>OX596285.1:31050377-33678377 GCA_951394225.1 Harpalus rufipes
ATGTAAATCTAATGGTTGAACTTATATTCATTTTTTTATTAACAGTAATAATATTGTTTATAACATTAAATCACGTAATAAAAGAAAAAAATGGGTTCAAAGTATGTTCGTCATATGCAGATAATTTTTTTATAATGAATAATGAAAAAAAATATTTAATGCAATAAGTAATTGTTATAAACGAATGGAATTACGATATTGCCCTATACTGTAATGTAAATTTAGTGCAGCGTTTTGTCGGAGCGCACTACTGGAGCTCTGCCGTCGTTCTCTCTACACCGCCCCTCCTCAGGTCATACCCACAAGCTATAGACAGGAGAGAAAACGATTTCGCCTGAAATCTGAAATCGTGTTGGCTCGGTCCGAATAGAGGCTAGCATCAGTTTTTATATAAAATGGTTAAAACTAAAAATTCAAAACAAAACAGGCCTTCAAAATCAAAGAAACGAACGGCGACTGCTTTAAAGAGGCGAAAAAATGCTCTTCTTCAACAAAATAACTTGCAAACAAATATAAATTTGGCCAAAAAAGCAACTAGAAGAATTTTGTTGGATTCGTATGACGTTCCCAATCAAATGTCACAAAATTCTGAAGTACTAATTAGTTTGGAAGATGGCACACATAATTCAGATGATTTAATTAATTTAGAAGATGTTTGGTGCCCAAAAAATGTATACGAAAGGTTTGTTAATAATTCTTTTGTAAATGTTTATGAATATAGATTATATTATGTAGGGTTGGCAGATATGTACCAATAAAATGTTCTAAATGTTGACCAATTATAACCAAAATCTAATCAGCTCTTCATATGGATATAAATAAAAGGAATACGATATAATTATAATTTTTAGAATTGTAGTGTTCGTGTTATCGTCACACACACACGCACGCGCGCACTCACATACACACGCACACATCATGGTAAAAAAATGCTAAAATCATACTCTACGGACCCTAAAACGTGACGGAAGGTGAAAACTACTCTGATATTTACGATTCTAATAAATAATTTATTTTTAATATAAAAAAATATAAATTATGTATTGCAAGTGTTCCTAATCCTACGAGTGAATTTGCTTTTGGGAAAACCATAACAGGTAGAATTGTGCAATTAGGATATGTTCTAAAATGGGCCATGAAATTAAAACTGGATCATTCTAAAATTTGCACTATGGGTTACTTATATCCGAAACCTGCAGAGGATTAGGTCTAGTAAGCCTAACATGCTTCAAATGTTCAATGTATGACATTGAAATTTCTAAATACACCGAAGAATCAAATAAAGAAAAATCAGAAATAAATATTGGTTGCGTATGGGATAGCAACTGGTAGTACAAATTCGCACAAAGAAGAATTGCTTTCTATCATGAACATTAAATCTCTGAATAAGGATACATTTTACAAAATTGAGCATGATCTTGAAAAGGTATATCCACCTCCTAACAAATTCACTAATAAATTTATTTAGCTGATTAATAAAAAATATCTCGGAAACATAAACTTCTGTCACCTATATCATAACATTGCTTTCATAAACGATATTTTATAAGCTGTGCCTAGCCTCCCAGCGTCGGTATCGGTGTTAATCCCGGTTTTCTAATTATGTTTTAGTCAGATTGTAAAATTAGCCAAATTATAAAACACCTATGCATTTCACAATATGGATACACGTTTTAATAAACGAAGAATAGCTTTTATACAAGTTAAGTGCACACGACTAGCCAAATTGTAAATAATTGTAGTCAACGAATATTTGACAATGTGGCGGTACTTTACAATCTCGCCACTTTTTATTTAGAATGCATGTTACCGGAAATCATGAACAGGAAAATTTCAAATGGGTTATTCTGCAAAAGAGAAATAAGTCACTTGAGGGAATTAGATTTAGAATAAATTCAGAATAAAATTATCTATCGTTCTATGTAAAAGTATGTTTCCATTTAAGAAAAATATACGTATTCCAACTTGAAGAACTATTTTCTTTTATAAGTAGCTGTCACTTTTGGCTCCTACAACTTTATTATTTACATATATGCTTTTGCTCTAAAAAACTTGCACAAAATACCATAGTAAATACAGCAAAAAAAATAATTATGTTGCAAAATTTTATAGTCAGTCATATGGCATAATTTTCTGGGGCTGTTCTCCCAATGCCTCGCATTTTTATAATACAGATACGAGCTTCATATTAGAAATATTTATAACCTTAGCTACAGAAGTACCTGTAAACATAGTTTTATAAAAGAAAAGTTTCTTACTCTGCCATGTTTGTATATTTTAAATGTCATTTTATTTATTAGAAAAAATAAAAATCAAATTTTAAAATATAAGAATTGTCATAGTTATAATACTAGACATAAAGATAATTTAGTGCTTCCAAAACAAGTGAAATTTAACTCTAAATAATCCTTTTGTAATAGGAATCAAATTATATAACCATTACCAAAACATATAAAGATCATTGATTCGTTTAATTTATTTGAAAGGAAACTAAAATATTTATTAATTGATAAATGTTACTACATTAATGAATATTATACGGATAATTTTAAGTAGGTACTTTGTTTATTGAAATATCATGAACACTATATTTGTGACATGTATGTATTTTTGACATTCCAATTTTGGTCTTACTTGAAGAATAAATTGTTATTATTGTTATTGCTAGTATTATTATTATTATTATTACTAGTATTATTATTATTATAGAATTATTTTTTAACTTGAATAATAGAGAAATTATAGGAAGCCGCGTTTTTTTCTAGATATGTTCTTTATGTACTCGTAGTATAAATATAAACCCTAATTACATATATTTATAAAAATACAATTTTTCTTGAAACCAAAATTAAATACTTTTAGTTCTTGAAAGAATAAAAATACTGCAGTGTAGATATTTCGCGGCCAGTACGTACTAGACTAGTCTCCAAGCGAGGTATTATCGCTCGCGCTAGCCGTAATTTTTAAATCTTGCTCTTTGAGATTCTGGCGCCTTTCCTTGCGATTGTAGCGCTAGAGATCCGCAGCGGATTAGTTTGTCAAGCCCAATTCGACGGCGACCTTAAAATAATATAAAAAATCTGATGTGGCCAGCACATAACCTCTCGCCGTATATTTTACCTGGCTGTATGCATAAAGCAAAGATTATTTTTATAAATACAAATAATATATTCATATAAATCTATGACGTATAAACTTCTTTATTATTCAATAATAGCATGTCTCAACATGAAGATATTTTACCATAAATTATGTTACAATAAATTACAAAGTAGAGTTTACCATATATAAATATTAGGCTGGTAACAGCAATTTTCAATTCGAACAACTTTGTTTACTTTCTCTTCATATTCTTCTAGTAAAAACATTAATTTTGGGCGGTCTAAAATGTATATATCTGGATTGTGCATCTATTCTTATATATCTTCTTTTACATTTTATTTTTTCATACTTGTTATATCTAAATAACCTTAATTCCCTTTAATAAAGTGACGGATAGATTGCACTCCGATTTTGTCAATATTTACAACTTACTTGAGAAGAATTTGATAGCTTTTTCGCAATTCAAAGTTACTCTAGTCTACAGTACTGGTGTACATTGTCCCATAATGTTTGAAACAAATTTAAGTCCTTCAACCTAGACTTGTCATCTCCATAATAGAGTCACAGATCAAGAACTAAGGGATTCTCCAAGTACATTTTTAATTCATTACTCATTATTTCTGACACTGACATTTATCTGTCAGTTACAAATAATTTAAATTATCAACTATTTTTCATGGCATTCTTTCGGCTGTCAAATTTATTACAATAGATTATTTTATATATTATACTTCTTTTATCTCTAAATCTATGGAATATATAATAAAATATTTAAATGTATCAGATAGAGAATTTAATTTTCTTTAATATTACCACGAAAAATTTTCAAAAAATATTATTTAGAAGATTTTTTTTCAAGAATCTTCTACTTCCGGTTGTCCAATTATTACCAAAACCTTTTCAGATCTTCCCATGAATGTCCGATTGGGAAATACGTTGTTAAACAAATTTTAAGTCTTATAGTTTTTGAGTAACCGTCCTTCCAACATCCTACATACATACACACATACATCCACACACACACACACAGACATCATCGTAAAAATGTTAAAATCGGATTGTAGGGACCTTAAAACGTGCTTATTCAATAAAATCTGGATATGCGATTTTTAGCATGAATCCAATACCTCTCTTAGCGAGAGGTAAAAAGGTGTACTTAAACTATATTTTATTTAATTTTCTTGTAATTAATATTAATAAAATAAGACATATATCATGAAATAAAAAAATATAGAAACAATAATAAATTTTATGTTTGTTGAAAAAATGTTACCCCCCCCCCCCCCTTGTGTAATAGAAAAGTCGGCGCCTATGATTCAACGTTTGTATTCAGAAAATACATAATTATTATATTACTAGAATTCAAGTGTAATATTAAAGTATATATTTTATTTTCAACCGTATAGTAATATGTGTTACAGTAAATGTAAATAGTGCGGGATAACGTGCAGGTGCACATTGTCGGTAAATGTAGAAACTTGCCCAAAACTACTTTTTTCTTGCAGTTCAACCAAAAACAAAATAACAATAACCTCACCTAACGCAAAAAGGTCACTCTTGGACAACTCGGGTTGAGTTTTGTGCGTTATATAAGGTTGTTATTATATTTAGCTGAATTGCAAGCGAAATAATAATTTACGTAACAATATCTAAAAGTGATACTTTACTGAGTGAGCAAGCATATTCCAAAGCGAGCCATAGATGAGCTTGTGGTTAGCCCAGTTAAGACACTCAGGTCATATTGGGTACAATATTTTTTTCGCGGCCATAAAAAATGAATAATAAATATCTATAGGTATGCATTATTTTATCACCTTCCATCACCTTTATGTAAGGAAGGTATTGTTGTAGATCAAAAAATTCGATGGTGATTTTTGAATGAATAAGTACGTTTTAGGGCCCCTAGAATACGATTTTACTATTTTTACGATGACGTCTGTATGTATATTCCTCTTTTGTACGTCCACATGAAGAGTTGATTAGATTTTGGTTACAATAGAGTCATTTCACATTTTCTAATTCATTTTTTACTTCCTTGTACGTAAGTAAAAGAAGCATTGTAATCGCGAAAAATTTCGGTTTTCAGATATCAGCGGAAATATCCATTTTGATCATCCCTGAATCCATTTTGACTAATTTCGTCTGTACGTACGTATCTCGCATAACTCAAAAACGGTAAGCCGTAGAAAGTTGAAATTTTGTATTTAGGACTGCTATAACATCTAGTTGTGCACCTCCCTTTCTGGTTATTACACAATTTCCAGAAGTGACACTTTACATGAAGCCTATAATAGATATTAATAAAAAACTGTTTTAAAATATAATCCAAAACTTTTTAAATTTGGTATACAAGACTTTTATGTCAATCGAAATAACATAATAGATTTTGGTTAAAATAGGCTAACCGGAAGTGGTACATTACTTGAAGTTGTTAACAGTTTTTCTTGAATAAAATGATTTTATTTTGATTTTAGAAATAAATGCTTCAAATAAAAGTTTTAGAGAATTAATTTCTGCCATTTGTATAAGCGAGATATGCAAATTTAAAAATTATATACTTTTTTGTTTTTGTAATAAGGCTTGCTATGGATTAGGACAAAAAAATAAAAAAAAATGTTCATATCGAATTACGTTAAATACGTGCAATTTTATGATTCGTACAATAACAAATATTATATTTTTATTGTGAAATTAGTCATATTCATTGTTCTAATCAAATATTTCTTTGTTGTAATCAAAATTCTCTTTAAAAAGAACCGGGTTAGATTATGGTCGCTATATATCTTACTGTTTTGAAGTTAAAATTAATATTTTGTAATTTATTTATTAAAAAAATATGTATAGTTTAATAATCGTACAAGGAGGTCGTGTGGTGTCCACATCAGATTTTTTCTTGAAAGAATAGGTCAAATTCAATATGTAGGTGTATGTTTTACACTTTAAAAGTCTTTAAAATCAGAGATATAATTTTTTAAAAGTTGTCTTTAATTTCAAATATTTGGACGCTAACGGACGGCTATACGTCACGGCTTGGCGGATGCAGCAGGTGCTCTCTACCGGTTGTGTTTGGAACTATGATTGTTTGGGTTATCACACAGTTTGATTTTGTGACAGCAACATATTGTTAACTATAAACATATTTCACACAACTTTTGGTATTTATTGTAATAAATGTTTTATTTACAAATCTTTACTCTTAACTCGCTGTCATCTGTCACAATTGTAGGTTAGTTTGTTTACAACAGCAAACGGATACCACGTGGACCGTTGTGTGTGTGTGAGAGAGGAATGTCTTTGTGTGAGTAACAAGCCGTGACGTCACGAATTTTCAGCCGCGAAAGTTTATTAGCAAATTAGCAAAAGTCGCATATTTCATGTTATTTTATATTACTATATTTATTAAATGAGATGGATTTCACGATTTTATAAAAAAATGATTTTTTTAACTGACTCCATTGGTTAACCGGAAGTACCCTAATTTGAAGATTTTAACAGTTTTTCTTGAAAAACGCAGTTAAATATAATTTTTTGACAATTTATGTTATAAATATATGTATATTAAAAAATATTTTATTCTCTAATCGATTTAATTACATTTTTTTCTTCATATTTTCATAAAGAAATATCTTGCAACCTATGCTGCTAAAAGCTACACCATGGAAACAGAATATTCAAATATTATTAATTGACAGATGTCAACATCAAATAAAATGTACATATTCGTGAAATGATTTTATTGAAAATATACAATCGTTTGCAAAAATTTTTGTGTGGAATTTGTTCAAAATACGAGAATTGACTGAACTTAAGTGCTGGCCACATCATTTTTTTTATTACCGATATGTGTATAAAGCAGATTAGCACACTCAGCAATGAGTAATATGCCCTGATGATACATTTTTATTTTTTATTTATTAAAGAAATAAGAAATAAATAAAGTGATCGCCATGGAAACATTTATGTTACTTTCCGATCCCTTATAGACAATTTACCGAGCTAAATCAGTAATGAAGAAATGACCAGTCTAAAAAGTGAACAGAACCAGCTCAATTTCTGTACGATCACAAAAAAAAAACAATTTTAAGCGAATTTACTTTTCCCGAGTAATGTGCACATCATCCCACAATGCATATTTTCTGTAATTACTAACCTTTGGAGGTCAAGAAATATTTATAAAATTAAAGGTTATGACTCAATGATTTATTTTGATAATTATTGATTGAAACATATATTGATTGTGAATAAAATAGTATACATATCTCGCGCTGTAATGAAACATATCCCACCTCGAATATAACATAGTATTGTTACATTTTGTAATATGTACATCTGCGTTGTATATTTCATAAAACATGGTAGGATATTTTATATTATTAAACTATACATCAATAAAAACAATAAATACTTCTTAAAATTTTATTGAGAAAAATATATAGTATAGAAAAGTATCAAAAAACGAATACATTTTATCACAAATAAGATTGATAAATAATTCTATTAATGATGAAAGAATGAAATAATATGACTTTTGATGATTGGCTCCTTTTTAAATAATTCTATGGTTCATTATTGCGGCCATACAACATTTTCTATCCATGGCACATAATGCTGGACCCTAGTATATACTCCAGGAATGGACGCTATTCCACAGGGCTTTCCAAATGATGTAACTCCTACGACGTCATAGGTACAATGCACATGTTTCGAGTATATTTGCAGAGGGCCGCCACTATCACCCTAGAAAAAGGAAAACAATTACATAATTACGTAAAAAATAATGCCATAAGATTTATAATTTTGTACAGAATTCGTCCAATAGTTTGGCAGCTTTGACAGCATTTTAGTTCCTCGGAAATTAGTTGGAAGGAATTCCAAAAAAAATGGTTGCGAGCTTGGTTTAAAAATACGTCAGGATATTTTTTAAAAAAATCTCTTGTGGCCAGCACAATACCTGTCGCCATTCTCATTTTATGGTGCATAGGGCGCAAGCAGTTATGTGACTTTGTTGGCCTTGGCATGCAGACATGGGGACCCGTGTCAGAATGACAGCTAGTAATGTACATAGGTGTCAAGTATCATTCAAAACGTTATGATTTTCCAAATCCATGTGGATTATTTTCCTCGACAAGTATACAGGATGTTCATTTTTAAGTGGCTACCATTGCGATCTCGAGAACTAAAAGAGATACGAAGTTGGTTAAATTAGCAAAGAATCTCTATTTCACATAGGTATTTCAATGATAAAATGAAAAAAGAAATTCAACCAGTGGTTCTCAAAATATGGATACCAACTTTTTTATTTTAAATAGAAACATATATTTTTTATTTGCTCATTCAATAGAGCTCTTTATTCTGAATTCAACGATATAAAATTTTCATACCTTTACATAACAAAATTTTCAAAAAAAAATAATAAAGTTTTGAATTAATTTTTCCTAAATATGATATTAATTAGAGTGCCATGAATGAAAAAAGTGAACATATTTAAAAAAGAATTTTCAATTAAATGATTAACACCCGGTTCCATAATATCACAAAAAAGTCTCCTTTTTCTAAAGCTTAATTTTTCGAAAAGTCGACTTTGAAAGTCGACTTTAATTGCTTCTGTTCCATAATAGTTTGTAAAGAGTCTGCTAAATAAAGTGTCCTTTTATCAATTATTTGTTGGCTGGCAAAACTGAAACAGCGTCATTTGTGTCAAAATTTGACTTTGACAACGTTCTTTCATTAAAAATGGAAATTCGCGGGAAGAAGCGCAAATGCGGATCTCTAAGTTCCAAAGATCAATTGAGATTATTACAATTGATAGAAAAGGAGAAGTATATAATAGAAAATAAAACTACAAATAAAGTGGCAAATGAAGAAAAAGTAAGTGCATCAATTTTATGTTAACGCATCAAATTCAATGCATCACGGTTTGCAGGATGAAGCTTGGAGGCGTGTTGCCACATCATTTAATGCTGGAGCTGTTCAGCACAGAAATGTCGAGCAGTTAAAAACGAAATACGACAATTTAAAAACTAAGGCTCGAAAGATTGTCGCTGAGAAAAAACAATATTTAAAGGGAACAGGGGGTGGTCCCGGAAGCTGAAGCAGCCAGTATCAAATAAATTGAGGCCCACTATCCTTAACCAGGTAATACTGGCAAAGGAGGAATATTATAAGAAAAAAGCTGCTGACGTAGAAGTAGAAACTTGGGCCAGACGAGAACAAAATCGTAGAATGGAGGAAGATCATCAAAAGAGGCAACGCCTTTTAGACCTAGAAATTAAAATTAAGGAGGAGGAATTAAAAAATAAAACAATATAGTTTAATAAAGTTATAATATATTTGGTACGATTTATTCAAATGTCTTTTTCAACTACATTCATATTAGTCTAGCAAAGTGCTCGTCAATAAGTAATCTTCTCATATTTCGTCCTAGGGCAGGTACAACGTTGTTATTATGTACATTTTGCTCTGGTTCATCTTCATTTTGTTCCATATCAACAAACCAATCATTTGGGAAATAATCATTCATTTCAATAGCAATGTTGTGTAATACAGCTGTTGCTATAATTATATTCATTGTAGTATCCACATTCAATCGTACTCCTAATGACAAGATCGGAAATCGTCTTTTCCACACGCCATATTGTCTTTCAACAACATTTCGGGTTCTAATGATGGATTCGTTGTATAGATCTTCTGCTGCTGTTTGCGTTTGTTGTAATTTTGTCATCAGGTAAGGTTCGATCGAATATCCACTATCGCCAATTAACATGTAGTTTCCAAAACTCCCATTCTCAAACTGTCGCTTTAAATTACTGTTGTTAAAAATGGTCTGATCATGACAAGATCCAGGCCATCGTGCAACTATGTTTAAAAATTTTAAATTTGCATCCGAAACTGTTTGCACATTTAATGCAAAGTACCCTTTTCTACAATGAAATATTTCCGCATCCTCACCTCCAGGAGATTGGATTTTAATTAAAGTGCAATCAATTGCACCGATTACCCGTGGAAATCTTGCAATTTTGTAAAATAATTCGGCTGCCCTCTCTCTTTCAATATTACTATTGTACATGTTAATATATTCAGGGCGTAAAGATGCAATGGCGAATGTAACACTTTTTACTATTCTACAAGCTGATGTCTTTGAAACACCCACAAAATCACCTGCCGTAATAAGCATACTTCCTGTCGCATAATATCTCAATGTTAACAGCAGTCGGGTAATTGATTGAATACATCCTCCTCTATAAGGAAAAAATATATATATTGACCACGGTATAACCTATTTATAATTGTTACATCACAAAAACTATGTACGTCTACATATATGTGCATTCAACAAAATGAATTATATGTATATTATGAAATATTTTTACAACTTACCTATTTGAACATAATGATATCATTGGTTCAATTCTTTCTAATAATGCAAAAACAGTGTGTTTTGTTAATCTAAATCTATTAAAAAATTCTAAATCATCGTATTTATTAATACAGTCCTCCCTGTTTCTATATATTTTTGGTCTTCTTATAAAAATTAACACTTCGTCTTCTGATGAAGAGCTTGAACTAGTGTCACTTTCCATACTTCACTTTTAGTTCAAAT
This sequence comes from Harpalus rufipes, assembly GCA_951394225.1. NCBI lineage: Eukaryota > Metazoa > Arthropoda > Insecta > Coleoptera > Carabidae > Harpalus > Harpalus rufipes. Next base: position 31,061,080 of record OX596285.1, read on the forward strand.
CTGTCAACGAAATTTTAGGCTACGTTTTCAAAAAAGCCGACTTTTACACGCATAAAGAACAAAATTCGGGACTTCACAATAAAGGAGACTTTTTTGTAAAGTGCTCTTTAAAAAACGATTATGGAACAGGTTATACCACAAAAAGGCTCCTTTTCGCTTTAAAGGTGACTTTTATATGATTATGGAACCGGGCGTTAGTGTTTATAAAAACTGCTCAAAATTATTTCCATTTTTATTAATACATAACTGAATTCTCCATTTTAAATTTTTCCTAATTTTTTTTTAATTTTCTTCTGTCGATACCTATTAATGTTTCTTCAATACAATCTTTTAAATGCTTACGTCGGGATGCACAGTCGGAGCATGCCGCGCAGTCGACAACCACGCCATCGAATAGCCGTAGCATCGAAAAACCGTGCCAGCGAAAGTCGCCACGTCGACACCTACCCCCACCACAGGCCATAGCTTCGATAGCCGTCACATCGAAAGTCGCCACGTCGACATCACCCCCCACCACTGACCGTAGCTACGATAGCCGTCACATCGAAAGTCGCCACGTCGACATCACCCCCCACTACTGACCGTAGCTACGATAGCCGTCACATCGAAAGTCGTCACGTCGACATCACCCCCCACCTAATCGCCACTGAGTCTTTCAAAGCGTTAATTCAGCTGACTCGCTGTAACATAGTTTGTACTTCATATTATTTACGTTAGATGACACCGCCATGTACGATTATGTCATGGGATTTACTTAAATGATTAAATGGAAAAAGAAATATGTATCTATTTTTGTCAACAATTTAATGCTACAATATATAAAACAGTTAAACATTATATGCCAGACTGAACAAATATATGTGTGTATTATAAAATATTGTAGGTATGTAATATTGTATGTTAGTATTGTTTATACAAAATATTTTATTAGCTGTTAGGTATACCTAGAAAATGTACCGGTATAGTATTTCGTTTTCGTACTTTGCTAAGTAGAAGATAAAAATACGTATAGAGGTATATTTTGGAGGTTGATAGTCAGAATTTGGTGAGCTGAGCTGTTAAATATAATGACAACGTAGATTTATACTCAAAACTCAACACAATTTTTAAGTTTTACAAATAGTAAAATGTACAAAATGGTTACACGCATGCTCCGAAAAATTGTATGAATTTACAATATAAATGCAGTAATATTACAATTAAATACAAAATAAGAAAATAATTTACATACCGTTGGGTTATTGTGTTATAAAAATTTAATGGTATAAATTATTTTTAGTGACGATTTATAAGTTATATATAAAATCCGTTGTACTTTGTATGAATTTTAGCTAACAAAATGAAACATTTAAAATTAAAAAGGCATATAGTTATGCTATTACTTATTAGGTATATCTCTACAATCAGCCGGAGGCAAAATAAGACTAAAATGTTTATTACTGATATTATTATATAAACAAATTTATTATTATTATTATCAACGACTTATTCACTGATAAACACTACTATTAAAAATAAAATTGAAATACTACTTAAATTTTTGACATGTTTGTTTTTTATGAAAAATAACGAAAAGTTTAAGATTTTAGGGATAAAACAAAACTGAAACACAATAACCCTTACGCCATAAGAAAGAGAAAAAAAATAGTATTTTTTTAAAGTAAAAATCCAATTTGGTGTCCATTTAAAATAAGTTGCTATTAATATCTTGCAAACTGTCATCTTGAATTTCATTCTGACCACTTTTATGTTTGTATTATTAGATTGTTTAACAATTTACACAGTTTGTATGTAGATGCTTCTACGTATGATACAAATGGCCGTATGGGTATGTTGTCTTTATGTAATTTAGGTAAGCCATATATTACTAGAGCTGAGGGGTTAGAATTGATAAATTTTAAACTATTTTCCTTATAGATAAAAATTTACAATTCTTTAATGCTTAAAGCTTGGAAATATTACCCTTGCTAATGAAATCGTTGACTTTATCTAAATAGTTTGTTTTGTCAAGAATAACAATACTGTTCCTTTTGTCAACTTTGGATAAAATTAAGATAGAACCAATTCAAATGTAGCCTAACATTTATTAGAAAATCAACATACATGTAATAAAGTCAATTTAAGTATATGCATTGTGAAAGGGAAAGGCCAAGATTAACTTTCCTGGAATCCTTCGAAATCAAGAAAGCTATTCACAATGACTATAACCTTATGAACGAACAGTTAGACCTTTGTCCATCGCCGATTCTGCATTGTTTAATCTCGGCATTCCCTAGAATTCTTTAATCTTTGCACTATGTTTAAGCTATACCTGTGTAAGCCTTCTGAATTTTAATATTCATTCTTGTAATTCTTCTGAATCACAAGTTCTGATGATGGCAGGAGCACCGAAATTGCAATAAAGAATCCTTCAAATTTTGTGAAACCTACCGAGTATGTATTTTTTTCCTTATTTCAATCTAGTTTTTAGTATTGATATTGTTAAATTTTAAAACAATTCTAATAGCATGTTTCTGTTTTTGTCTAACTTTTAATACAAATTTATAAATCCGCATTATGTATCAAATGGTAAATATTTCACCTATTTTGAAACATATTTACACATATAATATTATATATATGTATATATATATATATATATATATATATATATATATATATATATATATATATATATATATATATATATATATATATATATCATATAATGTTTAACTGTTTTATATATTGTAGCATTAAATTGTTGTCAAAAATAGATACATATTTCTTTTTCCATTTAATCATTTGAGTAAATGCCATGACATAATCGTACATGGCGGTGTCATCTAACGTAAATAATATGAAGTTCTAACTATGTTACAGCGAGTCAGCTGAATTAACGCTTTGAAAGACTCAGTGGCGATTAGGTGGGGGGTGATGTCGACGTGACGACTTTCGATGTGACGGCTATCGTAGCTACGGTCAGTAGTGGGGGGTGATGTCGACGTGGCGACTTTCGATGTGACGGCTATCGTAGCTACGGTCAGTGGTGGGGGGTGATGTCGACGTGGCGACTTTCGATGTGACGGCTATCGAAGCTATGGCCTGTGGTGGGGGGTAGGTGTCGACGTGGCGACTTTCGCTGGCACGGTTTTTCGATGCTACGGCTATTCGATGGCGTGGTTGTCGACTGCGCGACACGCACTCTGCACAGTGCGGTAAACTTGATCTTTTAAGTAACCCCACGCAAAAAAATCCAGTGGATTCAAATCGGGCGATCTACCGGGCCATGCAATAGCGCCATTAGTACCAATCCATTGGTTTGGGAAAAATGTGTTCAAATATTCAGTTACTTGGCGGCAATTATGAGCTGGGGCCCCATCCTGCTGGAAGTACACATTTTGTACTGTAGCCAGTGGTATATGATGATGCTGTACTCGGTGGAATTTATAAGGCTTGTACTTATGTTTCTTCAAGTATTTATGCACGGTTCCTACACTCAAATTGCATTTGTATGCAGCCATTCTTATCGATGCCGTAGGATTTGCTGCAAAATACGCTAAGACGTTAGTCTCAGCATTTATATTTTCAAATCGTATATGTCTTTTTTTAAATGTTTCTGCATTAGCTCGTAGTCGTCGTTCTAATTTTCTAAAAAAATTGTAGTTGGAAATATTCCTGGTAGGGTATTGCTCCCTGTACATGTTAACTGCAGCACGAGAATTCTTATGACACAAAATGTAAATTTCGAACATATCTACCTTTTCGTCATGTGTGAATTGATCCATTTTTAGGTATTAAAAATGATATGAAGAACAATTTCTCATTTGACAGAAGTAGCAATAAACAAAATATTCACTTTTTTCATTCATGGCACTCTAATTAATATCATATTTAAGGGGAAGTAATTCAAAACTTTATTAATTTTTTTTTCAAAAATTTTGTTATGTAAGGGTATGAAAATTTTATATCGTTGGATTCAGAATAAAGAGCTCTATTGAATGCACAAATAAAATATATATATTTCTATTTAAAATAAAAAAGTTGGTATTCATATTTTGAGAACCACTGGTTGAATTTCTTTTTTCAGTATATCTTTAAAATACCTATGTGAAATAGAGATTCTTTGCTAATTTAACCAACTTCGTATCTCTTCTAGTTTTCGAGATCGCAATGGTAGCCACTTAAAAATGAACACTATATTCCATACTATGGATGACAAATAAACATCCGAATATTTTGAAATTTTGAATAAAAAATTATGAAATATGACAATTGTGACATCTATGTAAATAACTACTAGCCGTCATTCTGACACGGATCCTCGTATCTGCTTGCCAAGGCCAACAAAGTCACATGACTGCTCGCGCCCTATAAGTACCGAATTTAACATTTCTTGTACACACAAATAATTGAAATTGTTTCTCTTCTTTCGTTCTATGAGAAATTTTGTCCTACTATTCTAATATGTTCAAAATTCTTTAAATTCATTGACAGTATTAGCGGTATTTCTTAAGGATAAATGTAATATTAACATACCTATAATTTAAATACATATTTAATTAATAATACAATTATAGATATTAAATGTACTCATACCCCCAGAAAAATCTGACACTGACATTTTGCATTTATTTGTCAATTACAAAAATTTAAATATCGCAACTGTTTTTTAGGCAACGAGATTTATTACAACAGATTATTCTATATTATTATATACTATATCTCCAAACCTATACGAGATATAATAAAATAATTAAATGTGTCAGATTGAGAATTTAATTATCTTTATTATTTGTAGTAATAAAATTTCAAAAAATATTATAGAATTTTTTTTTTTAGAAACTCCCACTTCCGGTTATCTAATTGTTACCAGAACTTATTCAACTCTTTCCATTACTGTTAGATTGAAGAATCCGTAGTTACACAGGTCTTTAGTCTTATAGAATTTGAGAAATCGTACCTTCAACAACCTAACACACACACACACAGACATCATCGTAAAAATGTTATAATCGGATTCTAGGGACCTTAAAACGTGTTTATTCATTGAAATCTGGATGTGAGATTTTTAGCATGAATCCAAACCTCTCTTAACGAGAGGTAAAAATTATAAATAAAAAGTTATTTTGAGTGGCCCGCTTTTTAGTGTCACTTGTATAATAGATTTTTTTTTCTTACTTGACAAATGTCGTTCTCTACATCTTTACCTCCGGCACAAAATTGTGTGTCTGGATTAATTCCGTGGCTAAGTTTTCTGGCACTTAATGTTTCGTTACATTCAGAATGAGTAAAAGAATGCAAAATGACTTTTTGAAGATGATTGGCTCCTTTTTCTGCTCCAGCTTCTGTTAAGCCCCAACCACTAGCCAGATATCTAAAAAAAAATACATAATAAAATAGATGTTTAAGTAAGCGTATATCTTGAAAAATTATTATTATAAGTGACATATTAAATAATTCATTATTTCTTTGCTACTGATGTGCTCGCTGTGACCTCTAAATTCTAAATTATAGTCAATAGAAATTCTTCCAATCCTGTGTAAAGCATAAAATAAATAACAATTGTTCTTACACTTTGGGAAGCTGAGACTGCCCGAAGAATAAACACGCAGGTCTTACATAAAGCGAAAACTTAGTAGGTCTGTTCATCTTCAACAGAGCAATGTCATTGTATTTTGAGGGCGGTTTATAGTTGGGATGAGGAATGATTTGGTCTACTAAGAACTCTTCTGGATAGGCGTCGTCAGTAGTGATAGCGATGTTAAGGTCCCCAAGACGAATGTAGCGAACGCTTCCACTAAAAACAAAAATAATACAGTCTTAACAATTACTCGAAATCTCAGTCAAACAGCATTTACTCTTCAACACCGACGTTTCGGTGGACACTTACACCTTCTTCAGGGTCTATAGCAAGTAATATACGAGCCCAACCCCAAATGTATTCGAACCCTGTGAAAAAAATATATTAACAGCAAGAAGAAATAAATTTTTAGATTACAATAGTTAAGACTATATTTGGGCAATTTTTTTATTTTATGTATTAATAAAGTGTACTGGATTTAAATATAATGTTATTACCTAAATTTATCATTTTAACAATAATCTACGGGTAAATATATGACAACAGACCCGTTTTATATATTTTTTACCTTCCGTCACCTATAGGTAAGGAAGGTATTGTCTTTGGTCAAAAAATTCGGTGGTGAGTTTTCATTGAATAAGCACGTTTTAGGGTCTTTACAATACGATTTTACTATTTTTACGATGATGTCTGTATGTGTGTGTGTGTGTGTGTGTGTGTGTGTGTGTGTGTGTGTGTGTGTGTGTGTGTGTGTGTGTGTGTGTGTGTTCGTGTGTGTGTGTATGTGTGTGTGTGTGGACCGCGGTTTCGTCAACGATATCTCCAATACTAGAATTACAAAAAAAAAATTACAATTCTTGCGCATTCCTTTTCCTTAAAACCATAAATATGCAGACGATCAGATTTTGGTTATAATTGGTCAACCGGAAGTACCCTCATTTGAAGATTTTAACAGTTTTTCGTGAAAAACTCAGTTAAATGTTATTATAACTTAAAGAATATATTATTGTCTATACGATTTGATTGCATTTTATATTTAATATTCAAAAAATATAGAGTTAAAGAAGAATAAAAATAATAAATTTCATATAAATTTCATAATTCAGCCAGCTATGCTAACTTAACCATGGAAACTGCTAATATATTCAGGTAATTCAAATTGACAGATGTCAGTATCAATAAAATGTAAATCAATGAAAGAATAAGGGAAGTAACTCTAGTGTTAGAAGTTTCTAGATATAAGAGAGACGATTACATTGGTTTGAACATGTCATGAGGAGAGATGAATATATTAATAGAAGGTGGAAGAAACATAGGAAGACCAAATATAAGATGAAAAGACTGTATTGTAGAAGACTTGAGAGAAAAGGAACTGAATGAGGACGACACGCAAAACAAAAATGAGTGGAAGATGAAAATAAAAAATAGCGACCCCCTAACGAATGGGAAAAACTAAAGAAGAAGATGTCAGTGTCAAGTGCAATTTGCATAGTTTATTTATGAAATAACTTTACTGGAAATATAGGATCTTTTGCAAGAAAATTTATGTATAGGGCGCGTGCAGTGACATGACATTTCTGACTTTGGCAATCAGATATGGGGACCCGTGTCAAAATGACAGCAATTAATTATGTCCATAACTGACAAGTGTTATAATTTTTCATTCAAAATTTCATAATTTTCTTATTTCATGTGGTTTGTTTGTTATCAGGAGTATGGAATTCAGTTGCCGAGAAAGGGAATCACATAATACCAAAAATTTAGAATCTTTTGCAAGAAAATTTATGTATGGAATTTGTACATAATACACAGGACGGAGGTATTGTGCTGGCCACATCAGATTTTTTTTTTAGTTCCAACAGTAAATAATACAATATTTATGTTAGTATTATTTATAAAACTGAAGGTAAAGGAAACTGACCATATATTCAATTAATTACTATATTAAATATTATTTTTTTAGTAAAATTATTTGCAAAGTGATATTTATTTATTAAAGTACCACCTACAATTATATTAAAAACAAGAATAAATAAACTTCTGGATGCTATGATTATTACTCCAAATCAACAAATTTTGATAATATTTATTAATAGAGTGTAGAACTTGACATTGCTTATAATATTTTTTTTTAGGTTTAATAATAATTTATAAATAAATCATTGTCTGCATGTGACAAATGTTTTCATCTTTAGTAATTCGCAAATAATTTTTATGAAAGTAATAAAATTTAAGATGGCAATTAATTGAGTATATTGTCAGTTACCTTTACCTTCAGTTTTATAGATAATACTAACATAAATATTGAATTATTTACTGTTGGAACGAAAAATTTTGGGACTTGTCTTTTGTCATATATTTGCCCATAGATTATTGTTTAAATGAGAAATTTAGTTAATAACATTGTATTTACATATCCAGCACACTTTATTAATACATAAAATAAAAACATGCCCAAATATAGTCAAATTGTAACCTAAAAAATATTTTTTATTGCTCTTAATATATTTATTTCAGAGGGTACGAATACATTTGGGGTTGGGCTCGTAACAAAATAATACATACAAAATAATATGGACAGTATCACACACTTACAGTGAGATCTTACAGATTGTTCAAACGGGTCAGCGCTAGCCAGCTTTAGACTAGCAAAATAATTGAACGGCTCGCTAGAATCTAGCGATGATATAGCGCTAGGAGTAATAGCTAGCGAGAAATATTTCGCTAAAACATCTAGCGGACTAGTGGGCAACTGCATGCGTTAAGTTTGGTTGCAACATACCTCACATTCTAACAAATTTACTACCTGGTTTATAATATTTACTCCTGGTGCACCTTCTAACAGTAATAATTTCCATTTCAAAATGAAGTCTGCGAGCTTTCGATACTATACAGATAGAACTGTCAGTTATTTTCTTACTTTAAACAGCGCTTGCGCGCTAAATTTAATAAATGATTACCGTTCTGTACGCATCTAGCGCTAACAAACAGAGCTACATTTTGGCATCGTACAAAAAAAAAATTCAAAGAGCACACACATCCATTTGCTCTCAAAATCGACAACAGTATAATTCGGAAAATAGCCGAAAATATCTTGCGGAAGGATTCTTGGTGACATCATCGAAACGGAGTCCTATTGGCCGTCTGTATACCAATGATTGTGTAGCATTATTGTAGGAATTTAAATAAAATAAGGTATTTAATAGAATCTCAATTTGGCCTGAAATTTACTTTTCCCTCCTTGAACTGTTCCAATACACTAAAATATATGCTATTAAGTCCTTGTATATCAATTTATTGCATTGATATTGTTGCAATCATCCCTGATATGTAGCATACGTTTGGAGTATTCTGTTCTTCTTCCAAAGTCTTGAAATTTTCCAGATCAAAAATGTGTTTTAGTGTATTGGAATGTTCAGCCAGAGCACATTTTTTCACCGTGTTGTTCTGTTTTGAAATGAGATGTACCTATTAACTAATATATTGCGGATCCCTTGCTCTCCGTGAAACCTTGACTGAGAGATGACAATATCATTGCTGCATAAGTCTATCTCACTCAATTTCCCAAGTCTTGATTTTACGCATGTAATATTTGAATCTTACTGGCTAACGACGATATCTAAGTTCTGATTATTGAAGACTAGCGCAAACTTTAAATTTAAATTTCTTGGGTATTTCTTGACTGTTGGTATGATGTAAAGTTGTAGATAAATAATTGGAGTTGCGGTCTGGTGAAAAATGTTAAATAGATGAAATAAACATTTTTCACCAGACTGCAACTCCAATTATTTATCTATAACCTTTAAATTTAAATATCAGAAATTAAGTAATGTACCTTCTTGAACACAAATATTAATAATAATAAATAACAATGAAATAATTTAATGCTTTGAATTAAATAATTTACTTTGTTGTATTAAATTTATTTTGGTGAAGGTTAAGAGTAAAAGAAATAATTTATAAAATATTTATTGATTTCTAAATAACACAATTTTTATTTCTAATATAATCGTCTTTCTCCGAGAGCAACTTAGTCTCATGATAGAATCTAATTTTTAAAAATGTATCAATTACAATTTTTATAATTTGCGTTTTATAATTATCTAAAATGGTTTGTTCTTTGACGTGGTTTAAAATTTCTGTTGTATTAAACAAACATTCAAAACATTGTTGAAATACATTAAGAACCATCTGTTGTTTTAGTTTTTTATTTTTAAATATTTGTTCTTGATTTTACCTGAATACGCTTTCAGCATTTTTACAAATAAATATATCTTTTGAGGGTTATAGGAGACGCTTATAGTTAGTAGGCAGCAGTAAAACGAATTACTACGCTTATCCTTGTCATCCGCCCCGCGTTTAAGCTACGTACCTACGCATTTGTATAAGCATTATTTATATTTTTTGTGTTCACACTATCCTTATTTTACCTTAATATATTTATTAATTTATATATATATATATATATATATATATATATATATATTATTTAATTAATGATTATACTTTTCTGTTGTTCATCATTTTAATGTTTGCATTTGTGGATACTAAAGTTTACGGTAAAATAGTTAAAAATCCCAACCCACTTACTTTGTTAATGAATTATCTGATAAAATAATCTACATATTAGGAAGTAATTATCTATAGGTAATTGTTGGTATTTTTTTTGATTAAAATTAACCCAAAAAGGATGAATCATGGATTTCTTGCTTCCTGACAAGAATTTTATCTATAGGTAGATAACAACATCATTGAAAATGTAAGTACTAAATACACTTACTGTTGTGCAAATGATAAACAATGTCCCGCTGTTAAGACATATTGGTTGCTTATTAAAGATCCACCACATGCCCATTTCGTGTCATTTGGTGATCCATATCCTAATAGGGCCTAGAAAGAAAATAATACCTATACAATTTTTTTAACATATTTCATTAGATTTTAATGGAAATTTTATCGTAAAAGCCAACACCAGTTTTTAATATTTGTAATCTGTACTACATCATATGATTACAATTTTAACTAAGACAACAAGGAATGGCAATTGGTAAATTTGCGGGTGTGAGTTTTATGTTAGACATTGTTTTTTTTTTTAAATAATTTTGGAAAATTATTGGAAATTCAAATACTTAGGTTCTACTGTATTTTACAAGTATTAGTTGTATTTTGCAAATAAATATTTTATATTTCAGGATGATTCTCAATAACTATAAATATTATGATTGACATTTATTTAAATTGTCAATCCAATTCGTTTACTCCAACAATTATTTGGGCTGTGAGATTTATTACAACAGATTATTTTATGTTATATTCTTTTATCTCTAAATCAATAATAGATATAATAAAATATTTAAATGTATCAGATAGAGAATTTAATTTTCTTTAATATTTGCAGGAACAAAATTTTTCCAAAAATAATATTTAGATTTTTTTAAGAATCTACTACTGCCGGTTGTCCAACTGCTATCAAAACCTTTCAAACTCTTCCCATTAATGTCCGATTGAGAAATATGTAGTTAAACAGATATTAAATCTTATAGTCTTTGAGAAATCGTCCTTCCAACATTCACACACACACACACACACACACACACACATTTATGAAGAAACTTTGTCCTACTCTTCTCATTTTTCGAGATGTTTCCAATTCACTGTCAGGATTGACAGTATTTTTGAAGAGTATATGTAATATACCTATAATTTTAAATATTTAACTATTAATACAATAAGAAATAATATAATGTATATGTTACGGGTAAAGTTAGATAAACGATTAAACCTAGGTTTACCCAAGTAAACTCCGTAATAACCAGGAAACATGGGTACAGTCCGAAATATATTTCAAATTGTACACGTTTCGGGCTTTACCCGGGTAAATCGCGTTCTATCCGCTTTCGATTGGTTAAACTTGGGTCTAGGATTTATTATTGCGTCATCTTTCACCACACCACATGAATTCGAAAATGGCAACCGAAAAGAGCAGACGCGCGCGTTTAAGACAGCGTTTTCATGAAGTTTTCGATGAGTTGGTGTCTTCGAAAAGTTCAAACAGTTTTTATTTCAATAATGAACAATACCAAGAAATGTTAGAAGCAGTTGTTGACAAAAAATGCTAAAACCAAGACCACTCTACAATATCGACGTTTGAAGAGGTTTGACATAATGTTCTGTTAGAGGCATTGCAAAGCTTATTGCTCGTGTATCATCAGACCAACAAAGTAATCGAGTATGGGAAGAATACTCACGGAAGATATCACAGATACAGAAGAGGAAGAACAGGTTGCGGAGGAAGAGGAAACAGACCAAGAACTAGTACAAGAACCAACAATACAAGAAGTAAGGTATGTAATTAAAAACAGCAAAAATGGAAAAGCACCAGGTAAAGACGGAATAAACATGGAACTCATAAAATATGGCGGAGACACTCACCGAGCAACTACATACACTCATATGCAAGATATGGAGAGAAGAAAAATTACCTAAGGGATGGGAAACGGGACAAATAATAACAATTCACAAAAAAGGAGATCCCAAGGAATGCAAAAACTATAGGGGAATAACACTATTAAACAATGCATATAAAATCCTATCAACAATAATAAATAAGAGACTAACAAGAGCAACAAATAAAAAAATAGGACAATACCAATGTGGTTTCAGGGCAGGAAAGTCCACAATAGATGCGATACACACCCTAAAACAGATAATCGAAAAAGTAAGCGATGCCAAAATAGACGTGGAAATGATCTTTATAGACTTCCAGCAAGCATTCGACTCAATAAAAAGAGGAAAGCTACTAATGACACTAAAAAAACTAAAAATAGAACCGAAACTAAGGAGACTAATAGCAATGACTTTGAACCAAACAAAAGTAAGCATAAGGACCAGTAGCGGGGACACAGATGAATTTGTAGTAAACAAGGGAGTAAGACAGGGAGATTCTCTATCAACCACGCTTTTCAACATCGCATTAGAGCACGTGACAAGGAGAATAAATAAATACTCAATCCGCACAAATGGAGGACAAATGATTGCTTACGCAGATGATATAGTCATCATAACAAAGAAACGAGAGATAATGAAAAAGATGATAGAAGAAATTGTGACAGAAGGAAAGAAGATTGGACTTACACTCAATGAAAACAAAACGAAAATGATGAGATACGGAAAACAAAGAAAAGATAACAAAATAAAAATAGGAGAATACGAGTTCGAAGAAGTAGAGAAATATAAATATCTAGGGGCAATGATAACAAATAACGGAGACAGAGAAATCGAAATAAAAGAGAAAATATTCACAGCAAATAAGGCGTATCACATGTACAAAAACCTACTCAAGAGCAAAATATTAAGTAAAAAAACAAAAATAAAAATGTACAAAACATTGATAAGACCAATACTATTATACGATGCAGAGACCCTAACAATGACAAAGAAAGAAGAAGAGCAACTAAGAATAGTGGAAAGAAAAATTATGAGAACAATATTAGGACCGATCAAACTAGACAATAATGAAATACGAATAAGAAAAAACACCGAAATACTACACATGCTAGATGGGGAAGACGTAGTAAGAAAAATTAAACAACAAAGAGTGAAATGGCTTGGACATACGTGGAGAGCAGCAACGGAAGCAGCAATATACAGCATAATGGAATGGGAGCCAAGAAGAAAAAAGATAGGAAGACCGAAATCAACATGGTTTAAAGAAGTAAAAGAGGACTTGCAAAAAGCAGGAGTTACAATTTGGAAAGAAACAACAAGAAATAGAAAAGAATGGAGGAGCATAAGCATGAAGATATGAGGCCAGGAGAACAGGGACTGATCCCCCGAAAAAAGATCTAGAGAGCTTCAAGGAAGCGGCGCAACCCCACAAGGGGTGTTATCGCCACCACATATATATGTAATATACCTATAATTTTAAATATTTAACTATTAATACAATAAGAAATAATATAATGTATATGTTACGGGTAAAGTTAGATAAACGATTAAACCTAGGTTTACCCAAGTAAACTCCGTAATAACCAGGAAACATGGGTACAGTCCGAAATATATTTCAAATTGTACACGTTTCGGGCTTTACCCGGGTACATCGCGTTCTATCCGCTTTCGATTGGTTAAACTTGGGTCTAGGATTTATTATTACGTCATCTTTCACCACACCACATGAATTCGAAAATGGCAACCGAAAAGAGCAGACGCGCGCGTTTAAGACAGCGTTTTCATGAAGTTTTCGATGAGTTGGTGTCTTCGAAAAGTTCAAAAAGTTTTTATTTCAATAATGAACAATACCAAGAAATGTTAGAATCAGTTGTTGACAAAAAATGCTAAAACCAAGACCACTCTACAATATCGACGATATGTTCTGTTAGAGGCATTGCAAAGCTTATTGCTCGTGTATCATCAGGTGAATCTAGTATAAAATATTACGTTACAAACGACGAAATGTTTGACATTTTGCATAATGCACATTTGGACATTGGACATGGTGGTAAACATCGTATGGAAAGTGAATGTAAGAAAAAGTACAAGAATATAACTCAAAATGTTATTAAGTTATATCTCCGCTTGTGTGAAGGGTGCCAAAAAAAAACTAAAATCTGTCAAAAAAGGTCTTGTAGTTAAACCAATGGTTTTTTTCAGAGATGAACAGCCGTTGTCAAGTGGACTTAATTGACATGCAATCCCATCCGGATGAAGAATACAAATTTATCATGGTGTATGAGGGCCACTTAACTAAATTTGTTCAAATACGTGCATTAAAACCGAAAAGGGTTAAGGAAGTTGCTAAGAGCCTGATAGACATATTTTGTATTTTTGGCGCCCCATCTATACTACAATCGGACAACGGCCGGGAGTTCGCGAACCGTGTCATTGAAGAGTTATGTTCCATGTGGAGTGGCCTTAAAATAGTGCATGGTATACCGCGTCACAGTCAGTCACAAGGCAGCGTGGAAAGAGCAAATCAAGATATACAAAATATGCTCATGACGTGGATTGACGATGAAAACTGCAGGCGATGGTCAGAAGGTCTGACATTTGTCCAGTTAATGAAAAATAGGGTATACCACGATGGAATAAAACGAACTCCTTATTCCGCCATGTTTGGATATGATGTTAAAGTGGGCCTATCCACATCAGCTTTTCCAAAAGAAACTATTGAAATCTACGAACCGAAGATGAGCTTGAGAAAGTCGTCAGGAAATTTATTATAGGAGAACAGCCACAACAAGAACAAAACGAAGATCAGTCTATGGATAGTGGCCCAGAAACCGACAATCCGCAAGAAGATATTACTGAAGGTGACAAAATGGAAAATGTCAAGAATAATTATAGAGAAAACGCCTATAGTAAAGAAACTTCAGAAAATCAGACCAAATGTACAGAATGTGATTGGCCAAGTACATTAGCGAATATAAGGTGTGAATGTTGCTTGTGCCAAAAAAATATTCAGTCAAACAGACTAGAGGCAAAAAGAAATTTAGAAAATCAAGCAAAGAAAATGAAAGCTTTATCTAATTCAAAGTTCCCTCCATGTTTCGTTGGAGATACAGTGAGAGTGAAAATTCCAGACGTTGATCGAGGGAGGGGCGATTTTAGAAACATTCTCATAACAGTTATCGAGAAAACCGATGACGAATTTATAAGCTAACAAACAAGAGAGGAACCATCGAAGAAATGTTTTCCAGGAACCAATTTTCTGTGCGTAGTGAGAAACTTGTAGATCTGGAAAGTGTATCACCGGAAAAGAAAAGTTTACAACTTGCAAACGAACAATCACTTTTAGGAGGTCAAGGTTATAAACGATGCAACTGTAAAACTAAATGCATAACCAATAAATGTAAATGTAAAGCTATTGGAAATCTTTGTAACTCGAAATGTCACAGCAGCTTGTCTTGTTTGAACAAATAAATTATAGTATCCTTTACTTTAGCAGGATACAGTGTTCTTACTATTATTTGTAAAATGTGTTTTTTTTTATTAAGTATATTTTTCAAACATTTATGGCCTTGTCATTTTTAGTACACCCAAGTTTAACCAAGCGAAAGCGGATAGAACGCGCTTTACCCGGGTAAAACCCGAAACTTGGACTGTATCCACGTTTCCTGGGTATTACGAAGTTTACCCGGGTAAACCTAGGTTTAATCGCTTACCTACTTTTACCCGTAACATATATACTTTCCAGAAAAAATCTTCAGTAATGTACTGGGAAGAGCTGACAAGGTTTTGGTAGCAATTGGACAACCGGAAGTAGCAGATTCTTAAAAAAAACTTCTAAATATTATTTTTTGAAAATTTTTGTTCTTGCTTGTATTAAAGAAGAGTAAATTCTCTCTGATATATATAAAAAATATTTTATATCTTATATAGAAATAAAGAAATATAAGGAATATAATAATCTTTTGTAATAAATCTGATAGCCCATATAATGTCATGGAAACCAATTGAAAAATTTAAATGTTTGTAACTGACAGATAAATGTCACTGCAAAAAAATAATCATTTCAAATTAATAATAGTAACGTTTTAAAAGAAAAATTGTAAATAGAACAATAGTTTTATGGAAAGGAACTTAAAATACATAATTCCTAGCATTAGTAAATATGTAGGTATGTATTTAAATAAAGAAACAAATAAATATATTATCACGGCATTTTATCCATTGCTGGGTGTGCTAATCTGATTTATACACATATTTCGGTAATGATGATGTCATATTTGTATTGTGCGGGCGTTTACCACAAGGGTTAATTTTATGCAATTTAAAATTCGAATTATTTGGCGCTGATCGGTATCGAATCGGATTCCCCAGATACGCGACCAGACATCAGGCACGCGGCAACGAGACCCCATAGGTAAATGGCGGGAGGTATTGTGTTAGTCACATCAGTTTTTTTTACTGTAAATCGTCTTATTTTGGACCCAGAAATTTGTCGTTAAGCCATGTCGCCCTATTTCAAGGACATGTGTATATACCAAGGCAATATGTATCTGAAGTTGAGAAATATCCTATACTTACCATATGGGGAAATTCTTTCGGACCAGCATTCTCTCCTCCATTTTGAACTTGAAGTGTACAAAACGAATAATTTACATTTTCTGGTGATATGCTGAACGTAGGAATGGTAACAGTTTTTATAACTACCCTCGAATATTCCCTACACTCTATAGCAAAATATTAATTAAAACACAAATATTCTGAATAAAATTCCAGCATTTATATTACTTTCCATGCTGATTTCTCCAAATTTTCTTTCTTTCTTCGGACTGCAACAAACAATAGGTACATTTCCTTTAAAACCACAAACGGGAGGTATTTGCTGGTTCTTTATGGCTTCTAGTCCTTCAGGACAATCTTTAAGGATCTTGCATATTCCTGGTGTATTGTTAGCTAGAGTGCAAACATCACCTAGAAACAGAATTTTTTCATTCAATAATGTACGATATTTTTTTACCTTAATTGTATTGTAATTAATTACAAATTATACAAAAAGAAAAACATATTTGTGTATCATATGAGGAAAACTTGTGATCATATATGGTTTTATATTTATGTATTCCTCTTACAGATGTCAGAAAATTAATATTCATAAATCTGGGAATCCGAATACATTTAAAGCATTTATTTTTGTACATAATTAACCTTGAAACTTCATAGGGTCCAAAGTTACAAAATACCTTGAAATTTATTAATTTTTTTATAAGGACAGAGCTATCATACAAAAATTCCAATAAAAATGACATTTTATATTTTTGTTACTTAACAGGGTACTATACCATAGTCAAATTTTAAGTGTCCTAAATAAAAATGTGAAAATATAGGTAAAATATTTTTTTTAAAGATGTCCGATCAAAGTCATCTGTATCATGAACTAATTAACAAATTGGCATACATTTATCTCACTTATTTGCCATAACACGAAGCGTGCGCGATAAGGATGGATATAACACGCATGTTTCAAAAATTCATATTGTGTAAGTGACTAAAATTTTGAATAAATGTTACCAATCACTATTTTGATATAACTCGAAGTAGTCTATGAACAAGGAAACATATGTCTTAATTTGAAAGTATTTAATTAAATGTCAATTTGACAAGAGATATTGTCAAAAATATTATCTAAAGAAAGCAAAACTATTCTTGAATCTTATTTTAGCAATGAAAATAAATTAGAAAACTGTGAATGGTAGCTGGGCTCATGAGAGCATTGTCATCTATTGATTGCGTGCTGAACAATGTAGACAAACTCAAGAGTTGCCTGCCTGCTTCAAGTCACATTGCTATTTGCATATTATGTTTATTCTGCTAGGTATTGCAAAAGCTAACTGTTGTAATCATGAGATTAACAAAATAAAGAAAAATGCCGAAAGTTAGAAATCATCGCGGATATTTCTCAAAACGTGGGCGACAATGTTACCAACAATGCACGTGTAAATTTCAGATATTGAAAATATCTGATGAATTTCCAATTAAATTCGTTATATCTTTGAAACCATGGGCATGCATGTTTTTTAACTTATTTTTTTCCTCAGACCTTCATTTATATTCACCTAGTCTTTAGTCAAAAGTTTGTGTTTTCGCGATTCTAGAGGCAATTATGTCAATGATTTTTTGAATTTCCCTATATTTGCCATGTTAAATCTTCCAACTTTGGAGTTCAATAACTTCAATAAATTTGGGATTTACATTGACTAATACTTAATCCAGCTGTACGTCAAAGATAATTAAGATTTTATGGATTTCACTTCATGCTCCAACTACCTTAAAATTGCATTTCAAGATCAATATTGATAACTTGACTGTATTTATCGATAAATATTTTTTCTATATATTACAGATTCATAGATAATAATATCTGTATATTGTTTGTTACAATAAATTATTTTCTTTGCAGATATCAACCAAAAATATAACGAATATTATTAGGTACATCATTGTCCAGAAAAATGAAAAGGTCATCTAAAAAGGAGTATACAACTGAGCAGAGAACCGAATCCCAGCGATCATGAGAAGACGTACACCTCATGATGTGTTTGTTTTCTTTCTTTTGGGTATATTTTTAATTTTGCCCGTTTTTTTTTTTTCAAAACTTGTGGAGCAACTTTACTTCTTTTTACGTAAAAAAATAGCAGTGGCCGTTTTTACATACATTAAATAAATAAGTTAAATTTGTGAAACCAAACTTTGGCATTTCCCATTCCTGAATATTAAAAATACAAAGTCAAAATCAAAAAAAACGTAGTTAAATATTTTATTTTGTCGATTTTATTTGATAACAGCTGACAGGTGATTTTTTTGCTTTTGGGAACTAGGGGTGCATTTTAACTAATCAGAGGGTAAAATTTACTTCCTTATCTAAACCAAAGTTATTTTCTCACGTGAAATAAATTAAAGAGATTTTGGCAAAAACAACCATAGTCCAAATATTGTAAATATGAGTTACATGTACTTTCAAAAATGCCAAACTATGTTTCGCAAAAAGTATCTTAGTCACAAATTATTACATTTGAAAGTTTGAGCGTGTCTACAAAAACGTATAAAAATGTCTAATAGGGGTTTCCAAGTCTACGGCTTTAAAAAAATACTTATTGGTTATCATTGTTCATCATGTATATGTGACTTGGACGACGAAGCATAGAAGTTTCAATGGTAAAATCTTAATGTGCAGTTATTTGCTCCCCTAATTATTTTAGAGCAAAATTGTATTGAAGTTTTTGCTACAGAAAAAAATACTGCATCCGAATATAGTATTGTTTATTTTTTTTAATTTCTGGAACCGTAAAAATAGTCGAAAACAATAATATTTTTGCAAAAATCATTGATGCCATGGAACAAAAATTTAAACAAAAGCACGTTAACATCACTCTACTATTATTTGGATTTTGGCACAAAAGTCATCTAACCCGGTAAGCCATCTCTCCCGGACCTACCCTATCTCAAATTTAAAAAAAAATGGACTAAGATTATTTTTGCTAAGATCTGCTCATTATAACCCTAATAGTGGTTTTACACTTAACAATAAATCGTTCAATTTATTGACGGATAAATCGATCAATTTAGCTTAAAAGACTTTGAGAATTTAGACAACGATTTTTTATCAATTTATTTTTGTTAAAATCAGGGCTTCCAACTTCTTAATATTATCTTATATGTTTGTGAGGTTAAAGTTTAACTTGGCGGCGCTTCAGTTATCTTGTAGTTTTTTAGAGTATAGTTTTTCATGTAGCGTACTTGTTAAAAATGAGTAAAACTAGTGAGTATGCATACTTATAACTAAAGCTCGGATTTATATGCAAGGAAAATAGGAAGAATATGCGCATATATATGCAGGCTTTTATTGGAAAATATGCCGTTAGGTGTCCAATATATGCAAATACATATGCAAAATATGCAGTTCAAGAATACAAAAAAAAAATATAGCAAAAAAATACTCACCCATCTACATATCAGTTGTAATATCTACGTAAACTTTAAATACAGTATAGAATTATTTTTATTATAAATATAAACAAAATAATGTTTTTAACAAATTTATTTGCTTATAAATACAGTTATATTGCCATACTTAATATTAATTATTTAGAGAAATTTACAATCTATTACTACGAACTACGGAATATAAATTCATTTGCATTAATAATTAAGTGTTTTGCCAAGTTACCCATTTTAAATGATTGCCTTCTGTCACTTAGCATGTGTTTATACATAGAAGAAATATAAGGACCAAAGGAAAAAAGTAAAAGAATTGGTTGTAAATGCCAAGAGAAAAGAGTGGGAAAACTTTGGTCAAGAAATTGAAAATAATTATAAAGAAAACAAAAAGCTTTTTTATAAAGTGACTAAACAAGCTAGAACAGAAAAAGAAATATCATTAAATCAAATAAAGGACAAAACAGGAATAATACTTACCAATAAAATAGATATCATTGCAAGATGAAAGGAATATTTTTCTGAATTATTGGCAGCAAAAGAATACAGAGAGGAGAATGACAGGAAAACGATAACCCAAATACAAGAAGAAGAACAGGAGGAGATAACATATCAAGAACTCATGGCGGCTATAGACAAAATGAAGATCGGTAAGGCAGCAGGTTTTGATCATATAAGACCAGAACAAATAAAATACCTGGGAGAGACAGGATTCGAGTTATTATTGGTAATACTAAATAAAACATGGGCTGAGGAACGTATTCCTAAAGATTGGGAGAACACAGTCATATTGCCAATACACAAAAAAGGAGATACAAGAGTATGCACGAATTACAGGGGAATCTCGTTGATATGCACTGCAGCAAAGATCTATGAATCAATAATAGAAAATAAATTGAGAATGATAATAGACAAAGAAATCGAAAAAACACAAAGCGGTTTCAGGAGAGGATACAGCACTCAGGATCACGTTTTCAGCATAAGACAAATCATTCATAGAGCAATAAATTTAAAAAAAGAACTGTACATTGGTTTCATAGACCTAGAGAAAGCGTTCGACAGAGTTGACCGAGAAGAACTGTACGACACATTAACACAAATAGGAGTGGACACAAAATTAGTAAGAATAGTTAAGAACATCTTTGAACACAATAAGAATTGTATACGAACCGGAAATATGATATCAGGAATGTTCACAACCCAAAAAGGATTAAGACAAGGTGGAAATTTGAGTCCACTATTATTTATAGTAGCACTGAATAAAGCTGTCAAGAAGGCAAAAGAAAGAGTTAAAAGAACAAATATCGGATACTTGAACTTGAAACCAACAACCATCACCGAATGCCTCTTCGCAGATGATATGGCAATATTTGGAAGCAGCCCTGAAGAACTGCAAGAAAACATAAATATATGGAAAGAGGAGTTATCAAAAATAAATATGACCATTAACGCCGACAAAACCAAAGTAATGGCGGTAACTAGCGACAAGTTAACCAATATTAAACTAAACAGAAAAACACTACAGCAAGTAGATAGCTTCAAATATTTGGGCAGTATCATTGAGAACAGAGGAGGAGCAGTAGAAGAAATTAATGCTAGAATACAATCAACGGCTAGAACATATTACGCGTTAAGTAGAATCATCTTCAACAATAAACATCTAACAAAAAGAACTAAAATGTCTATATATAAAACCGTCTATTTACCTATACTACTGTACGGAAGTGAAACCTGGGTAACAAGTAAAAGACAAGACAGCAAAATCCAAGCAATGGAGATGAAATGTCTACGAAGAATACAAGGAGTGACGAAAAAAGATAAAATAAAAAGCGAGATTATCAGAACAAATTTAGAAGTAAAACCCGCCCTTAAAAAGATGGAAGAGAAGCAGCTACAATGGTATGGACATTTACAAAGAATGTCAGACGAAAGACCAACGAAGATAATATGGAAAACAAGAACTACAGGAAAAAGAGGCAGAGGAAGACCAAAGAAGAGCTGGGACGACAATATTGAAGAGATAATACGTAGGAAGGGCTTAAGCACAAGAAAAGCAAGCACCATAGCTAAAGACAGGAAAGAATGGAAGAGATTCATAAAAGAAATATAGAAGGAAAACTCGACACCCTATGGGTACAAGAGAATATCAGACTATATATATATATATATATATATATATATATATATATATATATATATATATATATATATATATATATATATATATATATATATATATATATATATATATATATATATATACGAGCCCTGTCCCATATAAGTTCACACACCCAATTTAATTCTATTAATCATCAAATTTTGCTGCGCAAAAATAAAACAACTTAAATTTTTGCTACTATTATGTTAAATTAACAATAAATAAACTGAAATACAACGGAAATATTTAATCTTATTTTACTTATTTAAAATATATAAGAATTAATTGATTTACAGGAATACAAACGATTTGTGCTAATTACATTTCATTGTAATTACCATTCTGTAACGTCACCTTTTCTTTCTATAACGGCTTTTATACGTCTTGGCATGGTATTTACAAGATTTTTGCATTGTTCTGGAGAGAAATTATCCCAGATATTTTGTAAACGAGAACGCAATTCTACCATAGTTCTAGCTGGATGTAGTCGTAACTGTTTTTTCATAATATGCCACAAAGTTTCTATTGGCGACAAATCAGGGCTGCTGGACGTCCATTTTAAAAGTGGGATGTTATTATCGGATAGCCACTGTATAACTTTTTTTGCTGTGTGGCAAGCAGCCCCGTCCTGTTGGAAGATGTACTCGATGTCAGCATTTTTGAAATTCTCTATTGTGGGTTTTAAATATGTTTCTAAGGTATCAATGTATTTGGAAGCATTCATAGTTCCTTCTAAAAAGTGTAGTTTTCCTACTCCTTTTGCTGACATAGAACCCCATACCATTACTGATGCCGGAAACTTAACTTTTCTTTTTAAACATCCAATGTCATAAGCTTCTTCCCGGGTTCTTATAACCCTACGGCGACTATCACCTACGCATACTTCAAATTTTGCTTCGTCACTCCAGTTTACAGCGTACCACTGTTCTATAGCCCAATTTTTATGTTCTCTTGCCCAGATTAATCTATTTCTCTTCTGTTTTTTGGTCAATAAAGGTTTTTCTTTCGCCTGCAAATTGTAACCACGTTAATTTTTCTAAGTAACAAATATGAGATCAACACTGGCTACCTTATAAACTTTAAAACCCATCTTGCTAGCTGTTCTGTGGCAAGTAGTCCTAGACATTTTTCTTCCTGTGGCAGCAGTCCATAAAGCACTCAATTCACCATAACTAGAGCGGCGATTTTGCTTTATTATTCGTTTTAACGCTCTTTTATGGATTTCCAAAATTCCAGAGTTTCTTCCTGGTTTAGGTTTTTGCGCAGTGGAACCGCTTGCTTTATATCTTTGAACGATACTTCCAATAGTATACCTTGATAAATTGATAATATTTCCAATTTCCGAATATGATTTTCCAGAATTTGAAAGAGAAACTATTATTTTTCGCACATCTTGCGAAACTGCTTTCCCTCGAACCATTTTAAGTAATATTTTGAATACGCAATTAGTTAACAAGTCACTTATAAGCTTATTCAATAATATAGAAACGTCAAAAGCTTCAATTGTTTCAAAACATAAGATCTGAGTCAATGATATCGCGATTGCCTGATTTTTTAAAAAGCCTTGTCCAATGAATCTTTTTTAATTTTACATTTACAATGATAGAAACATTTTTATTCATTGAAATGAATGAAATAAATTAATGAAAAATAAATAATTTAGTCAATACTGGTAAAAATATTGCTGTTACATCATAATTACAGTGAAAGTTTTAAGATTTTAAGCAAATTAGGCAACTGTGTGAACTTATATGGGACAGGGCTCGTATATATATATATATATATATATATATATATATATATATATATATATATATATATATATATATAGTCTGATATTCTCTTGTACCCATATATATATATATATATATATATATATATATATATATATATATATATATATATATATATATATATATATATATATATATATATATATATATATACAGCATTTGGCAAAAATATATTAGTCAAATTTTCTTGTATAAATCTACTGATAGTTACGTTCTTTTCCTTAATGTACTTTCATCCGGAATGCTCTTTTTACAATACTTTTCAAGAAAGATCATAAAACTAGGGTTACTTAAACTTAACTTAGGTAATGGAATGTTCGATGCAAACATGGCGTGACATAAATCGAACTTAAATGTATCCTCTTCAGTTTTTCTTGAATGAACCAACAAAGATTCCCGTATGGATGTCTGCGATACATTCGATGTATTTCTCTTTTCATAATTTCTTTTGTGAAGAGGAGTCCTGCAGTACTGGTCAATCACCAATCAGGTACTTTCTTGAGCTAGATATCTATTAAATAACAAATAAAATCAATTAAATTTGATATTAAAAACAAATGTATGTTAAACAACTTACCGACTTGCCACAAGGTTTACAGAAAATATTGTCGCCGGGTAGGGACAAATTCACGCAAATAATTTTGAAGCCATTATTTTAAAAACGTTACTGTTCCGTAGGTAAAATCTGAATGAATGGTTTGAAAATGTAATTGAAAGTGATGTACATTTTCCACCCCCTCTCTATACTAAGATAATGAAACTGACAGGAATATTTATAGCTAGAATAACCGTTACTTTCTCTGTAAGGGATTAGGATTAGGAAATTACAGCCATAAATGAAATTCTGGGTAATTTTTGGCGGCGTATCACTGGTTCGGTGACTTCAATAGATATGAGAATTTTATTGAAATTAACAAAGTTAGTGTTTCGGACGAGACGAGAGAATCTCGAATCTCGTCTCGTCTCGTCTCGTCTCGTCTCGCCGAGACGAGAAAGCTTTTTGTACTCACGAGACGAGACGAGACTTACATGTCGAGATTCTCGATTCTCGACAATTATTCCGAGATTTCTCGCCTTTTTTATTTTTAAAAGTACTTTTTTTACTGGAACATTTTGAAAATTTATATTTAAAAATTGATCATATTGTTTAATTATAAATTTAAACAGGATCGCGGTAAAATTTGTTAAATAAAAATACCTCCTACATTCTTGATGTTACAGCGATGTGTTCACGGTCATTTACCGACAAAGTGTTACACCCAGTAATGGGTAAAAAGCTTATAGTTATTTTATTTCAATAGTTTATTATTTATACTTTTTAATAAATAATCTTTAAATATGCAAAAGATACATTTAAAAATTGATGCATGATAAAACATGGACAAAATCTAATCTAATATTGCCGTGTGTAATTTGGTCATATTATAAACGACAAACAAAATTACTTTTTAAGTGTATAAAATACATTATATAAAATTTTAGTAGAATTTTCTAAAGTAATGTTTGATTCATCGAAAAATATGTAAAATCGATTAGAATTTATTAATTAAATTAAATTTGTTAAAGAAGTTAATTTATTTGGTCCTTTATAATACATATATTATTATTAACTATTTGTTTTATACGCTCTTAATTTTCATTATTTTGATTTTTCGCGGCAATGGAACATCTCGGCTTATCAAACGCACCTGCGCAGCACAAAATAACCAAACGCTCCCAACAGCGAGACGGCAACAGCTGGGCGACGGCATACAGCGTTGTTGGGACAAGTCTTTACGTGTTACGTATTTTGTTTACATCTTAAATATACAACTATTTTTTTTGCAGTTTGTTTATTTATATTTGTAAGTATTTTGAAATATATAATATAAACTATTAAAAAGGTAAGGTTATAAAAGTGAGTGTAATTTTTCAGAAAAAAAATGAAGCGAATTCTTGATAGTAATACGAGTACAACAAAAAAGAGATCAAAAACAAAAAAAATCAAGCTCATCAAGTTCTTTGAAACATGAGAAATTAAACATTATAAATGATGAACAGATTGTAAATAGTGATGCAGTTGAAGATGATCAAAAAACTTCTAGGGACTTAACAGATGAAAAACAGGGAGCACTTGATGAAAAGCATGAAAACGAAATGAAAACATTTCGAATATATTTTACTGACATAGTTGAAAATAACGAAAAAAAGGGTGTTTGTAAAATATGCAAACAAAAAATTAAAATGAAAGACTCAAATACAACGGGATTAAGTCGACATTTACGCAATAAACATAAAAATGAATTTCAAAATATTTCTAAACAAAAAAATATAGACGGATATGGAACTTTAGAAAAGTTCCCAAATAAGGTTAGTGTTATCATTTATTGTTATATTTTAGTTATATAAGAATTATAGGTGAAATTTATCGATTTGTATTTTTTAATTTCCAATTCGGAATCATGTGTAAAACAATGCTTTTTAAAAGTATGGCATAAATTTTGACCAATATATTAAAAATTCCTAAAGTGGCGGACAAATTGGTTCCACTAATCGTCACCAGATCTCACTAGCGTTACATTTTTTAGTTTTATTTGACGTTATTTGATGGCGCCTATGAGTAAATCCTAAATCATTTTAAAATCGTATGAAAAATGTATTTTTGTAAAATTAGTTCATCCTGTTTGCAACTTTTCAAAAAACACCTTAAAGAAACAATCTAACGCACAAAAGTCATTGGGTGAAACTCGGGTTATTATACTCATGTGTAGATATTAGGAGGCAAAATGATAGTTAATTTTTCTATGCTATTACAGTTACAAAAGCTTTTATTGAAGATAAAATGTTGGCGACATTTTACTTACTATGTGCAGTAATAGAAAGAGATAGCTGTTAAATTGAAAAGGTATTTTGCACTTCATCCGTTGAAATTGTCATTTATCACATTAAAAAATGAATAATTTTTGTTTGCCTTTTATATAAAATGCTTTTTACCTCTCGCTAAGAGAGGTATTGGATTCATGCTAAAAATCGCATATCCAGATTTTATTGAATAAGCACGATTTAAGGTCCATAGAATCCGATTTTAACATTTTTACAATGATGTCTGTGTGTGTGTGTGTGGATGTGTGTGTGTGAGGTTGTTGGAGACACGATTTCTCAAATTCTATAAGACTAAAGACCTGTTTGACTACGGATTCCTCAATCTAACAGTAATGGGAAGAGTTGAATAGATTCTGGTAACAATTGGACAACCGGAAGTGGTAGTTTCTAAAAAAAAAACATTTCTAAATATCATTTTTTGAAAATTTGTTACTACAAATATTAAAGATAATTAAATTCTCGATCTGACACATTTAATTTTTTTATTATATCTCGTATAGGTTTGGAGATATATAATAATATATAATAATCTGTTGTAATAAATCTCGTTGCCCGAAAAACAGTTGCGATATTTAAATTTTTGTAATTGACAAATAAATGCAAAATGTCAGTGTCAGATTTTTCTTGGAGGTATGAGTACATATAATAGATATTATTGTATTATTAATTAATTATGTATTTAAATTACAGGTGTGTTAATATTACATATATCCTTAAGAAATACCACTAATACCATCAATGAATTTGAAGAATTTTGAACATGTTAGAATAGTAGGATAAAATTTTTCATAGAACGAAAGAAGAGAAACAATTTCAATTATTTGTGTGTACTTATAGGGCGCGAGCAGTCATGTGACTTTGTTGGCCTTGGCAAGCAGATATGAAGATCCGTGTCAGAATGACGGCTAGTAGTTATTTACATAGATGTCATAATTGTCATATGTCATAATTTTTCATTCAAAATTTCAAAATATTCTGTTTATTTGTCCATTAGTATGGAATATACTTGTCGAGGAAAATAATCCACATGGATTTGTCCCCCACAAAGTCACATAACTGCTCGCGCCCTATGCAACATAAAATGAAAATTGCGAGAGGTATTGTGCTGGCCACAACAGATTTTTAGAATTTATTCTTAGGCACTATCTACTAACATACATTAAAACTAGACGCAACACTAGCAACATCTGTTGACGACTAGTGAAAACAGTTCGTCTGCCATTTTACAAATTATTAAAACACATGATTTATAAGGTTACACTTTTAAAAAATCTGATGTGGCCAACACAATATTTCCCGTTTAATTTCATTTTTATTCATATAAATACTTAAATTTAAAGTGAATATAAATACCGAGTTCGATCCCGACCGACGCCAAATATTTCGAATTTTAAATGACACAAAAATGACCCCTGTGGTGCACTCTCCACGCCAGAAATAAGTGCTCGTGAGGTGATACCTTGTAAACGGCTGCACGGTACAAATATGTCATCATCGTTACCACAATCTGTGTACAAAGCAGATTGGCAGACCCAGCAATCGGTAATATGCCGTGATGATATATTTATTTTATTTATTTATATACTGGCGTGGAGAGTGCACCACAGCGATCAATTTTGTGCCATTTCAAATTCTTAAATATTTTGCGTTGGTCGGAATCGAACCTGTTCCCAAGAATCGCGTGAAGTGACGCCTGGTACTTAAATTTATAATTGTTTCTTTCGACTGTTACTTTTGATATAAAATTATTGTAGTTAGGTTAGGTAGAGATATCGATTTATTAAATTTAATTCTAATTGTTCTATTGATATTATTTACTTATATAATTGCTAATATTTCATCAGGAAAAACTTGTTACAAATGAAGAAATGGAAGATGCATTGGTAAAATGGGCCGTATGCAAATATTTGCCAGTCAACTTTTTTGATGATGAAGAAACAAGAAATTTATTCAAGTTGATCAATCCAAATATTACAATACCCAAAAAGGATGCCGTGCGTGATAAAATTTTGATTAAATTTAAAGAAATGCAACAGAATATAAGAAAATATTTAAGTACAATTACATCAAAATTTTCATTTACTGTTGATGGCTGGACTTCTGTCAACAACAAATCTTTTTATGGTATAACTATATTCATCGACGAAGAATTTCATTTACAATCTTTAGTTTTGGATTTCGTACCGTCTCACGGTAAACACAGTGGAAAAGCAATTGCTGATTTATTTTTTAAAACAGTGCAATTTTATGGAATTGAAAATAAAATACAAGGCATTACCGTAGATAATGCTTCTGCAAATAACTCTTTTTTGTCGGAGCTTGAACTAATTTTAAATAAACATAACATAGAATTTAACATAGAGATAAATATGTTACATTACCCACTGTAGTAGTAGCTTTCAATATACTACTGGATAAAATAGATACCCTAATAGCTCGATGTGGTTTAAATGAAACAGAGGCAGACAAAAATTTTCAAAATGCATTACATGCTGCAAAAGTAAAATTATTAAAACATTACCATAAAACTAATATATTGCGGAGTTTTAATTCTGGATCCACGGCATAAAACCGAAACATTTTCCATGACTACTTGGGGTAGGGAAATATGTATTATTCAATTTTGACATTTAAAGAAATATTTAAAACAAAATATTTTATTATGCCAGATGATTTAAACATATTAAGCGACAGCAGTGACAAATCCAGTTCGGATGATGTTATTAATATTAATGTTCTGTACGAAGAAACAGTTGTCACATCTAACAACGATACAAAATAATTAGACGAATATATAGCAACAAAACGATCAGATAAAGGAGAGGATATTTTAAAATTTTGGAATAAGCATCAAGATATTTACCCTAATTTAACTAAAATGGCACGAGATTTTTTAAGTACACCAGCTACTTCCATACCGTCGGAAAGATTATTTTCGCAAGCTGGTCTAGTGTTACGAAAACACAGAAATCGGCTTAATGAAGATTCTGCAAGGAGCATTTTGTGTTTAAAGTCATGGTTAACAGCAAACTTTTTAACTGGATAAAGTAACAATTTCCACCTCCAAAAGTTAAAATTTAAACTCGATTTAAATAAATAAAAGCAGTTCGAATGTTTGTCTAACGTCGCTTTTCTTTATCTCGTTGAAATAAAACATAAAATTTACGTTCTGGTAGTGCAAATTGCCTAGCTGGTAGTATGAACACTTGATTAATAGTGATTAGCGAGCGGTTGACTAGCATTGTTTCATCTATCTCAACTCTGCTTATGTATTATTTTAGAGAAATATACTTCAAATAAAAGATGCGTACAATTAATTTTTTCTACAAATGTTATTTGAAGTATTTTTCTCTGAACTAATTCAAAACACTTGACAGAAATAAAACAATGGCAATCAACTGCTCGCTAATCACCCTTACTTAATCTGTGTTCAAACTAATAATAGCATTATTTTTATATTATACATTTTATTACTTAGTCTAAAATAAGTTTTGTTAATCTGTTACTTATTTGTAACTGTTCATGAATAAGAACATTATTTTATTATTATCGTAGTGCTATATCAAATTATACTTTGTAATTTGTACTATTGGTATAAAATTGATAATGAAGAAAATAACTATTTGTCTCAATTTTTTTAATCAACCTGTATTTTATTTATACAGGGTGTTACAAAAGGGTAAAAAAATTGACGGTATATACATTTTGATCAATCAAAAACAATTTTTCCAAAATTCGGATACATATTGGGAAAATTATTTACTTTTCATTGAATTCTTTTTTACTGCGCCACTGTCAACATGAAAGTTTTATTAAAAATAATGACTTGTCTAATCACGTAATAGACGTTGACTAGGAAATAAATACGAATTAATTTCTTCTATTCAAAATCTATTATGTAAAGAGATAATTCATTATTTTTCATGTCGGCAATGGCAAAGAAAATTAAATCAAAAATAAATAATTTTCCGAATTTTGAAAAATTTCTTTTTGATTAAGAATCAGCACAGTGAAATGTATACCCTCAATTTTTTTATCATTTTTTAACATCCTGTATATCTTCACGGTTATATACAGGATGACACTGAAAAACGAGCCACTCAAAATAACTTTTTTATTATCTCAACTGTTTTCACAGCTTGCCTGATATCATCGCCTTAGCAGATTAATTATGTATCATTTTCTCTTAGGTTTTTGTAATTTATTTCTTCAATAAAAATGTACTTCAAGCCTATCATTCAATTCGTAACTTTACATACATTCCAAATATATAAAAATATATAAGGTATTCCATTTAAAATGTGAAAGTTAATATCACTTCCGGTCAAGCTTAGTTTACAAATATTTAAAGAATTAAAAAACAAATAAAAAAAATATTTTGAGTGGTCCGTTTGTCAGTATCAGCCTTTATATTTCCTTTAAAACAACCAGCGCTTTTTTGGGCGAACTAATGACTTTAGAGAAAAATGTTATATACAAAAAATTACCAGGAAAAAGGGCATAATTTATGAGGAATAATAAATAAAAAAATCAACCAGTGGTTCTCAAACGGTAGAATAAAATTATATTTTTTTAAATGGCAACCTATATAAATTTTTTGTCCATTAGATAGAGAATTTTTTCTGATTTCAACGATATAAATATGATATAGGGTTGTATAACAATTATTTCTAGAAAAATGATATTAAAAATCAGAAATAATTTTACAATATTGAAGTAGGCTATGCAATAAACAACTATTAATACGACTATTGCCTAGGTTACGATAGTATATTATTTTCTTATATCTAAAATAACTTGTTTTATTAAGAAATTCATAATAACAAATGAACTACTACTACCTGTATCATTTGTTTGCATTTGTTTATATTGCATAGCCTACTTCAATATTGTAGAATTATTTCTGATTTTTAATATCATTTTTCTCGAAATAATTGTTATACAACCCCATATCATATTTATATCGTTGAAATCAGAAAAAAATCTCTATCTAATGGACAAAAAATTTATATAGGTTGCCATTTAAAAAAATATAATTTTATTCTACCGTTTGAGAACCACTGGTTGAATTTTTTATTTATTATTCCTCATAAATTAAGCCCTTTTTCCTGGTAATTTTTTGTATATAACATTTTTCTCTAAAGTCATTAGTTCGCCCAAAAAAGCGCTGGTTGTTTTAAACACCCTGTATATATTGCAGCAAATTATTACAAAAATAATTAAATGCTATTATAGTGTTCTATTTGATATACTAAATAATTCAAATTTACAGATAGCAGTTTTTGTTTTTCATAAAAAGCCTAATGAAAAATAACTATAAAAATAAAATTATTTTAATTGAATTTTTTTCAATATTTTTGTCATGTAAGGACATAAAATTATTACATGGTTGAATTTAGGAAAAAATACTGTGTCGAATGCGCCTAAAATATGTACATCCCATTAAAAAATATATAACTTTGTTGTAAATTAAGAACCATTGGTTTAAAAAAATATTTTTTCTAATTGGATGTCCCCCTTGGTCTTCAATAAGATTGCCTTATAAGTTTATTGTATCTTCAATAATTTGGAAATTATGTGAGGTGTAGCTCATTTAGCTGTTACAGCCTGTAGTATATCAAAATAAATTGCGTATTGGATTTATTAAGAAAAATAAAAATCGAGAAATCTCGTCGAGATTCTCGGCCGAGACGAGACTCCATTAATCGAGACGAGACGTAATTTCTTGTCTTCTAGACGAGACGAGACGAGACGATCGTCTCGTCAGAAACACTAAACAAAGTAACGTAAATTATAAAAATTAGCACAAATATGCACATCACATTGAAATATACAAAAAAATGCAAGAATTATTATTAGATTTTTTTTTAAATTGATAAAAATAACCTAACATTTAGAAAATAAGCACATCACAATGAAATATGCAAAAAATACAAAAATATGCTTTTGGCATATAATCCGAGCTTTACTTATAACCTTACAGCACACATCAAATACAACTTGAAATATCAAAGATTATAGCGTTGGCACTATATTTATCGTTAAGTGTAATATAGCCACACCATAAGTCATGCCGTGATATATTTATTTATTTATTTACTTCACTATATTTTCATTCATTAAGCATTTACTTTAAATGAGAACATAAACAATTTACAAGCATAAAATTTCAATTAGATAATTACAATGTAATGTAAGGTCACATATATTATAATATAGGTATTCCCCCGTATTATATTATGATGCGAAAGTAGTACAGAATATCACAAATTTGCAAATTGGAAATAGAATGTATTAAATTTTGGAAAATCCCAGTTGTATATACACGAATCTTGCACACAAATTCTTGTTTGTAACTTAAACTTTTATAACATCCATTGACTTCACCTTGAAAAACCAGTTTTTATTAAGTATTATTTACAGTTTATTTTATTTGTTTTGGTTTTGTGCAGACTTCGAAGCAAAACGAAAAATATTGTTTATAGAGATCTGTTAAAATAAATAAGTACAGAAGGAAATCAGTAAAGAAATAATTAAAATATTTATAAATTTCAAAAGAATATATTTTAATAACAAAATATAACATTGTTATAAACAAAAACAGAAAATATATTTTATATTCTATGAAAAACTTTGTCACCTAAGCAATCCTTTATTATAGTGTTTGTAAAATATTATTCTCTCTTTCACCCCACAAAACTTTGCAAAGATACTCAAATTTTTTAACAGTACTTTATTTAACTTAAAATATACCGATATATTGTAATAGTAAAAGTAAATTTATCAGTAAATATAAATTTCCGTTTCTTTACCTTCGTCTTGTTGGGCGAGAACAACAGTAAAACAAACAACAATTATAAAACACAAAATATTTAATCGCGACATTGTTGAGAACACGAACTCAATTCTCGACTGTTGAGTTCCTCATGTAAATACTTAATTATATAGTCTCCCACCACTATACGAGATGATGACTTAGTAAAGGAAAATCACGTTTTTACCTTCCGTCACCTTTAGGTAAGGAAGGTATTGTCTTTGGTCAAAAAATTCAATGATGAGTTTTTAGTGAACAAGCATGATTTAGGGTCCCTATAATACGATTTTACCATTTTTATGATGATGTCTGTATGTATGTGTGTGTGTGTGTGTGACAAAAGTTCCGTATCGGATAACTTCAATACCACAATTTCAAAAATTATATTTTTTTCGTATTCCTCAAGATTACATCCAGAAGAACAACTGATTAGATTTTGGTTATAATTAGTGAACCGGAAGTAGCCTCATTTGAAAATTTAACAGTTAAATTTAATTTATTGACATTTAACGTTATTATAACTTAAAGAATATATTATTCTCTATACGATTTGATTACATTTTATACTTCATATTCAATAGATACACAGTTAAAGAATTTTAAATAAATTAAATTTTATAATTCAGCCAGCTATGCTAAACATGGAAACTACTAATATATTCATATAATTCAAATTGACAGATGTCAGTATAAATAAAAAGTAAATTAATGTGGCAGAGATGAGGATGTTGAAGTAGATGTTGATGAAGACACGGAAAGATACGGTAAGAAAATAACTCTAGTGTTACAAGTTTCTAGAAAGATACAAGAAAGACGATTACATTGGTTTGAACATCTCATGAGGAGAAATGAAGAATTATATTGGAACAAGAATGAATAGTTTAGTAATAGCAGGTTGAAGAAACAGAGGAAGACCAGAGATAAGATGGAAGGACTGTATTGCGGAAGACTTGAAAGAAAAGGAACTGAATGAGAACGACACGCAAAAATAGCGACCCCTAACGAATGGGAAAAGCTAAAGAAGAAGAAGATGTCAGTGTCAAGTGCATATTGAATAGTTTGTTTATGAAATATTTTTACTGGAAATTTAGAATCTTTTGCAAGAAAAATTATATATGGAATTTATACATTATACACAGGATTGACGGAAGGTATTGTGCTGGCCACAACAGATTTTTTTTTAAATAATCTTATTTTTACCTTCCGTCTCCTCTAGGTAAGGAAGGTATTGTCTTTGGTCAAAAAATTCGGTGGTGAGTTTTCATTGAATAAGCACGTTTTAAGGTCTTTACAATACGATTTTACTATTTTTACGATGATGTCTGTATGTGTGTATGTGTGTTCGTGTGTGCGTGTATGTGTGTCTCTGTGTGTGTGTGTGTATGTGACCGCGGTTTCGTGCACGATATCTCCAATACTAGAATTCCAAAATTTACAATTCTTGCGTATTCATATTCCTTACAACCATATGCAGAATTAATTAATAAATTAGATAACTGTTTAATACATAATAATAAACCTTTCGTATTAGCATCTTTCGACATCGTAAACTTATACACCAATAACATCCGAAACACTTAACATACTCAAAACTTTCTTAGAAAATAATAATAACTCAACCGAAGACCCATATCTTACAAATTTAGACATTAATAATTTAATAGAACTTTTTAAAACAGTTACACAACAAAAAAAATCAATTTCAATAATAAAACATATAAATTAACAGATGGACTTCCAATGGGATGCCCGATAAGTGATTTACTAGCCAATATTTATATAGATAACTTAGAATCACAAATTATGAACACACCCCATAAAGAAGATATGCTGCTCTGGGCAAGATACGTTGATGACATTCTTATACTCTGGACTGGCAGTCTTGATGACACACAATTTTCACAATACTTTATCAAACATAAAATTTACACTAGAAATAGAACAACAAAACAAACTTAATTTCCTTGATTTAACACTTAAAAAAGATAATAATAACAACATATCATATGACATTTACAGAAAACCCACCTCCACAAACATTATAATTCCTGAAAATTCATACCACAGCCTCCAAACAAAAAACACAGCTTTCAACTTCCTCTTTCACAGACTACTAACCACACCATTATCCAAAACAAATTTTCAAAAAGAATTTAACACAATTACAACAATAGGCATTAACAATAATTATACAACAGAACACAACAAAAATATTTCATAATATCAAACACAAACAATTACTACAAACTAAAATATACAAACATATAACACACCAAAACCACTACATTTCACTTCCATACCACAAAAACCTTCACAATTTTTTTAAAAAAACCTTTCAATAATTTTAATCTCACATTAACGTCAAAATCACAACACCTAATCTGTTTAAAATTTTGAAAAATAACACACCCAAGACACACCCTCTGGATAAAAGCGGTATATACAAAATTACTTGCACCATCTGTAATAATTCATACATAGGCATGACAACTCGAAATTTAAAGACTAGATTCCAAGAACATTTAAAAAAACATAACCCACCATCAGCTATCAACACACATATTCTCAACACAAACCATAACATCACCATTAATAATATAGAACTTATACACTGAATGAGATTACCATAAACTAATTCTTCTTGAACAATACGAAATTTTAAAACATTTAAAAGAAAATAAACCACTACTGAATGAAATTACGGACTTCCCAGAGCAGCATATTTTGAAAAATTTCGCGCCATTTAAATTATCACCTTTTTCCTCATAAATCTTGTTTCTCTGGCTGGGGAAACACGTGTTTCTCAATTTCTTTAATTTTTTTATATTTAATTTAACCCTTTGGAGACGGTTTTTTTCCTGCAAGTATTTTTGAGTTTTTTTTTGTTATATAGTTACTTCAGATTATCTAAAAAATGCCTTTAACAAAAAAGAAAAAAAATCTCTGCTGAATTTTGTAATAATAAATGGTACACATATGTACCATTAGTCTTTATGCATGGTACGTATGTGTACCGACAGTCTTCGTTATATAATGAAAAATGGGGATGAATGAAATAATAGTCTATAGAACTTATTTATTCAGAGTGAAAATAGAAAATATTATACATACATTTTTTAATTTGTATGAAACAGAGTGAAACACATTTTGCACAGTGGCGCACCACATTCTCGATACAATGTTTTTGTTCGTCGTAAAGACGACTGGTACAAATATGTACCAGAGGGGTAATGAGTGGATATTTTTTTATAAAAAAAATCATATTAATTGTACTTCCTTCATATAAAGTAGTACAATAATACACACGTTGACGTGCATACAATGAAGACAAAAAAAAAACAATTCAGCATACCTACGCACAGTCTTCTTGCAAACTAAATATATGCGCACCAGTTCGTAAACAGTTCTTTACTGTTGTTGAGGTTTTAAAAACTGCTGGTAGATGGCAATATGTTTAGTAAACTCTAAAAGACATTACTGTACGAAGCGGTACAATTTTTAACAAAGTTAAATGTAAATTTTGCATTGTAGTCTTTGAAGTGCACTTTCCGGTACGTATGTGTACCAGGAGTACTCAAGGGGTTAAATTCACAATTTCAATTCATCTCAATTTTCAACATTATTGACGGTGAGTATTTTCTTCCCTTAATTATTTCATTTTAATTCTTTTTATAATTAATGTTTACAATATTTGCATACACTTAACCAACAAATATACTTTATATCTGTTATACTTTATAACTATAAAGAAAATTCTTGTCATTTCAATTTAATAATTTATCTTTATATACTTTAAAATTGTTTTTTTAAAAAACTTTCTGATATATGTATATTTCACATTGTACAAATGTTATAAAAATTCCTAATGTATTTAAAGTTTTGACCTGAAGATGACGTATGTTACATTAATTTTCAATAAAATTCTTGTCGTCTCCTTTCTAATTATATTTTTTATTTCATAAATTGTAATAGTTACACATTATTATATTTAAATGTATTTACAGCTGTGGCCTGAAGATGTCGTAAGACGAAATCGATCGCCAATAATGTAATAAAATTTATGAAAATATAACTATTTCATAAAACTATTCAGAGTTAATTTCAATAATTTCCTGTTATATTACTTCTTATTTTTCTTAAATGTCTATGTGGGAAATAATATTTTCGATTGCATTTTTTAAATGCTGAATATCTGGATAGATAGTTTTGTAGACTTCATCTTTAACATAACCCCATAAAAAAAAGTCCAGGGGATTAAGGTCTGGTGACCTTGCGGACCACGGAATAGGACCATAAGTACCAATCCACTGATTTGGAAACCGTTCGTTTAGGTAATCTCTAACTTGACGCGAATTGTGAGCTGGTGCACCATCTTGCTGGAAATAAATGTTTCCCAACTCAGCTACTGGTATGTCTTCCAAAATAATACCCAGCATATTTTGAATTAAATTCAGGTATCTGTTACCACTCAATGTACCTTCGTACATGTGTACGTAAATATTATTACTGAAAATGGCACACCAAACATTTATATTAAAATTTCGCTGGAAACTTCTCTCTCGTACAACAACAGGATTTTATCGGCTCCAGTAGTGTGTATTTTTTCTATTTGACATGCCATTATTAGAAAAATTGGCTTCGTCAGTCCAAATAATTGATTATAAGATATCTGGATCCTCATTTATTAATAAATTACAAAATTCTAATCTTCGCTCACGATCACCAGGATGTAAATGGTGAATTTTAATCATTTTGAATGGTCTGTATTTATGTTTTTTTTTTAAATACTATGGATCGTACCCACACTTAAATTACACTCAGCCGCAGCCATTCTAACTGAAGCTGTTGGATTAGCTTCAAAATATGCTAATATATTTATCTCAGCTTCTTGATTTTGTACGCTAACTCGCTTCGATATGAATGCATCCGTATTAGCGCGCAGTGCTAATTCTAAAGCAACAGTATTTTTCAGAGATAATATGAAAACTTCGTACATATCATTTTTTTCTTCGTGGGTAAAATTCATTTTAACACAAAAGAAAACAAGAAAATTCATAGACGAACTACTTTGACATGTGATACAAAACAAAATGTTCAATTGTTTTTGTCATGGCACTCTTCAAAAACTTCAAAAATCTCGTCACCAAATAATGTGGTGTATTGGACAAAGGTAGAGGGTATAAATAAATGACAAAATAAAAGACTAACAACTGTACTCAATGCTGGAGTACTCTTGACTGACTTTTAATGAAACATTTCAAGTTACAACAATCGGCACAGAAGTGTTGCCAAACATATAAATACATACATATATTACAAAACATCATTCATTTTAAATGTGTTGCCCATACCATTCAATTGGCTGTACATGACAGTCTTAAGCATAATCCCAACATTATAAAATTAATTGATGAATGCAGAAATATCTGCAAAAAAACTAAGAAATCCAACCCGAATGATACTAATAAAAAACTAGGTTTAAAAAAACCAATTATTGATTGTCATACTAAGTGGAATTCAACATTCGACATGATACAAAGATTATTGGATTTCAAATCCTTTTGTTTAGATATAATGAATCCAGAAATTTATCTTACTGAAGAAATGAAAAAGATGTTCTGAATTTATAAATGTATTTACTCCAATAAAATTATTGACTCTGCAGTTGCAGATAGAACAAATGACATTAGGGGACTTTTATGGACACTGGCTTAATTTCAAATTAAATCTAAGTAAAAATATGCAATCAAGTTTAGTGCAGTCATTACACGCAAACATTTTAAAACGAGATCATTTTATAAACAATGAACTTTTATTTGCAGCTGTGTATTTGGATCCTAGATATAGACATTTTAGATGAAGAAAAAGTTAAGAGAGCAAAGATGCAGATAATTAAAACATTATCATTATTAAAAATTATAGAGAAAGAAAACGGACAAAATACAACTTCAGGAGATTCTTCCACCAATTCAGCATTTTCAACTTCAAAAGATGATCTAGAAGAATTTTTGAAAACAAAGACAAATGTATTGCTGCAACATTCAGTGATTATAATTTTACGGAAGAGGAGACAGAGGTTATATTTGGAAAGTATGAAGCCTCTAAGAGACTCTCAAAAAAGTCGAATGTTGTAGAATTTTGGAAAACTAATAAATCAGAACATACTATTTTAAGTAAAGTTGCGGAAATTGTTTTAGCAGTCCCAGCAACGCAAGTAAGTGTAGAGCGCGCATTTTCTGCATTAAAATGTCTTATCACCTCAACGTGCTACTCTATCAGAAGCAAATTTGCAAAATATATTACTGATCCGGTTAAACGAAAATTTTCTTTCCTAATTTTATTATTTTAATTTTCTAACATTTACTATGTTTTATATATTTACTACATTCGCTGTTAGTATCACTTTATATTCTCTGTTTATTGTATCTAATGCTAATGAAAAAATATCTTTCATTTAATTTATGTTACTATGTTTTAAAATGAAAATAAAATTATTTTGTTATATACTATCATCTATTTTATTCACTTCTATTTATTTTAAAGTTTATTGTTTTCCTTATACATATATTACAGTTTTAAATTATCTCAATCTTAAGATTGTTATAAAACAAAAAAAATAAATTAGTTCGAACCGAACCTGGGGGCCAATTTTGTAATTAGAAAGCGACAGCGAATACGAATGCAATATGGCGGGTCACTGAATAAGCGCCATCTTATTTTCTATTCATATGATTGATTTCTATTGTATTGTGTACACTATACATATTCAGTACTAGTCTGACATTTGTTCAAAATTCCCGCGCTGGGAAAAATTTAGTTCATTTGAAAAGTAGCGTTATTTGAAATTGTATCATACTTATTTTGTGGTTATATTTCCTTTGTGCATCAGACACACGTTTTTAGATAAGGTATTTCAATTAATTTCCAATAGAAGAAAATAATAAAAAAAAATTAAAAGGCACTAAAAATATTCGTAAGCGAATACCGTATTCATGAGGTCCGGACCAGCTGAATAAGTATTCAGT
The DNA here is from genome assembly GCA_951394225.1 of Harpalus rufipes. Lineage (NCBI taxonomy): Eukaryota > Metazoa > Arthropoda > Insecta > Coleoptera > Carabidae > Harpalus > Harpalus rufipes. Next base: position 31,101,731 of record OX596285.1, read on the forward strand.
CGGAATAAGGCATCATGGCTAACAAAAAGTAGTGGGGATAATCTTATTCGGTATGAATTGTATTCGCTATCGCTTTCTAGTTACAAAATTGGCCCCCTGAACCCAAAACCTGAACCCGGAACAAAACCGCAAATTTTATTGACGCTTGAACCAGAACCGCACAAAAGTCAAAGTCAAATATGTGTAGTGCCCCGGTATAGGAGATAGTAATCTCCTCTTCAGGGTGATATGTGTGTGTCAGTGTAATTGTTTGTGCAGTGTAGTGATGGTTGAGAATTAGTCAGAGTCTTGTATCCTCGGTTATTGACGCCTTCGGGCTTTCTCTTAGTGAACAGAGATGGCTCTCTGCCCGAATGGTGAAGTAGCGCCCTATAGAAACTAACCGTGTTGGAAGTATGTGCACCTACCGACAGAGGAAAACCGGAGTACCCGGAGAAAAACCCTCCTGACCGAGTGGTATTCATAGCATATAAAGTCTGGAACGATGGGGAACCGATCCGACGACCATAGTGATGCCGGTCGAGCAGCATAGCCACAAGACCATTTTTTAAATGAATCAACTGGTTAAATTGAGCTATGGTTATAGTATTTTTATATCTATTTTCTTATGAAATGTTTGGTGCACAAGCAACCACTGGTTATTAGCATTATTTTTATGAAGTGTAAATTACTGTAGGTACAAACTTTTGCATTTTTGTGATGATAATTTTGTTCATTTTCAAAACGAAACATATCAATTATTCATCTTCATCTTCACCTCCTGAAGAAGGCACATGCGGTGCCGAAACTTGTAGAGGCCGAAAAAAAAAATTGGTTTGACTGCCATCCAGTAAATTTTATTTCCATATCAATTAATATTGGTGTCGTATTTAGTATGTACCTATTCTATATGTTTTGTTTAGCAGTAAATTTAAAAAGAAAATAACCCGAAAAAAGAAGCAGTGATAGCGATGATCAGAATGAAAATAAAATGGAGACCGCAACGGGAGATGCTCAGCCTTAGACACTAGACTTTGATGCTGGTACACGTCCCTGTGATGATTCTGTGGGTGCCCTGTCGAGACCAAACTTATCCAAAAGTATGTTTCGGGTGGGGACTGAGAGAAAATTGGAAGTCATTGACTCCTCCAAATTTCCCTTCAGTAGCCACTGTAAAGTCCATGATAGAACTAGCCTTTAATCTTATTTTTCTTTCGTGCGTAATAATATGTACTTTTCTCAGATTTAGATTTGGAACCATATCCGGATTCTACGATGGATGACTACAATGAAAATGACATCGGTCGATTTGTTGGTCGAGCGTCGAATTTATCGTCGGAACGGAAAATGGAGTTGCTTAAAAATTGTTGGACTCCTCCTACGACACATGCCTTTGCGAAGGCCGCCAAGCATTTAAAAAGAAAATTCAATTATTTATGGTTGGAAACGTACTCTCCCTGGTTGGCATACTCCCGACGCCAAAAAGGAGCTTTTTGTAAATGTTGCACGTTGTTTCCGCCAAATTTGAGTTCTTTTAGAGGCGTATTGGGGTCATTTATCGTAAGGCCATTCTTATATGTTCAAAGATGTCCACGAGCAGTGCAAAAAGCACATGAGAACCCACTTCCACAAGGCGGCACTGGAAGCTGCTAGATCATTTCTTTTAAGTGTGCCGGTGGATGTGCAAGTCAATAAATACTCCCAGAGAAATCTTGAAGAAAACAGGAAAATAATATCTATTAATTCTTGTATTACATTTTGTGGGTTCCACGACTTAGCTCTGAGAGGTAATCATTATGGTGAAGGAATTCTGGAGGGATTATACAAATTGCGAATTGACGCAGGAGAGATTTTGAAGAAACACAAGCTATCCATCGGATGATATCCAAAATGAAATTATCAGCATTTGTGGGACTGTGCTTAAGGCAGATATTATAAAGTGAAAAAAGCAAAACCATACAGTGTATTAGCGGATAAAACAGCTGACATTTTTGGAAATGAACAATTGTCGATTAGGCTGCGATATTTCGATGAGGAAACCAACGAAGTCGAGGAAGTGTTTGTCGGATTTGTTGACCTGAAAACTCTGGATGCGAAATCCATTGCACAGACCATCGATGAGTTTTTGACAAAAGAAGACCTTCATCCAGAGAAATGTGTTGGTTTACGATTTGAAGGTTGTTCGACGATGTCCGGAAAAGTCAATGGTGTGCAAGCAATTCTGCGTAAAGATACACCAGCAGTGGAATCGCACCATTTAGAAATGTAGAAAAGTGGCGACTCATTGCTAGGAAAACTATATTTGTAGAAAATAAACTACAAGTCGGTATCGCGCCAAGAAAAAAACAATTTTTTTTTCGCATCTTTATGTCAAAATAGATAAAAATGAAACGTAAATTTTTCGTTGTAGGAAACTTTATTTTGGTCACAAGAATAAATTTATTACTATTTATTTATTTGAAATGGCAAAATATTGGTCAATTTTTACAAAACAGATACTACAAAAACCGGAAGTAGCCGAATTATATTTTTCTTACTATCGCTTCATTTCTATAGCTTCAAACAACGCGATCTCACTGCTGAGCTTTGTTCTTTCATTGCTCTTTGCACAAACTGAATCTAGTGATCAATGATCTCAATACTCTTCCTGAAGTTCGGAACACCGTGGGAACCATCAAATATATCATTACATTTTTTCGGGAATCAATTTTGAGAAGGTAGTTGATACCTAATATTTCCAGGCTCTGCAAAAAAAAGATGGAGCGAGAAACACGAAAACATCGGAGTTTTTAAAGAAAATTATCCTGTTATAATGGAGGCCTTAGAAATCCTATCGCGCGAAGGAAATGGTACGATTAGAAAAAATGCCTTTCAGATCCATGCGGCTGCTTCTACAGTTTCGTTTATTCTTAGCCTTATTTTAATAGCCAAATACTCAGCTTTAATGGAACCAATTGTAAACGTTCTCCATTCTATAGCTTCGGACGCGGTCAAGGCCTTGCAGCACATTAAACGCATTTTGCAACAACTCAAAAGCTATCGTTGCAGAAAAACTCGGACTGGGGGGAGGATATTAAATTAGTGCCGCGAATTGTTGGGAGACAATATCATCGAAGCAACCATCCAGCAGGAAGCCATTCAGAATTCTGGAGGAGGTCTTTAATAATACTATATTTGGACTCCATTATTACTTCTCTTGAAGTGCGTTTTGCTGAAGAAAACACCCCAACATTCGCATTATCTAAATTACACCCGGCGCAAATTAGCCCCGAAACGAGAAAAGCTTTAAAAATTTTGATTGGTCTACCGTGCACAACGTGTACTGTGGAGCGATCCTTTAGCAGCTTAAGTAGAATACAAACCTGGCTGAGAAGTACTATGGTAGAAAGTCGTCTCAATGGCCTAGCAATGATGAGCGTTCACAGAAAACATATTTTTGACAATCTAGAGGATTTTATTAATAAAACGGCCGATAAATTTGCACAAAACCCCAGAAGATTGTTTTAATTAATTTTCATTAATTTTGTACTTTCTTTCAATTCTTTATAAAAATACCTTTTTATTTTTAATTTAAATCATTGTACTTATTTACCTGCAATTCATATTTTCCCCATTCTCCCTCTCATCACTTCTCATCTTGACCCCCCCCCCCTTTGCCATTGGCTGGCGACACCCTTGTTTCTTCCGTCGTGAAATTGTCAGTTTTTGGAAAGAGAATTTCCCGAGATTCGTGAGTTGGTCTTCACACTGAGAGAAAAAACCTAATATTTAACAAATACGAGGTTGGATTATAGTTTCTTTGTATTTACAGCGATAAATTAAATACGAGTATATTCCAATATCTGAATTCAAATAGTATTGTTTTAAATACTAAAATTTCTGTATATTATTTGTTTACAGCTTATTTTGTTGTATGTATCTTACAAATTGAACAAGCAAATAATGACAAATTTATATTTTATTTAATATATCAAACACCTTATTATACATATCGTAAATTACTATATATCCTATTTGGTTTTTAGATAAATTTAATTTGTTGTAGTAGGTAAAGTTGTAATTTAACAGTTAACGAATTATTTTTACACATAAAATATGATATATTTACTATTTTATCACACATATGTCAATTCCTAACCTTTAAGAGGTTGTGAAATACGGCATTCCTAAATTCAACGGCAAACCTTTGGGTGGGAAATGACAGAAAACGTTCCCATCCCACGGGTTGTAAATGTTTATATAGAGTTGTCTAGCAACATTGGCATAGATCCCTATAATGAAGTAGACTAAACAAATTTTAATAGAGCTGTCAAAAAAAAAATAATAATGATAAAATTAAAGGATATAACTTCACGATGTATTTTGAAAATTATTGATTTACGAGGATGATTGTGAATAAAATAGTACACAAACCTCGGTGGGAGTTTCATTACAGTCTCGCGCTGTATCTCACCTCGAGGCTTCGTCCACGGTTGCAATGAAATATTTTTCATCTCGGATGTAATATGCTATTTTCTATTTTAATTAAAACTTTTTGTAATTTCTCTTTAATTGTTTAATTTAAAAATACAATTATTTATTTTATTACTAGCAAAACAAAATATGGACGCAACTTTTTGACACTGGTCAGTAAGACATACATATTTGTTTGCAGCGTCAACATGTGTAATATATATACCGTGTGTCCCAAGCAAACCTTGATATAGGCGTTTAACATGGGAAAATAGTTTTTTTGCAAATAAAGTGTGCATAAAGCTATATATATATATATATATATATATATATATATATATATATATATATATATATATATATATATATATATATATATATATATACTCGTATATATATATATAGCTTTATGCACACTTTATTTGCAAAAAACTATTTTCCCATGTTAAACGCCTATATCAAGGTTTGCTTGGGACACACGGTATATATATATATATATATATATATATATATATATATATATATATATATATATATATATATATATATATATTACACATGTTGACGCTGCAAACAAATATGTATGTCTTACTGACCAGTGTCAAAAAGTTGCGTCCATATTTTGTTTTGCTAGTAATAAAATAAATAATTGTATTTTTAAATTAAACAATTAAAGAGAAATTACAAAAAGTTATATATATATATATATATATATATATATATATATATATATATATATATATATATATATATACCGTGTGTCCCAAGCAAACCTTGATATAGGCGTTTAACATGGGAAAATAGTTTTTTGCAAATAAAGTGTGCATAAAGCTGCGTTCAGAGCTACTGAATTATAAATTACAATTAGTAATCGGTCGGAGCGTCTTAAAACTATCGGTTTAAAATCTGAAATAGTGTTTAGAATTAGCACTTAGTGAAAGTGACATCTGTTGAAAAATCGATGAAGTGATCTAAATAAATAAATAAAATTAAATGATTCTTATTAAACAGTTGTAAATAGAATAGTATTTGTTGTTTGAATACTATAATTGACGGATAAAAATATTTCGGATCATAATATTTTCGATTGTGATAAAAATAGGGTTAAGAAACGATAAACAATGAGACATTCTGTCGGTCGGTCTGCTGTGACAAGTAGATACATGTGGTTAATCTTGAACTGTTGAACTTGGTTTTATGATTTTCTGGGAAAATGGTAGATTTTAATAAACACGGTGAACACTTTATTTCATTAGTTCAACAACAAAGTATTTTATGGGATAAAAAAACATGAATTTTAAAAACACTCCAATGAAAAATGCTGCTGTTACTGCAATTCTTCGCCTTTGTACAATTTTATTTATTACAATATCTTGCATTGTAATTATATGTACAGCTATTGAAAATAAGTTATACGAGCTGTCGTTGTTGTTTGACGTTTCTGTCAGAAAGAGACAAAATGATATGTCTGTCGCATTCTCGCACTAATTGTAAGTGAAAAGTTAGGAGTTTGTATACTTTCCACTTAATACTTACAATTAACGTCTTAATTTTGTCGCTGTGTACGCAAGCGTTGTTTCCCATAAGTCAAAGTGCGTGTATTAATTGTAAGTACTAATTGTAATTGATAAGTGGATAGCTCTGAACGCAGCTTAAATCAGAGAAAATTATAAATAACTGTCAATAAATATTTGCTTCAATATTTAATTCTGTAATAAAAATTATTTGCAATTGTCATTGTGGCTGAATGGTTAGCATGACTGCCTGTGGAATAAAAGAGGTTTGAAGGCTGGGGTTCAAATCTCCATCAAACTAAAGTTTTCATTTTTCTCGGCCCTACGGTCTCGGCAACTAAATCGCACATTCGTGATAAAAAGTAGAACTTCAGTACCTAACTTGTGATACATAAATATCTATTATTCTGAAAGTACGAACACATATTCTCAATAGAAAGCTTGTACCAAGGGCGGTTCGTCCATAAGGGCTGCAGCCCCTCCAGTATAAAATGAAGGTTGAAATTTTATTATCGCTCTTAAATATTTATATAATATTTAAAAACAACTATTTTTGGTTTGTAATAAAATACTGCTCAATAGTAATTCATTTTTAAACAATAATTGTATTTTTCAATAAGTAGGTGTGCTATGCGGGCTATTATATTAAATGTCTGGGCTAGATTCAATTCAACTATTTATTTATTTCACCAAGTGATCATTTTACGACTCGTGTCTATGTTAGAATGTGTCGGCTGGCTTCCATGCCGGTATTTATATTGGCGCCCTTTCTCTGGAACATTCCACGAAATAACATCGAATACAAAGGATCAAGTGACTCTAAGCAATTAAACAGGTCGCGGAGGGTTTAATATGCCGATGCTCGCGAAGATTGCGTCATCGCCCTTCGCGGCGGCGTTCTGGAAATATTCGCTTACTCCTAGAGTCAGTGGCGCACGTTACAATACGAAAACAATATATATATATATATATATAGTGATGTACCTACCTACCTACCTATCTATTTTTTTATTTTTTAATGTGAAAATGTAACATTTATTCTTACAGTTTACAAATATGCTCATAATAAATGTTTCCTACGGTATATTATGTAAGTAGTGAATAATATTGTGATATATATTGCGTACTATTTTTAAAAATTTGTTATTTATTCATTCACTTGATTACTCTTCCCAAGAAACGTCAATCTTGCAATATATTATTATTTCATACGAATAAAAATAATAAAATTAAAGTATCTTTACGTTCGTTAATAAATTTGAAATTATTATTATACGTTCAATAAAATGTTCCATTTTCATTTGATGTAGGATAGGTAACCATACCACACGACATATTTTACTTTTAGAATGCTTTTAGGCATTTGCCATTTGGAATAAAGTATGACTACCTATTATTGAATAGATGGAGATTGTTAAATGTACAAATATTTCTACTTTATTCATCATAATATATATATTGAATTGAATACGTTTAGACGCAAAAATTTTGCTGCTATTTTACACTTTAATTCTGTTGGTTTTTTTCTAAATCTTTAAATTGTAATTTCTATTGTTGTGTTCAGAATTTTGTGTTCTGTTTGGGTGTGAATTTCTTCAAATTGTGCTCTAGGGGTGAGTTTCTTTAATTTTTATTTTACTGAATTCCCTGCGACAATTCTTTTATTTGTCAACGTGCTTCAGTAGTGTGTTTACGATTGCTTAATTAGTTACTTAGCAACTTATTTCGCAGCCACTGATACTGGGTGTTCGTTAAAAATATATATACAGGGTGTTTTTCAATTTTTTTATTATTTTTGTTCTTCTGTTTTTTTTTCAATTTTCTTTGCATCAATGGAAAATATCATCTGTAATTGCTGCCGTAAATCTACGGAGGACCATCGATCGATAATGTGTTCCTTATGTAAAAAAAGTTATAGTATCTCTTGTGTAGATATTACAATAGCTGAAGCTCGCAAGGTAAAAATGAATAATAGTGGTCTGAACTAGAATTATACTTATAATAATTGCTTTCAAATCAGTGAAGATATTAATAGTCTTCAAAATATAATATTATCACTCCAGAAAGATATCGCTGAACTTAAAAGTTCTAATGTTAATAAGACTGATTTATCTTCACCTAACGTAACTGAGGATATCATTTGTGAAATTTCAGAACGGGAAAAACGCTCTCGTAATTTTGTAATATTTGGCGCGAATGAGGTTAATTCATCAAAAAATGAGCAAAGTGGTATTGACGAGAGATTGGCTATATAAGGATATAATATCTGAAATTGGAGCTGATTGTAAAATTGTTAATGTGCAAAGAATTGGCCGTTATGATCCATCATCTTCCAGGTCTCGACCTATAAGGGTTGCTTTATCCTTTCCTGAAGATATCAGCAAATTCTTTCGAAATATAAATAAATTAAAAGTGAACAATAAATGGCCGAATCTATCGATCTCTCGTGATCGTACTAGAAAACAGATTGCATTTTATAAATATGTTAAAGCAGAATTACAGGAAAGAATTAATAAAGGGGAAACTAATATTCATATCAAATACATGATTTGCCTCGTATTGTTTCTAAAAGGCCGGAAAACTAGAATTGCCCAACAGTTATGTTACGTTAGATTTTTTATATCAAAATACTAGGGGATTAAATTCAAAATGTCACTTGTTTTACACTAATTGTTTCTCCGCGTCATTTAATATAATAGTTATTACAGAATCATGGTTGAATGATTCAGTAAACAGTTCTGAATTATTTCCTCCTAATTATAACGTTTATTTTATGTGCCATATACATACCGCCAGATATAAATATTGACGATCTTAACACGTTTCTAGAAGCTTTAGGATTAATTCTTATTAACGAACGTTTACGCATATTAGGTGATTTCAATCTTCCTCATTTACATGATGATTCAGTTGACACTAAATCTCTCTTGTTTAAGAACTTCATGAATGTACTAAATCTAACTCAATACAGTAACGTACTAAATTGTAATTCAAAGAAACTAGATCTTGTTATATCAAATTTCTTAGATTCTACTGTAGTTGAGCGATCTGATTTCGCCTTAGTCCCAGAAGATAGTTATCATCCAACTCTCTCAGATAAATTTAATGTTGTTTCAACGAATTGTGAAAATAAATTTCCATCAGCATTAAACTGCCAATACAATTTTCGCAAGGCTAATTTCAATCAACTTTACGATGATATGTGTAATTTAGACTGGTCCCATTTTGATAATATTCAAGATGTAAATGTAGCACTTGACACATTTTATGAAACATTATACACAGAATTCAACAAATCAGTCCCAAAATCGTCATTCAATGATTCCCAATATCCTCCATGGTTCACAAAAGAAATTAAATATAATTTAAAAACCAAAAATTATTTTCGGAAAAAATGGATTAAATACAAAGAACAATTTTATCTATCTGAATTTAAACGAGTCCGTAAATTAATTAAAAATCAAATAAGTGAGGCATATAAAGCTTACATTATATCTATAGAAAATAACATTAAAACGAATCCATCTGAATTATGGAAATTTGCACATCAAAAACAGGGTACTTCTAGAATACCAGGAAAAATGTATAATGAAATAGGCGAAATTGATAATCCGCAAGACATAGTCAATGCCTTTGCTTCCTCATTTGTAAACTATTTTTCAACGAGCTCTGAATATTATGACAAATCTGAAGAAAATCCTTATTACTCATCATTCTTTCTAAATTCGGTAACTGAGGATGATATTTTATCAGTTATGCCCACTTTTAAAAATAAATTTTACGGCTGGTGAGGATATGATTCCATGCTTCTTAATTAGAGATACTCGTTTTGCTCTTGCTAAACCACTTGCTTCTATAATTAATCTGTCTATTTCTTCTTGCATATTTCCGGAAAAGTGGAAGAAAACGAGAACTACACCGGTATTTAAAAAAAGGTGACAAATTTAACATTTCAAATTATCGTCCAATCTCCATACTTAATAATTTCGCAAAAATATTCGAAATTATAATTCAGAAGTGTATTTACAGGCATACCAGCTCTATCATATCTACTGATCAGCATGGTTTCGTTAAAGGTCGTTCCACCACTACGAATTTAGCATGTTTTTCTCAGTTCACTGCTGAAATTCTTGATAAACGTGGCCAGGTCGATGTCATATACACAGATTTGTCCCGTGCATTTGACTCAATTGAACATGGAATCCTATTATCTAAAATAAGTACGTATGGAGCATCACCTAATATAGTCCAATTATTAGGCTCATACCTTAGTGACAGAACTTGTTACGTTTATTATAATGGTTTTTCGTCAACCAGCTTCATAGCTACCTCAGGAGTTCCCCAGGGATCCAACTTAGGTCCCCTGCTATTTGTCCTTTATATCAATGACTTACTCTCCATGTTTATTTGTCATGCATTAGCTTATACCGATGATATCAAATTATTCACGTCAATAAATTCGGTTAATGATGCACAATTGCTATAGAATAATATTAACATTATGTATTCCTGGTGTGAAATTAACAAACTCACCAATGTTCAAAAATGCTGCACAATTTCATTTACCCGCAAAATTAATATTATGCAGTATTCTTATAAAATAACTAATTCATTACTTGATAAAGTAAAATTATTTAAAGATTTAGATGTCACTTTATGAAGTAATTTCATTTTTTCTGAACACATAAACAATGTCGTGCGTGACGCTAACAAAATGCTTGGTTTTATTATAAGAATCACCAACATTTTTGGGAATACGGATGCAATTAAATCACTTTTTCATGCCTACGTTTTAAGTAAATTAGAATATGCTACCCTCATCTGGTACCCCTATTACACCTACCAACACTTGGCGCTTGACCGTATGTATCGCAGGTTTTTGAAATTTTTGTCCTTTAAAATAGATAGTTTATCCTCCAAGGGGTGTAGGTCAGCAGGCCCTCCTTCAACGTCATAGCATGCCATCCCTGGCGACCCGAAGATAGATGAGCAGTGCCAAATTCCTTTGGCTTCTCCTACGTGGTGAAATAGATGCGCCTTTCCTCCTGTCGCGTGTCCAGATCCATGTTCCACGTCAGGCAGCCAGGTTCTTTAGGACATTTCAACTTCCCTCATCCCATTCGGACGTACTCCATCGTGCCCCCATAACAATTATATCAAAAAATGCGAACAATCTTTATATTGATATATTTTTGTAATCTTTGTCTAATTGTTTTTTTTTTCTTATGTTTTTTATGTACATACACATATATGTATATGCTAAATGTATTTAATATTTATATTATGTATTGTCCTATAAATGGTCTAAACTGTTGGGCAATAAATCATTATTATTATTATCTAAGTGTTCACTAGCGCTCGCCTCGGCGTAAAAACAAATTAATCGAGGCCATCATTTCACCATACATATTTGTATGCGTTAAAAAACAGCGCCATGAGGGGTGATGCTGGGTTAATTAGGAACTATTTCTTAAATACAAAAGTGTTCACAGATGGCTCTGTGACTGCAGGTTTGGATCCTAGCTAATATGAAATGTTAATGCCGTGGGGGGGGGGGGTGCTAGTGAAAAATATTCGGGGGATAGCGGGGTATTCTATTATACAAGCTGTCTCGACATTTGTATGCTGCTCGAATTTCTAATTTCATTAACATTGACAATTTGTTGTTACCATTATTGTTTTTGTCACTTGTTTCATTAAGTGTCTCTGATATTTATATATTTGTTATTTTTTATCATTTTGTTTTCATATAAATATTTTTATCCATTTAAAAAATTTGTTGTGGTCAGCACAATACCTCTCGCCACTTCCTTTTTTGGTTACATAAGTATAGGGCACGAACAGTCATGTTACATTGTTGGCCTTGACAAGCAAATGTGGGGACCTGTTTCAGGATGATAATTAGTAATTATGTACTGTCAATTTTTCATTCAGAATTTTAAGATTTGCTAAATACACGTAGTTAATTTGTCACCAGGAGTGTGGAATTTACTTGTCGAGGAAAATAAACCATATGGAATTGGAAAATCACTAAATTTAGAATGAGAAATTTTGATACTTGACATCTATATACATAATTACTAGCTATCATTCTGACATGGGCCCCCATATCTGCTTGTCAAGGCCAACATAATCACATGACTGCTCGCGCCCTATTGTATTTAACATTTCTTGTATACCTTCACTCTATACCAAAAATTCTACTTACATATATGTTTAGATTGTTTAATTTTAAATTCATTTTATGAAGAAATTTTGTCCTCTTCTAATTTTTCGAAATGTTTCCAATTCATTGTCAGGGTTGACAGTATTTTTGAAGGATATATGTAATATACCTATAATTTTAAATATTTAACTATTAATACATTAAGAAATAATATAATGTATGTACTTCCCAGAAAAAATCTTCAGTAATGTCTCCGGATTTCTGACACTGACATTTATCTGTCAGTTACAAACAATTTATATTTTCAACTATTTTCCATGGCCAATCTTTCGGCTGTAAAATTTATTATAACAGATATTTTATATATTATATTTCTTTTATCTCTAAATCTATAGAATATATTATAAAATATTTAAATGTATCAGATAGAGAATTTAAGTTTCTTTAATATTACCAAGAAAAAATTTCAAAAAATATTATTTAGATGATTTTTTTTCAAGAATCTTCTACTTCCGGTTGTCCAATTGTTACCAAAACCTTTTCAGATCTTCCCATGAATGTCCGATTGGGAAATACGTAGTTAAACAAATCTAAAGTTTTTGAGTAATCGTCCTTCCAACATCCTACATACATACACACACACACACACACACACACATACATCCACAGACACACACACACACACACACACACACAGACATCATCGTAAAAATGTTAAAATCGGATTGTAGGGACCATAAAACGTGCTTATTCAATAAAATCTGGATATGCGATGTTTAGCATGAATCCAATACCTCTCTTAGCGAGAGGTAAAAATGGGTAAACGAAAATCATATGTATGTAAGAGAAATAAGGCTTCCCGTAGTCAAAAATTACGCTACAAGCGTAATACTACAAATAGTGTAATTCAAAGTGAAAGTATTAGTGACAATAATACTATACAAAATACAAGGACATCATCAGGATGTGATATGGATCTTTCATTTATTTCTGACGATGAATATGAATGGTAAAATACATCATCTCGTTATAATTATTGCAAATTATTGTAATCCTTTTGTGTGTATATTGTACATACTAATTAAAAGAATATCGACGGATGATGGATAAATTGAAGGAAATAAAATATTCTCCTTGTTGCAAACGTTTCGGATTTTTTATTAATCCATCCTCAGTGCTACAGAGGGAAGGAAGAATAAATCGTTACAAAGTAAAATACAGCAAAAGCCCAGCAATAATTACACATTAATAAATAAATAATGCTTACCAACAGAAGATTGTTACAATAAATTTTTAAATTTTTTAAATACATGAAGTGATACATGTGACAAAATTAGTTGAAAAAATATACATTGTGCTTTCTGCCGCAGTGTAAGTACAACTGCAGTGTAAGTACAACCGCATAAGCCCTCCACACATACATAACTCCGTTATCAAATTATTCTACATGTTCGACAGTATCAACTTATTTAACAATGACCTTGAAAATTTGTTAACAAATTTAGAATATAATATACTTAAATTAGAAATTAAGAATACGTGCATCGTGCTTAATAAACTTGAACAAGAAATCAAGAATTTCCATGATATTGCATTAAATTTACTTCCTACAGAAACAGTTGATAATTTCATCTCACACCAAAACATGTGGTGTGAAAAACAATTCCAAATAATAAAGAACAAACAAACTAGTAAATTAAATAAATTAAAAGGTAGACAGCCATCAGATAATAAGAATAATAATAATATGAATGTTGGAAATAGTGTTAACAATAGTATAATTAACTTAACTAGTATAAATATTCCAAACGACATATGTGGTTTCTTATCGTTAGGCCCTAAATTTAACGTGGAATACAATAAGAAAGATTTCCCTCTAATACCTTTAATCACAGACATAGAATATTGTATTAGCAACCAAGAACAATTAGATGAAAACGCAAAGAATGCCTTACGACTAAAAACCACAAATGTCGTTACCAACAGTTTACATAAGCAAGATGCACATACTCGAAATAATAAAAATGTAAATGAATTTGACAACTTAATGTATAAAACTAAAAAATTTATGAAAGAGAATCCTGATATATTAGTTACTAATTCTGACAAAAGTAAAAACACTGTAATAATTGACAAAGAGTACTAGATTTCAAAAATGAATGAGTTATTATGTGATGCAGATACTTACACAATCTTAAAGAATGATCCTACCAGTAAATTTCAAAATTTAAACAACAATTTAGTCAAAAATATGAATGATAAAAAATATATAGATGACCAATGTGCTAAACAATTAAAAATATATAATGCTGTTTCACCTAAAATATATGGATTACCCAAAACACATAAACCACCCCCAGTTCCCTTACGACCAGTTGTATCTAGTATTAATGCTCCCTCTTATAAAATTTCATCTTTTATATGTAATATTTTGAAGAATTTAAATAACACATTAACTTATAACGTCAAAAATTCATTAGAAGTCGTTACTAAATGCAAAGATTACATTTTACCTCAGAGTTACATATTAATTTCACTGGATGTTACATCATTGTTTACGAATGTTACTAAAGAATTAGTCATTTCAACGATTGTAGATTTATGGGATGAAATAGAAGGTTTCACAAATCTAGATCAATCCACATTTTGCAAATTAATAGAATTTTGTTTTGATAGTAGTTATTTCAGCTTTAATGGTAAATTTTATAAACAAATAGAAGGTTGTGCTATGGGTAATCCAGCCTCTCCAATTTCAAATTTGGTTATGTATAAGTTGTTAAATTCAGTTATACCCAAATTACCATTTCAAATGATATTCCTACACTTATATGTGGATGACATTGTCACTGCTGTGCCTGCGCAATTAGTTGACACTACTTTAGAATTGTTTAATAATTTTCACCCAAAAATTCAATTTACGGTAGAAATAGAAAATAGAAATTGCATTCCCTTCTTAGACATTGTAATAATTAGAGATAATACAGGAAATTTAAAGACAGATTGTTATAAAAAACCTACTTCATCCAATAGAATGCTACATTACAAATCAAATCATCCTCTAAGCCAAAAAATAGGCATTATTACTAGTGAAATTAAAAAAATTAAACAGTTAAGTAATCCAGAGTTTCATAATGAGAATTTAAACAAATTAAAAAATAAATTGAAAGAAAATGGTTATCCAGGTACCTTTATTAACAAAATTTTCAATTATTCACACACTGATGGTAGACACAGCAGGGACAATGTCAACAACAATAAAATATATTTTAGAATTCCTTTCATTAATGAATTATCTTATAAATTAGCCAACATTTTAAATAACGATAAAACTAAAATAACATTTTACAATACAAAAAAAGTAGGAAATGTATATAGTAAACTTAAAGATAGCATAGAAACAAAAAATAAATCTAATGTAGTTTACCAGATTGACTGTAAAGATTGTGATGGTGTGTATATTGGACAAACTAGACAGTATATTAAGAATCGGATAAATAATCATAAAAATAACTGCAGAAATTTAGATTCAGAAAAAACTGCTTTATCTAAACATAGTATAAATTCCCACCACCATTTTGATTTTGAAAATATTAAAATATTAGCTTCAGAAAGTAATTACAAAAAACGTAACTTTTTAGAAATGATTCATATTCACAATAATAACAATAGTATAAATTATAGAACAGATACTGAAAACCTGAATAAAATTTACCAAAATATTTTAGATCACAACAAACGACCTCATTAGTATACAGTTTAAAGTTTGCGCCAATATACACACCAACAGATATTTTTGTGTTATAACCAATTTGTACTGGTAACATTGTATATTTTTTATTTGTTAATTTTCTGTATCTTTCTCTCGCAGTTGTACTTACACTGCGGCAGAAAGCACAATGTATATTTTTTCAACTAATTTTGTCACATGTATCACTTCATGTATTTAAAAAATTTAAAAATTTATTGTAACAATCTTCTGTTGGTAAGCATTATTTATTTATTAATGTGTAATTATTGCTGGGCTTTTGCTGTATTTTACTTTGTAACGATTTATTCTTCCTTCCCTCTGTAGCACTGAGGATGGATTAATAAAAAATCCGAAACGTTTGCAACAAGGAGAATATTTTATTTCCTTCAATTTATCCATCATCCGTCGATATTCTTTTAATTATTACACATTTGGATACGAACTATACATCGATTGTACATACTGTCATACGCTATATAAATAAATAAGCCGTTATCTTTTTAAGGAAAGTTGAATTAAAAATTGAGAAGTAGCTTGTCCCACAGAATTTATTTTATTAGAACAACGATCGTCATTATCAAGCTACATACAAATCGAAAGAATTAAATAAAACTGTAAATACAAAGGGGTTGTTGGTTGTATAGTGAGTGGTCTAGGAGTAAGGGTATACATTAAATATTAATGAAATACTAAATTTAATAACAATGGGGAGTTTCTTACTTAGGTCATTGGTAAGAAGTTTCTCAGAATTATTGTTGGCTTTATTGTTCTCATGTGCTTCAAATATATTTAAAAATGTACTTTTCTGTAGTATATGTAAAATTTGGAAATGTTTGTCATGTGCTATGTTTATAATTTTTTACAAATTTTTGATGTTCTTCATTTCTTGTTTTTATGGCTCTTCTACTTTGTCCTATGTGAAAACAACCACTGTCTAAATATTGTATTTGCCTGATAATGCTCATGAGGTCGAGATAAATTGTCGTTCTAATAAAACAAATTTTGCGAACCAACCTAGTAGGTATTCAATTTTTATTTCACCCTTTTTACCTTCCGTCACCTCTAGGTAAGGAAGGTATTGTCTTTGGTCAAAAAATTCGGTGATGAGTTTTCATTGAATAAGCACGTTTTGGGGTCTTTACAATACGATTTTACTATTTTTACGATGATGTCTGTATGTGTGTGTGTGTGTGTTCGTGTGTGTGTGTATGTGACCGCGGTTTCGTACACGATATCTCCAATACTAGAATTCCAAAAATTACAATTCTTGCGTATTCCTCTTCCTTACAACCATATGCAGACTTGATTAGATTTTGGTTCGAATTGGTCAACCGGAAGTGCCCTCATTTGAAAATTTTAACAGTTTTTCTTGAAAAACTCAGTTAAATTTTATTATAACTTAAAGAATATATTATTCTCTATACGATTTGATTGCATTTTATATTTCATATTCAACAGATATAGAGTTAAAGACTTACAAAGATAATAAGTTTCATAAATCAGCCAGCTATGCTAACTTAACCATGGAAACTGCTAATATATTCAGGTAATTCAAATTGACAGATGTCAGTATCAATAAAAAGTAAATGTATAACAGAATAAGGGAAATAACTCTAGTGTTGGGCGTTTCTAAAGATATAAGAGTGACGATTACATTGGTTTGAACATGTCATGAGAGATGAGTATATTGGAAGAATGAATAGCTTATAACAGACTGTGGAAGAAACATAGGAAGACCAAATATAAGATGAAAAGAGAGAAAAGGAACTGAATGAGGACGACACGCAAAACAAAAATTAGTGGAAGAAGAAAATAAAAAATAGCGACCCCCTAACGAATGGGAAAAACTAAAGAAGAAGAAGATGTTAGTGTCAAGTGCAATTCGCATAGATTGTTTATGAAATAATTTAACTGGAAATATAGGATCTTTTGCAAAAAAATTATGTGTAGGGCGCGTGCAGTTAGAAATTGGTTGTTAAAATTAACAAAATATTAACAAAAATAAAGGGCTCACCAGGTCCACAAAATATTTTGTTAGAATCTTGTTAAAATGTAGTTGTTAACATAGTTTGTTAAATTGTAGGAAAATAATTTGTTTCTTTTTAACAACGGTAATTGCCCAATTTAATTGTAAATTTTGTTATAATTAACAACTTTAGTCCATTTAATAATATGATTTGTTACTATTTGACAAAATTTATAGTTATTTTCACAACTGTATTTGCATAAAGATGCAATCTGATGTTGTTAAAATGACAATATATTTTGTTATTTGTACCAAATATTCTGGTTAAATTGTACAAATAAATTTGATATAGGTACGCAATTTTAATAGACAAATAATGACGGTAAATTAACAAAAAATATATTAAATATTACCGCGAAATAGAAAATATATTTGAGGAAAAGTAGTAAAACATTTTGTGAGAAAAAAAGTTTTATTGCTTTCTCAATTACAAAGGTTACCTATACCTGCTCTGAGTGATCTGTATAGTAAAATAATGTTACTTTTTCCTTTAACATAGATGCTATTTATGTTTGGAATAATTTTTGGAACTACAGTTTTCATTCTCATAAGAAATTATTTCAAACAAAAATAGCCTTGTGAATTTCATGGGTTTGAAGACTAGCTAAAGGATGACATCATCAATTTTTTTTTTTTTTGTAATATTTGGTGTCGATAAAAGGAGTTGATGGTGTTGTCGGCTCTGGAGTACTTTATCTTATATTTGTGCGATCACGACAATTAATTGTTCTTAGTCTAGTAGTGAAAAATCCTTTCTGCGTCCCAGGATCAATATATACTTCCTAAAAAATTAAAACTGTAATATTGATTATGAAAATATTATTCTTTTTATATTACATATACCTCAGATGTGTAAGGGTCTTTTAAATTTGGAAATAACGATGTCAATGCTTTTGCATATGCCGTTCGTGTAGCTATGCTTAGTAAGCATATTTTGCTAAGTTAATGATCATATCATTTGCTAAAATGGTCACAAGTTCTTTTCGTCTTGAATCGTCTAATGTTTGTTTAGTTTTATAGAAATTTATTACGCCGTGACCATAAAACGATTTAGTAATAAGTTCTTCCAAATACTGTAAATAAAATACATTCAGGTTCATAATATTTTATATTAAATTATATATTTATACAGGTAAATACCTCTGGTGTAATTGGCCTATTTGGACCACAACTTTATGTGGCAGTAATGGCGAAGATTCATATGAATAATTACTATGGGTCTCTAAAATACTTGATGTATTATTTAATGCAACCATCAAACCACCACTCAACCCAACAACGCACAGAAAACTGTTCTAAGATTGTTCACTGTAATGCGTCGCAAAACAAACATGTAAAATCTTGTCGGTGAATTTAACTAAATATTTTGTTACTTTGTAAAGGTAACAAATAATGTTGCTAATGTAACAAAATAATTACTTATATTAACTAAATTCTTGCAATAAGTATTAAATGTTTCCTATTACTGATACGTTTATTTTTGTTCATTTCACAAATTATATACGTTAAAATAACAAAATATTTTGTAACGTTGTAAAGGTAACAAATAATGTATTTTTTTTAGTTATTTTAACTAAATTCTTGCAAATGAATACAAAATGTTTTTTATTAGCGACACTTTTAATTTTGCTCATTTGACAAATTATATTCGTCCAAATAACAAAATATTTTGTAACTTTGTAAAGGTAACAAATAATTTAACAAAATTATTAGTTATTTTAACTAAATTCTTGCAAATGAATACAAAATGTTTTGTATTATTGATACTTACAATTTTGTTCTTTCGACAAATTATATCCGTAAAAATAAACATTTTTGTAGAATTAACAAAATTGATAGTTAATATACGAAAAATTATTTTGTTATTAATACAACAACGTTTGTTAATAGTTATTTAACTATCAAGTGTGTTAATCGCCAATTAACACACGTGTTAGTTACAATATTTTTTCGTTGACCGTAACTTACTTAAATGGAAAATCTAATTTTATTCCATGACAATTTTTTTTAGGTTAGTAATGGTTGACCGAACGTCAAATTTTATGTCAGAAAATCAATAAGTTTTGTCATCAATTGTTTTCAGTGGGTGCGTTCAGTTTACTTAATGATAGACAACGCAAGCGGTATTTTATGTTATTTGAGGAATTTTATTCTTTCAAATTTATTTTAAAGGTATGCTACGTGAATATACCTAGCTAGTAAGTGTCAAAAGCATAACTTTTAATTCTGTCTACCTTTTTGCTACAACTTAGCGTTAGCAATACATGCTGTGTTCCATGTGGTGAACGCACCCAATAAATCGTTTATTAATAAAAATCATGCATTAATAGGGGTCATTAATGAATGATTTTCTATACATTAAAATAGCCTATTAATAAACGGTCGACGGAAAATTAAATTTCGACATTTATACTTGTTATATTTTAACAAAATAAAATATTAACTAATAAATTTCGAGTCGAACAAAATTTATTGTTAATTTAACTATAGGTTCAGTATATTTTAATAAAATATGGTAAACAAAATATTGACAACTTTAGATTTTTAACTGTGAGTGACGTGACTTTGCTGACTTTGGCAAGCAGATATGTGGAGCCGTGTCAAAATGACAGCTATTAATTACTTTCATAACTGACAAATGTCATAATTTTTCATTGAAAATTTCATGATTTTCTTATTTCATGTGGTTTATTTATTATCAGGGGTGTGGAATTCAGTTGCCGAAAAAAGAATCATAAAATACTAAAAAATGAAATTTTGAATGAAAAATTTTGACGTGAGGATGACCCGCAGAACAGAAATGAATGGAAGAAGAAAATAAAAAATACCGACCCCTAACGAATGAGAAAAACTAAAGTAGAAGAAGATGTCAGTGTCAAGTGCCTTTTGTATGAAATAATATTGCTGGAAATTTAGAATCTTTTGCAAGAAAATTTATGTATGGAATTTGTACATAATACACAGGATTGACGGAAAGTATTGTGCTAGCCACATCAGATTTTTTTAATATATTTCACTGAGTGCCCACCATAAAATCAAGTAATATCATCTTTTTAAAAAGTATCAATCATGATTTTTCAAATTTAACTAGTAAATATATAATAATTTTTTGCCTTTCTTCCCATAATTGAGGGAAACAGAATTGTTGACCTAGAATACGTAATCAACAAAATTTTGACTTTGCAATATGATCATACAAAAGTATGTAGCTATGGTAAACTTCATATTGAAGACGAAATACGTCTTCAATCTAAAATAATTTTGCGCTGTAACTTTTGTAATGAACTATTTAATTTTCTCACTAAAGATCCGGATAAAAGTGAAAACTCAAAAATATATAGAGGAGTAGTGGTAGTACATTTGCCCGTACAGAGCAACTGTTAGCATCTATGGATATTCCACCATTATCATATTACAAATTTCAAAAGATTGAATATGAACTAGGCACTGTAAGAATTTAATAATATTCCTTCCTAATATAAAATTACTTAAATATTATAATTTTCAATAGGACTGGCATGACTTGTTATGGAATGAAATTGAATTAGCCGTAAAAGAGGAATTAAAAATTGCAAAAGATAATGGGCATGTAGATAAGGATAGTATTCCCTACATTACTGTATATTTAGATAGAGCCAGGCCCCTGACACTCATATGCGGGAAAAATTACCGAGTTGCATATATGTATTGGTGTGGTATGTAATTATCGCCAGCACCACCAGAGTTGCCGCTGGCGCTAGTGCAGTTCACAATTTGTACCTCCCACCACTCACGTGACCGTCAGTGACAGCTATTTGAATTTCAAAACATTCAACGGTCATTCGTTTGTTGTCATGTTGGTTGTCATTCGAACCAATAAGGCCTTTTTAAGTGTTTGCTCGGTGTTTCAGTCCAAGTCAAGGTCCAAGTGTTTATTTTGTTTTGAACAATCGTCAACCATGAGTGCTGTAAGTATAAATATATTATAATTCTATTTCAAGTTACACTGTTTATTATAACATTATACGCATTTTTTTTAAATGACATATTGTAAGCTTTATATTTTGGCGTTGGAATATGTGTATATTCTTTTATGCTTATTAGTATCCAAAATTAGTATCTTTTTAAACAGTTTTTGTTAAATTGATACTTTGTTTACCATGACACAAAAGTTCAATTTTAATTGTGAAGTACCGATTTTTAGAAAGTGTTCAAACATTATATCTGTTTTATTATATGTGTATATTCTTATATGCTTATTAGTATTCAAAATTAGTAACTTTTTGAACAGTTTTTGTTAAATTGATACTTTGTTTACCATGACACAAAAGTTCAATTTTAATTGTGAAGTACCGATCTTTAGAAAGTGTTCAAACATTATATCTGTTTTATTATTTTCAGCACAAGAATTTTTGTGTGGACAAAGGATGCATTATTAACACCTTGCCAGTGTAGGAACGGGGAAGTTTGTTCTGTTTTCCACGGACGGAAGATGCGCGTCGTAAGTGGTTGAAAACATGAACGAGCATTCATGATTTAACAGTTTTACGTGCCTACGGGGGGAACGAGGTCCATTTCTTGAAATATGCTAATGAACGTTTCATTACAATAGTTGAGGAAAGTAAAGAAGAGATTTTTTCTCGAATTCCTTCTATTATTACCCTTCCTAACATTTTAACAATAAATTTGGACGTCTCCTCCATGCCTTCCGCTTTTTGCAAAGTGCACGGGAGTGCAATGAAGAAAAAAGTTACAAATTTATTGACAGTGGTTTTATTAAATCATTTTTGCACACTAATTAACAAAAAAATTAGATGTCTTGACATTATAAAAAACAATAATGTTATAGAAAATTATTACCAATTGTGTAAATATATTTTTTTTGTTGTACATATATTTTTTTCTACTCTTGCTCTGAAAATATAATTTTCTGGTTTTTTTTTTCATGTTGAAAGTAACTCTTTGCAGCACTAGTGCTGCAAAATTTTGCAGCACGCTTCGGTATCCTAGCAACGAATTTTACTTACAAATGTTGTATAGAATGTTTGTTGTTGTCATAGATACGCATGACAAATACAAGCATTGAAAATAAATGTCAAATTATTTTTAAAAAATAATTCTTTATTTCCTTATTTTTTATCTTGCAGGAGTAGAAAAATAGTGTGTATAACACGTGTTGAAAGTCCTTTGTCGAACACAAACGATTGCAACCTTCGCTTCGCTCAGACTGCAACTTTCGTTTTGGTTCGACAAAGATAGGCTTTCAGCACTTGATATACAAATAACTATTTTTATTTTTGTGTATATATTTGTTTTTATTTTTGTATATATATATATATATATATATATATATATATATATATATATATATATATATATATATATATATTTAATAATAAATGTACATATTGCAAATTTTGTTTATTACAGCATTCAAAATTAAGCGCGTCAAAAATAGTTCTTGCCAGCACCGCACCGTGCGCTGTTCTATTGGTGTGAGAATTAAGTAATTTTTGAAAGCACTGTACTGTCAAGTCTTTCAGTGTAGGTGGTCGTTGGATGGAGCTTGGAGTAAACGTTCGTACGGTCATTACTACAATGCATCGTCTGGAATGGTATATTAGTTTCATTTAATAACTTAAAAAGTAAAATTTATGTTTAAAATTTTAGGGTGTCATAATCGGTAAACAAACCCGAAAAGTTTTATTTATTGCGGTACGTAACAAATATTGTAGTATTTGTGCTCGAGCAGCAAATAGGAAAATTCAAGTTCAGCAACATAATTGTTACCGTAATTGGCATGGAGCTTGGAGTAAACTGGAGAAGCTGATATAATGGTCGAAGGTTTTAATTTTAGTGAAATCATGCATGGTCTTCGATTTAAATGTTTTATAGCTGATGGTGATTCGAGCGTTTTTGCAAGATTAAGAGAACGAGTTACATATGGGAAAGAAATTATTACAATTGAATGTACAAATCACGCTATAAAAAATTATGGAAAAGCACTTTTTGCAGTGAAAAAAGATACACGCATAAATACACGCGCAAGAAAGATTCTGACAGGCAATAAGATTGAGCTTTTACAAAAACATACTCAATCCTGCGTTTCTCATAATACAAATGGGAATATTAATAAATTAAAAGAAGATTTATTAAGTGGTCCCAATCATGTGTTTAATTATCACAAAAATTGTAAAAACCATTATTGTAAATTAACAAGAAACAATGATTCCACCGAAATTGACGTTGCCAGATCTTCTGGATTACTTCAATATATCAACGGTACATACCTATAGCATATGTTTTACGATACTCAACTAGGTAGTTCATTTTCTAGGTGCGTTAGATAAGTTGGTAATTAAAAGCGACCGTCTAATTTTTATGAAACAAATAATGCTGCTGAGTGTTTTATGGAAATTGTTGCTGGATTTAATTCACGCAAAAGGATAAATTTTACTCAACGGAGATCTTTTAATACAAGAGCATATATATCAGCATTACAATACAATAAAGGACCTACATGGTAGTATAATGCGTGGAAACAAAGTACTAAAAATCTCCTGGCAAATTTTAAAACGCTTAATTGATCATAGTCAAAAGAAAAATATCAGATCAGTCAGAAAGAATTTATTTTCTAAACAAAAACAAAAATTATCTAAATCTGATAAAATGGAATATGGTATTCAGGCTATAGATGTTATTACCAAAACATCATATCAATCAGAGTACAAAAGAAACATCGAGGATCTAAATGTAAATATGTACTCGTAAATTAGAATTATTTTTACAAATTTTAATGTTTATTTTTACTAATGTAGATTACTAATGAAAAAAGATTATTAATAGCTCAGCGAACAATTGGACAGTTTGATAATCCTGAATATTTATATTACAAACAAAATAGACTAACAGATTCTAATTTTGGTGCAATTATAAAAGGAAAAGAGTATACACCTTGTAATTCATTGGTGAAACAACGGTGTAGATACTGAAGCCATGAAATTTGGCAAAAGACATGAATACACAGCAATTAGCATATTTGAAAAACGTTATACCATTAAAGTTTAAAAATCTGGGTTATTCATTGATGAACATTTATGTTATCTTGGTGCTTCTCCTGACGGTAGAATTTTCAATATAATTTTATTAAAAACAAAAATAATAATTCTATATACCATTACTGTATACAGGCATAATTGATGACACGACAATAATTGAAGTGAAATGTCTCTATTCATTGGCCAAGGAAGGTATTGGAATTGAAGAAGCAGTCGATAACTCTAAATTTAAAAACAAAATATGTTTAGAAAGAAGAGAAGATGGAACTATAATTTTTTTAAAAAATCATAACTATTTTTATCAGGTATTTATGTGATATATAAATAATATGTTTTGTAATAATAATTACAGGTGCAAGGACAATTGAATATTTGCCAAATGTTAAAGTGTTTTTTATTGTGTATACAAGTGAAAAAAAATATATACATGTGGAAGAAATAGAGAGAGATGAAAATATTTGAAATAATTTGATGGTTCCGAAATTGATTTTTTTTATTTAGAATGCGAACTACCTGAAATCGGTAATGGGAATCGACTAAGAGGATTAAGGTGCGAGGATTCTGAAGACAAAAAAAGCTATTGAAGCCAGGAAGAAAACTGCGAAATAAATGTATCACAAATAAAATGTTTAAAATGTTCAAATGTACGTTCAACAAGTGCGTGAAGCTGAGTTTTGTTTAAGAAATTCAGTTTCCCGCACTTGTTGCACAATATACAATTTTATACCTACTTCTAAAATTATTACATTGTATAAAACAAGTTGTTGCTGTGCCAAATATTTCAGAAACAATTATTTTTCCGCTTCAAACTATAAGGGCGAAAATGAAAAGGGGTTAATAATACCGCAAGATTTACGTTGGAAAACTTTGGTTGGCTGAATAGAAATTTATATTACCTATTGAATAGTAAAAGCTACAGAAAATTTGCGAGGAAAATTCAAATAAAATAGACTACAACCTATTTCGAGAAGTGTCAGATATTGAAAAGAATGGAGTAGCTGAAACTTTTTAAAGTTATTAAAACCTATTGCGGTTACTTAAGACATTTAAAAAATACGCATTTCTGCCAGATGCAGTCGAACCGTGAAAAGAGTTGGAATGATACGAGAAAATTGTTCTTCCAGTACATTTTCTGATACATGATAGATCCAGCAAGGAAAACATTACAAGTAACTTCCAAAGAAAAGAATTCAGCTTTAAAAATCATTATGCTGGTACAGCTTACTATAAAACTGGCCTAGTCTAGTGTAGAGAAATAGGCTTGGCACAAAAAAAGTTGCAAACTGATCTTATAATCAATAATATATTCAATTTTATACTTTGTTTTTATTTTGTTTCTTATTTTTAATAAATATATGTTGTGATATGAGTCCATTATTATTTAAAACAAATTATTTGATATAAATAATAATAATAAAAAAAAAATTCATCACGGCATATTACCCATTGCTGGGTGTGCCAATCTTTTTCATACACAGATATCGCTAATCAAGTATTTGAAATCACCATCATCCTATTAAAATATAGGTAGTTATGCTGTTTTTGGTTTATTTATACGTAATTTTATAAATACGTAATTATTATCAAATCCACTATTGTACTCAGTCCTTTTATGCATGTCATTAAAGTATTCAGATTGAGTTGCAAATGATCGTGTTTTTTCACTAGAACTAGATGTGAAGATTTAAAAATTGAAAGATAAATGCATTAGTGTGAAAAATAATGTCATTTCGACATTAAAAATGTCATCATTTAGAAAATAGTTATGTACCCATGCGTAGCCAAAGCAGGCCGACGCGATATTCTGAGAACGGCAAATACATTCCCAAACGTGATTAAGGGACGGTTCGGGTTTAAGTAGAC
Source organism: Harpalus rufipes (assembly GCA_951394225.1). NCBI lineage: Eukaryota > Metazoa > Arthropoda > Insecta > Coleoptera > Carabidae > Harpalus > Harpalus rufipes. The sequence continues at coordinate 31,128,516 of OX596285.1, forward strand.
GGGTAATTAAACACTAGGCTTTTTTCCTTAACATTATTGTTATATTATAAAAATTCATATCAATTATGTAATAAGTAGGTACATTGATTTTGAAAATCTAAAGAAGGAAAATCGATTTAGTAGGTAGGTATTATAAATATGTGACAAATTAAGATATTAATAAAGTCGGCCGCTACTATTGACAAAATAAAATAGGTTAATTACAGTATAAAATCGCGTACGACAATTCTACTTTTTAGACAATTGCATACAAAATATATTATATTACATTTAGATTCAACATCTGCAAAAAAATAAATAATGTGATTTTGGAATTAAAAATGTCAACTAATTGTTGTCAAATAGAAAAAATACAATTATGTTACGTAAATTTTTATATTTATCTACCAAAACACTATATATACATTATATGAGTAATTACGAGCGCTATTTTTCATATTCTGTATTACCGGCCACTCGAATGTGCTACACTCTTACGGGAAAAGCTTACACTACGCACAGTGACAAAACTGTAAAATATTCCAAATAAAAATAAATAAATAAATATTTCATCACGGCATATTACCCATTACTGGGTAAAATATTCCAAATATTACTATATCTCACCTCGCACGAATCAAGTCATTTTAGAAAAAATTAGAGCAATACTTGCAAAGAAAATAATTTATTTAGTTATTTAATAATAATAGTTTTCACTGTAAAAAAAAAAATGTTATAAAGAGAAGGCAAAGTAAAGAAATATATTTTTTTAATATTTTGTAATAAATTTTTAAATTTATTTAAAATAGTTTTAAATAATAGTCCTAAAAAATCATGAATTTTGATGTATAATACAATATCCTTTGATCTTTCAACAGGTTTTAAATAACTAAACTTTAAATATTCCAATTGAAACGCACCCTTAATAAAATTATTATCGTGTAAAACCGAGTGCTACTGTTCATCTAGTCTGAACTCCAGATATTTTCCCCTTCATATTTCAACAATTATCATATCCTTGTCTTCGGATATTATTAAGATTTAATCCCAAAAAATTAATTTTTCGTTTCAGCATATCATATATTTTTTTTCCTGTACTGCTTTCCACGTTTATAAATTTAATATACTGTTCACCTATGATTGAACCATGTGATGTATCATCAGAGACATATCTGTGTGTAAGGGACATTTGTTCTTGGTAGCCAATATCTGGAGGACAGTCAATTATTACAACAAAATACTTTCCTAATTTTATTCGATTTATAATTTGGTTTTGGATTTTATTGCCCATTAAATTAATTTTGGATTGTTTTGCTTAGATGATGTTCTTGAACTTGATAACTGGCGATTCGTCGAAGATGATCTTGAATTATCGAATCAAATTTCCCAAGCAGTTGAATAATTCCTAGAAAGTTTCCATTAAGCGAATCAACTGTGTTTTCGACAGATCTTAGAAACGCCAATTTGCGCTCAGCTAGACATTGTATGACAGATATATTCAAAAAACCTGGCCAAATCGCAATTTTTCTTGATTCAATCATTTTAACATTGCAATTAAATGATATTTTGACTTTTCATGTTCCGCTAGTCTCGTATGGATATTTGGCCAATTATTAAACCCTGATGTGGCCAAAGCAATTGTTGTATGCTCATGGAAAAGACGACAATAGAAACAAAATATTTTATCCTTTTTATCACAATATATTATCCAGGGATGATATATGATTTCACCATTTGGAAGTTTTCTTTTAACATGAACATTTGAAAAATGTGTTCCATTATCTTGGCGGAGAAATACAGCCCTAAGAATTTTCGGCGGTCCTTTTTTAATTAAAATTATTATATTCTTTATTCATCTCAGTATCCTGTACATCTTTTCTGGAGCCAATTGTTTCTTTTAAATTTTCATTTTTACGATTATTTCCACTTTCGTAATTTTTCTCTTCTGATTCATTTTTGTTGTAAAATTTTATGAATTTATGCAAAGCGCCTTTTTCTTTTCAGCCGTAATTTTTTTTAATTCACGTATTTTTCTTTTGGTATAGCCATTTTGGTATTTTTTGCCTATATTTCGATCTCATCGGGGATTGGACAACTTATAGAAAAATGGTTACAATGTCAAAGCAGATAATTTGAAAATACAATATTTTAAAATTGGTTTAAAATTAACATTTGTACCTCTGTAATAATATTCTATTATACTAATTTCCATCGGTAGATTACGAATCTGAAGTCAGTATTCCCGAAGGGCTAATTTAACCCATTAACGCCCGCAGTGCCGTATATTTTCACGATAACTTCTTCAAAAATCCGTACTCTACTGATTGATGAACTAAACTAAAATATGTTATAATATTTCGGTTTTATCTTTGTCATATGTTTTATTTCACTGTATATGCATTCTATTTAAATTCATTGTTTTATAATTCTTTTATATAAATGCGGAAACCTATTATTGGTTTTATACTGTTGGTTTCCCACAAAATGGTAAATAAATAAAATAAATAAATAAGGTACACCTATTATTTTGTTTGTAACGCTATTTCTTGTTGACTTTTTGTATCTTTCGTACGTTGTGCATATTACCAGTGTCCATTTGACAGTTTTCTTTACTGTTTAAGTGTAGTTAAGCGTCAAGTTATTTGTAATACACATGAAAAGTTGTCACTTAAATTTAGAACTGGTACTTGTTTTTATTTATTGTTTATAAAAACAATACACTTGGACTAAATGTTTACAATACAAATCATTAAACACATAATAAACAATGACTTACATAGAAAATTAATACCGTAACCTGTAATGCTACATCAGTACACATGTTCAATTCATGCTGTACCCAAAGAGGCACAGTGGGCATTTGAAGTTCTTTTGAAATTTCCTTGCAGCATAATGGATCTAGATAATTCACATATTCCACCGTCGACATTTTATGGCTATGAAAGGTATACATTTCTGGCGGACGCTGTAGAAGATATAAAAACATGCGATGAAGAAGTTGATTTAGTAATTTTTCCCCCGGATCCAGACTTTGTCACCGATGAAGAGGAGTATGATGTTCCTGGAGCAGTGGAAATCAATTTTGGCGATCCCGAAAATTCAGACTATGACTGGGATAGTAGCGACGATGAACTTTTGTAAGCTAAAAAACAGCGTCTTGATCGAAAAACGAAAGATGTGTCGTGGAAGAAAATGCAACCCAAATATAATAATTTTCAAAATGATATCCAAAATGGCGCTGTTATTCGACAAGATATGTTAAAAGAGGACTTGAAAGAATTGAACCCTTTCATATATTTGAAAAACTGGTTGATTATGGAGTAATTGAATTCAACTGCACTGTATGCACATCAGAATAATAGATATGATTTCACTGTAACTTCCAATGAAATTCGTACTTTCATTGCGATACTGTTTTTGTCCGGCTATCACAGATTACCACAAGAATGGTTATTTTGGAAACTGGATGAATATGTGCATGTACATATAATTTCCAGAAGTATGAGTAGAAACAGGTACCTAAATAAAAAGGAATTTGCATTTGGCGGACAATAGTAAACTTGATAAGGGTGACAAGATGTACAAATTGCGGCCTTTGATGATCCTCTTCAATAAAAACTTTCGTCAGTGGGGTGTTTTTCACCGAGACTTGTCAATTGATGAAGCCATGATCAAATATTTTGGCAAACATTCCGCAAAGCAGTTTATCAGAGGAAAACCTGTGCGATTTGGTTACAAAAATTTGTCGCTCTGTAGCTCTACAGGGTACTGCTACGCGTCCGAGACATATTGTGGAAAGAACTGTATTACTGGAAATAACATCGAAATAACTAAGCCTTTGGGAACTCGAGAAGTTTTGTCATTATCGCAGCACGTGGATATTCCAGATTATCAAATGTTTTTCGATAATTTTTACCTTCCGTCACCTTAGGTAAGGAAGGTATTGTCTGGTCAAAAAATTCAATGAAGAGTTTTTAGCGAATAAGCATGTTTTAGGGTCCCTATAATACGATTTTACCATTTTCACGATGATGTCTGTATGTATCCCAGGAAATATCCATTTGTATATAATTCGTATATTTAACGTATACATAGTTTAATATACGTATAGAGTTTAAAATATATACGTGTATTTTATACGTTATTAATTTCAACGTTAATAATACTTGATATATACGTGTACTTTTTACTTATGTTATTATTAAACTATATTTATACTTTTATTTTACGTGTTATTTAAACGTTTAAAACAATTATAAATTAAACATGTTTTAAACATATTTTATAAATTAAATATTTATGTGATTATTTTGATATTAATTTTATACGTATATTAAACATGTAATAGTAATGTCGATAAGGCTGTATTACAAGAATTCATAAAATACGTGTATTATAAATGCATTATATATGTTAGTAGTAATAAATGTTTTTTTATACCTTTATTAAACGTATAAATTTAACGTTAATTAGCACTAAATTTTTAATATAAATAAAACGTATATTATCAATGCAAAATATGTTTAGCTCATATAAAACGATTTTTTTACGTATATATTATGTATTATGTTAGCGTATAATATTACTAAGTTGATTAAAATTATTTTTATGTATTATATAAATGTGTTATGTATATCTATCTAATATAGAAAGTGAATTTATATGTTTTTTAAACATATAAAATTAACTTTCATTAATATTTAGAATCATTACCTACTTATCTTAAGCATATATTATTATTATTATTATTATTATTATTATTATTAGTTATTATTATTATTATTAGTTATTATTATTATTATTGTTATTATTATTATTAATATAAAATTTGTTAATGTCAATATCTATATAATTCCATAAAAACTAATTTCTAACATAGATATTTGGTGTTACATTGACGTATAATAACATATATGTGAGTAACGCATTTGATATGTATTATATACAATCATTATATATCTAGCTAAAAGTAAATTTATGCATTGTACGCATGCTCTGACTAGTGTACGCATGCTCTGACTAGTGTACTCATGCGCAGTGCAACACATACGAGTACATATCTGTGCATTTACGTGTAGTGTAGTGTGTTCAGGCGCGTAGCTAAGGGTGGCAAAGGTGTGCAAAGTACACGGGCGCAACGAAATAGGGGCGCCAACTCGATGGTTTATTCTCAATCACAGAATAATTTTTATTTTTTATATTCTACCTACATAATTTTATTAATATCATTAATCATTAACTTTTCATACCAATGTTACCATTCAGAAATGATTATAATAAGAGATGTAAATTTTGAAGAACAATGAAAGTGCTTGTTTTGAGGCTACGCGCTGCCGTTGCGGCCCGCTACGGAATTAAATAATTCTGTTATTCTGTAAGGTGTATGGCGAGGGGTGCTATGCAGAGAGGACGCTTCTGACGCTAGAAAAATTAAGTACATGTTACAGAATCGCTTCACATCGTCGATCGTGCTGCCATCGCTTGCGGACAATTATATTTTTGTCTAACTTATCGGTACATGGGATAGTGGGTATTTGGTTTATCGTATTTGTTATTCTGCTACTAGTATTTTTGAATGTTTTGGCAACAGAATGTTATAACTATATTTATTAATACATAGTTTGGTAAAACCCAAGTATACGGTCCCAGCCGCCATCTTGAAAATTAGAATATTAGAAATGTTAATGTACTTGGAACGAAATAGGTAGTAAATTAAGGCGGTAAATTTGAAAAATAACGTATTTCAAATTATTTTAAAAAAACATCTAGTAACCTAAAAATACTCCGCTTCGCACTGTGCTTAATATAACATCCTTAACTTTTTAGGGGTGGCAACAACTACATTTAACGTGGTTTTAACTGGTATGAAGGAGAATCTGGAATTTAATGTTGGACAAAAATTAGTTCTATTTTCTGATGGACCCTGTAACCCTATATAGTAAATAATTTATTATTGCAATAATTCTACATTTAAAATAAATTTGAAAGCTTGTACTTAAAGAATATACCGCTAGTGCTAGTGGCGCTATATACCGGAAGCTAGAACATTTAAAATATAACACGTCATAACACGTAGCCTACCTCTTTCTATGTATATTGGCATTACACAACTGGGACCTTCAGACCTTATACTAAAGTTTTAGTACATTTTATTAAAAAATAAACGTAATAATTTCTGTGGTGATAAGTGAACTGTTTTTTTTTTTTGAGTAGGTATACTATTTAAAATAATTCTGGTAAGTTAATTAATAGAAATTCAAATTCACTTACTTATTTTGAAAAAAATAAATCATTGTAGACATAAAGATGGAAAAGAAAAAGGAAAGTGGAGCAGCGGGTAGAAAAAGGAGGGAAGTAATGAAAAGTAAATTGGAAAAATTGCCTAAATTAGACAGCTTTCTTTTGAAAAATGTAATAGCACCAGAAAAGATTCCAAAAGATGCATGCGATGATAAAACTATTAAAATGAAAGAAATATCAATAACTGAAATGGACCCAGAAATAAGCCCCTCAACTTCCACGTTTCAACAAATCCCTGCTACTCCTGATTCAGAAATTGATTTTAATATGGAAATGAAAAACACGGAACATCCCACCGATAGAGGGAATTTCAACAAAATAATAACAACAACAATAAAACACTTCATTATTAAGAATGGTCCTTGTCAGCCAACCGGAATAAAAGCATTTTTTAAAGAAAATTCCGAAGGACGAAAATTTTCTGATAAATTTTATTCAAAATCAAGTAAAGCAGGCATAAGTTGTAGACGGTCCTGGTTATGCTACTCGTTGGTATTACAAAAAGCATATTGTGAGCCTTGTTGGTTATTTAAAGTAGCTAATATCGAAAATGACCCATGGGTATATGGATTTGATGACTATCGGCATATAAGTCAGGCTATAGATAGGCATGAGAAGTCACAACAACATCATCAAAGTTGCCTAATTTATAGCCAATGGAAAACAAAAAGTGTTATAGACATTCAAACTGAGAAGCAAATTGAAATGGCTACAAATTATTGGAGAAAAATACTGCACCGAGTTTTCAATATTATAACAACATTATCTGTATCTAATTTGGCATTCAGGGGACATAGGGAAGGCTTTGGAGAAAAACATGAAAGTTCTCCTGGAAATTTTATAAATATTGTAGAGTTATTAGTAGTGCTGTGAGGATCCGACAAAACTTGGATCCGAGAATCCGGATTTCAAAATATCCGGATCCTGGATATCCGACGTTCGGATATTGAAGCGGATATCCGAAAATTTAATTCGAATTTGGATCCGGATCCTAATTCGGATCCGGATCCTGAAATGGATCCGGATCCTGATATGGATCCGGATCCTGATTTGGATCCGGATTCGAAATTTTGTTTACGGATCCGAATTCGATGTTTTGTTTGCGGATCCGGATCCAAATTTTATTCCTGAATTCGATTTTTCATTTTGAATGTGAAGTCTAACATCTGGAATTATGTTCAAATTCAAACCGTTAAGTGGGCCTGTTTATCTTTAACACCAGTAAACAAACAGTAATACATTTTATAATATCTCTCTAAAATAACCAGGTAGTATGTGCTAATGTAAAGAAAAAATTAATTTGAGAAACAATGGCCATAAGTTCGTTGCAGGTAGCGAAATACTTATCGTGCACGTGTTTCACATAAAAGGGGTTGTTTTTGTTACTTATAGTTCTGTGGAATCGAATAATTTCCTTCTTAGCGGATGCTAAAAGTTGTCCAACAGAAATTTATATCTGCCAACTATTAATTAACTACATCAATCAAAAATGTATTGTGGACTGTCATCAGATTTATTTGGTTTTGATGAGACCCGATGTTAATATTGAAATGTAAGGTTCATTACTGAGAATAATCGAATCCGAGAGCCGATCCGGAATCTAAGATCCGATACTCAAATCCGTTTCCAAGATTCGATATTGGGATCCGGATACAAGATCCTATACTCAGATTCGGATCCAAAATCCGATACTGAGATCCGGATCCAAAATCCGATACTCAGATCCGGATCCAAAATCTCATACTCAGATCCGGATCCAAAATCCGATACTCAGATCCGGATCCAAATCCGATACTCAGATCCGGATCCAAAATCGGATACTGAGATTTGGATCCGAGATCCGGATAGTTCAATATTCAATTATCCGGATATCCGGATAATTTTGGATCCGAAACCGAAACTATCCGGATCCGGATCCCACCACTAGTTATTAGCTATTTATGACCCTGTGTTAAGAGAACTGATGGACAGAATACAACAGAAACCTGGAAGTATTACCTACTTGAGCCCGCAAACTCAAAATGAATGTATCGACATACTTGCTGGAGAAACAAAGAAAAAGATTATTTCGCATATTCAAACAGCACCATTTTATTCTATTATTGTTGACACTACAACAGATGTCAGCAAATGTGACCAAATTAGTATGATTTTGCGATATGTAATTTTTAAAAAAGACACACACGGAAAAATTAGTAGCATTGAAATAGAAGAGTCATTTTTAGGATTTACTCCTGCGCAAGGACATCATGCGAACAAACTAGTTGAATGTATATTAAATATTTTGAGCGAAAATAATCTAAATTTAGATAAACTGCGAGGACAGGGATACGACGGCGCTGCTAACATGAGTGGAGTTTACGGCGGAGTGCAGGCTAAAATTTTGGAAAAACAGCCAAATTCACCGTATGTCCACTGTGGTGCTCATAATTTGAATTTAGTCATAGAAGATAGTGTGAGCAGCATTCCAGAATTGTCTACTTTTTTTGATCTTCTAGAATTAGTATATACTTTTTTTCATCAAAGTAACAGACGCTGGGATATGTTGAATGATACTTTTGAAAAAAAAGAACATACGTTGAAACGTCTCTGCCCAACAAGGTGGTCAAGTCGACATGATTCTCTATTGTCAGTACGATATCATATTGAAATTCTTATGACGTTAACAAATATTATTTTAAATTCAAAAAATAAAGTAGAAGTTAATGAGGCTAATATAATTAAGAATCGATTAGAAAAATTCGAAACTGTATTTTTAATCGTTCTTGAAACAAAAACATTTAATAGATTAAATCCTGTTTCAAAAGTTCTACAGGATAAACAAACAAATCTTCAATTAGCTTCCACTTTATTAAAAAATTGTCTTGATAATTTTGTTACTCTCCGAAATAATTTTGAAAAAATAAAAAATGAAGCTGTGGAATTAGCAAATAAATGGGGAACAGATACCAGCTTCCAGGAAAAGCGAACTAGAAAAGTTAAAAAATTCTTTGATGAATTATGTGAAGATGCCGTAATTAATAACCCCGAAAAACGGTTTAAAATCAATGTATTTTATTCATCATTAGATACTATTATAAACCAAATTAAAAATCGTTTTAGAGGTTTAAACGATGTACTAAACTTATTTTCTTTTCTATTTCCTGAAAATTTAATTTCGTTGTCTGACAAAGAACTAACCAAAAATGCTGAAAATTTTATTTACAAATATAAGGACGATTTTACTTATCAATTAATCGCTCAACTTCTTTCTTTGCGTCAAGTATTCACTAAAGAAATGTTTCAATCTTGTGAGACAATTGCAGATCTTCTAAATTTAATTACAATTAAAAATGACGCATTGGCTTCATCTTTTGATGAAATTTGCCTCGCAGCAACCTTGTTTTTAACCATTCCTGTAACGGTAGCTTCAGCCGAGAGATCTTTCTCAAAATTGAGATTAATAAAGAGTTATTTAAGAAGTACCATGAGCCAAACTAGATTGAGTAATTTAAGTATTATTTCAATCGAAAACAAAATAGTCAGAACTTTAGACATTGAAAAAATAATTGATACTTTTGCTAATTATAAAATCAGAAAAGTACAAATATAATACAACTAGCTGATACCCGCGGGTTTCGCTTTTAGAGTTAATTTGCCTAGCGGTTATTCTTTTACTTTTATATAGGTATATAAGATAAACTTATTATAAAACATGTGTATATATGCCTACCGAATTTGGTAAACTTAACTATTTAAATAAAATAAGTTTAAAATAATGTTTTTTTTTTCATTTTATTTAAATTAAAATTTGAAAAGCAGGGGGCGCAAATGAAAAATTGCACACGGGCGCAAAAAAGCTAGCTACGCCACTGAGTATGTTATGGTGTTCAAATATTCGTGTTGCTCTTGGCACAATATTTTTTAATAGATAGTTAATCAACTATTATATCTTTGGAGTTTTTACAAAGGTAAGAAACAGATGAATTAATAGCTAACTGAAACAAAAATCTAACCTTAAATTGCTAGATTTGCATGCCATGTATATTTTCGGTATAATATACATTTACTGTACACGTTGTAGAAGTGTTGAAATTTGAATACAAATTCCGTAGACTCCTAACAAATAACTACTGTTATATGAATACAATCACATACAGCGTGTTTCAAATAAAGTGTAATTTTTTTAAAGGCATATAGTACTGACTAAATTAAGTAAAAAAAGCATAACCAACATAGGTCCGATCTTCAATAGTTTACGCGGTATGAGGCAATGAGCTAGTTTACACCCAATCCTATTCATGCGACCTGGCTTATACCTTGTCCTATAATAGGTCTTCTACAAATCGTTTACACCATGGGGACTAATGATAAGTTTAGGTCTAATATAGGTGTAATATAGTCCTCGAGTCAATGCCATCTGTTGAAATACAATCGCACTTAATTTTTTTAAACTGCAGTTTCATATCCCAGATTGATAAAAGTATTTTAGGTTATGTCAGCATCACCAAATATCATTCAATCTTTAATTTCTTTTTATTGGTATGTTTACGCTGTCACTAGTGAAATACGTGCTCTTATTGACTTTTTTCGTTTGCATCATTGTGAACTTCACAAGGATCAGGAGATTCAGCTTCGGAACATGAGTTTTTTCCGTAATAATTCAATTAATTTAACTTACACAACCTACAAAATATGATGTCAACAAAATCACAATACGGATCAACCGCCACCTACAGAGTTTTTATCAAACACTTTAGGTCACTAAGGCGTTTACACGCAGTTTAAAACGTGGCCTAAACTGGGTCAGGTCACTACTAACAGCCGTATTCATAGTACATTAGAAAAACCAGGTTTAAACTGTATTTTTCTAGTTCTGGTTTAGACGTGGTTTAATTTAGCCTATTCATAGTAATATTTCAACTTGGTTTAAACCAGCTTCAAGTAATCCTGGTTTAAGCTCCATTCTAGTCGACGAATCTAGTTGATCTTGGTTTGCGCACGCGTAGTTCTCAATATTTTGACGTTTACTGAAAGCAATTGACAACTTTGTCTTAAGTTTAGACATTTTAACAACAAAAACATTTTAAAATAATATACTGGTATGTATTATTGCAATATAAGTATATGTAATATTTATTATAAATAAAATTTTCAATTGCGCCCACAATTTTTGACATTTGACAAATATAAAATTCTTCTTTCATTACAGATAATTATCTGTCGTTCTGTGGGAAATTGAGGTATCGTTCTATTAAAGAAGCTACAGCTCTTGTTACTCTTCCAGCAATCCGAGACATAGTGGCTTGAGAGAAGTTATGTAAATCAGCTGTAATATAATTTTTATTATATAAAAAATGCATCTGTATACTGTTTCTTATAATTACCAGTCTCACTCTGGTAATTCCCTTTCGCCAAGTATCTTATGGTACTTAAAACTTGAATTTCCGCAGAAACTTGCCTTCCTTTATTATCATCCCGTATGTGTATTGAAGGCCTGACTTCTTCAATTAAATTTTTATTTGTTTCTTTCTTGAATCTAAAACAGAATTATGTACATATTATTTTATTTATGTATATGAGAATTACCTGTAGATTATTCTAAACTGTGTCATCATATTTTTCGAAGGGGTTGATTTGTGGAAAATATTTTTTTGGTTTTCTTTGACGTTCAACTACATCTTGAACATCATTAATGTTATCCAACATATCTTGTATGTCATCCATTACGCTCGTATTTCTTTAAATAAATTAATCAATTTACTTTTACCCCAATATCTGTAAAATAAGTTGTAATTAAGTAGGTTATATTTAATTGTCTTGTTCAAGATTGTTTTATTTTTAACAAAACTAAGTGTAATACAAATATATAATGTAAATATGTACTTATAATTGTATACATACATAAAATGATATTCAAATTATATAACCACACGCGTTTGTACTGATGTTTCACTATCTTAGACCAGTGTAAAACTAGGGTGATGTCAGGTTTAAATACTGGACCTGGTTTAAACTGGAACTACCGTTAAACCGCTACTATGAATAGGGAAAATTGTCGGTCTACGCAGGTACAAAGATAATCCTAGTTTAAACTAGCATTCGGTCACTATGAATACGGCTGTATTATAAGTGTTTACAGCATGACGTCCTATAAGATATACGTCGAATATTGGGTATAGGACGCGGCCTAAACGATGGGTGTAAACTAGCTCAGTGAAAAATGAGTTTTTACGGGGTTTACCTTTGGTATCTTGGAAACTATAATAGTTACGACTTTAATTAAATAAGACTTTTTGTTTACCTTTAAGACATCAACTTAGATGTGCTTTTGTTTTTTCTTTTTAAATCAAATAAATGTTCTAAGTTAAATGTTGTGGCGACATTGGCCAATATTTAATTTTCATATAACTTCCTATTAGAAATTGAGAAAAAAGTTTCATATAAAATTTAATTAATTGTTTCTAATTTAACTGTCGTCACATTGCGCCTATATCGCTATATTTTTCTTGCACCTGTTCTAAGTAGGATACAAAAGAATGATAGCAATTGTATGACACCACATTGCACTGACAAGAACTCTATAAAATTTCACAAAAATACTTTTCTTATCTTAATCATTATTTTTGTTTGGAATAAAAAATAGGCCTTGAGATTCCTTATGTTCATTTTAAATTATCAATATTGGACGTTGCGTGCTATATATGTATTTGCACATCATAATTTATAAGTCATGTATTTACAATTTATTTATATTACATAATTTTGTTGATAATGGATTTAAATAAAACCATGTGTCTAAAATTTATTAAACGCTGCAGGAGAAGATAAAAACTTATTGTAAAATATAAAGTATTTTTTTTTGTAGTGAGGACCCCAATTATAGTTATGTAATAAAAACGAGGCTGAAGATTGCCTTTATATAAATATATTTAAGTTATTCAACTAAAAATAAATATTTTCTTCCAGTGTCAATCCAACGATGTTTCCGAGATAGGGATACTACAGCTACAGAAAAGGAAATTGCAGAAGCAGTCAAAGACTGGTTAAAGCTCGCAAAATCGAGATATAACTACGGAAACAAGTAATAAGAAAAATGTGTTTTATATTTTATATTTTTAACACATTAAATATGTGTATGTGTGTTAATTTATTATATGTAATTTTTTATCATAACTGTTTTTATATTAAAACCTGCGAATAATAAATATTTCTAATTTTTATATGTATCTAAGTATGCTTCACAAATTTTTGTTCTTTGTGATGGTGTGCATATGCATAATTTATATAAATGATCTACATTGTACGTGATTTAGAAATATAATCAACAAAAAAGAAACCTGGGATACGAATAAAGTAAGTATTTAATAAATAATAAAATACCTAATGTATAGTATAAGAATAATTATTAAACGATAATAATTTAACGTTTCTAATAAACGTTTATTAAACCTTTATGAAACAAGTTTATAATACGTAATTAAGAACGTATATAGAGATATATATTTTAACAGTTTTTAAACGTTTACCGTAAACATTTAATACACCTCTCTATTAAATAAAAAATATACGTAATTCAGAAACGTTTATTATATTATTAATTTTAACATAGATTTAACGTTAGTATAAAACGTATTTTATTTAGTTGAAGAAGCGGACATTTGTCCATTTATTATACCATTAGTTTAAAACCAAATATAAACGTTTATTAAACGAACCAATGTTTCCTGGGATGTGTCTGTGTGTGTGTGTAACGAAAGTATCGGATATATTTTTCGTATTCCTCCAGTTTACATTCAGAAGAACAACTGATTAGATTTTGGTTATAATTGGTGAACCGGAAGTAGCCTCATTTGAAGATTTAACAGTTAAATTTGATTTATTGGCATTTAACGTTATTATAACTTAAAGAATATATTATTCTCTATACGATTTGATTGCATTTTATACTTCATATTCAATAGAGATAGAGTTAAAGAATGTTATAGAAATTAAATTTTATAAATCAGCCAGCTATGCTAAACATGGAAACTACTAATATATTCATATAATTCAAATTGACAGATGTCAGTATAAATAAAAAGTAAATTAATGTGGCAGAAATGAGGATGTTGAAGTAGATGTTGGGGAAGACACGGAAAGATATGGTAAGGAAATAACTCTAGTGTTACAAGTTTCTAGAATGATACAAGAGAGATGATTACATTGGTTTAAAAATGTCATGAGGAGAAATGAAGAATATATTGAATAGCCTAGTAATAGAAGGTTGAAGTAACAGAGGAAGACCAAAGATAAGATGGAAGGACTGTATTGCGAAGACTTGAGAGAAAAGGACGTGAATGAGAACGACACGTAAAACAGAAATGAGTGGAAGAAGAAAATAAAAAATAGCGACCCCTAACAAATGGGAAAAGCTAAAGAAGAAGAAGAAGATGTTAGTGTCAAGTGCAATTTGCATAGTTTGTTTATGAAATAATTTTACTGGAAATTTAGAATTTTTTGCAAGAAAATTTATGTATGGAATTTATACATATTACACAGGATTGACGGAAGGTATTGTGCTGGCCACAACAGATTTTTTTACTTCGCACGAACTTCTGTGCAACCTAAAGGATCTTAGATTTCGTGCGACGGGAACTGTACGTGAAAATCGTCTAAAAAGACGTCTTCTTCCAAATTCTAAAGTATTTGGGAAACAAGACCGTGGATCATATGAACATTGCTTTGATGAAGAAAATGAAGTGCTAGCAGTAAAATGGAATGACAATAGTGTTTTTACGATATCAAGCAATCACGATGTTGTTGAACCCCTGCATTCTATGAAAAGATAGTCTAGAACAAAACAAATCTATGTTGATATAAAACAACCGCTGCTTTACAAAAATTATAACTTGGGTATGGGTGGCGTAGATCTAAATGATCAAGCGGTGAATTCTTATCGAATAGCAATTGGCGGAAAAAAATGGTGGTGGGTTTTATTTACCCACATGCTCAATGTCGCCATGACAAACCCTTGGAAGCTACATCAAATTGTTGCACCGACACATAAAAAACTTTCGCTATGTAACGCGACATTATTTGTACGCATCGAATAACAAAAAAAGTAAACCGCATACATTACCAAGCAGCGTTGCTATGGACTACATTGGACATTTCCCAGAAAAGCTGCCAAAGCGTCTCCGTTGTAGAATATGCCATGCAAGGGTAATATGGTCCTGCAAGAAATGTCGAATAACGCTCTGCATTGAAAGAAATTACTTCGAAACTTTTCACACAACATAATATATTTGTAATCAATTCCGCCCATTGTACCTCTTAAGGCAAATCTATTTTTAATATTATTATAAATAAAAAAATGTTATTTGGTATCCAATAAACACTGTTATTGTGACGGTGGCCCCGTCGTGATCGGTGGCTGGGCCATCGTCGTATTGTCCCTTCAGCCGTCGGTCGGAATACTCGGGCGCCTTCGGTGGTGGTGGCTGAAACGGGGACAATGTGTGCCGGGATAGCTCTAGGAGGGAGGCCAAGGCTTAGTTGAAGAAGCACGTTTTTTAACCCGTAATAAAATAACCTTTATTTTATCGTAACCCAAAATACAACACAACAGTAAGTAGAAAAAATAATACTGACAATAATATAAAAAAAACAGTGTGCGATAAAACTGTCGAGCCACAAACTGGTACTTTACAACCCCAAAAGAACGGTGACTGTGCCCCCGCGATACGGCAATGGCACGGTCTTTGATAACGGTAAGTAACCAAAAAAATGAAATACGTTTCTAAGAAACAATCAAACGCTAAGTTTAGTAATTGCAACTTGCGCTAGCAGTAATTTCTTGTGATAGCACAACTTGACGGCGGAGTTGTCTATCACCACAAGGAAATACGGACGGTGATTCTACACTCACCAAAAACAGTGGCAAAATCCACGGAAGACTTCTTAGACTCAAGCGTTCGCACTCAGTCGTGATCCTCAGGGGACCAACTAGACGAGTTCGAGAACTCATCTCCCCAAGTGATGCTGCGTCTTTTATACCCAAAATCTGGTAATCCGGCATAATCTCGCAGAAAACTTGGTGGGGAAATGTTTTAAACTTAGTTGATGTAAAAAGGCGCTGATAGCGTTTGTACAATAAAAATAAAATATGTAAAAATAACTAGAAGTCATTAAACAACCCGATTGTACCAGTTTATCACTCACAACAATCAAAATCCAACAATAAACATTATACAAATAAATAATGACAGCTACTAAACATTGTTGTAACGGTAGACGTCTGACAGAGCGTTGTTGCTAAATTCCGTGCTGTCAAACCATGACAGCCGTTACAATTTACGGTAAAACAACGTAAAATAAAACCTGTACAAAATAAATACACAAATAATACAACAATGCAAAATACAAGGTATGATTTACATAGCAATATCATCAATCACTGTTCGGGTAAACATACGTTTTATTTGTACAACAATTTCAGGGTTATATTTACAAAGTGCGTGACCTAGATACGATTTATATCGCACGTGGCTCGCTAAAGGCCACTGTAGACAGTTCCACAATATTAAACAATGCTCAACATCCATTATTTATGAGTTTTAAACCGGTTTGTGAGTGAACAACATGTTCAAAGCGCAACCACATGTGATCGGGATTTATGAACTTCAACAGCGGATTGAAATGACTTTACTGAGTTTGCAAATACTCGGAGATGGACACTAAAATAAGGTTCGTATCGTCACATTATATATTAAAAATATATTTGTTTTTACTCAAATTGATTTGGGCGTTAATGGGTTAAAGGACGAAGTGCGTAAATCGATCCTTAGTTAAAAACTCACCTTGGATTCATGATCTACAGGTCGAAATTAACCTAATAAAATTTAAACCGCTCTTCTAGCTCCTTTAATAATGGAGTTAGCGCAAGCCCGTCGCTATAAACTTTAGGGCTAAGAATGTTGTAAACTGAATGGTTTTCAACAATTCTGCGAAGGCCAATCGAACGGGCGGGTTCAAATATCCTAGATACGCCATTTACACCCCTTCAAATAGACGAATTATAGCTAGGACCCTTCGGAAAATTTTGAGGGCTCGTATCTCGAGAACGGCTGGGGTTTCAGCGATTTCCTTGAAATTTCGCGTTCCCTTTACATCTTCTGAAACGTGAGGGTCGTAGAACAACATATTCAAGTTTCAAGGGCCAAGGGTTTAAAAATCGCCTAATTGAAGTGTGGTAGCTTCGTTCTTTACAAAAATGCAAACGTTTTTATTCAAAATATAACGCTTTTTAAATTAAATAGTCATTTGGGTGAATATATCAATGAAATTTGTTATACATATGTATTTTAACCCATGGAATCGATTTTTGATAAAATTAAAACCGTACCTTCCGCCAATTAATGAGGGGTTATTTATTGCCGAAAAATGGGTTGAGGTACAAATTTGTCGGTAGCACCATTAGAGTCGTCTACGTAATTTCTTATATAAATATCTCAATTTTCAAAATATTTACTCAACTGGCCTAATAGCTATGAATAAATTAGTGAAACAATATTTATGAGTATTTGTAAAGGTCAATGAACTTATCACACATCTTTGATATTTTTATGCGCAACCGTTGCGTCGGTTGTCCACAAAAATTCACTGAATTTAGGGCAAATAAAAGTTAAGATACTGACTACATTATTTGGAAAAAAATTACAAAAATTGGTATACATATGTATATTGACCCGGGGGATCGATTTTTGATACCGTGCCTCCCGCCAATTTATGGGCGGATAATTTTTTGTCCAAAAAATTGGTACAGGTACACATTTATCGATAGAACGGAAGAGCTCTTCTCAGCATGTGTAAAAAATATTTAGAATTCAATGCCACCTATTGTCAATTTTTTTAAAGAAAAATTGTGGTATTCAGTTTAGACTTTTGTCTTTCCAAAAATTAAAATGTATGTTTTTTCACCTAAAAATAAATAATAGGGGTTGTAAAATAAAAGAATATATTATTTTTTATAAGTTTTATTCATTTTAAAACTAATTTAAAGGACGTAGGTCTTAAAACGGACTTTGAATTTGTATTCTACGAGTCTAAATTAGCCTAATAAAATTTGTTCCGCCCTTCTAGCTCTTTTAATAACGGAGTTAGCGCAAAGCTAAGAATATGAACTGAAGGGTTTCCAACAATTCTGCGCAGGCACAGAAAATATTTTATGTATGAAATTTCATATGTGTGGCTATTTGTTTTTTGTGAAAACTATTCTATACTATACTATACATTGAAAATCTTTTACACCCGTGTGTAATAATCATATGTCTGTTTACATCTACTTTTCGTGTAAACCATTTTTTACATACTTGACATTGAAGATCTTTTACACCAGTGTGTGATTACATATGCATGTTTAAGAATGCTTTTCGTGTAAACCATTTTTTACATGCTTCACATTGAAAATCTTTTACACTAGTGTCATTTAATAAGTAATACCAATAATGGCAACCTAAGGATAAAAAGTGTTGCGCCAAAAAAGATGCTTAGCGATACAGAGCCATCTATCCATAGATATATGAATTAAAGTCGGTATTTCAGAATACTGTATTTCGGTTTTAAAATAAGGTGTAAGAACATGGAAATTAATTTTGATATTTATTTGTAAGGGTATATACTTTCTATTGAATTAGATATTTACTATGGGTAATAAAGTTTTACATTGTCGGTGGTCGGAGAATACATCGCTTGCAATTTATGTAGTTTTTTCTCCAAATTATAAAAATATTATGAACTAACTAAATTTATTATTTGAAAATTTAAATAAAGTGTAAGATTATTATAAACTGTAATAGCGATTTTCATTTGTTTAATTGTGTTTTGCAATATTTATATTTAAATCCGATGTATGGCTTGACTTGATTTTGTATTATGATTCATTATATTATCAAGAACAAATCTATTATTTTGAAAAGAAAATGTAATTTATAAAATAGTTACATGTTACTTATACGAGCCCAACCCACAATTATCTTGTAATAGTGATTCATTTCAAATTATTTTATTTAAAATGAATACAGCGGCGAATTGTTGTGTTTATATTAATTGTGATAATTCGCGGAAAAAATGTCCTCAGATGACGTTCTTTAAATTACCAGTGGATGTGAACAGACAAAAAAATTGGATTGATAACAGTGGCAACTTACGTTTATTGGAACTAAGTAGTGAACAATTAATAAAAAAAGTTATTTGTGAAAAACATTTTGATCCAAAACATTAATAGGTGGTAGTGCCCGGAGGAAATTAGTCCAACATGCAGTGCTGTATGATTTCGGTTTAATTACGACACCATCTTCATCAAAAATAATGGAACCATTAAAAGTTAAACAACCTGTGGTGAAGGTTTATATTAACAAAATGATTTGTGGTATTTCTTCACAGAAATGCAATAACTTACTATGCAGGAAATTTAGTATATAAATGTATAAATAAATATCCATGCAACATTTGTGAACATTATTTAAAAAAGAATGATGATTTATATACAAATAACGAAATTTTAATATTTTTAAGAGACTACGGTGAAAATGATAAAATGGAATGTTTATATAGACCGACCGAATTAGCAGTTGACATTTTATTTTTAATTTTAAATACAATGGAGACATTTTTCCAAGATAGTAAACTTATTTCGTTTTTTAAGAAAACACTTTTAAATAAAATAGAAGAAAATATTAATGCAATATATATTAACTGGTTGCATGTCAATGGGGAATGTAATGAACATAAAAAATATTTTATAAATTTAGCTCTAAATACAAAACTGTATAAAATGTTAGCAACTATGTCAAAATCTTTTAAATTTGCTAAAAATAAAAACAGCTATGGTAGAAAGATAAAAATAATTCAAAATCTGTAAATATTTTGATAAATAATAGGAAAAAATTGAAAGTGATGACAAAAGTATTTCAATTTCCAGTATTTCCACATCCCTTATTTCTGTTAGGCAAATGCTACCTGCTACAACACAAGTAGCGGCACTGAAAAATATCAAAACTTTTTTCTGACCACTCTGGGCTTCCATATCTCAATATAATTTTTTACTTGCACGCTAGAGGCAGCACTAAACGAATATTAACTCTTCAAATGAACGCGAACGATTTTGCCCATTAGGTTGCCATTATTGGTATTACTTATTAAATGCTAGTGTGTGATAACATATGCATGTTTAAGCATGCTTTTCGTGTAAACCATTTTTTACGTACTTCACATTGAAAATCTTTAATACCAGTATGTCATTTTGTATGTCTGGCTAAGCATGATTTTAGTGTAAACCATTTTTCACATACTTCACATTGATTTTTTTTTACACCAGTATTTAATTTCATATGTATATTTAAGTCTGATTTTTGTGTAAATCGTTTTTTATATACTTCGCAATATGAATTTATTGTGTCAAACAAACGTTTACAATATACTAAGTTAGGTTTAGGTGTTGATATTCAAAAAAGAGGAAGCTGTTACAATGGTGTAAGAAGAATAAAATGAGCTAGTATTGATAATTCCGGATTTGGCTCTGCACTTTGTATGCATAATAGACGTGAATTCAAGATAGCTTCAATTTATGTTAATAATGTGACTAATTCCTCATGGGTTTGTAACTATTTCGTATGACTCTAAACAGATATTGTTTACAACTTTTTATACAAATTTCCCAGAGCCCTCCGACATTTGGTTAATATGGTGGAATTGTTTTCCATACTATTCTTTTATTCGCGAGTTTCTTTGATAATGTTGTATTTCAGAAACTACATCGTCACGGTTATCAGAATTCTGATTACTTTCATCGTCCATGTAAACGCTGTGGTCTTCATGACGATGAGTGTCTCTTGTTTGCAGTAAGATTTACTCCTTTAGAATATCTCTTAGTACATCACTACGTTCACGGAAGAGAGGATTTTCTGTTCCCGGGTCTTCATTACTGGAAATATCGTCAACTACATTTACTTCCAGATTATTATTTGCAGCAACTATATCGTCAGGGTCCTTAGAATTCTGATCATTTTCGTTGTCCATGTGAACGCTGCTGTTTTCATGGTGAGAAGTGTCTGTTGTTTGTGATGGTGTTTCCTCCTTTAGAATATCTTGTGATGCAATACTACATTCTAAGTCGAGAAGATTTTCTGGTAACGAGTCTTATTTAATGGAAATATCGTCTACTAATTTGATTTCCAAATCATCGCTGTTATCCTTTTTTTTATTGTAACTATATCGTTAGGATCCTTCGAATTTCTGTTCATGCGAACGCTGCGGCTACAGTCCTCATGGAGGAGAATGTCTGTTGTTTGTGGTGGTGTTTCGTCCTTTAGAATATCCTGAAGTCCAACAATACATTCAAAATCGAGAGGATTTTCTGTTACCGGATTTTATTTACTGAAAATATCGTCTACTAGATTTCAATTGTAGATGATTGGCAACACTGTCTCAGCTGTGAAAACGCGCAATTCTTTCACGTGGTTTTTCAAAAACTAATATTTCTGCGTTATAAAGTGAATTTAGTGCGAGAAAATCACAAAATAACATCTGTAATACGTTCATGTGCAAATAGTAACAAAATTTCAGTTTTATATCTACCAGTTTAATACATAAAGCTACATAACCCTACTTTGAGGCATAAGCATGGACATGGAAGATAAAATCAATAAAATATTCGATAAAGTAAGTCTCTTGGACACAATGTATTCACAAGTAGAGCATACACAACAACAAATGGGTACGCTTACAACGACAATAAATATCTACAATGAGAAAATTTCCGATCTTGAAGCAAAAATAGAAGCGCAATCCAAGCTCATTGACAATCTGGAAAGAAGCGTTAAAAGCAAAAATATTATAATTTCAGGACTTCCTGAAAATGAATCCAATAAAGAAGAACTAGAACTAAACATACTAAAAATTTTCTGCGATAATTTAAGCATCGATATCAAAATCAATGAAATAGATGATATATTTCGCTTAAGGCAAATGAAGAATTCCCCAAGGCCAGTAATGGTCAAATTTACATCTAGAAAAACCAGAGATAATATATTCTCCAAAAGAAGCAATTTAAAAGGCACAAAATTATATATTAATAAGGATTTAACCAGCAGCCAGCAACTACGCCGAAAAGCACTGCTTGAAGAAGTAAAAGAAGCGACAGATGATGGGAAAAACGCTTATATCAAAAATAACAAAGTAATAATAGGATTAAATAACTCAGCGTATCAAAAGAAAAGCAGAAAGCGGTACGAGGACTCACCTACGAACCTCCCGACACCGAAACTTAAGAAACATTCCGCCGGAACGAGTACTCCTGCTCCTGCTCAAGCTCAAGCTCAAGGAGAAACTACAGAGTCGGTTTTTTCCATAATGCAGTCTACACAAGAGGATATCTAGCGTCTACAAATGAAGATGTTCACCACCCT
This sequence comes from Harpalus rufipes, assembly GCA_951394225.1. Taxonomy (NCBI): domain Eukaryota; kingdom Metazoa; phylum Arthropoda; class Insecta; order Coleoptera; family Carabidae; genus Harpalus; species Harpalus rufipes. Next base: position 31,151,222 of record OX596285.1, read on the forward strand.
TTAAACCCTCGAAATAATCCTAAGAAGTGGGTCAAAAATCTACGAGCGCTACAACCCAGCAACCCCACCAGCCTTGAAGGTTGCGGCCCCTCCTCGTGGATAACGGAAAATGGGAACTTATCAGCCAACCGTCCAGCAAATGAAAATATTAACAATTTAATAAATGAAAGAGGTATACCTGGTTTCTCACTGACTTTCTGGAATGTAAACGGAATTAATCATTTTTTGATTGAATGCCAACTGTATCAGAGTGTACGGGAACATTATTTTTCAAAATTTAATTATCTAAAATTAAAAGAATCGGAAATTCCACTTCTATTGAACAATCTAGATCCGGAAAAAATTAACGCTATATACTATTATACTGTAAATGCACTCATAATTAGAAGTTTTTGCATTAATGAATAATATTAGTTTCATTATTATTTTTGTTAATTTAACCGAGTTTTTCTTGAATGGTTCTATTGACTTATTTTGAAAATCTACATCAATATAAAGGGTTTATTTACTTATTGTTATTTTTGCTAATTTATAAGGGTATTTCCTGGATGGCTTTGCTGATTCATTTTGAAAATTTACTACATGTATATATAAGTGGTTTATTTGTTATCATTTTTGTCAATTTAAATGGATATTTACTGTATACACTAAGTACAGATATATAAATGGTTTATTTGTGTTCATTATTATTTTTGTTAACTTAAATGAATATTTCCTGGTTGGCTTTATTAATTTATTTTTAAAATTAATTTATTACACTTAAATACATAAGTGGTTTATTTGTTATCTTTTTTGTTAATTTAAATAGAATGATATTTGTTATAACACTAGGTACAAGTATATAAATGGTTTATTTGTGTCTATTATTATTGCTATTATTATATTCATGTTAATTTCAATGGAAGCTACTTGGATAGTTTTGTTGATCTATTTTGAAATTTACTGTATACATTAATTATATGTATAAATGGTTTAACTATTATTATTAATGAATGTACATAATATGTTTAGCTAAGATTGTATATGAAGAATATGAACTTTTTCGTTTTTCATGTTGTCAATCTCTCTTGTATGGGATCTTGTCCCGAAAACAGGATATGTTAAATAAATAATAATAAATAATTTCATATGTATATTTAAGTCTGATTTTTGTGTAAATCGTTTTTTATATACTTCACAATATAAATTTATTGTGTCAAACAAACGTTTACAATATACTAAGTTAGGTTTAAGTGTTGATATTCAAGAAAGAGGAAGCTGTTGCAATGGTGTAAGAAGAATAAAATGAGCTAGTATTAATAATTCTGGATTTGGCTCTGCACTTTGTATGCAATAATGGACGTGAATTCAAGATAGCTTCAATTTATGTTAATAATGTGACTAATTCCTCATGGGTTTGTAACTATTTCGTATGACTCCAAACAGATATTGTTTACAACTTTTTATACAAATTTCCTAGAGCCCTCCGACATTTGGTTAATATGGTGGAATTGTTTTCCATACTATTCTTTTATTCGCGAGTTTCTTTGATAAAGTTGTATGAAATGTGGTCGATTGTACAAGTTTATACAGTTCGTTATATTTATCTCGGCATCCTATAAATGAAGTGCTATTGTCCGAATTTCATATATATATTTAAGTCTGATTTTTGTGTAAATCGTTTTTTACATACTTCACATTGAGAATCTTTTACACCAGTATGTAATATTATATGTCTGCCTAAACTTGATTTGGGTGAAAACCTTTTTTTACATTCATTACATTGCTTTCTTTTTACTGCAGTGTGTTGTAGTTTAATTTTACGACCTGCACTACAAGCATCTAAAATATTTTCATCATAGTTAATTTCAGAAACTACATCGTCACGGTTATCAGAATTCTGATTACTTTCATCGTCCATGTAAACGCTGTGGTCTTCATGACGATGAGTGTCTCTTGTTTGCAGTGGGATTTACTCCTTTAGAATATCTCTTAGTACAGCACTACATTCACGGAAGAGAGGATTTTCTGTTCCCGGGTCTTCATTACTGGAAATATCGTCAACTACATTTACTTCCAGATTATTATTTGCAGCAACTATATCGGCAGGGTTCTTAGAATTCTGATAATTTTCGTTGTCCATGTGAACGCTGCTGTTTTCATGGTGAGAAGTGTCTGTTGTTTGTGATGGTGTTTCCTCCTTTAGAATATCTCGTGATGCAATACTACATTCTAAGTCGAGAAGATTTTCTGGTAACGAGTCTTATTTAATAGAAATATCGTCTATTAATTTGATTTCTAAATCATCGCTGTTATCCTCTTTTTTTATTGTAACTATATCGTTAGGATCCTTCGAATTTCTGTTCATGCGAACGCTGCGGCTGCAGTCCTCATGGAGGAGAATGTCTGTTGTTTGTGGTGGTGTTTCTTCCTTTAGAATATCCTGAAGTCCAACAATACATTCAAAATCGAGAGGATTTTCTGTTACCAGGTTTTCTTTACTGAAAATATCGTCTACTAGATTTACAGCATAAAACTAACAAGAATGACGCGCATTCCTATAAACGGAAAAAACTACATATTTATTTTTTTAATCTTATCTTAATATGCTTTTGTATTGCCAAAAATTCTCATAGGTTACTAGATAATGGCAGAAAACTGAATTTGGTCAATATTTTTATTTTGAAATTACTTCTAAACTATCAGCAAACAAGAAAAATCCGATGTGGACAACACATGACCTCCCGCCAATGCCATGTTTAAAGTAGCAATGAGCTTTAATTATCACTTCCGGTTGATCGTTTGTAAACAAAATCAAACTTGTTTCAATAAATAGAAAAGTTTGTAATAAGAAATTGTGGATTATATTTTATTGTTTTTCCTGGAAAATCTGTTAATTGTTCCAAGTAAAGTATCACTTCTAATTTTACCATATACAGTCCAAATCTAATATGTTGTTTCAAATTATATACGAGTTTTAAATACCAAATTTAAGAAGTTTTGGATCATATTTTAATATATTTTTTCAGGAAAATCCGGTTAGATCTTTCAGTAAAGTACCACCGGTTTATCAATTTTAAAAAAAAATCTAATATGTCGTCCTCATTAATACAAAAGTATTAAATACCAAATTTGAGAATTTTTGGATTATATCATAATATATTTTTCACGAAAATCTGTTCAAGTAAAGTGTCACTTCCGGCTTATCAATTTTAGTCAAAATCTAATATGTTGTTCCGCTTAACATAAAAGTTTTAAATACGAAAATTGAAAAGTTTTGGATTGTTTTAATATAGTTTTTCATTAAAAACTGTTTTAGGCTTCAAGTGAAGCATCTCTTTCGGTTGTCCAATATTACCTAAAAATTAATCAACTCTTTATATAAATGCAGAAAGCTTAAATATGCAACATAGAAATTTTTAGAAGTTCGATATAAAAGTTATCGTGGAAGAAAAAATTGTCACACACACACACACACACAACACCCACGCCCACACCCTACCCACACACAGACATCATTATAAAAATAATAAAAACGTGTTGTGGGATCATCTAAGATGAGTAAGATGTCCCCCTAAAGGTGCACCACATGTCCCATTTAACCGTAGTCGTATCTCTTATAGTTTCCGAGATCCCAATGGGGGCCTTCGAAATCCGGACATCTGTATATCCTCATGAAAGATGAGTAATATTTTTTTATATACAACCGGTAAATAATGTTAACTTTATTCTTATCAAAATCATTACTTAATGTGCTTCATTACTTACCCCGTGAAATAAAAATGACAAGTACTCCCTAGGGAAATAAAGTGATTCAGGGCCTTTGGCAGTGCCACCTAGGAAGAATTTTATTTTCTTAGTGTTCAATTGTTAATTAATATTGATTAACAGACATGTCGAATATTATCAATTATATTTATTTTGGAGAAAAATATAATGATTTTTGTGAAAAATTAAAAAATAAATATGTATTTTTTTCGTTTATAGGAATGCGCGTCATTCTTGTTAGTTTTATGCTGTAAATCTAGTAGACGATATTTCCAGTAAAGAAATATCCGGTAACAGAAAATCCTCTTGATTTTGAATGTATTGTTGGACTTCAGGATATTCTAAAGGAGAAAACACCACCAAAAACAACAGACATTCCCCTCCATGGAGACTGCAGCCGCAGTGTTCGCATGAACAGAAATTCGAAAGATCCTGACGATATAGTTACAATAAAAAAATAGGATAACAGCGATGATTTGGAAATCAAATTAGTACACGATATTTCCATTAAAGATGACTCGTTACCAGAAAATCTTCTCGACTTAGAATGTAGTATTGCATTACGAGATATTCTAAAGGAGGAAACACCATCACAAACAACAGACACTTCTCACCATGAAAACAGCAGCGTTCACATGGACAACGAAAATGATCAGAATTCTAAGGACCCTGACGATATAGTTGCTGCAAATAATAATCTGGAAGTAAATGTAGTTGACGATATTTCCAGTAATGAAGACCCGGGAACAGAAAATCCTCTCGTGCGTGAATGTAGTGCTGTACTAAGGTATATTCTAAAGGAGCAAAACCCACTGCAAACAAGAGACACTCATCGTCATGAAGACCACAGCGTTTACATGGACGACGAAAGTAATCAGAATTCTGATAACCGTGACGATGTAGTTTCTGAAATTAACTCTGATGAAAATATTTTAGATGCTTGTGGTGCAGGTCGTAAGATTAAACTACAAACACACTGCAGTAAAAAGAAAGCAATGTAGTGAATGTAAAAAAAGGTTTTCACCCAAATCAAGTTTAGTCAGACATATAAAATTACATACTGGTGTAAAAGATTCTCAGTGTGAAGTATGTAAAAAACTATTTACACAAAAATCAGACTTAAATATACATATGAAATTCGGAAAATAGCACTACATTTATAGGATCCCGACATAAATATAACGAACTGTATAAACTTGTACAATCGACCACATTTCATACAACTTTATCAAAGAAACTCGCGAATAAAAGAATAGTATGGAAAACAATTCCACCATATTAACCAAATGTCGGAGGGCTCTGGGAAATTTGTATAAAAAGTTGTAAACAATATCTGTTTGGAGTCATACGAAATAGTTACAAACCCATGAGGAATTAGTCACATTATTAACATAAATTGAAGCTATCTTGAATTCACGTCCATTATGCATACAAAGTGCAGAGCCAAATCCAGAATTATTAATACTAGCTCATTTTATTCTTCTTACACCATTGCAACAGCTTCCTCTTTCTTGAATATCAACACTTAAACCTAACTTAGTATATTGTAAACGTTTGTTTGACACAATAAATTCATATTGTGAAGTATATAAAAAACGATTTACACAAAAATCAGACTTAAATATACATATGAAATTAAATACTGGTGTAAAAAAAATCAATGTGAAGTATGTGAAATATGGTTTACACTAAAATCATGCTTAGCCAGACATAGAAAATGACATACTGGTATTTAAGATTTTCAATGTGAAGTATGTAAAAAATGGTTTACACGAAACGCATGCTGAAACATGCATATGTTATCACACACTAGTGTAAAAGATTTTCAATGTGAAGTATGTAAAAAATGGTTTACACGAAAAGTAATCTTAAACATGCGTATGTAATCACACACTGGTGTAATAGATCTTCAATGTGAAGTATGTAAAAAATGGTTTACACGAAAAGTAGAAGTAAACAGACATATGATATTACACACGGGTGTAAAAGATTTTCAATGTATAGTATATAAAAAATAGTTTTCACAAAAAACAAATAGCCACACATATGAAATTTCATACATAAAATATTTTCTGTGCCTGCGCAGAATTGTTGAAAACCCTTCAGTTCACATTCTTAGCCTTGCGCTAACTCCGTTATTAAAAGAGCTTAGAAGGGCGGAACAAATTTTATTAGGCTAATTTCGACTCGTAGAATACAAATTCAAGGTCCGTTTTAAGACCTACGTCCTTTAAATTAGTTTTAAAATGAATAAAACTTATAAAAATTAATATATTCTTTTATTTTACAACCCCTATTATTTATTTTCAGGTGAAAAAGATACATATGAATTTTTGGAAAGTCAAAAGTATAAACTGAATACTACTTTTTTTTTTAAAAAAAATTGACCATAGGTGGCACTGAATTCTAAATATTTTTTACAGATGCTGAGAAGAGCTCTTCCGTGCTATCGACAAATGTGTACCGCTACCAATTTTTTTGGCAAAAAATAATCCGCCCATAAATTGGCGGGAGGCACGGTATCAAAAATCGATTCCCCGGGTCAATATACATATGTATACCAATTTTTATAATTTTTTTCCAAAGAATGTAGTCAGTATCTTATCTTTTATTTGCCCTAAATTCAGTGAATTTTTGTGGACAGCCGACGCAACGGTTGCGCATAAAAATATCAAAGATGTGTGATAAGTTCATTGACCTTTACAAATACTCATAAATATTGTTTCACTAATTTATTCATAGCTATTAGACCAGTAGAGTAAATATTTTGAAAATTGAGATATTTATAAAAGAAATTACGCAGACAACTCTAATGGTGCTACCGATAAATTTGTACCTCAACCCATTTTTCGGCAATAAATAACCCCTCATTAATTGGCGAAAGGTACGGTTTTAATTTTATCAAAAATCGATTCCGTGGGTTAAAATACATATGTATAACAAATTTCATTGAAATATTCACCCAAATGACTATTTAATTTAAACAGTGTTATGTTTTGAATCAAAAACGTTTGCATCATTTTCAATGTTTTAAACAAAAAAATTATTTGAAATTTATATAAATCACGGTAAAATATTTAAATTTAGACCAATTCTGAGCAAATCTAAAAGACCTGTAAGCGAATCTGTAAGGTCTGTAACTTCGTACGATCAAATTGCAATCCTGATTACATCTGTAGCTTCATGTTTTGGTTATGCACAGTGTCAATCGCTGTCAATAGCAATAATGATTAATAGCATTAGGTTAATTCACGTGCACTATGAACATTATTATCACGGGGTTGTAATTCATATACGCATTATGCTGTAACTACACTGTCTCCGAAATACCGAACGCACCTGTAGAATCAAATTAATATTTTGCGAGATTTGGCCGTAAAGTTGCGTTTACCCAAAGTTTATAATAAAGACCGAAAACATATTATAGGTGTATTTAGATATGTATGTTGTGTGTACACAAGTTACATGCCTGCATTAAAATGTAAGTATTATCTGGTGCTTCATTTATAAATAGATTAGTCATTAACTGAAACTTTAGATTTTTCAGGCTTTTGGTCTGCTGTGTCGCGTTTCAGGAAAGCGATAAGTTTTGAATATCTTGCAGTATCTATATTACCATGGAAAAATAAACAAGATTTCCACATTCAATATGTTAACCATAACGATTTTTCTGTGTGAAGTCCTGTAAATATGCCAATAATACATTTTCATAATAATGTGTCATTTTTTTAAAATTTTATCCGAATTAATAAATTTTAAATACGTTGATTCGTACCAGCCTTTGGATTTTTTAGTAACTATATTATCCGATGCTTCCTTAGCTATATCTTGTACTTCGGGAGATGTAGAACTATATTCGGTATCACTCATATTTTTTTTATGACTAACACTGTTTATTTTCTTTACACGTATGAAAAATAAACATTAAAACATTTATATTTGGCACATCACTCTGAAATTGGCTACAAATTAATATATATGTTGCAATGCGCAATTCGTGCAAAGCGAATAAACGATGATATAATAGTTATGTAACGCACCCTATCTGGTTCGGTATGCGGCTGCCAGATTTTTGACAGTGATGAAGGTAGGGGTTAAATTGAATTGAACAACAGCAGAAAGGGTTGAACGGGCACCACATAATTTTTAACGTGAAAATTACGAAAACACAATAAATTGTTACCTACCGTGATCTTACTGTTGCTTGAAAATGAAATGATAAGCCTCTTGTTAGAGAAATATTTAATGAACTGTATTAAATAATTCGATAGGTTGTAAAATTATAACTAAAAGGGATTAGCAAATATTTACCAGGCCACTGACCTTGTCTTGAAAAGCCAGAAACACAGGAACAATTAACAGGAACACCGGAGCAGGAACACAGGAGCATTGGAGCAGAAACTCAGAAACGCTCAAGTAAGATCTCAGGAACACAGGAGCACTGGAGCAATAAGCCGGACTCGATAAAGAAGACTATTAGGATTGCTTCAGAATGTCAACAGCAAAATAGGCATAATTTGATTATCTGAAGTTAATCATCACGTCGATTGAACTGTAGTTAAGTATTGTAATCTACACTTTTCCCAATATGAATTTATTGTGTCTAACAAATGTTCAATATACCAAGTTAGATTTAGGTGTTGATATTCAAGAAAGAGTAAGCTGCTGCAATGATGTATGAAGAATAAAATAAGCTGGTATTAATAATTCTGGATTTGACTCTGCACTTTGTATGCATAATGGAGGTGAATTCAAGATAGTTTCAATTTATGTTAATAATGTGACTAATTCCTCATGGGTTTGTAACTGTTTCCTTTGACTCTAAACAGATATTTTTTTTACAACTTTTTATACAAATTTCCCAGAGCCCTCCGACATTTGGTGAATATGGTGGAATTGTTTTCCATTCTATTCTTTTATTCGCGAGTTTCTTTGATAAAGTTGTATGAAATGTGGTCGATTGTACAAGTTTATACAGTTCGTTATATTTATCTCGGGATCCTATAAATGCAGTGCTATTGTCCGAATTTCATATGTATATTTAAGTCTGATTATTGTGTAAACCGTTTTTTACATACTTCACATTGAGAATCTTTTACACCAGTATGTAATTTTATATGTCTGGCTAAACTTGATTTAGATGAACACCATTTTTTACATTCATTACATTGCTTTCTTTTTACTGCAGTGTGTTTGTAGTTTAATCTTACGACCTGCACCACAAGCATCTAAAATATTTTCATCAGAGTTAATTTCAGAAACTACATCGTCCCGGTTATCAAAATTCTGATTACTTTCGTCGTCCATGTAAACGCTGTGGTCTTCATGACGATGAGTGTCTCTTGTTTGCAGTGGGATTTGCTCCTTTAGAATATATCTTAGTACAGCACTACATTCACGCACGAGAGGATTTTCTGTTCCCGGGTCTTCATTACTGGAAATATCGTCAACTACATTTACTTCCAGATTATTATTTGCAGCAACTATATCGTCAGGGTCCTTAGAATTCTGATCATTTTCGTTGTCCATGTGAACGCTGCTGTTTTCATGGTGAGAAGTGTCTGTTGTTTGTGATGGTGTTTCCTCCTTTAGAATATCTCGTAATGCAATACTACATTCTAAGTCGAGAAGATTTTCTGGTAACGAGTCATCTTTAATGGAAATATCGTCTACTAATTTGATTTCCAAATCATCGCTGTTATCCTCTTTTTTTATTGTAACTATATCGTCAGGATCTTTCGAATTTCTGTTCATGCGAACGCTGCGGCTGCAGTCTTCATGGAGGGGAATGTCTGTTGTTTGTGGTGGTGTTTCCTTCATTTAGAATATCCTGAAGTCCAACAATACATTCAAAATCAAGAGGATTTTCTGTTACCGGATATTTCTTTACTGGAAATATCGTCTACTAGATTTACAGCATAAAACTAACAAGAATGACGCGCATTCCTATAAACGAAAAAACTACATATTTATTTTTTTAATCTTATCTTAATGTGCTCTTGAGAAATTTGACATCGCAAATTATCAGAAAGAGTATGCAAGTATACTGCCCTGCTTAGGCTAATTGACGTATCTGCAAATTTTAAAAATTTCATGTTATGTGCAATTTGGATTCCTAATATATTTTTTCAACTTATTCCTAAAGCAGAAAGCCGTATGTATTCTCTATGTGCGTATGAATATCTAAGAAAATTATGTGTATCTGCATTCAGTGCTGCCAATTTGCGGGTAATTACCCGAAATAAGGGTATTTAAACATGGGACCGGGTAACTCGTGGGTATTGGTCTTTGTTGGATATTTTCGGGTAATTCAATGCTTTTTGCAAAATACGTATTTAAGTTGTTTTAATATATAATTCTCTGTGTACGTTCCGCGTAATTTTTGAACTAGCATATTGGCAACTCTGCGTCTGCGGCGTGTGTGAATCATTGTTCAGTGCTCTGCAGCTATATAGCTGGAAGCTCTACATCGTTCACGTTAGGGTACCTATATACTCAGGGTATGGCCTGGTCATGACGTGGCTCATGTTTCGTCCGCCATTTGCGGGCCACTGTCATATTCGTTGTTGCGCAAATTATTATGTATTTTCGAGGTTATCTGTTTTATTTTAATGCAAAACATATTTAAATATACTTCTAATATTTATTTGAAGTGTAAGTAATACTTTTATTTTATTTTATTGTGTATTTTCTTCAGATACTGACTAAGTGACTATGATGACTGGCAGTATTGAAAACACAAAAATAACCAATATTAAGCACAAACATTTAATTTTTTAATAGGTAAGTTTAGAATATATACTTATTGTGTAAATAATAACTACAGTTATTAAATTAGATGTGATAATCAACCTATACCCTGTGCTCTACATAACCTCTAAATCTATGTCATAATAATAATTGTGTATCTCTTAAATAAATGAATTTTTATTACCTTTATAGATTCATAGTGTGATTATTTAATATTCCTGTATAATATAAATCACAATTCTTACAAATAGATAGGAAAATGAATACTGAATATGTTTGACAATGGCCCGCTAATGGCGGCGATCTTGCCTCATGGCCATACCTGTATATAAAGGAACCCTAGTTGAGTACGTGCCATAGCGCCCAAATTCCATAGCGTCTAAATGCCACACCGTCTAAATTGCATAGCGTCTAAATGATGCCCCCCCACCAATTTCCATAGCGGCTAAATTTGACCTGGCTTATTTCGGCCACTACCAGTGGTGTTGGTAATACAGCAAACTGTAAATATATCTACATTTATTTGGAATTGTACAACAGATGGTGAGTTTGTTGTGTAGTTCATACAGTGCCACAGTGCGTATAAGGAGGTACTATAGTAGTCAACAACAGTTAACCAAATAAATACTGTACAATAGTTTACGAATTCAACGGGTTTGTAATGTAAATGAAGAATATGCACTGAAAGACAAATATAATTCAATATATAAACATAATGTAAATAACACAAATATGAATTAACTATTATCTACCTGTTTCATCAAATTTTACAAATATGAAAGTACATGTAATAAGTGCATTTAAATATATGTAAAAAAAAATTGCATGACAAATTTTTATTTGGTATGGATTAAAATATAAAATGTTTTATTAAAAAAAAAAATAATTACTCTAAATTCATACAGATAGCCAGAAAGAAGGTTTACAACTTTATTATTGAATTATAAAATATAAAAATAAAATGAATATATCATCACGGCATATTACCCATTACTGGGTGTGCCAATCTGCTTTGTACATAAATATTGGTAATGATGAAATATTCAGTGTGTCCCCGGATTAAGTATTCAAGAGGGAAAAGATCTTTATTTCTAATTTTACAAAAGAATGTTATAGGACGAACTTTTTTGCTTAACTTGAAACTCTTACTTTTGTCATTTACACTTTAATTATTAATATTTTAATTTCCATCCTCGAAATTAAGAAAGTGCCTTCAATACATGGCTTGCTTAACCCACTTGCAACATGTGTCATGTTTAATATGTCATGTGTGGTTATGTTTTTATAAGTAATACGAGTAATATCGCAAAACTTATTTTCATTGCAATATTTGTATGTAGTGTAATGTATTAAAAAATCGGATAAGAGATACTATGTCTGCCCGTAACATTTGAGGAAGTGCAGAATAGCTTTAAAGAGCTGCGTCGGATGATTGAGTTATGTAGCAACGAAGGTAGAGGGTTAATAGAATAATTTAATATTTGATTTTTGTTTGAATAATTTAATAAAAAAACTATTTTTTTTGTTTATTATTATTATATATAAATGAATTTTTATTAATTTTATAGATTCATGGTGTAATTATTTAATATTCCTTTATAATATCACATTTCTTACAAATAAATAGGGAATGAATACACCCTGTATAAACTGTTTATAATTTTAATGTTTTGTTATCGTACGGAGACATTTTTATTGTAAAATTATGAATATTTTCAATATTTATTCCATAAATAAATGAATATAGCTGAATTATTTATTTATATATTTATGAATAATACGTAATTTTTCAAAATCATATTGATGTTATTGTAAAATCGTCATATAGAATGCTAGGCTTTATAATTCGTAATTCCAAAGTATTTCATAACTTGTCTACGCTAAAGAGATTATATTATGCATTTGTTATATCAAAGTTGAAATAATGTTGTTTTATTTGGAATCCTATTTACATGAAACACATAAAAAAACTGGCGGCCATTCAAAGAAAAATGGTCAATTACTGTTATTTTAAAATGCATAATCAGTACCCCAACTTTGACTGCAATTATAATTCGCTACTTTCTCATGTAAATATGGTATCCTTAGAGAATAGGAGAAATTTTCACTCTTGTATGTTTTTATTCAAACTTATTAATAATGTGATACATGACTCTGGCATTCTTAGCCGATTATTCATAACTTTCACTTTCATTCATTTCGTGAATCCAGCACGGACAAATTATGAACTAAAATCATCAATTAGACAAATGTGCACTATGTTCAATAAATTACCATGTGAAGTTAATATATATTTTGATTCAATCCCTTCTTTCAAACGTTATCTCTTTCAACATTTTAATTAGTTCGAGCAGTTCGATGTATCTAAAAACTTTTCATAATGTTTTCTAGATGTTCTTACTTGTTAAATTGTATATTATACATATGGTTATATATATTTTTCGTAGTATTTGTAATAATGTTGTATGTACCTATATATTTTTTCTCTCATGCTTGCGTCGAAGCATTTATATCTTTGTAATTTGTTTATTTTTTTTTTAAATCATTCTGTAATTGGGATCTTTTTCCTGTAGGATTGATTTACAAATAAATAAACATAATGCTTTTGGATTAAACAAAATCCCGCACTTGCTTAAAAATAAAAATCTGTTGTGGCAGCACAATACCTCTCGCCACTTTCGTTTTTTGTTACATAAGTATAGGGCGTGAACAGTCATGTGACATTGTTGGCCTTGACAAGCAGATATGGGGGTTCGTGTCAAAATGAAAATTAGTAATTTCGTACATATATGGCAAATGTCAGAATTTTTCATCAAAATTTCAAGATTTTCTAAATTCACGTAATTAGTTTGTCATACTTGACCTAGACAAGTAGATATAGAGGCGAGTATGGAGGCCCTTATGTCAAATGTCATAATTTTTCACGTGGTTAATTTGTAACCAGGTATGTGAAATTTACTTGTCGATAAAAATAAACCATATGGAATTGGAATATCATGAAATTTGGGATGGGAAAATGACATTTGACATATATGTACATAATTATTCTAAATGTTCGAATTTCTTATAATTTCTTGACGAGATTTGTGATGGGTATATGTATAGTTATAATTTTAAATATTTAATTGTTATTATTGTTATACAACAAGAAAGAGTAAAATTACCAATATCACAGAAATCATTTAACGTGAAAACGTAATTTGACTTTTACTACTATGTTGCCAAAAAAGAATATCTAAGATTTATTTTCAGCTAAAATCTATATAAAACCATATTTATACTATGACAAATTCTGAATCGGTTCTTATCCACTGTCATGTGTTTAGTTAAAATAGACTTAAGGTCAAGTTTTAGAAATGAGCTGCCAATACCGCCCATATAGGTTTATGAACTACTGTTGGTTTTTGACAATGACATTTTTCTGTCATTTACAAATATCTGGTGGTTACTATAGAGTTGTTTAGGCTCTAAAATTTATTACAACAAATAATTTTAGATATTACTTTTTTATCTCAATATATAGAAAATATAATAAAATTTTAAAATGTATCGATTAGAGAATTTTACGTTCTTTAATACTAATAACAAAAAAATTTAAAAAAATAATATTTAGATGTTTTTTAAGATACTACTACTTCCAATTTTCCAATTGGTACTAAAACCTATTCAACTCTCCCCATTAATGTTAGATTGAGGAATCCGTAGTCAAACAGGTCTTTAGTCTTATTTCCATACACACACACACACACATCCACACACACACACACACAACACACAACACACACACACACACACACACACACACACACACACACACAGACAGACATCATTGTAAAAATGTTAAAATCGAATTCTATGGACCCTAAATCGCGCTTATTTAATAAAATCTAGAGATGCGATTTTTAGCATGAATCCAATACCTCTCTTAACGGTAAAAAAAACGAAACAAATTCTCAAGTCAGAATAATTAACAGCGCGGGGTGGGGGGGGGGGCATTTGTATCTGCGGGGCCTTGGGCTGCAGCCCATAAAGCCCATGCCTAAATTTAGTAGACACCGTAATTTAATTAATTAAGAATAAATTTTGCAGAAAAATAATTAGGAAAATAAAAAAAAACATAATATATCAATTATTAGGGTGGTTTGTTCCCTCAATAGAGAACTAGTTTTAATTAGTTTTAATATATTTTAACTTATATTTCAATCGGCAGCGGACTTCCCTCCACATAATTTTGAAAGGGACAAGAATTTTTTAGAAAGAGCGAGGTGATATACCATGGCCGAATCGATCAAATGCTTTCCCTCTTCGGCACCTCCCCGTTGATCAAAATTTGTTATTTAGTCAGCAAAGTTTGGTTAAGTTATTATGTGTAGTGATTGTTATTAATGAAAAATTGCGGATTCGAATTTTTCTGATTCTCACGGAGGGAAAACAAATTCGATTTCATCGTTTCAATTTGAAAAAACACGAAGTGAATCCATGTAAACACTACAAATTCCACTGTTGAAAGACACGGAAAAAATAATGAAATTTCTTTTAGTGCATATCCACGTCTTAATATTATTAAAGTCATACATAATTTGTTCTGGATATTAAATTATTAAATTTAGTTTTCTTGGGCGTTTTTTGGAAATATCTGTATTTCAACTTTGGCATAACTGGGATTTAACAAATCATATAGAACATTAAAATGTTCTACTGATAAGCCGGTGAAATATATAAATTTTACAGCATCATTGCTTAATAAATTATAATTTAGTTTCCAATTATTGACAAATTTAGTTTCATTTCTTGATGTCTCTACAGCACCAAATAACTTTCTACTATTATTTTTTGGTATTTCTTCGTTATGTAGTTCATTTGTTATTATGAATTTCTTAGTAAAACAAGTTATTTTGGATATAAGAAAATAATATACTATCGTAACCTAGGTCGTATTAATAGTTGTTTATTGCATAGCCTACTTCAATATTGTAAAATTATTTCTGATTTTTAATATCATTTTTCTCGAAATAATTGTTATACAACCTTATATCATATTTATATCGTTGAAATCAGAAAAAAACTCTCTATCTAATGGACAAAAAATTTATATAGGTTGCCATTTAAAAAAAATATAATTTTATTCTACCGTTTGAGAACCACTGGTTGAATTTTTTATTTATTATTCCTCATAAATTAAGCCCTTTTTTCCTGGTAATTTTTTGTATATAACCATTTTTCTCTAAAGTCATTAGTTCGCCCAAAAAAGCGCTGGTTGTTTTAAAGGAAACACCTGTATATACAGGGTGTTAATAAAAAAACTTTACACACTTTAGCAGGTGATAGTAGAGATGAAAACAAGAAAAAAATTCTAATACACTTAGGTCCAATACTCATTGGTTTTTAGAAAATTTATGTATGGAATTTGTACATAATACACAGGATTGACGGAAGGTATTGTGCTGGCCACATCAGATTTAACAACTAAGGACTCTAGGTGTTTACGATCAAGTGCGTGAGTCTCTTCGACGACGGCTGCAACTTTGTTTACAATTGATCGTAAACACCTAGAGTCCTTAGTTGTTAAATCTGATGTGGCCAGCACAATACCTTCCGTCAATCCTGTGTATTATGTACAAATTCCATACATAAATTTTCTAAAAACCAATGAGTATTGGACCTAAATGTATTAGAATTTTTTTCTTGTTTTCATCTCTACTATCACCTGCTAAAGTGTGTAAAGTTTTTTTATTAACACCCTGTATATATATATATATATATATATATATATATATATATATATATATATATATATATATATATATATATATATATATATATATATATATATATATACAAATATCTTAAAATACAATAAAAATAAAATAAAATAAAAACAATTAAACGACTAAACAATAAGAAGAATGAATAAAATATTTTTAATTTTTTTTAGCGGTAAAACAACAAACTTCCGAACTATACTTGTTAAAACCAAATTATATTTTTTCCATAAGGGTGCCGAAAATTCACATATTTATTTTATTTTTAAAAGATTTTCACGACTTTTCGAGTATTTTCTTTTATTTATTTATTTTTTTAACTGTATTTTATTATTTTAATGTGTTTTTTTAATGTGTACATACAAATGTAGAAAAACAATTCACGTAAATTTTATATATAAAATACGTTTTTGAAAACGTTTTTATAAAAAAATTGTATCAATTGTAGCCACCGACGTATATATGGGGGGGTTTAGGGGGTTCAACCCCCCCCCCTTCGGTTATATTTTGCCATGTTTGATATTAAGCTGGATATAATTTTCTTACAAAATTGGGGATTATGTACCTACTTAAAATGAAACCAAAAATGCGCCGCAATGCCGGTGGGAACACGATTGCCAGGCGTCCCGTATATACGGGATTGTTCCCTATTTTAGCTAACATTTGAGTGTCCCGTAAAGTACGGCCCAATTGTCCCGTATTTTGTGAGGATCGCAATTTAATTAACATTTAATTATTATATATTTTATTTTGAGCAGTTCAATAGAATAATGATATTGCTACTACTCAGTAATATAATATTTTAATTTAATGCAACATTGTATTTTCTGTTTTTGTAGTTATTGCTTATGCTCCCATCTCGCATCATAAAGTCTAGTAAAAGAGGCAACTATACGCATTTGGGGCGTACATACGCGTTTTCGTCAAAAAATATAGATTTAATTTTTAAGAATTTGTTAAATATGCTTCATTGTAAAGAACTCTATACTATCTTTACATTGCATTAAAACACGTTTTTTATCATACATTTTTCATCCAACCCTACCAGAACCCCTCCCTTAAGAAACCTATAGCTACGTCAGTAATTGTAGCTCTTGAAGAAGGCATAGGAGATGCCGAAACCGGTAGAGGCCGAAATTTAAATAAATATTTTGACTGCAATCCAGTAATCTATTAATTTCCATACACCCATCCAGCCAGAAGCTTTATCATCCACAATTCTATTAACCCTCCACCTTCGTCGCTACATAACTCAATCCACCGACGCAGCTCTTTAAAGCTATTCTGCACTTCCTCAAATGTTAAGGGCGGACATAGTATCTCTTATGCGATTTTTTAATACATTAAACTACATACAAATATTGCAATGAAAATAAGTTTTGCGATATTACTTTAACGATATAAAAATATAACCACAAATGACATATTAAACATGACACATGTTGCAAGTAGGTTAAGCAAGCCATATATCGAAGGCACTTTCGTAATTTCAAGGATGGAAATTAAAATATTAATAATTAAAGGTGTAAATGACAAAAGTAAGAGTTTCAAGTTAAGCAAAAAAGTTCTTTTGTAAAATTAGAAATAAAGATCTTTTCCCTCTTGTATACTCAATCCGGGGATATACATACATACATAAAATCACGCGTGTTCCACTTAGTGGGTTCGCACAAACCCGATAACAATAAGAACATCATACAACAAATCCTTACTCTTAAACATATTCAAGTGACACACTGTATATTTCATCATTGCCGATATTTATGTATTACAGCAGATTGGCACACCCAGTAATGGGTAATATGCCGTGATTATATATTCATTTTATTTTTATATTTTATAACTCAATAATAAAGTTGTAAACCTTCTTTCTGGCTATCTGTATGAATTTAGAGTAATTATTTTTTTTTAAATAAAACGTTTTATATTTTAATCCATACCAAATAAAAATTTGTCATGCAATTTTTTTTTACATATATTTAAATGCACTTATTACATGTACTTTCATATTTGTAAAATTTGATGAAACAGGTAGATAATAGTTAATTCATATTTGTGTTATTTACATTATGTTTATATATTGAATTATATTTGTCTTTCAGTGCATATTCTTCATTTACATTACAAACCCGTTGTATTCATAAACTATTGTACATTATTTATTTGGTTAACTGTTGTTGACTACTATAGTACCTCCTTATACGCACTGTGGCACTGTATGAACTACACAACAAACTCACCATCTGTTGTACAATTCCAAATAAATGTAGACATATTTACAGTTTGCTGTATTACCAACACCACTGGTAGTGGCTGAAATAAGCCAGGTCAAATTTAGCCGCTATGGAAATTGGTGGGGGGGCATCATTTAGACGCTATGCAATTTAGACGGCGTGGCATTTAGACGCTATGGAATTTGGGCGCTATGACATTTAGACGCTATGGAATGCTTCGCCCTAGTTCACGTACACGTCACCGTGACGTCGTCACGTTCTACCGTATTCTGTATCCGTTAACCTTAGTCGTATTTTCTTACTTTATGACGTGTAGAGTGGAAAATGGACAAATGGTTATTAAAATTGGATCCCAATGTCACATCTACTTCTTCTGAGGGGCCTTGTATTATAGAGGTGATTGGTTTTGTAGAGAGTTTAATTCTAGAAATATTTCTATTTTGTTGTTTATTAGTATCCTGGTCCTGAAAAACATCTCTGTAGCCCAAGTATTTGTGATAAGCCGACAAAAAATAAAGATGATGACAGTAGTAACTGTGAGAGTGAGAGCAGCCAAGAAGTGCAACAGGTGTTGGAAGAATGTAATTTTGAAACGAAACAGGGAAAAATTATTAAAAGTGCAAAAAAAGTAAAGGTAAGATAAGTTATGCAACTATTTTGCTGATTTTTTATTATAAAACAATTTATATCAGATTAAAGCAAAAACAACCTCAGATGAAGAGGATCCAGCCACATTTATAAAGAAGCAAAGGCACGAGTCTAATAAAAATCGTACAAAATTTTCTATGTCTTGGCTACAAATTTCTAGTTTTAAAGATTGGCTTGTAAAATCTAACAGGATAAAAAAGGGTAATGAGTATGCCCATTGTAACATGTGTGACGTAGATATTATTGCACATAAAAATGACATAAAACGTCATAGCATATCTACCAAACATAAGGCAAACAGTCACACAATAATTAGTAACAAAAAAATAACAGATTTTGAAATGTCCTCTCTCTGAGAATACAAGACGAGCGGAATTGAAACTATGTGGATTGTTAGCTACTAACAACATACCCTTTATGCTAATGGATGTTTTAAGCCCATTATGTAGTGATTTATTTCCTGATTCGAAAATAGCTCGAAATAATAATATCAGAAGGACTAAAGCCACAACTATGGTTAAAGAAGGATTGGGTGATTACTTTAAAGAAGAACTATTTAAAAAACTACAAACACCAGGATCATTTTTTTCAATAATTATGGATGAAACCACAGATAAGGGAACAATTAAACAATGTGCGTTTACTGCTATTTTCTTTTGTGAGGAAAGAAAAAGAGTGGTCACAATTTTTTTTGATTTGGTGCAAATGGATTCAGGAAGAGCCGAAGACCTTTATAAGGCGCTTAAAGATTCTATATTAAATAAAAAAATACCATTAAAAATTTAATTGGTTTCTCAGCAGATACAAGCAATGTAATGTTCGGTCAATACAATTCTGTGTTTGCACTGCTTAAAAAATATATTCCTTATATTGTATCAGTTAAATGTTCTTGTCATTCTATACATCTTGCAACCTCTCATGCTTGTTTAAAGCTTCCAAGATCAGTTGAAGATTTGTTAAGAAACCTGGATTCACATTTTGGTAGAAGTTTCTCCAGGCAACAAAAATTTAAAGAGTTTCAACAATTGTTTCAAACTGAAATGCACAAAATTTTGTCCCCAGCTACTACAAGATGGCTTTCTCTAAAAGCATGTGTGGACAGAGTTTTAGAGCAGTACGATCCGTTAGAATCATATCTACGTACTTTATGCTTAGAAGACCCATCAAGAACAAATGACGATATGCTAAGTAGCATAGGAAATAAATTCACAAAAATGTATCTTGAATTTATGTCACATACATTAGGTTTACTAATGGATTTCAACATATTATTTCAGTCCGAACATCCACTTTTGCACAAATTAAAACAAGAAACTGAGATACTATTGCGAAATTTAAGTAGCAACTTTTTGAATATGTCATATATTAGGGCAAATGATATATTTCATCTAGACCATACAGATCCTAGAAATTTTGTGCCTCTTGAAAAGGTCTATATAGGTGTTGCAGCTATAGACTCTTTAGAGAATTTGAAACAAGAGGTAAAAGATCAGCATTTGATTACTCAATTTTTAAAAACCTGCCTCACATTTTATATAAAGTTAGTTACACAGATCAAAAAAAGATTTTATTTTAAGGATGAGATATATTCTTTGATAGAAGTTGTAAATCCTGAAAGAGCGCA
Organism: Harpalus rufipes; assembly: GCA_951394225.1. Lineage (NCBI taxonomy): Eukaryota > Metazoa > Arthropoda > Insecta > Coleoptera > Carabidae > Harpalus > Harpalus rufipes. Next base: position 31,171,987 of record OX596285.1, read on the forward strand.
AAGATATGATGTTAAAACTTTGAAGCCTATTTTAACAAAAAAAATCCCCATTTAAAAGAGTTTCTTGACGAACAACAACTTGATAACGAGTGGAGACAACATGCCCTGCTTGATTTTAAATAATTGGGCATAAATAAACATGAAAATATTGACAGCATGTGTTTTCCTTGAAGAATGCAGTTGGTACATCAATATTTAAAAATTTACAGGTTGTCATACGGTATTTTCTTGTATTCCTTTCTCCAATGCATCAGTTGAAAGGCAATTCAGTGAACTGAATACAATTAAAACTGACCATAGAAACTGTTTAAGTACTATAAATGTAGCATCTTTAATGTATAGTAAGCAGGGTATTGAAAAATGTAATGGTCTTTTATCCTTTGAACCAAATAAAAAAATGTTAAATTGTACGAGTAATATATGGAAAAATAAATAAATGTTTTTTCTCAATTTCTGTATTTTAGTTTATAATTTTTATTTCAGCTATTAGGGTAGTATCCTTGAACGGTTTATTAAAATTAAAATTCTTGATAATAAGTATGTGGCTCTTTTATAATTTAAAATTTATTGGTAGTGGTGGTGTGGGTAATTTTATGGCAGAATGGGGAATTTGGTTACACGAAGTGAGTAAAATCGAATCTTTACATTGGCAGCCCTGTCTGCACTGGTTATGTAGTGTTGCAAGGCAAATCGCCGTAACTGACATTTGCTAAAGCAAAAAGACGTATATGTGCAGATACGTGTTTTTGGTTTAGTAATATTTAACAGCACGTTATCCGAACTTTAAAATTCAGATATTTGCTAAAGCAAAAAGGCGTATGTGTGCAGATACATGTTTTTGCGTTAGTAATATTTAAAACCACATGATGTCCTAACCTTAAAATTTAGGTTGACATTTACTATTTAAGTGACAAGTTAGTGATTGTATGCAGCAGTACTTAGTACGCAAATAAGGATTGCAATAAAGTTTTGTGAGTGAACATCAAACTGCATGTAAGTGTAAGGTTACATATTTTGAAATGAAATTATTATTTATTTGACATTATTCAGAAACATTAGATCAGAATGAACGTGGCGCGTTCTAGAGACAGAGATATGGTAGCCATGGCTTTAAACAAAGAACTTTCTCAAAAGTTGTTATCAGTGCAATGCCAAGCAAGTTGTTCAAAGCCTCCAAAACAAGATGATCCAGATTACAGTCCAAGTTCGCGTTCAGAGGATTCTAGTGATGATGCAAGTGTAGAATCCGAAGAAATATCAGGAATTATTCATGATGAAACTGATGTGGTAATACATAATGAAGAAATAGAAGAATCCACTGAAGTCGGAAAATGTATAGTTGAAGAAATAATGGAAAACGTTTTCAAGAATTTTACGAAACATGTAGAATCCGAAGAAATATCAGGAATTATTCATAATGAAACTGATGCGGTAATACATAATGAAGAAAGAGAAGAATCCACTGAAGTCGCAAAATGTATAGTTGAAGAAATAATGGAAAACGTTTTCTAGAATTTTACGAAACATGGACAAAAAAGAAAGAGGAGATACGAAACGTCAATTGTAGAAAGAAAACATCTTAAAGCTGCCGAAATAAATAAGAAACGTGCCTTGAAACCATCATGCAAAAACACATGTAAGAGAAAGTGCAATGAAAATATAACTTATGACAGACGAGTACAAATAAATACAGAATTTTTGAAAATGACATCCAAAGAGAAAAAACATTTATGTTCACATATACCAAAAAATCTTTGACCAAGCGAAACACTACAGGAACGCAAATTTCACGCAGAAAGTTCAGCTTGAAGTATTATTTTAAAAACCATGAAAACAATTTGCAAGAAGTTTGTAAAGTATTCTTTTTATCAACATTAGGTTACAAACGAAATACAGATAATATTTTGCGAACAGTTCTTAAGAATACTAATACTAGCTCCTTGGTAGCTGTAGACGATCAACGTGGACGACATGTTCCATCAAACAAAATTAACAAAGATCCGATAATAGACCATATCAATTCTTTTCACCCCACAAACGAGAAACATCATATAAAGTGAAGGTATACGTATCGTTCGTCGTAACTCGATTGTTTTCTTCAGTTTTTTGAAGAAAGTATTCGTTGTTATTTTCTACAATTTATATAGCGCTGAAGATAAAAGTGCAGTGTATTTTTTGATAGTAAAATTTTTCAAGTGTGTTTTACAGTAAAGTCAGTATTTGATAAAAATAATACAAGTCCTTCTTTAAAATTAACACGTGTTTTTGTGATTTGGCTAATTAATTCTTTGTGTGTTTTTACCTGTTTATCCTGGATTCGTCATGGCAGCTTGCAGCAAGTGCAACAGAAATGTAAACAATAAATATCCGGGTGTGCAATGCTTTAAATGTTCGTGCGTATTCCACGTGATATGTGGGGATGTGCCCGCGAACTATACTTATAATAAAATGTTTGTATGGCTGTGTCCATCTTGCCGTCCATAGGAGAATTTAGATGCATCTTCCGAGCACGCGAACACTGATGTAACTCCAACGACAATGCAGGAATTGAGTTCAATGATCAAATCTATCAAAACGGAACTTCTCTCTGCCATGGATAATAAAATTGATATTCTTATGAAATCAATAAACTTTTGTTCTGACAAAATCACTGACTTTGAAAAAAGTCTTAACACCATGAACGACAAAGTAAAAGAATTTGACAAATTAAAGTCTGAAAATTCCGATATGAAACTTACTGTATCGAACCTGGCTGACTGAATTGATGAATTTGAGCAATATTCCCGGATTAATAGTGTCATTATATATAATATTCCTGAAAAGTCGAACGAGAATATAAATGATATAATTAACAATATTTCCACTAAAGTAAATATTAAAATTAATACTTCTGACATCGATGCTGCTCACCGTGTCCCTCATCGCAATAGATCTGACTCTGTTCAACCAAAGAATATAGTGGCAAAACTTGTGTCGCGTAACACCAAAGAGTATTTCGTTAGTGCTACAAAAAAAAACATAAATTAACATCAAAAGAATTAGGTTATGACGGGAATGAAAATAAGATTTTTGTGAATGATCATCTCACATATAAAAACAGGCTGCTTTTTAACATGGCTCGTGAAGTACTACGTTCAAAAGACTTTAAATATGTATGGACAAAAAATGCAAAAATATTTGCTCGTAAAAATGAAACTTCTTGAGTGCATTCCATTCAATCCGAGCGGGACATTCATAAACTTACTTAAATAATAGTATCTGTTATCTGGTGTTCTAGATAGTATTGCTGAAATTTAATCTTTACGTATCTGAGTATATATTATCAAAACGTTCGTGGTTTGCGTTCTAAAACTCACGATATTAAATCAAACTCTTATTCATGTGTTTTTGACATTTTCTGTTTCACTGAAACTAACTTGAACTCGTCTGTATATGATCATGAAGTATTAGCAGATAATTATACAGTTCTGCGCCGTGATAGGCCGACTACATCTTCTGATAAATGTAATGGTGGAGGTGTACTTATTGGTATTAAAAATAACTTTCATTTTGCACATAAACCTGTGTGGTCTACTTCTTTGAAGACATTTGGGTATCATTGATATTAAAAAATGTTAAATTACACATTTGTTGTGTGTATATTCCGCCTAACTGTACTGATGAATACTATAGCTGACAGTGTGTAGTAAAGTTGCTTAGTTTTTTCTCCGTTAAAATCTTTATTTTTTTCTGTACATCTCTTGATTTAATTGCAGAGATCCTACCTCAACGCTTTATTTAAGTTAGTGAATTTACATAGTAGTGAGTTCAGATCATAAAAGTGTTTTGATTTTGATTTTTGAACTATTTAAATAAAATAAAGTGTCAATAAGGTTTATTTTCGTAAATTTCTTGACTTAAGTCACTTGTTTTAACCATCTTAGTGAAGGTCAGTCACCTGCAGTAAGTCAAATAAATATTGTTTATTTTTTACAATCATATTCACCTCGAGTTTCAACATGGCCAACATGTGCGCGAAGTGTAATACTAGTGTGAATCGTCAGAATAATCCAGGGTTGGCTTGTGGAGGACCGTGCCAAAAAATTTATCATTATAAATGTGGATCAATTTCAACTACACTTAAAAACATTTTGACGGCGAATCCTACCCTAAAATGGTTCTGCGATACGTGTCAAATTCAAGAACCACCTACAACTATTAATACCTCTAGTCCAAATCAGTACTCTTTATCGGATATTATGGAGACTTTGGCGGAATTAAAAAAATCTGTTGATTTCTGCTCTAATAAAATCGATGATTTTGAATTAATACTTAAGATAATATCTGATAAAGTCGGTATTATTGATAAACTGGAATCCGATTGTAAATTATTGAAAGCTAAAGTTGCTAATTTGGAACAACGATCTCGGTTAAACAATTTAGAAATTGTCGGTGTGCCTCAAAAACAAAATGAAAATTTAATTGAAACCTTAAAATCTTTAGGTACTAAAATTAAGTGTCCCGTAAATGACTACGATATTGACGCTATTCACAGAGTTACTCCGTTCAACTATAACTCAAATAAAGCTAAAAATATTATAGTTAGATTTACCAGCAGAATTAAAAAAGATAATTTTATGGCAAATGCTCGGGCACTAAAAAATCTAAACTCACAAATGTTAAATTTCACCGAGAATAACCCTATCTATATAAATGAATCTTAGCCCTGAAAATAAAGTATGTGACGCTTTTCCCCCTCTGTGGTGTCTGGTTCTCGGGCGCCTTTCTGAAACTGACTTGCGGGGGAATAGGAGGTGCGGATAGCTAGTCGTAGGTCCAGGGAAAGGAACACAATCACGAGATATGTCTATATTATTTATAACTAGGTTTATTGAAGTGTTATTTACAATGTGAAAATGAAAAGAAAAATAGAAAGACTGGAAAAGCTGCCCTGAGGCATTTACTAAATGATTTATCCTGACTATGTATACCGATATTTACTGTATTTACATTTACTGTCTTGACTGAGACGCTATGATAGCAAAACAACTGCATTTACATTTACTGTACTGACTGAGACGCTAAGCTGAATAAGACTGAATTTACGTTTACTGTACAGACTGAAACGCTATATATTTTATAGTCAAGCAAAACTGAATTTAATTCCGCGTCTTTCGACTCTGTCGAATTTCTCGCAAACTCACCACCCGTTGTCTATGGACGTAAAGGCTGCAGGGAACTGTAGACTTAGCTGAGTCGACAGGGAACTGTGGACTCCTTCTCAGACTTCTATGTTGCTCCGGGAACGGATGCTGCATAGAATGATCTTCTAAGCCCGGTGGCGTAGTATTTATACCCAGCTTGGGCTGAGTTTGGTTTGAACGCGCGCGTTTATGGTGTGGGAACTTTGCCGGTGTTCTGATTGGTCTAAAGGCGGGGTCTCATGGCGATTCTGATTGGCTGAGGGCCAGTGGTTGAAAACTATTTTTTGTGACTTTAATATGTTACGAAAATATAATTTTCCAGCTTTTCTACGTTTAACAGGATCAGGTATAATATACAAAATAATAACATTAATAAAATAAATACATTTTATTTTCCGTAGTTCCTTTTTTCACCGACGTAGCGCTAGTGGTGATCAGCTGGCTTCGTAGTTGTCAAAAGGTTTCCTGTGGTGGATTTCTGTGAGCCCTGGATGTGGATTTGCGGCGGTGATGTTCTCAACGTCCATTGGAGGGGTGCATACGGCTTATAGCTTGTGGTAACATCGCTCGGCAGACGGCGATGCTCCCCACGTGTGACTGGTAGGTTCTAAACATGTGTTGGCGGAACAAATTACATTTTTACGCCCCGTTTCTTTAGACACCCTCGTGATGTCTGGTGCATGGCCCCTCTAAGAATGCCTATGAGGCCGTGGATCGCTGAAAACATCGTGACCTGCAGACCGCTTGGCTATGACAACTGGCTGGCGACCTTGCCATGAGACTTGAACCGCAAACGTGGAGACCCACAGTGAGATGAAAAATTGTGACTTCGTCACATCTCCCTCTTTCTTCGGCAAAAAAACAAACAAAAAAAAAAGAACTGTAAGTACTCATTTCCTTTTTTAAAAACCAACAATAATAAGTATGTCATCCCAACCCATAAACATGAACATAACCTCATATAATGTACTGCTGACTGTGAATATAACCCGCAAATAATGTATAGAACTGTAAAAATAACCCGCCAATACTGTATGGCTTATAGAACTGTAAAAATAACCCGCAAATAATGTATAGAACTGTAAAAATAACCCGCCAATACTGTATGGCTTATAGAACTGTAAAAATAACCCGCAAATAATGTATAGAACTGTAAAAATAACCCGCAAATACTGAATTGTTTACAGAAACTGTAAAAATAACTCGCAAATAATGTAAACAACCCATTTAATGGTCCCAAATTATTTCAGAACAAGAACAAGATAATAAAACAGACAAAAAAAACGGTAGCAGAGAGATGCACAGTGCCTAGGTCCTCCTAGGCATTGCCGTCTCGCGTGTCGACGGTCCGGGGGTGGACTGAAAATCCGGGTTGTATACCCAACTCCACATGACGCCGCCTCCCGGTCGTGGTACCAGGCACCGCCTCCGGCGTCCAAGAATGGCCGGCAGGTTGGTCGCTTGCGGTGTAATGGGCCGCTGTTGCCGAATGGGCTCCACGCCGCTCACGCTACGGCCCCATCGGGTTGCCGCGCCAGGAGTGGTCCTTCGCGGGGGCAGCTGCGCCTGTCGAGGGGGTGGCATTGCCCGCGTCGACTGCCAGTCCGACCCACAACCCGAACTCGGGGTTGTCGGAAGCCGAGCTGGCCTCGGTGACACGGCGTCAATGCTTCTCCGCTGCGGCGGAGACGGAGACAGGCCGAACAACTGCTCCGCTCGCTCCTGGCTCAGGAACTTCGGCGTCCTCGGCGTGACGGGGCGCTCGGGTGTCGTCGGCAGAGGCGACGTGTCGAGGTTCAGCCAGTGGGTGGGCGACGTGGGCGACAACGTCGGCGATCGTGGCGGTCCTGGTGGCTCCGGGGTGGTCGGTCTGTAATACGAGGGGCTGGCTTCTGGTGGGCTTGACCCGTAGCGTTGCAGGAGCGCTTCCTGCAGAGCCAGCGCCCTCTGGGGCGACGTCGGTGGGGGCGGGGCTGAGTTGCCAGGCCTGTCCCTTGCCCTGGGACAGACAGTTGGCTGTGGTGGTGGTTGTGGGGGCACCGCTGGCTTCGACTTTTTTGTCGACGACGTCCTTGGGGGCGGCGATGCTGGTGGTCGCCGCAGGCGCGTGTCGGGTCGGCGGGCATGTTTCAGCGGCGACCCCACTGGTAGAATTCGGCGCTGCTGGCGGCGGCGGGCTATCGGACGGCTTGGGGGCGGCTGACGTGGCTGCACGGAGGGGACTTTCCACGGCCGAAACTTCTCCGTCATCCTGCTGCTCACCTGTAAACGCTTGTTTCAAGTCTTTGATATGAATTCTTTTTAGTTTCTTTCCCTGGATGTTACGGAGGTCATAGACAAGGGGTGTGACACATCTCGTGATTGTCCAGGGACCAGAATAGCGGGGACAGAGTTTGGCGGCGATACCCTTGGCAGCAGCAGACAGCGGATGCTCTCGTCTCATTACCACGTCTCCTGGATAGAACCGCCTGTCTCGCCGACGAAGATTGTAGTGCTTTGCCTGTTTGGTCGCAGCATGCGCTATGTTGATCCGGGCCAGCTCTTGTGCAGCCTTCAGAGCCTTGAGCCGGGCCAGGTGCTCCTCAGTAATGGTGACATCGGCGCCTTCTTGCTCGCCTGCCGGCCTCTCCGTGGCTGTGGGCAGGTTCAGCTCTCTTCCGAAATTCAGGTAAGCCGCCGAGTAACCCGTGGATTCATGACGGCTAGTATTTATGGCCAGCGTGAATTCTGGTAGCAGGGCGTACCAGTTCTGTTGCGACTCCTGGCAGAATTGTGCCAGCATTGGTTTTAGAACTCGGTTCACTCGTTCGACCGGGTTGGCTTGTGGCGTGTAAGGCGGCGTCAGCTGATGCTGGATGTTATTTTCTTGCAGGAATCGCCGTACTGTGCCATTATTGAATTCCGTCCCGTTGTCGGAGATGAGGGTCTTCGGGCATCCAAAGCGACACAAGACGAGTTCTCGGAGGGCTGTAATTACGGCGGTGGCGGTGGCTCGCCGCAGGGGGCGGCATTCAACCCATCGAGTCATGCGGTCCTGAAATACAACTATATACTGGTACCCTCTCGCCGCATGGGGTAACGGCCCCATGATGTCCACGGCCACGATGTCCCAGGGTTGGCCTACTTTCGGGGGGCCCATTAGGCCATTAGGGCCTTGCTGACTGGCCTTGAAGCGTTGACAGCTGAGGCATTGCCGGACGTAGGTTGCCGCCTCTTTGAACATTCCCGGCCAGTAGTAGCGGAGCGCCAGCCGGCTGAGGGTTTTGGCTATACCAAGATGTCCGGCCGTTGCGTGGTCGTGATTTTCCGCCAACACCTGCCGCCGGTTTTCAGCGGGGACACACAGCTTCCACTCTCGTTGTGGTTCGGTGTCAGAAAGGTCGGCCGGATCCCAGAATCGCCGGTAAAGCTTACCAGCCATGATTTGATACTCTGAATGGTCCTGGGGGCGTGTAGCGACTTCCTGCAGCATCCTCCGGTACCATGTGCCGCCGGTGGCCGATACTGTCTGGAGAGCCGGCAAGGGTTTCCGGCTAAGCAAATCGGCCACGTGGTTCAAGCTGCCCTTCCGATATTCGGTGTCGAAGTCATACTGCTGTAGGCTGACGATCCAGCGGGCGAGCCGTCCTGTCGGCTCCTTCAGCGAGTCCAAATATTTCAGGGCCTGATGGTCGGTTACTACCGTGAAATGGTAGCCCTCCAAGTACCCCCGCAGCTTCTTAATAGCCCATACGACGGCCAGACACTCCTTCTCCATTACAGAGTAGTTCCTCTCTGGGGCCTGAAGCGTGCGGCTGATGTAGGCAATGGCCCGTGGCTGCTCTAAGCTGCCCTGCACGAGAGCAGCTCCAATCCCGACGTCGGAGGCATCTGTCTGCAAGATGAACGGCTGGCTAAAGTCAGGGCAGGTGAGTGCTGGAGCGGTTGTGAGCGCTTTCTGTAGCCGTTGGTAGGCGCCGGCCTGTTCTGGGCCCCATTTCCAAGTTTGCCTTTTTTGTAGAAGCGTCGTTAGTGGCGCCACAACGGTTGAGAAGTGGGGTATGAAGCGACGGTACCAGGAGGCCGTCCCCAGGAGTTGCCTGAGCTCGCGGACGTTGCTAGGTGGCGGCATCTTGGTGAAGGCCTCAATTTTATCAGGATCTGTCTGTATACCGGCTTCCGTCACTACATGGCCCAGGTATTTGATTGATTTTAGGCCGAACTGGCATTTATCCGGATTTATGCGCAGGTTGGCGGCCTTCAGGCGTCGGAAGACTTCACGGAGGTGGCGAATATGGTCCTCGCGCGTGGCGCTGGCAACTACAATATCGTCCAGGTATGCGAAAGCATTCGGTTCTAATTCGGGGCCAATAATGTCGTCAAGGAGGCGCTGGAATGTGGCAGGAGCCGCGTGGAGACCGAAAGGCATCACCTTGAATTGGAAGAGGCCTTTTCCTGGGACCGTAAACGCTGTCAGGGGCTTGCTGGCTTCGGTCAACGGCACTTGCCAGTACCCGTTCTTTAGGTCAATTGTTGAGAAGTACTTTGCTGGCCTAAGTTTATCGAGAATTGCCGAGATATATGGCAACGGATAGGCGTCTTTTTCGGTGACCTTGTTGAGCTGTCGGAAGTCTATACAGAATCTTGGCCGGCCGTCCTTTTTCCGTACTATGACGGCTGGGGAGCTCCACGGGCTCTGAGATTTCTCAATGATGCCGTCCGCCAGCATCGTTTCCACCTCCTCGTTAATAATTCCCTGCATGCGCGGATTACGGGGTAAGTACCGCTGCTTGATGGGCGTGTCATCCTTCAGCCGTATATGATGCTTCATCCGTGGCGTTGCCCCTTTTAGCTTCTCGAATCCCGGAAGCTCGGAGGCCAGGAAACGCGACAATTGTTCCTCCCAAGTCTGCTGCTGGACCGTGCTTACCTGCATTGTCCGAACTGAGGCCGTTTGTAGCGTGATTCCACGTGGACGAGTATGAATGGTTGCCCCGAGCGCCTCGAGAGTGTCCATTCCAAGAATGATGGGACTGGTTAGTCGTGGCAGGCGTTGCAGTGTGAGCCGTTTCCATATGCCGCCGATGATGCAACCTATGCTCATGGTACCGTTCGTTCGGACTGTTGTCCCATCTGCAAGCTGTGCTTGGGGGTGGAATGATGGCTGAGCCGGAGCACGCGGGTTGCTGAGTTCCGTGGCTGTTTGCTCGTTGATATAGGAGCACATAGCTCCCGTATCCACCAGTGCTCGGAACGTTCGGCCGTAGATCTCCACATCGAGGAATAATCGATTCTCGTGAGTATTGTCACCCTCTACTACGGGCAGGGAGGATTTTCCTGTTGTTGCTCGGGGCGGGTGGTAAGTGAGCTGCGCTGGCCCCTGTGTAGCACAGCTCATGAGGCGTTTCCCGCCGACTCGTTCTTGCAGCAGTCACAGTCTCGTGTTAACACCCCTTTTCTGTTGCAGTTCCAGCAGAAGGCCCTCCACTCATTCTTGCACGTTGCCCGCATGTGACCGTGCTGGCCGCATTTCCAGCACAGCACTGGTGTATTATTTTTGGGACGTACAGGCGTGCCACCCCTTTTTGGTGTGGCCGAAGTGGAGACGACGTTGAGACGTGTTGCTCCCGACTGCGACTTGATTTCCCGCTGCAGTCGCTCATACTCCTCGATCTCCTGCACCAACTCACGGAGGTTAGAGAAATCACGGCGTCTGATATGCTGCCGGTATTCTGGGGCCATATTCTGGTGGATGCGGAATAGTTCCTCCTTGGCCGATAATTTCCCTTGCCGGCGGATGAGGGTCCGTATATCGGTAATGTATTCCTTCCCTCTTTCGCCCGGCTTCTGTTTGCGACGATTAATCTCTTCTTCCATCAGAAGGGTGTAATCCGAGCCGACATAATACAGCTGGAAATCGTCCAAGAATTCTTTCCAAGAGCCCCACTGCTCCCGATTGTTGCGAACCCACAACAGTGGTGTTCCTCTGAAGAGTTCGGGTAGGGCGGACAGCAGCTGGCCGTCCAGGATGCCATAACTCTCCTTGAGTTCTGTTACTCGCTCCAGGAAAGATACGGGGTCCGCTTTACCATCGAAATGGACATTCCATTTCCTGACGAGCTCGCAGGTGGGTACCATGGCAAGGCTCGTTCCCGTAGCGGCCGCAGGGGTTGTTGGCGGCTCGGCGGGGGCTGGTGGCGGCGCTGCTGGGCCAGCGGGGATTGGTTCTGTTTTGGTTTTTAACAGAGCCCCTAGACGTCGTCGTAGTTCTTCTACAGTGCCGGTGGTATCGGCACCCTGGTGCTGGAGGTGCGCTTGCAAGGCTTCCTTGTTGAGTTTGTATATCTCTGTGGCGGTAAGGGCTTCGAATGCCTTGTCGAGGTCACCCTTGTCCATGATTGTGTTTTCTTTTTAGGTCCCTGTTCGGGCGCCAATTTGTGACGCTTTTCCCCCTCTGTGGTGTCTGGTTCTCGGGCGCCTTTCTGAAACTGACTTGCGGGGGAATAGGAGGTGCGGATAGCTAGTCGTAGGTCCAGGGAAAGGAACACAATCACGAGATATGTCTATATTATTTATAACTAGGTTTATTGAAGTGTTATTTACAATGTGAAAATGAAAAGAAAAATAGAAAGACTGGAAAAGCTGCCCTGAGGCATTTACTAAATGATTTATCCTGACTATGTATACCGATATTTACTGTATTTACATTTACTGTCTTGACTGAGACGCTATGATAGCAAAACAACTGCATTTACATTTACTGTACTGACTGAGACGCTAAGCTGAATAAGACTGAATTTACGTTTACTGTACAGACTGAAACGCTATATATTTTATAGTCAAGCAAAACTGAATTTAATTCCGCGTCTTTCGACTCTGTCGAATTTCTCGCAAACTCACCACCCGTTGTCTATGGACGTAAAGGCTACAGGGAACTGTAGACTTAGCTGAGTCGACAGGGAACTGTGGACTCCTTCTCAGACTTCTATGTTGCTCCGGGAACGGATGCTGCATAGAATGATCTTCTAAGCCCGGTGGCGTAGTATTTATACCCAGCTTGGGCTGAGTTTGGTTTGAACGCGCGCGTTTATGGTGTGGGAACTTTGCCGGTGTTCTGATTGGTCTAAAGGCGGGGTCTCATGGCGATTCTGATTGGCTGAGGGCCAGTGGTTGAAAACTATTTTTTGTGACTTTAATATGTTACGAAAATATAATTTTCCAGCTTTTCTACGTTTAACAGGATCAGGTATAATATACAAAATAATAACATTAATAAAATAAATACATTTTATTTTCCGTAGTTCCTTTTTTCACCGACGTAGCGCTAGTGGTGATCAGCTGGCTTCGTAGTTGTCAAAAGGTTTCCTGTGGTGGATTTCTGTGAGCCCTGGATGTGGATTTGCGGCGGTGATGTTCTCAACGTCCATTGGAGGGGTGCATACGGCTTATAGCTTGTGGTAACATCGCTCGGCAGACGGCGATGCTCCCCACGTGTGACTGGTAGGTTCTAAACATGTGTTGGCGGAACAAATTACATTTTTACGCCCCGTTTCTTTAGACACCCTCGTGATGTCTGGTGCATGGCCCCTCTAAGAATGCCTATGAGGCCGTGGATCGCTGAAAACATCGTGACCTGCAGACCGCTTGGCTATGACAACTGGCTGGCGACCTTGCCATGAGACTTGAACCGCAAACGTGGAGACCCACAGTGAGATGAAAAATTGTGACTTCGTCACAAGTACTACTAGCCAATGTAAAAAAAGCCGCAAAAGAAAAAGTTTATAAATTTGTTTGGGTTAAATCTAGTAATATTTTTGTCCGTAAAGCTGAAAATTCGCATATAATACTTATTAAGGATGAAAATGACATTTCTAAAATGAAGTAATTAAATAGCTTCAATTCGGTATATTGCGTATTATAGGACTACTATCTTAATGGACATGCCTATAAATATATACTATCAAAATGTACGCGGAATTAAAACGAAATTAATTAACATCTTTAATGAAATATCGTCATGTGATTATGACTTAATTATTTTTACTGAGACGTGGCTGAATAAAAGTGTATTAAACTCCGAAATTTGTGACCAGAATAAATACATAATTTACAGACGTGATAGAAATGATCCCTTAAAAACTGAAGGTGGCGGTGTCATAATTTTAGTGGCTAAAAAGTGTAAATCTAAACTACAACAGTCCTGGTGCTCCCCTGCAGAAGACATATGGGTAACGTTATTGCTACCGAAACGCAAAATACACGTCTGTTGTGTTTATATTCCACCATCATCGAGTTCCGAAATCTACAGTCATTTTTTCAATAAGCTCAGTGAAATCTGCTCAACGTGCCATGATGATATTTTCCTAGTTGCTGGTGATTTCAACCTACCCCAAATTAATTGGACTCCTAAACAAAAAACTATCTTGAACCCCTGACTGTTAGTAGGAATGAAGTTTACATTGAGCTAATTAATACAATTAATGTTTGTAATTTATTACAATTTAACAATGTTAAAAACAAAAATAATATTATATTAGATCTTGTATTATGTAATTCGAATTGTACAGTTGATTATTGCGATTTTCATATATCTAACATGGACGTACACCATCCACCTTTGGAAATAAATCTAAATTTTACTTTTCTCTCTCATTTTCCATCGAATATTTCATACATTTACAATTTCAATAAATGTAATTATGAAGATCTTATTTATAAACTTTCCGTAATAAATTGGGAGGTAAAACTTAGCGATGAAAATGTAAATGTTAATGTTGACACATTCTATTGTATTATCCGCGATCTCATTAGAGATTATGTTCCCGCTAAATTTGTCAATAAAAGTTCCTATCCTCAGTGGTTTTCTATATCTTTAAGGAAAATGTTAAAAGAAAAATATGAATTTTTCAAAAAGTGGAAGGTGTACAAGAACAGAAGCGACTACCTCATTTTCTCTCAATTACGTTTCAGAGTTAAATGTAAGATAAAAGAAGACCACAATAACTATATCTCGAATGTTGAAACTAACTTAAAACTTAATCCTACAAAATTCTGGAGTTACTCTAAAACTTTGAGACAAAATAGTGGTATCCCCAATACTGTTCATTATCTAGATCATGTTGCCAGTAACAGTTCTGAAGTTCCTAATATATTTGCCGATTATTTTAAATCTGTGTATGTTACAAATGATAATTCTATTATAAATATCCATAATGATGTTTCCAACTGTGTCACTAATTTGGGTTCTATTTATCTTAATTTTGAAACAATTTTAAATGAATTATTATCTTTGGATATGTTTTCAATAGCTCAGCTTAAACACAAGAGGTTTTGCCGCCTGTTCCTTGTATTCTAAACAGGATACATCCAAAGGAGGAGGGCCTGATGAAATTCCTGCTAAATTTATCAAAACCTGTGCCTTTTACCTTGCAAAGCCGTTGTATATCTTATTTAACCAATCACTGAAATCAGGCATTTTTCCAGATATTTGGAAGGTCTCTCGTATCACTCCAATTCACAAATCTGGGAATATTAATGACGTGACAAACTATAGGCCCATCTCTATTCTGTCTATTATTCCTAAGTTATTCGAATCTCTGATTGTAAAGGAATTAAAATATAATTTAGAGAGTGAAATAATTCCCCAACAAAACGGTTTTTGTTCAAAGAGATCTGTTTTAACTAACTTGATTCCTTTTACCGAATTCATTACCTCAAATATGGACAAAAGGTTACAGGTAGATACCATTTATACTGACTTTAGCAAGGCATTTGATCGGCTTCACCATCCTACTCTAATTTTTAAACTTCATGCGCTTGGAATTCATGGTTCACTATTGAGATGGATCGAATCCTACATTACAAACAGATCGCAATTAGTGTATTGTAATGGTTTTAAATCATATTCAATATTAGCTTCCTCGGGCGTACCGCAAGGTTCACATCTAGGCCCCTTGCTTTTTAACTTATTTATTAACGATATATCGCACTGTTTCAAAAATTCAAACTTTTTATTATACGCAGATGATTTGAAATTATTTAGAACCATTACTAATATTAATGATTGCATTGCTTTACAAAGCGATCTTTTACAACTGTATACATACTGTACACAAAATTACCTAGATCTCAACCCCTCCAAATGTTATGTCATGAACTTTACTCGAAACTTAAATATAATTTCATATAATTATCAAATTAATAATCTTAATTTAGAGGTTAAATACGCCTAAATGAAAAGGAAATCCTTACTATTCATAGCATACTCAATATACCACGTCCATCATCTTTTTGAAATATTAGTTAAACATGATCCTAAAATGACAAACGTAAACGCTGGGATTCAGATAATGAGTATAGTCTCCACTTCCTACAATGTTCAGAGGCAGGAGGCCAACAGCACAGGCGGTAAAATGAAGGACAAAATAAAAAATTCTATGTACAACATAACTTTCCAAGGGAGTGAATACAACATTGATAGGGCCAGTGTAGATACTACAGTTTTTGACTGCGCAAAAGCACAAGGGTTAGTCTTTGAAAAATATGATGATAAAGACCCAAAGAATTGGTATAAAGTGACTAGCCCTTATATATCTTTCTTGGTAGGATTCGGACTTAGAATAACAGAACTCAGAGTTGGTCATAATAGTATGCCTATAGCAAGAAAGGATGGTAGTACAACATCATTCCCAGTATCTTCATACGGACTCTATGGTTCTCACCACATCCTACTAGAAGGTGTGCAGTTCCCTCCAGAGAAAAGAGGATCGATGGCACAAACATTGGGTCCGATGACAGCCATGTTGCTTTTTATAAGAACACCAATTGCTTATGGGGAGAAATGGGAAAAAGCTACTGCTCGTGCCTTTGCACACATACCTGAGATATCCACTCTAATGAATCTTGTTAGAGGGAAAAAAGCATCTGAAGTGCGTCCATTATTAACTTTACTTGGTGATCTCGCAATAATAGCATCATGCAGGCAGGCATCTAGAGCTTTCTTTCCACCCAACATATTCAGTTCTTTGATGATAAATCAAACCCTTCTTGGATACAACAGTGAATTAGTTTTTTTCAAAGATGCACCTGAAATTAAGATGGGTGAGGTAAATGCTACTAGATTCGACACAACAAACAAAGGTGCTTTCTACTTTTACAAAGTGGCTTGCTACAAAGGAGGATGGACTTTTTCAAGCCACTTTACTAAAGAACATGCACCTCAGGTAATATTTCACGCGATATGGGGTACATTTAAACAGGATCTTTCCATATTAGAGCAAATTACCAAACAGGGAACTTGGGCAACTAGAGAAGAACTTGGCAATGGATTCAAAAAGATGAACACAACTGGTGTAACATCTCCATTCAAGCTAATTGAGTACACAAAATACTCCAAACTCTGTGCAGCTAACCAGACTGGTCTTTTATCATCCAATTACTCTCAGACAGCAGCAGCACCCATATATAGTGGGCATAGAACGCAACTATTCATTGAGGAGTTCTTCGAACAAATTGAGGCCAGGATAGGAACGAAAACAGGTGGGAAAACAATACAAGAGCTCATAGTCTTATACAGTGAAACTCTCAATGAACTAAGAAATAAAATTGTTGAAGCTAAGTTCAAGCTAGACATGGGAGTTTTGGAATGGAGATCTATGGAGGGGCTAACATTCAGAGAAGAAGGGGAGATAATAAATGATTTGAGATTGCAAGCAAGTTGTAAGTAATTTAGGCGTATTATATGACCCTAAACTCTTAATGATAACACATATCGACAAAATTTGTAAAGATTCATTCCGTATCTTGGGCTTTATCTTTAGACAAAGTAAATTATTCAAAAATCCTGATACGTTGATTTGTTTGTATAATTCGCTAGTACGCTCAAAATTGGAATATGCGTCTGTAGTGTGGAATCCACAATACAAAAAAAAAATATTAATTTAGTTGAAAATGTTCAGAAAAAAAATATTAATTTATTATGCTTTAAGTTTAGAGTAGACTGTCCGAGTTATGTAAACAAATTAGAAAGGTTTAATATGAGTAGTTTAGAGAGTAGACGAACATATTTCGATATGCTGTTCCTATTTAAAATATTCAACAATCTGCTTTATTCCGGTAATATTATTCCTCTATTCTCTATATATGTTCCAGCTAAATATATGAGATCTTGTAATTGATTCAAGTTGCCACATAGTAATACTAATAACTATAAACTCTCTTGCATAAATCGAATAATGTCAATCTACAACAATCAATTTATTCATTTGGATTTATTTAATTTATCTCTTCATAGTTTCAAGAAATGTGTTAAAGATTCATTAAGTTAAGTTCTGTTTGCTATACTATTCGTAAGTTGTACTACCTAATAAGTGAGAACCTTTATTTGGTCTCTATTGAGCTGTTGGTTCTCCCATTTGTATTAAATAAATAAATAAATAAATAAATAAATAAATAATATTTTTTTGGACAATTTACAAAATATTGTGGACTCTACAACTTCAACTAAAGGTCTGTTTCTTATATGTGGCGATTTTAATTTACCTTTATTACAGTGGCACCAACTATATAATTATTTCGTAGCGAATAATATTTATAATTCTGCATCTTCAAATTTTGTTGATGTAATTTCTTATTGTAATATGAAGCAATTTAATGCAGTACAAAATCATAATAATCGTTGCTTGGATTTAATTTTATCAAATTTTGATAATTTAAACGTAAAACAATGTTTATCACCACTTTTCAAGGTTGATTTACATCATCCTCCATTATTGGTTTATGTTGGACTTATGTCGGAGTCTAAATTATCAAATAATATTAGAGATAAATTACTTTTCAACAAAGCAGATTATACATCTTTAACACGTTCACTGCTAATGACGCGGATCCGCGTCGACGTGCGCATTGCAGAGGTGCGCATGACGCTGATACGCGTTACGAGTATAGGCATTTGCTTTATGTTACTGTGGCTTCAGCGTTTGTAGTAGCGTGTTGTAATTCTTAAAGCACATAACCAAGAGCTAGAAAAATTACGTGGCAAGTGCAGTTTCCGAATTTGTTTGCTAAGTGTTCGGTTATTATTGTGCACTATGGCGGACAATGCACCGGGACCTTCTGGTGTTAAAAAACCCAGAATTCAAGTAAGGAACCAAAAAACTCTAACTGATGAAGAGTTATTAGCAGCATTGGATGAAAGTGACAGCGATTTTGAGTTGGATGATGACCCCGACAGTTCTTGCGAGGAATCTGAATGTAGCGCAGGTAAATTTTTATTTTTTATTTTAATGATTTACAGGATAAAATTATTTATTTGTTTTAGATGAACAAGATGTTGATAACGGAACTCTTGCAGTAGCGCCGTTGGTAGATTGGCAAGATACTGTAATTTTGAAAAATTTTGGATTCACTAAAAATAAAGAATTGCTCGTGCCTATGCCAGGAGATGGAAATCCTATAGATTTCTTTTATATGCTTGCGGATGAAAATTTCTTTCATCTTATAGTAGAGCAAACAAATAAATATGCGGAGAAATGTTTTATGGAAGGTGTTGCAGATAATTCCAGAATTACTTTTTGGCGAGATTTGACAATTCCCGAGTTTCGAAAGTTTTTGGGTTTATTACTGCACATGGGAACAATAAAATTAAATCGCGTAAATGATTATTGGAAAAAAGATCCACTTTTTGGACTCAAATGCTTTTCGGACTACATGGGTAGAGATCGTTTTTTGATAATTTTACGTTGTTTGCATTTTGCTCCCAACCCTAGGCCGGATGAAGACAACTCTGATCGTCTTTATAAAATAAGACCTGTAATAGACCATTTTAATGCTAAAATGTTAGCAATTTTTCAACCAGGGAAGGAGTTATCTCTCGATGAATCTATGGTCCTCTGGCGCGGTCGCTTACTATTCCGGCAATATATAAAAAATAAACGCCACAAATACGGAATTAAGTTATATGAACTAACAACCCCAGACGGATTAGTTCTAAATGTGAATGTTTACACAGGAGCTTTAGATGAAATTGGCGGGAAAGGCCATGCATCAAAAGTTGTACAACATCTGATGAAAGACAGAATGAATTGTGGTCATTCATTGTACTTAGATAACTTTTACAACAGTTGTCATCTGGCCGAAGAACTTTTGAAAAATAAAACTTATTGTACTGGTACTATACGAGCTGATCGTAAAGGAAATCCTAAAGAAGTTGTTACTGCTAAGCTAAAGAAAGGAGAATCAGTGTGCAAATACAAAAACGGTATTATGGTTGGTAAATGGAAAGATAAACGAGACGTGCTTTATATAAGCACTGAATTTCCTAATGAAATGACTAATTATCAAAATAAAAGAAATCAAGAGAAAATCAAGCCTCTACCAATTTTGCGATATAATCAGTTTATGAGCGGCATAGACCGTCAAGATCAAATGCTGTTTTACTATCCCTGTAGCCGAAAAACATTACGCTGGTACAAAAAATTATGTATTCATTTCCTACAAATAATGCTTCTAAATGCGCATTTTTTATTTAATGAATATTCAGGAAAGAAAATGAATTTGTACGACTTTCGCTTAGCCATAATTCGAGCTCTGATAGAAATGGATAAAGAAAAGAGACCCTCAAACAATAGAGTTAGTACACATTCTCTAACAAAAATAAATGTTGTGAACGAGAAAGGTGAAACAAAAAGAAAAAGATGCAGATACTGTAGCGAAAAGAAGATAAGAAAAGATACAGTGTTTCATTGTGAACAATGCTCCCAGTCACCTGGATTTTGTGTGGGAGAATGTTTTACACAATATCACAAAAAAATATTGTAATAATTGAGTTTTTATTTTAGAATTATATATTTGTCTTGTTTTTGCAGAGAATAAATATTTTTTTTTATTAAAAAAAGCTATTTGTTTTTTTTACAATACCTTAAATATACCTTTGTTATTATGGACATTTATTATTCCTCGTCTATTGATATTCCAATAGACATTACAATAAATAACACCACATAGTATAGTCTTATAATTTGGAAAAGGAACAAAATCAATCGTGACGCGTATCCGCGTCGATTAGCACAGGGAGCAAAAAATTGGATCCATGTGCTAGTAACGCGGATCCGCGTTTCGTAAAAAAAAATGTAAATAAACAATATAAATTATTTAAAAAACCTTTTATTTAAAATTTGCAAGTTAAAAACTAAATTTCGCAACAAAAAATCGTATCAGGTTTTAGGGACATGTTCAAATTTAAGTTAGCAGTGAACGTGTTAAACAACCATTTGATATCTATTGACTGGAAGAATCAATTCAAAAATTTAGATATTGAGGATACAACTAATAAATTTTATGAAATTTTGAATAATGCTATAAATTTATATGTGCCTAAAAAACAGATAAATACCAGAAATTTTCCATGCTGGTATTCTCTGTTTAATTCGCTTAATTAAAGAAAAATTTAAAGCTCATAGAAAATTTAAGCGCTTTAAGAGAAATTCTGATTATTTGGAATTTTCCTATCTGCGGAAAAAAGTAAAGGTTTTGACGAAAATCTGTTATTTAAAATATATTAATAACGTGGAGACGGAAATTCCAAATAATATTAAGAAGTTCTGATCTTATGTTTCATCCGTGAAAAAGTCATCTATTCCTTCTAGTATGACTTACAATAACATCAATTCCTGTGACGGTAATGAAATCTGCAATGTCTGCTAAGTATTTTGATTCTGCTTTTTTAAATTCTAATAAATCTCATACTTTCACTAATGAATTTAGTCCAACTAATGTAGATATTGGCGAGTTAACAGTAAGTGAAAATGAAGTGTTAACTTTGATGTCGAATTTGGATATTCATAAAGGAGCAGGTGCAGATGGAATCCCTAGCATATTTGCTAAAAAATGTGCCTCGTCGTTGGCTTACCCTCTGAAATTAATTTTTAACAAATCCCTTATCTCTGGTATTTGTCCAGACATTTGGAAAAAGGCATTAGTTGTACCTGTTTTTAAAAGTGGTAACAGAAATTCCATTGACAGTTACAGACCAATATCAAAGCTCTGTATTTAAAAAAAAAAAATGTGAAAAAATAATTTATAAATATTTATTTTCCTCTGTGAAAAATATTATTAATATTGAGCAACATGGTTTTTTCTCTGGCAGATCAGCTGAGTCAAATTTAGTTGAATTTATTGACTTCAATTTTAGAACTATGGACAGTAGGACGCAGGTGGATGCTATATACACCGGTTTTAGTAAAGCCTTCGATAAAATTAATCATCATATTATGATCCGTAAACTTGAGGGACTTGGTATTCATGGTAGCTTGCTGCGTTGGTTTGAATCGTACCTAAGTAATAGGCAACAATGTACTGTTGTTAATGGCTTCACCTCATCCTACTTTCCTGTAACTTCTGGAGTACCACAGGGGTCTCATCTGGGGCTTTTATTATTTATTATTTTTATCAACGATATCAAAAAATGCTTTACAAATTCTAAATTTCTTATGTATGCTGATGACCTAAAAGTTTACACTCCAATTAAATCTTTAAATGACTGTGTAGGTCTTCAAGCTGATTTGTTTAGGCTTTCTGACTACTTAATTATCAATGACCTTACACTTACTTTAATAAATGCTCTTGCATTACGTTCACTCGTAACCGTAATGTAATTAATTTTGATTATAGAATAAGTAATGTTATTGTTAATCGAGTAACTAAAGTTAAAGATCTGGGTGTAACATTACATAGTAGGCTATTACTAGATTTACACATTGATTTTATTGTAAAAAAGGCTTACAAAATGTTAGGGTTCATTTTGAGAGTAGGAAAGCATTTCAATAATCCTAATACCTTGATATCCTTGTATTATTCATTGGTTCGATCTCAACTAGAGTATGCTACAGTTTGATGGTCACCTTATTATCAAGTGTACATTAATAGAATTGAAGGTATTCAACGGAAATTTTTATCAATATTGCAGTGGAAATTTCCAACCATATGTATTTCCCTGCATACACTTCAACAGAGAAGAATTTAACTCGATATGATGTTTTTATTTAAAATACTACTTTATCGTATTGATAGTCCTGTGCTACTCAGTAGATTCTATTTTAGAATTCCATCTTTCTCTACCAGAAATGCTGAACTTTTTTCACTGCAAACATTTAAATCAAATTATGCGATGAATTCTCCAGTAGTACATAGAATTGCTCATACCTTTAATTATTATTGCTGTGTTTCTAATTCTCCAGACATTTATTCATGCTCTTTACATGTTTTCAAAATATTTATTAAAAAGTTTTTCATTGGTACTCTTGTTATATAGTTTAAGAGGTTATGTCTTGATTGTTTATTGTTAATTAAGTACGATTGTATGAAGTTAGTGCGTATTATTATAATGTTAACCTTCTCTTTATAAATTATTTTTGTATTATACTCGTATATGTATTTAGTGTTGTACTGTTATTGGGACTTGTCCTGTTGTACAACTTATTTGTTTAAAATAAAATAAAATACAATATCTCATTACCATTGGGAGCATTCACCTAGACGCAAATATCTACCTACTGATATTAATATTCAAATTATGTACAACCATTTTACGACTACTAATAAGGACATTAAATGCTCCTATGAATTATACAGAAAGACGGTAAAGGAAATGAATATTTCATTCGTGAAGCTCGGCCACGAAGAATGCTTCACTTGTGAAGCATTCTTTATACACGAAAGGGATTCTTCACATTTACGGGATGAACCTGAAGAAAACTGTTCCGACTGTCAGAAATTTATTTTTCACAAGAAAAAGGCTGATATATCCCGCAAATGCTACCAGGAAGATGCTAATAACATAGAAAATGGTAAATGTGTATACTCGGCTGAATTACAGAAAGTATGTTATTTTGGTTTCGAATTTAAATGTTGAATAATTTACACTTTTAATCATATTAGGTCATAATGCTTCCACGTTACGAAACCTTGAAGGAAGTAATTTTTACACCAAGAATCGTAGCGTACAATGAATTGTTCGTACTTGTGGGAAAAAAACAAAAAACTAAGAAGCCGGTAGCAATAATATGGCATGAAGGTATGGCGGGACGCTTGAAAGAAGATATTATTAGCACTTTTTATTCATTTTTCCTATATAACCAAGATGAAGAGCACATCGTATTATGGTTAGATAATTGTTCTTCGCAAAATAAAAACTGGGCACTTTTGGCCTTTTTTATTTTTGTAGTTAATTCGGAAGATTTAAATTTAAAAATATTAGAAATTAAGTACTTTGAGCCAGGTCACACCTTTATGTCGGCAGACTCGTTTCACCACCAAGTGGAGCTCTCATTAAAAAGGAAAGGAAAAGTGTTAGACTTCAATGATTTTGAAGATAGTGTAACGCAAGCTAATTCAGGAAAGGTTTCTGTAATAAATATGAAGTTTGGAGACTTTTATAAATGGGGTAATTTCACTTCAGCTTATAAGTTAAAGAAAATGAATCCTAGGACTTATCTGCAACAAATGGTGCATTTGGAATTTACGAGAAATCAGTTTACCATGCAATATAAAACATAATTTTCCGAAGAATAAAAATTTCTAAATTTTTTAAACGCCTCAGTAATGAAACGGGGATTTCCGATACCTTCGCCACAAACCACAGATAAAGGTATAACTGCGGAAAGAAAAGAAAATTACTAACAAAGCTACGTCCCATTTTACCCAAAAATAGAATCAAATTTTGGGAAGATTTGCGTGTTACATCTACATCCTTAGTTGAAGACGAAGAATATGATAGCAGCTAAAACAAGCCATTCATTTTGTTTAGCTATGAATTATTTTTATGTAGGTGAAACATACGACAAGCATTATTAAAAGAATTTTTTTAATTTTCAAAAAGAAGTAACCCATTTTTCATGCCTCAACAGTGCATTATTATAAAGAAAATGTTCTTATTTGTATCATTAGATAATAAAATTAAGTTACAAGTTTAGATACGACTTTTCTTATTTAGTATTACATATCAAATCACTAATCAAAATAAACGTATCTGCAATATATCATTGAAGAGTACAAATACAAAAATTTGTTTAAATCCATTGAATTCATCGGAAAAAAGTTAGCCTATGAAGATATTTTACTATTTATAAAAAAAAATTATATAAGGTTGGCAATGATGAAAATACTAAATTGCTCATATCTCAAAACAAGATTTTTGCAGATACGTCAATTAGCTTAAGGAGGGCAGTATAGGAGCTCCAATTACCCATGTTAAATTACGTCTTAATCTAATCACTTCTTCTGAAAAAGTTGAACAAGGAAATCTGGCAGATTTAACAAAGGGTTGCGAGCATCACCTTCGATAACTGTACTTGAAATTCTTCACACAAGCTTTCACTTGTCTTTTAGAGGAGCATGAACTCTCGTTGCTGGACGGAGCAGATGACGCTCAAGACCAGGAGAACGTTGCAACAGAAAAAGACAATCCTAAACCTGAAGCGTGCTCTAGTCATCGCCCTATAATAGATTTTGAAGATCGATTTACGCAGGCTCTGGAGTCAATATCGTTAAGTTTATCGGTTTCGCGTCAATCGACTCCAGAAGGGCACAAGGAATCGCTTCATAAGTGGAACCTTAGTTACAATGGCGGTCCGGGTTTATCGTACTTTTTAGGGCGTGTCGAAGAGTTGCGAGTAGCGGAAGGTATCTCTAAGGGGTAGTTATTAGCATCCGCGATTGATTTATTTACTGGGCAAGCACTGACATGATTTAAGTCAAAAAGACAAATAGTTGCGACGTGGGACGAGCTGGTGGTTAATTTAAAATCCACTTTTTTGCCGTGTGATTACGATTTGGATTTATGGAAAGAAACTCGGCTCGAGCTAGGTATAAATACTACGCCACCAGGCTTAGAAGATCATTCTATGCAGCAGCCGTTCCCGGTGCAACATAGAAGCCTGAGAAAGAGTCCACAGTTCCCTGTCGACTCAGCTAAGTCTACAGTTCCCTGTAGACTTTACGTCCATAGACAACGGGTGGTGAGTCTGCGAGAAATTCGACAGAGTCGAAAGACGCGGAATTAAATTCAGTTTTGCTTGGCTATAGAATATATAGCGTTTCAGTCTGTACAGTAAACGTAAATTCAGTTTTGTTCTGCTTAGCGTCTCAGTCAGTACAGTAAATGTAAATGCAGTTTTGTTTTGCTATCATAGCGTCTCAGTCAGTACAATAAATATAAATTCAGTAAATATTGGTATTCATAAAGTCAGGATAAATCAAAGAGTACATACAGTAAATGCCTCCGGGCAGCTTTTCCAGTCTTTCTATTTTTCTTTTCATTTTCACATTGTAAATAACACATCAATAAACCTAGTTATAAATAATATAGACATATCTCGTGATTGTGTTCCTTTCCCTGGACCTACGACTAGCTATCCGCACCTCCTATTCCCCCGCAAGTCAGTTTCAGAAAGGCGCCAGAGAACCAGACACCACAGAGGGGGAAAAGCGTCACAAAATATATTCGGCGAAATTTGCTACCATATCTTCAAAAAGCACTTAAGCTTGAATTAGTGAAAACGGTAGATTCTCTGGATGACATTTGACCGCAGCTAGAGGACATCCATATTCGCACTCAACGTTTTAGGCCACCGATGGAATACCGCCCAAATAAACTCTGTACGCGATAACGATAATTCTGCATCGCGCTCATCTATGAAATGTTGAAACTGCAGCAAAGTGAGACACAGGTCATCCGATTGTAAAATATCTGCACGGAGACATTGCTATCGATGCTGCGAACATGACGTCACAACCCGTACTTGTCCGAAATGGTCGGGAAACGCTTCCGGGAGGCGCTAAATGATTGTGTCGCGTCCCCTAAGTTATCGACCAACTATAACATGTAAACAAATGCCACTATCGTTAACTATATATTATCGCACTTAGAACATGACCAACGTCCGTACCTAGAAATATCGATTTTTGGTACTAAATTCCTCGAATTACTTGATTCTGGCGCTATGTGTTCAATAATTGGTAGGGATGGTTGGGAGTCTTTAAAGAATTTAGATTTACATTTGGATACTACAGGTACACCCTCTGGTCGAGTTGCGAATGGTAAAAGCTGTTTATCAGTTGGTTCGATTACGGTTCCAGTTGTACTCATGGGAAAACACAAGCTCATTCATTTTGTCGTTGTCCTTGATGTCACGAGCCCTATTATTCTCGGTATGAACTTTTGGTGCTCCATGGGTATTGTGCCGAACTTGAATAGTGATGAATGGAAATTTTCTGCAACTACAACCACTGTTAGCGGTAATTCCGCCATAGTATATTAAACATGAGTTAACCCCTACACAACAGCAAAAACTTGAGGACTTTGTAAAAACTCAGTGGGAACGAATGATAAACTCGTTTGGATATACTACAGAGGTTGAGCATGAAATTATCACAGACTCCAAGCCTATAAAACAGCGATACTATCCCGTCAATTCGAACGTGTAAAAACATAAATGTTGAACTCAATAAAATGGCAGCGGATGATATTATTGAGTCATCGAATAGGCCCTGGTCCTCACCAATATTGCTAGTCCCCAAAAAGGATGGAGGATTTCGTTTCTGTGTGGATTGCAGAAAGCTTAATAAAATGACCAAAAAGATCGCATACCCCATTCCATACGTCTCTAAAAATTCTTGATAGATTGAGATAAGCTCGATATTTGTCATCGCTCGACATGAAACCAGCGTAATGGCAAATTCCGATGGCTGAGAATAGTAAAGAGTATACAGCGTTTACGATCCCCGGAAGAGGTTTAATTGCTACATGGCAAAGCCTTATCGACAGAGTTCTCGGTCAGGATCTTGAACCCCATGTATTTTTGTATCTGGATGACATTATTGTGTTGTCTGAAGATTTTGAGGAACATGTAAGTATATTTCGATAGATTATTTAAAGCAGAATTAACGAGTAAGGAGAAATGCCAATTTTGTCGCCAGATCTCAAATATTTAGGATATGTCGTGAACAAGAGCGGATTAAGAGTAGATCCCGTCAAAATCCAAGCTATTTTAAATATCCCGACTCCCTTGAATAATGTTACATGAATTTGCATTTATTGGTTTTTAGTTCTCTTTGAAAATACCATTACAGATTCAATGGCATGTACATTCCGTCTCAACAGTCTCTGACTATACAGTCTTGCCAATTATCTGCTACAAAAAGTAACTAGCTAAGAGTTCTTTTTCTTCTTCTTCTTCTTTTCATCGACTGACTTAAATTAATTTAACTACAATATTACACTATTAAACATTCCGTCCGCCTTGAAAGGGCAAAGCACTTTCAATATTTGGGGGGAGGAAACACACTTTACTTAAAGCACGTTTCACAAGACTTTGCTGCTTTTATTGTAACCACTTGCACTATACTGTCCTGGCCAGGATGTAGTTCTGTGATTCGGCTCAGCTTCCAGGCTAATGGTGGAAGATTGTCCTCAATGATGACTACCAAATCACCCTTCTTTGGATTGCTTTTCCATTTATAACACATATGGTGCTGATGAAGATACTCTTTCTGCCATCTTTGCCAGAAGTTCTTGATCATGGTCTGTACATGTGCAAAAAGACATGTTACTAATTCGGTCAGGTATTTGTGGTTGGAAAATTGTGGTCAATGGTCTGCCATGAGAAAGTGGCCAGATGTGAGAGGGTTTAAATCGTTTGCATTGTCACTAAGTGATGATATAGATCGGGAATTCAAAATTGCTTCGATTTGTAACAACAATGTACTCATTTGTTCTAAAGTAAGTATCGTGTTACCAACAACGCGTTTTATGTGTGTTTTCAACGACCGAACACCCGCTTGCCACAAACCTCCTATGTGGGGACCTAGCTTAGGTCAGGTCTATTTTTCATGTGACCTGGTCACTTTTTAAACTGCATGTAAACGCCTTAGTGACCTAAAGTTTTCGATACAAACCCTGTAGGTGGCTGATGATTCGTATTGTGAATGTGATTTTGTTGAAAACACATTTTGTAGGTTGTATATTGTGTAAGTGAAAATAGTTGAAAAAATGTACAAAAAATCATGGTTCTTGTGTTGACGAAGAAGAAAGTCAATCAGAATTAGAAGCAGGATTAAGCAAAACAATAAACCTGAAAACACGGCGAGTAAACGGTGCGAATTGGTCAGATATACAAACGGAAATATTAATCAGTTTATGAAAAACGTATACTGCAGTTGATGGACGGGAAAAAGCATAAACATGTAGACATTTATAAATCACTTAAACCAGAAATGAAGGAGAGGGGTTCTGTAAAAACTGCCCCTCAAATGAAAACCAAATGAAAACATTAAGAAAAAATGTATTTTTAAGTGTAAGCGCAACAATGTGATAAGCGGTCATAATCGCATGACAATTTACACATTACGATGCGATGGAAGAACTACTAACAGGCAGGCCTTCTGCTGAAGCAGTTGGTGATTGAGTTGATTCATATCTTGTTGATGTGAATATTAAGAGTAAGTAAATTTGTTCTCTTTCCGTATTTTAAATCGACGATGATTTGAAATTATCGAACGTCGTATTGATAATTAAAGAACCTAATGTACTTATATAAAAGCATTCGGAGAGATCATAACTAATGCTTATGTTTATATTAGAACTATCGAAAGAGGAAGCGGATCTCCTTACAGCGAACGATATAAGCTTTGTTCGAGCAACAGTCAGAAACTGTCATAGATAGTCACGAGCATGCGCATAAGTGTATTTGCGTTCGAACAGTCGATAATTCCAAATTCTGCTAAAAGTCAGATGTTCGAGCAACAGTTGGAAACATATGAAACTGGTTTCAAACCGTTGGAAAAGTTTGCGGATTTGTTATATTTTAAATCCGAGACATGCGCATTACGAGTTCATCTGGCAAGTTTGTTTGGGTCTTGCGGATAATTTTATTTTCTAGCTCGACAATATTTACTTTTTAATTAGTAGGTGAATTTTAAAGATAATACAATATTTTATTTTAATTTATTATATTATTGTAAATATAAAGTGATCAGCGCACCAAGAACATTTCGTTTAATATGAAAGATACAGAAAAATTTTAATAAACAATGTTTAATTAGACAAAGGGTTCGTAGTAAAAAAATTGTATCACTTCCGGTTCTAGAGTATATAGAATATATATATATATATATATATATATATATATATTCAGAATGTACAGAAAATTACATTCATAGCGATACCAAAATAACATAGTTTTACTTCAACCATTTCAAAATGGCTATTAATAAAAAAATCCATAGGGTAAGATGGGGGAATGGCGGTCAGCGGGCATTGCCGGTCATCATCAGTTGTAAGACTTATGGCCGTTTGCACCGATGTAAACTTAAGTTCATCTTTGCCAAGGTTTACTTAAAGTTATGGTTCACCCTAAATTTCATTTTGTTGCACAAGCAAATCTTAAGTTCCACCTAACTAAGATTAGGATTTGGTAAGAGTAAGAAGAAAAAGTCAACTTTTTTGAAACTGGTAATGCAGCGAGTTTGACGTTTATCATTTGAACAGTTATGACAGAATTACGTAAAGGCCATTAATAGTTTTTTTATTATTATTTTCCATCATGAGCAATAATAACATAAAGAAGAGATCAGCTAATTATAGCAACGAAGAGAAATTACTTCTTTTTAATATAATTAGTAATTTTAAACATATAGTTGAAAGTAAAAAGACTGATGCAACTACTTGGCACGAGAAAGATGCTGCATGGCAGAAAATAACAACAATATTTAATGCAAAATCAATAAATTTTTGCTCGCGATCGAAAGAATCGTTGAAAAAGATGTATGATAATAAGAAGAAAGAAATTAGGAAGATGGTAGCGGACGAAAGAATAGAAAGAGTAAAAACGGGCGGCGGAAATCCAATAATAACAGAGGATCCATTAAAGGAGGTTGCTCTTTCTATAATAAATACAAAAACTATTGTTGGTTTAACCAATAAATTCGACGGCGACAGTATTTCGAAGCCATCTACATCTACATGTGCTTTCTACGAATCAACAGAGTCTCCAATATTTATTTGTGATTCAGTGAAACCAAATAATTTGATTGAGGTATTTACTTTACTACATTAAATAAACAAGTAAATTATTATATTTGGGTATACATTTCAGATATCTACGAATAATGTCCAAGACTGTGACATATTGGATGATACCCAACCCACTGAGCTTGATGAAATTAATGTAAGTTTTTAATTTATGGATGAATATAATTTGTCGAGTAGGAAAAAAATTGCTGATCGGATATGTACAAATACTAAATAAATGTATAATCACTTGCTCACAGGCTTGTAGAATAGCCATTATCAATTTTTTTTTATAGGGAGAGCTCAATGCTCGAGCATACACTTGACTTGCCGGACCTTAAAGTGCTTGGAATCCGCTGATTTGTGTGCGTTTGTCACTTGAACAAGAACAATATTTTGACCTATTTTGAACTGCTAAAAAGTAATTATTTTACAATTTTCAGGCAGTAAAACACAATAAATTAAAAAACAAGTAATAATATATTAGAATAATACTTCCATGCTTTCATCTTTACATTTCTTTTTTCTCGTTTTAAATTTCTCTCTTAAACCTATTGGAATCTTATTCAATTCGTAAACAACGAAGTTTTTTCAACAATGTTATTAATAGAAATATGTATAAATTAATTTTTCTATATTATATAAAAAAAATAGTACAAGGTGCTCTAAAAAAATTTGTAAATAAAGGAAAATAAGATAATTGTAAAGTGACAAGCACACACAAACCAACTGATTTTAATCATCTCAAAATTGCTCGAGCCACTTGTCTGCTCGCACCCTGTAAGATTTTAATAAAAGACCTCTTTGGATCGTCCTATTCTACATATTCGGTTAGGCATTTTTGAATTGTGAGCAAATTGTGCAACGCCATATTAATTTATTATGGAAATAATATTAATACTTGTTTTTATTAATGAATAAATTAATTATAGAGTAAAGAATCACAAATAAATTGGGGGTGATTACAAGCCAGGGCATTTGAGAACACCACTACACCAAAAACTGACATCGAAAATTTGTCCAAAACGGAAAGAAAACGACGAAGACCAGAATCAGTGGGTTAAAAGACGAAGACCAACGTCCGTTGCACTGCATTCCAGCAACTTGACTAAAAACTACACAGATCTTGCTAGTGTTAAGCTAGAATTGGCAACTCTTCAATTAGAAGCATTTAAGGCCGAGACAGCTGTTCGCCAAGAAAGAGAAGCTGTTGAATTTGAATTAAAAAGGAAAATTTTGGAGACTGACCTTGCTATAAAAAAACAGACATTGGAAAATCTGTTGAAATTATTGAGCAAAAAACAGATACCTTCCTATTTTTTTTTTGTTTGTGTTTACCTGAGGCCTTAACAAAATAGTTATTTTCTTTAGGAATTAAAAAGAATATATATTTTTTTATTATACTTTATTTTATAGTTTATATTATATTCTAAATATTTATGTTAATACTATATAACGCTACCATAATGGCAGAAGGTCGTATGTAAGATTTTTTGCATTTTATACATATTTACATAGGAATATTCGTGAAACTCTACTTTATAATACAACAGAACGTCGTATGTGCTACATGAAACGTAATCGAGTTTAAACCAATACTTAAAAGTATGTGAAGAACTGTAATACTTTGAACGTGGCAAAATGTCACATGTATTATTATATTGCACATAAACATTCATTCGGTTTATTATTGATTGTGACAAAATGTCGTATGTCAAAATTGATCGATAAGTATCCAGGACGACGGATGAGCATTCTGACAAAAGATCGTATGTGCTACATGTGAAATAACTTAAAAGTAATTGATTTGAAACCTTCAAGAAGAAGTAAAAATTTAGACAATAGCATTGCAATAAAGAAAAAAAATACAGAACCACTACAAATAGATGAAAGGAAATTAAACAGTTTGATAACACTTTGCAATCGAGGTGACATTCCTACTTTTATAAGTCGCTTAAGACCAACAAAAATAGTTCTGGCGAAATTGTTAATGACTGTGTGTTGAAGTCGGACGAGGAAAAGGAGATATTAGAATCTTAGATACCCATCAACTTACTATCAGTTCTTTTCTTTAAGTTGTTTCTAGACAAAGTATAAATATATTGCCATAGCTGAGTTTTTTTATGTGACATAATGTCATAAGCGTAGAATATGTTCTTCTTTTCTGCATTAATATGTGTGACATAATGTCATAAGTGTAGTTTTTTTGTTAAATAAGATAGTCATATTAATTTTATTATTTAATTTTTGTTTAAAAAAGCAAATAAAGTAAGATTGTAAAAAACAACGTTGTTTTTTAGCAAAAAATAAAAATAATATTGAACTTATAAATTGTGTAGTTTTTTCTAACCTCGATATCTCAAATAAACACAAATTTCACTTATGACCTTCTGCCATTATGGTAGCGATAATATATGCGTGATTCAAGGAAATTTTCATCAAAGTGTGCCATGAAAAAAAATATGTATGTCTAAATTTAAAATTAAATGTCAGAATTGACAAATATAATGTTAAACAATGAAAATGCCACCGATTTTGGTAAGTTTAGAAATGCCTGTTATATTTGTCTATCGGCGACATTTTTCATTGTCAAAATTACATTTGTCAGAATTGACTAATTTAATTTCAAATTCAGACATGACATAAGAATTTTTTTCAGGTCACATTTTGATGAAAGTTTATTTTGAATTAAACGTTACAATAAAAAATAAAATTTTATAAGTTACCAAAGTAAATGTCTATTATTTGATTCCTTACATTTACGCCTGCTACTATTCCTGCATCACCCTGACTAATAACTGGTATAACAGGGATTTGCCCGTTTCTAATTAGTTCTTGTAAGAAATTTTCGTTGATATCTTCATCCAGAGGTGGTTCTTCTTCGCCGGCTTCTGTTGCTATATTATGTAATACAGCAGTTGCAGTAATGATTGTTAAAAGAGTTTCTACTTTTAAACGACAACCATATGCCAACACTGGAAATCGTCGTTTCCAAACTCCAAAACATCGCTCTATTACATTTCTGGTTCGTATGTGAGCCTGATTATATAATTGTTGGCTATTTGTTCTTGGATCTAGAAGTGGTGTCAACATATAAGACCGCAAATTATACCCACTATCATCTAATAGACAACTATTTGGGTATCTATTTAATTCAAATTCGGCCCGTAAATCTGAATTATTGAAAATAGTAGAATCATGGGTTGATCCCGGCCAACGAGCAACTACATTTATTATTTTCAAATCTGCAGTACAAACAGCTTGAACATTTATAGAGAAATATGATTTGCGGTTTCTATATACTTCACCATCATTTCCCCCTGTAAAAAAGAGATAATGTTATAGTAATATACATAATTATTAACGAAATAGGGTAACAATAATGTGATCTTTGTTACTAATTTTAGACCTACAGTATAAATTTAAAATTGCAAGCAAATGTAATACTATATTGCATTCCCGGCTTTGTGAGATAGAACTTAAATGTTTGTGGCTTTACTTTGTTACTCTTTATATATTACCTGGAGACTGAATCTTAACATGAGTGCAATCAATTGCACCTATTACTCGCGGAAATGCAGCAATGTTAAAAAATTGTGCTTGCGCTCTGTCAATTTCATCCTCGGTTCGAGGAAACTGTATATGGGTTCTATATAGAGATGCAATTGCTTCTGATACGCGAGGTATTATTCTACATACTGTAGCAGCATGTACTCCTGCGAAATCAGCGATGCTCATGAGGTGATTTCCTGTTGCATAATACCTCAAGCACATTAATACTTGATTGATTGGTGACACTGATTGATTTCTAAACTGTAAACATTATGTTAGTTATTGTGTGCTCCATAATGTAATGCTATGTATCACAATATACAAATGTAATAATATATTACTTACATGTCATGTGGAATCTCCAGAACATGTTCAATATCATGTAATAACCTCACTACCGATTGTTTTCGTAATCTGAAGCGTCGAAAGAACGATAAATCGTCAAGAGAATGAAAGTAATCACCTCTCTCAAAAATTTGTCTCGGTACACCATATTCAATTATTTCAATTGCAGCAATTTCATCAATTTCATCATCGTCAAAATCAATCACATCCATTATCAAAGTCGTTCTTATAGGTTGAGTCACAGGTTGAGTACACCTTAAGCCCCAGAAATCTGTGGCTTTAAGTAAGTGTAACTTAAGTATAACTTAGCACGCGGTGCAATACATTTTAAAAACTTAAGTTCTACTTAATGTTAAATTATACATAAGTAGAAGCGGTGCAAACGGCCATTAGAAGAATATTTCAGAAAAAATATAAGTGCTACCATCTAATATATGGTAGAGTCAACTAATTTTCGAAGCGGTGCTACACTGCGTCATGCGCAGTGTGTTTAACAGCTGTGCATGTGCTGCGTTGTATTTTATTCTAAAAATTTGGTAATTTCAGTTAAAGGTAAGCATATAATACTTTATAATGTTGATACTTTTAATTATGTAAGTTATAATATGTTAGTGTACCTTTGCAATGAGTGGATGGTATTTTATGAAGGTTAGTTTAGGTTTTTGGTGAAGGAACAAACAAACTTTATATTCATACTGGGGTTATCCCAGTCATTCTACGCGGGTAATAACGGTCACTGACCGATATTGCCCCATATGAAAATAAAGGGTAATTTTTACCTTTATTAAAGAAGATTTTATCTTAAGCTTTTGGTTATTTTTGACATACTGTTGTTGTTCATTTTGCTTTATTTTTTGCGTAGATGCCACGGAACAGACCTAGAAGTAGTACTAAGGCAAAATGGACAAAAGAGGACTTAGAAAAAGCCGTGGAAGCTGTACGTAATGGTGAATCTATACGATCAACTTCAAAGAAGTGCAACATACCTTTCAGTACTTTACAAGAACGTATTAAAAAGAATCTTCCTATTATCGGACCTTCACTAGGAAGACACTCCACTTTTTCACCTGAAGAAGAGTATCGTATGGCTGAAAATATTAAACTTTTAGCCAAATTGTTTTATGGTCTAAGTCCACTCCAGGTTCGTAGTGCAGCTTACATTTATGCTGAAAATAATAATATAAAGCACAACTTCAACAAGGAAAAGAAGCTAGCTGGAAAGGATTGGCTTTATGGATTTTTAAAGAGAAATCCTTCAATAACTATCCGCCAGCCCGAGGCAACCAGTATTAATCGAGTGACAGCATTCAATAAAGAGGAGGTGGAATTGTTTTTTAAGAATTTGGAAGACGTTATGAAGAAATACCAGTTTACTTCATCAAAAGTATACAACATGGATGAGACCGGTATTAGCACCGTTCAAGACCCTGGTACAATCATTGCTGAAAAGGGACAGAAGAGAGTAGGATCAGTTACAAGCTATGAAAGAGGAAAAAATATAACTGTCATTTGTGCAGTATCTGCTTCAGGGTCTTATATACCTCCTATGTTTATTTACGCAAGGAAGAGACTGTCACCCCAGTTATGCAAAGGTGGTCCAGCAGAAGCTATTTACCAGTGTTCAAAAAATGGCTGGACAAATCAAGAATTATTTGTGATATGGCTGAAACATTTTTTGAAGTTTGCAAAACCTTCTTCGACCGACTCTATTCTGCTCATTGCAGATAACCATTACAGTCACGCTTCTTTGGAGGCCTACGAATTTTGCCGACAAAATAACATTGTAATGCTCTCCATCCCTCCGCACACCTCTCACAGAATGCAACCATTAGATATTGCATTCTTTGGGCCTCTAAAAACCGCCTTTCGAAAAGAGTGTGACCTATTTATGAAAAGCAATGCTTTGCAAAAAATTACTCCGTATGATGTAGCTTCTATATTCAACAAAGCCTACTGCGACACAGCTGCAATTCAAAAAGGAGTTTCTGGATTCAAAGCATCTGGAATTTTGCCCATCAATCCTAACATATTTGGAGAAGCAGATTTTTTGGCTTCAGACTATTTAATATGTACTGGAAATAACACTGTTACTGTAATGGATGATTCCACAGCTAGTCTAATGGACCAAAGTCAGCCAACACCTACTGCTCAGGTCAATATTTTGCCAGGAACAAGCGCCCAATCACAGAATACCTTACTTCAATCTGAATCTACAAATCCACTTCCAGAATATAGTAAGACTATATTGTCTCCGTTACCTCTTCCACTAGCAACTACAGCTGGAAAGCGTGCACGCACCAAACAACATTCAGCCATTTTGACGTCGATTCCAATGAAAGCGAATTTAGAGGACAAGGAAAGGAAGAGAAAAGAAAAAGTGGGAAAAAGGCTGCAAGGCAGTAAGAAAATTAATACCACCAAAAGAAGAATACAACCCAAGATCATCAAGAAATCAAATATCACTGTAGACTCTTCTTCTTTAGATGAAGAAATTTTGGCTTCCAAGCAAAAGAAGAAAATCTATTCGGAAACATCTGTGTCAAACTCAACGGGACAGGAAAAATTGGAAAATATTTGCGAAGACGACAGCGACGATGAGATGTGTCTAACAAATGAAAAAGAAACGTGTTCCATCTGTAAAGAGTTTGGAAAGAATGAGGTTTGGTATAGATGTCGAGGTTGCGGGCAATGGGCTCATAAGGATTGCACTGGTGTCGATGCTCCAGAAGAATATCTTTGTGATTATTGTGAGAGTAAAAGACGTGTTATAAGACGCCTTGATATATAACTTTTTATTGGAGAATTTTGTATTGTATTTTGGAAATAAACATTATTTTTTATGAAGATACTATTAAATGTTGTTTAATTTTGTTAACTATTTATTTTGGAAGCAAAGTCTAATTATTTCTGAGCGACCGGTATTACTCCCATCGTTGACCGGCATTACCCTCACATGAGGGCAATGGCAGTCAACTGAACCTTTTTAAAAATATATTAAAATATCACAAATGGTAAAAAATTTGACAATTTATACCAGGTAGATATAAAGTTAACGAAATCAGTTATCTGAAGGTTTAATTATTTTTGCAGTAAGTCCTTTAATTTAGAAATTATTTTGATCACCGCTTAACTGACCGCCATTCCCCCATCTTACCCTATATAATAAAACAGCAAGTTATGAAAACAATTTTATTATCTTAAAACAAAGAGAAGTTAGGATTTATCTTTCCATAAAGTTGAAGGGCTCTTAGAAATTTTATTATTGTTATTATTATTATTATAATTTATTATTATTATAATTATTTATTATTATAATAATTATTATTAATTATTATTATTTACAATACCCAACAGGCTCACGCCCATTCTAGGGTAAGGTGTCCAAGATAATATATTCACGCTGAGCGAAATGATACAAAAAGCAAGACTTACAAACAGAGAACTACATGCCTGCTTTATAGACTTAGACAAGGCGTTTGACAAGGTAATTAGGGAAAACGTTTGGGAGTGTCTAGAAAAACGAGATGTGGGCAAAGGAACAATCTAATGTGTTAAAAGCTTGTACAAAACTAACATTACAAGTAACTATGTAAGAACAAGAAAAATACATTTAACACAGAAGTAGGACTTAGACAAGGATGTATTTTGAGTCCACTGCTATTTACTATTTACCTAGATGGAATTTTCAAGAACATCAGGGGAAACCTGAGAACTAATAAAGTAGGACAATGGAAGTTAAAAACAGTCAAACTGTCAGATATGTGCTATGCAGACGACATGATCATTGTAGCAGAGAACGCAAAAGAACTGCAGGTGAACCTCGACATACTAAACAAAGAACTGACAAAATGGAATATGAACATTAATAAGAAAAACTAAAACGTTGATAATAAATGGAAAGGACAAAATACATAACATAAATATAGACGGAAAAATAATCGAACAACACAAAACTTTTAAATACCTTGGAGTCACCATTAGTGAAAAAGGAACAATAGACCAAGAAGAAACAGAAAGAGTATGCACTAGGGGAAGATTACTTAACGCACTAAAAACCCAGTTCTTACGAAAATAAGAGGTCTCGAAGCAAACAAAGGTTGAGATGTTCAAAAAAGTAGCAGTCCTACTGCTAACATACGGTAGCGAGCATGGATAACCCTAGAGAGACATCATAGTAGGGTGAGAAATGTAGAAATGAGGTTCCTCCGCAAAATTGAAGGGAAGTCAAAAATAGACAAAATAAGAACCGAAGGATGTTTGGAAGAGAAATTCCGAAGACATAGCAGAAAAAGAAAGATAAACCAAGAGATTTGCCTAACACTGAAAGATAGAAAGGCAGAGGATGAAGTAAGTAGTTTAGATTTGTATGTGGCTGACTTGTTATCGTCAAAATTGAATTTGGTTATGTAGCATGAGAGTAGAGCTACATTATTTTCAATAAAAAATTGTTTGATTGTCTAGATTCTTGGAAAATCACACTACAAAGGCAGTGAGGAGAAGCTTCAATTGAAGGGGTGGCATTGAATTGATATATAAACTATACCATGAAGCTTAGCCTATCGCCACTTGTTCACCCTTTAGAACATAGAGACCCAGGCATTCCATTGTGTCTACAAGTTTTATACCTCTCTCGTCAGTTGTATTTACTGTTGTCAATCTGTGGTTCTGAATGTGGTTGATGTGGAATGTATCTTCGTCAGCTTGGTTTAGGTCGCCAATTTTGGATTAAAGTCACCTGTTATTAGTATTTTGTGATTGGAGTAAAGATTAACAATGGAACACAGAGTATCATATAAGAAGAAAATGCATATGTTTAAAGTTGGTTTGAGATATATTGGCTGCTATTCACAGCTCTGTACTAGGTTATACTAAGACCTTTGTATTAGGAGCTTAATATTTAGGCTATTCAGAGCTCTGTACTAGCATTACTAAGTTTCTTTTTAGTATGAAACCTTAAAACAAGGTAGTAGGTAACGTGTTTAATTTGTTTGACATATGTGTAAAATGGCTGAAAGAGCGATTAGGGCTGCTGTTCGAGCGCGTAATGTAATAAAGTTAAGAAATAGAAGAATAAAAAATATACAGAAATCATACAAACCCATTCAAAGATTATACGGAGACGAAATTTAAATGCAGGTACTGATTATCTAAGGAGACCGCTCGTTTTGTTATTCAACTTGTATGGAACGACTTGATAGGAAATCAAAATCGTCGTAATTGCGTATCACCAGAATTGCAAGTGTTAATAGCTCTGAGATTTTTTGAAATATGTTTGTATCAAACTGACAATGGTGTCATATCTTTAGTCTTCTCATAATGGAAATATAAAAACACAAAAACCATGTATAGCAAGATCAAATAATATTACATAAATTACTTACCTACCAAACTACATAACTATTTATTGTGTTCATAAATTAATATAATTTTATTTGACTGTATTCAAATAAACATTTTGCTGCAATTTTTTATCTAACGGATAAGAAACTCCATCGCCAGTTTGTGGCGCATGTGTATATTTAAAAGATTCTGGCGGTAAAATTAAATTATTATTTCTAACAATTTTGTAATGTTCTACATATCTTATAAGAGATTTGCATGGTATTAGCCAGCCGACTGTTAGTCGAATAATTCGTCGGGTTTCTCTTGCACTGGCAAAAAAACTTCCCCAATTTGTGAAGTTTGGAGCAAATTTAAACTTGGAAAAAAGAAAATTCTATGAACTGCATTTGCACCCATATAAAAATAAAAAAAAAACAGAAAAGGATGGCACTCTCTTAACGTCCAAGTTGTCTGCGATGCAAATTGTAGGATTCTCGACATCAATGCTAGATGGCGTGGACGTGCGCATGATGTTCGAATATAGGCTGATAGTTATCTAGCACGGAGATTTGAAGTAATCTATTTAAAATCATAAGTTAAATAGTATTTTTATGATTTTATTTTTGCAGCATGGAGAGTTAAATGGGATTTTATTAGGAGATAGTGGCTACCCATGTCGCCATTTTTTATTAACTCCCAGTTTAAATCCCCAGACACGTCCGCAGCGCAGATATAATTCAGCCCATATAGCAACTCGCTGTTCCATCGAAAGGTGCTTCGGACAGTGGAAGTCTATGTTTAGAGTTCTTCGACATGGCTTAATTATATCCTTAGATACTGCTAAAGCTGCTATAGCAGCAATGGCAGTTTTGTAAAATATTCGTAAGGATATGGATAATGGTAAGGAAAACGATTATATAAATTCTACTTACGTAATATCACACAATAAACGTTCCACAAATTATTTCTAAATTCAATAAAATATTTAATATTTTTAGACATATCCTACATCTATAAATGATTTAACTCCTTAGAACCATATGAGACTTCTGATGAAGAATCACTGTCCGATGAAAGTGATACCGAGGATTGCACAACGGTGCCAGTGCAGGAGGAACTCAACAGCAATATGCGAAGAACTGCGTGTAGATCGTCATTCATTGAACGTTATTTTCATTAGTCAAATACGTATAACACATGCAATTCTGCTGAAATACAATGACGGCGATTTTGGTTTCCCATTAAGTTGTTTTACTAGTTGAACAAGAAGTTGCGCTTTGTCCTTCGATAAGCAATATCGTCATTTAACTCCGTGTAATCATAGAAATGATCTTGGAGATTTCACCTTTTTTTTGTCTATTTCTCAAAACTGATATTTTATCAATTTATATAACTTAAATAAAATAAAGAAATATATCATCACGGCATATTACCCATTGGTGGATGTGCCAATCTGCTTTATATACAGATTTCGGTAATGATGATGACATATTTGTTATAGTTTATAAGTAAGAAAAACAATCACTTGTATATTCAAAATAAAAATATTTATTTACTTAATTACTAATTAATTCTTATATTCTAAGGTCTAGAAACACTGACTTAATTTGCTTTTTAATAATTCTATTTCTAATAATTCTTTCTTCTTTTTTAATAATAAAATTTCTTCGTCCAATGCCATTCGCTTTTTCATATTTTCTAATT
The DNA here is from genome assembly GCA_951394225.1 of Harpalus rufipes. NCBI lineage: Eukaryota > Metazoa > Arthropoda > Insecta > Coleoptera > Carabidae > Harpalus > Harpalus rufipes. Next base: position 31,213,135 of record OX596285.1, read on the forward strand.
TATACGTCATAATTTTTTCTTCTCTTTCTTAATTGCGCAGAAAAGATTCTTTTTATATTTTTAATAATTCCTTCTCATATTCCGACATTGGTAATATTTTTGGTTTTTTATTTCTATTATTATTTTCGTTACTTGAACCTGACAGATTATATTGGGCTTGAGGAACGGTTTGAGTAATGGTCTAGATTTGAGGATGGTGAGGAATATATTCAGGTTCAAATGTACTACAATAAAACGATAAATATCATTAATATATTTATTTTTAAGAAGGTGAAATAAACCTATACAAATAGTTTGTGAAAAATTATTAATTATACTCGTATATTTTATTTATATAAGTATTTTTAATTACACAAAAGAGCTGAGCAAAAGGAATTATTGTAAATAACAATTAACAAATCAATGAAAATATGTTGTCTGAGAAAACAATTTCAATTCATTTTTAAAGTTAATTAACTCCCACTTCAAAGAAATTTGTGAACTGTATAATGACGCACTACAAAAAAATTTAAGGCCATACATTTTGATTTGAGACATTTAAATTGAATTAAGACTATTTTTAAATATTTACGCCTTTATTTACAGCCCAAATCAATTTGATTTAAAGAGCCTAAATCATAAGCATGAATGCGGCGTTTTGAAAAAGACAATTCACTTGATTTATATTAATGTACAATTCCTTTTGATTTACACAATGCCCAGCTCTGACACAAAAGTCAGTTATGCTATTATCAGCATATAATATTTAACCATGAATTTTACTAAAAGTATTAAGAAATACCTATTTTTAAGCTTTTGCGGTAATATACCTTTTACTCTAGAACAAACTGTACATAAAATATTAAAATAAGAAAAAATACATACCCAGTTGCAGCATTTAATACCTGAACCGGACCCTGTTCCCACACGGTTCTTGTGTTTTCTACTTCCAACTCAAATATTTGTTCAGACTAAAATAATAATTTGAATAATTAAAAAAGTAATATTATTGGCTCGATTTGGGTTTAGTGAGAACTAAAAAATTGCATTTTTTTTTGTTGTAATGTGTTTTTTTAGCTGAAATAGAATAAAAAAACACAAAATTAGAGCGCGCAAAGAGGTAATTATATAATATTTTGCAAAAATGAAGTCAAATTTTACTTATAATAAATTTGTGTTTTCTGTAATGAAATGAACACTAAAAATGCTTGTTATGAAGACACAGTACACTTGTCAATAACATTAAAACACGAAAGTGGGGTAGGAAAGTAATGATTAATAGATATTTTAGTAAAAAATAAACTTAACCTAAAATGATGAGAAAACATAATACGAACATCGTTCAAAATGAAAGTCGGTAATATAGGATAAGTCAGTGATACTAAAACAGTGGTTTCCTTTGTAAAAATCCTGACTTAAACAATTTTCTTTTAAAAATCCTGAGGAAAACAATACTTAACACAAACTCATGTTTTAAGAAATTTGTAAAAAACCCAGACAATAACAATACCTAACGCACACTCACGTTTTAAAAAATTTTGAAAAAAATCCTGACAAAAACAATACCTAACGCACACTAATGTTTTATGATTTAAAAAAAAAATCCTAGCAATAACAATACCTAACGCGCACGCATGTTATAAGAATGTTTTTAAAAAATCCTAACAATAACAATACCTAACGCACACTAAGGTTTTTTTTTTTTTAAAAAAGCCTAACAATAACAATACCTAACACCCATATAAAAATAAAAAAAAAACAGAAAAGGATGGCACTCTCTTAACGTCCAAGTTGTCTGCGATGCAAATTGTAGGATTCTCGACATCAATGCTAGATGGCGTGGACGTGCGCATGATGTTCGAATATAGGCTGATAGTTATCTAGCACGGAGATTTGAAGTAATCTATTTAAAATCATAAGTTAAATAGTATTTTTATGATTTTATTTTTGCAGCATGGAGAGTTAAATGGGATTTTATTAGGAGATAGTGGCTACCCATGTCGCCATTTTTTATTAACTCCCAGTTTAAATCCCCAGACACGTCCGCAGCGCAGATATAATTCAGCCCATATAGCAACTCGCTGTTCCATCGAAAGGTGCTTCGGACAGTGGAAGTCTATGTTTAGAGTTCTTCGACATGGCTTAATTATATCCTTAGATACTGCTAAAGCTGCTATAGCAGCAATGGCAGTTTTGTAAAATATTCGTAAGGATATGGATAATGGTAAGGAAAACGATTATATAAATTCTACTTACGTAATATCACACAATAAACGTTCCACAAATTATTTCTAAATTCAATAAAATATTTAATATTTTTAGACATATCCTACATCTATAAATGATTTAACTCCTTAGAACCATATGAGACTTCTGATGAAGAATCACTGTCCGATGAAAGTGATACCGAGGATTGCACAACGGTGCCAGTGCAGGAGGAACTCAACAGCAATATGCGAAGAACTGCGTGTAGATCGTCATTCATTGAACGTTATTTTCATTAGTCAAATACGTATAACACATGCAATTCTGCTGAAATACAATGACGGCGATTTTGGTTTCCCATTAAGTTGTTTTACTAGTTGAACAAGAAGTTGCGCTTTGTCCTTCGATAAGCAATATCGTCATTTAACTCCGTGTAATCATAGAAATGATCTTGGAGATTTCACCTTTTTTTTGTCTATTTCTCAAAACTGATATTTTATCAATTTATATAACTTAAATAAAATAAAGAAATATATCATCACGGCATATTACCCATTGGTGGATGTGCCAATCTGCTTTATATACAGATTTCGGTAATGATGATGACATATTTGTTATAGTTTATAAGTAAGAAAAACAATCACTTGTATATTCAAAATAAAAATATTTATTTACTTAATTACTAATTAATTCTTATATTCTAAGGTCTAGAAACACTGACTTAATTTGCTTTTTAATAATTCTATTTCTAATAATTCTTTCTTCTTTTTTAATAATAAAATTTCTTCGTCCAATGCCATTCGCTTTTTCATATTTTCTAATTTATACGTCATAATTTTTTCTTCTCTTTCTTAATTGCGCAGAAAAGATTCTTTTTATATTTTTAATAATTCCTTCTCATATTCCGACATTGGTAATATTTTTGGTTTTTTATTTCTATTATTATTTTCGTTACTTGAACCTGACAGATTATATTGGGCTTGAGGAACGGTTTGAGTAATGGTCTAGATTTGAGGATGGTGAGGAATATATTCAGGTTCAAATGTACTACAATAAAACGATAAATATCATTAATATATTTATTTTTAAGAAGGTGAAATAAACCTATACAAATAGTTTGTGAAAAATTATTAATTATACTCGTATATTTTATTTATATAAGTATTTTTAATTACACAAAAGAGCTGAGCAAAAGGAATTATTGTAAATAACAATTAACAAATCAATGAAAATATGTTGTCTGAGAAAACAATTTCAATTCATTTTTAAAGTTAATTAACTCCCACTTCAAAGAAATTTGTGAACTGTATAATGACGCACTACAAAAAAATTTAAGGCCATACATTTTGATTTGAGACATTTAAATTGAATTAAGACTATTTTTAAATATTTACGCCTTTATTTACAGCCCAAATCAATTTGATTTAAAGAGCCTAAATCATAAGCATGAATGCGGCGTTTTGAAAAAGACAATTCACTTGATTTATATTAATGTACAATTCCTTTTGATTTACACAATGCCCAGCTCTGACACAAAAGTCAGTTATGCTATTATCAGCATATAATATTTAACCATGAATTTTACTAAAAGTATTAAGAAATACCTATTTTTAAGCTTTTGCGGTAATATACCTTTTACTCTAGAACAAACTGTACATAAAATATTAAAATAAGAAAAAATACATACCCAGTTGCAGCATTTAATACCTGAACCGGACCCTGTTCCCACACGGTTCTTGTGTTTTCTACTTCCAACTCAAATATTTGTTCAGACTAAAATAATAATTTGAATAATTAAAAAAGTAATATTATTGGCTCGATTTGGGTTTAGTGAGAACTAAAAAATTGCATTTTTTTTGTTGTAATGTGTTTTTTTAGCTGAAATAGAATAAAAAAACACAAAATTAGAGCGCGCAAAGAGGTAATTATATAATATTTTGCAAAAATGAAGTCAAATTTTACTTATAATAAATTTGTGTTTTCTGTAATGAAATGAACACTAAAAATGCTTGTTATGAAGACACAGTACACTTGTCAATAACATTAAAACACGAAAGTGGGGTAGGAAAGTAATGATTAATAGATATTTTAGTAAAAAATAAACTTAACCTAAAATGATGAGAAAACATAATACGAACATCGTTCAAAATGAAAGTCGGTAATATAGGATAAGTCAGTGATACTAAAACAGTGGTTTCCTTTGTAAAAATCCTGACTTAAACAATTTTCTTTTAAAAATCCTGAGGAAAACAATACTTAACACAAACTCATGTTTTAAGAAATTTGTAAAAAACCCAGACAATAACAATACCTAACGCAGTTTTAAAAAATTTTGAAAAAAATCCTGACAAAAACAATACCTAACGCACACTAATGTTTTATGATTTAAAAAAAAAATCCTAGCAATAACAATACCTAACGCGCACGCATGTTATAAGAATGTTTTTAAAAAATCCTAACAATAACAATACCTAACGCACACTAAGGTTTTTTTTTTTTTAAAAAAGCCTAACAATAACAATACCTAACGCACACTCATGTTTTAATATTTTTAAAAAAAAATGCAGACAAAAACAATACCTAACGCAAACTTTTGAATCGTAAAAAAACACTTTTAGTTCCACTGTAAATCCAGTATACCAACTATCTTCATGTTAGTTTACAATATGTCGACAGATGAACACAGAATTATAAATGAAAAAATGTTATAAAACGAAGGAAAAGAAGGAAAATAAACCAAAATTTTGCAAATATACATTAATTGAAACAGTATTATTCGTACCGAAGCGTAAGTACCTACTTAAACATAGAAATATATATAGTTCACCTAACCTATTTTTTTACTTAAAAATGCCAATATCTCTATAAATATAACTTTCCTCGGGCAATTTTTTTGGTATTTAGTGTTTTTAATGGTTTACTAACTATATATATCCATCAATATAAAATTCTTGAATGCTCACTAAACTGAAATTTAGCCATATTATTAAACAGGTCTTACCGATTTTATTACTGCAGCATCTGAATCATACTTGCAGCTGTCCACTACAAAATCGTGTGGACAAATGTCTTTAATTTGCCAATCTTGTGCAGTTGGGGTTTCTGGAGGAGATCCTCCTCCAGTGGTCTTTCTTTTTCTTTCAAAACTGCCAACGTTTTCCTTTGATTGGCACTTCATTCTTCGCCATTGCTCTTTAATTCTATTCAATTCTCTTTCAAATCCATTTACTCGAAACACACACTCAATATCCTTCCACGCTTCCCTTTTTTGCTGTATACTTCTGGTGTCATTCGTTTTGCTTTCTATAACATTCTTCCTCTCAGTCACACACTCTATTAAAAGTTAATTAGCCACATATTAGATTTTTCAATCAAATTTAAATTAAGGTTCTTATTAAATTTTACATAAATAAGTAGCCGTCCACTTGCCCTGCCCTTTTCTTTAATTTTCAGAGCTTTACTGTGTGTTCAATGTATAATTTCTAAAAAGGACGGGAGCGAGCTTAATTCTCCATAGTGCCAAGTTTCACTTACACAAATTATATCGGATCTTAATAGTTCTAATTGGGTAGTATAGTCTAAATTAAACAAATATAATTTTGAGATTATTATCAATTTTGTAGTATTTAACGTATTGTAAATCCGTGTAGATGTGTTTAACACCTGGTGGTCTGAGTGAGCTTTTTGTAAAAAAGAGTGCAGAGTAGCATTACCTTTTGCTTGAACTTCGTTCTTGGCTGCGATGTTTTGCACTGTCTTGCTTCTTTGCCTCTGTGTAGGGTTTTCCTTGTATTCGGAGGACGACTGGCTGCCTCTGGGTCTTTTGTTACTTGTTGACTGGGACGCCGGGAGCATTGTAACAAACCTAAATACTCCCCTGGTAACTTAGAGTTAAGGAAAGTGGGGATAGCGCATGTGCGGTAGAGGAGAAAGAGGAGAGAGGCAGAAGGAGACCGGTGGTGATCACGGTGCTCTCGAAAACTCTAAAAAGTGTCCAGACTAATTGAATAATAGTAAATATTGACAATTAGTATCAGTTGCAAAAGAAGTGAGTGTTGGTAAAAAGTGTTAGGTAGGGTGCTGATAGTCGTGTGTAAACGGGTGCAAGCCAGCGAGGAGTCATAACCTCAGTGTCACCAGATTTGGCGCGACTGCCGAGGCTGGGGAGGAGTGCGTCACAACACCGTTGATAGTACAACGGCGCAAGCGACAAGGGACCGCCGAAGATATATATAAACTGTCCTGTAGAGATAAGTAAAGAATAGCCATTAAGTTTTGTGTACGTGTCTACAGCAATGTGCGAGGACCGAAAATTTTGATATGTATGTAACATCTTAATGATTAAAATAATTAAGATTGAACGCAATTTAATTTTTGTTATGCAACCCTTTTAACGTCGATGTGTTGTAACAAAAAGGGGTTGTTACAGCATTTATTATGTACAGCTCATTGCAAATTAACTTTACTTGGTTTCCAGTCGCTTGGCTATTCCAAAATAATATTAGTTGTTCTGAAGAGGAGAACATACCATCTAATGATCCAGACATAGAAAGTAGTATACGCAGCCGTAAACACAATCGTAATGAAGATAAATAGCGAAGAAATAAAATTAAAATATTGCGAAATCACGGAAAATCATACACAACCTGGAGCTAAAATCCAGTGGAAGAAATTTAAGAGAACTATGTGCTGTAAAGTGTAGAATTAAGTGCAATTCACAGTTTATAGAAGAAGAAAGGAAGAGAATTTTTGCGATTATTAGAAGTTAGGAGACATAAATAGACAGACTTTATAAAGAGATTTGTAGAATTTAAAGTTAAAAAACGATGTAGAAAATGAACTCAGTAATAAAAATATGGAAACCAGACATGAAGATGAAGCTATATTTAACACGTTTCATAAAGAGGAAAATAAAAGTCGGAGAAATTATTCGTATATCTACTCATTATCTCAAAACGAAAATAAAGTTAGGATTTGTCCAACATTTTTTCTTGAATACGTTGTGCCTTATTGCTCAAATAGTAACAACAGTTGCGAAGAAATCAAAAAAAAACGTATAACTTGTTCAATCTGACAATCGACGAAAGCTAAATGTAACTCCAAATTTCACAAGTGTTAAAGATTCTGTGAGAGATCACAGAGAGTTTTGAAACTATGGAAAGTCATTACAGTCGAAAGAACTCATCAAAATTATATGTACGAGCAAATTTAAATGTTTTAATAATATACTATTTATACATAAAAAAGTATACAACAATATTAAAAACAAAGCTACACATTCAACATATAGAAATATTTTTGTCTGAATTTAATATGTCTTTCTTTAATCCCAAAAAAGGATCAGTAGAAATAGGTTTACGTGTTGCATCTACATGTACTGTGGTAATAAATTTAATATAAAAATAAGCCACAACTTCTTAGAGAAAGGACAAACGCAGAATGAAGGGGATCGCATTCTTGCATTCACAGTATAATTGAACGAGCAACTAAAATAATACCCCTATACACACCTAGTCAGTGGCAAGGACTGCATGTAGAAAAAAAGCTACTCGAAGTTAAGGAAATAAGCTGAGACACAATATTTAACCTATAAGATCTACTTCAGACGACTACAAAAAAAAAAAACTAAGAGAAAGATGAATATAATAATGCTTTGAGTACATGCTCTGTTGCCTTCCTCTCTACCCTACTCTCCGAAACTCTTCCTGGTGGATTTATTCCGATTTTATGAAATTTGTTACAAAAGTGTAAAATTTTCCTTTCAACATAATATACTATGTTGTTACGTCCCTGAGGGAACAGTCCTTAACAAAAAAGATGGTGTATGTCCTATGTCAATACATGGAGATCCTCTGTTCATTTTTACTGACTGGCATGCAATCCAGACATTAGTAGAAACAAGTAGTTCTAGAATATCTGTTTGGAGAAATGAGCGAGTGGATGATTTGTGTACGCTCCTACCTGGAGTTATGATACAATGTTACAAACTGGGAATTAAATATTTAATCCATATAATCTATATAATGTGATTAAAAACTCTGCCCACGCAACCTGCCCACGAAACAATCTGAGCGCGAAAATTTTATAAAAACAACAGACAGAAACGGAACCTACCGCACAGAACTCGGATTTAGGTAGACAGTGGCTTCAGAAAGACAGTGAAGTAGATTTAACATATTTGGCTAAGCGATAAAAGATAAAAATAAAAAAAGGTCAACCGACTTTGACCCCCACTTATTATTATTTTTCCTGTGTTTGTCTTGACGAGAAGAATATTTTGACAAAGTTTCATCCAAATCGGAGGTGAGGCGGCAGTACATCAACAACTTCACCATTTTTATTTTAAAACAATGTTTATTTGTAGTAGACCGTTTTACCAATTACCAATGATTGGAACTGGACCAAATTTTTCAAAAAAAATCTACGTATATATGAAGGAATAATTAATAGTTTTGCCGAAGACGAAAGATAAAAATAAAGATATTCTGTGGGCTATAAAATGTTTAAAGCTGAAAAAATATGCAATGTTATGCTCCTATACAACGATAAATACAATTAAATGATCAGTACAAGCAGCGATGAAATTGAAAAAAAAAATGTGTGGGCAAAAATATGTAACAGGATAATGCAAACAGTTTTTTGCACTATTTTGGTATATATTAGATTATAGACGCGAAAAAATGACTGTAAAACAAGAAGATATACCTTGCACGTCAAGAAATAGGCAGTATGAAACAAGCCCATCCAAAACTTGTGGACATTTTTACGTGAACCCAGATGTACCTGACGTCCTATATGTTGTACATCTATTGTTGTGCGTATTCCTGTTCTGATCAGTCAACTATTACAATTATTTTCATTTGGTAGTGTTTAGGAAGGCCCAGTTCACGTCAGTGTTGCCAGTATGTTACAAATATAACAAATTTGATATTTTTTTCTACTTTTGTTACGTTGTTACACTGTTTAAAAATTAGTTACGTTTTTAAAATCAGTCGGTTTAAACGAAAAATACCCAATTTTAAATTTAGCGCTTCGGCAGTCAGCACTCTCTGTTAATTTTAATTTGAAGATGTGAAACAAACAAACGAAGCCGAAGGTTTGGGATTTGGAGTTTGGTGGCGTGACATTGACAAGCAACCAGGCCAACCAGCAAGTAAACAAGAAACAAGTTATTTTTAGTTAAAAGGTTAAAAGTTTGGGTAGGTGGATATTTACTGTGTTATAAAATGGACAGGTAATAATGAATATTTTTGGTACTTTGCTATTTTTACTATATCGTTGCAAATAACAATAACAATACTAATAATTCAATTTCACATAGCAGTGACAGTGATGGTAGTGTTGATAATATAGATCATGAAGAAATTATACCTAAAAAAGGCTAAAGTATACTATAAAAGAAAGTTTAAGGACGAATGGAAAAATAAATTTGTTTGGATTGAGAACACAAGTGGAAAATCTTAATGCAAAGTATGCTGCAAAACAGTTCATGGTGGATTAACACATCTTGAACGCCATCAGTCTAACAATTTACACAATAGATATTTTAAAAAAGCTGACAAGACCCCCGTTATTATATCTTTTCTAAACGATGAGAAACTTGAGAAACATATAATTTGGTTAAAGTACCTGAACTAAAATTAACTATGTTTTTACATGAACACAATCTACCATATAGTGTAATGGATCATCTACCCCAATTAATAAAGTCAGTATGTCCTGATTCACAAATTTCATTGCGGTAGAACTAAAACAACGTTGATCACATCAGATTGTTTAGCTAAAGAGCAGTTATTTATTATTACTGAAAAACTTAAACATATCAAATATTCAATTATAGTGGATGAAACTACTGACATAAGTGTAACAAATCATTAGCTATTGTTGCAAGATTTCATGATGGAGGTAAATGGAGATATTATTTCTTTGGAAGTGTTAAGTCGTCTTCGGCCGAAGAATTATTTAATGTTATTTGCAAATATCTCACGGACCTGGATATACCGATAAATAATTTAATTGGATTAGCAGCAGATAACTGTTCAGTAATGTTGGGAAATATTAATGGCGTAGCGGCTCGCTTTCGAGAAATTTTACCCAATACTTTTATACTTGGTTGTATATGCCACTCTTGTCACCTGTGCTCTCCAACAGCTGCTAAAAAATTACCTAGGTGTCTGGAGAATTTTATAAGGAGTATATATAACTATTTCGCTTACAGTACTAAGAGATTAGCAAAGCTGAAAGAGTTTCAAGTATTCGTACAACTAAAACCCCCTAAGCTTCTACACCCTAGTCAGACTAGATGCCTTTCTCTTCAGGTATATATTTAATATATTTATAATTTTGTAAAATAACTATAATTTTCTTTTTTTAATATTACAGCAAGCCATAGATCGAGTTTTAGAAAACTGGAATGCTCTCATTCTTTTCTTTACCAGTGAATGTCCTGTGTATAAAATTTATTTAACGTTCTTATCGTATGTTTTAGATATAGTTAATAGATCAAATTTAGAATTTCAATCGGAAAGTCCAAAATTACATCTTCTTTCAACAAGAGTGAGGAATTTATACAGAATGACATGAGCACACTCGAAAACGTCGTACTTCAACAACAGAAAGTCATTAACAACTTAGAAAAACAAATAAAGAAGAAAAACATTATAATCTCTGGCTTATCTGACAAAACGTCGGAAATTTAAAACAAGAAGTTATTAAGTTCCTAAACACCACATTCGATTTGAATTGTTCAGATCAAGACGTCGAAGATGTCCGCATACTCGGCACCACAGATAAACCAAACAAACCTATATTAATTTCATTCTACTCTCTCCAGATGAAAACCACTATAATGTCACAACGAACCAAGCTGAAGGGTACAAACATTTATTTAGAAACAGACCTCAGTACGCAACAACTAAAGGAAAAAACAAACCTTTTAAAAGTTAGAAAGGAACTCAAAAAAGAGGGGAATGAAGTCAAGCTCAAGGGCAACAAGCTGATAGTAAATGGGGCTCCGTATGCGGCCAATTCGTCTACAGGAAAAAGGCGCAGAGGCAGGAACTCATCCGAAGACTCTATACCTAAACCACCCGCTAAGCAGCAACAACTACTACCGAAGTTTTTTCAGTCCAACAACGCAGCACCAGGAAAAATATAGCACCACCCACCACGAACGGCAAGTATATACAGAACAATCTAAATAATTTAAATTGTAACTCAGTTATTGATAATAGTAGTAATTCGGCAATCGATGATGAAACCAGTCTTAATATATAACGCTGAAATAGAAACAAAAGCTATTCTATTAAAAGCAGGTATAATCTGTCTAAATGAAACTTGGGCTTTGTTTGATAATTTCAATCTAAAATAAATAAAATAAATATTTCATCACGGCATATTACCCATTGTTGGGTGTGCCAATCTGCTTCATACACAGATATCGGTAATGATGGAATATTTGTACCATGCGAGCGCTTACCAGGCGTCACCTCATGGGCACTCATTGCTGGCGTGGAGAGTGCGCCACAGGGGTCAATTTTGTGCCATTAAATTTAGTTCCGTTGAAGCCACAAAAGAACGCGACAAGGGCAGGGCTAGTGGTGGGTTGCTAATCCTAGCAAAAAAATCTGTTGTGGCCAGCACAATACCTCTCGCCACTTCCTTTTTTTGGTTAAGTATAGGGCGCGAACAGTCATGTTACATTATTGGTCTTGACAAGCAGATGTGGAGGCCCGTTTTAGAATGATAATTAGTAATTATGTACATGAATGTCAGAATTTTTCATTAAAAATTTCAAGATTTTCTAAATTCATGTATGTAGTTAATTTGTCACTAGGAGTGTGGAATTGACTTGTCGAGGAAAATAAATCACATGGAATTGGAAAGTCACTAAATTTAGATTATTATATATGACATCTATATACATAATCACTAGCTATAATTTGACACATGACTGCTCGCACCTTAATGTATTTAACATTTCTTGTATACTTACACTCTACATCAAAAATTCTACTTATATCTATTCCATATATTTAGATTTTTTTAATTTAAATTCATTCTATGAAGAAATTTTGTCCTACTCTTTTAATTTTTCGAGATGTTTCCAATTCATTGTCGGAAGTAACAGCATATATGAAGGGTATGTGTAATATACCTATAATATTAAATATTAAACTATTAATGCAATAAGAAATAATATAATGTATGTAATTCCCAGAAAAAATCTTCAGTAATGTCTCCAGATTTCTGACACTGACATTTTTGGACAATTTAAATTTTCAACTATTTTCCATGGCATTCTTTCGGCTGCTTTATTACAACAGATTATTTTATATATTATATTTCTTTTATCTCTAAATCTATAGAATATATAATAAAATATTTAAATGTATCAGATAGAGAATTTAATTTTCATTAATATTACCACGAAAAATTTTCAAAAAATAATATTTAGAAGAATTTTTTTCAAGAATCTTCTACTTCCGGTTATCCAATTGTTACCAAAACCTTTTCAGATCTTCCCTTGAATGTCCGATTGGGAAATATGTAGTTAAACAAATTAAAAGTCTTATAGTTTTTGAGTAATTGTCCTTCCAACATCCCACATACACACACACACATACACACACACACACACACACACACACACACACACACACACATCCACACACACACACAGACATCATCGCAAAAATGTTAAAATCGGATTGTAGGGACCTTAAAACTCAATAAAATCTGGATATGCGATTTTTAGCATGAATCCAATACCTCTCTTAGCGAGAGGTAAAAAGAATAAGCACATTAAGGGTGCGTTAACGTATTGCGGGTCGCATACACAAAATAGTGATTTTTTTGTCAACAATTTCTCTTTTCTGTGTACTGATATTTCTCTTAAACATACATAATTAAAATACATATTTTTTTGTTTGTGGAATGAAATAAATTTTAGTTATTTTACGTTATTGTTGACAATAATAAAAAAAAAATTTTTTGAACTGAATGATAAAATCGCGCCAAATTTATCTCAAACCATAAAGTTTGTAAAATATGTTATGTAACGGTGGCACCTGGCGCGGTGGCTGGGCCATCGTCGTATTGTCCTTTCAGCCGTCGGTCGGAATACTCGGGCGCCTTCGGTGGTGGTGGCTGAAAAGGGGACAATGTGTGCCGGGATAGCTCTAGGAGGGAGGCCAAGGCTTAGTTGAAGAAGCACGTTTTTTAACCCGTAATAAAATAACCTTTATTTTATCGTAACCCAAAAATACAAAAATGGTAACTAGAAAAATAATAATAATGATATACAGTGCACGACAAAACTGTGTCGAGCCACAAACTGGTAATGTACAACCCCAAATGAACGGTGACTGTGCCCCCGCGATACGGCAATGGCACAGTCTTTGACAACGGTAAATATTACGAATAATGAAATATGTTTCAAAACCCACAAACGGTAAGTTAAATGATATATGATTTAAAAACCAACTAACGGTAAGTTGAATTTTACAACTTGTGCCAGCAGCAGTTTCCTGTGATAGCACAAACTTGACGGCGGAGTCTCTATCACCCACAAGAGACACGGACGGTGAATCTACACTCACCAACGACAGTGGCAAATCCACTGAAGACTTCTCGGACTCTAGCGTTCGCAACTCAGTCGATGATCTTCCAGAGACCATCAAGACGAGTTCAAGACCTGATCTCTCCAAGTGATGCTGCGTCTTTTATACCCAAAATCTGGTAATCCGGCAGAATCTCGCAAAATACTTGGAGCGGAAACGTTTCAAACTTAGTTGATGTAAAATGGCGCTGCTGGCGTTTGTACAATAAAAATAAAATATATAAAAATTACTGGAAGTCATTAAACAACCCGATTGTACCAGTTTGTCACTCACAACAATCAAAATCCAACAATAAACATTATAAAATATATAATGACAGCTACAATAACATTGTTGTAACGGTAGACGTCTGACAGAGCGTTGTTGCTAAATTCCGTGCTGTCAAACCATGACAGCCGTTACAATTTACGGTAAAACACGTGAAATAAAACCTGCACAAAGTAAATACACAAATAATACAACAATGCAATATACAAGGTATGATTTACATAGCAATATCATCAATCATTGTTCGGGTAAACATATGTTTTATTTGTACAACATTTTTCAGGGTTATATTTACAAAGTGCGTGACCTAGATACGATTTATATTGCGTGTGGTTTGCTATAGGCCCATGTAAATAGCCACAATTGTTAAAACAACGCTCAACCTCATATATTTAATAGTTTTAATCCGGTTTGTGAGTGGCAACATGTTCAAAACACAAACACACGTGACCGGGATTTATGAACTTCATCAGTGGATTGTAAAGAAATTACTGAGTTTACAAATAACCGGAGATGGACACTACAACAAGGTATGTATCGTCACAGTTAGTAATACTAAATTTGAACTTTATTGCTCTGCTGAATTTTGAGAAATTGGTGTCAAAATATATGGTGAAATAATTGGTCTCAGTAGCAAAAGTTTTCGTCAAATAGTTCACACTATTTTCTATAGATGTCTATCCTCGTGTGTCGGTATTATAGAGTAAAGCGTGGCAAATTTAAAATGAGACAAAATATAATATTGATAATAAGATTGATTTTAATTGCAACAAATGGAATACTTTTTACATTATTAATCTAAAAAAATATATGTATTCTACATATAAACTAATATAATTGTAAAAAATATTTTATTTGTATTATTTCAAAGAAGTTTTAATGAAGTCGTGTGGCAAATGTTCAGAATCATAATTTTTCTTCATATACGAACAGTTAGTTATTTATTAGAATAAGTCAACTGTTTAATTCTAGATCTTTAATTTTTAATTGACAAAAAAGCAAAATATTTTATTTTGTAAAGTTATATAAATAATTAATGAAACTAAAAATTGAAATAAATTTAAAATCTCTGTGAGAGATAAAAAATACAATAAATAAACAATTAACAATATTTGAGAAAAACAAAATATTTATATAGATTTGTATAATTTTAGTAACATTTGTATAAAATAATAAAAAAAAAACTTATTTGCAATTGATAATTATGTCCACTCGTGTCGCAATTCGCAAATGAGAGACACGATTTGTCTATATCTGCCGCATCTGGGATAGGATTATATGGGTAATAAAGTAAAATGGTTCACTGGCCCTTTGTTCTCGCGTTTCTACAAATTATTCTTCTATTGTTCAGAACTTTTTTTAATCATCGGCAAGTGGATATTAGGTTAACATGTCGGTAAGCAATGGTTAATACCGACAAGTGACAGATTTGTTGTTCTTAAAAGTCAATAAAACTATTTTGATTATAAGGCAGTGTAATAATAATGATATAATTAGTTTAAAAATAATATATTTATAAAATTATAGGTAATTTATTTCATAAAAACCCCTACTTAGATATCTTATTTTTTATTTGTTGAGCTGTTTGTATATATTCCGGGTCTAAGCCTATTGCTTCTAATAATTTCGGGTAATACGCACTACAGATAAAATCGCTCAAAAAAATTATGTCTGCACTCCCAGAAAGTACATACAAAATTAAAATGCCAATTTATGCCATTTATGGAAGGTTGAATCTCCGCCTTCCACCCGCTTGATATTGGTTGCATTACGCTTCATATTTCTATTGAATTTCATTAGAAATCCCCTAGTCTTTTACCTCGAATTGCCGCTCTTTGTTTCTATACCGCAACAAACAACCCTAATCAGCCTTACCGCAGCCACATCAGGGCGGCAATGGTACATTATAGAATCATATGTAAGTACTGCAAGGACAGTGAAAGAAATTATTTGATTTAATAATATTTTTATTACAATTCCAGATTCATTTTGGCTCTTTCTATATTTATATATAACACCATCAGATAATTTTTTACAAGGAAAAAAATAACCAAGATCAGAGTGTCCGCATCTAGTATTTCCGCTATAACCAAGAGTCGCGAATAGAATATTACTTTCATAAATAATTCGTGTGTTTCATGTTCAATTGTTTTTATTTATTTTTCATTAAAATAGTTGAATAAAATACTACTAATTTGCTCATTAACCTTCTCTCTATTTCTTCAAATACAGAAATTTTAATAGAGAATCATTTGACTGAATCACCCGTATGTTTATTTATTTGAGGAATAATATCCCTTTTTATGAAAATAAGTAAATTTCTGGATTGCAATCAAAATTATTTTATTTTATTTTCGGCCTCAACCGGTTTCGGCATCCCTTGTGTTTTCTTCAGGAGCTATAAACGGTTACAAATTTTTGAAATAACTTGCAAATACGTCGTTTGCTTACATGAGAATTTTTATACATGTGTATGAAGATAAACACATTAAAATATAGACACATTAAAATAATAACAAAAACCATTATAATACACGTAAGACGTTAACACAGTTAAAAAATCTGTTGTGGCCAGCACAATACCTCTCGCCACTTCCTTTTTTTGGTTACATAAGTATAGGGCGCGAACAGTAATGTTACATTTTTGAGATGTGTGGGCCCGTTTCAGAATGATAATTAGTAATTATGTACATAGATGTCAAATGTTAGAATTTTTCATTAAAAATTTCAAGATTTTCTAAATTTACGTAGTTAATTTATCACCAGGAGTTTAAAGTTTACTTGTATGCCTTAGATATTTAACATTTAATTCTGCTCCACATGGAATTGGAAAATCACTAAATTTAGAATGAGAAATTATGATATTTGACATCTATATACATAATTATTAGCTATCATTCTGACATGGGCCCCCATATCTGCTTGTCAAGGCCAACAAAATCATATGACTGCTCGCTCCCTATTGTATTTAATATTTCTTGTATACCTACACTCTACACCAAAAATTCTACTTACGCATATATCTATTCCACATATGTTTAGATTGTTTAATTTTAAATTCATTTTTGATGAAGAAATTTTGTCCTCTACTAATTTTTCGAAATGTTTCCAATTCTATTAATACATTAAGAAATAATATAATGTATGTACTTCCCAGAAAAAGTCTTCAGTAATGTCTTCGGATTTCTGACACTGACATTTATCTGTCAGTTAGAAAAAAATTAAATTTTCAACTATTTTCCATGGCCATTCTTTCGGCTGTAAAATTTATTATAACAGATTATTTTACATATTATATTTCTTTTATCTCTAAATCTATAGAATATATTGTAAAATATTTAAATGTATCAGAATGAGAATTTATTTTTCTTTAATATTATCAAGATAAAATTTCAAAAAATATTATTTAAAAGATTTTCTTTCAAGAATCTTCTACTTCCGGTTGTTCAATTGTTACCAAAACCTTTTCAGATCTTCCCATGAATGTCCGATTGGGAAATACGTAGTTAAAAAAATTTAAAGTCTTATAGTTTTTGAGTAACCGTCCTTCCAACATCCCACACACATACACACATACACACACACACACACACATCCACACACACACACACACACACACACACACAGACATCATTGTAAAAATGTTAAAATCGGATTGTAGGGACCTTAAAACGTGCTTATTCAATAAAATCTGGATATGCGATTTTTAGCATGAATGCAATACCTCTCTTAGCGAGAGGTAAAAACTAAATAAATATAATAAAATACTCATTTATTTACTTTACTCCGATCCGTTTGAACTACATAAATGGCGTCGCAGTCTAAGCATTTTATTTCATATATTCCGCTTTTTTATGGATTATTTTATTGTTTACTAAAGTGTTTTTTTTTTTAATTCAAACGAGTGATAGCTTTAATCCTAGATTCATAGAACATATTAGTGCCATTTCAAAAACTAAATGTACATCAAATGTAGCCAAACACTGTATATTGGAAAATCATAATGTTAACGTAAAAAAAATATTTGTGAAACATCTGTGTTCTAAAGGATTAAAGATGAACTATTTAGAATCAATGAAAATAAAATAAAGTTCTTAGGAACGAACAAATATGCCTTTATAAATCTCCATTGATTTGTTTACTTTGATCCCCCTTCTTGTAATTATACCTGTTATTTAAATTCTATCATGTTTTCGTCTCATTTAGTTCTTTCCTGATGATGGCCGAACAAGCCGAAATACGTATTGAAATAAAATTGCACTTATTGAAACTAACCGAGTATTTTTTATATTTTTCTGTATTATCATTTTTTATACTGTATCATTTAATATTTGAGAATACTGCGTTAGGACATGTTAATGTACCTCTAAAATTTACACAAAAAAAAAATCCTGCAAAATAGCTATTTTCTTTGTAACTGAACAAATTGAAAATCTAGCCAGCATCTGACCAAGACGGACGTTGGACGAAAGTTGTAAAAGTTAGCGGTCGGCTTATTCGCTTTGTGCCTTCCAGGTAGACAACGAAAAATACCGTTATGTTAGTATGGATCAGAACCGTAATTCGCCATCTATTAGGGATATTTGTATATATATACAGAGTAGTTGTACGTTAAAGCGCTACTACATCATGGCGCTGTTTAGAAAACGTACCCTTAAGATACACACAATAGAAAAATCATATTTTTGGGTCTTTTTTTGTATTAAAACACAATTAGAAAAATATGTAATAGGCGCACTATACCTAAAACCAAGTCTAGATGATGATATATGCTTAAATATGCTTTATGATACTTTGAACAACGAAATAATTAACATATATGCAAATACATTAAGATAGAACGACTTAGGCAGATATAGAAGTTCTACTTATAATGAGCATTTTAAGCATGTTAAACAATCATTTGGACTTGAGGGCTATTTAAACATTAGTTTAATTCTACCAAAACAACAAATCATTAGTCCAATTCGATTTGCTTATAAAAAAGGCTTACAAATATTTTACAAAGGTATAAGGTACGAGTTAGATGCAGAAAATTTATGCACAATTTGTAATCTTAATATGCCTTAAAATTTATTTAATTATTTTGTCAAATGCCCTTTATTTAACTCATTACGTAAACATTACTTCATTAAATATGATGTACTCGAATTAAATGAACAAAATTACTTCAATTTATTTCAAGAACTAGCAAGAGAAAAAATAAATAACCTATTTTACTTTACTATTAATGCATTAAAAATTCGAAGCTTTTGTTTAAACGATTAGCGCTCTCATCATCGATTACTTTTCTCTTGGTATCTATTTATCTAGATTTTCACTCTAAAATTATTAGTGAGACACTATCTGTTCTGTATGCACTGGCTGGAACGCTCTTTCTTGTTTTTATATATGTGCGTAACAATGTATAATGGTAGATAACTTAAGTTATTATTCGCAATGTAGATACATAGGTATGTTATAATATTGTATTATATGTAAACATATTTCTACTCTTATATGTATGTAAATACCAATCACTGGTATGTGGTGTTCACTTAAAACCAGTAATTAATAAATAAATAAAATAAATTTAAAACAATTGTGAATTGATGTTTTTCATATTTTCAATCTTTTTATTATTTCAATTTGTTTACACTGTACTACTTTCTTACCATATTAGGATACTTTTTTTTTGCATGTATTATATTTTGTAATGTTACCCTCCGTAACTGGGACGTAAGTCTTGTTGAGTAGTTTAAATAAATACACATATTACATACATGCTACAAGTGGGAATAGTTGTGTCTCCATGTGCTCCGTGTTTTATGTGAATTTTTGATGGTTTATTGTGATTTTTATTAATATCGAGCTATATCGCTAAATGTGTTTGGAAGTTTTCTACGCAGGTATCATATTATGGTCCCAAAACCGTGAGTTACTCCAGTTTTTTTATGTTTTTATATTTTTTTCATTGCCATTTTTACTTCACGCTTTAAGTCATTTTACAACAAGTCAAATCTGTTTGCGGTCGCTCTCGTCAGCGTACCAGTGGCGTCGGCAATATCTTTTCTTTCTTTTTTAGAATATAATTTCACTCATATTTATATTTTTATTTATTTATCTTTTAGTGTATTGTTCAAATACCGAGGTTAGTCTTAATTTAAAGTAAGAGTTAATCTTATATTTAACTAATTTAAATATTAAGGATTTATTTTACTAAATTAAATTTTGCTTTGATGAGGTTTATATTTCCGTAGTTAATTTTAATACATTTTTATCTAGATTTTCAGGTCACTTCGTTTTTAGGCTTTTTATCATCTCTTTTTCTTCATTATTCAGTAACATATTTTTCTCTATTGTTTACCTATCCGTGGTCTAATCCGGTTTGTGAAGAACCTTGAGCCGTGACAGACCGCACTGGCGATTCCCTATCCTTTCTTTGTGTCCGTTGAGTAAATTTCGCATATATCATTTTTTAGAGTGTAGGTTTTAGGTCTAGAATTTTATTGTTATTTCTATATTTATTTTTAATCACTTTTTTTGTGTTTATTATGATAAACAATGTCTGGCTGTTCTAAATGCCGATATAAAAGGCCAGATCAAGGTCTTATTCACTGTGAGGGTTCGTGTTGTAAAACGTTTCACGCTTCGTGTGTTAACCTTACTGAAGATGAATACAAAGTAACTTTAAAAAATAACATATTTTTTCTATGCGACGAATGTAAACGCGACTGTGAAATTTTAAACAAATCCGAGTCTCTTGCCATGAAATCTAAATTGAATGAAATATATAATAATTTATCTACCTTAACGCAAACTGTGAATATTCCTAATTTTAATGAAATTTTGGAAAAATTTGAATCTAACTTGCAATTAAAAATTAACTCTCTGTATAATACTTGTAAACTTGAATTTCAAGAACTTATTGATGAGAAACTAAGTAAAATAGAAAACAACTTGAAACCGAAATCTAATTCCGATCCAACTAAAATATCATATGCTACTGCAACTAAAAAGAACACCATAGAACCCCCCGTTATCATTAAGCCTAAATCTGGGGTACAAAACCCGAGAGTTACAAAGTCAGATATGCTACGATCCCTGAATCCAATCGAATCTAATATTAACATCACTAATATTACAAATGCGCGCAACGGCAGTGTAATTATTAGTTGTGAGGACAATGATAATTCCACTAAATTAAAAACATTAGCTACCGAAAAACTTTCTGATAAGTATGATATAAAACAACTATCGGTTCTACACCCCAGACTTAAAATCGTTGGATTATCTGAAAATTTAGAGGCAGATAAATTAATAAATTGCTTAAAAAGTCAAAATAAATCATGTTTCTCTGATAATGTTCGTTGTGAAGTAATTTTTAAGAAACCCTTGCGAAAAAATAAGGATTTGTTTCAAGTAATAATTCAGGTCGATCATAGCACTTATCACAAAGTATTACATGAAGGAAAACTTTTCGTGGGCTATGATTATTGCAGTGTATACGATGCCATAGACTTACGCCGTTGCTTTAAGTGCTGCGGGTTTCACCACCTTGCCGCAAATTGTACAAGAGAAAACCCAATATGTCCCAAATGCGCAGGATCCCACTCTTTAGAAAAATGTGAATCATCAACACTAAAATGTGTACATTGCTGTCATTTAAAATTGTCTCAGAAGTCAGATATTTCAGTAAATCACGCAGTATGGGATAATAATTGTCATGTTTACAAAGAAACACTAAAAAGATTTCGACAAACTGTGCTTGGCAAACCATAGCAATTACAGGACAATATCACAGATAAAAATGAGTCTCGAGTTAGTACAAGAGGAAAATCCTTCAACTTTTATTGCTACTACCAAAACGTTCGTGGTTTAAATTCAAAATGTAATGAATTGTTCTTGAATACCTCAGCGACTTCTTATGATGTGTTTGCACTTACTGGAACGTGGTGCCATGAAGGTATAAATAATTCCGAACTGTTTGATCTGCATCATTTCAACGTTTTCAGAACTGATCGCAATTTTTCTGCAACTAATACTAAACGTGGTGGTGGAGTTCTTTTTGCTATCAAGACCGATTATAAAGTAATTGAAATAGATATACATTGTCATACTAACCTTTTCAAAGATATTCCCATGATTGACGTAGTTTTAGTAAAAATCACTTCAGAACATAAATCTGTTTACCTCATAAATGTCTATATTCCCCCATCTTGTTGCAACAATGACTATATAACATTTTTTGAAGCACTCATATCACTTAATTTTTTGTTGGATTCGGACGTTGTTTTATTCGGTGATTTTAATATTCCAGAATATTTAAATTGCCATTATAATAATTTTTCATCTTCAATTTACATTACATTATTGAACTACATAAATTTCTTTAACTTCAAGCAATATAATTTTATTCCAAATAGCCAAAACAACATTTTAGACCTCGTCCTTTGTAACCATAACTGTTTATATGGCTGACGAATGCATTTTGAGACAAGACATTTATCATCCTCCTTTATGCATTGAAATAAATATGAAACACACCCCCCTTAAATTAAGGTCCGTTAGTAACTTGAGTTTAAACTATAAGAAGGCAAAATTTCAGGCACTTTATGATGATCTCTTAAACGCAGATTGGAATTTCTTAAATAATGCACAAGATATCAACATCACCATCGAAGAATTTTATTCATTTTTGAATAATATACTATATAAAAATGTTCCTCTTAAGAAAAAATGTAACAGAACATACCTATCGTGGTATACCGGTTCCATCATACATAATATAAAAAATAAAAACAAAGCCTGGAAAAAATATAAAAGGACTAAAAATGTAGAAGACAGAGATATATTTGTTACGCTTAGATCAAAAATTAAACAGGATATTAAAGAAGCTTACTTGCGCTATTGCGAATCTATTCAGAGTGAATTACTTCAAGACCCAAAACGTTTTTGGGCTTTTGTCAACAACAAACGTAAATCCTCTACGATTCCTCCTACTATGACATATAATAATACTTTTTTGGATGATCCTCAATTAATTGTTGACCATTTTGCAGAATTCTTTTCCAGCTCCTTTAATAACTCTTCACAACCCGATACTTCAAACACTGACAATAACATTTCATGTTCAACACTTGCAATTAGTTCTATTTCTGAAAAGGACGTTGAATGTGCTATTTCGAAACTAAAATCTAAAATGACCATGGGTCCAGATTTCGTACCGTCATTTCTTATTAAGGATTGTGTATATGCCTTCACAAAACCTTTAACAATTTTATTTAATTTGATATTAAAAGAATCGAATTTCCCAGATGTTTGGAAAATTTCTAGAATTAATCCGATTTATAAAAAGGGGGATAAACACGATGTTAAAAATTACAGACCAGTTTCTTTGATAAGTAATTTCAGCAAGATCTTTGAAATAATTATTCACGACAAATTATACAATCATGTATCTGGGGTAATTTCTGGAAATCAGCACGGTTTTATGAAAGGTCGATCAACGGTAACAAACCTAATATGCAAAACCCAATATCTCTGCGAAGCTATTGAACAGCAAGGCCAGGTTGATGTCGTTTACACGGACTTCTCAAAGGCGTTCGATAAACTTGATCATTCAATCCTCCTAAAGAAGTTAGATGCTTATGGCTTATCAGTTGCCCTTATCGAATTAATTTCATCCTATTTGCAAAACAGGTATCAATTTGTTGAAATTCATTCACTCACAAATTTCACCAGAAGTCCGGTGTGCCACAGGGTTCCGTTCTGGGACCTTTATTATTTAATATTTTCATCAATGATAGTAAGAATATTAATGTTCCATATTTATTGTACGCAGACGATTTGAAATTATTCCTAAAAATTGTATCTTTCCGTGATTGTGAAAAACTTCAACAAAATCTTAATGAGATTAACAACTGGTGTATTGAAAACAAACTTTATTTGAATGTGGAAAAATGCAATGTTATGTCATATACAAGAAAAACAACTCCAACTCGTTTTGATTATGCACTGAACAATGTCATTTTGCAAAGACCAAACATATTTGCAGATCTAGGTGTCATTTTTGATCCTTCATTATCCTTTATACAACATGAAGAAACAAAAATTTCAACCGCCTTTAAATGTTGTGGTTTTATAATTCGAAATGCTCAAATGTTCAAGAATTTACATGTCTTCAAATTACTATTCTCATCCCTAGTTCGTCCACATCTAGAGTACTGCTCCATTATATGGCATCCAATATATTCTAATCATATTGAAGCCATAGAAAGAGTCCAAAGACAATTCATTAAATCTGTGAAATATATAGCTGAGGGAATTTATCCACCAAAAGGTATTCAACATAATAGCTTACTTGAGTTTTTTGGTACAAATTATTTATACCAGCGACGTAATATGCATGCAGTGTTAATTTTATTTAAAGTAATTAACAATCTTATTGATTGCCCGTATATAATAAGTCAGCTAAACTTCCGTGTTCCTAGAACTTCATCTCGTTTAAAGAGTACATTTTATTTAGACACTGCAAAATCTAATATGTTAGCCAAATCTCCATTGCACTATATGATGAAATCATACCAACAAGTAGAACAGTATGTAGATATTTTTCACAGTAATATTCGGAATATTAAAAATTCCATTGCATTGTATTAACCAAGAGTTTTATTCTCACCCTCTAATTGGGCATTTGCCTGTTGGGTGCAGTACGAAATAATAATAATAATAATAATAATAATAATAATAATAAATAAATAAATATATCATCAGTCTTGAAGGTCAATTGAAATAGTGCAAACGTGCTTAAGTAAGTACAGTGTCAATAGCCCAAAAGTCAAGGTAATATCCCAAACTAATTATTCCAAACCCCATCAAACCAAAAAATAATATTCATTCCTAAACTCCACCCATTCACTACCACCAATACCTTCGTCCGTTCCTAGAATCAGGAATTATCCTTTAAGTAATATATCCCACCTTCACATCAAATCACAACATATATCAGATTCAATTTCATACTCCAACTACATCTATCATACAAAAGAATAATTATAATGCTGATAAAACAGGCAATCATAACCGATCAAACATGATGTCTCAACAAAACATGATGAACACCGATTCCACCGACATACAAAACAGCCAAACAAGTACCAACTATGCCGACAAATTAAAACATTTGTTCCCATCAAAGGAACAAGCTATTATAATCCCAGCAATCAACGAAATTCCATTAAAATCCTACATTACTACAATTGGAAACATAGTAGAACCCAAAAATATTATATTTGCATCAAGGATATCTCACAACCGCGTCTGCATTTACCAAACTTCAAAACACATTGTTGACAGTTTAGTAACAAAACATAAACAAATTGAAATTGAAAATAAATCACTTGAAATAAGACGACTAATAACCCCAATCATCTCTAACGTATGCGCATCTATTCCACGCACACTTATAGAACAAGCTCTAAAAGACAAAAACCTTAAAATAGTATCTCCCATAACTTTTCTAAGAGTAGGTATACTAGAAAATGAATATGCCCATATCCTAAGTTTTAGGAGACAGGTCTATATAGCGGAAAAGGATGAAACCATAATTCCAGAATCATTATTCGTTATATATGATAATACAGAGTATAGAATTTACCTTAGTGGAGACACACCAACATGCTTTAAATGTAAGAAACAGGGACATACGACACAACAATGCCAAACGGATCTCCCAAAGACAAATCTATCAAATACAACAGCTAGCATGAATACCCAACCACAAGATCATTCATCAACGAATACGAACATAAACCGAAGTAGTAGACACATAAACAAGCTCATAACAACTAATACCTCCATAAGTAACCTTGAGCACGACCAGCCCCCAACAAATATATCCTTTTCACAACCCCTACCGCCCACACAACAAATGTCGAAATATCCATCACTCTTACAATCATCCAAACTTATAAACTCAACATCACTAACACCACAGCCACATAATGTATTCACACAAAATAAAACAACTGCTGAAATACACACCCAACAAAAACACACTCCCGAATTAGAACAAAATAAACCCACTAACTCACAAACTACGAATCTCAAACGACCAAATGATATTGAACCTAACAACACAGACGATGAAAACACAAATTCACAAAAAACTAAAGAGAAAAAAATTAAAAAACATCGATCAATCAGTTCCTCTTACAACCTCACGACAGACGAGTTATTGCAAGGGTTAGAAAAAGAAATACAAAAGAATCAAGAAAAGTACGTCCTAACATATGATAGATTCCATGATTTTATCGAAAACGCCCAAAATAGTATAGATGCATTGAAAACTTCACGAGACTACACACCAAATACTGATGAACTACTGAGCATGATGAACAACCTGTACCCATTACTAACGCGTAAAATAATTAAGAACAGATTCACACGCATACATAAACGTGTACATACCCAATTACTCGAAGAAAAAGAAGACAACGTACAATAAAATGAATATCATACAGTGGAATGCAAACGGATTCCACTCACATATCGCAGAACTTCAGAAAATAATCACTGACACACAAGCAAACTATCTCTGTATACAAGAAACACGATTACATGAACACCATAAAGCATCACTCAAAGGATACAATATGTTCAGAAAAGACAGACAAAATAGAATTCATGCTAGTGGAGGAGTAGCTATACTTTCAGAGAAATCAAAACATGTTCAAGAAATAACAGTAAATTCTAATCTGGAAGCTGTCGCCATTACAACATATATGCCACAAAAAATTACAATCTGTACACTATATTTACCACCTAATCAAGCAATAAAGTTATCTGAAATAGAACAACTGATCCAACTATTACCAACGCCATATGTTTTAGCAGGAGACTTCAATGCACATAATATAATATGGGGAAGCGATAACACAGACAAAAGAGGAAAGGACATGAAACAATACTACACACAGATGACAAACTAATATTACTAAATGATGGGACAGACACACACTTTTGTGCAAATACAGGAAATTTTTCAGCCATAGACATAAAATTATGCGACTCCTCACTAGCATCGACTATAAACTGGACTGTAGTACCAATTTCATATACCGGAAACCACTTCCCTATCAAAATAACAATTAACTCAGAAAATACTACAAACCCACATACCATCAACAACAAATGGATAATAATAAAACAAAATAACTTAGTTAAATATCACTTTTATTTTCACACTGTGACTATAGTTTCAACCTACAAGGTCATCATCAGACAATATAATATATTACAAAGATTAACAGTATTTATACAAATTTACATACAAGCAGAGAAGAGGGGAGTGTGTATTAAGTCAATCTGGTCATTTAGTAAAGAGGTAGCGGTATTTTTCTTAAGCTTGGAAATTTCTAATGACTCTAAAAGGATAAGCTTAATACCTTTTTCGGCAAAATGTAGCGGTGTTATTTGATTATCCGGAGAATGGTTATATTGTAAAAGATGGTTAGCATATGTTGAATCTTCTTTTTTTAATTTAAAAGAGCGTAAATGTTCTTTAAATCTTATATTAAAGTTGCGACCAGTTTGACCAATGTACACCCCATCACAATTTTTACAATTTATTTTATAAACTCCAGATTTATAAAGTGCTGGTGTTGTATCTTTGTTATTCAATATACATTTGGAAAGTTTTTTCAAAGGTTTAAAAGAAACTTGTACATTGTGTTTAGACAATATTTTACCGATTTGTTCACTAACATTCCCAAAATATGTAAGAGATATAAACCGTTTATTTAAATCGGGTTTAATTTTTGGGTAAACTAAATTTAAAGCAATCTGAGATTGTTTTTTTAGAAACCAAGTTATCTATTATTGTATCGGAAAAACCATTGTTGACTGCAATATTTTTGATAGTTAGTATTTCTTTAGCGAATTTGTTTTTATCTAACTGCTAACTGCTCTGTGAATCATTGATTTGTATGTGGAAAGTTTTTGTTTAAAACAATGTTGTGAGTCTATGGGAATAGCTGTATCTGTGGTGGTAGGTTTACGGTAAATATCAAAGGATAGTTTATTATTTCCTTTTGTTATAGTAAGATCAAAGTAGTTAATTGAATTATTATTTTCTGTTTCATTTGTGAATTATATATTAGGATGAATATTATTTATATATTTATTAAACATTTCAATTTGTCTATCCGTACCTTTGAAACAAGCAATGATATCGTCTACATATCTATGCCAAAATAATATGTGTTTTTTACTTAAATCCGAATCGAGAATAATATTGACTATTTTAGACATAAAAATATCTGCAAGAAGTGGGCTAAGTGGAGATCCCATGGCTAAACCGTTAGTTTGTTCATAGAATTTAGAATTAAATTGGAAGTAATTTTGACTGATAACTAGTTTAAATAATGAGATGATATCATTGATAATAACAATGTTGATCTGTTTTTCTAATAAGTAACCTCTTCAAGAATAGATACGCATTCAGATGGGGGAATGTTAGAGAACATATTGGTAACGTCGAAAGATACTAATTTACAGTTATTAGGGATGGTAACATTTTTAAGTTTACTAACAAGTTCACCTGAATTTTTTATAGAGTTAGGGTCTTGAAAGTTGGTAAGTTCTTTTATAATAGTATTTAATTTTATAGCTAACTCTCTACAAGTACTGTTTATGTATGAGACTACTGGTCTAAGCGGTGCATTGGTTTTGTGGGTTTTTATGACTCCATAGAGTTTGGGTGCACTGGGGTTCATACATATTAGTTTATATTTATCTTTATCAGGAATTACACTTTTCTGTTCTTTTAGAGTAGCTTTTAAATTATTTTGAAATTTGGGGGTGGGGTCCTTTTTTAGTTCAATTATCTTCTCTTTTTTAATAAATTCATTAACTTTTTTAACGTAAAGATCTTTTGGGATAATAACGGTAGAATTGCCTTTGTCTGTCTTTGTTACTATTAGATTATTATCTTTGATTTTGTTATTGAGAGACAAGATTGTTTTGGAATCACGGTTTGGTTTTTGAAATTTATGATTTTTTAGGATCTTACAAATTTTTTGTTTAGAAAAATCTGCATCATCCATATTCTTCAAGGCAATTTCTGACTCGATAGCTAAAATTTCTTTAATGTTTTTACGATTAATGTTGCGTGCATATTTCGGGCCTTTGTTAAGTAGGCAGTTTTCGGATGGTGTAAACGTTGTGTTGGACAAATTTATAACTCTGGGGTAGAATTTAGTGGTGTTTTGGTCCGGTGGAGTAATTTGTGTATTACCTTGTTTCTTTACCAGATTTTTTAGTTTATTGGATTGTTTTTCACGTATCTGGTGGCTAATTTTGCTAATCCTGCTCCTAACTTGGTCGTCCAGTAGATCGAATTTAATCGGATGTAGATGATGTGTTAGTTCCGAGTGGAGAACTTTTATGTAGATTCGTAGGGCATCTCTGGTAACAAAACAGGATTTTGTTTGTTGTTTTAGCCATAACTTCTTAGCTGCGGTTTCGGTAAACTTAGCAGCTTTTGAGTCCGAATTAATTTTGATTTGTATGTAATTAGGTATAACGTTGTTTTTTTGACACTGTTGATTAAACCAAAGGTTTAACACTGCACGTTTATGTTTAAGGTGTAATTTGTAATACATTTTGGCTTGTTGTGCCACACTAGCATTTTTTAAATTTTCAATATATTTAGCCGTAACTTTGTGATACATTATAACAATAATAAAACAAAATAACTTAGTTAAATATCACTTTTATTTTCACACTGTGACTATAGTATATATTAGAAATTTCCAAGCTTAAGAAAAATACCGCTACCTCTTTACTAAATGACCAGATTGACTTAATATACACTCCCCTCTTCTCTGCTTGTATGTAAATTTGTATAAATACTGTTAATCTTTGTAATATATTATATTGTCTGGTGATGACCTTGTAGGTTGAAACTATAGTCACAGTGTGAAAATAAAAGTGATATTTAACTAAGTTATTTTGTTTTATTATTGTTATCATGTATCACAAAGTTACGGCTGAACATATTGAAAATTTACAAATGGATAACAAAAAATGCAAACTGGTCCTTATTCAGAGAACTATCAGAAATAAAAATAATAACACAAACCGAGGATGTGGACAAACAAGTGGAAATACTCATAACCCACATAAACAATGCTGCAGAACTGACATTTAAGAAACCTAATATCAGAACAGGCAAAAAAACAAGTACCATGGTGGAATGATAAATGCAGAGAGGCAATTAAAAATAGCAAACAGGCGCTAAAAAATTATAAAAAACTTAAAAACATAGAAAATCTCATAACACTAAAAAAAGCTAGAGCATATACCAGACGCACAATACTACAAAGCAAAAAATCTTCCTGGCAAGAATATACATCTTCCATCAATACCAGCACACCCCAACAAGAAGTATGGAATAAAATTAGAAAAATAAATGGGAAAAATACCAAACACCAAACCAACATCATCATCCAAAATAATAAAATAATTTCAAAAACTCCGGAAATAGCAGAAATTCTAGCAGACCAATTCCAACTAAACTCTAGCAATAAACAATACACCCAAGAATTTATTATACACAAAAACAACTCAGAAAAAGAAACTATAGAGATAGATAAATACAATGACTCCGAGATAAATTACCCCATATCAAAAAACGAGCTTTCATACTGGTTACAAGAAACAAAAAAATCATCCAGTCCCGGACCCGATGGTATTACATACGAGATTATTAAACAACTCCCAGAAAAAACAATAGATTACATACTAAAAATATATAACAATATTTGGCAAAACAATAAATACCCCACACAATGGAAAGAGACAATAACAATACCAATACTAAAACCAAACAAGGACAAAACAAAAACAGAAAATTATAGACCTATTACATTATCAAACTGTCCAAGTAAAATCCTTCAAAATATTATTAACAAGAAACTGCTGTGGTATCTTGAAACAAAAAATATCCTGAACGATGTTCAAAGTGGATTCCGTCATGGAAGATCCACAACAGACCAACTTATAGCCATTCAATCAGAAATACATAATACATTTAAAAACAAACAATATATGGCAGCAATATTTTTCGATATATCGAAAGCATATGACACAGTGTGGAGGTATCATATTATCAAAACATTAAAAGAATATAACATAAATGGAAACATATTAAATTATATTAAAAACTTCCTATGCGACCGAAAATTCCGGGTCAGATACGGCGGATATCTCTCAGAAAGAAGAACACAAACGGTACCCCACAAGGCGAAATCATAAGCGTGACCCTATTTCTAATTGCTATGAATAAAATTACCAACGCTATACCACAACATATCAACGTCTCACTATTTGCAGACGATTTGGCAATTACAAAAACAAGAACGTCAAAATACTAAAGAAAGAATTGCAAAATGCCACGAGCAATCTAGAAGACTGGTCTAAAACAACAGGCCTACAATTCTCACAAGAAAAAACGAAGTTAATGCTATTGTAACGTACGTGGGTTTAGCAAATCTTAACGATTTATTTATTGAAACATACACAATAATAAAATACAAAATATTAATTATCTAGCATAAAATGTCAGACGTCAATCAGTCCTCTATCAACTGTCGGGATCCCCAAAAATGCATGGCTACATACGATGCTCGTATCACTATTCCCTCCTTTAGGTCGTTTCGTCCCGGAACGATCTGGAATATATCCGTGTACGTCCTTTGTAGGTTTTCTCGAGTTCATCTTCTTCACTTGACGGATTGGTCCCTTCATAAGGTGCTAATCGATTGGAGTGGACTACTTTAGGTTTTCCTCGAGGAAGTTTGCGAATCCGGTAAATAACATCGTTTATACGCTTCATTATTTCATACGGTCCCTCCCATGATCGTTGGAGTTTCGGTGATATTCCATGCTGTCTTCTTGGATTGAAAAACCACACCAGATCTTTTGCTTGGAATCTACCTTCCTGCGCCCGCATGTCGTATGCTGCTTTCATTTTGTTACTGGCATTTCTTATATTTCTTCGAATAAGATTGTGAATTTGATCCATTTTCTCCTTCAAGCGGGTAACATAGTCATCTCCAGCTACATTCTCTTCGTGTGGTTTACTACCAAACTTCAGGTCACACGGTAAACGTATTTCTCTTCCAAAGAGCACGCATGCCGGAGTTTGCTCTGTTGTCTCATGGACTGAAGAACGATAGGCCATTAGAAATAGTGGAAGATGTTCGTCCCAGTCACGTTGGTTGTCTGCTATAACTTTTGTAAGGAATTTCTTTAAAGTCCTATTCACTCGTTCGACCATTCCATTTGACTGAGGATGTAGTGGTGTCGTTCTAGTCTTCCGTATTCCCAAGAGTTCGCAAACTCTGAAAAACATTCGATTCAAAATTCCTTCCTTGGTCTGAGTGCATCTCTAAAGGAACGCCAAAACGTGAAATCAGTTCTTGTATTAAAATACTGGCGATTGTAACAGTTTCCTGATTAGGAAGTGCGTAAGCTTCGACCCATTTAGAAAAATAATCAACGACGACTAGAATATATTTATTTCCATCCTTTGTTTGTGCGAATGGACCCGCTACGTCGATACCTATTCTCTCAAATGGACTTCCTACAATGTATTGGTGCATTGGTGCCTTTTTCGTTCCTCTTGGTCCATTTTCTGCGGCACAAACTTCGCATTTCCTGCACCAAGTTTTGACATCTTCCCTACAGTTAAACCAGTAGAATCTTTCTCTAACTTTTGCTAGTGTTCTTTTCATACCAAGATGTCCACCTGAACTTCCGTCATGCAGGTGGCGTAGGATTTTTGGAATGTTTTTATTAGGAACAACGGTCTGTATTCTAGAAGATTTCCCATCTGCACTTTCAATGATACGTTTCAAGACTCCATCTTCCAATTGCAAAGAGTCCCACTGTACCCAATATGACTTAATCTTGGGACTTAATGGAGCAATTTCTTCCCAAGTGGGTCGACGGTCTGTTTCTTTCCAGTGAATAATTTTACCGAGATCTGGGTCCTTGCACTGATTCTTACGGATTTCTTTTGACTGCCACGCTTCGTCAATTACTGTTATTCGTCTTGCCTGTCCAGATTTTGTCTCAAGTCGAGTACAATGACTGCAATCCAATGGGCACGGTCTTCTTGAGAGAGCGTCTGCATTCTTATGGCTGGTTCCTGGTCGATGTTCAATATGGAAATCATATTCCTGCAGACGTTCTATCCAGCGAGCTGTCTGTCCTTCTGGGTTTTTAAATCGCATAAGCCATTTTAGAGCCCCATGGATCATGGGCGAAGGTTTTTACTTCGAACGGATCGTTCGAAGTAAAAACCTTCGCCCATACAAATACTTGTAAAAATGTTCAGTGGCCTTAACTGCAGCTAAAAGTTCTCTTCTTGTAACACAATAATTTTGTTCCGGCTTGGACAGTACTTTACTGAAATAGGCTATCACCTTCTCTTGTCCATCCTGAATCTGGGACAAAACTCCGCCTATTCCCACATTGCTAGCATCTGTATCTAATACGAACATACCCTTGGCACAGGGATAACTCAAAATGAAAAAGTTGACATTTCTTCGAATTCAGTTTTAACTTTGCACCTTGTAATCTCTTGAAGACTTCTTCTAGGTTGAACAAGTGCTCATCGAAAGACTTTCCAATTACTATAACATCATCTAAGTAAACAAGACATGTTTTCCATGTGAATCCTCGTAGTACTGTCTCCATCAGTCTCTCAAACGTAGCTGGTGCGTTGCACAAACCAAAAGGCATAACTGTGAAATGCCAAAGTCCTGTACCAACGGAAAATGCAGTATTCTCTTTATCTTTTGGCTCCATTTCCACTTGCCAATAACCATTTTTTAAATCTAAAGTGGAAAACACTTGAGATCCAGACAAGGTATCTAAGGTGTCATCGATTCTAGGCAAAGGGTAGCTGTCCTTGACAGTCATGTTGTTCAGCTGTCGATAATCAACACAAAATCTGGTCGATCCGTCCTTTTTCCTAACTAACACGACTGGTGATGTCCAGGGACTATTTGAGGGTTCGATGAAACCCTGCTTGTGCATGACATAAATCATATTCTCAGCCTCTTCTCTTTTAGCTAACGGCAATCGTCGAGGACGTTGTCGAATTGGTTGTGTGTTCCAGTATTTATTTTATGTTTTACTGCACTTGTCTTTCCATAAGAAGAAGTCTCAGTTGCGAAGATATTTTGATATTTAGCTAACAATGTTTCGACCTTAGTTTTCTGTCTAGGAGTCAGATTAGTTCTTGCAAGCTGTAATGTTTCAGTTAATTTCGAAATATCACCAGAGTCCTTGGGAATATTCTTCGTAGTCTCCCCGCAAACAATTGTTGAAACTGAATTAAACCAGGCCACCTGCGTTCCTTTCTTTAAGGTTACTGGAAAGTCATTCAAATTCATCATTCTGACAGGTGTGGATCCATTACTAGTTACGGCAGCTCTGCCTACTATCACTCCTCGACTAATTTCTACGTTAGCTGCTGGTTCGACGATCCCAGTTTCTTCTCGATCCATTTTAACTAATCGCGCTACCAGAAAATTGTCGCTTCTGGGAGGAAGAACTTCATCGGTATTTAAAACTATTCTAACTACATCATTGCTTCGTCCACGAAGGATGATTTCTTCGTTTTCGAATATCAAACATTTTCGCTTCAGGTCTATAGTGAACCCAAATTTAATCATTACATCCATTCCAAGAATAACATCCTCCATGATATCTGCTACTATTACTCGGTGTTTAATTTTCTTGCTCCCTAAACCAATGTTAACAATTATTTCACCATAAATGTTTACCGGTTCGCCTGTTGCAGTTTTTAGTAAAAGCCGTGTACGTTGCAAATCTCCTGCCACGGCACCTTTCTTGACAACAGTGGTCGTAGCCCCAGTGTCCAGAAGCATGACAAGAATTTTCTGATTTATGGACCCATCTACAAAGAGACTGTCCGACTTTCTTTTGGACGAACTAACTCGAACAATATTCGTCGGGGCACTAGGGCCACTCCACGATGCTCGCCCCTGAGCACCGGGCCTTTCTAGTTTTCCTGCGTTTTGGAATTCTTATTGCAATGTCTCCTGATATGACCAGGCTTACCACAGTCCCAACAATATATATATCTCGTTTTCGAGATAATTCATTTTTGTTGGGTAGAAATTTTGATATGATTCTTTCTACCTTTTCATCTAGAGACTCCTCCTCTTCCAAGCGTCGAAGTCCGACGTGCATTTGTGAAGTCTGGGTGGCCGCTTCGAATTCTAGTGCACGAGCTAACGCATCATCAAGAGTCTTTGGATGTGCTAAGCGAAGAGCTCTTTGCAATTCTGAGTCGGTTATCCCCACCACAAAGGATTCCACAGATAACCGCTTAATGAAATCTGTTGGGGCTGACGAGTATGCCATCCGAACAAGCCGAGAGATGTCTGCCTCGAATTCTTGAAGCGTTTCTCCTCGTTTCTGTCGTCTGCTGAGAAGTTGGCTGTGGTAAACTTGTTGGAGATGCTTATCACCGTACCTCATCTCCATTCTAGCCACCAAAGAATCATAATTATTTTGGTCACAATCCGGAATCGTCTGAAGGATATTTAAAGCGTCTCCTCTAAGAGAAACCACTAAGCCAGTGGCTTTGTCATTTTTGGTCCATCCGTTAGCGATTGCTGCAGCCTCAAACTGCTTTCGATAAGTAGACCACGGAATTTTTCCATCGAAAGTGGGTGGTTTTACGCGCGCAGCCCTTGTGATAAGCTCTAAATCTGGGTTGAATTCTTTCTTCAGCGATTCAAATCGCTCTTCAATCGCTAATATTTTACCTTCAACCTCTACTTCTACTTTATTTAATTCCTGTTTTACACTGTCAATGTCATTTTTTAGCTCTTCTTTCACTTCAGTTATTTTTTATCCAACTGAGATTTAATCTCTGCGGCGAGGATCCTACAGTTGGCAGACAATTTCTCTTCTAAAATTTTTGAATTTATGTTTTCCCCCAGTGTCCTAGTGTTTTCGGCCTGATTATTTGAGCATTCGTCAATCAGTCCTCTATCAACTGTCGTGATCCCCAAAAATGCATGGCTACATACGATGCTCGTATCACCAGCACCCAGATACGACACGACTTTCGTCCACAGTGACGACCCTGACGAACTCGTCCGAATGACCCGAGCAGCTCTGCCACAAGGTGGTAGCAATCGAGGTCCAGGACGTCAGCGAGGCGACAGGTCCAGAAAAGCCTATCAAGAGACGAGAGTAATAGCCAACCGCAGTAAACAAGGAACACTAGGAGATGCTTCCTTAATCGAAGACTTGAAGAAGTTATTTTCGGGAGTTAAAGACTCACAGTCTGCTGCAGATAGGGTTGAAGCGATCAATACCCTAAAAGCAATTACAATTTGCGTAACAACAAGAAGTATGGGATTTGGCATTGTAAACATGTTCTATACACTTATTGAATTCGATGCAGTCCGAGTACGCGGTACAGTATATGAATTTTACCGTGTAAGCTTGGCCGTAATTGAGGCTAAAATCAAGCTAGTTCAGCGAGGAGTGGGAGCCCTCTTAAATAATGAAGAGGATTATCAACGTCCAGCTATATCAGCTGAGATGTTAGAAACCGCTCGTACAGTAGCTTGCCTTCCGGATCAACTATCTTGCTCTATCAACGCTGTAGGCAAGATTAAATTGTCAGACCGTATCTATGTCCCAAAAGTGGGAAAAGCGCAATTTTCTGTTGACAATGAGAGGAGGATGTTTATTCCTCAATCAGAACAGATAATTTTATCAAATTTGCGCGAAACAGTATTAGCTTTAGCTAATCCTAATATCCCACACCTGACACCAATTGTAACGTA
Source organism: Harpalus rufipes (assembly GCA_951394225.1). NCBI lineage: Eukaryota > Metazoa > Arthropoda > Insecta > Coleoptera > Carabidae > Harpalus > Harpalus rufipes. The sequence continues at coordinate 31,250,093 of OX596285.1, forward strand.
CGTGGGTTTAGCAAATCTTAACGATTTATTTATTGAAACATACACAATAATAAAATACAAAATATTAATTATCTAGCATAAAATGTCAGACGTCAATCAGTCCTCTATCAACTGTCGTGATCCCCAAAAATGCATGGCTACATACGATGCTCGTATCACTATTCACAAAACTACAAACGCCCATAGTAAAACCAATCATAAGACTAAACAATAGAAGAATACAATATGTCAACAACACAAAAATTTTGGGTATGATTTTGGATACGAAATTAACATGGAAAGCACACTTAACAAACCTAAAAAAGGATTGCCAGACAGGGCTTAATTTAATCAAATGTTTATGCAACAATAAATGGGGAGCAGATAAAGAAATACTTCTACGAATATACCAAGCATTTATAAGAGCTAAAATCGACTACGGGTCAATCATATATCAAACTGCAAAACCTACTACACTAAAAACTGTCGAAACTATTCAAAATACAGCTATTAGATTGTCAATAGGTGCATTTCGAACAAGTCCAATAATAAGTATGACTTGCGAATCTGATATAATACCCCTTAATAGTAGAAGAAACCAACTCACACTCTCCTATATTACAAAACTCGCAAAAAATCCAAGAAATCCAGCATATAAACACATCTTCCAAGTCTACCCAATAAATACACAGCCAAAAGTTCCACCCGATACACCATTACAACAACTTATACTGAACTCTCTATCAAACCTTCACTTAACCCTACCACCGTTCGAAACCATTTATGTCGATAAAATTCCTCCGTGGAAAAAAGTCCAACCAAAATACATCCTAGACCTGACCAAACACAAAAAAATGACACTGTACCACAAATATATATACAACAATTCCACCAAATATGCAGCCAAGAAAAAGGACAACAAATATATACCGACGGATCAAAAATCGAAGGAAAAACGGGAGCAGCGATAGTATTCAACGAACACACCATCAAATACCACTTACCGGATGTAGTAACCATATACACTGCTGAAACCTATAGCATCTTAGAAGCCCTAGAAGAAATTGCAAAACTTCGACATCCCAACAAAAAATACTTACTCTGCACCGACTATTAACAGTCTACAGAAAATATATTCTATTGAACCCCTGATACAAAAAATACAGGACAAAATACATCAAATAAATCAAGAACAGAGGATTGAAGTATCAATCGTATGGGTACCGTCGCATATAGGAATACATGGTAACGAAGAGGTAGACAAAGCAGCCAAGAATGCGATCTTACAGAAACTAACACAAACACCCATACCAACTCAAGACTATATAAAACTAATTAAAAAACGCATAAAAGACGCATGGGATCAAAAATGGGCAAACACAACAAACAACAAGATGAGAATAATCAAAACCGATACCTCAAAATGGACAAATCTACAATACCGAGGAGACCAAATAAAAATTACGAGACTCCGAATCGGACACACACTCCTCACCCACCAACACATCCTTGAGAAGACCGAACCACCGACTTGTGAAAATTGCAATACCCGGCTTACAGTGGAACATATCATGATACACTGCCCCATATATACCATCGAAAGGACACAACACCATATCCCATCTACACTAAGCGAGTCACTGGGAAACAATATAAAAAACCTAAAAAATACTATTAATTTTCTAACTGACATAAAACTCATTAAATTTATCTGAAATGTTAAAATATGTATATAATATGTAATTACCCTTAACACAATATCAATGTAAATACTAACCAACTGTACCGGGTACTAATAACCTAGATGTTGATGTACTCACAAGCTAAATATATATATATATATATATATATATATATATATATATATATATATATATATATATATATATATATATATATATATAATCACATTGCAGAAATAACAGAAAAACACAAAACAATTTTAACATCCAAGTCACAACCAAAATAATCTAAAAAAAGTGGTATATACAAAGTAGATTGCAACAACTGTAATAATACATTGGCCTTACCAGAAGAAGTATTATAACTAGATTCAATGAACATCTTAAAAACAACCCCCCTTCTGCAATTGGTGCGCACTTATTAAATACAAACCCCAAAATCGCAGTAGAAAACATTAGTTTCTGGCATACAGAAACAAAAATACAAAATCTTATTCTTTTAGAAAAATACGAAATATTAAAATATTTGAAAAATAATCACATTCTACTCAACAACATATTTTCAAAAATATACCGCCATTTGAAACTTTATAACTAAATATAAATATAACAATTTCCTAAATTTCTAACCATACTTCTCGCAATCCACAAAATCCTCGTGTGTCCCATCTCTCTGGCTCAATGACCACGTATAAAAACGTATATTTTTTTTTAAATTTAAATTCAAAAAGTTTAACAATATTTGACGATGTGTAGTTCATCTAAATAATACTTCATGACGGTTCGTAATATTCATATGTTTTTTCTACAGTTACTTTAAATTAATTACAATTTATGATTGTGACAATCATAACCTAAAAAATAATTCGTTTCTAAAAAAATTTTTACAATCCTTCATTATTAACATATTTTAATGTTACGTAGTTCTATATTCAGTGAACAATATATTTTTACTGTTATTAAATTTAACTTTCAAGTACAATTTACGTATTTGATATTATATACAATCATAAACTTTCTTTACATTTTCATATGTTACATTGTTAAATATCATTTCAGTTGTAGGCCTGACGATGTCAATCTGACGAAATCGATAGTCACAAAGTAACCATTTTATGAAATATAAATTTTACAAAATCTTCATAGTTCTTTTTACCACAAATCTATCTACGATAATAATATGAATTCTGATCTGGAGTCCTTCATCAACAAAAAAGGGTTCTAGAAATTTTACAGCACATGCTGGTGGAGGACATTTTGGAGTGACGAAGACCATGGAGAAGGTACGAGAACGATTTCATTGGGTCAACAATAAAAATGACGTCAAGGAATGGTGCAAGAAATGTACCGTTTGTGCAGCCAGTAATGGTCCACATAAACGACGTCGAGCGCCTATGCGTCAGTATAACGTTGGAAGCCCCTTCGAACGTATTGCAATTGCTATTGCCGGGCCATTTCCTCGTTGTGATGGATTATTTCAGCAAGTGTGTCGATGCGTATGCATTACGCAACGAAGAAGCCATCACGGTAGCGAATACCTTTATTAAGGAATGGATATGCCGATTTGGAGTGCCGAGGGAGCTACACTCTGATTAAGGCAGCAATTTCGAGTCAATCCTCTTCCAGAAAGTATGTGAAATTCTGAAGATTAACAAAACAACAACTGCATTGCATCCGCAGTCAGACGGATGGTTGAACGGATGAACAGGACAATTAATAGGTATTTACCAAAAGTAGTATATAAACAGAGAACCTTGCCGGAGAAGCTACGTCACAAAGTTGCGCAGGAGAATTAATGATATTCACGAACATGTTAGGTCGAACATCCAGTCTGCCAGTGACAGGTTAAAGGATCATGACATTAAGAGCCGAACGAGGAGGTTTCCAGCCTGGTGAATATCACCTAAGTTGCAGACCCACTGGGAAGGTCCTTACGAAGTCATAAAAAGAATCAATGACGTTATCTACTAGATCAGAAAAACTCCAAATGGTAAACCCCGAGTAGTACAGTTCGATCGCCTAGCTTCTTTTACTGGCGATAACAAGGAATTAGGTGGCGCTCAAGTTTGACGAATCCAGTTGCAACATCCCGAACTATCGTTTGAAGAATTCATGGTCAACTACTCCACTGGAAGAAAAGCGCGATTTGGTGTAACGAGAGAAGAGTCCCAAGGCGTGTTCAAGGTGCCTGAAGAATACTCCATTGCAAACTGTGTAGCTGAAGATTTGAAGATGTCCTGATGAATCGTCAGTGAATTCAGGAAGAAATTCGGAAGACTTCATGAACTAACGGTTCAAAATCCGACAGATGAAAAAGCACTACATTTAATAGATGTCAATACTCGGCAAAGAAGGTACCTTTACTATCCCGTTACCAAATTTCTCTTGTGTCATAAGCTAACGTATGGGGCGCTATGGAAGTCACTGGTCGAGCTGCGCGACCATCTACTACAAAATGACCTAACAAAATTGGCAGTCCCCAAATTGTGGAATCGATAAATTGGATTGGAGAATAGTACGAAATATATTGGAGATTCTCTTCAGATATTCGGGGAGAGAAATCCTGGTGTGCAGCTTTCATCCAAAACATCCTCCTCCAAAAGAAGAACGGACAGTAGACCGTTACTTCTACAGGACGAGGTGTTCCCGAGGGGCAACATGCTGATATCGCCATGACCCGATGAAGAGGAATCGGGATCGTTCCGGGTCGGAACAGTCCTAAGAAGGGGGCAATGTATCAAACGAGTAGGCAGTTGTTGGAATCCATAGGGCAAGTAGGCGGAGACTGACAGTTACCAAGTGACAAAAAATAAATATAAAACGATAAAGTGTAAGTACATTTAAATAAATCCAATATAGTTACAATAAAAAAAAAATCACTTTACGTACTTAAATACTTTAACACGTTCACTGTCCGTGAATCACATATGATTCATTGGACATAGATACTTGCACGCCTATGTATCATAAGTGATTCAAATGCGCACTTTTCTAAATAGTAGTATTATAACTGAACGTCTGCTGTCTGTGTATTATGAACTGACTGGACGTGTGAAAAGAGTACAAAAAATTATTTAGTGTGTAGCTTTGAATGAAATATTATTCATGGACTTCGGTTTTTGTGATAAGAAAATAAAGGCGAATTGATTATTATAACACATTTTTTATTGTATTATATTAATTATACAAGTAAATATACTCCTTTAATTGAAATAAAATCGTATTCTGCAATAAATATTACATCATTTATTTTTTATTTTTGTGAAAATTTTCAAAACATGGTATGCAGAAGGCTTTCCCACAAGTAATACATTCGGTATCAACTTGTTTCGCTTTCATTGTTGCTTGTTTTGTTCCTTCTTCTTTTTGAAGATTTCTATAGCATTCATGGCATCGCTTTCTTTTAATTTTTCCATCATCTTTTCTTGAAATTTTAGATAGAAAATGTTCATTTGAAGTTGAAGTTTTTTGTTTTTTGCATGTTTCTGTATTGTCATGGCTTGCTGTTTCACTAATAAGTGAATAAATAATTTGTTCCGTAAACTCCAGTAAAGTTTTCTTTTTTTATTGATTTCGTTATATAAAATATGACTGTTATTCATAATTGATCCAAAAATTAGTTCAATTGCCACTTTTTTATACCAGATAACAGATTTTCTTACAGGGGAGTAATAGCTGCTCATTTGATCCGAAACATCTATTCCTTGTTTTCCCGCGTTATAATCCAGTATTACTTTGGGTTTTACAATTTTGTTCCCTTCTTTATTTTGTCTCCCAGTTTCTACCATACTATCATCATGACATGTTGATAACATCAACACATCTCTTTTATCGTGCCATTTCAAAACTGTTACTCTCGAATTTGACTGCATAGCAATACATTCCCCTTTTTTCAACTTTTTATTTACTACTTCTTTGGGGATGTTTCTCCTATTTTTTCGTAAAGTTCCACATAAATCAGTTTTTCTTTGAATCAAATAATTTGCCAATAATGGACTGGTATAGAAGTTATCAGTAATAATCAATCTGCCTTCATTCAATAAATTCTCAGCCAAAGTGACCACAACTGATCCAGGTTTGTCTAAATCAGGCAGCTGAGGGTCTTGCCACAATAAACTGAAAATGAGTATACAAATCCCTTCACAGAACAGAGTTTATAAATCTTCACACCATATTTACTAGCCTTTGAGGGGTTGTACTGCTTGATTTTCAGTCGTCCTCGAAAAGGTACCATAGTCTCGTCAATAACAATAGTTTCACCAGGTATATAGATTTCCTTCACGTTTGACATAACTTTATCAATTAGCGGTTGCACCTTGTACGTTCTAGATACAGATTCATTATTATACAAAGAGTTATCAACAAAATGCCAGAAACGAAGTATCAATGCGAATCTGTTGTAAGATATTCCGGATTCATGAATATAAGGATGATAATATAATGGATTTGTTTTCCAGTAATATTCTATACGTGGATAATTTACTATGCCCATGAAAGCTATTATACCCAAAAACTTTTTCATTTCCGGTACGCTTGTCTCCTTCCATCTGTGTATTCTACTACTTCGACTAATTTTCCTTTTATCGATATATTCTTTAGCATATCGATTGGTTTCAGTTACCATCAACTGCAATATATCTTCGTTTATGAAAGCTAGAAATATATCTATTGGCTTAACTTCTTTTTCAGGTAAAAATTTGTCTGTTTGTAAACCACTTTTTCCTATAAAAGGAAATCTATTCAACTGTTGAATACTGCAGGACCACGCTGGAGTAACAGGATTATGTTGCAACGTATCATCATCATCGAGTGATGATTCACTTTCGTCAGCGTCACTACTTGCACGTAATTCGTTGAAAGTTATGTTTGGATCGTCAATGCTGTCATCACTATCTTCAGAATAATCAATATCGCTTACTTCACTAAGGTGATTTGCGAAATATTCTAAATCTTCTTCCGTCAACTGTCTTTTGGATGCCATAATATTGAAAAGTTTATCTTCAGGAAAACCAGAATTAATATTTGTATGACATAAATACTAATTATTATTATCTTTTGCTTTATATTTTTTCGTTTAAGCAAAAAAGTTGTATTTTTCTTACAACACAAACTCAACCATCACAACAAAATAAACACTGAATAGTACATATGCGCAGAGAGCGACGCGATTCAAGGCGTGACTAGGACACATGCGTCAACTTGTTACTGAATGTATCATATATGATACATGGACATGAATATAAATATAACAGGTATATACGTCCATGTATCATATATGCACATACTGATAAGAGATAAGAAATGCATAAAAAATTATAAGTTTAATGTTGTAAATAAGATATTTGATACTATTTTATATATACATTTATTATTTTTCAACGGACGTATGTTGCGCAGAGACTCAAAAGTTCTGGACAGTGAACGTGTTAAATATATATGAGAGTACAGACTGCTGACCAAGCAGGCTCGACTCCGATAAGCCATCGCGAGAGCCCAAACAGTCAAGCCAGAGTACAGTGTACGAAGGCGTCTAGAAACAAACACAACGCCGAAGTTAAAATAAACAAAGAAGGATTAAAGATTACAAATATTCCGAAATTTGAAAATTACTTAATGTCTATTCAAGTGTTCAACGATGATAAAAAAGACGATGTTAAAGAAAAAGTCAATACGCTAATAAAGAATTACCAACCAATAAAAATAAAAGACACTCAAGTATGGACAAGAATTATTTTGACAAATGAAAGACGACTGTCATTCCCAGAGAAGAAAGAAGTAAACCAACAAATTGATGAATGGCTAGAAGAAGGTATAATAAGGCAGAGTTCATCGGAATTTGCAAGTCCAATTTGTCCTTGTAAAGAAGAAAAGTGGCGAAACAAGAATATGCGTTGATTACAGGAAGATAAATAAAAATATCGTAAAAGACAGGTACCCTTTACCTTTAATTGAAGACCACATCGACAAATTACGAAATGCTAAAATTTTCACCAGGCTTGATTTAAAAAATGGATTTTTCCACATTCCGGTGGAAGAAAGTAGCATAAAATATACTGCTTTTGTAACGCTAAGTGGGTAGTACGAATTCATGAAAACTCCTTTTGGGTTATGTAACTCTCCAGAGATTTTCCAACAACATATTAATTTTGTTTTTAAGATTTTATCAACGACGGAATTGTTATGATATATATGGATGATCTAATTATTCCATCAGTGAACAAAGAAGAAGGAATTAAGAAATTGAAAATTGTACTTGATCAAGCTGAAGAATATGGATTACAAATAAAATGGAAAAAAATGTCAATTCCTGAAATCGAAAATAAAATATTTAGGATATATTGTTGAAGACAATACAATAACACCATCAGATGCGAAGACCGCAGGAGTACTAAAATTCCCAGAACCGACGACATTGAAACAAATCCAAAGTTTTTTAGGATTAACGGGTTATTTTAGAAAGTTCATACCAAGGTATTCCCAAATTGCAAGACCATTAAGTGATACATTGAAGAAAGACGCAAAAGAACGCTTTTGAGATCTTAAAAAAGTAATGGCAGAAAAACCAATTTAAAAAATATTTGACTACGAAGCGGAAACTGAACTCTACACAGACGCAACTCAACAAGGATATGGAGCTGTGTTATTGCAGAAAGATAACGATAAGAAATTCCTCCCAGTTTATTATATGAGTCGCAAGACAACCGATCCACAAAAGAGATACAGTATTTACGAACTAGAGGTTCTAGCTGTTATAGAAGCATTGAAAATTTTTTGAGTCTATTTCCTAGGAATAAAATTTAAAATAGTAACGGATTGCGCAGCATTTACCAAAACTATTGAAAAGCGATATTTAGCAACACATGTTGCACGAGGGCACTACTACTTGAAGAGTTTGATTACACAGTAGAACACCGATCAGGAACTAGCATGAGACATGTAGATGGATTAAGCCGAAATGCAATTGTCATGGTTATGAAAAAAGAAGTAACTGATAAAATTGTCAGAGCGCAGAAGGATGATGAAGATATAAGAACGATAAAGAAAATACTAGAAACCACCCCTTATATGATAACTACTATGTAAAAAACGAGCTTGTATACAGAGAATTTGAAGGTAAAAACCTACTAGTAATGCAGCATGAAATTATCAAATCTGCACATGAAAATGGACATTTTGGAAAGAAGAAGACCGAAGAATTAGTTCAGAGAGACTTTTACATACCGACATTGAAAATGAAGATTGAAACAGCAATAAGGAACTGCATCCCTTGCATTTTGGCAGAAAGGAAAACAGGAAGGATTCCTGAACCCAGTTGAAAAGGGAGATAGGCCACTGATAACATATCACATCGATCACCTTGGCCCGTTAACATCAACGAAGAAGGGTTATAAACATATTTTTGCTGTCACAGATGCTTTTACCAAATTTGTATGGTTGTACGCCATCAAATCGACGACAACTCAAGAAGTCATTCGAAAATTGGAAATCCAATCAACTATATTTGGGGATCCAGAGAGAATTGTATGCGATAGAGGAACGGCGTTTACGTCCAATGATTTTAGAAAATATTGTGACGAAAGAAGTATTAATCTAATAAATATAACAATAGGAGTACCGAGAGGAAATGGTCAAATTAAGAGACAACAGAATAATCCCAGTAAACATGTTTTGTTTTTGAAACATCCCAAAACGTTCCAAATTCTACATTTCTGGAGTGTTTGACTAAAATGCTTCAGTCATGTCTTCAAAACATTATTTACTTGATAATTTTTATGAAACGTTGCAAAGACGTGCGCGAGCTGATACATCAGAAATGTACACTTGCAAACCTTGCAGGGACATCACAATTGTAACCTTGTTGTATATTCTGTAAACTACGCAGTCGCAGCAACATCTGGAAGGTTCTGTTCCGCCATTTCTTGTTATATCGGTCGTTTCCTCGCCATTTGTGTTTTGCGTCTTTCGTTGTAATTGTGTTCAAGTGGTTATAGATGTTTAAAGGTATGTATGTTTTTATTTAGGTATATTAAGTCAAGTAAATTGGTTTAGAGATTAAAAGACACGAGCAGAAACTTGAATTCTTTGATTTTTGTAAGCATATATGAGTAAAATGTTTTTAATTTTTCATTCAATATTTCATGATTTAGAATTTCTTTCGGTTTATTTGTCTTCAGGGGGTGCAATTTAATGGCGATGTAAATAAACCACATGAAATGCGTAATCCAATAGTTGAATTGGAATTGAACGCGAAAAAGAAATGTGACGAAGTGGTTAGACGAATGTTTTTGTTACGTGTTATACATAACATAATCATAGTGTGACGTGCGCCCCTGTGAGAATGGTACACGTGCCCCGCCGCTGAAAGAATGTACCAGAGCGCTGGCCCATATGACGCAATCCCTGCGACGCGCCGCCTTGAGGTAACTGCGCCGTGACCTAGTTCCTTTGTATGCAGGTCACTGTCGCCTCGCGAAGGTTCTACTAGGCCCGAGAAGGGCCTAGAAATAATCCGCCAGGTATATAACCCACCGCCAAAGCCAGCGAAGACACTCTGTATTATACAAGCAACGAGTGCAGAAGTCTAATATATATAAGTGTAGTGAATAGTTGGTGATATAAAGAACAGTCGACAAGTGAACATAAATAAATGTGATTAGGGACATAAACAGTAGTGTTAATTGTTTAAATAAATAATCTTAGTGTTTAATTGTCTTATAATAATCTTAGTCTTTAAATTAGTGTTAATATTTGTTTATCATAGTGTTAGTTACTTTTATAATCTTTTAATTATATTTCTAATATTTATTTACCGTTTAATAAACGTATTCTTTTAGTTAATAATAATTGTCTATGTTTTACACTTCACCCATATAAATAAAAAAACGTTACAATTGGTGTCAGGTGTGGGGTTGTTCATAACTGTGAAGTGTAAATAAAAATAAATAAAATGGCGACTAAACAAATAAAATTAAGTGAATTAAAAGTAAGTGATCTCAGGAGAGAGTGGATAGTAAAGTTTTCCTTTCTTGTCTTACCGAGTTCACTTTTATTGACTTAAAATGTCTACTGGGACCATAGAAAAGTGGAAAACCAATACACCCCACTTTCATATACTTAAATCAACCAACTTAACTATTACTAATCTCATAAAAACGACCTCTGCATTTTTTGAAGGTAGTACCATCTGTACAGAAGATGACTTAAAAAAGGAACCTGGCTTAATGGCTGAAACAATTAGTACAGGCGTAGTATTCGAAATTATAAGAGACTCCTGGATGAAAGAATTTCCACAGATCATTGCACAAGGGGATGAGAGGGTTTGTGGATGGGTCCCTCTTAGTATAATAATAGCTTCCGGAAAGGTTCCTGTCAAAATTGATAACTCTTCTTATAGAAATATTATAGGAATCTTAATGCTGGTGGATAGGAAAAGACCTGGAGCAGAATTACTTACTATTCTTCCAGAGTTCATCAAGGTTGAAATCTATGGTCGAGATGTGGTGGATCCTAAAGAAGTCCGAGTAAAGAAGGAAGACGATGTAAGGAAACCAGAAATCGGACAGACTTATGCAGATTGTTATGTTTACTGCTGTAGACATGTGACTCAACATCCTCGTATGTATATCACTTCAGCTAAAAGAGCTCTAAACTCAAGCAAACATGTCAACAGCGTCTTGTCTTTTTACGTAAATGCAGTCTGTGTTGCTTGGGAGCCAGCCGTGTTTGATAAAATGAATAAAACATTAGACAGTCTATTTTCTGATGAGGTCTTCTTCCCGTTTGCAGCAACTAGAGATGAAATCAAACTTTATATGAATGATGAACAGTATCAAATTACACATCAACAGTTATTAATTGCCGCATTTATAGGAATGGCAGGTATAAGTAAAAAGTCTGCTTACACTATAGAACCAGATCCAACAGTCATAGCAAATATTGCAGCTTGGTTAACACCTAGAATTGATTCATTGTTTGTACAATATGGGTACCCTGCCACTAAAGCAAAATACGAAACATTTTCTCCCGATCTCTTAATTGTGGCTAAGTACTTTGATGATGTTCTAAAAGCCAGGAAATTCGTCTCTCATCCTATTGCCTTTAGGACTCTTGATGAATCATCCCAATCAGATTGGTCCCGCTTACTTTCATATACTAGAATGATACTAGAATATGTTGGTATTTCAACTGCATGGATTGCTTACAACTTCGCGGACACTCCCACTACTGCAGCACACACATTAGATCAGATTGTCAAGGAAAGTATATCGCTTTGTAGAGAATTCAAAAACTTAGAAGAAAAGTATAAAGATCAATTTACAATAAAGTATTTATATCTTCAGGCTCACATTCCTGAAGCCTTAGAGGTTAGAACTTTTGCAAATCTTGCTTATTGTGCTTTATATCAAAAGAAGACAGAATCAATGCAGTCTACATGGGATAATTATACAGTTAGTATCAATGGAACAACTCTTCCAACTGCCACTATGATGTCTAAAACCCTTATACCTCTCCGAGTGAAAGGACAAACAGGTGAGATGTCTGAGGCTTGTAGAGATTATCTTGAGAAAAAAGGTATGGAGTATCTAGCACCTATAGAAAACCCGGCTCCTAAACCAGTAGTTGGGTTGGGGTTAACTACTAAGTAAGAATAAAATTAGGTTAGAAAAAAAAAGAGAAAGAAATAGTTATTTGTTGTATCTCATTATAATCTACATATTTTAGCTATACTTTTTTCAATTACTATCAAAATGCCTGGTTATTTGATGCTGAAAGGTGACACTCTCCTGACTGAGGTACTCACTGTAATGCGTAAAATAGTTTCTGACCAAGAACAACATAAACTTTTAGAAAAGAAAATACGAGACCTCCTCCTTGGTAACCACTTTATAGTTCCCACAATTGAGCGAAGAGCTGAATATATTTTAAGAGTCTTGTGTTTAGCTAGCAAGACTATTAGGGCAAGTGTTGAAACGAGTTTAGCTTCACTAGATAGGACAGTTAAAGTTTTGCGTCAGATTGGGAAGGTCTATGGGACCCTTGAGGAAGTTACTATTACCTATAATGCACTAACGAATTCTCAACCAAAAGGGTCAACTTTCGGTGAAAATGTACAAACATACTATAAAAAGTTGCAAGAACAGGAGGGAGGTAGCTCACACACTTCAGGAGACATAAGCCCTATGGAGTTTGATATAGGAAGCAACAATGATACCGCAGAAGACTCAGACCAAGGAGACAAACAAGATCAACAATCAAGATCAGAAACGCCCACACCGGAGGTCACTCACTCTATGCCACAAAAGAAAGATCAGGTTATAAGGGAAAAAGTTTATCCCCAGTTACCTTCTCTTCCAATTTCTACGGTCCCATTAACAACACCACCACCTCACAAACTTTCCAACCCTCATCCTGTACAACTAATTGCAAGTGCAGGAATGATGTTAATTAAAGCAGTACCCGACATCCCACAATACTTGCTACAAGTCCCTATTATTCAAGGACTTACTACTGACCACTATGTTCAGGAGACAAATAATATCCTTAGGTCTGCAACAGAATTACTCATGGCCTCAACCCATAAAGACCCCTACATTGATATCTTACATGGGATCTCTAGCAAAATTTTAATTGGCCACCTACAGGGGACTAACGAGAATGCTTTCCATATAGCATCACACCACATTCTTTTCAAGGTTGCCTATTGGCTAGGTGTCCAAGACTCTAAAAGAGAATCAGTAAGTAGTAACGAGGTTGAATCTCTAAAAAATATCATATCCTCATTAGTTTCTGCTCAAGAAACTGCCAATAGATTGCAGTCCCATCAACAAACATTAATCAAAACAGGGATTCCAGAGTCTACTAAAGAAGACATAAAGAGCATAAAGGAGAGACTCACATCAATAGAATTGACTATGAAGAATGTGGATACTTTCTTTAAGCCAAAGAGCTTTGCCCCAACTTTTCAAGATGACAACTCCGAACCTGAGATGAAATTAGCAACTAAATATGCTAGACTATTTGGTGTTCCATTGCTTAGTAGAGGTACAATCTCTGATAGTTCAGCAGCCGACATTAGTGACAAAGATGATGAGGATCTATCTTCTGAGGAAACCCAAACTGATGAAATGGACCCGATGCGCCCTATCTCACTCTCTGGGTTAGCAGGGCTGAACAAGAATAAGCCAAAAGTTAGCAGACCTAAAACTCTCACGGTCCCTGGAGCAACTATGTTCTCACTCCCGTCAACATCCAAATCCGGGACCAAAAAAAAACTGGCTCTAGCACTCAGTCAATGTACAATATAAAGTTCTAAATCTTGTTCTTACTAATAATACTTTGTATTTAGAAAAAAAAAATAATAATAGAAAGTTCTAGAAAATCCGAAGAAATTTCTAGAACATTAAAAGAAGAATTGACAGGAACATTAGAACAAAAACTAGAACAAAATTCTCGAGCATTAGAACAAAAATTAGAAGAAAATTCTAGAAGTTTAGAAGAAAAATTAGAAGAAAAATTGGAAGAAAATTCTAAAAATTTAGAACAAAAATTAATGGAAAATACTGAAGAATGCCTGAAGAATTTAAAAGAGGAGTATGACAAGAAGATTGAAGAAATACAACAAAAATTCACTAAAATTACATCGTCGTCAATTCCGAATTCTGGTGCGGCTGAGCCAAGTCTAGTAGAAGGAAGAAAAGTAGTAAAACCTGAAACTACTTCAAAAATGCACATAAAAACACCGGAATTTGATGGGAAGTCTTCGTGGCCCAATTATTTAAAACAATTTGAAGCGGCCGCAAAAGCAAATAATTGGACGTCCGAGGAGAAGGCTACGGCGTTAACTGTCTCGTTGCGCGGTGAAGCTATCGACATCCTGCAAACGCTGAAAGAAGAAGAACAAGAAGACTACGACCAGCTAGTCAAGCGATTGGATATGCGGTATGGAAATGCGCATCTGGAGCAGGTGTACCAGACGCAACTGAGGAACCGGTATCAGATTTCAAAGAAAGCCTTCAAGAATTTGAAATCGACGTAGCTCGTTTAGTTCATCTCGCGCATCCTACAGCTCCTGACAGCGTTTTGGAGTGCTTGGCCACTCAATCATTTATCTACGGAGTTCGAGACAGCGAAACTCAACAAGCACTGCGATTGTCCCGTCCAAAAACTTTAATTGACGCACTCTCATATGCATTGGAGCATGAAGCTGCCAAACAAGCTTCACGTAACCAATCGCGAGTGCGAAATATGGATGCTGAGAGAAAAGAAAACAATGAAGATCTAGAAGAGACAGTGCGACGAATTGCAAGTGAAGTGTTTACCGGAAGAAAGAAACTCCGCCGTTGGAATTGCGGTGAACTGGGCCATCCGCAGAGACTTTGCAGAAAAATACAAAAGAAGACGGAATCTACAAAGGAAGAAAAGGAGTCGGAAAACTAAATCGGGTTGATGCGAAGGGTCAACTGTCGACCCGTAATCTAGTAGCTCCACAATCCATCAGTTATGTCGCATCTCTTTATCATAAAGCCAATAGCATCTATGTGGATGGCTCTATTAACGGAAGGCCAATGAAAATGCTACTGGATACGGGTGCGACAAAAACTATAATTAGACCCGACTTCATAAGGAAAACTGGAAAGACGCATCTTCAACCAACTAAGTGGCGGTTACGCACATTAACGGGAGAACAAGCTACCGCATTAGGAGAAGTAGATGTCACCATCTCTATTGGAAACACCTCCTTTAAACATCGTGCGCTGGTAGCTGAAGTTGAAGATGAATTAATACTCGGAATGGACGCAATGACAAAGCATGGTTTTAAACTTGACCTGAAGAAGGGCGTGATGATGGTCAATGAAGAAGAACTCGTATTAAATCCACGAGATGATAAAGCTGTGCGCGTACTAATGGATGAGGACGTTACCCTCCCAGAACGAAGTGAAACTATCCTGGAAGCACATTTAGATGGTAGTTTCTGTGAGGGGAGTATCGTTATGCTGGAACCCAAGAATGATGATGCCAAAACTGGCACTGGAGTTGTTGTAGGAAAATCACTGGTCAAAGCCAGCCGGGTAATACCTGTTCGAATAATGAACGTAAATTTTTATCCTGTTGTTCTGAAGAGAGGAACAATTGTAGGAGAATGCTCGGCAGTATCCTCGATTATCCGAACTGTAAAGGCCAAAGGGAACACATCTCAGAAAGTTCCGGACACGTTAATTAATCAATTGACAACATTGTTTGAAGAATTGACCGCCGAACAGAGAACAAAGGCAAAGAATCTAATTGGAAATTTTAAAGATGTGTTCCAATTTGATGAGAAAACCAAAGGGAGAACTAATATAGTTCATCATAAAATAGACACTGGAGACGCGAGACCCATCCGTCAACCAGCAAGAAGACTACCACTGGCGCAGCGTGAGGAAACGGAAAGAATAATCGAGGACATGAAGAGGGAAGGTGTGATTGAACGTTCAAGCAGTCCATGGGCTTCACCAGTGGTGTTAGTGAAGAAAAAGGATAGCTCTACACGATTTTGCGTCGATTATCGTCAACTTAACAACGTGACGAAGAAGGATAGCTACCCGCTACCTCGAATAGACGACACCTTAGACACTTTGGCTGGCTCAAAGATTTTCTCCACTTTGGATCTAAAGAGCGACTACTGGCAAGTAGATTTGGATCCAAAGGACAAGGAGAAGACAGCCTTCACCATTGGTACAGGACTCTGGCAATTTACCGTAATGCCGTTTGGGCTCTGCAATGCTCCTGCAACTTTTGAACGACTCATGGAAACAGTATTGGCTGGGCTATCTTGGAAAACCTGTTTAGTGTACCTCGACGATATTATTGTGGTAGGCAAGACATTCGAGGACCACATGAATAATTTGGAAGAGGTTTTCCAGAGATTGAGAAAGGCTAACCTGAAACTTAGCCCGAAGAAGTGTCACCTGTTTCAAAGAGAAGTTCATTACCTAGGACACGTGGTTTCCGGTAAGGGTATTGCAGTTGACCAGGAGAAGATAAAGGCTGTGAGAGACTGGCCAGCACCTAGGGACAAACACGAACTTAGAAGTTTCCTTGGTTTGTGTACCTATTATCGACGATATGTACCTGGATTTGCCAACATAGCCAAGCCACTGACAAGGCTTACTGAAGAAGGAAGAAGATTTATCTGGGAAATGGACTGTACAGTTGCATTTAAAGAACTAAAACAAGCTTTGACAAGCGCACCCGTCTTGAGTTATCCTTTACCTGAAGGAGAATTCATACTAGACACAGATGCCAGCAACGTCGAAATTGGTGGCGTTCTTTCTCAGATACAAGATGGGCATGAGAAGGTTATTGCCTACTTTAGTAAGACCTTGTCAAAACCAGAAAGGAATTACTGTGTGACCAGAAAAGAACTCTTGGCAATCGTGAAATCCGTGGAACATTTCTACAAATATTTGTACGGAAGAAATTTTTTGATTAGAACTGACCATGCTGCATTAAAATGGCTGCTACAATTCAAGAATCCTGAAGGTCAGGTGGCTAGATGGATTGAAAGACTACAGGAATACAATTTCAAAATCGAACACAGGATAGGTACCAGCCATCGTAATGCCGATGCATTGTCCAGAAGGCCTTGCCAAGATGACTGCAAACATTGCAGTCGACTTGAAGAGAAACAGTTTTCCGTCGCCAGGACAACAGTACTCGATGATAATTGGCAGCCCGATGGACTACGCGAAGACCAAGAAAATGACCCAAATTTGAAAATTGTATTGGAATGGAAAGCAGAAGAATGCAAACCAAAATGGGAAGACGTTGCACCACACTCACAGGATGTGAAAGCGTACTGGGCGCAATGGGACTCCATGGTGATTGAGGATGGCCTGTTGAAGCGTGTGGTAGAGAATGCTGATGGAACTGAGAAGAAAGCTCAGTTGGTCATTCCTAAGAGTAAAATACCAGACGTGTTGAAAGAGATCCATGACGGATCTGCAGGCCATTTTGGAGTCACTAAAACTCTAGAAAAATTGCGCCAGCGGTTTTACTGGGTTAACTTCACTGAAGATACTAAAGACTGGTGCAAGAAATGTGTGGTTTGCGCTGGAAGCAACGGCCCTCATAGACGACGAAAAGCCCCAATGCGTCAATACAACGTTGGCAGTCCATTTGAGCGCATTGCGATTGATGTGGCCGGACCATTCCCAGAAAGTGACGACGGAAATAAATATATCGTGGTAGTCATGGACTACTTCACCAAGTGGGTTGAAGCCTATCCATTACCCAATCAAGAAGCCACCACGGTCGCTGAAACTTTAGTTAAAGAATGTATATGCCGATTCGGGGTACCACGTGAACTTCACTCCGACCAGGGAAGAAATTTTGAGTCTGCCGTTTTCCAAAATATCTGCAAGATATTAGGAATTAATAAAACCAGAACAACTGCATTACATCCACAGTCCGATGGCATGGTTGAACGAATGAACAGAACGATCAACCGATATTTGTCGAAGGTAGTCTCCAACCACCAAAGGGACTGGGACCGACATCTTCATCTGTTCCTGATGGCTTATCGTTCATCCGTGCATGAAACGACAGGGAAAACTCCTGCGAACATCTTATTCGGACGTGAGTTGCATTTACCATGCGATTTGGTGTTCGGCAGCAAACCTGGGGAATATCTGGCCGGAGAAGACTACGTTACGGGCTTACGGAGAAGAATGGATGACATTCATGAACAAGTCCGTACGAACATTCAAACTGCCAGCGACCGAATGAAGGACCGGTATGACATCAAAGCCGAAAAAGGTGGATATCAACCTGGGGATTTAGTGTGGCTTTACAACCCACAAAGGCGCCGCGGGTTATCACCAAAGCTGCAAAAGAATTGGGAGGGCCCCTATGAGGTAGTCAAAAGAATAAACGACGTGGTTTATAGAATTAGGAAACGACCTACCGGGAAGCCGAGAGTGGTACACTTTAATCGGCTAGCCCCTTTTGCCGGAGACAACCACGAAGACCATAATGGAGCAACAGTTCGTCGGATTGTAGCTCAAGAACCGGCTTTTGAAGATTTCATGGAGAACTACTCCTTTGGACGCAGGGCGCGGTACTGCGTGACAAAAGAAGAACACAGAGATCTGTTCACCGTGTCTTCAGAGTATTCCCTCGGCCACTGCGTATCAGAAGACTTAAAGATGTCCCGCGGCATAGCCTCAGTCTTTAAGGCGAAATATGGACGATTATAAGAACTGGCCAACCAACGTCCTTCTGTTGGGAAAACGCTACGACTGAGAGATAGCAATTCAGACCATCAGCGGTACATCTACTACCTTGTTACAAAACCACGCTCGTACCAGAAGCCGTCGTATCAAAGCCTATGGAACTCGCTGAGCGATTTGAGGGATCATCTACTGGAGAATGACATTTTGAAGCTAGCAGTACCGAAGTTGGGTTGTGGTCTAGACGGTTTGGATTGGAGGATTGTAAGGAACATGTTAGAGATCCTCTTCCGTTTCACCGGCGTTGAAATTCTCGTCTGCAGCTTTAACCCTAACGGTCAGGAAAAAGAAGTTGAGCGGACCATCGACTGTCACTTCTTTAAGAATTCGAAATGCACCAAGGGTAATACATGTAGATTTCGTCATCAAGAACTGTTCCGGGACGAAACAGTCTTAAGGAGGGGGCAGTGTGACGTGCGCCCCTGTGAGAATGGTACACGTGCCCCGCCGCTGAAAGAATGTACCAGAGCGCTGGCCCATATGACGCAATCCCTGCGACGCGCCGCCTTGAGGTAACTGCGCCGTGACCTAGTTCCTTTGTATGCAGGTCACTGTCGCCTCGCGAAGGTTCTACTAGGCCCGAGAAGGGCCTAGAAATAATCCGCCAGGTATATAACCCACCGCTAAAGCCAGCGAAGACACTCTGTATTATACAAGCAACGAGTGCAGAAGTCTAATATAAATAAGTGTAGTGAATAGTTGGTGATATAAAGAACAGTCGACAAGTGAACATAAATAAATGTGATTAGGGACATAAACAGTAGTGTTAATTGTTTAAATAAATAATCTTAGTGTTTAATTGTCTTATAATAATCTTAGTCTTTAAATTAGTGTTAATATTTGTTTATCATAGTGTTAGTTACTTTTATAATCTTTTAATTATATTTCTAATATTTATTTACCGTTTAATAAACGTATTCTTTTAGTTAATAATAATTGTCTATGTTTTACACTTCACCCATATAAATAAAAAAACGTAACAATAGCATTGTAGCTAACATTTTTATGGTGGGTAGTACACTTTCTACTATTCTGCTTAAGAAATAACATATTCGTTAACATTTCACTAAACAAAATATAAAAGATTTATTTAAAACTGGCGTAAATGACGAACTTATTATTATTTTCAATTTAATTCCAGAAATTCCACTGATAACTATACGGATTATTTAATTAGTTTAAATGATCACCTGCAAGAAAACAATGAAGCATCATCCCATATGGTATTATTTTTTATAATGTTTTTTTTTTATATAATAATGTCTTTAATTTCATTTCAGCTGCAAGTTCTTACTTCAGTATCATTTCAGCTGCAAGTACTTCAGTGGGAAGAACACATGCAAAAAATTGCATCAGAAGACCTCTTGCTAAAGTTTTCTCAGATAAATTAGCTAAATTATGTTCTTGGACTGGGGCCAAAAATAATTTCAAATTGTCGAATTTAATGCAGTAATAAAAGGTACTAAAGTGCATTGATTATGTTTTATAAATTTAATCTATAATATATTTTTATTTCATTTCAGATGCAGAGTACGACCAATACTTAAAATTATGGTTTCAAAAAGCTCCACAAAGATGTGCAAGGGCCGAAGCAAAAAAGTTTAATCACATGTTAATATTTTTTGATAAAACTTTGTAATGCAAATTGTCTATTTAACTCAGCTCATTGACGATAATTCCTGAATTAGAATAAATTCTACTTCAGTTAATTAGACAAAAGTATAGTCCAATTCGTAGGTTAATCCTGCAATTATTATAATGATAGTAATATATTTCTATGTTTAAAATGCAAGTTTTTGCACAGAATTAGTGACGTGCGCTTTTTTTAAATGTCAACGTATCTATAGCGAGCAGACAGATTACTTGAACGACCTTAAAGTGTTAGGAATAAGCTTATTTGTGTGCGTTTGTCACTATGACGAGAACAATGTTATGTTTTATTTTGGTTTTGAACTGCAAAACGTTATTATTTTTAATTCCATTTGTTTTTCTGCCTGAAAAAAGAAAAATAATAACTTTGTAGCTGTTCAAAATCAAAATAGGTCTAAACATTGTTCTCGTCAATGTGACAAGCGCTGACAAAATAGCTAATTCCAAGCACTTCAAGGTCACTTGAGTCATGTGTCTAGTATTAGTGAGCCGAATTAAACAGGCAGTTTGCATTTGATAACAAAAAGTACCTAAATTGTTTTCGTTTTCATCAAAATCAATATCAACTTGTTTTCAAATGCCTGTATAGACATTGCTCTGTAAGTTGTTTTATATTTATAAAGAAATATTATTTTTGTTAAATATTTATATACAATAGTAAAAAACTATTTATTACATTTTCTTTAATTAATTATAAAAACCCATAATTTTAAAAAAGAAACATTTCAGTATTGTTTTTGTGGACTGCTTTATGTATATTTCAAGAACATATAATTGGATCATTGTGTATATATTTCAAAAATGTATATATAAACGTTGCTGGAATGTATCAAAATCATCACAAAATGTTTCAAAAACGTTTCCAAAAAACGTTCCTGAGGGCGGACATAGGCAGTTTCCTCAACATTTATGCGATAGATATGAGAATATAAATTATAACATCACAATTGAAATGTTGATATTCTTGAAATGTTGCTGAAACTAAAATATGTTTACTGGGATAATACTACCTGCATTAACGAAACTAACAATTAACAACCCTGAAGAATGGTATAAACAAGTAGGAAAATTCAAGTTTACTTAAACAAGACATATCAACGAAGTATTGATAAAACACCGTTTGAATTAATTATTGGAACCAAAATGAAGACTAAAGAAGATACCAAATTACAACGAACCATAGATGAAGAAACAATTCGACAGTATGATGAAGACCGACTAGAACTACGAAAAGAGGCGAAAAAACAGATAACCAAAGTTCAGCAAGAAAATGTGAAGAGTTATAATAAGACGAGAAAGTTACCATCCAAATATTTAACTGAAGACTTAGATGCTATAAAACGTACTCAGAATGCCCTAAATTCTAAGATTTTAACCAAGTTTTTAGGTCCATACAAGGTAGAGAGAATATACCGCCATGACCGCTACGGAGTAGTGAAGCTGAGTGCCGCAACCGAAGGTCCCAATCGAACATCCGCATCAGCCGACCATATGAAGCCCTGGTGTCGAGTCCGAGAGCGAAAGTTCATCCGAGGCGGAAGAAACGCGGGACGGCCGAGCTGTGGGAGTGCAGACTGCTGACCAAGCAGGCCCAACTCCGATAAGCCACCGCGAGAGCCCAAACAGCCAAGCCAGAGTACAGTGTACGCAGGCGTCTCGAAGCAAATCACTTATTCCAAATTTTATTAATTAACTTTATTTCATTTTATTAACATTTAATTTATCGTATATTATTATTGTATTACATTAAGTTTTATTTCAATACATTTTATTTAAAAATATTCTTCTTTTTTGTCTCAACACCAAATCATATAAAGTACAATAATTTCGATGTCAGTTTTCTGGACTTTTCAGTATAGACAAATGCATGATTTTTCTCATTTAAATTTTAAATGTTTTTTAAATCTTAAACCTTGAAACAATTCTCCATTTGAATAAAACTAAATACAAATATATAAAATAAATTAATGCTCGCAACAAATATCTTACGCGCAACAGTTTATTATCGAGCGCTCATGCAAAAACTGCGCAGAAAATTGATAAAACCCGACCTCAGTTGCTCGAGACTGGGCCATTCATTCAATGCTTGGCCTCACATCGGGAATGTCGTAGCCGAAAAACTACGTGAATACGGTTGGGTCGTTTTACCTCATGCTCTCTACAGTCCGGATATGAGTCCACCAAATTTCGACCTATTCCCAAAGCTGAAACAGCCTATGGGTGGACATCGTTTTCCGTCTCTGAAAGAGTTTCATGCACCGTTACCCAAGCCATTCGACAAATGAAAAGAGATGATGTTTTTGATGAAATAGTAAAGCTCCCCAGACGTTGGGACTCGGTCATTGGAAACAGGGAGACTATATGAAGGATTGTAAAGAAATAGTGTAATGAAAATAAACAAATGAATAAACTAAGAATTGTGTGCAATATTTATGAAATGACCCCCGTATTCTAAGCCATCTGAAGGGAACCAAGTTTTAGTCGTCATTATGAATAATCACAGCACTCATATCACCATCCCAGTCATTGATTACTGCAGACAAAACCATTCATATCTTGTCATTTCCACCACACACTTCACACAAACTTCAATCCTTAGATTTCAAAGACATTTCAACCGTGCAGTTGACCAATGGATCCAGAATCACTCCAGCCAGCGCATGATCATATGACTTGCCTGACCTTACCAAAATAGCATTGCCACTAGCTACCCCGGAAAATATACTAGCAGGTTTTGTTTACAATAGCATTAGCCATATGTCAGATATTTTCTGAAGAACATTTTGCACCATCTACAGTGACCGATATGCCATTCGCTGAATCACCCCAACCAGGATGTTATAAGGATCCACAGCCCCTAGATCTTGCTGAATCACCTCAAGATGGATGTTTCAACAATTCACAACCACCAGGTAGTATTGCATCACCCCAACCGGGATATTCCAAGGATACGGTAAATGAACTTCCATTGCCGTCTTCGGAAATTCAGAGAAACAACCCCTCCACAAGCTGATAAAAGACAATCGCTAGAAAATATTCGGTCCTTTTCAAAATCCCAGATAAAAAATAAAAGTGCAAGATTTAAAGGAAAGCCAGCCATTTATACACTCTCCGGGGAAACTTGAATTAGAAGCAAGAGCTTCAGCAAAAAAAAATGCAAAAAGATCCTCTAAATTTAGAAAGAAGACAAAAAGGAACTTAATCATAAAAATTATACTTCAAAGAAAGCTTCAAGTGACGATTCATCAGAACACGACACAATTTGTTTAATATGTTGTGGTTCCTATCAAAATAGCTCGGAGGACTGGTTACAGTGTCTTGAATGCCAGAAGTGGGCGCATAGTAGTTGCGCAAAGAACGATCTGCAATTTGTATGTTTAAATTGTTTATCAGAATAGATATTTTTATCAAAAAAAAATTAATGTTATATATTAATTTCTCTAATTTTCTTTACTTTGGAATTGTTTCTTTTAGTGAAATTCAAAATGAATGTTTATACAGGGTGTTAATAAAAAAACTTTACACACTTTAGCAGGTGATAGTAGAGATGAAAACAAGAAAATAATTCTAATACACTTAGGTCCAATACTCATTGGTTTTTAGAAAATTTATGTATGGAATTTGTACATAATACACAGGATTGACGGAAGGTATTGTGCTGGCCACATCAGATTTAACAACTAAGGACTCTAGGTGTTTACGATCAAGTGCGTGAGTCTCTTCGACGACGGCTGCAACTTTGTTTAAAATTGATCTGATGTGGCCAGCACAATACCTTCCGTCAATCCTGTGTATTATGTACAAATTCCATACATAAATTTTCTAAAAACCAATGAGTATTGGACCTAAGTGTATTAGAATTTTTTTCTTGTTTTCATCTCTACTATCACCTGCTAAAGTGTGTAAAGTTTTTTTATTAACACCCTGTATAATAAAAGTGTCAAATTAAGGTCTGTGTCATTTTGATGTAAAAACAAACAGTTTCTATGTTTCAATTGACACTAGCTTTGTTTCAACCGACACTCTCACCACTGCTTTAGTTGAAACACTTGACTACCATATTCTTTATTTTGAAAAAATTAAATGTATTTAGAAAATTCAAATGATGATTGAAATGTGAATAATGGGACTACGTTGTGTCAGATTTTGAAATAATTGGTTTAAAAAATGTCAAAAATATGAACGGAAACAAAAAAAGTGTTTCAATTGAAGCACCTCTTAAATGATTTGCATTGATACCAGGTTTATTAACTGCAATACATCGAATACAGTAAGTGCTTTCGATCAATTGTTTATGTCACATGCGATATTTGGAACACATTTTGATCCCAACCTAATGTAATATAAAATAAATAATAAAGAAATAGATAAATAAGTAAATTATAAGTAATAATAAATAACAAACAAATGCATACTTTGTTACATATTGTTTCTTTTCACATAGCCAAATTATTTCCCATATTTCTCAATTCTTATTTGTCTCGAATGGGGCTTTACATTTTCGTAAAATAATTATAGATTGCTATTTAAAAAATAAAAGTCGATAGATATCTTGTAAACTTGATTTTATAAAAAATATCTATATTTGCCATAAAATTGTATATTTAAAATAATAAAACTTGTATATGGGCCATTTTTTTATTACTTATAATAAAGTTAAAGGGGGTGGGGCGTCTTATATATATATATATTCAAAATCATTTTATCTGTTCCCATCTTAATGTTTAATAGGCAACATAGAATACATGTCACTAGCCAATTCGTGTAAATATTAGTACAGTTTCATGGCGTGAAAAAGATACTCCATGCGAAGCTATAACGAAAAAATTCAATTCATTAACACCAAACATGACAATTCGAAGCAAGAAGTCACTTCAAAAATTCTACGACAATAAGAAAATGGAAACGAGGAAAGCGGTAGCCAACAACAGGTTGGAAATGATGAAAACTGGCGGCGGAAAGCCAGAAAATGTAGATATGGATGCATCGCAAGATTTATTATTGTCGATAATGAACAAAAAAACAGTTGTCGGTTTATCGTCAAAATTTGACGGTGATGTGTGTATAATAGACCATTTTAAATCTTTTTATTAATTTATTTTTATATTTCAGGATTTTCCCAGTAAGGACACCAAAACTGTTTCCCTAGAACCAAATATTATAGTTGACCTACCTGAAAAAATCAATAAAGATACAATATATTGGAAACTATTAATTGGTGCGAAGAAACAGAAGAAATAGAGGTAACATGTACACATTTTGATTTTTTTTTTAAATTTACATTATAATTATGTTTAGAATGAATTTACCCAGAATAAGAAACAGAAATCTAATATGCCACAGGAAATAATTATAAAAATATTTTTATTAAGAAATTAATATTTGTATTTTTAGTGTGAGATTTTAACGAATTGAAAAAGTAAGAAGGTTGCCAGTTCAAGTACGCCGATTTGTACGGAATTAAGACAGAATTCTAATATTCAGAAATCTTTGAATGTGCCAGAGGTAATAAACAAAAAATATTGTTATTAAGAAATTAATATTTGTACTTTTAGAGTGAAATTTTAACGAATTGGAACAGTAATATTGCCAATTTAACTACGCCGACTTCTACGGAATTAAGCTCAACAACAGAAAACTGGAGAAGACGTAAACGGCCACAACCAGCTACTATTGCTTGTCTAGTAATTTTACAAAACAGTACAGCGATCTCGCAGTTTTGAAGATTGAAATGCTCATACTCCAAAAGGAGCATTTTTTGGAAGAAAGCAAAATGAAGCGGAAAAGGGAGGAAGAGGAGCATGCATTGAAAATGGAAGCATTAAGATTAGATGTTAAAATAAAACAAGAAAAATTAAGAAAACTTATGGAGATATAATTTTTTTATAAAATAAAATTAGTACGTTAAGAAATAATTTCATTTATTTATAATATTGTATACAATTTCAAATATAAAAGTACCAAAAATAAAATTTATATACATATAAAAACTGATTCCTCATTCTTTCATTAAATAACTATTTTATTCTTGCAATATGCATAACTACATTTTTATAGGTTATTGAAATTGAGCATTCAAAGAAAAATAATTCTTTCTGTTATGAAATATTTCAGCGTCTTCCTCGCCAGGCGACTGAATTTTTATATGGGTGCAGTCGATTGCTCCAATTTCTCTAGGAAAAGCTGACATTTCATAAAAAATATTGACGGTTTCATTAATTTCATCTATCGTTGAAGGCATTTTTATAATTCGATGATAAAGTCTAGCAATTGCTTCCGAGACTTTAATAATGATACGACTAACATTTGATGTATGCATTCCTCCAAAATCTGCTAAAGTAATTAAATGACTTCCTGTCGCATAATACCTTAAAGTAATCAATAGCTGATTTAATGGTAAAACGCAAATGTTTCTAAAATAATAATAATAACGAATTTTAACATAATTTCCATCGGTATATTAGCATCTACGTACAAATTATACGGAAACTCTAATACATCATCGATTTCATGTAATATGATTATAACCGTTTGTTTTTTTAATCTAATTCGTCTGAAGAATTCCAAATCATTTAAGTTATTGAAGTGATCGCTTCTATCATATATATGTCTGGGAATTCCGTATAGAATTAAATTTATTAAAGGTTAAGACTAACTATGGACGAAATAGCGAAAACAGTAAATGCAAATTCGAAAGGACTTCATATTGGATACAGGAAACTTAAGTCAGTAAAAATAAACGAACTGTTATATGCGGACGATCTAATTCTATTTGCAAATACCA
This sequence comes from Harpalus rufipes, assembly GCA_951394225.1. Lineage (NCBI taxonomy): Eukaryota > Metazoa > Arthropoda > Insecta > Coleoptera > Carabidae > Harpalus > Harpalus rufipes. The sequence continues at coordinate 31,277,458 of OX596285.1, forward strand.
AATCTGAATTATTAGAAAAAATAAACAAGTGGAGTGAAGCCTTAAAGAAATTTAACCTAAAAGTAAACGTACAGAAAACTGAAATAATCAACATAGCAAATACTCAGAAAGTAATGCAAACCCCGCACAATAATAGTAAGACTATAAAAGATTCGAAGCAAATGAAATATTTAGGAGCTATAATGGATGAGACCGGTAGGCTAGAACAAGAAATAGTAAGTAGAATAGGAAAAGTCACAACTCTATACAGAAACTATATAACCCTTTGTTTAATAAAAAAGAAATTTCCAAAGCCACAAAACTTAAAATCTACGAAGCTATTATAGTCCCTATGCTAATATACGGGAGTGAATCATGAGTTCTAACGGAGAAATTGAAAAAGAAAATCGAAGCTTGCGAAATGAAAATCCTACGGAAAATAGAAGGAGTAACAAAATTGGAGAAGATCAGAAGTGAAGTAATCAGAAACAACCTTAAAATCAAAAGTGTGATAACAAAAATTGAGACTCAACAACTAAGGTGGTTCGGACATTTAGTAAGAATGAGTGAGGACAGCGTAGTGAAAGTGATGTGGGAAATGGAAACGGGACATAAAAGAAAACGTGATAGACCGAGAAAAAAGCGGAACGGTGAAATAGCGCACACACTCAAGAAGTATGGGCTAAACTGGACTCAAGCTAAGAAAGAAGCCAAAAATAGAACGCAATGGAGAAGAATAATTACCTCTACACCAATGGTAGAAGAGGTTCGGGATAAGTAAGTAAGTAAAGGTTAAGATAAATATTACCTTAACTTTTAAGAGGTACCTACGTCATCTACCCCTTAAAATATTTATGCAACCTGCATACTTCAGTATTGCTTAAAAATTAATGCAAACCGTTAAGTATATCATCGTTTTAAGATATACTTAAATTTTAAGGACAATCGGTACAAATGGGCATTAATGTCATAAATTTGAGGGTGACATGTGTAGATTACGAAAAAGAAAGATTTTTTTTTACAAATTCGCATATTTAAGGGTAGTTTTCATGAAACTAACATTTTTGGTACCACTGGACCATCTATCTATTATACAATTATTTTCATTATAAATGCTATTTAATTTAATTATTAAGAATATCTTATACAACTAATTTTGAATGTATTTTTGATAACCATATTTTTAATGAAATATTAATTAAAACATCAGTAAAAAAAGTTTCCTTAAGAAAAGTCGAATTTTCTTTTTTCGAACGTGGTGTATAATGAAGCTTTCGTATAATAAAATATATCGTTAAACGATAATAATACGTATAGTAGTGTAGCTCGTAGTACATATTATTATAGTAGTGTCAAAATTGTGAATTTTAGTCGTGAATACAGTGAATAAATCTTAATATCTAATAAATAACATCACAAAAGTTTTAGGCTGTTGTTTCATCTTGCTGCAGTTTCTAAATTTTTGAGGTTTTATTCGATATATTGAGTGCAAAAGTTAATTTTATATTTTTTTATCAAGTTCTGCAAATACAAGTTCGTACATCCTTGTAACGGACACCCAGTTTTTGTTATATTATTCACTATTTTCAACATCTTTAATAAAATGGTCTACATCAATTCTTGTGCCGCCTGTATCACTAATGTTAATAGGAATAATACAGGGTTGGCTTGTAGCGGGCCATGTAATTTTTATTTTTTATCATTATTATTATTATTATTATTATTATTATTATTATTATTATGCACTACAATAACTAACATAAAAAAATCAGCTATAACCTCTTCCACTAGCATTAAATGGTCATGGACATGTACTACATGCGAAATTATTACAACTGACAATAATCCCACTAACTATGACGAAAAACTAACATTGTCAACTGTGTTTAACACATCTGGAACTGAAGAAATCCGTTGAATTTTGTTGCTCCAAACTGGATGATTTTGAATCCAAAATAAATGAATTAACTAACAAAGTTAAATTACTTGACGAGATAAAAAATGATTGTGAATCATTAAAAATAAAAGTGGCTGATTTGGAGCAGCGGTCAATTTAGAAATCGTTGGTGTTCCGGAGAAAAAAAAATTAATAGAAATACTAACAACATTAGGCAACAATATAAAATATCCTATTGCTGCAGGCGATATCGATACTATTCATTGAGTTTCTTCTTTTAATTTTAAAAAAGATATGCTCAAAAATATTATTGTGTCAAGTGCGTGTAATATAAAGAACTTAAACGCTAGACAATTAGGCTATTGTGATGATAAACTACGGAGCTGAAACATCATCTTACATCATACATCTAAGGAGACCGCTCGTTTTGTTATTCAACTTGTATGGAACGACTTGATAGGAAATCAAAATCGTCGTAATTGCGTATCACCAGAATTGCAAGTGTTAATAGCTCTGAGATTTTTTGAAATATGTTTGTATCAAACTGACAATGGTAAGTGTCACATCTTTAGTCTTCTCATAATGGAAATATAAAAACACAAAAACCATGAATAGCAAGATCAAAAAATATTACATAAATTACTTACCTACCAAACTACATAACTATTTATTGTGTTCATAAATTAATATAATTTTATTTTACTGTATTCAAATAAACATTTTGCTGCAATTTTTATCTAACGGATAATAAACTCCATCGCCAGTTTGTAGCGCATGTGTATATTTAAAATATTCTGGCGGTAAAATGAAATTATTATTTCTAACAATTTTGTAATGTTCTACATATCTTACAAGAGATTTGCATGGTAATAGCCAGCCGACTGTTAGTCGAATAATTCGTCGGGTTTCTCTTGCACTGGCAAAAAAACTTCCCCAATTTGTGAAGTTTGGAGCAAATTTAAACTTGGAAAAAAGAAAATTTTATGAACTGCATTGATTGCACCCATATAAAAATAAAAAATCCCGATAAAGAGAGGCCACTCCTTTTTTGCAACAGAAAAGGATGGCACTCTCTTAACGTCCAAGTTGTCTGCGATGCAAATTGTAGGATTCTCGACATCAATGCTAGATGGCGTGGAAGTGCGCATGATGCTCGAATATGGGCTGATAGTTATCTAGCACGGAGATTTGAAGTAATCTATTTAAAATCATAAGTTAAACAGTATTTTTAAGATTTTATTGTTGCAGCAAGGAGAGTTAAATGAGATTTTATTAGGAGATAGTGGCTACCCATGTCGCCATTTTTAATTAACTCCCATTTTAAATCCACAGACACGTCCGCAGCGCAGATATAATTCAGCCCATATAGCAACTCGATGTTCCATCGAAAGATGCTTTGGACAGTGGAAGTCCATGTTTAGAGTTCTTCGATATGGCTTAATTATATCCTTAGATACTGCTGAAGCTGCTATAGCAGCAATGGCAGTTTTGTACAATATTCGTAAGGATATGGATAATGGTAAGGAAAACGATTATTTAAATTCTGCTTACGTAATATCACACAATAAACGTTCCACAAATTATTTCTAAATTCAACAAAATATTTAATATTTTTAGACATATCCTACATCTATAAATGATTTAACTCCTTAGAACCATATTAGACTTCTGATGAAGAATCAGTGTCCGATGAAAGTGATATCGAGGATTGCACAACGGTGCCAGTGCAGAAGGAACTCAACAGCAATATGCGAGGAACTGCGTTTAGATCGTCATTCATTGAACGTTATTCTCATTAGTAAAATACGTATAACACCTGCAATTCTGCTGAAACACAATGACGGCGATTTTGGTTTCCCATTAAGTTGTTTTCCAAGTTGAACAAGAAGTTGCAAAACTGATATTTTATCAATTTATATAACTAAAAATAAATAAATATATCATCACGGCATATTACCCATTGGTGGGTGTGCCAATCTGCTTTGTATACAGATTTCGGTAATGATAATGACACATTTGTTATAGTTTATAAATAAGAAAAACAATCACTTGTAAATTCAAAATAAAAATATTTCTTTATTTAATTACTAATTAATTCTTATATTCTAAGGTCTAAGTCTAGAAACACTGACTTAATTTTATTTTTAATAATTCTATTTCTAATAATTCTTTCTCCTTTTTTAATAATAAAATTTCTTCGTCCAATGCCATTCGTTTTTTCATATTTTCTAATTTATATGTCATAATTTATTTTTCTCTTTTTTGATTGCGCAGAAAAGATTCTTTTTCTATTTTTAATAATCCCTTCTCATATTCCGACATTGGTAATATTTTTGGTTTTTTATTTCTATTTTTATTTTCGTTACTTGAACCTGGCAGATTATATTGGGCTTGGGGAACGGTTTGAGTAAGGGTCTGGATTTAAGGATGGTGAGGAATATATTCTGGTTCAAATGTACTACAATAAAACGATAAATATCATTAATATATTTATTTTTAAGAAGGTGAAATAAACCTATACAATTAGTTTGTGAAAAATTATTAATTATACTCGTATATTTTATTTATATAAGTATTTTTAATTACACAAAAGAGTTGAACATAAGGAATTATTGTAAATAACAATTAACAAATCAATGAAAATTTGTTATGAGAAAATAATAATTTCAATTTATTTTTCAAGTTAATTAATTCCCACTTCAAAGAAATCTGTGAACTGTATAATGACGCACTACAAAAAAATTTAAGGCCACATATTTTGATTTGAGCCATTTAAATTGAATTGACTATTTTTAAATATTTACGCCTTTATTTACAGCCCAAATCAATTTGATTTAAAGAACCTAAATCATAAGCATGATTATGCGGCTTTTTGAAAAAGGCAATTCACTTGATTTATATTAATGTACAATTCCTTTTAATTTACACAATGCCCAGCTCTCACACAAAGTCAGTTATTGCTATTATCAGCATATAATATTTAACCATGAATTTTACTAAAAGTATTAAGATATACCTATTTACGTAAACAAAAATAATTTCTTACCCATTACCCTATATTTTTAAGCTTTTACTATTACCTATTACTGTAGAACAAACTGTACATAAAATATTAAAATAAGAAAAAATATATACCCAGTTGTAGCATTTAAGACCTGCACCGGACCCTGTTCCCACAAGGTTCTTGAGTTTTGTACCTCCAACTCAAATATTTGTTCAAACTAAAATAATAATTTGAATAATTAAAAAAGTAATATTATTAAACAGGTCTTACCGATTTTGTTACTGCAGCATCTGAATCATACTTGCTGCTGTCCACTACAAAATCGTCTGGACAAATGTCTTTAATTTGCCAATATTGGACAGTTGGGGTTTCTGGAGCAGATCCTCCTCCAGTGGTCTTTCTTTTTCTATCAAAACTGCCAACGTTTTCCTTTGATTGGCACTTCATTCTTCGCCATTGCTCTTTAATTCTATTCAATTCTCTTTCAAATCCATTTGCTCGAAACACACACTCAATATCCTTCCACGCTTCCATTTTTTGCTGCATACTTCTGGGGTCATTCGTTTTGCTTTCTATAATATTCTTCCTCTCAGTCACACACTCTATTAAAAGTTTCTTTTCGTCCACTCCCCAATTTTCTGTTCTTTCTCTCTTTTGCTTCACTTTCAAAGAACTCATCTTCAGTTAATTTTAACTAGCGACTCCTAAAATTTTCAGTTTATCTAAATATAGGTTAGGTATGTGATTAGTTACAAATTAATTTTATTAATTATTAATTTTATTTAATAAAATAAACTTATAATTTATACTCACTTTACCTTAAAAAAATATTTTAATTGTTTTAGAGAACCTGACAGAATGAAAACTACGGAAACTTGCGGTCACTCTATTAGGATTTGCGATGTTGCCAAGTGTATTTTTCACTAATCACTTGTATTAGTTAGAACGCTCTAGTATCGAGCTCTGAATAGCCTATGTTTTAAAATGTGTTTTTACGCTAATACTTGTTTTAACTAATACAGCCTAGTATAGAACTTTAGTATAGAGCTGTGAATAGCAGCCAGTATCCCGATAGATAAAACGGATATTCCAATTTACAATATTATTGCTGATGTAGAATATGCACTTTGTAGTACCCAAGATGCAGATTTGAAAAACAATTGTATAGCAGGTTTTACCAATATAATGACCAATTATTTAAATAAACAAAATAACTTACAAGGACATGAACTAATAACCAAAAATCTATAATAAAACTATAACTTTTTTAAAAAAACAATAAAGAGACACTAATAATAAAATCAGATAAAACAAAGAAAACAGTAGCCATTAAGAAACAATATTATGAGGAAAAAATGTCAAATTTATTAAATGATAACAATGTGTACCAACCGTTAGCAGACGATATTACCAAGAAACTACAAAATAAAAATAATTTAATCATAAAAAAATTACACTGCCAATTTTATAGATGATAGTACAAAAAAACAATTAATAACAGAAAATGCTGTACCCCCCAAATTGTATAGTTTAATTAAAGACCATAAACAGGATCTGCCGTTAAAGCCTATTGTGGCTGAAATCAATTCCCCAACATACAGACTATCAAAATTTCTGGGAGACATTTAAAAAAATATGGAACATGATGAATACTTAGTAAAAAATTTATACACCAAAAAGATTAAAATCCCTGATAATTACTTACTAGTCTCTTTTGATGTGGTTTCCTTATTTACAAATATTCCATTAGAGTTAATTGAAACTGTCATTACTGAAAAATGGAACATTATCAGTTTGAAAACAAAGATTCCCCTAAATACGTTCCTTGAACTGATTAGATTTTGGTACAATAGTAGGTACTTCTCGTTTAATGGCCAATTTTATAAACAAATTTCTGGCACAAGCATGGGGAGCCCACTTTCACCCATAATAGCCAATTTGGTCATGGATTATGAATTGACATCTGTGCTTAAACAGTTACCTTTTGAAATAAGTTTTATTAAAAAATATGTGGATGATATTATTACCATGGCACCAGCAGACCAAATAGAATATATGTTGAATAAGTTTAATAGGTTTCATCCTAATATACAATTCATCATAGAAAAAGAACAAAACAAACAAATACCATTTCTAGATATTTTATTGTTACATAATGAAGATAACACAATTGACACGAAATGGTATCGAAAACCATGTGCCTCAACGAGATTCTTGAACTTCAAAACTTATCATCCGATCCATCAAAAAATCAATGTCGCTCTCAACCTGAAAAACCGTGCCCTGAAATTAACAAGTAATAAGCATCACAAAGATATTAAAAACATTGTAAAGAACCTGCTCTTGACTAATAACTACCCAAACAAACTAACCAACAAAATAATGAATACATCAGATTCTGTCAAACTAAATAATATTAATGAAGTTAGATATATATCATATACTGCTGCTGTACATTGCTGCCGCATATGTTTTTGTATTGCTCTTGAATTATTGATTTCTTATTGGTTATTCGTCAAATTCATAATTAGTTTTTGGTATCACTGAATAGTGTGCTCAGTTTGTGAGTGGTTTTGTTTTTGTCTTTTGGTTCCAGTGGGGTGAGTTTTCTTATATATTATATATTTCTTCTTCTCAGTTTTTTAGTAACTTGGCTCGCTTCTTTTAGTCAAGGTTTATACTTGTTAATTAATAAACTGTCAATTATCATTAATATTAACTGTTTCTACTGGGTGATTAGTATATATTGCATATACTGGGTGTTGTTCAATTTATTATTTAATTTTTTCGTCTTTCTTCATTCTTATGGTGTGTTCCGTAAATCAACTGGTAACGTACCTGTATGACCGGTTCTTGGTTGAGCGTTCCGTAAATGCTGAAAAGTTACATAAGTATTATATTCGGAACGCAGTTGCTGAAAAAAACTCGTTACCGGTCGTATCACAACAACCAGCAAAATTTCTTGGTTTCCGCGGTGAATCCATCCCCACCACAACTTATCTGTCATGTGTTCTTGTATGTCAAATTGTTTATAAAGGTTATAATCAGTTGTAACTACAATGGAAGTTTCGTGGGAGGTTTGTATATTAATATAATTATATTAAATCATACCTTTTATTAATTTATAACTTGTATTTCAGAAAAACAACATAAATTACTTCTGTTTTCAATGTAAAAAAACTTGGGAATTTTTGAAAACTTACATGCTATAGCGCAACACGAATGTTTATCACAATATGATAATGTTGCAATAGACAACAATGAAGTGTTTGGTGTTCGTGAGAATACAGAACAACAAACAAATGTCAATGACAAAGATGACAACCAGGATAACGGCCTAAAATGGTGTGACAGTGATGTTCGCCTTCTTATAGATACATACTCGGAACAAAAATCAAAATTCGATTCACCTATGTATAATAATATCGCTGTGTGGAAGAAAATTAGTGCTAAATTGGCGGAACAAGGAGTTCATAAAAGTCATGAAAAATGCAGTGAGAAATGGCGAAATCTTAAAAAAAGATACAATCAAATTTTACAACATAATTCAAGTACAGGAAGAAACAAGAAATACTGGATGTTTTCGACGTAAGTACTTGAACACTTGAACCAATACTTACTATCAGATTTGAAGATCTTCATGACAATCATCTTATCTCTATGGAGTTTTGTTTTGTGTATTCACTGCAAATATTTATATAGGGCCACTTTTACATGTACGGTATAAACAGTGGTATAAACCTTGGATATCTTATTCCACAGATAAACAAAAAAATATAGCATCGAAATTATAACTCAAATTGTCAAATTTGCATTAAATGTCAAATCCTGTTGCGATATTTTTCTATTTTTCTAAGGAATAAGCTATCCATGGTTTATACCGTACATGTAAAAATGACCCTTAATGATTTTTAGAAGTACTGTCTTAAATTTTGACTGAATTTTATCCACAGATTTTTTTTAATGTAAAATTACAGGCATTACATGATATTTACTTCCATAATCCCCAAATACATCCGGTAGCTGTGGCAACAAGTTCTGGAAAATTAAAATTACGGGAGGACTACAAAAAAAAAGAATACAGAGACAGGTTCCCAAGCTTCTTGATCAAGAGATTCTATTTCTAAATTAGGTATTTTCGGTAATTCTTATTTAATATTCATATATTTTTTTGTATTTCATTGAAGGTATTGACGAAACTCCGTCGAAGAAAAAAAAAACGTAGAGACACTCGTAAACAAGAAAACAGAGACATGTTCCCAAGATTCTTGTTCAAGTGATTCAACTTCTGAATTAGGTATTTTCAATAGCTCTTGTTTAATATTCATATATATATATTTTAAATTTCATTGAAGATGTTCACGAAACCCCGTCAAAGAAAAAGAAATTTGAAGAGGCACTCGTAAATAAGAAAAGGGATACCGAAAAAGTAACTGCTGACAAAAGTCTATCAAGGACACAAAGAATGATTAAAAGAACAAGAAAAGAAAATACTGACGATGCGAAAGAACGACGACATAGAGAAAAAATGAAGCAGCTAGCAGAAATGTTTGACTGGTTTTAGATGTACCTGGAAAATAAGAAGAAATAAAGGTTTTTTTATAAAGCCGTTATTTGTTTGGGTGATTTTTTAAATGAAAATCATACAAACACATTAATTATAAACGTGTAAATAAGAATTATATTTATTTTGAAAGAATTTTTTTATTTTTTATACAGCGAGATTTGTATGTTTACAAACAATACATTTTTTATAATTAAATAAATGTTATAAAATAAAGAAACACTTTTATTCTTAAATAAAACAGTTTTCCTGCAGTTACATTGCAATATCTGTACATATACGATTTCGTTTTTCAATACCACGGCGCTTTCTTTTCCCTATTTTTCTATCTTCTATTTCTACATGTTCGTCATCATTATTATGAATTTCATTTATATTCTCATCCAATTGAAAGTCATTTTGTAAAATGCATATATTATGTAATACGCAGCTTGCAATTACATATTTTGGAATCCACTGTAAACTTCTGACATCCAAAAATTTCATGGATCTCTGACGATTTTTCAAAAGACCAAATGCTCTTTCGATTGTACTACGAGCAGATGACAATCTGAAGTTGTAATTCCTCTGCTCAGGTGTAAGATGTCCATGATCCTTATACGGCGTCAATAAAGTGGGTAGACATGGATAAGCTTTATCTCCAAGTAAGTGTGAATCATTTGGAAATTTCTCAGCATTATTCATGAACTCCCAGACTTCGCTTCGTCGTAATACTGTTGCATCATGAGTAGATCCAGCTTCTCCCACGTAACAATTCGTGAACATCAGACGATGGTCACATACTCCCTACAAATAAGGAATATATAAAACTGTTCACAAAGAACTTCTTACAATCAAAATAATAATTACTTGTAAAACAATGCATGGAAAAATTTTCCTACATATATATGCTTGGCCGTTTTCTTTGGGCAATGGTATGGGGATATAACAACCATCTATGCATCCAATAGTAGATGGAAATCCCATATTTTCGAATCCTCTAATGACTTCAGCGGCATACTCTCAGTTACACGTCTTACTAATCTCAGTGCAGTTGCTTTCCCTACATTAAATTTAGTGCATATTGATCTGAAATACAAAATTAATAGCTAATAAAAGTTGCGTTTCGGCATTTATCGTATGCCTACCTTTATCATTTATTAATGATGATATTTCATCTCTTATTACATTTAAAACATAATTAAACGCATTTCTAGACATTCTGAAATTTTGCCTAAATTCATTGTCTGTGTATTGGTGAACAACGGTTAATATGAAATCCTTTACTCTTGGTCTTCGTCGAGCTGGAAAAGTATAATGATAATGAAAAGAAAATCATTGTTGAACAGTTTTAAACTTACCAAAGTTTTCATTATCATCTGATTCTGAACTATCAGATGAAAATATTAAATTATCTAATAACATGAAGTTTTCAATATCACTGGCATCACTGTCATCATACATTTTCATATATATTTAAACGTACGTTATTGGTATTGTATCACCCAAAAAATCTTTTAAATTGCAGGTTAGGGAGTTCAAATATCAAACAAAGATCGTGCCGGTAATGCGTTCCGTTAAAGCAAATAAAACTACAGTAACCGCGGTTAACCGCAACCAGGTTTACGTTACTTCACTTTTATTTACGGAACATACTATTAATCTGCATTACTCTCTTCATAATGAGTGATTCTATGAATTGTAACTGTTGCAACAAAAAAACGGAAAAGCATCGCTTAGTTACCTGTTCAGTTTGTAAACAATATTATAGTTTTGCATGTGCAGAATTAACTGCAGATGAGGCTAGGAAAATTCGCGCTGGTTTAAATGGATTGATATGGAATTGTTCTTCATGTGACACACTTAGTAATGATCTAGATTCAGTAAAATCACTTATTATTAGTCTTCAAAAAGACATAGCTGATTTAAAAACTAACATTAAAAGTAATGATACATATCAATCAAAATTGGTTTTAACTGAGGAAATAATTCAAGAAATTTTTGAACGTGAAAAAAGGAAAAATAGTATCATGATTTATGGTTTGCAAGAGAATAATTCTCAAATTCAAAGTGATCAGTCTACTGAACAATCAACATCCGATATTAAAATTATACATGAACTATTAGGTGAATTAGGTATTCCCTCTCTCACCGACCATAGTAAACCTCTTAGATTAGGTCGTTATGATGCAACAGCAGAGCGACCACGTCCCATTAAAATAAAATTCTCTCGCAATGAGGATATAGGTAAAATCTTTAAAAACATTAAAAAAAGTCAAAGCGATTAATAAGTGGTCAAATATATCGGTATCTAATGACAAAACTCCTATGCAGATTAAACATTTTAAATTGGTTAAAAATGAGCTACAAAATCGCTTAAAAAATGGGGAAAGTAATCTGCATATCAAACATGTGAATGGTGTCCCAAAAATTGTGCAGTCGTCGGAAAACTAAATAAGCCCAACAGTTGTCCTATGTCTTTACTGTTATTATCAGAATACCAATGGTCTTAATTCTAAGTGTACAGACTTTTATGTTAATTGTTGTGTTGTCTCTTTCGATATAATGTTTTTCACTGAAACTTCGCTTACACATTCCATTCAAAATAACGAATTATTTACGTCGAACTATAACATAATTCGCTGTGATAGAGATTTTTCCTTGACTAAACGTTCAAAAGGTGGTGGTGTACTACTAGCAATCAGAGAACATATTTCATTTAAGTATTTAAATTCATTTAATATCTCAAATATTGGTCCCCTAGTTGATTTTTGTGCATGTCGTTGCAGTTTTAATAATTTTACGTTCATTGTAGGTGTCGCATACATACCACCTGATATATCCAATAATGAACTCATCATGTTTTTAGATGCTTTAAATACATTCCTGATCAACGAAAATATAATTCTTGTTGGTGACTTCAACTTACCGAATCTTTATGAACAAACAAGAAATTGTGCTAAATCTTCTTCATTTCGAAATTTTTGCAATGCATTAAATCTTGTGCAACATAATAACATCAGTAACTGTAATGGAAGGAAATTAGACTTAATTTTGTCCAACTTTTGTGTCAATCTTAAAACTGATAGATATGACTTTTCATTAGTTAACGAGGATAGGCACCACCCTGCCTTATCATTTATATTTGATATCCCTAGTTGTAATAAAGTCACAAAATTTCAATCTGCTTCTGTCGTAAATTATAATTTTAAAAAAGCAGATTTTAATTATATGAGGATTTATATTCCACAGATTGGTCAAGCCTAAATCAATGTCAATATGTTAATGAAGCTGTGGATATGTTTTATAACATATTATATTCAATATTTGATATGTCAGTACCCAAACAGATACGTAAAAATTCTAAGTATCCTCCTTGGTTCTCACCTCAAATTAAGTATAATTTAAAAATAAAGGATTACTATAGAAGAAAATGGATCAAAACCAAAAGCGATTTTTATGGCAATGAATTTAAAAGAATGAGACATTTAGTAAAATTCCAAATTCACGAAGCGTACAATAATTTTGTTCATAACGTGCAAGTAAATATAAAATCAAATCCTTCAGACCTGTGGAAGTTCATTAATTTGAAGCGAGGTACTACTCGCATTTCAAGCAATCTTCATGATGATAATCATGAGTATAATTCCCCCAAAGAAGTTGTTAATGCATTTGCAAAGTTCTTCTCAGGTTTTTTTCTCACCTAGTTCATCCAATGTGATTTGCAGTGACTGTACTAACTATCAATCATTTCAGTTTTATAAGATTAATGAAGACGATATCATCCCTTTGATGGCTTCTTTTCAAAACAAATTTACTGCGGGGGACTACCGCAGATTTATTTTTGCCAAACCTCTAACTATCATAATCAATTTGGTATTCAGTACTAGCGTTTTCCCAGAGAAATGGAAACGAACAAGAATAACACCTGTATTCAAAAAAGGTGATAAATCCTGTATCAACAATTATCGTCCAATTTCCATCTTGAATAATTTTGCTAAAGTTCTTCAATTGGTAACTTATAAATTTCTTCATACCAATACACGATGTTTGATATCTACGGCACAACATGGATTTATGGCAGGCAGATCTACAATAACGAATCTTGCCTCTTTCTCACAATACATTTCTGAGGTGTTAGATGCTAGAGGTCAAGTAGATACTATATATACAGATTTATCACGTGCATTTGATTCCATCGATCATGGCCTACTACTGAACAAAATAAGTAATTTAGATGCAGCTCCGTCTGTTGTCTCGTTATTAAAATCTTATGTAGATAATAGAGTCTGTTGGGTGTCGTATAATGGTTTCGAATCATTCAAGTTTATTACTGTTTCAGGAGTACCCCAGGGCTCGAACCTTGGACCACTTTTATTTAACTTGTTCATAAATGACCTTCTTACATCCCTTAATTGTCATGTCTTAGCTTATGCCGATGATATAAAACTTTTCTCATCTATAAATACTCTTAATGATGCTCTTCAACTACAATCAGATATTGACTTTATATCTCATTGGTGTATTGAAAATAAACTAATCTTAAATGTAAACAAATGTTGCACTGTTACTTACACTCGCAGAAAGATTGTTTTGGAGTATTCATACAAGATGCAGGATGTTATTTTAATGAAAAACAATTCTATCAAAGATTTAGGTGTCACGTTTTGTAAAAACTTTACTTTTCTTTAGCAAGTAAACAATATTAGTAACTCTGCTAGCAAAACACTAGGTTTTATAATGAGAATCTCGAAATATTTTACTAATATTACGGTTTTGAAATCTTTATTCAGTGCATATGTCTCGAGTAAACTCGAATATGCGTGTTTGGTATGGTATCCTTCACATGCTTATCAGTTACAGATATTGGATCAAATTTACCGTATATTCTTAAAATTCCTCTCATTTAAAATAGACAAGGTGTATCCAGAAAGAGGTATAGAGCAGGAATCGTTACTTCAGCGACATTCCATGACATCCCTTGCTGATAGGCGAGAATGGGCCGCTACTAGATTCCTCAAGAACTTGGTCAGCAACAAGACAGATGCACCTTTCCTTCTATCTAGGGTATTATTCCACGTTCCCAGACTAGCATCAAGGCACTCCAAATCGTTCCTTCTACCGCCAACGCGTACCGAAGTAATGAAACATTCACCAATATTTATATGTTGTAATGCAGCTAACCTTTTGATTGAAGTTATTTTCATCTAATCTAATTTATCGATTGTATTAAATATTTCTTTGTTTTTTTCTCTGTTTTGTATTTTTGTACTGTAATTGGCTACTGTTGGGCAATAAATTTATTATTATTATTATTACCGTATATAAAAGAATTAGCGCCAAAATTTAAAAAATAATTAAACAAAAATTGGACTTAAATATCGCTTTTAAACAACATAAAACAGAAAATAACTTATTTAGCATAATCAATGACACAACAAACAAAGAACTAAAATCCAATTTAATATATAAAATTCCATGTAAAAATTGTAATAAAACTTATACAGGACAAACAAAAAGATACTTAAAAATACGCCTAGATGAACACAGAAGAAACTCCAACAATAATAATAAAAATATAAAATGTGCTCCAGTATTTCTTTGGACTCATCATTAAGATAAAAAATTCGTGAAAATCGTTCCAGATTAACACCAATAATTGAAACTATAATTTTATGCGGTCGACAAGGTCTTGCTCTCAGGGGGCATAAGGATTTTGGTGAATTTAAATTGACGAATCCTGACGAAAATGATGGAAATTTTCGAGCACTGCTACGATATAGAGCCACGGGCGGAGATGAAACACTTAAAAAGCATCTAGAAATATCATCAAAAAATGCAACATATTTAAGTCCAAGAATCCAAAATGAAGTGTTCAGTGCGTGTAATAAATTAATTCTTCGAAAGATTGTTGCAAAAATAAATTCTGTTAAATTATTTTCAGTTTTGGCTGACGAGACCAGCGATATAGCTGGCATAGAACAATTTTCTGTATGTGTTCGCTACATCGATACTGATATAGGAAAAAGAAGAAAAGATTTTTTAGAGTTTGTACCTGGACCTTACAGGACCTTACAGGAAAAGGTCTTGCAAATATTTTAATTGAGACTCTTGTTAATTTACAAATAGACTGTAATTTTTTGATTGGTCAAGGATATGACGGAGCGGCAGCAATGAGTGGTCGGTTTCATGGGGCACAACAATATGTGTCTGAGAAATATGATTTAGCTATTTATGTGCATTGCACATCTCATAGTCTGAATCTGGCCATTTCTGACGCCTGTGAACTACCTTCTATAAGAAACTGTATGGGAATCCTTAGTAGTGTATACAACTTTTTTAACACACCGAAACGACAAGCAATGCTTACTGATTCAATAGAGAAATTAACACCTAAAGCTTCAGCAACTCGGCATAAACAGTTGTGAGCAATGAGATGAGTTGTGCGCAACGAGATGAGTTGAACGCCATAAATCAGTTCAAGTTTTTGTCGAACTTCAAAAGGCAACAATAAATGCATTGGAAAATATTTCATCCTGGTATGATAAAACAACTTCCTCGGCAGCACTTAGGTGCACTTAATAGTCTAGAATTTCAAGTTTCTCTTAGAGTTATCTCAAAAATCTTTGCAATCACACTTGAAGCAGAAAATTTAGACCTATCTGCTGCTTTGAAATTAACAGAAGATTCAATTGATCTTCTCATGAATATGCGGAAGGATGCTGAATCGGAATTTAAGACATTTTCAATGTTACATCAGAAATGTGTGAAGAGTTCGAAATAGATATACTTATTCCTCGTCGAACTGGAAGACAAATTCAACGTTATGGCAAATACTCCAGAAGAATATTATACAATATCTGTATTTATTTCTTTCCTTGATTCTGTCATTAATCAAATTAGAGACCGTTTGCAAAAACATAAAACTATTTTGGAGAGTTTTATGTGCCTTTTGCCAAATCGTTCAGGGTTTACCACAATGCAGGAAAAAAATGCTAAAACAATCCTACAAAAATATGAACGTGTTGTTACCTGTGGTATTGACGAAGGAATTGGAGAACTGAAACTTCGGTGGCGACACGTTATTAATAATGGAAATGTACCAAAAAATGCTCATCAGACATTTGCAATGTGCGACGTAAAAATATTTCTAACAGTACACAGCCTACTGCATTATACTTGTAACATTACCAGTTACAACTGCGGAAAGTGAACGCTCTTTTTCCACGCTGAGACGGTTAAAAACGTATCTGCGTAATACTATCAGTGAGGATATACTAAATGGATTGACATTATTAAATATACACCGAGAAATTGTGGTCACAGCAGATGATATTTTGGATGAATTAGCTAAAAATCCAAGAAGGCTTGAGTTGTGTTTGTAGCTATTATTTAATATTACATTGTTTATAGAGATTTTTTAATTATACGTATGTATGTATATATTATACTCGTGCATATTAATAACAATAAAAATATATGACAAATTTTTAGTTCTCCTTGAAACACCCCCATAACAGAATCCTGCGTAAGCCACTGTAAGTAACATTTTATTCTTTTTATTTTTGATGACACCTTTGATTTTGTAAGATGGATTTCACAGATCCAGCGCGACCATCGATGTAACTAAAATGGGCGCGCCCAACGGAGTGTTAAATAAACCTCCAAATGTCATTCTCAAATTGTTTAATTTCATTTTTATATTTATTTCCTCAAAGCTTATTGAAAGAATATTTCTTTTATTAAATTTACTTTTTGTAGATACCTTTGAAATAGCAGAAAAAAGTTAAATACATATATTGATAAAGATACAGGCACAGAAGCTTCAAGTGGAAGCAACAATTTTTCTATAAGAAAAAGAAGTAGACAGTGACGCAATAATCAGCAGTGATTCCGATTCCTAAGAAAAGACAAAAAATGACACTACACCATTTACGTATAATTACGCACCACAAACAGTCCTGCTTCATCGTGTAATACTCCAGTTTCTTCATCCCCCAATAATTTTCAACAACTGAAAATTAATTAACTGGAAAAAATGCAAGCACAATTTGATCAACAAGGTATTATATTAAATAAGTTATTTGAATTACACAACTCAAGTAAAAAGTATATACCAATTAAACCTGAAAGCACACCGGATTTTCCACTGGAATCCTTAGACGAATATCAAATATTTGAAACCTATTTAGATGCAGACGAAGGATATTATTATATAGTAAAAATGAGAAATTTATTATATATATATATATATATATATATATATATATATATATATATATATATATATATATATATATATATATATATTCTAAATAAAATTAATTTGACAAATCCCGATTAGCCTCCGTTGGGGGTTTTACTGGTCGCCAAGGTACTATGGATATATTAAAACATATATTCACTAATAAATTGGCAATGGAATTTAATTCATTTAAAGAAACAAACGCATGTAATAGAATATATATATATATATTATTATTTCCACTCTTTTGTTGCGCCCGACCTCAGGAATCCTGGGTACCATTGACCTGCCTCTAAGTAATTGCTGGATAGGCTAGGCGCAGACGATGGATGTGCCCAGATGGTTGGGACAGCCACCCAGGTGGTCGGACTGACTTTGTGTAGTGTTATTATTATTATTATTACAGAACCAGTCCATCAATCATTTGGAAGTGAAACACATGAACTCGTAGGACAAGCCATTACAGGTGTCCCTCAAGAAAGTGTTCTTGGTCCCCTACTCTTTTCTTATATAGTAATGACCTTCCAAATATGTTTAAAAATGCTGATATTTGTTTATTTGGTGATAATACTTCCTTTATCGTCTCTGCTTTGCGCACACCTGAATTTGATAATAAAATACAAGAATGTATTGATATGAATTCTTTGTGCAAAGACAATGCTGTAGTCCTTAATGTTGACAAAACACAGTTAGTTCAGTTTATGTTAAGGGTTGATACTTTTAATATTTCAACTCAATTTGACAATATTACAATCAGTAGAACTCTTAGAAAAAGTGGATTCGAAAGGAATAAAATAGATCCATGTGTGTACAAACTTGTGACAAAAGAAGGTACTTCAATATTGACAGTTTATGTGGATGACATATTTGTAATGTCAGAAAATGAAAATAGTCGGGAAAATGTCAAGAAACTTCTAAGCAAATCTTTTGAAGTCAAATATATTGGTTTATTAACTCATTTATTGGGTGTACAGTTTAATTATTCAGGTAAGAATGAAATAACTCTAACACAAACGAAGTATATTGAAACATTATTACAACGATTTGGACTTCAAGATGCAATGAGTGTAAAAACACCTATGGAATCACGACCGGATTTCCTCGATGAAGAAGTCAAAGAAGTATCAGAAAATTTTCCTTTCCGAGAAATAATCGGAGGACTACTGTATTTAGCTCGAAGAACGAGACCTGATATTTCGTTTGCAGGTGGAAGATTATCAAAGTATTGCTGTAATTTTAATAGAAAACACTGGGAGGCTGCGAAGAGGATACTCAGATATCTCAAATTTACAAAAGATTATGGCATAACCTTCAGACAAACAGGTGAGCGACTTACAGCATATTCAGATGCTGATTGGGCAAATAATTCATGAGATCGTAGAAGTACATCAAGTTACGTGATAGTACGAGCTGGAGGACCCATATTTTGGAGAAGTGTAAAGCAAACTACAGTTGCACTTAGTACTATGGAAGCTGAATATATCGCTTTATCAGAATGTACTAGAGAAGTGACTTGGATGAAAAACTTGCTTAACTCACTCGATCTGGAAAGAAGAGAAGATGGGTCAACATCAATTCGATGTGATAATCAGGCTGCAATAGCGCATGCTATCAACTTCATTGATAAATCAAGAACGAAACACATTGGAATTAGATATCATTTCATCAGAGAAAAATTAATGGATAGTACAGTCAAAGTGGAATACGTACCTACGGGACAAAATGTTGCAGGCCTACTGACTAAACCTTTAAACTTCAAGCTGCATGAAATACACCGAGAGAAGATAATGCAAACAAAGAAATTTGCGAAATGACTTCTAACAAAAGTCATTTCGAAGGGGAGATTGTTATATTTTCTAAATATTGCAGATCATAGAGTGCAGTAGAAGTAACAAAAATAGATGTGATGTGACATGTCGAATATAATATCCATTGTGTAATTATTTATATGTTAATAAACAGTTTAAGGTTTACTGTATATTTTTATTGAAAACCCCAAAAAGGAACACACTCAAAATTTAAGGACAGTATTTAATCATTTGAAACAAGCAAATTTGAAAATACAGCTAGACAAATCCGAATTTCTGCGTAGAGAAGTAGCATATCTTGGACATGTAGTAACCCCCGACGAAGTAAAACCCAATCCTGACAAGATTCATGCCATTCAAAATTACCCACTACCCAAAAATACTAAAGAAATAAAAGCATTTTTAGAACTTTTAGCATATTATAGAAAATTCATTAAAAATTTAGCACAACTCACAAAACCCATGACTAAATGTTTAAAGAAAGATGCTACAATTAAATACAACGATCGCCAATATATTCAATGTTTCAATACCTGTAAAAATCTGCTAATGAACGACCCCATCTTACAATATCCAGACTTTAAGAAACCATTTAATCTCACCACCGATGCAAGTGATTACGCCTTAGGAGCAGTGTTATCACAAGGCCGTATCGGATCTGTTCTGCCCATTGCTTACGCAAGCAGAACGCTCAATAGCACTTAACAAAATTACAGTACAACGGAAAAGGAATTATTAGCCGTAATATGGGCAACGAAATATTTTAGGACATACCTTTACGGAAGAAAATTCAAAATTATAACAGACCATAAGCCATTACAGTATTTACACTCATTAAAAGAACCCCATTCCAAATTAATGCGTTGGAGACTCAAACTCGAGGAATATGATTACGAAGTAATTCACAAAAAAGGATCCCTGGATACAAATGCAGATGCGCTCTTACGCATCGAACTAAATGTAAACTCAGTAGATTCAGACTTCCAATATCTTTTCGACCTCATAGAAAATTTCAATATAACTATAACCCGACGACACCCAATCTTTAATAGCTCAACCAGACGAAGACGAACAGAAAGATCCCGAAAACGACAAAACCATTCGTTCAAAGCCCGAGAATCCCATAATTGGTATAACAATTACTGAATCACCAGTAAATTTCAGCAAAAACCAAATTTTTATAACTCAAGTAAAACACTCTCCGTCCAAGCCAAAAAATTAAGAAATTTCATGTTGACAAAATGAGAATCTACATTCAAATATCAGAAATAAATTTTGAAAACGAGATTGTTAAATTCATTAAAGAATACATTCAACCACGTGTTAAATACTATTTATACTTTGAAAGTCCCATTTACGAACAATTTAGTAACGTTCTACAAAAATATTTTAAAAACTCAGAAATTATGTTTATCAATAGTAATTCAAAATTAATAGACGTAGAAGAAGATGATGAAATCTTACAAGTCATTACAAACTATCACGAAGGTAAAACGAACCACCGCGGAATTAACGAAGTTCACACACAAATCAAAAAGCGATACTATTGGCCAAATCAACTAAAAACTATCACTGACTTTGTAAATAAATGCGAAATCTGTTTGGCAGCGAAATACGAAAGAAATCATATCAAATCCAAGCTTAATATTAGGGTCAACCGGGGTAAGTGTGGAAATGGGGTAGGTGTGGCCACGTCTTCCTATTCGGTACCAAATTCATAATTCTGTAAATTAGTACTATTTTTAATGAAATTTACGTGTTGTTTAGCTGTATCAAAATTTAGAACAGATTTATGTCATAACAGCAAATTTTATAATTAATCTAAAAAGTCACTTGGTCCAAATACAAATCAATTTCGAACATGTTACGTTTCATTTGATAATAAAAAAATTTAAACACGGGTTTTTTCAGAATGTAATATCAATTTAACACAATACAATAATAATGATGTTTGTGTATTGAAATATACAAATTTATTTATTTATAACATTTTAAACTTGGCGCCACATTTACCCCATAGTAAATTTTAGTTGGGTAAGTGTGGTATCACTGTTCGGTGTAAGTGTGGTTCGTTCGCAAAGTGACAGCTGCAACAATATTGTGTTTCAACAAGCCTGTTATATCAGATCTTAGGTAAGTGGAGCAATGTTTGGGTAATATGATATATTTTGTAACGTTCTTAAATTTAAATTATAGATCATGCCGAGGAAATATATAAGAAAAACTAAACGTGGCGTAGGTGGGCGGTGGACATTAGAAAATCTTGAAAAAGCCATACAAAATGTAACGGAAGGAAAAATGACATTACGTGTTGCTTCGGAAACGTTTGGGATACCCAAGTCTACACTAGGATTGAAAATAAAAGGATGGAAAGGAAGAAAAGTATCAACAACGAAGGGTGGTGGAGGGAGGAGCACAGACCTAGGTGAGGCAGTAGAACAGCGGTTAGTAAAATATTTAAAAGTCCTGCATAAAGCTGGTTTCGGTTTTTCGAAACGGGAAGTACAGGGAGTGGTTGAAAAGTTTGTTAAAGATTATGGTTTAGAAACTAGATTTAAGAATGGAATACCAGGACATGATTGGTTCAAATCTTTTTGTTTGCGCCATAGGCTCTCACTAAAAAAACCAGAAAAATTGGAAAGCTCTAGAGCAAGGCAGTCAAGTGATCCATATATAATTTATGATTTTTACACAAAAGTAGACAAAATAATTAAAACATATCACTTGGAGAATGCTCCCGAACGTATATTCAACTGTGATGAGACGGGATTCACATTAGATCCAAATAATACAAAAATTGTCTCACCAGTCGGGCAGTCAACTAAACGAATAACATTTGGAACTGGAAGAGATTCAACGACAGTATTATTTTGCGTGGCTGCAGATGGATCTAAATTAGCACCTCTTATCCTTCACAAAGGAAAACATAAATGGAACTCTATGATTGGTAAGAAGGCGTACCCAAATACGAGTTATCATGTATCGGACAATGGATGGATGACTGAGGAAGTTTTCAAATCATGGTTTAAAAACGTATTTGTACCGAATGTGCAATCTCCTGCATTATTGATTTACGATGGACACTTATCGCATATTAGTGTTGATCTGGTTGAAAGTGCCATTGAAAATAACATAATTATTCTTAAGTTACCGCCTCACACATCACACATATTACAACCGTTGGATGTTGCTGTATTTAAAGGCATAAAGAACAAGTGGGATGTTCTGCTTGCAGAATGGTGTAGACATAATTATGGCAAACGATTGAGTAAATCAGAATTTGCGGACTTAATTGGTCAGGTTTGGACTGATGTGAATTCTCAAACAATAAAGAACGGATTTCGGAAAACTGGTATTTACCCTCTAAATAAGGATGTTATACCAAGAACAAATTTTGACCAGGACAAACTAGATCGATATGATTCTATGAAAAAAGCACAAGATGATGAAAATGGATCTACCAATCAAAATGACATTATTTCGCAAGAACCCATAATTGCAACTCCCTCGACCAGCCAAAAAAACCTTTCATGCTCATCTGATTCACGTGTTTCTCTGTTTTCACAAAATATGGAAATTCCTCAAACTGTAATTTCACCAAGTAAAATTTTTGAAAATATTTTACTTTCTACTGTTAAACAGAGTCCAATTGCTGATAAAAAGGTGAGGAGAAGAATAGATATTGCCGAAGTCATAACAGAAAATAATTATTTTGAATACTTAAAGAACAAAAAGAAAATTAAAGATTCAGTCAAAACAAAAACCATGAGTAAGAATATGGAAAAAAACAAAAACGATAAAAGCAAAAAAATTAAAACTAATAAAAAAGAAATTAAAACGGATAGTACAGATAGTGAAGAAGAAGTGGAAGTTACATCTGGTGAAAGTTCTGCATATGAGATTGAAAGTGAAGACGGAGAACCTTCTTTAGTTTCACCTACTGTTGAAAATATAAAAAAGGGTTCATTTATATTGGTGAAATTTAAAGGTGGTAAAAGAAATGCAAGTAATTACTTTTATGCGTGTATTGTTCAAAACATTGAAGAAGAATTCGACGATATTACAGTTATGGCGCTAAAATGTCTTGACGAAACAAAAAAAAAATTTATTACTAACGAAAATGACATATCTTCAATTAATTTTGAACAAATTGTAAGTGTTCTGCCTACCCCAAACATTATTATGAGTGGCAATAGGCTAAAATATGTATTCAGTAAAGCCATTAATGAAATATTTGAAAAATAATGTTTAAATAACAAATTTAATAAACAATAAATATAATTTTTGTATCGAAAAATTGTGTTTTTTTTTTCCTCTATTTCACCACACTTATCCCATAATCCTTACTGAATAAATAGATGAAGAAATTATAGCTAACCACACTTACCCAAAAATGATCCACACTTACCCGTTTTGAGGGAAAGTGTGGCCACTTTTTCAGTACATAAGAAAGTGAAAAAAAATATGTATTTTTTTGTTTAAAAAGAGTTTCAAAAAACTGAGTGATAAAAAAATAATTAAGCTATATTTACACATTTTAATGATAAATTTATCTTCAAAATTAACTGTTTTATGTTTGTTTAAAGTTGAAACTATGAATTTTCCGGTCACGCTTACCCCGGTTGACCCTACCCCTACTCCTAATAAACCTTTAGACATTATACACATAGACACACTCACCCTAGAAAATACAAAAGTCCTCACCGTCATTGACGCATTTTCTAAATATGCACAAGCATATAAAGTGAACTCTACCAATACTATCGAAATTTCAAACAAATTAACACAATTTTTCTCTCATCACGGAATACCAAGATTAATTATTTCAGACAACGGACTTGAATTTATAAATAATGTTGTTAAAGAACTACTAGCCCTTCACATAATTGTAATACACTTTATTTGTTCCCAAAACTCAAATGGTTTCGTTGAACGTTTTCACTCCACATTAATAGAACACATCCGTTTATTTAAATTGCAAGACAATTTCAAAAATGAATTAATAGAAGACAAAGTTAACTATGCAAATCTGGCATACAATAACACAAACCATAGCACTACCAATCTAAAACCAATCGAAATTATTAACGGCCATCTTGAAACAAATTCTCCACTTGACATAGAACTAGAAAAACAAATAACACAAGAGTATATCCAGAAACATAAAGAAAGGACCAAACTAATGTACAAAAATATTAACAACAAATTACAAATGGATAAAACTAAAACAATTACAAAATTGAATGAAACACGAGAAGAACTTCCCGAAATACCCGAAACAGTTTATGTTCACAACAAACAGAAAGTAAACAAAACAAAAAAAACCAAAATTTAAGAAAGAAAAAATTAAAACAATTAATGAAAATTTAAAAACTGCAGAAATTGATACCAAAAACAACGATAAGAAACAATGTAAAATTCTCCTTGCAAACATAAAAAGACCTCGCAAAATAATTAACAAATATCCCGCAATTCCAAGTCCCTCTACCTCCCGTACTCATACGGAATAGATATCAAGGACATCACCCTTAACCCAGGACTATTGACTATTAACCTCGGACCTGCAAAGCTGCAAAGAACTCAACATACTTTTGTAAATTTTTACGACTTACAACCTCTCAAGATGCATATGAAAATCTCAATAAACAATACGCAAATCTCATACACACAATAAACACGGACAATACATACAGACTACGAAAATAACAACAAAATCGTAGAATACATAAAAAGTAATATTAACGAAAAATTTAATCATTTTTCTACACACTCTAGAAATTGCCGAGGTATATTTAACGGCTTAGGAACAGTTGTAAAATCTATAACAGGAAATTTAGACGCCGAATATGATAAGAGATACAATAAAATTCTAAATCACTTACAGAAAAGTCAGTTCAAATTAAATAATCAAATCAAACATCAGTACTCTGTAAGTCACCAAATGATAGAATATTTTAGCAAAACTGTCGACACTATCAGGGAAAACGAAAATATTTTAAAATCAAAAATTGAACAACTTATGCACATTGTTATCGCTGGAGACAATAATAATAATAAATTATTAATTAAAGACATTTATAACCAATTAAACACCCTGTACACATTGACCTTCAATACTCTTCCAGATATTGAAAACTCTCTAACTTTTTGTAAACTTCATACTTTGCATCCAAGCACCATTAAGTCACACGACCTCTGAAGAATTAAACAAAATCTCAAAATTCTATAATGACAAACTACCACTCGAAGTAAATTCAGAAAATCTTTTAGAAATCGAAAAATTTATTTCTGTTAATTGCAAATTGCAAACTAACAAAATTGTATACTTCATAGAAATCCCTATAAATTATGATACCCAGTTTTAACTAATTCCAACCCCTACAAAACACAATTCCGACTTTGTTACTATCATTCCTAATAACGAGTATATTCTGAAATCTGAGTATGGTCATTTAAGATCTTTATATGATATGTGCACTCGCAATAAAGAAAACACTTATCAATGTCCCAACAAAATTAGGGAAATCACGGAAGATTCCTGTGAAAAGAACTTTATTCTACAAAACAACGTCAAAAATTGCCACTTCATTAAATTAAAGAAAAACCACATCGAATACATTGAAGAAATTAACCAATATTTAGCAATTTTTCCAAACTCTGAACATTTACAAGCCAAATGCAATCAAAGCGACAGCATAAGCGACGTACAAGGCATACTTTTAATTAAAGAAGACGAATGTAAACAAACCCAAAACAAAAATTTACTCTTCAAACAAGGCACATTGGGCAAACCCTTAGTAATCGAAAATTTCGAAATTAATTACAACATTACAAAAATCCCAAAAAATGGCTATCGAACTAAATTCTATCAACGAATTAAAACCAATAAACAAGTTCGATGCCACTTTGCACTATAATGATCAAATTAAAGCAGAAGATATCAACTACCCATTGTGTGCACTGTACATAATTTTCATCATCGGTGCCATCATCACCGCTGCAGTGTACTTCCGAAAGACGTTCCTCAAACACAAGAGAAGAGAACAACCCAAGGCCGAAGACATTGAACTTCAATCGCGAACCCCCTAGGACGGCGCTGAAGCTCCCCGATGAAGCCCAATTCTAGCGAAGGAGGAGTTACCACAGCCCAGACAGCTGAAGTTGCATTTCCCATGTTGACTCTATAGTTCCTTTTTGTATAAAACTGGAATATTTTATTTCATATAGTCAGTTAGAGACAAATATTCGACATTATTGTAACTCACGTAAATAAAATTATATTTTAAAAACCCTTCTTCGAATCTACAAAATATAACATATATATATATTGCATAAAATTTATTAACTTTCTTGGCTTATGTAACACCTGTTGGGGTAAGTTTTATCTGTATTTTTTTTTGTTAAATAAGGTGTATCATACTCGAGCACATGGCGTAGCTGCGAGTGTAAGACTATCTCTCGGGTTGTGTCGCCTATTTTTGGCCCTCAGTATCTAAATTAAGGTTTTTTTTATAACGAGGCGATGGTTTAACTTCCATAGCATAATTTTTTCTCATTTTTAAGTGAACTTTTAACCTTACAGTTCACTGGTTCCCAGCGCTAAGCGCTTTCAAACTTGCTATAATCTCTTTTGTTACAGTAATTTCTGTGTAAATTTTGGTGAAAGTGGCAACCTTCCACTTCACGGTTTTTTGGGTGACGTAAAGCATTCAATGTTGTTAGTATACCATTTTTTTAGTAAATCTGTTTCAATTCTATTACGGGTCAAAAATCTTAACTAATTTTTTTGTCATTTTATCTCAAAATTTATATAAATTATTTATCTTTTTGTCCAATAATTTTCTCAAAATCTCTCGGTCAAAATTTATATTAATTATTTCAAATAGTATGAGCTGCAGACTAAGCTAGACGTGTGCTGTGTGCTCTGGCGAATTCGACTTAAGTTATTTTGGTTTAGATAAATTTCGTAGAAATTTTTATCAACAAATCCTTTATTCTTCACAATTAAAATGCTTACCCGAGACGACTGTGACAGAATAACATCTATGATTTCTGATTCTTTGGCTCTGCTAGGTGAGAATAAAGAATTTGTGAACTTGATTGTGCAAAGTGTTTCTGTGGCTGTTCAAAAAGTGTTTGAAGCCAAAATCGAGCACCTTGAAAACGAAATTACGGTAATAAAAGGAGAAAATAATATTCTCACACAATCATGTAGAGCATATGAGAAATGCATCGACGACATGGAACAATACTCTCGTTGAAACAACATTCGCATTTTCGGTTTACCTGAAACGAAGAAGGAACTCTTTGATGAGAGGGTTGTCAATATATGCCGTGAAAATTTAAAAGTTGATATTTCCATAAATGATATAGATCGATGTCATCGAAATGGAAAGCCGCAAAGTAATAAAATCCAGCCTGTGTTAGTGAAGTGTGTGAGTTATCGCTCGCGCTTCAAAGTGTTTAGTGAAAAAAAGAAGCTTAAAGGTTCAAAAATGACAGTGCGGGAAGACCTTACTCAACCCAGACTTGCTCTCGTCAAAGCAGCTGCAGATAAGTACGGTGTCAAAAATGTTTGGACCCACGATGGCCGTATCTATGCGAGTGCAGGAAAAAACGGGGAAAATATTGAACTCTCTATTAACTCTCACGAAGATCTACAAATGTAATCTCGCATTTTGCACTTATGTATGTATGTTTCTGTATTCTTGTTCTTTAACTACATTCATTTTAACATAAAACTGAATAAAAATACCATTTTTCAATCAAGCCAGAGTATACTCTGAGTCAAGGTCCGACTAATTAATTGTGAATAATTTTGTTTAAAATTGTAAGTCTTTGTTTCAACGGCTGTTTAAAACTTCTAGGGCATTGACATCTTGTCTAGTTTGTTTACATTTGGTCAGTTGAATGTAAGATCTCTTAATTCATGTTTCTTTAACTTCAAAGAATTTTTATATAATCATGATTTTGAATTATTAGCAGTTTCAGAAACATGGATATCAGATATTTATCCCCCTGATCTTTTTAATATCAATGGTTATAATTTAATCAGTATTTCTAGAACACATAAACGTGGTGGAGGAGTAGCATTTTATATACGCCAAAACCTTAGTTACAGTATTATTGAAACATCTTTTGTTGCTAGAAATAATGTTGAACATTTGTGGATTCGAATTATGATTGATAATAAAAGTTATATATTCGGTGTTGTCCACATTTATATATGTACAAAGACCTATGTGTTTCGAATACTATTTTAGAAAAATATTTGATTGAGGCGGATTATTTAATTTTGTGTGGGGATATTAATATAAACTTACTGTGTGATGATATATATTCTACCTTTTTCAATGATATTTTGTCTACATTTGGGCAGCTTTAATTACAGGTTACACACAGTTAACTATGACTCTCTAGACCATGGAGGCCTCTCGATCTCAAAACAAGCCCAGAAGTGTGACCTCACCTGTGAGGGTGGAGACCTCCGGCCCTGCTCCGCTGTCTGGCCAGGATACACCATCTGGTACCACTCCACCAAGTACCAGCCGCTTACCAGGGACCCTTTCCGATGCCAATGAGCAACTGTCGGCTTCCACTTCTCTGTTTCAGGAACTTTTCCGCCTGCGACAGGACGCGGACCAGCCCACGCAGTTCCTCATCCGAGCTGCACTGGAAGGCAACCTGGGCACCCTGGACACGGCAGTAACATCCTGGCTGTCGCAGAAGTTCCCTTCCAGGAGACCGCCTCGACCCAGGAAAGACCGCCCACTACCACCACCCGCACCCAGAACTACGCGTGAGCGAAGGGCTGCGGAATATAAGAAATGCCAGGACCTCTTCAACAAACGAAGAGCGGACCTGGCCGACAAGATTATCCCCGGGTCCCCCCACTTGGAGGAAGAAGTGTTTCCGCCCCCCGGAACCGCGGCGGCCCTCTTCCGTAGCCACTCCGGATCCAGAACCGGTCACTACCGAAGGAAGACGTACTATTATGGATCCTATCACGGTGGAAGAAATTGAAGTTTCCAAGAAAACCTGGAAGAACACCTCTCCAGGGCCTGATGGAATCTTATGTTCCCAGGTGCAGGCCTGTCCGACTGAGGACCTTGCAGCCCTATTCAATTCTCTTCTATACTGCACCTTCACTCCTACCACCTGGAGGGAAAGTAGGATCGTACTGATCCCGAAGGAAGGTGATAGGCGGCATCCGGCCAACTGGAGGCCAATAACCATTGGCCCCGCACTTCAACGGCGTTTCCATCGAATCCTCGCTAGACGGCTAACTCTCACCGCCGAGCTCCACCACCTCCAGCGAGGCTTTAGAGAAACTGATGGATGCCTCGCCAATGCCATCACCCTGCATCACTATCTCCGTTCGAGCAGATTGCAGGGTAAGGCATACAATATGATCTCTTTGGACATCCGGAAGGCCTTCGACACGGTCGCGCACGAGTCTATTTTGCGTGCGCTACGAAGGAAGGGCTTTGACAAATCTACTGTTTAGTTCATCTGGACAACCCTACAGGCTCATACCACCATCTCTGTGGGGAGTGAAACTTCGGGGAAGGTGTGTTTTAAGAGAGGAGTTAAGCAGGGGGGTCCTCTAAGTCCTACTTTGTTCAACCTCGTGGTGGATGAACTAATATGCAAGCTGAACGAGAAGCGCCCCGGGGGTACCATTGCCCCCGGTCACACAGTCACCTGCTTGGGGTTCGCCGACGATATTGTTCTGCTCGAAGATCGTGACATGAGGATGACCATCAACCTGGATATTGCGGAGCAGTTCTTCAAACGTCGGGGCATGGCCATACACCCGAAGAAGTGCGCTGCCATATCTACCGCAACCATCTCCGGCAAGTCAGTGCTGCGCACCAAGACCCTGTTCCGCGTGGGAGGAGCTGCTATACCCATGTGCAACGATGTCACGATCTTTCGATACCTAGGACTCGACTTTACGGCGGTAGGCGCTTCCAAGCCTACCCTCCATAACCTAACGACCTGGTTGCGGAACCTCGAGAGAGCGCCACTGAAGCCGCAACAAAAGTTATCCATCCTTAAAATACACCTTATCCCGAAACTCTACCACGGTCTACAAAGTCCTTCCTTCACCGGCAAACTCCTCTCGGAGTGCGACCATGTAATCCGGAAGTCCTTGAAAAAGATCCTACACCTTAACATCCATACTGGTAACCAGTTCCTCTACGCCAAGCTGCGGTATGGTGGGCTCGGAATCCCTAATCTAAGGGCGACCATCCCGCGGATTCTGAAAGAGAGACTCTTCCGCCTCCATGAGGAAGGCGATATCCAACGAGGTGGTCCTTACCATCGAACCTACAGCCACTTTCATCCAGCGGGTCGCCAGACTCGCTCCGGCTGCTAGTCCAGAGGCCTACTGGCGCGAAGAAGTTAGGACCCGTCCCTTCAGCGCCGGCCTGGAAGGGGCCTGCGAAGATAACGCAAGTAGATCCGGGTTCCTCCATCCGCCCAGGGGATGGACCGGGCGCGACTTCATTCGTGCCACACAGCTGCACACCAACTACCTGCCCTCCATGGCCCTGCCGGCTGTGGGGTTAAAGAAACTACCTGCCACATTTTGCAGGCCTGTAAAATCAACCATAACAGCAGGATAGAAAGGCACAATGAGGTAGCGAAAAAGATCTCCCGTCACACCAGGGCAAGGGGCTGGCAAACGGAGGTTGAGCCAAGGGTCTACCACCCAGACGGGAAACTGTTGATCCCGGACCTAGCGATACATCGCTCAGCTGAGGAGGTCGTCATTTGCGACGTCCAAATCAGCTGGGAAGTCTCGACGCCACTAGCCGATACGTGGGATAACAAACGACTAGTCTACGACCACGATCGGTTCCGGGAGACAGCCAACCGTCGATGGCCCGGGAAGAATACCACCTGTCTTCCTCTCATAGTGGGAGCATCTGGCCTCGGGCTAATGAGCCCACCGTCCATGCCTCTCCGAATCCCACAATCCGCATGGAGCTCCTGCGTCCATAGCTGCCCCAAGTGGGGCAGCACGCTGCACCAGAGGTTCATGGCCAGCATTTGGAGGAGGACACGTCAGCCAAGGGAGCCCCCTCACCCTCCCCCCACTGCCAGACCGAGGAGAGAGTAACCAGGGTCCTGCAGGATCGCCGCGCCTCTTCATAACATATATATATATATATATATATATATATATATATATATATATATATATATATATATACATAATTTTCATCATCGGTGCCATCATCACCGCTGCAGTCTACTTCCGAAAGACGTTCCTCAAACACAAGAGAAGAGAACAACCCAAGGCCGAAGACATTATTGAACTTCAATCGCGAACCCTCTAGGACAGCGCTGAAGCTCCCCGATGAAGTCCAATTCTAACGAAGGAGGAGTTACCACAGCCCAGACAGCTGAAGTTGCATTTCCCATGTTGACACTGTTCTTTTTTGTATAAAACTGGAATATTTTATTTCATATAGTCAGTCAGAGACAAATATTCTTATAATAAACGACATTATTGTAACTCACGTAAATAAAATTGTTTTTTAAAAACCCTTCTTCGAATCTACAAAATATAACTAGCGCAGTCGGAACGGATTATTTTCGGGCGAATTTCCGCGCATAGTGAAATCCGCTTTCGTATCAACGATTAACCGAAAACCAGAAGGAAGAAACAAGAAGAAAGAAAAG
The DNA here is from genome assembly GCA_951394225.1 of Harpalus rufipes. Classification (NCBI taxonomy): domain Eukaryota; kingdom Metazoa; phylum Arthropoda; class Insecta; order Coleoptera; family Carabidae; genus Harpalus; species Harpalus rufipes. The sequence continues at coordinate 31,309,630 of OX596285.1, forward strand.
TCCCAGTACGAGTCCAAGTTCAACACATCGGCAAAACACGCAATCTTTTGATACAGTGGGGATTTGAAGAGTATGTAAAAAAAATCGAAGGTATGGTAATATACACTTAAAATTGATAAATATTGCAGTGCAGTCATTTTTAACCATAAGGCAAGCTGTATATTAGTCCAAGTGATATAATTTATTAAATTCTTAGTGACTACTTATGGACTATTATTATATTATAGTTTATTTATGCGACGCAAGCACGATGGTACTTCCCCGAACTTGCGAAACATGTCATAATCAATTTTTATTTGATCTATCAATCTATTTTATTATTTATTATTGAATGTACGCACTAATATTTTTTTAATTAATTATTTAATAATTTTAAGTATACAATTTTAATAATTTTGCAGTTTTTTTAATATACTTTGCTTGTAAAATATAAAGTAGTACATATTTCATGCTATGTATTTATTGTGCAGAGGAACAAATAACCCGAGGTATTATTTGATTTGAACGAAGAAACCTACTACCTCTAATGCCGAAATTAGGGCAGAGGATAAAATTAATAAAAAAATATTAAACAATACAGTTAAGATCAAAATGTACTTACTGTATTAAACAGTGATGTTGTGAGTATATTTATGCATAGATTAAGTACTTAGCTAGGATGCATCATTTTACTTAGATTTTAGCACCGAACTCAGAAGTACTCACTTCAGTTTCAACAACTTCGACGCCAACCATATCTGGGAATACGATAAAAAAATTCCAGTAGTTGAACGAATTTTAAAAGAATTATCACCGTAAAATGTTGGCATATTTTTCGAACAATTTCCTATATTATACAGAAATTAAACAAGTTCTGAAAAGGTTTAATGCTGTGAATGTGATACAAAATTTGCAAATTTTAAATTATTTACAATATATTATAAAAAAGAAACATACCCCATTGTCACAAAGTAATTTTACATGTAAACAAAATAATTGCGCGAGAGCATTCCAAATTTTTTATGCTTATATTTAACTCATACATGCCGACTGTCCTACATATAGGACACTGCAGCACAGGGTTCTATTTTTAATTTGGCTACAGAATAACATGTGGCGCTCTTATGCACTGCTTCTCCAAACTCTAAACAACCTAGTGAAATTAGTTAGTCAAGACTTCTCTCGTGCACATGTTTATACTTCTCACATAATTATAGCAGTTTTAGCAAAATGTCAAGTTCGAGTACTACATATACATCAAGGTATTGTCTTTATTATTACTTATTTTCTATTGAATAGACACTTTGACATTTACTACATAAATGTTTCATAAATATTTATACCTAACCTCGTAGTGTTTACTCTTTGATGGGTGTAACCTACAGGTGGTCGAAATTTGGTGTCCTACATATAGGATACCAGGCACATATAATAAGTTATTTTTTGTCTCCAGGGCACCTAGTCCTATTGCACGGAGTACCTTTTACTGCCGAACAAAAATAAAATGCGGTAGGTTTTTTGATCTGTTATCTCAAATAGAGGAATCTGAGACTCACTCAAATAATCCAGCAAATGTATACATATTACCCCCCCGAAAATGCTACAGATATTGTAAATGATGTGGATTCAGCGGACGAAGACGATGAAGCCACAATAAATAATTTACCTGGCAGTATTCTGAGACAAGATGCCGAGCTGGAAGAAGTTGTCAACAGTTTAGATGATGAAGATGATAGTGAGGAAGAAACTCCTGTGGCTGAAATGCAAAAAAGGGTTAGGAGGAAAACCGATTAGATTCGGATTCAAAATTTGGTGCAGAGCAACACGGTTAGGCTATATCGTCAATATGCACCCTTACCAAGGCAAAAGTTCACTTCCTGAAAACGCTGATCGAAATCTTGGTCTCGGAGGAAGTCTTGTATATAATTTTGCAAATCGTTTGAAAATGAAAAATTCAAATCCCTTTCATTTATTTTTCGATATTTTTTTTACTAGCGTAAAACTGATTTATTCTCTGAAAGATATGGGAGTAAAGGCAACAGAAAGTATAAAAGATAATCGTTCGGAGAAGTGTCCACTAATAACAAAGCAAAAAATGAAAAAAGAAACGTAGATGTTGTTATGATTACCGAGTAGATGAAACAGAAGAAATAATTATTTGCAAATGGAATGACAACAGTGTAGTTAGCCTGTGCTCAAATTATGTTGGAATAAATCCGATTCATTCTGCAACACGGTATTCTCGAATAGAACGAAGAAGAATTCAGGTTGACCAGCCACACCTAATAAGATTGTACAACGAAAACATGGGTGGAATAGATAGAATGGATGAAAATGTAAATAAATACAGAATTCACATCTATGGCAAAAAGTGGTACTGGTGTCTAATAACATTTTTTATTGATATGGCGGTAAACAATGCGTTTCAGTTGTATCGACAAAATAACAAAAATCTGGATCTGCTTGCTTTCCGACGATACATAGCCCGATTTTACATGGAACACTACGCAAAAGCGACAAATAGAAGCAACCGGACATCGCAAAGAACCACGGAAACTCGATATGATGGCTTGAATCACTTCGTATGTTCTCAGGATAAGCAGACTCGATGTGGATTTTGTCATTCCAAGTGTACCACACCTGTAGAAACTAAAAAAATTCAAAACCTACAATCACAAACACAATTAGACGACACTCCACTAGCTTTATACAAAGACTATTTAGATAAGAAACATTACCTTAATCAAAATAACGACAATATCGTAGAAGTAATAGGTAATCTATTCGACGCACCGTCCGACTCTAGTACAGTGTTCATGCCACTTTAGAAAAATATTTCAAGCCTCCAATCAATTCTCCCGCAGATTATATCACTTTAATGAGGTCGGCCAGACCTTCCAATCCATACAATGTAGAGTCTTGGATTACACATCTTTTCGTAACTATGAAAAACAAGAAACAAATTTGGCATCATTAACACCAGGTAAAAAGCCTGGTGACCCACAAGTTGTGGATATAAGAGCACTTTTATACAAACCAGATGGTTCAATCACGTATAAAGTGAACCACATTAATGAATATTCGATTCTTCCCCAAAGAAGAAAGTCTGACCATAATCCCCTTCAAGAAGTTTCTGCTTAGTATCGTAGCTCAATTCCTATACGTGAGTCAAAATATCGCCATCTTCAAGAAATGAATACAATTATTGAAGAACCTCACCGTGCTTTTTATGACTCTCTTTTAAACCAGACAAAAAGAGATAAATTTTATTTAAGGTTTCATATGTTTATATTCTTGTAATAATTATAATCATTTGTTCTCAAAAATAAGTCAAATTTATTTTCTTATAAATAAAAGCGATGTTTGAAAACTGTTTAGACCTATAATAATTTCTCCTATATGAACACAATCAACATTTAATACCTCTAATGTGCAGCCGAACACAAAAATGTATATAAATTTCTGAGTAGCGTAAGTATATAAAGATATTATAGTATACAAATAACTTAAGACAATAGTTATGTCACAATTTTAATGTATTTAAGCCGAAAAAGCCTTCCAAAACAATTTTAAACAGTTTTTCTCGATTTATTCAAAATAGTGTGTTTTGCACTTAGGAGGTATTAAAATGACAACGACGTTATGTAACTGATTATTGCTACTAATGAAATCGAAAGATCTATGTGCAGTGTACATTATATAATGGTTATTGTATCTTATTTTAGGTAAGGAATTTTCCTGGGAAAGGAAAAGCTCTGCGCTACTGATTGAACAGTAGAAATTGTACATTAACAAATTCAGAGACCCCAAAATTAAAAAAATAAATAAAATTGGGGCTTAATTACAGCCAAATTTAATCGGAAGGGATATATTGTCCCAGAAGAAATTCTAGACCGAAAATGGAGGAATCTGAAGACTTACACCGGCATTAAAACTAATGTAAAAAGTACCGGGAGGGGAAGGATATCATGGGAAAATTTTGAAACATTCGAGGACATTTACCGGAATGATAAAACAATAATTGTTCAAGAAACTTTGGCTTCAATAGCCTCTGTGACGCATACCTCTGAAAACAGAGCATGCAGTGAATCTTCTACAGTCAGTTCACCATCATCGGTTACAAAGGATCGTCCGTATACAGCTTTGCAGTCTGGACCCTCTACTCCACGTACAACATCGGCTGCAAAAATGAGCTCACTGTCCAGACACAGAAAGCGCCAGGAGGAAATTGAGGCAAAAAGGGTTGAGGAGATAAAATTACTCCGCTTGGCCATTGAAGAAAGTAATGATATTCAGAGGAAAAGAAATATAATATTAAAAAAAAATGTTAGAAACTAGTAAATAAAATTTAATTTCGTAAAATATTTACAATATTTCTCCTTAATTTTGTATACCAATCCGCCTATTATTTTCCAAGTCTATATCGTTTCCATGGATATCATCGTCATCATTGTAATCTTCAATTAGTTCCTCCTCGTATTCTATGTCATCTCCATGCATCAAAGTAAAATTGTGCAATACGCATGCCGCGGCGATTATTTCTGTTCCGATTTCGGGTTGTGCAATATCTAAGTATTTATAATTTAAATGCCGGAGCCTACGCTTTAAACACAACTCCTTGGTTACACAGTTCAGATCTCAAATGTATGTAACTGACAGATAAATGTCATTGTCAAAAAACTAATCATTTAAAGTAATTATAGTATATATGTGTGTGTGGGTGTGTGTATGTGTGTGTGCCTGCGTGTGTATGTGACGATCGTTTCGGATCGCATATCACGATTCCAAAAATTATATTTTCTTCGTATTCCTCTAGTTTAGATTCTTATGCAGGTGTGATTAGATTTTGGTTATAATTGGTCAACCAAAATTACCCTCATTAGCAACTTTTAACAGTTTTTCTTGAAAAACGAAATTAAATATCATATATTGACATTTAATGTTATTGTAATTTTTAAAGAATATATTATAAAGATATTAAATTTCATAAATCAGCCAGTTATGCTAACTATGGAAACTGCTAATTCATTCAGATAATTCAAATTGACAGATGTCAATATCATTGAGAAGAAAATGATTGTGGCACAGATGAAGATGTTATGTAAGACACTGAAACATAGGGGAAGGAATGAAAGGGTAAGGGAAATGACTCGTGTGATAGATGTTTCTAGAATGATACAAGAGAAACGATTAAATCGTTTTGAGCATGTCATGAGAGGAGATGAAGAATATATTGGAAGAAGAACAGCGTAGTAACAGAAGGTAGAAGGAACAGAGGAAGACCAAAGATAAGATGGAAGGACTGTATGGCGGAAGACTTGAAAGAAAGGAACTGAATTAGGACGACACGCCAAACAGAAATAAGTGGAAGAAGAAAATATAAAAATAGTGATCCTGTAGTCCCTCGCGCTGTGAAGCCAAATGGAGGCGTGCCATGTTTTGCTGTGATGAGAGCTGTGAAGAGAATTGGATTGCGTTTCGTCCCGGGCATGCTCACTTGGACTCATCAGTAAGGCTGTGAGTCATGCTCTGCCTTAACGCTGGAAGTTGCGGCGGGTGGGAATCGAACCCAGGACCGTGTGATGAGAGGTACATGCGCTGACCACTGGACTGCTGGAGACCTTGTAGAGGTTGCGAATGGGACGCTCTCGAGCGTAGCCAGGTTGGATTCCAACCGCCACAGTACTCCCCCCACTATCACGCTGGGGTCACCAGTTGTGGTGCCTCGAGTGCGCTGTGAAGTGAAGTGGAGGCGTGCCACGTTCTGCTGTGATGAGAGCTCTGAATAGAAGTGGATTGCGTTTCGTCCCGGCCATGACTCACAGCCTTAGACGCTGGAAGTTGCGGCGGCCGGGAATCGAAGCTGGGGCCGTATGATGAGAGGTAGATGAGCTTTACGGAATTTGTACATAATACACTTAACGGAAGTTAATGTGCTGGCTACAACAGATTTATTAAATTTTGGTCGGCAACATAGCAAAAGTTACCAATTCGTACTTCTTTCGTACTCTAATTATGTTGGGTATTTCTCGGCTGGCTCGGAAGGATCTAAATGGAAGCTAGCTGGATAATTCTTAAAAATTGACGTCCTTCAAAAAGATGACCATCTGTGAGTAGAGAAGGCACTCACTCCCGGGCTTCAAAATACAAAGAGAGAGGGTTGAATATGAGCTGTGGTGTGTTTACTCGAAAATGGGTAATGGTAAATCGTTATAAGCAGTTATTATTTTTTCATTTAGTTTTGAACTAAGTTGAGTTTTGTTTATTGATTTTGTTTTTCTTTTATTTAAAAGGTGTACGAAAATGGCGAAACAAGATTAATTACTAACTTTAGCTAATTTTTTTGTAAACGAATGCTTCTACTCACTCCGTGGAATATTTTAAGAAGCTGAGTATTAACGATGACAGAATATATTAGTAATTTTATTTGTAGTGAGAATATCCAGAGTAATCTTTTCGTAGAAGTAATAATAAAACAAAAATATTGACAGACATTATTAACAAGCATAATATATCTCGTGACAGTCAACAATCAGGTCCTTCTTCGTCCATTTTTTGGTACCATTTGCCACTATTTATCCATCAAAAATAATAATAAAAACCACTACATACTTACATATATATATCTTCACACAAAAAGGTTGAAATGTCTCCGTTTCAATTGAATACTGCGGAATTTGTTACATCAACACCAATTGCTAGCCTTACACTGCTTCCATCCCCTGTACTGCAAACACCCCACATATTGTCAGTGGTAAAAACAAATATATTTAAATCTCATACTAATAATAGTCCAATGTATCAGTTATCAGAAACTCCAAAACCAGCATATTTGTTATCGGCAGTTAGTATTCCACCTACAAGTAGTCCAAGCGAATTTAATAAATCTAATGTATCTAGTGATACTATCGATATTCCACATTCCGTTGTGAAAATGTATCAAACGACCAATAAATTTAAAGGTGAAGTGTTACCGGCTGGTTCTAAAAATGTGACTCTATCAATTGCAAATTATTCTTCTTGTTCATTTATGGAAGGTATTTTTTAATTAAGTGAGTAAGAGGGGCAGACATACAGAAGAATAATAAGTTAATTCCTGGGATGTACAATATTGTTTTAAAAGAGAAATTTAAAGCAGTGAACAACACTTGTGTGTTAAATATTAAGAGCTTGAGATATGTTATTCATGGGATGAAAATATATGGGTATTGTAAACATGAAAATTGTAAATTATTTAAATTAATAATTTTTCTGAAATCTAAAAAGGTAATGGTCTATAGTTCTTCTCTTAATTATTGTCATAAGAATAAAGTAACCAGATACGTAAAAGGTGTTGAAAGAAGTATTGTAGGGAAGTCTTTGAAAACCGACAAACAATCTCTTGCTCGCGTATCCACTATTTTAAAATCCTCACCCAATGGTATTCGAAGGGGTAATCTGCAAAATATTAAATCTGATTGTGTATTTCGCAAAATTAGGTCTGAAGCTTTGGCAATAAATGATCGACATGTGGCTGATAATTTTGATTTAATATTAATGCGGCGAGATGGTAATTCTGGATTTATCCAGAGCGTGACAGAACCTTTAAATGTACATATATACAGTAAAGAGCAATTGGATATCTTAAGAAATTTTTTTAGCAAAAAGTATTTAGCAGTTCTTCATTTAGATGCCACAGGATCTGTTGTAAGGCCTTCGAAAGATTTAAAGAAACGTGTCTTTTATTATGCGGGTGTTCTTCAGTTGCCACATAATGAAAGAATTTGCCCAATTTTAGAAATGATCAGTTCAGACCACGATGCAACAACAATTGGAATTTGGTTGGCTAAATTTAAGGAATTTAATATAAGAAATAAATGTAAATGGCCATCATTTATTTTGGTGGTCACCGATTTCAGTTTTGCTATTATTAATGCAATTGTATTGTTTTGGGACAAGGAAAGAGCCCCACAAAGTACACTTAGGCGTCCCCTGAGCAACGGTTCCTATATGTACCGGCTAATCTTCCCACAACAGGAGCACGGATAAATTTATTGTATATCTACTATGCTCTTGATACGAAATAAATAAATTGTTCTGGAACCACTTCCCGAATTTAAAATCTTATTTAAGGTATTGTTTCCAATATTTGACAGGACGCGTTGAAAGAGACCGAAAAATAGTGCCAATAGTAATTTATTGTGCTCATTTTATGAAAATTATATGTAACGATACAAATAAGTTGAGTAAGGATATTGCATTAAAAAGACTTTTACAAGAAACAATAGCTTTTGCGTTTAGCACAGAAGAAATTAACAGATTATTTAAATGGTTTGAACAGATGTGTTATGTAGTACTTTGTCCAAAAAAATGTAATCATTTCCAATTCTCTTTTGACGATCTTATTCATTCATGTGTATCTTCAAATCCGTTTCTCGACACAGAAGAAGAAGGTGAGTTTATTGTAGATGATAATATAGAAGAAGATGTAGTGACATATAAAGCTAGTTTGTTTCATATCGCTTGTGTTGAAATAAAATAAGGGTGTACCAAAATGGAAGCAAGTTGCCAGTGCCCAGATTTGGAAACAAATTATTATTATTCCCCGGAGATTTTAGATTTAATATTAAGAAAATATAAACCTTATGCACCGTTATGGACATCGTTAATCTCCAAAGATGCAAATGTTAATAGATTAAGTAATGCATCTGTGGAAGATTGGTTTGGAGTTGTGAAAAATCACATTATGTCCGGGGAAACAAAATTAAAAGCAAGCAGATTTATTCGCAAGATATGAATCAGGGTTCTGTCTCTCCAAAAGGAAGCGCTTCTTAATATTCCGAAGATAAAATGTGCTAGAAAAAAGAAAATTTGCCCCGATGAAGTTTTAACAGCTGAAGAACAGTGGAAAAAACGAGAACACGTTTCTCATACATATTTTAACATGATGTATTTAAAAGATATAAAATGTCACAATGAACCATCAGAATGTAGTATAGTAAAATCAGATCTACAAGAAGAACAGAAAATTATTCCACAGTGGAGGTTTCCAAAGTCTACCTTTTAAGAAAATGACCAGGTGTTACCCAAAATCATTCTTTCAACAATGAATAAGGAGTTTTACGAGTCCATTGCAGTGATGGTGGTGGCATTTTGACCACCGAAACGTCCTAATATATGTAAACATTATTAAATGTGAAGAATATTTGATCCGCATAACCTACAACACTTTCCTTTGAAAACTTAATAAAACCAGAACTAAAACATAAAACAGAGATAAAATCTTCTCCATCATCTTCACCGGTAAAAATTACTAGTGTTGCCACAAGACGAGACGAGACGAGACTTGAAGTCGGTCTTGTCTTGGTCTTGACTAAGTCTCGACTACCTTGGTCTTGTCGAGACGAGACTTTCACTCAGTCTCGTCTTGTCTCGAGTATCGACAAGACTCTCGACTCTGCGTCAATCAACAACTTGTTTATAATTGCATAGAATAGTTGCATGAAAATCTAAGAAAATCAGTACAATCGCGATTAAAAAATTCCAAAAAATATTTGAGATATTTATTTTTAAAGTTTTCTACACATATCGCCAACTTGATCTCTTCAAAGAATTAATATGAAAATGTGTGTATATACTGAGCTACAGTATTTATCGTCGCTGTGAAATCAAACCGGCATATGTGCAAAAATTGAGTTTTTGAGTTGTTGGTGTCAAAAAAAATTCTTTTTTTTTTTCGTCTATTTTTATGTCGAACCGGCATATCGTATAGTTGAATAAAAATCCGTCAGATGGCGTTGGGCCGGTATGCATTTAAGCGGGAATAGCCATTTTGTTTATCAGAAGACAGATCTATTGCGCGATACGCCAGTCGCTCAAAATCTTCAAGGAGGAAAGACGTCCATCATGTAAGTAAAACTGAATTATCTCAAAATAGTACATTTTTATTATTACCCAGATATGACTTATTGGCAGATAATCCGGTTTGCACTTAACATTAATGCGTTTATAGCAGCCTCAACTAAAACAATCCGGCATATATGCCAAAATGTCGGTTTCCGGGTAAATTTTCTTCTGGCGAATAAAGCAAAATGTTAAATAAAACCGAAATATGTTTCAATAATTCAGTTTGAATTGTATCAAAACAAAGCTTCATGTGATGTTTTTGAAGATATGCCGGTTTATTTTATTCTTACGTTTCGTTATGCATGATGTTTTACGCTTACTAGGCTCAAAATCGACCCATGTAGGTAGATACTTAAACTAACTACCACATAGCTTTAATATTTTCCGTCAGATTATTTATAATTTGTTGTTTGTTGAAGGAAAAAGCGTACAGCTTTGATATTAAAACTTGCGGCAAAAAGTGAAAGGCGGTGGCAAGTGAATCCGCCAGATGCTTTGCCTCCAACACGAGTCAGTTTAGAAGATGTTCCTGAAACTAGCAAGACTGATATACAATTAGAGACTGAAAACCACGTTAATAAGCTGCCTGATCCGTTGCTTCCAACATTATTTATCGATACAGAAAGCACTACTGAAAATGTTCCTACAACTAGCAAGACTGATTTGACTGAACTACAAGCACTCTCTAATGAAGCATGGATGGAATGTGAACCTATACAAGAAGAGACAAACCACATTTCCACTTCTAATGGTAAGTTCAGGCTTTTGCCATTTTGATTCATATAAATCAATACTGTTCGTCGTTTGCATGATTATTGGTGGCTTATAGATAAATATATTTTTTTAAAATTTTAGAATGTGAAGTTACTGCACCAACGATGACAGGCTTGACTGCGGTAGATCCGGTAGAAGTTTCAATAGAGCAAATGACACGGGAAGCTCAAAAGTCTGGTTTGGTCGACGATATTTTTACGGGTCAATTATTGGGGACTGAAAGCTACAGTGTCAACAACATATTAGCACGGACTCTACTGATGAGGAAGACAAAGACCCATTTCATAATTCAGATGACGATGAAGTCGACCCCGATTATAATACATCAAAATCTGGATCCGAAAGTGATAGTGCAAGTAGAGATGAACTGGCGACTGGGATTGAAATCGAAAATGCAAACGAACCAATTACAAGAAAGCGGAAAAGAGGCAAATTTAATAAAAGAGCTTTAGCAAAGAAGATGCGAAACTGCGGTGAGGAATACGAGTCTAAGCCCGAGGAAGAGTGAACAAACGAAGAATAAAGCCTCCTTGCCACAATTGTAAACTCAAGTGCACTGAAAAAATTTATGAGAACTATCGGAAAGAAATTTTTGCAATGTTTTGGGGAATGGGAGACTTGCAAAGACAAAGAGAATTCATAAAAGATAGCACACAGGTAATTGTTCCCAAGTATCAGAGGATTACATTGAATCGTAAAAGGGAAAGGGATTCTAATCAATCATACTCGATAACGAAAGATGAAGAAAAAATACGGGTATGCAAAGAATTTTTTAAAAACACTTTTGACCTATCGGACAGAGCTATTCGTACAACCTTTGAAAAAACAGACAAAAGCACAGGTGTGCTAAGCTTGGAAATGAGAGGCAAGCATGGAAAGGATCGAAAATTGGATGAGAAACTCGTGAAGAGTGCAAAGGTTCACATAGAAAAAAAACCCAGAATTCCTAGTCATTACTGCAGATCTCAAAGTTCTCGGGAGTATATCGATGGTGGAAAATCTATCGCCGAACTTCACAGAGATTATCTAAAAGAAAGAAATGATTCAAACCTTGCAGGAATCAGCTACTGCCAGTACAGAGCTATTTTCAAATCATACAACCTTTCTTTTTTCACACCGAAGAAAGATCAGTGTGATGTTTGTCTCATTTACCAAAACACGAAACAAAATACGACAGAATATGAGAATCATATTCTAGAAAAGGACTTGTCCAGACTGGAAAAGGAGAATGAAAAGAAAACCACAGATTCAACCGTCGTAGCAGTATACGACCTACAGGCAGTGCTGTCATGTCCGCAGGGGGAGGCGTCTTCCTACTACTACATTTCAAAGCTAGCCATCTACAATTTAACAGTTGCTGAACTGAAGGACGACAAAACGGTAAACTGTTACACTTGGGATGAGACACAGGGAAAAAGAGGCGTGATTGAGATTGGGAGCTGTGTGCTGAAATATCTGCAACATTTAAATGACAAAGCTGACTGTCCAATAGACGTCATCTTTTACAGCGATAATTGTTGCGGACAACAGAAAAATAACTTTATGATGGCAATGTACAAATATGCTGTTACAACATTAGAAAACATAAAATCTATCACACACAAATTTTTAGTTAAGGGCCACACCCAAAACGAGGGGAATTCGGCTCACTCAACCATTGGAGAAGAAGTTAAAAGAGCACTCCGAAGTGGACCGATATACTTACCTTCCCAATACGCCATGGCCATGAAAACGGCAAAGAAAAGTGGCAAGCCTTACCTGGTTCATGAGTTGAATCATGAGAACTTTTTTGACATAAAAGCTCTGAAGTACTCCCAAATAATTTTACCTATGTTGGACATTCGAATGTTGAAAATAATTAAAGACGACGATAACTTTTACTTCGAAACATCCTACGGATCACATGCCTGGGAGGAGGCGAATAAAAGGAATAAACGGGGCAATAGGAGCGTGAATCCTGTTCTGATGCAAGCTTATTCCAAGAGACTTACCATTGATGAGAAGAAGAAAAAGGGTATCCTAAAGTTAGTTACCGACGGGATAATACCGTCAATTTATTCAGATTTCTATAAAAAATTGTGAAACTTTGAAGTTACCAGCAAAGGAAAGAGCAATATTATGTTAATTGTTGTTTACAAAAAATTGTTAAGCAATAAATTATTTTTTCATTGCCAACATTATCTTTTTTTTCTACCTAAAACAGGTTCCAAAAGAAGAAGCCACTGTGACACAAATGCAAATATTACACTAATTTTAAAGTCATACTGGCATATCTGCATATTTCTCTTAATTTAAGCAATTTTTGATTTATTTGCAACTACTACTTCAATAAGCAGTATTTGTCTAAATTTTATTCATGCATAAGGTGGCTTTGAGGTGAACCAAACGGACGTTAAAAGGTAAATATCACATGCGAAAACTTCAACTTGATTTCACGCAGCGACGATATTTACATTTACGCATTTCAAGTAGGTATGTGAATTAAATAATGTTTTTCAATTTTACAATTAGTATGTATTATTCTTGTCAAATAAGTATGAATTGAAGATTTCTGCACTGTTGTCAATTCAGTATGATAATGTTGAAGAAGTGGCAACACCGCAAGGCAATGGAGAGGACCCGGAGAATGGAAAAAGTTGAGCATCAGTCCATATTTATTTGACGGCGATTATAGTAATCTAGAATTTAATAAATCGTATATACGTATGTATGTAAAGACTTAGTTTTATGGCAATTTACCAATCTACACAAGTAACAATCTACATAGACCGTGATACATTTTATTATTTCAACTTCTTGGATCAACAAAATTTTTAATATCTATGAAGTATAGAATATCCATTTTTTACATTTTCAAAAAATGTAGTTATATTGGAAAATAAAAATATATTAACCAACAATTAGGTATTATGTGTATTAAAATATACATACATGTGTACAGGATGTTAAAAAGAGTATTTTTTTACGAGTATATATATTTTATTATTGTTGTTAGTAAAATAGTTACGTAGCTATTTTGTTGTAAATAAAACACGAGTTGCTTCCGCAATTTCTCTTCCTAAAATTTCGGTTCATTGTCAAAGTCACATACAACATCCCTTGCAGACGCTTGACCTTGGTAATAATTCCAGGCCCCAAAATATCACTTCCGAGAATACCTATACTCCAACAATGTGTTTTCTCCAGCTATGTATGAGTCAGTTCTTCTCTCCGATTTAACTGTTTAATTGTTGGTTTTTTTTATGATATATTAAAATCTATGCAAGTAATGCATATTTATTTCATTATTTCTGTACATATAGATCATAAATAGGAGTATTATGCTTATTTTGCAATATTTATTATTTTTGGAAGTTTAAGTTATGTTTCAAACCCAATGCGTGAATTTCTAATAAAGTATCCAAAATTTTATTCTCACATAAATTAATATTTCAGGAATACAACGAAAATACATAATTATAAAAGTTTTAAAATGAATATCTCTTCTTTTTACGAATTTTCAAACAATATTTACAGCAGAACTTTTAGAAAATATATTTCAAAAAATACCAACGAACTGAAGTCGAGAGTCTTGTCGAGACTTCATGACTTTCTCGACAAGACTCGACACTAGTCTCGTCTCGTCTCGACTTTTTAGTCGAGACCAAAATGATGGTCTTGTCTCGACAAGACCAAGACTGGTCTTGGTCTTGCGGTAACACTAACAGACCAAATGTAGACGAAACATAGTACACCAATGATAGAAATATATGCAAATGGATTATCTAAAAATATAAACCATTATTTACATTATCCAGGTAAAAATTATATTGTTGGCCTTTATTAATCTCTACCTCTTCTGGTTACGGAATTAACAATATCAGACTACACTTCTTTAGCAAAACAAAACTGGTTAACCAATTTCACTATTGACATTTGTATTAATTTGTTTATTTCTCTTTATAATAAAATCAATGTAGTTGAAATAGCAGCGGATATCTCCACAAATATTTTGGTAAAGAAAATGCACCATTTTCAACAATCATTGGTGCGTTGCTATTGTCAAGTTTGAAGAAAATACATTTTCTTTCTTGAATCCTTTAGGAACATCCCTATCCGAATGCAATATTTATTTTCAAAATTTCTGTCAATATCTACAATTACTAAGAAAGGTTTCGTATTCCGGTAATTTAAAATGAAAGGAAATTAGTTATGCTACTCAATCTGATGGCTTTAACTGTGGTGTTTTTGTAATAAACTTTGTAGAAAATTATATTGTTGGTGGAAACTTTTCTTCATTTAACCCTGCGTTTTACAGAAACTATTTGCAATCTTTACTTTTGGAACATTCTGATTACATGGTAAATATATGTTTATAATGCGGTCGAGAAGATCCTAAAAAGGAGAAAGAAGTGGGTACAATGTAAATGTTGTCACAGATGGTTGCATTACTCATGTACTCCAGAGAAGAAAAAATATAGTTTACCAAATGTCGATTTTTATTGCTTTCTTTAGCAAAACAAAACTGGTTAACCAATTTCACTATTGACATTTGTATTAATTTGTTTATTTCTCTTTATAATAAAAGCAATGTAGCTGAAATAGCAGCGGAAAAAAGAAAGTGAGCTTATTGTAGATGATAATATAGAAGAAGATATAGTGACGTATAAAGCTAGTTTGTTTTATATATCGCTTGTGTTAAAATAAAAGAAGAGTGAACGAAAATGGAAGCAAATTGCCAGTGCCCATATTTGGACACTAATAATTATTATTCCTTGGAAATTTTAGATTTAATGCTAAGGTAAATATATACCGTTTACACCGTTATGTATATCTCTAATCTCCAAATATGCAAATGTTTGAAGATTAAGTAATGCATCTGTGGAATATTGGTTTGGGGTTCAAAATGTGTACAAAATTATTACAGCTTTTCATTTTTATCTCTCGCTAAAAATCGCATATCCAGGTTTTAGTGAATAAGCACGTTTTAAGGTCCCTAGAATCCGATTATAACATTTTTACGATCCTATGTCTGTGTGTGTGTGTGGTTGTTGGAGGTACGATTTCTCAAATTATATAAGACTAAAGACATATGTAACTACAGATTCCTCAATCTAACAGTAATGGGAAGGGTTGAATAGATTCTGGTAACAATTGGACAACCGGAAGTAGTAGTATTTTAACAAAAATCTTCTAAATATTATTTTTTGAAAATATGTTATTACAAATATTAAAAAACAAAATTCTCTATCCGACACATTTAATTGTTTTATTATATCTTCTATAGATTTAAAGATATAGATATATAATCCATAAAATAATCTGTTGTAATAAATCTCACAGCCTGTTCACAGCCCAAACATCTCCATGATAACTACTTGAGAAATTTAAATGTGTGCAATTGACAGATAAATGTCACTAATGTCACTGTCAAAAATTCTGTGACAGTACTGTAGGCTTCTTCTGGGAACGGTATTTAATATTTCTTATTGTATTATTAATTATATATTTAAAATTATAGGTATATATTACATGAATCCTTGAGAAATATGTACCACCTATCCCGTTAATGAATTGGAAAACGAACATTTAGAAGAAATAAAGAAAACTTGCTCATAGAATAAATTTAAAATTATTATAGAAAATACATAAATATAAAGATTAGGTGTAATTAGATTTTTTTGTATGTACAACAAATGTTAAATACAATACTTATATATACCACAATGGAAAGGACGCGAGATGTATTGTGATGGCCACAACAAATTTTTAATATTATTTTTTACCACCACAAATATTCTGATAGAAATTGTACCACTACACTATAGGTATTACAATTATGTTCATTCTAATATGGCATCATTTTTCGAATAAAACATTTATTTTCAAAGTATCTGACAGTATTTGAAATCCGTACGAAAAGTTTCGTTTTCTGATGATTTTAAAATAAAGGAAGTTACTCACGCTATACAATCTGATGGTTTAAAATGAGATATTATTACCATCTTTAAAAATGGCATTTACTTCAATTTACCCCGCGTTATATAAAAACGATTTGTAGCCATTGGTTTTACAACATTCCAAGAATAATAAATATGAGTACCTATATTTTTATACATTGACCGTTAAAACCATTAAAAGAAAATGGGGGATTTCACCATTTTTTTATAATTTCATCTGAAACAATAAGTAAAACTAAGACTATTGGTGAAAAAAATTCTATTAATAAGCAAGTTATGCTCCCCCAATGTTTGAAAAAATACGTATATGTTTTTTACACCAAACTCTTATCCTCGTGGACCTAAATGTCCTTCAAATATATGCTATTTCTAAATTATATTTATAAAAAATAAATCAATATTATAACAATGTATTTGTCAACATATTTTATAATTACAAGTGTATTTAAATTATTATGTTTAATGAAAGAAATTCATATTCAAATAAAAACTGTTTGAGAATTGTAGTGCTGGACCAATAGCCATTCTTCCGCTATTTGAATTTCTTTACTTCCATTGGTAGTATAACTTCCTCCTACGATATTTCAATCACAGAAAATTTTCCAAATTATGTGCATTCTAATGACAGTATCAGATATAAAAACCACAGTAAAACAAAATAAAAGAAAACTGGCAACCGAAATGACCCGAAACACAAAATAATAAACTAAGAAATATAAAAGAAGCACACGAAGAAAGAAAAGCACAACCATTTTCTATAAAATTCACCATCTATGTGAAACATTTAATACACCAAATACAGTAAAACACATTATAATAGACTGTAAAAAGGCCACATGACACGATACTTTTATGTTAATTTTTCTGTTTCATTTTGGTGTTCAAAAAATGTACACCAGAAACATGCAGTTATGTCATACAGTTGCATTCCAGGGCCTATTATTTATATTCATTGAAAATATGAAACCATTACACAATTTAATTAATTTCTGATTGGTATTATTTCTACCTACTTCCGCGAATAAAAATTCGTAGTTCACCCCCTACGACGCGTAACGCATAGAGTGTCATAAAGTTGCATTCGGGGGCCTATTGTTTATATTCATTGAAAATATGAAACTGTTAGACAATTGTTTAAATAACTAATTTAATTAATTTCTGAAATGTACAATACCTAGCTACTTCCCTGGAAAAAAATCTTGCCCTACACCCCGTAACGCATAACATGGTATATAATTGAGACTATTGTTTATATTTATTATAAATATCAAAGCGATACACTCAAGTTTAAATAACATTTATTTTTTGTCTTGAGTACTACACGTATTATCAATACTACTTTCCGTTGCTGGTTAGTGGAATTGCGCACGACTTTGTGTAACGATGCGCTGTCGTTTATTCGTTGCTGCACTCTTGTGGCCGTTGCTGCTCTCTTTTGGCCGTTTCTGTTTTCACACAAGTTGTGGAAAGAGTTTTCAGTAATCTAAATAACATTAAAAGTGATAAAAGAAATCTGTTAAGTACTTCAATTTTAAGAGTTATTCTGGCCACAAAAGAAGGCATCGCAGAAAAAAGGAGCTGCATTAAATTTGAGTCTAATAAGGTATTCTTAATGCCAAAATATGACAACAACAGTCAATAATTATTTTTTTCTATTTTTTGGACCTGTAATGTGCAATATATAACTAGTATTGTTATTATTAGTATCATTATTATTTGAATATGAGGACTTAAATAGAAAAAAATAGCATATTATATCATTATTATTTTACTTCTGTGATTATCTTAAAACTTTATATTATTTAGATTTTAACAGATCATGTAACCAATTTTAAAAAATCTGATGTGGCCAGCACAATACCTTCCGTCAATCCTGTGTATTATGTAGAAATTCCATACATAAATTTTCTTGCAAAAGATTCTAAATTTTTGGTATTTTATGATTCCCTTTCTCGGCAACTGAATTCCATACTCCTGATAACAAACAAACCACATGAAATAACAAAATCATGAAATTTTGAATGAAAAATTATGACACTTGTCAGTTATGGACATAATTAATTGCTGTCATTTTGATACGGGTCCACATATCTGCTTGCCAAAGGCAGCAAAGTCATGTCACTGCACGCGCCTTGTACATAATTTTTTTGCAAAAGATCCTATATTTCCAGTAAAGTTATTTCATAAACAAACTATGCAAATTGCACATGACACTGACATCTTCTTCTTCTTTAGTTTCTCCCATTCGTTAGGGGGTCGCTATTTTTTATTTTCTTCTTCCATTCATTTTTGTTTTGCGTGTCGTCCTCATTCAGTTCCTTTTCTCTCAAGTCTTCTGCAATACAGTATTTTTATCTTATATTTGGTCTTCCTATGTTTCTTCCACCTTCTATTAATATATTCATCTCTCCTCATTACATGTTCAAACCAATGTAATCGTCTCTCTTATATCTAGAAACTTCTAACACTAGAGTTACTTCCCTTATTCTTTCATTGATTTACATTTTATTGATACTGACATCTGTCAATTTGAATTACCTGAATATATGTGTATTAGCAGTTTCCATGGTTAAATTAGCATAGCTGGCTGAATTATGAAATTTATATGAATTTTTTTATCTATATTATTCTTTAACTCTATATCTGTAGAATATGAAATATAAAATGCAATCAAATCGTATAGAGAATAATATATTCTTTAAGTTATAATAACATTTAACTGAGTTTTTCAAGAAAAACTGTTAAAATCTTCAAATGAGGGTACTTCCGGTTGACCAATTATAACCAAAATTTAAACATGTCTGCATATGGTTGTAAGGAAGAGGAATACGCAAGAATTGTAATTTTTGGAATTCTAGTATTGGAGATATCGTTGACAAAACCGCGGTCACATACACACACACACACACATACACACACACACATACACACATACACACACACGCACATACGAACACACACACACACACACACATACAGACATCATCGTAAAAATATTAAAATCGTATTGTAAAGACCCTAAAACGTGCTTATTTAATGAAAACTCACCACCGAATTTTTTGACCAAAGACAATACCTTCCTTACCTATAGGTGACGGAAGGTAAAAAGAACAGTATTTTTTTCGATTACATGTCCTGTATTTTTGTATGTATTACTTAGGTGTAAGTTCATGTGTAATTTTTTTTAAATTTGGCGCGTTTTTGGGAGAGGGAGGAAAATGAGAAAAAGGCGGACAATTGCGGATAATTTCAGTCGGTTGGGAGGACATTTTCAATAATCACATTGGCAATACTGCTTCACATGATTATGTGATGCGTATGCGTACATAGTAAAAGTAATGGTAGGTGGAAAAGTGTGTTTCGAAAGTGTTGGTTTTTTTAATATGGAAAAGTACGAATACGAGTTATATTAATTAGTAATAACATAAACTAATATTGATTACTTTTATAGGTTTATTACTATATCAAAAGTAGAGAGTGGACGTGGACGACATGAAGATAAATCTAAATCTGATGTATCTGCAGTGCCATCAACATACTTTCATCATGTATCAGTATTACCATCACAATCAACAATATCAACATCCTACGAAGAGAATGTTGATTCGTGTGATACTGACGCAAGTTTTTCAAGTATTGACGACAGTAAAGTAAAGAAGAAAAACAAAATTGAAATCGCAGGAACAAAAATAAGTTACAAACAAAAATTTAAAAACGAATGGAAAATCAAATTTCCTTGGCTGGACTCAAAATTACATAAACCATACTGTAATGCATGTTGTAAAAGTATCAGTGGTGGAATAACACATATCGAAAGGCATGAGACTACAAATCTGCATATTAAAAACTTTAAAAAGGCTGAGAAAACTCCTGTGATACAGTCATACTTAGACCGTAACTTTCAAAAACATGACAACTTAGTTACAGCCGACGAGTTAAAGTTAACTATATTCTTGCACGAACATAATTTGCCGTATCTCGTGATGGAATCATCTGACACATTTAATTAGTTCAGTTTGTCAAGAATCTCAAATCGCAAAAAAATAAAATGTGGTCGAACCAAAGAAACTGCTTTAACAAATGATTATTTAACTAAAGAACAAATTTATCAAATTACTGAAAAACTTAAGCAGGCTAAATTTTCGATAATTATAGATGAAACTACCGATATTAGCGTGGATAAATCACTAGCTATCGTGGCTCGATTATATGATGGACAATGGACAGATAATTTCTTGGGTTTAATACAAGTCCAGTTCTGCAGAAGATCTGTTTAATGCTATATGTCAGTACTTTACGAACCAGGAAATTCCTGTTCATAATTTAATAGGCCTAGCGGCCGATAATTGTGCTGTGATGATGGGTAACATTAATGGAGTTCAAGCCCGATTTAAACAAATTTTGCCTAACATTTATATCCTCGGATGCGTGTGTCATTCATGTCATTTTTGTTCCTCTGCTGTTGCGAAAAAGTTACCAAGATGTTTGGAAGATTTTATAAGGAACCTATACAATTATTTTTCTTACAGTAGTAAAAGATTGGACAGACTTAAGGAATTTCAGGTTTTTGTTGAACTGAAACCCCATAAATTACTTCACCCTAGTCAAACTAGGTGGCTTTCTCTTCAGGTAATTTTTAACTTTGAACAAAGTTTAGGTTGTTTTAATATTTAATTTAAAATTATACACAAATTATACTGTGTTAATAATATTACAGGCCGCTGTGGATCGTGTTTTGGAAAATTCGAACGCAATTTTACTTTTTTTTTACAAGTGAATGTTTAGAGGATAATTTACATTCTACTCAAATAATTTTAGATTCTTTAAAAAATCCAGTTTACAAAATTTACTTCACATTTTTGTTATACATTTTGGACATTGTGAACAAATTAAATATCGAATTCCAATTCCAGAAAAAAACCCAAATTACATTTGTTGCTTAGTAGGGTTAGAGATTTATATAGAACTATATTAAGAAATTATATAAATATAGAGCATCTAAACAACCACTCGCTGGACAATATAGATGATGCTAACCCCCGTAATTTTATGCAACTTCAAATCATTTATTTTGGTGCTAAAACTGAATTGTTATTAAACATTTATAATTCGTATTATGATTTATTTCGTGTTTTTTTTTTACCTTTAGAAAAAGAATGAATCAACAACGATTCTTGACAGAAAAGGAGATGGAGGAGGAAGTAGAGAAAATTATGATAAATGGACTTGAAAGTGAAGATGATTTTGATAATGATAGTTTATGCGATCCTGATTATATTCCCCAATTGGAAGAAGGTGATGATTGTCAACCAGAAGCAAGTAGTGATCCTGTAGAAGTAGAAAAAGTGGATGCTAATGTAACTGATTACGAAATTCCAAAAGAATCTCTGGCAGATGGTAATGAACACAACAAAATATAATATTGTATGGAAAAGAAAACATCTAGAGTTGACCGAAGAGCAAATGGCATTTTTGGGAAATGACAAGTTACCTGCATCCATTTTAGAGTTGAGTACGCCTTATAGTTTTTTTTAACTATTTTTTCACTCCAGATATAATTGATAATATTGTTGAACAGTCAAACTTATTCAGCGTTCAAAAAGACCCCATTAAACCAGCGCAGTTAACCGAGCATGAAATAAAAAACCACATCGGGATTTGCATAATAATGTCTTTGGTACATGCACCTAATATTAGATCTTATTGGTCTCAACTAACTGGAAATGAGATCATTATAAATTGCATGAGCCTAAATAAATTTGAAAAAATAAGACAATTCCTCCACTTTAATGACAAGGAGAAAATGTTGTCAGTAAATGATCCTAACCATGACCGATTACATAAGATCAGACCCTTGCTTACTAAAGCGAATAAGCAATTCTCCTCTATTCCACATGAAAGATGTCTCTCAGTTGATGAGCAACTATGTTCATGTAAGTCCCGTCATTTTCTGAAGCAGTACTTGCCACTTAAACCACACAAATGGGGCTTCAAATTTTTTGTTATTTGTAGAATATCGGGTTACGCGTATAATTTTGAATTATATTCCGGAAAAGAAAATGTAGTTCTTCTAAATGAACCTGAGTTGGGTGCTGCTGCAAATGTGGTCACGAGGCTTTGCCGTAATATTAAACGTGGTAAGAATTACCGCCTATATTTTGATAACTACTATAGTACACTACCACTAGTATCCTATTTATCCCAACAAGGCATATTGGCTGGTACCACAAGCCTGGTTTTAACTAAAACGCTGTTTTAAGAAATGTCAAATTCAAATTTCAATATTTAATTTCACCCTTACGTTTAAAGAGTGATTTTTTAAAAAAATATTTGTTTGATTATAAACTATGTTCTTCTTTAAAATCATATTTTGATGAATTTAATATTATTTATTATTAATATTAAATAATAAAATTTGACATTTCTTAAAACATCGTTTTAGTTAAAACAAGGCTTGTGGTACCAGCCATTGTGTCTGGGAACTATACGTAGAAATCGTATTGTCGATTGTAAGTTACCGTCCGAAAAATAAATGAAGAAGGAAGAAAGAGGTCACAGTGTTGAATATGTCGGGGTCCTGGCTGGCGTAGATATCTCTACCCTTACATGGAAGGATAATGAAATTGTCACATTTGTTTCTAATTTCGTTGGTGAAAATCCTTGTAGTACTTACTATAAGGAGGTATGATAAATCCAAGAGAGAAAAGGTCGATATAACTTGCCCATATGTTGTTAAAGAATATAACAAACATATGGGAGGGGTCGATTTACTTGATAGTATTATGGGCAGATATAAAATACTAATCAGAAGTAAAAAGTGGTATTTTCGTATATTCTACCACATAGTAGACATGGTTCTTCCAAATGCTTGGCTCTTATACAGGAGGGTGCACGACGAAAGAAGAATCAATGGAGATGTGCACGAGTTTAGGTCAGAGGTGGCACTTTGTTTAGATAAGGAGGGCTCTTCACAATATAAGAAAAAGCTTAGCAGACCCTCAGCTGAATCTATAGAACAACAGTTGATGGCGAAGATGAAAAAAGGGCCAACTGTACACATTCCGCCAAAAGAAGTGAGAATGGATGGTATTTTCCACGTCCCAATTGTGAAAGAAGTGAGACAGATATGCAAGTTACCAGCATGTAAAACTTTATCATATATACAGTGTGAAAAATGTGGAGTACATTTATGTTTAAACAAAAATAATATGTAATTGTTTCAAATCATTTCATGTTAATTAAATGTATGCCAATTCCCATAATGTATCATATATGATACAATAAAAAATGTTTATATTTTTCTGAAAATGTAACTTTAATTTTTTTTAAATATTTTTCCCTTAAATAAAACACTGAATGTGACTCTTTTACAATTTTTACATGACATTTAAAAAAATCATGCAGTGAAGGGTTAATACAAAACACATTTAAATATACTTCTAATATTTATTTAAAGGGTAAAGTAATACTTTTATTTTATTTATTTGTATAATTTCTTGAGATACTGACTACGATGACTGGCATTATTGAAAACAAAAAAGGACCAATTTTAAGACAAATATTTAAATTTTTAAAAGGTAAGTTTAGTATATATGTATATACTTATTATGTAAATATTAACTACAGTTATTAAATTAGATGTGATAATAACAACGTATATCAAATGCTCTACATAACCTCTAAATGTATGTCATAATAATAATTGTGTATCTCTTGAATAAATGAATTTTTATTACCTTTATAGATTCATAGTGTGATTATTTATTATTCCTTATAATATCACATTTCTTACAAATAAATAGGGAAATAAATACTCAGCATGTTTGACATTGGCTCGCAAATGGCGGCGATCTTGGCCCATGGCCAATACTCTGTACATAGAGGTACCCTAGAGCCAACTATTTTAAACCTAATTTATAATTTGTGTTAACGGAGCAACTGGGCATAAGCTATAAGCTATAAATCTATAAGTTTATAAAAATTTAATAGAATGCCTAGAATTCCAACATTAATGTAGAATGAAATGGTAGTTTGTGCAGAATATTATTATACGTTTTTTGAAGTAATTGAACAATAAATTTATGAAGCAGGATACCCTGATCAAATACATTGAATGGGATACGATGATAATTTATTCTGCCCCATGAACGAATTTATAAAATCTACTTTATACATTCTCTATCATAGTTTTATGAATAATGGAAGGTGAATACCAAATTAAAATTCAATATTCTAGTTTTTATTAATTATTTTGAAATTTATTTCATGTCATGAATCCAAACAATTTATTGGTATTCATTATTTTTACTCTGCATTTAGAAATTTTGCCGGATATTTATTCTATTTATCGGACAATTAATATACTGTAAAAAAAATTATGTATCGAGGCACATTGCATCTTGTATCTCATGCTGCATGAATTATTTAACGAGTGTTGAATTTGTTCCTTTTTAGTAATTATAAACAGAAATGGAAAAGACTTAATTATTTTTAAGCTAACTTTTAACAAAATTTTCATTCTCTTTATACAAATTCTGATATTTTAACACTTAATAATTCTCAGCAAGTAAGTCTGCTAAAAAATTTTGTTGCATAGGATTGGTAATATATAGGGTGTTATTTAAGTAAGCGTACAACGCTTAACCGATGGTAGAACTAGCCCCAGAGACAGTAAATCTGGCAATAATTTTTATTTACATGCTTTCTGTAATAAATAGAGCCCATTAAAACTGACCAATTACGTCATAGTAAAAGATTTTGTAAAAAAAAATACAAAAATCAATGTTTCCTCTAGAAGAAATTTTACATCTATCACAATGGACATACATGTAAGATCATTGGTGTCGTGGCAGATAACAGGTATTTGAGTTTCACAATCAAGTTAATTGGCATTTTGATATCCAATAAAAAGTTTTGACAATCAACATTTTTTCACAGAACACATTGGCCCGGTTGCATAAAACTTTGTTAATTCCGTTGTTAACTAACATGTGATTAAAAGTTAACGACATGATCAAATGTCAACCGAGTTGCATAAAACTGTTTGACAATATTGTTAGTAAACAAGGAGGTTAACTACGGATAACTAAATAATAGTGATTCTTGTTTGAAAGTTGGCAACGTTTTACTATATTCAGAACTCAGATTAATTGCAATTGTCCGTTGACGCGCTGACATTAGCAAAATGGAGTGTAAAAGAACGGTTAACTATTGGCGTGTATTGCTAAAAGCGATATGACACCTGGTGGCAAAATAATGAACTACATGTTGATTTGGTATTAAAGTATGTATATATATACAGGGTGTATCAAGATAATGGAACAGTGCCTTTTATTAATGTATATAAAAAGTTACACAAAAAAGTGATTATGATATTTTTAAGGCATAGAGGGGGACACATTTTGACATAATCATCATTATTTTAAAGACAATGGTACTCAACTTATGGATCAATGTTACATTTTTTTAAATGGAATTATGTATTTTTTATTAACTTATTAAATAGAGAATTTTATTCTGAATTCAACGATATAATAATACCATACCCTTACATTGCGAAAAATTTGATAAAAATTAATTCAAAGTTAGTATTTCATTTGAATTTTTTTAAGTAGGTTGTGCAAACGTTTAATCACTAAAACAAAAGAAAATTATCTGTCATTTTCGTATTTCATTATTATTCATTTTTATAATTAAAGTAATTTTCGTTACCTTTGTAATAATTAATTTAATAATGGCAGCAGTTTCAACAAATACTGATTTTATTTATTGATGCAAAACCCAACAAAATGCATTCCTGGCATGCAATTTATTTGCAGAAAGTTATCCTAATTACGCAAGACTAAATAGTAATTACGCGAAATAAAAAAATAACGAAATTTGGAACATTTTGAAAAAATAATACGATTTTATACGTAAATAAACCCCTCCATAACGGACACACTGCTGTTAGCTTTAAGCATTGGGGTTGTACAACCGGACAGATTAGACTTCTAGGAATTCTTCCTCCCTATGACACGCCGTCCTCTCCCCCTCGCTGACCATCGCTAGGTTGGCAACGTGGACTCAGTTCAGTTCGAGTATATATAGGTTCGTCTATCGTTGTGAACTATGTCTCCTCCCAAAGTACCTCGAAAGTCGTTATCGTTGAAAGAAAAGATAGGTGTAATTAAACATCAGGATGAAAATAAGAGTTCGTTGCGTGTTTTGGCTGCGCAATTTAAAATTGGGAAAACGCAAGTGTCCGAAATTTTAAAAAATAAAGATGAACTACTGCGCTTGTACCGGGAAAGCTCTACCAACGAGAATATGCGTCGATTTCAAAGAAGTGGTCCGGGTGAAGCTCTTGATAAAACAGTAGCAGAGTGGTTTAATCGCGTCAGATCAAACAAAGTGCCCATATCTGGACCGATGATTCAAGAAAAGGCTCAAGAAGTGGCATCACTCCTTGGAATGGACAATTTCAAGGCGTCTAACGGATGGCTCGATCGTTTTAGGACTAGACACAAAATTGTTTTTAAAGCAATATGCGGAGAGGTAGCCTCTGTCTCAGCCGATACTGTAAATGAATGGGCATCAAAAATTGAGGAAGTTATTCAAGGCTTCGGTGAAAATGACATCTACAATGCGGATGAGACTGGATTGTTTTATCGCGCTCTACCTGACAAGACCATGTGTTACAAGGCGGAGTCAAGCTCAGGGGGGAAAATTGCAAAAGAGAGACTTACAGTTCTATTGTGCGCAATTATGGCGGGAGAGAAAGAAAGACCTTTGGTAAACCTTTGGTAAACACGTTTGTATGGAAACTCTACAAGTCGATTGGAAAGCAAACCAGAAAGCGTGGATGACAACCACTATAATGTCGGAGTGGCTGGAGCAGCTTGACAAAAAAATGGGCCGACAGGGACGAAAAATCTTGCTTTTATTGGACAACGCGACGTCACATCCCCACCTTGAACTCGCCAATGTAAAAGTTATATTCTCCCCTCCGAACATCACGTCAACTTCTCAGCCGATGGATCAAATTTTAAGGTACAATACCGTGGGTTAGTTTTGAGACACCTTGTTGCAAATATTGAAAGATCGAACGGGGTTCAGGAATTGGCGAAAGTAATTGATGTCCTAAAGGCCGTAACCTGGATACAGAAATCATGGAATGAAAGTCGCGTTCGTTTTACAAATTTTTACATGAGATCTTAGCTCATCTCAAGTCGCCTCAGTTGCGTCACTAATTTTGACCGTTTTTTTTATCGTAACGGAGATGAGATAAAGTGAGACCGAAGTGAGAAGAGTTCTTCCCCCTTCCCGATTCTTAGTCACCTCTGGAGGTTGTGCTTGTTGAGTTTTTAATATTAGATGAATGGTGGGGATGAATGTTTTGATGTCACGGACTGTCACATACAATTAGTTTGGTTATTGAAAATATTATTTGTTTATTCCTTTAATAAATATTAGTATTATTTTAAGAAAATGGCCGATAATATTGAAGATATTGTGCTGGTAAGTTAAAGTAATGATTATTTAATATTTATTATAATGTTTTAAATTTATTTTTAGAAGTTATTATTAGATGAAGACAGTGATATGGACAGTTTATTTTCTTCAAGTTCAGAGGAGAGAACTTCGGATTTTCTGACCGACAGTTCTACGGATGATGCAGACAATTACTTGGAAAATAATTTAGCGAAGAGACGTAAACTTCATAGAATTGAAAATTATGTGGAAGTTATAGTACCATCTTATGATCATGTACAATTCAAACAACATTTTAGAATGTGTCGCACTACATGTTATTATGTAATCGACAGAATAACAGAAGCCCAAATAATGCCCACTCATAGTTTTGGGCGATCCAAAATAATACCTGAAAAGGCATTTTTGGTGACTTTATGGTATTTAGCTAATCAGGAATCCTATCGACAAATTGGTGACCGATTCAATATTACCTACTAAGAGTTCTGCACACAAATGTATCAAAGTAGTTGTTGATTATTTGGTACAAATTAGCAAGGAATTCATAATATGGCCAAATGGAGTAGCAGCGGCAGAAATTTCTCGTAATTTTAGTAAATTACATAATATAAACGGGATTATTGGGGCTATTGATGGATGCCATATAAATATATTAAAAACAGGAAAGGATCAACATGCATATTGCAATCGGAAAGGACAACATTCAATACTACTGCAAGGCGTTTGTGATGACAAAAAACGATTTATCGATGTCTTTTGTGGAGAAGCCGGCTCAATACATGATGCTAGATTATTAAAACGTTCTGTATTATATAAATTAGTCACAGACGGAAATTTGATTCTAGATAATTATTATTTGTTAGGAGATTCAGCGTATCCAAATTTGTCATGGCTGATTCCTCCATTTAAAGATAATGGTAATTTGACAGAACAACATAATACATTTAATTACAGGCATTCATCAAATCGAAATGTAATTGAGAATGCATTTGGTTTGTTAAAAGGTAGATTTAGACGATTAAAAAACTTTGAAAATATAAATATAAATTTTATTACAAAGGCGGTGATTTCAGCATGTGTTTTACATAATATCTGTATAAATTTTGATGACTTAGAAATAGATTATGATCTAGAAGTTGATATTCCTGATCATTTTGATAATCGGCAAGTAGTTTTTAACAATAATAATTTTGACAGGCGACAACAAATATTTAATGAAATGTTTGATTTAAATCAGCGTTAGGATAAAAAAATGACATATTTGTATTAAATATTTATTAAAAATAAACTGTATTCTCTACATAAAATATAAAAAAATAAACAAAAATTATAACTAATACCTATAAAAATTATATACATAAATAAAAACAAACTGTATTCTGTACATATAAAAAACATAAAATAAACAAAAATTATAACCACCTACAAAAAACATTTTACAAAAATTATATAAATCACATATTTTTTTTAAAGTTAATTAGTCCTTCTATCGCCTTTACCTTGCGTTCTTCCAATTCCAATTTCCTTTCATATAGTTCCAACTTCTTATTTTCCCTTTTTTCTTTCCTTTTTTCTTTTTCTTCCATCCAATTTTTCCAATCTGCTTCTTTGGTTTCCAGATATTGCTTTTTTAAATTGATATATTCAGTCTGTATATTTTTACGTTTTTTACCTTTAGTGGTAGCTAGTGGTGTTGGTGGTAATGAATTTTCACCTTGTTCTTCTGAGCTGGTTGCACTAACTGTATGAACGCGTTCAGTACATTCTGAGCTGTTGCTGGTGCCACTAAGAGTTCGAACGCGTTCAGAACATTCTGAGCTGTTGCTGTTGCTGGTGCTACTAGCAGTGCGAACGCGTTCGAGACATTCAATTCGATTTTCTGTTTCCGAAAGTTCTGAGCTGGTGGATGCTAGTGGATCAATATTGATCACACTTATCGAATGCTGACTGTTTATATGGGGTTCGTCCCCCATCAACTCATCAATCTTTTCATAATAATGAAAGCGCATTGGTCCTCTGCCGCTCTTATTTTTATTTTCCTTGCAGGTCTTATATGACCTCAGCAAGTTTTGCCATTTTTTTTGGCATATATTTGCGGTAGCCTGAAACAATAAAACGAATTTATAAACCAATATACTATATACCTATTTATTTAAATGCATCGTATCTACTTTCCACTACGTTTATTAACGCCAATGTTTGGTCATACGACCAAAATTTCTTGTCGTATTCTGTTACTGAAATTTAAAGATAAATTAATACAAATTTCATACTACTACAAAAATAACCATACCATTTGTTTCGTTCATGTAGTTGTGCTCTGCGTGAATTAAAACAACATGTTCTTTGTGATTACCTTCCATTTTCTCTGCAACAAAGCGTAAAAATATTTTTAACGTATTAATCAGTTATGAATTCACTATACTACTTACTTTTAAAAGTACAAAGCAAAATATCGTAGTTGACCGTTGAAAAGCTACTGTCAAATTCAAATTGTACACACGTGGTACACACACAGAAGACATCCAGCGACATCAGTCGTTCAAGTCACCAACAAAATTTGTCAAACTCATCTCATTTTGAGATTAGGTGAGATGATGCAAATGATAAAAAGAACGCGACTTAGTCTCCCCTATCACGATAAAAAAAAACTGTTTTATTAAAGCCGGCTTCCGGAAAAATGGAACAGTTATATTGAATAATGACAATGCTGATACGGATGAGTTAGAGATATTAATTACACTTTTGCCAATAGCCGGGGATCGTGACTACGAATCTATAGACAACAACTTAGCTACCGAATCTTCTAGCGACAATATTGAGGACATTCTTGCCGATATACTTTCACCACAGAACGATGCACAAGCTAATGAAGGTGAAGAAGCAGATGAGACTAATGACAAAGAGCAAATCGCAGAGTTTCCTGAGATAAAAAGCTACTCTGAAGGGCTCAAGGAACTGACTCGTCTACGAGAATTTTACAAAAAAAACAGAAGATACAAGAGGGTTTCTGCTCGTAAACCAAACAATAATGCACCACGAAAAAGAAATGGCTTTGTCCAAAATGGGCAAACAACAGAAAATAACGGACTTTTTCGATAAGCGTTGAATTATTTATTTTTACATATGTATGTACATACACGTACGCAGAATTATTTTATTTTATTGTATATTTTTCAAACATCCTATGTACCTATGATTAAATATATTGTATGTATTACATATTGACTTTTTGTACCACCTTAAATTTTAAGATGGAAATTTCTCTAATTTTACAACACCTATTTGTTCGGAAGGTGGTAGAATGGTGCTAACATTACATGATGGGAGGGACACCTCTAAAACGGACACCTCTCTATAACGGACAAAAACTGGGGTCCCATCGGTGTCCGATATAGAGGGGTTTCACTGTATATATATATTGTAATATGAGTAACAATTATTGCTGCTTACTTGAGTGCACATTGTCACGTTAGAAAGGTAATAAATTATGTTGTCACGAATACCCGCGTAAACAAAATGTTCGTGTTTATATTAAAAACCATGCTTGACAAGATGAAAAAAGATAATAATACAGTGCGTGAATCAGAAAATTATAAATTAATATATCCGTCTTGTGTACTTTGAAGATTTATTCATTATATTTATATATATATATATATTTATATATATATATATATATATATATATACATATATATATATATATATATATATATATATATATATATATATATATATATATATATATATATATATATATATACGCCTGGGAACTGCAACTCATCAGTTTGGACAGCGGTAACTTATATATATATATATATATATATATATATAAGTTACCGCTGTCCAAACTGATGAGTTGCAGTTCCCAGGCGTCGAACCCGACACCTGAGTTTCCCGTTTCTAGTTTATAGACTTTGGAGTAGTTTTAGTTCAGTCAGAGTGAAGAATCCAAATAAGTAACATTAAAATATAATAAATGTAATGTCATATTTTTATTAAATAAACATTAAATAATTTTTATGTGTAACAAATGATAGTTTTGATATAATAAATTCACAATAAAAAACCCTTTTTAAAAACACTATTTCGGATCGTCGAAATATAACTGGCGCAGTCGGAGCGAATTTTTCGGGCGAATTTTCACATTGAAAAGTGAAACTCGTGTTCGTATATACGATTCACCGAGAAGAACCAAAACTCCAGGGAGAAGAAGCGACTACGTCCAAGTGCAAAACCACCCAGTTCCTTCATCTGCGAGCGAACATCGAGGATGAAAGAACAAGGCGCTGCTGAATACAGACCTGACCGGGAATCAACGCATCCAATGGACAAATTGCTTCTGTTATTGTGAGTACACACATGTCACACAACTATCAGTACCATTCTGACTCAGATACAGAATCGGATATAAATACAAACCCTGAAACTTCCTCTGACTCCGAGTCCACACTCGTAACTTCCAAACCGTATAAAAGTAAACGCAAATTAACAAAAAACAAAGTCAAAATGGCACAACAACAAATAGGATCACTAGTACAACCTACACCACGTCTCGAAAAACATTACTTAGACATGATCCCAGATTTCTACGGTGATGGTAAATTATTATCTCGCTTTCTTGAAATCTGCGAAAAATTAGTAAATAAATTTTATAATTTGGTCGACGAAGCAGACTTTCAAAATGAGTACCTTATGTCGAGCATTCTAGCAAAAATAAAAGGTGATGCCGCAGTAAACATCGCCAGTAGCTCAATAAGTATATGGGCAGACGTGAAACAAGCATTGTTAAACGCCTACTCAGATAAACGAGATCTATACACCCTGAGTATCGAATTAACCGAATTAAGACAAGGCAATGAAACGCCATTTGAATTTTACAATAAAATTCAAGATATACTAAATCTCCAAATTTCCTACATTAGTAATCATAGTCTAGCACTTGCTAAGCCTTATTTAACAGACAATTGCCAAAATTATGCTTTAAGAATTCTTCTCCGAGGACTAAAAGATCCTCTAGGAACTCTAATGAGAACAAAGAACCCCAGTGATATGAACACCGCATTAAACATGCTCACAAACGACTTTCAGTTGGAAACGCACAGTCGTCCACAATATCACAAAATTAACACACATACTCAACATAAACAAAAACAAATAATTCATACTACACAAAATAGACAACCACAATATCCACAACTAATGTACCGACCGAATCCACCTACTAACTCAAATTTTAAACCTACCATTAATCAATATCCTAATCATCAAATAAGGAAACCTTACATACAAAATCAATATCCCCCCAATCACGTAAATAAAACATTTAATAATCAATCCCAAAATGTTTTCAAACCTAATCCTAACTATAAAGCCCCCAAGCCTACGCCTATGAGTGTCAGTACTAGACAGTCAATGACACCCAGGCCAGGAACAAACCAGTACCGTCCGCAACAATTCTTCCAGTCGCAAAACAGACCCAACGTTATCGCTGAAGAACTGTTTAACACCGAAATAGACGACTACACAGAACACGAAATTAACGAACAAAACTCAGACCATTGTGAAATTGAACCCATATCAGACTATTACGTAACAGAACCCGATCAAAACGAGCACACCGAGTTTTTTCCTTTAACAGCCTCGGAACAGACATTGAACTGATGAATGTAATTCATAACCACAGTGAACTACCATTCATTATTTTCCCAGAAATGAATCTGAAAGCTCTAATAGACACTGGCAGTACACGTTCTTTTATAAATCCCACTATTGCAAATAAATTATTCAAAAACAATATTAAAAACGACCCATTCAAAATTACCACCGCACATGGAACATCTATTGAAAAATTCAGTATTATAATACCCTCTTTAAAATTATTTAACTCACCTAATACTATGTTGAAATATCATTTATTTAATTTCCATAAAAATTTTGATATTCTTTTAGGATTAGATAATTTAAAAATATTAGGAGCAAACATCGATTTGACTAATGACAAAATAATTACTCCCAATCAAGAAATAAAAATTTATTATCATAAAATACTACCAAAATCTCATTACATAAAAATCCCCCCTAAATCAGAAAAAATCTCCAAAATATTCGTTCACAACATCCAAAATGGTGAAGCATTCATCCCCGAAACCAAAATAAACAATATAATTAACGTCGTTTGTTTATTTTGCCGGTCCTTGTCAGTATGTCCCTCGTGAATTATTTAGGATTACGTGAGTTAGGTATGCCAACTATTATTCGTGATAGATGTTGGCATTGTGAGCGAATGAAGTTTTTCGGTAGATTGTGTGTTGAATGTAATTTTGTATGTGGCGAGTGTGGAATTATTACTACTCCCTTTTATCCAAGTGGATGTCCCTGTAATAATTTGCGTAAGCAATCCGTTGGAACCGGGGGTGTAATGTGTAGATTATGTATGAAGTATGCTAGTTACTGTGACTGTGAATATATCGTATTGGATGAGGGAGAATGCGATCATTGTGACTGCTCTGTGGAATATTGTAGTTTCGCAGTGTTTAACGATGACTGCCCTGATTGGGGACGTGACGTCAGTTCTACTGATGGAGATAACCCGTTCTGGTCAATTCTCGAGAGGCAGTATATTTCGGTCGATGAGAGTGTGTTTGAATCAATTCGATATTTATATATCGAAGAGCGTGATTGGTTTGAAAATGTTTATGATTTAGATGCTTTGTTTAAGGAAAGTAGTAGACCTAAATTTGGTCGTTTTCTTAAGTTTCTTAAAAATTTAGTTGTTAAGTAAGTAGTTGCTAATTATCCCAGAAGGTCTTGCTAACATTCAAAATTATGAAATTATTTATCCAATTATAAACTTAGGCGAAAATGAAGAAATTCTAAATTCTGTAGATTGTGTACGAATCCATCCTTTAAACAATTTCGAAATAAATAATTTAAATTTTGAACAAAGTGAAATAAAAAATAAATTAGATACGAGCAAAATTAGACTTGAGCACATGAATGAGGAAGAAAAACGCGAGATAACAAAACTACTGACTGAGTATTCTGATATCTTTCACTGTGACAATGAACCTTTATCTTTTACTAATGAAGTAAAACACTCTATTCGAACAAAAGATGAACTTCCAGTATATGCAAAGACATATAGATACCCCGAAGTACATAGAAAAGAAGTGCAATCACAAATTCAAAAAATGTTAAACCAGAATATTATCCGCCCTTCTCATTCACCTTGGTCATCCCCCGTCTGGATCGTACCAAAAAAATTAGATGCATCCGGAAAAAAGAAATGGAGACTCGTAATTGACTATCGGAAATTAAACGAGAAAACAATCGATGACAAATATCCAATACCTAACATCAACACTTTATTAGATAAACTTGGTAGATGCCAATATTTTTCAACTTTGGATTTAGCGTCAGGATTTCACCAGATTGAAATGAGTGAATCTGACATACAAAAAACTGCCTTCAGCACAGAAAACGGTCATTTCGAATATTTAAGAATGCCCTTTGGATTAAAGAACGCGCCAGCCACTTTTCAAAGAGTGATGGACAACGTTCTTCGAAATTTAACCAACGAAATTTGTCTCGTATATTTCGATGATGTAATCATTTTTAGTACATCTCTCCAAGAGCATATTCAAAATTTAAGATCAGTTTTTAATCGTTTACGAAAAGCTAATCTCAAAATTCAACCAGATAAATCCGAATTTTTACGTACAGAAGTCTCATATTTAGGCCATATAGTAACTCCAGATGGTGTCAAACCTAACCCGGATAAAATCCATGCTATCAAAAATTACCCCATCCCAAAAACAGCCACACAAATCAAAGCATTTCTCGGACTGTTAGGCTACTACAGGAAATTTATTAAAAACTTCGCATATCTTACAAAACCCTTCACGAAGTGCTTGAAAAAAGACGCTACTATTAACTATAATGATCCAGAATACATTAATTGTTTTAACACCTGTAAAAACCTCCTGATAAACGATCCCATCCTTCAATACCCGGACTATAAGAAACCTTTTAACTTGACAACAGACGCAAGCCAATATGCCATCGGCACTATTTTATCACAAGGACCTATAGGATCTGACCTACCTATCGCATATGCGAGTCGAACACTAAATAGCTCAGAAACAAACTATAGCACAATCGAAAAAGAATTACTTGCTGTCATATGGGCTACGAAATATTTCAGACATTACCTGTATGGAAGAAAATTTAAAATCATAACTGACCACAAACCTTTACAATACTTACATTCACTGAAAGAACCCCATTCAAAATTAATGAGATGGCGACTCAAATTAGAAGAGTACGATTATGAAGTCATTCATAAAAAAGGCTCTCTAAACAAAAACGCAGACGCACTATCGCAAAAGCTTTCTAACTTGCAAATCCAAAATAGCTTAATACATCCCAAATTTCAACTTCTTGGCAGTTTAAACTTTAAAATTCTTTACTTACTTTATTATATCATATGCATTGTTATATTTTATCATAAGGAAAAAACTTTTTTATATTGTAATCAAATATTGTAACAGCCACGTGCGTGAACTCTTAAGTTTTTGTAATTCAGTATTTCCTTTGAATGAACGCCGTGACTGTTGCAAATTGCTGACCGGCGGCTGGCGATCTTCCGCTCAGTATTTTGCAGAATATTGTAGAAAAGCGGAATATTACCAGCAAAAGTGTGTACGTTGTCAATTGAACTAGCCTAGGAAGTGAGAGGGATTCTCAGCCCGATCGTGGAGGCGAACAGTCGTGTAGTTTGTTCAATTAGTTCGTTTTGTAGCTTAATTTCATGTTTATTCGTAACTTTGTTTAAATTTTACTTTAATTCTTTTGTATAATTTTGTGTATATATTTTGATAAATTTAATTATAAATTAGTTTATATTTTTTAAACTATTTAATTAATTGTGCATCAACCCTGTCAAATCCTTATCAGTGTCAGCACAGATCAGCGTAGTGACACAGGTAAGTATAACTTTTATTTATATTCTTACTGTGGCTGTCTGAGCTTTAATTCAGTACGTCAACAAGGGTGCTTTTCACTACACCCTACGCACCCTCCGTTACAATATTAACAAGATAATTTTTTCAAACTATTTAAATATCACAAATTTTAAATATTTTTTTTTATATTTTGAGCGCTACTTACTGAAAATTATGATTATTATCTTTGTATTATTTTGGCGCCCCTTTATTTTGACTACCATTACTGTATAGTCTTGGTCCTTTGAGTGCCTATAGTCCATCTTTACATAAAAATTATATATATTTTTATTAATATATTAATCTCATTTCACAGAGAGAGGAATATGTGCGAGCTAAAAAATTAGCTACATTAGAAAAGGTAAACTATATTTATTTATAAACATTCAAATCATTATATCTGTTTATGAGCTAGTAAACATTGCAGTCAATTTTTACAGAAACAATTGCATAAAACGGGTGACGGTGCTTTTCAGCCTCAACTGGATTAGGTAGGGGCGCAATTATTGGCAACATTTGCAGACCAACTCGAACCCCTACCTAATCCATTTGATGATGCGGCGGTATATTTTGATCATGGCAGCAAGTTTAGAGAATTATATTAAATATTTTGTAGCTTTCCTAAATTTTTTTATTGCAATAGTTCAAGAGCAAAACAACGTAGAATTGGAAACTGAAATCCCCTTTTTGATGTTAAGAAATTCTACAGAAGTTTCTCCAGTCAGCGCCATATCCAAGAAGCCCCTGTCACTACATCCCACCCCGTCCAAGAAGCCACTGCCCAAAATAGGACAAAAAAATAACAGAAAAAGAAAATTAGATTATAAATAACTTTATTTAAAGAAAAAATTGAAACTGCTTGTTTCAAACTAAATTAAAAAAAAGTCTGCCTAATTTAGAATTTTAAAATTAATAAGAAACTATTAGAATTATTAAATCAATAACTTTTATTAAATATAATTAAAATAAATATTTAAGAATAATAAACATTTTTTTTTATCTAGAAAATAATGTAATAAGCGAATCGCGTACATTTGTATTTTCGTTATTTGCAGGTACAAAAGTGGGCTCATCTTCTTCAGCAGGTTGATCACAATTTTCAATAAAGTTTTCGTCCCGATTGATTATACAAATATTGTGCAAAACTGAACATGCGACAATAGTAGCTAAAATAGTCGGCATTCGTACAGCCAGTCCTTTGGACAAACATGGAAACCGAAACATCGCTCTACAGGGCTTAGTGTAGATATATGTGCACGATTATTAAGCTGGATTCAGAGATTGCGTAGTAAACATAGCATAGAATAGCACAGAAAAACAGAAAATGAACATACGGAAAAGCGTGTACTGATTCAGAGTTACAGACATAACATAGCACAACACAGCAAAACATGGGGAATTGGTCATATTTTATTTCGAAGCTATGTTTTGCCATGTTCGGCTATGTGCGCTATGTTTCGTGAGTATTCGTAGTTACACCACGCCTACTACTTTTGAAGTTTGGCTAATAGCGTATTCGACTGGTAGCACCAGTGCGCACTGAGTTCGAATTTTGCCGGAGCGATGCATTCGACTGGGCTGCATTGTTTTAGTGCGTCCAAATTTCTTCATTCGGCTGGTTCGCACAACCCGAGTGCAACTTACATTTTGTATTCGGCTGACAGACGTGCACGCTCCGAGATCGCATTTTCTTGCACTGTACTTTTTGACGGTGCGTGTAGTTCTGTCTCTCTCTTCTTCATTTCCAGAGATTTGAGTTTGATCTGTGTTTAAAGTTTGAAAGTGTAATATGAGCGAAGCAAAGAAATTTAAATTGCTGACAATGGAATTACTATCGAGTAGCAGTGAAAGCAGTAGTGATTCTAGCGACGAAAATGATTATTTATTTCTAAAAAATGTAGCATGTAAAAATGAAAAACCAAAGATAGAGGGATATATGAACATTTTGACAATGTATACAGAAAAAGAGGTGAATTAATAGATGTACATATATTTCGTATAGCAATAGTACTTTTCAATTTGGTTATTTCTAGTTTAAAAGATATTTCCGAATGAACTGGAGTACATTTGAAATTATAAAAAATAAATTTGAAAATTCAGGACATTATAAAACCGATCAACATGGAGGCAGCCCAGCCATTTCACTAAAAGTAGCAGTTTTATCGTTTCTGTGGTATATAATTACTTTCAAATGATTAATATACAATTTCAGGTATGCAGGAAATAAGTGCGCCAGAAGAGATGTAGCAGAAAGTTTTGGGATTGCAGAATCTACATTTCATGCACTATGTACCAAAGTTTTAAATTTTTTAAATGACATAGCAGCTTCTGTTATAAAATTTATAACAGAGCACAAACTTGATCCATTTCCTGTTTCTACTGGGCAATTATTACTGTCAATAACAAATTCTTCAAAAATTATGGACATTTTATACAATTTATATGTTTTTTTTTTTCAATCTAAAAATACTAGTGCATAGTTTGACAGATGACAGCAAATAACAGTCGCGCCGCAGCCGAATAAACTCCTGTTTGTGCTCGAGGCGAATGCGCATTCGTTGCGCGCAATGCACTGGCATAGCTCGAATTGCACGCAGTCCGTGTCGTTGTACGCACTGGAGCGAATTCAGTGCGAACTGGCACCAAGCAAATGCTTGCCAGTCGAATGCGTCATAAGACAATTTTTAAGTTATTTAGTATTGCAGTTGTGTTTATTATACTTATTTAAAAAATGAGTGATTTTTATGAACAAGACATAAAGTTAATCAGTTTAGTGGAGAAGTCGCCGATTCTACGACAAAAGGAGAATGGATTTTGGCCAAAACGACAAGAAATTAAATGTATGGCAATCAATTGCAAAAGCAATGGATGAAAATGGTAAGACGTGATTTCTTTTTATTCTATTTTCGTACAGCAAATAATATTTGTTAATTATTTTGTTGTATTATTTACATAACAT
The DNA here is from genome assembly GCA_951394225.1 of Harpalus rufipes. NCBI lineage: Eukaryota > Metazoa > Arthropoda > Insecta > Coleoptera > Carabidae > Harpalus > Harpalus rufipes. Next base: position 31,349,645 of record OX596285.1, read on the forward strand.
TTTTACCTTTTCTTGATGTTTTAAAATATATAACGCAACCACACAAAATGAGGCCGTGGCTGCAATAATGACTTTATTTCTGTTCATTATATTAATATAAACTACTCTTAAAACTATTATATTAACCTAAGAAAAATACTTTCTTTGACAGAAGTGACAGCTAAATAAAACTTGTGAAATCAGCAACAAATACTGACACGAAGTTATCTACATACAACAGTTCTATGTTTCCTGTACAATCTCTGAATTGGTTTTAAGTTTATGAAGGTGAAGTTAACAGACGATTCGAGATTTGAGCGAGTGTGTGGCAGCCTTACAAAACTAAACCATGGCCAACTGTATAGGCGCCAAGGAACGCTGCTTGATAACCTTAGAGCAATGAGGTTCTATACCAGGGCTTCTTAAACTGTGGGTCGCGACCCCCAGGGGGGTCGCGAGACTACTGAAAGGGGGTCGCAAAGATCTGATACTTTTGAATCATTATAAATAAAATTTTAAAATTAGTATACACACTACGTACAAATATAAATACAAATAAAAATCATACAAAATACTATTGTAGTTTTATTATAACTATTTTTTGAAAAAAGTGGCAATGCAAAACTGTTATGTAGGGCCTATAAATGAAAATATGGAAGTAGCATTTAGAATAATAAATACAACGCGCTCCTCGATTTTCAACTGAACGTTCGACATTGATGTCCGGCCGCCGGCGTCAGTGTTTGCGCGCCGCAAGATAACTTAGTGATTATAAGTACCCAGACGCCGCGTCGCCTTACACATACAATACGGCAGCATAATCAAGCTAGGCGAATCGGCATATTATTTTTATAAAAGAATAATAAAAAAATTAAATGAAAACTTCTTTTTCGGCGTCTTTGTCATACGGTGCCTTTGTGCGCTGCACACTTTGAACACGCCATGCGTCGGGGTTGATCTGATCGTAATTTGTTGTCATTGCACTGTTAAAAATTCGAGTGTAGTTATTTTTCTGTTTGTACTTCAGTTTGGACGCAGCTTTGTCTTCGTAGTGACATGTGTGTATTTACTGTGTAATTTTCAGTTGGTGTTTTTAATTATTACGTTAAAGTTCAACTACATTTTGTTTAATTATTTATTATTATTTAACCATCATGGATAAATGGCTAATTAAAATTCCAACTAATAAGTCTGCCACGTCGTCACAACCAAGTTGCAGTGCTTCAAATCCGACTTCTAGAAAAACAAAAAAAAGAAAATATGACGAATCATATTTGCAGTATGGCTTCACATGCTCTTCTCACAACAATGAAGAACAACCAGTGTGCTTAATTTGCAAAGAAGTTTTGGCTGCAGAAAGCATGAAACCGTCAAAACTGCAACGACATTTGAATACTAAACATGTAACGTTATCAAAAAAGCCAATAGAATATTTTGAGCGTCTTTTGCAAACATCAAATAAAGAAAAGAACACTTTCGAGAAGTATGTTACTTTGAATGATAAATATCTATTGGCATCGTATGAAGTTTCGTATTTGATAGCAAAAACGAAAAAGCCTTTTACTATTGGAGAGCAACTTTTACTACCTGCAGCTATAAGAATGTCTGAAATTGTTCATGGAAAACAGTATGCTGCTGAAATTAGTAAAATTCCATTATCAAATGACACTGTGTCCAAAAGAATTTCAGACATTAGCAATGATCAATTTCAACAGCTTCTTATGAGGCTTAAAGATAGCTCAAAGTTTGCAATACAACTGGACGAGTCGACAGACATTTCAAAAATGGCACAGTTGTTACTTTTTGTAAGATATATTTATGAGGGAAGCATTCATGAAGATATACTGTTTTGTCGTCCTCTGGAAGGTCATACTCGTGGAAAAGATATATATAAAAAAGTAAACGAGTTTTTTGAAAAAGAAAATTTAAATTGGAAAAATTGTGTTGGCGTGTGCACGGACGGTGCTGCAGCAATGACCGGACAAGATCTTGGTTTTACAGCATTTGTTAAAGCTGGTGGAAATGATCATATTACATTTACACATTGTATGATTCACCGAGAGGCACTTGTTGTTAAAAAAATTGCACCAGAATTAAACACTGTGTTTTTTGATGCAGTCAAAATCATTAACTTTATTAAAAGTGGAGCACTTAATAGTCGATTGTTTAAAAATTTGTGCATTGATATGGATTCTGATTATACAAGTTTATTGCTACATGCTGAAGTAGGTGGCTATCAAGAGGTCGAAGTTTGAAACGATTATTAACTTTAAAAGATGAAGTTCTTATATTTCTAACAGAGCAAAATTCTTATTTGGCCGATTATTTTCACGATAATTTATGGCTTCTCAAGCTATTTGGCAGATATTTTTGATAAAATCAATGATATGAATTTATCAATGTAGGGAGTCTGCGTTAATATGTTTATGTTAAAAAATAAACTTGAGGCCTTTGTTAAAAAAATTCTTATATGGAAGAACAGAGTGGAAAGTGGATCGCTCGAAATGTTTCCATTTACTGACGAGTATATAATTAGTAACAATATTTCAAAAAAAGATACTCCTATAACAAAAAATTATAGTAACACGTTCACTGTCCAGAACTTTTGAGTCTCTGCGCAACATACGTCCGTTGAAAAATAATAAATGTATATATAAAATAGTATCAAATATCTTATTTACAACATTAAACTTATAATTTTTTATGCATTTCTTATCTCTTATCAGTATGTGCATATATGATACATGGACGTATATACCTGTTATATTTATATTCATGTCCATGTATCATATATGATACATTCAGTAACAAGTTGACGCATGTGTCCTAGTCACGCCTTGAATCGCGTCGCTCTCTGCGCATATGTACTATTCAGTGTTTATTTTGCTGTGATGGTTGAGTTTGTGTTGTAAGAAAAATACAACTTTTTTGCTTAAACGAAAAAATATAAAGCAAAAGATAATAATAATTAGTATTTATGTCATACAAATATTAATTCTGGTTTTCCTGAAGATAAACTTTTCAATATTATGGCATCCAAAAGACAGTTGACGGAAGAAGATTTAGAATATTTCGCAAATCACCTTAGTGAAGTAAGCGATATTGATTATTCTGAAGATAGTGATGACAGCATTGACGATCCAAACATAACTTTCAACGAATTACGTGCAAGTAGTGACGCTGACGAAAGTGAATCATCACTCGATGATGATGATACGTTGCAACATAATCCTGTTACTCCAGCGTGGTCCTGCAGTATTCAACAGTTGAATAGATTTCCTTTTATAGGAAAAAGTGGTTTACAAACAGACAAATTTTTACCTGAAAAAGAAGTTAAGCCAATAGATATATTTCTAGCTTTCATAAACGAAGATATATTGCAGTTGATGGTAACTGAAACCAATCGATATGCTAAAGAATATATCGATAAAAGGAAAATTAGTCGAAGTAGTAGAATACACAGATGGAAGGAGACAAGCGTACCGGAAATGAAAAAGTTTTTGGGTATAATAGCTTTCATGGGCATAGTAAATTATCCACGTATAGAATATTACTGGAAAACAAATCCATTATATTATCATCCTTATATTCATGAATCCGGAATATCTTACAACAGATTCGCATTGATACTTCGTTTCTGGCATTTTGTTGATAACTCTTTGTATAATAATGAATCTGTATCTAGAACGTACAAGGTGCAACCGCTAATTGATAAAGTTATGTCAAACGTGAAGGAAATCTATATACCTGGTGAAACTATTGTTATTGACGAGACTATGGTACCTTTTCGAGGACGACTGAAAATCAAGCAGTACAACCCCTCAAAGGCTAGTAAATATGGTGTGAAGATTTATAAACTCTGTTCTGTGAAGGGATTTGTATACTCATTTTCAGTTTATTGTGGGCAAGACCCTCAGCTGCCTGATTTAGACAAATCTGGATCAGTTGTGGTCACTTTGGCTGAGAATTTATTGAATGAAGGCAGATTGATTATTACTGATAACTTCTATACCAGTCCATTATTGGCAAATTATTTGATTCAAAGAAAAACTGATTTATGTGGAACTTTACGAAAAAATAGGAGAAACATCCCCAAAGAAGTAGTAAATAAAAAGTTGAAAAAAGGGGAATGTATTGCTATGCAGTCAAATTCGAGAGTAACAGTTTTGAAATGGCACGATAAAAGAGATGTGTTGATGTTATCAACATGTCATGATGATAGTATGGTAGAAACTGGGAGACAAAATAAAGAAGGGAACAAAATTGTAAAACCCAAAGTAATACTGGATTATAACGCGGGAAAACAAGGAATAGATGTTTCGGATCAAATGAGCAGCTATTACTCCCCTGTAAGAAAATCTGTTATCTGGTATAAAAAAGTGGCAATTGAACTAATTTTTGGATCAATTATGAATAACAGTCATATTTTATATAACGAAATCAATAAAGAAAAGAAAACTTTACTGGAGTTTACGGAACAAATTATTTATTCACTTATTAGTGAAACAGCAAGCCATGACAATACAGAAACATGCAAAAAACAAAAAACTTCAACTTCAAATGAACATTTTCTATCTAAAATTTCAAGAAAAGATGATGGAAAAATTAAAAGAAAGCGATGCCATGAATGCTATAGAAATCTTCAAAAAGAAGAAGGAACAAAACAAGCAACAATGAAAGCGAAACAAGTTGATACCGAATGTATTACTTGTGGGAAAGCCTTCTGCATACCATGTTTTGAAAATTTTCACAAAAATAAAAAATAAATGATGTAATATTTATTGCAGAATACGATTTTATTTCAATTAAAGGAGTATATTTACTTGTATAATTAATATAATACAATAAAAAATGTGTTATAATAATCAATTCGCCTTTATTTTCTTATCACAAAAACCGAAGTCCATGAATCATATTTCATTCAAAGCTACACACTAAATAATTTTTTGTACTCTTTTCACACGTCCAGTCAGTTCATAATACACAGACAGCAGACGTTCAGTTATAATACTACTATTTAGAAAAGTGCGCATTTGAATCACTTATGATACATAGGCGTGCAAGTATCTATGTCCAATGAATCATATGTGATTCACGGACAGTGAACGTGTTAATCATTTGAAGGATATGGAAGTTTACATGCATAGGTATTTTCCCAATGATATCGATACACAACAATGGATTTGCAATCCATTTTCAATTGAAATGGAAAAAATTAATTTTTTAAACTTAAAAGCACAAGAAGAATTTGCCGAATTAACAAGTGATACTACCTTGCGACTCAGATTTTCTCAAGTGCCTGTGCATGAATTTTGGATAGAAATCAAATCAGAATATCCCCTACTATCGGAAATGGCAATGAACAAATTACTGCCATTTTGTACAACATATTTATGTGAATCAGCCTTTTCCACATTAACTTACATAAAATCAAAATACCGTTCAACTTTAATAAACGTTGAAAATTTATTACGACCTGCACTAACTCAAATTGAGCCTAGATTTAATTATTTGTGTAAAAATAAACAATCACATCCGTCCCATTAATATTGTTTGATGTTAATAATATGTTTTTATTAAAAAAATTGTTACAAAAGTTTATTTTTTCTATTGAATATATAGATATAGTTTTATGTTTTCTTATAAAAAAATTGTTACAAAAGTTTATTTTTTCTATTGAATAAATATATATATAGTTTTATGTCATTCTATTTATTGTGTTTTATTTTGACCGATATCCCGTCAACGTTTCCAATTATATTATGTGAAATGAATGGGTATGTATTCTTTAATCCTTATTTTATTTACATTGTAAAATAGTGCGATATTACATCTACATCTACGGTTAATATATATTTCATTATATGGAGGAGGGGGTCGTTTAAAATTTCCTAAGCTTGAAGGGGGTCGCTATATAAAAAAGTTTAAGAAGCCCTGTTCTATACTATACTAGAGCGCTTACTGCCATAAAACTCCAATGCTGAAGATAGGGATTAGCCTGTCGCCAGAGAAACTTCAAAACCACAGTATTTATGGGCAATCTATCCTTTTCTAATCTCGAATATCTCTATCCTTTGTGTTAGCCCTTCGCATGCGAACGTATATAAGCCAGCTCCGTCTTCGAATTTTTGTTAATTTCAATTCTGCCCTTCTGCGGACGTATTGAGTGTTACTTTTGCCAACATGGTAGTTTCATTTAGTGTACCATCGTGTAAACATTACAGTGATGTAGGAAAAAATCTTCATTTTCATAGGTAAGTTATTTAATTCTATGTAATTCTCATTTCTTTTTGTTTAAATATTTAAAATATGAAGTTTATTTTTTGTGATAAAATAATGTTAACTGATGTGACAAAATGATTGCAACAGTTATTTTCTTTATACTATATATTATTAACTACTAAAAAAAAATTTTCTAAACAATGTAATACTTGTTATTATTATAAAATAAACAAATAACTTATTACTATTCATAACAAATAGTCAGGAGGATTTCTTTAACAGTATATCTTTTTTTGAAACTAAATTATGAATTGAAATATAAATCAAAGATTCAATATTTGTATGTTATAATGGAACCAGATTACATTTATTTGTTTCAAAACATAATGACACAGCTCTTTTGGAAGATGAAATACAAATAGTGAAAGAAGTCACCAAAAAGAATAGAGCACATGGAAACCAATTAACATTAGCAAAACACGGAGGTCGTTCATCCGTACGTACAAAATTAAATGAGACAATTTTGTTTAAAAATTTGTAATTTATTATATTGCACATTGTACCAATTATTATATAGTGTAAATTTTTGTAAATTATGTTTTCTATTTCAGATATTTGCATCTCATCTTCCATAAAGTGTACGTCAATTTATTCTTTGTTACAAAAATGGTGTGAAATAAAATGATTATTGACTACTGTTAAATAAAATGTTCACTTTAATTTGTAAAATAAAATTATTATTGTGACTATTTTCAAATAAAATGTTTCCTATAAGCCTTGTGCTTGTTTGAGTACCACTGGTCACTGGAATAGTTAACCACCGTTTGAGAACCGCCGGTTAAAAAGAGATAGTAGCTATTAGAATGCAATAGAAAACCCGGCGACGCGATTTTATGGCAGTGAGTATGGTAGTTCTGATTTTAATATATGTTGTTTAAGTCGAGACTCTGATGTAAAATTCAAGTGTTCGACTTTCGGGAAGATCGGTGCGAGCCTCCAGCTTTAATTAAAGGAACCACGTATTAAATACGTAATATTGTTTATATCTTTAATCGTGTCGAAATTTCATATGAAAAAATGAGTTCTAAGGCGATTTGCAGATGTTTAAAATTTAGAGGAATTCAATTCAAATTTAATCTCATTAAATCAAAACTCGTGTAATACATGACATGAAGGAGAATTTCATGCTGAATTCAACTTTCAAACCGGGTTGTTTTAATATCTTTAACCGGGCCAGAGTGGTGGATGAACTTATAGGAAAGCGTTGACAAAAATTATTTAAAAATCATCGATAATTTACTTCTTTCAATGCCACGACAAATGCATAATGTTATAAATAGCAAAACCTATTATACTATGTATTAAATACCAAATAGTGTTTAGTTACTGAGTAATTTAAATTTCTGTCAGAAATTGTTATTCTGGTTAACTATTTTTTAACATAACTACAGAGGTTATCCCGAGGGGTTAACCACTGATCGGAATTAGTATACATAATATACGGAATACATGGGAATACTTTCGGAATAGTGGGAATATGTCGGAGTACAAAGGAATACATGGATAAATATTGAAATACTCGGGAATATCTTGGAATACACAAGAATACTTCGGAATACTATAGGAAAACTTCGGAATACCATAGGAACACTTCGGAATAAGAATACACTGGAATACATTTGGAATACTTCAACTTTACTTGTTAGAATGTGACTGAACAAGCTAGTGCTGTGTTTACCTACTAGTTTTCATGTTTATTATTTTTTTACTAGGTTATTTTATTACTTTATTACACATTTGAGTGTAAGTATATATTTATTTTTTTATTTTCAAATGTAGTTAATAACAGTACGTTATATCGTACGTTATAGTATTGTATTAAGTAACGTGCAAATCTGATTTTCATGAGAAAAAACTAAAGTTATGGTATCTAAGATTATCTTTCTTTGTAGATTATAAAATGGTATGCAATTTAAATGGCGTTAAGAATATTATTAATGAAATACAAAATAAATATAGCATTGTATTTCCTGAGTACTTAAAAGAATTATTGGCGTTCTGTGGCTATGATAATGAAATATCTCTATCACAATGTAATCCTGAAAAAGACTTTGAAGAGATGGAAAAACAGAGCTAAAAAAGGAAACATGAAGAAGGAACTGAAAAAATATACCCACTAGCAATAAACACCAATTATTAGAAAATTAAGGTAAAATCCAAGATGACACTGAAAAAGCCACCAGTAAGGCCTCTATGAATGCTATTCAATATTTGCGAACCCTTATCCCGTATCTGACTCTAATATAGAAGAAATGAATAACGATATTTCATTGTTAACTTCTTACAATGATCTAAATTTGAAAGATTACAGTGACAGAAAATAAAAATAATTCATATTTACAAATTCTAATAGGTAATGAAAAAAAAAATTACCGTTAGAAAATCCTCACTTTGTTGGATGATGAACAATAAAAATAAATTATCAAGTGAGAAAATATTACGAGTGAGATCTATGAACTCCAATATTCCAATAAAAATAACGTTGTTTCAAAAAATGTTATATGTACTACAAAAAATTATCAAAAGAAGAGAAAATTCTACGAATTTAGTAACTCATTATCATTATCAACTATATCTGCTCACAGTAATAAATCAGAAATAGAGGAAGATTTTGACACAAGGATTTTAGAACAGGAAGACCGAGATGACATAAAAATACAAATTGAATTTGAAAATTACTACGCCATTTTTTATCATAGTCAATGGTATCTTGATAGAATTATAAATATTAATGGGGATATATGCGTAGTAAAATTTCTCCAAGAAGTATTTAAATGGCCACGAACAAATGACATACATAATGTACATAAATGTCCTTCATCGTTCACCCATTTACATTATGTGCCGCTATGCCAACAAGACGTATGAAGATATATTTATGTAAAACACCTTGCTTATATTTTATTATATATATATATATATATATATATATATATATATATATATATATATATATATATATTATTCTTATTTTATGTTGTTCAATATACCCTGTAATTGGTTTACTGTTGGGTAATAAAGTATTATTATTATTATTATAAAGATTTTTTATTTCATGGTCCAGTGTATTTAGATGGAAATGGACCATTTAAAATTGAAAAGTCCGAGCGAATATTAATAAATAATAAATACAAATTGTTAAAAAAATAAAAAATAAAATAAATAATATTAATAAAGACAAACACTCAAATTCAAACTTCAGGACATAAACAAGGGCACAAAGTACAATATGCATATTAAGAATCTACGAGAATATTTAGGAATACATTGCAATATTTTGGAATATATGGTAATATTTCGGAATACACGGGAATACTCTAGAATATATGAAAATATTCCAGAATATTTCTGAATACGCTGAAATATTTCGGAATACCGAGCTATTCCCTGGAATACTCCGGAATACATCATTTTTATAAAAGTATTCCGAAAAATGGGAATTAGTGTACAAATTATGAGGTAGTGATTGACCCCTCGGGTTATCCTAGGTAAAAAATGTAAGAAACCTTTTACGTACGAAAATTTACGAGCTTTAATTTTGCATTCTTGTAAAATTTTGATACGGGCCACTGTTTTTGAGAAAATCGCTAAAATAGTTATTTATGCAACAAGTTTGTAAAGTAGTACATTTTCGGTCGAGTGCGATACTTTACGCATGAGGAGCACGAGCTTTAGTTTTGTATTATTGTAAAATTTAGCACGGGCCACTTCTTGAGAAAAGGACTAAAAACACTTTTTCTCTTCCTTTAATCAAAAATGGCGACTCGCGCCAACCTACTCCAAGGATGAAAACTTGAATTCCCGACCTAAGCAACATATTATATTAAAATCAAAATTGCACCACCTTTTGCAAGATAAAAACTTCTACTGAATGGACTGCTATATAACGGATTTCAAGTAGATACCCGGCATAACAAAAAAATAGATTTTTGGTTGCCTAATTAATCTACTCGATACATTCATTAACTAATTATTGTAAAAAATTAACCACTTTGTCACAAAATCCTCCGTATTACAATTATTATTTTCAGACTGTATTTTAATGTTTTTAAGATTAATAAAATATTTTATATGAATTGGAAATATAATTTTTCTACTTTAATTTGTTTCAACCTATAAAAAAATATTTGGAACTTTTTCACTATTGTTGTGACTTTTTCTACTATTGTTGGAACTTATTCATGAAATATTCTGGCAACACCGCCTGTCGTAAATATAAATACCTGCATTACGAAGGGTATATCTTCAAATACTTGTATCAAAATAAAGAATACAAGTTTCTTCATTTAAAATGTGATCTATGAGGTGTATACATAAAATGAACGATTAACGGAAAACAAGCAAGTTTTTAACGTACAGCAACTGCACTAGCTATGCATCACATCCATATAATATTCCATCTACAAAAATATATTTTATCTACTAAAATTGTATGAATTTTCTGCTACGAGTATAAACCGGTAACATTTTCATAGCTCACTATTTTTTTTATTTAATTTACGTACCTCTGTCGATATAAATGAGTAGCTCAGCAAATTGTGAAGATCATAGAACATAATTCAATATCCAATATGTCCAATTGTACACTAAAAATACCTATATATAATAATTCAGCAATGTAAATAATAAAAAATGGCATATTTACTTTTAATATAGGTATTTCATCTCTTCATTGGAATCGTAAAATCAAAATAAACACATTTATTTTACAAACAAAACAATAAATATTCATAACCTATACACAATTAGACAACACCCAAGCACGGCACGACACTAACGCAACGCTCACTACCTGCCATTGCCAACTTGCTGTCTCGTTTCAAGTGTTGCCAATCATATATTATGATTGTTTTTAAGTTTTAATAGGACTCGCAGTGTTGCCAATGCTACTGATATATTGGTAGATCGATCGATATTTTTGTAATATACTGATAAGCTATCGATATTTGAGCAATATGTACCGGCTTGTTATAAAGGTAGAAACGTATATGCCGTAAGTTTCAGTTCAGATGCAATATTTACTATTCTGTCATTAATATACAGGATGCCCACACTATGTATGGAATATAGTATATATCTCGCTTATTTATTAACTTAGTAATTTCTTTCATATAACATGATTTATACAGCAACATGTAAGCTACTTGATGACGGATGTACATTCATGATACCATTTCCGGTTTATTAGTAATTAATATCAACTCTGAAATTTCAAATAGAACATACTATATTTTTTTTACAAATTTGAAAAGTACATCAAATTTTCTTTACAATCATGTAAAATAATCCATATGCTACATTATTAAAAAGTAAAATGGCGGGCACTTTTTTTATACACCTAGTCGAAAATAGAATAGTGAGCCATGACTATGGCTTGAAATAATACAATTAACTAAATCAATTGTAACACGGTAAATTATTACTGAGTATTTACAGGTTGACATTTATCGTGTTACAATTGTTTTAGTTAATTGTTTTATTTCTAGCCACAGCCATGCCTCACTATTCTCTTTTCGACTAGGTGTATAAAAAAGTGCCCGCCATTTTACTTTTTAATAATGTAACATATGGATTATTTTACATGATTGTAAAGCAAATTTGATGTACTTTTCAAATTTGTAAAAAAAAATAGTATGTTCCATTTGAAATTTCAAAGTTGATATTAATTACTAATAAACCGGAAGTGGTATCATGAATGTACATCCGTCATCAAGTAGCTTACATGTTGCTATATAAATCATGTTATATGAAAGAAATTACTAAATTAAGGTCGCCGTCGAATACAGGTGCAATCGTAATTCCGTTCGTTTGATTGAAGGAATTCATTAAAACAAATGCAGTTTTGTTTATTGATTTTGAGAAATGTAAATCTAATGGTTGAACTTATATTCAATTTTTTATTAATAATAATATTGTTTATAATATTAAATCACGTAATAAAAGCAAAAAATGGGTTTAAAGTTTGTTCGTCATATGCAGATTAATATTTTATAATGAATAATGAAAAAAAAAATATTTAATTCAATTAGTAATTGTTATAAACGAATGGAATTACGATATTGCCCTATACTGTAATGTAAATTTAGTGCAGCGTTTTGTCGGAGCGCACTACTGGAGCTCTGCCGTCGTTCTCTCTACACCGCGCTCGCCACCACCCCTCCACAGGTCGCAAAAACGTGGTGGAAGGTGAAAACCTTTTCAGCTCTTCCCATGAATGTCCGATTGAGAAATACGTAATTAAACAAATATAAAGTCTTACAGTTTTTGAGTATTCATCCTTCCAACGTCCCACACACACACACGCACGCACGCACGCACGCACGCACGCACGCACGCACGCACGCACGCACGCACGCACACACGCACGCACACACGCACGCACGCACGCACGCACGCACGCACGCACGCACGCACGCACGCACGCACACACACACACACACACACACACACACACACACACACACACACACACACACACACACACACACACACACACACACACACACACACACACACACACACACACACACACACACACACACACACACACACACACACACACACACACACACACACACACACACACACACACACACACACACACACACACACACACACACACACACACACACACACACACACACACACACACACACACACACACACACACACACACACACACACACACACACACACACACACACACACACACACACACACACACACACACACACACACACACACACACACACACACACACACACACACACACACACACACACACACACACACACACACACACACACACACACACACACACACACACACACACACACACACACACACACACACACACACACACACACACACACACACACACACACACACACACACACACACACACACACACACACACACACACACACACACACACACACACACACACACACACACACACACACACACACACACACACACACACACACACACACACACACACACACACACACACACACACACACACACACACACACACACACACACACACACACACACACACACACACACACACACACACACACACACACACACACACACACACACACACACACACACACACACACACACACACACACACACACACACACACACACACACACACACACACACACACACACACACACACACACACACACACACACACACACACACACACACACACACACACACACACACACACACACACACACACACACACACACACACACACACACACACACACACACACACACACACACACACACACACACACACACACACACACACACACACACAGAGAGAGAGACATCATCGTAAAAATGTTAAAATCGAATTGTAGGGACCTTAAAACGTGCTTATTCATTAAAATCTGGATGTGCGATTTTTAGCATGAACCCAATACTTCTTAGCGAGAGGTAAAAATTATAAATTATGTATTGAAAGTGATCCTACTCCTACGAGTTAAAATCCTTTGAGAAAACCATAACAGGTAATAGAATTGTGAAATTAGGATATGTTCTAAAATGGGCCATGAAATTACAATTGGATCACTATAAAATTTGCACTTCGGGTCACTTATATCCGTATAAAGAAACCTGCAGAGAATTAGGTTTGGTATTTGGTAAGCCAAACACGCTTCAAATGTTCAATGATATTGAAAAGATCCAAATAAATATAAATCAGAAATAAATATTGATTGCATATGAGGCACTATAGCAACTAGTATCTCTGAATAAGGATACATTTTACAAAATTGAACATGATTTTGAAAAGGTATATCCACCTCGTAATAAACTCACTAATAACTTTATTTAGCTGATTAATATAAAATATCTCGGAAACATAAACTTGTCACACATATCATAATAACATTGCTTTCATAAACGATATTTTTTAAGCTGTGCCTAGCCTCCCTGCGTCGGTATTGGTATTAATCCCGGTTTTAATTATGTCGTAGACAGATTGTAAAATTAGCCAAATTATTAAACATTAGGCATTTTACAATATGGATAGACGTTTTAATAAACGAAGAATAGCTTTCATACAAACTAAGTGCACACGACTAGCCAGATTGTAAATCATCGTAGTCAACGAAGATTTAACAATGTGGCGGTACTTTACAATCTCGCCAATTTTTATTTAGAATGTATGTTACCGGAAATCATCAATAGGAAAATTCCAAATAGGTTAATTTGCAAAGTCAGTTGAGGGAATTAGATTTAGAATAAATTCAGAATAAAATTATCTATCGTTCTATGTAAAAATATATGTTTTCATTTAAAAAAATATATGTACTCCAACTTGAAAAACTATTTTCTTTTATAAGCAGATATGACTTTTGGCTCCTACAACTTTATTATTTACATATATACTTTGCTCTTTAAAAAACTTGCACAAAATACTACAGTAAATACAGCAAAAACTTTTTATTTTGCAAAATTTTATAGTCTGCCATATGGCATAATTTTCTGGGGCTGCTCTCCCAATGCCGTTCGCCTTTTTATAATACAGAAACGAGTTATTAGAAATATCTACAACCTTAGCTACAGAAGTACCTGTAAACATAGTTTTATAAAAGAAAAGTTTCTTACTCTGCCATGTTTGCATATTTTAAATGTCATTTTATTTATTAGTAAAAATTAAAATCAAATTTTAAAATATGAGAATTGTCATAGTTATAATATTAGAGGTAAAGATAATTTAGTGCTTCCAAAACAAAGTTAAATTTAACTATAAATGATCCTTTTGTAATAGTGTGGTATTATCGCTCGTGCTTTGCCGTAATTTTTAAATCTTGCTCTTGGTGCCTCTCCTTGCGATTGTAGCGCTAGAGATCCGCAGCGGATGAGTTTGTCAAGCCCAATTCGACGGCGACCTTAATAAATAAGCGAGATATATACTATTGTAACGTCGCCGCTCCGTAGCCCTCGCCGCCGCCGCGCCATAGCTGGCGCCTCTGTGTCCGCGGCTAGCGGACTCGTTAGGACAGGTCGCGACGTGACGTAATTTATTGTTTACCTCTAGAAATTCTCCAGGAGGTTCTAGAACTAAAGCCGCCAGGTTTATAACCCGTCGCCAAAGCCAGCGAACATAGTCTGTAATGTAGTAGCAATGAGTAAAGAAGTCTGATATAAATAAGCGTCGTGAATAGTTGGTGATATAAACAACAGTCGACAAGTGAACATAAATAAATGTAACTAGTGACATAAAGAGTGGTGTTAATTGTTTAAATAAATAATCTTAGTGTTTAAGTGTCTTATAATATTCTTAGTTTTTAAATTAGTGTTAATATTTGTTTGTCATAGGGTTAGTTACTTTTATATTCCATCATTACCGAAATCTGTGTACGAAGCAGATTGGCACACCCAGCAATGGGTAATATGCCGTGATGAAATATTTATTTATTTTTTATTTATTTAGTTACTTTTATAAACCTTTAATTATCTTTTTAATATTTATTTATCGTTTAATAAACGTATTCTTTTAGTTAATAATATTTGTCTGTGTTTTACACTTCACCCATATAAATAAAAACGTTACACTATATTCCATATATAGTGGGCACCCTGTATACTATGGATGCTAATTATACATTAACGAAAAATAAAACAAAGTAGCTGTATAATGAGCGTGCTTTTAATGCCGTTTTTATTGGCGATTTTGTTAAAAGCGAATGACCACTTTTATTGCGCTCCGTATTACGAACTCACTTTTATCACTACTTTTATTAGAACTACGAAATGTTAAAACATAATCTTGGCAATGTCGCCTTCTTCGCCAAATGTCATCAGCTGTAAAGAAAAAAATCTGTTGTGGCCAGCACAATACCTCTCGCCACTTCCTTTTTTTGGTTACATAAGTATAGGGCGCGAACAGTAATGTTACATTTTTGGGCTTCACAAGCAGATGTGTGAGCCCGTTTCACAATGATAATTAGTAATTATGTACATAGATGTCAAATGTTAGAATTTTTCATTAAAAATTTTAAGATTTTCTAAATTTCGTCAATTTATCACCAGGAGTTTAAAATTTACTTGTATGCCTTAGATATTTAACATTTAATTCTGCTCCACATGGAATTGGAAAATCACTAAATTTAGAATGAGAAATTTATACATAATTACTAGCTATCATTCTGACATGGGCCTCCATATCTGCTTGTCAAGGCCAACAAAATCATATGACTGCTCGCTCCCTATTGTATTTAACATTTCTTGTATACTCTACACCAAAAATTCTACTTACGCATATATCTATTCCATATATATTTAGATTGTTTAATTTTAAATTCATTTTTGATGAAGAAATTTTGTCCTCTTCTAATTTTTCGAAATGTTTCCAATTCTATTAATACATTAAGAAATAATATAATGTATGTACTTCCCAGAAAAACTCTTCAGTAATGTCTTCGGATTTCTGACACTGACATTTATCTGTCACAAATAATTAAAATTTTCAACTATTTTTCATGGCATCCTTTCGGTTGTAAAATTAATTACAACAGTTTATTTTATATATTATATTCCTTTTATCTCTAAATCTATAGAATATATATAAAAATATTTAAATTTATCAGAAAGAGAATTTATTTTTCTTTAATATTATCAAGAAAAATTTTCAAAAAATAATATTTAGAAGATTTTTTTTCAAGAATCTTCTACTTCCGGTTGTCCAATTGTTACCAAAACCTTTTCAGATCTTCCCATGAATGTCCGATTGGGAAATACGTAGTTAAACAAATTTAAAATCTTATAGTTTTCGAGTAACCGTCCTTCCAACATCCTACATACATACACACACACACACACACACATATACATCCACACACACACACAGACATCATCGTAAAAATGTTAAAATCGGATTGTAGGGACCTTAAAACGTGCTTATACAATAAAATCTGGATATGCGATTTTTAGCATGAATGCAATACCTCTCTTAGCGAGAGGTAAAAATACAGTTTTTTTTTTTGTAAAAGTAAAAAAATGTGGGTTTTGCCAAAGAAATTACGCCAGTAAACGTAAAAGGTGGATTCAACATTCAGGTAACTGATTGAAAAAATTCAACAGTATTATTTTACCAATTTTTGGTAGTATGTACACATGCAGACATGTAAAATGAAGAAATTGAACGCGAATAATTGATCTCTATTTCGAAAACTTTTTACAAAGTGGAACATTATATTTAAAGTCTTCAAATTATGTCAAATTTGTAAGTAGTATACATATATATTATGCGAAATGATAAATAATATTGGTGATAATAATTTTAAAAATGTACAATTACAATTCAATAGGGTTTCCAATAAGAATTATTATCCAACCCGTCAAATATTTTAAAACGGCAATTAGTTTCACATTTCACATCATAGATTAAGGATTAAGTTTTATTGCCCTCTATGAATAAGTCAGAGAACTAAATTTGACAGCCGAGATGGTGGCGGGAAATATGAATTCATTTTGAATTATTCTGATAATTAAATTTCATTTTTTGATAATGTAATTAATAAAAAATCTATCGAAAATAGATTTATTACAGACATTATCAAGAAATGTATTTTACTGTACGAAAATAATAAAAGTACTCAATATTTAATAGTATATTACGTAATGAGAGATGTAAGAAGCAGATTACGTACGAGTAAAATGAATGACACACGAGACACGTAGCGTCGAGTTTGTAATTTTACGAGTGAGTAATTGCTTTACATCTCGAATTATGTACTATACTTTTTCTACGACCACTCATTAATATTTCTAAATTGAAGCAAAATTCATATACATAGTTATAAATTAATTATTTTTTTATTGCATTACTTACAAATTACAAATAATATTATCAACTAATTTTGTTTATAATAATAATTTTTACCTCAGTATATGTATTTGTAATCACACAAAAAAGCAGCAGTTCGAAACGTCAAAAAGTTTGGTAGGTTTTATTTACAAAAATAAAACTGCGCAACGATGTTACCATGGTTACTGCTAAGCGTAGGGATATTCCTACTGCAAATTTGATTGAAATGAAATATGTATTGTTGACATAATATAATATTAATATAATAACCCAAAAAAATATGTATTTATATGTATATTTCAGATAAATTTCATTCTATTATATTTAAATCTTAAATTTTATTTATCAAATTTTAATCATTTCTTATAGTTTGACAATCAGTCCTGCCAACTTAAATTTCATTACGTAACACTATTCATAAGCACGTACTTACATTGTTAGTAGTCTGTTCAGTAATGACCCTCTTACAGTAGTGGTAGTAGAAAAATGTCTTTATTGAAACATGTCTACATTACATTATTTAAATCAAATAGTAATAAATAAATAACTACAAATCTCAAACTACACGGCGACAACTACTAAAATTTACGCGCATACTACTCAAGGAAACAAAAATTTGGATTATTATTACAAGAGCTAGTTTTATATTAAGAAAGAGATGTTACTTTAAATTTCAGCCAGAAATGCACTGTTCCTGTGGCCTCTTTATCCATGTTCGTCCAATTTTTAACAAATCTATCCTCTTCTATACTTTTTTTTTTTATTAAAACTAGCAACACCATACTATTTCAACATTCTCTGATGAATATTATGAAACTTCATATCCTTTCGCCAAAGAATATTGATATCTCGCTGCTCTCCTACGACAAAACACCTAGGAGCACCGCCATAATGTACATTCTCCTGGTCCACTTACACACATCATTTCTTCTACTCGGCACTGTTAACTTCTTCTGCAATAATGTCTCTTCACTACGCAGAGGCAGAAGTTACAATATTTCATGCGATCTTTTACTTAAATATTAAATTTACTTACCGGAAATATATTAAATGATAAAGCACTATATTGCAATAAAGATACAAATTCACAAATAACAGTTTTAAATGTCGAAATATTTCGAACGATGCAATAGATAATTCTGGGAAATTTACAGCAGTTACCTTGTTTTAGTATTTTGACATTAAAGTTTGAGAATCACTGTAAAATCTGTACTACTAACGACATCTATGAAATGGTCAAGAAGTATTTCCAAGCGCTACTAGATTGGAAACTTGTTATCACGTTTCTGAATATTGATTCACCGGCTGTTCCACATTTTCCCTCTGTACTGCGCGTTCAACAAGGTTAACGAAACTAACATTTACTAATTGGTCAAAGTAGCAAAACAACGCTCAGTGAAGTAACAGCTAGGTACTTTATTCTGTCAGGGAAATTCAAATAAAACTTTGCATGAATTTATTAAATCACTTATTAATATTACAATTACATTAATATTAAGAGACATTGGAGTGTATTCTGTTCCCAACGAGACGAGAAAATGTTGAACTAATTCTTGAACAGAAGCAAGTCATTCTATTGGTTTGGCTCCAAAATTATCCTCTTTCGTCCAATAGAATGACTTGTCTCTGTTCAAGAATTAATGCCACATTCTCTCGTCTCAGAGAATGGACTATATGCTAAATTTACAGCCTATTAAAATTTATAAGCAAAATAACGTAATTTATTACGTTATTGGGAGAAACGAAAATAAACAGTCTTGATACTTGATGTAAAGTTTTTGTTACAAAATCAACGTTTCGGCAGTTAATCTGCCTTCCTCAGGGAAATGAAAAACTAATGTAGTGAAAATTTAAATATTAAATAAGTTCCATTTGTACACTTATTTAATATTTAAATTAAATTTACATTTCCCTGAGGAAGGCAGATTGACTGCAGAAACGTTGGTTTTGTAATAAAAACTTTTCATCAAATATCAATACTGTTTATAACCGTTCCTCCCAATCATTTACTTTTCCAGTTGAAAAATTGTCAAGTAATTTATTAATTACCTATCCTTTTAATTTTATATTGTCTGCTTGTGCTATTGAGAAAAAATAAACAAAATGTTAAACTTAATATGATAAAATACAGAATACAACCCGTAATCTTACTCACTTCATCAAATTCAACTTTGCCCATTTTATTACACTTATTTGCAACATCAATACCTGTGCGTTGGTCCGAGTAGACGTGTCTCATTTTATATTTTAGTTCAGTTCCAAGTGCAATAAAAAAATTAGCATGGCTCCAACACGTAATGCGTGTGCTCTTGTTACTGAAACTCTCGCTGCCCTTTTTTCCGATGTTTCATTTATTGACAAACTAGCCGATAAAGTGTGCGAGAAGATAACTATAAAACTAGAAGAGCAGAATCAACACTACGAGAAAATCATCGCTAATCTGAATGCAGAAAATAAAATACTGGAGGATAAAGTCGATCATGTAGAACAATGTTCTAGGAGAAATTGTGTTCGAGTCTTTGGCTTTCCAGAATATCAAAACGAAAACACTGAAGATCTAGTGCGCGCATTGTGTAGTGATAGATTAAAAATAAGTGTAATTGCCTGTGATATTGACAGATGCCATCGTACAGGTAAAAGGAAAAACACTCTCTTCACCACCGTCCAAACCCCGTCCTATAATTATAAAATTCACTAGTTACAAAACTCGTGAAAGATTTTTAAAATCCCGTAAAAATCTACAAGGGTCCAAAATTTTTGTAGAAGATTTGACCAAAAACAGACTTGAACTTTACAAATCCGCCTGTAATAAATACGGTTTTAGAAATGTCTGGCCAACGATGGCGTTATTTTTACTAAAATTAATGGCACTGTTAAAATAATAAACTATTAATAATAATAATATTTTGTTGGCTTTTCAACTCTGTGAGTTATAGCCCCTAATCAAATACTATATTTGTTTCATTGTTACAATTTTACATTATATATCTTAATGTATTTGAAAGACACTTACAAATACATACATCCAAGCCCCAGGCGGGAATCGAACCCACGACCCCAGGGTTCGAGCGGTGAAGATCGCTTTTAGCGCTACTGGACGCTGCTTCAACACGCTCGACCACCGAGGCGGCTTAAAAAAAATAAATAATAAAAATTATAAACTATTCGGAACTCATTGTAGATTAAGTTCTATAAAATGATTCCTTTTATTTCACGGTGCGTCAATTTACTTTGTTTATTCGGTTTTTGAAAATTTTCTGTAAATTTATTTTGTCTTATTGATAGATTTTTTTTTCGTACTCTTAAAAGTAAAAGATTGATTTTCATCTTTCTCTCAGCAGTATTAGCCGTGTTCCTTCGGGCTGTGATTGTGATTTTGTGAATCCTGATTAGTTTAATCTTGATCCTTTTTAATCATAATTTAAAAATTATATTAAGAAAACAACTTGAATAATATAAACACCATCTAGCGTCGAATGTTATATGCAGACCAATGAAAACTAATTTATTTTAATTTATAAATAATCTATTGTTAAGTGTTATAGTCAGCACATTAAAAATGGATCATATGGAAGTAAAAAAAATGTTCTTGGTAACATATGAAATATGTTTACTTAAAACAAATCTTTTATGTGTCATATTTTCTTTGTTTTCGAAAGTATGGTGCTTTTGGAGGAAAATCATATTTCCTTTGATGCAACAAGCCCCACATTGATAATTTTCTATGCTCGAAAACCTATTGTCATCAGCCATTTTTAAATTTTCTCTGATATGAATCTGTGTGATCACTCAAAAAGGATGATTCAGAAGGGAAAGGGGAAGGTTGTCTAGTGATCACAAAATGAGATAGTGGGGATAACGAATAGGAAACAAAAAAACATGCTTCTTCTTAATCATGATTACTTTGATGATTTAGATTGCGAATCCCAGCCCGAAGAAACACGGCTATTGTCTCATCGTGTCACAGCATAAAGACTTTATGCTGTGATCGTGTCATTATTGTTTATTAATAAATTTGATCTGGTCACTGAACTCTGTATTGGCAAACACTTGTTTTTAAGAAATTCCACGGAATTTTAGAGGTCTGAATACAAAACTGATATATTTTATAATTATTGTAGCTCATCTGATTATGACATCATATGTATTTCCAAATCTTGGCTTAATGAACTTTTCATACAGAATTATGATGTTCACAGGGCTGACAGAGATGTATCTAGGAGTAATCGGAAACGTGGAGGAGGTGTATTGTGCGCTGTTAACACAAAATATAAAAGTACTTTAATTCCTATTACTTTACATCCTGATTGTACTATTGATCTGGTAATTGTTAAGATTTTTGATAGTTCATTAATACTTTTATCTACTTAATTGTACTTTATTGTCCTCCACCTATTTCTTTTGAACAAATGAAATACACATTTGAATCCCTTGAATCTTTTTTACCACTTCTTAATAATAACTTCATAATTATTGGTGATTTAAACATTACGAAATTAATAAATTTTATGAGAAGCGGATACTAGGATAACATTATTTCCACGTTTGTAAACTTTACTTCATATTTAAATTGTGCTCAGTATAATGTTACTGCTAACTCTCATGATCGAATTCTTGATGTAGTACTGTCTAACATTACTTGTTCAGTTTTACCTAATTTATATCATTTTGTTGATGAGGACCTTCATCACCTGACTTTAAGTATTGAGATTGAATTCCCTACAATAGATAGAACATTTACATATGGGGTCTCGTGGCCGTGTGCCTGAGTGTCTGGTTGCAAATCTGGGGACCCGAGTTCGATCCCGATCGACGCCAAAAAATTACTTCGAATTTTAATGGCACTAAATTGATCCCTGTGGTGTACTCTCCACGCCAGCATTGAGTGCCCGTGAGGTGACGCCTGGTAAGCGCCCGCACGGTACAAATATTTCATCATTACCAATATCTGTGTACAAAACAGATTGGCACACCCAGTAATGGGTAATATGGCGTGATGATATATTTATTTATTTATTTATTTACTAATTTGTATAACTTTAATGAATCGTGTTATGTTTCCGGTTAGCTCATTTCGATTTATTATACTTTTCATTATTATATGCAGATTGCCAGTCTGTTTTCACACAACATGATGTGGATGTTGCTTTTAATCTATTTTATAGTATAGTATACGGGATCATTGTATACCCAAAATAAATAAGAATTCTACGCCTTCCGATGGGCACACCGCCATCACCACTTATCGCTAACATAACATCTATATGGAATTGGTCTAAAATCACGCCATAATTACTTCGACAGACAAACCAACTGTGGATGAGGTACGTGAACGACACATTCATAATATGGCCAAGCGGAGATGATAATTAAAAAACCTAAACAACATCAGGCGAGCAATCAAATTAACCATGCAGGAACAAACCGAACATCAACTACCCTTTCTGGTCATGGTTCGAAGAAATGAAAAACGGATTCAGACCGCCGTGCATAGAAAACCTACACACACTGGTCAATACTTAAACTACCAGTCGAAATACGCAACATTAGTACAACATGGCGTTATCACGAGCTTATACGACCAAGTAATTATATGCAATTCAAAAGAGGTACTTAATTTGAAAATAAAGAGGGATCTAAGGCAGAATTGATACACGACACACCGTATTGGCAGTACCATCATCAAGGACGGTCTGAAGCGGACCTTGGACAAGGAAAGAAGCAACATCGAAGAGTCCATTCCAGTAATTCCGTATACTAAAGGAACATCAGAGAAGATACAGTATTAAAATGGTTTTCAAAACAACTAGAACTCTAAGAAATGTGCTTACGAGAACAAAGCCGAAGCAAGACATCACAAAAAATTGTATATACAAAGTATCATGTGAATGCGGGGCCTCATATATAAGCGAAACAAAAAGACCACTGGCCGAAGACTAAAAGAACATACGAAAAACTCAACTGGGAGAAATAGAAAAATCAGGTATTGCACATCATGCGTTGACAGCACATCATCATATTAAATGGGCCAAAGTACGAATTATTGATAGAGAAGAAAAATAGCAAAAAGAAAATTCGAAGAAATAGTGTACATCACCTACAACAGAAAAGTATTCAGTCATTCCAGCACAGATATTCGGACCATATGGCGCAACCAACTCAAGGTACACAAAACGGGACCTTCACACTCCACCACACACCCTCAGTATATAAGCTGTATCCGTAAGGATTATTGTTCAGTATTCACAATAAAAGATCGAAATTTATCTATTATATATATATTTTTTATTTGAAACATTTTTATCGATTACTGACAGTTTAGAAGTAATTTTAAAATTAAAAAAATCGCCCAAATTCGGTTTATCGCCATTATTGAGTAACCTAATCCCAATGGAAATCAACCATTCTTATTCGATATATGTTCAGCAGCGGGTGCTATTAAAGCAATATGAATTCCATCGATTGCTCCCAAAATATTTGGGAAGCGTATTTTTTCAAAAAAATATTTCTTTATTCGAGTTATGTCTTGTAGGATACTATATCCACGTTCGTAGTAAATGCCTGTTTACTGTTTATTATACTAGTAACGACATTAACAAATTTGCTTATGGTCCGTTAACTCATTGCTAAATAAAAACCAGTACCAGAACGATTTGGTAACTTCCATGGCCAAAGAAGTGAAGAACGAAAAGTATCTTAAAAAAATTGGTACAACTGTGGATCTTCGTCCAGAGTATAAATAAGGATTTATATTAACAAATGTTAGGTATCACTTCAATGTTTATAATAGGCGAAGATAAATCAAAAAGTTAGTAGTTTATTTTTATTGATGAAATGCCACTTTGTGCGTCAACGTATTGCATATGCTTTCCTAAACGATGTTCCACTTCAAAATCCTATTCTTGTGTTCGCGAATCTATTTGGCCATTCTCAGTGCATTATTTCGTTTATTCATTGTACCTTTTATGGTTTCGCAGTCGATGACAAGTTTGAATTTTCAGTCAAGTATAATCACAATCTTCCTAATGATTCCACTACAGCTAACATCTCAAGTTCATAACTGTGCCACCTATCTTCATTTTGTGTTAGCCTGCAGTAGTAAGCTATACGTTGTAAACCCTTTTCTCTTCTTGAAATAAAATGTCTGGAATGCCTACTTGACTAGCGTCAGTGTGCAATTCATACTTCTGACTCACGTCGAACAATCAGTATCGTTCTTTCTGCGAGTCTTTTCTTTACGAAATTAAAATGTTCATCTAGTTCTTTTTTCCATACGAAAACTTCCTTGTTTGATGAGTTTCGTTAATGGTTTTCCTACATTTGCAAACCCTGCGATAAATCTTCTAAAGAACCATTCAAGTTCCAGAAATTGACGTATTTCATGTACGAGGGGAGTTTTTTTACCTAACCTAACTATGAAAACAATACGTTATCGCGACAATTTTCTTATGTCAAGTTCCTGTGACATTTTATAGTGTCATTTCCAAATTTGGCTCCAATCGCTTAACATTTGTCATTTTTATATCAGTTTAAAGAAACGAAAATGAGTGATTTGAAACTTGAACATAGAAGCATCATAATATTTCTATCGAAAGAAGGCAGTAGCCCGAAGAATATCCATGAGAGAATGATGGCAGTGTATGGAGAAAACAGCCTGTCCTATTTCCAAGTCAAATATTGATGCAAGCAATTCAAATGGGGCAGGGAATCCATTCATGATGACCAAAAGTGTGGAAGACCTCTGGAAGCACGAACTGAAGAAATCATCAGCAAAGTTGAAGATTTGGTGTTGACTGACCGCCGAGTAAAAGTTTCAGTTATTGCTAGAGAAATAGGAATATCAGAAACAAGTGTTTTTAAAATTCTACACTAAGATATGGGAATGAGCAAAGTGTCGGCACGATGGATTCTCAGACTGCTCAGTCCCGAACAAAAACTGTGTAGACAATAAATTTGCGAGGAGAATTTGACTACTTTATCCCAAGATGAAGACTTTTTCTACAGAATTATATCCGGGGATGAGACCTGGGTATACCATTTTAAGCCTCCCACGAAACAAGAGTCCATGCAGTAGATTCATAAGGGCTGTCCACCATCCAAGAAGGTGAAGACAAAATGTTTTGCGGGTAAAGCAATGGCGACAGTTTTGTGGGACGCGAAGGGTATTCTTTTAATTGAGTATATGCCAAAAGGGATTATAATAACGGGGAATGTCTACAAAGCCAATTAAGAACTTAAAAGAGGCTATAGGCGAAAAAATACCACACAATTTGCTCAGAAAACTCTGCTTCTGCACGACAACTGCAGGGTGCATAAAGCACAAATTGTTCAAGCAGAAGTCAATGAATGCTGCTTTGATGAATTGCAACATCCATCTTATAGTCCTGACCTCGTCTCCTGTGACTATTATCTCTTTCTAAAACTCAAAAAAAATTTGAGAGGGCGTCGCTTTTTATCGAATGATGACTTGGAAAACGCTGTAAAGTCGTATTGTGCAGAATTACCAAGAGATTTTTTTTTAAGGCATAGCTTTATTAGAAAAACGTTGGAATAAGTGTGTTAGTGTTAATGGTTCTTACGTTGAAAAATAAAATTTTATTTGTTCTCTTAACTCGTTTTCATAGCTAGGTAGATAACATAAAAAAACTCCCCTCGTACATTAGAAGGTGTTTTGTACTTTTCCATAGTTTCTGTTTTAATTTTCATTTCAGATATTTTAAAATAGAGGTAGCTTATTTATTACTTTCTCAAGAAATCTGCATTTTTTAAGTTTTAATGTCAGTTGATTATTGCTTATCAATTTTAGAAATTGTTCCAGTCGGTATAACCTTGCTCAGTATCATCCATATACACCAACACTAACTTTTTTCAGTTCCGTTATCAAATTTTGCATCATACGGATAAATTCTGATGGTGCATTTACTAATCTAAATGGATGTCTCGTAAATTCATAATTGCTTTCTGTTAAAAATAATAGTAATAATAATTTAGTAAAAACAATGTTACCCAATAAATAATTTCCTAGATCGTAGTTACTTTACAACAAGAACACTACACATACCCAACAACAAAATAACAATAGTACTCAAACAAGGTTTTGATTTTGAAAACTATTTCTCAATTTTACCGTCTTCTTTCAAATATCAGCGCCATTTTTCCGCCATTGGCTCTTTACACCAAAATTCTTATAAATTTTTATTTTCGTAATTCTGCTTAAACCACAAAATGTATTTCATCGCTTCAGCTAAATTTTTGAATAAATTTCATCAAAGTAATGTAGCTTAGAAAATAATATTATCCACTAATTCATTAATACCTATGAACCCAAAAGCAATAGAACCAAACCTTTTTGTAAGTATCTGTGGATTAATTTTTATGTATGACTCCATATTATTGTAAACTTGTACGAACTTTTACCAGGGTGTTGACCACGACACAGGAACATAATACTTTAACATATAAAATAAATTTCGTAATTTCCTGCTTCCCTAATTATTTTAAATAAATGCTTCAAATAAAAAATTTAGAGTTTCAAATTCTGCATCTGAACAAGCAAAATGAATTACATAACAGACGTTCAATAGGAAATAATTACGAATTAATTAACAATTCATTATTTTTAATATAAATTCTAAGTCGGCACTGGCGCACTAAAAAAGAATTAAATGAAAAATAAATAATTTTCCGAATTTTGAAAAAAATCTTGATTGAGAATGAAATGTATATGCCCTCATTTTTTTTACCCTTTTTTAAAACCCTGAATATTTTTAATTTTTGAAGATAGTACTTTCATATCCTTAACATACTTGCTTCTTCATATCTTCACCTTTAGCAATTAAATGATTGTAATTTTTCTATTAAAAATTCAATTATTTATTTTCAATTACTACATTTTATATATTCTTCATTACATTTGTAGTAATATTATACACATTGTTATTATACATTTACACTATTAATACTTCATAATTATAATGTGAAACTTCTTTGCCATCAAATGGAATATAGCATACTTTGTGGCTAGGATGAACCTGCAATCAAAAATAAATCATGTTCATAGCTAATAGCAATTCTACATAATATTAGAAAAATTAGATCAGAAATAGTTTATTTTACAAATTTTATCTAATTGTAGGAAAATTTCATAAAAGTATAAAAGATCATTTATTTAAACTTTAGTATTTAGGGATTCTCTCAAAAAAATATGAGAAAATTCAAGGGTTTAATTAAAGATGTTTCCTATAAATTATTTAAAAATATAATATATCAATTTATTTAAAAGGTAACATATATTAGTGTAAAATATCTAAAAAATAACATCTCAGGTAAACAAATTCTCACACATTGGCGAGTAACAGTTTAGTAAACTTCTCTTTTCAACATACACAAGTTTCTGCCAATTTACAGTGTCGGGATTTCACAGATCCTTGTTGTAATCATAACTGTTTTAGAGGTTATTTGTTATTTTATCATAGCGATCCAAAATTGGTAACTCATAAGGGGAAGTTTTAACATATATTTGATTGTAAATTCTCTTACAAAACTTAAATTGTATAAAACATATAACAACTTGTTAATGTCTGTAGGATGTTCATTTTAAATGGGCCACCATTGCTCTCTTAAGAACTGTAAGAGCAACAAAGACGGTTAAATGGACAAACAATTTCTATTTCACAAGACAAATTTAAAGAAAAAAAATAATCTATTTTTCGATCAGTGGTTCACAAAACACGGGACCTAACTTTTTTTTATTTTAAATAAAAACATATTTTTTTAATTTGCTTATTTGTTAAAGAATTTAATTCTGAATTCAGTGAAGTAATATTTTTATATACTTTACGATTTTTTTGAGAAAAATGTATGTAAAGTTTTATATTAATCTGATTAAAATATATCTATGATAAGAGTGTCACGAATGGAAAAAATGAATACGTGTTATTTTTTTACATAGAAATAGAGTGCTCTGACAGAAAGAAATGCATATTTTGTTCTTTTAATTAATCATAAATATCAACGCAAACGAAATATCCACTTATTTCATCCATGGCATTCTAATTGTATGTAAAAAAATTAACACGTATTAATTTTTTTTTCATTCATGGTACTTTTATTATAGCTATATTTTAACCAAATTAATATTAAACTTAACATGCATTTTTCTCAAAATAAATCGTTATGGAAAGAACCACTGAACTCAGAATAAAATTTTCTAACGAATGAACAAATAAAAATATATGTTCTCATTTAAAAGAAAAAAGTTAGATCCCATATTTTTAGAACTAGTGATTGAATTTTTTTTTCTTTCTTTTAATTATAATTGTCTTAGCTTTTATAGTTCTTGAAATAGTAATGGCGTACCATTTAAAATTAACACCTGTATATTGGAGTCTTTTTTTCTTCAGAGGTAAATAACTTCAATTTCTATGTTGACATATAGACCCGTATTCTCGCCTCTTGAAGTAGCGCTACCTCGGAAGAAACACTATTTCGATTTTTTAAATTTTATTTATAGACAAGAATATGTTTCATAATTTAGTAAATGAAGCCTATAATATTTGAAATAAGTGCTATTTACAATCTAATTTATTTTTATTTGTCCAATTTATAACATTGAAGTTGAAATTTGACAGTTGAAGTAGCATTTTTTCGGAAGTAGCGCTACTTCAGAAAGTGAGAATATGGGCCATAGTGTTTTTAACATTGAACATTGCGAAAAATATTATTACTTTTACTCAGGTTATAAGATATATCTATCCCTTTTGATGCTCTCTCTTCTATTTGTATGAATATCAGCAGGGTATATGATAGTGTGCATATCCAGTTGTTATTAACATTGTGTAAACGTAATGTAAATTTCTTCTTACCTTACCAACTGTAAGAGAACCTCTGTGGTGCATTCTAGCGGCGTACAATGTTTCACCTTTAGATGTGCGCCCTACAGCAGTCGCTCCCGCGGGTACATCCCCGTGAGAACCCTTTATCCAAAGTGCACGTTTATGACATAGAATCTAGACAAAAAGTTTATACATTCATTCAAATATGTACAAAGGGTTAAAAAGAAATCGTATATTTTATTCTTTCATAGTAGGATGCTCATTTTTTTAGTGGAAAGAGTGAATTATTAATCAAAAAGTAAAAACTCAAATTGTGTCGATATCAATAAAATCACGACAATATTCATAATTCAGCAACAATACTACTCATTAATAAACTTTTACTTATTACTTATCCTTTTCATTATGAATTGTCTACTTTAAGTATGTATTTGTCTTTTTTTTAATATGTATGCAAGACCACGTTTATCATTAGTCTAAAAGGGCTATAGCAGATCATCTAGTTTTATAAAGGTTCTTATATTTTTACTACAGCAGTATAAGTAACATTTTATTATTGATTCGCCTTAAAGTTGTTTTATTTTTAAAATCAGGTAATTATAACTGAATACTTATACAGATAATTTATTATTATCTAGCCGAATTTAAAAAATAAAATGTTATTTGCGATTTTTTGAAAACTCTTTTTTTCTTTCAATGAATATACTAACTGAAATCAATTAACCAGAAAATAAAATGGATAGGTATCTGGTATTCAGTATCTAACTAATACACTATCACTAATTTATATTCTAGTGTGTAAAAAAGGCTATGAACAAAGAAACGTATGTCTTAATTTAAAAGTATTTAATTAACACGAGATAATGTCAAAAATGTTATCTAAAGAAATCAAAATTTTTTATTTGAATCTTATCTTAGAAATGAAAATAAATTAGAAAACGGCAAATTGCAATATACTGTTTCTTTCTTTATTATCTTTTCTTCTTAAAATTACATTTTAAGATCAATTTTGACCACATGACTTTTGAATTACTACAGGATAATTATTAATAAATATATAAAATAGATCACTTACCTCACAACTATAGTAAGATATTTCAACTCCATCATATGACACATAGGCTATTTTCTTTCGTGGTATAACTTTAGCAGGAAGCAAATCGCCTTTATGTTTTAAGCGTCCGACATAAATTATGGATCCGTCTATGTCATAACCACCTTCTACTGCATAGGCAGGCAGCATGTTGTCCCTGTGCCAATGTACCCATCGGTGACCTTTTTCACAAACAAATTAATGAAAAATTGCAATTGAAACACAAGAATTATACCCATAAAAATAAAAATAGCCAATTTTTACTAAATTAAACTATTTAGTCATTTGGCTTAAGAACTTATATAAAGTAAATAAAAATAAACAGAAACGTAATAGCCAAAAAGTTACAGAAAACGATGAATGTGGTGTGTGCGAACATCTTCCATCATGTTTTGTGAAATAATTTTGAAAGCATTCCAAATATGTTGTTTAATATATTCTGCATCTGTAGGTTCTTCCCGGGAGAAATCTTTGAGATAACCCCAGAAAAATGAATACATTGGGGGCAAATCAAAAGACTGCTGGCCATGAAATATGTCCTATCCATCGTTCCCGCTACTTATTATTTAAATAGTCTTAAACAACACGAGCATAACGGGGTGAAGTTCATCGTGTTGGTATAACATGGTTTAGCGAACATATAATACAACATCCTTCAAGATGGGCCATTCTTAGAAAATTTAAAAAACATTTCCGTTTAATGGTCCAATTATGCCACCGCAAATATACAAGAACTATACCGTCTGATTATCGATGTTTCGCATCCAATGAGAGTATTCTATTACATAATAATGTATATTATGGCTATCAACACTATCTTTGTTTTTAAAAGTGTTATCATCCGTGAAAAGTGTGTTCGTTAATAGAAATAGATTTGTTTTAAGATTATTCTGCGCCCAATTACAAAACCGAACTCTAAAACCATGTCTGTGTATTTCTTGCGTAAAATTTATATGACAGGGATGATTTTTTTTTTAAGAATTCTGGATGTCTAACTTTGGCTAATATTTAATAAATTACTTAACTTCTTGGTGCTCATATGGGATTATGATAAACAGAAGTCAATACCATTATATAATTTTCTTCATTCATTATGATATCAGCTTTATTCTGTTTTGGTTTTTCTATCTAACCTGTCTCTCGAAACCAGACAAAGGTTCTACTAAATGTTTATAAACTAGGTTATCGACGCCCAGGAAAATGCTAAGGGTGCATTTTTTTGCTCTTAGAATTCCAGTTGATTCACCGATTATTGGAATCATGTCAATCAAATCGTCATTTGAAATTATGCCAAAATTAATTCACGAAATACGTGGAACAGGTAACGAATAAATATGTGCTTTAATGTTATTAATTTAATTGTTCGACGTTTTATATTTTGTTTATTTCTATTTTTTAATTATCTTGCCTTTCTCCAGTTTTTTTCAAAATCATTTATAAGAAAATTCCAAAAAATATACTCCATTGAAAAATTAAAAAATGGCTTATTTATTTTACTAAAATAATTCTAGGCCCCTATTTAAAGAATAGAAGGTGATGGTCGTACTGCGTATATTCGACTTAATATTTTTATGTATGTCCCCAAAATTTGAAAAAGCCCAGGCGTGTTACAAAAAGATTGATTTAACAATCTGCCTTCAAAATTATATCGGATGTTAATTTTTTAAAATAATGATTGTTGATTCCCTAATTAATTTAAATGTGTAAATACAAAAGATGTCGAAATTATAAATGACATAAAAAAAACCATAGGCAAGATAATTAAAAAATAGTAATAATACAATTTTTTACCTTTATATAAGGCGTGCACTGCTACAATAAACCATTAGTTTCTAAGGAATATTATTCAATACAAGAATATTTTGATGACTGTATGAAGAATAATTTCCAATTGTAATACATTTCTTATAATTAATATTATTTAAAACATTATTTCCTTTATTTTTACTATGTCTCTACATACCTTTATGATATTATTAATACTGTACTGTCAATATTGTAATTATTGTAAACATTTTTATTATTAAGTTATAATCTTAAGCTGATTTAGAGTGTCGTGAGACAGAATAAACTATCATAATGTTATATGGTTTGATATTGGGAATGTTTTTATTAAATTTTTACTTTAATTTTATTTTTATTGAAGATAATAGAATTGCCTAATATAAATCAAAAAGTTCTTAATTTGTGTAAGTATTAATTTAATTAAAAGTAAGCGTCAATATTTGGATCTTTCAATTTGTTTTATTTCTTATGGCAATTTGAAAGCAGCCTGAAAATGGGACTTTTAATTTGTATCTATAGCGTGACAAGAATGTACTATATCCATAAATTAGGATTTCTTGGATGTCATTTTTAATTCTGAACATCTTTGATATTTACACTTTTATTTTAAATTAATTAAGAAAGTAACAATATTATATGAAAAAAGTTGCATTCGTTTTCCTACATTGCATAAATCAATTCACCACCCGGTATATAATATAATTGTAGTCAAATATAAACTAAGATATTATTTTTCGCTTCTTAAGGATACACGACATCTCTGGTCATTGCGTAAAGTTATTATTATATTCTTTATTTTAATACGTACTTATAATGAGTAAGCAGACTTAGCAGCTAAGCAAGCGATCACAGAAACATTGACATTATTCCATTAACAATTCAAGATCTTAAACAAACAATTAAGACAGAATTTTATAAAAAGTGGCAAAAGCAATGAAAAAATAAAAACAATAACAAGCTACGTCAAATAAAAACTCTAGAATAGAT
Source organism: Harpalus rufipes (assembly GCA_951394225.1). Taxonomy (NCBI): domain Eukaryota; kingdom Metazoa; phylum Arthropoda; class Insecta; order Coleoptera; family Carabidae; genus Harpalus; species Harpalus rufipes. The sequence goes on from OX596285.1 coordinate 31,383,440, forward strand.
ACATTTAGTAGACAGAAAGCTCCAAATCAATATAAGCAGACGGACATACTCGACTCACACACAGCCATCTACCACAAAAAAACCAGAAGTATGTAACACATGTATCATCCAACCTACAGTACAACATATCACACATTGTAACCCAATCAAACAAAGGCAACAACATAATATTCAATCATCACTTAAACAAGCCCAGCGCCCTAGCCACTAACACAGAATTCATGAGAAATCTTATAGTTATAAAATATATACAGAGCATATACATGTTTTAAATAAAATATAGCAGTAGGTACTATTTTTATTATGTATAAAAAGTTGGCGCTGATATTTAGGGTGTAACAGCTTAACGAGCTACCTCAAATAATTTCTATTTTATTTAAAATACAATAAAATACTACAAGACAATCTCATGGTAGACCAAGGGATATATTTGTGTAGAGAAGAAAATATTCTTTTAAACCAGTGGTTTTCAAATTATAATACAATATATATATATACAGGGTGGAAACAAACTTAATGTCATAAATTTAAGGGTGAGTAGTATGACATGTGTAGATTACGAAACTGGAAGAATTTTTTCAAAATTCGAAAAACGAAAATTCGACTTTTCTTAAGGACATTTTTTTTACTGCTGTTTTAATTCATATTTCATTAAAAATATGGTTCTCAAAAATACATTCAAAATTAGTTGTATAAGATATTATTCTTAATAATTAAATTAAATAGCATTTTTAACGAAAATAATTGTGTAATAGATAAAATAATGCAAATGCGTTGCCAGTGGTCCAGTGGTACCAAAAATGTTAGTTTCATGAAATCTTCCCTTAAATATGCGAATTTTTAAAAAATTCTTTCTATTTCGTAATCTACACATATACTACCCACCCTTAAATTTATGACATTAAGTTCGTTTCCACCCTGTATATATATATATATATATATATATATATATATATATATATACCGTGTGTCCCAAACAAACCTTGACATAGGCGTTTAACATAGGAAAACAGTTTATATATACAGGGTGTTTCCTTTAAAACAACCAGCGCATTTTTGGGCGAACTAATGACTTTAGAGAAAAATGTTATATACAAAAAATTACCAGGAAAAAGGGCTTAATTTATGAGGAATAATAAATAAAAAATTCAACCAGTAGTTCTCAAACGGTAGAATAAAATTATATTTTTTTAAATGGCAACCTATATAATTTTTTTGTCCATTAGATAGAGATTTGTTTTCTGATTTCAACGATATAAATATGATATGGGGTTGTATAACAAATATTTCGAGAAAAATGATATTAAAAATCAGAAATAATTTTACATATACAGTGTGTTAATTAAAAACCTGGCCATAGGCGTTTAACATGGGAAATCAGTTTTTCCTTGCGCAAAAGTTCCCAAATTATTTTAGGCAAAAATACTTCAAATAAATGTTGTAGAGAATTAAATTCTGCATCCAGATTAGTTATAAGATTTTATTTTCGACGTTTCATAACCGAGAAAATCAATTTCAAAGTTTTTCGAAAATTGCTGATTTATAGCGATAGCCATGAAACTCAAACAAAATTACGAACAATTGTATGACATTGACACAATGAATTAGAATTTAACTTTTTTAGAATACATAGCTGTCAACATATACAAAATAAAATAAAAATGAAAACAAGAATAATGTATTTATTTAAAAAGAAAAACAGAAAACTAGAATGAATATAATTTTATATTAAATGTTCAAATAACCCTCCATTTTGCGCTAAGCAATACCCAAGTCTATTATAAAAGCCATGTCGAACATTATGCAGCTGTCTGGCATTTATTTTTCTACATTCATTGGAAATTACAGCTTTAAGTTTTTGTAATAAGATTCTATTGTGGTTTTACTTGGAATTTGTCGATGTGACCACATTACACTTATTAAATCACGTATTTTTCTATAGCTTTGTCCACAGTAACACCATTTTATAATCTGAAGCTTTTCTACATGAGAAAACTGTTCCATACTTCCAAAAAAATATGTTACTGAACGAAAATCACAAAACACAAACTTTCTTTGACAGTTAAGATGTCATACAATTGTTTGTAATTTTGTTTGACTTCCATGGCTATCGCTATAAATCAGCAATTTTCGATAAACTTTGAAATTGATTTTCTCGGTTATGAAACATCGAAAATAAAATCTTATTACTAATCTGGATGCAGAATTTAATTCTCTACAACATTTATTTGAAGTATTTTTGTCTAAAATAATTTGGGAACTTTTGCGCAAGGAAAAACTGATTTCCCATGTTAAACGCCTATGGCCAGGTTTTTAATTAACACACTGTATATATATATATATATATATATATATATATATATATATATATATATATATATATATATATATATATATATATATACTATTATCATGTTCAATTGCATGGCTTGATTTTCTGCTTTATTTGCAAAAAACTGTTTTCCTATGTTAAACGCCTATGTCAAGGTTTGTTTTGGACACACGGTATATATATATATATATATATATATATATATATATATATATATATATATATATATATATATATATATATATATATATATATTTAAATGGAATGATATGTATATTTTTAGGCCCAGTCGATAGAGTATATATTTTCAATTCAACCATGTAATTATTTTATATCCTTACTTAACAAAAATATTGAGAAAAAACCAGTTGATATTTAAATAAATTTGATTTTTATAGTTGTTTTTCAGTAGGCTATGTATAAAAAACAATTGAGCTTAAATTAAAATTAACAAATATTTGTTAACAACGTTATAAACAGTGTTCCACTTGATTTCTATCTCGAATAATTCAAACTGACAACAGCAATTTTTGTTTTTCATATATAGCCTACAGAAAAATGACTATAATAATCAAAATTATTTACATTTCGATTAAATAAATAAATAAATATATCATCACGGCATGTTACCCATTGCTGGGTGTGCCAATCTGCTTGGAGAGTGCACCACAGGAGTCAATTTTGTGCCATTAAAATTCGAAGTAATTTTTGGCGTCGGTCGGGATCGAACCCGGGTCCCCAAATTCGCGACCAGACACTTAGGCACACGGCCACAAGACCCCATTAAATATTTCTCAATATTTTTGTTATATAAAAATGTAAAATGATATTACATGGTTGAATTCACAAAAAAAAAACTATAGAATATATATATATATATATATATATATATATATATATATATATATATATATATATATATATATATATATATATATATATATATATATATATATATATTGTGACAATTTGCAACGCCACTGTCACGGTTTTTCTTGTAAAAATTCTTAAAGTTAAAATTTAATAAAAATTACTTTTTTGTACCACCTTTTGAGTACCGTTTGTTTTTACCAGCTGTAACTTTCAAGTTCATATTTGCGCGGAGCGACATCTCATCGTGGTATTGTGCGATACGATTTTATTAATTTATTTAAATTCAAATGTTTTTGGTTCTATTTCTCTTTGTTTCATGTTGTATTACTATTATTAACTTCAGTAAAATTTTATTCTGAAATTACTAGCAGTAGAAAATATTTTTATTTGATTAGTTCGCATTTTTGACCGATGAGGGTAACCTAGGTATAAAGCGTGCTGCGCATTCTTTCGAGAGATCTTTCTTTTTGTTTTTCGACCGTTGAGCTTGGCTTGCGGAGAAAGTCAAGATGGCGCAACTAAGAGAATTCTAGTGAATTATTTTGTCTATTTCTTTTTTTCAATGTGAGTTTTCTGGCGTCAACCATAGCAGCAATGGGTGAGTTACTCGAATTTTATTTGTAGTTTTTTATTTGTTGAGGTTATTTTTTTGTAAAGCCATGTGGTTTTCAGTTTGGGTTGGCCCAATGTTTTAGTTCGAGTAACTCATACCATACTGTAGTATGATTTGCAGGGCTTATTGTTAGTTTACTTTTTTGTAGAAGATTAAATTTCTTGAATTTATTTGTAAATTTTTATTATTCATGCTTGCTACGTTTTTCACTAGACTTCTCTCAGCTGTTCCCATATTTTTTTTCTATTTGGCTTTTTAGATTAAATTTAATTTTCAAATTTTTTATAGAGTCTTACGCTACCATGGTAGTATTTATTTTAGTTCAGTTTAACTTCCCGAGCCAATTAACCAGACGGCTCCAGTTCCCTGAGTCATCGCACCCATTCAATTTTGTTTTATTCCTTTTTTAGTAATATTCTGTTTAATTCATCCCTAGCCAATTACTCGTGATGGCTCTAGGCCATTAGGGCTAATTTTTTAACTCTTTCACTTTGTTTTTGCCATTTTTGCATTTATGCGTAAATTTAACCCTTCACTGCCCTGTCCTTAATCCTTCCTGTTTCAACGTGGTGTGAATGGTTAGATTGACGGCCATCTTTGAGTTATCCTGTCGGATTACGACTTGGACGCGTTCCCCTTTGAGAGCCGGATCTATTTTCTACGCTTTTTTTTTTTCGTGATCACAAATCTTGTGTTGAGTATACTTTTTTTTTATTGTTGATTTGGCACGAGCCGAGCGGAAAAATCACAGTTTGGACTAGCTTCCCCTTTTATAACTGGATATATTTTTCGACGCTTATTTTTTCGTGCAAATCTATTTTTGGAGTATACTATTTTTTTTTTATGTGTCACGAGACCAGCGGGAAATGTGTCCGCCAGGATAGTAGATTATTCAAGCGCGGTTTATTTTATTGTATTCTTCTATTGTTGCTTTGCCGCGCTTTTAATAATTTTTTTTTTGACTGCAGTCGACCTTTCCCACTTTTCCTCTGTGTGTTGTCTATCAGTCATTTTTTTTATGAGTTTAAGTTTTGAAACCATTTTGTATAACGCCTGACGGGGTATAGAGCGCCCTTAAATTTTATGTATTTTTATTTTTGTACTATCCACGTCCTTCAGACGATTCTGTCATCCCATTCTCGTTCGAGATACTGGGGATTATTTTTTGTAGAGACAGTAGCGGCTTTGGTGGTGGTGACTGGCCCTTTGGCTCGGACTTTCCAGCAGCTTCATGGCAGACCTAGCGGAGGAGATCGCAATCTAGACCCGCCAAAACCTTCTTCAAGGTTTAAGGCCACGCTAGGCCGAGAAAGAGCTCTCCATTCCACCGCGGTGGGAGATTTTCGCCGTACCCGCGAAGGGCCTTTGCACCCACAGTCGCATCAGCTCTACCAGGCCACCTAAAGCTTGTCGCTGAGGTCCCTCCCCGTTCTGCAACAGCGGCGTCCTGGCCAAGGCCTCGGTCACTCCCCAAAGTGGTTCCCCAGCAGTAGCTAGGAGGCGTTCTGTACGGCCGTCAGTTAGTATTTTTTTTTGTCAATCTCAAAATTTTAATTGTGCCTTTAATTAAACTCATTCAATTTTATTTGTTTTTGTTTTCCTTCCTTGAGTACACCTTCTCAAGGGTTTACCCTTTTTCAAGGTGTTGGCGCCCGAATATTAATTTTGTGGTAGTAATTTTTTGCACAGGCGTTGGCCTGAGTCAGTTTTACTTTAGTTGGGCTACATCAACCACAAGGTTAAAATTCGAACCCCGACCTCTGCTTCCGCTACAACCCGTGAGCTGCCAGTGCAATTTGTGTGCGACACAGGTAGGTAGCCCTTAGCAAGGGTCACAATATATATATATATATATATATATATATATATATATATATATATATATATATATATATATATAATGTTTCACTATACATGATGACACCTAAATATATTGTTTATTAATAACGTAATTAGTATAAAACTTTTACCAGTGATTGAGGCCATTGCGATTTATATTTTTGTAGGGCTATGATTAAAATAAAAATTAGTGTTTCCAGTAAAGTCATGATAGGGATGAAGATAGAGCAAAAACGTATTTTAAAAAATTGTTGCCAATAACTAAAATACTCCAAATACGAAGTTTCGCTGAAAATTTTTAATTTTGTAATTTTTCTACATTTTTGTGTAAACTCATTAAAAAAAATCTTGTCTCAAATATCAAGTGTGCAACATACAATCAAAACAGTTGAAAATACATGAAACAACCAACACTAAATTATAATTTTGTAACACTTATTAAATAGGATATTTTTCAGCTAAGTCATCCTGAAGCAGAACGAATTTATGCCACTTAAGTAAATTCTTTTGATAGTTGACGTTTCATACAATGTTCCATTGTTTTGATTGTGTATTGCAAAGTTGATATTTGAGATAAGATTTTTTTCAATGAGTTTACACAAAAGTGTAAAAAAATTACAATTTTTTTTTTTTTAGCGACACTTCTTATTTGGAGTATTTTAGTGAATCTTCATCGCTACTATGACTACTTGAAACACTAGCTTTTATTTTAATCATAGTTGGCCGAATTTAGCCTTCAAAAAATAGTCATTCGTACAAAAATATTAATGGTAATGACCTCTATCACTGGTAAAGGTTTAATACTAATTGCGTTATCAATAAACAATTTATTTAGATATCTTCAAATAACGCATTGTATATTATCCTGTTTAAAACATATAACACTGTATTGTAACTTCAGAACCACTCTAGTCGAACGTCCCCCTTGATCTTCTATAAGATTGTTTTATAGTATTTTATTGTATCTTTAATAATTTAGAAATTATTTGAGGTAGCCCGTTTAGCTGTTACATCTTGTATATGTATGTAAACTAGATGTACATACATAACAGTATACCGTGTATTTATTTTCAAGAACAGGAGACTAACATGGATTGTTGCACCCCGTTTTGAATGATAACAATGGTAATGGTATCAATAAAAATATAAAAAAAATTATACATTAAATGATACTACATGCATCTAAAATATGTAATATTTTAGTCTCAGAAATTAATTATTAAATTTACTCAATAGCGATTGGCATTTTAACCAAAAGATAAACATATGTTTGACATTTTATGTATCAGAATTCGTTGTACCCTATAATTTGTGCACATGTTATTATGTAATCATTTTATTAATTTCATTTTTTCCAGTATTTTTTTTATGTTCTAATAGTATAAAGTAAAATAATTGAAAAATATCATATATCAAGTTGTTTACTTGCGAGTAGTATAAACACTTTTCGTACATAATTTTGTCAAACTGGTTTCTGAAGTTATAGTATTTTACAATACAAGCCAGGTAAAACGATTTTTACTGCTGAAAGGAGAAAATGTCTGGTGAGCCTGTTACCGCCTTGAACCGTTACCTGGCATGTAATGTACAATATTTTATTTGTTAGTAGTAAATCAAACTTAAAGTTAAATAAAACCTATCATTGACAATTGACACTTATTTTTAATATAAATGACAGTAACAAAACACAATTTTCATATGTGAACGACGTTACTAACTTGTAAAATTTGTAAAATTTTAACAAGTTAGATGTCAATTTTACAAGTTAGTAAGTAGTAAAGATTAATTTTCAAAAGTAGGTGGCGGGCGGTGTCAATAAATGAAGTTTACAAGTGAGTAACAAATAAAATTATTAAAAGTAATTTATAGCAGCATTAGTTTTATGTAAGAAGGCAGTCGCAACTGTTCGGAACTACTAATAACGCTAGCTTGGCAATAAAGATTTAAAAAATAACAAAATTAAATTGACAGATTTGATTGTGACATTTTCAAGTTTCGTTTATATTCTTAGTCACTATAATGGATAAAAAAAAACACATTCCTCGATATTTACTGTCTACATGTTGCATTATATCGTTTATCCATCATGGTGTCGGTTTTGTTGTAAATTCGGATATTTTTATAAATTTTACTATTGTATAATAAAAAATGTAACTATTCATGGCCTCGTAAAATAAGCAATGAGTGATATATCAAACCGTTAAATCATATCTATTTTATTTACTTGATAAGATATGCCAACTATTACTCATAAATTTATCAAGAACAAATGTCAATATTTTTATCTTTATTCTTCACAGATTGGAATTACATATATTAAATTATTTTACATATTCATATAAAACACAGGCCTGGTTTCATAAAAAATCTATGAATAAATTTTACTTTCAAAGCAAATTTAATTGTATGAACAAATTCGAATCAGTTATGTATTTATAACATTAAAAAATACATTGTTGTCAAAAAAAAAATCGCGTTGCATTTGTTCAATTTTTTTAATTTACTTGGGAAGTAAAATTTAAGCATAGATTTTTTTACCTCCCGCTACCCTTGGTAAGGGAGGTATAGGGATCGTGCTAAAAATCGCATATCGAGATTTTAGTAAATGACCAGGTTTTAAGGTCCCTACAATCCATTTTTAACATTTTCACGATGATGTCTGTGTGTATGTATGTACGTGTGTGTATGTGTGTGTGTGTGTGTGTGTGTGTGTGTGTGTGTGTATGTGTGTGTATGTGTGTGTGCGCGCGCATGTGTGTGTGTGTGGATCATTTTTACGCTCTAAATCAAATACTATCATTCAGAAAGTTTTGAAACCATGTATTTCTACCTTATTCTAATAGAAGCCATCAGATTTTGGTGGCAATCGGATAACCGGAAATGGCAGTTTACTTGAAGCTCAAGATAGTTTTTCTTCAAAAAATACCTTTAAATGTAATTCTTTCTCAATTTGTTATTATAAAAATTAAAGATTATTCCATTTTCTACAAGTTTGCTTTAATACTTTTTCTATATATTTATGGATAAATTTATAAAGTAATATAAAAATTATATCTCGAAGCTTATGCTTTAAACACATCTCCGTGGTTACATAGTTCAGCTCAGATGTATGTAACTGACAGATAAATGTCACTGTCAAAAAAATAATCATTTCAAATTAGTAACAGTAACGTTTTAAAAGGAAAATTATAAATAGAACAATAGTTTTATGGATAGGAACTTAAAATACATAATTTCAAGCATTAGTAAATATGCAGGTATCTATTAAATAAAGAAACAAATAAATATATTATCACGGCATAATATTCATTGCTGGGTGTGCTAATTTGATTTATACACATATTTCGGTAATGATGATGTCATATTTGTATTGTCCGGGCGTTTACCACAAGGGTTAATTTTATGCCATTTAAAATTCGAATTATTTAGCGTTGATCGGGATCGAATCTGATTCCCAGGTTCGCGACCAGACATCAGGCACGCGTAAACGAGACCCCATAGGTAAGGCGGGAGGTATTGTGTTGGTCACATCAGATTTTTTTTATTAAACCGGGCCTGTTTTTTACCTTCCGTCACCTTTAGGTAAGGAAGGTATTGTCTTTGGTCAAAAAATTCAATGATGAGTTTTTAGTGAATAAGCATGTTTTAGGGTCCCTATAATACGATTTTACGATTTTTACGATGTATGTGTGTGTGTGTATGTGACGAAAGGTTCGGATCGCATAATTTCAATAACACGATTCCAAAAATTATATTTTTTTCGTATTCCTCAAATTTACATCCAGAAGAATAACTGATTAGATTTTGGTTATAATTGGTGACCTGGAAGTAGCCTCATTTGAAGATTTAAAAGTTAAATTTGATTTATTGACATTTAACGTTATTATAACTTAAAGAATATATTATTCTCTATACGATTTAATTGCATTTTATACTTCGTATTCAATAGATATAAAGTTAGAGAATTTTAAAGAAATTAAATTTCATAAATCAGCCAGCTATGCTAAACATGGAAACTACTAATATATTCTTATAATTCAAATTGACAGATGTCAGTATAAATAAAAAGTAAATTAATGTGGCAGAGATGAGGATGTTGAAGTAGATGTTGGGGAAGACACGGAAATATAGGTAAGGAAATAACTCTAGTGTTACAAGTTCCTAGAAAGAAACAAGCGAGATGATTACATTGGTTTGAAAATGTCATGAAGAGAAATGAAGAATATATTGGATGAAGAATGAATAGCTTAGTAATAGAAGGTTGAAAAAACAGAGGAAGACCAAAGATAAGATGGAAGGACTTTATTGCGGAAGACTTGAGAGAAAAGTAACCGAATGAGAACGACACGAAAAAAGAAATGAGTGGAAGAAGAAAATAAAAAATAGCGACCCCTAACGAATGGGGAAAGCTAAATAAGTTGTTAGTGTTAAGTGCAATTTGCATAGTTTGTTTATGAAATAATTTTACTGGAAATTTAGAATCTTTTACAAGAAAATTTATGCATGGAATTTATACATAATACACAGGATTACACATTGTAAACTAAAGTTACATACGAACTCCGACCCAGATCACTTGGCTCACTTGTTAGAAATTCCTTTATCATTTGTTTTTATTTAAAATGATTTTCGTCATTATAACATCATTTTAAATTAAATTTTTAGCTAAAGTTTAAAAACGATTTTCATATCATTTATCTATATTGGGTAACATCGTTTTTTTATTGTAACTCTGTACACAGATATGACATAAATTTTTAATAACATGCCTGAACATTTAAAAATGAAAATAATTTCCATTTTTTTTTAAATCTTTGAATACTTTTCTGATTGAACATAGTTTGTATGATTTGAATGAATATTTTAACGTGTAATTCGTATCTCTTTATATATTTGACTTTTTCTATTCAGTGTAATTGTGTCTACAGAAACATTTAAATTCTATTGTAATTCTTTCAGACATCTTATTTAATAAAACCTCACAATTTTATGGCTTAAATTCGTTTATTTTTCCTTGAATTGTTGGTAAACATAACTATTACTTTATTTTACATTAAAATAATAAAATATTTTAGAAAACTACCACATGTATGTAATATTAAATAAATTCAGCTATAATTTATTTAAGTTATTAATTGTATCATATATTAACTAAATAAAACAAAATTAAAGCGGGTGGGCGAAATGATGAGACGGGACTAGTATAAAATAAAAATATGGTATATATTTCGAGTAAAATCTGCTAGGTGTGCCTATGCAATGTCAGTATTGCACGATGCTTTCCAATTTTATTCATTACTTTTATTCAATATTTGAATTTATTTATAACCAAACACAAAAAAGCTATAATGGCCCGAGTTTTACGGGCGTAAATTTTATGTGTTAGGTAACGTAGTGTACAAATATTAAAAAAAAATAATAAATGAAATTTAATAGTGGTGTGTAATGCTGACTTTTCCCTGGCAATGTTGTCTCCACAAATCCTGTGGACTTAGCCCGTTAACACTATGTATAAGAGTATGTATATAAATATAACTTACCGTTTGCCATGGTTATCCAAATATGAGTAAATTATACAAAACTAAATGTGAATATACGCAAAAATATATTTTATAAGATGTTTAAAATGATTACTTTTCGTATAAAAGTGCCAATCACAACTGATAACATAAATACATAGTTATTCTAAGAGGGCTGCGTTATCAATAACGCGTGAAGTTTGATTGCGCACATTATAGTGTTCGCCTATAAATAAATCAATAAATATCTCGCTTGGTATTAATTTTAGCGATTTTATCTATATAACATAAATTATAGTATATTAACCTGGCTACATCATTTAAGAATTAGCTCAATAATTCCGATTTTCGAGATATTGAACTTTTAAATTTCAAATGGGCATCCCATATGTTCAATAATCCTACAAAGCGTTTTGCAAAGATATACGTTAGAAGTTACTGAACTTCAGAAAACATTTTTAAAAAATGCGGAAAAACAACAAAAAAAAAAAACATTACGAAGAAAAAGAGTCCGAAATAAAATTGAAATTACTGCATTTAGATCTTGAAATTAAAACAACGCAGTCAGCTCGCGAAACTAAGAAATTAAAACTAGAAAAGGAACTTTATGTTTAGAAATAAAAATAAAAGAACAACTTAAAAAGTTGCAATCATTGTAAAATTGTAAAAAGTAGCTCGGTATACATAAGAATATTATTTTATATTTTGTTTGTTTTTTAGTTTTCATAAGACAATAAGAAAATGTAATTTTATTTTTCGTTGTTAACTTACATTACCTAAAGACTGAATAGTATTTTATTTTATATTTATAATAAACCATATAGGTATAGGAAGATATTATAATGTATATTATATAAAAAAATATATATTTAAAATAAAAACTTAGGGAGTTGACATACATTTATATTCCACCAAAATAATTTTCCACAAATTCATTCCTGGTATCAAATTCATCTTCTACTTCGTTTTGAATATTACGTAACGCAGGTATTTGGCCATATGCAATTAACTACTGTAGCCAATGCTCTTTGTTCTTGATCAATTGGTGGTTTTGCTTCGCCATGGCGCCGAGCTAGATTATGTAACACTGCTGTGGCCACAATTACATGTAAAACTGTTTTCAGTTTTAAACGATATTCGTACGCTAATATAGGTTTTCCATAAACCAACCGTATTTTCTCTTTCAACTCTAGTTCTGATCTGTGCCTCATTATATAGTCGCTGCGATAGATTGATACGGTTTAATATTGGTGTAAGAATGTAATTTCTTAGTGGATACCCACTGTCACCTGCAATAAGAATGTTAAAAAAATTACATTTTGCTTTGAAACACATACCTAATAATAAAGAATTTGGGAAAGCATTAGCTTCAAACTCGGCACGAACTGCACTGTTATTAAAAATAGTAGCATCATGAGCAGAGCCTGCCCACCTTGCTACAATATTTGTAAATTTGTAGTTTGAAATACAAATAGCTTGCACGTTTAATGAGAAATACGATTTTCTATTGCGAAAAATTTCAGCGTCATCCCCACCTTTAAAAAAACAAAAACTTCTGCATTTATAAAATTATACCTACAGAATTACATATTTTATATACATACCAGGTGACTGTATATTAATATGTGTGCAGTCAATAGCATCTATATATCATTCTAGGGAATGCAGCAATATCAAAGAAATCATTTTGTGTTTTTGTAATATCTCCGTTTGTTCTAGGCATCTTTATAAAATGCCTTGCAAGACGTGTAGAACCAGGGACACTTTTGCAACAATTCTAGATACAGTAGATTTGTGTACACCTTCAAAATCACCAGTATAGATCAGATGTCCTCCTGTTGCAAAAATTCGAAGCCGTATCAGAAGCTGGTTCATTGGAGAAATACACTTGTTTCTGTAGAAGAATTGCTTCCAATAAAACTAAATGTCGAGGATTTTTTTAATTTTAAATTAAAAACATCCCAATCTACTTACACATCGTAAAAGTATTCCAAGTCTTCTTCAATCATTATTAATAAATCTAAAACAGTACGTTTTTCTAAGCGATAACGTTCAAAAAATTACAACTCGGAAAGCAATTGATAATGATTAGCCCTAATATTAACTCTTCGTGGTATAGCATATATAATCATATCGAGAGCATCTAGATTATTATCGTCGTCATTGATAATATCATCAAACTCCATTTTTTTTCAATATATATTCCAAAAACTTTCAACAATAACGAATAACCTCACAATTTCAATATATTTAAACTCACTTTAGTGACCGCTGCAACAAATGAAAGCTATACTTTAAAATATACCTAGTTAAGTGTAGATGGTGCAACTGGGCATGAATCGTATGCCGAAAGTACCAAAATGATATGTAACGCAATTAGAATTTTTGCCGAAATCTTAAATAAAATAGCAAATGCTTTTGAACATTATGCTCTAGCCACAGAAAAACTAGCAGAAGCTAATATGAATAATTCTCATACAGCTAATAATTAAAGTTATAAGTAATTATATAAGAAAAACATTTCTTTAAGGACAGAGAACAGTATTGATTTATATTTTGTTTCAATACAGAAAGTAATTTATCTTATTTTATAATTTTGTGTATAAAATAAACAAATATTATATATTTTCAATACGTTCAATTATTTGATTTCTGTCTCGGCGTCCTTCAACTAGCCAATCCATCCCATCACGATTATATGAAAATGAAATTATATAAATCTAATATTTCTGAAATTTATTACTAATACTTTCTCTCTCATTTTCTTCATCATTGTCACCCTTTGCATTATCATCGTCTTCTTTTTCAAAATTGTCATCAGGAATATTAAAATTTCGTCATAAATTGTGTAGAATACATGTGTAAATTATTTTACCAGCAACTCGGTGATCGTAGTGCAACACTCGATGTTTTAGTAAACAACGAAACCTTTGCTTTAAAACTCCAAAGGCTCTTTCTATTGTGTTTCGTGCGCGAATATGTTTTTGCGTACAATGATATTTAGGTGTATTTTCTTCGGCATTTTCTACAGGTGTCATCAGCCATGGTTGCAACGGATACCCCAAATCTCCAAGTAACCACCCTGATTCTCTTCCTTGTAGATACTGCAATTACGTACGGCCTGAGCATTCATACTGTAACGTAACCCCCGCGACCGCCGCCGCCGCGCTACTACGCACCACAGAGTCTCGCCCGCCACTCACACGTTCGAACGTGTTAGGATAAGGTCACGGTGAGGTTATCTATTGTTCACGCTGTTTACCTCTAGAGCTGTCCAGAAGAGCCTAGAAATAATTCCGCCAGGTATATAACCCACCGCGAAAGCCAGCGAAGACACTCTGTAATATACAAGCAACGAGTGCAGAAGTCTGATATAAATAAGTGTAGTGAATAGTTAGTGATATAAAGAACAGTCGACAAGTGAACATAAATAAACATAAATTAGTGACATAAAGAGTAGTGTTAATTGTTTAAATAAATAATCTTAGTGTTTAATTGTCTTATAATAATCTTAGTCTTTAAATTAGTGTTAATATTTGTTCATCATAGTGTTAGTTACTTTTATAATCTTTTAATTATATTTCTAATATTTATTTACCATTTAATAAACGTATTCTTTTAGTTAATAATAATTGTCTATGTTTTACACTTCACCCATATAAATAAAAACGTTACAATTGGTGTCAGGTGTGGGGTGGTTAAACTGTGAAGTGTAAATAAATAAAAATAAATAAAATGGCGACTAAACAATTAAAATTAAGTGAATTAAAAGTAGGTGATCTCAAGAGAGAACTAGAAGAACGGGATGTGGAAACAACAGGAAGGAAATCAACACTTCAAGAAAGACTGCGGCAGGCATTAACCGATGCTGGTGAAAATCCTGAAGATTACCTATTCGAAATTCCGGATGACGTATCCGACATTGGTAAACAGATACAACAAAGTTTAAAACAGGAAATAGCAGAAAGTTCTAGAAAAGCCGAAGAAAATGCTAGAGCATTAGAAGAAAATTCTAGAAGTTTAGAAAATAAATTAGAAGAAAATTCCAGAACATTAAAAGACGAGTTGACAGAAGCATTAGAACAAAAATTGGAGGAGAGTTCCAGAAAATCAGAGGAAAATTCCAAAATATTAAAAGAAGAATTAATGGAACATTCTAGAAATTTAGAACAAAAATTAATGGAAAATACTGAAGAAGGCCTGAAGAATTTAGAAGATAAATATGACAAGAAGATCGAGGAACTGCAAGAAAAATTCACTAAAATTACATCGTCGTCAATTCCGAATTCTGGTGTGGCTGAGCCAAGTCTAATAGAAGGAAGAAACGTAGTAAAACCTGAAACTACTTCAAAAATGCACATAAAAACACCGGAATTCGATGGGAAGTCTTCGTGGCCCAATTATTTAAAACAATTTGAAGCGGCCGCAAAAGCGAATAATTGGACATCCGAGGAGAAGGCTACGGCGTTGACTGTCTCGTTGCGCGGAGAAGCTATCGACATCCTGCAAACGCTGAAAGAAGAAGAACAAGAAGACTACGACCAGCTAGTCAAACGATTGGATATGCGGTATGGAAATGCGCATCTGGAGCAGGTGTACCAGACGCAACTGAGGAACCGGTATCAAAGTTCAAAAGAAAGCCTTCAAGAATTTGAAGTTGACGTAGCTCGTTTAGTTCATCTTGCACATCCTACAGCTCCTGACAGCGTTTTGGAGTGCCTGGCCACTCAATCATTCATTTACGGGGTTCGAGACAGCGAAACTCAACAAGCACTGCGATTGGCCCGTCCTAAAACTTTAATTGATGCACTCTCATATGCATTGGAGCATGAAGCTGCCAAACAAGCTTCACGTAACCAATCAGGAGTGCGAAATATCGATGCTGAGAGAAAGGAAAACTCTGAAGATCTAGAAGAGACAATGCGACGAATTGCAAGTGAAGTGTTTACCGGAAGAAAGAAACTCCGCTGTTGGAATTGCGGTGAACTGGGCCATCCACAGAGACTTTGCAGAAAAATACAAAAGAAGACGGAATCTACAAAGGAAGAAAAGGAGTCGGAAAACTAAATCGGGTTGATGCGAAGGGGCAACTGTCGACCCGTAATCTAGTAGCTCCACAATCCATCAGTTATGTCGCATCTATTCATCATAAAGCCAATAGCATCTATGTGGATGGCTCTATTAACGGAAGGCCAATGAAAATGCTACTGGATACGGGTGCGACAAAAACTATAATTAGACCCGACTTCATAAGGAAAACTGGCAAGACGCATCTTCAACCAACTAAGTGGCGGTTACGCACAGCAACGGGAGAACAAGCTACCGTATTAGGAGAAGTAGATGTCACCATCTCTATTGGAAACACCTCCTTTAAACATCGTGCGCTGGTAGCTGAAGTTGAAGATGAATTAATACTCGGAATGGACGCAATGACAAAGCATGGTTTTAAACTTGACCTGAAGAAGGGCGTGATGATGGTCAATGAAGAAGAACTCGTATTAAATCCACGAGATGACAAAGCTTTGCGCGTACTAATGGCTGAGGACGTTACCCTCCCAGAACGAAGTGAAACTATCCTGGAAGCACATTTAGATGGTAGTTTCTGTGAGGGAAGTATCGTTATGCTGGAGCCCAAGAATGATGATGCCAAAACCGGCACTGGAGTTGTTGTCGGAAAATCACTGGTCAAAGCCAGCCAGGTAATACCAGTTCGGATAATGAACGTAAATTTTTATCCTGTTGTTCTGAAGAGAGGAACAATTGTAGGAGAATGCATGGCAGTATCCTCGATTATCCGAACTGTAAAGACCAAAGGGAACACATCTCAGAAAGTTCCGGACACGTTAATCAATCAATTGACAACATCATTTGAAGAATTAACCGCCGACCAGAGAACAAAGGCGAAGAATCTAATTGGAAATTTTAAAGATGTGTTCCAATTTGATGAGAAAACCAAAGGGAGAACTAATGTAGTTCACCATAAAATAGACACCGGAGACGCAAGACCCATCCGTCAACCAGCAAGAAGACTACCACTGGCGAAGCGTGAAGAAGCAGAAAGAATAATCGAGGACATGAAGATGGAAGGTGTGATTGAACCTTCAAGCAGTCCATGGGCTTCACCAGTGGTGTTAGTGAAGAAGAAGGATGGCTCTACACGATTTTGCGTCGATTATCGTCAAGTTAACAACGTGACGAAGAAGGATAGCTACCCGCTACCTAGAATAGACGACACATTAGATACTTTGGCTGGCTCAAAAATGTTCTCCACTTTGGATCTAAAGAGCGGCTACTGGCAAGTGGATTTGGATCCAAAAGACAAGGAGAAGACAGCCTTCACCATTGGTACAGGACTCTGGCAATTTACGGTAATGCCGTTTGGGCTCTGCAATGCTCCTGCAACGTTTGAACGACTCATGGAAACAGTATTGGCTGGGCTATCTTGGAAAACCTGTTTAGTGTACCTCGACGATATTATTGTGGTAGGTAAGACATTCGAGGACCACATGAAGAATTTGGAAGAGGTTTTCCAGAGATTGAGGAAGGCTAACCTGAAACTTAGCCCGAAGAAGTGTCACCTGTTTCAAAGAGAAGTTCATTACCTTGGACACGTGGTTTCCGGTAAGGGTATTGCAGTTGACCAGGAGAAGATAAAGGCTGTGAGAGACTGGCCAGCACCTAAGGACAAACACGAACTCAGAAGTTTCCTTGGTTTGTGTACCTATTATCGACGATATGTACCTGGATTTGCCAACATAGCCAAGCCACTGACAAGGCTTACTGAAGAAGGAAGAAGATTTATCTGGGAAACGGACTGTACAGTTGCATTTAAAGAACTAAAACATGCTTTGACAAGCGCACCCGTCTTGAGTTATCCTTTACCTGAAGGAGAATTCATTCTAGACACAGATGCCAGCAACGTCGGAATTGGTGGCGTTCTTTCCCAGATACAAGATGGGCATGAGAAGGTTATTGCCTACTTTAGTAAGACCTTGTCAAAACCAGAAAGGAATTACTGTGTGACCAGAAAAGAACTCGTGGCAATCGTGAAATCCGTGGAACATTTCTACAAATATTTGTACGGAAGAAATTTTTTGATTAGAACTGACCATGCTGCATTAAAATGGCTGCTACAATTCAAGAATCCTGAAGGTCAGGTGGCTAGATGGATAGAAAGACTACAGGAATACGATTTCAAAATCGAACACAGGATAGGTACCAGCCATCGTAATGCCGATGCATTGTCCAGAAGGCTTTGCCAAGATGACTGCAAACATTGTAGTCGACTTGAAGAGAAACAGTTTACCGTCGCCAGGACAACAGTAGTCGATGATAGTTGGCAGCCCGATGGACTACGCAAGGACCAAGAAAATGACCCGACTTTGAAAATCTTATTAAAATGGAAAGCAGAAGAATGCAAACCAATATGGGAAGACGTTGCACCACACTCACAGAGTGTAAAAGCGTACTGGGCGCAATGGGACTCCATGGTGATTGAGGATGGCCTGTTGAAGCGTGTGGTAGAGAATGCCGATGGAACTGAGAAGAAAGCTCAGTTGGTCATTCCTAAGAGTAGAATACCAGACGTGTTGAAAGAGTTCCATGACGGGTCTGGAGGCCATTTTGGAGTCACCAAAACCCTAGAAAGATTGCGCCAGCGGTTTTACTGGGTTAACTTCACTGAAGATGCTAAAGACTGGTGCAAGAAATGTGTGGTTTGCGCGGGAAGTAACGGCCCTCATAGACGACGAAAAGCTCCAATGCGTCAATACAACGTTGGCAGTCCATTTGAGCGCATTGCGATTGATGTGGCCGGACCATTTCCAGAAAGTAACGACGGAAATAAATATATCGTGGTTGTGATGGACTACTTCACCAAGTGGGTTGAAGCTTATCCATTACCCAATCAAGAAGCCACCACGGTCGCTGAAACCTTAGTTAAAGAATGTATATGTCGATTCGGGGTACCACGCGAACTTCACTCCGACCAGGGAAGAAATTTCGAGTCTGCCGTTTTCCAAAATATCTGTAAGATATTAGGAATTAATAAAACAAGGACAACTGCATTACATCCGCAGTCCGATGGCATGGTTGAACGAATGAACAGAACGATCAACCGATATTTGTCGAAGGTAGTCTCCAACCACCAAAGAGACTGGGACCGACATCTTCATCTGTTCCTGATGGCTTATCGTTCATCCGTGCATGAGACAACAGGGCAAACTCCTGCGAACATCTTATTCGGACGTGAGTTGCGTTTACCATGCGACTTAGTGTTCGGCAGCAAACCTGGGGAAGACCTGGCCGGAGAAGACTACGTTACGGGCTTACGGAGAAGAATGGATGACATTCATGAACAAGTCCGTACGAACATTCAAACTGCCAGCGACCGAATGAAGGACCGGTATGACATCAAAGCCGAAAAAGGTGGATATCAACCTGGGGATTTAGTGTGGCTTTACAACCCACAAAGGCGCCGCGGGTTATCACCAAAGCTGCAAAAGAATTGGGAGGGCCCCTATGAGGTAGTCAAAAGAATAAACGACGTGGTATATAGAATTAAGAAACGACCTACCAGAAAGCCGAGGGTGGTACACTTTAATCGGCTAGCCCCTTTTGCTGGAGACAACCACGAAGACCATAATGGAGCAGCAGTTCGTCGGATCATAGCTCAAGAACCGACTTTTGAAGATTTCATGGAGAACTATTCCTTTGGGCGCAAGGCGCGGTACGGCGTGACAAGAGAAGAACATCGAGATCTGTTCACCGTGTCTTTAGATTATTCCCTCGCCCACTGTGTATCAGAAGACTTAAAGATGTCCCGCGGCATAGCTTCAGTCTTTAAGGCGAAATATGGACGACTACAAGAACTGGCCAACCAACGTCCATCTGTTGGGAAAACGCTACGACTGAGAGATAGCAATTCAGACCATCAGCGGTACATCTACTATTTTATTACAAAACCATGCTCGTACCAGAAGCCGTCGTATCAAAGCCTATGGAACTCGCTGTGCGATTTGAGGGATCATCTACTGGAGAATGACATTTTGAAGCTAGCAGTACCGAAGTTGGGTTGTGGTCTAGACGGTTTGGATTGGAGGATTGTAAGGAACATGTTAGAGATCCTCTTCCGTTTCACTGGCGTTGAAATTCTCGTCTGCAGCTTTAACTCTAACGGTCAGGAAAAAGAAGTTGAGCGGACCATCGACTGTCACTTCTTTAAGAATTCGAAATGCACCAAGGGTAGTACATGCAGATTTCGTCATCACGGACTGTTCCGGGACGAAATAGTCTTAAGGGGGGGGCAGTGTAACGTAACCCCCGCGACCGCCGCCGCCGCGCTACTACGCGCCACAGAGTCTCGCCCGCCACTCACACGTTCGAACGTGTTAGGATAAGGTCACGGTGAGGTTATCTATTGTTCACGCTGTTTACCTCTAGAGCTGTCCAGAAGAGCCTAGAAATAATTCCGCCAGGTATATAACCCACCGCGAAAGCCAGCGAAGACACTCTGTAATATACAAGCAACGAGTGCAGAAGTCTGATATAAATAAATGTAGTGAATAGTTAGTGATATAAAGAACAGTCGACAAGTGAACATAAATAAACATAAATTAGTGACATAAAGAGTAGTGTTAATTGTTTAAATAAATAATCTTAGTGTTTAATTGTCTTATAATAATCTTAGTCTTTAAATTAGTGTTAATATTTGTTCATCATAGTGTTAGTTACTTTTATAATCTTTTAATTATATTTCTAATATTTATTTACCGTTTAATAAACGTATTCTTTTAGTTAATAATAATTGTCTATGTTTTACACTTCACCCATATAAATAAAAACGTTACAATACTATAATATCCTTTTCGATTAAGATATCCTATTGCAGGTTCAATCAAATATTCTATACAGGGTGTTAATACTAAGTCGTTACACCCGAAAATGGTAGATAGAACTCATTAAAACAAACAACTTTTCTTAGCTCAAATTTTTGATTTGGAGGCCCAGTTCATAGTTATTGGCGTTCTCTTGTTTTTCGAAAAATCGTTATAACTTCATTAATTTAAGGAATATTTAAAAAATACAAAAACTTTCAGCATTTGCTTTCGGTTCTCTAAAACACTTGTATTTACAATTATTTTCTATTTCATCAAATAACAAAATGGCGACCAATCAAAAATTTCAAAACAAGATATTTTCAAAACCACCCCATTGATTTTCGAAAATAAAACATTTTTAAAATCCTTAAACTTTCTATTACAATATTTGTCTGAAACATTTTTTTCTATCTGTCCAAAAAAAAAAGTTTTTATTCACTTACTTGACTTGCATAAGTATTAACAAACTAAAAAAAAACCATTTAAAACGAAATAGCTTCTGAAAACAATGAAACAAAAACTTTTGCGGTAAATGTATGGGCTGGAATCATAGGAGTGTACATTATTGGACCCTACATTCTCCCAAACCGATTGAATGGTGAAAATTATTTTATTTTCTTGGATACTGTGCTGCCGGAACTACTTGAAGACTTGCCACTAAACATAAGACTGAGACTTTGGTTTCAGCATGATGGGGCACCGGCTCACACAAAGCGAGAAGTCACCGCATTGTTAAATAGAAAATACCCGAATAAGTGGATTGGGAGGAGAGGTCCAGTTGCGTGGCCAGCCCGGAGCCCCGACCTAACTCCACTAGATTTCTTTTTTTGGGGTCAGATGATGACCTCTGGTTACGAGACACCGGTGAACACAGAGTTAGAACTAGTGGCTAGAATCGTGGCTGCAGCAGAAGATATAAAAGAGAAGCAGGCAGTCCTTGCGAAGGTCTCCACCAACATCAAAGCACGCTGCCGGGCTTGCGTTGCTGCGAATGGTGACCACTTTGAAAATCATATTTAGTCCCACCCTTGTTGTTTCATTGTTTATTGTTTTATTTTTCTTGTTTGTTTCTTGTTTTTCTTGTTTAATGGCAGCAAGCCTACTTTGTTTTAAATGATTGTTGCAGTTTGTTAAAATTTATCTTGCAATTCAATTTGAATAAAAACTTTTTTTGGCCAGATAGAAAAAAATGTTTTAGACAAATATTGTAGTAGAAAGTTTATGGATTTTATAAATGTTTTATTTTCGAAAATGGATGGGGTGGTTTTCATAATATCTTGTTTTGAAATTTTAGATTAGTCGCCATTTTGTTATTTGATGAAATAGAAATTAATTGTAAATACAAGTGTTTTAGAGAACCGAAAGCTGAAAGTTTTTGTATTTTTTAAATATTCCTTAAAATAAGGGAGTTATGACGATTTTTCGAAAAACAAGAGAACGCCAATAACTATGAACTGGGGCTCCAAATCAAAAATTTGAGGTAAGAAAAGTTGTTTGTTTTAATGAGTTCTATCTACCATTTTCGGGTTCCATATACAGGATATGGAGCTATGATTGCTATATGGGTGCAATCTATTTCACTAATTGCATCGAGAAATAAGTACTTTTCCATAAACCTGATCAAAATATTACAAATTTATATATAAAGTAATTGTCGATGAAAAAGTCATTTGTAAATTTACCCTTCTTTTACTAGTTTAATTTCAACAGGACTGGTTGGAAATGTTACATATCCAGCTAGCAGAATATTTGTAAAAATTCCTGTGATTTCTTTAATACTTCGACTTACGGCTAGTTGCGATATAGCTGAATGTGAATCTTTATCAACACTGGCTTAATATGAACCTTGACTCACAAAATTAATCACAGCGAGTAACTGCAAAGATATCTTTTTTTTTTGGTAAAATTCAAATTTTCTTTATACTGGAGGTTATATCATACTTTCAGATGAATTGGCACGTACATATCTCGAATACTATTTTGCATATAGGGTGAAATTTCAGGTAAAATTACTTGTATTACAAATTTTTTTGGTAATCTGTACATTTTTTTAAAACTAAAGTCATTTATTTCAAATGGGTTACTTCTGTCTTAAATATTTATTTTCCAGTCTCATTTTCCTCCTACATACTCATAAATAAATAAAGGTAAATATTAAATAATACTTCTTATTTATAATTACCGTTCTCTATCTTGTTCCGCAACATTTATAAAATAAAATTCGAATAAAACACCCAACGGATTCATGGCTAACACTTAGCAAATGCTATCTGATATCTTGCTAGAATAAGCAACATTGTTGAGTAAAATGGTTAAAATATTAACCATTGTAAATTTGCAGAATACGAAAATTATGAAAATGGTTAGTTAACAAGTCACGTGGTAAGTAGCAATGGTTAATTCTTAACGATTTTCTTACAGAATTAGGCCGATATTTCTAATTTCTGTTTTAGTTTACAATTATCTGTTAATTTAAATTGATATTTGTTCACTTGAACAGAAATTACAAATAATAATAAAAATAAATTAACATATCTTGACAGATAAATCGTTAACATTTGTTATTTATTTTGTCTCAATGCGATGGCTACTGCTATTTTAGAGGTGATTTTCGACATTTTCATACCTAATTTCTGCCGTTACAAGACATACAAAATTCGTTTTTTTTATTGATTCAGAAGCAGAATTTTATGCCCTATAACTTTTATTTGAAGTTTTTTACCTAAAATAATTAGGGAAGCAGGATATTAGGAAAGCCTGATTTTACATGTTAAAGTCATATGTTCGGCTGGGCCGGTCACCACCTGTATAATAAACATATACTTATTTGTTACACAGACGTTTACAATTTTGATGCTGTAAGGGCTGTACACGAAAAAAACAGCCATTGACGTATTTGTCCCTGCTAATTCTTTTGAAGTAATTAACTGGGCTATGGCTGAATCCCTGCGGATTTTTAGGAAAAAGTCCGGATAGTTTGGTATAATATAAGTAAAATGTCCATTTTTGTACGAGGATAAAATTTTAAAAGAAAAATTGAAAACTAAAAACAAATTATATAATAATGAAATAATTTTAAATAAAAGTATGTTACCTAGTAATTTGGACGTTAAAGAAAACTGGCTGTACCTGTAAACAGAAACGAAAAATGGGCAGAAAATATAAACATATTAAATGAAAATTATTATAATAATTATGTAAATGCATTGCCAGTAATATATATATATATATATATATATATATATATATATATATATATATATATATATAAAAATAAAAAAAAATTAATAAATATTTCATCACGGCATATTACCCATTGCTGGGTGTGCCAATCTGCTTTGTATACAGATATCGGTAATGATGGAATATTTGTGGCGTGGAGAGTGCACCACAGGGGTCAATTTTGTGCCATTAAAATTCGATGTAATATTTGGCGTCGGTCGGGATCGAACCCGGGTCCCCAGATTCACTATACATGATGACACCTAAATATATTGTTTATTAATAACGTAATTAGTATAAAACTATATATATATATATATATATATATATATATATATATATATATATATATATATATATATATGTAGGAGCGGGACAAGGTTCTTAGAGTATTATACAGGTTGCGCCGTAACTTATAAGAAAGTGGGGGGTATTGCATCATCAAGCGTGCCAGTGGTCTAACGTTGTATTGCCGCTGTATGACTCAACAGGTATTATTTACTTATAAAAGGTAGGTGTTATTAATAATTTTAAAAATAAGTTGAAATAATAACTGAATACTAATTGTCTCCTGTTTTACCCTGTTTTAAGATGCCAGGAGGATCAATTTGCAGTGTAGCTAGTTGCAAAAATAATTCCAAGCAAAAGGATCAACTGAAATACTTCACTTTTCCTAAAGATCCTCATATTCTAAAAGAATGGATTCGTAAATGCTACCGCAAAGACAAGTTTAATTCAAAATATAAGAGAATTTGTAGTAAGCATTTTAAGTTGGATGATTATGAAGATGAAATGCAAGCACGGCTAATGGGTACACAACCCAAAAAATTAAAAAATACAGGTGAATATAAACATTTTTAATTGTAATTAAAATAATTTTCGTCTTAAATAATATTGTAGTAATACAATAGAACAATACCTTTGCTTGTTATGTATTCAATTGACATGTAAATTGTATAAACTTTTAAAAAGATAGGTTATCTATATTACTTTTTATTTTAGCAATTCCGTCACTCTACTTACCGTCTGATAAATCAAAAGAACATGAAACAATATGTAAAAGAACAGAAAGAGTACAGAAAAAGCAGCAAAAGTTATTAGTGGAACAGTTAATTACGGCAGAAACTATTTGTAAAAATGATCCTTTGCCTCAAGTACAAGATTCAAATTATGAATTGATTATTAATACGGATGAAGATACTATTGGCAAATTAGAAAGGGAAAATGTTGAACTTAAAAATAAAGTGTTGCAGTATGAAAAATCTGAACGGGAAATGAAGGAAAAACTCTGAGTTAGAGAAACAATTGGATGAAAAAGAAACAAGTTTGAAGAGGAAGTAAAAGTTGAGTTCAAACATTTTTTAACCGCGAATCAAGTTGATGTACTACTAAAAAAGAAATCTAAGGTTCGATGGAATGAAGAGGAACTGGGAAATGCATTTACACTAAGATATTTCAGTAAAAGATGCTATATTTATTTAAGACAAACTTTACATTACCCACTCCCCGGACTCAGCACTTTACAACATTGGGCTGCTAACATAAATTTAAGAAGTGGACTTTTAATTGATGTTTTAAAAGTCATGGAAATAGCAGGCACAACTAAAACTGATCTACAAAAGGTTACAGTGCTTTCCTTTGACGAAGTTAAAGTTTCTTCTATGTATGAATATGATAAGAAACATGATGAAGTTGTAGGTCCTCATTCATACATGCAAGTTATTATGGCAAGAGGTTTGTTTGATAAATGGAAACAACCTGTGTTCATAGCTTTTGACCAAAAAATGACTAAAGATTTATTAAACAATGTCATAAATTCTTTACATCAAATTAACTACAACGTAGTTGCTTGCGTATCGGACTGTGGTGCTAGCAATATGGGTTTGTGGCGAGATTTAAATATAAATATTAACAATACTTTTAGTACGCATCCCGTAACTGATAAACCCATTTTTTTCTTAGCTGATGTTCCACATTTGCTAAAACTTCTTAGAAATTGGTTCCTAGACACTGGATTTACTTTAGTTGACGGTACTATAATTAAGAAGTAGCCTGTTGAAAAATTAATAGAGAATTCAGGTACTGAAATTAGTTCTTGTTACAAGTTATCTTCATTGCATGTACAATGTGAAAAAGCACAACGACAGAAAGTAAAATTAGCAGCCCAGTTATTTTCACACACAACTTCTACGGCTCTTAAACATTATTTACCTGGTGACGATAAAAACTTGGCTATAAACGTTGGAAATTTCATGCAATTAGTGAATAATTGGTTTGATGTATTAAATTCATATACTCCTTCAGCTAAGGTACCCACAAAAATGCCATATGGTCTAAATTATTCTACTCAAAATGAAATTCTTGAAGATATGAAAACTACTGTAACAAATATGCGATGTATTGGAAAAAATTCACTTCAAATATTTCAAAAAAGAATTATAATCTCAACTACATCAATACAAAACTTATTTATATATCTTCGAAACGAATTTAATATTACATATATTCTTACTCACCGTCTAAATCAAGATTGTTTAGAAAACTTTTTCTCTCAGGTACATATGACTTAAACATACGTATATTTTTTCTTGTATGTATATATACTATAATAGTTTTATCTTCAATTTTAGTTAAGAACTAGGGGCGGACTTCATGACCATCCAGCACCACTAAATGCACTCTACAGAGTAAGAATGATTCTATTAGGGAAGGAACCGGGATTAGTACAAACACATAGTAATACGCAAGTACCTGTTGAAGTAAACAGCGATAATTACATATTCACTAGTGTTTTAAACAGAGCAAAATTACAAAATATAAAAATGTTCCAAACTCAGCTGTATGACAACTCAACGGCAACAAATACAACAACTGCAGATAGCGATAGTTCAAGTTCAACATCTACAATATCTCGGTCAATATCGCCAAATAAAGAAATGACAGAAAACGATGGTCTTACGTATATAGCGGGGTATTTAGCTAAGAAAAAAATAAATACTCATAAATATCTAGGCAAATATACATATGAATGTGAAAAATCCTTACATGGGTACGCTATTCCTCAATGGTTAGAGCATCTTTCATTTGGGGGTTTAATTCAGCCCTCTGATAAATGGTTAGAACAAGTCCAACTCATGGAAAAATGGTTCCGGAAAATGCATAAAGATACATTTAAAGAAAAAGAAACAATAGTTTATAAAACGGAAAATTATATTTCTAAAAAAGTTGACACGGAAAACATACCAAAAGATTTAATAAAATCATTTTGCCGGCAACGAATTTTTATAAGAATGAATTTTTTAAACACCAAGAAACGTATTGAACAATCTTTGAAGAGAAGATATATTTCTATTAACAGGAGTGGATCCAATAAATATAGAAAAACAGTGACGTAAAGTTAGTTCTGAAATATATTAATATTTTACTTAGTTTGTTAAAGTTTATAAATTTTATTAACTAAGAAATAATGTATTTCGAATACTAAATATAATTTTATATAAAAAATACAACTATAATCATATAATCCCTGTCCTCTTAATGTTCTTCCATACACAGAGTATTATATATTTTATACAGGCTGGCAAGCTGGGTGACGTCACAGCTAGTGAGCTCTGATTGGTTAGAAGTTACGGCGCAACCTGTAATACTCTAAGAACCTTGGGAGTGGGAGAACAGCGCTGTCCATGGGAGAACACACGAGAGCGCACATAGGCAGTCGACGTGAGAGATACATAGAAGAGAGACGTTTGCGCTTGGTATTAGATTTGTTATAATCATTGTTATAGACTTATGTTGTGTAGGTTGTCTAAATAGCTTGTAACGCCGTTCATATATCATTTGTAATACTATCATTAAATAATATTTAATTTCAACAAACAATTGTGTTTATTGAGTTTAAAATATGACCACATTTATCCTACAGTTTGGGGGCTCCTCCGGGATAAGTATGGCCGATGAATATTAAATCTGAAACATTTGGTATGTCATTATATGACGTAGAGAGCACTATGAGATCTTTTAGCGGAAAGGATGAGTATCCGGTGAAGAAATGGATAATGGAATTTGAAGAGACGGCAAGTTTATTAAACTGGAATGAACTACAGAAGTTAATATTTGCTAAGAAATCGTTAACTGACTTAGCAAAACTGTTAGTTCAATCCGAACTTGGAATTAATTCATGGAGTACTTTGAAGAATCTACTTTTGAAGGAATTTGATACAAAAGTCAGTAGTTCCGAAATTCACAGATTATTAATGAATAGGACGAAGAAACGAGAATAATACATTCAATAATATATTCTTGTGATGAGGGAAATTGCGAGTAGAGGTGATCTGGAAACCGAAGTTGTCATCCAATATATTATAGATGGCATAATCAACGATATACGTAACAAGGCAGTCCTATACGGTGCTACTACATTCGAAGAGTTGATAGAGAAGGTAAAAGGGTACAATTTATTTAAAGCATCAACAACATACGAATTAAGAACAGGACGAAAGGTAAAACAAGAAAGTATAAACAATATGAAGAAGAGTAAAAGACGAAAACGTATGAGACAGTAGAAGAAGAATCGCCTGTTGATTTATATGGAATAGAAGAACAAAAGCTACGTACATTAGGATTTTTTATAACAGAAATTCAAATTGACCATGCTAAATTGCGAATAAAATTACACGTAGTAGCAACAAATGCAATCAAAACATCATTAATTATAGGTTATGATACTCTACAAGAAGTTCGATTCGATTGAAAATAGATGGAAGTGGAATGAAGGTGATCGACGACTCGACAACAAGAATAGACGAGAAAACCATTGAAGAAAAAAGAAGGTTTAGAAGATAAGCAGGGTGCAATAAGCAAAGAAGAATTGCCAGAAATATGGAAAATACAAGTAGATTTGCCAGACATAGACGTGGAACATATAAAGAATAAAACAGTAGTAAATAAAATTGAGACCGAAACGTCGGTATTGTTTTAAATAAATAATATTTTAACCAAGGATGAATCTCCAATATTTCACCTCTCCAAAATTAAAGAATTATGCGAAAATTACGACCCTGTTCAAACCAAAACAGCTCCCTTGAAGACTAAAATTATAGTGAAAGACGATATCCCTGTATATCAAAAACCGAGGAGACTTTCTCAGTCTGAAAAAATTGAGGTCGACAAACAGATCAACAATGGCTAGAAGATGGAATAATACAGATACCTCCCTGAGGTCCATTCGTCCATGAACAAAGGCATACTAGGTACTACCACCGTACAGCTCGACTTGATTGAGGAATCCGGAGGAAAACCGGAGGCATCAATCAGTTTACGAGGTTTTTGTTTTGTGTTGTTTTGTTAATCTACGCGTAGCTTTTGGGCCCGCGATCGACTGCTTTTATTTATATTTTTACCGAGTACGCGAACCACCAGTTTGCGAGACGCCACCTAAGAGCAAGTAACTCATGAACCTAAACACTGAACCAAAGTTTTTCTAAGGCGGCGAGAAAATTTCTCTTGCCCTCTAGGTTTACACTGTTGGATTTGGACATTTCACTTCAAGCGGGCATACCAGCAGTCACTAAATCCCAAACGCTTCATTCGTTGCTGGGTTTTCTAAACTGTATATTGAAAGACATTGACAATGGTAGTCCAATGTGAATGTGGGGCCTCTCTTAAAGACGAGGCAGGTCTCCGCAGACACAAGGTTCGAACATGCAAGGGTGGAGATTACTTCCTCAAATGTTCTGATTGTGGAGTTACGTAACGCAGCGTACAAAGCCTTAATCAACGCAGAAGAAAGGCACACCCTGAAAGTTATAACAAAGAGATGGAGACAGAGGCTCAAAGGGCACGTAAGAACTGGCGGGCATAGTCTGAGCTGGGGGTACGGAAAATGACGAAACTTGAGGCCGCATTCTCTGGCACGGCCCTAAAGATAAACAACTATTTAGCTCTCCATCTCTCTAGGACGGTAGAAGAGGAATGCAGAAAGTTGAAGGGGCTGGACGAGGAGGATACCGAGACCTCTCATCGCAACAGCAACAGCACAAACGATGAAGAGGGCTTCGCGACTCCCGCATCAAGTCCGATTGGACGAAGGGCCCTTCGGACGCGTAAAGACGTTGTGTATAACGTTGAGGCTAGCCCAATGTCGGATTCAGATGGGGCCGATACGAGTATCGGCTCCTCTGTTAATTATCCCAACATTGGAACTAAAGGTCTACGGGACATAGGCTCGGTGATTGGCAACCCTGAGGGATCA
The DNA here is from genome assembly GCA_951394225.1 of Harpalus rufipes. Lineage (NCBI taxonomy): Eukaryota > Metazoa > Arthropoda > Insecta > Coleoptera > Carabidae > Harpalus > Harpalus rufipes. The sequence goes on from OX596285.1 coordinate 31,413,966, forward strand.
CCGTTCACACCCGTAGGCCGTGATGGCGGTAGTGAAGTTTCTGGTTCACCTTTCTGAAGCCGATAGATACGGGGACTATGTGGCGTGTATCCACAGCGTACTCAGTGGTTGCTTACACCAAGTCATGTCTCAACTTATCGGGACGCTAACCTCAAACGACAGGGAAAATACAGGATCCAAGTCAAAAGGCCGCTCCAACTATAATAAGACCCAGACACAAAGAGCAAGCGCCGGTAATAGCATCGACAATGCTGGTCCTGCCGCCAAGCCCGCGGGTGTGCCGCTTTGGAAGCAAAGAGGTAAAAAGAGCCAGGCTCGCACGCCGGAGTACAAAGCGATACAGGACCTCTACATGAAGGACAAGCGGAGATTAGTCGCCAGTCTTTTCGACGAGGGAGATCTTAACTCTCCTGAGATACACCCGGATAGTAACGTAGTCGAAGCCGTCTATACTGAGATCTTCTCTCAGAAATCGCCACCGGACCGCAAACTGGTGGCACCTGTTGACTACCGGCCCATCTTAGAGACCGAAGTGGAGGAGGTGCTCAGGGCGCTTAAGGCCACTGCAGCCGGGCCTGACGGGGTGAAAGTGAACGACGTTAAGAGGATAGATAAGAGAGCACTTACAGTGCTCTTCAACTCTATTCTCTACACGTCGTTCGTTCCCCCGTCTTTGAAACAATGGCGGACTACCCTTATCCCTATGTTTGGTGATGCGAGAAATATTAATAACTGGCGCCCTATAACGATCACCTCCATCCTACTTAGATTGTTTAATAAGTTCATGGCTAGGCGGTTAGGCGAAATTACTATCCATTGCACGTAAAAAGGCTTCCGCAAGATTGATGATTGCTTGGCCAACACGCGAATTTTGCAAGACCTGATTAAGAGCCATCGGGAGCCCAATTCTCCATATGCGATCTTAACGGTCAACTTAAAGAAGGCTTTTGACTTCGTGAGTCATGAGTCTATTCCGCGAGCGCTAAATCGCCCAGGGGTAAACACTAAAACGATTGCCCTCATCGTCCAACAATATCAAGACTGCAGTACCACTATCAGGTGCGGCAGCGACCTTGCGGGACGTATAGAAATGCGGAGGGGAGTTAAGCAGAGTCACCCCCTCTCGCCGATGCTGTTCAACCTTTTGTCAAACGTTGATCAAAAATATGGCCTAGAGGTGGGCCAGGAGATCGTCGGCCCGGACGATCTCCACGTTCAGCACACCTTGGACGAGGTTTGCTGCTTTCTAGCTAAACGTGGGCTACAGATCAAACCCGGGAAGTGTACGGGAGTCGTTACCCGGAGGGTCCCCGGCAAGAAAAATTGTACAACGTGACCGAGCCCGTTGTCCACGCAAGTGAACAACCGCTCAAGGTGGTCGGAGTGAGCGACCAATTCAAGTACTTGAAGGGCGCCTTATAGATATACCACAGTGTTTTATTAAAATTGATCAACGTGATTTCATAAAGACCATATATATGAATATAATCATTTTGATCAAAATATGAAAATAATATATTTAATTACTTAAAAAACTCAACAGTTACCAAAATTAATACAACAGGTCACAAGGATAATATGTACTATCTATCAGAAGTTGAACCATATCTGAAACGAATATTTTTTAAATTGCCATTATGGTCTGCAGTAATGGTTCATTATTTCGAAAATTCAAAGATCTCTGCAACAAGTGCTGCTGTCGATAGTTAGTGTAAAGATATTAAATTAAATATCCCAAAATGCAACACAGGACAAATGCGAATCGATGAAATTTTACCTTTATATATAAAATTAATAGATGGAAGCATGAAAATAGCTCAAGCTCAGTCAAATATTACAAATATCGAAAAAAACACTACTGATAGTTAAATGAATTTTTGGAATCATCGCCCAAATTAGAGATATCGACTGATGCTTTGCTGACAAAATTTGCACCAGAACAAGGTAAACAAAGCCAGACTAAATCTCCGTATTTTCAAAAAGAAGAAATTTTTAACAGCAATCCAAGAAATGAAGAAAATTGGAGAAATTTTAATTCCAATACACCCTCTCCAAATAAAAGAAGACCTCGGTATTCTTATCTAAATCGCCAGTCGGACTGGGTTATCCGAGATCTACGACACACATTTAATAAAGTCGGTTTACTTAAAAATGGAAACATGTACACAATTTTGAAAGAAAAAAAAGTGAATTACTGTCTGTCCAATACATGTGCATTTGATTCTATTGTTGAATGTCTCATATTAATAACTATATATAAATTTATAGATAATTTAATAAAATACTATAAAAATTGAGAAATTATTACCACGACTGCTAAAAGAGGCGTTACCATAAATACATATAAACTGAGACTTGACATTTCAAAAAATTTCTTTCCATATACATATATAAAAGAAACAACAATAACAGAAATTAATAGCAATTGTTCAGTATCATATTTACATAGTAAATTAGCAGATTTTTTTATACAATTTCGAAATTAATAGCAAACCTTATAATTTCGTTCCTTTAAATTACAATAAATTGGAAAAATACGGTATTAAAATATCTGGAAAACGGTTTTCTTTAAAAATAGTATATGTAACTATAATAAAAGATAGTGGTCTTATCGCACTGGAAATAATAAAACTGGATAACTTATCATAAAACGAAATCATTTCACAATATCATATCGAAGACATACCTCTCACCATAAAAATAGGAAATAATCAATTTAAATTAAAATTGTTATATTTAGTATTATTGTTTAAAAAATTACAAGATTTATTTATTTATGAAATTTGAAGAACCAACAGTTTTTACAAACCAATTATAGGTTCCCACGTATTAGCATTATGAATAATTACAGAATACAGTGTCTATTTCTTAACCCATTACCTTCCAGTGTACTTATTTGAGTACCCTCTATTTTTTTTATTCCTTGGAACATCTGTTAAAATTTTGCCACGAACTAACTTTACCATAACATTCTTAAATACCGACTAAACTAATGTATTCAATAGTTTCTCTTAGATGTCGCCCTTTTCGGATTTGTAATTGAGAGAAGTTTGAAACAAGTCGTTCAGAATTCTGTGTTTTTAATAACTCGTTTGTATAAACTAAAAATTAACATATTTTATTGAACGTCTTAAATTAGGTTTTAAGGTATGTATTTATTTGTTTATACCATTTGGCCACGCTAGTTTGTATTATTTCTTAAAAAATCGTGTAAAAATAGTGGCGTACCCATTTGAGTGCGATGGAAAGATATGTATAAGTAAATTGAGAATATTTTTTTAGAAGTTGCTTCGACATGGATTCTGATTTTCAATCAATTGATCCAAAATGTTTTTACGGCAAACGATTTAAAACTCTGAGAGAAGCAATGGAAGATATTTCTTCTGCAAATCATGACTCAGAAATTGTTATTATTCCACCTGAGGTAGATACGCAAACTGATGAGGAAGAATTTGACGATAATGATACGAGTATTTTGACGTTTCCCAATGATATTCCGGGAGAAGTAGAAATTCAGTATACTTCAGAAGACGAAACTCCCTTGTCTGAAGTAGCCACTCGAACTGAAGAATCTGAAGACAGTGAAGAAAATGTGCCGCCATCAGTACTATTTCCCAAGAAAAATAAAATTTCAAAAAGAGGTACAAATAATGAAAAACCTAAGTGGACGAAATGTTACGTAGATATTAGTATGACTGATAGAACCAAGGGCTACGAAAAACGATTAGGAGAAATGATAGAAGATGTGAAGAATGATAGTCCAGTCCAAACTTTTGAAAGATTATTTGATGATAAAATTATAAAATTGATCTTTGAACACTCAAATCTTTACGCATCACAAAAAATACACATGATTTTGCCGTATCCGAAAATGAAATAAAAATATGTTTAGGAATATTAATACTTTCCGGCTACCATAAGTTACCGCGTGAACCTATGTCTTGGAGCGTTGACGAAGATGTTTCTGTACCGTTTGTAGCTTCTAGTATGTCTAGAAATAGATTCCAGGAAATCAAGAGGTATATTCACTTTGCAGATAATACTAAACTGGATAAGTCTGATAAAATGTATAAGCTTCGCCCTTTGATGAATCTGCTAAATACAAATTTTTGCCAATGGGGAATTTTTCATCTAAACCTTTCAATAGATGAGGTCATGGTTAAATATTTTAGTTACCATTCCGGCAAGCAATTTATAAAAGGAAAACCGGTAAGATTTGGGTTCAAGGACTGGATGCTCTGCAGTTCTACCGGATATTGCTATAATTTCGATACTTACTGCGGTGCAAGTGGTGATGATAAAAATATCAGTTTACCACTAGGATCTAAAGTCGTTTTAGAATTGATTCAATGCGTTGAACAACTATCCGACCTTAAAATGTTTTTTGATAATTATTTCGCCAATTACGATCTAATGAAAACGCTCATAGATATGAATTTTTCGGCAATTGGTACCGTGCGAGAAAATAGAACTAAAAAATGTCCTCTATCTTCTGGAAAAGAGATGCAAAAATTTGAGCGTGGTACTTTTCAACAAATGTATGACGAGAAAACTAAACTATTGTGTGTCCGTTGGAAAGACAATAACGTCGTCACTATGGTAACAAATCACGACAGTTTAGAGCCTCTGAGAAAAGTAAAACGTTGGTCTTCGGCAGAAAAAGAAAAAATTGACGTGCCTCAGCCACATTTCTTTTCAAATTACAATTTATGTATGGGTGCAGTTGGTTTGCTAAACCAAGGCGTTAATAACTATAGAGTATCCATTCGCGGAAAAAAGTGGTGGTGGCGAGTTTTTACCCATTCGTTAAATGTTGCAATCGTAAATGCATGGAGACTGCATCTGCTAGCACATAATGACAAAAAAGATTTACTTAGTTTTGTTAGAGATGTTGCTCGCCATTACCTGAAATCTTTTACAAAAGAAACTTTTTCGAAAAGGCGACCAGCTTCTCTTCCAAGAAGTATCACAGAAGACGGCCAGGGACATTTTCCCAAAAAAAAAGATAAACAACTAAGATGCCGACAGTGTCATCTACGAGCTAGATAGAGTTGTCTAAAGTGTGACGTCACTTTATGTATTGAACGAGAATGTTTCATAAAATTTCATGCAAAATAAAAAATATTCATTTGTAGTGTATTCTTAAAGCAAATATTTTTTTTGCTGTATTTAAAATTTTAATTAAATTCCTTATACATTCTCCCATTGTACTCATTTGAGTACATCTATTTTTTTCAAAAACTGATTTGCAAAATTGACTGAACTATTTTTCTAATTCAACTATAAGTAAGAATGGTCAGCTAAAGTAAAAAAAAAACCTAAGATTAATGAAAAAATATTCATGGGAGGTAATGGGTTAACTAAGTAGGTACATAGCATAATGAAAAGATTTAAATAAATACAAGAATGGATAATCAAAAATACAAATTAAACATACAATACAAATAGATAAGCAATATAAAAATTAAGACAAAGAAATATACGCCTATATGAATAACGAAAACACTTAAATAGAAGACTTCATTATTTATTTTTTATATGAAGTGAAATATAAATAAAAATATCTAAATGGGTGAAACTAGCATTATATTTTGACATCATTCTATGGACAGGATTTTTGTGATTATTAGTTACGGTTTTAGGTAAATGAAAAAGTATACTTGAACGAGTTGTTTTCTGAGGCACATGTAAATTAAAAAGTTCCAAATTACACTGCAGTTAATTTTGTTATTAAATATTTTATAGAGTAGTGCCATGTCTGCAAAAATTCTTCTATTTTCTAGACTGATCATATTGAAATGATGAAGTCTACCTTCATAGTTATTCGCATCTACTTTAAATTTATTACATAATACGTACAGGATTATTTTTTTTAAATACTTTCAACAAGTCTTACGTTTTTATTATACATGGGATTCCAAATTACTGATGCGTATTCTAATTTAGAATGTACAAGGGAGTTATACAAAGTAATAATCAGTGAAGTTTTTGCACTGACCAAGCATCCTATAGGATTGTTTTTCCATTTCAGCTATATGATTATTATCAGTTAATTTCGGATTAAAAATTATTCCCAAATCTCTAATAATTGACTCTTTTTTATAGTAATCATATTGAGTTTATAGTGAAATGTTAAAGGGTCTTGATTTCTTGGAAACATAACATAAATGACATTTCTTAATATTAAGAGATAGATGATTTAATACACACTAATTGAAGAATTTATCTAAACCCCTTTGTAAGTCTATGCAATAATTTACGCTTGATATAGTTTTAAAGGTCTCAGATGAGAGCCTTGTGGTACTCCAGATGTCACAATGATGGTACGTAATTTAAAGCCATTGCAGTAAACGAATTGCGATCTATGTGATATATACGATTCAATCCATCTCAATAATGTTCCATGTATTCCCAGGTTACTTAATTTATGAATGAGTGTAGGGTGATGGACCCGATCAAACGCCTTACTGTAGTCCGCGTATATAACGTCAACTTGTTTTCTTTCGTCCATGTTTAAACTCAATTTCTTTTAAAAAAGCACTAAATTACTTACAAAAGATTTGGTGGCACAAAATCCATGTTGTTCAGTTATGATCACACTTTCTAATGGAATTTTTAGTTGTTGCACTACCAAAGCTTCAAAATTTTTGGCGAAGGTGGATAACAAGGATATAGGCCTGTAGTTGGTTGCATCATTTATATCACCTGATTTAAATATTGGAGTAATAGAGTAAGATTGGCAACATTGTATGTATTTAGATTTGTGTGATAAACACCGTCGTCCGGCTGTGAATCGCTCAACAATAAAGTTCCGTTCGTTATAAGCTGCACATTTAAATAAAGTTTATATTTTATGGATAAGGTATATTTAATTTATATCTTTACTTATCCCAAACCAACCCTACAAACATATCCAGTTAAACCCAAACCTATAAACACAATAAAAATCTATAGTAGAGTACATTACGGCAGTAGTACCACATTCTCAGGGACATTATGTTGCACATTGCAAACGAGTATGCAGTTTCTGGGAATGTTTTGATGATTTAAAAAATCATGTAAAACAAGTAATAATATTATTAGACCACAAATTCTTTTTTATTGTCAAAGTTAATTAAATGTTATATATTATTATTTTCTTTTTGTTATTCTATTCAGGTAATCATGTAATTCTTTTACTGATAAAAAACCATATACAGGGGTCGGCGCTCGAAGTGTTGCCAATTAGAAATGCTGTAATTTTGTCAATTATTTGTTTTATTTAAAAACTTTAGTATATCGTAAAAACATTTCAAATTTTAAGAAAAATATGTTATTGTACGATATAGCCACCTTTAGTGCGGATAATAGCATTGAGTCTGTCGGAGAAGACTTCACACGCTGTACGCATGTGACCTGATGGTATTTTGTCCCATTCTCGGCGAAGAGCAATCTTTAAGGCATTAACCGTTTCACATTTTTTAGTTGATACTTTGGCCTCCAGAATGAACCATATGGAAAAATCTATTGGGTTTAAGTCCGGGGAATATGGTGGCCATTGTTGTGAAGAAATGAAGCTGGGGACTTTTTCTTGTAAAAAAACGTTGGGTTTCACGGGCTTTATGGGATGGTGTCGAGTCTTGTTGAAACGTCCAATGGTTTCTACCGAATTGTTTATTTGCCCAAGGTAACAAAGCATCATTTAAAATCTTTTCACGGTAGATTTGTTGATTTACCTTTACGCCTTGTTCAATGAAAACGAGTGGTGAGCGTCCTGTGGCAGTTACCGCGGCCCAAACCATCACTTATGCAGGCGCTTGCTTTCGCAAAGCAATTCGCTCGTCTAAATTGTTTTTGATTTGCACTCTAACCATACACGATCGTTTTGTTTGTTTACATATTGCTGAACCGTAAACGTGCAAGTGTTTTAACACCCTTTGCTCTAGCTAGGTGAACTGCCTTTTGTGCAGGTGTTAAATCTTGCACTTTTTGTATTTTGTAAGGCTTCAATCATAGTACATTTTTTAATATGCGCCCCATACTACGAGCAGACACATTGAGATTTTTCGTCAATTGAACTGCGCTTTGTCGTGGATTACGTTGAATTCTGGCCTTTACCTTTCGAACCATTTCTCGTGATATTGCTATTTTTGGATGTACAAAGCAGTAACACTGTTGCATTTGAATTTCTTTTCGATAACTTTTTTTAACTGTGACGTAAAAGAATATGCTTCCGTAGGCATGTAAACAACAAACATAACAGACTGTATATGAAAATTATGTATAATTATTTTAAAATTCTGCATCTGACACAATAAGTAAAATTAATTGCCCATGTTTTGTAGCGGCAGAAATTGAATATGAAAATGTCGAAAATCACCCCAAAAATAGCGAGAGCCATGGAATTGAAAAAGATAAATTAACAAATGTTTGACGTTTTAGCCGTTATAATATATTCTTATTAGGTATTATGTGTAATATCTGTTCTAGTGAACAATTATCTATTAATTTAAATAAACAATTTTTCTCTTTAACAGAAATTACAAATAATAATAAAAATAAATTAACCTATTAACAGATAAATCGCTAACATTTGTTAGTTTTTAGCTTCATCGCCATGGTTATCGCTATTTTTAGGATGATTCTCGACATTTTCATATAAAATTCCTGGCGTTATAGAGCATACAAAATCAATTTTCCTTATTGATTTATATGCTGAATTTTAAGCTCCACAACTTTTATTTGGAGCTATTTTACCTACTTAATTAGGGAAGCAGGAAATTACGAAAGTATGATTTTACATATTGGTGTCCTATGTTCCGGTGTTGCGGTCAACACCATGTAGGTATTATAAACTGAACACCAGCAATGCCCCACACTCGTAAAGGTAAGAGACACACGAGGTAAGTATTATTAACTCCAAATTAATTTTTAGTATTATATATGTAAATAATTCGTGCCGATATAATTCACATTTCATATATTGTTACTATTGTTTACAATAAATAGTATTTTAATAAATGATTTGGTTTTAACTTCACAATACTTGACGTTTATTTGTAACATTATGTATAAATATAATGACTATACTCATAACACATATGATTCTTAATTTATTTATCAAGAATAATAAGTGAGAATAAAACGAGATCATTTTTTTGATTATTCATATACATACAGGGTGTTAAAAAAGGGAAAATTTTGAAAGTATATACAATTCGATGTGCTACTTTTCAAATAGAATTTATCCAATATTCAAAAATTAGTTTTTCTCTTTAATACATTTTTAGTACGCCACTGCCGACATACTATTTTTATTAAAAATAATGATTCGACTAATCAAATAAGTAACGTTGAAAAGCAAATAATTAATTCGTAATAATCAGCACATCGCAATGTATTTATTTATATACCCTCAAAAAAAATATCATTTTTTAAAACCTTGTAGTACAAAACCAGGACTACTTTTGAGTTACCCAATTATTATTATAAACAATAGAGGTTTACTTTTGGTATCACGCCAGATTCCCCATTTTAATTGCTAATGAGAGATATAAATAAACAACACACACTTTTATAATTTGTTTTTGAGCAGCACAAACCTAGCACTAACTATGGATGTTATTTTTACCTGAATATGGATTTAGCGTTAAAGCAATTCGCTCTGGGTTCAATGACATAAAAAAAATGCTCTACTTGATATATCTCTAGATGAATCTCAGAAATGTTCTGTAAAACTGGAATCCCAAAAAATAGCAAATAAAATTAATAATTTATAATTCATTTTATTAACAGTTATTTCGGATAAAATTCTTTCCAGAATAAATGCAAGCAGTATATCCTTACAAGACCCTACTTTGCCAATCTCGTTTGCGGCAAGTATTTTTGACAATTTATGTAATTACGTTAATAGTTTCAGAAATTTATTTCCATAAATAGAAGCGGAGGTATTAAACGCGTCAGAAATAAAAACTTATTAACTAAGACGACAAAAGTTCATGTAATCAGGGTCAAGAAGCCTTTAAACAAAATTGCTTTTACGTAATATGTGACAAAATAGAGATTTTTAAAATATTTCATACAAACTCAAATGACAATGTATTAATTGAATCTGAAGATACCACATTACTAAAAAAAAAAGGTACAGTGAAGACATTGATACAAAAGAAAAAGAATTAGATGAGAAACTGTTACAATTTATATTGCTTTGTAAAAGCCAAAATTTAACGTTGCCATCTGACATGCTACGATTAATAAAATCTACAAAACTTGTATCGACATTTCCAAAAATGGAAATTATATTACGTATATTTTTAACTTTGCCTATATCGAATGCATCTGGTGAAAGATCGTTTTCGGTGTTAAAACGCGTAAAAACTTTTTACGAAACCCCTTAAATCAAACAAAATTAACTTCTTTAGCTGTACTATACATAGAACAAAATGCGTTGGACAATATTAATTACGAATAAATAATTGTTAAATTTGCAGAATTGAAACCCAGGAAAAAGGATTTTTGAATTAATTTCATAATCATTTTTCAAAACTATGGTTTTGACATTTAACACAATAGATTTCGTTTTCTTAATATATGACATACAAATAAAAAGTTCCAATTCTATTGATTGTATTGATACATAATCAAACGCATGTTTATGATTATGCTAACAATGGAAACTGTATTAAAGATTTTTGAAAAACTGACTATTTTTGTTAATTATTATTATATACCTATCATTTGTTATTTTGTTAGAAAGTTCTCGTAAAAATTACATAACACTCCGGGAGTAGGGGCCCGGCAGGAAAAAATGTCTAGGGCCATAAAATAGGTTAATCCGTCCCTGCTAGTATCGGAGATTTACGAATGTTGTAAATGTGAGATGACGGGCTCGCTACAAATGATTAATAATCACATTATCAGTAGTGATATACATGGTAAGTGAGAGAAATGTTTAATAGGTAAATAATTACCTAACCTATTTTTAGTTGATAAAACGAATGAAACTAATCAAAACCAAAGTGTAGAAGTAGAAATGACTGCCGTACATTTACCATGGTGAGAGAAATGTTTAATAGAGGAATAATTACCTAACCTATTGTTATTTTTAGTTAATGTTAAAACTGATGAAATCAAATAAGATCAAGGTGTAGAAATAGGTATGTCTGCCGCAGAATTGTCTGAAAAACCTACAACATTACTGATTGCTTTATACAAAGATAAGAAGCAGCTTGTAGAAGAAAGAAAAATAAAAATTCTTAAAAAATGTGGGAAATAATACATAAGGAAATGGCACAAGTTGAATATAATTACTACACTCCACAGCAGTGTGAGAATAAGTGGAAAAGTTTAGAGAGTACATATAAAATCAAAATAGAAAATTAAAACAAAACGGGCAGAGGACGAAAAAGTTTCCCATACGAAAGGTAAGTGTTCATAGTAATAAAATAAAAAATTCAAAAATATAAAATTGTATTGTACAGAATTAAATGAAATTCTTGAAAAGAGGTACAGCATTTTTCCAACCTGTACGTTGAGTGCTACGGCTACAACTTCGACTTCAGAAAAACTACAAATTATTGAGAAAATTCCTACAGAATCCACAGATATTATAAACAATTTTAACAATAAAACTGGCGAAACTACTAATTCCAACAGCATTAATTCTAGTAGTAATTCCACTCCTCGTCGCAATGCCTACCAGGAAATGAAGGAGTTAAAAAGATTAGTTGAAATAAAACTTAGAATTGAAGAAAGAAAACTAGAGTTAAAAGAAGAAATGATCAAACAAATGAAAAAGAAAAACGAGCTTTTGGAAAAACTTATCAATATGAAAGGAAACAAGTTAAATAAATAAAAAGCTCAAAAATAATAACATTTATTAATAATAAGAGTTACTAGAGCATATTTTTATACAGAATGTATTTTATTTAAGTTGATTTAAATATAGTTCTTGGTATATCGACCGACCGGCAAAGTAACATCAAAATATTGTATAATAGATTTCTTATGGAACCATTCACATAGAGACGTAACGGAACGCACCGTGAATGTCACAAACCGTCTAGATAAATTTCAAACTTTTGTTTGACGTGACGATTCGTTACTTTTACTGGTTTTCGGAAAAACGACGCCGGGCGTCGCGACGGCGGTGATGACGGTGTATAAACGGTAGATGCACGGGTATCCAAAAATGTAGATGAAAATGTGTTCGGACGGTTTCGGCGTGATTGACGCTGGGCGTCGCAACGGCGGTGACAGTGGAGGGCAAGCGGTCGGTACGGTGATCTTAAGGATCTGTCTAGAAAGGTATTCGGATGGTTTTGGTGTAATCGACGCCAGGCGTCGCGACACTGATGTCGCGTTGGTTCGGCGGTTAACGGTAGTAATGACGGACGAGGTGTAGCTATGCGTTTCTGCGATAATTGGTAGATCGACGCCGGGCGTCGCGACGGCGACACTCGTAACCGGTTGTTCGCGGAGTACGTGGAGATCGATGGTAGATACGGCGTACAACGAGAAAGTCGACCCAGGCAAACCTCACAGACTCTAGGCCTCAAGTGCCCCGGCTTACGCACTGGGGCGTCGCGACGCAGAGTCGGAAAAACGCACTTGGGCCGGTGGACGCTAAAATACTCGACTTGGAATAACGGGCCGTTTTACAGTAACTCTGGATAAACACGCGGACTTGACGTCTGTAACACCCGGGTTTACACGCCGGCGGCGTCGAAACGTCAAGTCGGTAAAACTCGCAACGAGTCACTGTAAAATGGCTAGACACGCGCAACTGGTGAATTTACTCCACGGCGATGATTACGGCCGGTGTCAGTCGTAGTGTCTCTGGATGTTTTTAAATACGCCCTTCGAAGATGCTTTGGCTTACGCTCAACAAGCGTTGCGACGTTGGGCGTCTGAAGCTCACAACGAGACACTAAGACTGACTTTGAATAAACAACTGAACAACTCGGACGGAGAGCTCACGGTACGGGTTTTTAAAGAAAACGGAAATATTGCTCACCTGGAGATCGGTTTCGAAGTCTTGACGGAATACTCGCAATCAAGAGTCGCAATAGGCTTTAGTTGTCGAAAGGAATACTCGCAGTCAACAACTGTCTTCTGCAAACGCGGGCCCTGCTTTTATACAGCCCTACTAATTAAACCAGCTTAAATTTGTTTACTAATAGCAAAAACTGCATAAAAGAACAGGGCAAATAGGATAAAAATGGAACACGATGTTGACAACCCTTTATGTGGTTTATTTCCCGGTCAAATTACGCGCCTTATTCCAATTGTCGGGAAGAAAAGTTTTCACGGCTACGCGGATTAATAAGGGCTGAGTTACACGGCTTTGAACTATTTAATCCGCAAAACTTGTGACAGATTCACATCGTCACACTATATAGTGTACAGTCGAATATCCCAACTAAATGATATTGTTTGAAACGAGTCTCCATCATCGATTTGATTCTTGAGAACCTTCGTGTTGAGTCACACACGATTTGTAGCGAGCGAATTCAACGCGAGTGGTAAATTCAGCTCGTAGTCTTGAGTACCATTCGCAATGACATTCGTCTGTTCCCGCATGATCTTGCAGGCCTTGGTACAATCTGCGCGTAAATCGTACGTGTTGTTGTTTTGACGTTTTTGATTTATAGGTTAAACGTTAAATAACATAAAATGGGTAAATTAAGCGAAAAACAAAGAATAAAATTAGTAGAGGCATTGGAAGAAAATGAAAATTTTATCAGTGGAAAATTCTCTAATGATTTTACATACAAACATGCTGAGCAAGAATGGCAAGATATTGCAAATATGCTGAATAGCATACCGGGCTCGGTAAAAACTTGGCGTAGGGTCAACCCGGGTAAGTGTGACATTGGGGAAAATTTATAATTAAATTAGAAAATATTGATTTAATATGTACCTATGTACCAAAATATAATTTCGAAACATGAAAAATAAAGAAGTAATTAATATTTCCATCATGTCAAATATAAGAATGTTAAAGCCTGTTTTACACAATCATATATTTACAATTAAATTTACATGCAAAATATTTTCATTTTTATATAATAATTTTTGATCAAAATCTTTTCGTTTTACACGGCCAAATATTTGTGACATGTTTGATTGTTGCCAACTTAAGTACATTTTTATATGTTGGTGACCGTTTACTACTACGTTTATTAACATCTCAAATGTTTACAGCTGATGTTTTCATCTGTGTGTCGCGCTCGTTTTTGTAAACTAAGTTGTGGAGTAAGTGTTGTGCAAAAATATAATTTTTATATTTTTCAGTGTCTTCGTGCAACAATTCATTTTGTACTAAATTTAGTATACTTCTATTTTGTCGCCTTTGAATCCACGGCTTGACCCAAATTCGTTTACGCTTCAAATTATTATTTCGTGCATTAACAACTGCGACAATTAAAATTATTTTTTAAATTTTTCTATTCATTGTTCTTCATTTGAACTTGGCGTTTGGTTTTGTGAAAAGTTTCATAGAACAGAGAAGCCAATTACCTCCAACTACACATGAAATGTAAACTTTTGTTTAATTGAAAACCCTAAATATCACCAAAATGTGAAGCAAATGACCTTCAAAATTAGAATATGCCCTATTTGAAATTATTTTACATCGTACCGTGTAATCATTGAAATTTTGTGATCAAATACGAAGTTGTAAAAATGCATGTAAATTTATGAAAATGTAAAACAGGCTTAATACGTAATTAGAACACACTCAAATAAATTTTAATAATTTTTGCAAATTTGCTCGTAATTGTAAAATATATTTAATGTTAGGTACCGTACGTATTTGTCCTTCTATTTTATAACTAAATACTTCATTTAAATATTGTACACTGATTTTTCTATAGGTGTCGCACTTGTCCTACATTTTTTGTGTTGGTAGAAGCACAGTATAAAAATACTTAAGTATTTTTATACTGTGGTAGAAGTGTGACAACAGATGTCAGGTAAAGTGTCACATGCGTGCATTGAGTAAGGTTAGCTGAGTATTTGCTATTATTTTGGTAAGTTAATTATTATTCTCATTAATATAATTTATTTATTACAATAATTAGCTAATTTCAAATAAGATGCCTAGGAAATATGTTAGAAAAACTAAGAGAGGTGCAGGAGGACGTTGGAATGAAGAGGGTTTGGCTAAAGCTATAGAAGCTGTCGAAGGAGGGAAAATGACGGTGTTGAAAGCATCACAAATTTATGAAATTCCCAGGTCTACACTTGTTTTGAAATTAAAAGGCTGGAAAGGTAAAATTCCGCGAAATCCAACGAAAAGTGTAAGAAATGGTGGAGGAAGAAAGACACTGCTATCTTTCGAAACTGAAGAGAAAATTGCAAAATATATAAAAATTATGAGTAAATGGGGTTTCGGAATGAAAAAAACTGATGTGCTAAACGTGGTAAATAATATAAAGGCATTTAAAAATGGAAAACCGGGAAATGACTGGTTTTTGGCTTTCAAGAAACGTTGGAAATTAACATTAAGGAAACCGGAACTACTTGAAGGATCAAGAGCCCGCCAAGCGAATGATCCGTTTATTATTATGGATTTTTATGATAAACTAGAGAAAATTATTAAAGAGAATAACTTGGAAGACAAAGCGCAATTCATTTACAACTGCGACGAAACTGGATTTAACCATTATCCTTTGAAAACCAAAATAGTAACTGGTGTGGGAGAATCATCGGTTGTAAGAATTACAGGAGGAAGCGGACGAGAGTTCACAACTGTATTAGCATGTGTATCTGCTAGTGGTAATATAATGCCCCCTATGATACTTCATAAAGGTAAACGACTGTGGACGACAATGTTTGGCAGTAATACTTATCCGGGAACATCATCCTTTATCTCTGATAAAGGTTGGATGACAGAAAGTGTATTTAAATCTTGGTTTAAAAACCAATTTTTAAATCATGTTAAGGAGTATCCAGCATTACTGATATATGATGAAAATTTGTCCCATTTTAAAATTGCCTCCACACACATCACATATATTATACCCCCTTGATGTGTCCGTTTTTAAAGGCGTTAAAAGTAATTGGGACAAGATATTAACTGACTGGGCTAGAAGTAATCCGGGTAAACGAATTATAAAGTCTGAGTTTGCTGATTTGCTTAAAGAAGTATGGCAAAATATTACACCAGACAAAATAAGAAGCGGATTTAAGAAAACCGGCATTTTTTATGTTGACCTTCCAAATGGACCTGTAAACAGGAATGCTATAAACAACAAAAAATTTGATCCTGAAAAGTACAGTCGATATTTAAATTACATAAAAAATTTAAAACTAAATAAAACCACTTCAAGTAATCAAGCATCCGAATTGGACGTGAGTATCCAAAATTGTTCTCCTGCAGCATCGTCTTCAGCAACATACAACAATGTTACACCAAATAAGAATGAAACACCATCAAAATCTTTTGAAAATCTAATGCTATCCAGAATTTCTGAGAAAAGTAATTCTTCTTTGAAGAAAGTGCGTAGAAGAATTGATGTAGCGGAAGTAATAACCGACGAAGAATTTGTAAAACAGATGAAGAAAAAAGAAGAAAAATCAATAAAAGAAAAAACATTAGTAAAGAAAAGAATTGCAAAGAAGAGACTAACGTACTTACGGGAAGATTCTGTTTTATAATGTTACAATTGGATATTAATAAAAGCACATGTTTATTATCAGATTCCGAAGACGAAGATCTTATTCTCTCAAATAACAGTTCAGATTATGAACCACCATCTAACGAAAAACCTTGTTCCTTACAAGAAAAAGAGGAGATTACTGTGGGTTCATTTGTATTAGTGGAATTTAAAGCAGGAAAAAGAGGATCTACAAAATATTATTATGTAAGCATCATTCAAGAATTACCAGGAGTAGAAGAAGATGAACAAGAATATAAAATAATGTCACTACGATGTTTAGACGAAACAAAAAAGAGCTTATTTTTACAAGAAAATGATATTTCTTATGTAAAGGCAGAGCAAATAATAGCAAAATTCCCAACCCTGAAATAAATGTGCATGGGGAAAGAGCAAGATATATTTTTGAAGCATCCATTGAAGAGGTTTTCGAAAAATAAGAGAGAGTTTTTTTAAATTATACACTTCAATGTAATGTTTCTTTTTGTATAGTTTGTATTTAGTTGTAAACTTACTTTACTTGTTTATTTTTCACATTTTTGAAAAAAAAAAAATTTTGTTCTGTAGTATATAATTATTTCTTTAAATCACAGTTACCCCATAGGTGTATTCAAACAAAATATATATCTTGTCAAATTTTCCCATTAGCATGTCGCACTTGCCCCAATTTTCAGGTTATGTGTGACACAGGTTGACTAATAACTTTTATACGTGCAATATATTTTTAGCACTGAATATAAGATATTTGACAATACTTAAAGATTAACAACATACTACTTGAACTAGTCTTAAAATTTTATTGATGTAAATGTCCCACTTTATAAAAAATCGGTGTTTAAAATTGAACTTTTCAAAAAGTGTTCACACTTACCCCCGGTTACCCTAAGGTAAATAATAGATTTTGCAATAAATAAAATCCATATTTTAATTATTATACACATATATCAATATATGTTTTGTGTAGACATTCCAAGACATTCGCTCCAGAACCAAATCGAAATCAGGGACGTAGCCAGGGGTGGGCCAGCCCCACCCTGCAAAATCTCTGGCCCACCCATTGGCCCACCTGTTTTAAAAGTCAAATGAAATCATACAGAATGATTGCAGAAATTTAAAAGAAATTAGAATCTTTTACTGGAAATGTAACGAGAGAATTTGCTCGAAAACCGCGATCATTAAGAGAATTAAAACAATGTAAAACTACCGAATACAGGTTATTTTGTCTTTACACAGGTATAGTTGTTTTACGTGATGTTATAAACGCTGATATGTATAAGAATTTTTTATATTTACATTGTGCTATATTTATTTTATCAAATAAAACTTTATCCTCTGCGTATGTGAACGAAAGTAGGATTATGTTAGAAAACTTCGTAAATCAAGCGAGACAAATATATGGACGAGATTTTGTTGTATACAACGTCCATAGTTTGTTACATTTAGTTAATGATGCAATCCAATATGGAACCTTAGAATCATATAGTTGCTTTCCTTTTGAAAACTTCTTGGGTGGCATGAAACTTAAAATACGTACAAAAACACATCCTTTGCAGCAAATAAGCAGAAGATTAATTGAAAGAAATCAAATTTTACCAAATAATATATCTGCAAAAAATACAGAACCAACAAGTAATTCCCATAATAATAAATTTAAACTTAAAAAAGTAGTAATTAATAATAATTATTTATCAATATTATCAACTGATAATTGTTTTGTAACCAATGATGGAAAAGTATGTGTAATACAAGATATTCATCACGAAAACTCAAATTATAAATTGACGTGTAGTGTATTTAATGTTCAAGAACAATTTTATAACGAACCAATAGATTCAAGAAAACTTGGTATTTACTTCGTTGAGCGATTAAATGCACGCATGTATTATGTTAAGCTGCGTACACACTTGAGCACGAATGCGAATGAGGCAGATCGAGGCTGAACAGAATGCCTCGTGTGGGATAAACGTTTTCCCACATAGGAGCGCATGAGGCATGCCGCGGCAGTGCTCCAGTGTTGTGCGGCGAATAGGCGGAATGTCGAATGAACAATTACTACCCGTGTCTTGTATCAGTGTTATACTACTTTTAAAGTTAATAAAAATCAAAAAACGTAAAAAACAGAGGCGAAGATGCTCTTCAGAACTTTATTTGAGACGAAGCCGCATTAATAATGTTAATAGTACTTTTTTATTAAATGACTTACGTACTGCGAAGATTTTGGCAAATTTAAAAATTTCACCAGAATGTCAAAAGAAGATTTTAATTTTCTTTTAAATGGTATTAAAAGTAAAATAAAGAAAACGATACAAGATTCAGAACCTTTTAAACTATCCATTTTTTTTTCTTTATTTCTTCTTTTCTTTTTTCAAGAGATGCTGCTATTTCTGCCCACGCATCTTCTTTTCTTAAGTATTGTACAAATTGGAATCCCGAGGGTTCCATAATGTTTCCTTCTTTCTATATTTATTTATAAGATCGAAACATAACTCTTGAGTCCACTCCATTTTTACAATGTATTCAAAATCATGTGTTCAAATGTTTTGAACACGTCCACACTGAGCACGAATCCCTTTGATAGACCGACAGCAGTTGGCTCGTTCCGAACTGTTCGGCGAACAGTTCGTCGTGCCTCGGGACAACGTCCACACTGCATGCCTCGTACGGCCGCGGCCTGCCTCATTCGTATTCGTGCTCAAGTGTGTACGCAGCTTTAGTAACAATGACATTAAAAATAAATGTATGCTTCTACCGTATAAACATGGGTACGTAGTTATGCCAATATTACACCTATTGTAATGATTTAATATACTAATAAACTTAAATATTTCACTCTAATGCATATTTCAAATTTAATTTCCCGCTTTTGCTACCGGTTATTCCCTTCTCCGGCAGAGGGCTAGAACAGGTCCAATGACAACTGAAAGTTTAGGCAACGCCTACTGGAGTACAATATTAGAAAAAGTAATGCTTATTTAAATATAATTATATCATTTATAACGTTAATTAACATAGCTCCAGCAAATATTATATTATCTGTTAGTAAATTTGTTGCCTAATATTTTATTTTGTTAATTAAAAAAACCTCGTAACTCCACTTTTTGTCGAGAATATAATTCCTTAGTCACGTGACATGTTTTCCGCCAATCAACATTCAGAATTTCCCTAGCCACGCGTTTATCACAGCGATGATAAAAAACAAGGAAATAAACACCGTATTTATTGGAGTTTGATTTTAAGCTCGCAGCGCCACAGCGGCTAAAATTGAATACCTTCTATGCTACATACTGTTTTGAAAGTTATATGCGAACCAATGCGAACATTTGTATTCAAGTATTTTCGAGGGTTTTAACAGTGTTTTATAAACGTTAATTATTATAATTTAATAGATCAGTTCTATACTGTACAAATATTAAGTGAGTACTGTCAAATAATCGGGTATTTAATACTGACAAATGACATTTTTGCGTTGTAGGTTATGGATTCTGATACAAGATTTTCAATAATCAGTTATTTACAATACGTAAATGGAAATTAAAATTCACGAACTGTGCAAGAAGGGGAACAAGTTCTAAATGCTGGACATTTAATTTTATGTGGTGTTACTGAAGAAAATGATAATATTTTTAAAAAATTTTGCCCTGTGTTTACAAACAAGCGCTCTGCAATCATCACCTCATAAAATTGAAATCATTTTCAGAAATATGGACATGGACAACGAGCAACTGTACAAAGTAGATAGTGCAGTTTGTTCCTGTAAAGCCGGCCAAAGTTCCAGGTGCAAACATGTGTCTGCGGTGTTAATATTTTGTACCAGGTGTATTTAGTTTAAAATTATTTAGGCGCTTATCATTGCCATGTGATTTTTTAACATTATGATATCTGGCTTATTTAGTTTTTCGTGTTTTGCTTTCGTTTTGTGTTTGTTTCAGAATACCACTGAATAAATTAGAGCGAATATCGCAAACAGACATCGCTTGTGCCTGGTCCACTCAAAAAATAAGTACACAGGAAAAGTACAAAGCTTTACCAATTGAAGAGATGCCCTGTTTTAAAATAAAAGATAAAAAGGAACAACTGAAAATAACCAGTAACATGCTAATGGATATTAAAAGCAATTTTATATCTGGCTTGCCCGGTTCTGCCTTGGCAATTCATAAGTATACGTGGCGAACATAAGTAATTTGTAAAATTTTATTGTTTTATATTTTTTCAATTTAGAACTAAAGAAAGAACTCAGCAGATCATAGCTCCTAGTACTACAATGATCGAAAATCCAGATGCTACGAATACCATAATTTTAAACCATGCCTGTCAGTCAGTTTTAATGATGCAATTAGCGCAATTTTCATTTAACTTTAGTTCCGAATGTTGCGAAAAATCTTACTTTGAAAATTTTTCGGATATTAGTGATTTAATAATAAAAGATACAAAAAATTCTAAATCAGAATGGCTAGCTAAAAGGAAATTTAGAATTACAGGGTCTCGAATACATGAAATTTTAACTTACAAGGGTCAAGATTGGCATAAAAAATGTAACAAATACTTTTTTCCAAAATCTTTTTCTAACAAGTTTGTCAGGCATGGTTTAGAACAGGAGGCAGTAGCACGCGAAGTTTTTGAAAAAACAACTGGGTTAAATGTAGTAGAATGTGGTCTAGTTGTGTCGAAATTTAATCCATGGTTGGGATTTTCACCAGATGGTGTAATTTTGAATAAGGAATATCCCGAAGCTCTTTTAGAAATAAAATGCCCCTTTTCAGGTAATTTATTCGTTTTAATCAATTATAAACAAAACAAAAATTATTTTTGTTTCAGGTTCATCCGATACTTTAGGAAATATTATAAATAATTTACAATATTTAGTATTTAAAGATAATGTTTATTGTATCAAACAAAATCACTCCTATTATTCCCAAATACAATTAGGAATGGCAATGTTAAATTTGCAGTATTGTTATTTTGCAATATTTTGTTCATTCGACAAAAGTATGGCAATAATTAAAACAGAATACAATTACAATTTTTCAAAATCAATAGTATTTAATGTAAAAAATAAATTTTATAATAATATGTTACATGAAATATGTCAGTCAAGTAAATAAAATATAAGTACAGAAAATTTGTTTTTATTTTAAGAATTTATCAGCCGCTAAAATTGGAGCAGATAAATTAGTGATACCGCATGCTATTATAAATATATCTTCCACGGATTGTACAAGTGACCAAGGTAACTTTCCTCCCAATATTTTAAAAGTTTTAACCCTTTGATACGTTCGTTCTACATGCACACGAGCTGCAGCAATTTTTGTATTGTATTCCGCATCATTTTTGTCTAACTGTTTTCTATGGCGAAGAAACGGTGGCCGGTATAATTTAATGTTATTTTGCTGACATATATTATCAATTAGGAATCCTTTGTCCACCATAATAGCCGAGTTCTCTTCCAATTTATCTATTAAATTACAATTTTCAAATATAATCTTATCTGAAGCTCGACCTCCGTAGGATTTACTTATAAAGGAAATTAATCCAGCAGGTGTTACACCAGTCATAATTTTTATTGTCTGTGTACTTTTGTAATGTGAATAAAATCTTATTCGACAGCATAGGCATTTAGGTTTTTCTGTAAAAATTTCCGTACAGTCCAATATAATTTGCGTATCTTTAAAATCTTGGAAACAAATTGGCATATTATGTATAATTTCATCCATTGATGGAAAATCAATCGCAGCTTTTAATATACTGGATAAAATGTTTAACATCTGTACAATATAAGTTTTACACAGAGTTGGAGTCAATCCAAAAAACACTGCTAGTATTGTGAAACTTAAATTCCACTTCATTTTGACAAATGTTAAAATAATTCTTTGGCGAACTGATAATTTATGGACTCGCTTGTCTTTATACACCAAATCTACATTTGCAACTATTAAATTAAGCATTTGATAACTATTTAAACCAGTCAAACTTGTTAATGATGTATCATTTGTAATAAAATCACATAGCGTTAATTTATTTGGTGTATTTACTTGGACTTGAAAGTCACGAAATGATTTTTGGGCAGAAACTTCAACATTAGCTTGTCCCTGCATTAATGATAATAAGGTATTTGCGGCTTCCACCTCATCTTCATTTCGAAGTTCTATATCAGCTTCGTCTTCTAAATCCCCAGTACACAAGTTCTCTGTAAGTGGTAAAGTAATTGTATCTTTCACTTGATTTCTTATGGACAAACGTTCTTCACGGACTGATACAGAAGTAGAAGGTACCGTAGAAGATGCACTGTCGTGTATAACTTTTGGCAAATTCATTGTCGGAACTGCTGTCCTTTTCAATTTTTTCCGTTGCAGAACTGAAAAGTACAAATAAGTATATTTAGTTTCAATAAATATTAGATATTATTGCAAATTTACCTCTGAAAAAGTCATATTCAACAAAATGAAGAGAACAAACTCTCATGTAAAGACTAACTTTCTTGCCTATTTTTAATTTATTAATCCAGAGTTTCCGTCTACTCGTAAACTCATATTCTCCGAGTTGATTTTTTATTTTAATTTTCTCTTCATTAGAAGGAAATTTATGAAAAGTAATATCCAGATTCCTTTTCCTTAAAGAATTGCACAATGGCACGCAGCAATTTGAAGCCATTATTTTAAGAAATACGTAAAAGTCAAGCAATAATAATTATGATAATAACAATAACGGTCCTCCTTGACAATAACGATAATGAAGAAAAACAACAAAATAACACTAAAATATTAGGCGAAAACTTAACAAATTATTCTGATCACGTCTATTAACATAGGACAGGCATAGGACAATCAAACTACCATGTAGCATACAAGGTTTCGTATATTTGCCGCTAGGTGTCATGTCGCTTAGCTGCAATCTCCAATAGTCGTTACTTAGGGATTTGTTTTCTTTATTTATGACATTGACAGTTAATTTTGAGTATAAAAATAAATAATAACAATAATTCAAACTCCTAAATATTAAATAAAACTCGTAAGTACCATGTTTTAATACAATATGAATATGTATATCAAAAGTTAGGTTAGGTTAGATTGCAAAAATTCATTATATTCTCTCATTAAATATAAGCTCGTGATATTATTAATAATCGAAGATATTGCTCGTGAAACCGATGCAGCACATTTCATCTCGTCCTTCGGACTCGTGAAATCTGCAGCTCGGTTTCACTCGAGAATATCATCGATGATAATCATATCACTTGTTATATTACGTATGAAAATAACATTTTAATGCCATCTTGTAGTATAGAAAAGAACACATCGGTCTAGAAAACCTTGTAACTCCATAAAATTTGTAAAGCATAGAAATTCTAAAATTAAATAACCACGTAACTCCAAGTTATAAAAAGTGTTTTTCAAAAACTCGTAACTCCACTATTTTAACTGACAGTTGTACCTAACCTAGTATTATCGTAACTTATAAACTTTATACACAATGAGTTCACGAGGAAAACTACTTGTAGATTTGGCATTAAAAGATGAAAACATAATAAGAACATTAAACAGGGATTCTAACTCTGATACGTAAGTTTTATATTATTTACATTTATATCTTGAGCCAATATTAATTGATTTTATAGGTTTTCTTCTTGCGCTAAAGAGTTAAAGGTTAATTGCGCTGAAGAAGTTGTCATTGAGTTTCTTCCTTTAAACAGTATTTCTGCAGAAAACATAATACAAGCAGAATTGTTATTTTGTGACAATACAATTGATGTCATCTCCATTCATGATAACACAGACAAAGATTTAGAGCATGCAATAATTGTAAATCAAGCAACTGCGTCTAGCAAAGGAGAAACCTCGGGAGAAACAGAAGAATATTTTCTAGAAAAGATTGGAGAGTGTGATCCTGGAAGTTTTACTAATAATAACGATAATAAAAACACTAAACAAGGCAATATTAATTCGGAAGACAAAATTGATGAAACTGTGAATAATTTAGAGTCAGAAGATAGTTCAAATCTAGATGAAGAAAAGCCAAGAAAAAGGACGCGTTCAAAGCGACAACATGTAAATGAAAATACATGGGATGTAAAAAGACAAAAGTTGAATAGAGAAAAAGGAAAGAAATATATGGGAAGGAAAAACGTAGAGGGAAAATGTACCTATGAAAATGAAAAAAAGCCACGCGAATTAAAACTGAGGTGTAAATGTACATTGGCAAAGAAAACAATGAAATGTGTAGTTTTTCGGAAGAAACTAGACAAAAAATATTTGTCGAATTTTGGAGTAGAACTTGGGAAGAAAAAAAGTTGTACGTACAATTATTGACAGAAATGAATGCTACAGCAAGGGAAAGGGATCGAAAAAATGAATATTCAAGAAGATCATGTAGTATGACTTACTATCTAAAAAAAGGCGAAGAAAGACTTCGAGTGTGTAAAACTTTCTTTATAAATACACTTGACATAGGTGAATGGTCTGTCCGAAGTTGGAAGAAGGAAGAAAAGCTAGTCTGTGGCAATGATATAAAAAATTCTACTTCTAGTAAATCTCAAAGTAGAGAGAAACTATTTGCTGACAGGAAATTATCACTCCTACATTTTTTTAAGTCTCTAGTTAAAATGGAGTCTCATTACTGCAGAGCATCATCAAAAAAGTTATATTTAGAACCAACTTGGAAGTCTAAGAGTAAGTTGTATGACTTTTATGTAAAAGATTGGTGTCAATTAAAAAATGAGAAGCCTTTATCAATTGGTGCTTTTTCTAATGAATTTGAAAATGAAAACTTAAGCCTGTTTTCACCTAAAAAAGACATGTGATGTGTGTGTTTGTCATAAAACTAAAAATTTATCAGATGCTGAATTTTTTATTCACCAACAAAGAAAAGAAGAAGCAAGACATGAAAAAATGAGAGACAAAGAAAATCAGCAGTATGTGTATACAATGGATTTACAATCGGTTCTGCTCAGTCCAAAATCAAATGTTTCAAGTATGTACTACAAAACTAAATTAGCGGTGCATAATTTCACGCTATATGATTTGAAAAGCAAAGATGGTTTTTGTTTCATTTGGAATGAGACAGAGGGAAATCTGACAGCTCAGGAATTCTCTACTATCATTGGAAATTTTATACTGTCGCTTTTACCACTAAAAGACAGCGATCAAATTATATTATACAGTGATGGGTGTGGCTACCAAAATAGGAACGTAACGCTTTCAAATACGTTACTCAATATTTCGATGACTGAAAATATCACTATTGTGCAAAAATTTTTGGAAAAGGGGCACACCCAAATGGAAGTTGATTCGATGCACTCCACCATAGAGCGAGTTTTGAGAGATACGGATATTAATATTCCAGCAGATTACATAGGTCTTTGCGAGAGAGCTAGAAAAATGCAAAAATACAAAGTCAGTTATTTAGAGCATCCCTACTTTAAGAACTTCAAATCAATACAATTTTTTAACAGCATAAGACCTGGAAAAAAGGTTGGGGATCCCGTTGTTACCGATATACGAGCATTGCGATATACATCAGATGGAAAAATTTCATATAAGCTAAGGTTTACAGAAGAATGGTCTTCATTATCACTGAGAAAAAATGCTAATATATGTGCGAGACAATTTGATACCTTGCCGCAGTTGTACACCGCAAGAATAAGAATTAAAAAAAAGCAAATTTGATCACCTACAGGCGTTAAAAAACACATTACCTCAAGATTATCATCCATTTTATGACACTATTCCATATTATGTTAAGTGACTGACGGTATAATATTAGAATTTTGTTTATGTTTAAATATTTTTATAAAACCGTGTATAAATACATTTTCTTATTTTTGACAATAATTATTTATTTTCTTAATACGTATTAGAAAAACTTGTATCTCCAAAAGTTGTTAATAAAATATAATGAAAACCTTATAACTCCATTAAAATAATCAAAAAAATATAAATTCTAATTTTTACAAAATAGTTATCATACTACATATTTTTTAAACATACTTATTTTTTTGGCACATTCTACGAGCTTTTATTCTCTTTTAAAATAGTTTATTGCGTCTCTTGTGAAATTTACATATTTGGAGTTACGAGGTTTTCTAATTAGGGTGACGGAAGTACAAGTATAAACTAGAAAATTCGTGTGTGACTGCGTGTTGTGTTGAGGATTTTTGTTGTATTTAGAAGTAAATTTTTTATTATTATACAGGAATACTTACTAAATATATATATGTACAACAATGTAAGTAATTTTTATCTATATTATTAGCATTAATCAATTTCTTATTACTTCACTGAAAATATTATGGGGCTAACCTCACTTGCTCACTTTACAAGAATTTAACACAATTCTTTGGTTTTAGTTAACCAAATATTTATCAAAGCATCAAACGCGAGATCAAACAGATGGTTAAGCTTATTAAATTTTTAATTTAATAAGTTTAACTTTAAATAGCAAAAACTATGCACACAAGTTTATTTCTCGGTTTATTTTCTTCAATGTAATCAACTCAAGGTAACTTTTTATATAGTGTTTGCTACGATGTTATGTAATATAAATAAATAAGTATATTACACTTCATGCATGTAAACTGATTTACATTATTTTAGAAAAATGTATTCAATTGTTGAATTTATTACCGATAGCAGCTCAAAGGAGTGTGAAATTGTACCAAGTTGTTGAATACATGAGAATATTTGTAGGTGGCCAATGATTTTGTCTAAAGAGATATTTAATAATTATGTTAGGGACAGACGAATCCCTGAAAAAAACTGGAAGTCGTACCCTGTGCGAGTTCTTCGTTCATTTCGTATGTATTCCATTTAATACAGCAAGTTTGGTGTGCAATATCCTTTTTATTATGAAAAATTATTACAGCAAGTTATGAAAAAGCGGCTGCACGACTGCCTAGTACCTTAATTGACTCGAATATTGAAACGCAGTCTGAGCAGTCTTGTATTCAGTCGTCATATTCGTCATCTGATGAAGAACCAATAATAAAGGAAAAAAGCATAAAAGATACTAGTACACCTATTGCTATAAAAGCCACCAAAAATACACCTGCTAGTTCTTTGGAGAATTGTAGTCTTGTTGCCACTGCATTGAAACATCCCAGTGACATAATTACTCCAACTGGCACACCATCTTCTACAAGTGATTTGTCAGTATTAAATACGCCTGCTTGTTCGAATATCACTGTAAAACATCCCGATGACATTACTCCCGCTGGCACGCCGTCTTCTAGTAGAGTTTTTCCAGTGTCAACTCAATCTGTTAATTCTCCATTTGAAGTAAAAGTTATTGAATTGCTCACTTCACTTTGTGAAGAGCAAAGGGAAAACAAGATATTAATACAAGAACTTCTGAGAAACTCAAGACGTTCAGCTATAAATGTTTTGGACAAACCAGAAGACTTTCCTATGTTGCCATGCCAGAATATTGAGGAATTCGAATATTTAGAAAATCAATTAAAGATTGATTCAACTTATGACTATATGGTAAGTAATTTATTTTTTCTAAACATACAATTCTATACTTATGATGATTTGTGTTTATACAGCGACAATATTTGATATCATTGGGTGGAACTAATGCACAGGTTTCTACAAGAAAAATGCTGAAACAATCTATTTCTAATGAAATTGGTCAACAATTTAATTGGAAAGGTCGCGGAAAAAGACCCTTTCAGGCAACCAAACTTAAGGAAGTTATTTTCGGTAAGTTTTTATTTATATTATGTATGCAATATGGAATGAGTAAGAAAGTGTAAACAAATGGACAAAAAGGCATGGATCATTTTCGTCATCAATTGGCCCAAAAGCAATTTTTTTAAATGAATGTTCATTTAATTTTGAAGTAAATCGTAGTATTAAATTTAAAAAAAAAATTGTTTTTAGTCTAACTGCATTTTATTTTTAACGAAACCTATAGCTGTCTTTCTCGCACCACTCTAGTAGGCTGCGCGAGAAAGATAGCAATAGTGTGACGTCATCGGTGGCACTAAACAATTCAAATATCTCTCAAAGTAATTATTAAAAAATGTTTATTTTATCTTAATCGTTATTTATTGAATAGTACTTTCAGGATTGGGATAAAGTGTACATTTTATTATTAGTTTTTTATGGTTTATGCTCCCATTCGGCAATGGGATGAAATGCCTTTTGTTATTTATATTGTTTCAGAAATAAAGTGATGAAAGATACACAGATAATTGTTTATATTAATTAATTTATATTAATAATTGAAAAGCTGTCCATTTGTTAACTGCATTTAAATCACCTGTATTTTTTACCTTTTGTTATTTCCATTTGATAGTTTTTTTCCTTTGGTGACTATTTTAATTTTTGTCAAATATTTTTGTTATAATTTTTTAAGACTCTGTTAAACGGAATAACCCCGGTGCTACGGAGCATGACATAGCATCAGTTGTTAAGGATTGGCTTAAATATTCCAAAGTACGAATAAATTCACAGAGACGAACCGTGTAAGCTGTATCGAATTTTTTTCGAAAATTTATTTTCTTTTTATTTTTTTATTCATATAAGAATATGATTTATTTTTGTACTTTATGTACATATGTTTATATAATAAGATTTATTTTGTACTCATCATATGTGCAGCTGTAAGTGTGTAGCAAGGTCTAAAACTTATGTACAATTATATTAATAAATAATAAAAATTTACCCTGCCTTATTATGTACTTAAAACCTTATTTCAACGTATTTAATTCCTTTTAAATCAACGTTAGAATGAGAGTGATATAAACGTTATTAATTACGTTTATTCAACTTATATAATTACGGTAAGTACATGGTTTAAGTATACGTTTAATCAACCGATAGAATGACGTTAAGTAATTAATTTATATATACGTTTATTCAACTATTAATATAACGTTAAATAAATAATTTATATCCACATTTATTCATCTAATAAAGAAACGTTAGGTAAATGGTTTAAAGAAACGTTATTTCGACGGACATTTAGACCGTGACATAACTAAACGTTAGAAACCAAAAATCAACGTTTAAGTAACGTAAGTGTGCTAGTTGGGAAGGCATAGGACACAAGGAAGCGATGAAAAGGTCGCCGTGTTTATAGCGAATATGGAAGGTTTATTTCGCCGGCTCAGTCAAAACCCACCCGAAGTAGACCGAGTGAAACTTATTCGCCACAATTTATTGCCGTACGTACAGAAGGGTTTGGGGGTAGCCACATTTGACACGGTGGATTCGCTATACCACATATGTAGACAATTCGAGGACATCCATATACGAACACAGGCTTTCCAACCACCGCCGCCAGCGCATCGTTCATTGGAGCCCGAGTTAGCGTACCGTCGCGAGCGATCGGATTGCCGCACCGCTGCTGTAAAGAGCTCTTCGTCCCCTGGTCCCGTTAATGCGCCTCCCCGTTTTAAGTGCTGGAATTGTGGCTAGCCAGGACTTCGGTCCAGAGATTGTGATGAAACGGAACGTAAACATTGCTATCGGTGTGGGAAACCAGACGTGACGGTCCGCGAATGCCCTCAATGTTTGGAAAACGCGAACCGGAGACGATGAGCGGTCGTGCATGGTCTCCGCGCACTCGTAATAATGACCAGTTTCTTCTCAGATTTGGCTGAAAGAGAGAATATTAACTTTAAACAAAATTCCGTAATTTTAAATTTTATTTTATCGCACCTGGGTAGTGACGAACGACCTTTTTTAAAAGTTAATATTTTTGGGCACGAACTCTTGGGACTTTTGGATTCTGGGGCATCTCGTTCGATTATTGGTGGTGCCGGTTGGGAAATTTTACGGCAATTTAATTTAGTTTTGCAGAAACATGATGCTCCAGATTGTAGGGTCGCCAATGGAGATATTTGTCGCACGTTGGGTTCAGTTTTAATTCCTGTAAAATTAGAAAGTAAAGTTAAATTAATTAGTTTCATTGTAGTACCATCGGTAGACAATATGTTAATTTCAGGGTTAGGTTTTTGGAGGGCGATGGATATCGTACCTGATTTAAAAAGAGATGTTTGGTCGTTTTCGTCCCGTGAAGCTGTTGCGCCGGTCTCGTGCATTCAGTCGTCGTCCGATCTGTCACAGGAAGAGCAACTACGGTTAAATAATTTTTTAGACGTACAATGGAAGCGTATGGGTACATCAATGGGTTGTACAAGTCGATTGGAGCATCAAATCATCACTGATGCCACCCCCATAAAACAGCGGTATTATCCGGTTTCGCCGACTATTCAACAACACAGTAATACTGAGTTGGACTCAATGTTGGAGAACGACATTGTGGAGCCGTCATCCAGCCCTTGGTCCAGTCTGGTACTAATGGTACCAAAAAAAGATGGGAGTTACCGCTTTTGCGTAGGTTTTCGCCGCATTAACCAGGTTACAAAAAAAAGACGCTTACCCGCTTCCCTTTGTTTTTGCGATTTTGGATCGACTGCGAGGTGCCAGATATATCAGTTCCCTTGACCTTAAATCGGCTTACTGGCAGATTCCCATGAAGAAGGAGAGTCGTGAGATAACGGCCTTTACAATACCTGGCCGCGGTTTGTTTCACTTCAAAAGGATGCCGTTTGGATTGTCGAATGCACCCGCCACCTGGCAAAGACTGATAAATGACGTGTTAGGCATGGATTTAGAGCCCTACGTGTTCGTTTACCTTGATGACATCATTGTAATATCCGAGACTTTTTAGCAGCACAAGGAACTGTTGGGAAAAAAATCGATCGACTTATCGATGCTGGTTTGAATGTGAGTAGCGAAAAAAGTAAGTTTTGTCGGCCTGAGACTAAGTATCTGGGTTATGTGGTAGACAAACGTGGATTGCGCGTCGATACGGACAAAGTAGAGGCCATACTGAATATTCCTACGCCTAAGACCGTAAAAGATGTTCGAAGTTTCATAGGAATGACATCATGGTATCGCCGCTTCGTGCCTAATTTCTCGAACATTATTGCGCCACTTACTCAACTCTTAAAGGAGAGTAATAAGTTTATTTGGACAGAAGAATGCCAAAAATCTTTGCATCTCTTAAAAGAGCATGTAATTGCAGCGCCGATATTAACTTGCCCGGATTTTTCTAAGCCTTTCGTGGTCCAGACTGATGCAAGCGTATTTGGCGCTGTGCTTACACAACAGTTTGATGACGGTGAGAAAGTCCTGGCGTATTTGAGCCGCTCGCTTACGAAAGCTGAACGTAACTATTCCACTACGGAGCGCGAATGTTTGGCCGTGCTCTGGGCATTAGATAAATTACGTCCCTATATCGAAGGTGCAAAGTTTACCGTCGCGACCGACCATCAGTCGTTATTATGGCTACTCGACATGAAGGACCCTACTGGCAGATTATGTCGTTAGTCTGTTAAGATGCAGAGATATTCCTTTAACGTCGTCCACCGAAAAGGAAAAGATCATGTCGTCCAAGATTGTGTCTCTCGCTCAGTACCGATTATTGATGCGGTTATCCAAGATGACGATATGGGTGTGTCCCCGGATGCATGGTACAATGGAATGAGGCTGAAAATTGAGAAATCACCCAATAGGTATCCGCAATGGTGCATGCGGAATGGAAAATTATATAAATATGTTGAGAACAATTTTCCTATTTTGGATGATGACGAAACATCATGGAAACAAGTCGCACCAAAGACAAACGATCAGCAATCATTGCACAAGCCCATTCCACACCCACTGCTGGTCATCCCGGAGTCTATAAAACTTTTTATCGGCTTGCGAAACGTTTTTACTGGCCGAGGAATGACGTCGCTGCATTCGTGCGGAGATGCACAGTGTGTCTGAAGCAAAAGCCGATACAGAAAAAGCCTCCAGGCCTCATGGGTAGCAGACCGAGAGTGTACCGCCCTTTCCAGATGATCAGTGCTGATCTGATTGGTCCCATTCCGCCTACATCGCGTGGATATAAGTATATTTTAGTTGTGTCGAACTATTTTAGTAAATTTGTGATGACTTTTCTGATGCGGTCTGCTACTGCTAGTAGTCTGGTTCGTCATATGGAGGAGAGTATTTTCTTGTTGTTTGGAGTGCCTCAATATTTGATCTGTGATAATGGAAAACAATTTAAATCACGCGAGTTTCAAGGTCTGTGCCATAAGTACAATATCCACCTTATGTACAATGCGTTGTATCATCCGCAAAACAATCCAACAGATCGTGTCAACCGAGTCGTGAAAACCATGTTATCGGCTTACGTGAAAGAGAATCACTGCTTGTGGGATCGCTTCCTTCCGTCAGTATCATGCGCTATACGAACACTTCAACACGAAGTCACTAGTTGCACACCATTTTTCGCTAATTTTGGGCGCGAACATATTCTGAGCGGTGATAATTATCCCACCAGCGCGATAGATCATCGTGATGTTGTCGAATTTGATCGTCAAAATTTTGAACTTAGGCCTAAAGGTTTTAAATAATTATTCGCCGATATACGTAAGCGTCTGGATGTGGCGTACGAACGTAATAAAAAGGTTTACAATTTACGGCGTAGACCGTAAGAATTCCATGAAGGACAACGCGTGTGGAGAAAAAATTGTCTTGTCAAATGCTGCCAATTATTTTACATATAAATTAGCTCCTAAATATATTGGACCTTTTTGTGTTAAAAAGAAAATATCTTGAGTAACTTATGAGCTCACCGATGACGACGGTGTAGACAAAGGCATATGGCACATAAAAGATCTGAAACTCCAACCTGATGATACTCTTGCTGACGATCATATTTGATTTTAGTGATTTTGTGGTTTCTTGGTTGTTTCAATGAGAAAAACAGGGAGTTTTTCTCAAGGGAGTGAGAGGGGGATTGTCACATTCAGAATTTGCCCGTGACCCATTTTCGTATCTTCTGTGACCTAGGAACATTTTTTTATGTCATCTTCGTACATTTATATTCTTAGTCTATCTCATTTTATATTTACTGTCCTCTGTTACCTTCCATTGTCTCACTCCTATGTGTGTATGATCATTGTAGTTTCGTTAAAAAGTTAGGTTCGGTTCTTATTATTGTTAAATGTCAGTTTTATTTCGAGTCTTTTTTGCGCCGTCCGGTGGCGTAACGCAGGGGGCATGCGCGGAGACATGCTGAGCTCGACCGCGCGCGCGAATGTTTAAAACGTTTGGAACCACAGTCGAGTCAAACCACCCGCGGTACTGCTACTGGTGATTGGTGATTTTATTACTTTTTTGGAATTGTTACAGCCTTTTAAATTTCCCCTACTTATGCGCTAGTTGAAGCCTCCGGATGGAGACTGTTAAATTTGGCAAAGAATTAAATTCCGGTCCTTGTTAGATTGGCGCTCAAGAGTGATAGTAGTAAGTTGAGATCCTGCTTAAGTTTTCGTAAATTTAGTGAATTTTTGTGCGATTTTTAAACACCCATTTTGGGGATTACGATCTTTAAAGTTACTTGGAAGAGAATTGGTATTTTCTCGGGATTTGCCGGATTTTGGAACTCGAGGCATCTAAATTCTACACAGCCACACAACACCTTAAGGTATATTAACTGTGCCAATTTATTTAGTCATTTTATTTGTTACAATTTTATTTTACAATTCCATGGTTTAAATATATAATATATTCAGTATTAATTTACCACACTTATCGTCTTGTATCACCAACATGCTTATACCACGTTTTCTCTTACGCTGTTTGTTCATCTCGGATGTTTGTTTATCTCGGATATTTGTAAATCACGGATTACTATTTGTGTCCGAGTACTGCTCATATCGGATTACTGTTCGTTTTGGGATCACTGTTTGTTTGGGACTATTTGCGTGGAGCTACTGTTGAGCTACCGAATGTTGGGAACTATCAGCCCCGGACCTTATTCTGCCGTACTGCCGAGACGTATTTTTGCTACTGGTTCCGGTCACCGACTCAGATCCTGCCATTTCGACGCGTGAAGGACCACGAGGCGACCCAGCCATTTTGTTCAGGACACCACCTGGAGAGCCCAGATAAGCCCAAACATTTTTATTAGTTCGCTATTTATATTAATCTCTGTTACAGTTGTTGTTTATGCTATTGTTGTCTGCCCTACCGAATGTGCTATATGTTCATATTGTTACTGCGATTCTTTTATATTGTTAAGAGTAGTGACTCACGCGAGAACGCGTTGGGTATTAGTTCTGGAAGCCATTACGCCATTTTGTAGAGATTACGTCGAGGGGAAAGGAACTAGGACTTGCCTTTGTTTTATTATATATATATATATATATATATATATATATATATATATATATATATATATATATATATATATATATATTAAGAGTTACGTACCCGCGGTCCTCAACCTTTCGACCACACTGCGTCTTCCCTACAGGGAGCGGTTGAGTAAAGTGGTCCTTTTTTATCATCTTTGTTTGCCAAATCTCGCGCGAGGCATAGCTGACTCGGGCGCATCGCATCATATGACGGCAAACAAACAACATTTTGCCTCATATGAGAAATTCGCAATCCCCATCAAGATTGAGACTGCTGGTGAAAAATCTGTCTATGCATACGGAGCAGGTTATATCAAGGTTGATGTTTATGTGAACGACAGGTGGCCATCTGCTTCGCTGAATAGTGTGTGGTACGTGCCAGACATCAAACATCAACTCTTCTCCGTTCGTCAAGCAACAGAAGCGGGCAACAAAATTACTCGACAGTGATGGCTGTACTGTCCTTTGCAACAACGCTGTTGTCACTACAGGGGATCGTGTTGGTAACGTCTACGTCATGAACATGCGTGTTCACGCTCCAAAGACATCGGCTGAGATCAACATTTCGACTACAGAAGAAATTCTTCAAGGATGGCACGAGAGGCTAGGTCATCAGGACAAACGTTACGTGCGGGATGTGCTCTCTCGTCATGGTATTATTGTTAAAAGTACTGATACTTCCTGTTTTTGTGACGGCTGTGTTTTGGGTAAGTCACATCGCAAACCTTTTCGCGCACGACCAGTTCGTCTACAAACAGGCGGTGAAGTGATTAATGCTGACGTAAACGGGCCGATGTCAGAAGTTTCATTGAACAATTTTCGTTATTATGCGGTTTTCAAAGACGATTATTTGCGGTTTGTTCGCATTGTCTTTATGAAACAAAAGTCTGAAGTAGCTGAAAACTTCAAAACATTTTTGAATGCGTGTGATACCGCCGGTCACAATGTTAAAGTTTTTCGCTCTGATGGTGGCCGTGAATTTGATTGTGAAGCAGTTCTGAGTACACTTCGTGAGCGTGGCATAGAGTTTCGGCCATCTTGTCCAGATACGCCTGAACAGAATGGCGTCGCGGAACAGTCGAATAGGCACATTGTGGAACTTGCTCGTTCCATGCTTTCTGTTAGTAAATTGTCGAAATCATGTTGGGCTCATGCATGTGACACAGCCGCATTTTTTGTAAATCGTACCGGAAAATCGAGCGTTCCAGGCAAGACGCCATTAGAACTTTGGAGCGGTAAAACGTTCGACCGTTTTGATTATTTGCGCATCTTCGGTTCCGAATGTTATGTCAATGTACCAAAGAAATTTCGATCGAAATTCGATGACAAGGCAGTCCTTGGTCATTTTGTTGGTTATGTTAATGAGAAAGACTGGTACAAAGTGTGGGTTCCGTCTAAACATCGCGTTGTAAAGTCACACAACGTTGATTTTCGCCCGGAGAAGTTGTGTACGAATTCTAATCAAGTTGAATTGTACATTGATCACCATGATGAACAACAATCTACAGATGATCGTTCTGTTAGTGAATATTCAAATGAGTGTGATGACGAGATTGAAAGTGAATTTGATCAGGAAGTAGATGACGAGCTCAATAACGACCAACCCTCTTCTCAGTCTAATCGTCCTGCTCGTGAAATTCGTCCTCCTGCAAGGTTGAATGATTATGAAGTCGATTATCAAGTACATAGATCAAAGAATAGTGTTTTAGCTTGTCTCGAAGAAGCGGTTCGTGAAGAACTAGCACCAACCAATTTTCACAATGCAATGAAAAGCCGCGATTCGGATAAATGCTGAATGCTATGCAAGAAGCAATGAATGCATTTCAAGAAACAAAAACGTGGGAATTAGTTCCGCTAGCAAACGGACTATCGATAATCGTTGGGTTCTTCGTGTGAAGTATAAGCCTGATGGTTCGGTTGATCGTTATCATGCTCGCTTAGTCGCTCGCGGTGTATTTCAGCGCGCTGGATACGATTATGATGAGATTTTTGCCCCGGTAGCACGCTATGATTCAACTCGCGCATTGCTTGCAACTGCAGCTGTAGAAAATTTAGTATTGAGTCAATTTGACGTTAAAACCGCGTTTTTGTACGGCGACATTGATGCAGAAATTTATATGACTCAACCTGAAGGTTTTAATGACGGGTCAGATCGTGTGTGCCGTATTTTTAAATCTTTGTATGGTTTGAAGCAATCGCCGCGACGTTGGAACGAAAAGTTTGACAAGTTTGTGAAAGAGAACGGATTTGTGCAATCTCAATCAGATCCGTGCATTTATGTTCGTCATCGAGATTCGATAAAGTTATTGGTAGCAATTATGTCGACGACGGTTTAGTTGCAGGTTCAAATCAAGAAGTGGTAGATTCATTTTTGCAGACTCTTGAGACTGAAT
Source organism: Harpalus rufipes (assembly GCA_951394225.1). Taxonomy (NCBI): domain Eukaryota; kingdom Metazoa; phylum Arthropoda; class Insecta; order Coleoptera; family Carabidae; genus Harpalus; species Harpalus rufipes. Next base: position 31,451,195 of record OX596285.1, read on the forward strand.
TTAAAATCACGATAGGCTCACTTGTTTTGTTTTTGGGTATGCGTATTGAGCAACGTGAGTCTGGTTTGTTTATTTCTCAGAAACAGTACACTGAAAAGATATTGAAACGTTTTGACATGGAGAATTCAAAACCTCAAAAGACTCCTGCTGATAATGAACAGACAGATCAGACAAACATTGCTAAGCTAGACAGTTCTGTGCAATATCGTCAAGCCGTGGGCTCATTACTGTATTTAGCTTGTGCCACTCGGCCTGATATCGCTTACGCGATTTCGAAAGTTGCTAGGTTAATGGCAGATCCAAATGTATCCTATTGGATTTCTATCAAACGCGTATTCCGGTATTTGCGTGGAACAGCTGATTTTGGTCTGTTTTATACCTCGAAGAATGGCGAGCTTCGTACTTATTCCGACGCAGATTTTGCGGGAGATGTAAAAACTCGTCGTTCAGCTAATGGTTTTGTATCGTTGATTGGAGGCACTGCTGTCTCTTGGACTTCACAGCTAGAGAAGTCAGTTGCGTTATCCACCACTGAGGCAGAGTTTGTTGCGGCTAGTGAAGGTACCAGAGAATTAATGTGGCTCAAAATATTGTTAAACGAGATTTCTGATACAAAAATCAAAGCCCCAACATTGTATGTTGATAATGCGAGCGCTATCAAATTGGCGAAAAATTGTGAATTCCACAAAAGATCTAAACACATAGCAGTGCGTTATTTCTTTGTTCGAGAGCGTTACCAAAATGTCGACATCTCCGTTGAATTTGTACCTTCGGAAAATCAGCTTTGTGACCTATTCACAAAACCTTTAAATAGTGTTAAATTTGCGACTATGCGATCCAACATTAGACTTTGTAAAATGTAAATCATAAGTTTGTTCTTTTGTACGGTCAAGTTTACGGGGGAGTGTAAAAGTAAAATACCCATAGACCGCCCAAACATGTGTCGCCACCTGGCGTATTATATATGTATAATTTAGTCTTAAGAAAACTATCGAATGTATGTGTTTGTGTGACTTTGACCTTATCTTTATAAATAAAGTATTTGTTTAAAACATATCGTTTGTGGTTTATTTGTCAAGCCTTATCAGGTCATAGTCTTTTTGTTCTTCTTCCTTCAACGTTTGTAAGATGTCGATAGCTTCTCTACGCAACGAGACAGTCAATGCTGTAGCTTTCTCTATGAACGTCCAGTTATGTGCTTTCGCAGCCGCTTCATATTGCTTTAAATAGTTCGGCCACGCCGATTTTACATCATATTCCGGTGTTTTAATGTGCATTATTGAAGTAATATCTGGTTTTACTACTTTTCTTCCTTCAATTAGTCTTGCCTTAGTAACTTCGGAATTCTAGTGAACTTTTCTTGTAATTCTTCGATCTTCTTGTCATGCTTATCTTCTAAATTCCTCCGTCCTTCTTCAGTATTTTCCATTAATTTTTATTCTAAAGTTCTAGAATTTTCTTCCAATTTTTGTTCTCACGTTTGCTCCAAAATTCTAGAATTTTCTATTAATTTTTGTTCTAAACTTCTCGAATTTTCTGCCATATCCTGTTTTAATTCTTCTTTGAATGTTTGAGAATTTTCTTCAAATTTTTGCTCTAATGTTCTACAATTTTTTTCTAATTTATTTTCTAATGTTCTAGACTATTTTTCTGCCTCTCTTCTCTAATTTTTGTTCTAATTTACCAAAGTCGAATAGGCCAAATAAGTAATCTTCAGGATTTTCATCAGAATCGATTAATGCTCTTGAGACCACTTTAATTCACTTAATTTTATTTGTTTAGTCGCCATTTTATTTATTTTTATCTACACTTTACAGTTTCTTTACATCCCCCACCTGACACTAATTGTAACGTTTATTTATTTGGGTTAATTGTAAAAATCAAAGAAATATTATTAATTAAAATAATACGTTTAAACGATAAATAATGAAAATGAAGATTAAAAAGATATAAAAGTAATTAACACCATATTTAAATAATTGTAAACACTGCTTTAAGACTAAGAATATTATTAAATACTTAAACACTAAGATTATTTATTTAAACAATATTTATATCACTATATTGTAGACTATTTATATCCCACACTTTTCATTATACGTTGCTTCCATATAACAGAATATGTTTGTTGGCTTATATAGCGCGATGTCTTAATGGAACTTTCTGACGCGACAATAACATTGAATACAAAGAATCAGCCCACCGGATGTAATTAAACCAGTCAAGACGTGTGGGTTTTACCCCGCTGGGTATTACGTCATCACTCGAGTAAATTTTCCCAGTGGCGGCGCTCGCATTTAAGCGCGTCGGCTGGTCGTGCGCTACAATATAATAAAAAAATTAGATATATCAGATTGAGAATTTAAAGATCTTTATTAATGTATTAACATAAATTTTCAAAAAATAATATTTAGAAGATTTTTTTGAGAAACTACCACTTCCGGTTGTCCAATTGTTACCAAAACCTATTCAACTCTTCCCATTAATGTTAGATTGAGGAATCAGTAGTTAAACAGGTCTTTAGTTGTATAAAATTTACGAAATCGTATCTACAACAGCCTAACACACACACACACACACACACACACACACACACACGCGCGCGCGCATACACACACAGACATCGTAAAAATGTTAAAATCGTATTCTAGGGACCTTAAAACGTGCTTATTCAATAAAATTAGGATATGCGATTTTCAGCAAGAGATCCGAAAATTGGAGGGAAGAAGAAAAAACTCTTTATTTGAATTAATAAAAATACACGGCAGGCACATAATTGATAAAAATTCAAATAAAAATGAAAAGGATAAAACCTGGAATCAAATTTATTCCGGCATGATGGCTAAGGGTTTTCAACGGGATACATCAAAATTAAAAGATATGTGGAAGCGAATGAAAATGTTAGCCAGAACAAATAATTTTCATTTCAAAAAACAGAAAAACAACTTGGCGGTCCACCACTAAAGCCTGCCATCAAATATAGATGTATTAATTGCAGATCTAATACCAGAAGATATGGCAATATATATTAGAGATTTTGGTAATAGTAAATCGATAAAATGTTTTAAATGTTTGTACTTAACATATTGTAGCTGATATAGTTTTTACTTTACTTATAGATGAAAATTTAAGTTCTCCAAGTAGATAATAATGTCCCATAAGGAACAAATTATATACCTACTTGTACAGTTAAAAAATAATAAACTGGTAACTGGGTATTCCAAACGGTGTTTACCCGCCGTGGAAGATGTTGAAATATTACTGGTCCGTGTGATTTTTTCGATCTACTAAAGAATCCTATGCCGGTTTGGCCTAAACAGGGATAGCCTTGCAGGAAAACGTGAGGAATACCCACTTAAGAATAATATAATTTCATTGAGCTCGAACTACGAATTTTGCAATTAACGTTTACTGCGAACATAGTTTAATAGTTTTTCATATTCGGAAAAATGCATAACCTCATAAAGTTATTTTTTGAAATTACATAAATAAATAAATACGCCATTGTTATAAATTGTGACGAAGTCACATTTTTCGTCTCCCTATGGTCCTCCACGTTTCCTGTTCATGTCTCATGGCAAGCCAGCCAGTTTTCACATCCAAGCGGTCTTCGTGTCCACGATCTTCTCAGCGATCCACGGCCTCACAGTCGTTGCGAGGGCCGTACAGCGGGTCAGAGAGGGTCCATACACCAGGCATCAAGGGGTTATCTAAGAAACGGGACGGAAAAATGCATGTTTCATCAAAACATGCTTAGAACCTACTAGTCGCACGTGGGGGGTCGTCAACGTCTGCCGAGCGACGCTACCACAAACCACATGCCGTATGCACCCCTCTGATGGACGCTGAGAACATCATCACCACAAATCCACCTTCAGGGCACGGAGAAAGCCACCAAGGAAAATCCTTTGACACCCACAAGGCCAGCTGATCACCACTAGCGCTACGTTCGGCGAGAAAACGAACTATAAAAATAAAATATATTTATTCTGTCGATTTTATTATTTTATATATTTCACCTGGTATTTTTAGTCGTAGAAAAGCTGGAAAATTAGATTTTCATAACATGATAAAGTCATAAAAAAATGTTTTTCAAACACTGGCCCTCAGCCAATCGAAAACCGCCATGAGACTCCTCTCCTAGACCATTCAAACACCGGCAAAGTTCCCACACCAGAAACGCGCGAGTATAAACCAAACTCGGCAACTCGGGCCAACTTGGGTATAAATTCTACGTCGCCGGGCTTAGAAGGCATTCTATGCAGTAGCTGTTCCCGGCTCAGACTTAGAAGCTTGAGAGCAGCAGCGAGTCCACAGTTCCCTGTAGGCTCAACTCCGTCCACAGCGACCAGCCGTCGAATTTGCGCCAAGTTCCAAACAACGGATTGGTGAGTCTCCGAGAAATCCGACAGAGTCTAAATACGCGGTGTTAGATCAGTTTTTGCAATAAAATACATAGCGTCTCAGTCAGTCTACAGTAAAAGTCAATTCAGTAAAATACTTGGAGTCACGGTCCTCGCCTAATCCCGTTTCTCTTCCAGATGAATCCGAGACAGAGCTATACCATCCACCCAATACTTTACCCCATTCAAAAAATTCTATAGAAGTTTTAGAAGATGAAAGAATTGCACCAAGTACTACCATATAGAGTAACAAACCTTTGTCAGAATTTGAAATGTTAAAATTTAACAAAGAAAAAACATGAAACAAAATCTCTTAGAGAAAAAACTATATTTAGAATGAAATTAAAACATGAACAAGAATTACACGAATTAGAAATTCAACAAAGAAAAGAAAAACATGCACTACAAATGCAAATTTTAAATAAAATTAATAATAGGTTAAATATTGACTCACACTCTTTGTTAATACAGTCTAGCTTTAGCATTATTAATGCCCTTAAATTCTAATGTTAATTTAATGTTAGTATTTTATGTTATTTACTTTTATCGTATTTAATTAATTTGAAAAGTGTAGTAAAATAAAATTCTGACGAAATATATTCGCATTACCCCTTATTTGCTGAGCTGGATTTGGCTGAACTGGATCGTCTTTTTCATCTTCAGCATTAATTATTTTAATATCTACTGTATGCAAATACTAAATAAGTACCTTGATCTTCAATGTTATCATTTCGAGAAATATTATGTAAAATAGCACACAATTCTGTTTGCCTTAGCTGTATCTAAACTCATTCCCAGTCCATTAAAGGTACATCTGAAAATTATATATATATATATATATATATATATATATATATATATATATATATATATATATATATATATATATATATATAATTTTCAGATGTACCTTTAATGGACTGGGAATGAGTTTAGATACAGCTAAGGCAAACAGAATTGTGTGCTATTTTACATAATATTTCTCGAAATGATAACATTGAAGATCAAGGTACTTATTTAGTATTTGCATACAGTAGATATTAAAATAATTAATGCTGAAGATGAAAAAGACGATCCAGTTCAGCCAAATCCAGCTCAGCAAATAAGGGGTAATGCGAATATATTTCGTCAGAATTTTATTTTACTACACTTTTCAAATTAATTAAATACGATAAAAGTAAATAACATAAAATACTAACATTAAATTAACATTAGAATTTAAGGGCATTAATAATGCTAAAGCTAGACTGTATTAACAAAGAGTGTGAGTCAATATTTAACCTATTATTAATTTTATTTAAAATTTGCATTTGTAGTGCATGTTTTTCTTTTCTTTGTTGAATTTCTAATTCGTGTAATTCTTGTTCATGTTTTAATTTCATTCTAAATATAGTTTTTTCTCTAAGAGATTTTGTTTCATGTTTTTTCTTTGTTAAATTTTAACATTTCAAATTCTGACAAAGGTTTGTTACTCTATATGGTAGTACTTGGTGCAATTCTTTCATCTTCTAAAACTTCTATAGAATTTTTTGAATGGGGTAAAGTATTGGGTGGATGGTATAGCTCTGTCTCGGATTCATCTGGAAGAGAAACGGGATTAGGCGAGGACCGTGACTCCAAGTATTTTACTGAATTGACTTTTACTGTAGACTGACTGAGACGCTATGTATTTTATTGCAAAAACTGATCTAACACCGCGTATTTAGACTCTGTCGGATTTCTCGGAGACTCACCAATCCGTTGTTTGGAACTTGGCGCAAATTCGACGGCTGGTCGCTGTGGACGGAGTTGAGCCTACAGGGAACTGTGGACTCGCTGCTGCTCTCAAGCTTCTAAGTCTGAGCCGGGAACAGCTACTGCATAGAATGCCTTCTAAGCCCGGCGACGTAGAATTTATACCCAAGTTGGCCCGAGTTGCCGAGTTTGGTTTATACTCGCGCGTTTCTGGTGTGGGAACTTTGCCGGTGTTTGAATGGTCTAGGAGAGGAGTCTCATGGCGGTTTTCGATTGGCTGAGGGCCAGTGTTTGAAAAACATTTTTTTATGACTTTATCATGTTATGAAAATCTAATTTTCCAGCTTTTCTACGACTAAAAATACCAGGTGAAATATATAAAATAATAAAATCGACAGAATAAATATATTTTATTTTTATAGTTCGTTTTCTCGCCGAACGTAGCGCTAGTGGTGATCAGCTGGCCTTGTGGGTGTCAAAGGATTTTCCTTGGTGGCTTTCTCCGTGCCCTGAAGGTGGATTTGTGGTGATGATGTTCTCAGCGTCCATCAGAGGGGTGCATACGGCATGTGGTTTGTGGTAGCGTCGCTCGGCAGACGTTGACGACCCCCCACGTGCGACTAGTAGGTTCTAAGCATGTTTTGATGAAACATGCATTTTTCCGTCCCGTTTCTTAGATAACCCCTTGATGCCTGGTGTATGGACCCTCTCTGACCCGCTGTACGGCCCTCGCAACGACTGTGAGGCCGTGGATCGCTGAGAAGATCGTGGACACGAAGACCGCTTGGATGTGAAAACTGGCTGGCTTGCCATGAGACATGAACAGGAAACGTGGAGGACCATAGGGAGACGAAAAATGTGACTTCGTCACAATTTATAACAATGGCGTATTTATTTATTTATGTAATTTCAAAAAATAACTTTATGAGGTTATGCATTTTTCCGAATATGAAAAACTATTAAACTATGTTCGCAGTAAACGTTAATTGCAAAATTCGTAGTTCGAGCTCAATGAAATTATATTATTCTTAAGTGGGTATTCCTCACGTTTTCCTGCAAGGCTATCCCTGTTTAGGCCAAACCGGCATAGGATTCTTTAGTAGATCGAAAAAATCACACGGACCAGTAATATTTCAACATCTTCCACGGCGGGTAAACACCGTTTGGAATACCCAGTTACCAGTTTATTATTTTTTAACTGTACAAGTAGGTATATAATTTGTTCCTTATGGGACATTATTATCTACTTGGAGAACTTAAATTTTCATCTATAAGTAAAGTAAAAACTATATCAGCTACAATATGTTAAGTACAAACATTTAAAACATTTTATCGATTTACTATTACCAAAATCTCTAATATATATTGCCATATCTTCTGGTATTAGATCTGCAATTAATACATCTATATTTGATGGCAGGCTTTAGTGGTGGACCGCCAAGTTGTTTTTCTGTTTTTTGAAATGAAAATTATTTGTTCTGGCTAACATTTTCATTCGCTTCCACATATCTTTTAATTTTGATGTATCCCGTTGAAAACCCTTAGCCATCATGCCGGAATAAATTTGATTCCAGGTTTTATCCTTTTCATTTTTATTTGAATTTTTATCAATTATGTGCCTGCCGTGTATTTTTATTAATTCAAATAAAGAGTTTTTTCTTCTTCCCTCCAATTTTCGGATCTCTTGCTGAAAATCGCATATCCTAATTTTATTGAATAAGCACGTTTTAAGGTCCCTAGAATACGATTTTAACATTTTTACGATGTCTGTGTGTGTATGCGCGCGCGCGTGTGTGTGTGTGTGTGTGTGTGTGTGTGTGTGTGTTAGGCTGTTGTAGATACGATTTCGTAAATTTTATACAACTAAAGACCTGTTTAACTACTGATTCCTCAATCTAACATTAATGGGAAGAGTTGAATAGGTTTTGGTAACAATTGGACAACCGGAAGTGGTAGTTTCTCAAAAAAATCTTCTAAATATTATTTTTTGAAAATTTATGTTAATACATTAATAAAGATCTTTAAATTCTCAATCTGATATATCTAATTTTTTTATTATATTGTAGCGCACGACCAGCCGACGCGCTTAAATGCGAGCGCCGCCACTGGGAAAATTTACTCGAGTGATGACGTAATACCCAGCGGGGTAAAACCCACACGTCTTGACTGGTTTAATTACATCCGGTGGGCTGATTCTTTGTATTCAATGTTATTGTCGCGTCAGAAAGTTCCATTAAGACATCGCGCTATATAAGCCAACAAACATATTCTGTTATATGGAAGCAACGTATAATGAAAAGTGTGGGATATAAATAGTCTACAATATAGTGATATAAATATTGTTTAAATAAATAAGCTTGAGAGCAGCAGCGAGTCCACAGTTCCCTGTAGGCTCAACTCCGTCCACAGCGACCAGCCGTCGAATTTGCGCCAAGTTCCAAACAACGGATTGGTGAGTCTCCGAGAAATCCGACAGAGTCTAAATACGCGGTGTTAGATCAGTTTTTGCAATAAAATACATAGCGTCTCAGTCAGTCTACAGTAAAAGTCAATTCAGTAAAATACTTGGAGTCACGGTCCTCGCCTAATCCCGTTTCTCTTCCAGATGAATCCGAGACAGAGCTATACCATCCACCCAATACTTTACCCCATTCAAAAAATTCTATAGAAGTTTTAGAAGATGAAAGAATTGCACCAAGTACTACCATATAGAGTAACAAACCTTTGTCAGAATTTGAAATGTTAAAATTTAACAAAGAAAAAACATGAAACAAAATCTCTTAGAGAAAAAACTATATTTAGAATGAAATTAAAACATGAACAAGAATTACACGAATTAGAAATTCAACAAAGAAAAGAAAAACATGCACTACAAATGCAAATTTTAAATAAAATTAATAATAGGTTAAATATTGACTCACACTCTTTGTTAATACAGTCTAGCTTTAGCATTATTAATGCCCTTAAATTCTAATGTTAATTTAATGTTAGTATTTTATGTTATTTACTTTTATCGTATTTAATTAATTTGAAAAGTGTAGTAAAATAAAATTCTGACGAAATATATTCGCATTACCCCTTATTTGCTGAGCTGGATTTGGCTGAACTGGATCGTCTTTTTCATCTTCAGCATTAATTATTTTAATATCTACTGTATGCAAATACTAAATAAGTACCTTGATCTTCAATGTTATCATTTCGAGAAATATTATGTAAAATAGCACACAATTCTGTTTGCCTTAGCTGTATCTAAACTCATTCCCAGTCCATTAAAGGTACATCTGAAAATTATATATATATATATATATATATATATATATATATATATATATATATATATATATATATATATATATATATATATATATATATATATATATAATTTTCAGATGTACCTTTAATGGACTGGGAATGAGTGATATATATATATATATATATATATATATATATATATATATATATATATATATATATATATACATCTATCAGACATTAAAGCGTCCGTCAATTGATCTTTTACCATCATTGAAGCGTCCACCTTCAATGAAGCGTCCGTATACGGACGCTCTATTGTATCTCTGTTAAAATGGTCATTTTTCAACGTCTTATGCCATCTGTTAGTGTTTGGCAAAAATTGTCCTGGGCGCTTTATTGTAACATATTTGGATAATTTCAATCATAAACCGTATATTGCAGTTCTGCCGTTTCCCACTAGTGTCGCTAGTGTTGATCGGCGTATATCTGCGAAAATATATATTTCATACAGTTTTTCGATTAACGGGCGTCCGTACATTTGGCAACATGTTTTAAGTTATACGAATATTTGAAGGTTATATTTTCGTACCTCATGTAATTTTAACTGCATTATTTGTTGCAGAGTGAGTTAAAATTCTGTTAGTGACCTAAAAAAAAAAACTAGCAAATAAACAGTTACTTATAATTGTTGCTATGGAGTTAATAATGACGGTTTAAAACGTTAAAATTGAATAAAATTATTTATAAATTCTTATTATTGTTTCAACCTCTACATAGGTAAAAATTACACTTATGTGTATCTGTGTTCCGGGTTTCTACAATTTTTTGTTTGATGGGAAATACAATGGTAAAATTTTGATGATAAGTTTATCCTTACTAATTATAGATGTTTAGAATTTAAAAGTGCAAGCAATGATCCTAAATTTATTGATATAAAATAATCCTGTCACGAACTAGACGTAAATTGAAATTTCCATCTTCAAGCTGTTTCCAAAATGCCATTATAAATTAAGCAAATAACTGCATTATTTTGTATAGTTCGAGTTGGACCAATTTGTACTTTAATTCTTACATTGATTTTATTATTATTAAAAATAATAAATTAACTTTCTACAAATTAAAAAGTTTTTTATTAGTTCAAATAAATTTTTATTTTAACTTACACCCCATAATTAATATTAATATTTATTTGGGTCTGTCTGATTGTTTAATTTCTCTTGGTACTCTGTTAACAGGTTGAATACCTATGAATATTTTAATTTACCACTATTTTGTGACAGGAACGTATTGTAACAATAAAATTGTGGTCATTGGATATGCTTTTTAATTCTATGCATCTTTTATATTTACAATTTTATTCTAAAATTAATAGGGAAGAACTTATTGTCAAATAAATGGTCATTCAACAAAAAATACTGGTCGAAATTAGATAAAGTCTAGGTCGGTTTAAACTAGTAGTTTTATCCACCTTGATTTAAACCGAACACCCTTTCGAACATGTATATTTTTCATTTTTACAATTAATCATATTTGATTAAAAATCGGCAAAATAGATACTAGTTCATTTCTGATATATTTCACTATTTTTTGGAACATATTATACATTACGTGTATAACAAATAAAATATGAAATCGAAACCCTTGTCTATTTGAACGCGAAAAGTCACGAAAATATTCAATGTATAGTATTAAATTCTACATTTTCAGTTAATTCCATAGTATAACATTCAAATTTAAAAATGTTCATTAAATGTAAATGTAATTTACATCGCCTTAAGTAAACATATTTTTGTAAGAAACTTATCCAATAAATACTCTCCATATTATTACTTTTTTCTGGCTTAAGATTATTTTTTATTACTAATTATAATTATGACTGAATAAGAACCGATAATAATGGAAGAAACTTTCAGAACTCGTTTTTACAATAAAAAAGCTTTATTCGATAAAGTTCTGTAATATTTATTTTCTACATCAGTGTCGCCTTCTTCAGAATTTTTACTTATTTTTTTTATTCTGAAGAAGGCAACACACTGGTTTCGAGATGTTGATTCAATAAAAATATTACAGAACTAGTACCCAATACAAACATTGTAAAAACTTATGTTTATTTTAGGACATTGACTTTAATCAGAATAATCAGGATGATTCCGTGAAAGATCTCGATTATCAGCCAAGTCCCCCAGATGTTTATTTATTTATTTATTTATAAGTGTTTGGCTTCTCAACAGGAAAATTTCCCAATTAAAGAGAAGCTCAAGCGTTACAGTTAGATACAGTACATATGATCATAATACGACATATACATAAAAACAAGTAAACAAATGTTTAGAACAAATTATCAAAGAGCAAAACATATTTAAATGAGGAATATGACTAAAATTTAAGTGAGCGTTTGAAACATTGTAAACTTGTGGAAAATAAATCTGGCATATTGAAGTTGTACAAGTGTGATATTCTTATGATAGGAGAATTTAGGATAGAATTAGTACGGCAGAAAGAATGACTGAATAAATTTCTTGTTCTAGTACCATAATTGGGTACTCTGAGATGAAATGATGATAATAATTCTGGTGAATCGACAACATTGTTGAAAAGTTTATGTAAGAACGCAAGGTCACTTAACTTTCTTCTATTTTCTAATGACAACAATTTTGGCCTGTATGTTGGAAACTTACGATTGAGAAATTTTAAAATTTTTCGTTGAATAGCTTCAATACGATTTATATAAATATCATACCGTGGGTTCCAACATACAGAAGCAAACTCCAGTTGACTTCTAACAAGAGAGTTATATAATGTTAAATTAGTGGATGGATGTCTAAAATTAGAGCTTGCTCGTATTAGAAAGCCTAACATTTTGTAAGCCTTTTTAACAATATTGTCGATGTGAATGTCAAAAATTAACTTGTGATCTAGTATCACACCTAAATCCTTTACATGATACGTTTGGTTGATTACATTTCCTTCTACTTTATATTAAAAGTTGTACGTGTTCCTATTTCTTGTAAACTTTATATAATAGCATTTATCAGTGTTAATTGTCAGTTCCAATTTATAAGTGTACTCAACTAAATTATTTATATCTTCTTGAAATTTAAGACAATCGTGAAACGATTCTATAGTGTGGTATATTTTTAAGTCATCCGCGTAGAGAAGAAATTTTGTAAATTTAAAACAGATTGCAATGTTGTTAATAAATATATTGAAGAGAAGAGGGCCTAAATGGGAACCCTGTGGCACCCCCGACGAGACAGTGAAATCATCAGAAGTAAAACCGTTCAATACAACTCGTTGTGTTCGACCACTCAAATAAGAATTGAACCATTTAAGCAAATTTCCACTGACACCGACCTCAGCTAGCCTAGTTATTAATAAATTATGAGGAATTCTGTCAAACGCTTTGCTAAAGTCGGTGTAAACAGAATCCACCTCAATTTGATTTTCCATGGCTTTTAAAATGTAATCTGTATATTCCAGCAGATTCGTTTCAATTGAGCGTCCTGGTACAAAACCATGTTGTTGTGGTATAATCTGATGTTGAACTATAGCGTACAAAGATTTATAAATAATGGTTTCAAATATTTTTTCAAATATGCATAATTTAGATATTGGTCTGTAATTCTTAACCATATTCTTGTTTCCATTTTTAAAAATTGGGGTAATATAGGCCAGTTTCCAAATTTGTGGACAGTGTGATTCCTTTAAGGATTTTGTGAAAATCAAAGTTTAGTTAGTTAGTATACAATTATAATATTACAGAACTATACCCAATTAAGACATTGTAAAAACCTATAATGTTTATTTAAAAACGTTGACTTTAGTCAGAATAATCAGAATGATTCCATGAAAGATCCCAGTTATCAACCAAGTCTGTTTGATGTTAGTGTTCGACTTACAATATTACAGAACCATACCAATAAAACCATTGTAAAAACCTATAACGTTTATTTTAGGACGTTGACTTTATTCATAATGATCAGGATGATTCCGTGAAAGATCCCGATTATCAACCAATAAGTCCCTCTGATATTAGTATTCAACGTACAATATTAACAATTTATTTTAATAAATATACAGATGTCCGTTTTTCGATACGCACTATTGGGATCTCGAGAACCGTAAGAGATACGAAGTCGGTTAAATTAGGGAAAAGTTGCCTCATAACCATCTTAGATGTGTTTTTGTTTTTCCATTAAAATGCACAGGTACCTAGATAGAAGCGAAAATGTAAATTTTGCCAATGTCGTTTTTGGCTTATAACTTTTTTGTGCGAATTTATACAAGTTTCTAATTTGCACTTTTTACCTCTCGCTAAGAGAGGTATTGGATTCATGCTAAAAATCGCATATCCAGATTTTATTGAATAAGCACGTTTTAAGGTCCCTACAATCCGATTTTAACATTTTTACGATGATGTCTGTCTGTGTGTGTGTGTGTGTGTGTGTGTGTGGATGTGTGTGTGTGGGATGTTGGAAGGACGGTTACTCAAAAACTATAAGACTTAAAATTTGTTTAACAACGTATTTCCCAATCGGACATTCATGGGAAGATCTGAAAAGGTTTTGGTAACAATTGGACAACCGGAAGTAGAAGATTCTTGAAAAAAAATCTTCTAAATATTATTTTTTGAAAATTTTTCTTGATAATATTAAAGAAAAATAAATTCTCTTTCTGATACATTTAAATATTTTTATACATATTTTATAGATTTAGAGATAAAAGGAATATAATATATAAAATAATGTTGTAATTAATTTTACAACCGAAAGGATGCCATGAAAAATAGTTGCAAATTTAAATTATTTGTAACTGACAGATAAATGTCAGTGTCAGAAATAATGAGTAATGAAAGAAAAATGTATTTGGAGAATCCCTTAATTCTTGATCTGTGACTATTATGGAGATGACAAGTCTAGGTTGAAGGACTTAAATTTGTTTCAAACATTATGGGACAATGTACACCAGTACTATAGACTAGAGTAACTTTGAATTGCGAAAAAGCTATCAAATTCTTCTCAAGTAAGTTGTAAATATTGACAAAATTACACATCGATATAAGAATAATCGGAGTGCAATCTATCCGTCACTTTATTAAAGGGAATTAGTGTTATTTAGATATAACATGTATGAAAAAATAAAATGTAAAAGAAGATATGTAAGAATAGATGCACAATCCATATATACATTTTAGACCGCCCAAAATTAATGTTTTCACGTTGTTCGAATTGAAAATTGCTGTTACCAGCCTAATATTTATATATGGTAAACTCTACTTTGTAATTTATTGTAACATAATTTATGGTAAAATATCTTCATGTTGAGACATGCTATTATAGAATAATAAAGAAGTTTATACGTCATAGATTTATATGAATATATTATTTGTATTTATAAAAATATTCTTTGCTTTATGCATACAGCCAGGTAAAATATACGGCGAGAGGTTATGTGCTGGCCACATCAGATTTTTTATGAAGAATTCACAACCGTCTTCAAAATTTTCATAGCTCGTACAGTTTTCGAGAAATTTATACTAACTTTCAATTTTCATGCAGAGCACAAAGTTGTATTTATTACTGTTGAATAGAGATTTTTTTTCTGTTTCAAATGGTATAAAACATATGTACATTAACATGAAAATTAACTGAGAAATTAATAAATTATTGATTTTGAAGAATCTTAAGTTTGACAGGAGTTCAATTGTTACAAATTTTATGTGAAAATGCAGTAATTTTTAAATGAAGATATGCGGGAAATTGTTAGAAATTTGTTGTCCGCTTACAATTTGATGTATATAGTTATTCGTTATTTTTACATATAAAATATCTTAGTTTTATTCCTTGGTAACTAATTTTAGATTAAAATCGTTTTGAAATTGGTACTCAATTTATTCTTATAAACCTTTTTGTATAAATGTATTCCTGTAAACTGTAAACCAATCTCAAATATTTTTTTAAATTGATTCAAATTTCTCATTACCGAGGAGATATGAAAAACCTTGTATAATTACAATAATGATTGCTAGTAGTTTTTTTTTCTTAATAGCTTATATGCTTTTAAAACTATTGAGAACCTAAACTATGATGATTTGAATTTGTTGAGCATAAGATTACCGACCATTTTATTAATCAGGATGCTCCCGAACTGAAAATAAGAGTTTAGGACCTCAAAACAAAAAAAAATTCCTTTAATTTTCTTGTTTCTTGATCGGAGTATTTATAAATAAAAACAGAAATCGATTTTTTAAACTTAAAAATAAACAATGTCTTCATTAATTCCTGTGTAAAAAGTCTGTATCATTTAAACAAAGCTTTTGGAAGTATTTTGTTTTGAGGTTCTAAATTAATATTTTAAATTGGGCTACTTCGGAAGCACCCTGTACAATCATTTATGTTAATTTTGATAATTGGTAAACGGTAATTATTTAATCGTAAGACATTTAGCAGCACGAATAAATCAAGGTAGCCCTGATTCGAGACCAAATAATGAAGTGAAATCATAAGTACGTGAAGTATCTGTGGCAACATTGCTGGACGCTTTAATATCTATTAATTATATAGAGATGTATATAGCGGACGCTGTATAAGCGAGAAAATGAAATATATTTGTATATTTCGGACGCTCTAATGATACCTATGTAGAAGGACGCTTCAATGATGATTAAATTGAAATTTATTTTATTAAAAGCTATTAGTAATAAAAATATCAATTATTATAAGTTAATTCTGGAATATACTTGTACGAACATCTATTAAAATACTTTATACAACATTTAAAATAATCGGACGCTCGACAACTGGTTTTCGGAAAGACGCTCGGATGATAGTAAGATGTAAATATATATATATATATATATATATATATATATATATATATATATATATATATATATATTCTCGCATCATGTGCACTACCCCTCAAGCGGGCCACAATATTGGTAATACGTAATTTAGCATCGCAGAGAACTTGGCAATTTAGAGAAAAATAACCCTTTCTGTTCCTGTAATACTCCCCCACATCACCTCCAGAATTCTTTATTTTGATGTGTGTACCATCTATGCAACCTATTTCGTAAAGTAAAAGTATATATTAATAGGATATGTACTACTCGTGCAAAAATTATTATACCTATACATTTGGAAAATGTGCAATTTTATAAAAGTCTTCTTTCACGGTCACGACACAAATCCACCTCTAGGGCACGAAGAAAACCGCTAAGGAAAACCCTTTGACGTCCACGAGGCCAGATAAAAGACAAAATAAAATATATTTATTCTGTTCATATTATTATTTTGCATATTTTACTCGATGTTATTCACAGAAAAACTAGAAAATTATATTTTCATATCGATTTAAATTCACTATAAATTGTTTTTCAAACGCTAGCCATCAGACAATTAAAATCCGCCTTGAAATTCCACCTCTAAACGAATCAAACACCGGCAAAGTTCCCACCCCAGAAACACGCGAGTTTCAACCAAAATCGGGTCAAACTGGGTATAAATTGTGCGTCGCCGGGATTAGAATTCATTCTATGCAGTAGCTGTTCCCAGCTCAGCTTAGGAACTCGAGGGGCAACCAGTCTACAGTTCCCTGTAGGCTTGATTCCATTCACCGCAATAAACAGTCCATTTCGTACTACAGTTCCCTGTAGACTCGACTCCATTCACCGCAATAAACAGTTGGACTCCATTCACCGCAATAAACAGTTGATTTCGTACTAAGTCCCAAACCACGGATTGGTGAGTCTTATCGAAATTCGGCAAAATTTAAAAATCAGTATACGGTAAAATTCGGCAGAGCTTAAAAATCCGTTTATTATGCCCGTTTGCATCAACAAAATTTTAATCTCGACCTTGTTAAGACAGGTTTTATGTTAAGTCTGAAATAAATTTTAAATCGTTTTCACAAGGAATATTTGAGTTGAGTTTAGTTAAGTCAAGATATTCTATGGAATTTCACTACTTGATAACTTCAAACGTATTTTGACATATGTGTACGCAGCAACGCAGTTCAGTAAAAACCGGCGATAAACCACATAAACATTGTAATTATATATAACATAACATTAATTCATTACAAAAACTACAATTTTAAGGTAAGTGAGTGATAAGAATTTACAATTAATGTATTAATTTTGTGCAAATACATATTATATAAATATAACCCATAAATTGATAATAATGATTATTTCTTATTTTATATATGTCTGAAAAACGAAATAGAGGAGTGAATTATACTTCTGAAGAAAAATTACATCTTTGAGAATCATAAATGAAAAATATAAAAACATTATAGAAAATAAAAAAACTGATGCAATATCAACTAAAAAGAAGGCAAAACATGGAAAAATATAGCTGCTGAATTTAATGCTGATGGTACAAATGGATATAGAAGCGTTGAATCACTTCACAAATGTTACAAAAATCTGGGGAAAATAACTAGAGCAAAAGTAGCTAATCTTAAACTACAACAAACTAAAACTGGTGGTGGACGAAAGAAAATACCGACGAGGATCCATCATTTGATTTAACCTTATCTTTATTGAACAAAAAATCTGTGTAAGGTTTGGACACATACATTGATTTTGATTCTCGTTCATTCTGTGAAAGTAACACAGTAAACGAAGAAGGAACAAGTGATAATTGTTGGTTTCACGTAACACCAATTCAGCTATCAACTACGATAAGTAAAGAATTGACCTCCCATACAAATGTATTTGTAGAAGAAGTAGAAAATCAGCAAAATGATAATTCAACTCCAAATGAAACACAAACTACGACACCTTCAAAATCAAAACGGTGGCACAAAGAAAACGTCCAGATTTACAAAAAACAACTCCTAATGCAGATATGACTACATATTATTCGAATTTAGCTCAAGCAAAACTCGAAATAGTTAAAAAGAAAGAAAAACAAATTGAAAAGAATGAAAAAGTATTAGATCTTCAAATAGAGAATTATGAATTAGATATTAAATTAAAAAAACAAAAGCTTGAATTTGATAAGAAAGAATTTTTCATTAAAAAACAATGTATGTTATATGATTTAAAATTTAAAAAAGAAAGGTTTTTAAAATTAGAAAAGTAAGTAACTTTTATTTGATTTTCTACTATTGACTATAAAAAATATTTAATTACAATGTCCCAAAGTAGTTATTTACAAAATTATTTCTAACCATAAAACCTGCTCCTCGGCCTCTATTTTGCTGATCATGTACATTTGGAATTTGTCCATTATTTATAAGAACTTGTAATTGATGTTGGTCCAAATCATCATCTGCGAGCGTACCACTTCATGGGTTTTCTTAGCTAGGTTATGAAGAATAGCAGAAGAAACAATGATAATTAACACGACATCCGTATGCCAATATAGGAAACCTTCTTTTCCAAATTCCAAATACGTTTTCAATTCGAACTCTGGTTCTAATATGCGCTTCATTATATATTTTCAGCACGTGTTACCGGGCTCAATATAGGTGTTAACCCTACAGTAGTCGCGCACGGTCTGTGAGACCGGGCAAGAAATTTTTTTTGAATAATTTTAAAACTAGCGCCTTAAATAATGTATTCCTCATAGTATCTTCCTAACTATTATACCCGCCTTTGCAATGCTAGTTTTCGTTTGCTTATGTTCAATAGAATTCTGCATATAGTTCATTCCGGTCTGGCACACCGGCGTGACTACTGGAGTACCGTTTGTATAAACTGAGACTTCATTCCTATTTTGTTTCAAAACATACAGTATAGTATTGTTTTCTATTTCTAATAATATTATTTTAGTATTCTCATAATTTTAAACCTCGTCATGAGTGACTATGAAAGGGAACAATCACGTTTGTTACTTATGTTGCAAGATGTTCTGTCCGATAATGAAGAATCATTGAGAGATGTAGATAAATCAGATTCACATGAATCAGATCACGAAGACAAACAATTTGATAATAGTGACACAGAACAAGAAATAAGTGGAAGCGAAAGTAAAGAATCTCGTGCTAAAAGTAAGTCCCTATTTTATATTAAAAAATATGCTATTTCAAGATGAAAAAAAAAACATGCACAGTTGCCGTAAACTATGAAAGCCCGAAAGGAGAATATAATAAAATGTTTACCTGGTCCAACAGCTCCAACAAAAAAATTAAAGGAACCCTCAGAAATCTGGAACTATTTTGTAAATTATGAAATTATTGAAATTATCGTCAATTGTACTAATAAATATGTATATATAAATTGCTGCTGCAAACTTTTTCCGTGACCGAGATGCCAATCCAACCAATAAAATTGAAATTCGTGCTGGAATATATAGATTAGAAGAAATATGTGAAATAGAAGTTCCGGTACCACAACAGAACAATAAACGAGGACAATGTGCATACTATTCATGGAAAGAGAACAGCAAAACCAGATTTTCATGTTACTGGTGCAACACGTACATGTGTCTGTAGCACATCGCAGGCATCTGTCGTAATTGTAGAGAAATGAGAGAAGAAAATGAATAGTTTTACTTATCAATGTATTCTTCATATCTGTGTGCATCTTTATGTATATATTTAAGTTATTTTTCTATATTTTAATTTCCTTTTTTTAACGTTAAAATTTAGCTTTAACGTTACTGAAATTTTGTTTAATTTATATTTTGTGTAATAAAATAATATGAACTACGTAAATGATATAAATTCCTTTTGAAGGACTCCTATATATTATCCAATTCTCAAAAAACCATAATTATTGTTAAAACCGTAATTAGAAACACCCGGTCTGTGAGACCGGCGCGATTGCAATACTGAGCAAATGATTTCCAGTGGCGAGAGTTCATAAAAAAATTAAAAGTTGATTTATAGGAGATACACTATTCTTTCTGTAAAATCATATAATTTAAAAATGAATGATTTTTATCGCAATTAACTTACATACTTGTCATTTACGAATTCAATGTCATGTTCAATCATTTCTAATAATTCATGTGTTGTTGCTTTTGTCCAACGAAATTGTTTAAAAAAATCGTTTATCATTATATGAATCAAAATATGCAACCCTGATGTAAATTTTTCTATTTATTCTGTTTTGCATGTTTATTACACCGAAAATTTCTAAATTATCATCGTCAAAATTGTCAAAATTTAGCATATTAGCCATACCAAGGTACAAAAACTGTAATACGTTTGGATGTTCTGTGTAGGTTAAGTCGACTTTAAACCGTCGACTTGTGGGAGCTTAAATTTTAGGTTGACTTAGAACTTTAAGTTGCAAATTTGTAGGTGGTGCAAAGAAATTTATGTCAAACTTGAAATTTAGGAAGACTTAAAGCCTAAGTCATGTCGATGCAAACGGGCATTATTCTATCCGTTTGCAGTAAACTCAGCGGAGTTTTAAATCCGTTTAACGGCAAATATACAAAGTTGTATTCAGGTAGTAAAGTTAAATTCACAGTCACATTCGACTTTGTAATAAAAGTCAGTAAAAGTTTAAATTCAGTGTCAGTCTTCCAGTTTTTCTAAATTATTTATTTTTTGTTGTTATACATAGTGTGTAAATAAACATAGTTATAATTGATATATTTCGTGATTGTGTTCCTTTCCCTGTTTCATTGACGAGCTATCCGCACTTCCTATTCCCTCACAGTATATTTCAGAAGGCGCCTGAGAACCAAACCACCGCAAAGAGGGAAGGACGCCACAGCGTATTCTATCATCCTGCAATACTGGCACAAAGATATCTTACGTAAAC
The DNA here is from genome assembly GCA_951394225.1 of Harpalus rufipes. Classification (NCBI taxonomy): domain Eukaryota; kingdom Metazoa; phylum Arthropoda; class Insecta; order Coleoptera; family Carabidae; genus Harpalus; species Harpalus rufipes. The sequence continues at coordinate 31,472,315 of OX596285.1, forward strand.
AATGCTAGATGACACTAGTGCTACTTCTGAAATTGATGCGTTTTTGAGGGTTATAGTAGCAATAATGGCACTATTACTCACTCAGTGTTTCGTTTCACTGGATGCCGTAGAGTGTAGATGTAATATTTTTGCAAAAGTGACATTTTTGAGTTAGGTAGGTGAGCCATTTGTATATCGTATTAGAATAATTCAGCAATAGTTGCGTCGTTATTGTTTCTTAAGAGTTGTATACTGGTAGATATTCCTCTTAGACTCATTTCGAATTGTGCTACTATTATTTACTAAATGTAATATTTTTTTAATTGTGCCCGTATAACCTGCTTTACTTGCTATTATTTTTAGTTCCAGAGTAGATTTTGCAAAGCTTTTTGTAATGGAAGACAAACAAGCAGACTCTAGGAGTGTAAGAATATTATCTTTAATAGACATAAAAAAAGGAAAATAGACGAAAGTACCTAATTCTTCTGAGTCAATCAAAATATGAACATGACAACTCCGAAAATAAACAAACTGAACATGAAATAAGAAAAAATGTTGATATAATAGAAGATACTGTAGCAAATGACAAACATGCTAATGATTCAGAAGTTTTGATGCAAGTAGTACAGACCAGAGAGAATGAAGAGACAGGTGAAAAGGACGAGTCTTCTGAAGATGAAGAAAAGGATACAAGTAAAGAAGGGAATCCGTTTTCCTCAGACGACTCCATTCAAGATCTTGACTAAGCAAATGATGAATCATCATCAAAAGCAGTGATGAAAAAGATCCCTTGGCCACTTTACAGCAACACGAAACTAATTTCGGTAAAAACAAGAAAAAAACTAGAAAAAGAAAGGCAGTTCCATCTGAATGGGAAAGAAACAAAACAAAATTACTCAGAAGTAGCGGACAGGTATATAGCACACTAAATAAATATAAGCTAGTGCAAGAGAGGCAAATGAAAATGCCATGTGATGATAGATATAAACTGAATTGTTCCATTAAGTTTTCAGAAAAAAGAGCGCAGCTATACTTGAAAAATACTGGGGTTTTGCAGATATTAGTAAACAAAGAGCATTTATTACAACATTAATGTAAGATGTAAGTCTTAAATATACATACCACATTAAATAATGTCGGTAAAGACAAAGAACCAATAACAATGCTATTAATTTTAAAAAAGATGATGAGAAAGTAAGAGTTTGTAAAGTATTTTTATTTCTACTGTGGGGATTACTAATCGTTGTATACGAAGCGTAGTAATAAAGAGGAAAGAAGGAACTTTTGAAGAAAAAGAGGAAAGCATGGACATCAAAAGCTCGTACCGGAAGATATCAAGAATGACGTACGTGCACATATTACATCTATACCAAAGATATAAAGCCAATATATGAGAGCCTATAGTGAAAGGGAATACACTGAAGGCGGTATGACTATCTAGATCTACACCGAGATAACAAGAAGGATTGCGAGAGAGAAGGAAAACCGGCTGTAGATTTAACCCCTTAACGCCGAATGAGGATAATTCGCGACATACTGTTTACAAGTTAGTTTACGGAATCATAGGTACGTTTATGGTTAGCTGACGATTGTAGCGTATTCGACACATACGTACAGAATAGTATATGCTTGTGGTGCCATCTTTTGGGCCCATTTATAAATAAAATTATGTTTCATAGTTATCATGACCGAAGTGAATACAAGTAATTTCATCATTTTCAATATTTTTTTGTGAAGATAAGTATTTAGTAAGTAAATTATATAAAATATTTTTCTCTTTACAAATACATTGTTTTGTAATATGTATATTTCATTCATTTACTTTTCACGGAAATTAGTATTGTTTTCTATACGTACTTGTATGTCGCTAAAATGCATCAACCGGCAATTATTACATATTTTAAATACTTATTTTATTTTGAGTACTTATGAATTTATATTCTTTTGTCTTCATATGAAGTAATTCCATATTCTGATTTTTTATGTTTATTATAGATTATGGATCATGTATATTTTACGAGAGTGGGCAATCTGCAGATGCTAAAAACCAGGCAATACCAGAAGAGAGTGAAGTCATTTGTCTTAGTGACAGTAACGGCGATCGGTCAGAACCACTACGTTCTCATGATGTTTAACTGCCAATACGGCAAATATTGAGGAAGTAGAAGAAATAGAAGAGGTGACAGAGACAAACGAAGATGAAATGGAGAGTAGTGAAGAGGAAGAATTGGAAGCATCTCCACCCAAATCCACAAATCAACGTCGACAAACACAAGAAAATATGTGGAAAAACATAAGTGCTGATAATAATGCTAGGAGTTAACCTATTTGAAAGGGGAATATTCCGGCTTCTGAAAAACTAAATTCACCAATAGGGTATTTCCGTATTTTTTTTGACAATGATCTATTGGATTATATTGTGCAATTCCAGTTAATGAATTAAAAACCATTATATTAAAACATATAGATACTATTTAGTTCTTTAGAAATGGTGGAACAAATGGATTTATATGCTTTAATAGAATTGTGTTTAGCTCAAAATTATTTAAAATTTGACAATAAGTATTACAAACTAGCGGTTTACCAATGGGTTACCTCTCTCTCCTCTCTTGGCAGACATATGCATGAACAATTTCGAGAATGACCACGCTTTCAAAAACAACCCGTACAAAAATTCAATAGTTTATTGGGGACGCTACGTGGATGATATTTTTTGCATCTGGATTGGCACGGATAGATAATTAAATCATTTTTTAACTATTTAAATAACAAACACACATTAAATTTACAATAGAAAAAGAATAAAACTCAGGCATCAACTTTTTAGATTTAATCATCTCTCATATTGCAAATAAATTTGAATTTGATATTTACAGTAAACCTACTTGCACATGTAGCAGTATTATTTGCCACTACAAATTGTAAAAAATAGAATGGGTAAATTAAAGTGTATAATATATAGAATTAATAAATTTATTTGGGACGAGAAAGATTTTGTTGTTGACAGTTCGAATGATATAACAAGAATAAATATTTATTTTCTTTTTGTTTCCAAGAAACCTCGGAAAACAATTGTAACAATGGGCTATGCTAGTTATGATAGCTTGATGTCGTTGCATGATAGCTTGATGTCGCTACATTATTCCCCCCCAGACAAAAAGAAAATAAACATTTTAACAAAGGTTGTACAAGAACATGATGAAATATAAACAATATGAAATAATAATACAAACGATAGTAATATAAGTTAGGATAATATTATCTTGTGTTTCCTCTAATCTCTCCGTCGTCCGGGTATTCTTCATGGGGTGCAAAGGTTGTTTGTGTTTGTTTATGTTTGTTGATTTTGGAGTGAATTTGGGCTGGTTTAAGTCTATCTATTGAAATGTTTTGTAACGTGTTGTCTATTTTTATCGTGAAATATTTATCTGTTTTTGCTGTAATTTCGTATGGACCTGTGTATATAGGGTCTAGAGGTCGTTTAATTGCGTCTGTTCGAATGTAGACGTAGTCTGAGTGGAAAAGGTCCGGATGTATGAAGTGGGGTCGGGTATTTGTTAGTCTCGGGGTTGTTGCTTTTAAAGTTGTCATGTATTTTTTTTAGTTTTTGTACGTATAGTGGGATATTTATATTGTCCATGTAATTTTTGGAGATTTTGTATTCTATTTCCCCTGGTAACCGCAATTTGTGCCGTATACTAATTCCGCGCAACTACATTGAATGTCTTCTTTGATGGTAGTGCGTAATCCTAACATTATTATTGGGAGGTTGTCATGCCACTCATCTGGGTAGTCGCAGGTTTTTAAGGATGTTTTTAATTGTTTGTTGAATCTTTCTATTAGCCCGTTTGATTCGGGGTGATAAGATGTAGTTCTTGTTCTACTGCAGTCTATTAAGGTTAATAGTTCTTTAAAGAATGTTGATTCAAATTGTTTTCCGCGATCTGTTGTGATTTTTGATGGTACTCCGAATCTTGATACCCAACCCCCTATGAATGCTTTAGCTATTGTTTCGATTTTGACATCTGGCAATGGTATTGCTTCTGGCCATCTTGTAAATCTGTCTACGATGGTGAGTATGTAACGGAATCCTCGAGAAGTTGGTAATGGGCCGATTATGTCTATGTGTATGAAGTCGAAACGAACGGAAGGTAATTGTAATTTTTGGATTGGTGATTTTGTATGTTTCGTTATTTTGCAAGATTGGCATTCGTTACATTGTTGTGTCCATTGTTTGATATCCGTGTGCATATTTGGCCAAATGAATTTTGATGTTATGAGTTTGCGTGTTGCTCTAATTCCTGGGTGTGATAGGTTGTGAAATTGTTCGAAGACTGATTTCCGAAAGGGTTTAGGTATGAAAGGTCTGAGTTTGTTTGAAGATGTGTCACAGATAAGGTGTAAATTTGTATTTGGGAATTTAATTTTTTTTAGTTTGATGGATGTATTCTTATTTTTAATTATGAAATCTATCTCTTTGTCTGAATTTTGGTGTTTTGCCAAATTATCGTAGTTTATGTGTTGTATGCTGTTAATGGATGTTGTTTGGATGCGTGATAGTGCGTCTGCGGCGTTGTTATATTTTCCTTCTATGTGTCGTATATCTGTAGTGAATTGGGCGATGAAATCTAAATGACGTATTTCTCTGGGTGAATGTGTGGAAGAATTTTTGTTGAGAGAGTATATTAGTGGTTTGTGGTCTGTCAAGATGAAGAATTCCTGCCCTTCGATATAGTAACGGAATTTTTTTATTGCTAGGTAAATGGCATATAATTCTCTGCCAAAGGTACTGTATTTCTTTTCGGTTGGTGTGAATGTTTGTGAAAAGAAAGCTAGTGGTTTCCATTCACCATTTTCGAGCTGTTGAAGGACCGCGCCTGCGCCTGAGTCTGAGGCATCTACCATGATGCTAGTTGGTGTGTTTGGTTTTGGGGTTGATAGTTTAGTTAAATTGATTAATGCGTTTTTGATGTATTTGACAGCTGTCATTTGTACTTGATTGAGTGATATGTGTTTAGTTTTTGGTGTTTTATTGTTTATTACTTTATTGAGAGGTTCTAGAATGGTTGCGCATTTTGGGATAAATCTGTGATAAAAATTAACGAGGCCTAAAAATTCGCGGAGTTGTTTTTGTGTGGTTGGTATTGGGAATTTTTGGACAGCCTCGACTTTTGATGGTGAAGGCATTATGCTGTTTTTGGTGATTTGGTGACCTAGGAATTCTATTTTGGGTAAACCGAATTGGCATTTCTCGGGATTAATGATAATGCCATATTGTTGTAATCTGTCAAAAAGTAGTCTGAGATGTTGTATATGTTCTTCTTCTGAAGAACTGGCGATAAGAATGTCGTCTATGTACGCAAAACAGAAGTTTAAGTTGCGTGTTATTTCGTCTATTAGGCGTTGGAATGTTTGTGCGCTGTTGCGTAATCCGAATAGCATTTTGGTGTATTCGAAGAGGCCGAATGGTGTTGTGATTGCTGTTTTTGAAATTGATGAATTTTCCATGGGTATTTGTTGGTAAGCTTTTACTAGATCGATTTTGGAGAATATATTTGCGTTTCCTATATTGATGGCGAAGTCTTGTATGTGTGGAATTGGGTAACGGTCAGGTAGTGTAATTTTGTTGAGTGCTCTGTAGTCTCCGCAAGGTCTCCAAATGTTTGGTGATTTTTTTGGTACCATGTGTAAAGCGGATGACCAATTGCTGGAAGATTGGCGTATTATGCCTAACTTGAGTAATTCATCAAATTCCTTTTTAGCTGCGGTGAATTTATTTGGTGGTAGGCGGCGCGGTCTACAGAAAACAGGTGAACCGTCTGTAATTATGCGATGAGTGACATTATGTTTAATTTTGATGTTTGACGTAAAGGGGTTTGTTAAAGAAGGATATTCTGATAGTATTTGCAGGAAATTATTATTTGGCTCAATTGAGGCCACGTAAGGGTTTTTTGTATTGATTGTTGAGTGAAAATTCTTTGGTTACTTACATCGATTATTATTTTGAATTGTTTTAAAAAATCTGCTCCCAAGATTGCATGTTTTACATTTGCGATTATAAATTCCCACTTAAATAGTCTGTCGAGTCCGATGTCTATGGTTAAGTGTGTGTGACCGTATGTGTTAATTTTTGTGTTGTTAATTGCGTTGAGAGTATTTTTTCGTAGGTTATGGTGATGTGTATATTTAGGTGGAATGACACTTACCTCTGCACCCGAATCGATAAGGAAATGACAACCAGATAAACTGTCTGTGACGAATATGAGCGGACTTTTGACGGAGGGATTAGTTCTGGAATAAGAGAATGAGTTGTAGTTTGTAGATGGTAATGAAAATTCAGTTTTGATCGTACATTTTTGAAATGTTTTCTTGTTATTGTAGAAGTATTTGCATTCGGGGCTGCATCTTCTGGCGGCGGGTCCAAAGTTGTGGTGATACCAGCAGATGGGCTGGCTGCGATCGTGTAGTTGGAGAGGAGGCGTCGCATGCGGTATTGCTTGGGGCGTAGGCGTCGTTGGTGGAGTTCGTAAAATTTTGCGTTGGTAGATAGGATTAAATTTGTTTTGAGTTAAGGTTCTGAGTGTTTGCTTTATATCTGATATATCTGCTTGTATAGCTGTTTGGTTGTACGGGGTGACATTTGTAATGTTTGTTTTGGTGGGTCGCGCAATTTCGATCATTTTGTCGGCTAAGTCAGCTTTTTCTTCTATTGACAGGTTTTTTGATGATGTTAACATTTGTTGAATGTGCGTTGGTAGTTTTTGTAAGAAAAAATGTTCTAGTAGTGTGGTGTTTTGATTGGTGCTTCCTGCTAGTTGCTTCATTTTTCGTAGTAACTGTGACGGCATGTCGTTGTCTAAATTTGTAATATTTAGTAATGTATTTAGGTTTTGGAAATTTGTAGGCGTCGTTCTTTTTAGTAATTCTGCTTTTGTTGTGGTGTACGGATCCCTCGTAGGACGGTTTAATATTAAGTCCCTGATTTCGTTTGCATGTTCTGGTCGGAGTGAAGTAATTAGTGAGTTGTATCTACTGACCTCGGAAGTGATGCGTCGTGAGTCGAATATGACTTCGGCCTGTCTGAACCATAGTTCGGGGTCTTCGGCCCAAAATTCTGGTATATTACTTGCGGTGATTGCCGAAATACTGGTTTGTTCTTGCTTCGTGTCGTTTGTCCTGTTGGAGTCTTCGGAGGTGGGTCTGGTCGAAGTCATGTCGTCCGGTCGCGCTTGGGTTCAAAAGGGGGTCACCAGTTGTAGCAGTATTATTTGCCACTACAAATTGTAAAAAATAGAATGGGTAAATTAAAGTGTATAATATATAGAATTAATAAATTTATTTGGGACGAGAAAGATTTTGTTGTTGACAGTTCGAATGATATAACAAGAATAAATATTTATTTTCTTTTTGTTTCCAAGAAACCTCGGAAAACAATTGTAACAATGGGCTATGCTAGTTATGATAGCTTGATGTCGTTGCATGATAGCTTGATGTCGCTACACACATATGCGATAATACCTGAAAATTCTAACCAATCCAGAGCTATAAAAATGTCTGCTATTCATTCCATGGTACACCGTGTAACCAATATACCACTAAATTCGAAAAACTATAATAAAGAAGTAGATACAATAAAACAAATAGTGAGCAACAACGGTTATGATACATCTATAGTCGACAAATTAATTTTCAGAAAAACTAAAAAACATATTTTAAATCTAATTTACACACCGTCCGGGTATTTCAGAAATAGTTGAAGTTCACACAAAAAAGCTTAATTTAAACATAATTGCAACTAACAGAACAAATTTAGGTAAATTGTATCCATCAACAAAGAAAACCAAAAGCCGAAGATTTATCAGGCGTATATAAAATTCAGTGTAACGATTGCAACGCGGTTTATATTGGTCAGAGTGGCAGAAAATTTAAATATAGGATGAAAGAATAGCAAAAATCTATTGAAGGCAATAAATTTACAACTGGCTTTTCCACTCATTTTTTAGAGGAGAACTATTCCTTCAACGGAAATTTCCAAGCGCTGCATGTCCAAGAAAAGGGATTAAAATGAAACTTATTGAAAAATTTTGAAATTCAAAAAGCCAGAAACAGAGGAGAGAATGTTGTGAATGAAATTACAGAACTAGGTAATTCACCCCTACTCGAAGCAGTAATCTGAATAGTATTTAAGACACTTTCATTTATTTTTGTATTCAGTTACCTGAAGATGATCACAAGATCGAAGCGATCGTTGTAAGCAATTAATAAAGCTGTGAAACTACACCAAGTGTTTTATTTATTTAATCAAATATACATAATTTATATCAAGTACAACAAAATCCCAATAAATCACTAAATTTGAAAAGAAGTGAGTTGGATCAATTTTTGGCTGTGTCCATTTTTTGTTTTCCAAGGTCGTGTATGTTTTGGGGAAAGAAAATAGTCGAGTAGATCTAGTTGCAAATACAATGAGTAGAGATAGGTGGGAAGAAATAAAGAAGAATTTACACTTGAATGACAATACTGAAGCTCTAAATAGCGCTGATCCGCAACGAGATAAGTCGTACAAAATAAGACCTCTCGTTGATCACTTACAATTTTTTTTTTAGAAATTCCTCAGGAGCAAATGCTGAGTGTTGATGAACAAGTGCTGTCCCGACTTGGGTGCTAGTTCAAATATTGTGCCAGAATTAGTTCCGAAATTATCAGACAATGTTAACCATTTGATATTTTGTGACAATTGGTTTTCCTCATAGAAACTGTTCGTTGAAAATGGGTTTCATGTGCTGGGAACAATTTGTATCAACAGATTTCCCTAACTCAATTTTTATAGTGATAAAGTTTTGAAAAAAGCAGGTAGAGTAATCTTTGAAGAAAAGGAAGCGACTGTTGATGCGCTTACCCAACAATTACTGTAAAAAGGTGGGATCCATATTCCAAAAGTTTCATGGAAAAAGTGCCCACAAATAGTCAGAACTTACAACTCATTTATGGGTGGAGTAGACGCCCTAGACGATGAAATTTCATACTACAGAATTTACATGAGATCTAAAAAATGGTACCATCGATTGATTTTTAATTAATTGCTGGTTGCTCTATCGGCGAGACTACGAATCTTTAGATGCAGAGAAAATCTCAATTGGATCTTCTCGCAATTTCGAACAAAAATTACAGAATCTTTATGTAAACAGGGAAAAGACATACGTACCAAGAGGAGAGGAAGAACCTCATATCACTACAACAAAATCACGAAGAAGAGAAGAGAAAAGGCCCAGCTGCAGCTACTCCCTCATTACTTATTTCACTTACCGATATAACAGCGCACGGTGCGGTGCCGTTGAGAACTATTTTTGACGCGCTTAATTTTGAATGTTCTAATTTTTTACCTCTGATTTATATTTTGAAAGTAGTGTAAAGTAAAACAACGACATTTGCAATATGTACATTTAATATTAAATAAAATATATATACAACAAAAAAATAAAAACAAAAATATATGTATAACAATATATATATATATATATATATATATATATATATATATATATATATATATATATATATATATATATATATATATATACATACAGGGTGATCACGCGAGAATGAACCGGCAATTATCTCCGTTATTAAGCAAGATAGCGATTATTTTCAAATAAACAAATTTATTATAGGCAATATGGGCAATAAGATGTCGTATCAAGAAGCTTTCTGTTACTTCCGGTTCCGGAGTATGTGATACCAACTTTGAAATTTCAAATGGAACATACTATATTTTTCTAAATTTTTGAAAAGTACACAAAATTTGCTTTACAGTGATAGTAAACAAGTAGGACGTTGTATTATTAAAAAGTAAAATGGCGGACGTTTGAAATATCTTACAAAATAAGTCAAGAAAGTATGGAATTTGGTTTTATTAGATTTGTTGCCTAGGTTGCGTCATACAAATGAATTTATCTCAAAAAATATCATCATCTATGAACAAAAAACAATAAAATCTCACACACTTGATTTTTTTTTCATTCAATATATTCATATTTCAAACGTCCGCCATTCTGTTTTTTAATAATACAACGTACTACTAATTTGCTACCATTGTAAAGCAAATTTTATTTACTTTTCAAAAATATAGCAAAATATAGTATGTTCCATTTGAAATTTCAAAGTTGGTTTCCCATACTCCGGAACCGGAAGTAAAAGAACGCTTCTTGATACGACATCTTATTGCCCATATTGTCTATAGTAAGTTTGTTTATTTAAAGATAATCGCTATCTCGCTTTATAACAGAGATAATTGCTGGTTCATTCTCGCGTGATCACCCTGTATGTATATATATATATACAGTAAAAAAATTTAAAGATGTCCGATCAAGGTCATGTGTATTATTAACGAATTAACAAATTGGCATACATTTATCTCTTTCCTTTGCAAAGGCTATAAGCGTGTTCGATAAGGATAGATATAACACGCTTGTCTTTCAAAAATTTACATTGTTTCGACTAAGTTAGGACATTCCACTTTAAAACAATGCTCGTTGTTGATAATATTTCGCTGCAACGTAAGTTTATTTATTAATTCAGATACATTACCTTGATTCATAGTCGTACGGATAACGTTAATTTCTGTCAGTGTCATTGACATTGATATTTTTCACATATTTAGTTTTACATATGCTAATAAACTTACCAGTTGACTTATTTTTGAATTTTGAATGCTTTTATTGTAACATATTATAATAATAAAATAACAGTAGTATCTTATGTACCCTCATAAAAAACTAAGCAAACGACACTACTGAATTTGTCAGAATGGGCGGAGCAAAGATCTAAATTCATACAATTCGTAGATAACCTTGATCGGACATCTTTCAAAAATTTTACTTTACATAAAATTATTTACATAATTTATAATAATTTTCAATTATATTATTATTTTTTAGCGTCTATACACCTATTTTTTTATTTATTAATTAACAGAAATGATGTATTAAAACTAATGTTAATAAATTCATATTTGTTTTCATTGCACTTCGCAGAAAATGGAAGGCATAGAGCAGACTTCCAAATTTGTTGTCAAAATGTTGGGAAGGGTAATAATTAATGGAAATCGAGAAAAAATCTGTTCTTTACTCTCCTCAACTATTCTAAAGAAGCGTTCATTAGCCTATTTTAAAAAATGGACCTCATTCTCCCTGTAATCACGTAAAATTCACATTCATAATTTAACAATTTTTTTATTAAATATCCGGCGACATAGGCTGCAGTTTGAAGATTTACTTGCAATGCTCCAATATCTTTGCAAGTGGGTTGTGCGAGAAGTTGGGATTCGGTTTGTAGTTCATTGGAAACTGAGGTTGCGGGAAGAGTAACGGAATCTGATTGGGCTTCAGGGAAAATTAAAATGTGGTAGGAAAGGAGAAGGTTCCCACCATCATCTTCGCAATTCGTACCGCTGCTACACCGAACGGTGTTGTTTAAAATAGCAGTTTTATGTTCATCGGCGAATTGCGTAGTTGATGGTCGAGTGTTATCTCCGCACAATCCTCTTGCATCGCTGAAGAGATTCTCTAAAGGGTCTTGATTAAAAGATTTCATCGTTACATATTTAAACCCACGCCTCTCTAGAGATTCCCACAGATACTGAGCATTACGTAGCGTGGACATAAGAAAAGCTGAACAAATGGCGGATTCGACACGCGCTTATCTCCAGAAAAAAACTAATTTTCGAATTTTCTCTTTGGCATCTCTCCAAAAATGTAAATGTTGTGATCCCTTTGTAACTCTACGAGCTAATTCTTTTGTCAAATTGAACACAGAATTGAGGGAATCAAACAAACTGTCCATGACATGAACAAATTCTGCGGTTCCAAATGCGTCCATGGCTTTAGCGGTACTTAAAATCATGAGATGGGATGCAACGCGGTGGCTAAATACGTGAGCTGCAAACTTAACCCTCATTTTCCATCGAGTTGTGGGACTTACGTGGGCGTTTGTTAATTTGTTACCCTTAAATGCACCGTTCGGCCCATCCAGCTCGTACAATTTTTCAATGTCGCTCCACCGTGCCAATTTCCCATTAAAAGATATTTTTGGAGAGGAAATTATTCCTCATAAATTTTAATAAATGTGGAGCATCAAATATATGAATAATTTCGTGCCCATCTATTTTATATACGAAATCATTCCTGTCTCTTTCGGACTGCTCCGACAGACTTCTTCAAGCGGCCACATTCCACGAACCGCCTTCGCAAACAGATACCATGATTTTGAATTTTGTTCTTTCATGAACAGCTCGAACAACTTCCTGAATCAGTGCTTTCAGCGTGTACTGATTTGCGGAATTGTGCGTGAAATAATAAGCAACTGGTTGCTTCCATTTCATGCCAATGCCACGAATCATGAACACTAAAGCATGATCAGCAAATTTTGGTCCCCGTCCTGTGCCCGTTCCGACAAAACCATCAATACGCCACGTATCGTTACTTCGGGAAAAAGTTTTTTTTTTATCTCTATTTCATCAAACATAAGAACGCAGTGCCTATGTAATTCGTCCATATTCTCAGCCACGCTGTTTAAATATTCAAACATGCGGTCGTTTATGCCCAAGGCTAATTTAAAATTTGCTAATGACCGCTTCAAAGTTCTAATAGAGGGCAAACATAAAGTTCTTTGTAAATAGCGATAACACCGCGGACTATACTTCATTATGGAAACAAAAAGATTTTTCCTCGAAAGTGTACCGGCGAGCTTTTTTGGATTTCAAAAAATTTCGAAGAGTACCTAATACAAAAACACGTATGGTAATATTTTGCTTATTATCCAGGGTCTCGGGGGAAAGGACGTCTACCTTCATACCTTTGCACCTTTCTGCAAGTGATTTAGTTCTATTTCTGCTCAAGTACAGCAGCCTTTCTACGGTTTGCAGTTTCTTATACAACTTTCTCTTTCGGGGCGTTAATTGATTTACTCTTGTAGCTCCCAAATCGGAAAGAGTTAAACGTCTCGGTGAATCTAGTATAAAAAAATAAAATAAGTATATATAACAAATAAGTATGTTGGGAATGTTTAATTTTTTGGAAATCTAAATCCTTAGGGGTTCGCTTGACTTTGCGACTTCACAATTATTACGTGCTTAACCTAAATAAACTGATAATAAAAATATAATGCAAAAGTAAAGAAATAAGGTAGAAGTCTAATAAAAAAAAGTTATGAATAATAAATTAAAATTATTTATTTAGTAAAAAAATATTTATAAGTTAGGAACTTCCGTTTCTTTATTCCCTGAGTAATCCTGCCGGTAATCCTATGGACGGGAATATAATAAAAAAGATTATTACCTGTGGACTCTCGCCTTTAGTATTTTCTACACGAAGTGGAGAGGCCCATTTACTGCATGAAGGACCTAACAAAACAAATACAAGCGTTAGTTACGGTACAAATTTATTATTCTCATTTTTTTAATCAAAATATACTACTGTCTATATGAAATATGAATTTTATTTTGCAAAATATTATATTTAACACGAATATTTCTCAACTCAAAATATAGCATGCTATAATCCCTTTTCGTATAGTCAAGCTTGTTAAATAATTAAATAAAAGTATAAAACTTACCGTCAATAATTGTAAAATTTTCTTCTGGAATTGGTTGGGGGATATTTGGTGGAATATTTTCCTCTTCTTCTGTCTGCACGATGTCCGAAATATTTCCATTATTCTCAGTTTCCTCTTTGTCTGGAATCGTCTCTTCCGTTGTCAGCGGTGATGTACTGGTATCTGTAACAGTTGTTTACTTTGTTTATGTTATGGCAGCGATCAAGTTGCTGACGAGATGTATAAAAATGAGTTAGCCATGAGATGTCAAGAAGAATTGTTTCAGAGTTACGTAAATGTCAGAATGTAATATATAATAAAAATACATACGTTATCTTTACCAAGTCTCTTGAGTCCTATTTTTAAGTAATTATCTAGACTTAACATAAACCCACATACACAACATTGGCGACGAAGATTTTCGTTTAAAAAGTCTAAGGTAAAAAAATAAAAAATGGATGCGACTATGCAGGTGATGGTTGAGTTATTGAAAAAGCAACAATCACAAATGGAAGTGCTTTCTAATTTAGTGGAAAACGCTAATAGTCGGCTTACTAGTCTTGAAGTTAATCAAACGGGAGATCGTGGCCCTGAATGTCATCGTATTCTGGATACAGTGTACAGAAGAATGACTGATTTCAATTTTGACGCAGATGCTGATGAGTACTTTGATGTTTGGTACGCACGCTATAAGCCGTATTTTGATGAAGATGTCAACGATGTACCTGATGACGCGAAGACTCGTTTACTTGTATCTAAACTGTCTAAAGTGTGTCACAGACAATTTACACAAAATATTCTACCCAAGAAACCATCAGAACTTGATTTTACTGCGACTGTGGATCGCCTGATGCTTTTGTTTGGTAAGAAAAAGAGCATTTTCCGTTCACGTTATGACTGTCTACAGTTAACTAAGGATCCTTTGCACGATTACAAGCACCATGCAACAATTGTCAACTCTGCATGCGAAGAGTTTGATTTATCATCATTAGATACAGATAGCTTTAAAACGCTTATGTACATTGTTTCAATGAAGTCAAAAGAAGATGAAAATATTCGAGCTAGAGTGTTGTGCTTACTGGACAACGAACCAAAGCTACGCTAGATGACATTGTTGTTGAGATTGAAACGTATAAAGAACTGCTTGAAAATACGAAGTTAATTGGAGATTCATATAATATGTCAGTGAATTACGTTAAAAAGTCAAAATCCAAACTTCATACAAAGATTAGAGACTATAAAACAACACAGAAATGTTGGTATTGTGGAAGCGCCCTACGCATAATAGAGACGTTTGTCCTGCCAGAAACCAAACATGTAATTTCTGTAATAAAAGGGGACATTACGAAAACGTATGTAGACAAAAACAGAACTCTACTAAGAAGAAAAACGTCTCCGTCCACGTAGTCAATCGATCGGAACGCACGGCGCCGCGTTACCTATCGCTAATTATCAACGGACGCCGACTACGTCTACAATTAGATACTGGTGCGCAGCTAACTCTAATCACGCCGAGTTTATGGAGGAGTCTCGGCAGCCCCTCACTATGCACAACGGATCTTCCGCGGGCTGTCGATGCCAATGGAGACGACATCCACATGTATGGATGGTTCACTGCAAAAGCCTCTTATCATGAAGAAAGCGGTAATGGACGCTTCTATGTCTCCGACAAAATTAATGTTGTCGGGTTGGATTGGTTAGAGCGCTTTTCAACATTTAAAACATTTCTGGACAATGTATGCTGCCACCAAATTAAGACAGTCTCCTCCACATCGAACTGGAACAAAAATGAAGAAGAAATAAAATTTTACAAAGAGCTGCAAACACAGTTCGTTGATGTATTTAGCTCTTCGCTTGGACATTGCACAAAAGCGAAGGCAACACTCCAACTTCCCAAGAGGCCGCTGCCTTACGCCTCTTTGGAAATGATTGAAAAAGATTTGGATTGTCTAGAAACTAAGGGAGTTATAGAGAAGATTACGAGTTCCCGCTGGGCAGCTCCAATTGTCGTCGTGCGAAAGAAAAATGGAAAACTTCGTGTTTGCGCCGACTTCAGCACTGGATTGAACTCGCAGCTCAAGGATCATAATTATCCATTACCGACGGCCAGCGATATCTTCACTACACTAAATGGAGGTTGTTTCTTTACTACCTTGGATTTGGCAGATGCCTCCCTGCAAATCAAGATGGATGACTCCTCCAAGGAACTCATTGTTATCAACACACACCGTGGTTTGTATCGTTACAATCGATTACCTTTCGGAATAAAGACAGCCCCCAGCATTTTCCAGCAAATTATGGATCAGATGATATCTGGATTGCCCGGAGTATGCGCCTACCTTGACGACATCGTTATTATAGGTAAAACACTCGAAGAACATAATGCACATTTGCAGGCTTGTTTACAACGCATCTCAGACTTCGGTTTTCATCTCAACTTCGAAAAATGTAGCTTCGCACAGAAAAGCATTAAATATCTTGGACACATTATTTCAAGAGATGGAAGACGACCAGATCCAGCCAAGACTGCTGCTATCACTGAGATGCCACCACCGACGGACGTGAGCCGTCTACGTTCTTTTCTCGGAGCAGTTAATTATTACGGAGCCTTTGTCAAAGACCTTCATAACCTTCGAGCACCCTTGGATAATATGCTAAAACATAAAATCAAGTTTGAGTGGACTACGAAATGTCAAAATACATTTGACAAGATTAAAAAAATTCTTGTCTCTCCACTTCTGCTCGCACATTTTGACCCTGCTTTAAAATTGATAGTTGCTGCCGACGCATCGCAGTATGGAGTTGGTGCAGTCCTGTTACAACAATATCCCGATGGATCCCAGAAGGCAGTAGAGCACGTTTCAGCTACATTGAAACCATCGGAGCGCAACTATTCACAAATTGAAAAAGAAGGACTAGCCATCATCTTCGCTGTCAAGAAATTCTAATATGTCATGGGTCGAAAATTTACTCTGCTCACAGACCACAAACCACTTCTACACATTTTTAATAATCAGAAAGGTATCTCTCCTACCACGGCTAATCGTTTGCAACGTTGGAGCGCCTACTTACTAGGTTTTGACTTCAATATTGAATATCGCTCCACTACCGCATTTGGATGCGCAGACGTTCTTTCACGGATTCTTCCAGCCAGGTCAACACCAGATGATGATTACGTTATCGCCCAAATTTCAGCTGATTTTAGATACATCAGATTGGAGGACTGCAAGGCGATACTTTCTCATCTGCCAGTGACTTCCCAGAAAATCCTGCAGCACATGGAAACAGATGTTGCTATATCACATGCTTTTCGCTGTATTTCTTCCGGTAAATGGCCAAAGAAAACGGAAGACCCTCATTTCCGCGCACTAATGACTCGCCATCAAGATATTTCTATGAATGATGGACTACTACTGTTTCAGAAACGAGTTGTCATTCCAAAAACACTAATACAACCAGTATTAAAACAGTTGCATGAGGGACACCAGGGTGTTGTTCGTACTAAACAACTTGCACGTACACTGGTTTACTGGCCAAGAATTGACGAAGATATCGAAAATCATATCAAAAATTGTTCTCGCTGTTCTATGGCACAGAAAAATCCAGTTAAAACAAAGTTGTACTCTTGGCCAATGACTACTCATTGTTTTGAACGAGTGCATATAGATTATGCTGGACCACTTGATGGAAAATTCTACTTTATACTTGTTGATGCCCATTCAAAATGGCCAGAAGTAGTAGAAGTACAAAGGATTACTGCAAGTTTCACCATTGCCGTGTTGAAAAATATTTTTACTCAGTTCGGAATGCCCGAATTACTTGTATCGGATAATGGGACTCAATTTAGTAGTACTCAGTTCAAACAGTTCTGCAACCAGAATGGTATTTAACACAAATTTTCACCACCGTACCACCCACAGTCCAATGGACAAGCAGAACGGTTCGTAGATAATTTATTAAATAATGTTTTTATTTAAATATTAGATATTTACATAATGAAACCATAGACCAAAGTATAGATTACCTATAAACATTTTCAAAAAAAAATAGCTACACAGAGAGCTAGAGATAGAAAACAAGACGGAAAATCTAGAAGATCATTATCGTACAACTTCTTTTTAAAACAAAATCACGAAAAACTGCGTGTCTGTAAGGCGACATTTCTTGCCACATTAGAGATAGGTGACTGGGTGGTCTTAAACTGGTTAATAGCTGACAGTACCAAAGAAGATTTAGATGAAATTAGACCAGTAGAAGAAAAGAAACTGACCAAATGAAAAATGAAACTAGAAATGCAAAAAATCACAAGAGGAAAAGGAACGGACGAACTGAGGAATTGATGGCGAGACACAAGATGTTGGTTCAATTTTTACAATCACTTCCAACAGTTCCTTCACATTATTGTCGAGTGTCATCAAAAAAACTGTAAACATATAGATGAGTCAACCTATAACGACCACATTAAAAAAAAGGAAGATGCACGAAAGGAAAAAGAAAATGAGGAAGATAATGTGTTCACCATAGATCTTCAGTCCTTGCTACTTTGCCCAAAATCGAATGCATCTGGATTATATTATAAATGCAAATTATCGGTGCACATTTATACAATTTTCGACCAACAAACTATGGATGGATTCTGTTTTATTTGGAGACAGAGGGTGGGTTATCGGGTAATGAATTTGCAAGCATTTTATATAATTTTATATCTTTTCGAACTGATTTATAAAAAAATAACTGCAGAGTAGTATTCTATAGTGATGGGTGCACCTACCAAATCAGATGTTCTACTCTTTCAAATGCCCTATTGCATTTGGCAAAAATGTACGGAATCACAATAGAGCAAAAGTACCTAGAGAAAGGCCACACTCAGATGGAATGCGACTCTATGCACGCCGCTATTGAAAAACGTTTAAAAAACTGGGAAATTAATGTTCCTGCTGATTATGTGCGGATATGTATAGAAGCCAGGAAAAATAGTAAACCATACTCAGTGAAATATCTGGATCACACTTTTTTTAAAGACTTCAACAAAAATGTTATTTACAAATCAATACGCCCAGGCACCGAAAAAGGTGATCCCAAAGTAACAGATATTAGAAGTCTGAAATACTGTGCTGATGGAATATTTTATAAATTGAACTTCAATGACGACTATCTCCCTCTTCCTGTTCGACGAAGTCGTCAAAATACGGAAATTGAGCAAAATGATTTCCCAAACTTGTACCAAAGGAGGCTCAAAATCACTAAAAATAAATTCAAAGATTTACAGGATTTAAAACCGACCATACCCTCAGATTTTCATTTCTTCTATGATACAATATCACATGATATATAAAAAAGTTCTTATATTTTTTAATAGAAATATTTGTTTTACTTTTTTCGCAATATTTTATTATTTTTGTATGTTTAGGAAATAAATAACTCATGAATATTATTACAGTTTGTGTTTGTCTCTAAATCTCAGAAACGCGTTAATTATTAATTGCAATCGTACAAATTGCTGCATAATTATGTAACTCCAGCTACATTGTACGTTAACTTAAATATAAAACAAGTAACTCCAAAGTAAAATCACGTAACTCCTATAATAGAAAAAACCATATCAAGTAACTCCCTTATTTAAATAATAAATTACAAAAAAAAAACCACCTTGAACATATTTTTTGCAATACAATAAAACAGTTGTTACATATTCACAATAATTGTATTCAAAATAAAACAGTTTTTTGTCCCTCCTGTAAATTTTGCCAGGTTGGAGTTACCTGGTTTCACTATTAAGCCATCAAATAGAGGATTTTCGTATCATCTTGCCTAGTAGTAGCAACTGCACTATTGTAATACACAAATATTGAAACTAAAATTTGATTTTTTTTTTTTCAGATCAAAACATAATGTATATATATATATATATATATATATATATATATATATATATATATATATATATATATATATATATATATATATATATTTACATCTTACTATCATCCGAGCGTCTTTCCGAAAACCGGTTGTCGAGCGTCCGATTATTTTAAATGTTGTATAAAGTATTTTAATAGATGTTCGTACAAGTATATTCCAGAATTAACTTATAATAATTGATATTTTTATTACTAATAGCTTTTAATAAAATAAATTTCAATTTAATCATCATTGAAGCGTCCTTCTACATAGGTATCATTAGAGCGTCCGAAATATACAAATATATTTCATTTAGTCGCTTATACAGCGTCCGCTATATACATCTCTATATAATTAATAGATATTAAAGCGTCCAGCAATGTTGCCACAGATACTTCACGTACTTATGATTTCACTTCATTATTTGGTCTCGAATCAGGGCTACCTTGATTTATTCGTGCTGCTAAATGTCTTACGATTAAATAATTACCGTTTACCAATTATCAAAATTAACATAAATGATTGTACAGGGTGCTTCCGAAGTAGCCCAATTTAAAATATTAATTTAGAACCTCAAAACAAAATACTTCCAAAAGCTTTGTTTAAATGATACAGACTTTTTACACAGGAATTAATGAAGATATTGTTTATTTTTAAGTTTAAAAAATCGATTTCTGTTTTTATTTATAAATACTCCGATCAAGAAACAAGAAAATTAAAGGAATTTTTTTTTGTTTTGAGGTCCTAAACTCTTATTTTCAGTTCGGGAGCATCCTGATTAATAAAATGGTCGGTAATCTTATGCTCAACAAATTCAAATCATCATAGTTTAGGTTCTCAATAGTTTTAAAAGCATATAAGCTATTAAGAAAAAAAAACTACTAGCAATCATTATTGTAATTATACAAGGTTTTTCATATCTCCTCGGTAATGAGAAATTTGAATCAATTTAAAAAAATATTTGAGATTGGTTTACAGTTTACAGGAATACATTTATACAAAAAGGTTTATAAGAATAAATTGAGTACCAATTTCAAAACGATTTTAATCTAAAATTAGTTACCAAGGAATAAAACTAAGATATTTTATATGTAAAAATAACGAATAACTATATACATCAAATTGTAAGCGGACAACAAATTTCTAACACGTCCCGCATATCTTCATTTAAAAATTACTGCATTTTCACATAAAATTTGTAACAATTGAACTCCTGTCAAACTTAAGATTCTTCAAAATCAATAATTTATTAATTTCTCAGTTAATTTTCATGTTAATGTACATATGTTTTATACCATTTGAAACAGAAAAAAAATCTCTATTCAACAGTAATAAATACAACTTTGTGCTCTGCATGAAAATTGAAAGTTAGTATAAATTTCTCGAAAACTGTACGAGCTATGAAAATTTTGAAGACGGTTGTGAATTCTTCATAAAAAAGTGCAAATTAGAAACTTGTATAAATTCGCACAAAAAAGTTATAAGCCAAAAACGAAATTGGCAAAATTTACATTTTCGCTTCTATCTAGGTACCTGTGCATTTTAATGGAAAAACAAAAACACATCTAAGATGGTTATGAGGCAACTTTTTTCTAATTTAACCGACTTCGTATCTCTTACGGTTCTCGAGATCCCAATAGTGCGTATCGAAAAACGGACATCTGTATATTTATTAAAATAAATTGTTAATATTGTACGTTGAATACTAATATCAGAGGGACTTATTGGTTGATAATCGGGATCTTTCACGGAATCATCCTGATCATTATGAATAAAGTCAACGTCCTAAAATAAACGTTATAGGTTTTTACAATGGTTTTATTGGTATGGTTCTGTAATATTGTAAGTCGAACACTAACATCAAACAGACTTGGTTGATAACTGGGATCTTTCATGGAATCATTCTGATTATTCTGACTAAAGTCAACGTTTTTAAATAAACATTATAGGTTTTTACAATGTCTTAATTGGGTATAGTTCTGTAATATTATAATTGTATACTAACATCTGGGGGACTTGGCTGATAATCGAGATCTTTCACGGAATCATCCTGATTATTCTGATTAAAGTCAATGTCCTAAAATAAACATAAGTTTTTACAATGTTTGTATTGGGTACTAGTTCTGTAATATTTTTATTGAATCAACATCTCGAAACCAGTGTGTTGCCTTCTTCAGAATAAAAAAAATAAGTAAAAATTCTGAAGAAGGCGACACTGATGTAGAAAATAAATATTACAGAACTTTATCGAATAAAGCTTTTTTATTGTAAAAACGAGTTCTGAAAGTTTCTTCCATTATTATCGGTTCTTATTCAGTCATAATTATAATTAGTAATAAAAAATAATCTTAAGCCAGAAAAAAGTAATAATATGGAGAGTATTTATTGGATAAGTTTCTTACAAAAATATGTTTACTTAAGGCGATGTAAATTACATTTACATTTAATGAACATTTTTAAATTTGAATGTTATACTATGGAATTAACTGAAAATGTAGAATTTAATACTATACATTGAATATTTTCGTGACTTTTCGCGTTCAAATAGACAAGGGTTTCGATTTCATATTTTATTTGTTATACACGTAATGTATAATATGTTCCAAAAAATAGTGAAATATATCAGAAATGAACTAGTATCTATTTTGCCGATTTTTAATCAAATATGATTAATTGTAAAAATGAAAAATATACATGTTCGAAAGGGTGTTCGGTTTAAATCAAGGTGGATAAAACTACTAGTTTAAACCGACCTAGACTTTATCTAATTTCGACCAGTATTTTTTGTTGAATGACCATTTATTTGACAATAAGTTCTTCCCTATTAATTTTAGAATAAAATTGTAAATATAAAAGATGCATAGAATTAAAAAGCATATCCAATGACCACAATTTTATTGTTACAATACGTTCCTGTCACAAAATAGTGGTAAATTAAAATATTCATAGGTATTCAACCTGTTAACAGAGTACCAAGAGAAATTAAACAATCAGACAGACCCAAATAAATATTAATATTAATTATGGGGTGTAAGTTAGAATAAAAATTTATTTGCACTAATAAAAAACTTTTTAATTTGTAGAAAGTTAATTTATTATTTTTAATAATAATAAAATCAATGTAAGAATTAAAGTACAAATTGGTCCAACTCGAACTATACAAAATAATGCAGTTATTTGCTTAATTTATAATGGCATTTTGGAAACAGCTTGAAGATGGAAATTTCAATTTACGTCTAGTTCGTGACAGGATTATTTTATATCAATAAATTTAGGATCATTGCTTGCACTTTTAAATTCTAAACATCTATAATTAGTAAGGATAAACTTATCATCAAAATTTTACCATTGTATTTCCCATCAAACAAAAAATTGTAGAAACCCGGAACACAGATACACATAAGTGTAATTTTTACCTATGTAGAGGTTGAAACAATAATAAGAATTTATAAATAATTTTATTCAATTTTAACGTTTTAAACCGTCATTATTAACTCCATAGCAACAATTATAAGTAACTGTTTATTTGCTAGAGTTTTTTTTTTTAAGTCACTAACAGAATTTTAACTCACTCTGCAACAAATAATGCAGTTAAAATTACATGAGGTACGAAAATATAACCTTCAAATATTCGTATAACTTAAAACATGTTGCCAAATGTACGGACGCCCGTTAATCGAAAAACTGTATGAAATATATATTTTCGCAGATATACGCCGTTCAACACTAGCGACACTAGTGGGAAACGGCAGAACTGCAATATACGGTTTATGATTGAAATTATCCAAATATGTTACAATAAAGCGCCCAGGACAATTTTTGCCAAACACTAACAGATGGCATAAGACGTTGAAAAATGACCATTTTAACAGAGATACAATAGAGCGTCCGTATACGGACGCTTCATTGAAGGTGGACGCTTCAATGATGGTAAAAGATCAATTATATATATATATATATATATATATATATATATACATATATATATATATATATATATATATATATATATATATATATATATATATATATATATATATATATATATATACATATATATATATATATATATATATATATATATACATATATATATATATATACATATATATATATATATATATACATATATATATATATATATATATATATATATATATATACATATATATATATATATACATATATATATATATATATACATATATATATATATATATACATATATATATATATATATATATATATATATATATATATATATATATACATATATATATATATATATATATACATATATATATATATATATATATATATATATATATATATATATATATATATATATATAACAAAAACCATATTTAATATTGTCAACAGATTGCAATTTTTGGGAAAGATCTATTTTTCAAATTGGTAAATCTAATTTTGGAGAAAGGAGTTACTGCACACATATAAGATGAGAGCCGAGATTTTACTAGAATACGGCACCTTAAACATTATTAATGTTGATCGGAATATGTAAATTATGTACTGTTGTATTCCTATTCTACAATAATTATTACTATGTCAGCACGTCTTGCAGTACTTTTCCATTATGACATGCTTTGTAATAAAAACCCCTGTAACTAAGATAAGTTGTTCATTCTTTTCTGTATTCTCTTATCTCAACACATGTAATCTTGTTAATAATTTTTTTTTTTAATAATTTAAACGTAATTATTTAATTGGCGCAGTCACGGTAGGATCAGAGAAACACAAAAAGTAATTGTGTGGTGAATTTTAATTCTTTACTCTGATAAACCAATAAATCAATCGCAAACCAAGAAAAAATATATTTCAATAAAACCGTCTACAACGATCTGTGGAAAGATCACAAAACGCAGATCTCACGGAGAAATCAACTTTCCTTGGCAACCCAACAAAACCCAACAACAGAGAAATCTAGAGGAAGGAAGACTTGCTGTTCGATAACGTTCGATCACGTCTTCAGACCCAGGAAGAATCAGCGACCCGATGATGTCCGTAAAGCATCAAACAATAGTTGTACTATTTACAATAACGTTGTAAGTTAATATTTGTAATGTTATATTTATTTTTGCGTTACACAAAAGGAAACCTCTAACGAACGGTTAGTAATAAATGTATCGAGGGACCGGCACAGTCCCAATCACACAAAAAAACACAATGTCCGATAGTAATAGTAGTACAGAATCTGAATCTGATACTGAAGTAGAAAACACTACTCCTTTAAACAATACCGTCAAAAAAATAATTTTAAAGCCGAGTAGATTAAACGTGGCACATATTTCAAACATGGCTGTAACCAGACTTTCAGAATTAAAAAACCTGTCCGAAATTATTCCTCCGTATAATGGATATATTAAATTATTAAATAATTTTATCAGTGCCGTAGACGACGTAGAGTCTACACTAGAAACCGTTGTATTAAGTCCCATTCAAAAAACATATGTTTTTGGACTTATAAAAACTAAACTAACACACAGAGCTGCCGAATTACTTTCCGAGAACAAATTCGAAGATTGGAAAGATTTAAAACTTTACCTTACAACAAATTTCTGTGATAAAAGTACAGCCGAAACAATTTTACTGGAAATTTTGCAAATGAAAAATAAAACCAGCACAGACAAAACTCTAGAAATCATTTTTCAAAAATTTTCACAGTATAAATCAAAAATATTATTAAAAGAATATAATCAATTGCAGACGGATGCAATAATAAAAGAAAATCAAAAATTAGTAGTTTCACATTTCATAACCCTCCTACCCTTATCAGTGAGAGGATCATTTATCGTTAAACAACCTAGTACAGTAGAAGAGTGTGAATGTTTATTGAGAAATGAATTTAATTATTCACATCAAAATCCATACCAATCACCAATGTTAAAGATAAGCAGAATTTTAGTTTCAATATACCACCAAAAAAATCCCAGGCCAACAATTCCCATCCAAACTAATTCAATTTAATAACAATCAAACGCAACCAAAACCTTTTGCCTCTCGTCAAAACCTAAAAAAAATTACGAAACAAAACGGTCATTCCAGCCCAAACCAATGACACAGCAAACAAGACTTACTACTCAAACAATTAAGCAAAATTATAATCTCAACGAAAGCTCAGATGACCAATGTGAACAACCTGCTGACGAACACGAATACGTAGAACAAGACGATGACACTGAAAACGATTCTTTTTTAGAATTAGAGACAGAAATACTCGAACAAAACAAGTAATGTCTAGCTTAACATACAATTTACCGTCGTTACGAATACAAGACTATATTATTTTATTAGACACGGGTTCAAGTATAAATTTAATACATCCAGATTTAGTGAAATTCAAAAAAATTAAAACCTATGAAGAAAAATGTACGTTCACAACTGCAAATGGAAAATCTACTATTTCACATTTCGTAATACTGAAAATTAATAAAATTCCACTAAAATGTTACGTATACAAATTCCATAAAGAATATAATTTATTATTAGGAATTGAAGCATTTAAAAAATTAAATATCCAAATTTATTTCATAAAAATTCTGTTAATATACAAGGAAAGGAAAAGAAATTACAAACCGACTTCAAAACTAGTAAACAAAATAATAATATTCAAATTCGATCAGAACATTTAAATCAAATTGAAAAATCAAAATTAAAAATACTCATAAATAATTTTGAAGATCTTTTTCCAAAACGAACCTTTGTCATGTACAAATTTGTGCGAACATAAAATAATTGTTAATGACGAAACTCCCATCTACACTAAAAATTACAAACTCCCACAAATATACGAAAACAACATTGAAGAACATATTGAAAAAATATTAAGAGAAAAAATTGTACAGCCTTCTCATTCTCCATGGAATTCGCCCATTTGGATAGTTCCAAAAAAGTTAGACGAGATTAGTAATCGATTTTAGGAAAGTAAATACTCAAACAAAAGGCGACAAATTCCCAATCCCCAATATTGACACCTTATTGGATCATATCGGCAATTCAAAATATTTCACGACCTTAGACTTACATTCAGGCTTTCATCAAATTCCCATGGACAAAAACGATATCGAAATGACCGCATTCTCTACTCCATCCGGTCACTATGAATTTTTACGCATGCCTTTCGGTTTAAAAAATGCCCCCGCAACGTTCCAAAAGATGATGAACATCGCACTAGGAGAATTGATAAACAAAATTTGTCTAGTCTATTTAGATGACGTAATTATTTTTGGCAAAACTCTTGAAGAACATCTAAACAATATCAAATTAGTTTTCGAAAAATTAAGAAAAGCAAACTTGAAAATTCAAATTGATAAATCAGAATTTTTGCAATCTTAGGATATATTATTACTCAAG
The DNA here is from genome assembly GCA_951394225.1 of Harpalus rufipes. Taxonomy (NCBI): domain Eukaryota; kingdom Metazoa; phylum Arthropoda; class Insecta; order Coleoptera; family Carabidae; genus Harpalus; species Harpalus rufipes. The sequence goes on from OX596285.1 coordinate 31,499,159, forward strand.
ACGGAATTAAAACAGACCCAAAACAGAAAAAAATTAAAAGCCTGAACATCCCCAAAACAAAAAGGAAATTAAGCAATTTCTCGGTACAATAGGATGGTACCGCAAATTTATTCCAAATTTCGCTAAGCTCACTAAACCTCTTACCTTATGCCTAAAAAATGGTCGAAATATACACATTTATAACGAATCTTATAGAAAATGTTTTAACGAATGCAAAGAAATTCTTACTTCATCTTCCATATTACAATTTCCAAAATTTAAAAAAGATTTTATACTAACCACGGATGCCTCTGATTCCGCCATAGGATCACTTTTACTTCAAAAACATGAACACGGTAAAGAAATGTCAATAGCTTATTTTTCAAAAACATTAGGTAATGCCGAACAAAATTATAACACCATCGAAAAGGAATTATTAGCAATAATAGAATCAGTAAAAAATTTCAGACATTGTAGAAAATTTCTTATAAAAACAGATCATAGACCTTTATGTTGGCTATTCAATATGAAAAACCCTAACCAGAAACTCATGCGTTGGAAAATAGAACTAAATGAGTACAATTTCGACAGAATATTTACAAGGCAAAATGAATGTAATAGCAGACAATCTTTCTCGTCAACGTGACAAAACACAAATTCACAATAAAATCGGCGACGTAGCAGAAACAAAAACATTCGCTCATTGTATTTCTGAAGATTTTAAAATGAGTCAAGGATTAGCAGATCAAGTCAATAGAAAATTTGATACTAAGAATTTTTGTGAAAATACAAACGTAATAAATAAACATATTATTCAAAATTGTAATAATCAAAGAATTATCCAATTAATTACAAAGAAACTATTTTATGAGAAACCATCAATTAAAAACCTAGATAAACCATTAAGGCGAGACACTTTCCTGTAAAGATTCACTGTAAACAACACCTTACTATTTTAACGGTTGTGCTTATATTTTTGAATTTAACTAATTTATATTTTTTACACAGATTGTAGATAGTGTTAGGAAAGGGGGTATAAAACTATAATTTCGAAATAACTAATAGTGTTGTCCAAAAAAAAATCTAAATTGTTCAAATTTACACATTATTTAAGTTCGACTTCGCAATAATTCTAGTTTAAAATTTAAGATTTTGCTTCAATAGCCCCAAAAACAATAAAATAAATAAACGAATTCTTTAAAAAAAATGAATTTTCTTTGTAAATAGTACTGTAATAATTAATTAAGAAATGCATAATTTACTATTTATTTTTCTCTCGAGATGTCACTTGTAGAACTTTGTTTGAAGAGGAATTATTAGTCTCGCCCCGGTCCCACCTACTATCCCACTGTAGGGAGGTTAAAGGGGTTTGTGGGTTTTGTAGTGACCCAGACGGCTTTATTCATTTGTTTTGAAACAGTTCAAAGATTCGGATCGGCAAAAGTTAGCAAAGTGTGTTTGAGAAATTATGGCGAAAGGTGCCCGAACAGCTCGACATCCACGATTATCACAAGCGCGAAAATCAGTGAAAATTAAATTACCACGCGCAAAAATATGTTCAAATAAGAACAAAGAACATGGAACTGTTGTTTCAAATTTGGTTTCTAAAGAAAATAATGACAGAAGTTCTGTGGATATTGTAGAAACATCTTCTAGTACTCGTACTACATTTTTTGCTGCACGGTATATTATACCCTATATAAATTTCTGTTCTTGTGTATAATAATACTTAAAGGAAAAATAACTTTTCTGATTTTCAGACTTTATTTAATAGTCTGATTTAAACTGGCGTATCGACAATAACAATTGTCAGTTTAAATCAGATTACTCAATGAAGACTGCAAATTCAAAAAAATCTTTCTTATAATGTGAAACCAGTCGATTAATACTGTCCAATATGAATTTTATTATGTAATTTTAGTATTTCTGAAAAAGATATTGAAGAAAGTGGATGCAGTTTAATGAATACTGATGAAGAAAACCGCGAGTTTTTAATTACAACAACCAATGTTGGAAATTCAAAGAGCAGGCATGTATTTTTTACAATATTTGTATTTTGTTAGTAAAAACATTCGTATTCTTTTACAGTGAAAATGCAACAAAATCATTTTTTCCTGTTGGCAGAAGATTTATAGATGTGGAATATTGGTTTAGGACTTTGCTTAACCATAAACATAATGGTTTATTTGATTGCTCATTTTCAGACATGGAAATTACAAAAGAGTGTCAAAAGGGATTATTATCAGTCTTTACATTGAAGTGTAAAATATACAATTCTATATTGGAATTACATTCTGAGAATCCAATTTCTGAAAAATTGGATGTAAATACAGCAGCTGTCTCTGCCATTACTCTAACTGGTGGAGGGTACTCTCAGCTTGAAGAAATGACCGCTGTATTAAATATGCCATGCATGTCGAGTGATATGTTTTTAAAATGCCAAGATAAAATAAACGATGATATTGAAAAAAGTGCGTGGCTCCCGTTTTTTAAAAACTGGGATGGGCCGTCTACTGGAGATATTCGTAAAGTCAGCTATAGACGTACAAAAAAAACTAGATCACTTGTATACATAAACTGTCACAACAACTCTCTACAAGTCAATGTCGAAAAAACAAAAATACTGTGCTTTCACAAAGGAAAAGCGCCAACACGGAGATCCTTTTTATACAACAACAGTGAAATAGAAGTGGTGAGCAAATTCTCTTATTTGGGCATTACATTTTCATCATCAGGTAAATTTAACGCCACAATAATCGAGAGCACGAAGAAAGCAGATAAGCCAACTACAACGTAAATCAAATATTAGCTCGTGGCAAGTCAAATACATGGCAAGAAAAATCTATATTACTGAATACAATTGTAAATGCAACTGCACTGTATGGCTCAGAAATTTGCGGGCTACGATATGTTGACAACATAGAAACTCACTAAACTAGATTCTTGAAACGAATACTACACTGCCCGAAAAGTACACCAAATTACATGCTTAGGTTAGAAACAGGGACCAATCACATCGCTCATCAAGTATGGCACAGAGCATTAAAATGGTGGAGAAAATTGTTATCAATGGACGTCACACGCTATCCAAAAAATTTATATATGCGTTTATTAGAACTCGATGAATCACCTGGCAACAAAGTATACTTTAATTGGAGCACGCAAATTAAAATTTTCTTAAAGCGATGCAATAAAAATAATATATGGGTCAACCAGTCTTTAAATACAAACCAGTTAAATGATATAATCAATAATTTTAAAATAAAAATGCAGGAAAAAGATATACATACCGCAACAGTCTCAAAATATAATGATCATTATAAACTGTTAAATCAAAACTTCGAACTTCAACAATATTACAACTTTAAAATTACAATTTTAAAATTACGAATTTACCTTCAATTAAAACTATCTAATAAAAGGGGACTAACTATTTTTTACAACATAATATAAATTAGACTCCGGCACGATTTGCACTATTTGTAACCTCACTCATGACCAGATAGTTTGTATCATTTTCCTATTGAACGCCCAATATTCTCCCCTTTTCGCCAAAGTTATTTAACGATATTCAATATTCCTGAAATATCAGATTCAAACTTCCACACCATATTTCAAAATCCAAATAAAGAGAAAATCAATAATTTGTTTTATTGTTTAAATGCTATGAAATTAAGAAGCTTTTGCTTAAGCGAATAGGTCGAAAACTTCAATTTATTTGTTAATTATCATTACGTAGTTTAATTTATTGCTTGTTTACATTGTAAAATACATGACAAATCCTACTATGTAGGTAATCATTTATAATACTATTCGTGAATACTTTACTAAGAGTGAGTGTATTTGAATTGTTTACATTATTTACAGATTTAGACATAGATAAAGTAAACAAAATTTTTTTTCACGATAAATTCTTTAAAACTAAGGAGTTTTTGTCTATATGAGTAAACAATAGGTTCTGGAATGTACTGAAGCCTGCCATAAACCTGGATATTCTGTTATTTATGTTATTTAACTTTCAATTAGTTTACATACTTTTGCTAGAAAAAGGTTTAACAATTTCAAACTAATTTTTTGGATTATTTATTATTAATGTTATTTAAACTAAAGTTCTTGAATATGTATTATTTAACTTTCAATTAGTTTACATACTTCTGTTAATTAACTTATTATTTATGTTATTTTAAACTAAGGTTTTTGAATATGTATTATTTACGTTATTTAACTTTCAATTAGTTTACACACTACATACTTTTGTTAGACAAAGGTTTAACAATTTCAATCTTCTTTTTTTTTTGATTACTTATTTCTTATTTCAAACTAAGTTTTTTGAATATCTATTATTTGTCATTTAACATACAATTAGTTTACATATTTTTGTTATATAAAGGTTTAACTTTTTGCCTTTATTGTTTGTTATTTAAGCCACGGTTAGTTTATTAATTTTGTTAGATAAAGGTTTAGGAAATTTCATTTATTATCTGATATTTCACTTATAATTAGTTTACATACTTGTGTTATATACCTAAAGGTTTAATTCTTAGTTAATATTTGTTATTTGTTTAACTTACAATTATTTGTAAATGTACATACCTATGTATTATACATTGTTACTGATTTTGTCAACCTCCATTTGTATGGGTTTTTCCCGATACCAAATTAAATTAAATAAATAAAAATAATACTTCACTAAGATTGTCACACTAACGAAAGTATCGGAATATTCTTTCTTTTTTTATGTATTAAAACCATAGGTTAAATAGGTACAATTATAATAAGTACTTTATTATTTAAGTTTAGTTACTTTCTTGTTTGTGTTTAAAATTCATAATTGTCATATATTGTTAATATTTATCTTATTTTGTATTTGCATTGCCAATTCATAATTGTCATATATTGTTAATATATATTTTATTTTGTATTTGGGTTGCCAATCGTCATTTGTATAAGAGCTTTTTCTTACAACAAATAAACGAATTATTATTATTATATTTGTATTATTATGCACCAACAATAAAACATGGCCTAGATAGGATCTAGAGAAACCTAGGATTTTTTTGCCTAAAATTGTAGGGACCATATAAAATTTCATCTAGCAACGCTGGCGAGATATTCCTGTAAAACTAGAGTTTAAGCTCAATGCGTGGCTAAAATAAGTTATTGCTCCAGATCACACGTGTGTATATTGATGAAAACTAATTTGAGACCTGTGAGAAAGTATAATATCCCTAGGCAAACAGTTTTTGAAATGCTCTATAGCGACAGATAGTTTTTGTTGACATATTACTGTAAAACTAGAGTGTAAGCTAAATGCGCGGCTAAAATAATTTATTGCTCCAGCTCACACGCGTGCATATTGCTGAAAATAAATTGTGACCAGTGAGAAAGTATAATTTTCGTAGAAAAAGTTTTTGAAATGCTCTATATTGACAGATAGTTTTTGTTACGAGATATTCCTGAAAAAGTAGAATTTTAGCTAAATGCACGGTTGAAATACGAGTAATTTATTGCTCCAGCTCACACGCGTGTATATTGTTGAAAACAAAATTGTGACCAGAGAGAAAGTATAAATTTCCGTAGAAAAAGTTTTTGAAATGCTCTATATCGACAGATAGTTTTTGTTGTGCGATATTCCTGTAAAACTAGAGTTTAAGCTAAATGCGCGGCTAAAATAATTTATTGCTTCAGCTTAAATTTGCATCATTTGTTGCCGAATATAATTTGGCATTTAGCGTAATGGACCATTTGTCCGAAGTAATTAGAACTGGTTTTGTAGATTCCGAAATTGCCAAAGGATATACTAATAACAGAACTAAAGCACTGCAATTGTTAATAATGTAACTGGTTCCCATGGTTTTGAAAAAATATTAGGTACATTGTAGTACCTAATGTATTTTATAATTATTATTTTTTTACAGCCACGGATGCGAGCAACAACTTCACAAGTTTGCGAGAAGAAATACGTCCGTTAAAAGAATAAACAGGCTGAAAATTGTAGAACTGGATCGGCAGGTGGCAGCCAAAAACAGAGTTGGCATCTTGTTACATTCTAATTTCGTCGCTTGTTCCAATTTCCTTACTTTATATCTGCCATTCACTATTTTCCCTTCATAACCTTAAAATAATTTATTTTGTCATAATAAAATTATTTATAATAATTAATCATATCATAATTATGTAAGTCAATTTACTTAATTTTTCTTTTCAATTTTGTAACTTCATTTGTTTCAAATTTAAATAGTCCATTTTCAATTTATTATTGCAGTTTTCAGTTTTATTTTGATTATTTGTGACAGTTGTTAATTATAATTGTTTTTGCGACGACCGCGTTAAGCTGAGCGCTACGCTCATAACGTATTGTGACGGCGGTAAATTTTGAAATTACTTGGTAAATAAATAGATTTAATTAGGTTTGGTATATTGTTGCATTAGTTTATTTATTTATTTACAGCAATTATTTACAACTATCCTATTACCCTTAAATTAACCCTATCCTATACTCAAAATTATGAATGTAACACACGTTTTATTTACGTAGTTTTGATGATGAGATAATGAACCAGTTCGAGATTCCGGGAAAGCTAATAAGGCTCACTAAATTAACCATGCAAGAAACAAAAGCACAAGTAAGAATTTAAAATCAATTAACGGAATCAATAAACATCACGAGGGGACTAAAAGAAGGGGATGGGCTGGCCCCAGCACTTTTTAACATTGTACTTGAATACGTAATAAGAAATCTCTCGGAAAACAGTGCTAACCTGCTGACAAACAAAGCTACGCAAATAGTTGCATACGCGGATGACATCACCATTATGTCACGAAGAATTTCTGATGCAAAAGAAACTTTCATAGAGCTGAAGGATAAAGCGAAAGAAGTAGGGCTGGCAATTAACACGGAGAAAACAAAAACACTCACGCAGTCAAAAAAGATAAGAGCAATAGATAATCTAACAATAGAAGATGAGAACATAGAAGCGGTAGAGAACTTTACATATTTGGGAGTGAACATATCGAGTAACGGCTCGGAAAAATCAGAGAGAATAGTCTCAGCCAATAAAGCTTATTTTGCCCTAATAAAAACATTCAAGTCAAATGACTTACACTGGAAAACAAAGCTAAGAATATATGACTATCATAAAACCTATTCTATGCTATGGCAGCGAAACATGGACCATGATCAAAGGAGATAGAGAAAAAATAGATAAGTTCGAGCGGAAAATTCTAAGGAGAGTGTTAGGGCCAGTCAAGGAACAGGATGGTTGGAGAAGCAGATATAACCATGAACTATATCAAATATATGAGGAACTACCAGCATCAGGCTATGTAAGACAACAACGATTGCAATGGGCGGGGCATGTAATGCGGATGAATGAAAAAGAAATCCGAAAAAGGTTCTGAATAGTAAGTGGTACGGAACTAGGCCAGCAGGACGACCGAGAAAGAGATGGGAGGATAACGTGACGGAGGATGCGAGGATGCTCGGCATTAGAAATTGGAAAACAACAGCGATGAATAGAGAAGTCTGGAAGAGCAAGACGGTGGAGGCCAAGGCCCGATTTGGGCTGTAGAGCCATAGGAGAGAGAGTTTTGATGATGTGCACGGTGCGCAAGGTTATTGTTACCTTCTTTTTCTCTTTCCGTTCTTCGAATATCCGGATTTTAAGATATTTTCCTGTTTTAAGTAAAATCCGGTCACTTATCGTAAGCAACTTCAAGCGGGCGAACGTTTTGGCGAAAATCTCAGAGTTGCGAGTCTTAAGGCACTTTGAAGTAATTTCGGTCGAGAGTAGAGTATTCGATGTGAATATTACCCTAGTTTGGGGATCAGTTCGCCGGATTACATATTCCGATGTGAGGTTTTGGTGATTGGAATCAGTTTTGGATAACCTACTCCGGAATTCCCACGGGGGGATCAGTTTTAGTGCACGTGATTCGTGACTCGTCTTATATAAACTTTCCACCATCTCGCCAATGGCTGAAAGCATCGTTAGGTGATTTTCATCTACCCAGAACCTCCACGCCTCTCGAGTTATTCGAGGCGAAGCCCATCTTCGTGTTATCCCGTTATGTCCAGAACACCAAGCCATCTTTCAAGTGAGAGCTGAGGAAGGCGCTGGATCTCTTAGTTGCAGTCCATTTCATCGACACTGGGGAGTGCAGCTAAGTGAAACGAAATTATATTACTTGGGTTTAGTGGTATTATTTTTTATGTGTAATAATTAAAAACTTGGTTAGTAGAAGTAACGAGTATTTTTTTTAATTAGGAGTCATTAATTAGTTTTTCGTACTCACTACCTAGAAACTAATGTTTCACGCAGCCAACTTACAATCCGAAAGGCCATATTCCCGTTATTGTTTTACTTCCGCGCACTAGTGTCTCAATGGAAACTACTTTGATCGAGTAGCTTAAAAGGGTTATTATCTTTTTAATTTTTTTACACAATACAACAAATTTAATATAAGAACAAGATAATTGAGGAAAATTAGTTGAATGAATAAAAATTATCTAAATTAAATTAGAAAATTCATTGCTAATTTTGGTATTTTAATACTATTAACGCTATGTATTAGCAAATTAAAAGAATGAAACGAGAATGAAGAGCATGGCGGCCATAATCTATGCTGCACACATTAAAGATATATAACAAAATAAGTTTATAATTTTATCGAAAATTAACGATTTTCAAGCATTAAAAACCAATAATAATAAATAATTTATTAATAATAAATTTGCCTACCATCAGTGGCATCTGTTGGAGAACAATAATCTGTCATCTGTCCAATATCAAAATAGAACAAAACCTTAAATTTAAATTATCAGATATTACACTTACACTGACAATTAAACTACCAGTAAAATAGAGGCATGTGCCGGAGATTTTTCTTTATTTAATTATTTGAAAAGTTGGTAAGTACAACATACAATATGCGTTAGAACTTCTGCTTAATTTAGTTTATATTTTATTTACGTACTGAATTACAGGTGAATTAATACATTTGCCAATTATGGTCAGTTAAAAAACCGTTTATTCGTTGTCTCCGGCCTTAAATTTCGGGAGGCGTACAAGAAATATCAGAATCAGACATTTTGACAACTTTTAATTCTGAAAAAATATGCAAACAATTATGTTTCCGAAATCAACAATTTACTTAACAACCGTTGCTATGAAATTGCTGCCGTGCTATTTACTTGTATATTTGCGAATTTTGTACAATTATGTTGACATTTATACTCTATTAATAATGATTTTGTTCGTTACAAAAAGTATTGTACAAACTTCTTGCGGGAAGACGTCATCCACGCATTCGCGCAAATGAAGCCCTCGCTCGCAATCTCGCTCGTGCCTCAAATAAGCGCTCATGCGGGATGAGTGTCTTCCCGCATTTAGTATGTAAATAACTATTGTTTATTTTGTAAGAGGACATTTTGTCTTGAGCTTGCTTACTATTGTTAATTTTTTATTGGGTATATTGTTGATACGTACCCCTGTTTCTTTATACCCGGTTCGCTTCCCAGTTGGTCAACCTACGGTCTGCGGAGTCGATACGCTAGGTGTGCGTTGGATAACTGAACCCCAGAGGTTGCGCTACGGACAGTTCAAGATGAAGGTTTCATTGTTTTTACATCTTTTTGTAAAGGGTTATGTTCTAGCGCCGTGTACCCCATTTTGACCTTCAGTACTAATTAAATTGTATATTTTACATTTAATCTACCTATACCATGTTGTATTTTTATTTTATTCAATAGTGAACCAAATAAATTTTGGCGCCCAACGTGGGACCGCCAGGCGTGACCAGGCGCGGCAAGTCGGCCAGGCTTGGAAAGTCTTTGATTGCAAATTCCTATTTGGTGTAGCTAATTATGCTGTTATATTTTTGAGTTCGGGATTTAGATTTTGGGAACATTTGGGAAAATAATTAGGCTCTGAATTTCATGTAGTTTTATTGTTAGTTGTACATTTATTGTTCCTTTTTTTTGTTCCTTGTACATTAACAAGAATTTTTTTGTTGTGAATATTTTTGTCACTTTTCTTTTATGAAAACTTCAAGGTTGAGTAAATTCAACATGTCATTTCCCGATTAGCGAGAATCGAGAGTAACGATGACGACATTAAAACATCGGTAAAGACCTCAACGATTAGGGCTGAAGAAAATAGACTGCTTCAGAAAAATGATGAACAAGAGGAACGTCAGAGACAAGCAGAAACGAAAGTAGAATCTACAGTTAACAAAAAAAGCGACACCACCTGTTGTAAGGAGAAAACAGATTCCGGTAGTGCACTATCAAGTTCGATGGGAGGTTAGTGTTAATACATTTTTGTAAAGGGTAACGTTTCCGTGGTATGATTTCGTCAGGCTATTAAAAGAAGAATACGAGCCATTTCACTATGAAATGGCGTTATGGGATGAAATTAGGTTGGATACAAGGATCGGATGAAACGATAGATGCCTATATGGCGAATGTGATAAATTTGGTGAACGTTACAATCTTTTAAATGTACTTCGTTTTTTGGACGATGTAATTCGACCCAGAAAGTATGGTGCATTTCGATAATTTAAAATACCTTTTAAAAAATTATATTAGTTTACATCATTTGCTTCTTGAGGCCCCTACAAAAGAAGCTCCAGTAGAATAGGCCAGAACAGCTTAGTTAGCATCACACGAGTCTGTGATTTGCGATGAAGCGGAAGAATCGGAATCATATGTATTCAGGCACTATTTACCAGTTACCGTGGTACCAGAGGAAGAAATGTCGAGCCCGACGATGTCGCCGATAATCGAAGAAATTTGTGCGAGTGTAGCACCAGCATCTAATATGGAAGCAGCACCTTTTCCTTCCTCATCTTTATTAAGGGAGAAAGAACCTTTTACTCCTCGTTCCACTCCGATTGGGGTACAGAAAGTCCAGAAAAGAAGAAAGCAAAATCCTGAGCTAGGAATGCAGGACATCTTAAATGCTATGAGTTCACCTGTGCAAATACCTACAACTATGCAACCACAGGATGATTGGCCCATTCGACCCAGCATCAAACAATTTTGTAAATACCTAGGGCAACGAATAACGAGATGCCAGATAAAACTTCAAAGGAGATAGAATATAAAATTTTAAATTTATTACAGAATATTGATGAAAATTTAAAAATATATGTATAGAAATTTTCATTTTATTTACATATTTACAAAGTTTTTTTCTTTTCTTTTTTGTGTATGTACATACTATAATAATAAATTATTATATGTCTGTATTATTATGGTACTATATTTTCTTGCCATGGTACTGCTCCAACAGAACTTGTCACGTACGCTTTCACTGCTTCACTAATTTCGCTAGCTGTTTTTGGTGCGTTGCGTCTTCTTCGTAATTGTCTTGCGTCTTTACCAATATTATCTTCATAACCGACTGGACAATATTTTTTTTTTTTGTTTCGGTATTTCAGCTTCTGTTTTTTTAATGAAATTGTGAAAGCAAACTGCTGCTTTTATTAGTGCATCTGCCGTATCTGGATAAGCTCATCCAATTCAAACGAATACTCCAGGTGTGTTCAGTTGATGTCCTCCTTGGATATGGGACCTCTGGAGCTGGTACTGTGGTCCCCAACCTATAGTACCGTGCTACTTGTGTATTAATTGAAGTAGGAGGTACCGATGACTTGAAGGACTACATAGGAATTGGTCCTAAAAACGAAAATCTTGCAATCTTGCTCGGGATATCTTGGTGAACTCATTGCAGAGTTTAAAAAAGATGTCATATGTTGTGAAGATGGTTACCAGAAATTAAAGGAAATTGAAGAAAATGTAAAGAATGTGCTAGATGGGTCTGGATTAACTAACCTAATGTCGAAATTCCTTGCTGGCTCGGAAAGGGCTGAGGAGGAAAAAACTGATGATGTTGATGACGACTTCGTCTTCCAACGATGATGATGATGATAATAGAAGGCCACCACCTGGACCAACCGGAAGGAAGACAACGAAGGGAGGACGTATTCTTATTAATTTGAATATTTTGTATCGTCACAATTATTCTGTTGTTCCAAAAATATATGCATGTAATGTATAAAATATAAAATGCCAAAGTAATAAATTTAAATATAAACTAATACACTCAATTAATAGTACAAGAAAATAATCATACACAAAACACATTGAACGAATGTTATTATATCCAACTCAATTGACAGTGCTCTAGTGAATATTGATCTGTGGTGTGGTTGCAATAATTTATCACTTAACCAAAATAAAACTAACATTATTAAATTTTTCTTAAATACGGTGAGTCAAATTAACATTAATATTAACAACACAGAAGTTAACAGTTGCAAATCAATTAAATGCCTTGGAATACTTCTTAATCATAATTTAAAGGGCACTGCTCAAGTTGAAAGTTTGTTACCTAAATTAAACAAAGCTTGTCACTGTTTAAGAATGTTGTGTCAAAAGTTAAATTTCTCAGCCTTATTTAATGTTATATTTTAGTTATTTCTATTCTTTAATAAACTATGGCATTATTGTTTGGGGTGTGTCATAAAGAAGTAACGAAATCTTTGTACCTTAGCACAAAAACGTGCTATAAGAATTATATGCAAAATTGGATCTAGAGAGTCATGTCGTGGTAAATTCAGAGTTAAATTTGCTAGGTTTCCCGGCATTATACATATATGAATTATTAAAATATGTTTTCAATAACTTAAATAAGTTCAGTTTTGTTTGCTCTACTTATGATACTAGGCAAATAAATATTGTTACAAATACCACGGCATAAAACTACTTATGAGCAATATACATACTACAAAGGAGTTAAAATATATATTTGCTTGCCACAGAGCATAAAGGATCTACCGAAAAAGCGAGCGCTTTCTACCAAGAACCTATTAATTGATAAATAATACTATTCAGTACAGGAGTTTTTTGCTGATTATTTATCTATGTAAATTTGGTTTTTGAAATTTTCTTCTAGTAATTCTAATTGGGATTTTAATTATTCTGGCAATATATTACATTATGTATGTTCATTTATGTAATATTTATGTTTAATTACTTTTTTTCATATATTTTGTAGATTATTTTCTGTCACAAGGAACAGTAGACAGACGTCACTGAATTCGTTGAGTTTTTGCGAATGGTAATATATATTTTTTAATTTATTATTGATTAATTTTAACTCTTTAGTTGATTGTTTGGTTAATTATTAATTTATTATTATTAAACTAAATTAATACAGTCATATGTTACAATAAAAACTACTTTGAGTTAGTCTTTTGCTGCTTACTTTTCATGATATTTTATATGACAGTAACCAACCTATTGTATTTGTTTTTTTGTAATTTGTTACAGGAAAATGAATTACGAGAAAGGACAAGCGTGGTTACAGCAACTTGCAGACGAGATGTTACTTGATACTGAGGAAAATAAATTGCAATATGACGACGACAGCGATGATGACGAGAATGACCACATTGAGCACAGAGATGAAGATTCGGAAAGCGACCAAGAATTTGATAATACAGAAGTTTGTTTAGAAAAAGAAGAGGAAATAACTGAAAAAGAACTGAATGAAGAAGAAGATACTATAGTAGAAGAAAACAAGACGTCAAAGGAATCTGAAAACTATAAGCGAGGTCCATTTTTTATCGGGAAAAACAAAAGTACCCTATGGATCAAGCATTGTCCACCAATGAATCTACGATCCTATAGGGCTAAATCAAAAAATATTATTACTCAATTACCGGGTCCTAAAGTTCCTACACGAAATTTGACTGACTTTGTGGAAATCTGGAAAAAGTTTTTTGATGATTCTGTAATTGAAACTATCGTTACATGTACGAATCAGCACATAGAATCATTTGCCCGAGGAAATTATGTCAGAGATACATATACGAAGCTTACTGACGCCACAGAATTAGAAGCACTGATTGGCGTGTTGTACCTAGCTGGAGTAAAAAAGATGAATCGACTCAATTGTGAAGAAATTTTCAGCACCAGTGGAGACTCACCTGAACTGTTTCGCTTGACAATGTCACAGCAACGTTTCAGTTTTCTGTTGAGACATCTTAGATTTGATAATCAAGAAACAAGAGAGGCAAGAAAAACTACAGATAAACTGGCTCCAATTCGCGACGTTTTCCAGCAAGTAAATGAAAACTGTAAAAAAAATTTTAGTCTGTCTCAACATGCAATAATAGACGAAATGTTGGTAGCGTTCCGAGGAAAATGTACATTCAGACAGTACATCCCTTCTAAGCCAGCTAAATACGGCGTTAAGATCTTCGCATTAGCAGATGCAACAATGTTTTACACCGCAAACATGGAAGTTTTTGTTGGCAAACAACCCAAAGATTCCCCATACGCCGTTAGCAACGCTGCGATTGCTGTAGTAAATAGGCTAGATGAGCCTATCAGCGGAACTCGTAGGAACCTTACTACAGATAACTGATTTACCAGCATAGAACTGTGTGAAAAATTACTAAAAGAGCATAAGTTAACTCATTTGGGAACAATTCGAAAAAACAAGAAGCAGCTACCAACACAGTTTTCAGTGGGACAAGATCGACCAATCCCATCTAGTATGTTCGCTTTTAGGGAAAATTGCACTTTGGTGTCATATGTTCCAAAGCCTAAGACAAATTTCCTGTTGATTTCTAGCATGCATGACGATGATCAAATTGACCAGGAAACGCAAAAGCCCGCGATGATCCTTGAGTACAACAAAAGAAAAATTGGAGTTGATATGATCGACCAGTTATCTTCAAACTATAATGTAGCGCGCAATACCAGGACATGGCCTATGGTTGTGTTCTATGCCATGCTTAATGTGACGGGAATTAATTCATTTGTAATCTACAAATGCAATGAAAAACAAGATAAAAGTGTCAGAAGAACATTTTTGACCCAACTTTCCATTGGTCTTACAAGAAGTCACATGATAAGAAGACAAGCAGATCAACATATACCACGTCCTATCCGGGAAAATATACAGTAACTCTGCAAATTACCAGCTGAATTTCAACGACATGATGAATCACCACCACGTAGTGGTCGCTGTAAAGTTTGTACGTCCAAGCAAAACAGGAAAAAGAAGTATTATTGCAAAGTGTGCAAAAAGTTTCTTTGCCTGGAACATGTAAACATTATCTGCAGTAATTGCTTCGATGAAAAAGTGTCTTTAGATTACACAATAAGTGCATTTTGTTTTGTTTTTCCTAGCTATACGTTTTTTTATGTTCATATTTTTGTTTGTGATTTTGCAGACACCATAACTGTCTGTTTATCTTTAAGGATTTTAAAATAAACATATTATTTTCTTATTAGCCCGTTGTTTTATTAATAATATCAATAAAAAATTATATACCCCTATTTAAAGATGTGCAGGACCTCATAAAGTTATATCGGTCTGATGGACCGACGTCACCAGTGTTGTTACATTTTCGCACGTCACCACCAGAGGGTTAATTACTTTTTTTTCATATATTTTGTAGATTATTTTCTGTCACTGTATTAAAATTTATTATTATAATTTTGTACAGTTATGTATTAGAACAGTATTGCTGAACTCTCGCTTTTGGTCTACTTTTTGATTAGTAAATATTATTATTATTATTATTATTATTATACTTTTTACAAATTTAAATATAATATTCAAATGTTATCATCTAATAATTATTTATGTTATAGTAATAAATTAAATTATAACGTTTAAGCATATATAATTTATACTTATTAAAGTATCAACAATAATATTCTACTAACCATTTCTTTAATATTAATAAATCGAAAGTTACTATTGAATTATTTGAATTAAAATAAGTATCTTTAAATACTAAATACATTATATTATCACCGCATTTTACACATTGCTGAGTGTGTCAATCTGCTTTTGTACACAGATATCGGTAATGATGAAATATCTGTACCGTGCGGGCGCTTATCAGGCGTCACCTCACGGGCACTGGCGTGGGGAGTGCACCATAGGGGTCAACTTTGTGCCATTAAAATTCGAAGTAATTTTTGGCGCCGGTCGGGATCGAACCCGGATCCCCAGATTCGCGACCACACACTCAGGCACACGGCCAAATACTTTTTAAATTAATTATAAATTTATGTTAAATATATATTTGGTTGGCCATATTCAATGTAATTTTAAATTAAAAATTAATGAACATCATTTAACAGGAAAAAATGTTTTTCTCAGTGCATGCATTACTCTGATGATTCATTTGATGATTCTATAGCGGATCCCGATTATGTTTTGAGTAAGGACGAGAGTACTAAGCGCACAAAGGTAAAATACTACTTATTATTCAATTTTAATGAATTTTTAACGTTTTGCGAAGGAAAATTTTCATATAATGGGTTCTATATATAACATGTTACATAAATTATATGTTATTAGAGCAATTGGACATTATTAAATACACTAGATAGGAAAAAGGACCAGACTTAACATCTAACAGCGAATGAAAATTTAGATAAAACTTCACCAGAATATGCTTTAGTAGAATCATTTGATGATTCCACAGCGGATCCAGATTATAATTTGAGTGAAGACAAGAGTATTAAGCGTACTGGGGTAATTTTTTAAAAGTTATTTAAATATAGTGAATTTTGATCAATCTGTGATCAATTATATAATCTAGAATGTTTTGCTTTGTAATCCTAAATTAATTATCATTAGAGTAAATAATTTAATATATGTGAATCCCCTTCCTTCTTTGGATGAAAGCATGTGATAATGTATGCGAGTGCAGAAGTGTGCGTATTGTGCGTAGGTGCATGTGCATTGTGCATGTATGTTTAAATGAATGCGATTGTTTGTCCGTATAAATGATATTGTACACTAGTATGTGCTATTGTGTATATTCGTTTGTGTGTACGTATGTGTATGTAACAATGTGCGTGTGTACATGTCTGACCAAGCGTATGTTTGACAGCTTATGTGTGCGCATTTGTACTTGTTGGGTTCTATATTACAAGTAATGAGAGAGTGTACGCAATGTGAATTAGTGTAACAAAGCAAATAATTTACTGCCCATTAACTCTTCGTTAGTCGCGTATAGGTCCAGCGGAGCATTGCGGTGCAAATTTGTTTATATTTTCATATGAAATTTAGATGTAAGGTTGTGTCTTTATGGTATTTAAAAAAAAATCTGGCTGCTATCGGATATATGATGACAGTCAGTCTGTCGGGAATGTAATCATCTTTCCATTATGGATTATACATGTCTACATTGTTATAATATATTTTTTAATTAATGTGCGTGTAGATAATATTACAACATATGTGAAACATGACAAATTTTTAGCGCATTGTTTTCATAATTTTTGATTTTTTTTTCAGCAAGTTATTGAGTTTCAAAGCCGACTGACTAAACTATTTTTCCTATTGTACAATTGTTCGCCAAAGAGACACTTCGATAAATATCTTACAAAAATGCCTAACAAAAATATCTAAATATTCAATTCGGATCGAGTAGAGAGTATTTGTGGACCTATTTTATTATTAAGTAGTGCGGGGAGTCATAATGTGCTGAGATAGAGTACATTTAGTTCAGTATATATATAACGTATTCCAGGAGGCGTGTCCTGTGCTAGTGTTTAGTACATTTAGTAACACTGCTATCGGGCAACCATCTTGTATATCGAAATGTATCTTCACCAAATATTTATAAATAATACGTACTATTATAGCTAATTCCATTGTTTAAATTTAATTGTAGAAGCTCTGCAATTTAAATTTGATATATGTATAAGTAATATATAAGCGCACGGATCCGCTGGCCCCATTGGGACTAACCAAGTTACACTAGATCACGTATCTAATCGACGGTTAACATTATCATTCCAGAACACTTCAGTGTCTACTCGTCAGATTAAAAGGAAATAAAGAAAGAAGAAACAAATTAAACGACAATAGTAATCCTTGACGGTCAAGTCCAGTTTTATTAAATGAAAATTCTATAAAATTTAATTCAAGCAAATATAAAAATAATGGTACACACAGAAAAGGAAATAAAGGAAATATTTTTGTTTCTATTGCAAAACTTTCGTTTTAAATTTTTCAAGACATATTACACGAAATCATACATACGAGACCGATGTTCAAAAAATACTATCATTTCCCATGGGAAGTATTGAGAGAAAAGAATATTTGTCCTTACTAAGAAAAAGAGGAAATTATTTAAACATAAATGACTCTCTAAAACCCGGTTTTTTTTTTTTTTTTCATAGATACATTCAATGTATGTGAAAATCGTCAGATGAGAAACATAAAAAATACAATTATAAAAATACATATATGTACATTAAACGACCAACTGTATCTGAAACCTAACTGCATTGTACTAAATGCTTAGGTTTTTATTCAAAAAAACAACTCTGGCGTAACAAAAAATATTGCTTTAAGGAGGGTAATAAAAGCAATCTATCATATGCACAAAATTATCTCCTGGAACATTTAAGAATTGATTCAAAATTACAACACACTTCCCACGAATGAGAGCAGACGAAATATCGTCAGTAGCGAAAAAGGAAAAAAACACTTAATGTATATTGCTTCGCGTAAAATGAGAGAGTTGGTAAAACTTTTAATAGAAATGCGCAATAAAGAACCAGCTATTATGAATCTATTTCACGCATTAAAACCGAAGTATTTCGATTTAATTATTGCAGCAACTAAAATTGTGACAGTATGACGAAGAAAAAGATTATTATAAATCACCCACCCATGCATTAAATATAAAAACGTCATTGAAACACTGTTTGCGAAATAGCTATTATATATGTCTTAAAAAGAAAAGAAGTGTATGCTACCACACGTGCGGTAGAAGCAGAAGCTGATATAAAAATTGTAATTCATCTAATAGATTCGCAATGGCGATTCGAAATTTGTACCTAGGCAGGTATGAATATTAAAAAATGGTTCCATTGCCCAGCGATCTTAAAATATTGAAAGAATATCTTATTACTAAGATTAATTCAGCGGTAGCACTATTATCTCAGAAAAACACACAAAGAATCTGACATTTTATTAGAAACGGTATTTTGTCGAGTAATTCTTCTACATATGAAATGACCTGGAGAATTAGAAATGCTACTACTACATGTGTATGAAAAATCTCAGAAAAATTATGAAAACTACGAAGAGTTTTCTTCGGTTTTAAATGCTTCTGAAAAGATTTTAATAAAAATATTTAAAAGAAATGTTGTACGAGGAAAGAGACGGCGAGGTTGTTCCTGTTTGTTTAGTCCAGATGTACAAGAATACATAAATATTTTATTAAAATTTAGAAAAAAAAATGTAAACAAATATAATATTTACAACTAAACCAATATCTGGATATAAAACGCTCAAAAAATATGCTTCGACTTGTGGAGGCAAAAATCCTAATTCAATAACTGCTACAAGATTACGATTTCAGTTCTGTGCCTTCGGCTTCACCTTTCGGAGATCTCTATCGTATCTTTCGTGTGTATTGTCCTATCTAGTACCTATAAGAGTCTTGGGAAGAGAGTGGTGGTGGCTAAATACCCCACCCTCCCAGTGCCGAGGTGCCGGCTAGTAGTTCGTTGAAGGCGAACCGATGGTCATCAGTACACTGTCGTTTTCTTTAGTATGTGTTGCTATCCCCTTACGTTTTAATCGAGGTAAGTACTTCTCTTTTACTTTCAGCCCGGGAGAGTCAGCAGTCGTAAGACTCAAGAGTCGCAGCCGCAGCCGTACGGCTCGTGAGACGCAGCCGCCCGACTTGCCGTCGTCGGTTCAGGGAGCCGCAACGGCTCGTCAAAGGCCGCAACGGCCTAAGTCAGTCTCGTCTAAGGCGAATAACTCAGCCTCCTTGGCTCGTTGAAGCTCCTTGACGGAGCGAAATTACCTCACTCCTGGATTCTAGTCTTCGAGTTTTTGATGGCCACTCTGTTTCAAATGGCAGTATCTATAAAAGAACACGTTACCCTTGGCGAGCTACTTGACGATTCAGCCGCAAATGAAGAAGATGATGTTATTTTGAATAGGTTAAAACTGCTAGCGCAGAAAACCTTACCGAATGGTTGGACTAATTGAGAGTCTATTAATCTGGACAAAGAGGCACTCTTCGGTAGCAACTTTGAACCTCAAGATACTAATTAAGTCAAGATTTGCCCTGCCAACGGTGGGCATTGCTAAAGCCTTCAATCCTACAGCTACTCATCTGTCAGAAAACATTATAGAGATCTTAAGGTTAAAATGTTAGATTGGTCCTTTTGCAGGGCGCTCATTATGAGCCCTCCTTGTATTACCAATAGATTCAAAGGGTCGATACACCAAACCGACCTCTTTCTCAGCGCCATAAGCCCATTTAAACATCTTTTCATATCGAGGAAGCAAGCCTCAGAAGAGCTCAAGCAGGCGTCAAGTGACGAAGAAGGGTTGGAATCAGTTTCAGGTGATAGGAAGAGGGACAATACGTCTGGCGAGAGTGGTCCCATCCCCAAGAAGTCAAAATTAGAAGAACTTGAGGACAAGATGAATTTAATGTTCACTTTTCTTTGTCAGAAAATCGAATCACTAAAAGACGGTCCTTCCTCGGGGGCCAGACGTCATGAATCAGACGAAGAAGATTCTGGAGACGATATAGTATCTGTAGTGATCAAGTTTGAACATTATTTTATATATTTATATTTTATATATAGATCACTATGAATATTTGTTTTGGTTGATTTGTTTCTCATGGATTATGGACTAGTTACTGTTTTGTAAGATATCAAAAAGACTTTCATAATAAAATCTAATAATTAAAATTTATGCATAAAACTTTACATTGGTGACCCCGACGTCCGCCGCGGTGTTAAACGATGGAGGCAGAAAATGTGGATGTTCCCTTGTTGCCAGAAAATGTGGATGTTCCCTTGTTTCCTGTGCAAGTTCCTGAAGTATCTTCTCTACGTGGAGACTTCAAGTTGCCTGAATTTTGGCCAAATGATGCAGAGTTGTGGTTTGCACAAGTGGAAGCAGTTTTTGCTCAACAACGAATTACTTCTGAATCTTCCAAGTTTAATAAAATTGTGGCAGTTTTAAATCCACAATATGCTGCAGAAGTACAGGACTTAATCTTTAATCCTCCTACGGCACTACCATATACCAAATTGAAGAAAGCCTTAATACATCGAACTTCTTCTTCAGAAAAGGAGAAATTACAACAACTGTTCACTGTTTCTGAATTGGGTGATTCTAAACCTTTTCAACTTTTACGTAAACTCCGTCAATTAATCGGTACCAAATCTATGAATGACGCATTTTTAGAAGAAATATTTATTCAAAAACTTCCTACTAATGTTCAAATTATATTTGCTTCAAATATCAACGCTTCCTTGGACGAAAAGGCAGATACAGCAGACAGAATTTTAAACGTCACGCAGCCTTCAATTTCTTCAGTGAACTCAGGTACACAAGATCTTCAGAGTTTAAAAGAAGAAGTAGCAGAAATTAAAAAGCTGTTACTACCAAGTAGAAAGAAAACCTTCTCGCAAGTTCCTGCATTAAGTTCACTTTGTTGGTACCATTTAAAATTTGGAGATAGAGCTCACAAATGCGTTTCACCTTGTCAAAAGGAAGCAACTAAAAATATAACAGAGGTTATACCAAATACGCAACGTAATACTAATTTTATACAAAAACTAAATTTACCTTCAATTTCTATTCATGATGTTAATTCTCCTTCTACCCGTTTGTTTTATCTGATGGACAAAATTTCTGGCCAACGTTTTCTCGTAGATACTGGAGCTGAGGTGAGTGTTATAAAAAATATTCATATGAAAAACGACAAAAACAAAATTTGAAATTACAAGCTGCTAATAATTCATCAATTGACACATATGGTACAAAGTTATTAAACTTAGATTTTGGTTTAGGATCTACATTCGCTTGGAAATTTATAATACCTAATGTGAAACATTCCATTATTGGAGCTGATTTTCTTACATATTTTAAATTACTTGTAGATTTACCATCAAAACGAATTTTACAAACATCGAAATTTAATTATTTCATTACACCTAATTCAGGGCTGCCAGCGAGTCACTTTTTTAACTAAAAGTCACTTTTTTGAAGCTTGGTCACTATTTGTCACTATTTTTTACGCTAAGTCACTTTTACTCACTTTTTATAAAATTTAATCATATTTACGTATATATTTTATTTTCACAAGTTCACTATTCAAATTCCGGGCGCATCCAACTTCATTATAAATTACGTAGGTTAGTAAAGTTGTTGGTAATCTAATGCGTTACTCTGTTCACTCCGTGTTTGTATTTATGATTACACATGACAGTGGAGCACGTTGTAACTTAAGGCCGCGGTCACACTGATCAAGCGCTAGCGATCGAGTAGCATCAAACAAATTTCCAAAATAGTCTATATGTGTATAGCGTCACACTGCTTTAATCGGTAGCGACCATGCGACAGCATGCACCAACGACTGGTTGGTAATTTACAACATGTTGCATTTTGAAGGTTACTTGACGCCACGTGATGGTACGACGCATGCGCTTTTCGCTGAAGCGTCATATTTTGACATTTTGCAAATTATTATAACCTATGTGCACTATGTAGATTCACATCTTGTTCTTAGTGTTTATTACTTATGACCGAATAATTTAGCCATTCGTAACAATATCTGAATCGTGGAACGTAAATGAAATAGATTTATTAATAAACTTAGTACGTGAAAAAAATGAATTATACGACCAAACTCAAGCAGGTTATTCTAACATTACAATTATAGATAATATTTGGCGATCCATTTCAGAAATCATAGTTGCAAAAACAGGTGAGTCGATTTGTGTTAATTAAATCTAATAAAAATATAAATCCCCACACGTACATTTCAGATAAACTGTGCAAGAAAAAGTGGCAAATACTTAGAGGTGGTTACCGCCAAAGAAGACATGAAAGAACTGAATGTATATATCAGGATCTGCACAAAAAAATACCGTGAGTAAATCAATGGTATAAAATTTGTACTGATCACTATTAAAAATACCTACGTATTAATTTACAGCAGTTCTCTTGCCGAAAAAAATTCAGAAACTACTTACGTAGATGATCACACAGCAGAAGATAATTCTGAACTATGTGTGCTTGTGCAGGATATACCTGAAAGTGGTACATCATTATCACCAGATACGTTAAAATGTGACACTCCTGTGGAACCAAGGTATTCGGGTAAAAAAAGATTGTCAACTTCTAAAGTTGATGATCATTTTATTGAATATTTAAAATCAAAATCAGAACCTAAGAAAAAATCTTCAGCTGAGCTATTTCTCCTAAGTTTAGTTGACGACTTAGAAAAATTGGAAGAACATGATTTAAGAGAATTTAAAATAGAAGTGTACAAGTTTCTAAACAATAAACTTATTAAGTAATAAATAAATGAATATATTTTGTTATTTTCACTTACAGTCATAATATAGCGTTATAATTATAATATGTATTTATTTTCGTATTTGTATAACTGATATTATTTATGTAAAATGTTATGTACATTGTAGTACTTTATTTAATAATTATATATTAAATTAAACAAAATCTAATTATTAATTGGGTTCATATCCTAAATTTATTTGAGTATTCTGCCAGGTTACAGAGCCGGGTCCAATGAAGTATTCTGCAAATTTTTGACGAATTTCGCGTGCTTCTCTAGTAGATTGGTTATTATTTGATCTCCTTAAGTTCCGAAGAGGATTTTGAATCTCACAGAACGCATTAGCCTTAATAATATCGGAAGAAACATCACAATTATATTCTGTTCTAATAAAATTATGTAAAATGCAGCTTGCAGTTATAAGATCTATGTGGATATATAGCAATTTCAGCAGTAAAAATTCTAAATTTCGCTGCTAATATGCCGAAAGCACATTCAACCATTTGGCGGGCGTAAGATAAACGATAATTAAATATTCGCTTCACATTATCTAAGTCGCGGCGTGGATATGGTTTCATTAAGTGTTTTGATAACTTAAATACCTCATCGCCAATGAAAACATATGGAAGTGGTTCTCCATTCTCAATAACAGGTCTATCTTCGGGAAATTCTAATAAATTGTTATTACATAGATTTCCAAAATCAGAATGTTCAAAAACACCACCATCACTGTTTATACCATAACTTCCTACATCGATAAGTAAAAATTTATAATTAACGTCCACAACTGCAAGCAGGATAATTGAATGGTATAATTTATAATTATAAAATAAAGATCCACATTTCATCGGCTTTTTAATTCTTACATGCTTCCCATCTAATGCGCCTGTAAATAGCAATTGTTTTAATATATTTGGTATGTGTGAAATTATCAGTACATATCATGCCGTACGTACCTATGCAATTAGGAAACATTTTTTTAAATTCATATTCCGTTGCAACGTTTAAAAATTTTGCTTTGTCCGGGAATTTTAAATATGCTTCTTTTAGTGTGACACAAATTAATTTTAACATTTCTTCTACTATGGAACTAATCGCATTATAACTAATTCAATAATAATAATAATAACATTTATTGTTTCTAAGCAGTGCTTCATACAATGGATTGGTACAAAAGTCATACAAAATTATTTGTAGTCTATAGAGTACATGCACATATAATATAATTTTTTTTTAAATAATGTATACATATATAAAAAACAGCATATACCATTTATTACATATTAATAATGACAAATTTTAAATTTAAATGAATTTAAAGGAATTTTTGATTTTAAGCTATATAGCCTTATTTACATTTAAAAGTAGCTATCACATATACACATATTTTAATTATAATGGATTCAGTGACATTTTGAACTATATAATGACCCAAATAACATAACAAAAACAGATATAAATACCATTTATTAGCAATTAATAATTAATAACAAAATTCTATTTTATGTGAATTTAAGGATAAATGAATTTAATGGAACACTTTACACTATATGTTTACCCAACTTAAATTATCGAAGTTAACCTGATATGGTTAACTTAAATTAATGCGAGAAAGTAATGTATTTTTAATTGTAACTCTGGATGGATGTTTATTCATTTAAATAAAAGCTTCGGATTTTCAGGGCAGAAATTGTATAATAGATGGTCAATTTTGTCTTTTGATAAATTGGTAAATAAACTATAAAAATTTCTTTCAGTAAAGATTGGTGTGTTGTATCTATTCAGAAAGTGATCTCTAAGGTGTGCATACATAGGACACTCAAGGTAGAAATGATAGGCATTTTCAAATTTTTGTAAGTTACAAATTGTACATAATAACTCTGAATTTAGCTCGTATTTAATATTTTTGTAAAATATTTTAAGAGTTCTTTTTGAAGAAATGCGGATTTGTGAAATAATTTGTTGTTTAATTATTGGAATATTCATATTCAAATGTACTTCCATACCGGGACTACACTTTATGATCTTATAAAATAAACTATAGGTCGAGAGTTAGTTTCTGTCCAAGTCTTTTTTCTCTAGCGTATTCGTAAATTCATCTATAATTACATTAATTGATAGTTCGTTGATTGATTGATTTTCCCAGATATCATAAAAATTATTCTCGTATAAAAAGGTTTTCAGTTGGCTAACCCAATTTAGTTCCAATTTATTGTTTTCAAAAGACTGGTCGAGCTCAAGCAAACGGTTGTATATAATTTTTGGATACCTGTTATTAGGCATCATCAAAATTTTTTTCCATAGGCCGAGCGCTCTTTTCCATATATATTTTCCCATATGTATTAATCCTGTTTCCAATCGAACTATAAAATCCGGAGTATGAAGGGGGAATCGAAAAATAGATTTGACATATTTAATTTGGCATCTTTCTATTTCGTTTTCATATCTAAGACCCCATACTTCCGAAGCGTACAAAGCTGTGGCATGTATTATTGAATTTAATAATTTAGATTTTTCTTCCCAATTGTTTGATTTCCCTGTAGCCAAGATTTTCTTAACGTTTTGAATAGCTATATTTGCTTTTTTACGACAATTTTTTGTTTGTTCATAAAATTTTCCGGTGGGAGAGAAAAGGACGCCTAAATATTCAAAATTTGTGACCAAATTAATTATATTGTTTTTAAATTTAAATTCGCATTTATTACTTTTCCTACCTTTATGGAACAATACTATTTTTGTTTTGTCCGTATTAACACATAAATCATTATTATCGGAATATTCTTCTAAAGCGAGTAATTTAAGTTTCAAATCTATTGGAGAATGAGCTAGGACAACTAAATCGTCAGCGTAAGCTAAACATAATATATCTTGATGCCCGTTTATATGAATTCCAGTTAAATTTTTTTCTCTGAAAAAAGACTCAAAGTCATTTAGAAAAATTGAAAATAATAATGGAGACATTATTTCGCCCTGTAGCAAACCTTCGGAAATTTTAATTGGGTTAGATAATTCATTGCGTTGTTTGACTTGTAATGATGCGTTATCATAAATGCCTTGAAGTAGGCGAATTATTTTTGAGCTGATACCGTTATGATATAGTTTGAACCACAATTTTTTATAGTTGATTGAGTCAAATGCACGCTTATAATCAATGAAAAGAGTATATACCTTTTGTTTACTAAGCCTTAGGTGAATGTTTACTATACCCATTAGCGTAAATATATTATCGGTAGTACTTCTTTTCTTACGAAATCCGGATTGAAATTCATTTAATAGTTCATGTTCTTCTAGAAATGGTTCTAAACGATTGTGCAAAATTTGTGTAAATATTTTAGAGATTGATACAATAAGGGCAATACCTCTATAATTGTGTGGGTTTTTCTTATCACCTTTTTTAAACAGCGTTTGTAACTGCACCGTATTCCACGTTTTTGGTATATTACCTGTTTGAAATATTAAATTATATAAATTTAGCAGATAGTGCTCCCAGGCAGGGGTAAGATGTTTAAAAAATTCATAGGTTATACCATCTATGCCAGGGGCCTTGTTCAATTTACATTTCATTATACTCGATTTTAATTCTTCTAGTGATATAGATGAATCTAAGAATGGGTGTTGACAATCAAAGAAATAAATATGTTCGTATGAGGTTTTGCTATATATTTCATTATAAAATATTTCCCAGTCTGTAATATTTACTTCATTGGGTTGAAAATATGTTTTTCTCGACTTTCTTACGGTTTGCCAAAATGAATTATTATTTTTAGAGTTAGATAATAAATTTTGAATATTATTTTGGTAAGATTTTTTTGCATTTTGAATGAGTATTCTGTATTTTCTTTTTGCAATTATATACGTTTCTAGATTATTAAGTGCCCTGTTTTTGTGGTATAATTTTAGTAGAATTTTTAATTCCTGTTTTGAATTTTTGCATTCTGTATTAAACCAAGGGTTAGTCCCTGATGGTATGTTATTAGCCTTAGTAACTTGTAACATACCTGAGTGACTTGCCGCATCTTTAATAGCATTTATTAAGTTATTATTTAATGCTTCTGTTTCAGTGCTATTGAAATACATCCTATCTGAATTTTCTAAGTTATATTGAAACGATCCTAAATTATTTTCATTAAATTTTAATTTGATAATAAAATTAGTTTTTGTCTTTTGGTTTACAGTACCTTGTTGAGAAAATGAGCTATTTTCAATATTAACTACACACATACTATGATCAGAGCAATTAAATGAATCCACAATTTCAAAACTATTAATTTTAGACAAAAAACCAACGCTTACCCATGCATAATCTACTGTGCTTTTACCATTTGTAGTCATATAAGTGTAGTTCCCCGGAATATCTCCCGTTGTCCTGCCATTTAATGTGAATAAGCCAATGTTTTCTAATAATTCGACTAACTTTCTACCTCTGGTGTCCGTGACGTCATGCAAAGATTTTCGAAATTCCCAAACATTGTTACAGTAAAAAGAATTTTCTGGAGCTTGATTAAGCTGTCCAATTTTTGAATTAAAGTCTCCGATTAATAAGAGATCGTATTCTGGGTATTGACCTAAAAACGAAACCAAAGATTCATATAACATTGTTAGGCAAATTTCATTATCAAGGTCGGGTTTAAGATATACTAAACAAATCAAGTATTTATCAGAGTGAGTAATTATTTTTAGAAAAATCCATAGATTACTATTTTCTAATATTTGAAATTCAATATTTACATTATTTTTCAATAAAATTAACAGCCCGCCACTTGCCCTTCCTCTACTTTTTTCTTTCGTTGCTGCACTATATGAAATTATTTTATAATTATTTAAGAAATCAGGTAAAGTTATATTGATATCACAAAACTCCATCCAGGTTTCTGTTAAGCAAATTAAATCACTACGTACCATTCTGGATTTTGACTCAGTGTCAATATTAAATAAAGAATTAAATCCATGAACATTCCAAAATAGTACGTAGAAGTTGTTTAAACTAAATTTAGTGTGCAGATCCAAATCATCTGAGCTAGAGTGATTAGAATGATTGAAACAATCAATGATTTCATTACTAGAGGGGTTATTACGCAACGGGTTTAAGGTAGAATTTACATATCTTAGTCACGTTTTCTTCAGTGGAGCATGTGGGTCCTCTTGGGGTGTAATTGTTTTGACCACGGGGTTGGGGGTGGGTTGCAGCAGATTAAATTTCTTGATTGGAGGTTTCGGAGGTGAATCTGTTGAGGACTGGCTACCCCTATCCCTTTTTGTTGAATTTGATTGTGGCGTAATTTGAATGTCATTGACAAATAATTTGAGTCCACGAATTTTCACCGATTTTCCGTCTTTTATATATTCCTTACGGAGTTTTAACAATTCACTTTTCTTTTTCTGTTCCTCGGATGTTAAATCGTCACCCAAGTAAATGTTGGTACCTTTTAAGTATCTTCTGTTTGATGATATATTTTTATTTTCTAGCGAAGTGAATGCGACAAGAACCGGTCTATTTTTACTTTTATGACTAATTCTAAATCTAAATGAGGCAGAATGGTACGATTCTCCGGTGGCTAGATATCTATAGAATTCATAATTAAATATAGGTAAATATTGTAATCATTCATTAATTATTATTATTATTACAACCTGAGTGTTACTGTCAATCTTTCTTCTAAGCCAATTGATTTTCGAAAATTTGTACTTCCAACATTATGCAACGGTTTTAATTTCGAAACTAGTAATTCAAAGCAAGCCATATTCATTCTGTAATACGAAAAAAAAAATTCTTCATCTTGATGCAGTTGCGGTACAAGTTGATGATGTTCTCCAAGTTGTTCTCTATGAAGAAAAATTTCTCGAGTCCACATAGATCTTTTTTTTGCATATCTTTTCCTCCAGAAGTAATATAAAATTGTTGCTTCATCATCCGTTTCTGACATAATGAAAACTGCATTAAAAATTTATGTATTAATTGAAATAATTAAAGATTAGGTAAAGTATTTTATCATAATTACATCAATAAATTTAATACTTACTTTAATAATTTTACAGTTATTAATTAACTAATTCACTGGTGACAAATTCAGAACGCACAATTTAAATTTTAATCTAAGTGCTGGAACAGTGTGACAATAGCACCGTGTATAGTTGATCGTAGTTGATATTACCTGCACGTGCACAATTGCGCTTTTATACAGTGTGACCGCGCCCTAAAGCTACGGTCTATATGGAGCGCAACCGCACGCGGAGTACGCGGTGCGGAATGCGCATATATTACTTTGTTCTATGTGCAGCGCACTCCGCATGCGCATAATAGCCCTCCGCCGCGCACGCCCGCAGCAATAGCTATTGGGGCGACTTGTCCGCTCCAGTGCAGCGCAGAATGTTCGTTTTGCTGCACGTGTTTATCGTTTAGGCAAAGATGGCTGCAGAAAACACCAAAAATTATTGTAAATTTTCCAAAGAACAAGACGAAATATTAATTGATAGTATGTCACATCATCCTGCGTTATATGATGCTAGAGAAAAATCACATAAAGACAATGTTGTACGTGAAAATATATGGCGGGAAATTGGGAAAATCGTCAACCGAAGCGGTAAGTTATGAATATTTTATTTAATTTATACAACTATTTTATTTATGCAGATACATATTATACATATTACACATTTCAACTGTGATAAAAAAAATTGAATTGTACTTTTATTTGTCAGTTTATCGATTTATTAAATTCTCTTGCCAATGTACACTTCCCTGTCTGCTACAAAAATATTTTTTAAATTCTTCTCGGGTTTGGAAAGCTTGTAATGTTGCATTTCCTCCTGCTCTAGTTAAAGGTAACATATTTTCCGTTGGAAGCATTGCATTATGGTATTCTTCGTTCATGGTTTGATTATATTTTGAACTTCTTAGCAAACAACAACATGCTGTAATTAACATCTCAGCAGTATCTGGTTTAACTGCAATTGGTGTGAAAAATATTCTGAAGATCTGAGCCATAATTCCAAAGGCATTTTCTACAGTTCTCCTTGCACTACATAACCTATAATTGAATATACGTTTTTGTTTATCGGATGTTTGATCCTTTGGATATGGCATTAACAAATGTTTCGAAAGTGGAAAAGCTTCGTCCCCTACAATGACATGTGGCAAAACCATATTACTTCTTGGTAAGGGTGCTTCTGGCGGTATACAGTACTCTTACTAGACATAAACTGACTCATCTTTGATTTTTTTAAATATGCCACTGTCCCGTTCTTTACCATAGGATCCTACATCTATACTTATCAATTTATATTTAGCATCAACTATTGCTAGCAGTACAAGGGAGAAAAATGATTTATAATTAAAATATAATGATCCAGTATTATCAGGACATATTACACGGCAATGTTTCCTATCGATTGAGCCACAACGATTGGGAAAATTCCATATTTCATTATACTCCTCAGCAACAGCTCGCATACTCTCTACCGTGGGAATCGGTAAATATATAGGCACCAATTTCTTGGTAATTGCGGCTAGTACTTCTCTAACAATCAAACTTATGTGATTATGAGAAATTCTATAAGCCAATGCTAATAACCGGAACGACTCTCCAGTTGCTAAATATCTGAAAAACAAATATTTTATTCTACTTTATATTATTTCAGCTCAAGATTACAAAACAAGATGGCGTACCTTAAGAGATTTAATATAGGAAACTAAAGCAAACAAACAACAAACCAACTGGTACACCGGCCAGCAGCAAAGGGTCAAACTGGGAGTATTTGGATCACATGTCTTTCTTAAGAAAAGTTCCTAACGAGAAAATGTAAGATCTTTATTATACGAAATTTCGTCATTTGAGTTTTAATTTGGCTTTTTTGAATTATTAGGTCTTTTACTAATGTTTCTGGTACTGAAAAGTCTTGCTCTATTCAACCTGATGACGAACTGATAATTTAACTCCAACATAAAGTAAGCCATAAAGAAAAAACAATTTTATCGTTTTGACAGCGGATAAATAGGAAGATAACTTTTTGCAAGTGATAAAACTTTATTTACCTTTCTCCTAGCAACCAGATCAAAACACTAAATACATTAATGTCATTTGTATTATTTGTCCTTACTTGTACTGCAAAATGAACAGATTTGGGAATATTTCCGAAGAAAATATTAAGAAAAGTGTGCCTATAAACACAAAAAAACAATAAATCATGTATCTGGCGCAAATTTATGGCATTATGTGAAAACCGAAATTACGTATTAGAAAGAGAAACAACGGTACGTCAAATTTCAAATATTTTGCTAGATTGGACTTATAATATGCGAAAGATTAATTATGGAATGCCGTTTTGGTATTTATTATAACATTTATAAGCGTCACAAAAATAGCGAAAATAATCTGTTAAAAACTTATGATATACAATGCCATTGAAATATTGCAAAATTCAATGTCTTTATAGTTATATGAATGTACGATAATGGATATACATTTTAAAATAATATTTTGTATTTAAATTCAAAATTTATACCGCATTTTCCTATACTGATATACAGCAACTATTATCCTTCGCATTACAATTTAATATTTGTCTTTATTCCCCATGAAATAAAAATATTTTGAATAGCACTACATAGCAGCGAATAAATTTATTTGAAACTTCATACAATATTAAATAAAAATGTGTGAAAGCATATAAAAATACTTCATATTTATGAATCCTGAATTTGATACTATTTATAAAAATTACATTATATACAAAGTAAAGTACATGATTTAAAGAAAAAATTATTTGAAGAATACTGAATGATATGCTAAGTTTTTATTATTTTAAAAACCAGAATACATGTCACGTGAACTTTTGTAACTACGTTACATCATATACGAATATTTGTATTGCAATAACATTTATTTCATGCTATTTCCATGTGCTGGAACAAATTTCAAATTATATTCATAGAAGGTGTATAAATTATAAATGTGTAACGTAAAACATTTGGATTCTGAATCAAATTTAAATGTAAAGCAAATTATTGTATCCACTATATTATCTTATATCACAAATTCATATTAAATGCAACTATAAAGCATTGAAATACATTCTATTCAAATGTAACATGAAATGCATTTCAATGATATTTGAATACATTATACATTTCAATTCAAAATCCTATAGATTTAAATCCATAAGTTTTAAAATGCATCCCAAAACATTTGTTTGACTCCGCCCACAGTCATGAGAAAAGAGACCACGCCCCATGTCATGTGAAATGTATTGCCATTTAAATTTAAAACAAAAACAATATGCATTTAAATGCATTTGGAATTAAACAGTCGTGAAGAAGGAAAACACTCTCACTGCCATGTGAAATGCAGCAGCTTGTATGTTTCAGGTCAAAATAAAATGTTATAAAATGGATTTAAGGTAGTTATATCGTGAAATCATTTTCAACAGAATTAATTGAAATTTTAAGTGCATCTCAACTGAAGTATAATCTACCTGCTCTCCAAGTTTTAAAACAATTGACCAAGCGGTACCTGAGATATTTGCAATTAAATTTGGCCTTTTTAACACGTGAAGAATAGGAAATGGCAAAATAAACACAACATTTTAAATTATAACTTTTATATCAATTATGACATTTAATCGAAAAACGAGTATGTTATAGATAACCAATAAACGGATTTTATGTAAAAATTTGAAAATTATTTACCACCCAGATTTAATTTTATTGCCTCTAGAAAATTATAATCTGAAGATACGATAAATAGGTAGAATTATACTTGACAACCATGTACAAGTTCTCCAGATGGAATGTCAGTTAACAACGCCCACTGTGGTATTAGCGAATAAGAGGTGTTCTGTGGTTAAAGGAATTTCAAACGTACATTCGAAGGAAATATTTTTTATATGGGTATTTTACGTGAAAAGCATGAAAAGTTCATACAGTATAATACTACTTTCGTAATTTTAAGAAAGAAATATATTAATTTATTTTACAGTTCCGATTTGTAGTTTAGAACTAGTATTATATCTCAAAACATCTGATTACTTTTATACCTGAATGTACCAATAAATATGGGAAAACTTTAAAATTCAAATTATTTTTTAAGCGTTTGTCTAGAAAAAGATAACATTGACTAGGCAACTAATAATGTAAATATAGGAGCAAAATATTTCCTACTGTCCTTCCTTTGAAATAACGATGATAAGTCTGAAAAAGTAAAATAACATGAATGAAAATAATAAAGATATATACCTATATAAATATTTATTTAATGTATTTTTTTAGCACAAAGATAAAATATAAAACCAATATAACATTTAAAAAACAATATTTATTTAGTTTGAGTTAAATTGAATTTCAGACAAAATTATTGATTTTTACTTAAAAAATCAACAATTTTGTCTAAAATTCTTTTGTTTTTGGTTATACGTGGTTTCGTGTTGCCGGTTACAATTTCTGATAAAAATTGAATTACACCTTTTCTTCCATTTTCTGTATATATTCTACTTAGTGTTTCAAAATTAATTCCACTATTTGCAATTTTTTAATCATGTTTTTTGATATAATACCTCTGAAAACCGTACACGGTTCGACATTTTCACATATGTCAAAATTAAAATTCAAGCTCTGAACTGAAAACACACCAAATATTTCTGTCCTTGTCTAAGTGCGATAGTTCGACGTTGCCACAGTTATTTTTCAACACTCGTGCTGTTGTATGAGTAAATTGGAATACGACACTTTTGTATGTGTTAGTGCGAGTGGTACAGTTCAACAAAAAACTTTTCTACGGAAAAATAAAGAAAATTCGTCTGTTACAGTCTTTGATATAAGCTTTTAACAATTTTTACACAATCTATGTATATAATATAATGTTAAAAAATATTGATTATTGCAAATATAAACTGCATTAGCTTAATTTTTATTTTGAACATAGAACAAGTTTTTGATAGGTACACTCGAGTGACAACTACCTTAAATGTATTGGTTTCAAAATGCTTCGTATACAATTTTTGTGACTCCGCCCACTGTCATGAATTGCGTTAGCTCCGCCTATCCAGGTTGAAACGAATAGCAAATTTGTTCATACTATCAGTCAATAGATGGAACACAGTGTCACTCGCAAAGAATATTGACCGGTAGCCATCTGGTGGTAATATTTTGAATTCTTCGTTTCGGTTACGTCACTGAATGATAAATTTCAAACTGGTATTACTCATGATAATAATTTGACGTAAGTAAATGTATTCAATTTACCTAACCACAAAAGTACCATTTACACAAAACAGGTAAGTGTTTACAAATAGGGCTGTCAGAATTTCAAAATTGATCTGCGCGCCATCTCACCAGGCCAAGTTATTTTGCGCGGTATTTTAAAAACAGTAATCAAATATTGAATAATTTTATGTGCACAACTAATTTTGGTGCTAATTTATAATGTATTATTTATTGCGACTTGATTAATGAAAATGATGTAGTTATATTTATATTGATTCGTTGTGTTATACACATAAGTTTTGACAAGAAAAACCCATGTTTCTACTTGATTTTTTAAAAATGATTAATTAATAATAAGCCTGCAGTAGCTTCATTACAACAACAAGTAAATGTGTTAAATGTCACAGAAGCCAAAGAACTTCTGGATAACTCAATAACTCTCTTCGTGAATGACAACGAACACATGATGTCGCTGGACAGGTTACGTTTCAAGTGAGGTGTAAGCAGGGCCGTGCCTGACGGGCGTTCATTGCGTGCACCGCACGCAGGCGGCCGAAATTAAGAGGCGGCCAAATCGTTACAAGTTGTTTACTGGGCAAAAATACAATCGGTTTGTTTTCATTAAGATACGAAGTAAAAACAGTTTCTCTAATCTAATCTATCTAAAAAGAGTTTCTCAGAAATAAGAAATGTATAAAAACTGATTAGGTCGTTGTAGTATTTATATACCTAGTCATGCAGCGAATCCGAATTTTTTCGAACATTGCACGAGCGACGAGCCGAAATAGTTTTTTCAATTGACCGGCGTCGCGTAAGCGGTCTTATTCGTCTTATTAGTCGTATTAGTCTATAGACTAGCGAGGATAAATCGTTATTTGTGTCCTGTGTGTGATCCGATATTATTAAAGTCTTTAATTTAACGAATAAAAATAAATTGCTTAATTCCTGAAAACTTTTAGTTGTGTGTTCGTGTGGTGAAATTTAATAAAAAGTTTATTTACTCGACAAAGACTGAAAAAGGTAATACACAAAAAATGTAAAATTTGGGTAGACTTTCACTTTTTGGGCCCGGGAAATTTTGGCGGGTCTTTTTGGAGGGAAAAGGCCTTTTGATATGAAATTCTTAAATAAATATTTAATAATATTAAAAAAAATTAAAAAAAAATTAAATAATAATTAAAATAAATAATAAAATAGTGCAATTTAATATTAAATTACTTAAAATCTTCCTTAATTTATACTAAAAAATGAATATCTTTCTCATTTTGAATGCATTTATATAATAATTAAAAGTTGTTTGTTTGCATACGAGATTCTCTGTTTAAATCGCTCACAACCCGCCGATGGAAAATCAAGCATTTGAACTTGTGTAGCCGAAAGCAACTCTTTAAATTAAGCTTATGATTCCTTTTTATAATAGCAATGTTATTGTTATTAAATGGAAGAAATTTACCTGACATTGAACTAGAAAACAGTTATATGTGGTTGAATTTTCCTCTCCGTTTTCATTTTCAAAATAAATCTTGACATATTTATGTTTAAAAATATGTTTTACTTAAAAAGCTTATAAATGATTTTCTTATCGTGTCATCCTATGCGCATTAAAATATACATTAATTATAGATTTTAAGTAATTTAATATTAAATTGCGCTATTTTATTATTTATTTTAATTATTATTTAATTTTTTTTTTTAAATTTTTTTTAATATTATTAAATATTTTTTAATATTTATTTAAGAATTTCATATCAAAAGGCCTTTTCCCTCCAAAAAGACCCGCCAAAATTTCCCGGGCCCAAAATTGAAAGTCTACCCTAAAATTTAATATCACTGCTCATTTACATTTTTAAAGGCCTACGAATGTCTGAAAGGAAAACGAAAAGATTGTCTGGAGCGCAATATAAAAGAAAGCGAGAGGAAAAGCAAAATGAAGCTAAAAAAATGTTTGGCTCATTAACAAAGTTTTTAGTAAAATCGCCAGAACCGGAAAGTAGTTGTAGTAGCCAATTAAATCCAATTGATGATTTGTTTTGCGATAAAAATGAAAATGAATTATCTGTCGAAAATGAAAAGGCTAATGACAATACTAGTAGTACCGACGAAATGGAAACAGAAGATAATAAGGATATCGATCTATACAATACCGATACCGCTGAAATTGATAAAGCATATTTTGCTATGTGTATGGATTTAAATGATCCAGCTTGCTGGCCTTTAACAATTACCACTAAAATATTGGATATATTAATCGAAAAAGGACCCATACAAAA
Source organism: Harpalus rufipes (assembly GCA_951394225.1). Lineage (NCBI taxonomy): Eukaryota > Metazoa > Arthropoda > Insecta > Coleoptera > Carabidae > Harpalus > Harpalus rufipes. The sequence continues at coordinate 31,535,999 of OX596285.1, forward strand.
TAAACAATCTACATATCCAATTAATGAATTGGGAAGATCATTTTCATCAACTTATTTCTATAGAAAAATGCCAAATGGTGAAAAATTTAATCGTGAGTGGTTAATCTATTCTCCAAAAACGGATTCCATATTTTGCTTCTGTTGTAAATTATTTGGCAAACAAGAAATAAAATTAGTTAATGAAGGCTTCAATGATTGGCAACACACATCTGATAATTTATCTCGTCATGAAAAAACATCGCTGCATATCGGAAATTGCACCAATTGGAAAAATTTGGAATTAAATTTAAAAAACAAAGCTACAATTGATAAAAATTTGCAACGGTATTATGACGCAGAGAAAAAACGATGGTATCAAATTGTCGTACGCATGATATCTGTGGTACAATTTCTGGCAGTACAGGGTTTAGCGTTTAGAGGTAGCTCGAGCAGATTGTATGAAAACAATAATGGAAATTTTCTAAAAGCAATTGAAATGATAGGAAAATTTGATGATGTTATGGCAGATCACATAAATCGCATTCAACAATCAGTTGCTTTAAAGAACCATATGCCACATTATGCGGGAAATCGCTTCCAAAATGAAATAATTAGTATCCTTGCAGCGCAAATTCAAAAATATATTTTGTCAGCAATAAAAGACGCCAAATATTTTTCAGTAATTTTGGATTGTACGCCGGACATGGGACATGTCGAGCAAATTACAATAATTTTGAGATATGTGCATATTCAAAATGACGAAGTAGAAGTGAGAGAAAATTTCGTTGGTTTTTCTCCAGCTCAAAAAAGTACTGGAGAAGCTTTTTACGACTTTTTAATTGAAAAATTAAGCTCTCTTAAATTAAATGTTAACGATATGAGAGGCCAGGGGTATGATAATGGATCAAATATGGCTGGAAAACATATTGGATTGCAGAAACGAATTTTGGACAATTATCCACGAGCTTTGTTTATGCCATGCAACGCGCATACATTAAATTTGGTCGTCAATGATGCAGCGAAAGTTTCTTTTTCAACTGTGGATTTTTTTAGTAATGTGTCAGCAATATACAATTACTTTTCCGGATCACCTTTTCGATGGCAAATTTTAAAAAAACATGTAAAATCGTTAACAGTAAAACAAGTTAGCGTAACCCGGTGGGAATCAAGGATTAAGGCGATTAGACCACTGCGTCATGAATTAGGTGAAATTTATGACAGCCTAATAGAACTAGCGGAAGAATGTTCAACACCAATAGGTCAACATGAAGCTAAATGTTTGGCAATGAAAATTAAATCGTACAAATTTATTTGTTCCACAGTAATATGGTACGAAATCTTAGAAAAAGTAAATATTATTAGTAAAATGATGCAGACCGTTTCTTGGAATCTTACTTCATGTGCTGAATCTATTAATAATATTTTAATTTTTTTCCAAAGTATTAGAAATGATGAAAATTTCGAAAAGTATTTGAAAATTGCTGATGAATTATGTGAATCACTTGAAATACAACCGGAATTTCCTGTTGAAATTAATCTACGTCGACGCCATAAGCGAAAACAATTTGACTATGAAGGAGATGAGGATATTCAGTTAACTGCTAAAGAAAATTTCAAAATTAATTTTTTCTATGTAATATTGGATACAGCCATTTCATCTGTTACTACCCGATTTGAAACATTATCCAATTTCGAACAGTCTTTCGGATTTTTATATAAATTTGTTGAAATAGGAGAGGACGACATAAAAAAAAGTTGCTTCGACTTTCATAATAAATTCAAGGATGGCGAATCGTGCGACATAAACGGAGCAGAATTATACGAAGAGTTAATTTCATTGAAAATAATTATAAAAGATAGGAAACAACCCGAAGAACTCCTAAAGTATTTGTACAAACACAATTTACAAAATTCATTTCCAAATGTATCTACAAGCTTAAAACTATTATTGACCATGCCTGTATCAGTTGCGTCTGGAGAACGTAGTTTTTCTAAATTGAAAATCATAAAAAATTACCTACGTACTTCCATGACGCAAGAACGTATGAGCAATCTTTCAATTATCGCGATTGAAAGTGAAATTGCTGAATCTTTAAATATTCACGAAGCAATTGACGATTTTGTCAGTAAAAAATCCCGTAGGATTAACTTTTAATATGTACTTTATTTAATAATTGCTTCGTGAAGATTCAGCAATTTCACTTTCAATCGCGATAATTGAAAGATTGAAAGATTTCCCTAATTAACCGGTAACCTAACCGAAATAATTTTATGAAACCGGTTAATTAACCAAAAACCTTTACTATTTTCAATATCAATAAATAATACGTAAGATTTGATTTTTAAAATCAAATAATTTTAAATTGTCACTGAGCGACACCTAGGATTTTAAATTATCGTATTCCTATGTTCTTTATGTTTGATAATTTTGTCTGTGATTATAATACCAATACCATAATTACTTTTTTTCATGTTATTATTAAAGTAAGTAAATTAATTCTATTTTGTATACCTCCCAAGTTGCAAGTCAGCCCAGATCTGCCATTGGCCACTGAGCTTTGTTATCCTAATATGTTAGTATAGATTTAAGGGTTATTCCTTGTTCTTTATGTTTGATAATTTTGTCTGTGTTTATAAAACCAATACCATAATTTTTTTCATGTTATTATTTTTGTTTAAATTTTAAATAAAAAAATGTTTATTTTGTGCATTTTTTTTTCTTAAATTTCATCCAAACATATAAATCTCATAAAACCGGTTTTTAGCCGGTTTTTCTTTTCAGAAACCGGTTTTGGGAACAAAACCAATATTTTTTTTCGTTCTCGATTTCGGTTAACCAAAAACTGATTTTTTTCCCGGTTTGATGCCCTGTGTATAATAATAAACATTAAAAATTAAAGTAGTTTTTTTTAATGTTATCCTGGGGGCGGCCATACAGACTGGCACGCAGGCGGCCATATACCCAGGCACGGCCCTGGGTGTAAGCAAGCGTTGGGAGCCCAACAAGAGCCGGTGGTGAAGCGGGTGAAGCTTAGTGCGACGGCAGCTTGCCCGATGTGTGGAAAGAGTATTTAGTTCTATACGGATGAAGGGAAAAAACGCTGGATTTTGAGTAATCTTGCCAAACATTACATGAGACAACATCGATTGTTCAAGCGACACAAGTTGCTGTTGTTACTAAATAGGAAGATATTACAAGTGACAGTATGATGACACATAATACTAGTTTAATAGTTTTGTTTTGTATTTGTATGAAAAAATAAAAATTTGTCACAATTTTGGAACTGTCATATTTGAACTTTCCGCCATTTTATGCCAAATTGTGGACTACATACTACTTCGCATATTATACAATTAAAATAATATTAATTACTACTTTTAACAATTAAACAAAGTTTGAAGTCATTTGTCACAATGTACCATATTTTAAATTATGACAGTTGAAAAGTGCTGCCATAATCTGCGAACTACAAAATACGATTTTACCGACACAACTTCAAAATATTTAAAATAACTGTATTATATTAATTCAATATTTTTAACAATTAAATAATACTTCAGAAGTATTTTATTTGTTATTTTAAATTATTGATTTATGTGACTGAACTGTTTTACCAATTTGTAGAATGTTAGTTCAGTTCCATGGTTTTGGCTGTCAGAGATATAAAAACTCAAGATTTGTACAGATTTTTTGATGTTATTTGAATTGAGTACACTGTAATTACCTGAAATCTAATTAAAAAGAGCAAGAAAATAATGGAATAATGAGTTTTAGGGCGATATTAATATGTGTGTATTAGTTTGTTTAGTAATTTTTAATTTATTATTACAGTAATATTATTTTAAATACTTATTTTCACGGAACTGTCAAATAAAGTTGACATTTATGCGCACAATTCAGCCCGTGAAATTCAACTTTTTTATAAACAGCCCGACAAAAATTCATTATCGGGCTATCAGCTACTTTGGCGGGCTGTTCTTAGCTGTTCTGAACACAAAATGTCGCGATAAACAAACAAATTGTTATTTTTTCCGGAAACGTCTCCTTAGTTAAACATTTTTATTTATACTCTTTATATTATTAACACATTCTTATATTCAAAACAGTTTACGTAGACATCAAGAATAATTTTCTATTGTGATAAAAATTCTTACATCGTTTGGATAAACTTAATTGACCTTAATGACAAAATAAAATTCTCACTATTAAAAATTAATTTGAAAATATAAATAATTGAATATTGATTTTAAAAAGTATTTCAAAACGATGTATTAGCATCTGGTGTAAAATAATATAACCTTTCGATTGACACTTTTGAAATGTAGTTATTATTATTGCAACTTTATGAACAAATTTTACAAACTAGTAAAAATAAACATAAGTTCGTTATAAAACAAATGAAAATTTATTGATAAATTATTTATATATATACATATATATGGTTGCCCATCGGTCTGTATTTTGTTTCTAATTCGTTTATTTTAAATATTACCAAAAAACTTGTTATAGATTTATTTTTCCATGTTTCACGGCTTACTTGCTCTGTTAATTATGTTCCTGTAATGCAAAAACATTAATAACTATGTACTAGTAATTTTAGGACTATAATTATTAAGTATTGTTTTGAGGAGAAAAATCAAATATTTAAAAATTTTGCAAAAATATATAGGCTGCGCCAAATTAAAACATCCGGTAGATAAATTTATACAGCAGATTTATAAGCATTTTAATTTAAAATAAATGTTGTTTGAAATTTTATTTTTGGTAATATTTAAAATAAACGAGTTAGAAACCAAATACAGACCGATGGGCAACCTCTATACAGACACATCGAAATAATGTATAAAATTATAATACTTCGTACAAAAATTTTGAAATCAGAGATAGATTAATTATAAACTGAACATTTACAATTGTGTGTATTCAAATGAACTCTCAGATGTCAAGTATTGTGTTAATTCTTTTTTAAATTCCTGGAAATTATCATATGCTACTGATAATTCTAAGGTACTGCTACACGTATGAGCAATAGGTCTTCTATTCAAACCTACCAATGTTGTAAATGATATTTTAATTGAATGGGGCATATGTGTAGAACCCGTCACAAATAAAAGGAACTTTTCAAGTAATTCATTGTTGTATTTTAATGAAACAATGAATTGTTCTAAATAATGAAGTATTTTAGCTTGAGCGTTTGTCTGATCTTCTTCATTAGTAGAAATACATTTTAATATCTTCTGAACAGTAGGTGTTTCTAAGGTCATTTGTTGAGAAAAGCTTGCTACAACTGCTGATGTTACTGTGTTCAACGTAGAGGAACGTGATATATTTCTCGTTGGAGTTGTAGTTGGAAAAGTAGTTGAATTTGCATTTGTCGGTGAAGTAGAATTAGAACTAAAAACATTGTACTTTGTCCAATTTTTTGTTTAAGATCGGAAATATCATTTATCTCTGGCAAAATAATAAGTTTTCTTCTTTTATCACAACGGGCGTATTTAATTCCTATTAAATTTAGTGGAACATTAGAATAGAGAGTATAAATATGATTATCATATGCTACTGATAATTCAAAAGTATAATCAAATCCCAATAGTGATCCAATCAATTTGGGACAATCTGTAAATTTTCAACATATTCCATACAATTAAAATATTTTTCTTTGCATGACACATTACTGAACAATATAAAGGGTTTTCCAATAAGAGGTGTTATTTTGAATAGCCCGCTATTTCGGTAGATGTCGCTTTTGAAGCTGTCATTTTTTGACATTTGACAAGTAGAAACTACGCCATTAATAAAAATGGAACGATACACGCTTCAACAACGCATTGAAATTATTAAAATTCACTATAAAAATGGTGAAAATTTGGCAGAGACGGTTCGTAAAACTCGACAATTTTTGGGTCGTCGTGAAGCACCTTGTCGGACCGCAATACAGAAATTGGTGGAAAAATTCGAGCTGTTGGGACAAGTTAGTGATGTGAAGAATAAAACCCGTGCACGTCGCTCAAAAACAGCCGAGAATATTGCTGCTGTAGCCGAAAGTGTTGAAGAAAACCCAGGTTTGTCCATTCCTCGTCGTTCTTTGGAATTAGGCATTCCACAAACGTCATTACACCGTATTTTGCATAAAGATTTGGGTCTTAAGGCTTATAAAGTCCAGTTAACACAAGAACTCAAGCCGGCCGATCATCAACAACGTCGTGTCTTTGCTGATTGGGTCGTTGAAATGCATGAAAATGATCCGGAATTCCATCGAAAAATCATCTTGAGTGATGAGGCCCATTTCCACCTCGGTGGCTTCGTCAACAAACAAAATTGTCGCATCTGGGGCTCAGAAAACCCAAGAGTTATTGTTGAAAAGGTTTATGGTCCGGCGGAGTCATTGGACCTTACTTTTTCGAAAATGAGGCTGGAGCAACAGTTACGGTGAATGGATTGCGCTATCGAGAGATGATTAACGATTTTTTATGGCCGGAATTGGATGGTATTGATCTGGACAACGTTTACTTTCAACAAGACGGCGCTACGTGCCACACAAGCAACGAAACCATTGATCTTTTACGGGAAAAGTTTCCGGACCGTGTTATCTCTCGAAGAGGTGATCACAATTGGCCACCGAGATCTTGTGATTTAACACCTTGCGACTTCTTTCTTTGGGGCCACGTGAAAGAGAAGGTCTACGCCAACTGCCCAGCGTCGACTCAAGACCTCAAAGATGGTATTCGTGAGGCTATCGAGGACATAGGACAGCCACTTTGTGATTTGGTTATGGAAAATTTCATGAAAAGGATATTGTCCTGTCAGCGTGGTCGTGGTGGTCATTTGCCTGATGTTATTTTCCACTATTAACGGCATACCTTCCTCTTTATAATGAAATAAACATCCGATCATTTATATTAAAAAATGGCATTTTTCTTTGAATATCAAAATAACACCTCTTATTGGAAAACCCTTTATTATCGATATACTCCATATTGTTATGAGGGAAATTTAAAGTAGCGTTACCTGGAAATAAATGATTAACAGATGGACTTAATACATTTGCATCTAATCCAAAATGATTTCCAAATAAATTGTGTAGTCTATCCTGGAAACTTTGATTCTCGTAAAGAATTTCATTTACAGCTGTGTGATTAGAATTGATATTATACAAAAATCCATCTAACCATATTTGATATGGAGTTCTATGATTTTCCGTTCTAATTTTATGATTGTTCCACGCTTGAACAAAACATTTCAATTTCTTATTTATTTCTGGAAGGTATACCTTCTGAAGGATAAATTTGTGAATTATATTGTTAGCATCAAGTTTTCTTGTTTCTTCCAACTCATAAAATTCATTGTAAAATTGTTGAATCGTCTGATTAAATACGTCGAACCATAATCGTTCAATGCGTTGATTATGCACAGATCTTCCAGCTATGTGGCTTCCTCTATTTAGGCCTCTAATAGAATTCATCAGTATTGCTACGAATATATTTTCATAACCGTGATCTGATCGAACACGAGATGGCAAGCCATATTTGTGAACTGCCGGTATAAACAAATTAATTACAGTTTGTGCAGTTATAGATGTTACACAATGTAAGTATATGATAACTCGAGAAAAGCCGTCAATGCAACCATGAGTTACTAGTCCCCATCTACAAATAAAATAATATTTTGATATTTATTAAGTTAAACATTACGTAATGAATATAATATTGTAATACCTAGCCAATTTTAAATGTGCGTCGATGTGCCATAGTGAATTAGGAGTGGGAACCTTATATGTACGTCGTCTGATACTTTGACTCCAACGATTAGCAACTCCTACCGGATCAACCTGTGCTAATAAATTTCTTATTCGATGTCTTTGCACGCAAATGCCCTCGTTTTTGAGATATCCTTCCATCATCTATAATAGTAATTTACGTCACAAGATCTGAAAGTGATACTTCACTGGGTGAGCTAGCTTGCGAGCCCAGTAAAGACACTTTCAGGTCATGTTGGATACAAATTTTTTTTCGCGGTCCTGAATATTTTCATCACTATCATTATTATCCATATTCAATCAATAATTCTTTTTTCTGGCTATATTTGACATATGAGTGAAAAATAAATATACAACAGATCGTCATGGAAAGATTCATGCATTCCGTATTTATTAGTTTTTCCGGTCACTGTTGGATCGGTAAAGTACTTTCCGATCCCTCATAGACAACTTTCCGAGCTAGCTCAGCAAAGAAGGAATTTCCGGTCTAAATAGTGATTAGAAAGAGCTCTATTTCTGGGCGATCGCGAATAAATACATTATTTTGTAGTTGGTAATGTTAATAATTAATTTTAAAGAAGAAATGTGAAATTAGGTCATTTTATACAATTTCAGTGTTTTTTCCAAAATTAATACTTACAATGTATCCACTATTGGGATATTTTTCATTTAAAATTTCTATTTTCGACCTTAATTCTTCATCGTTGATAGCAGAGTATTTACTTCTAAAATTGATACCGTCTTTGTAACATCTTTTATAAACTGTACTTGAACTGCATTGAAAATGGCGTGCTATTCTTCGAGCAGTATATCCTTTACTACAAAATAATAGTAATTGTTCTCGGTTAATTAGCACCAAAATTAGTTGTGCACATAAAATTATTCAATATTTGATTACTGTTTTTAAAATACCGCGCAAAATAACTTGGCCTGGTGAGATGGCGCGCAGATCAATTTTGAAATTCTGACAGCCCTATTTGTAAACACTTACCTGTTTTGTGTAAATGGTACTTTTGTGGTTAGGTAAATTGAATACATTTACTTACGTCAAATTATTATCATGAGTAATACCAGTTTGAAATTTATCATTCAGTGACGTAACCGAAACGAAGAATTCAAAATATTACCACCAGATGGCTACCGGTCAATATTCTTTGCGAGTGACACTGTGTTCCATCTATTGACTGATAGTATGAACAAATTTGCTATTCGTTTCAACCTGGATAGGCGGAGCTAACGCAATTCATGACAGTAGGCGGAGTCACAAAAATTGTATACGAAGCATTTTGAAACCAATACATTTAAATCCATTTTATAACATTTTATTTTGACCTGAAACATACAAGCTGCTGCATTTCACATGGCAGTGAGAGTGTTTTCCTTCTTCACGACTGTTTAATTCCAAATGCATTTAAATGCATATTGTTTTTGTTTTAAATTTAAATGGCAATACATTTCACATGACATGGGGCGTGGTCTCTTTTCTCATGACTGTGGGCGGAGTCAAACAAATGTTTTGGGATGCATTTTAAAACTTATGGATTTAAATCTATAGGATTTTGAATTGAAATGTATAATGTATTCAAATATCATTGAAATGCATTTCATGTTACATTTGAATAGAATGTATTTCAATGCTTTATAGTTGCATTTAATATGAATTTGTGATATAAGATAATATAGTGGATACAATAATTTGCTTTACATTTAAATTTGATTCAGAATCCAAATGTTTTACGTTACACATTTATAATTTATACACCTTCTATGAATATAATTTGAAATTTGTTCCAGCACATGGAAATAGCATGAAATAAATGTTATTGCAATACAAATATTCGTATATGATGTAACGTAGTTACAAAAGTTCACGTGACATGTATTCTGGTTTTTAAAATAATAAAAACTTAGCATATCATTCAGTATTCTTCAAATAGCTCTTATATTTTTACAAACAGTACATTTACATAATATTTAAAATAATTAATAAATACCAAAACGGCATTCTATAATTAATGGAGAAAATTATAAAGAATACGTAGTGAAAACAATGTGGAATTCAACAGCCAAAAATGCTACAGGAGAAATATTTTTAGGAATTCAACATAAAATTTGATCCCTTTACGGATATTATTTTTAAAGAAGCACGCGATGCTAGAAACGCTAAAAGAAAAGAAATAAAGTACATATAATAAAAATGGCTAAACTATGGGATGAAAATTAACTTGAAGGTCATTCAAATCGCGCTAGTACAGTGTCTTCGTTAGCAAAAGCAGGAATATGCGATTAACAAATTATTAAAATAACAGGTCATTCCAATTCTACTTCAATAAAACCTTATCTTCAGTTGGACTCTACACATCATGAAAATTTAATTAAAAATCTAAGACCAAACAATATTTCTAAATTTTCCACTGTGACTAACTAATCTTCGTGAAGAAAATATGCCAAAAAATATTATATATAATAATTATTGTACTTTCACTAATTGCACTTTTAAATAAACCTTTTCATAAATAAAATGTCGTTAAATTATCTTGCCGAATTACACTCTAGCATTTTATTCGGATAAATTTCAGTTTGAGAACTCAACCTTGTAACCTGACAGCAATTTGATTCGAAAACTGTTTAAAACAGTTTTCTTATCAAATTGCTAGGTAACAAGGTTTCGTGATCAACAGAAATTTATCCGGGAAAATAAAAAGCTCTTGTGTAATTAGTTGAAAACGAAACCGAAACACAAATAGAAGAAATTGAAGAGGAACCAGTATCTTTACATACTGAAGAAGAATCTGGTAATACCTCAAAAAGACTTTTGGAAGAAAATGAAAAAAACGTCAAACAAGGGAGCGAAAAAGAATAAAAAAAGCAGTGACCGTATAATTGAAGCTATAGCAAAAAGAGAAGACAGAACAAAATTATTTCGAGAGTTATTGGCTAAGCCACCTGTAAATGAAATTAATCCTATAAAAAGTTTTTTTGAAAGCATGGCCTAAACTGTAATGACTTTTCCACCAAACTTAGCAGTTGAAGCAAAGGCAAGAGTTTGTCAGATTGTGTCAGAATTGGAATATCGATCTCTTCAGCAGTCTGAACCAACACATTTTACACATCACCAATCAACCTTGGTCAGTAATGAGATATACTCGAACTCTTATCAATCACCTACATCAGATGAGCAGTCTGTGAGGAGTTTACACAGTCCGTTATGCATGGACAAAGAATCATTATCTTGTAGTTCGGTTTTAAATGAAAGAAATTACTTTAATATGTAATCCCACAATATGTTTTAATTTTGCAATAAATAATTAATGATTAACAATGATTATTTACTTCCCACAGAGTCAATTGCCTAGTTTACACCGTAGACCTATATTCGACCTATACCCCAAATTCGACCTCAACGTATTTGGGCCGCCTGGTGTAAACACTTAAAATATGGAGTGGCCTGGCTTAGATCAGGCCACTTTTTCATTTGACCTGACCTATACTAGGCCTCGGCCTAAATGAATTTATTGCGGTGTAAACAGCTAGCATGTAAAATAGTTCGAATTTTGTGCGGTAGACAGGGTTGCCAGATTGGGCGAAATTTCGCCAATTGGGCTACTTTTAAGAGTTGTTTGGCGTCGAAAAAATATGCTTGGCTCTTGGCGACCATTTTGGGCTACTTTTAATTGTACTGTTATTATCCTGTCAAAGTATAATAAACGGTTTAGGTTCACAACCAGCATAACCCGCATAATACTATTTTTCATACAGCCCGCCAATTACAATTCATATTCTTTGAAGAAATACCTGTGTTGTCTGCAACACATGATACGTCACTGTAATGAACTAAAATCTAAAACATATTTTTTACAAGCATGCGTATTTTGGTTTGGTTTCACGCTTCCTGGTTTCTGCGTGACTGCGTGCATGGTTTCTGCAATCTTAGGTTATGTTTATATTTTGTTTTGGGGATTTTGTTACAACTCCTGATTCCTGATCACAAATAATTCATGTCACTATTGTCAGTAACAATCAAAGAAAACCATGGCTAAGTGGAGCAAATATGCCAGGAAATACAAAAAGGAATGGGAGAAAGAAAAGTGGGCACAAAGTAAGTTTATTCAGTTGAGAATATAATTCCTTAGTCACGTGACATGTTTTCCGCCAATCAACATTCAGAATCTCCCTAGCTACAAGTTTATCACAGCGATGATAAAAAACAAAGAAATAAACACCGTATTTATAGTCGTTACTAAGGGATTTGTTTTCTTTATTTATGACATTGACAGTTAATTTTAAGTATAAAAATAAATAATAACAATAATTTAATCTCCGAAATATTAAATAAAACTCGTAAGTACCATGTTTTAATATAATATGAATATGTATATCAAAAGTTAGGTTAGGTTAGATTGCAAAAATTCATTATATTCTCTCATTAAATATAAGCTCGTGATATGATTAATAATCGAAGATATTGCTCGTGAAACCGAAACAGCACATTTCAACTCGTCCTTCGGACTCGTGAAATCTGCAGCTCGGTTTCACTCGAGAATATCATCGATGGTAATCATATCACTTGTTATATTACGTATGACTATAATAGTGACAAATAAGTTATGGATGTAAATATTTATTTCAGACTGGCTTAAAGAAAATACTGAAAGTATAAATGAAGCCTACTGCCAAAGTATGTAAAACGACAATAAGGAGTCACGTTTCAGACTTAAAAAAACATTCCAAATCAAAAATTCATGAAAATAAAATGAAAGCTCTTAACCCAGTGGCAAATAAGCAGCAACTGCTTCCCTTTACTTTAGAAATAACTAATCAAGAAAAAGAACGGGATATATTACTGGCAGTATTCATTGCTATGCATTGTAGCATTCGTACAATGGATCACTTAGGAGAAGTCCTCACAAAATTTAAAGATTCGTCATTTACATCTTTACGAATGCATAGAACTAAATGTTCTGGCGTGATAAAAAATATAATTGCACCAGTATTATTATGTCAATTAATTGAAGATATTGGAGATATGGGTTATTCTTTGATTATAGATGAATCAACCGATATTTCGACAGTGAAATATTTATGCTTATGTGTTAGATATTTTTCGGTTTATAAAAATATATTTAGTACTGATTTTCTCGGACTAATAGTAATAGAAAATGGGTCAGCAGAAGAATTATACAAATGTACAAAAGAATATTTAGAAAAACAAAAACTACCAATTAAAAATTTATTAGGCATTGGAACGGATGGTGCAAATAGTTTATGTGGAAATAATCACTCATTGTGGACTTTACTTAAAAGCGATGTTCCAAATCTAAAACTTGTTAGGTGCGTATGTCATTCCCTTAATAACGCATCCGCTAAAGCTTCTAAACAGCTTCCTGCTAATATTGAATTTATGTGTAAAGAAATTTATAATTGGTTTTCACATAGTTCTAATAGACGTATTCAGTATAAAAAAATATTTGACTTAATTAATACAAATGAATCAAAGACCATGCATAAGTTTATTCAGCCATCATTTACTAGGTGGTTAGCTATGTATAACTCAGTAAAAGTAATATTAGAGAATTGGATAGAGTTACGTGCCCACTTTAATTTAGTTATAGAAAACGAGAAATGTTATGTCGCCCGTATGTTACGTGAAATGTTAAACGATGATGTAAATTATCTTTATTTTAAATTTCTAAAACCAATTTTACATGAACTCAATCAACAAAATTTAAATTTTCAGCAAACTAATTTAAATGTTACTGAAGCTTATACAGATTTAGAAAATCTATTTTGTGTGATGTGCCGAAAAATTTATAAACCTATATTTATTAAATCAGGCACGCAAACATTATTAAAAGAAATTAACAATGAACTTGCATTTCTGTCTGTATCAGAAGCTGATTATGGCATTGATTATTATCAGGCGTTAACAACTGTTAATATTTCTTCAGAAACAAGGAAAACTTTAGAACATAAAATGTATGCTTACATCAAACAACTATGTTATGAATTGTCAATACGATTACCAATTAGTTTACAACATTTTAAAAAATTTAAATTCCTATCTCCTCAAATATGCCTCAGTCAAATGAGACCAAATTTTAAAGATCTCCCTTTCCTAACAGAATATGTTGATTCCGATAAATTAGGTATCGTCGAACTTCAATATTTAAAATTATTGGATGTCGACTGGACGCTTTTTCCTAATAGCGAAAACATATACAAATTTTGGGGAAATGTATTTAATTTTCAAGACGCTGGAGGTAATTATGTTTTCAGAGAACTGGGAAAATATGCTGTGTTTTTACTATCTTTGCCAAGCAGCAATGCTGTTGTAGAGCGTACATTTTCTGTAATGAATAATATTAAAACTAAATGTAGGAACCGATTAGATTTAGTTATGTGTGAATCTTTATTACGATTAAGAATTCATTTATATAATAATAATATTTGTTGCAAAGATTTTATAGTAGATAAAGAAATGATCAATAAATTCATTTCAGCAATAATATACCAGAATAATGAAACACACGAACATATTTTAGAAGCTTTTAATGCTGATGATAACAGTTTAATTTGTGCAATTTAATGTTTAATGACACGCAAATCGAAGGCCATGACATATATGTATAAATTCTTAATCGAAACAAAGATAGTTGCAATATAAAAATATTTGTTTTGTACTTATAAGAAAAAAAATGTTATATTATTATTAATATTCATGTGTATGTATTTTGTTATTTTTATTTTTAAATATATTCTTATATTCTGAAATACATATATTTTCGTTTCAAATTTTGGCGCATTTTGGCGACTTTGAAGGGGCGCATTGGCGACGGCGACACACTACAAAAAATATCTGGCAACCCTGGCGGTAGAGTAGATGTCGGTAATATTGAGTACAATGATACTGATTTACACATATTGTGACAGTTTTGTTTGACAGTAAGTGTAAGTACAGTGAAATTTTGTAACATGAGTGATAAAAAGATAAAAGGAAGTAACTGGAGAGAATGTGAAATAGAGGTATTTATTAAGTTACTAATAGACGGGAAGAAATACAAACATATACGCCAGCACGATTCATTTCGGCACTGCAGTAGCGCCGCCCTAGCGGCGCGCAAGGTAAGCTATAGGTTGAATCGTTCAAAAACAAGCATTTAGCAAGTTATGACAGCGTGCAATATTTGCATGTAATCATGCTCTAATTTTAAGTATTTTAAGAATAGACTATGTCAGTTATAATTAAGTGCGGTTTCCAAAGTGTCGATTTAAGTATTTTTCGGAGAAAAGCTATTAAGAAAGGAAGGAAATTATATGAAAGTTTTCACGTTAGTAATGTCGAAGAGACATTACGAGAAAATGATTTGAGAGTAATCAGTGGATTTGTTATAAGAGAAACTCCTGGTGCCCACAGCACTAGAAGAAATGAAAATGTATATTCCCCAAAAGTTACGGTATGTTAAGTATTTGCATATTTTATCCAAGTTTCATTTAGATTATTTTCGCAATGCCGTTCTTGCGCTATATCTCTTACTATAAAATAAATTTGTAAACTATTGTCTTTATTAAAATATTATCTTATATATATCTTTAAAAACATTTAAAAAAAATTATAAATAAAAGAATTAATTTTCATTATTTAAGGCGATGTCGAAAGCGAGGAGCAAGTTTGAATCGGCCCGGTGGGCGCGAAAGTTGATATTTCGTTAATTAAACAAAATGTAGTGATCAGACGTTGATTTGCTGACCGTCGCGAGATTCTGCGTAAAATTCCGCGTGTTTTGAACTAACTATCGACTAATTTCGATGGCAAATGTTCATGAATAGTGATTTCTCGTTTTTCGATGCTTTCATTCGAGGTTACGTGTCATCTCGAAAACTAGAAATCACTATTCTTGAACATTTACCATCGAAATTAGTCAATGGTTAGTTCAAAACACGCGGAATTTTACGCAGAATCTCGCGACGGTCAGCAAATCAACGTCTATTCAATCCATTTTGTTTAATTAACGAAATATCAACTTTCGCGCCAAACTGCCGATTCAAACTTGCTCCTCGCTTTCGACATCACCTTAATGTAATTTATTTTAAAAACCAAATTAAAATTGAAAAAAATCGTCGTAATAGAACGTCTGAAAGTGATGAATGAATAGTGTAAAAAATATTTTTTAATTACAAAATATGAAGTATAATAATTATTTATTTATGCAAATAAAGACGACAAAAATGTAATCGTATGATTAATAATTTTTTTTAATTGGTAGGTGAATTTGGACAGAGTAATTAGAGACGCGGACTGCAACTGTAAAGGGGGAAAGGGTTATTGCAAACATGCCGCTGCAATTTGCGTGTACATCAACGAGGAGAATACGCGATCAAAAACTGATAATCCATTATTATGGAATCAGCCGTCAATATCAGTCCTGGAGAAATATCACAAGGCAGCAAGAATTGAAACTTTTTATGTAGAAACCAGTGAAAGAAGACATGAGCAAGTTTATGTATTCGATGATGTTGAAAATATTCATCCAGAATTTTTATCTGAAAATATTTCTCAGAATATTATCGTGAATAAAGAAGTTGAACATGAAAGCACCAAAGAAGCTAGACAAGAAAAGCAACGGGCAGAAGAAGAAAAATCAATGAAAATTTTAAAAGAATTATTCAGTTTGCAAGTTGTCAATGTAGTTAAATATTCAGTTTTAAGTTTTAAAGTTACTGGTAATTTGAAGATTTCATTTAAAAGAAAAGACACGTATTTGGAAAATGATTTTTACAAATCAAATGTAATTGTTGATGAGGCTGCATGGTTTAAGATATGCTTGTTATCAGTAGGACAGTCACAAAGTTCAACATGGTACAGAGAACGATTTATAAGAATTACTGCGAGCAGTAAAGCTCATAGAATAAAAACTAGAGTATCCAATTTTGAATCATTAGCTTTAAAATTCTGCAATGAGAAAAGTAACGCATATTCCACTCCGGCCTTACGTTATGGCTTTGAGATGGAAGAAGAAGCAAGAAACCATTTTAAAAATTCTACGAATTTCATTGTATCTGAAGTTGGCCTAATTGTTTCATTCAAACAACCGTTTTTGGCTTGTAGCCCCGATGGCTTAGTTCACAACGAAAATGGTTTCGAGCTACTTGAAATAAAGTGTCCTTACTCATGTCGAGATGAGCAAATTGTAAATTACCAAGAAAAAGTTTCACGTGTACCGTATTTGCAATTTGATGAAAATGATAATATTCAATTTAAAAAAATGACAAGTATTATACTCAAGTGCAAATTTCGTTGTATATACTTGGTCTTTCCAAATGCCACTTCTTTATTTATTCGCGAAAACAAGAAATTCATATAATATTGGAAAAGGATGATTATTTTTTAGTTGATTTGATACCAAAAATAGAACAATTCTATTTTACTTATTTTATTGAGCGTCTTCAATACACACAGTGATATTATTTTACAAGTTATGACTGTACATAATGTGTTTTATTTATTAACAATGTGTTCATTTGTCTATGGTGATATTAAAGCTATATTAAGATTTAACGAATAAGTGGTTCTTTGTTATTGGCTAACACACAAGCAACGTACATGATTTTATCGATAAACGGTAAAAGTCTGATAGTAACGTGATCTAAAATTTTAAATAATCTTACTCGCTGAATACTTCTCTCCACATGGATACATACTGAAGCAATCGAATATCCCTGCAGGACTTCTTCCCGTGTAAATTGTGGATTTATAGCAAAAGGAGGAATTGAAGGGGTGAGTGGATAAAGGTGTCATGTAACATTTTTTTGAAAATCGATATTTTCATTCAAAACAAGTTGTTTTGCAGTATTCTTTCACTGAATAAAACTTTGGAAGCCTAATTTCAATCAGGAATCGAATTAGCAAATGATAAAGGTGTTATGTACAACCTAGATTGCTAAGCGAACAGTGGATAAAGGAGTTAAGGTAACATGACACCTTCATCCAATACCACATGTTTCAAATGTTATAAAATATTTTATCAACACGTACATGACCCTATAGTTTTGAGGTTAGGTTATTTGACGTTTAATTGTTAATTGATAGTTTTGACAGTGAGTGCTAAGTTTTTGAGCATAAATAACCATACAACATGCTCTCTCGAGGCCAACGTATATTGAAAATGTTAGAAGATAAAGTATGTCATGGTTCGTTAACAGGTAATTTAATAATATAAGATTACAATAGTTAGTTTATTTATGTTCTGCTTTAATTTTTTGCTACATTGAGTGCAGCACTTAAAATTATTATGATCCATAGTCGTCAAATAATATATTATAAATGCATACAATAATTTGAACCTTTTGTAGGGGCAAGCACTTCGAGTATGAGAAATTCTTCATTTATTGTGAATGAAAATCAACCTATTGCCACTGCACATGAAACAGAACGTGAAAAATCAAATCCAGAAGAAAAGGGGCTGACTCAAATTTCAACAAGAAATAAAGAATATTTTAGTGATGACGATGTTAGTGATTTTTCTAATGACTCAAGTGATTTATTTCTTCCTAGCGAAGAAAATTTTGACGATAGTGAATCAATCAGTGAACACTCTAATGGCTCACGTACCACAGCAGGTATAGATATAGATAATATACTAGACTCGGAAGAAGTAGATGCCAATGTAATTGAAGCCAGAGCTTTTGTCACACATGAAATTGCTGGTGTGGCTAGTCATCATATTGTGAATGAGAAGGTAGAAAAAGTGAAGAAGAAGATATTTGACATACCGGAAAAGAGTTACAGAAAAAAAGCTAGAAATCCAAATCAATGGAAAAGAAACAAAGCAGCCCTTGCCAGACAACGAGGAGAATCATATACAGGACAATGTGGTAAACTAATGCCCGCCAAAGAACCAAACTTAGGCATGCTTTGCCACGAAAATTGTAAGCTCAAGTGCAGTACCAAATTCGATTCTAATGCAAGAAGAGCTATTTTTAAAAAATACTATACTTTAGATAATAATTCTAAAAATGCATTGCTATTTAAAAGTATAACAATTAAAGATGTTGCTCGACATCGAGTTAATGTGAAAAAGCAAAAGAAATTTTCATTTACTTACTCAGTGACTTACAATAAACAGGTCACGCAAGTGTGTAAAAAAGCTTTATGCGCAATATACCAATTCAGTCAGAAAAAAATTGAGTTAACTCAAAGAAAGTTGAAAACAGGCCAATCAGCTCCTACTCCCGATAAGAAGGGTCGTCATGAAAATAGACCTCACAAAATTGCTGATAATATTATTGAGTCCATTGTTGAACATATAAAACTATTTCCAGCTGAATCGTCACATTATTCGCGACATACTAATCCTCATAAAATGTACTTGTCGCCACTGTTGAACATTACCAAAATGTATAATCTGTACATTGAAGAATGTAGAAAGAAGAAACTGTCTCAGAGCTTTATGGTTAAAAAGTGTACATACAGTAATGTGTTTTCTCGTCGCTTCAACTTGTCATTTGGACACCCGAAGAGCGATACATGTAGTACATGCGATTCAGGCCAAAACTCAGACGAGCACACGGAAAGTTACAAAGCAGCGTTTGAACATCAACGACGTGATAGGGAAGTGGCTAAAACAAATAGTAAAGTTTGTTACATGACCATGGATCTACAACAAACAATGCCTCTGCCCAAATTAACCACTTCTAAATGTTTTTATATAAGGCAGATGTGGTTCTACAATTTTGGAATACACACAATCACACCTTCTGGAAATAAAGCATTTTTTTTCACGTGGACTGAGGATGTCGCAAATAGAGGAAGTTCGGAAATAATAAGTTGTTTGCATACATTTACAAATCTTCTTAAAAACGAATTGAATAAAGATATTGAACATCTTATTATCTGGTCAGACTCTTGTTCTGGCCAGAATAAAAATTTTAATATCGTATGTTTTTATCAATATGTAATACGTAAGGGTTGGTTCAAAATCATCGACCATAAGTTTCCGGAAGTAGGGCACTCATACTTAGATTCTGATCGAGATTTTGGCAGAATCGAGAAAACTTTACGGAAGAATGAAAAAATTCAAATTCCAGATCAGTACAGAGACATAATTAGAAGTTCTGGTGGAAAGAATTCAGTTGTCATAAACATGGAGAACCGTTTCCGAAAAGTCGACGACCTGGCTCCTAAATTACACCTAGTAAATAAGAAAAAAAATGTCTTAAATCAAAAAGTCAATTTCCGGGACAGCATCAAGTGGATAAGGACAGAAGAATATGGAAGTTATCTGTACAAAACAAGTTTGGACGAATTCACACCATTTCAAAAAGTAGAAATTTTAAAAAGCAATGCTGCTAGAAACATCGTCGGTGAAGAAGTTACTTTGGACAGGGTAATTGGTAAGAATGGGAGTTTATCAGCAGAAAAACTTTCTAATTTACGTGACCAAATTACTTATGTTGATGAAGAGTACAAATGGTTTTATGAAGACATTTGTGGCGTGGAGAAAAGTAAATCAAAAAGAAGAAAAACTAATTGACAATGAATATAAAACCTTTTTTTTTAAGTTGTGTCATTACAATTTCATTCATATTTTGTTTTGTTAAATTTAGGGTTATTTTAAAATTTATAAAAATGTTTATTTTTGAAATATTTTTGTAAAGCGGTAGTTATAACATAGTTTATGTTAGAAAATAAAGCTTATTTCGATTCATAACACTGATATCATTTTTTCGATAATAAAAAATAATGCATTGTAGTGGATGAAGGGGTCATGTACATTTGATGGCCAAAAAAATTAATAAAACACAACATTACAAAAGTTTCCTTATAGCAAGTAAACAATATTCACATAGGCCTTTAGATATCATATGATTTTGTTAGCCAAAAACAAATAGGAAAAAAGTACCAACAAATTAAACTAAAATGCTTATATCTCGGAACATAGGTGAACGTACATGACACCTTTATCCACTCACCCCTTCAATTACTAGAGTGCACTTTCTTTTTATACGCTCAGAACGAATTTGGGGAAACCCTTTATCTGCCATGATCTCGTCTCCTGGTTCAACAAGTTTGACAAACCCTGAATCGTTAACTATTTGGCTATCGCTAGAGCGTCCACCGTACCCTTTTGAGATAAATGATATAAACCCACTTGGCGTTATTGCAATTAAGAATTTCACCGTGTACGTAGATTTATAAGAAGAATAAAATAAAGCTCGTTGCTCTACCGTGGGTGGAGTTTCGCATCGCAATTCGGTGCAATCAATAATTGCACGACAATTGGGGAAAGCCTTGAAAGATGCTGGCATTGTTTCTTTTACAACATCTTTGGATGGCCAAAATATCCAAGTTTTCGTCGCACTGTATTATTGTACACAAAACTTCATTAAATATATCTCGTGCTGTTTGTTTGCCGATCCCAAACATGCACGCGATAGCAGTAAAAGGTACACCCAACTTCATTTTTATCAGAAAAAGAAGAAGCCTGTCTTCACTATTTAAGACTTTATAAAATCGCTTATAAAAACTGCTCCTGGTTGGACAAAAATCAAGAGTTTATTAAATGTGCTTAAAGTAATTCCTCCCATGTGCTTCATTTGCTCGTCAGTTTTAATATCAGCAAACCCTTGAAACCCATTGCGCATTTCCATATCAGGACCAACTCGAACATGTTTCATTAGTTTTGTTTGTAAAACTTCTATTTCGACAATCTTCACTTTTTCTCGCTGACTATTATTTACAGGAATGACAGTCTGCGTTGAAGCATCATTTGTGGATTCATTTTGCCAACAATGTAAAACAATTTCTTCTTGTCCAGTACAGTTCTTATGGTTAATGTAATCTGTTTGAACTGCAACTTCTCGGCATTGTGGTTCCTCATTTATAGAAAGTTGGACTTCCTCTTCTTCTAGATTCAGAAATAAAAAAAAATACCATTTTATGGACGCTGCTTTTTCATAGATTAAAACAAATTAATTAATTTTAACAATTAATTTTTCAAACACATACCATTATTATTACTTGCTGATTGCGATCGACTTCGACGATTTTCTAGTCTAGCTCTACGAAGTAGTGCAGCTTCATTTAATGGCTTCCAAGGAAAAATAGTTGGATTATATGATTCCTTTCGGGGATCGTTAGACTTTTCTCCACCTACAAAATGAGCGCTGCAGATCCTTGTTTCCAGGAAGGTGCCAAATAGATAGGCAGATCTGTTATAGAAGTAGGTATTGGCGGGGAAAGGGGATTTTAGTTAGTTGGTCACAATTGTAGATGGCATCAAAAGTCAAATTAAAGCACAAGTAAAACAATATGATCTGGTTAAATGGAAGCACAATCATAACTGCCATTGTGTTTGAAAATTTGTAAGAAAATAATGGAAGTTTTAAGTAACACAATAACGTTATTGAAGAAAATGTTCTTTCTTTCTTTTTGGGAGGGTAAGTAAATATATGAAAGTATATGGCCGGTTGCATTTCTTACATTGATAATATTGCGTCGAAATGAAATGTCAAGTGAATTATTATGCATTGCTGTCAAAATTTCGATTTAACTTTTTGGAGGGTAAGTAAAATATATGAAAGTATGTGGCCGGTTGCATTTCTTACATTGATAATATTGCGTTGAAATGAAATGTCAAGTGAATTATTATGCATTGCTGTCAAAATTTCGATTTAACTTTTTTGGTATGAACCGCTAAAAATTTGGTCTTGTTAGTGCAAGGCTTACATTTTTAGCTATGATGAAACAGAAATATACAATTTCAAATTTGAACATTAGTACGCAAGAATTAAAAACATTATTCTACAAAAATTAGGGCGCGGAAAGCACTATTTCGCGATCAAATGTTTTGGTTGTTATATATTAGCTAACAAAAGACATTGCAACAAAAGAAAAAATGAATTTCTTGGGTGATATGTATTTGTAGAATCTAGTACATTTCAATTCTATATTGTCAATTTAGGAATTAAAATTGAATGTGCAACATTGTAAAATTCCAACGTTTCCATAGGTCATTTTCATCCAGAAGGGGTGAAATACCTACCCAATCAGTGGCTTATTAACTTTAAGAAAATTTGGAAGATGCAGCAGATTATGGAAGGGGTTGGGAAAACAATACGCCCTCATTGTAGGAGGGTTGCAACATGTGCAACATAGTTTGTACATGTGAAACACATGGGAAGGATATGGAACAAAAAATTGTACTTACTATTGTGCACGTCATGTTGAAACATTTTTTACAAATGGCAAATAAAAAAATTGCAAAAAAAGATATGAGAACAAATGCTGTCGTCGACAATTATGTAGCAATATATGGTAAAGTTAGTTTCTATTAGTTACTGTTAATTTTTAGTTTTGTTATTGTTATAAATTACTTTATTTTTGTTATTATTCTTGTTTTCATTATTATTTTTTGTTATTTCATTATTACAATTTTTGTGACAAATATATTTTTATAATGTATATGCTTGTTTTATTTTTCTATTATTTGACGTGGTTTTAAGTAAAATAAACTGCCCGCCATTCCATTTGAATTTAATATAGTACCTTGGTCGGAATAATAGATGTCGCTAGGTTCAACTTCTATAACAACAGATTAACATGGATTTGACAAGTCTCTCTACGTTAGTAGATTAGTTGTCTCTGCTTGTTTCGCCATTTGGTAACCATGGCTGGCCTCTAAAACTGTTTTACACATTAACTTATTATTTTTTTAGTATTTTTACAGTTTTATTTATATATATTATACTTATTTATATTTATTTACATTTACATTTATTCATAATTATATTTATTTTCAATTGTGGTAACAATTATTGTAGTCCGCGGAAAACATTATTTTTTCTTAATTATTACATCATGCGCATTAAAAAACATTTGTTTATATCATTCATAAAATACTGATTATTAAAATCCGCTGCATTAGCCTAATTTGCATAACTTTATTGAATACTTACGGAGCTCTTCGTACACGTGCAATCCACAATTTTTTCCTGTCAGCCTCTCAAGCACGATTTGGAAACAAATAAAATGTTAGTTCCGGGTTTTTCTTTTCCGTATTCGGACAATGAGGTACACAGCACGCCCGGCCGTGTCCACTTTTTGAAGTATTGTTATTCATTTTCAGCTTTGCAGTGCCGAAACTCGTACGAAACGTAATTATACGCGCTCTTACACCTATTGCCTGTCATAACATTCCACCGATAGCTTACGATTTTCGCCGCGTGAGGTCGCTTCGAGCGCCGTCGTGCTGGCGTATAGATATAAACAAAAAATTAGAGCAAGATTGAAAGAACGTGGGTTTCTAAAAAATGCTGTACAAATGAAAACGAAGTTGAAACATTTAAAAGAGCAATACTTCAAATGCAAAAGAAATAAAAATACAAGTGGTGCTTGCAAAGAAACATTTGTATTGTACGATCTCATGGATGAATTGTTAGGCACCCGGCCATCAGCGGTTGTAGCTGAACAGATTGGAGAAGAAGGTATAGACACTTCGGAAAGTATTCCAGAACAGAATTTTGTAGAAACTCAAATTGTAGGTAAGTTTAACCAGTGTTTATAAAATTTTAAATGATCGTAGATGATTATTTTTGTGTATATACCTATAAATACTGTGATTTTTCAGAGTTAAATGAGTTAGAATCTGAGAACATTGACAGCCGGTTTCTTACACCTGTTGAAGAAATAAGTAGAGAAAACTCCCCCTCGACCAAAATTTCAGAGAAAACATCATCCAGGAAAGGAGGTTCGTAATAATCATGGAAATAAAAAATATTTTTTTATTATTTTCAGGGAGAAGTAGTTACACAAAAAGTTTAGAAAGTTTGCATGAAATGCAAATGAAAATTTTCAAAGAAATAATAGAGAAGCAACATCAATTGCAAAAACAAAAAACGCTACCCAATTAGAAGCACAACGGCAGTGGGAAAGAGAGGCACTAGAAATAGAACACAAGCACCAAATGGAGCAAACATCCCTTATAATGAATATGTTTTTAAAGGGCCTAAAAAGTGTAAATAAGAAAAAGAAAACCCGAAGCAGCTCAGAAAGTAGTTCTGATTAGTTTTAAAACGAACTTTATTAGTTTTGAATATTACAATAGGAATATAAAAATTGTAACATCAACATGTTTACAGACAAAGCATCAATAAAAATATTTATTAAAAAAATTATATTCATTTTCCCCTAGGATTACATAAATATTATTGAAATCTAATTGTTTTTAATATTGTAAAGTTTCTTGCTAAGTAATTTTTAAGATGAGTTCTTATTTCTGTTCCGGTTACAGAATTTCTGTCTCTATTATGAGGTTGGTCAGGTTGCTGAAAAATAAAGCCGGTGCCAGACGATGCTACGAACATGTTCCAACGTTGGACGCTTGATGGTTCGTCGCATTGTGTGGCCGACGGTCGCACCTACGAGCTACCAACGTCGAACGTCCAACATTCGTGTTGGAGCATGTTCGAGCTGTTGTCGGTATTTTTGCCCCGAGTCAAAGGAATTGGTCGAACGTTGGAAGGAAAACATTCGTTGTTGGATGCACCGCCACATGATTGGCCGAATGTTTTTGTTTTTATATTGCCTATTCAGTACGTCAGTAGGTTTTTAAAAGAATTAAAACATTGTTTTAGTGGAAAGTTCCTTATTCACAGGTAAGTTCTTAATAACAATATTGTTCGATAGTTTATTTAATTTTTTAGATTATTACGGGTTTTTTAGAACCATTAATTAAAATCCTAGGATTTCTTGAAAAGACGTTTCGCCTCCTGGTTTACCTCTTCGGTAGGCTTTGTCAAGGTATTTTAGTAGACTGGTGACTACAAAAATTGCATTACTTTGACAATAATACATAAATGATCGTAATTTTTGTAGTTACCAGTCTAATATCTTGACAAAGCCTACCGAAGAGGTAAACCAGGAGGCGAAACGGCTTTTCAAGAAATCCTAGGATTTCTATTAATGGTTATAAAAACAATCTAACAATCTAAAAAATGTAAGTATAGATATAACCAGAATCACAATATACTAGATAGTTTGTTTATGTATGTTTTAGTTTGTTTTACAATGGAATGGAACAATGACCTCATTGTGGAATTCATCCAGTTATATGAAAGTTTCCCAATACTCTGGAATCCCAAACATCCAAATCATAAAAATCGCAATTATTTGAACGATGCTTGGCTGAATATTGCGAAAGAAATGAGCATTGATATAACCGTAGACGTATTGCGAAAGAAAAAAGAATCTCTGATGGCCACCTACAGAGCTTTGGCAAAAAAAGTTCGAGAATCCGAAGGAACTGGAACTGGGTCACAGGACGTGTTCAAACCCTCATGGTTTGCCTATGATGCTATAGATCGCTTCATTAGAGTCACAGGAAAGAAAACAGAGTCGCTGAGTTCAGAGGTAATTTTAGTTACTACAGTATTTATACAATAAACTAACATATAGTAACATAAATTAATTAACGTAAGCTTGCCATTCAATTGCTCCACTGGTTATAAAATATTCCGCAAATTCATCTCGAATATCCTTTGCCTCTTGGGATGGTTTTCTGGGTGTCTTACTGAGGGGAGTAAGTGATGAATTGGGAGTGTCTTGGCGCCATGTTCCTGGTGTGAAATGTCCATCTATTTCATAATCAAAACTGCCAATTGGAGTATATATTTTCCTAGAGGTATTACTTCTCCGTAGGAAATTATGAAGTAGTGCACATGTCATACAAATTAAAGCAGCCTTTTCTGGCTGGAGCAACATTGGTCTTTTTAAAATGCGGAATACAGATGATAAAATACCAAAAACGTTTTCTACAATGCGTCGTGCACGAGAAAGACGGTAGTTAAAAATCCGTTTAATGCTACCCTTGACATGAGTACCAGAATAGGGTTTCAAAATCGAACGACTAAGAGGGAATGCATCATCACCCACGAAAACGTATGGTACGCTTCTTTGACGTCCTGGTAAGGGTTCATTTGGCGGAAGGGAAAGTTCCTCTCGTATCATTTTACGATAAAGTCCTGTTTCCGCCAAAACACCAGCGTCGTTCATTCTTCCTTGTGCACCCACATCAATAAATGTAAAACAATAGTCAGTATTAACCAATGCCAGCAGTATGATGCTAAACGATTTTTTATAGTTATAAAACATAGATTCGCTGTTAAATGGTGCTTGAAGTAAAACATGCTTTCCGTCTAGAGCTCCAACACAGTTTGGAAAGTTCCATCGCTGACCAAATTCATTTGCTATTTGTTTCCAATTTTCTTCTGACTGTGGCAACTAAAAATAAAAAGGACGATAATATTATTATACAAGAAATTTAATGATGTGAACATATTATATTTTATAATAACGTCAGTTTTGTTTTTATAGGAAACCCAAGTTGATGTATCAGTTGTGGAAGATGAAATTTCTCAGAATTCACAAGACGTTTCAAATTCTCAAGAAATACAAGAAGATAATGCAAATCTTGACGACTTAGTCCGAGCAAATACTGAACGTAATATCAGTGTAACACCAAAAAGACCAGTATCCACAAAATTTGCATTACCACAAAATGTTACAATTCCTAGACCCACAAAAAGAGGTTCCAGTGCAGTCGAAGCACAAGTGAGCAAACATTTACAGCAAGCTAGTGATGCTCTAACAAGTCTTACTACCAGATCTCAAACAAAAACATTGCAAGATGCACCTGCCTTATATGGTCAGCTGTTGGCTACTAAATTGAGAAGACTGTCACAGAGGACTCAACTTATTTTACAAAATAAAATAGACAATCTTGTTTTTGAAGCCGAACTTAATGAAATCGATTTTTCTAATTCTAAAATTCAGCGTGCCTCTACTACTATCATCAGTTCTCCCAATTATGTTTCCTCCGCACCTAGTTCATCTCCATCAAGCAGTGCGATTTCTTCTAGCCCATGCTATGAATTTCCTCCAGGACCCTCTCATACTATTCAAGAAACTGCCCCTTGTAATACTATACATACTCAATCAAAGAATGCATCACTCTTGACCTATTATTCTGATGCTCATGCTACTTTAGATATAAGCGACAATTACGTATCATAAGTTTTGTTATGTTCAGTACAGACAATGAATAATCTAATAAACAAAATAAAGTTATATTTTTCCACTTACTCGTATTTCATTTTTAAGTTCTTCAATCAGAGCTTGACAAACGCTGGGAACGATACTGCTTATGGACTGATGTGATATTTTAAATAAGTATTCGAGACTGGTAAAACTATCGCCACTTGCCAAAAATCGTAGAGTAACTGCCAGACGGTCCTGTACTGGAATAGCCTTTCTCATATTAGTGTCCTGTTTTTTTATTTTGGGCCCAATTTTGTTCAAAAGATATTCAAAATCTTGGGCTGACATTCTACAGAAGTTATGAAATTTTCCAGAAGGTTCCCTTTGTAAATCCATTAGCATATCTGAGCCACTGTAACTGAACTTAAATTTAAATCTGCATATGTCCACAAATCGGTTTCACATGAAATAGTATAAGTCCCTTTTGTATATTTAATGTATATATTGAAAGTAAATTATTATTGATTGTTATTCTTACCGGGTTCTGCTTTTATTTAGGCTTAACATCCACCATCTTCTGGTACGCCTTTTATTTTTATTTTTTTCCAATAATAATAACGTGGAACAGGATACTACCACCAAAGCTGCAGCAGCAATTGTTGCATCGGTATCCTCCATCTATATAATAAATATATTAATAATAACAAAAGGTATAAACCTTTCTTGTATAACAATTTGAAAGATAATACAATAATTTAAATAATAACAAAAAACACAAACAACTTGTCAAACGTTTGTCCCAACTGTAGAATCACAAACATTTGCCACACCGTGTAGCCGAAGCATTTGCCCCAAAGCAACTATCGAATCATTGACTCAAACATTCGCTCCAACATTCGACGAATCGTTCGTAGCATCGTCTGGCACCGGCTTAATAATTTCAGCATCCTCGACATTTTTTAGCCACTGAAGCAGAAAAACTTCTTTCTCCAATTCTACAAAATTATGTAGAATGCAAGTGGCTGAAATGATGTTGGGCACATACGTATAATGGACATCAATTCTTTTTAAAAGAATTCTCCAGCGCCCTTTCAATCGTCCAAATGCTTCTTCAACGGACACCCTAGCCATATTTAAATGTACATTGAAAGACTCCTGCTCACGTGTTACCGACCCAGGATAACCTTTTAAAACCCAATCTAGTAACGGGTATGCTGGATCTCCTATTATCATAAATGGAATAATAATTCCATCAAATTCGCGACCATTCTAAAAAAAATTAAACCATTTTGAATGAATAACTTACATTTACTATGAGATAAATACCTGTGGTATGATTGAACACACATTCTTGTACAAGCCTGAATCCTTAAACACAGCTGCATCGTGTGTATTCCCGGGATGTTTGCAGCATATATCACGAAATCTAAAAAAAATCTTAATCAAATGTAATATAACTTAGGTATGTATATTAAGAATTTACAGGCAATTGCAATCAACAACGGCTTGACAATTGTAAGAAGGCCAGCCTTTTCTATTAACGTAGTCCCGAAATCCATCCTCTGGTGCTAGAATAGGGATGTGGGTTCCATCGATACACCCTATTATTTGTGGAATTTTTGAAATTTCTTCAAATTTACTGGTAATTTCTTGCGCTTCTATATTATTTGGCATGAATATATACATTTTTAATAACTTTACATTAATGGCATTTACAACACGATAAAAATATTTTTTTACTGTAGATTTATGCACTCCAAATACATTTCCTACTACTCGTTTCTCACAACAACTAGCAAGTTTATATAATGCAATAGCAACTTGTTTTTCAACATTAACAGGTGGTCTAGGAGATAGATGAGTTTCTTTCGGTTCCAAGTTTTCGCGAAGCTAATCACATAATTTCAGAAATGTAGTTTTGGTCATTCTGAAGCTTTCAATCCATTCTGCATTATCGTAATGCAATAATACTATTCGTTCCCAAAAATCTATACTTCTACTTTTCATCCAAACAGACCTTTTAAATTTAATTAAATCCAAATTCACATCTGTATTGGATATATAGTTTGCAAAAAGTAGATTTATGATGTTATTTGTTTCTTGAATATCTCTTTGCCATCTACATAATAGTTCACTTCTTTTTTTCAAAATTTTTCTCCTTAATTTAATTTTTCTAATTGTATTTATTTCATTTCGTATTAACCAAAAATAAAACATAAGATGAAATTTTTTTGTTTGCATTTTTGTTACAAACCGTAACAAAATTGAAGTCTCACAGACCCAACCAATTTTTATTTATTGTTTATTGAAGGGGGGGGAGAGGTGATACTTGCGCAGCCGTGTAGCTTTCCAGTTTTTGATTCTGTACAACACAGTTAAGTTTGATATCAGTACATTTTATTGTTTGCCCTATAATTAGCGATAAAGTCTGACAGACCCGGCGCGACTAGTTGTGTTCCTCTTTTATTTTTCGTTATTTTATTGTCGCCTTTAATTGATTTCGGAAATGCAAGGTAAAGTTTAAATATTTTAATAATATATTTTTATGTATAACCAAAGCATATATTTTAGATGAATTATGAAAAAGAACAGGAGCATTTACGTCATTTATGGGATAAATTAGAAGCAGAAGAACCTTTCTTTGACAATGATTCGGGCTCTGAAGAGGATATTGTGGAAGAACAAGAAGAAAGTAGTGGAACAGAACAAGATGCAGTATCATCCGAAGATGAAGACTTTGAAATGAAGAGAAAGAAACCTCGTGTACCGTCTTTTATTGGGAAGGATGGTATAACAAAATGGAAGAAACAAGTTCCTAACAGAAATATTAGAACACGGAAATGTAATATAATTACTCATTTACCTGGCGTTAGACCGTACGGTAAAAATGCAAAAACACAGACGGAATGTTGGACACTATTTTTTTCTGACGATTTATTAGATATAATTGTACAAAATACAAATAGAGAGATAAATACCCACGCTGAAAATTATTCGAGAGAACGTGATACAAAAAAATGGATGGAATGGTACCTACTGGCGTCGAAAGATTTTGGTTGACAATGAGCAAACAGCGTTTCTTGTTTTTACTAAGGTATCTACGTTTTGATAATAAAGAGACGAGAATTGAACGGAAAGCTGTTGATAAATTAGCCCCTATTAGGGAAGTTTTCGAAATATTCAACGAAAATTGTAAAAAAAGCGTTCACAATTGGCGAATTCGCAACGATTGATGAAAAGTTGGAAGCATTTAGAGGTAGATGTGCTTTTAAACAATACATGCCAAATAAACCGAACAAATATGGCATTAAAATATTTGCGCTGGTAGATGCTAAAGTATTTTATACACAAAAACTAGAAGTCTATGTTGGAAAACAACCTGAAGGACCCTATTGTGTTCAAAACGATGCAAGTAGCATTGTCAAAAGACTAATTGCACCTATATCAGGAACAAATCGTAATTTAACCTGTGATAATTGGTTTACATCATTTCCGCTAATAACAAAACTTTTAAATGATCACAATTTAACATACGTAGGCACTGTTCGAAAAAATAAAAGAGAACTGCCTCCTGAGTTTGTAAACACTAAAAACCGTCCAGCTCTATCTAGCATGTTTGGATTCAAGGATAACACTTCAATTGTATCATATGTACCACGAAAAGGAAAAAATGTTATTCTTGATTCTAGAATGCACTACTACGATACCATCAACGCGTCTACAGGTGATAAGAAGAAACCAGAAATAATTGTCTTCTACAATTCTACAAAAGGTGGCGTGGATACCGTAGATAAACTTTGTGCCACGTATGACGTAGCAAGAAATACTCGACGATGGCCCATGGTCATATTTTTTGCTATGATGAATGTGGCTGGAATCAATGCCCAAATAATTTACGCGTCAAATAATACCCAAATCAAATGTATAAGAAGATTATTTCTAAGAGAAATAGCGTTGTCGCTAAATGAAGACCACCTGAAGCATCGTGCTCAAGTTACAAATTTACCTCGAAATGTGCGTGACAGAATACAAGCAGTAGCTGGTGTAAGTATTTCAGAGGCAGTGGAACAACCCAAAGGTCGAAAACGCTGTTATTTTTGCACAAAAGACAGTAAATCTAAATACACGCCAAAATGCTTTGCCCAATGTGCACTAATGTAAATACATAATTTTTTTCTGTAAAACTTATTTGTCATGAATCCACCATTTTCTGTATGTAAAAACATTTTTATTTATTTTATAAACAAAATGAAACTTTAAGTTTGAAAACATGTAATTTTGTTGCTTTATATTTCAGAAATTTCAATAATAAATACTTTTGCAAATATAATACTAAAAAAAAAAACTTTAATGACACGTAATAGTAACCATTTAATGTAAATTTAGCTAAAATTGTCATATAAATAAATTAATTTTCAAAATATCATAAAAAGTCTACAAGACCCAGCGCGACCAGTTGCGTTCTAAAAATAAGCGCGACTAGTGGAAGGTTAAGAAAATATGATAATACAGATAATTGTTTTTTTTTTAACTTAAAATTAAACCGCTAGATGGTACAAACTAGTACCTATATTATACCTATATCCCACCTATCCTAGGCTCTAAAGTATGCGGTGTAAACAACACGATATTTTTTTGACTTTGTCCTAATATAGGTCTGGCCTACCTCAGGTCACACGGTGTAAACTAGGCCAATGCTAGTTTCTCGTATGCACTTATGGGTTGTTGTACAAAGTTATTTGGCTGTTTTTCAATTTCAGGGGTAATTAAATCCAACACCTCTTGAAATTGGGCTTGACTTAACCTCAAATATTCTTTAAATTTTCTACCATCATCTTTTAAATGATTGTGGATTAAAACTTTAAAAGTGCCCTCGATTTTTCTTCTTTTTAATAGACTATTGCCATAGTTCCTTTCATCTAAAGTTTACAATAATAATAATTCTTCATCATCTTCCTAATCTTCTAGAAGCATAGCTAATAATATATTTCTCTTCGCCATAGTTCAGTATTCTACACTATACAACAGCAATAACAAAATTTAAAATATAATAAACCAACGCGCAGTGCGCATTGTAAATAGACCACAGTTGATGCGCAATCCGCATGCGCATTCAGCAGTGCGTAATCCGCGCGGACTCCGCTCTAGATAGACCGTACCTTAACCTGAATATATGAAACACGTTGACAATTGACGTAATAGGGAACGAGCACGAACATAACCTCAAATTCGTTTGGAGGACAAGCAAACCGCCTGTTCAATCGAAAGCTTAGTGTTATTTATAGTGACTTACGACTAATTATTATTTTGAATACTTGAAAAGTGCTCACGGTAAGTTTTTATTGATTATTTGTTGATATGAAACTTGAAAATACAATACTTTTACTAAAAAAGTCTTTAAAAAGAATAATACATGTGAGGTTATAGTTTAAATTTACTGTAATATTGCTGTTAGAATATATGTATAATGAAATTCTATTTATTTTCAGATGCCTAAACTTAGTGATTACTTTTATAAGTTAAGTAACGAAAATCAACTTCGTCATTTGGAAAAAATTATACCTCTAGGAGGAGTCGATCCCTATACTCTGAAAACTTGTGATTTATTAAAAGATAAAAGCAAGTTACCGGTGTTATCTAAAGATGACATTACACAATATCTGCTCATGCAAATAAGCCCTTTCACCCAGAAGGAAATGAGAGCTTACAAAAGCTTGGATGCTTTTATAAAAGTGGCTTGTGGATGGGTGAAAAATGTGCATTTTAAATATTTTGACGACTCATGTGTGCTTATTATTGGAAAGGTAAAATATAAATTTTAGTATATTGTCGAAGTAAAATGATTTTATTGTATAATTTTCAGGTATTACATTCTCAACGGTTAAATGAATCACCTCTTCGACCATGGGTGATACTACAAAACGAGAATGTAATATTTGCTCATTGCACATGTATAGCAGGGCTGGGAGAAACTTGTTCCCATGTAGCAGCAATTTTATTTGCTTTAATAACAGAAAATAAATCTGTGACTGACGTGCTGGCCTATTGGACAAAGCCATCAGAAAGTTCTAAAAATGAACAATATAAAACTGTCGAAGCTATGGACTGGAGAACTCCACAAAATATTTTAGATAATAAAACTGTAAATTTAAAAAATATAAATGTTCGCGCGCCTCCTATGTCGACTGATGAAATTTCAAGTATGCTGACTGAAATAAAGGAAAATAACGAAGAAGCTGCATTAATGAAAGTTGTATCTCCATTCTGCGATGCGTACGCAAACGTTAAATTACCTAAGCCATTAAGCACTCTTTTCGTAGAAGAGTATTATTCCAAAAGTTTAACGGAAATACTTGATTATTGTATCACTATAGATATTAAAACAACAAAAGAAGAGTGCAAATTGATTGAAAATGCAACCAGAAAGCAGTCCAAATCTAAAGAATGGTTTGAACAAAGAAGTGGGAGAATAACTGCTTCTAATTTTAAAGCAGTCTGCCGAACAAGCATTACAAAACCAGCATTATCATTAATAAAAAAAAATTGCTATCCATTAAAATATACCTTTCAGACAGCAGCAACAAAATATGGCTGTGAACATGAAAACGAAGCAGCTAATTATTATTTTACACAGCATAAAGATAACCATGAGAACTTAAAAATAGAGGATAGTGGATTAATAATTAATGCAATTCATCCATATTTCGGAGCATCTCCAGATAAAATAATTTCATGTACGTGCTGCGGAAATGGATGTGTAGAAATAAAGTGTCCTTATTGTCTGCGCGACAATTCCTTAGAAGAAGTACCTGGAAATAAATTATGTTTTGTACCGGGAACTAAAGAACTCGATGAGAACCATACGTATTTCTATCAAGTGCAGATGCAAATAGCTCTTACCGGAACTTCTTACACAGATTTTGTTGTTTGGGGAAAGAAAAATGTGATAATTCAAAAAATCAAATTTTCTAAACCTTTCTGGTTGTGCGAAAGTGAAAAAGCTAAATCATTTTTTAAAAAAGTAATTTTACCCGAATTATTTTCTCGTTTTTTACCCAGAAAAGTGATAAATAATGTTATTTAATATACTTTTTTTTATATTATGCATACATAACTAACATATATGAGAAATTAAAAATAAAAACAAGAGCTCAGCTGACTCACTTCATGTAGTCTGGATGCGGTATTTCGCTACCGAAAATTGGTCACTTTAGTATGTAAGAAGTGAGAAATATTTGTTGTATGGTTAGTTATGTATTATATATTTATATCTTGTGAATTTTTAATTATTATATGTTTAATTTATATGGTTTGGAAATAAATAACTATTTATTTTTTATAGTATGTATTTCAAGAATAAATTTTTATATTTTTATAAAAATATTTATTTTAATAGAAAAACAACCAAGTATAATCAGTTACTTTAGTGAATGTTATCTATAAACAATTTTTTGTGAACACAAATTTTAGGAAAAGTATTATAAGAAATAGTTTCAAAGGCGAGAGGTAAGATAACACAATATAATCATTTAAATGCAATATATTCCTACAAAAAAATAAACTGGAATTAAACGTGTTTCAATAATACAAAATCATAAATATAAAGGTATGTATATACAATTATTCTGAAATAATACTTGGACATAAATTGATTAATGCGCAACACGCAGTAACTATTTTATCTATACAAGCATAATCTTCGTTTTCATATTTTTGTTTGATAAGTTTTAAACTTAAATCATTATGTAAAATTGAATATTTTTGGCGTAAAAGACCTATTATTCTTTCTACATGTATTCTAACGTTTGCTAATTGTCGCGTATTTTCAACTTCTTTGGGGTCTAGTTGTTTGCGTCCTTTCAAAAAACTTGGAATATTTAACTCAGCCTGTTTTGATTTAACGGCTTCATAAATTAAAAAACCTCGATCAGCTAAAACTAAATCTCCTGGTTCTAATTTAGTTAGAATTCCACAGTCTTCTGTTATGAATTTGTCGCTACAGCGTCCTCCATATGCTTTAGATATGAAGCAAATCGTACCCTGTGGGGTAATTCCTATGAGAAATTTAATAGTATTGTGGTGTTTATAATTTGACCATGTATTCGCCTGAACCAGTAAATTGGATGATTTTTCAATAAAGATTTCGAAGCAATCTATAACGACTGAAATTTTATCGTCAAAATTCAATTTGAAACATTGAGGCATTGTTTGTTTGAGAATATTTCTTGTCGGCCATATTATGATAGACTGCATTCTTGCGTACACAATTTCTAAGCAGTAATAAAATAATCTGGAGGCAGTGAACCGAGACACATTAAATTGGTATCCTAAATAGGTAAATGATAAGTTTAAACGTAATCTCATCAGAGTTAAAATAAATTGTTGGAAAAAACTGAGAGATGCTTGAGGTGCTAGGAAAGGCTGAATTTTTTTAAATAGTGCGTTCAAAGTTGTGTACGATTTTAAACCAGTAAAAAATAATACTTTCTGGTCGTTATCTCTAAAGCTAGATTCAGTAAAACTCATACTTTCTATCTTTTTATTGAGCTTGCATATTTCCATCTGAGAGCTTCTAAGATCAACTTTCAATTTTTCTATTTCCTTTAAAGCTTCATCTAAAGATATAGTTGATGAAGAAGTACTCGTGGAGACATTTTCAGAGATTTTCATGGATGATTTCTACGTTGTTTGCTGCCTAAAGTCAGTCAAAAGTATAATATATAATATGTCCCAAATTTTTTGTATAACATGCAGTAAACAACATGCAACTAGTACCAAGTTAAAATATCTCAAACATGCAGCGTACATTCAGTAGGTACAATCCAACTTAGCCAAGCATTAGTGAAATATAAAATTCAACAAGTTCTATAAAATTCATATAACACAGCTAAACACTCATGCAAACTAATAGTAAAATCCAATACAAAAAGCATTCGTAAAATATAAAATGCAGCAAGCTTCAGAAATTTCATATAAAATAGATAAACTATATGCAGCACACATTTAACATAAATATAAGTAATATATGGATTCTGATTATCCCAAATACATTATAAATACCGTCATGTAGACAAAAAAAAAATCATCCTGAAAAGTATGACAAGTAAAGAATAAAATATAGATTTTCAGTTTATGTCAAATAATATCTCCCTGCTTTTGACATTTTACTAACTTGATCGACTAATCTTTTCCTCTTCGATCTATTTCTTCTAGAAATTACTCCTTCGGATTCTATTTTCTTCGTATACCCCAAATTTTGATTCGGGACATAGTCTTCATCATCCTCTTCATTTGCTGGTTTTCCTATGTAAATAAATATACTGCTTATTTAGGATTATAATATATTTAATACATTACCATTTATAAAATGATCCGAGCAAATTCTAGCGTATTTTAATTTGTTTTCATTCAAATCAGCTCGTTTTATTGCCCGTAACCACAAATCTCTCTTATTAATTAATTTTTGTATAGTATTTCCTCTGGTATCCCTAACAGAAGGAAATCTATAAAATGATTTATTGTAATTTCTATCCCCTCTGTTAGAACAACCATAAACTGCACAAAAACTTGGCATTTTTATGATCAATGGAGCAAAAATATACCAGACGTCAATGATGCGATTGGTTTGCTTGTCCTCCAAACTAAAAGTTAGGTTATGGGTTGCACGTATCCTATTCTCAAAATGAAGATCACTAAGCTTGAAAATATACATATTATTTAAGGTAAGAAATATTTAATTATGATTGAAATGCACTATTTATTGTCTACCTACTTAATTTTAGAACTGCAAAATTAATATTCTATTGGAAATATGGGTAAATGCCATTTTCAGAAGAATTGGTTATCCAGAGTGGATAACCAAAAACACAAATTATCAGAATGGGTTATGGAAACCGATAATAACATGGAAATAATTTGTAAAGTCTGCAATACTAAAATAAATGTTGGTAAAGGGTATCAATCGATTGTTCAGCATTATAATACATCGAAGCATAAAGAAAATATCAAAACTAAATCACCAGAAAGTCAATTAAAATTTTATCAATTTCTACTACTACTACTTCTACTACTGATGTATTAGTAAAATGCCAGTCATCAAATTTGTGTAGTACGAGAGATAGTGCATATAAAGCAGAAATAATTTTTGTATTAAAAATAGCTATATCAAATACCTACTCCTGCAAATTTTTGTGAAGGTTTGTCACCTATTTTTAGTGCGATGTTTCCCGATAGTGAAATTGTAAAACAATTTTCAATGTCCAGTAACGGAAGCTATAGCGCCATATATCAAAGAAATTATAATAGATGACTTAATTTTTTTTTTTTTATATATTTTGCAACATGATGAAACAACTAATAAAAAAGGGGTGAAAGAACTACAATTTTCAGTAAGATTTTGGAGTGAAAAGAAATGTGAAATTGTAAGTCAGCATTTACAATTATTTTTTATTGGACATGCAACAGTGGAAGATATTTTTAATAAAATAATTACTGCTTTTGACGTAATTAAATTAGAAGCAAGATTTTTGTTAATGTTAGGGAGCGATGGACCAAATGTAAATAAAAAAGTTCAGTCGTTAATGAATGAATTTGTTAAAAGTGTACGAAATGATCCATTACTTAATATTGGCACATGTAATATTCACGTTGTACATAATGCATTTTCAAGAGGTTTAAATGAAGGTCTTGATGTATCTGAATTAGTTTTGGGAATATATTATTTCTTTCACGGGTGGCCTGCTAGATGTGAAGATTACAGAAAGATACAAATTAAATATAATGTACCGTGCATAGTTTAATAAAACATGTACCTACACGCTGGTAACATTGCAGCCTGCAGTAGAGCGTATATTAAAACAGTGGAAAGCTTTAAGAAAGTATTTTCTTGATTTTATACCAAAGAATAATAAAGGACTCATTCAAAAACCTCAATATAAAAAAATTGTAATTTTTTTAAATGATGCTAAATCAGTAACACGATGCAAAATGTTAATTAGCAGCGCCTCATTATTTCATGGATTTTTATCAATTTTCCAAAAAAATAAACCCTTGATACATTGCCTATAACGAAATGGAAATAATATTGTATAAAATAATGGGAAGAATTTGTAAAGATGTTCAAATAAGTGAAAATTGTTTCAACACTAATAATTTGTTGAATATTGACCAAATAAAATTTGGAGATGATATTAAAAATGAGTTAAATGGAATTAAAAACGAACGAGATAAAACTGAATTAATATTAGAATACAGGAAACATTTCGTAGCAGCTGGTTCATACTTACTAAAATCAATAAATGTAGAACGAAATAATCATGTTTTATTAAAATCTTTAAGGTTTTTAGATCCAAATCGTTTTAAATTGCAAGAAAGTATTGAAGATATTCAAACTGTAGCCAATTTTTTAACACTTCAAATTAACATAGATGTTATTGATGAATTTAAAATTATGCAAGTGGAAGAAACTACAGAAAAATTTGCACGTATTGATCACTTTTGGAATCATATATTCCAAAAAAGGAGCCCTACTGGTTTTGCTAAATATCCGCTAGTTCAGAAAATCGTCAAAGTAAGTTCATCATTAATCTCACGGAAATGCTGATGTGGAGCGTGGTTTTTCTATATCAAAAAATGCTCTGAATGAAATGTGAAGTGCTATGTCGGAAGCATTGCTAAATTGCAGAA
Organism: Harpalus rufipes; assembly: GCA_951394225.1. Lineage (NCBI taxonomy): Eukaryota > Metazoa > Arthropoda > Insecta > Coleoptera > Carabidae > Harpalus > Harpalus rufipes. The sequence continues at coordinate 31,575,452 of OX596285.1, forward strand.
TGATTTTGCTTCATGGTGTTACCAATTATTTTGACGGTAAAGCAGAAAATATTTTGATAACACCAAAACTAATTTCGTTGGCCCGAATTGCATATTCAAAGTATAAAGACCATCAGAAACAAATGCGCGATAAAGAAGCTGAAATACAACGAACAAAAATTCTCTCAGTGGAAGAAAGCTATTTCACAATTAGAAAAATCTTTAAGAGATGCACAAGAAACTTACAAGAAAAATTTTCTGTATGTAATAGTTTAGTAAAAGAAGGAACTGTGAAACTAAAAAAATCATTACATTCCAACGATTTATTGGGAGCTAAAGTGGCTTTAGCTATCCTCGAAAATTCAAGCACTATTAGTAAGGAGAAAATGGACACAAAAGCAGAACTTGAAAAGATGCAAAATAAACTACTAAAAAGAAAAAATACTTTAATAGACCATTATTGAAAAGAAATCAAAAACAAAGCTATAAAGGACATGTTTTTTTTAAATTAAGTACTAATTAGTTTTATGACTGACAATATACTCTGATTATAATTATATTATTTTTGTAACAAAACATGAGAATGTTATTTTTTTTAATAAAGAAATTTCATAATTTCAAATAAAAATTATTATTAAATATGGTATCCTTTTTAGACACTTTTTGAGAAAATTTGGTCACTTTTTTAATAAAAATGGTCACTTTTTTAACCCTTTCGCTCATGACGTCCTCATATGAGGACAACGAATATCATTGTACATAATGGGTGCGGTCCGAATCGCGCTGTAATACCAACAGCGTGCTAACAGTTGGTCCGAATCATACTCACAACGCTTAAAGTTTGCAATGTGAGGTGTATGACGTCAGAGGTGACGTCAACATCTAATGCTCACAGTGCTCACGCCGAAGAGGATAGGCACTGTAAGCACTGTAAGCGCGGTTGTGTATTTGAAGCCATTACGTGCCAAAACATCGTGATGATGGAAGTTACTAATGAAGTAAAGGTTTTTGTGGAGGAAACAAATGAATTTTTAACTGTCCAACTCACTCGTAATGAGTTACAGGGAATACCGGGAAGTTTCACTTAGATGTACGGTTTTGGTACTCACCTAGCGACAACTATCGGACTTGGTCAGGACTACTAAAAATGTTTTTATGCCTGCTAGATGGCACACAAGTCCCAAATTTAAAAATTATATTTTTTCAAGGTAATTTGTATTGTGTATTACCTAATTAATTAAATTAGTTTGGAACGAGAAATGTCAAGAAATTGTAAAGAGCTGAATAAAACATGAAATATTGTGATAAAATGATATTGTTTCATTTCTGATTCTGCTTTTCGTGAGTTTGAGTGCTTTTACATAGTGTTTTTCGAAATATTTGACTTCGCTTCTCATTTTGGACTTCGATTTGGATTTGGAATATTTGATTTTGACATTGGCATTCTGACACTTTGGCTTAATTTCGGTACTTGATTTTGGTTTTGATCTAATTCCTGTTTGGCTCTACGTGGTTCTTTGACTCTGCTTTTGTATTTGGACTTGCGATTTTGAATATTTTCTACATTTCATAAAGGTAAGTTGAAAATTGTATTATTTCATTACATATATACATGAAAGAAGGAAAGTATGAAAATCATTTATTAAAATGTGAATGTTAATCATTAATTATACTGTCTTACAATAATAATGTTATTCCTTCAGATGTCACGCTGTTGTTGTGTACCAAATTGCTACACATTTGCAACGCACACTTTGGTCCGGTTTCCAAATCCGAACAAAAAAATGGAGCTATTCCTATTGTGGAAACAGGCAGTGAATGATCCGGATTTGCAGGATAGAAGCCCTGAATATGTGTACAAGTACAAAAGAATTTGCACACAACATTTTGAGGCGAAATTCTTGAATTTCGCTGCTGTGAAGCAAATTGTCGCTCCGGATGCTGTACCCACAATTTTTCTTAGCATGGGTAAATTATTATTGAAAAAATTATAACTTTATAACACTAATGAATAATGTACATTACAGAAGAGCAAATGAAAGCAATGCGCATTGCGCCTCCAACTGAAGATGCTAATGTAATAGCCGAACCCGGTAAGTTTTTATTTCAAAGGTCACATTAACTGCGGTAATAATAAATAGGGGTTACATTCACAATAACTTCCTTCTAACACAGGAATAGCAATATTCCTAGGTTGTCACGAGTTTAGCCCAGAAATATATAATTATAAGCATGAAAAAACTTAACTATACAATAAACTCTGCATAAATGTTCTTGTAATAAGCGTTAAAAGATATTCTCGAAAAAACTGCTCGGGAAATAGCAAATTATATATTATAACTGTACTAAGATTTTTATATAAACTATATTTATATAGCAAAATCCCGAACATAATTGCCCGTATTCCGAGCGTACTTTTACAATAATAGCGCTTTTATGAAGCGCGCTTTTCCATTGGATTCTTATGAGGAATGTGCTCCATATAAGCGCTTTTCTTAAGAAAGTGCGCTCAGACAACCGGCGAAGGATTTCCCACAGGAAATAAATGTTTTTTTTCCATACATCCCATGTAACTGTAAAATGTTGCATATTAGTCCAGCAATGTTGGAAGTCTTCTTTTGTAAGAGCGTTTAGGAGCTCCGCCGATTTTCGCTTCACCTCTTCCATCAACTCGAACCGGGTTCCTTTTAAGGCAGACTTGATCTTCGGAAACAGAAAAAAGTCACAGGGTGCTAAATCAGGCGAATACAGCGCGTGTTCGAGCACTGGGGTGCCTCTAGCGGCTAAATAACGCTTCACAGCGCGTTATGGGCAGATGCATTGTCCTGGTGCAAAATCCACGTCTTTTTTTTCCACAACTCCGGCCGTTTCTTACGAACTCGTTCTCGCAGTGTTGCCAAAACTCGTATTTAAGGTAATCCATTATCTCGTCTTCGGATTTTTTAGCAATGCACATCCTTTGAAACAGCATTAGTGGGTTGAGGCAAATAATTTCATCGCCGACTTTAATGCTGCTATTAACTGCTAGTAGTGGGATAATTTTATCTTTTCGTTTAAATAAAATGTAGGAAATTTCAAGTGCCTTTTAGTTTTTTTTTATAATTATGTAAAAATATAATGATATATAATAAAAATAATAAAATAAAACTCGACCAAAATGAAGTTTCCGCATTTTTTTTTCAAATAGTGCAATTTCACGGAGCTGTAACTCCTAACATATGTGTGCTACAAAAAACAAAATTCTACAAAAAATGTAGGAAATTTTGTCCTCTTTAACTTTGTATAGAACATCTTTTGTCGTGAAAGCCACCGTTTTTGAGTTATTATCAAAAAACCAAATTTTTGTACCTAAAATCCAAGATGGCCGCTCGAGCGCATGCGCCTCGAGGTCGAAAACTTGGATTTTTCATTAGGGCCCCAAGCCTAACAACATACTAAAAAATCGCTACTACCCCACCTTTTGCATTCAAACACCCCTTTTTGATACCCACGTACTGGACTATATATAAATCGACAGTATAGAAGTATAATTAACTTTTCCATTTTGAATGTGCATGTGTTTCAAGTGCAATTTCAAATTAATATTTTATAAATTTCGAAAAGGAGAAAAAATACAAACACACGAAGATAATATTGGAATGATAAATGATATTTTCTCCATTATTCAATTACTTCTTGTTATTATTATCTCACATGAAGTAAGCAGACTTGAAAATTGCAGGACCATCAGGAACTTCCTCCATGCCGGAAGAGCAGTGTACAGTGCCAGAAGTCCAGACTTTGCCACGGTACTCCACTCCGCGTACAGTTAGCCGCAAACAAGGTAATGCAAGTTTGAAACCACTCAATTTTGAATATTTCGTGTGACCTTGTCTTTATTTAACAATTTCTGTATGCTACTACGCATGCTATTTCCTCCCTATGTTACGTGCACATGCATTGATTCACTTTATTCGACTGTAATAATTCTGAAAATGTAAATGCAGCAAGTAGTGTTGGATGGAATAACATTGACGGCAAACCCATTGTACATGAGTAAACAATGTAAAAATGTAGTACATACAGAAATTTGTTCTAAATATAATACTTCATAAATACACCCACATCTGAAATTTCAAATGAAGCTGTATGCATGCAGCAATATTTCAATATTTTCTATTGTTATCAAAATCATTTTATAAAATTACTTCATACACACTTACTGTTGTGTACGTATTTATTTCAGAAACACAGTATTTAATTTTGTTATGAACTTCTGTATTTCTGGGTGAAACTTGAACATCGCATGTACTTCATTGTTATATTCATTCTTGACAATGCCATTTCAAAATGTTGATAGAAGATTATAATAATATTTTCATTGATTTGTATGTACATATATATACTGTTTATTAAATGGTTATGTTTGTAGGTATTCTGCGTAAAATTAACGTGCGCAAAGTATCGGATTTATCGCCAAATGCGCGATACTTGTACCAGCGGCTAAAAGTTTCGGAGCGAAGAACCATAGCAAAGGGCAAGACAGTGAAGCGTCTCAGTAGTACGTTTAAGAAGGCTGCGACGGAACAAGATCCAGATCTTCTGGAGCAAGTCCTCCAGCCTCTTAATCGTGCTGCGCAAACTTTTCTTCTTTCCCAAGTCCGAGAGGCTGGGAAAAAGAAAAGCGGTAGGCGCTTCACTGTGGACGAAAAGATTCTGGCAGTGTCGATGTTGAAAAGTATGCGAGGGTAAGGAATTTTTATGGAACACTTTTATATGAACGGAATGTAATATTATACTTCATTGAGCAGGGCTTACCGGTACATGGAGAAGTATTTTACTGTTCCAAGCCGGTCAACTTTGCGGAGACTACTGCAAAGAACTCCTTTCGGGCCAGGAATTAGTATTCCGTTGGAGGCACATATGCGAGAAGTGATGGCGCAGGAGCCAAGGAAACGACGAACTTGTGTGCTTGTTTTCGACGAGGTAGCGATTCAGCCGCATCTGACATATGACATAGGAGAAGACATGATTTGGGGCTTTCAAAATTTTGGCACAGTGCGTAAGGCTGGTTTTGCGGAACATGCTCTAGTATTCATGCTTCGTGGACTTTGTGCTCCTCGGTGGAAGCTGCCTTACGCGTTCATGTTTGTGGGTGCAACAACTGACACACCTGCTTTGGTACGGTGTATCAAACAGGTTCTCAGTTCTGCTGCATCGGCGAATTTCAACGTGGTGGCGACCATTTGTGACCAGGGAAGAACGAACATGGCAGCAATAGAGAACTTGAAACGGCAAACCCAGAACTTATGCATTCGTGAGGGAAGGGACTTTCGGCCTGAGTGTTTCGAATATGAGGGGAGGGAAATTGTTACTTTATACGATCCACCACATTTATTGAAAGGACTGAGGAACAACTTACTGACCAAGGACTTAGACTTTACTATTGATAACATGCGGTATCGGGCATCGTGGACAGACATTGTACGGTTTTACAATTACGACGGGACTTTTGCTGTTTCCAGGTGTCCTGCGTTGACTGAGCAGTGTGTTATCCCACAGAAAATTCGAAAGATGAGCGTCAGGCATGCTGCTAAAACGTTTAGCCGATCAGTTTATGCGGGAATAACAAACTTACTCATCGAAATGCCGCCTGAAAATTGTCAACAGCCCCACGGACTTCAACGTAGTGCTGAGGGAACGGCGAAATTAGTTCTTTTCTTAGACGAACTTTTCGATAGTGTTAATGGATCTCGTGACGTTGATCACTACGTTCGACCTTTAAGAGGAAAGCTGACGTCTAATTCGGAACACTGGCAGTTTTGGAATAGAGCGAAATCAATTTTGCGATCCATGAGATTTGTGCAGAGAAGTGGCTGTGAAACTGCGACCTTGCGCAAGGACAGTGAGCTGCCACCTTCCCTGAGGAATTGGGTAGTTACGCTAAATGGCATCGAATACTTGTGGAAATCTCTAGTGGGTTTGGGATTTAGTGCTCTTGATTTGAGAGCATTAAACCAAGATCCACTAGAAAATTTCTTTGGAAGTATTCGAAGTCATTTAGGATGTAACAGGAACCCTACGGTTGCATCCTTCATTTCCTCATTCCGGACTCTTAGCGTGAACAATTTTATGTCAGCTCATTCTGCCGCGTCAAATTGTAGTGAAGACGATGACGATGTTTCGTTTGCGCGATTGAAAAGTTTCTTAACAAGAGATGTTTTAATTTCACCGAGGTCCAGTACACCAACTAACGAGACTTTGACGATTACACCAAATCAGGGACGGAGGAGAAGGCTGTGGTCTGTACCACCAACTGTCTACGTGGCAGGGTACGTGGCTCGCCGAGTCCTTAAAATGACAGACGCGCGAACTTGCCCGACCTGCTCAAATCTGTTGTTATCGTCGGAAGACCTGCCGGAACATGGCCTTATTCAGCTTAGGGAACTGACTGTGAACGGACTTACTAGACCAAGGACAAAATTTATGTATTATACAAAGCTAGTTTTGGACACAACTTCCACACTACTGCCACAGGTTGGACACGACAAGTATGTTAGGAAGAGGCTGATTCGGTACGTGAACGCGAACGTGGACTTGACTGGACTTACGTGTGGGATTCATAACATTGCGAGTACGTTTGTGGAGTTTACAGTTAAGTTTTCCATTTTCGTTTGGTGTAAACGAGTGAATAGATACTTAACTGGACAAGACAGACGTACTCATGCTTTTTTGGATCCCATACAACAGTTAGCTGCTGATCGCTACAGAAAGTCGTTGAAATATACACAACGCAAGTAAACAGTACGTAAGTATTTTCAATATGACGTGTTACGAAAAATAAATATTTGAAAATATTGTAGGACATCTTCAATATACTGGCTCCTTCACTCATCACTTCTGCTCTTCCTGCGACCGAGTTAGTTACGTTTTCTTCATACTGACTCCAGAATTCATCACACGGGGCAGTAACCCGAACAATTCATTCTTGTTCGTGTACTTTACACATATTCTTGAATTCATCATCTGTTTGTGTGTAACCACAACCAATTTATATTGATGCAACCAAAGTTGTCTTCCGAGTAAGTTTCTTTCTTAACCACTGTACCATAGAAATATTCATTTATTGAACACCCAATGCTGTGAATTGCAGCATTTCTACAACAGATCAACAATAATGTACTATGGTTTGTATTGTTTTTGTTTTTATACATTCAATATGGTGAAATATCATAAAATTGTTGTAATGAAACAAAAATGTGTATCACATCAGGAACAAAATAGGGTCAATTGGGGTAAGTGTAAACAGGGGTAAATGTAAACGTACTTATAATAATGGAAATGCATGCATTATTGTTTGAAATATGGCGGGCAATCGAAGACGCGATTCGTTCATATTCGGCTCCACTCGACTCGACACCACCATGCAAGCGTTTTGGAACATTTATTCCCGCTTTTGTGTAACGCTGCATTCGCCATTGTAATATCATTTGGTATTGCGGCATAATTGTTTCCCGTATGAATCCATTTTTTTGAGGTGAGTAACCATATATTCTAATATGAGTTATGTTAGTTAAAGTGATGTTTTTAAGAGCAAGTGAACAAAATTAAACAACCTATAATTTTACGGAAGTGTTTACATTTACCCCCATGTTTTGCATTTATGGGGGAAACGTAAACAGGGTTTTGGGGTAAATGGAAACGTTTTTTGGAAGTTAATTTGGCCATAAAAACAACAAAAATAGCTTACAGTTACTTGATTTTATCCTATTTATTCTTAATACAGCATTTACCATGCCCCGAAATTACGTAAAGAAGAGGGAAGGACCTTCATATTCTGCTGAAGACCTTGCACATGCCGTTGAAGATGTGCTCAACCGAAATAAGAGCTATCGTGAGGCCGAAAACTACTATAGAGTGCCAAAAGCAGTTATTTATAATAGAATTGCGGGAAGGAAAACTTCAATGAACGTAACTGGGCCAGGTCGTTCACAGGTTTTGTCACCGGTAATTGAAAACGAAATTGCACAGTGTTTGATAGCAAGGTCAAAAATGGGTCTTCCTTGCGATAAGACAGAACTGCGACAGCTAGTTGGAGAATATGTTTTTAGACATTAGTACTGATGACAATTCTTTGGCTACAGTTGATATTCCTGGAACAAGTAAAATAAGTGATAGTACAATGAACAAAAATCACAACAGTCATGACATATCTGAAGAGCAGTATGACTCTGATAATTATATTTCGGATCCATATTCAACAGATTCCGATATAGAATACGTGCCAGACGAGGTACCAGATCAAGAAAATGAAGATACGGATACAAGTAGTGAAGAGATTAATACCAATGATAATAATATACAGAAGCCTGAAGAATCTAAAAAACCGAAAAGAGGAGACAGAAGTCACTGGCGAAGAAACAAAATTAAAAAATTACGGAACAGTGGCCAAAAGTACGTAAATTGGAGAGACAAAGAAGTTTCAGAACGAAAATTGAAAGAACCTTGCAAAACAAACTGTCGGTTGAAGTGCAGTACAAAAATATCACTTGAAGAACGACTTAATATTTTTACAGACTATTGGAATTTAGGGGACGTCACACGTCAACGAGATTTTATTGCTAAACATGTTGACTTTTTAAAGAAAAAAAGAAATAGATCCAAATCAAATGATAATAATTTTTTAGAACAAAATGATAATTCGTCTGTTGGAAGTAGAAGAAATCTTTCATTTCATTATCATTTACCTGCGCAAACGGAGCGAATAAAAGTATGCCAGACATTTTTCTTAAATACATTAAGTATAAGCCATCAGGTAGTTAAAACAGTCTGTAAAAAAATCGCAGATTCTTATGTAATATCACCAGATCAAAGGGATATAACTCAGTGTAATTCTAGATTACCAGAAGCCACTAAAAAATCGGTTAGAGAACATATAGAAAGTTTTCAAACAGTTGATTCACACTACTGTCGGAAGAGAAGTTCGAAAAAATATTTACCATCAAATTTAAATTTGACTAAAATATACACAATGTATAAAAAATATTGCGAAGAAAGGAGCATCACAATAATTGCGAAAGAAACTACATATCGCAACATCTTTTCTACTGAATTTAATCTAGGATTCCACATTCCAAAAAAAGACCAATGCGATTTATGTTTAAAATATGAAAATAGTAACGAAAGCGAAAAACTAAACATGCAGGAACAAATAGAGACCCATATAAAACACAAAGAATTAGCACGATTGAAAAAACAAGAAGATAAAGAGAAGTCAAAGACTAATGCCGAATTTTGCAGTGCTGTGTATGATTTGCAACAAGTTCTTCAATGTCCTAAAGCCGAATTTTCACAACTGTATTACAAAAGAAAATTGTCTACGTACAATTTGACTATGTACGAATTAGGGACTTTACAGGGTCATTGCTACATGTGGCACGAAGGTATAGCAGCAAGAGGGTCGTCAGAAATCGGTAGTTGCATTTTGGAATTTATTAAATCTAAAATTTTAGAAGGCAAAAGGGAATTTTCTTTTTTTTTCGATAATTGCGCAGGACAAAACCGGAACCGATATATATACAATTTATACATGTTTTGTGTAAATAAATTTAATATATCTATTGAGCATACATTTTTAGAGAAGGGTCACACCCAGAATGAGGGTGATTCGGTACACAGTTTAATAGAGAGAGCTTCTAAAAAGATACCAATTTACATCCCAAGCCAGTGGTATTGCTTGTGCAGAAGTTCTTGCAAAAAATCTCCTTATTTAGTGACCGAAATGACTTCAGATTTGTTTTTTGACTTGAAAGATCTTTTAAAATGTACAACCAAGAACTGGGACAAGGATGAAAGAGGTAATAAAGTAAAATATAATTCAATAAAACAAATTAAAATTAATCCCAAAAATCCCTACATATTGCAATTTAAATACAATATTCAGGATGATTATATCCAACTAAATACCTTAGAAAAATCTAGAAATCAAAAAATTCTATTTGAAGAATATAATTTAAAATTAATTAGAACAAGTCCAGTGGCTATCTCTGAAGCAAAACATAAGGATTTATTAAGTATGTGTAATGAAAAAGTAATACCCCAGGAATATCATCAATTTTTTCAATCCCTGACTTACACAAATAAAAAAGAAGACTCATCGGAATCGGAGAATGACTAAAAAATGAATGAACATTTTTCTATCAAAGTTTAAGAATGTTGTTTTATTTTTATATACATAATTTGTATGTGCAATCCATAATACATAAACAAGTTTAATTGTTCTTTTTATTTTTTGATCAATAAACATTAACTAAAGGTACTTTATTTTCTATTATTTACTAATCTAAAATATCCTAACTGTCAATTAATGAAAATAACAATATTCAAAACTATCCTAACTCCAAAGTCATAGGGGATAGGCTTATTCAGCAAAAAAAATTATCTGCAAATGTAGCCTATCTCCTCTAATTTGTAAACAATATGACTATTTCTATTTTTATTTTTTAGTTATTGTTACCATTTATTATTCAAAATTAATAAGCTAAAGTAAATTTTAATCTAATTGAAAATGAAAAAGTTATTCAAAAACAAAATATTCATTTTCATGTAATGAATTTGTACTTAGGATACTTCTGCATGCAGGTAACGAAATGTGCATGTAGTGTGATCGTCGCGTCATCTGTGTGTAAATAGTTTAATTTCAAAAGCCGTGAAGTTGGCGCTTCTACGTCTGCATTTTATAGGTTATATTGTTTATTTTTGTTCAGTATCACGTGCGTTTGTTTTCCAATATTTTTTTTTTTTGTATTTAGAATAGAGTGCTTTTGAAGACAGGACATTGTGCAATTGTGTGCCAATAGTGGATGAAGTGGAAATTAATCAAAAATTTACGTACTTATATGGGAACAACGTGAGATAAAGGTAAATAAATCCCTCTTTGATTAGTTGGTGCCAATTCTGTAAATATGTAATATTTTTTTACAGTTTATTAAAAATGTCGAAACAACGATTACTTACAGAAGAAGAACTACTTCAGTTGGTGAATGAGATGTCTGACATTGAATATTTGTCGGACGAGAAAGACGAAGAAGTTGATGAGTTGGAGATAGCTGACCGAAATGGGAAAGGTAAAACGCAAATTATATTTTTTCAGAAGTAAAATAAATCAATAATCTAGGTAATGTGAAGGAGGGATGTATCGAGGATGATTTAGATGATGGAGCAGTGTCTGTAGAAGATGTGTTACAGCCGGAAAATTTTGGTGAACTAACGCAAAAAACAAATATTCACTGGCGAAGAGGACTTACTTATGTCACTCCAAATTTCAAATGGTTTGAAAGTCCCTATAGTATTTTTAAAAAATATTTCCTGATAAATTTTTGCACCAAATTGTTGAATGTACTAATATCTACGCCGTCCATCAGTGTCATCAATGCAAATGATGTATCATTAGAGGAAATTCTGACTTTTATAGGAATTCATATATTGATGGAAAATCTTCAATATCCACGAATCCAGGGTTACTGGGAACCCAAGCTTCGTATAGCACAAATTGCAGATACAATGCATATCAATCGGTTTTACAAATTGAGACAAAATATTCATTTTGTTGATATAACAAAAGATGCCGACCCTAATGATCGTTTTTGAAAAGTTCGTCCAATTTTCAACTCGATAAGGGAGCAACTTTTGAGTTTACCTTTAGAAGCACATTTGAGCATTGATGAACAAATGGTGCCATTCAAAGGTACACTCAATGTAAAGTAATACGTCAAGGGAAAGCCCAAGCCCTGCGGCATAAAGATATATGCAATTTGCGGTACGAGCGGCCAAATGTTTGACTTTATAATTTATCAAGGATCAACAACCAAACTTGATCCAGCCACTGTAAAATGTTTTGGTCAAGGGGCAGCGGTGGTTGTACAACTTTTTAATCGGGTAGATAAAGCCAACTATCGTCTTTACTTCGATAATTACTTTTCGAGCTATAACGTATTGCAGTTTTAAGAAACAAGAATATATTTACCGTTTGTTCCGCGCGTCAAAATCGATTCAATAACCCATTTTCAAGCGACAATGACATGAAGAAACGTGGTCGTGGTTCTTGCCAACAACTTATAAGTGGTGATAGAGAAGTAATCCTCACCAAATGGTATGATAATAAACCCGTCTTCTTGGCGTCTCATTACTTAGGCATTGGAAATGAAGATTTTTGCAAGAGATAGAAACAAACGCGAAAATAAGTATGTTGAAGTAAAGCGGCCAGAAGTTATTCAGGCTTACAACAAGAATATGGGGGGAGTCGATAAAGTTGACTTTTTAATAACATTATACAGAACGTTTATCAGGTCTAAGAAATGCACACTTCGTATGTTTGCTCATGCGACATAGCATGTGTGAATGCTTGGACTGAATACAGGAAACAGGCACTAAAATTGGGAATTCCAAAAAATAAACTTCTTGATCTACTGCATTTTAGAGCTAACATAGCGGAGGTTTTAATAAAGATAAATAAAACAACAACAACAAAACGTGGGCGCCCATCCTCAAATTTAGTAAAGGTACCGCCTCCATCAAGGAGTAATATCGAAGTACGACCACAAAATGAAATTCGACTTGATAATGTTGGACACTTACCTACAATGGCAAACCAAAAATCATTTTTTAGGTGCAAGAAGTCAAATTGTATGGGGAAATCCAAATTTATATGTGAGAAATGTAAGGTGCATTTGTGTCAGGATAGGGTAAAAAATTGTTTTTATGATTACCATACTTCTTAGTAAGCAATCTCAGGAGATAAGCATTATTTTTAAAAGTTTTGTTACGTTTATTTTTTACATAAAATGTTTTCTAAGTATTATTTTTTATCATAATTATCTATGTCACAACCGTTTATTCGCAGTGTACTTATACGAGGACATATTGTAGCGCAAAAAGGGCGCTATTAGCAACTTACAAAAATGCATGAAAAATCTCAAAATAATTCATGTAATCCACCTACAGATTTTTTTTTGTGAAGGAAAAATAAATCGTGAGTGAAAGGGTTAATTGATTTTGGCAATGATGACCCCTTAGTAGCCCTGAAGATACAAACAGTCGGGATTTTATTAGCCGTTTAAACTCGATTCGGTTTGGTAATGAACCCTCGCGTCATATCTTACCTCCCGTTAAAACTTACTCCCCTATATGCCATCAAGTCGCGCATAGCACACTTTTGCCTAGTGTAAATTTTGCCGAACGTAACCCACAAATAGGACGTTGGAATATTAAATTCGATGGCACCTCGGGAGTAAATGAATTTTTAGAACGTTTACAAGAATGCGCCCATGCTCGCGGAGTTAGTAATGAACAGCTTCTCCGACAAGCCACTAATCTGTTTATCGGGAATGCCCTAGTTTGGTTCCGTATGATACGTGAATCTGTATCCACCTGGTCTAGTCTCACAGTCCGACTTAGGGTACGGTCCGGATCACGCTTTAAGTACAAAACAAATGAATTTATAACAGTAAAATTGACTAATGAGCAAATTGAACGAGCATCCAGAGGTAAGTAAAAATAAACATTGTTTTGTTAGGTTATATATATGCACGGTGATCCACATAAAATTCCACAAAAGCTAGATATAAAAAATTAACTAGTTCGTTTTTAAAGCATTTAAACTTTGCCAGGCTCGTAATATTATGTGAATCACCATGCATGCAGTATTTTTTTTTGTTAATTCAATAGTCGTGAATTATTTACTACCCCCGGCTGTTAAAAGTTGCATTGTATATTAACTATCTCAATTTTCAGACAATGCTTATTTGCGACACCTAGTGAGTGAGCAGACATCGACGTTGCAAGCATCTACATCCTGAACATCTGTACAGGAGACCCACCAGCTCAAACACAACCTTTTGAATACGATGGTAAGTCTCGTCGTTGCATTTTTATAACTATGTTTCTTCTGGATTTCCTAAACCTAATGGTATATATGTTTGCACAGAAAATTCTTCATCGCTATTTATTTGGAGTGCACCATGTGTGCAGCTTCTCCTCACTCTGTTTGAGGAACACCAAGAAGAATTTAATAATGGAGTCAAACGACATAAAAAATATGGGAAGAAATTGCAATGAGAATGCGTAATATAAACAAAAGTTTTTCAATGAACGGCAGCCAGTACCAGTCAAAATTAAATGGTCTAAAGAAGACATATAAAAAAATATTAGACCACAATAATACGTCGGGAAATGACCAAATAACGTGGCCCTACTTTGATGTAAGTACATTTATAATTCATGCAGGTGATTGGAATATACTGTATTTTTATTCATTAAGTAATGCTCCTAATTAACAATGTTCCTTGCAGAGAATGAGCGAAATATTTGGGTCAACGGGGTGGGCGCAACCAAAGGCGTTGGCCTCTGAACAAGGACCCACGCCACCTGCTCCAGTAGAGGATAAAACCCCACAAAAGAAACGAAAATTTGAAGAGCAATTCGAAAGATACATGGTTGAAACAAAGGAGCAGCAGCAAACACAGATAGAAGAAAAAGAGCGCCGGAGAAATGAAAATAAAGTGCGTAGTAAACAGTGTGGGCAAGAGTGTACTATGCTACACACTTGCGTGGTAGTCCAGAAAGTTGAAAGTACTAACGTTTTGTTTTATTTTTAAAGAATAATGGTACGCAACTATAAAAGAAAATCAACTAGGGGAAGTACATATACTACAGAAACACTGAATAGAGCTCTAGATGAAATAAGAATGGGCATTATAACTCAATATGGTGCTCATAAGAAATACAATATTCCACAAATGACTCTTAGTTATCACCGACGAGGATGTAGGGGTAATAAAAGCTCAACGATGGGAAGAAGCACAGCAATTCCCCGCGAAGAAGAAGCTAGGCTTGCCGATTGTTTGACAAAAATGGAAAAATGGGGTTGGGGATTAACGCGGCGTGACGTTTTCAATATCGTTGAACAGTATGTTACAAAAAATAATCTTAAAACGCTATTTAAAAACGGACGACCAGGCGAAGACTGGTATCTAGGTTTTTCTAAGCGCCACAATTTGTCTATTAAAAAACCCCAATCAGTGGAATATGCCAGAAAGAAGTCGTTAGACCCATTCATAATTAACAACTATTTCGAGATTTTACAGAAACAGTTAGATGACCTCAATTTACACGATAAACCCCGTCAAATATGGAATTTGGACGAAACCAATTTTTGTCTGGATCCATCAAAAACCAAAATAGTAGGTAAACGAGGAGCTCCTTCGTCGCGAACAACTGCTGGAAGCGGAAGAGAAAATACTACTATATTAATGGCGGTTAGTGCTGATGGGTTTAAGGCTCCACCAATGATTGTTTTTAAGGCCAAGAATATGTGGGATGATTGGGTTGCACCACCAGCAGAATCTTTTCCTGGAACTACATATGCTACAACGAGTAATGGATGGATGGAATCAAATATTTTCCTACGATATTTTGAACAGAGTTTATTGGAAGTATTTGGGCCTGACCGACCGATATTGCTGATATATGATGGCCACGCTTCGCACGTTGATGAGAGGTTAATTAAGGCCGCGAGAGAGAATGGGGTAACTATTCTTAAATTACCTCCTCATTCGTCTCATATTTTGCAGCCGCTTGACATAAGCGTTTTCAAGTCATTAAAAGTAAAATGGGAGCATGCATTGCTTGAATGGCAAAGACATAATGAAGGAAGAAAAATACCAAAGAAAAAGTTTAGTTCGTTAATATGCAAAATATGGACAGAAACTAAACCTGAGATCATATCAAATGGTTTCAAAAAAGCAGGCATTTCTCCTTACAATTCCAATGTTGTCTTCAAAGATCAGTATGATCCTTTATCATACAAAAGATGGGAAGAACATCAACGATGCAATTTACCAAGGGATAATTTACAACCAGGTCCTTCAGTTGACAATCAAGAGGTATCAGATAGAAATTCCACTTTTGAAGAATTGCTATTGTCAACAGTTAAACAGACTAACGCACCCGAAAAAGTAAAGAAGAGAAAAGTGGCTTCAGGAGCAGAAGTAATAACAGCCGATGAAGTTATGCGTCGCATAAAAGATAAGGACGACAAAGTTAAGACTACTGTCTCGAGAAAAAAACAAAAACCTGACAAAGCTCCTCGCGAAGAACAGAATCCAGATATTTATGAAGGAGATGATGAAGAAGAAGAAGAACAAGAAGAAGAACAAGAAGAAGAGGAAGCAGATGCAAATGCAGAATAAATGATATTTAATGACAGTGATGATGACATAGAAGAAGAGATGAGAGAAGCGTTAGATGTTTGCATGGCAGAAATCAATACTTACATGTTTTTCGGTATCATAATGTTCGTAACGAGTATGCGAATAAAAATAAATTTAGTAAATTTGGAAATCAGGATCAACATATTTTGCCAGGTACATCATCATCTAGTGTCGAATCTAATTGTGATAATGACAAATTTATTACATATGGATGACAGTGCCCTAAAATGCCCCGGAAATAATGCTGAATCTGATTCTAATAACCAGGACATGGAGTTTGAATTAACAAAACCATTAGCTGTATCATACTTAAAACTGCAAGTATTTTTTTTTTCCTAACTAATTCTAGTTTAAATGCCCTAATTGATAGTTTTGTTGTTATTAATGATATAACAAATAAATCATACTTACGTACTTAAAAAAAAAAAAAAATTCCAACTTCAGAATCACTTGTTGAAGACATAAATATTTTTTCTAAAGTGCACAAAGTAAATAGTGGTTTTTTTAAGTTCGCAATTTAAAAGGAAACAATATTATAAGGAAAAAAAATATATATATAGAACGTATATCCATTGATTTAGGATTAAACAACCAACACAAAAAATGTCATTACTTTTATGTTTCAATTCTGTCAACCTTGCAGAACTTATTATCGAATGAAAATATCTTTAACTACTGCTGTAATGGAATGCAATTTAATCATAGTACTGGTAAATTTGCTAGTATTAGTGATGGGCTTTTATGCAAAAAATGCTTTCTTCATTGAAAAAAATCGATTGCGTATAATGCTGTACCAAGATAGTTTTGAAGTTTGTTACCCCTTTAGGATCGTCCAAAATGAAACATAAAATACTTGCAGTTTATATGACACTGGCAAATTTAACGCAATATTTTCGTTCTAACGTTGATCAGTTGCAATTTGTTTTATTATGTACTGAAAAAAACATAAAATACTTTGGATTTGGAACAATTTTTGATAAAGCGTTACAAGACATTAAAATCTTAAAAACCAAAGGAATTAATATTAAAGGCCAAATGTTTTATGGTTCATTATTTTCCATGCTTGGAGATAATCTTGGTAGCCATCAAATTGGAGGGTTCACAGGAAATTTTAGTTCTTCGGAATACTTTTGCAGGTATTGTTTAATAACACGACAACATTTAGATAATGGTGACGTAGCATTGAAAGCTCCGAGAAATGTACAGTTTTACAATGAAATAGTTAAGAGTATGAACAACAATGAAAATATGAATACTTTTGGTATTAAAAAAGAATCCTGTTTAAATACCTTAAATTTTTTCCATGTATGCGATCCAGGTTTACCACCGTGTACTGCACACGATTTATATGAAGGCGTAGTGCAATACGATTTAATTTTAGCTATTAATTATTTTGTAGAAAAAAAAATGGTTTACGTACCAATATTTGAATTATCGACTACATAAAATGCGTTTTCAATCAGACTTTGAAAATAAGAAACCACCACTAATAAAACCGGGCAAAAAGTTAAACGGATCTGCAAGTGAAACAAAAAAACTTATGCAAATTTTACCATTTGCTATTTACAATTGTAACTATACAAAATCATAACGATAAAGTTTGGCAACTTTTAAGAAAAATATGTGAATTTGTTGGCGCTTATTCTATTTCAATTGGCCAAATTGCAGTATAACAGAATTATTTGAATGATTAATTTTTGACATTTCTTTAAACCAATGAAATGTTTCTTTTTTTGTCACGTGTTTGTGTTTTAACCAATCCTGTCATTATTATACTGATAATAAAGCTCTAGAGATTATTCCCGGGAATAATCTCTGTAGCTTTTGTTTTTGTTGGCAAATGTGACATATTTATCAACAGAAGTAAAATGAGCCAAAAAAAATCGATTCGATCACGACATAAACCAAAAAATTTCAGAAACAACTTCTAATCATTAGTAATCATTCGATATGGAGACAGTTTAAAACATTTTATTTAGAAAAAAATACACTTTAAATGAATCAACAACAATAGCTACGCTGGCATGGATTTTAAAAGATTGGGCGTACAATATGAGACGAAAGAACGGAGAAGATTACAAAGAAACAGTCATTAAAACTATGTGGAATAAAACTGCAAAGTTGCTTCAAGAACTATACTTTAATAAGTATAACGGGTCGTTCGATCCTTTTAAAGACATAGAATTTAAAAATGCAAGAGATGCGAAAAGAAATTTTTTACAAAAAGATCATGAAAAACACAAACAAAGCTCTGTGGCACTTTCAAATACAGAATTGCTGGAAATATTCAATTACTGGGATGAGGATATGCCTTGTGGTTTGCAAAGAAAATTTTTCCACGTTGCTTCATATGAACTAGCTTGGAGAGGCGGAAAAGCAACAAGATGTATGGTACATTATTTCAAAAAAGACACTGATAATAAAGGATTATATACTGGTCGAGTAGAATATAATCCCATGTTCTCAAAAACTTCTCAAGGAGGAGCACAAAGGTGCGCTAACAGTAAATGGTTGACTCCAAATATGACAAATTCAGATATTTGCCCTGTTCGCTTTTTTGAAAAACTTAGTAAACGTTCAGAAAATATTAAAATAGATCGTATGTTTTTAACTCCCAATCCGGCTTGGCAAATTCCAGGTTCTTCTTGGTACAAAAACGGTCCCGTGGGAATAAATTCTATTTCAAAATGGATGAAAGAGTCTGCGGATAAACTGGTTTAGACATAGTAAATAAAAAAATTACAAATCATTCTGCCAGATCAAGTGCAGTTACTAACCTGTCAAAGGCTGGTGTAAGCGAACAAGAACTGATAAAAATCACCGGTCACAATTCTGCAAGTTCAATAAAACCATATCTACAATTAAATCAAGATCATCACTCATCTATAGTAAATAATCTAAGAGAAAACAATGAATCAATTAGTGTTGCACATGAGGCAAGACGAGACGAGAAATATAAAATATCGAACTCGTCTCAATTTTTTAAATATAATATTGATTTCAGTTTCATACTCGCATTATTATTTTGTAATCTCGCCTCGCTTCTTGCACGAGCTCTCGCTAATAAAAAGGACGCCTGCGCAGAACTGCACTTTCATTGTCCCCAACCCACCTCCCTAGTTCGCTAGTACTGATGACATGATATGCGTGTTTGCATGTTTTGACAAGTCGAGATATTATTATTAGGCTGTGTTTAAGTCTGTCTTTACATACAAATAAATTAGATCAAAATGGAGAGAAGTTTGAAAAGAAAAATTGACGAATTAGTACCTAAATGTGGAAATGACTCTCATACACAGAAAAATGAACCACAACCAGAAGTCGATGCCGTCGATCAGAAGGAAGAAGAAATGGATGTACAGGCGAGAAAAAAAGTAAATTATCTGAATTTTTTAAATATTCAGGGGAACGAAAAGAAAAAGTTGGGAAATATCTTTTGTGCGAAAAACAGAGTAGAAATATTATTATAAAAATGACAGCTGGCAATACATCGGGATTCAAAAGACATTTAGAAAGTATACACAAAAAGGAATTCCATACTATTTATCCCCAAAATAAGAGCAATTATACAATTGATGAGTTTTTCGGTAGCAGTAGCGGAAATAGTAAGGTAGGGAGGACTTTATTTTATTTATTTATATGATAGTATAACTAGTATATTCAGGATGATCCAGTATGACTGATGGTTACGTAACTTGAAAAAGTTCTGATTATGATCAAAATTATCTTCCACGGAAAAAAATGAGTATCAATTTACCGGCAATGTGAAATTATGTTACCCATATTTCGGGTATCACTGATATTTTGATAGATGCAGGGCTTTTAGCTCAAGGTTCTTTAAACGGATTTTTACAAGGAACCCACTATAATAGATGTCGACGACTTCATCCAATTTTCGGAGTAGCACTTCGAATGCTACATTATGACTTGTTTTTGAAAAAACAGTCCCCCGCTGACCGTGTGGACTTCAGCGTTATTACAGATTTCCTGCAATCGTTTAAAAGTGTTAACCAAATATATCTGATGAAATTACGGTCGACGAAACTTTGTTAAACCATATAAATTTGTACGTTGAATTCGAGAAGGACACAAGAAATGGTCAGCATGGGCTCACGGCTCAGTTCTGGATAATGTACTTAGACTTAATTGATTTATATCATGATTTCAACATGAGTGTACGCATGGGGGACGTAAATCTTTTTGTAAAAAGTTTGAAAAAAATAATTGACTTATTTTTTGCAGTAAACCATCGTAATTACGCTAGATGAATGGTAGTTTTTTATGATAAATTAATTAATGTAATTAATGAAGATAAACATCCTGTGCCTTCCAATTCGACTCAAATTTCCTCTATATATCATCAACTTAAGAACGGTCTTTTCTCAATAAGAAGGACACATAAGAACTTCTCCCGTACGCCACCAGATCTAACCCTGGAACAAACAATAAATTCCGATGCAGGAAATAAAATGACAGGGGTGTCGTCATTTACTAATTCTATAGCAGCTCGTCAACGGTGGGCTGTCACTCATTCCGACAGAACATCGATAATAAGTCACGTCATGGATAGAACAGGTTTGGTCAAAAGTGAAGATGTAAGTAAAGAGACAAAAGATTATAGGATTACTAAAGACGTCAAACGGTGCATAAGTGCAGAGCTCTTTATTTTTTTTTGAAATTTAGTCAGTATATGTTGAATATTCAAATATTATTTTTGTACCTGTCTGAGCGCAAAAGCCTAATAAATCTAGTGAGCTACTTAATTCTAGTCTACTGAGTGGTCCGTGAACGTAAAAGTGGTTCAAAATTCATTACAAGTGAAAAATTGTTCTTACTTCAGTCACTGGTGTGTGCACGTTCCAAAGTTTATAAAACTATTACATTTTTCAAGATGTCCGCCAACAAATGTTCTGTTTGTAAAAATACGTTTGATAAAAACTCATCCATTATTTGCGGCAGATGCTCCGGCTCCTTCCATTTACCCTGCACTGATTACACTCAATCCGATGTCAGAGTACTGCGTTCTAAAAGAAATTTTAAATGGTTCTGTGATGACTGTGAAAAACTACCTATCAATCCACCCAATGATGAAATTAGCGAAATGAAAAAGATGTTACTCTCTATGCAATCAATTATGCAAACAATGCAAGCAGATATGAATGAAATGAAAAGTAAATTAGAATCAGTTAGAAAGTCTGACCTTGATAAACATATCGAATTTGAAGAAATCATCTGTGAAATAAATGAGCGTAAACGTCGTGAACTGAACATTATCATTCGTGGCCTTCCTGAAAAATCATCTATTGCTGAAGATCGCAGTTCTGTTGATACTGTTATTTCAGAATTACTACCGGAACCATCATCATTCAGTTATGAATGTATTCGTCTAGGCAATAAACTGCAAAACAATAATAAACCGAGAGTGATTAAAGTGTCATTCCATGATGTGAAATATGTGAAACAAGTTTTTAAAAACTTACATAAATTAAAGAAACTTCCTCTATATAACAATATTTCCATCACCAATGACAAAACTGTCAAGCAGCGTGAGCATCTCATCCTCTTGCGTGATGAAGTAAATAAACTTAATGCGGATGGCAACAATAAGTTCATAATCAAATATAACAATGGCGTTCCAAAAATAATAAAGTCAAAAAACTAAATCATCACCATAGTGTAACTGTGTCTGTGTATTACCAAAATGTCCGTGGTTTGAATACCAAATTGTCTCAGTTTTATAATAGTGTTTTGCTCAATAACTATGATGCCCTCATTCTCACTGAAACGTGGTTACAAGACTCTGTTTATAACCCAGAGCTGTTTGACAGCCGATATGTGACCTTCCGAAACGACAGAGACCTTGATCAAACAGGTAAATACGGTGGTGGTGGAGTCCTCATCGCGGCTAAGCATGAATTGAGTCCGACAAGCGTCAACTTTGCCTTCAATATCGATAATGTTGAAGCCACCTGTGTTAAGCTGTCAGCATATAATACTTGCTATTATTTTATTGTTGTATATTTTGCCCCTCCCACTCTTGTTAAAACGTATGAACTATTTTTTGAAAAGCTGTTAACTTTTCCATTTATTTTTTCCTCCAATGTACTCATTGTTGGAGATTT
The DNA here is from genome assembly GCA_951394225.1 of Harpalus rufipes. Taxonomy (NCBI): domain Eukaryota; kingdom Metazoa; phylum Arthropoda; class Insecta; order Coleoptera; family Carabidae; genus Harpalus; species Harpalus rufipes. The sequence goes on from OX596285.1 coordinate 31,597,800, forward strand.
TAATTTAACAAATCTATATCAATTCTATAGTAGTGGATATTCAAGTGATTTGAAAGTAATCAAATTTGTTAACTTTTTAAATCTAATGCAATTAAATCAATATAACAATGTGTTAAATTCAAATGAAAGAATACTTGATGGTGTCATTTCTAATAATAAATGTGAGGTCATTAAATGTTTAGATCCCCTTGTCAAGGAGGATGTACATCACCCTTCGCTAACTTGTGAATTTGCACTTTCGAGTAATTTAAAATCTAAAATACTTAACAAAAATGATAGTTATTATCAATTTAAAAATGGTAATTACCAACTACTATACAGCTTATTAAGTGATGTGAACTGGAGCTGGATAAGTGAATGCACTGATATAAATTTTGCTGTTGATAAGTTTTATAAAATTATATATGATATCTTTGATCAATGCATACCAAAAATTCAAAGACGTAGAAGTCAATATCCGACCTGGTTCACTTTAGATTTGATAAAATTAATAAAAAATAAAGAGCGTTACCGTAAACTTTATAAAAATACTGGCCTTAGTTATTATCTTTTTAACTTTAGAGACCTCAGGTCTAAATGCAAATTATTATCTGAAAAATTATATAACAACTATATTGTAAATATAGAGGAAAATATCGCATCTAACAATGATGTGAATACTTTTTGGAATTTTGTAAAAAGTAAAAAGGGTGGAACCGGAATTCCTTCAACTATATATAACGAAAATAATATTTATGAAGGTGGTGATCGGATTTGCGAAGGATTTGGTGAGTACTTTAAAAGTACCATTACTAATGATAATAATAACACATTTGCTAATGATTTTTTCCCATCAAATAATACTCATATCATGATAAATGCGATATCTTCCTTGGATGTAATTAATGCAATCAAAGCTCAAAGCAATAGTAAATCTCTTGGTCCTGACAATATACCAGTTTATGTTATGAAAGGTTGTTCACAATTTTTTTCAGAAGCTTTAACTTATTTGTATAATTTATGTATTCAACTAGAATCGTTTCCTGATAAACTTAAATTAGCAAGAATTCGTCCAGTGCTCAAAGCTGGTGATAAAACTCAATTTAAAAATTATCGTCCTATTTCCTGCTTAAGTCCTTTTGCTAAAATTTTTGAGTACATAATGTTTCAATCTATTAAAAACCAGACACTGCATATTTTATCTGATTGTCAACATGGTTTTGTCGCAGGGCGGTCTACAGTTACTAATTTGCTTTGTTTTACTCAATATGTTTCTGATGCTTTTGCGGACAAATTGCAAGTTGATTGTATTTATACCGACTTCGCAAAAGCGTTTGATACAGTGTCCCATACAATCTTAATAAGCAAACTGAAGGCTATTGGCTTTGCAGATAATTTATTGTCATTACTGTTATCATATCTGAATAATAGAAAACAGTATGTATTTATTGATGGTTTTCAGTCTAATTTCTATATAGCAACTTCAGGTGTGCCACAGGGCAGTATTTTAGGCCCCATGCTTTTCCTACTTTTCATAAATGATATAACTCATACATTATCGTTTAGTTCATGTTTATTATATGCTGATGATTTCAAACTATTTTGCACTATTAATGATATTAACGACTGCTTAAATTTGCAAAAGGACTTACACAGTATCTTTCGATGGTCCAACAAAAATAGATTATTCTTTAACTTGAACAAGTGTGAAGTTGTAAGTTTCACTAGAAAAGTTAATGTTGTTGAGTTTAATTATATTATGGGTACTTTTTCTTTAGCGCGCCAATCATCTAAAAAGGATTTAGGTGTATTATACGACAAGAATTTAACTTTTCATTTGCATATTAATAATAATATTAACTCTGCGTATAGAACTTTAGGGTTTGTACTAAGAATAACTCGTAACTTTAAAAATGTATTATGCGTAAAAACTTTATTTGAATCACTCGTAAGATGTAAATTAGAATACGCAAGTTTAATCTGGTCACCTTTTTACAATTGTCTCGTTCTAGCCATTGAAAGTGTACAAAAAAAAATTTTAAAACATTGTTATTATCGAATTAATTTAGAGTGGCCAAGTCTTGATTACGATTCGTTATTAACTACATTTAGTGTAGAATCATTGAGCGCTCGACGAATTAAGCAGCAAATTATTTTTGTATATAAAGTTGTTAATAATATTATTAAAGCTCCTGATATTCTTGCTCAGTTTAATTTTTATGTAAGGCCATTTAACCCTAGGAGTTCCTTACTTTTTGCGTCTAATTTTGCTACAACGAATTATTATCAAAACTCCCCTGTATATTCAATGTGTAGTACGTATAATAGATATTGTCTTGAATTAGACTTTTCCGTTACTTTGAGTAGGTTCAAAAGTATGTTATTAGAAATTAAGTAGCTTTAGTGCTTGTGTATTATTATATATCTTTTTATGTATATTTTTATTCTTTCTTACTGGGTATTGAAATTTTTTCTTGTTATCTCAAAAACAATTTCTCTTATAATATTGTCTATGTACCATATTATGTATTATGAATTTATTCTGTAATTGGGGTTTTCCCTGTTGAATAAATATTAAATAAATAAATAAAGGCGTAATGGCCTTAGTTGAATCTACTAAAAATACGCTTAATCCGTTTGATGAATCATTGGACGAAAATTCCTTATTCAATTTAAGTTCTGGTAAAGCAGCAAGCGAAAAAACTAAAACCTTCCTTCTTGGTTTCCGCGAACTTGGCCATGAGCAGCACAAAACATTTAGAAGAGAATGTGCTGAAGATTTCGCTAGATTTGAGCGTCCTATAAAAAAGAACCAATTGTATACAATTGCTGAAGAAGGTGTTTCTCTAAAATTGAGAAGGAAGGATAAAGTTATTGAGTTGAAGATAGAAAGAGATTTGTTTGGTCGATTAATAGCATTGTCTCTTCGCTACAAATTAGACTTGAAGACTGTATTAGAATACCCATTAACTCCAATACCATTATCTATATGCCACCCAGACGGTACATTACAAAAGACAAATAAGAGCAGTTTGATGAGGCATATTGAGAAAATGGTAGAACATGACATTCCGGATCATATTGATGAGAAAATAATTGACGGATTTCATTTTATTCATCAATTAGTTGAATTTCCCGCAACTTTTGGAGGTATCGCAAAACTTATATTGAAAAAGCTTGAAAAAATGTAAGTAACTAAAATACATTTGGTCTTTGATAATTACGTATCACCTTCAATTAAAGACTCAGAGAGAAACGCACGTGCAAAAGACGAACAGAGACATACACCTTATCACATAAGTGGCAGTCAACAAACAAGACCCCCAGATTTCCTGAAAGCATTAAGGAAAGATACTTTTAAGAACGCCTTTGTTCATTTTTTAGTGGAAGAATGGAATCAAAATGAATATGCCACATTTTTCGTGACGTTTAATCTATATGTTACTTATAAATATGAATGTTATTACTATTTATCAGCTCTTAACAGCACTGTTGAACGACACGCTGTTTTAGCATTGCATAGTACACATCTTGAAGCCGATTCGAGAATGGTTTACCATCTTAGCCGGATAACTAGTGGTAACGTCGTAATCAGTTCGGCAGACACATATTTCCCAAAAAAATGCGAAAAAGAAACCTGTCAGCCTTTTAGAAAAATGAAAGGTATTGAACCTGCATCAATGCCACCGTGCAGAACAGTTCTTGATGAAAAAATAAAACGATGCCAGTACGTGACTGCGATATGGTCTAACCTTCACCACTCTAATCCTCCAGCAATATTACCTGAAATATACGGATGGAAGCTCGATGGGGACGTATATAATCCTTTGTGGTATCAAGGAGAATGCGTTCCAGAACAACTGAGCGAGATATTAGCAACTTCTGATAAAGAGGAGGGAAAAGAAGATGAGGAGAAGGACAATGAATTTGAAGTATCATCAGGAGACGAGGATGATGAGGATACTCTCCCTTGAATTGATTTAGGCATGATCATATTTACAGAAAATAGTGACTCAAATGTAAGTATCAATCGAAACGAAATAAATTCCAACATTATATGTTTATATTAATTTCAGATTCGCATCTGCATAACCATCTACTGCGGGCACAGCGGAGTTTCGCATTATATTAATAAAACAGAGAATTGATTTTTGTTTTTGGTTGTCTGTTTCATACAAATTGTACATACATGATACATAATCATTTAAAAATTATGATTAAATTTTTTTCTTCAGAACGAACAATTTATTTTAAAATAATTACCTATATTATCCGCAAAATCATTAGAAATGTGAAGATCTGTACGACTAAGAGTTTCTTCTCTGCTGCACAGATCTAACCATGTTTGAGTGGCAGAGTAAGTTTTTTTGTGACGGCATAATGCCTAGTTTAATAATTTTCAAAAATGAACGGGGAACAAATAACTAAATTTTGGCGCTCCTAAAGTCAGATTTTGGATTTTGTCTGCCACTCGAACCGAATCATGTATGAGTGGAAGATTGAGAGATTTCATGTCCCTAAGATACCAAGTTTCAGGTAGGTCAAAAAGTAATAGGTATCAAAAGACACGATTTTGGTGCTCGTAAAGTCAGATTTTATACCACTAAGGCACCTAGTTTCAGGAGATGCAAGAATTAAGAGGGGTCAAATAGCTCGATGTTGGCGTTCTTAAAATAAGGTTTTGGATTTCGTCTGCCGCTCCAACCCGGCCATGTACGAGTGGCAGATTGGGCGATTTCATGTCCCTTATATACCTAATTTTAGGTGATACTAGAATTAATGGGGGTCAAATAACTCGATTTTGTCGATTTTAAAGTCAGATTTTGGATTTCGTCTGCCGCTCCAACCCGACCATTCTACGAGTGGCAGATTGGGCGATTTCATGTCACCGAAATACCTACTTTTAGGTGATTCTAGAATTAATGGGGGTCGAATAATTCGATATTTTAAGATTTGATATCTCTTTTGCAAGGCCGCCATTTTTTATTCCGTCCATATTGAGTTGGCAGAGTAATAAATTTTTACTCTACTATATAGATATATTTCATAAAGCAACTTAAAAATTGGGGTCAAATAACTCAAGCTTTTTGTCACGGGCTCTTGGACTGTAAGATCTTGTGCAACAAGATAAAATCGCATTTTAAAATATTAATTTAACCCGTAACTACTACTATCGGGTCTTGGGGACCCAGCAAAATCTAAATTCTTGAAAATAGCCCAGACGTACTAGAGTGGGGGAATCGTGCTTCCAGTTATTCTCCAATCAGGCAGTTCTTTGTGGAACGCTGTCATAAGTGGTTGTCCATATTGATTACTTCCAAAGCAATACGATAATTTGGGTCCGCGGGACCCGATAGTAGCATAAGTGTTAGTTTGTAAACGACGATAGTTTAGGTAAGTGGCCATGTAAATTCATGTACATTGTATACTTGAATGTGATTATATACAAGTAGATACAATAATATTTTAAGATACTCATACTCGCCTGTCTTTATAGTTATGAGCGCCTCAACCAAGCCACTTTCCGATCGAGAGTTGGCGGAATTATTAGAGGATAACGATTTTTGGACAGTGGTGGACAATGATAACAATGCGCAGAACGTTGAAGACGAACTCATATCGGAAGAAGAAAAAGGCAGGGCTTTTGGTCAAATATTGAGTGGTGGCGACGAAAGTGATAAGGAAGAAGAAGATTACGAAATTTTTAGTGACCATGATTCAGAAAGCGAAGTTGAGGCTAATCTAAGTGAAGATGATAGCCAAGAAGAACATCTAACAGATTCTTCTACTGATAGTGTCACCGCTTCGACTTCTTTGAACGCCTTACCACCTCAAAAAGCGTGGTACGGAAAAGATGGAACTAAATGGTCGAAAGAAGCTCCTTCTCGTAGAAAAACTTTGAAGCACAATATCTTAAAAAATGTGTTACCTGGTCTCAAAGGCGCAGCTCGTGCAAATCGTCCGACAACTCCGTTGGAAGCTTGGAGATTACTCTTTACCGACCGTATGATTCAAATTATTGTTCAAAACACTAATTTAAAAATCGACGAAATGAGAGTTCATTACAATAAATTTCAAACACGCAGAAACAGCAGAAAGACATTTTTGCCCACGTTTGTACAAAACACAGACGAATTGGAAATGAGAGCTTTTATAGGGCTTCTATACATGCAAGGACTGTTCAAGTCAGGTCACGAAGATCTGAAATCTTTGTGGGCTACTGATGGAACCGGTAGACCACTATTTCGATGCACTATGTCATTGGCAAGGTTTTCATTTTTATTGGCCTGTCTTCGTTTTGATGATGCTACAACTAGACCTGAAAGAGTAAAGAACAACAAGTTAGCTGCAATTTCCGATCTATTTGAACAATTTGTAACCAATTCCAAAGAAAATTATGCCGCGGGATCTAATCTCACCATAGACGAGATGCTAGTTCCGTTTAGGGGGAGATGTTCATTTCGTATGTACATCCCCAACAAACCCGCTAAATACGGGATAAAAGTCCAAATATTAGCGGACAGTAAAACCCACTATATGGTAAATGCCGAAGTTTACACCGGGAAAGATCCAAAATCTACGAGTGTGAAAAGTAAATTGTCGCATCCCACGCAGGTAGTGTTACGTTTGATTGCACCCGTTGCAAATAGTAATCGTAACATTACAGGAGACAACTGGTACTCTTCTATTGAGTTAGTCGATGAACTAAAAAAATGTGGTCTAACATATGTGGGCACAATGCGGAAAAATAAAAGACAGATTCCCCCACAGTTCCAACCAAATCGAAACCGTATTGTACAATCATCATTATTTGGGTTTTCAGCGAATACCACTATTGTTTCTCATGTACCAAAGAGAGGAAAAGCAGTTATCTTAGTTTCTAGTATGCATCACGATAATTCCATAGATGATGATAGCAAAAAACCCGAAATTAATTTATACTACAATAATACTAAAGCAGGAGTCGACTCACTTGACGAAAAATGTGCTAATTATTCGACATCAAGAAGAACTCGCAGGTGGCCAATGTCATTATTCCACGCCATATTAAATATTGCTGGAGTGAATAGCAGGGTCATATACCAGTTCGCCCAAGAAGGAAAAGAAATTTCGAGGTACAATTTCATCAAAGAGCTAGGGCGTGAATTGTATACTCCGTACATGACGGCTAGAGTATACAACATGCGTGTACCTCGTAAACTTCGTTGAATGGCGGCTGATATTCTAGGAATTGCCATGGAGGAACCACCTACACCTTCGGAAAACCCTTGCAGGTCGAAAAGGCCCAGATGCCGCGTTTGCCCGTCAGGGAAAGACCGAAAAACAACCAATTACTGTGTTAGGTGTAAAATTCCCATATGTTTAAAATGTGCGGCCACAATTTGTCCTAACTGCATTTAATTATTATTTTTTATTATTAAGTTGTAATAGAAGCATAGCTTAAGTGAATAAATGTAAAATATAAAGTTTTTTACTAAAAACATTATAGTTACGATTTTTTTTTAATTATTGGGTCCCTGGGACCCTCTAGTAGTATTTATACTGAGCGATTGTCCCAAAAAAAAAAAAATTTCATATTTTTAAAGTTTATAATTTTAAATTGTATTTAAAAAGGTACTCAAATGTAATTAAATATTTTATTTTAGATTCAGAGGACGGATTACGATTTTATATATATGTAGATAAAGTATATCTTTTTCATACAACAACTTTGGAGCAAGCCCTTCAAAGTGTCTTTGCGGCTTTTATATTTTAAATATAAAACATCCAAAGGAAGCAAGTAAAACTTTGGAATTCTTCCAAAAATATTTTTTAAAGATACACCCTGATTCTGGTGGAAAATTTAAAAAATATTCAACAGTTATATCACTTATTAATAAATTAAAGAATTATTGACATGATCAAGGTTTTTAGTAGTGTAATTTTAAGTAACAGATGAGTTTTTATAGAGATGTTAACTTAGACTTCTAGTAAAATGTTACTTTAATATATGTAATGTGTTCGTTAGTTTTCCGCTTATATCTTTTGAACCGTTGAACCGATGTAAAAAATACTTTCTTACAAAGTCGTACAGCTAAAAATAGATATAACAATAAACGAGCTACCTCAAATAATGTCTGTATTATTAAAGATATAATAAAATTCAATAAGACAATCTTATAGAACACCTAGGGGATTAGAGAATATTTTTCTTAAACAAATGGTTCTGAAACTATAACATAAAGTTATATTTGTTTTTAATGGAGTACATATTTTGAGGCGCATTCGATACAGTAATTTTTTTCTCTATTCAACCTTAAATCAGCCTTAAAAAATTGGGAAAAATTTAATTGAAATTTAAATAAATGTTATTTTTGTAGTTATTTCAGGATGCTAAGTATGACAAAAAATTGATCTTAAATTAAAACGAAACATAAATATTTGTTGATAACTAGTGTACTATTTGATTTCCATCCTAAATAATTCAAATTGGGATATACTAGTTTTTATTTTTCATACATAGCCCATTATAAAATAACTAGAAACATCAAATTTATTTAAATTTCAATTGAATTTATCTCAATATTTTTGGTCAGGATATTAAATGATTATATGGTTGAATTCAGAAACAATACTCTATCGAATGAACCAAAGAAATATATACCATCCCATTTGAAAGAAATATATAATTTTACAATTGTAACTTGAGAACCAGTGGTTTAAAAAATATCTTTTCTCTAATCGGATGTCCGCCTTGATGTTCTACAAGATTGTCTTGTATTATTGTATTGTATCTTTATTAATATAGAAATCATTTGAGGTTAGCTCTTACAGCTGTTACAGCCTGTATAACGAATTTCAAAATATTAATATGTTTTGTCGTTTTTTTTTTTAGTTGAACCTTAGCTTTAAAAATATTATTACTACTTGTAAATTTTAATTTATTAAGTTTGTAACTTTGTACTGCAGCATATTACAAGCAAAAAACTGATTTTGGGTCCCGTTTTCACGAAATAGCGTACGAATCTTAGATTAGTTAGTATGTTAAACAGAGCTGATCGTCTCTATAAAAAATCATCACCGATTGATTTTTTTTCACATTTCAAGGAAAATGTTTACATTTCATAAATATTAGTCAAATAACCTGTAATTGTTTATATTATAGAATATTTTTATTTTTATATAATTATTAGTATTGTTTGTAAATAAAATAAGTTTAAATCAGTTTTTTGAGCATTATTTCCTAATACCTACCTAACAGGAAAAAGTACGTAATTGAAATGTAATTTTACAATATTTGGAAGACTATATGTACGCAGAGAAAAATGAAGTGTTTAATTCAAGAGTTGGCAACGTTTTAAAAAATAATTATTTGAATCAACAAATTTTCTTTTCATTCAAACAATATAGTTTTATTTTAAAACCTCCCAATTTCTTGATTTAAAATTTGAAAACGTTTTGCCATTATATCTTGTTAGAACAAAATATTGTTTTTGAATAACAATATTGTTTTTTATTTTAAGTAAAATATTCGTTTTAAAACAAAATCGAATGAAAGTATTACTCTAACATAATATTTATTTCCATTAACATATTAAATGCTATGACTAAAAAGTTTTATGCATTGATTTAACGCAATGCTTGTGTTGGCCAAACTGAAAGCGTTGCATTTTGTACAACGGGGAAATCCGGCGTGCTTCTGCTTGCGACGCGACGTAGTAGATACATGTGCAATGGCTGACGAAGAAACAAAGGCGTTACTCTCTGAATGGGGTTTCCAAGATTATATACAAATATTTGAAGTTAAGTTAATAATTATGCAATCAGTAAAGTATAAACATAACCGTTAAACTGTATTAATATGTACAATTGTAATATTTATTTTGCAAAAATTTGTATTAAATCATTAGTTATCTTTTTAAAGTAATTAACTATTTACTACGTATATATTATAATGAGTAAACTGTACTTTTGTTAAATAATAATTACTTTTCCATATGCAGAGGAAGAAATAACGAAAGAAGTTCTATGTGAATTAAAGGACGAAAATTTAGTAAAAATTGTGCCAAAGTTAGGGAAAAGAATTTTATTGTTAAAAAAAATAAAAGAATATCAGTTGACTTCAACTATTACTACGACTATACTAAACAGTGATGTTGTAAGTAAAGTTAATATACTTCAATAATTCATTTTTATTAATTGTAGTACATATTTTTAGATTTTACTTCCCACTGAGGATACATCGAGAGCATCTACTTCATCAGTAACTGATATTTCTAATATTTATGACCCTGAGGAGTCGTCGGTGTTAAATATTACACTTCCTTTAACATCGGATGTCGAAAAGAACTTAGATACACCACATTCATTAAAAAGAAAATTCAGAGAGGCTACAGTTCCTCTAGAGAGTTTTAATGGCGAAGAAGATTTTAAAAAAGCTACTCGGCCGTCTTATCATTTAAATTTAGAACAGTTTCTGGAAAGTAGTAATGCTGGAAAATATATTCTAACAACATACAAAAAAACGGGTACATTAACAAATAAATTGAGAAATACATTAGTGGACGTATTAATCAATGGTTTATTAAGTCAAAGCCCTGGGTAAATATTACTGAGTTATTTACTTGATAAAAATTAATAACTTTTATTATAGTTCTTTAGGAAACATAGATTTCCAAATACTGTCTGAAAAAATTTGTGCACTCTTTAAAACAGAATGCGAAAGTACGTATTTCATTCCTTCCATAAGTGCTAAATATTCTTCAACTAAGAAAGCAGTTAACGCTAAAGGGAAACTTACTGACAAATACAGGAATCTGAAACGATTATATTCCTTACATAAAGTCTCAGATTCTTCGTCCTCATCTGAAGATGAGCAGGAACAAAGAAGTACAACAGGTATTTGTAAATTTGTTTTATTGCTTCAATTAAAATTAAATTGCATGCTTAGACGAGTTTAGAAAACTATAATTTTACTTTACTAGATTCAGAGGATGTTCGCAGTAGCCATTTATGGTTAAAAAATAGAATCGAACCTTGGGATGAAGTAGAAAACCATTGGAAAAAAACATTTTCTCTTCGAAGAAACGATGAATCAAAAAATGTAACGGAGTTTATTGAAAAATGGCCAATTTTGAAACAAGAAAAAGCTTATTTATTGGTAAATAATATTTACTATAAAAGTACTCATATTTTTATTTTTTGAATTTAGATTGAATACGACTTTCGACAAATTTATGAAGCAGCAGATAACTTGTTCTATAAGAACTGGGATCAATTTTTTGACAAGCTCAAAGTTATAAATCCAGAAAAAAATAATGATTTACTAGTTCAAATATTGCCCGAATTAGATGAAAGTAAATATTTCGTTTTATAATAAATTATTATAAATGTAGAATTTTTTTATTATAGATTGTATAAATGCAGTGAAAATAACAGCATTGCCCACAATTTTACCCCCGACTGGACGCATTCGGCACAATAAAACTCATTGGAAACCATCAGTAGTTGAGTGCCAAAAATCAATTATCTGCCATGCAAAAGTAAATAGACATGTAACATTACTTCTCCAAAAATACTAATTTGAAAATATTTCAGACTGCATCAGACATACTAGAAATAGTGGAACAAAGAAAATCTGTGATGAAAAACTTGTCGTTACCTGTTTCGCCGTTTATTATTGTTGTTGGCTGTTCGTTAATGTCTTTAAAAGAGTATTTCGTTGTTATTGATACATGTTTATACAAATGCAGGTCAGTATTGCAAGCATTTGATATATGTTATAAGTCATTTCACGTACTTCATTTGCATTATCCCTTAGAAAGTGAACATATCTGGTTAATTATTCAAAAATATGTCTATCAAATAACTACAAAATGGGATAAACAAATTCCACTCGTTGAACGAATTTTAAAGGAATTATCATCGTAAATCTGTGGTATTTTAAATAATTTCTTTCTTTTACTTGGAACTAATACAAGATCTGAAAATGTTCAACTGTTGTGATTGTGATGCAAAGTTCAGTACTATCAAATTATTTACACTGCATTTCAAAAAAACACATCTCCCATTTTCACAAGGAAATTTTTCATGCAAACAAGATAAATGTACCCGAATTTTTCAAAATTTTTATGCATTTCGTCGTCATTTAATAATTAAACATTCATGTTTCAATTCAAATTTTAAAGTAGGATTAGTTAATCCCCAGCATAATTGTGCTGTAGAAAGACATGCTTTACAAATATCTGAAAATAACATTGGAAATGAAATAAATTGCAGTGACGTTGAGACTATTCATGATGAATACAATTTAAATGTTAGTAATTTAAAAAAAAATGCACTAAAATTTATTTCAAAATTAGAAACAAATTATTCATTACCGAGAAATCATATTCAAAATTTAATATTAGACGTGGAAACACTTTTTTCTGAAAATTTATCTCTCATTCAAAAAATTTTTATCGAAAAACTAAATAACGGAGATACTGACACACATTTAGAAAATATATTCAATTTTTTTTGTAATCCATTTGTTGAGTTAACTACTGAACATAAAAGGTTGAAATATTATGAAAACAATTTATTTTTTATTCGTCCCGATATTTTTCAGATTGGAACTATATCTACTGAAACTAAAGAAAATAATCAAATTTCTTTGGATTTCTTACCTTGTACAGCTTGCTATATTCCCATTTCTAAAACACTAAAATGGTTTCTTGAGTTACCTGGTGTTTTTCATAATATTAAATCTTTTATTGAAGAACTGGAAGGTATAAATGCTGTTATAAATATTACCCAAACAAAATTTTGGAAAGATAAAATCAGTAACTATTGTAACAAAATTGTTTTTCCTATAATGATATATTTTGATGATTTTGAAGTGTGCAGTCCTTTAGGAACCCACTCAGGGGTTCATAAAATGGGAGCCACTTACATGACTTTAGCTTGTATACCTCCACAGTTTGCATCCATGTTGGAGAATATATTTTTGGTACAACTACATTACACAACAGATCGTACAACATTCGGAAATCAATCAATATTCCGAAAAATTATTGAGGAAATAATTTTTCTAGAACAAACAGGAATATATATAACTCTTTCTTCAGGAGAAGTCCAGGTCTTTTTTATTTTGATTACTTTACTTGGGGATAATTTAGGATTAAATTCTATATTGGGTTACTGCGAATGTTTTAGAGCTAATTTTTTCTGTCGATATTGTAGATGCAACAAAAATGATGCTGCTATACAGACTTGTGAATATCCCACTTCTTTAAGAAATGAGACTAATTATAGTATTGATGTTAACAATTTAGATACCGGTATTAAAGAATTATGTGTGTGGAATCAAATACCTTCTTTTCATGTAATTAATTCGCTTACGTGTGATATAATGCATGACTTACTAGAAGGTGTTTGCCGATATGATTTAGGTAATATATTACACTATTTTATTTATAATGAACATTTTTTTACTTTAAATGTTCTGAATAATAGAATAAAATACTTCAATTACGGCACTACTGAAAATAAACCAACTCCGATTTCACAAACCCAAATACAAAAAAAAGTTATAATTTTTTCTGCGGCAGAAATGTTATGCTTCACACAAAATTTTAATATTTTAATAGGTGACTTAGTACCAGTTCAAAATCCTGTATGAGGTATATATTTGTTACTAAAGCAAATATTGGAAATATCAACATACCGTATTCTACATAAAAATTACTGCGACTATTTAAAACATTTAATTCATGAACATAATATGCTATACAAACAATATTTTGGAGATTTGAAACCGAAGCACCATTTCTTAGTACACTATCCAAGTATAATGGCAAAATTTGGCCCTCTTGTCAATTATTCCTCAATGCGCTTCGAAGCAAAGCACAAACAATTTAAGTCTGTTGCTAATGTTGTACGATCTCGTCGTAATATTGCTTACACATTGGCATTAAAGAATCAACTAGTACAGTGTCATAGAACTTTAAATGAACATGGTTTTGATAAAACTATTAATTTCGGAACTCCTCAAAATTTTGAAAATATACCTAATTTTCAATCATTTAAAAGTATTTTACCTGAATCACATATTCATAATGCACTAATTGTACCATGGATACAAATTTGCGGTATAAGATATGAACCAGGTCTTGTGTTAGTTCTCAAAAGTAAGAAAGTAATACCAAAATACGGAAAAAATTTGTATTTGATTCTTAATGGTCAAAATGACTTATTATTTATATATCAAAAGTTTGAAATACTTGCCTTCTGTGAACACTTTTTGTGTTACAATGTAGTACCTAACAATTTTACTGCTAGTGTACTACATAAAGATTTAATAGAAGACAAACCGTTGTTTTGTCAGATAAGCCCAAATGGCAAAATGTATATTAATTAAAATGAAATTGTAATATTTTTATTTTTGTAAACAAAACTTTTTGTTTTTGAATATACAAAATAAAATATAAATGTAATTCAAAACGTATTTTTTTTAAATCAACTAACCTAGTACTTTCGTACAATACAGCCACACATTTTCATTGAATGCGTTCTAACATTGACCGAATGCATTGAATTTTATTGACGCAATGCATTGTATACATTAAATGAATACTTTCGTTTTGTTGACAGAAGAAAAATAATGAATAAAATTTACTTCCATAAAACGATTATTCTAATGCATTACTTGTATTAAATGAACATTTATAACTCAAAACGATATTGCTGCTTATTTCAACAAACTTACGTTTTTGTTTGTCAACAAGCGTGAAAATGAATAAAATGAAAACGAATCGTTTTGGTTCAACACTTTTTTTCTCTGTGTGTAAGTCTGCATGTAACCTGCATTTACAATTTCCATAAACACTTTTACATATTATATATGTATTTGTACGATGTAAATTTATTTATCCATATAAATTTTATACTAATCTGCTGTACTTTTACATTGTGAAATTACATACTGGTAGAATTTTCACATCAGTTTACTGTATTTATACAATGCTTAATTACATATGGGTAAGATTTTTACATTAGCTTACTGTATTCATACAAAGTAATATTACGTATGGGTAAAATTTTTACAATAGGTTACTGTATTCATACAATGTAATATTACGTACGGGTAGAATTCTTACATCAGCTTGCTCTATTATATATTACATATATTAAAACAAGCTAAACAATGGTACTCAAACAACATGCTTTTATTAAATGACGAGAAAACACAGACGCTGATCTTCAATAAACATCGATCACAAGACGCAAACGAAACCATAAAAGTTCTCGGACTCGAAATTGACCGCAACAGATCGTGGCTACAGCATATCTCTACTGCCGAAAGTAGACTATCTAAATTAATATTTCTATTTCGTAACCTACGGCATTCAGTAAACCAAAGTGTTGTAATACTAGCCTACCATGGACTGTTTCAATCCATCCTATATTATGGGACAATATTGTGGTTCAGTGATAAAAACTGTGATAGACTTTTTAAACTACAAAAGTGTGTTGTGCGTATTATAGACAATAAAGAGTTCCGCGACCACTGCAGACCGATTTTCATTAAATTGCAAATTTTAACTCTCCCCTCCCATATATATAATGCAATGTCTTAACTATATTAAATTAAATCCAAATAAATTCACGCAATATCAGAGCTGTCATAAATATGAAACCAGACATATCAATAATTACAATATTCCCAAATTTAAAAATGAGAAGTTTAAAAAATGTTATTTATATAATTGTATCAAACTAATTAATAAAATACCTGATCATATTAAAGAGCTACCAGTACCAAAGTTCAAGCACTCTATAAAAACTATGTTACTGAGACATGCATTTTATTCACTTGATGAATTTTTTAATTGTACCCATTATACATTTTAAGATTTGACTATTTATTGCTACCAATGTATCTCAATATTATGTTTTTTATGTGTATATTTATTTTGTGTGTATATGTAATTTCTTAATTTTATATTGAAATCCGCAAGGATGCTCTTTCTATACTCATGTACTTTTATCACTATTGTAATTTTGACTGTGGCATGTACTATGTATGTATTAACTTTTTACTATGCCAAATAAACATATTATTATTATTATTATTATTATTATTATTATTTATGAAATGGATATTTACATATAAGATAAAAAAAATTACATTAGCTTACTGAATTTATACAATGGAAAATTACACATTTTTTGAAAATTTAAAATACCAGTGGATTGTTACATTATTTATCATAGGTGGGAAAATAACCCTAGATTTTTTGTGTAATACTACATAAAAAAAATTACGGTGTAGATATTTAGCAAATCTCCTAGAACATTCCTCTAGTAGAAGTTTATGACATTCGTATAAAGGGTACCAAATAATTATACCATATTCTAATTTCGATCTGGCAAAAGTGAAAAATAATGATTTTATAGTTGAAATTTGACGGAAGGATTTACTGTTTCTTATAACAAAACCTATACTTCTGTTGGTTGCCGTAACAGTCTCCCGTATATGTGGAACAAACGTAAGTGAAGGATCGAATGTAATACCTAAGTCTTTGATGGTGAATTCTCTTTCTAAATTATGAGAATTAATACAATAATTGATAGTAATATTTTTCTTTCGTGTATAACTCATTATTTTACATTTTGATAAATTAAGATTTAAATTGTGTTGGATGCACCAATCATAGATTCTAGTCAGATTTATTTGTAATTTACAACAATCATTGAACATATCGATTTTAGAAAATATTTTAACGTCATCTGCATAAATAAGTATTTAACAGTCGATATCGGCATAGAACGACAATTATTGTACTCTACATAGAGAATATGTTTTTGAAGGATGAGATAAAAAAAAAATGACAAGATTTTCGCTAAAGCCGTAAGAGTGAAGTTTACTTAACAATGCACCATGATCTATTTGATCGAATGCTTTAGAGATATCTGTATAAATAACATCCATTTGTCCATGGCTATCTAAAGTGTCTGTGGCAAATTGCGTAAAATAGCATAAGTTGGTTACAGTTGATCGTTTGGGAATAAATCAGTGTTGATATGTACGTAGATAAAAAGTTTTGCACTCGATAATATATCTGATTGTATAATATGGTTTCAAATACTTTGGCGAAATTACATATTAAGGTGATCGGTCTATAATTTTTTACGAGAGTAGAGTCACCAGATTTCAGTACCGAACAAATTTACCTCTTTTCCAAATATCAGGGAAGTTGCATGTTGAAATACATAAATTGTAAATTATGGATAATAGTTCGGTAAGTATGTATTTACAATCTTTGACTAGAAAACTTGGTACAAGATCAAGACCTGAGGTAATGGCATTTTTAAGTTTTGAATAGCTAGAGGTAAGCGGTGCATTGCACTGAGCCAAAGGACCTGTACAGTAAGTATCTTTCCGGTTTAGATGTTTCTGTTCCCAGCATATCGCGGGACGATAGGCAACAGTTACAGTTACATTCGGGTGTCAAAAGTAGACTGTCAAGACCAGTTGCACAGCAGGAAAATTCGGCGAAAGTGGAGAGATGTCTCATCTGCAGACGTACGGGACATCGTGTTGCAGAATGCTTACTGGACACTGGGAGGAATTTAGTGCTAACAACTGCGAAGTCGGGTACCAGGCGAGACGACAGCAGAGATGGCGAAAAACGCACAGGCAACCAGTCTTGGCGCAAGAAGACATCACGCTAACGGTGCAGGAAAGGAGAGTGCACCTACAGCGGGAGGATCCAAGTGATTACATCAGGCGCATCACATTGGTGGAGTCGCGGATGAACAAGATATTCATCAGGCTCAAAAATGCAGTACGTGACAATCGAAGGCGGCGATCCAGACATGCTGATGACGTTTAAGCCGAGGGTGATCTACGAGGCGGGTGCGGCGGTGAATGTTTCCACATACGTACGCGGGTGACACAATTATGTCGCTTATGACAGCATCAACCAAGCGACTTATGCCTAGGTCACACCTATATGATTCTGTACGATGTACCTATGGTGAAAAACTATAGGCACTGGTGTCACACTTGTATGACAAAAACCATATGAAAAAGTTATCTTCTTTAGATTATTCAACATGATATACCATTGTAACAAATGTATTTTAAAATCATTTATTGCGGATCGTGTCCGAAACTATTTGTATACATGTGTCGTTTTCCCTTCGGGATTAGTTTCGGCAATTAAGTTATGTTGTTGAAAGGATAAAACTATTTCCTGTACCCTTGCATCTTTTGAACATGTCACTAACTGTTAGCAGATATATTTTATTTGACGGGTAAAATATATTACCACTCAAGTTGTAATGTTTCCAAAATTCGTTCCGCTGCAACAAAAGATATTCCTTGTAGCTTTCTAAAGATTTAGAAGATTGTTCCTTGACGGAAATGTATTTCATTTTTGACATGTTCGAAAGCAGTTTATGGTTGTTTGTTTGAACCGCTGGACCCCTTTTTTGTTCATTCTCGGGAAAGCGACCTAACGGTATAACTCACGCTGGAGGCCGAATCAAATTTCTTACGACATAGCGACATTTTTTGGTTGAAGAAAGTCTCCTTCAGCGTATGTTACCGACTTAGCACTTTTGCTGTGAGAGTGTCCGGTCTCTAAAGAGGCGGACCTATGACAAGGGTTGGTTTTGACATCTTCAGATTGGTTAAGTCTTCTCTCGGAAGGGGCAAGCCAACCCCCACGTAATTAGGAGAGGGAAAAATCAAAGAATATATTTTGGACAACTTCAACATTTTGGAGAAGAGAAAAGAAAGACGAGAAGCCAGTAAGTCAGAAGTCAGTAACTGCAAAAGTGCTAAGTCCGGTCCCGGTTCAGTGAACAGTGTTAGTGGAAGTCTTGTTCTTGTGAAGGTTTTATTCGTGCCACATATCACCAGGAATCCATCTCCTTGGGAAGGATGAATAAAACCTGTGAGTAATATTTCATGTTGTATTTTTAATTAGTTTTACTATACTTTGTAACAACTGAGAACTTTATTATTTATATATAATTTCATTTATTTATTATAGTCATTATAGTAATAGTAAAAGCTAGTCTCATTTGCCATTCCTGGTTCTTCCCTAAATTCAAGTTTCCAATTATAAACAGGCCACGGTAGGTTAAAAGTTTATCATTACAATTCCCGTAAGAATATCGTGTTACATATTTGGTGGCATCGGTACGGATACGAATTATTCTAAGTAGCCTGACCGCTTATTAAATTCATCTAAATTTTGTTTACTTTGTAATTGAATAAATATTAATCATATTAATAAAAATGACAACAGCAACAACAACTACCCAAACTCAATCCTCTGAGTCGCATAATGAAAATACAAGTTTTTTAGTAACAAATAGTGGTACTGCAAACCACATAATGAATTTTAGTGGAGGACCAGGAGAATCTGTTAATCACTTCATTTGGCAAATTGATCAGTATAGCGCACATTTTAATATTTCTGATCCAAACACAGCTTATATGGCAAAAACTCATTTAAAAGGTAAAGCGAAAAATTATTTACATTCAAACCCGAAACTTAGAGACACAAAAAAGTGGTCGGAGCTGCGTAGGGGTTTAGTTGAAAGATTTTCGGCAGCTTACGATTTCGATACGTTAGAAACACAATTCGATAATTGTTATCAAAGACGGGATGAAAGTATATATGATTACGCAGACAGACTAGCATCTTTTTCAGAAAAATTATACCCTGAATCAAGTACCGTGGACGGACAAAGCTATAGAAACGATTGTATTCAAAAACGGTTAGTACAACAATTTAAAAAAGGATGCTCGCCACATTTGCATAGAGATCTTAGAATTGCAGACCCACAAACACTGGCACAAGCAGCTAAAATAGCTACTAAATATGATTTAATAGAAAACCACGTCAGAAGTAACAGCAGTAATATTACGAATAATGCATGGTCTCCGGATAATTTAATAGCAGCGGTTAACGCAGTAAATAATAAAGTAGACGCAATCTTAAATTTAAACCACAATAGTATAAACACACAAGGTCCTTCAAGGGATAATTGGAACGATAGAAATCCTAACAGAAATTATAATAATCCAAATCCCGGTCAGTTCAGAAGAAATTTCAATCAAAACAGAAATAATAGACATAATTATACAAATGCAAATCCGGGAATCATGTGTTTTAAATGCGAACAGATGGGTCATTTCGCTAAGTTCTGTCCAGTAAGAAACACGAGTACTAATCAAGCGGGATTAACATGCAATAGGTGCAAAAATCAGGCTCATTTAACAAGACAATGCATGGAAAAATTGAATAAAAACACAGCGACTTCCTCGGTTAACGAACAAGAAAATTTAAACGAGCACTAGTCACAGAGGTCCCCGGCTCTAGTGACTTAGATCACAAAATGATTAGAGATTATGTAACTTTAATACCTGAACCTAATTCAAAAAGTAGCAAAATTATTCTAAAAATAAACAATAACAATTATAGCTTTTTAATAGATACCGGCGCGAGTGTTAGCATTTTAAAACATTTTGTGATAAAGGGGAATCCATGTAAAATCAGTAAAATAGAGAATAGATTAATAACAGGGATCTCAGGACAACCGTTACCCGTTATTGGAACATCCAAAATTAATGTGAATTTAGGAAATAATGAATACGAGCATGAATTTGTGATATGTGAGAGTAGTTTAGCTTTATCGGCAGATGGACTTCTCGAAATAGACTTTTTGAGGAAATATAATGCCGAAATAAGCTATACGAGAAATGCAATTAAATTAGCAGATATGAATATAGAGATAGAAATGATAAATACAGTTCAACCGCGTAGGGTGAATGACGTGAATCACAAACACGAATTCGCTAGCTCTTACAATGAGTGTGAGTTCGTGGAAGACCAGTCTGGCCATTCAGCGATTCAGGTTATTCAGTCCCTAGAACCGGAAGTAAAGCTAGTGGAAAATCCGGAAGTAGAAATAGAAAAGAAACCGGTAAAGGCTGCATTAGCCGAAATAGAGAAGAACGCGGTAGTTGAAGTGTGTGAAGTAAGCGAAAAGGAATTAGAGGGAAATAAAAGTGAAACTGAAGAGTTAAATCCATATGATGAAAACGAGGATATAGAGCCACAAATTCATGTTTGTATTTTACAGGACGAAATTATAGAAGCACGAACGGAAAAATTATGTAGAGCATACAGAAAAAATTCATTTAATAGCACGGGTAACATATTAATCGAACCGAAAGATCTTGCGACCGATGGTTTAATGGCAGCTCGAGTATTAACGAGGTCTGATTCCCAGTTTGGCAAAGTAAAATTAAATAATGGTTCAAACGAAAATATACAATGTTTATATCGTACCGAGCTGTGCGCTCCTCCACCACTACCAGAACACCTAAAACCGCCGGATCCTCCACCACCGCCGGACCCGCCGGATCCTCCACTACCCCCGGACCCGCCTGACCCGCCAAATCCGCCAGCACCACCGGAATATCAGGAGCAAGAAAGCTCATCAAGTAGTTCGGATGAGGCGACCCCGGACCCTGACTCGGATTACAAGGTTGCTGATAACGATACGCCGAACAGACCGCCTGTAAATGACGAAACAGCGAAAAGATACCAGACAAGAAGTTCCGGCCCGGCTCCAGACTTACCTTGGGTATCCCGTAGTAGAATTTAGTGTATATAGCTTAGATTAAGTATAGTTTAAGATATTTCGTAGCTATTTGTAGAACATGTACATAATTTTATCTTTTTTAGGCATTTTATCAGTTTTATTAATATGTCTGACACTAAACTTATGCGACGAGCTGCCGAAGCTAGATAAAGGTCTGATATTTCTAAAGGAAGAGGAAATCATCATGACAGGAGACAATTGGATCCTAGGCACAGATATCGACATAGGGCAATACAAAGTGATGCTGGTCGCCTTCAATTCCTTGCTAGACAACGCCCTACAAATAGACGTCGAAATTGGAAAAGACATGACGGAAAACATGAGCGCTACCATAAACCAAATTGTAAGTAGAGAAATTAACATAATAAAAAACGATGTTAGTAAGGTGAGAGATAAATTAGACAGTCTAATTAAAACCATCGTGCCGTATGAAAGAAGTAAAAAAGGTTTAATTGACTTAGGGGGTAATGTTTTGAAATTTCTCTTTGGAACTGCTACTTCATCCGATTTAGAACAAATTAATGAACAAATAAATAAATTGGATAAGAAAAGTGATGGGATTATTAATTTAGTAAACGAACAAGCTAGTGTTATCCAAACAATGCAGGAAAACGAAAAGCAAATTAACTCAAATTTCGAAAAATTTAAAACCGTTTTAGAATTATTAAACAACAAAACAGACAAGTTAATACTCGATAATAAAGAAATTAAACAAAATCTAGAAGCTAAACTTATTCAAACCTTAAATTTAAATTCCGCGATACGTACAACCGAGTACATTTTAGAAGATTTAAAAGAAACAATTTCAGAATTTGGAAACGCGATTGAAGTAACAGCTCTACACAAGTTAAGTCCCACTTTTATTGACCCCAGAACTTTAGAAAGTGCACTAAGTCAGATACAAGTAAATTTACCGGCCTCACTCACCTTATTAACATCGAATATAAGGAGAAATTTGTATGTGTACTATGATATTGCTAGGGTGCATGCAGCGTATTTCAATAATACTTTGAGATTATTTGTCGAAATTCCTCTTAAAGCTCCAGGACGATTCTTCCATGTATATCGGGCACTTGCATTACCTTATAATTCCCACACTAACTCAACGAACTCAACAACTTCATTATATATAGAACCAGATTTCGACTTTCTTGCAATGTCTGAAGATGAACAATTTTTCATGGAATTAGACAGTTCTGACATTTTATCGTGTACCTCAGGGTCTATTAAAATTTGTCCACCTACGCGACCGGTTCGAAGAGTCTCAGATGTGACGTGTTTGTCCGCATTGTATACTGGTAATATCGCTGACGCGCAAAGACTTTGCAGACACAAAATTGCGCTTGAGGACAAGTCGATTTTGTACAGAATGAAACATTCAAATACATGGGTATACAGTGTCGAAAAAGACGTCCTCACTTTTAACTGTCCCGCTGCAAATGATAGGGAAATGCGAATTACAAAACACATAATCACTGGAACAGGTACTATTGAAATACCTGCATCATGCACCGCGCACACAGCAAATTATTTCCTCTTGTCACATACGATCACTACTTCCAAAATAGCATCAACTCGTTTTAATAGTTTGTTTATCCCTCCTTTAGATGTTAATATCATTCATTTGTCAAAATTCAATAATACCGAGATTAGTAATGACGAAGTGAAAACTGTTTTGTCTGGTATTGATACCCACATAAAAAGTCAGGGAATTGACATAAATCGGTGGCATAAAGAAATTGAAAATCTAAGAACTATCAAAATTAAGCAACATTCACATTATTTATACGGCGGAAGCATTACTATTTTTCTAATTTTGATTATTATTATTTATGTATCGTATAAATTCAATGTTCTCAGTAAAATCTTCGGTAAACGTAACAATAATATAAGACTAAATAATAGTGCGACAGAAATGGAACTGCGTGACGTACGCTCCTCAGACACGCTAATCCAGAAACCCAATGAATTCCCTTCTAACTCCGGTCCTGCAACCTGTAATCAAACTAATGCCAATACTGCCAACCAAACTAACATGTCAGATAACCGACTTATGAACATATTACTCGGTCAGATTTAATTGTATTTTCTTTTGTTTAATTCTTCCTGCGGATGCCAGGTGACTTTGATTACAAAGTTACTCAGGAATTTGGCGCTCCTGTCCCAGGGTAGCCAACTTGAGAGTTAGACCAAGGGTTGCACCATTATTTAACTAGAGGATCTAACTCTCAAGTGTTTAGGTTAGCTAGTTGATAAGAACATAAAGATAATTAATATTAGTTGTTAGGTTAGTTTTTGTTACAAATTTAGCAAAGTTTAATATAGTATTTCGTAATATTCAAAGTTCTCCATTATACCATTTATAGTTGAGAATACGATCTAAAATAAAATGATATTTAGGCTGCGAGTAGAGATTAAATGAGAATCCAGATACTGCTGTTGGTTTTGTTACAGTTGCACCTACCAAGCCACTATAACAAAGGAAAGGTCGATCCCTCTAATCAGGAAACAGCCACGAACAACGGTGTCACAGAGTGCTCACGGAATTTTCAAAGCCGACGCCAGGGTGCCAGTATGGTCCGATGTTTGTCACTCCTGCTGCGTGCAAAGTACTCGTCACACCAGCAGCAAAGATAATGGAGCTCATGCCGGTCTGCGAGCGTCTACGGCCAATGGGCAGAACGCAAACGATTACCTGCAAACGAAACCACCGTGGAGTCGACGCGTCGTGATCTCGAAAACAACCTATGCACCAGGTACCTGAGAGAGGATCGTCCAACCCTTAGTTAAGTAGGCTTAAGGTGTAATAATTATATTTTCCTTCTGAAAATATAACTATTCTAAGTGGTGAAGAGTTGTAACAAATGTATTTTAAAATCATTTATTGCGGATCGTGTCCGAAACTATTTGTATACATGTGTCGTTTTCCCTTCGGGATTAGTTTCGGCAATTAAGTTATGTTGTTGAAAGGATAAAACTATTTCCTGTACCCTTGCATCTTTTGAACATGTCACTAACTGTTAGCAGATATATTTTATTTGACGGGTAAAATATATTACCACTCAAGTTGTAATGTTTCCAAAATTCGTTCCGCTGCAACAAAAGATATTCCTTGTAGCTTTCTAAAGATTTAGAAGATTGTTCCTTGACGGAAATGTATTTCATTTTTGACATGTTCGAAAGCAGTTTATGGTTGTTTGTTTGAACCGCTGGACCCCTTTTTTGTTCATTCTCGGGAAAGCGACCTAACGGTATAACTCACGCTGGAGGCCGAATCAAATTTCTTACGACATAGCGACATTTTTTGGTTGAAGAAAGTCTCCTTCAGCGTATGTTACCGACTTAGCACTTTTGCTGTGAGAGTGTCCGGTCTCTAAAGAGGCGGACCTATGACAAGGGTTGGTTTTGACATCTTCAGATTGGTTAAGTCTTCTCTCGGAAGGGGCAAGCCAACCCCCACGTAATTAGGAGAGGGAAAAATCAAAGAATATATTTTGGACAACTTCAACATTTTGGAGAAGAGAAAATAAAGACGAGAAGCCAGTAAGTCAGAAGTCAGTAACTGCAAAAGTGCTAAGTCCGGTCCCGGTACAGTGAACAGTGTTAGTGGAAGTCTTGTTCTTGTGAAGGTTTTATTCGTGCCACATATCACCAGGAATCCATCTCCTTGGGAAGGATGAATAAAACCTGTGAGTAATATTTCATGTTGTATTTTTAATTAGTTTTACTATACTTTGTAACAACTGAGAACTTTATTATTTATATATAATTTCATTTATTTATTATAGTCATTATAGTAATAGTAAAAGCTAGTCTCATTTGCCATTCCTGGTTCTTCCCTAAATTCAAGTTTCCAATTATAAACAGGCCACGGTAGGTTAAAAGTTTATCATTACAATTCCCGTAAGAATATCGTGTTACACCATATATTACTCATTTCACGACGAAGCTTTCGAACGCTGTTAAACCTATGTTCATTCATGTTTATTGTTTGGATGTTTGAGATGCTTGGTTTTATAAATTTTCATTTATTTAGAGTTGTAAGTTTTATGTAACTTATTTTGCTAGTTTGTGAGTAAATAAATAGGTAAGTTGAATACATTACGTAACTATTAAGCCATTAATATAATAAAGAATTAAAAATTTATTTTAGTTAACATTTCAAGATGCCAAAACCTGCATTGAGTTGGTCGAGGGAGGCAACGCTGATTGAGGTATACAAGAATCGTCCCTGTTTATACAATATAAAATCTCCAGATTATCATAATAGCGAGAAAATCGAGATGTACTTGAGGAGATGGTGGAGGTTGTCTCAAAGTTTCATCCGGACGTTACAAGTATGTACAACTAAAAACGTTTGTATGTACACATCTAATTTTATATCTATTTTGTAACAGTGGACGACTGCAAGAATAAATACCAGGGCTTACAGGGGCAATTCAGCCGAGAACACACACGATACGTGGAATCCCAAAGTAGTGGTGCCGGAACTGAAGATGTACTACATCCGAAGTTGTTGTGCTACGATTTGTTACTATTTTTAAGAGACTTCGTCAAAAGTAAAAAAGGACGTTTTTTTTAGTGAATGAAGGAGAAAACGTGCAGGCAGAAGAAACAGAGGAAATGATAGTAGAATATTTGGAGGATGATGAGGAAGTAAGTTGAAACATACATTTGTAAAAAAAATATTGTTTTGTATTAACATAGTCAACTTGCCAATGTACTTGGCCAACAGTATTAAAATTGTCCATGAATACTGTCCTTAAATTTATAGCAGATTTTGTACATCTATTGCCCGCGTGCATTGACCTGGCTAAAGTTCGGAGTGTTTGAAATTTGATTATCATCCTCCATGTTCACGTTTCCAATATATTGTTGTCCATTATGTGCAATTGCAGCAGGCCGTTGTAAGTTTTAATAAGGCAGGTTCAGGATCAGACAAATGCGTCGTCATTGTGAAAAGTTGTCTTGTTTATAAAAGTGTACAATACATTACAATGAATTCATCAAAAAAAAAACTTGAATTTTCGGGTGCCTGAAAAGGTACAAATTTCCTATGAAGACATCATAAGTGCTGGTAGGCATGTGGTATGTAGATGGTAACCTCAATATTATTTGTGTATATTTTTGTTAAATCATCAAATTCTGTTTGAGTATAAAAAATATTACTATTAATTTGTAATGTATAGTGTCTATAGATAATATGGTAGAAGCGCGGTATACAATACGCATTCATTTCAAGGTTAAGAATTTGGAATGAGGTACGTAGTTGAATACTTAGATGCCAGTAGTGATTGCACGCCAAAATTACTTTTTCCATGCTATTATTGTCAAAAAAATTCAACTTTAAGAAAATACCTAATCTGACGCACAGAATGCAATATACCAAAACTCGTTTTTTGCAGAATACAGTTTAAAAATTCTTTCAATGAAATTGATGGCATGCGTTAAAAACATAGGTTTATGTATTTCCTTCCAAATTCTTGACAGGTAAAGAGTGCGACTGTATACTGCATTTTAACAAGTGTTATTTTCAGCAAAATTAAAATTTCCCGAATTGGCAGATATTAAACAAATTTTTAATACAGGTGTTCAGCTTGGAAGTGACATTATTGAAGAATATTTATTAGCCAACAGCGATGCACATCTCATTTTAAAAACTGAAATAAGTACTTATAGTAGTAGCAATAGTATTTTCAGCTATCCACATAATGAAATATTAAAAATTAAATAATTATATTATATTGTAATATTAAATAATAATTGCAGGTTTTTTATCTTCGCCATCAACTTCAACAACGACTAGTAATGAATGGGAAGATATTGATATTATCCCCAACTTTCGCTTAATGATAATACTGCTAAGGATGATGCCCAAATACGGCGTAATGATTGTACTATTACTATTACCTCTTCAAATATAAATAATACCGGCAAGTAGTATATCTAGGCTCGATCTACGCCACAGTAGTGTACTGCGCAGGTTTTGACATGGCTTCCACAATGTTTAACTTTTGTGAATTTCGTGACCAAGTGGTTAAAAATATATCAAATGCAATTAACATTATTAAAACTTTCAATGAAGCTGAAGTCTGGCGCAAGCACATAAATAAATTTATCTTGGTGATATCAAGATGTATTAAAAAGGGTGTTACGTCAGGCAAGGATGTAAAAGTGAGCAAGCTGGAAGCGAACCTGGCACTTCTCAAGTACTATCGCGAACAGCTTAAACGGTTGAAAGCAACGACTTTGAAAACTGGGTCCGGTATCGGCGGAACATCAACAAAAACTTCAAACCTCGTGTGGCAGGAAGTGGAATCCCGATTTGCAAGCAGAATAAGGACAGGAATTATCGTCAACAGGACCTTCAAAGACCCGAAATTATTTCTGAAAAAATGCTAAAAAAAATTCAAGAATAAAATTAATGCAGCACGGCGGGTATTAATGATCAAGGTAAATGTGGTGTTCAGCGCCGAGTTCATTTTGCTACATACTGAAACCGTGGAAATAAAAACATTCAACACAAGAAATGAGGTCATCAGTAACATCACCAATCTAGATGAATGGTACAAGACTTACATACTGGATTTTTTTTAAGAAAACTGAGAGTTCCAGGAACATGATTTATGTTGGGCGTTATTCGAAACCCAAAGGTTCACATCAACAAGTACCAACCAATATCCAGGAGTTTATACATTGATTTACCTGCCGACATTAAGCTGAAAAAGGCGGTAGTTAATGTGAAAAACGACGACAATTTCTACTTCCTGTAGGCTGTACTATCAGCACTACACCAAGTACACTGATCAGAGCATGCCAATCGCACATCATCTTACCCCCATTACTCTGAAGTGTTGAAGTATGAGGGTTTGAGGTTTCCACTACAACTACGAGATGTCCCAAAATTTGAGTACCTAAACAACTTATCAATAAACGTTTACACACTGCAGACGGTTGGAAAGAAACATAAGGTTGTCCCACTAGCACTTAGTGAAAAGAGCTTTGAAAGATGCACCCACCTTCTAATGATAATGGAAGCTGAAGAAGCGAGGCTAGAAGAAAAAAAGGATGATGATGATGAAGCAATGGATGTGGACCAGGTTAATTTCAAGGAGCTAAGGAATAACGTCAACCACCACTACATGTGGATAAAAAAATTGTCACGTCTGTTGAGCAAACAGCTTTCAAAACATAATAAACAAACTTGGTTGTGCAGCGGCGTATCTAGGGGGGGGGGGGGCGGTCCACCCCTGGTCTCATCATGTAAGGGGCCTCCAAATGGGCTATCAATGATAACTTTGTTTAAAAAAATATATTTTTTACAACATTCTAATAAATCTAATTTGTAATTCTCAATGATATTTAAAAACCCACTTACATGTGTCTTTAGCACAGTATAAAAATACTTAAACCAGTAACGACACTTCGCATATTTCATGATACCAAAATTTGAGTAGGCGTGGCCAGTTCAGCTTATGAGAATATGGCCGCCCGCTCACAGCATATGCAACATCAAGCGAAGACGTGTTTGGTAATACGTGTTTGGTAATTTATGTATGCCAGCAGATAATTTTGTCACATACATAAATAAATTAGAACCATGGTTTTTTACTAATTTTCAATATATATCCACCAATAATGATGTTAAAACTTTAATAACTAACATTACTCATAAATTTCAATTTACACACCCATGTTCTGAGTTTCCTCATGCAGGTTAGTATAATGATATGTGGTAACGCTGCTGGAGAAGTATTGCCCCCTTACGTCAACTATAAATCTGAAAATTTGTGGAGCACATGGACTGAAGGTGGACCAGCTCAAACACGCTATAATAGGTCTAAATCAGGCTGGTTTGATACTAGGAGTTCCGAAGATTGTTTTTTTAATACAGTTTTGCCAGTACTGTACAGAGAAAAAGAAAAGAAACTAATCATAGGTGACAATTTGAGTTCGCACATAAGTCTCGAAGTCCTGAAAGCTTGCGAAGAGCATAATATTGCTTTTGTGGCTCTTCCGCCTAATAGTACTCATTTAACCCAGCCTCTAGACGTCGCCTATTTTAGACCTATAAAACTTATAGACCAATGGAAATCAACTCCTGCAGGACAAAAATCACATACTATTCCTAAAAATGTGTTTCCTAGTGTACTAATAATTTGTAGGATAAGATTGAAACGAACTCAGCTGAACCTTTGGGGCAGGAAAGAGCATTTCTTCTGAAGAATTAATGCAAACAAATTTACCTTCCACTTCAAATGGCAACAGCAGTAAGAGTAAATCAAAAAAGAAAAAGCCGCAATTTGAAAGCGGAAGCGATTCTGATGAAGTTGAAATTCCATACGCCTCTGACTCGTCTTTAAATCTTTCAGACGATCTAAATGAAAATATGGAAGATGAAATTGTACCATACCACCACGGATATACCCCAAAACTAAATGACTTCGTTGTAGTAAATTATGAAGGGGAATTCTGGCCAGGAAAAGTCAAATCTATAAATAATGATGGTGCATTTGTATCATGTATGGTACGTTGTGGAAATTCGTGGAAATGGCCAGACAAAGAAGATTGTATCTCCTATCCAAATATTGAAATTAAATTTTCGATCAAACCTCCATCTAAACTTAGCACAAAGAGAGAATTATATCACGTACCAGAGCTGGAGAAAAAGTGGGGAAAACCAAAGAAATAAAAATATATTTGTTTATCTATTTAACTTACCTATTTCAAAAGAATTATGTTTTGTTATTTTCTAAGTTCACGAATAAATATTTGATTTTTTAATTATTGTTTGTAGTCTGCACATGCCGCTTCTTTAATATTTCCTAATTTTTTAATAAAAGTCGTGTTTTTTGCATAATTCTATATCAAAAAGGTCAGACTATCACATACTTGCAAGCGATTATTTCAAATGTAGTCCAAAACTAAGATATGAGTTTTATTTCATGTACCATAGTTGCTAACATCATATACAACAATGGTCCAAATAAAATTCAAAACAAATTTTAAAATATGTTTTTTACAAAAGTACAGTACGACTATTAAGTATCAAATAATTACATCTTATACTATCTAAAAACATAAACATGGAGTAATAGGAATATTTGTTTTTTTGGTTATATAAAGTTAAACTTAAAAACAAAAATATCTGGACCATACTTCTATAGTTTTACGGTAAGTAATGTGACGCCGGTCCCTGTTCGGGCGCTATTTGTGACGGCCCTGCTCGGGCGCCATTTGTAACGGTAGCCCGGTGGGTTGAGACGCCGTCTTGTCCTCTCTGCCAGCAAGGTTCGGTTTGCTCGGGCGCCTTCGGCAGCGGATGCTGAAAGAGAGGGAGGATTGCTGGATAGCTATCTGCAAGGTGGGCTAGAATTTGTCTCAGAAAAGCACGTAGTTATTTTAACTAAAGCACATAGTTATTTTAACTAACTAGTTTATTATTGCCAACGTAATGTAAAATTAAAATGTAACATAAATAAAGAATGAACCCCTATGTGAAAACTGTGACGGACTGTATTTAATCTACAAGAGAACTGTGCTCCCGCGAAACGACAATAGCACAGGCTCTAACGGCGGTAAGTAAAAATGCAATTATCTAATGAAAGGACTCAAACGTTCTTCTCAGAGCTCGACCAAGTCGCTCTGAGCTGCAGCTCTAGCCCAAAACCCAGCCACTAGGTTCAGTCGGACGAACTGAAGAACTCCTTTGTCTGGAAGGTGCGCGGTCTTTTATACCCGAGATTTGGTACATCAGGAAAAATCTCGCGTATTATTAAGAAAAGAGAAACTTTAACATATGACTGATGGCGCTGTGAACGCTCCTTTAACAACAAATTAATTTAATATAAATTGTAATAATTTCAGGCAGTCACAGTTTGTCGTAAAATACAATAAAAACATTGTAACAAATATTATAAAATAATATTTTACAATAATAAGAATTGAGCATGCCACTCAATTCACAAATTATATGCAATTTGGGTATTTCAGGCCCAACGCGTCCCTTCTCGTAAGTAATTTTTTTCTCTTATATATTTTTAAAAATTATGGAATTGAATAATTTTATCTAAACACCATGTCTGGGCGTTTATGAAGAAGAAGTGGCATGGTTAGAAAAACTTCACAATGAGGTGCCTACAGATGCTGAAGATAATTTTGAGGAAGAGGACGACTCAGATGCTGATATTGAAACATATGAAGTTTGTGATCATGATTCTGAGACCGAACAAGAGCTGTCCGATCATGAAGCGGAAGAAGTTAATCAGGAAGGCGTGCAAAATGCTGACGACCGTGACCCATTACGGTTGCAGTACCAAGGAAAAGATGGAAAACGCTGGAGAAAGCTGTGTCATCCAAAAACTGTTCGTACACGGAAATGCAATATTATAACTAAACTTACGGGAGTAATTGGTAATGCAAAGAATGCTATAAGTCCAAGAGATTGCTGGGAATTACTTTGTGACGAAGATAAAATGAAGGTTATAGTCGAATCGACATATACCGTATTTAGCGAAACTTGGTTACATGATGGTGTTTTAGATTTAGAGTTTTGCGATACTTCTCATGTTATCTATAGATCTGACCGTAATTTTTGTGATACTGGTACTTCTCGGGGTGGTGGAGTCCTCTTAGCAATTAAAAACTATATTAATTCAACCAGTGTTAATTTAGATGAACTGAATTTAAAAATACCACCATGTGTTGATATATTATGTGTTAAACTGCATTTTAATATTAAAGATGTTTATTTATTTAATGTATACATTCCTCCTGCTTGTAATGCTGATGTTTATAATGATGTACTAGAAAGTATTCAATCACTTACTTTTCTATATGATGCTTATACATTAATTGTAGGTGATTTTAATGTACCTGAATTTATCAACAAAACTGATACAATTATTGTAAACTGCATGAATAATTTTCTTAACTTTTTTGAATATGAACAACTCAATTTTATTACCAACTCAAATAATCGTTTATTAGATTTAGTCATTTCGAATATTGATTGTAACGTTACACATGCTGAAGACCTTTTACTAAATATTGAATATGCGCCTCATCCGGCTCTTCACATTGAAGCTAAAATCAACACTCGAAATGATGATAAATTCAAAAAAACTATATGTTATAAGAAATATAATTTTAAAAAAGCCAATTATCCAAAATTATATAACTTAATTGATTCTTTTAATTGGAATCAGCTTGAGACTTTTACTGACGCAAATGAGGCCTGTAAATTTTTCTATAGTGTTCTATATAACTTTTTCGACCAATGTGTACCTTATCGTCCTATATATAAATCCTCTTATCCTGCTTGGTACACTTGTCAAATAAAAACTGATCTTAAGAAAAAAGCACATTTTCATCGGCTATATAAAAAATATAATAACACATATTTCTTTGAAAAATTCAAATACTATAGATCTAAAATAAAATATGACATTAAAAAAGCTTATATTAATTTCATAAATTCCTCTGAGTTAGCCATTAAGTCGGATCCAAATAAATTTTGGGATTTTATTAAAACCAAAAGGAATCAAACCTCTTCTCCAACCAATATGACATATAATGATATCAGCTTGAATACTCCTCATAGTATAGCCAATGGATTTGCAACTTATTTTCAAAATACGTTTATATCATGTAATATTAATAATAATCTTAATCTAGATCAAACCAACGCACAAAATCAGTGCATATTTCTTAATTATGTTTCTGAAGATGACGTATTAACAGCTATACAAGGACTTAAAGAAACACTTTCTTCTGGCCCAGACATGATTCCCTCTTTAATTATAAAGGATTGTGCACAGTCATTCAAAGTAGGTCTTTCTAAAATAATAAATATATCCTTAAAAACTAACACTTTCCCTGAAATCTGGAAACAGTCTAGAATAGTTCCTATTCATAAGTCAGGTAATCGTTCTGAAATAACTAATTATAGGCCAATCGCAATTTTATCACACTTCAGTAAAGTTTATGAGAATATTATTTACCGAACAATATATAAACAAGTTCATAATAATTTATCATTTTCTCAGCACGGTTTTGTTGAACGTCGATCAGCTGCTACAAATTTATGTTATTTAACTCAGTTTATCTCCGAATCTCTAGATAAAAATTTACAAGTCGATGTCATTTACACCGACTTTACAAAAGCGTTTGATCGAATTGATCACGATATCATTATCCAGAAATTACATTCATTCGGTTTATCATATTCACTAATTAATTTAATTTCCTCATATTTAAGTAATCGCCGTCTCTTTGTTCACTATCTTGGTTATGATTCATTTCCTTTTATTGCTTCTTCAGGAGTACCTCAAGGCTCCAATCTTGGCCCACTCCTGTTTCTCCTATTTATTAATGATTTACCGGCTTCTATTTCAAATCACAAACTTTTATATGCAGATGATCTCAAGATTTTTCGTTCTGTTTCAAATACCGCAGATTGTGATTCACTTCAAAATGATCTTGATAAACTACTTGAATGGTGTGATAAAAATAAACTGCAATTGAATATTACAAAATGTAAAACTATGTCTTTTACAAGAAAGATTTCAACAATCACTTATTCCTATAATATATCAGGTATTTCGTTAGCACGTTGCCTTGAATTTAAAGATCTAGGTGTAGTATTCGATACAAAATTAAGTTTCAATGCTCACATAAAAAGTATTACTTCCAGTGCTTATAAAATGCTCGGATTTATTATACGGAACTCAAAGAATTTTACCACCATTGATCCAATACTCACACTTTATTATGCTTTCGTACGTTCTAAACTTGAGTATTGCTCAATAGTTTGGAATCCGTTGTATGCTACGAACATTAATTTATTAGAATCTATTCAGAAGAAATTTTTGCGCTATTTATATTTTAAAAAGAATAAGGTGTATCCCGACTTCAACATATCATATGAACTTTTATCTCAATATTTTAATTTTGCTAAATTATCAGACCGCAGAAATAATTTCCAATTATTACACTTATTTAAACTATTAAACAATTTAATAGATGATCCCTTAACTTTAAATTTAATTAATTTTCGTATTCCAGCATTCAACTCCAGAAACCAGAATTCCTTCTTACCCACGCGTGCTCATAAAAACATCCTTTTACATTCGCCTCTATACCATATGTATACCCTTCATAAAAACATTGAGTCAAAAATTGACATTTTTCATGTCTCACTTAATAAATTTAAAACCTTTTTGCGCAATACAAGTAAATCAAACTGATTTCGAGTTGTACTCCTACATTTTTCTTTTATAGTCTTTGTATATAAATATTGTTTATATCTAAATTGTTATTTTTGATGTGTATTTATGTACTCTTTTTCTGTATTTTTGTACATTTATTCCTGTCCAAATAACTGGGTTCGCCTGTCTGGACATGGTATTATAAATAAATAAATAAATAAATAAATATACATTCAAAGTGTAGCACATCATTATAAAAGCAATTCTGACGTCAGACTTACAGATGCTTGAGAACTAAAGGCGGTTTTTGGCTTATTGTATCTTGCTGGTATGCTTCACGGATGCAGAACATCAATTTATGAATTCTGCGCAACTAACGGAACAGGAATTGAAATGTTTCCAGCTACAATGGCTTTGCGAAGATTTCGTTTCCTTCTCAGATGTTTACGTTTTAATAACATCCACACCAGAAATGACAGAAAAGGTTTAGATAAATTCGTAGCGATTAGGGATGTATTTGAAGCCATAGTGGCTAACTTTAGAAAACATTATTTCATTGGTGAATTTGTCACAGTGGACGAAATGCTTTTGGCTTTCAGGGGCCAATGTGCCTTTCGGATGTATATCCGCAATAAGCCAGCTAAGTATGGATTGAAGGTATTTTCATTAGTTGACTCTCGTACTTTTTATACCTTGAACTTGGAAGTGTATCTCGCACAATAGCCAGAAGGCCAATTTGCCGTTAGCAATGCAGCAATAGATGTAGTCGAAAGAATCTGCCAGCCAATATCTCAAACAAATAGAAACTTAACAATGGGTAATTGGTTTACGTCAGTGGACCTAGTGAATAACTTACTGACTAATCATAAACTAACTGTCGTGGGGTTGTTGCGTAAGAATAAGAGACAAATTCCACTGTTGAAATCCGTCAAAACCACCAAAATCTAGTATGTTTGGATTTGATAATAACATGACTATGGTTTCCTACATACAAAAAAAAAATAGAACTGTTGTGCTTCTTTCGTCTATGCACCATGACGATACGATTTATAAAAGTAGTGACGAAGACAACAAACCTGAAATAATAACATTTTACAATTTGACGAAAGGAGGCGCAGATTCAGTCGATTAGCTTTGTTCAAAGTATAATGTAGCACGGAATACTAGAATATGGCCGATGGTTATATTTTATGGGCTCCTCAACGTTACATCCATCAATGCCTTCATTATTAATCGTAGTAATTTTCCCAACGATGAAGAGAGCAAATGTAGAAGAATGGTCTTGAAAGATCTTGGACGAAGTTTGGTAAATCAGCTTAGGTGAAATTTTACAGAATTTTCTTTTATGTTGTGCAATTATTTTGAATAAAAGTTTTGTTATACTTTTCTACACGCAACTTAATTAGCACTAAGTTAGTTTCAGTTTTTTTCAAAAAAATTTCGTTGATTAATATTTTGTTTCAATTATACAAGCTTTTATGAAATGGGCTTCTCAGACCCAACGCGTCCCTTCGTGGGATTTTATTTTACGCGTCCACTCCAGGGTAAAAACCCACTTACATGTTTCTTTAGATTCAGATCTAGATTTTAAAATATTCTAATCATGGGGAAGGGGTAATATACACAGACACAATGATATAATGAATTGAATACAAAATATTTCACTAATTATTAGTCTTTGCTTTGTAAAGTTGATAGTTGCCTGCCTGTATCCTGTCACTTGTGCTTCTGCAGTGTTACATATTGTTATTAAATTTGTCTGTTTTGTTGTTAAACTTGTTTGTTTTGTTGTTATATTAATTGTTGTTGCTAATATTACACATATCATTTGGTTTTATACCATTTAGGTAAGTAACTTTCTACAATTCCTAATCTTTGTACCAATAAATATTGCAATTTACTTATTATTTAAAAAAATAAAGAATATGGATAAGAAGAATAAATACAACAAAAAAAATCATCAATATAAATACTTATTAAGAGAGATTATTCGTCTTCTGGCGACAATACCCTCATTTACTATTAAAATGTAGTTGAAATAAGTTAAAGAAATATCCTCCCAAATGGATAATTTTCTGACATTAAGTATTATATTGAGTACAACAACAGTAAAATTGATGGATTCATTCTTGTATTAATATTGTTGGACTGCAATCAAAATATTCTTTGTTGTAATAAACAAAGGAATTTCATCAATATTTAGACAAAATTAAAATTTATGAAATAACACTTACGAGAGCCACCAGAGAGCCGATGCCCTAAGCATGTATGCGGCCCTAATTGTCGCCCAGGTAAGCGCAATTCAGCCCCAAAGGGAGAAGGGTAAGTTGGCACCACGTCGTCCAGTGGTACCCATGGCAGCCAGGTCACCGTCCCGCCGTAACCGTCCATGTGCTGAGGCAGCGGGGTCGCCTCTGTTAAGAGCCCGCCGACCGGAGGAGCGTCCGCAGCCGCCACCGCCGCCGCAGCTGCACGAGCGGGCGCCCCTCAACACACCGTCGAAGCCAGAGGCGTCCCCTATCCCCACAACCGTCCGCCTCGACTCCAGGGCAAGGAGTCGGCCGGACACCGTCATGGAGTCGGTTGGCGACTCGCCGAGGAAGGACATGTCCCTGCAGGAGGCCCTCCTGCAGCTCTACGGCCCCGATCCGTCCGAGGCGAGTACGTCATTCTACCGGCCATCGACTCCATCGACACCGTCATCACCGCTGTCACCGAGGACCCTGGCGGACTGGCTACTTGTGGAGACTTCACCGCTGCCGACCACACCCGACCGACCCATCACGCCAAGGACACCGAAGTGGGCCAGCCAGGAGCAGTTGGACTCCCTGTTCGGCCTGTCTCCGGCTTCGCCAGCGAAGCGGTCAGGCCTGACGCCCAAGGACACACCGCCGGTTCGGGCACCGCCGCCGACTCTGTTCATGTTTCAGGTGCCGGACCGGAAACCTTTGAGGGCGAGGCTGACCCCCCAAACGGCAGGCCCAGGGCGTCCAGTCCGGAGTGTTCCTGGCTCCACGACCTTGGGCGTGATGGAGGGGATCATCCCCATACCCAGCTCCACGTTGCCGCCCCCTCAGCTGCATCCGCCAACGCCCGGATACCGCCGGACTAAGGCGCGGGTGAACCGTCCTGGAGGAGGGACCACGTGGACCTGGGTGGAGCAGCCGGACACACCACGTCCCCGGCACCGCAGAAGAAGGCAGAAGCGGCAGTCCACGCGCCGCTGACGAGGAGCATCCGCCGAGGGTACCGCCATTTTATGACCGTAGCCTGGAAAAAGGTTTTTTTTTTGTTTGTTGTTTTACATGTTAGTTTCCCAAGTTTTCTTGTTAAAGTTTACTTACCACACCGCTGTATAAGTTTTTTGTTGTTTTTTTTTTGGTTGGTGCACAGAAGGCCGTATCATTTAGTTTGATTAACCCTTTTTGCATTTTATACTGTTGGCCAATTCCAGTTAATTTTTATCAGTAAAGTTCTATATGTTGCATTCAAAGCAACAGTTAGGAAAAAAATATATTAAATAAGTCTATTCACTATTTTTTTTAAACAGGAGTAAGAGGGGGATGTGACGATACGTACCTGGTCACAGTGTCATTCCCAGTTATTTTGAAAGTCAGTATAATTCGCTGACGGAGTTCATTGACCCCCTATCACATGTGTTTGTGTTCAGAGCATGTTGCCGCTAATAAACCATATTAAACCTATAAAATATATTATGTTGAGCGCTATTTTGATATTTGTTGCCGTTTACATGAGCCTATAGCGAGCCACAAGCGATGTAAATCATATTTGGTTCCACACTTGTTGTAAATGTAACCTTCAAAGTTTGTATAAATAAACACATGTTTACCTGACCGATGATTGACGATATAACTGTGTAAATCATACCTTGTGTATTATATTGTTGTATTCTTTGTTTATTTGCTTTGTACAGGTTTTATTTTACTTTGTTTAACCGTAAATTGTGGCGGTTGTCATAGGTTGACAGCGCGGAAACTCGGAAGTTAGCAACAAAGCTCTGTCCGACGTGTACCGTTACAACAATAATATTATAATTGTCATTATTTATTTTATGATGTTTATTGTTGAATTTTTATTGTTGTGGGCTACAAACTGGTACAATCGGGATGTTTAACGACTTTTAGGTATTTTTATTTATTTTATTTTTGTTGTACAAACGCCAGCAGCACCATTTTATGCAAACTATGTTTAAAACTTTCCCCTCCAAATAATTTGCGAGATTCTGCCGGATTACCAAAATTTGGGTATAAAAGACGCCGAATCGCTTGGAGACATCAGTTCTAGAGTTCGCCTGAATGATCTCTGGGGTCTTCGGCTAGAGCTGCGAACGCTTGAGAGAAGTCTTCTGCTGAAGCTGCTACCGTTGTTTGGGCTAAACCGCCGTCCGTGCCTCTTGTGGATAATAGAGGCTCCGCCGCCGTAACTTTGCTATCACATAAATTGCTGCTGGCGCAAGTTATAGTTAACTACCGTGTGATTTTGAACATATTTCATTAGTTTACTTACTGTTTGTCAGAGACTGTGCCATTGCCGTATCGCGGGGGCACAGTCGCCGTTCATTGGGCCGTACCGTAACAGTTTGTTGTTCAACAAGCATTTCATTTTGTCTACGTTATATTTTACTATTTGTTTTTGGGTTGTATTTTTGGTTAGGGAAAATAAATATTATTTTATTACGGGTAACAAAGCGTGCTTCTTCAAACAAACCTTGGCCTTCCTCCACCAGCTATCCCGGCACCACGACCTTCCTTTACAGCCACTACCGCCAACGGCGTCCGAGCAATCCGACCGACGCCTGAGAGGACGGTACAACGATGGCCCAGACACCGCTCCAGGTGCCACCGTTACAATATTTATTCTTCCTGGCTCTTTCTCATAAGGAACCTAATATTTTTTTTGCGCTCGGGGCCCTAAACAACCTTAATTCGCCACTGAAGCTGTAGATCGTTTGTAACGGCTATTTTTTACACTCCTGTTTCTTTTCTATTTTTTTTTACTTTGTACACCCCTGTTCGTTTCTCTTTCTTACTTTCTTGTAAGATTTTGTTCGTGAGCGCTGGTTTTGAACAAGTCTTTTCGGTTTGAAGCTCTCTCGGTTCCCAGCTACGAAGGCGAGTGCAAGTGCACGCTCTGTTGTCTATTTTTTGGTTCTTATTCTACGAAGTTTGGTCTTTTACCGCTCTAGATATTTCGTAGGATATTGGTTATTTTACTGTAAGTACGTTCTGATTTATTTTCTTACGTTGACTTATATTTTTGGTACTTATATTTAAATGTTTTCTACTTGGAGACGAAATAGCGTGCACCCACGTTTTCGTAGGCTGGGTTACCAGATCTCTCCGGTCCGGGCTGTGAAGGTGTGAGGTTGTCGGCATCAAGCTGCTGCATGGCTGTGTGAATTTTCTATTGAATCTCACGATTTGTTTTGGTTTCTACCGCTTTGGAGAAGTCGTGGGACGATTGCTTGTCCTTTAGTAAGTAATATCTTTTCTAAATTTCTAGTCCACAGTCGATTACTAGTGAACCTGATTGTTTCACGGTAACTACGCAGCAGCGTGGTGCGGACTCGTGCCTTTGCAGGCCGGATCCGAGCCTGTGGCCTTTTTTTGTGTTATACTTTTACATTCAAAATTTATATAGTAATAACTAGGGATATTTTCCCACATTTAGGCTTTTTTATTCAAAATTTATATAAACTTTTTTTTTGGCCCGGGCATTCCTAAGTTCATTCCGTTTCATTAACGAACCCTACCTAGTTCGTTAGGCCCCCTGTGCCCAAAAATAAGAGGCACTTCAACTTTTGTATATTTTTATTATCAGTAGTTCAGTTTAAACTTTTATTCCCATTATTAACGAGCATTATCCTGTTCGTTAGGTCTCCCCTGTGCCCAAGTTGAGGCACCTCAAATTTTGCAATTTTCCCTCTTAGTAATTTCTGCTTAAATTTTGCTGGAGAGCCAACCTAGCCTCCATCGGTTTTTTTGTGTCGACGGAGACACTTCAACTTTGATTTTTTGTATACCATAAATATTTTAGTAGTTCAGTTTAAATATTTCCCTTTTGTTTACGCCCCTTTGTGCAGATCAGCCCCCCCACTTCTTTACTTTACTTTCAGTTAAAAAGGCATTTTCATTTTCATTCATTGGGAATACTAACAATACTGGGTTACATACACATTCATTCACGCATGTTGACACAGACAACCACACCTTCCTAAGCAACCTTTTGGAATGAAAGGTGAATGAATGAGTGAGTAACAGCAGCTCTTCCAGCAGTTTCTACAGTCGCGTTCGCGAATTTTATTCTTGCTTTTGCAACAAACCGAGCCAAAGTCCTTTTACTCAACTTGTTTGGTAATTTAGTTTTTTTTGGTTACTACAGGAGTTTTTACTTTTGTTGTCTAAATATTTCTGTAGTGGACCATAACTTTGGCAAGGTCTGCGTAGATTCTGTTGGCTAGCAACAGCGCATTGCGTTCTTACAGCTCATTCCACTGCCGGTTGCGCTTTGCGTCATTTCCACCTGAGTGTCGCAATCATTTCAACCCTCATTTCACTCTCATCATTTTTCACGTTAGCTACATATTGTATTGTGTAGGCAGTCTACGACTGCACAATTTTGTAAATCACCCATTTCATTATTTTAGGCGCTGTATTTTTTATTTGTGTATTGTTCTTTAATTTTTTGCCGAGCGAGTTTAGTTTTTTTGTGAAGGCAGTTAGTCGTTAAGATTTTCTTAATACATTTTTGCGGTCAATTTTGGACCTTTAGTTTTTTTGAAACTTCCTGTAGTGCTCGCCGTTTAGCCCTGCCTTTACAAGAAAAATATTATAATACTTTTTGTCAAAAAGGATCAGTTTTCTGCCGCTTTATTTTTTTTCTCAGCTTTAATTTTGTTCGCCCCGGCTCGGAGTGGTTAAGAACGCCTGGTTGTAGAGTAGGAAGTCTTCCTGCATTTTGGCAGACGGACCTCCAACGACAACAGGAACCCCAGGCGCGACTCCTGAGAGACTTTCGCCTCGTGCTAAGTACCTTACTAGCCAAAAGGTGGCCCTCCACTTAGGGCCTAGCCTTGACCACTTCTCGCTCCGTTTCCGAGAGTGATCTCGAGCCACAGCTGCGCTACGCTACCGCCAGAGCCCCTGTGCGAGTTCCTACGGCCGAGCCCTTCGCCGGCCTTACGTTTGCCGTCTGCCACCGCCGCATCCGCCAGCTGCTCACCCCAGGCGGGCTTAGGCTACTCCGGCCCAGCTGAAGCCTCCCATCCTACTTAGCTGAGTATTTTTTTTATTTTTTTGTACTTCGAAAAATAATCTTTGTAGTACTGATTCCTTTTCTCTTGATGTCCTTCTGACACAGTTTTTTTTGTCACAATTGTATTTTTTGTAGCCGGCAATAAATTTGTTCCAATTTTATTATTTTTCTCAAAATTGTTCATTCGAGTATCATCGGTGGTCTGGCGTCCACTGCTCATTCTGCCAATACCATTAGCGCCAGTGGCGCCCTTTTTGTTTTCACTCCTGCTCCCTTACGTAATCACGACCCACGACCCTCGCTTACGACATTACAGCACCGGGCACAGTTATCTGTGAGTAGTGATCGGCCAGCCAACAAAGGTAGGTGCCTTTTGCGTCACACGTTTATATGATATTATTAATGATATTATTGGATATTTTTTTAATTTTTCATTGATTTTTCTTTTTTAGCCTAAACGACTATACAAGCTAAAAAAGAATATTAACTACATTTTATCTCTGTCTGATTTTAAAAAAAGTAAATAATATACTATACCTAGATAACGTTAAACATACTTGTAAATATAAAGTGTATTTGTTTTTTATTTTATTCTTTGAATATCAATGTTGATATTTTTTGTAAAGTTAAAAATGGGTAGCGTAAAATGGGTTTACTTTGGACAGGGGAGTAAGGAAAAGATGTACGAGTTGATCCCAAGAGGTAAAATGATCATTTTTGATTGCAAACAAACGGCTAACGCCATTTAGTTGAATTCTTTAGCAAAACGTAGCTCGCATGCGCCCTCACCTCAGTTCATTAGCAATGGCGGCGTGAGCGACGCGTTGGTTTTTACGGAAGAAAATATAAATTGTGTTCAGTTAATATAAGGTAAGATTAACTTTAACCTTATGATACTTTTATTAAATACTGTTAAATACAATGACTGTTGTGTTTGTGGCTTTATAATACGCTTAATTTTGGTTTTTGGGTAACATGGAAATAGTGGCGTGGCTATAGGTTATGTTAGTCGACTTTGAATAAAACAGTTGACCTTGGGGCAAGACGATTCCCT
This sequence comes from Harpalus rufipes, assembly GCA_951394225.1. Classification (NCBI taxonomy): domain Eukaryota; kingdom Metazoa; phylum Arthropoda; class Insecta; order Coleoptera; family Carabidae; genus Harpalus; species Harpalus rufipes. Next base: position 31,640,967 of record OX596285.1, read on the forward strand.
TCCTGGTGTACCAGATGATGCCCGGGGATCATCTTGTACGTTGACTTTTACGAATTGCGTATTTTTATGTACCTACATATTTTTATTTCAAGTTGTTTTTGTATATATAAATTTATTAAACATTTTTTTTCAGCTTTTTAGTCAGATGCCGCGTAAATACATAAGAAAAACCAATCGAGGCATGTGGAATGAAGCATCAATGACAGCTGCTCTTGATGCTGTAAAAAACGGAATGGCTTTTAAAAAAGCAAATAAAGAATTTTCAGTGCCCATCATGGCATTAAAACGAAGGGCCAAAGGTAAAAATAAAATAGCTCTTGGCGCAATAAAATATTTAGGAGGAAAAAAAACTGTTTTTACAGAAGAAAAAGAAGTCGAACTTGTGAATCATCTTAAAGACATGGAGACAAGAATGTATGGGTTAACAAGAAAGGAAGTATTGTCGTTGGCATATCAGTTAGCTGTGAAAAGCAATATTCCACATCCATTTAAAGAAGAAAAATCAGAATGTGACTGGCTGAGATGGTTTAGGCAAAGGCACCCCGATATCACCCTTCGTGCTCCTGAGTCCACTTCAACTGCTAGAGCTCGTGCTTTTAACAAACCTGTGGTAGACAAGTTTTATTCATCACTGAAAACGGTCCTGGATAAAAAAAAAACTTTCCACCCCATCGAATTTATAACGTTGATGAGACTAGCATTTGCACCGTGCCAACAAAAAATACAAAGGTGTTTGCAGGAACTGAGCGAAAACAAGTAGCCCATGTTACATCAGCCGAAAGAGAAGTGATATCAACGGCTGTTATTTGCATGTCTGCTTCGGGAATTTTCGTTCCACCAATGTTTATTTTTAAAAGGATCCGTATGAAGATTGAACTCATGGATGGTGCACCACTAGAGTCTTCATGGGCATGTAATTCATCGGGGTGGATGAAACTGGAAGTTTTTGCCCAGTGGTTTGACCATTTTCTACACCATACGAAGCCATCCAAAGAGGATCCAGTGTTGCTGATTTTAGACGGTCACTTATCTCACACGAAAAATTTGGAAGTAATTTTAAAAGCACGGAAAAATCACGTCACTATTGTTTGCTTGCCACCACATTGCACACACAAGCTTCAACCTTTGGATGTCAAGTGTCATGTATCCCTTGAGTGCTTTTGAAGATGTCCGAAGTGAAATGTCTATTCGACAAGTTGCAGATAAGTGGGATGTGACTAAATCAACATTACAGCGAAGACTGGAAGGAAAACAATGTAACAAATATGGTAGACCTACAGTTTTAAACCAAGATGAAGAAAATGAATTATTAGAGGGCTTAAAAGTTGCAGTTGATTGGGGATTCCCATTAAGTGTTTTTGATATTCGAAAAATAGTAAAACAATACCTGGACAATATAGGAAAGAAAGAGCCAAGATTAAAGACAATTTTCCTGGTGCAGATTGGGCTAGTGGTTTTTTATCACGACACAAAAATGTGTTATCTACACGACGTTGTGAAAATATTAAAAGGTCGAGAGCTGAAGTTAACGTAGATAATTTAAAGGAATACTTTAAAAATTTACAAATAACTGTAGAGGGCTCACGAACAATTTAGAAAAACAAATACCTACTAAAGACCGAAACAAAACACATAAAATACTGGTACAGATACGTAGACGATATTTTAATATGCTGGACAGGAACAACTAGACAATTAAACAAATTTGTAGAAGAAATAAATAAACTACATACCAACAATAAATTCACAGTAGAAATAGAAAAGGACAAAAAAATCAATTTCTTAGACTTAACAATCGAACACTACAAAAATACACACGAATTCGAAATATTCAGAAAACCAACTCACACTGACACAATAATTCATGACACCTCTAATCACCCAAAATCCCATAAATTAGCAGCTTTTCACAGCATGCTAAATAGATTAATAAACATTCTCCTGAAAGAAGAACAGTATGAAAAGGAAATAAAAATAATCAAAACAATAGCAAAAAACAACGGATATAACACAAAATTGATAAACAATTTATTTGGAAAAACAAAATTGAAAAATTATTCAAAATTCATTTACAACCAAAATATAAAAACTGAAAAATCATACAGAGTGTTACCCTACATAGGTCCCACGTCGCAAAAAATAGCAAATTTAATTTTAAACAGTAAGAATAATATCATAGTTTCATTTCGAACTACCAATAACCTAGGCATGCACATAAAAAACGTAAAAGAAAAAAACAAAAATAGAAAATAAATCAGGTGTATACAAATTAAACTGTAACGACTGTAATATTGTGTACATAGGCCAATCAGGACGTAATTTCAAAACTAGGATAACAGAACATGAAAAATCATTTATTAAAAATAAAAGAGACTCCACATTCGCTGAACATAGGGATGGGAGATCTAGTTCATTTAAGTGAACTAGTTCATTCGTTCTCGGTCACCAAAAAGAATAGTTCACGGAACTAGTTCTTTAGTTTACATTCGTTCACGAAATTTTTAACACTATGATGGAGGGAAATCATAATGCATTAGTATATTGTGATTCACGAACGAGAACAAGTGAACTTTTAGGATCTGGTTCTAGTATAGTTTGATAGCAAATATGAAAGAAGAAGGAATAAATGACGAAATTGGATTTTTTAAGTTGTGCGAGCTACAGCAAAAGCAAAGGAACGAGCACGAACGAACGAGGTAAACTCCATTCGTTCGCTTATTCTCTGCTTTCGATTCGACCGCATCGGCTGTGGTGGCGTATTGTATACGAATAGTTCGCCGTGAACTAGTCTTTAATAAGCTCACGAACTAGTTCGTGTAGTTCACTATAAGGAATAGTTCATTTGAACTAGTTCGTTCACGAACTACGCACCTCTAACTGAACACTTACTAGAATCAGTGGTGTATTGGAGGGGGAACGTGGCGGAACGACGTTCCGACACCTTTTTCCAGAAACGGAACACAGTTCCGGTACTTTTTTTTAGTAGTCATTCTTTTAATTTCAAATGAAAATTATATTTTAAATTGGCGAATTTGCAAAAACATTTCAAAAAATATGTTAATTAATAGAGAATTTATCTTGCTTTTTGTGTCTTGTTTCTTTTTCCCTTTTAAATCAAATAAACATCATGTGTTCTGTGTTGGCTATTCTACATACCATACTACTAAACTATAAACTTCAACAATAGTGCGAATGCGCAAGTCTGTGGAAGTTCGAATCCCGTCAATGACTATTTCATTGCGAATTGCGCCAGTAACCAGTTAGTCTGTGCAGGTAACGTTGTTGTTTAGATTGTGTTATTGTGTATAACGCCAACGTTGTTTTGGTAAAAACAAATGGACATTCCATCAACAGAAAATGTTCAAAAAGAAGCAGAATCCCCATTAATAAATTGGCCGAGTATTTGGACTGCAGATATGTGGTTCGAAAAAAAAAATTATGCTTGGCTAAAATGCGATTCCGGAAAATTAGGATGTCTGATTTGTTCGGCTATTCAAAATTTAGGACCTTTAAAGACGCAGGGAGTAAGCATCTCAAAAGAATGGAGTGGCACTCAGGTATCAGCTTATGGAAAGGATAAAGCCGCATAACTAACTTCTTTGCGAAAAAAATTTACAAACATTGTAAAAGTTTTCCACATACAACAGCTGAGAGAATCTTAAAAGAAGCAGACAGCAAAAGCTTGAAATTATTGTAGAATAGTTGAAAGATTCTGAAATTTGTAGCACTAGTAAGGTTTTTAGAACTGCGTATTATATTGCTAAACATGATCGTCCATATTCTGATCATTTTGATTTATTAAAACTTCAAGAAATGAATGGATCTACTATAGCTCACGGATTACGATCTAGATTCAGTGCTACAGAAATAATTGATCATATAGGAATTCAAATGAAATCCAGAATTTGTCAACAAATAGTAAAAGTTCAAGGAAACTTATCTATTATCATAGATGAATCTACCACTTTAAGAAAAAAGTCTGGTCTTATTATTTATTTAAAGTGTGAAACCGATAAAATGAAAGATCCTCATTTCTTGATTTAATTGAATTGCAGGATCAAACAGCTAACACCATAACAGAGGTTATCTTAAAATGTTTGGATAAAAATGGTTTTGATGATAATTATGTAAAACACCATTTAATTTCATTTACAAGCGATGGGGGCCAGTGTTATGTTAGGAAGAAAATCTGGAGTAGGTACAAGACTAACAAAGAAATATCCGAATCTAATTACATGGCATTGTCTAAACCATAGGCTCGAATTTGTCGGTAGGAGATTCTATTTCCGAGGTTAATGGGGTTAATCATTTTCAAAGTTATACTCCTTATATAGTCAATATCCGAAAAATCAAAGAGAAATTGAAACATGAGCAACTGCTCTCGGCGTAGAAAATAAACGTATTGGACGTATATTTAACGTCAGATGGGTGGCCAGCTCCTTTAGGACTGTATCAGCAGTTTGGCAGAATTGGTCATCTTTATGTCATCATTTCGAAAATGCGAGTAAAGACCACAACCGCACTAAAACGGAACAATCCATGTTCAATGGATTATATAAAAGAATATCATCGATACAATTTATTCAAGATTTAGCCTTAATGTATGATGTTCCATTCGAGCTATCTATTCTATCAGAAGCATTGCAAAAAAAGAGAAACTTCAATAGTATATGCAGACAAATGGATTCGCCGCACAATCACTTATTTAGAATATTTAAAAGATCCTCAGAAAGGAAAGAAGTCATTGGAAGCAGTTTCTGCTTGTGAAATAATGCAATTATCTTCAATTTCGTTGACGGATAATAAAATGGCAAAATTGATTCACAGAAATAATTTTTTATTTAGTATTATTTAATACTATGAGGAATAGGCTAAACACTACATCTGCAAATTGTTCAGGTTCAGGCGGAATTTTGACTTCCGACAGTTTCGACATTGTTAAATAATTGCGAATTCTTGAACCAACCGAATGGGCATCTGAAATTAATATGGAATTTGGAGAAAAAGAAGTAGAATCTCTCTGCCAACGCTTTAATTGGGGAAAATTTTTAATGCCTTTAGAGATTACTTGGCTTATGGTGGTCGTAACATTTCAGATGATTTGGAAACGTTAAAAAAATATTCTAAAATTATAGCTTGCAGTTCTTCAGAATGCGAGCATGGTTTCAGCAGCATGAATTTAAATGTAACGGAAAGAAGATCACGCATTTTAATTGATCATGTTGCAAATTTATTGTTTATAAAACTTCATGGACCACCCTTGGAATTTTGGAATCCAATTTTATACGTAAAAACCTGGTTGCGTTCTCATCGATCCGCTACTGACCAGCAAACTAAAAGAGCAGGTGCAAATGATGAAATTGTGTGTGATCCTATTAGGAGTTTTTGTAGTACACTATAAATGTACTACATAAAAATAATAATATCTTTAAGATTCTTATTTTTATCTTTTTTCGAATTTCTTATTTTTGTTTGTTAATATTTTGTATAGTAAGAATAAAAAAAAACTTAAGGAAAACAATAGTTTGCTTAAAATAAGAAGATCTCCGAAAAACTTTCAGGAAGCTGCTTGTGGAAAGTCGCGGACTATGTTTTAGCTCTCACCATGCGTTCCGTTACTTCTTATTTTACCAATACACCACTGACTAACATGTAATCACTCAAGTAGCTTTGAACCCGAAATTTTACATGTAGAGAACAAAGGGATACGACTAAACATCTTAAGAGGCATTAGAAATCGGCAAATCCATCAACAACAATGAAAAGACCCTCAATGACCAGACAAACCTACACAATTCACCCCTTATATATAATAGTATGTTTTAGTTTTAAGTTACTTTAATTCTGAAAATGCTATTGTATAGCGAAACTATAGTCAACAAAGTTTCTTTGTCGTGTTTTGTGTAAATTTTGTCACTGCGTGTCAAGATGTTGAGGCGGTCAGCCGCTGGCATATTGTTGTTGATGTGGGTGGCCATGTTGGCAAAAAAAGTTTATAGTTCATTAACATTTATTTATTTTTCATATTTCTAATTTAAAATATTTCTTGTTTTGCTACATATTGAAAAACTGTTTTAATTGGTAAGTTGTTGGTCAGAATATTTAATGATTGTTTCATTAATGTTTAAAATTGTTTTATAGTCATTGATGATGGATACATTTAGCATCCGAAACGTTATAAACATTATGCATGAAGATTATTAAGGCCCCAAAATCACCAAATTAAACGATAAAAGGATCTGTCAACATTGAAGAAGGAAAATAAAAATAATATAGTTTATCCGTGTTTCTAATATGTCGTATCAGAATCAACTGATATTTTTAATTCCAATAGGACATATCCCTCAGTTGTATCAATGTTTTCGCTGATCTGCATGATGCAGTGTGTTGGTTGTGCCAAGAACTCAACTTTCTTTATTTTACACGATGAATAATACAAATTTTGAGGTAAGTACGTATAATTAATAATGTCTATTTTGTAATATTATTAATAAGTTTTAAATCGTATTGGGATACACCTTATTAGATCCTATCGAGTTACATGTAGTCATAGGGGTTACGACAAATTAGAATCTTTTAATGCAAATAAATTAATGAAAATAAGCACTCTACTTGTTACTACACGATTCTTAAATTTTAAAATCCCAAGTTTTTTACAGTTTAATAAAAAATTATAAACATTTTGTTTTAGATGCACGGAAGAACAGCCTGCTAGCTTTAGCTCTGGCAGATAAAAATGAACCAATCCAATCTGCAGTTAATATTAACGATATTACCAAATGTTGTCTATGATGTAGAAGTTACCGACAATAATGAGCGGAAAATTGATGAGCAAACATTTAATATTGTAGAGAAGCCTGAAGCTGACCTTTATTTATTAGAAAACGACTCACCTTCAAAGCATAGGCGTGCGCAGAACTTTTCTTTTGGGGGTGCCAAAATGAATTTTTATAATACTAAAAAACATAACTAAAAGATTTAAATATATAAATTACAAAATAGCTCACCCAAGAATTCTTTAGAAACCGCACACTGTGTTAACGATGGCAGCATGGATAGCAAAATTATAAACATTATCATCGACACTAATGATAATAATATGGAGATAAACCAAAATGAAACCGATTTAGACAAATCTGACGTTGACAACCCTGATTATGTACCGTTACCGGAACCAGATGCAGAGGACGACATTGAGAAATTTTCCGAAACAAAGAGAAGAAAACATGCTCCGGATTATGTACCCTTACCAGAAACCGAAGTGGGAACCGAGATTGAAAAAAAATCCAAAACACAGAGAAGAAAAGTTGCGAACATAAAATGTTGGGATAAATATGTAAATCAAAAAAAAAGATAATGAACGGCGAAGAATAAGTAGGATACACTAGAAAAGGAGTGGTAAAACACGACGTAAAAAAGAAACAGAAAACAAATGGGTCCCAAATGTGGTGACATTGCCTAAGGGGGCAGACGGCTAAATTTTGCCCAGTTAGCAAAAATTCCCAGCTAAGACTCTTACCAAACGCTTAGAGTCAGTCAGTAGTGAAGAATGTAGTGTGAAGTGTTCCAGCCGATCAGCCCAGCAGTTCCGGGACATACGTCTGGTACGGGGTAAGTACCCTTACTCCACATTTCGCCTGCTCCCATTTCAGTCCAACCTGCCCGCAAACACAATAGGTGGTTTCTCAACCTTTCGCTAACCACCGGAACAAGTTGTAATAATCCTCCCCCTTCCCCTAGGCTACTTTGAGAAGTCCGGCCTAATTGTAAACTGTTACCTTTAGGCATTAGACGGGAGTTTTATTACTGTCCGCCTGTTACATTTGACTAACAGTTAGTAGGATTATTTCCAACCTGTTAAATGTGAATCTAGCTATTGCAAGCGAGCAGCAAATAGAAACTGTAATTTGTTTACCGAGGAAATTGGGCAAGAAATATTTGAAAAATTTTGGGCTATAAACTGGGAGCAGAAAAGATTATTTCTTGTACACATGACTAACTATTCAAAAAAAACATTGGAGTTATGTATCCACTCCTTCAAGAAGAACTGGATCATTCCAGTATTACCTAAAATTTGAAAATCAAAAGCATCAAGTTTGCAGAAAAACGTTTCTGGGAATTCTCGGAATAAAAGAAAAAAAAATGATAGTAAATTGGGTAAATCAAGGAAAAATAAATGGTCTCTTAGATTTTAAAGAAAAAAGAAACGAAGAGATGAAAAAGAAGAAAAGAAATTCAAGGTTGTCAATAAATATACAAGAAAGGAGGGATCATTTAAAAGCGTTTTTGAAAGAACTTCCTAAAATGGAAAGCCATTACTGTCGGCAAAATACTGCTAAACTATATCTAGAACAGGACTTCAAATCAAAGTCTGACGTTTATGAAATATACAAGGAAAAGGAGCTTAGCAGATCTGTGATACCACTATCGACTTTCTCATTTTCTAGGGAAATGGATGAAATGAACATAGGGTTATTTAAGCCACGTAAAGACCAGTGTGATATTTGTTTTGCTTATAAAATAAAGCAGTTGGATGAAAGTGACTACCAAAAGCATGTTAAAGCAAAGGAAGCAGCACGAAGTGAAAAGGATGTTGACAAGAAGAAAGCAGAAGAAAACCTACTATACTGTTTTACCATGGATGTTCAGTCCGTGAAGTTGTGCCCTACACTGGAAGTTAGCACCGCCTATTATAAAACAAAGTTGCAAGTGCACAACTTCACTATCTATAATTTAAAAACACACCAGAGTAAAAACTTTTTGTGGAACGAGACTGAAGGAGAACTATGCTCTTCTGTTTTTGCAACTTGTGTAGTAAAACATCTAGAATTAATTTTACAAAATGATGTTAAATCTATTATTTTATGGTCAGACATCTGCGGCTATCAAAATAAAAATAATATCCTCTCGAATGCTTTATCTCTGTTAGCTACAAAGTACAACATAAGTATCGAGCAGAAATATCTTGAGAAGGGTCACACTCAAATGGGGTGTGACTCTACTCACAGTCTCATCAAAAGGCGTCTTAAAGGGAAAGATATATTTTTACCTACTGACTACATCGGTATAATTAAAGATGCAAGAAAAAAACCTTTTCCATTAGATGTCGAATATTTACATCATTCTTATTTTATAAATGTTGGAGATCCTAACTGTAAGAGATACATTTCAATGCGCCCTGGAAAGAAAAAGGAAGGTTTGAAAGTAAACGATTTAAGATGCCTAAAATATGAACCTAGTGGTGAAATCTTTTTAAATCTAAATTCGAAGATTCTTATATTTTATTACCGCAGAGGCAAAAAAATGATCTGAATTATGTGCCTGAGCTTCTATATAAAAAAGGCTCAAAATTAAAAAAGTAAAATGGACATATTTGCAACAATTTAAAAATGTTTTGCCTGAAGACGTACATTTTTTTTACGATGCACTACAGTATTTAGACAATGCAAAAGAATGTGAAATACCAAGAAATGTAGAGGGAGATGAAGATAGAGTGGACGATGATACCGGAGTAGAAAACAGTAAAGCCAAGAAGTAAACGATATTTTACACTTAAAACGCGCTTTTATGAGTATATATTTTTTTCTTTTTGGGCTAACAAAAAAACTTGAAGCAAATACCAATGATGCAAAGGGTCAAGTTAGGAAGATTAAAAGCAAACCTAAGATAGAACAGAGAGACTAAGAAGTAAGATTATTTTTTATTAGTACCTAGTTTACAGGCGTTTTTAAATAATTGTTTTAATTTTAGAATGAAAGTGACAACTAGATCTTCAAATAAGATTCAAAACTCCGAAATTAAAAGTAAAACAAAGCAGTGACAATTTCTATTAATGTTTTTTTTATTTCTTCTTCAGTTTCAGCAATTTTATTTCTGGAATTATTTTTTCATTTTGTAGTAATATAAAATAAAGCAAATATTATACTTAGAACAATTTATTTGAATTCTACTACCTATTTCAACTTATATCGTATTAATTTTTAACAAGGCAATAAGACGTAACCAACACTCCATAGACAAAAAAAATCATATCCAACATTAACTTCAAATGCCAATAAGTTGTATCAAACCCACAGACTGGGATTTTCTTCAATATTCGTTAAAAAATATATAAATCAGTTATTATTGATTCCAATCATAAGGCTATCAATATAACAAAAAGGATTAATTAAATTCAACCAAAATAAATAGTTTTTTCTTCTCCTGTAAAATTTACTTTTTGTGGGTTACGTGGTATTAACCCTACAGAGATAACCATTCGTAAATTTTACGAAACACACTGTAAATCGTTTTAGCATTTTCCATGCGCACGCGCTAGAAGGATGCCATCTGCAATAGTTTCATCATTTGCTACAAACCTTTCATTGACAGTGTTGTATAGTGGTAATTCTCTCTATTTTTTACGTTTATGGATAGCTATTCGTAATTTTTACGATAGGTTAGACATTAAGTAACATTTGCTTCACTAGTAATGTTATAATGATTATTTCATTTTACAGCTATTAGTATAAAAGTTTATTCAAAACATGGCCACAAACCATAACAATCGACCTCTGACAGATCGAGAGCTTGAGAAGGTAATAAATGCACCTGATTTTTATGAGACAGCAAGTGATTGCAGTGGTTCTGAAGACGAAGATGATGTAGAATATGAACCGTATGAAGATTCTGGTAGCGATTATCTACCATCAGATGATAGCGATACAGATGACTTGCTACCTGGTACTAGCAAAAGATTGAAGAAGTCTGAAAAGATTGCGCTCGATAAATTGAGAAAAAACGATTTGTTAAAACACGACGTAAATGTAACCAACTTTCAAACTTTTTCACCAAACCTGGCGATGTCTTCTAGTTTTCTAGAACAAGAAGATATAGATTTTCCACCAACACACGAAACCCAAAGCTCACAAGAAGACAACGACGATGCAGAGTCTCATGAAGGTCCAAGTTCACAAGTAGATGATGAGAGTTCTCTACAAATACCACAGTCACGACCTGCTCAAGTTTCTCAAAGGAAAAAATGGACATCGCTGGTCAGCAGTATGTGGAAAGACTTCGAGAATTCCAATGAGAAATAAAACGCACATAATTCAAGGGCCAACACTTATTGCTCGAGATGCTGGAAGTCCCCTTGATACTTTCTTGTTATTCATGTCAGACACAATCATTGATGAGATTGTTATTCATACTAACAGTGAAATACGATTAAAATCTCAAAAGTATACTCAAGAAAAAGCAACGACTTCCTTGACGACTTCTTTAGAAATCAAAGCCCTTATTGGAGTATTAATTTTTGCAGCGGCACTAAAGAATAATCACCTAAGTACCCAGGAACTCTTTGATGGTGATTTATGTGGAAACACTTACAAGGCTACAATGAGTCTCGAAAGGTATAAATTTCTAATAAATTGCCTCCGTTTTGATGACAAAACTACGCGATCAACTAGAAAAGACACAGATCCGCTGGCTGCAATAAGAGGTATATGGGACCAGCTAATTGAGAATTGCAAGAACTCATATAAAGCAGGTTCGTATGTTACAATCGATGAGCAGTTGCTGGCCTTCCGTGGTCGCTGCCCGTTCCGAATGTACATACCCAACAAACCAGCTAAATATGGGTTGAAAATTGTCATGGTTTGCGACGCTGGAACAAAGTACATGTTGAACGCATCTCCTTACTTGGGTAAAAAAACTAAAACTGATAATTTACCACTGGCAGAATACTATGTGAAAACACTTACTACATCGCTGAGTGGCGCAAACAGAAACATAACCATGGACAACTGGTTTACATCAGTCAAACTTGCTGATGACCTCTTACAAGATCCGTATAAGTTTACTATGGTAGGCACAATAAAGAAAAATAAACGTGAAATACCCCCACAAATGCTTTCAACAAACAAACGCTTAGCTGGAGACGCTAAATTTTGCTTTGATAAGGAGAAGACTTTGCTGTCATATGTACCAAAGAAAAACAAAAATGTTTTACTTTTGAGTACTATGCATTCAGGGAGTACACTTATGTCTCAGACAACGGGTAAACCGGATATGATTGACTTCTATAATAGCACGAAAGGAGGGGTTGATACGTTTGACCAGATGTGTGCAAACATGAGTACCTCGCGAAAAACCAGAAGATGGCCTCTGTGTTTGTGTTTGTTTTATGGAATGCTAAATATTGCTTCCATAAACTCTTACGTTATTTATGTACACAATATGCACAGATCAGGAAAAAAACCTATGAATAGAAAACAGTTTATGCTCGAACTGAGCCGACAATTAACATTCCCTTGGATGAGATCGCGACTAAATTATCCAACTTTACAGCGTTCACTCCGATCTGCTATTGAAGATATTCTCAAGGACAAATCTACTGACGAAAGACCTATTCAAGAACTTTCAAAAAGAACTACATGCCAAATATGTTCTTCAAAGAAAAGACGCATGACGACCAATTATTGTGGCACTTGTAGGCGCCCATTTTGTGCAGAACATCGCGCATGTATTTGCTCCGAGTGTGCTTCTACAAATTAAAAATTTATAATATTCAATGTTAAAGTCTTTTAATAAAGTATATTTCAACTGATGGAGTACTTTTTAGCAACAAATTTTGAAAATTAAATTAAAAACTAGCATTGCAATTTAAGGTCGTAACATTTACGAGTGGTTAGCTGCCATGTAAGTTGAAACAAGGTTATCTCTGTAGGGTTAAACTAGGCAATTGATATGTAAACTTTGAATCTAATTAACGCGATATCCAAAAACTATTTTAAAAAAGACGAATCCTTACGTTCATTCGCCTTACGTTTAGATATAGAGACAGAAAAAAACTACCCCAGTGCAAACCTTGAATGTGCCAGCTGTTTTTCAATGCATGTTAAATTCAGCATTAGGGCAGCTTAAATTCGCAAAAGTACTTATTTATTTAGACGATGTTTTAATTCCCAGTACCAATGTAACTGATTCTTTATAAACTCTTTAAGAATTATTGAAAATATTAAAAAATAATGGCTTAACTTTAAATTTACAAAAATGTTTCTTTTTGCAAAAAATTGAATATCTGGGATATGAAATTACTGATTCGACCTTACCAAAATAAAATTAAAGCCGTAGCACAGTTCCCAAAACCAACAAATGTCCACCAGATACGGCAATATTTAGGTCTAACGGAATATTTCCGGAAGTTCATCCACGACTACGCAACGAAGTCTAAACCTCTCAGTAGGTTGCTGCTAAAAGATGCTACATGGAGTTGGGAAAAAGCCCAAGATAAAGCTTTTGAGATATTGAAGCAATGCTTAATATTGGGCCCAGTATTAGCATTATTTGACACCAATTTAGAAATAAAATTATACACCGACGCAAGTCGAGTAGGTCTAGCTGGTATACTGGTACAAGTCGACGAAAAGCAGAAAATGTAGTATCGTATTTTAGTCGACAGACAACTGTAGAGGAACAGCGACTTCACTCATTTGAATTGGAGGCACTTGCCATAATACCATCCGTCAAAAGATTTCGGCAATATTTACCGGGTATATTTTTCACTATTATTACGGACTGTGCTGCAGTGAAAACACATTTGCAAATAGCGAGGTAAATACTCGTATAGGTACACTCAAAATAATTTCTACTGTAAAAATAAAATAATAAGTTTTTGAGTTGAAAACACAACAAAATCAAAAAATTTACTTTAATCTTTAAAAAAATGCTGATAAAATTGAAAGGATACAACATAAGTTGCTTTTGACAAATATATTTAATTTAAAAACAAACGATTATTTTGTTCTAAAATTACAATATTTTATTTTAAAGTCAAATGTTTTTTATATTAGAGAGAATACTTTCAAAATGAAAACATTTTACTTGAAATAAATTCGGTAATTATTGTTAAATATAAAATATTTGATTTAAAAATATTAACTTTTGTTTTAAAATATAATATTTCTTATAAAAAATGTGTATTTGAATTAAAAGAGTAATAATTTTATATAAAATTGAAACAAATATTTTTTTATTATAATTAGTATTGTTACTTATGATTTAAAAGTAATATTTTTAATACAAACTTTCATGGTTTTGAAATAAAAGCAGTTACTTTTGAATTTTACGTCGTCTTCGGTATGTACGAACAAGTTCGTCCATGGTTGTTCTACGCTTTTACTTTTCGTACTAACAGCGACAACAAAATAAAAATTAATACTATCTTTGAAAATTTAGACCATTTTTAGATGAATATAAATCTGAATATAAGTTTTTACAATTATTACGGTCGAAGGAGTATTTTGATGATCCGCGATGAATTACAATAAGTCATGAATTTACAGAACTATATAAGAAAGGTGTGCCAATAATAGATGAAAATAAAATTCAAGGCCAATTATGCCACTAAAATTTCAGTTTAAAAAATTTTTAGAGACCAATAATATGTTAAAATTAATAACTGAAAATATGAATAATCTCAAAAGTAAACCTTTTATTTCTCATTATATAAATGAAAACAGTTACAAACGTAAAATTCAAAATTTAAATTCAGATCAAATCGTTATCCCGTATTTCTTATATGTAGATGATTTTGAAATAAATAACCCACTAGGAAGTCATGTTACAATGCACTCGGTGTGTGCTATTTATTATATTTTTCCAACGACACCACAATTTCTATTATCACAGTTAGATTATATTTTTGTAGCAGCTTATTTGAAAACATCGAATATAAAAGAATATGGAAACGCAAAAACACTTAATGCACTTGTGCAAGAATTAATTTACTTAGAAGAAGTCGGTCTAGAAATTAAGTCTGGTAATGAATCTGTCAATGTTAAATTTGTTTTAGGTTTAATTTTGGGAGACAACTTAGGTCTAAATTCTATCCTTGGATTTACTTCATCTTTTAATTCTAACCATTATTGTCGTCGTTGCAAGAGATATAAATCTGAAATGCAAACAGATTCCGCAGAAATATCTTATTCACTTAGAAATCTTAATAACTACAATTCAGACATGCAAATTAATGATTTTTGTCTAACTGGGATAAGAGAAACATGCATTTTTAACAATATACCATCTTTTCATGTAACAGATAATATTACATTTGATATCATGCATGATATTTTTGAGGGTGTATGTGTTTATGATCTTTGTCATATAATATTATACTACATACGAAGTAAAAGGTTTACTTTAGATGAATTAAATTATAGGAAAAAATGGTTTTCTTATGAAGCAATTGAATTGGGATATTCATCAGGAAATTTAGATATAAAAAAATTAGAAAAAAATAATTTAAAAATGTCAGCCAGGGAAACATGGTCATTTGTTCATTTTTTTCCATTACTAATAGGAGATCGTATTGAACAAAACTGTAAAGTATGGAAATTACTTTGCTGCCTTATTAAAATTATTGCAATATTAACCAAATCTGAAATTCAAATAAGTGATATGGAAGACTTACATAATTTAATCAGAGATCATAACGAAATGTATGTGTCTCTTTTCCATGAGAATTTAAAACCAAAACACCATTTTATGGTCCATTATGTTAACTCAATCAAAGAGAATGGTCCTTTAAAGTACTTGTGGAGTTTTAGATTTGAAGTGAAACATAAAGAAGCCAAGGTTTACCCACACGGAATTAATTCAAGGAAAAATATTTTTTATACGCTCTGCATGAAATCCTGTTTAAAATTTTCCAATTTACTTGTAAATCAGAAAAGTATTTCCGAACTTGAATGGAGAAATGAAGACAAGATTATAAAAAATTTAAGAAACATATATGAAAGTAATATTTAGAGGTACACAATATAAATTAAATTTTTATTTATCCAGATACGAAAATACAAATAATTTCGAATTGTACAGGATACATGATTTCATTCTAAGTGAAACTAATGATTTATTTATAATTGGTTCTCAAATAACTATTACTTGTTTTAACGAACATTTCAGTCTTATGAAGTAGGACAAAATTCTAAACGTATGCATATGAAACATATAAATTATTTTACAAGTCCTCCACTGCACATTTATAATGTCGCGAAAAAGTATTATGTTAGAAATAAGTTTTTGTAAAATACGTAACAATTTATTTTTGTAGCTTTAAGTATTTTACAGTTTGGTATATTTACCACTTTCTTCTTTTTATTATATTTTCTATTATATTATTAAGGTTATACCCACTACACATTTATTATGTTGCGTAATGCAACAGCTAAGTTCTTGTAAAATATATAATAATTTATTTTTGTTAAGTATTTCATATTTTGTTATACTTTCTTTTTTATAATAATATTTTTCTTCATTATATTAATAAAATGTCATTATTTTGAAAGAGTATTACTTTTATTACAAAAGAACCTTTCATAAATAGTTATTTGTATATCAAGGCCGCGAAATCACTCTTTAGCGTATTAAGAGAAAAATTGTCGCCGAGGCCGCTTGCGGCCGAGGCAAGACAATCTCGAGGACGCTAAAAGATTTCGCGGACAAGGTGTACACAATATTTTTTGTGCAACCGTAAAAAATATGTAATTACAGATTTTATTAATTTTAAACAGTTTCACTGTAAATTGAAAGTTAGCTTTCAAGGTAGCTATGGAATTGACATTTGATAAACAAAACACTTGTCATAGTGATAGTTTACTCAATTTCGCGGCCGTTACCATGACAGCGGCCGCGAAATCCATTTCGCGGCCGCTGTCATGGTAACGGCCGCGAAATTCAATTTCGTGGCCTATATTGTGGCTGCGAAATGCCTATTTCGCGGCCGGTTGCACAAAAATATACTTTAATTTTAAAAGTAGGTTTAAAAACAATATCAAATTTAATGCTGACATTTTTATTCTGAAAAAAACTAATTTAAAACTGAAAGTAAAATACATTCAAAGTAATAACAGAATATTTTTTATTCCAATGCTGACCATTTTTATTTTGAAAAAAATAGATTTAAAACTGAAAGTAAAATGCATTACAACTAATAAGAAATTATTTTTATTTAAATGCTGAATATTTTTATTTTGAAAAAAATAATGTAAAAATGAAAGTAAAATACTTTTAAAGTTATAAAAAATATTTTTTATTCAAATGTTACATTACTTAAATTAAAACTTATTTTTTAAAACAAAAACTTTTTTTTTTAATCCAAAAACAAAAACATTTAATTAAAGTAGTAGTGTTTTTGAATAAAAAGCAAAAGTTGTTGGGGCATTTTTAAGAGCAAATTCATTTGATTTTAACTGCAATTTTTTTATTATCAAAGTAAAATTTCTTTGAGTGTACTTTAAATTAATATAATTTTAAGATTGTCCATAGACCTGGTATTCAGACGTCATGTTGATGCTTTGAGCAGAAATCCTCCAATTACTGGTGGAGGAGTATTTGTCACAGTAATATCAGAAAAAAAAATGGTTACTAACTGCACAGAAAATTGACAAATCTATTAGAAGAATTCGGAAAATTCTAGAAACAGGGGAAAGCTACAAAAATAAAGATATATTTCGCATTACACATTAAAAGAGGGCAAAGTATATACAATTACGAATTATGGTCTAGGGTGGGTGGTACCTAAAAATAGCAGATTTCAACTTTTGCGGATGGCACATGATGATATTGGTCATTTCGGGCTTGAAAAGACAATTAATTTCTTGGCTAGCAAATATTGGTTTAGTCACATGCGGCGTTTTGTAAAGAAATACATAAAGAACGGTTTAAATTGTTTATATTTCTAATCCTCCAGTGGTAAGTCACAAGGTTACTTATATCCAATTACAAAAATTCCAACACCATTTCATATAATTCATATAGATCATCTTGAACCTTTTGTAAAAGCAAAATCAGGAAATACGCAAATCTTTGGAATAATTGATGCTTTCACGAAATTTATTTTAATTTACGCACTAAAACGTACCAAAACTAATTTTGTTTTATAATCTTTAAAAGATGTGATTCAAGTTTTTGGGGTACCACATAGAATAATAAGCGATAGGGAAAAGTAATTTAAAAGTGGAAAATTTAAATATTTTTGTACAGTAATTGACACCGCACTTCATTTAAATGCGGTTGCTATTCCACGAGCAAATGGGCAGATGTAACGTTATAACAGAACAATTTTGGACTCATTGTCAACTATGGGTGCAAATATGGATGATGATAGATGGGATGAGAATATACATAATATTCAGTTAGGGTTAAACGGTACTATGAATAAAGCTATTGGGGTTACACCTAGTGAAGCTTTATTGGAATACCGGGTTGTGTCGCAAGGAATGTTGATCTAATAATCACTCTGTTGTAGATGTGACGAATGTTAGAAGGGACGTGCAAGAGTACATTGTTAAATGTAAAGCAGAGCAAAAGAAACAATTTGACAAAAAGAGATACAAATCCCAGACGTATTGCGAAGGTGATCTGGTGTTAATTAAGATCACGAGTGGGTCAGCACTAGTCGCAAGCTGATGCCGAAATGGCGTGGTCCGTTTCGGGTGACGAAAGTCTTGGGCAACGATAGATATGAGGTGTCCGAAATTCCCGGAAATACTAGCTCTCAAGTTCGATATAATGGAGTGGCAGGAAAAGACAATATGAGGCCATGGATCCATTACGGGCAGAATCGAACGGATCCTGGGTAACAGGATGAAGATGAGAAGAGGTTGTTTCTGGAGTGAATCCGCTGCTGTAAAAGGCGGTAACACAAGCAGGATAACTTGTGGTCATTGCATGCAGGCAAGTAACTGATTTACACTCCAGGCAGGTTGCTGTAGATTCGGCGACTGTAGATGATGATAACATAAGCATGTCATTGGGTGCAGTTTAGCGGAAACGAATCTACACTCCTGGTCAGGCTGTAGTGGGTTCGGTGACTGTAATGGCGGTAACACAAGGAGGTAACTTATGGTCATTGGATACAGTTTAGCTGGAATGGATCACTACATTCCTGGGGTCATTGGATAGTACCTGTACTTAATGACCATTAGATTTAAGGTGTTGCTACTATTATTATATTATTTAATTACTCCGTTAGTAGTAATATGTATATAACTTGGCCAAGTTAACCCTATTATTTCAGTTAGGCCGTTGTATGCTGTAAGGACGCTGAATCCATGATATTATATATGTAAATTTGTACATGCAAATGTGGTCATGTTAATACATGGTTCTAACTAGAGAATTCGAGTTTCAGTCTATTTGAAGATTGTGTGAGGTCACTCAAATCGCAGGAAAGGCTGAATGTACGCAGTCAATAAACCAAATCGTCTTATGTCAACACCGGGAGCGTCTCAAACAAAGACGTATTCATAGTTGAAATGCTGAGCAAGATTTTTTGAGATCTTACAAGAGGAGGCGAGGTGGGTGTTCCAGGCTGGCAACAGGGATTTGGGACACTCGAATTGGCGACACGGTTGCAAGAACACCTACATCGACAAAAGTAGCTTATTAATAATGAATTGTTGGTGTTGAACTCATATTAATTATTGTGTAGTAAATAAATTTGTTGCATTGAAATTGAAACCACTTTTATTCTTGTTGAAAGTAATTCTAACATTCAGTTGAATACAATATACATGTCTGGAATGTGTATTACAGATGACTGGACAGAAAGAAGTTCACGCACCTCCACGGATATACAAGTTTGTTTATGAACTCATATCGCTTGTCTATATTGAGCTAATTTAAATATTACTGACAAAGTCAACTCTTTGTTTATTTTTATGAATCTTAGATGCACAGAGTTGTGCTCCGCTTATATTCGTTTGTATTTAGTTTAGTTTATTTTTAAGGATACGAATTTAAACTTCTTTGGAAGATTAAGTTCGTATCTAAACGGGAGGGTGATGTGACATGACATAATGCGTAGATTATATGGCGTGATGCATTTGAATATAGACCAGAGGGAACAGACGGCTAAATTTTGCTAAGTTAGCAGAAATACATAGCTGGAAGTTCTTTGCTAGTAGCATGATGAATCAGTCAGAGGAAATCTGTCTCAATGCTAAGACACACTCTGTGTCACGCTCACGCGAATAAATATTCGCACATGATAAAGTTTGCGAACAACAGTACGACGCCAAACTACGCTTATCATTGTCATATTCGCTCCGCGTTTGAGATACGTACGCTCTTGTTATAAGCTTTTTAAACTAATCGGCGTTGATGTTGATATATCTTTAAAAGAAACCTAAAACCCAGTGAAGTATATTGAAGTGGAATCCACGAGGTTCCAGCCGTTTCGCCCAGCAGTCCCGTGACATACGTCTGGTACGGGTAAGTACCCTTATCCACATTTCGCCTGCTCCCATTTTCGGTCCAACCTGCCCGCAACACAATAGGTTAGAGGTGGGAGAAACGATTCGATTAATCGATTCAGAATCGATTCAAGTAAATTTCAGTGCGAATCGATTCAGCATTGTGAATCGATTGAGTTCGTAGTTTGTATATTTATATTCCAGAAATATTTAATATATTTAAATATTCGAAAATTGAAAGTTAATAAGTACTGCCATCTACAATCTACATTAAGTATTAAGGACTGTCAACAAGATAGAACAAAGAACGTACATCGAGCTTGAGCAAAAGCAACCAAGTTACACACTTACGCAGTATCATCTGATAAACAGAATGGCCAAATTAGTTAAAATTATCAGTAAATATGTAAGTATATAATGTAAAAGTAATGTAGAAATAGTCTATTTTCGTATAATGACATTTGCAGGCCGCCCAAACGTAGTATATATTGGACATATTTTCAAGACATTGACAGCAAAGGAAAAGCTAAATGTCAATTATGTTCGTTATTTATTTCATATTCTGGAAACTCAAGTAATTTACGACAACATTTAATTCGCCATCACCGATCACATTATGATGGGCTACAAGAAGACTTGTCAGAAAGTGAAGAAAAACATTGTAAACAAAAAACCCTCCATCAATTTTCATTCTCCAGTAACATAAAGTACCCAACAAATACTCCAAGAGCCCGAGATATAACAAATAAAATTGCTGTTATGATAGTGAAAGATTTGCAACCGTTCACTATTGTAGAAGACGCCGGTTTTTTAGCATTGCAGCAGACATTAAACCCGAAGTATTCAATGCCAAGTAGGAAAGCGATACGAACGGAAGTGGAAAAAATTTATAGCGAAGAAAAAAATAAATTGCAAGATCGTTTAAATTTATTAAAAACGCACACTCATGCAACAACTGACATGTGGACAGATACGCAGAAAACATTAAGTTACATAACAGTAACAATTCATTATGTAGATTCAGAACGGAATATGAAAAGTTATAACCTATGTACTGAATACTTTCCATTGCGACATACGGCAGTAAATATTAAAGATTATTTGGTAAAATGTTTTGAAGATTGGTCTTTGTGTTCTAAAATTCATTCCATGACTACAGATAATGGAGCAAATATTGTAGCAGCTATAAAACAAACTGAAAAATGGATCCATTATTCCTGTTATGCACACACTTTAAATCTGATTGTGACTGAATCATTGAAAGAATGTCATTCTCTTAGTGAACCGTTAAAAAAATATCGCGATATTGTACATATTTTCAAGTCTAGTTGCTTGGCGGCAAGTGAATTGAAGAAACAGCAAGAATTGCGAGATATGAAGCCACGAACAACTAAAAAAGAGGTCCCAACACGTTGGAATTCCACATTAATTATGTTGCAAAGCATTTATAATTTAAAAGATATTTTACCACAAGTGCTTCCGTCAATTAACTTGGGCCGAGATATTCCAATTCCGACCTTAATGTATCAAGATTGGGAAATAATTAATGGAATGATATGCCTTCTAAAACCGTTTGATCTTGTAACAAACGAATTGTCAAGTGAAATGTATGTCTCTGCATCAAAAATAATTCCATTAACAAAATGTCTGTTTGCGGAATTAAGACGACAACAACCTGTGGAACCACAAGTTACAATGTTAAAAACAAAATTAATTCATTATTTGGAAATTCGGATGGGAAATTATGAAAAACAAATTAAATACGCTGCAATCACTTATCTAGATCCTCGATTTAAATATGTACCCTTTTCGTCTCAATAAATAGTACATTTAATAAAAAAGAATTTAAAAGAAGAAATTGTTAAAGAAACAAATTGTGTAACATGTGAAAATATTGTAAATTTAAATGAGGAGAGTATTGCAATAGAAGATGCACTAGATATTATTGAACAAGAAAATAACGATAGAAAAGAGAATGAAAATTCACTCTGGGAAACATTTGACAGAATAGCTGCCGACCTAAGAAAAAAACAAGATGATAATAAGAATTTAGATATAGAAATGAAAAGGTATGAAGATATGCCGGTTCTAGACAGAAGAAATGATCCTCTTCTATGGTGGAAAAATGAAGAAGATATGTTTCCACATTTAAAAATATTAGCAAAGAAATATTTATCAATACTTGCTACATCTGTTCCTTCAGAGGGAATGTTCTCTAAATGCGACCATGTATTGTGTAAAAGACGAGCGCAATTAAATACTAACATGGTTAATAAAATTATATTTTTAAATACAAATTTATTCAATTAAGGCAGATTAAAATAGTCTAAAAAGTCTGCGAAAGGCAATTTTAAGATTGAATGTATTATTAACGTTCTGTGATAATTACTAGTTTTTTTTTTGTAATTTTAAAATATTTACGTTCCTATATAACACAAGTCTGTTTGTTTTTGTTCATATATGTATAAGACCTACAATGTACATATGTTAAAATAAATGTTTGATTATGCATCAATAACTGATCTTAATTTAATATTTGAAAATAACCCGTTAATACAAAACTGAACTGTTTGTCATTTAACAAAAAAATAAATTTATTTTGTAAAAATCGAATCGATTTTTTCGATTTGCGTTGCAGTGAATCGATTTTGAATCGATTCAGCGAAAAATTCGTTTCGCCCATCGCTACAATAGGTGGTTCCTCAACAGGAACAGGTTGCAATAATCCTCCCCTTCACCTAGGCTACATTGAGCAGCCTGGCCTTAATATTTGTAAACAGTTATATTTCGCTGGTAGTAGCTGGGAAGATTATATTTCACACTTTCAACTGTAACATTGGATGACAGACGCTAGGGTTATTATTATTATCCTGTTTAATTTGGCAACAGTCAGTAGGATTATTATTCTTCGCCTGTTACAGTATATGTCGAGGTGTATTTCTTGCTTATATTTTGTAAATTTTTATTTCATATAAAATAGAATAAGTAAAATAAGTTTTTATTTTCCCTATAAATCCTGAAATCCCTAACAAATTTGTAATTCTTTATTAATATTAGAAAAGTCTCTGAAATATTTAGTCCGATCCCAAGAATCTACCAAATGTAATTTGTAATCTAAATCTAATAAAATCCATACAAATCATCTCGAATCTAGTAAATCCTGAAAGATATACAATCTTTGTACACTTAAACGTCGAATGACGAACCCCTCGATTCACCCCAAATACAAAATACATAGAAAGAAATATTTTCTTACCTTCACAGAAAAAGATATAAAGCTCCTTATCTTCAATGACTTCCTAGAATTGATGAGATTCGGAAAAATCTGCTGGTGATGAACCTCCTACTTCAGCATGCACCATGTCTTCAAACTGGATTTAATACGACTGAGCGCGATACAAAATAAGATCTGAAAAGAAAGAAGTAATTACGGGCATTATTTTATAAACTTGAAAGCAGCGCTTGATAATCAGAAAAAGAAAAGAGTGATTGCCGTACAAATGAAGAATTTTGTTAAAAATTTAATGTGTTTGACACACTTCCTAAGTTATAAAATAATTCGTCAGTTACCACAATTACCACAAACTTCCATAAATCAAATGGTCTAAATGCTGTTAAATGAAAAAAAAGATGTTTAACCTTCGTCGTACGGAGTGGGGTACAAACGTACCCCAGTTACATTAATTTTGCGATTTTTTTCTCCATACTACAGGTACCACTTCTACGATTTTATTTATTGTTTATTAATATTAGCGCATTCATATTCTGTGCATTTTATTCATAAGGTACAACAAAACCGTTAGTAAAAAATTAATAATTAGTGTAGGGTACGTTTGTACCCCGCTCAGTATGCGAAGCCACTCATTTTGAATGTATCATTGCCATGCGCAGTACGATATATGTCTGCAATTCTTGCAATAATGTTTTAGTTAGGTTATGGTTTTCATTTATAAACCGCGGAAGAATTTGTGTGTGTATTGCGAAATATATAATAATTTATAATGTCCAACAAATTAAATATTCGGAATCCGAAAAATTTGAGTGAACTAGAGTTAGAAAAATTTCTGAATGAAGAACTGGAAGACATCGACATTGAATTGTGACAGTGAAGAAGATAGCGATGCTGAACCAGAAATAATAAATGCTGCAGATGACATAATAGAAGAAGAAAGAAACAGTAGTTCAGTATGTAGTGTAACAGATTTTGACGATTGTACAGACACCATGGAAGACAATAATTTACTTTATCGGACCAAAAGTAACACAAATTGGTGTAAAGTACCATTTGATCAAAAACGACGAAGAATTGAAAACATAATTTAAAAAAAGCCGGGGCTAAATGAGCACAGTACCAATATTTCTTCACCACTTGATTCATTTAGACTATTCCTGACAGATGAAATTCTAGAAATAATTATACGACATACTAATAATAAAGCAGAACAGGTAGCTATTTTCTTATGGTATAATGCTCACTAAATATCTTTGTCTTGTTTTTTAGACATTCAAACAATGGATTGAAAATCATCCAAATCAACCACAACGCACATGGAAATCAACGGATTCTGCTGAAATAAAAGCATATATTGGCCTCATTTTGATCTTAGGAGCCCTGCAAGCTTCCAAAGAACCGGCAATAATGCTGTGGTGTACTAAAAAAGGTTACTCCCGACCAATTATTCCTGCAACCATGTCTCGGGAACGATTTCAGTTGTTGACGGCTTTTCTTCGTTTCGATGATCCAGAAACAAGGGAAGTCAGGAAGAAGACTGACAAATTAGCTCCTGTAAGAGAAATATTCAATCTTTTTGTAGAAAATTTCAAAAAAAAATATAATCCTGGAAGTCACATTACCGTAGATGAACAATTAGTTTCATTTAGAGGCCGTTGTTCATTTAGAGTTTACATGAAAAGTAAACCGGATAAATATGGATTGAAAATTTGGGCTGCAGCGGATAGTGAAAATGCATACACTATAAATATGCAACCATACTTGGGTAAAATAAACAATGTCGCGGAGAAAAATCAGGGAGAAAGAGTCGTCCTTGATCTTGTCGGAGATATGGGGTCCGGATATGGAGTAACTACCGATAATTTTTTTACAAGTTTGTCCTTAGCAGATAAATTGCTAGAAAAAGGAATGACGCTCTGCGGCACTTTGCGTAAAAATAAACCTTATATCCCTCAAGAACTGTTACCAAAATCTTATAAACCTATTTTTTCATCCATGTTTGGTTTCCAAAAACAACATACAATTGTATCATATGTGCCCAGTAAAGGAAAAGCCGTCATTATGCTATCTACAGAACATCGTGACGATTCTGTTGCCGGAGAATCTATGAAGTACAAACCTGACATAATACTTCACTATAATAAAACGAAAGGTGCTGTAGATACTACGGACAAAATGGTAAAAGAGTATTCAGCCCGTCGAATTAGTAATAGATGGCCGATGGCGATCTTTGGCCAGTTAATAGATGTCGCTGCAATAAACGCGTTTGTTTTATGGGGAATAAAATTCCCGGAAGATAAAGCCAGAAGCAGAGATTCCAGAAGAAAATTTTTGCTGGACCTGGGAGAGTCATTGGTTAGGGAACATATCATTAGAAGATTCGAGACAGAAAAAAAAATTAATAAAAATATTAAAAACTACATTATTGAAATTATTCCAGAACTGTCAGAGCAAAATGAACAACATCAGAAGGAACGTGTTCCAATAGCTCCTGGGCGGTGTTATTTGTGCGACAGAAAAAAAGACCGCAAGTCTAGACAGATATGTGGCAATTGCAAAAACTTCGTATGTGCCAGCCATTATGAAAAACAAATTATTTGCAAAAGATGTACTGAAAATTGCAAAGAATAGGTGCTTTTTGTAACTTTTTTAAATTTTTTGGATATGTAGTACTATTTTATGTTTTTTCATGTATATCAATAAATATTTTTATACGTATTTTATTTGTGTAAATTATTTTTGTTGCTACGGTATAAATTTAAGAAAATGGTCCCATAAAATAAGACATATTCTTCATTTTTCAGTGGGGTACAAATGTACCCCTGCCAGTATTCCGTGTAACTTTTTGAATCCCGTACGACGAAGGTTAATACCCCTTACTACGTGACCTTTTAACAGCTTTTACATATTATAGAGTTTCTGTACATAGAGTGACTGCATATGTGATAAATGCAATTTGCGCTTTAACCCAAAAAAAAGTTGTGGTTACATGATATGTAATTGGGATTATTTTTCTCCAGCCAAATAGAACAAATTCCATACCCAAACAGACAGGATATAATATTAAAATAATTATTTACTATATGTAAATTAATCTGACGATATTGAGATTTTAGGATCCCTTGAATGACATTTAACATGTTCAAAATATCTGTCTGTGGCAGTGTGATCTGTATGAGTCTGCTGTATGTTATGTGTGCTGTGTCTTATGTGTAGACTGTCCCGTAAATTTTAGGCGAAACTTTATACGTAGAAATTAAAATTCTAAATTTTAGTTTACAAGGTACTAAAACTAGATCTTTATTTTTTTGTTAAACTTTCAGTTAAATTCTTTACAATATGATATTTGATTTTATATAATATAATGAGACATATTTCGTAAAATATTTGACCAATTTTAAAACACAGATAAATATAAGTTTTTATAGAAAGCCTATATCTGCATAACGAAGAGGGCATCTTCAAATTCTTGTATTATTACAAGATTCTTTAGTATCACCACAGTATAGCGGTCGACCGCTTCGCTTGTTTCTAACCAGTATGTGCACTCCCTGATAAAATTTGACCTTGGGCGCCCGGAGGCGTACCCGAGCGTAGTTATCATTCTTGCCGTAGGATAGCTCTTGAGTCTTGAAGACCAAATGTACCTACTGTTAAAGCTGCAAGATTTCTTGTTAAAAAATTACAGAGGGGTTTATTTTCAAATTCAAATAAACCCTGCATTTAGCAAGAGGTGGAGGAAAAACTCTAGGATACCTGCGCTATTTATTTTGTTAGTGTTGTGCTATAATTAATTTGAGTAAGAACTTTATTCTTTAGTGAATATCATATTGGCAATAAAGATTTATTATTATTATTTATTATTATTATTAATTTGTGCATTTTAGCAACGTTAGCACCGTTAGCACCTATTCATTATTTTCATATAATATAGTATTTGTATACAAGACACTGGTACCACATGCATTTTTAAAGTTAATTTTAATGTTTACATGCTCAAATTTCATAGTTTTTTTTATACTAATTATTTTCATATCACAAACTAAAAGAGTACTTTTCGTATAAATACTTATATTTTTTATTTATTTATTGAACAAAGTTCAATCTTATTACAATACATATGGAGGGAAAGACTTTCCTAACTTTTCTACGCAACTATTTAAAGTTTGACGTTTAATTGCGTTTTCCGCTTTCGTTACCAGTGAGCGGGCTGCGTGAAGAGATGACAGGTTTCAAAATATCGAAGGGGCCGACAGCGGCAGCGATAATTAGAAGAACTTTTTCCATGTACAGGGGTGGGAACCCAAGACTACGCTATGATAGCGTAGCGAAAAATGCCCCTTACGTTTCACCTTCCTTTCCCAATCAACTTCAATGGTTGTTAGGGAAACGAAGTGTTATTTGTCGCTACGCTATCATAGCGTATTCTTAGGATCCCTACCCTGGTGACTCGTTTTTCGCTAATTTCGAAAATATCTCATATTTATAATTGTTTAGACAAATTTTGTACCGGTTTTTGCGTAGAACAAAATGGTGTAATTAGAATTTTTGAAAATGTTATAGTTCTCGAGACATAACACAAACATTTTTTTTTTAAATGAGATCCTATGATGCAAATTTTCTCATCTTTTGCTTATTTTATAAGCTTTTCATTGATATATAACAAGTCTACTTTCTTTTCATAACTCGTGAAATAATTTAACTTTTTATCTTTTTCTGGATAAAATTAATGTTTTATGTCATCCAAGTAAACTTCAAGAAGAAATTAATTTTTTGAATGATGTTTTCTTAAAAAATGGTTACAGCAAAGCGCAAATAAGAAGAGCACTAAAAGCCAATAATAAATCTTTACCTGTTCCTTAAATTATTACTAATAGAAAATTATTTGCTACTTTACCTTTCATTGCCAATGTAACAGATCAAATTAGTAGGATTCTAAATAAATTTGACATACAGACGTCATATAAATCTAGTTTAAAAATCCGTGATCTTGCAATGTTAAAGATATAGTTCCTCTACATTGTTCTAGCATTTATAAGATTCCTTGCCAGTGTGGTAAAGTATACATTGGTCAAACGGGTAGAACTATAGCAACAAGATAAAACACGAACGACATATAAGATTAAATCAACCAGATAAATCTGCTATTGCTGAACATGCTATTTCAAAAACACGAAGATTTTAACAAGAGAAAATAACTGGATGATAAGTGTAATTAGAGAAGCCATCGAAATCAAGAAATCCGCTAATAACGTTAATTTAAATACAGGTTTTGAGCTTAATTATTCGTTCATAATTTTCCGTTTTATCTTTGTATGTTTTTTATGTACTTTTGATCTATGTTACCCTCTTTTTGTAAACTTGTTGTCTTGACTACATGTGCTTTGTTATTTACCTGATGAAGACAGCACTTCGCTGTCGAAACGTCGTTAAATAATAAAATTTATAGGCAATTATATCTGAAAAATTAAAAAATGAAGTTAAGAGTTATTTAATTCCTGAACAAAATGGATTTTGTGAAAAGAAATCAGTGCTAACTAATCTAATTCCCTTTACTGAATACCTTAGCAGAAATTTAGATAACAGAACTCAAGTCGATGTTATTTATACGGACTTCAGTAAAGCATTTGACCGTGTTAGTTATGATATCTTATTGTACAAATTGTGTAATTTAGGAATTCATGGGTGTCTCTTAAGATATCATACATAAAAAATCGATCACAATTAGTTGTATGCAATGGTTTTAAATCCAGGACAATATATGTTACATCGGGTGTACCGCAAGGTTCTCATTTAGGTCCTATATTAGTTAATATATTTATTAATGATATATTTAAATGCTTTAAGCACAGCCATTACTTATTATTTGCGGATGATTTAAAAAAAAATTAAAACAGTTTCGAACTACAATGATTGTAAGCAACTACAAAAAGACCTAATTAACCTGGTCAATTGGTGTAAATTTAATAACATGGATTTAAATATCAGTAAAAGTCATTATGAAAGCTTTACAAGAAATTTTACGATCTATCAGTATATCTATGCTATAAATGATATTGCAATAGAACGCAAAACCAAAACAAAAAATCTTGGTATTATATTTGATACAAAACTTTTATTCAATGACCATGTCAGTGTGATCGTATCAACTGCGTACAAGCTGCTTGGCTTTATTCTAAGAACAGCTTCAAGATTTACTAGTTGCACATCATATATATATATATATATATATATATATATATATATATATATATATATATATATATATATATATATATGTATATATATATATATATATATACATATATATATAGCATTATGTAACAATATATATATATATATATATATATATATATATATATAGCATTATGTAACAATATATATATATATATATATATATATATATATATATATATATATATATATTGTTACATAATGCTCTTGTACGATCTCAATTAGAATATTTAACCTTCATTTGGAATCCCTGTTATAATCAATATGTTAAGCAAATAGAATCAATACAAAAAAAAATGTTTATATATTATGGAAAAAATTTGGAAATGAATATGACAGCTACAGTTCTACTCTTGTACAGTTGAATATGATCACATTAGAAAAAGGCAGAATAGTTAATGATATAGTAATTTTGTACAAAACTATGAATAATAATTGTCAACAATTTTTACATTATATCAATTTATACATTCCTGCGAAAGTCACAAGGCTTCAACAACTGTTTATTTTACCACGTTGTAAAACAAATTGTTACAAAAACTCACCAATCAATAGAGCGATGTATTACTATAACACTTACTTTCAAGATGTCGATATTTTCCCGATAACTTCTTCAAAAATTCGTACTCTACTGATTTATGAACTAAACCAAAATACGTTATAATATTTCGGTTTTATCTTTGTCATATGTTTTATTTCACTGTATATGCATTCTATTTAAATTTATTGTTTTCTTTGTAATTCTTTTATATAAATGCGGAAACCTATTATTGGTTTTATACTGTTGGTTTCCCACAAAATGGTAAATAAATAAATAAATAAATAAACTAATCCCAAATATTGTTTTTGTTTCATTATATGTATTATGAGTTCTGAAAGCTTCTTTTAATATATTTTTTTTACCATTTAAAAGTTGGCTATGAAATAAAAAATTGAACAAAAGATGTGTGAAATACACAAACAATGTAAAGTAAATCACATTTTTTTGTCATTGTTATTTGATCTGTACCTGTGTTTGTTAACATTATTATAATCATGGTAAAATATTTTATTCAAGAAAAATACGATATAATAAAGTAAATCACATTTTTATTGTTATTGTTATTTGATCTAATAAACTAAGATGGCGGAGGACGAAAACTCCTCTGAGAACTATTGTGCAATTTGTGCTAAAATCTTTGCTAAAAGTGATAATATATTAACATGTGAAGGTATGTGTAAGAAATGGATGCAAAGTAATTGCTGTAATGTCAATAATAAACAATACAAAGCAATATTAGAACTGGGATCCATGGTAAAGTGGTATTGCGACATTTGTACTATAAAAGTGAATAAAATGATAGGATAATTGGATCTAGAAGAAAAGGTGATGAATCGCCTAGACAGTATAGTAAATATTATGAGTATTAATAATAACAAGAATCAATCATCTGCAAAAGTAAACAATGAGTCACATGAAGGGGAGAACATAACCTCTAAAATGACATGCTGAACTCCTAACAAAGAGTAAAGAAAATGTAAAAGATACCTTTTGTTGAGTAGTAATAATAATGGCAGTGATGTGAATGTTACAAATATCTTAGAAGAGAAAATTAAACCATCTGAAATTAATATTGGTGTAATGAAAATGAAAAAACTTAAAAATGGTACGGTAAAAGTTGTGTGCAATAGTAATGAAGAAGTAATAAGACTAAAAGAAAGTGTACAAGAAAAAAAATGGTAAAGATGTACAAGTCCAAATACCGACTAAAATTGATCCGACAATTAAAATTTGTGGAATAAAATTGAACCTCACCAAAGAAGAAATAAAAGAGTGCATCTACAAGCAGAATAGTTTTTTAAATAGAGACTTAAATCATGTTGACGTCAAAGTGCTTTACAAAGTGAAGTACAGAAATAGTGCAATTGTAAAAGTTGATCCAAAAACTTTTGATCAAATTATAAATAAAGGAAGTTTGTGTATTGATTGGGCAGCGTGCAAAACATTTGTGTATAACAGTATACTTCGATGTTATAAGTGTTGCGGATATTTTCATCTAGCTAAAAACTGCAAGAATGATCCAGCATGCGAGAAGTGTGCCTCGCCAGACCAAAAAACTCAGGACTGTTAAGAGTATGAAAAAAAGTGCATAAATTGTGTCAGTGCAAATATGAAATTCAACTTAAATCTAAGTATGAACCATTCCAGCTTTGATAATGAATGTCAAGTATATCAGAAAAAAGTAGAAACGCATATAAGAAAAACTTACTTTATATATGATAAATAGCAATTAATGTTTACTAACTATAGAGATAGTATTTGTGTTCAGAATTCCCAAAGTATTACGACTCATTTTGATGAAATTGATCATTTTCTAGTTAGTAAATAGCCCATGGTGCTTTGTCTTACTGAGACACATCTGGGCATCAGATATTGATGATAAAGAGATCATTGTTAATAATTACAATATTGTCAGGTTAGACTCGATAAGCAGAGCAACAGGGGGTGTATTAGTTTATATAAGGCATTGCTTAGTATACAATGTTGGTCATTTCTTTTGCAAATGAACTACTGGTGTATCTTCATTAAAGTCAAAGTGAAGTCAAAAATTGTGGTAGTGGGAGTTTTGTATCACTCGCCTAGTAGTTCTGATATGGTATTTATGGAATTTATAGAAGGTTTGTGTGAAAACTATTTAATGGTGCAAAAATGTTCTGATTTTAATATAAATTATTTTAATAATTCAACTTATTCAAATAGACTAAAAAGATGTTTAAATAATTATGGTCTGAAACAGCAAGCTCTCTTAAGGTGGCATAGCCATCACAGCACAACAAGAAAAGATATACATGATAATTTAAAGCTAATAAATTGCTAATTAATTACGCTAATTAACAAAATTTTGCTATATATTTTTTTAAAAATCTATTGCTGAGCTGGCAAAAATCATAGGCTGGCTCAGCCAAAAAAAAAATAGGGGCATATACAGTATTAATGAACATAGCCAAATTAATTGCTATTTAATTGCTCATTGTAAAACATGTTTTTATTACAAAAATAATAACATACGCTGAACTAACAGCAATAAGATCATTATTAGGTAACAACTGAGTGCGCCTAGATAAAAAACGGGTTGTTACAATTAATTGCTCTAGCTCAACGTAATGAAAAAGGGTTTCTTTAATTGGTATAACCTTTGTCCCTATTGATACGAGGAATTTTAAATAAATTGCTACATATAAACTGAAACAGAAGCAATAATATCACTTTTAGAAATGAGCAGAGACCGCTTAGAGCTGAAAATGAGGTGAGAGAATTAATTGCTCTAGCTGAATCTAATGAAAAGGGTTGTCCTATTTAGTATAACCTTTGCCCTTATTGATGCGACGACTTTTTAATTAATTTCTGCAATGAAACAACTAGAAGCCTTACGACAACAGCAGAATGCACTGAGAGTAAAAAACGAGGTGTTAGAATTAATTGCTCTAGCACAACCTAATAAAAAGGGTTGCACTACGTGTTATACCCTTTGCCCTTATTGATACGATGATTTTTAATTAATTGCTGCAAATAAACTGAACTAAAAGCATTACGACAACAGCTGAATGCGCTGAGAGTAGAGAAAGGGATGTTAGAATTAATTGCTCTAGCTCAACCTAATAAAAAGGGTTACACTACGTGTTATACCCTTTGTCCTTAATGATACGAGCTATATTTAATTAGTTGCTACAAATAAAATGAACTAAAAACATTAAGACAAAAGCTGCATACGCCAAGAGTATAAAAAGGGATGTTAGAATTAATTGCTCTAACTCAACCTAATAAAAAGGGTTGCACTACGTGGTATACCCTTTGCCCTTATTGATACGACGAATTTTTAATTAATTTCTGCAAATAAACTGAACTAAAAGAATTAAGACAAAAGCTGAATGCGCTGAGAGTATAAAAAGGGATGTTAGAATTAATTTCTCTAGCTCAACCTAATAAAAAGTGATGCACTACGTGTTATATACCCTTTGCTCTTATTGATACGAGGAATCTTAAGGTTTTAGTTCAGTTTATTTCTAGCAATTAATTAAAAAATCATCGTATCAATAAAGGCAAAGGGTATAACACGTAATGCAACCTTTCTTATTAGTTGAGCAGGGCAATTAATTCTAACATCCCATTTTCTACTCGCAGAGCTCAGAGCATTCAGCTTTTGTCTTAATGCTTTTAGTTCAGTTTATTTGCAGCAATTAATTAAAAATACCTCGTATCAATAATGGCAAAGGGTATACCACGCAGTGCAACCCTTTTTATTAGGTTGAGCTAGGGCAATTAATTCTAACATCCCTTTTTATACCTCGGCGCATTCTGCTTTTGTCTTAAGGTTTTAGTTCAGTTTATTTGCAGAAATTAATTAAAAATATCTCGTATCAATAAGGACAAGGGGTATAACACGTAGTACAATCCTTTTTATTAGGTTGAACTAGAGCAATTAATTCTAACATCTCTTTCTATACTCTCACCGCATTCAGCTGTTGTCTTAATGCTTTTACTTCCATTAATTTGCAGCAATTAATTAAAAATACCTCGTATCAATAAGAGAAAAGGGTATACCACGTAGTGCAACCCTTTTTATTAGGTTGAACTAGAGCAATTAATTCTAACATCTTTTTCTATACTCTCACCGTATTCAGCTGTTTTCTTAATGCTTTAAGTTCAGTTTATTAGCAGCAATTAATTAAAATATCTCGTATCAATAAGGACAAAGGGTATAACACGTTGTACAACCCTTTTTATTAGGTTGAACTAGAGCAATTAATTCTAACATCTCTTTCTATACTCTCAGCGCATTCAACATTTGTCTTAATGCTTTTAGTTCAGTTCATTTGCAGCAATTAATTAAAAATACCTCGTATCAATAAGGGCAAAGGGTATAACACGTAGTGCAACCCTTTTTATTAGGTTGAACTAGAGAAATTAATTCTAACATCCTTTTCTATACTCTCAGCGCATTCAGATTTTGTCCTAATGCTTTTAGTTCAGTTTATTTGTAGCAACTAATTAAAAATAGCTCGTATCAATATGGGCAAAGGGTATAAGACGTAGTGCAACCCTTTTGATTAGGTTGAGCTAGAGCAATTAATTTTACCATCCCTTTCTATACTCTCAGCGCATTCAACTTTTGTCTTAATGCTTTTAGTTCAGTTTATTTGCAGGAATTAGTTAAAAATACCTCGTATCAATAAGAGAAAAGGGTATACCACGTAGTGCAACCCTTTTTATTACGTTGAACTAGAGCAATTAATTCTAACATCTTTTTCTATACTCTCACCGCATTCAGCTGTTGTCTTAATGCTTTTAGTTCAGTTTATTAGCAGCAATTAATTTAAAATATCTCGTATCAATAAGGACAAAGGGTATAACACGTAGTACAACCCTTTTTATTAGGTTGAACTAGAGCAATTAATTCTAACATCTCTTTCTATAATCTCAGAGCATTCAACTTTTGTCTTAATGCTTTTAGTTCACTTTATTTGTAGCAACTAATTAAAAATAGCTCGTATCAATAAGGACGAAGGGTATAACACGTAGTGCAACTCTTTTTATTAGATTGAGCTAGAGCAATTAATTCTAACATCCCTTTCTATACTCTCAGCGCATTCAACTTTTGTCTTAATGCTTTTAGTTCAGTTCATTTGCAGAAATTAATTAAAAATACCACGTATCAATAAGGGCAAAGGGTATAAGACGTAGTGCAACCCTTTTGATTAGGTTGAGCTAGAGCAATTAATTTTACCATCCCTTTTTATACTCTCAGCACATTCAGCTGTTGTATTAAGGTTTTAGTTCAGTTTTTTTTCAGCAATTAATTAAAAATTCCTCGTATCATTAAGGGCAAAGGTTGTACTAAGTAGGACAACCCTCTTCATTAGGTTGAGGTAGTGCAATTAATTGTAACACCTGATTTTCTACTCTCAGCGCATTCTGCTATTGTTTTAATGCTGTTAGTTTAGTTTATTTGCAGAAATTAATTAAAAAATCATCGTATCAATAAGGGCAAAGGGTATAACACGTAGTGCAACCCTTTTTATTAGGTTGAGCTAGAGCAATTAATTCTAACACCTCGTTTTTTACTCTCAGTGCATTCTGCTGTTGTCGTAAGGCTTCTAGTTGTTTAATTGCAGAAATTAATTAAAAAGTCGTCGTATCAATAAGGGCAAATGTTATACTAAATAGGACAACCCTTTTCATTAGATTCAGCTAGAGCAATTAATTCTAACACCTCATTTTCAGCTCTAAGCGGTCTCTGCTCTTTTCTAAAAGTGATATTATTGCTTCTGCTTCAGTTTATATGCAGCAATTTATTTAAAATTCCTCATATCAATAGGGACAAAGGTTATACCAATTAAAGAAACCCTTTTCATTACGTTGAGCTAGAGCAATTAATTGTAACAACCCATTTTTTATCTAGGCGCACTCTGTTGTTACCTAATAATGATCTTATTGCTGTTAGTTCAGCGTATGTTATCATTTTTGTAATAAAAACATGTTTTACAATGAGCAATTAATTTGGCTATGTTCATTAATACTGTATATGCCCCTATTTTTTTTTTTTGGCTGAGCCAGCATATGATTTTTGCCAGCTCAGCCATAGATTTTTTTTAAAAAAATATATCAATAAATTTTTAATTACCGCAATTAATTAACAATTTATTAGCTCTAAATTATCATGCATATCTTTTCTTGTTGAGCTGTGATGGCTATGCCACCTTAAGAGAGCTGAAACAGCACGTAGAAGAGCATACAAATATATCATATTTGGGGCATCAAACTCTAATAGACCTTGTTATAAGTAATGATTTCTCTCTTGATTGTCAAGT
The DNA here is from genome assembly GCA_951394225.1 of Harpalus rufipes. NCBI lineage: Eukaryota > Metazoa > Arthropoda > Insecta > Coleoptera > Carabidae > Harpalus > Harpalus rufipes. The sequence continues at coordinate 31,677,519 of OX596285.1, forward strand.
AAATGATCCGATATGCAATTAGATGTAGATATTTAGTATATAAGAGGTTTAAATTTACTAAATTAGACTGTGACTGGCACGAGTATAAATTTTATAGAAATTTAGTGGTTAAGGAAATTAGAAGTAATAAAAAACAGTATTATGAAGTACAAATAGATAATAATAAGTATAATCCCATAGAAATGTGGAAGACTTTAAAACAGTGTGTTTCACCTAAAAATATAGAGCAATATAATAAAGTGATTTTTGAGGGTAAAAAAGTAACTGATATTAAGGAAATAGCAAATAGTTTCAATAAATTTTATATAAACAGTATAAAAGAAATATCTAATAGACCAAATGTTAAAATTAATATACAAACTTGTGACACTGGAAGTGAGTTCAATGATTTCAAGTTGTTAGATATAGAAATGCTGAGAGAAGTAATATTTTCCTTGCCAAATAAAAGTAGCTCAGATGAAGCAGCAATCAAATTGTTAAAGCTCGGTTTTGAGGAATTAAATAGTCCAATATTAAATTTTATAAACTCTTCTCTAGAAAGGGGTGAGGTACCTACAAGTGCAAAAGTTTCTACCATTGTCCCGGTAAAAAAAGTAAATAATGCCTCTTCTTCAGAGCATTTAGACCAATTAATACATTACCAGCATTAGCTAAAATTCTTGAAAAAGTTGTATACATGCAGTTAGTTGAATATATAACGCAAAATAACATATTAAGTACATATCAATCAGGTTTTCGAAGTGAGCATAACAGCGACACAGCTTTACAGTATGTCATAAATGTGTGGCAGACGAATATAGATAATGATATGATAACAGCCATAGTGTTTCTTGATTTTCAACGGGCGTTTGAAACAGCAGATAGGAATATGTATATTATTTCGAAAAATTGAGGAATATGGAAAATGTGGTAGGGTTTTAAAATGGTTTAAAAGTTATTTATGTGATAAAAAACAACGTATTCAATGTAACAATGTACTATCAGAAGAATTAGTTGTAGATAGTGGAGTGCCACAAGGGAGTATATTGGGACCACTACTATTTTTAATATACATAAATGACATTTGCATTACTAAGTATTGCAATATTCACTTGTTTGCCGATGATGCGGTAATTTATTATGCTGGCAAAAATCAACAATTAGTATCAAATAATATCAATAGTGATCTTGAAAATATAGTACAATTGCTAAACGGAAATAAATTAAAATTAAATATAAATAAATCCAAGGCTATGCTTGTAGGGAAGAAAACAGTGAAAAATGTGTGGGTAAATAATGGATTTCATATAAAAATACAAAATGAAATTGTAGAAATAGTAACAGAAATAAAATATTTAGAAGTTAGAATAGTCCTAGATTAAAATTTTTATTGACATATAGATTATATTTGCAAAAAAAATTCAAAGAAAATAGGTTTTTTATACAGGGTTAGTACTTTTCTAAGTAAATGTACACGTTTAACAATTTACAATACTATTATATTACCTCACTTTCATTTTTGTAGTACAATAATATTTTTAAGCAACTCTAATGATAAAAAAAAATTGCAGCTTCTTCAAAATAGAGCAATGAGAAATATATTATCATATGATAGATACCAAAGTATTGAATCTATGTTGCGGGAATTGAACTGGCTTCCAGTTGAAAAATTTATAGAGATTAAAAGCCTAATTTTCATTCATAAAATTGAAAAAGGAGTAATGCCTAAATATTTCGATAATTCTTTAAAAAAAATGAAAGATGTTCATATTTACGAAACAAGAAATGCAGAAAAAAATTTCATAGATAGGAAAAAATATACAAAAACTCAAAACTCCATATTTTTTAAGACACTTATTATATATAACAAGTTACCGAATAGAATTAAGATGTTAAATTAAAAAAAAAAGTAATAGAAATTAATAGTATATTGTGTTATTAGGAGCAAAAGTGATACTTTGTGTGGCGAGCGTGGAAGTTTAAACGACGAGCGAATCGAGTCGGATAAATGCACGCGAGGCACACAAAGACACTTTTACTCCGAATGACACATTCTATTTTTTCTTCAAACGTAGATATTTAAAGAAAAATATTTACTACTGACGTTACATTTTACGTAAATTACGTTTGCGATTTCAATTGCCCTGTAGCTATGGATACTTATTTGTTCACTTTTTGTTATAAACATTGAAGTGAAAATTTTCACGTTTTGACGTTTAAATAAAAACTGTGCAATTTTATATCCTCCTTGTGCGCAATTATGTCGGAATTAGAAGTGTTATAATGTACGCCCCCTGAAGTTGTTTAATTGGATGGAAATCTAACAGTGTGGCTGAAAGATATGTCCAGGAATCACTGCAAAACAATATAAACTTTTTTTATCACTTTAATTCTAAGTATTCTTATGCTCATTACTGTCCCTATAATTGTAATCTGTAAATCTTCTTTTCTTTAATAATGTTATTTCATCAAAAGTAAAATATATATTTCAATTCACAGGTTATATATTTAAATTTGACAGCTATTGATGGTATTTAGTAACTTTATTCTTAGGTTACCTAGCGTGTTATAGTGACATTTAGGGCGATATTACAGGTTTCTTTTATTGAAGTTACTTCTTATTCGTTGATCTGTATAGTTTCTATGGATATTTATTTATTTTATTTCTATGCCGGCGGCGTAGAAATTAGCTACTTCTACTCCGGCGGCGTAGAAATTAAACTTCTACCTTGTGAATCAAGTCACAAAAGATACTACTTTTATGACGTTTGAAGAAAAAAGATATTATATGTAATGTGTATAGCTTGTAGCTAAAATAAAGATAAAGATTATTATTATCTGTAACTGTGTTTGTTAACATTATTATAATCATGGCAAAATATTTTATTCAAGAAACATACGATATAATAACTACTTAGATAGACTGTGGCTAAATTCAGAAGAAGCGAGTGATTCGTATTATAATGAATTCATGGAAAGACGACAACCACATTCAACAATTTTTGAGAGGCTGGATAGAAATTTACAATTTTATGGGTCCTTAACAAAACCTAGACCAAAATTATATAAGAAGGCAAATGAAGAAAATGATACTATAAATGTTCTGGCGTTAGTAAACACAAATCCTAAAGTATCATGACGGGAAATTGAAAATTAAATTGGAATCCAAAATGTCATGTTTCGCGCATATTAAAAAAGAATAATTATAAATCATATAAAATTAGAATAACCCACAATTTACGTCCCGGTGATATGGAAAAGCGTATGGAGTTTTCAACATGGTTTATAAACAAGTGTGAAGAAAATGAACATTTCCACTTAAACATAATGGCTGGTACCACAAGCCTCGTTTTAACTAAAACGATGTTTTAAGAAATGTCAAATTTCATTATTTCATATTAATAATAAATAATATTAAATTCATCAAAATATGATTTTAAAGCAGAAAATAGTTCATAATCAAACAAATATTTTTAAAAAAATCGCTCTTCAAACGTAAGGGTGAAATTAAATATTGAAATTTGAATTTGACATTTCTTAAAACATCGTTTTAGTTAAAACCAGGCTTGTGGTACCAGCCAATGTGGTCAGATGAAGTTCGCACTACTAGCGCCGGAATATTTAATAGAGATAACGAGCATTTTTGGTCTGACACAAATAATCACCAAACTTTTACTTAGGAAAAGCAAGGAAGATATGACTTTAATATATGGTGTGATTTAATAGATAATAGAATTGAAGGACGATATTTTTTTATAATGAAAACTTAAATTCTCTTAAGTATTTAGATATTTTACAACAGAATTTGGAAGAATACTTAGACGAAATTCCATTACGACAATCCCTTCAAATCTAATTACAACAAGATGGAGCACATAATGCGGACATCATTAGAAATTATTTAAATAATTTAGTAGGAAATAATTGGCTAGGAACCCATGGACCTGCACCCTGACCTCCAAGATCTCCTGATTTCTCACTACTAGATTTTTTTTTGTGGGGACATTTAAAAGGAATGAGTTCCAAATAAAATTTTGACAATATTGACGAGCTAAAAAATTTAGTAAGAACGGCATTCCGGAAAATAACTCCATTTCAAATGATGAATTCTATGAGAGCAGTTATAAAGAGATGCAAATTATGCATTCAAAATAACGGAGCACAATTTGAGCATTTTCTGTAAAAAATCATTGGAGATTTTTGTAATACATCCGCTCTTTTCAGAGCTATTAAAAATATATAAAAAAGGCTTTTAATTTCTGATATTCCATCATTACCGATATCTGTGTACGAAGCAGATTGGCACACCCAGCAATGGGTAATATGCCGTGAAGAAATATTTATTTATTTATTTTATTTTTATATGTTTAAGAATATAAATCAATGTTGCAATCAACATACAATTGTTACAATCATTTATTATAATCAGTATTATATGAATACAATGTTGTAATCAATGTTTTGATTTCTACAAACGTATTTATAATTCTTATTACAAAATGTTTGAGAAAGAGTTTTAACTTCATTTGTATAATATAAATCATTGTTGCAATTAATATTTAATTTCCCGTAATCCGCGCACCCGCGTAATATGAATGTATTGTTGCAATCAAAGTTTTGATTTCTACTATCAAATTTGATATTTTTGTATTCATTTGAAATGGATATATTTCATTCGCTAGCATTGTGTATTTCACACTTCTTTTGTTCAATTTTTTATTTCATAACCAACTTTTAAATGGTAAATAACATTAATTTTATCAACAAAAGGACAAAAAGTTATATTTTATAAATTAATCAATATCATGAGACTATTTTCAACATATGATCATATTTAAAAAAATATAAGTTTGTGTTATATTTCGAGAACTATAAAATTTTCAAAAATTCTAATTACGCCATTTTATTCTACTCAAAAACCGATACAAAATTTGTGTAAACAATTTTTCTCTAACAATCATAATAAATAAGATGAGATATTTTTGAAATTAGCGAAAAACGAGGTAAATGGGACATGTGGTGCGCCTTTGGGGGGCCGTCTTAAATGTGCTTTAGTTCTGCCAAGTATCAGTAATCAAGAGAAATGTTTCAAATTAAAAATTTGGATTTTTTTATTGTCAATCCAGTGGTACGAAAAAAAAATATTTTTTTCTTCAAGTGTATTGTTACCGTAGAACGTCTGCTACACTTTTTTTAGTAAATGCTGGTGCAGATGTTTTAATGTTAAAAAAACATGGAGGTTCAAAATTTTCAAGAGTAGCCGAAGGCAATGTTGAAGATTCTATCTCTCATAAGATTAATATGGGAAGAAGTATATTAACCGGCAAATCGGTACAAAGCTTAAGTAATGAAGTAATATTACTTCTAAATAAACAGTATACCAAACCAAAGTAATCTCAAACGTTGCGTTAAGTGAAAAACCAATAACTATACTATAACAGTTGCCTGTGCTTCCAAAGCAGGCGTTTATATTTACAATTGTTCCTGTTCAAAAGAATAATTAATTTTTATATAACATTATTCCAGTTCCAGTTGTACAATTAACATTAATATTCAAAAAGAATAATTTTTGTATAACATTATTCATATAATAAATAATAAAGTTTGTCGAATTTCTAGATTATTACGTAAAGTAAAGTAGACGGAAAAATGTAATATGCACCTCGGCAAAAAAAATGCATATTATATAAGGTAAAACAAAAATATGCAATTTTTTGTCCTAGGTACATAAATAACTATTTTTAACCGTATATTTTCTAGATGTAACACAAACTTACATTTTTTAAATGGAACCCATATTTGATATTTACTTTAGAAGAATACTTATTTTTTTCTCTTTTAATTGGTGTAAAGGTTATTGTATTTTAAATTTGTTTTACTATTCAAATCTTAGAGTTTTCTATATTTTCTAGAAATCTATTTTTTGCCAATTCTTTCATTAGATTTCAAAATAGTATTTTATTTAACTTACGTAACTTATTCCATACCTACCTTGTTTCATAATTTAATTTTAATTCTGTTTTTAAGTTAACGTAGTAGGTATACCAGGTATGATCTAAATGATTATTTAAAACACAACCCTTATATCAATCGAAAGAGACAAAAATAAGTACCTTCTTAAAGTAAAAATCAATTATGCGTTCCATTTAAAAAAAATATGTAAGTTTGTGTTATATCTCGAAAATTTAGGGATAAAAAAATATTTTCGTACGCCACTGTATAGCCAATAAAAATATCAAACTTTTTTATTTGAAACATTTTTCATGGTTGCTGATAGTTTAGAAGTAATTTCAAAATGACAAAATCGACCAAATGCAGTTTTCCGCTATTATCGGAAATGACATTTTATATTTAAATGGTACACTTATACACATAGAGTTAAGAATATATATATATATATATATATATATATATATATATATATATATATATATATATATATATATATATATATATATATATATATATATATATATATATATATATATATATATATATATATATATATATATATATATATATATATATATATATATATATATATATATATATATATATATATATATATATATATATATATATATATATATATATATATATATATATATATATATATATATATATATATATATATATATATATATATATATATATATATATATATATATATATATATATATATATATATATATATATATATATATATATATATATATATATATATATATATATATATATATATATATATATATATATATATATATATATATATATATATACAGGCTGATTCATCGGTGTGTCCTCTCTTTATAACTCTTTTATTTTAAGTCAGATAGAAAAACTCTTCAAATATAATTTATATAATATATTATTGTCTATCTACATACTATATGCATTTGTATACAGGGTGCTCCGTTGAAGCGCAACAATATATAACTTTATATTTTTTAATGGAACAGCCTATATATATTTATTTATTTTGATAGTAAATTAGATTCCCTTTAAAAAACTATTAAGTAATAAGGGGTCTAAAATTATAAATTAAGAAGTTATTTACGTTCATAAAAAATAGTAGTTCATAGTGGAAAAAACCATAATTTAATACAAAATTTTGATTCTTTTTTATTAATACTTATTTTAAACATTACACTAATTATAAAGAGGCTATTAAAATTTAGTGAGAGACTAAATAATGCAAAATTATAATAAATGCTCGAAAACTTGTCGTTCAACTTCCATACATTTTTCTATTCTTTATCATTCAACGAATAAAGGTAAATAACTTCTTAATTTATAATTTTAGACCCCTTATTATTTAATATTTTTTTAAAGAAAATCTAATTTACTATCAAAATAAATAAAGATATATAGGGTGTTCCATTAAGAAATATAAAGTTACATATTGTTGCGCTTCAACGGAGCACCCTGTATACAAGTGCTTATAGTACGTAGATAGACAATAATATATCATATAAATTTTATCTGAAGAGTTTTTCTATCTGACTCAAAATAAAAGAGTTATAAAGAGAGGACAGACCGATGAATCACCCTGTGATAGCCTACTTCAATATTGTAGAATTATTTCTGATTTTTAATATCATTTTTCTCGAAATAATTGTTATACAACCCCATATCATATTTATATCGTTGAAATCAGAAAAAAACTCTCTATCTAATGGACAAAAAATTTATATAGGTTGCCATTTAAAAAAATATAATTTTATTCTACCGTTTGAGGACCACTGGTTGAATTTTTTATTTATTATTCCTCATAAATTAAGCCCTTTTTCCTGGTATTTTTTTGTATATAACATTTTTCTCTAGTCATTAGTTCGCCCAAAAAAGCGCTGGTTGTTTTAAAGGAAACACCCTGTATATATATACAGTCTGTCACAATGAAAATCGTACACTCCCATTTTCGTACAGTTTTTATTGAAAACAATATTTTCTTAGTACAATAATATAAAAAATCATTCTAAATGTAACATAAATTAAATATGAAAGCAAAAACAATATAAATATAACTTTTCATGACGTAATTTCAGCATAAACAACAAATATTTTTAAATAACAGGGTCACACTATAAATTGTACAACTTATAAATTTATAATATTTTGTAGGGTATCCTTTATTTTTAATTACAGCTTGTAATCTTCTACGGATTGACTGAATTAAATTTTTAATGTAATTTTGGTCATTTTTCCCCATTCCTCTTTAAGAGCACTCTTTAAAACTTCTTTGTTTGAAATTTCATGTTTACAAATTTTATGATCTAATTCATCCCATAAATTTTCTATTATATTTAAGTCTGGAGTCTGTGGAGGTGTTTCAATTACTCTCGGACAGTTATAAAGGGTCAATTTCTTAGCAATCTTCGCAGTATGTTTCGGATCATTATCGGCATACAATTTAAATGAATTTAAAATACCCATTTTTTCAGCACTTGTTTTCAAATTATTTTTTAAAATATTTAAGTAAACCCATTTATTCATTATTTCATCTATAAAAACTAAATTTCCTACTCCACAAGCAGATACACATCCCTAAACCATTTGTTATCCTCCACCTTGTTTCACAATAGCACGCAGATTTTGGGTTTTAGCTCTTCATTCGATTTTCGTCAAATTCTAATTTTGCCATCCGAACCAAAAATATTAAATTTTAACTCATCTGTGAAAATTACATCTTTCCAGGACTCTAAACTTACATTCACATACTTTTTTGCGAACTCTAATCTCTTCCTACTATTTCTTATGTTAATATAAGGCATATTGCGAGCAATTCTACCGTGGTAATTATGCTTTCTTAATACTCTTCGAACTGTTTCAGCACAAACTTTTATATTTAAATACTTTTCTAAATTAGATACTATTTTTGGGGCACTAATTTTGGGATCATTTTTAATTTGACGTAAAATCCAATTTTCATCGCGCTCAGTTAATTTGCGTTTTGAACTTATTCTAACTTTATTTCCTATGCGATTTTATATTTTATACCTATTTATGATGTACTGGATAGTTTAACGAGGTCTGTTTAAAATTTCAGAGATTTCTGTATAAGATTTTCCATTTTTAAAGTGACAAATGAGTAGTTCACGTTCTTCTTTTGTAGTTTGCCTAATTTTTCTTTGAAAGACTGAATACAACTATTTATCTTCAGTGTTAACATTGCTATTATATTAGATAATATGTGACTTGAAATTAAATGTTAACATAATGAATTATATTATTAAATTTTTAAATAAATATGATGTGTACGATTTTTAATGTGACCTTCTCTTTTTAGTTTCATCAAAATATAATTTAATTTTGAACTTAGAAATTAAAGTATATTTTTCAATTTTATAAATTATGAAAAAATAATTGTTTTGATTTCATAAATGCTATACTATATCAAGTATGCATTATGTTTTATACCAGAAATGATTGAAAACACAACCATTTGATAAGTGTACGATTTTCAATGTGAGAGACTGTACATAGAGACAGGGTAAAGTATGATAGTGCAGCCCCATTTTAGCGCGTTATTCAAATGTTTCCATTTTACACCTATTTGTAAAATAAAGTTATACTGGAGTAATAAAACAATAGTAATAGTGTAATTTACTTGAATAAATCCAACGTAGTAAACAAATAATATCTACCGTAATACAATGTTTTTATTTATACAAGATAATTCCGTAACTAAAATAAAATAGGTACATAATTATTTTTAAAATTTAAATACAATAAATATAAATATCTGAAACTAATAATCTTCGAACAGAATTAGTTTGTTATATTGTTGTCGTCGACTTTGTGATGAATCTTTTATATTTTTTGCAATGTAGTATAGTCGTATGGAAATATATTTTTCTGAAATAGCTTTAATCAAATAAATAATATGGTTTTAAAAATATCCTTTCGCTTGTTACATATTAGCTTACATGAAAAAAGTTTTAAAACATACCGTGTGTGTAGACCTTAAAATAGTAGGAATAGCATATTATCGTAATCGTACATAAACTAAGGAAGTACGATCGAAACTATGTTCTGAAAAATGTTCTAAACATAAAACGCTTCCTCTTGACGGATTCCATCCAATTCTTTGTATCGCTTTTAACCAAGCATTTCTTTTTTTCAAGTTGTTCGGATATTAAGATTTGTATTAAGATACAAAAATTGAAAATAACGAAACTACTTATTTCGAAAGAACACTTTATTATGAAAATACTTACGCATGAAAGGTTATTTTTCTTTTCCTTTCAATAACTTTTTGCGCAGCTGATTTTCTCCCAGTACGATTAATGCAGCCCAACACAGAGCACGATGGCATATTTATAAATAAAATTTAATAAATATACACAGAAAGTTCAAACCAATTTGAAATAGCACCCGTTAACGCAAGCAAAAGCAAACAACGAATCAGAAATGGGGCTGTACGAAATGGCGGACCATATCTCCGCACGGCTTCAAGATTTCAGGCTTACGCTCCCTCTAGTAAATATTCTTAACTCTATGCCTATACATATATTTTTATATATTTGGAATCTACGAAATTACGAATTCAACGATATGCTTGAAGTGCATTTTTATTGAAAAAATAAATTACAAAAACGTAAGAGAAAATTATGAATAATTAACCTAAGCCATGATATCAGGCAGGCTGTGAAAACAGTTGAGATAATATTGAGTACCTAATATTTAAGTTAACTGATTATAGTTATTTATCCACAATTGTCAAATAATATACCTATAATTGAACCGAGTTTTTTTCAATTAATGACCTTCGTTACTGTTGCTAATTTAATAATATGGCCAATTCGATGGAATAATATTATTCAATCGTTGTCAAATCCAAATCCTACCTTTCAAAGAGTACAAACAAAATTACTTTTAGTAAGTAATTCTTTCCACATAAAACGCCGAAATTACACTAGTTTTGTCATTTTCCATACTTTTGTTTTCTTTTTAAACTTAAACTGTACCTGAATAGTCGGTTTTAAGATTTTATGTTAAATGTCAAATGACTTCATAATTTTGTTTCAATACCAACGATAACTAAATTTGTCTATGTAAACAAAAAAATGTTTGCATTTGTCAATGAAAACAAATATACTTTTTCTACTCCTGCTCTGAAAATACAATTTTCTGGTTTGTTTTTCATGTTGAAAGTAACTCTTTGCAGCACTAGTGCTGCAAAATTTTGCAGCACGCTTCGGTATCCTAGCAACGAATTTTACTTACAAATGTTGTATAGAATGTTTGTTGTTGTCATAGATATACGCATCACAAATACAAAAATTGAAAATAAATGTCAAATTACTTTTAAAAAATAATTCTTTATTTCCTTATTTTTTTATCTTGCAGGAGTAGAAAAAAATAGTGTGTATAACACGTGTTGAAAGTCCTTTGTCGAATACAAACGATTGAAACCTTCGCTTCGCTCAGGCTGCAACTTTCGTTTTGTTTCGACAAAGATAGACTTTCAGCACTTGATATACAAATAACTATTTCAATTCAAATATGTATGTCACTGATGTTATTATTTGACAATTGTGGATAAAGTATAATATTCTATTCGCATGTAATGGCTATTACTCATTCGAATGGTTTACATCACTTGCCTTCCGGCTCGTGATGAAAACTTCATTCTCATGAGTAATATCATACATTACATGCTTATTGAATAATATAGTATTATCTATAAAAATGTAAAAGACCCGAATATTAAAAATTACAACAAAACATGAATAAACATCACTTAATTCTGAATTTATATCCCTATCTAACCAACGCCATTTTCTTACGTGAAATGAAGTATAGTTACAATATTTCTGACCATATCAATTTTTAGGTTAGTAACGTTTGACATATATACAGGGTAAGTCCCCCCCTTTAACTATTTTATGGCAGATGTAGATATATTTTATATAGTCAGGTTTACAAGATACGACTATCAACTTTTATTTTTTAAATAGCAACCTATAATTATTTTACTAAAATATAAACCGCCATATTTTTCTGTTTTCAACGATGTATTAGTCTTTATTAATGTATTTGAAAAAATCTGAGATAAATAAGATAATTAAGTTATATGGAAAATAATTTCTATTCAAATATTATAAGGGTCTATATGAAAATAAACAAAATATAGCAATGTTAATAACAACAAAGTATACATTTGTTTTTCTATTTCGGTGTTCTTATGTTTCTATAAACGCACTGTTTTGTACTACAAACACGACGTTTAGAACAGTGCTTCTCAAACTATGTAATGTAGCGGACCGGCATTTTTTTGTCCCAATGTGTTGCGGACCGGTATCATATTCAGTTGCAGTGAAATTTAATGTATCTAGGTCTAAGGACTTTTTGGTAACATTTATATAAAACTAACCCAATTTTTATGCAGTTCGTAATGGATAATAAGAGATTAAATTGGGTTTTTCAAGTTAATAATAAATCAAAAAATGACAGCAAAATTAGTATTTTATTCATAAATGTCAAAATAATAATATTATTAACAAAAACTTAATGGGAAAGATGAGCCTGCTTATTTTTGACCAGTTTTTCTATTCGTGGTTGAATTGATGATAGCGCCACGCGAAATGGATCATGAATGCTCATACACTTCAATTTTAAAGTTTCTGATACTACGCTTGTAAGAAAAGTTAGGTTATGAAAAAAAAATAGGATATGCAATCCGCACTAAACACTTAAAATGTAGGTCCTACATACCTACATTACCGCCATCTATCCCGCTGGCCATGGAACTAAATATACAGGGCCAGCCTTAGCAAAACTGGCGCCCGGGCGAAATTTTTTCGGCGCTCGCAAAAAAAAAAATTAATTACTCTTAATATATAATTATTCATTTTTACGAGATTCTGTAATACAAAATCTCGTAAAAGTTCTAGACTTATTTTAACATTGTTCCATCAAACCCGAGATCAAACCTATAAATATAATCTTTGCGTTTCAACGGTAAAGTGGCGAACCGGCAGCCTTTTGCTCACGGACCGGCACCGGTCCGCGGACCACCACTTTGAGAAGCGCTGGTTTAGAAGATCTATAAGCGTACTTTCATGTTCTAGAGTTGGTAGTCATGCTTTCATAACTGACAGATGACAGGTAACCTCAAAATGGTAAGTTGTTGATAATATTTCAACATATTACTTTTAATTATGGATTTTTATATTTTCTTTAGGGGATAGGACTAGAAAGAAATATATTAATTTCACAACCAGAATAAGACCTTGAATCATAAATACAATACACCTTGCAATACACTAATTAATCAATAGTTAACAAAATATGAAATTTCAATTGTTAGCGAGAAGCGTTACCAACATAAACATAACTAACAAAAAAATACCTAGTCATAATTTGACGTCGCAATTTAAATAAATTTAATCGTAAAATTACCTCAATAGAAAAAATAGTATAAAAACACGTATCATAAGGCCTGTTGACGCACACGTCCTTTGTAAAACTCGCCTAGCGGCTCGTTTTCCAAACTTGGACTCGTACGTTAACAGATTGCCTTATGATACTTGTGTTTTAATTATTTACTTATTTATCTATTTATTTATTTTCATATAGCCACATACAATATTTGAATAAAAATTATTTCTCATATATCTCAGTTTTCTATTTTTCTCGAATTTTTTCAAATAAATTAATAAAAACTAATACATTGTTGAAAAGAAAAAAAAAATATGGCGGTTTATATTTTAGTAAAATAATTATAGGTTGCTATTTAAAAATAAAAGTTGATCTTGTAAACCTGACTTTATAAAAAATATCTACATCTGCCATAAAATAGTACATTTAAAATAATAAAACTTTTTTATGAGCCATTTTTTAATACTTATAATAAAAAAGTTAAAGGGGGAGGGCGTCTTCCCAGACTCACCCTGTATTTTAATAATTGTTTAGCAATGGTATGTGGTATCTATGATTACACACAAAAATGGTTTATTAATTTTAAAAATCATACATAATAGTGGTCATTAATAAATGATTTTATATGCATTAACATAACCAGAACATAAAGGAACGGTGAACGGAAATAGCTATTTGTGTATTAAGAGCGCAAAATAGGACATTGTCTCGAAATCGACAATGTCCATTTGCGCACGAAACACACACAAGATTTTTTCTACAGTCGTCACAGTGGGGTCCTCCACCATAACAAAAAATAATAAAATGTACACTTTGTACTTACAACTACTACTCAATTAATAAGGATTAATATAAAGAAAAAACGTCTTTTATATTTAATTTTAATTTATCGTTATTTCCCATTCTTCTTGACCTATTGCTTCAATCTAATCTAAACATTTTATACTTTCGTTTTTGTAAATGAATGCCTTATTTTATATTCACAATAGTGCGGCATTTTTTTTTTTTGTTATGTAATATACCGACAGAGCAGTTTTATGTCAGATTGATTTGTAAAGGTGGTAAATGTGTCACTACAGTGCCATTATTTCCTGACTAAACGTTTCCATTAAATATGTAGACAAGTCACATTTCTCAACATTGTATAGTTAGAAATTTGGACAGCGAGCTTTTTTTGTACTTTGTCGCGCTAGAGCGGCAAAGTGACATTTTGCGTTGACAAAAGAAAGCGCAAATGGCTACTTTCTATGTAGACTGTAGAAAAAAGTTATTTTTGTAAGATTCTATTTTGATCAATTTGTTATCACAGCCTACCTGATTGGCTTACCAAGTTAATTATTTATAATTTTCTTTTACGTTTTTGTAATTTATTTTTCAATAAAAATTCATATCAAGCATATCGTTGAATTCGTAATTTTACGAAGATTCCAAATATATAAAAAATTAGTGTCGCATTTAAAATATGAAAGTTAATGTCACTCTACCAAATACCATGATTTGTAAACCCCTAGTTAATAATAATAATAATAAATCTTTATTACCCAACAGGATAAACCCAATTACAGAGTAATAGTACAAGTAAAATATATATAAAGAGATCTAATACAAAGAAAGAAAAAAAAAACAAATCAAATTAATAAATTTCTTAACTTACTTTTTAATAAATTCAAATTATCATCAAAATCTAACTCAGAGCACATTGAATTATAAATGCGACACATAGCATTAACTGGTGAGTTGTAATGATAATTTGCCCGGGAAAAATTAAAAAGAAATGTTTTGTTATTTCGAGTACTACAAACATTAACATAAAAATTTAATTTAGAAAGCAATTCACTATCGTCAAGTTGATAATTAATAATTTTGTACAAAAATACAATTTGTTGTTTAATATGCTTAATCAATAATGGTTCTAGAGTGAAGGTACTAAGAAGTTATATAATCGGTATTTGGCCAAAAATTAAACAAACGATAACAAACAGTTTTACAAAATCTCTTTTGAATACCTTCTATTGCATTAATTAAATACTGTTGTGTGGGAAACCAAATAATAGAGCCATAGTACAATTTACTGAGAACTAGAGATTCAAATAGTGTTTTATAGGAAAGAAGATTTTTAAATTCAGATGTGGAGCGAAAAATAAAACCTAACATTTTGTAACAGGATGCAATAATAATTTCAGCATGGTAAATTAAAGTTAGTTTAGAATATAGGAATAGACCTAAGTCTTTTATCATAACAACTCGATTTAAGATTTCATTGTTTATTTTGTAATCGTAGCTAATTGTAACAGTTTTCTTACTATAACTAATTACTTGACATTTGCCAATATTAAAATTTAATTGGTTGTTTTTCGACCAATTGGAGTTTGAAAGTAAATCTTCTTGTAAGGGACAACAGTCATCAATGTCGGTGATGGTACGAAATAATTTAAAATCGTCTGCATACATGACAGCATGTTTAACAACACATGTTAAATCATTAATAAATAAGTTAAATAATAAAGGGCCCAGAATTGAGCCCTGAGGAACTCCTGAAAAGGCTATGAAATTTCCAGATGTAAATCCATTACAATCAACATATTGCACCCTGTTGCTCAAATATGATCCGAGTAATAGGTGTAAGTTATCAGAGAAACCAATTGCTTTTAATTTTTCTAATAGTAATACATGAGAAACAGAATCGAATGCCTTCGAAAAATCAGTATAAATCACATCAACTTGTTTCCTGTTGTTGAAGGCATCATAAATAAATTGAGTGAAACTAGTCAAATTTGTGGCAGTTGATCTATGAGGTATGAAGCCATGCTGACAAGGACTGTCATAATTCTTTGTTTGAAGTTGAATATGTTTGGAAAGAGTATATTCGAATAGGTCGATAATTGCTAATTTGAGTTTTGTCTCCAGATTTAAACAATGGGAATATTTTGAAATTTTCCACTTATCTGGAACTGAATTTGTGTTTCGACATAAATTAAATAAAACATGTAAGGGACTAGCTAAAATATCAGAACAACCTTTAAAAATGTAGATTGGTATATTATCTGGCCCTACCGAAACAGTGTTATTTTGTGGCTTAGTTATCAATAAAATTAAAATATAATTATAAATAAAAGTTATTTTCAGTGGCCCGTTTTTCAATATAAGCCTGTAAATATTCCACCTACAAAACTATTATACTAAGGGGCAGTGTCGGAAATAGACTAATTTGATTTAATGTGAAATATTTTAAGTGACAGAAAAAAAAAACACTGCATTGACATTCCACCATATTCGCACTTATCCAAATAATTTTTGTCTCTTTACTACTGAGACTGTCCCTTAAATTTTACGAATTTTCTAGCATCAACAGTTAGCATTTACATAATTCATTAAATTAAAATTCTACGCACCTGTATCGATAAAAATAATATATTGTGAAGACCATGGAATATATTTCAATTTGTCGAAGCAGTCCAAGTGTAACCTAAAAATATATAAATGCAAAAAAAATATCTAATTGTAAAACACAAGATTTTAATACTCATTTATGGCCAGTTGCACACCTTATAGTGTAACTACAGGTTAACAGAAAAAATGCGTATCGAAATTTTGACAGTAATACTTAACAACTCATTTGACATTTCATTTCGATACGATATTGTCAATTTAACCAATGGTTAACAATTTAACTATAAGCTGTGCAACTGGCCATTAAACTTTAATTTTGTATAATGTTGAATAAAATGAAACAGTGTATGTACAAACAAGACATATAATACAATTCAGAATATTGGCATTATTTACTTACCTCTATTCTATAATAAAATATTCTGTACATACACTCATCGATTTCGTTTCAGTAGATTATAAACAAACAAGTAAACAAAATACAACATTTGTTTCACAAACAAAATCCTACGATTTTCATTTTATAACCCACAGCACGCTCTGTCACACACAACCACAACTACTTACTTCATTGTAAGTAAGTGTTGCCAACCATATACAATGAAATTGTATTTCAAGTGTTAATGAGATTAAATAATAACTTACAAAACGAAACATCTAAATTAAATATATAAATAAAACAATATTTGGATAAAATTGTTTCAATTTTTATTAGAGAGCGGCGTTTCGACAGCGAATTTCTCCCTTCATAGATTAATAACAAGATCACAAATACATTTGTGGCAGTGTTGCCAACAGTTCTTAAACTGTTTCCCACTAGTTAGGACAGTAGGGCGCGAGCAGTTATGTGATGTGACTTTGCTGCCATTGCAAGCCGATGTCCGTGTCAGAATGATAGCTATTAATTATATCCATAACTGACAAATATCATATATCTTCATTCAATATTTTATGATTTGTTGCTATTGTACGATTTATTTTCCTCGGCAACTGAATTCGACACTCCTGATAACAAATAAACCACATGAAATAAGAAAATCATGAAATTTTGAATGACAAATTATGACATTTGTCAGTTATAGACATTAATAGCTAATAGTTGTCATTCGGACACGGGTCCCTATCTGCTTGCAAAGATCAGCAAAGTCACGTGACTACTCGCGCTGTATAGCTGTGATTGTATATTTTTTTATTTTAATAATTGCTTGAGAGCAAATTTTGAAGCGCTAAATAGAAGAGATAATATATTTATTAAAGAAGGGAAAATATAATGTACACATTTACAGATTAATAAAATAAACGTAAATGAATATGTATGCGTAACGCCGCAAGTCGCACTTAGAGTCTAACTGACAGTTAATAGGATTTCTTGTGACTTGTGACTGAAGTTTGAAGTGAAGTTCTTACGCGAAGAGCGAAGGGGGGAAATTTGTGGAATCAAACATAGATGGCGCGAGAAGTACGATTCTTATAGGGTACCTTTATATACAGGTATGGCCATGGGACAAGATCGCCGCCATAAGCGGGCCAATGTCAAACATACTGAGTATTCATTTCCCTATTTATTTGTAAGAAATGTGATATTATATTATACAGGAATATTAAATAATCACACTATGAATCTATAAAGGTAATAAAAATTCATTTATTTAAGAGATACATAATTATTATTATGACATGGATTTAGAGGTTTTGTAGAATAAAGGATATAGGTTGTTATTATCACATCTAATTTAATAACTGTAGGTAGTTATTATTTACATAATAAATATATATTACAAACTTACCTATTATAGTAATTAACGTATCAAGGGTGTTATTAGGACAATAACGCCTGAGGTCAACAGTGTGCTTTCCGAGGGCCTCTGGCCCGAGGTGTGTACGTTGACCGAAGGCATTATTGTCCGTTTAACGCCCGTGGTACGTTCAACGGTTAATGTCCGACCGATATATTATTTTATTAAAGATTTTTGTCCTATCATTGTGATTTTTGTTAGAGATATTAATCTATTTGCTTGCAAACGCTGTAACTAGGTAACGCGATATTATTGTTTGTATCCTCCCCAGAGTTTTTGTATTCTGTACCCAATAGCAACAACGTCAAATTTATAACACACCCTAGGGTGTTATTTGGTATATAACAACCCTGAAAGCAGGGTTGTTATGATAACAATAACGTAACGGTCGGACATTAAAAATTTAAATGTTTGTGCTTAATATTGGTAATTTTTATTTGTTTTCAATATTGCCAGTCATCGTAGTCAGTATCTCAAGAAAATACACAAATAAATAAAATAAAAGTCTTACTTACACTTTAAATAAATATTAGAAGTATATTTAAATGTGTTTTGCATTAAAATAAAACAAATAGCCTCGAAAATACATAATAATTTGCGCAAAAACAACGAATTTGACAGCGGCTCGCAAATGGCGGACGAAACGCGAGCCACGTCATGGCCATACCCTGAGTATATAGGTACCCTAGATTTTTATAGGGTACCTTTATATACAGGGAATGGCCATGGGCAAGATCGCCGCCATAAGCGAGCCAATGTCAAACATACTGATAATTCATTTCCCTATTTATTTGTAAGAAATGTGATATTATATTATACAGGAATATTAAATAATCCACTATGAATCTATAAAGGTAATAAAAATTCATTTATTTCAGAGATACACAATTATTATTATGACAGATTTGGAGGTTTTGTATAGCATATGATATAGGTTGTTATTATCACATCAAATTTAATAACTGTGGTTATTATTTACATAATAAGTATATATTTTAAACTTACCTTTTAAAAAATTAAATGTTTGTGCTTAATATTGGTCATTTTTATGTGTTTTCAATATTGCCAGTCATCGTACTCAGTATCTCAAGAAAATATACAAATAAATAAAATAAAAGTATTTCTTACACTTTAAATAAATATTAGAAGTATATTTAAATGTGTTTTGCATTAAAATAAAGCAAGTAATCACGAAAATACATAATAATTTGCGCAACAACAACGGATATGACAGTGGA
Source organism: Harpalus rufipes (assembly GCA_951394225.1). Lineage (NCBI taxonomy): Eukaryota > Metazoa > Arthropoda > Insecta > Coleoptera > Carabidae > Harpalus > Harpalus rufipes. The sequence goes on from OX596285.1 coordinate 31,697,305, forward strand.
CCTCGAATGGCGGACGAAACGCGAGCCACGTCATGGCCATACCCTGAGTATATAGGTACCCTAGATTCTTATGGGGTACCTCTATATACAGGATATGGCCATAGTGTGGCTCGGGTTTCGTCCGCCATTAGCGGGCCACTGTCATATTCGTTGTTGTTGCGCAAATTATTATGTATTTTCGTAGCTATTTGTTTTACTTTAATGCAAAACACAATTAAATATACTTCTAATATTTATTTAAAGTATAAGTAATACTTTTATTTTATCTATTTGTGTATTTTCTTAAGATACTGATTACGATGACTGGCAAAATTGAAAACACATAAAAATTACTAATATTAAGCACAAACATTTAAATTTTTAAAAGGCAAGTTTAGAATATATACTTATTATGTAAATAATAACTACAGTTATTAAATTTGATGTGATAATAACAACCTATATCCTATGCGTTACATAACCTCTAAATCTATGTCATAATAATAATTGTGTATCTCTAAAATAAATCAATTTTTATTACCTTTATAGATTCATAGTGTGATTATTTAATATTCCGGTATAATTAAATTCACATTTCTTACAAATAAATAGGGAAATGAATTATCAGTATGTTTGACATTGGCCCGCTTATGGCGGCGATCTTGCCCCATGGCCATACCCTGTATATAAAGGTACCCTAGATTCTTATTGGCAAGTATTGCTAAGCGATATGACATCTGGTGGCAAAATAATGAACTACAGGTTGACTTTGTATTAAAGTAGTAATATTATAAATTTATTAAATATTATACGTATTTGTGTATCTAAATTGACATATATATTGTAATATGAGTAACAAATATTGCTGCTTACTTGAGTGCACATTGTCCCGTTAGAAAGGCAATAAATTATGTTGTCACGAATTCCCGCGTAAACGAAAAGTTCGTATTTACATTAAAAATATGCTTGACAAGATGAAAAAAGATAATAATACAGTGCGTGCATCAGAAAATTATAAATTAATATATCCATCTTGTATACTTTGAAGATTTATTCATTATATTTCAAAGAAAACTTTGTTTCAAAACGAGGTTAGTTTTATAAATGTTCTCAAAAATATCATTTAAGTTATCTTCACTTCCACGAATACATCCTATACTAATGTTCACAAGTGAATACGAAATATAATCATGAAATATTGTTATTTTATTTATTTCTTTGAAGATATCATCTAAAACAGAAACAATTTACGTTAAAATTTTATAAAAATGTATTAGGAATTTACATTAATTTACCCTAAATTGATAATATAAAACCTACTATAAAATAATATAAAAAGAAAATTAAATATAATACAGTACTCTGAGAAATACACAATTCTGTAAGTTATGTGTTTGCCCATTTGACAGTTGGTTAACCTCATATCTCATTCAACCTGTAGTTCAAAACTTGCCACCCCAGCGCTGCGATCTTAAAAATACATGTCAATAGGGTACCTTTATATACAGGATATGGCCATGGGGCAAAATAGAAGTATATTTAAAAGTGTTTTGCACTAAAATAAAACAAATAGCCACGAAAATACATAATAATTTACGCAACAACAACGAATATGACAGTGGCCCGTAAATGGCGGACGAAACGCTAGCCACGTCATGGCCATACCAGGCGTATATAGGTACCCTATCATGACGTAGGGAACCTATATACATGTTACGTAAATAACTATTATTCTTACATTTGATTTTTGTAATCACGCTATTCCCATAAGCAAATTAACTAATTCATAAATTAAAATAAAATAAATAATAAAATTCATGGTATCACCATTGATTAAATAATACCTAATGGTACTTTTTAATCAATGGTATCACATTGCTGTGTAAAAACAATACAATAATTAATAAAATGTCACTATGTATTATCTTATTTCATTTATCCGCCTGCTTCAAAAATGTTATATTCTCTTTGCACGGTACTGTCTATTCAAGCTGATTTAAATTCGTATACATATTTTCTGTCAATTTTTTTTTTAATAAAAAATTCTGTTTTTAACATGGAATAATAATACCGCAGAGTTTATGGTGTTTGAAACTTATTTAAAATAACAAAGCCTTTTTGGTTGATCAATTTTCTTCTCTTCATACCATTTCATAAATGTGTCATAACCCAGGTGATTATTCGTGATGTTCCTCATTTTTTTAGTATAAAATAACACTTGATGCTTCTATTTTCCACTATATCTGTTTTTACATCGCTTGAAACCTTGTTTTTATTCCAAAATTCTATTAATTGATATAAAATTATTTGATTTCCTTGTTATTTACTATTCTACATAAAGAATTAGTTAAATATGTTAGATTACATATTTTGAAACTATTTTATTTTCATATTCTTTTATATTTAACAAGCCACTATTGCACAAGTGACGCATGCGCAGTGCACAAAATGTAGTTAACGTCAGATTTGAAAAGAGTTTGTGTCCCAAATTCACAGAACAGAAATTGTTTAGAATCACTAAAACCCAGTTTATACTTTGTATCATTTATTTAGAAAACCACGATGTATCACAACTATTTCAGAAATATTTTTTCATACAATTGTTTTTCTCTCATTTTCTCTTTATTTGTAAACAGAGAACGTATAAAATTACGGAGACGGAGTACAATACCAGTAAGTTGTTTTATAGGTACATCTGCTTACAGAAAATTTAGACAACATAGCAAAATGTTCATACCCCATACATTTTTGGTAACTCCCTTCTTCCTTGTGAATAAAAGTGAAGGGATGCATGAAAAAATATTTAGAAAGTCATTTTAATATTAATACATTTCTAACATTAGGGTTTTTCAGGAATAGCGATTTTCTCTGCATTTCAGGCATAAGAGGAGCAAGCTCTAATATTATGTTATGAGATGAGCAACTTGTTTAAAAAGATATGTTGTCCTAAAAAGAGAGACAAAGGGTCACTGAAATCTTTCAATTATCGTCTATTTATGTATAGTTTGGAACATAAAATTAATGAATTAAAGCAGTACTCGCGTCTAAACAATTTCTTAATTCACAATTACTACGTTAAACAAAATGAAAACATTAATAATATAATTAAATCTGGTTCGGAAATGGGAGTATCTAAAACTGATAATGATATAGACGCTGCTCATAGAATGCCTACAGTTATATCTAAAACACCTTTACTTATTGTAAAATTCAGATCGCGAATTTTAAAAGATAAAATTCTGGAAAAGAAGTAACATAACAATTAAATTTTATTATCCTTCGGACAGTGAATCTAAACTATACTTCAGCGAACACTTGACATTATAATAATGATATACTTTAGAAAACGCGTGAACACCTTCGCGACAAAGGCTACATGTACGTCTGGAGTAAGAACTGCAAAATCTTTGCCAGGAAGAGTTAAAATACTAGAATCATTTCAATATGCCGAGAAGAGGATTTATTGAAATATTAATGGATCCATTGCGTTTCGGACTATTGTTTATTTATTATTTGTTTAAATCCGTACAACTTTGTCCCATATCTCTGAATCACTTGTTTTAAACAGCAGTGTTGCCGATTAGAATTTTACCTTTGGACATATAAATGTGCCGTCATTGCACTCTTGTTTCTTTACTTTTAAAGATTTTGTACTTTGTGAAAATTTTGATATACTGGCTGTTACCGAGACATGGATAAGTGACACCTCCCCATTACACTTATTTCATATTGATGGTTACAACCTAATCAGTGCACATAGCACATAGCTCCAATAAACGTGGTGGAGGTGTTGCTCTCTATGTTTAAGAGTAACATACAGTATAAAATTTTGGATATTAAAAATTCAGAATTACTATATGAACATGTTGAACATTTGTGGATTCAAATCACTACTCATCATAGTAAAATTATTTGTGGAGTAATTTACAACCCAAAATCTGATTTTTTTAAAAAGAACTTAGTGTTTTGAATACCATAACTGCTGATTTTCTTACCGAGTGTGATTTCATGAAGTATGCAGGTGACATAAACGTTAATTTATTATTGAATGATGCCAAATCAGATTACGTAAAAAACATATTTACTGCATACGGCATGCATCAATTAATTACTAATTACACTCGCCCTGCATCTAAGTCTCTATTATATATTATAGTAATATCGGATAGATCCCTCTGTGATTTCTCTTTTATTATTGAATGTGGCAATTTTTCAGACAATAGTTGTGTGTTTTGTAAATTAAAACTTACTAAGCAGCCTTCAAGCAATAATATGGTAACATATAGGGTCATATTCATAGTCACTACTTAAAATTCGCTAAGATTATCCACTTGACTTCAAATATGTTTTCATATTCATAAAAGATTCTTAACTTTTTCTTCATTCAAGTAAATCTTAAGTCAGATTTAAGATTCCTATGAAGTGACTGCGTGGTGACAGCTGCCTGTTTGTTATTGTTATCGTCAATTATATTGTTGTCATCAACGATCACATCTCATAGTATCCAATAATGCATGCACCCCCAATGTTTTTATTTTATCTTCCGGTAAAATCCCCTGAATTCAGTTCGGATCTCATTAATATTAATAAATATCTTTATTGTAAATGGGTTTCTTTTGAACTTCAGATTCATTATTTATGTAACTACTTACATGATATTGAAAAATGATTTAAATTTAACTAACCTGAAAACTCTCTGTGGCATAGAACCTTAGAGATATCAAAAGCTTAGTGCTCGATGTGTCTGTGCGTGTGTGACGAAAGTTTCGGATCGCATAACTTTAATACCACGATTCCAAAAATTATAATTTTTTCGTATTTTTCAAGTTTACATCCAGAAGAACAAGTGATTAGATTTTGGTTATAATTGGTGAACAGGAAGTAGCTTCATTTGAAGATTTAACAGTTAAATATGATTTATTGACATTTAATGTTATTGTAACTTAAAGAATATATTATTCTCTATACGATTTGATTGTATTTTATACTTCATATTCAATAAATATAGAGTTAAAGAATTATAAAGAAATTAAATTTTATAAATCAGCCAGCTATGCTAACCATGAAAATTGTTAATATATTCAGATAATTCAAATTGACAGATGTCAGTATCAATAAAAAGTAAATGAATGTGGCAGAGATGAGGATATTGAAGTAGATATTGGGGAAGACACGGAAAGATACGGTAAGGAAATAACTCTAGTGTTACAAGTGTCTAGAAAGATACAAGAAAGATGATTACATTGATTTGAAAATGTTATGAGGAGAAATGTAGAATATATTGGAAGAAGAATGAATAGCTTATTAATAGATGGTTGAAGAAACAGAGGAAGACAAAAGATAAGATGGAAGGACTGTATTACGGAAGACTTGAGAGAAAAGAAATGAGAACGACACGCAAAACAGAAGTCAGTGGAAGAAGAAAATAAAAAATCTGATGTGGCCAACACAATACCTCCCGTTTAATTTAATTTTACTATTGTAAATACTTAAAATTTTAAATATCAAAAAAATGACTCCTGTGGTGCATTCTCCACACCAGCAGTAAGTGCTCGTGAGGTGACATCGTTACCGAAATCTGTGTACAAAACAGATTGGCAGACTCAGCAATGGGTAATATGCCGTGGTGATATACATATTTATTTTATTTATTTATATACTTACCTATATTCATTGCTGCGTGGAGATTGCAACACATAGGTCAATTTTACTTCAACTATAATTGAATTGAAAAATCTTATACTCGGTCTTGAAGAAAAACTCAGTAAACTTACATCTGATTTTCAACTAGCTAACAATAATACAAATTATCAAAACTCGGTTGATTTTGAAAATATTGTCTCTGAAATTTCCGAACGTAATAAACGAGCTTCTAATATACTAATATTTGGTCTACCTGAAAATCCAGCAGATGAAAAAGAGCAAGTTAAAGAAATAATTTCGAGTATATCCCCAAATGTAAATGTTCCGGTCAACTTAATTTCGGTTCGCCTTGGTAGAAAACTTGACAATAAAATCCGTCCACTAAAAATCTCTCTAAAAAACCGTAGTGATGTTATTGAAGTATTAAAACATTCAAAAAAACTTAAGGACTCTACCAACTTTAAGAAAGTCCGAATTTCCAGTGATATGACCGTAAAACAACGCGAACATTTAAAGTTGGTGCAACAAGAACTTGAAAAAAGGAAAATTAACGGGGAATCTAATATTACAATCAAATACAGAAATGGTGTACCGTCCATTGTGCCGCTGCAAAAAAACTTAAACAAGAATTAAATGAAATTATATATTATCAAAACGTGCGGGGTTTAAATACAAAATTATCAGAACTTTATATGAATGGTACGACCAGCATGTACAACGTCCTTGCTCTAACAGAAACTTGGCTTGCCGACAATGTCAACAACAGTGAAGTGTTTTGATTCTCGGTTCTCTGTGTTTCGCTGTGATCGCAACCCAGCTTTAACAGGCAAATCTAGAGGCGGCGGCGTACTTGTGGCGGTCAACAATCTTTTAAATCCATCTCAATACAATATTACTTGCAATTCTGTAAACGTCGAACAAATTTGTGTTAAATATTTTATTAACAGTACCGTGATCTACTTAATTGCAGTTTACATACCCCCTAACGCAACGTCTATGGACTTTGAGAATTTTTATGAAGCACTTATGTCCTTACCTTTTATGTTTAGCTCTACAGTTATTATAATAGGTGATTTCAACCTACCAGACTATTGTCATTATCACTTTACGGCTACTATGTGCAATAATAGCATTCTAAACTTAATAAATTCTATAAATTTGCTTAATATGAATCAATTTAACAGTGTTACAAACAAATATAACAGAATTCTTGATTTAGTTGTTTCAAACACACACTGTGTTGTTGATCAATGTATTGATGCTCTTCTGTCTGAGGATTTGCATCATCCCGCCTTACTAGTTCATTATAAAGTCTGTAATCATTTTAAAGAACTTAAATGCAAACCAGTATATGTGTATCAATATCATAAAGGCAATTACGATTTACTTTATGATTTAATTCAAAATGCAAATTGGGAAGCTGTAACGGATTGCATTGATGTTAATTTGGCTGTAGAAAATTTTTATGCTATACTTTATGATATACTTGACCAATGCATTCCGAAGACTCAAAAAAGGATTAATAAACATAAATACCCATGTTGGTTTAATGCGGAATTAATCAACTTAATTAAAATTAAGGATCATTATCACAAACTTTATAGAAAATATAAAACAATTTATTATTACAAAAAAATTTAAAGATACAAGGAAAAAGGTAAAACTTGCTTCAAAACATTTACATTTGAGGAATATTGAATCAGATCTTTCAGTAAACCCGAATAATTTCTGGTCTTATGTAAATAGTAAAAGAAACAGCAATGGTATCCCATTAACTTTAAATGATGACGATAAAACGTATACTGGTGGGGAAGAAATTGCTGAAGCTTTTGCTAGCTATTTTAAAAGTGTATATCACCGAAACGAACCAGAAAATATTTGTGCTTCTGACTCTAATCAATGCAACATGCAAATATGTATTAATTTAATAACATCGAAAGACATTTTAGAAGCGATTAATAAACAAAAAAATTCTAAATCCACTGGTCCAGATAATATACTTATATTTATAATTAAAGGTTGCTCAAATGCATTGATACATCCACTTCTTTATATATTTAATCAATCAATAAAATCTATGTCGTTTCCAAATTTATGGAAGGAGGCTAAAATCAGCCCCATATTTAAATCAGGTGATAAAAATTTACTTAATAATTACAGACCAATTTCATGTCTTAATTCGTTCTCTAAAATTTTCGAATGCATTTTATTTAGTAATATACAATATCAAACGATGAATTATATCACTCCATTACAGCATGGGTTTGTTCGTAACAGATCAACAATTACGAACTTACTTAGTTTTTCTTCATATGTTGATAATGCTCTTGAGGACAAACAGCAAGTAGACGTCATATACACGGACTTCTCAAAGGCGTTTGACACTGTCTCTCATCCAATATTAATAGGGAAATTACAATCAATTGGCTTTTCTACAAATTTACTTACATTAATGTCATCCTATTTACATAACCGAACACAATACGTTAAAGTCAATGGATTCTGTTCAAGTTCCTATATAGCATCTTCGGGAGTTCCTCAAGGCTCGGTCTTAGGGCCTTTGCTATTCATACTTTTTATCAACGATATAACTTTGTCCGTAAAATATTCGAAATGTCTACTTTTTGCTGACGATTTCAAAGTGTTCCACTGTATATCGTCTACTGCTGATTGTATCAAATTGCAGTCGGACATTAATAACGTTCTTCAATGGTCTTTTAAAAATAAATTGTATTTTAATGAAAATAAATGCCAAGTTATGAGTATTACTCGTAAAAAGAGTCAGTTGAATTTTAACTACAATATTAACGATGTATCTCTGCATCGAGTAACCTCAGTAAAAGATTTGGGGATATTGTTTCAAAACAATTTCATATTTAATTTACATATTGAAAAGATGGTATCTGAGGCCTCCAAAAGTATGGGTTTTATACTGCGTATCACATATAATTTTCGTAATAAGAATACTTTAAAATCTCTGTTTTCCGCAATTGTGCGCAGTAAACTCGAATATGGTTGCATAATTTGGAATCCATACCATGTGTATCAAATACAATTAATTGAGAATGTTCAAAAAAGATTTGCCAAAATATCTTACTACAAAATAAATCATGTATGGCCAAATTTGAATTATAAAGAGTTATTAACTGCTTTTAATTTAGAATCGTTACAAACTCGTCGCACTTGTCATCAAATTATGTTTTTGTACAAAATTATAAACAATCTAGTTGATGACACCACTCTCTTAGCAAGCTTAAATTTCTCTTTAAATCCATGTAATGTTCGAAATACATCAACATTCTTATGTAAGTTTGCTAGAACTGCTTCAAGTTATAATTCACCTCTTAATTCAATGTGTCGTGCATTTAACTTTGCAAGCGCTGAATTAGATTTTTCGGACACTCTGTATACATTTAAAAACAAACTTTATTCATTTATAAATAATTTGTAATATTATAATGGCTTTTTTCAGATTTTGTGTCTGTTTTTACTGTATAATTATTTCTCTTTGTCTAATATTAAGTATTATGTATGTACGTTGTTTATCTAGGTACAATAATATTTATAACATACTGGTATATATTTGCTACCTGTACCTCTCTTTGTTATATTTTATGTAAAATTATTCTGTTATTGGGATTCATCCTGTAGAATAATAAATCAATAAATAAATAAATAAATAAATAAATTTTGTGCCATTTCAAATTCTAAAATATTTGGCGTCGGTCATTTGTTTACATGTTCAAGATCTTCATTTAAATGTTAAATAATTTCATGCATATTTTTCCCTGATATATATATATATATATATATATATATATATATATATATATATATATATATATATATATATATATATATATATATATATATATATATAATTGTATCATCAGCAAAGAGATGAAACCGACATATTTTATAACTTTCTCAATGTCATTAATGTATAGACTGAACAATAGAGGTCCTAAGATACTTCCCTGAGCTATTAGACATTATTACATTTTACTCTCTGTTTTCTGTTTTTTAAATAAAATGTTAGCCAGTTTAGTACACTACTACCAATACCTATTTGTTTAAGCTTTAAAATCAATTTATTTCTATCAACAGCCGCGAAAGTTTATTAGCAAATTTATGAATGAACAGTCGCATATGTTATTTTATATTACTATATTTATTAAATGAGACGGATTTCACGATTTAAAAAAAACATTTTTTTTTTTAAATGACCCCATTGGGAATTGAAATTGGAAAGTGAAATTATGTTATTGTGAACGCGTGTATCCAGGTACATTTTCCAAGCTTTGACGCAAAGTAGAAATTCAAATATGAAATTGAAATTATTTCGTTGTGAACCCCGCTTTAAAGTATTTTTTTTGCAAATTCTTACATGTTCTGCTTTTTGGAAATCAGTAAACTGATGTGATACAAAACGACTGAAAACTTTTTTAAAATACTGATGATCATGTATGATTATATTAATACTACAATTGGAGCTCTATTACCGCATAAATGACTCTATTGTCTTCTTCAATTATTATTTGAACAGCAGCAATTTTCTTTTCAGGAACAACTGTAGGACACCCTGCTCCATTCTGGTGCTGAACAGAAATCCCTTCTTGTTCAGATTATTTTTACTTAACTTTCAGAACTTATTTTCAAATGACAGATAAAAAAACTGCTCAGCTAATAACTAATTAAATATTTAAGATTCCAAATTATTACAGACGAACGCATACAATAAAAGTTGGAGAACTACTGTCCTATCTCGTCTTATTACAATTTGAAACCCGGGGTTACATTCTATATTGTCTGCCCTCGAGTACCTAACAGAGTTAGATGAATAGCAAGGCAGACGTGAGAGGGTGATTCTCCGTATCTTATGCTATAATTAAACTCTAATTACTAGGGTAACAATCTACCGCTAACAAACTTCTAAATTGATGTATTGATACCATACATAACATTAAGATATTAGATTGTATCACGTATAGCATAGACTAAACGACTAGAGGAAATGGAGAAAAATAATCGCGGAAATTTAGATTAAGTGATGTTTCATTGTTCCAAGAACTAAAAATATACCAGACATAAATATTAACATTAAGGTAGTTGTCACTCGAGTGTCAACTTGTGTCAAAACTTGTTCTATGTTCAAAATAAAAATTAAGCTAATGTAGTTTATATTTGCAATAACTTACATTTTTTAACATTATATTATATACACAGATTGCATCAAAATAGTTAAAAGCTAATATCAAACACTGTAACAGATTAATTTTTTTTATTTTTCCGTAGAAAAGTTTCTTTTTAACTGTACCACTCGCACTAACATGTACACAAGTGTCGTATTTCAATGTACTCACACTACAGTATGAATGTTGGAGAATAACTGTGGCAACCTCGCACGTACACATTTATTGATACATTCGGGTATAAAAGTATTAAGATATTTTGAGATATAATACTAACTCTAAACTAAAAATGGAAACTGCAAAACAAATGGATGATTTTACGACTGACGTCACGCGATACCAGCGCCGTGTGGATAATATGAACTATCAGTACAAACAATATCACTACGAATCCCAGAGAATAGTTGTATTCGTACTATTGTTGTGTAACGTTAGCTTTATAGTACTTGCGTGTAATTATTTATCTAACAATGGTTATTTCTACGAAAAATGATGTGCCGGGTGCTAGATTCCGCTTACCGAAAGTAGGGGATCATTCTGTTTTGAAATTGAAACGATGGTTAGTATGACGAGGTTCAAAAAGAAGTGGTAACAAGGCTGATTTAATATCCAGGTAAATATCTTTTAATAATATTAAATAAAGTATTCATTACAATTATTAACTGCATGATCTTTTATTTTTATATTACAGGTGTACGAACTGCACCAATGCCGGATATGCGAATATTATCGATGTGTCAGTTGATAAAGGAAAATGGTATGAATTAAAATTTCAAAAAATCCCTGGCTCTTCTAGTTGTTTCTACTGCGGATAACAGTGAAATTTCTGCAGCTCAGTGGCTACCTTTTCCGTTTGTGGTTATTCCGAAGCATTTCAACAAAAGCCATATTTATTACTACATAGTTGAAAATGTTCAGCATACAAGTAAATTAAATACAAGCATCACTGTGCACAGTTTTATTATTGATTTGCCTAATCTATTTATTAGTTTCAAGCAAAATGTAGTAATTATGTTTACTTATTTGAATATAAGTGTCGAGCGCTCACCCACACATTACATTTAGTTAAATTCTCCGATGGTTTCGGAAACGAAATGAAAAACACACCTTTCATATAATATTTATGTTTATATCTTGAATCGCTATTAAATAAACCGTATGCGCACCTAATTTTTATCCAAGAAATAAATAAAATATATGATATTTACACAAAGATTAAATGCGACCAGGCTTTGTTTGTACTGATAGTTCATATTTTACCCGGTAGCGCCACCATCGATTTTATAAGTAAAATCATCCATTAATATATGTCTTTCTTAAAATTACAGAAGTAGTATTATACTGTTTAAATTTTTCATGCGTTTCACGTAAAATACCAATTTAAAAAATATTTCCTTCGAATGTACGTCTGAAATTTCTTTAACCAAAGATCACGTCTTATTCGCTAATACCAAGCGGGTGTTAACTGATACTCCAACTGGAACGCTTGCACATGGTTGTCAAGTATAATTCTACCTATTTATCGTATCTTCAGATTATAATTTTCTAGAGGCAATAAAATTAAATCTGGATGGTAAATATTTTTTAAATTTTTACATAAAATCCGTAATTAGTTTTCTATAACATACTAGTTTCTCGATTAAATGTCGGTATGGATATAAAAGTTATAATTTAAAATGTTGTGTTTATTTTGCCATTTCCTATTCTTTACGTGTTAAAAAGGCCAAATTTAATGGCAAATATCTCAGGTACCGCGTGGTCAATTGTTTTAAAACTTGGAGAGCAGGTAGATTATACTTCAGTTGAGATGTACTTATAATTTCAATTAATACTGGGTAAAATGGTTCCACGATATAACTACCTTAACCTACCAAAGCTAAGTGCCTTTTAACGTAATATTATTTATTAAAATAAATTTGTATAAAAAAAATCACTTGTGGGTTAATGCAAAAGCATTTAATTTCAAATATTTGATTGATTGTGTAATCTTCTGAAAATGTTATATTTTTGTATACAAATACCACCAAAGTCTAAATGTAATAGAATCTATAGAAATCCGCATAGTAACAAACTAGGAAAATCTGTTTTGGCCAGCACAATACCTCTCGCCACTTCCATTTTTGGTTGTATAAGTATTGTATTTAATATTTTTTGTATGTTCTAACTCTTCTAATTTTTCGAGATGTTTCCAATTTATTGTCGGGATTGACAGTATTTCTGAAGGATATATGTAATATACCCATAACTTTAAATATTTAACTATTAATACAATAAGAAATAATATATGTATCTATGTATATCCCAGAAAAAGTATTCAGTAATGTCTCTTCACACTGACATGTATCTGTCAGTTACAAACATTTTCATTTTTCAATTGGTTTCCATGGCATTATTTGGGCTGTGCGATTTATTACAACAGATTATTTTATAATATTATAGTTCTTTATCTCTAAATCTATAAAAGATATAATACCATATTTAACTGTATCATATAGAGAATTTAATCTCCTTCAATATTTGCAAGAATAAAAAAATTCAAAAAATAATATTTAGAAGATTTTTTTACGAATCTGCTACTTTCAGTTGTCCAATTCCTACCAAAACCTTTTCAACTCTTCCCATTAATGCCCGATTGAGAAATACGTATACGTAGTTAAAGAGATATTACGTCTTATAGTTTTTGAGAAATCGTATAGAGCAGTTAATTTCCATCGTGTAAACTTTTCCCCGATTTTGAACAATGATTGGTTGATGAAATAAATCCTATATTCCCCACACTGTTTTCATAAAAAAAAATAGAGTGTAGGTATTTCGTAAAAACAAGAAGTGGTATTTGAAGTTCTTCAATAAAAAATGTGAATATTTAAATGTCACTTTTCGACAATTACAAGTGTTATCTGCACTTTATATTTCTTCCGTATCTTTTACAGATTTGTGCCCAGTCTATTAACACTTTCTTAAAATTTAAATTTGGTTTTATTCAGTCAGTCAAATAAGTTGAAGTTGATTCCAATTGAATAATTTTTTAATTGCAATATAAAATTTAATTGAAATTAAGTTTAAATATTGTGTTGGTGGTGCAACTGGATATACGAGATAAGAATTATAAAGCAATTCAACTTTATTAATCTTGAAATCTGCTTTTAAAGAGCAATAATAAAGATTCAAATGAATATAATAAATGTAAATGTCAAGAATTTACAATACGGAAACTTTATTAGAAATACCTACATTACAAATTAAAATCTATAGATATGATGAGAAGAATGATTATCTGCCTACTAGGAAAGTTGCAAAATATAAATTAGAATGACGAGAGATTTAATTAATTAGTTATCCACATCAGATTTTTCTTATACACCATTTTTGTTTCTCAATTTCATATCATTTTAAAGCAAAGCATCATGATTTTCTCGTTTTTTGTTTATACGAAAAAAAAAATGATAAAATTATTACATGAGATCAAGGACAAAAAACAAGGAAATATTGCTTTAAAATAACTTAATATTTTCTACAAATCTAAAATAATTTATAAATTTTGCTAAATTTATTTCTATTTCAGTAACGGATTAAAAATGAATTTAAACAATTATTATTGTTCATACTTAAGATTTCGTGATTAACGTTTAATATTTAGTACCTATTTATAATACCAAGAGTAAAGTAACCTCCTGAAGATGATTTCGAGTTTTAATTAAATAGTATAGGGAAAAAAACATAAGAGCATCGTAGATTTCAAGTCTGGTCTCTTTCGCCTCAGTCGAAATGGCCAGTCCGCAAAATTCACCAGGAGTAAAGTAACCTTCTGAAGATGATTTTGAGTTTTAATTAAATAGTGTAGTAAAGAGAAACATAAGAGCAACGCAGATTTCAAGTCTGGTCTCTTTCGCTGAAGTCGAAATGGCCAGTCCGCAAAATTCACCAGGAGTAAAGTAACCTTCTGAAGATGATTTTGAGTTTTAATTAAATAGTGTTAGTAAAGAGAAACATAAGAGCAACGCAGATTTCAAGTCTGGGGCCTGTTTCATAAAAGTGTCTAATAATATTAGTTAATAATATTAGACTAATAAAATAATAATATTAAACTAATATTTTTTGTTTCATATATATTTAAACATTACTCATAAATTTATTAACTAATATTATTAGTGAATTCATATCTATGACAACCAAACATTTATTATTATACTGTATTAAAATTGTCACCAAATTTTGACATATACTTAATTCAATTACAATCTTTTGTGTTTTGATTTAAAAATGTCGAAAGCAGTTTGTAAAAGAGACGAGAAGAAAGTAAAAGTACATTTTTTTTAAGAAAAATATTAGAATATAAAAAATTCAGTTATTTGGACAATTTTCTGAATGAATTTCGAAAGATTCAAAAAGAAAACCATGGTGCGAAGTCAGAGACCACGCGGTGGCCATAGGACTCGTAGTCTTTTGGAGCATCAATTTTTATAAGGGTGCCGTCTACTCCTCGCAAACCAATGGCATCCCTGCTAATCTACTGAAGTCCCTAATAACTTTACCAATATCATCACCATCCGGTCAACATACATTATCTTTTAATAAAGTGTCGTTGATAGAATGCACCACTCTTTTTATGGTTCTACAAACTGTTCCATTAGATACGCCATGTATGTCTATACAATGATATTACATACCACTCCCTAGCCAATGTAACGTAATTAAAAGCTCTTCTTTGGGAGATAATGAATGGTTTCTCTTTGTTTTATATTCTAGTACATAATTTATTTTGACCAAGACGTACCCAAATTTTTCAAAATTAAGCCTAAACCTTTCGTTAAATTCATTTGTGTTATCCAAATTTTAATAAGAAAGTCTTTGCCGAAATATTCTAGGTCTTCTTACTATAATTTCTTCTGTATCAAACATTTTTATTTGTATCTCTAATTTCTACTACATTTACATACACAATATTCACTAATATATTGTTTTATTACTCTCAAGGCGCTAATATTATTAGTTTGTTTTTATTAAAATAATTTATTAGTCTTTTTATTTTATGAAACAAATTCCGCTTTTTACTAATAAAATTAGTTAATATTTTGTTGTTCTACACTAATAACTGATATTATAAGTTAATGTTTTTATGAAACAAAACATAATAATATTAACTAATATTATTAGACTTTCACTAATTTTATTAGTCTAATATTTTTTATGAAACAGGCCCCTGGTCTCTTTCGCTTCAGTCGAAATGGCCAGTCCGCAAAATTCACCAGGAGTAAAGTAACCTTCTGAAAATGATTTTGAGTTTTAATTAAATAGTGTAGTAAAGAGAAACATAAGAGCAACGCAGATTTCAAGTCTGGTCTCTTTCGCTGAAGTCGAAATGGCCAGTCCGCAAAATTCACCAGGAGTAAAGTAACCTTCTGAAAATGATTTCGAGTTTTAATTAAATAGTATAGGGAAGAGAAACATAAGAGCATCGTAGATTTCAAGTCTGGTCTCTTTCGCTTCAGTCAAAATGGCCAGTCCGCAAAATTCACCAAGAGTAAAGTAACTTTCTGAAGATGATTTTGAGTTTTAATTAAATAGTGTAGTAAAGAGAAACATAAGAGCAACGCAGATTTCAAGTCTGGTCTCTTTCGCTGAAGTCGAAATGGCCAGTCCGCAAAATTCACCAGGAGTAAAGTAACCTTCTGAAGATGATTTCGAGTTTTAATTAAATAGTATAGGGAAGAGAAACATAAGAGCATCGTAGATTTCAATTCTGGTCTCTTTCGCTTCAGTCAAAATGGCCAGTCCGCAAAATTCACCAAGAGTAAAGTAACTTTCTGAAGATGATTTTGAGTTTTAATTAAATAGTGTAGTAAAGAGAAACATAAGAGCAACGCAGATTTCAAGTCTGGTCTCTTTCGCTGAAGTCGAAATGGCCAGTCCGCAAAATTCACCAGGAGTAAAGTAACCTTCTGAAGATGATTTCGAGTTTTAATTAAATAGTATAGGGAAGAGAAACATAAGAGCATCGTAGATTTCAAGTCTTGTCTCTTTCGCTTCAGTCAAAATGGCCAGTCCGCAAAATTCACCAAGAGTAAAGTAACTTTCTGAAGATGATTTTGAGTTTTAATTAAATAGTATAGGGAAGAGAAACATAAAACCAACGTAGATTTCAAGTCTGGTCTCGTTCGCTTCTGTCGAAATGGCCAGTCCGCAAAATTCACCAAGAGTAAAGTAACCTTCTGAAGATGATTTTGAGTTTTAATTAAATAGTATAGGGAAGAGAAACATAAGAGCATCGTAGATTTCAAGTCTGGTCTCTTTAGCTTCAGTCGAAATGGCC
Source organism: Harpalus rufipes (assembly GCA_951394225.1). NCBI lineage: Eukaryota > Metazoa > Arthropoda > Insecta > Coleoptera > Carabidae > Harpalus > Harpalus rufipes. The sequence goes on from OX596285.1 coordinate 31,714,429, forward strand.
AGTCCGCAAAATTCACCAAGAGTAAAGTAACCTTCTGAAAATGATTTTGAGTTTTAATTAAATAGTATAGGGAAGAGAAACATAAAACCAACGTAGATTTCAAGTCTGGTCTCTTTCGCTTCTGTCAAAATGGTCAGTCCGCAAAATTCACCAAGAGTAAAGTAACCCTTTGAAGATGATTTTGAGTTTTAATTAAATAGTATAGGGAAAAGAAATATAAGAGCATCGTAGATTTCAAGTCTGGTCTCTTTCGCTTCAGTCGAAATGGCCAGTCCGCAAAATTCACTAAGAGTAAAGTAACCTTCTGAAGATGATTTTGAGTTTTAATTAAATAGTATAGGGAAGAGAAACATAAGAGCATCGTAGATTTCAAGTCTGGTCTGTTTCGCTTCAGTCGAAATGGCCAGTCCGCAAAATTCACCAAGAGTAAAGTAACCTTCTGAAGATGATTTTGAGTTTTAATTAAATAGTATAGGGAAGAGAAACATAAAACCAACGTAGATTTCAAGTCTGGTCTCTTTCGCTTCTGTCGAAATGGCCAGTTTGCAAAATTCACCAAGAGTAAAGTAACCTTCTGAAGATGATTTCGAGTTTGAATTAAAATGTATATTACAAGGAATCACAAAAGCCATGCAAATTCCAAGTTTGATCCCTCTCGTTTTATTAGAAATGGCTAGTCCGCAAAATACACCAGGAGTAAAGTAACATCTGCGGAGGTGATCTCGATCATCCTCCTGTTTTGTATACTACAGTTATGCAAAAGTAACTAGTATGTTGTGATTTAATACTATAGAACCAATAATTATGATCAGTCCGCTTGTTTTTTTGTGGTCCACAAAATAGAACTTTCCACCTGGCATTAATCGCACACGTACACGGACGTGACTTACTGATAAGTGGTTCGTCTTAAAAATATATGAAGCTATGTAGTTGTATAGGAATATCTCACATATCGGCTTTCATAATTCGTAGACTCGAAGAAAAAATAGACACGTCACTTTAAAAACGATAGTTTATTTTGAGACCCATCTTCTAAGTCCTTAAAACTAAAAAAAAAACAACTTAGTCGCACGTAATCCCTCACGAATAAATTGAAGTTAATTCCAATTGAATAATTTTTTAATTGCAATGTAAAATTTAATTGAAACCAAGTTTAAATTTTAAGTGTTAGTGGTACAAATGGACATAAAGAGATAAGAATTATGAAGCAATTCGACTTTATTAATCTTGGAATCTGTTCTTTTAAAGAGCAATAATAAAGATTCGAATGAATAAATGCAAATGCCAAGAATTTACTATACTCTAATTTAAACAAATTAAAATCTATAGACATGTAGACATGAGAAGAATGATTATTTGCCTAATAGGAATATTGCAAAATGTAAATTAGAATGACGAGAGATTTAATTAATTAGTTATCCACATCAGATTTTTCTTATACACCATTTTTGTTTCTCAATTTCATATCATTTTACAAAAAAAATGATAAATGATTACATGAAATCAAGGACAAAAAACAAGGAAATATTGCTTTAAAATAACTTAATATTTTCTATAATTTATTTCCCTAAAATAACTCATAAATTTCGCTAAATTTATTTCTATTTCAGTAACGGATTAAAGATGAATTTAAACAATTATTACTGTTCATACTTAAGATTTAGTGATTAACCGTTTAATATGTAGTAATTTATCATCATATTGGCTTTACGGCCCTTCAGGAGCACTTGCCGCCTCTAACGCTGTCCTCCAACCTTTCCGATTCTTCATTTTGTTCCACCAATTTTCTATCTTTATTTTCTTGATGTCACTTGAGGTGTCATCGAACCATCTTATCTTCGGTCTTCCTCTTGATCTTGTTCCATGTGGGATTGATTTATATATTTTCTTCATCGGTTCTTCCTCACTCATACGTTTTAGGTGTCCTAGCCACCTTAACCTATTTTGTTTAGCTACTCCAACCAAGTCCAGCTCTTTATACAGTACCTTTAATTCGAGATTCATACTAATTCTCCATAGGTTTTCGTTTTCTTTAAATGGCCATATATTTTTCGTAATACTCTTCTTTCGAAACAATTTAGAGCCATCTTGTTTGTTGTAGTAAGTGTCCAAGTTTCACTACCGTAGGTTACAATAGGTCTGATTATTGTTTTATATACAAATCCCCCCCTCCCCCATATATTAACGAGTCGTTTAGGTATTTTCAAAATAACTTGATCAAGTAGCAATAATAATAAAACAATTGTTTTTGACAAAAGCGAGTTATAAACTTTTTCAAATAAATGTTTGACAACTAAATCGATTAATAATTATTATAAAAGTTATATGGGGTCTCGTGGCCGTGTGCCAGAGTGTCTGGTCGCGAATCTGGGAACTCGGGTTCGATCCCGACCGACGCCAAAAATTACATCGAATTTTAATGGCACAAAATTGACCCCTGTGGCGCACTCTCCACGCCAGCATTGAGTGCGCGTGAGGTGACGCCTGGTAAGCGCCCGCACGGTACAAATATTCAATCATTACCGATATCTGTGTATGAAGCAGATTGGCACACCCAGCAATGGGTAATATGCCGTGATGAAATATTTTATTATCGTGGCCGTGTGCCTGAGTGTCTGGTCGCGAATTTGGGGACCCGGGTTCGATCCCGACCAACGCCAAAAATTACATCGAATTTTAATGGCACAAAATTGACCCCTGTGGCGCACTCTCCACGCCAGCAATGAGTGCCCGTGAGGTGACGCCTCAATCCATCATTACCGATATCTGTGTACACAGCAGATTGGCACACCCAGCAATGGGTAATATGCCGTGATGAAATATTTATTTATTTTATTTATTAAAGTTATAATCAGTAAAAAATGCTTGCCTTTACGGATAGCGAATATGCAAGACATTGTGCTGACCTATATTGATGCTCAGGGAAACACTGCCGAAGCCCACCAAATTTATTTAGCACGTTTTCCGAATCATCTTCTAAACGTTCGCACCATTGTACATGTATGTAAATAAAATAAACAAATCTCCGAGTCCGAGATCATGAGTGCTGTTCGAATGGCAACGGCGCAAAATCTGTTCTCGGTGGTCCTAACGTCATACTGAATCACCGCTCTATCGCTTATACTTTTATTTATAGAAACAAATACACGCAAATACACATAATTATGTTACACATATTTATTATGTACTAAATCCTGCATATAATTTTAATATTGTAGTGTACAGAAATATATTATTTGTATTAAAATTACAATTATTTTTTAAAAGTATCTACATGATTTTATATTTTTTCGTTGGTCATGTTTGCAATTATTTTTATTTTTTACATAATTGTTAAGCAATATGTTGGTAAAAACACTAATTAACATATTCATAATATGTATATATAGTCCTCACCACAAACACAAATATTGCGAAATTCGTCAGAAAAGGAATCATTTTTCAGATTGAGAATGCTCAGTTCATATAATAAATTTTGTTGTTGCTTACATCTAAGAAATTTATATTCTAAATAATTATCATTAACAATATATTGCAAGATGGCATACATGTTATCATTACAATTGTGGGTAATTTCTCGACTGTGATGTGGATTAGGTGATAACAATTACTCAAAAGTTCAGTCAAACAGCATTTATTCTTACTAAACCAACGTTTCAGTGCACCCTTGCATCGTCTTCAGGGTAGTAAGATCTTACAATTTGTTACAAATCATGTACATAAAATACATTCGTACGAAACATTCAGTTAATTTATTAAACATCGTACAAAAAATTCAAAGAGCATACACACATCCATTTGCTCTTAGAATTTTTTGTACGATGTTTAATAAATTAACTGAATGTTTTGTACGAATGTATTTTGTGTACATTATTTTTAACAATTTGTAAGATCTTACTACCCTGAAAAAAGGTGAGTGGGTCAGAGGCGGAGGTGCCTACACCACAATTAGTTGATTTTGAGTAACATTGTTTCAAAGTTATAGGTCAATAAAAAATGCAAACATAAATTCTTGAATAAACTTTTTATTGAAATGGAAATAAGATATTTTGCTATATACTTTAACGTATTCATAAAAAATCTGTTGTGGCCAGCACAATACCTCTCGCCACTTCCTTTTGTGGTTACATAAGTATAGGGCGCGAACAGTCATGTTACATTGTTGGCCTTGACAAGCAAATGTGGGGGCATGTTTCAGAATGATAATTAGTAATTATGTACATGGATGTCAATTGTCAATTTTTCATTCAGAATTTCAAGATTTTCTAAATACACGTAGTTAATTTGTCACCAGGAGTGTGGAATTTACTTGTTGAGGAAAATAAACCACATGGAATTGGAAAATCACTAAATTTAGAATGAGAAATTATGATACTTGACATCTATATACATAATTACTAGCTATCATTCTGACATGGGCCCCCATATCTGCTTGTCAAGGCCAACAAAATCACATGACTGCTCGCGCCCTATTGTATTTAACATTTCTTGTATACCTACACTCTATACCAAAAATTCTACTTACATATATCTATTCCTTATATTTAGATTGTTTAATTTTAAATTCATTTTATGAAGAAATTTTGTCCTCTTCTAATTTTTCGAAATGTTTCCAATTCATTGTCAGGATTGACAGTATTTTTAAAGGATATATGTAATATACCTATAATTTTAAATATTTAACTATTAATACAATAAGAAATAATATAATGTATGTACTTCCCAGAAAAAGTCTTCAGTAATGTCTCCGGATTTCTGACACTGACATATTTGTCAGTTACAAACAATTTAAATTTTCAACTATTTTCCATGGCCATTCTTTCGGCTGTAAAATTTATTATAACAGATTATTTTATATATTATATTTCTATTATCTCTAAATCTATAGAATATATTATAAAATATTTAAATGTATCAGATAGAGAATTTAATTTTCTTTAATATTACCAAGAAAAAATTTAAAAAAATATTATTTAGAAGATTATTTTTCAAGAATCTTCTACTTCCGGTTGTCCAATTGTTACCAAAACCTTTTCAGATCTTCCCATGAATGTCCGATTGGGAAATACGTAGTTAAACAAATTTAAAGTCTTACAGTTTTTGAGTAATCGGCCTTCCAACATCCTACATACATACACACACAGACACACACATACATCCACACACACACACACACACACACATACACACACACACAGACATCATCGTAAAAATGTTAAAATCGGATTGTAGGGATCTTAAAACGTGCTTATTCAATAAAATCTGGATATGCGATTTTTAGCATGAATCCAATACCTCTCTTAGCGAGAGGTAAAAAAATAACATTTTTCTGTAATAACAAAAAAATTGTTTGTAAACTGTAGGCACTTTTGGCGCTGAGATGATCGAGGGTACTTATTGTAATTATTACTACTTAGACACTCTTTGGCACTAAGTTTCTTGTTCATCACAGTTTGATTCGGAGTAGGTTCCTCATTGTTGCCAGCTTCTTCGGCTGACATTGACTTGTAGAACTCATGGTAGATAGGTGGTATAAATTTAAGTAAATCTAACAAGTCTTTTTTCCTTTTCTTTTGAAATATTTTTACCATTAGGATATAGCAGATCTAGATCTGTAGCAAAGGTTCGTAATGGACGGCCTCTCCATTTTTGTTTTGCTGGTACTATTCTACCAGTAGACGATACATATTTTTTTCCGCGCATACGATTGTATTTTCTAATATTCTTCTTATGATTTTCTGGGGTTTTTGACCGTTTCATTCCTTTTCTATATTCTGCAGCATCAAATTCGATTTCATCTTCTGTTATTACATTAATTTCCAATTCTTTTTCACCGTTTTCTGCATCACTTATGTCTAAAAATTAAAATGTCCACTTTACTTCAACTTATTTAGAGAAATTCACTGAGCTGTATTAAGACTTTTCATATAAGTTATTCATATATCAAATCTACGTAACTTAACTTATGTACTCCCATTGGGCAATTTTTGTTTTTACTATTATGCTAAAATTAAATGTAAAGTTGTTATTCATAGTTATAAGATATAATTTACTGTTGTTATTATTGTTGTTATTATTATTATTGAGTTTATGTTAATTGTTTAGTGAAATGAGCATCATGTAATTGTTTAATGTACTATTTGGCCCTTGCCTGTAATGTACTTAATGCAATAAATAAATAAATAATTGTACGAAAATTTTGTTCAGTACTCTCCATGATACAACCCAGTGAGCTAGAGCCAAAGTTGCCTAACGTATTTATGCAAAAAAGCTGTAATGTACCACAAATATTTAAAAACAATTTAAATATGATATCATTAGCTTACCTGTGGAATCTGATTCAGCAAAATTTGGTACAAAATCAGCGTCATGTAAACTATCGTCACTCATTTTTACTGCACCTGCCACAAAACGTCCGCCATTTAAATGTTGAATAGGCACATGTGGTTCTCAGTAGTGCTGTGAGGATCCGACAAAACTTGGATCCGAGAACCCGGATTTCAAAATATCCGGATCCTCGGATATCCGACGTTCGGATATTGAAGCGGATATCCGAAAATTTAATTCGAATTCGGACCCAGATCCATATCAGGATCCGAATTCTGATTTGGATCCGGATCCGGATTCGAAATTTTGTTTACGGATCCGGATCCGAATTCGATGTTTTGTTTGCGGATCCGGATCCAAATTTTAATTCTGGATCCGATTCTTCATTTTGAATGTGAAGTCTAACATCTGGAATTGTGTTCAAATTCAAACCGTTAAAGAGGGCTTGTTTATCTCTACAGCGGTCTGTAAACACCAGTACACAAACAGTAATACATTTTATAATACCCCTCTAAAATAATCAGGTAGTATGTGCAAATGTAAAGAAAAAATAAATTTGAGAAACAATGGCCATAGGTTCGTTGCAGGTAGCGAAATACCTATAGTGCACGTGTTTCACATAAAAGGGGTTGTTTTTGTTACTTATAGTTATAGGAATCGAAGAATTTCCTTCTTAGCGGATGCTAAAAGTTGTCCAACAGAAACTTATATCTGCCAACTATTAATTAACTACATCAAAAATGTATTATCGATATCGACTGTCATCAGATTCATTTGGTTTTGATGAGACCCGATGCTAATATTGAAATGTAATTTTCAATACTGAGAATATTCGAATCCGAGAGCCGATCCGGATACTGGAATTCCATATCTCATACTCATATTCGAATCTAAGATCATATTCTCAAATCCGTTTCCAAGATTCGATATTCGGATCCGGATTCAAGATCCGATACTCAGATTCGGATCCAAACTCCAATACTCAGATTCGGATCCAAAATCCGATACTGAGATCCGGATCCAAAATCCGATATTCAGATCCGTATCCAAAATCCCATACTCAGATCCGGATCCAAAATCCGATACTCAGATCCGGATCCAAAATCCGATATTCAGATCCGGATCCAAATCTGATACTGAGATTTTTGGATCCGAGATCCGGATAGTTCAATATTCAATTATCCGGATATCCGGATAATTTTGGATCCGAAACCGAAACTATCTGGATCCGGATCCCACCACTAGTTCTCAGGGGGGACGTTGATGAAGTTATTGCGAAAAATGACGATAGATGTCAGCATATATTCCAGTGAGATAGATGTTTAGGCATAGTATTACTGTTTTTCTTTTTTTATGGAATAGACACCTCTGCCACTGACCCACTCAAATGCAGTTTGACGGAACTTTCGAGTAATTGTTATCACCTAATTATCATTACAGCCTCTGTAGGAATTGACAATCCTCCTTTTTGGAAATGATTAAAATATTCATTATTCATGGAATGTACTGCATTTTCCACCAGCTTTGGTTGTGTAAGCAACAATCCAACAAGTATTGACATGTTCCATCACCTTTATTCAATAATTTATCATATTTAATAATATCACTTTCTGGGGGTTCATTGTTTTCGTGGAATAGTTTTAACCCATTTTTTTGTATAATTCAGGTTTCTTTGGAAAACTAAAAGTAGTTTGATAATCCTGTTTCTTTAATTGCGAACTGTAGTTCGATTTACAACCTGATACACAGCAGTGACGAGACATTTAGCTATAAAATAATACCAAAAGATGTAATAAAACACTAACAGAAACTAAAGTTATTTTCCTTTATTTTTCATTATTAATGTGTAACTATTTTAATATTAGACATTGTAGCTCACAGTATGCAGTTTACGATCAACAAAGATTACTTTACAAGTTTTGTTTCATTTTCAAGTAAATAAAATCCTTTAGAAACTTGTTATTATCAATATGTTATTGAAGGTTACGTTTTTCACTCTTAATTTATGTTATTTAATTAAAAATTATTTTCTACATAGTAAGACAACAACGTTGGAAATTATAAAATTGAACAAAAACATACAAAAATACAGTGCACATACGAGTCACCGCGCACAAATCTTCGACAGTAGGACTCTCAACAGCGTTGTCAAGTTTCAGCAGCACGGCTTGTATATTAGAGAAGGCTGTGGCCAGGGTCTAGTACTCGAAGCACTACAATACAAGAGTGTCACACATGACAATTTGGAGGATATTGAAAGAACAACAGTTACATCATTTCGTCGACGCCTTCAGTTATTGACAATGACGGTGGCCATTTTGAACATTTATTGTGATTTTATATATGCCTGCATCACTTTTAATCATCTTTGTGCGTTTTCTTGTTTCGTCAATTGTAGAGTTGTACTTGGTCGACTGCACTCTATAAATATCCTCATGTTTGGATTATCCAACCTGTTGTAACATAATAATTTGACGGATGATTTGTTTGTTACCTTAATCGAGGTATTCTATTCTACTTTTATCTTCCCCGATTTGTGTATAGTTTCATCTTCTGGTGTGTCTGTCAATTTATTCACCAGTTTCTAATCTTTCATGTTGAAATTCATTCTTTTATTGTATTCAGACAGTCACAAGGTTACAACGAAAACAAACCAAAAACAGCTGTTCGTAGACTCACGCGCACGTGCAGATAGTCCCATTTTGAATTTTGCCATTATGCAACGCGTACTTTTCCGACATGCAGGTGTTATTTTATTCGACCATAAGCGGCTAATAAAATTTGTGACAAAACTTTGAATAATTTTAACTCAATATCTAGAAGGTTTACAAGGATAAGTTATTAAGAAATATTGTTACACTCGACGAGTTCTATCACTGGCTAAATTTAATGTACTTATTTCTGTTACATCCTGTATATATTCGTTTTTGTTTTCCTTCACAGTTCCTTGGATCTTAGTACGGGTTTCAGTGAATGTAGACATCTTGATCCTGCAGCAATTTTTGATTTTATTTCCGTTTCTATCTCACCCTTAGATGAAATTATTGAACCAAGATATTTAAAATGGTCTACCAATTCAAAATTGTAGTTATTGACCATTATAGTTTCCATTTGGTACACTCTCCTAGATATTAGAGTATTTAGTTTTACTTTCGTTTACCTTAAGTCCTATTTCGTTTGCTTCTTTGGCTATTTCTTGCGTAATTTCCGCAATTCCCTCTTTGTTGTTTGCCGTTATTGCTATGTCATCCGCGAAAGCTAATATCTGATGCTTCCCATTCACGCGGACTCCCGTAGTTAAATTTTCAATGTTTCTTACTACTTTCTCTAACGCTGATGAAACACGCTACCAAAAAAAAATGTAATAACTTTTCACCTCTCGCTAAGAGAGGTAATGGATTCATGCTAAAAATCGCATATCCAGATTTTTTTGAATAAGCACGTTTTAAGGTCCCTACAATCCGATTTTAATATTTTTACGATGATGTCTGTGTGTGTGTGTGTGTGTGTGTGTGTGTGTGTGTGTGTGGATGTGTGTGTGTATGTGTGTGTGTGTGTGTGTGTGTGTGTGTGTGTGTGTGTGTGTGTGTGTGTGGGATGTTGGAAGGACGATTACTCAAAAACCATAAGACTTTATACTTATTTAACTACGTATTTGCCAATCGGACATTCATGGGAAGATCTGAAAACAATTTGGTAACAATTGGACAACCGGGAGTAGAAGATTCTTGAAAAAAAATCTTCTAAATATTATTTTTTGAAAATTTTTCTTGGTAATACTAAAGAAAATTAAATTCTCTGTCTGATACATTTAAATATTTTATTATATATTCTATAGATTTAGAGATAAAAGAAATATAATATATAAAATAATCTGTTGTAATAAATTTTACAGCTGAAAGAATACCATGGAAAATAGTTGAAAATTTAAATTGTTTGTAACTGACAGATAAATGTCAGTGTCAGAAATCCGGAGACGTGCCGGAGACATTACTGAAGACTTTTTCTGGGAAGTATATACATTATATTATTTCTTAATGTATTAATAGTTAAATATTTAATATTATAGGTATATAACACATACCCTTCAGAAATACTGTTACTTCCGACAATGAATTGGAAACATCTCGAAATATTGGAAGAGTAGGACAAAATTTCTTCATAGAATGAATTTAAATTTAAAATAATCTAAATATATGGAATAGATGTAAGTAGAATTTTTGGTGTAGAGTGTAGGTATACAAGAAATGTTAAATACATTAGCGCGCGAGCAGTCATGTGACTTGACAAGCAGATATGGGGCCCATGTCAGATTTTCAAATTCCATGTGGTTTATTTTCCTCGACAAGTAAATTCCACACTCCTGGTGACAAATTAACTACGTGAATTTAGAAAATCTTGAAATTTTTAATGAAAAATTCTGACATTTGACATCTATGTACATAATTACTAATTATCATTCTGAAACGGGCCCCCACATCTGCTTGTTAAGGCCAACAATGTAACATGCCTGTTCGTGCCCTATACTTATGTAACCAAAAAAAGGAAGTGGCGAGAGGTATTGTGCTGGCCACAACAGATTTTTTTCTGAGTAAGTAATCATTTCAATTTTTTTTAATTTACAGATTGCTATTTAGATTTAATAAAAATGGACAATTGAGATGATGAGACACGTATTTGGGTTGTGCGCCTCTATCACGCGCTGGAGTTGGTAATTTCCGTTCAGAGGCAGTTTCGGCGCACTTTTGGCGGCACACCTCCGAGCAAATGGACCATAATGAGGCTGGTAAACTTTCGCTGAGCGTAGGACAGTTGCTCGAAGGCCTGACCACCGAAATCCCATAGTTCGGACGCAGGAAACAATTGCTGCTGTAGCTGCTGCCATACAGGTCACTCCAGGCGTTTCGACAAGGAATTTATCTGCTCAAATGGGTAACAGCAGACAGTCACTGCAGACAATTCTGCACAAAGATTTGAATTTGTTTCCTTATAAGGCTCAAATTACAAGCAAACTAAACCCCGCAGACTTGCCAGAGGATTCTTCGAATGGTGGAAGAAGACGAGTCACAGTGTGGTGTGCAGATTCATCAAGATGCAATGTCGGGCCATACTTTTTTGAAGGAAACGGTCGCACTGTAACGGTCACTGGAGACCGTTATTTAAAAATTTTAAAGGAATTTTTCTTTCCAGAACTACGTCGAAAGAGAATTCCTTTCCATTCTGTGTGGTTTCAACAAGATGGGGCAAGGTCACACATAACCAGGTCTGTTATGGCAGAGTTGCAGCGAAAATTTCACGATAAAATTATTTCAAGAAACTCCACATTTGGTTGGCCTCCCGGTCTCCAGACCTGATTCCCCCTGATTTTGTCTTGTGGGGTTATTGCAAACAGGAAGTTTACAAAACGAAACCATCAAATATGAATCCATTCGATCAATAATTGAGGCGATTCCCACTTCAACTCTGCAGGCAGTGATGAACAAATTTGTGATAAGATTCCGCACATGCGTCACTCAGCGTGGAATTCTATCATTTTTAAAAACCATTAAAAAACCAAATAAAATTGAATTATCTTTTAAATGAATTAAAAAAATATATTATATGAATTACAAAAAAAGTAATTTGAGTTTCATAAATAAATAAATAAATATTTCATCACGGCATATTACCCATTGCTGGGTGTGCCAATCTGCTTTGTATACAGATTTCGGTAATGATGGAATATTTGTACCGTGTGGGCGCTTACCAGGCGTCACCTCACGGGCACTCATTGATAGCGTGGAGAGTGCACCATAGAAGTCAATTTTGTGCCATTAAAATTCGATGTAATTTTTGGCGTCGGTCGGAATCGAACCCGGGTCCCCAGATTCGCGACCAGACACTCAGGCACACGGCCACGAGACCCCATTTTGAGTTTCTTAATGTAGCAAAATTCATCAGCCACCCGCTTCTTTTATTAAATGGTTCTGAGAGACTTCCTTCAATCTTCACCTTTCCAATGGTATCAAGTAAAGTCATTTTTATTAACCTAACGTATTTTCTTGGCACTCCGAATTCTTTTAGAATCTGATACATGTTATTTCTATCAATCGCGTCGAACGCTTGTTTAAAATCAATATGGATTTCTTTATCATATTCTAATGTTTTTTTCAGAGAGTAGTCTTAAGCTATGTATCTGGTCTATTGTACTTTTATTTATTGTAAAACCTGTTTAATAATTACCTACTATTTACTTGAGATTGGTTTCATCCGTTTATATATGATATTGGGAAGGATTTTATAGCCAATATTGAGAAGAATAGTACCCCTATGGTTATCACAGAAGCTTGTCGCCTTTTTGTATACAGGAACTACAACTCCTATATTCCACTGTTCTGGAATAATTTCGTTCATCCAGATGTATGTTATCAGATCAAATATCATTTTCGGGACCATATTTAATGAGCTCTGCACAGTGCCGAATTAAACCATGTGGAGGCCCTTAGGCAATCGAAATTTCGCCCCCCCCCTCCTAATAAGTTTACGATTTTACTCCAACAATTTTAATAAAATAATTTTATTATGAAAAAAAAATACTTTTATGTCTCACTAAAGTATTATGCACTGTTTATTGCTAGGATACGGTGTATATAAACATACCTATAACAACCGGGGCATAATGGGAGGGCATAATGGGAGGGCATAATGAACTCATTATGCACTCCCATTGCCCCGGTTGTCTTGGATATGTTTATATACACCGTACCCGATCATCGTTAACAAAAAAAAAAAAAAAAACGTTGATAATAAATAAAACAATTAATCAACATCCTTAGCAACGCCAAAATTTGAGCATTATTGTAATCAAAATTATTATCAATTAAAACTAGTGAGACATAAAATCTTGTATGCACCACGAGCGTTACTAGATGATAATGCCCATCGGACGACAACTATCCCTCGGGCCAGAGGCCCTCGGGCTAGATCCTCGTCGCCCTCCTGGCATTATGATCATAGTAACGCCCTTGGTACATAAAATACTATTAAACAAAATAAACGAATATATATATATATATATATATATATATATATATATATATATATATATAAACATTCACTTTTCTCAATTTTAAAGTACATAGTAAAACCTTTGATGGTTTTTTTAATAAATTTATTTTGAAATAAGTATTTTTTAAAGGTTTTTCGTTGTTTTTCTGCCTCTACTAAAGTATACGTGTTAGTAATCTACCTAAACACTTTTTAAAAATGGTTTTAAGTGGAAAAACTTTAAATTCTATTACTACGAATTTTTAGTTTTGTGGCATATCACGTTATTACAATAAGCCCTTCATTTATTGTAAATACAAAAATTGTATATCATCGTTAATCGTTATGCAAAAGAATTATTACGAAAATCAACATAAAATGGTAAACACTGGTATTTGGTATTGGTATTATAAAAATCGAGTTGTAACAGTAGGGTCTTGTAATATTGATTGACATTTTTTATTATTGTAATCAAAGTTCCATTATTGTAAATAAGCATTTCTTTGTCTCGTGACCGTGTGCCTGAGTGTCTGGTCGCGAATCTGAGGACCCGGGTTCGATTCCGACCGACGCCTAAAATTACATCGCATTTTAATGGCACAAAATTGACCCCTGTGGCGCACTCTCCACGCCAGCAATGAGTGCTCGTGAGGTGACGCCTGGTAAGCGCCCACACGGTACAAATATTCCATCATTACCGATATCTGTCTACGAAGCAGATTGGCACACCCAGCAATGGGTAATATGCCGTGATGAAATATTTATTTTTTATTTTTATTTATTTGTTGTAATCAAAATTTCTTTATTTAAGGATTTCTTTGTAATAAAAAAAAATATCTCAAAATCAAATCAATATTATTTTAATCTAATGTAGTGAGGCGCGGGGCCCCTAAAAGGCGCGGGGCCCATAGGCAATTGCCTAGTCTGCCTATTGGGTAATCCGGCACTGGCTCTGCAGTTATATTATCACTGCCGGCTGCTTTGTTGTTCCTTAGTTTTTTTACTTCCTTGTACGTAAGTAAAGGAAGTTTTGTAATCGCGAAAAATTTCGGTTTTCAGATTTCAGCGGAAATATTCATTTTGATCATCCCTGAATCCATTTTGACTAATTTCGTCGTGACGTCTGTACGTACGTACGTATGTACGTATGTCGCATAACTCAAAAACGGTAAGCCGTAGAAAGTTGAAATTTTTTATTTAGGACCCCTATAACCATAGGTGTGCGCAGAACTATTCTTTTGGGGGTGCCAAACTGAATTTTTATAATAATAAAAAAGGAATCCAGAAAAAAATGCGCCGCAGGTGAAATTTTTTTTCATTCAAGGTCAAATACCTTATAATTGACTGTTACATTTTTTCAAGGGATGTGCAAATGAATGGTTTTCCCCTTTCATGTACAAAAATAAATTGCCAGATCACAAAACATTTTAGGAAAGAGCGAGGAAATAGAAATTCAAACGTCGAAACCATTACATTTGTTTTTGTTTTCAACTAAAATTCAATATACGCAAACTAGACCCTATTATAATAAAAATGCTAGACAAGTAATGTTTATGTCGAAATTGTCGAATGCAATATGCAATTAATATTCTGTATATAATATTGGACGCTAGGTGATGTTTATATTATTCAAGTTGTTTTCTTGATATAATTTTTAAAACATGATTCAAAAGGATCGCATTTATATTAATCAGGATTAACAAAATGAAGGAACACGCTCATATTGTAAAAGCACAATCATAATCTTAGAAAATTTGGCGGTAATACAAATTAATATTCTCAAAGGCTACACAAATAGAAAACTGACAAAGTAACAAATTCTATGATTAATGAGAATAATAAATATATTTTTTCTTTTCGTCGTGGGCAAAATTTTTGTATGTAAATAAGTACTTCATTTTAACATTTTTTATCATTATTAATATAATAGGGGGTGCCGTGGCACCCATGGCACCCACCGTGCGCACGCCTATGCCTATAACATCTAGTTGTGCACCTCCCTTTCTAGTTATTACACAATTTCCAGAAGTGGCATTTTACATGAAGCCTGTAATATATTTTAATGAAAAACTGTTTTAAACTATAATCCAAAGCTTTTCAAATTTGGTATACAAGACTTTTATGTCAATCGAAATAACATAATAGATTTTGGTTAAAATAGGCTAACCGGAAGTGGTACATTACTTGAAGTTGTTAACAGTTTTTCTTGAAAAAAATGATTTTATTTTGATTTTAGAAATAAATGCTTCAAATAAAAGTTTTAGAGAATTAATTTCTGCGTCTATCACATTAAGTATTATTAAATTAGTCCTTTGTATAAGCGAGATATGTAAATTTAAAAATTATATACTTTTTGTTTTTGTAATAAAGCTTGCTATGGATTAGGACAAAAAAATAA
The DNA here is from genome assembly GCA_951394225.1 of Harpalus rufipes. Classification (NCBI taxonomy): domain Eukaryota; kingdom Metazoa; phylum Arthropoda; class Insecta; order Coleoptera; family Carabidae; genus Harpalus; species Harpalus rufipes. The sequence continues at coordinate 31,730,180 of OX596285.1, forward strand.
AAAAAAAGTTCATGTCAAATTACGTTAAATACGATTTATGATTCGTACAATAACAAATATTATATTTTTATTGTGATAGTCATATTCATTGTTGTAATCAAATATTTCTTTGTTGTAATCAAAACTCTCTTTAAAAAGAACCAGGTTAGATTAATGTTAATTTAAGAATGATAGTAGTAAATGAATTATTTTTTGTTCTATATCAAAATATTTCTCGGGCTTGGCTTTGGCCTGTCAATATTTTGTAATTTAATTATTAATAAAATATGTATAGTTTAATAATCGTACAAGGAAGTAAAATCTGATGTGGACACCACATGACTTCCTTGTACGTATGTAAAGGAAGTATTGTAATCGCGAAAAATTTCGGTTTTCAGATTTCAGCGGAAATATCCATTTTGATCATCCCTGAATCCATTTTGACTAATTTCATCGTGGCGTCTGTACGTACGTACGTATCTCGCATAACTCAAAAACGGTAAGCCTTAGAAAGTTGAAATTTTGTATTTAGGACTCCTATAACATCAATTTGGTATACAAGACTTTTATATCAATCGAAAAAACATGATAGATTTTGGTTATAATAGGCTACCCGGAAGTGGTACATTACTTGAAGTTGTTAACAGTTTTTCTTGAAAAAAATGATTTTATTTTTATTTTAGAAATAAATGCTTCAAATAAAAGTTTTAGAGAATTAATTTCTGCGTCTAGCACATCAAGTATTATTAAATTAGCCCTTTGTATAAGCGAGATATGTAAATTTAAAAATTATATACTTTTTTGTTTTTGTAATAAAGCTTGCTATGGATTAGGACAAAAACAAAAAAAAAATTCATAACAAATTATGTTAAATACGCGCAATTTTATGATTCGTACAATAACAAATATTATATTTTTATTGTGAAATTAGTCATATTCATTGTTGTAATCAAATATTTCTTTGTTGTAATCAAAACTCTCTTTAAAAAGAACCGAGTTAGATTATGGTCGCTATTTATCTTACTGTTTTGAAGTTAAAATTAATAATTTGTAATTTATTTATTAAAAAAATATGTATAGTTTAATAATCGTACAAGGAATTCGTGTGGTGTCCACATCAGATTTTTAATACTACTAGTTACCTCTACATATGTTGGCGTATCTATCTCTATATTATCTTCTGTCTCATAGTGGTCTTCTTTTGCTATCTCTGATTCTTGTGTGGTTGGCTTGTTTAGCAACTCTGAAAATTTTTCTTTCCATCTATTGATGACTTCCTTTTACGGAGATTAAAGAACCTTATTTACTCTTGCATTGACTACTTCTATTTTGACATCCGTTTTTGAAATTTGATTTGCTTATTATAGTCTCTCGCGTGACTATTTTCTCTTAATTCTTCGATTTCCGCTTGTATTCTTACTAGCATTTCTCGCTTTTTCTTTTTCTTAATTTACTAGCTTTGTTTCTAATATTTCGAAATATTTTCCAATTATTTCTCAATGGTCTGCTTTTCTCGTTTTTACCTCTCGCTAAGAGAGGTATTGGATTCATGCTAAAAATCGCATATCCAGATTTTATTGAATAAGCACGTTTTAAGGTCCCTACAATCCGATTTTAACATTTTTACAATGATGTCTGTGTGTGTGTGTGTGTGTGTGTGTGTGTGTGTGTGTGTGTGGATGTGTGTGTGTGGGATGTTGGAAGGACGGTTACTCAAAAACTATAAGACATAAAATTTGTTTAACAACGTATTTCCCAATCGGACATTCATGGGAAGATCTGAAAAGGTTTTGGTAACAATTGGACAACCGGAAGTAGAAGATTCTTGAAAAAAAATCTTCTAAATATTATTTTTTGAAAATTTTTCTTGATAATATTAAAGAAAAATAAATACTCTTTCTGATACATTTAAATATTTTTATACATATTTTATAGATTTAGAGATAAAAGGAATATAATATATAAAATAATGTTGTAATTAATTTTACAACCGAAAGGATGCCATGAAAAATAGTTGCAAATTTAAATTATTTGTAACTGACAGATAAATGTCAGTGTAAGAAATAATGAGTAATGAAAGAAAAATGTACTTGGAGAATCCCTTAATTCTTGATCTGTGACTATTATGGAGATGACAAGTCTAGGTTGAAGGACTTAAATTTGTTTCAAACATTATGGGACAATGTACACCAGTACTGTAGACTAGAGTAACTTTGAATTGCGAAAAAGCTATCAAATTCTTCTCAAGTAAGTTGTAAATATTGACAAAATTACACATCGATATAAGAATAATCGGAGTGCAATCTATCCGTCACTTTATTAAAGGGAATTAGTGTTATTTAGATATAACAAGTATGAAAAAATAAAATGTAAAAGAAGATATGTAAGAATAGATGCACAATCCATATATACATTTTAGACCGCCCAAAATTAATGTTTTTACTAGAAGAATATGAAGAGAAAGTAAACAAGGTTGTTCGAATTGAAAATTGCTGTTACCAGCCTAATATTTTTATATGGTAAACTCTACTTTGTAATTTATTGTAAGATAATTTATGGTAAAATAACTTTATGTTGAGACATGCTACTATTGAATAATAAAGAAGTTTATACGTCATAGATTAATATGAATATATTATTTGTATTTATAAAAATATTCTTTGCTTTATGCATACAGCCAGGTAAAATATACGGCGAGAGGTTATGTGCTGGCCACATCAGATTTTTTATTTATACGAAAAAGAAAATGATAAAATGATTATATGAAATCAAGGAGAAAAAACAAGGAAATATTGTTTTAAAATTACTAATATTTTCTACAATTTATTTCTCTAAAATAACTTATAAATAAATTTCGCTGAATTTATTCCTATTTCAGTAACGGATTAAAGATGAATTTAAAGAACTATTACTGTTCATACTTAAGATTTAGTGATTAACGTTTAATATTTAGTACCTATTTAGGAATAATTGTGAATGGTCTACGAAACTGATTAAATTTGTATATTTTAGTAAAAATTTAAGATAAATTTATAAACGAATATTCTTTTTTTTTGCTACTAACTTCATAGTGTGATTTGGCTAGCAAAATTAACTAATACTCGTAAGTAAGAATAATATGTTATGTAGATCCTTCATCACTTCTAAGTTGTGTTGGTAATTGTGTATGTAAAACTTACGCGGTCAGAACATAAAATAGTTATTTACGTATAGAGGGTCGAAAGAATAGGTTTACGCCTGCGGACGAAATTTGAAGCCATGCGCGTAGCGGTGGGCTTTTATTCGTCCAAAGGTGATAATTTCTTTCGGCCTGAGGTATGTACAACGTTTTTATGCACAACTGCAATCAAATTAAATGTTTTCAAATTATTTTTTAAATACATTTCCGAATATATTTTTGACGATTTATTTACCAGTCGCATGGCTACATTACCGCCCACATGCCTACTTTACCGCCCGCATATGCTACTGTACCGCCCTCATATGCAACCTTACCGCCCGCGTGGCCACTTTACCGCCCACATGGCTACTTTACCTCCTGCATGTGTTACATTACCGTCCGGATATGCAACTTAACCGCCCGCAAAGCTAATTTACCACCTACATGACTACTTTACTGCCTGCATGTGCTAGTTTACCGCCCGCTGGGTGTGATGTTTCAGTTTCCGCCATGGTAACTAAGATGTAAACAAACAATTGTAATGCAGTTGGGCGTAAAAAAAATTATTCATCATTTTCAAAAATTATGACTAGCCTATTTCGAATATGAAATGTTTTACATGCTTTCTTTAAGAACTGGAGGCCCTTAAAACTAACCAATCATGTCATAGTTCAAAAGTTTGTAAAAAAATAAAAGTAAAAATCAATGTGTTCTCTGGGAAAGAAAGTTACTTAAATAACTCTCTGTATATCTAGAGTAGGGTTGCCACCCGTCCTCCTTTGCCCAATATTTTTCTCCGTGCTCTTTTGCGATGTAAATGTCCTCCCTAACATAAAATTTAATATTTAATAATGTTTTTCAATAATTTGAATATCTACTAGTATTAGTAATATAATAATTTCGAATAATTTTGATGTTTTAAATTACGCGGTATCCAGCAAGACTACTGGGTCATATTCGGGAGAGAACGAGAGAACGATGGCATGCGAAAGAGATGGAACCATACTCGATTCTGATGATACGATACCGATATTTATTGAAAAATATCGGCGATACTGATACAACAAATAAATTTTAGAAGAAGGTAAAAATAAAATAAGGCATACATATTTATTTGTAAAATCAAAATTACTTTTAACTAAACACAAATTTTACCCACACCTTTCGGAAAGTTGGTATAATATAAAAATAAAATTAACATTTAAAAGATTTTTATTTAAAAAATACATTCTCCTCAAATTGTGAGGAGACAAGCGATTTCGTAAGTCTGTCTAATAGGCCTATCTGTAAATTATTCGCTTAACGAATCGTTATCATAATGAAATCGTTATTATGGTAATAGTTATACCTACTTAACGATAATCGTTATTTTCGTATCCGTATTCTGTAACACATTTTAAAAAATAATAACTTTGGGATCAAATTAAGAACTTTATTTCCTAAAATCAAATTATAATTTTAAATGAAATATCTAAAATAATTCATAACTCATAAAACTTCTAGGTTAGATTAGTTCTGATGGGAGTCTGCTGTCAACCTGTCAGCTTTCAGACTGTTTCTTCTTCTTGTTGTGTGCTATGCTAGAACTACTACTACCATCTGTAGACAAATTGGAAGCTTGCGCTAGGCGCTAGAAATAAAAACTTATTAAATTATACCTTGTAAAAAAATATAATATGATGGGTTTTTGAGATCACTATTCAACATAATAGCAATTTTATTTTGATACAAATAAAAATAATGACTTATTGACAAAACGTTTATGTAATGAATGGTTTTTCCAGTCGTTAATAAATAACGATATCGTTATCTTTTTTTCGTTATGTAGAATTAAATTATTATTTACAGAATACCACTTTAACGATTATTGTTATAATAACGATATAACAATGCATAATGTCATAACGAACGTTTATAGAATAAGCCCATTAAACGATTTTCGTTATTATTTTAACGATATACCGTTTTAACGATTCGTTATGTCATAACGATGCTTACAGAATAGCCCTGTAAGTGAGACCTGTCGCAATAGTTTTGCGCTACTTTTTTCAAATTTGGGTAAAGGACTTCATAGCGCCAAAGCGTCAACGGATCTGTTTCTCTTGCAATATCAAGGGCTTTCAGATATCCCACGATTTTTTTGTGGGAATCAGGGTCAGATGCTGGAGGGTTGGTCGTATGAAACGAAACGCTGGGACAATTAAATATCGCCGCTCCTGTTATATCAGCTAAAATACAATATCGCCGAAATATCGGTATCGGTTGCATCCCTGTATTTTAGTAGGCACAGGCACAACACTCTGCGCTAGACGCTGAGTTAGATACTACGATGCAAGATTCAATTAAGCCGTTAAGCGTACAATTATTTTATTTCTAAATTATATGCGAGGAGCGAGTATTTAATCGATAGATAGGTAATATAATAACGATTTATTGTAACTTTGTGTTCATATTTTTTGCGATTCTTTATGTTCTCCACGCCAATTTTTAAAAGGTGGCAACCCTAATTTAGAGTAACCTATGCATTTTTTTCACAAATAACGAAACTTATCTAATGAGGCGTTTGTCAAATTTAATCGACTTTATACCTCTCGCTAAGAGAGGTATTGAATTCATGCTAAAAATCTCATATCCAGATTTTTGTGAATAAGCACTTTTAAGGTCCCTAGAATCCGATTATAACATTTTTACGATGATGTCTGTGTGTGTGTGTGTGTGTGTGTGAGAGAGAGAGAGAGAGAGTGAGAGAGAGGTCGGTGGAGGTACGATTTCTCAAATTCTATAAGACTAAAGACCTGTGTAACAACGGATTCCTCAATCTAACAGTAATGGGAAGAGTTGAATAGGATCTAGTAATAATTGGACAACCGGAAGTGGTAGTTTTTTTTTTAAAAATCTAAATATTATTTTTTTGAAAATTTGTTACCACAAATAATAAAGATTATTAAATTCTCAATCTGACACATTTAATTTTTTTATTATATCTCGTATAGGTTTGGAGATATAGTATATAATAATATAGAATAATCTGCTGTAATAAATCTCGTTGCCCAAAAAACAGTTGAGATATTTAAATGTTTTTAATTAACAGATCAGTGTCAAAAATTAGCATTTTTACTAACATTACTGGAAGATTTCTCTGGGAGGTACGAGCACATGTAATATGTATTATTGTATTATTAATTAAATATGTATTTAAATTATAAGTATGTTAATATTACATACATATATCCTTAAGAAATACAGCTAATACCGTCAGTGCATTTTAAGAATTTTGAACATATTAGAATAGTAAGACAAAATTTCTCGTAGAACGAAAGAAGTGATACAATTTCAATTATTTGGATGTACAAGATATATTAAATTCGTTACTTATAGGGCGCGAGAAGTTATGTGACTTTGTTGGCCTTGGCAAGCAGATATGAGGATTCGTGTCAGAATGACGGCTGGTAGTTATTTACACAGATGTCACAATTGTCAAATGTCATAATTTTTCATTCAAAATTTCAAAATATTGATATGATATCATGTTGTTTATTTGTCATCAACAGTATGGAATATACTTGTCGAGGAAAATAATACATATGGATTTGGAAAATCATAATGTTTTAAATGGAAACTTATGATACTTGACACCTATGTACATTATTACTACCTGCCATTCTGACACGGGCCTCCATATTTGCTTGCCAAGGCCAGCAGTCACATACTCACGCCCTATGCAACATGAAACGAAAATGGCGAGAGGTATCGTGCTAGCCACAACAGATTTTTTTTATCTCTTTTGCAGAGATCCCCATGCAGGGCGCGTTTTTTTTTAGAAACCCTGTATACCGACTACTCTGTAGAGACCTAGAAAAAACTTTCGAACCAGGACGCAAAAATATATTAGGCCGGACCTGTGTAACATATTGCATATAAATACGAACATTTCACACAAAACGTATAGAGTGTACAGCATACGTATCATACTGCTTGTAACAACGTTCATTTAAAAAATGTTATTTAAAAGTGCTGTATTGTTCGCACTTATAGTAAAAGTGTTGTGCGAAAACATATATTTATACGAGGGACCTATAGGAACTTTGTATAACCATACTTTTAAGAACATAGAACTCAAGAACAAAGTGAAATTATTAGACCTTCGCGGAAATGGCATCGAATATATTTCACGTTTAGCACTTTTTGATTTTGATAATTTGGAAAGATTGATGTTCATGCAAAACGATATCAAATGCTTACATCCAAATGTCTTCGATAATGTGCAGAATATAAATTATTTGGCACTAGACGAGAATAAAATAAAATATTTACACAAAAATGTATTTTTCAAATTACAAAAATTGAAAGAATTAAGATTGCAACACAATTTATTATCTAACCTTGAAATTGGATTATTTTATAATAATGTTGCACTAGACAACATCAATCTACAGGATAACAAATTAACATTTATACCAGAAGGATTGTTCAGTAAACTACCAAATTTAAAAACATTGAATCTTGGTATGAATTATATCCAACATATAGAAAAATTTGCTTTGCCTTCCAGTTTACGCACTTTGCGGCTATTCGTGAATTCAATACAACATTTTGATGTCAGTGAAACAATTATAAAATCTTTGACATACTCAAATATCGATAAGAATCCTTTTTATTGCGACTGCAATCTGAAGCCACTATATAAAAAATGGAAATCAAATTTCCAAAACTTTGGATGGACACCAGCATGTGATGGTCCAAAACATTTAAGAAATAGGATTTGGTCAACTCTAAATGAAAATGATTTTGTTTGCAGTAATAATGAGATTGAATTTCGCTTAGAAAGGAATGATAATCGTATTATACGACCTGGGGAAAATGTAGTTCTCCTTTGCCATGTTAATCGTAAGTATAGTTTTTTTGTCCATATAAACACAATCGTGGTCACAATTTATAGAATTATTTATTTCATACACTTTGACATATGGTGAAAATGATTAGGCAGAAGACTCACGTCATCAACCTGGAAAAAACCTTATAAAAAGAAATATAACTTGTAGAAATTATTGTTATTTATTTCTAAAAAAGGAAGAAAAAATATACTAGTATTAAAGAAACTTATATATTAATGAATTTACAATTATTTCTAAGTCAATTTCTTTTACGGAATATAAAATTATTTAACATAACATGGTCATTCTCAGTAGTGCCAACAACGCAAATAAACTACAATTATTTCAAATAATTTTATATTCCGTAAAAGGAATAACGATTGACTTAAAAATAATTGTAAATATCATTAATATATACGTACATTACTTAATACTAGTACTTTTTTTATTCTTCTTTTAAAAATAAATAATACCCAACAATTTCTGCAAGTTATATTTTATTTTATAAGGTTTTTTTCAGGCTGATGACGTGAGTCTTCTGCCTACTCATTTTCACTATAGTTTGACAATTTTTATCAAAGAGCGGATCTCGAGTTACTAACAACTTAAACTCACATATAATTCCTCATTCCTCAACATTTGCAAATCGGATCATTTGTCATTGTTTCATCCAAGATTTCGACGCGATTAAAGTATTAAAGATAAACAATATTACGTATTTAATACGCGTAAAAGTGGTCGTTAAAAAAAAATAGAAATTAACTAATTTTAAAAGAGTTAAAATTTAGTTTCAATTCACATAAAAAAGTTAGAAGCAAAAAACGAAAATGGAAAAAATTACATTTTTGTCCATATCTAGTGACCTATGCATTTTTTCCCAACAAACGAAACACCACTAATGTGGCCAACTAATGGGGAAACTTTTGTCTAATTTAACCAACCTCGGAAGACAGAAGGTATTGTGCTGGCCACAACAGATTTTTTTATTAATAAACAATTTTAGTGCTTAACCATAGATATGTAACGGTGGTAGCCATTGCTGAATAGTTGTCAAAATTTATGTGCCAAAAGTAACCAATTTTTTTTTGTCATGGAATAAATTTTCCAATTCAGTAAGATACGGTCAACGGAAAAATATTGTGACTAACACGTGTGTAAATTGCCAATTAGTGATCTCAACAATTAACATGTCTGAATCATTAATCGCCCTCATTAACACAATTGATAGTTAAATTATAAAAATCATCGATATTTACTTAAGTCGATGTCACGACGAATGTAAATGTTTATAAATAATTTGGTTGCCCGAAATGATATGCATTTTATATCCTCTATCAATTACTTCAATTGAAATTATTAGCCTCTCATGAAAGTCAAAAAGCAAATGCAATATTAATTATTGCATTTAATAAAGGTTTTTCAGTAATAGCGATTTTCAAAAATAAGTACAGTGGAAATTCCCTAACTCGACTCACAAGGGACAAGAAAAAAAATTCGAGTTACAGAAAATAGACAAGATGTCTTTTTAAAACTTATCTAACCACTCTACAATAGATAAAAAATCTTCATGCCCTAAAGCTTCATCAAATTCTTGAGAGTTTTTCTCCAATTATGGTTCCCGAAAGTGGTAATTTTTTTTATTTCGCACCGTGGTTACCCATTTGATGATAGCTTCGTCAATATCTTTGATTTTTTTCTAAAAGTATATCCTTTTTTATCTCTCGCTAAGAGAGGTATTGGATTCATGCTAAAAATCGCATATCCAGATTTTAATGAATAAGCATGTTTTAAGGTCCCTACAATACGATTTTAACATTTTTACGATGATGTCTGTGTGTGTGTGTGTGTGTGTGTGTGTGTGTGTGTGTGTGTGTGTGTATGTGTGTGTGTGTGTATGGGTGTGTGTGTGTATGTGTGTGGGACGTTGGAAGGCCGATTACTCAAAAACTAAAAATAATCTGTTGTAATTAATCTCGTTGCCCAAAAAAACGGTTGAGATATTTAAATGTTTGTAATTGACAGATAAATGCAAAATGTCAGTGTCACAAATCAGATTTTTCTGCGAGGTACGAATACATTTAATATATATTATTGTATTATTAATTAAATATGTATTTAAATTATAGGTATGTTAATATTACATATATTCTTAAAAAATACCGCTAATATACCGTCAATGAATTTGAAGAATTTTGAACATATTAAAAGAGTAGGACAAAATTACTCATAGAACGAAACAAGATATACAATTTATCTATTAAATAATACATTAAATTTCGGATTTCAGAACGGCGATAGAATGCTTGAAAGTAGTAAAAATTTGAAGTAGAGTAATATTATACATACCTATAATATTATACGAGTATTACATTATACAGGATGACACTAAAAAACGGGCCACTCAAAAACTTTTTTATTTATAATTATTTTTTTAACCGGAAGTGACATTAACTTCCATATTTCAAACAGAACACATTATATATTTTTATATATTAGGAATCTACGTAAAATTACGAATTCAGTGATATGCTTGAAGAGCATTTTTATTGAAGAAATAAAAACGTAAGAGAAAATTATGAATAATTAATCTGCTAAGCCATGATATCAGGCAGGCTGTGAAAACAGTTGAGATATATGTTAATTGTTTAAATAATAAGTTATTATAGGATTCTACATTTTGTTCCAAAAAAAGATCAATTTGTTATCACAACCTATTTGATATGGCTTACCAGGTTAATTATTCATAATTTTCTCTTACATTTTTGTAATTTATTTCTTAAATAAAAATGCACTTCAACCATATCCTTGAACTTGTAATTTTAGGTAGATTCCAAAAATATTATATAAATATATAGGATGTCCTATTTGAAATATGAAAGATAATGGCACTTCCAGTTATACCGGGAAGACTACCATAATTTAAAATGCCATGATTTGTGAGTTCCTAAGCCTAATTTATAAATATATCAAGAAAATTAAAAATAATTACAAATAAAAAAGTTATTTTATCTACGATAGTGCGTAAAATTGATGTTTAGATATTAGTTTTAAAATTGTAAAACGGTTGTTTAGTAACAAGGTTTCATTAGTCACGGGTTGCCGAGCAACGAGTGATTAAATTTTTTAAACACGCTAAATTTGTAAAACCAGGGTGAATATTTTGTTATGGCAAACTTCTCATTTAATATTGTGATCCTGATTCATAAATAAAAGTATTTTTCATATTTATTGGGTTTTTTCATTATATCGTAGATAAAATATTGTACGATACACATATGTAAAGCATCCTTAGGTACTCAGGGGTCTTAAAACACTCACTACGCTCAAATTTTAATTCTGACCCATTCGTGACTAGCTTTATGTACTTGTATCGTAAATAACTATTGAGTGACCCATTTTCCAGTGCCATCCTGTATAAAAAATCTGATGTGACCAACACAATACCTCCCGCCATTTAATTTTTATTAATTTAAATACATATACCTATGTGGTCTCGTGGTCGCGTGCCTGATTATCTGGTGGCGAATCTGGGGACCCGGATTCGATCCCTACCAACACCAAATATTTCGAACTTCAAATGGCACAAAATTGACCCGTGTGGTGCACTCTCCACGCCGGAAATGAGTGTCCGTGAGGCGACGTTTGGTAAACGCCCGCACTATACAAATGTGTCATCATCATTACCGAAATCTGTGTGCAAAGCAGATTAGCATACCCAGCAATGGGTAATATGCCGTGATGACATATTTATTATTATTTTTATATAAATACATATCTTTATATTTACTAATGCTGGAAACTATGTATATTAAGTTCCTTTCCATATAACTACTGTTTTATTTACAATTTTCTTTTTAAAACGTTACTATTATTAATTTGAAATGATTATTTTTTTGACGGTGACATTTGTCAGTTATATACATTTGAAATATGAACTGTATAACTAAGAAAATGTGTATATCTTTAAAACATAGACTCCGGGATTTATAAAATTGATTATTTTATTAATTTATCTATAAAATATTTTTAAAAAATATTAATGCAAGCCTGTAGAAAATTCAATAATCTTTAATTTTTATAACATAAATCGCGGAAAATGACATTTAAAGGTATTTTTGGAAGAAAAACTACTTTGAGCTTCTAGTAAAGTGTGATTTTTGGTTATCCGATTTATACCAAAATCTAACGACTTCTTTCCATATTAGAATAAGGTTTCAACATCTTCCGAATGATATGGTATTTAAGTTAGAGTGTCCAGAAGATCCACACTCACACACATACATACACACACACACACATGCACACCCACAGACATCATTGTGAAAATGTTAAAATTGGATTCTATGGCCCTTGAAACGTGGTCATTTATCAAAATGTCGATATGCGATTTTTAGCATGATCCCCATACCTCCCTTACCAAGGGTGGCGGGAGGTCAAAAGGAAGTGATTCTGTATAGCAATTAATATTATATTTATTCCAGATTTAGTGAGCGAAATGACAATTGATCTTGATCATCTAGGAATAAATAACAGATCACATTGCACTCAATTCGTTTCCGCAGAAAAAGAGAGTCGGTACAATTTAACAATTAAAAATATACAGGTATATGATAGTGGAAACTACAAATGTATAGTAAATGGAGAAGAAGAAAAGAGACTTGCGTTAACCGTACAAGATACTGATGATAATGAATGCTGTGATTTTTAATATACCTACTTACATCAAGGATTATAATATGTACGTTGAGGTGATTAATTGCACTGTCAAAAACCCTTCTACTTTTTAAACGAATGCAGGTTGACTACCTTAATTATATTTGTTTTAGTAGCAAACTAAATTTTGATTGGTTTATTGATTACATTGTAGGTTAGTACCAGGGATAGGTGTGTAGATTACTTCTCGTCGACAATCTAATAGTTTACGTGTCGATAATGACGTATACATATTACATATTCAGAAGCATAGACAATGTAGAAAATGTAGATAATAAAATTTGAATTTATTTACTATAAAATATTACATTAATTAAAAAAATATAATATACCTATATAAAATATCCCTGTCGGGTTTTAAAATTCCCTTATTCCCTAGATCTTGAAAAAGGGAAGACATGAAATATCCCTAGATTATTCATATAAATCTACAATTATTATACTTCATTTCACTTAAGAAAATAGCATTAGTTTACATAGGAATCTAAATTCTGCCTTGGTGGTGTAAATATCCCTAGTTTTAGGCATAAAATTCCTAATATGGCAACATTGGATCGAACATAACCTAATTTCACTGTCCAATCAAAATCATATCTTTTTATTACACTGTCTACATTGTTTAAGTATAAATTTATTGTCTACGCATTGTCTACACGGCGATGTAGACAATTAAAGTCGATGCGTAGACTTACATCTCTGGTTAGTACAATAAGGCCTGGTCCTACCACCTCTAGGTAAAGTGACAGTCAGTGTTAACCAACGGTTATATTGCAAAATTGTTCTTACCACCTTTGGTTAGAGCTAACTGGAAGTTAAAACTGTTGTTCGCATCGTTTCTACGAGTACGTGTGGTTAATAAACAGTGTAGTGTAGTAGGATCGAGTCTTAGCGTAAAAACAATCAGAATGAATGAATTACTCTAATTTCAAACTTTTCTTGCTGGATTGTAATATTCAGAAATTTATAAACTATATATATACATCAGTAATATTAATTTTTGTAATCCGATAGACAAGTACCTACCGCAAGAATTTAAAGTTTAGCATACCGCATATCTCAGGGGTGGCCAAGCTCCTTGATAGTCCGAGCCATTTTTCAAAATTTGAAATTTTTCGCGAGCCGCAATTAAATACGTTTTTAAAAGGTATGCAAAAAAGGTATTAAAAAATTTTTTTTACAGAAATTATATTTATTGAAATATTGAAAATATAATTAAAAGTACAAAATATGTGTATTGAATTTAAATATTAAAAATTAAACACATTTATTTTACTTCACTTGTAATTCTTTAAAATTTGGTGAATAATTGGTGACAGCACTTCTCAGTAATTCTTTGAGATGCTGGTTAGTTAATACTGATCGGTGTTTGGATTTCACGAATTTTAAAGTGGAATAAAATGATTCACATAAGTACGTTGTTCCGAATATTGAAATAATCCGACAAGCAGCCTTTTTTAATTCAAGATACTTCGATTCTGGTACAAATTTTCAAAATTCAGTAATCGAATTCCAGATTACAAATTATATCCGTAGCAAGAGCGATACAAATTGTTTCCTCCAGAGCACAATGTCAACTGTCCGTTGCAATGAAAGTTTACAAATTCAAAATCGGTCTGGAGTCGGTCGATTACGGACGATTACGCCACTGTTTATGTTCGTTCGCGCAGTTTTCGATGAGTTATATCATTCTTAACTTGGACGGAAATGAAATTTGTTACAACGTTGGTGTTAGTCTTTCAAATTTGTTGCCAGTAATTTAAAAGACATTTTGAAACACATACGGAACGATAATAATTTTTTAAAATATAATAGCACAAAAATGAAAAGGGAACTCGGGTACATTTATCGAGAGCCACAAATAATCCTTCAAAGAGCCGCATGTGGCTCGCGAGCCGCAGGTTGGCCGCCCCTGGCATATCTTCTTTTGCTCTAATATTTTCAATAGACCATTTCATAAATTCAAAACGCATGCGCCATAAGTGTTAGACTGTAACAAAATATTAGTGCCGTTTGCCGTATACCCATCCTTGTTTTTTATGACAGTTCTGTCTATTTCGCAGATTTTTACCTCTCGCTAAGAGAGGTATTGGATTCATGCTAAAAATCACATATCCAGTTTTCAATGGATGTATTCAAATGTTTGTAATTAACAGATAAATGCAAAATGTCAGTGCCAAAAATCAGATTTTTCCGGGAGGTACGAATACATTTAATATATATATATATATATATATATATATATATATATATATATATATATATATATATATATTATTGTATTATTAATTGAATATGTATTTAAATTATAGGTATATTAATATTACATATATCCTTAAGAAATACCGCTAATACTGCCAATGAATTTGAAGAATTTTGGAGATATTAGAAGAGTAGAACAAAATTCCTCATAGAACGAAAGAAGAGATACAATTTCAATTATTTGTATGTACAAGAAATGTTAAATTCGTTACTTATAGGGCGCGAGCAGTCATGTGACTTTGTTGACCTTGGCAAGCAGATATGAGGATCCTTATCAGAATGACGGCTAGTAGTTATTTACATAGATGTCACAATTGTCATATGTCATAATTTTTCTTTCAAAATATTCTGATATTTGTCATCAATAGTATGGAATATACTTGTCGAGGAAAATAATCCTCATGGATTTGGAAAATAATATTTTGAATAAAATATTATGATACTTGACACCTATGTACATTATTAATAGCTGTTATTCTAACACGGGCCTCTATATCTGCTAGCCAAGGCCTACAATGTTACATGACTGCTCTCGCCCTATGTAACATAAAATGAAAATGGCGAGAGGTATTGTGCTGGCCACAACAGATTTTTTTATTTTGTTTTGTTGGTGTCGTTTTTCAAATAATTATGATGGGTGTACTAAACTTCTAGTCAATGAAAAACTGCCATATAAATATTTTGTCTGGTTTGGAAAATAAAAAGTGAGGTTATTTTTATGAAAGTGTAGTAATACAATATTTTATATTTGATTGATGAACATACTTCAAGTTTTCACAAACTAAAATAAGTTTTTATTTAAACCATAAAGATACTCAAAATTATTTTAACAACTCCTGTGTAGTTTTAAAACTACATCCCAGGGACACGTATAATTTTGAAATGCTGCAAATTAACTACGTTATTTTTTTTTAGTTCAGAAAGTAAATATAAAAGTTACTGCCGTCTGAAATTGCCCATTAAAAAATGTAAGGACGAAAATTGTACAGATTTAAAAACTGTCTATAGTAAGCTCAAAATTATCGATCTTTATACCTCGTGAAAAATGTTAAATAACATTGATATTTTTTTATTAATTTTCAGTATGCCATGGAAAATAAAACAAATTACGATTTTCGAGTGTTCAGCTTATCAGATGTAAAATAATTGTTAGAGTTATGAAAGTATATTGTTTGGATTCGTTCACAAATCATGGAAAGATATCTTGGATTCACAAAGTAGTATCCAAACTGTCAAACTAAAAAAAAATCTGTTGTGGCCAGCACAATACCTCTCTCCATTTTCATTTTATGTTGCATAGGGTGCGAGCAATTATGTGACTTTGTTGGCCTTGGCAAGCAGATATGGGGGCTCATGTCAAAATGACAGCTAGTAATAATGTACATAGGTGTCAAGTATCACAAGTTTTCATTCAAAACATGATTTTCCAAACCCATGTGGATTATTTTCCTCGCCAAGTATATTCCATACTATTGATAACATATAAAAAAATGATATCAGAATATTTTGAATTTTTTAAGATTATGACATATGACGTTTGTGACATCTATGTAAATAACTACTATAGTTGTCATTCTGACACGGACCCACAAATCTGCTTGCTAAGGCCAACAAAGTCACATGTCTGCTCGCGCCCTATAAGTAACGAATTTAACATTTATTCTACACACAAATAATTGAAATTGTATATCTTCTTTCGTTCTATGAGGAATTTTGTCCTATTCTTCCAATATGTTCAAAATTCTTCAAATTCATTGACGGTATTAGCGGTATTTCAAGGATATATGTAATATTAACATACCTATAATTTAAATACATATTTAATTAATAATACAATAATATATATTAAATGTACTCGTACTTCCCAGAAAAATCTGATTTTTGACACTGACATTTTGCATTTATCTGTCAATTACAAATATTTAAATATCTCAATTGTTTTTTGGGCAACGATATTTATTACAACAGATTATTCTATATTACTATATACTATATTTCCAAACCTATACGAGCTATAATAAAAAAAAATGTGTCAGATAGAAAATTTAATTTGCTTTAATATTACCAAGAAAAAATTTCAAAAAATAATATTTAATTATTTTTTTCAAGAATCTGCTACTTCCGGTTGTCCATTTGTTACCAAAACATTTTCGGCTCTTCCCATTAATGTCCGATTGGGAAATACGTAGTTAAATAAATATAAAGTCTTATAGTTTTTGAGTAATCGTCCTTCCAACGTCCCACACACATACACACACACACAGACATCGTAAAAATGTTAACATCGGATTGTAGGGACCTTAAAACGTGCTTATTCATTAAAATCTGTATATGCGATTTTTAGCATGAATCCAATACCTCTCTTAGCGAGAGGTAAAAACTTGCAAATTGATTTTTTTGTACTTTTATGGCATACCGAAAATTACTTAAAAATTGTTCAAATTATTCAGCATTTATTTGGAACATAATTATTAGAATTCATGGGTAAAAAATATGGCAAATTGAATTTTTTTTACATTGTTCAGAAAAAGAAAAACAAATAGACACCCGTATATGTTAGCTACTCGTTTATCTCCTGAATATTGAAAAAAGTAGTTCTGCATTTTGATGCCCAATGCAATAGCCGTATACATGCGGGTATACATATTCTAAATTGTAATATAAATTATTATATTCCACAGATCTATATGCTGTGTCATTTGTCGAATGCTGAGGTTCTAATGAAGAAATAAATAATTGTAAAGTACCGACCAAAAATATGAGTACACCTAATAATTATTTTGATACCTTTCAATGAAACACAAATTTTTCTTGCTATTCGTCGCAATCTATTTCGAAAATTTAAATTATTACATAACTGTTGCGAGGAATATCTTTCTTGGTGCCATTTTTCTCATTTTTATTTATTTTTTGTTTTTCATATTTTAATAGTTTTACTACTTTCGTTTCACTCAACTTTTCGTTCGTCATTTAGATTGTTAAAATAACAATATTTTTCGCATTAGTGCGTTTGTCACTTTTTTTCAAGACATTTGATTAGGTATCTACATATATTGATTTTAACAAATCAGCGAGGGTACCCATATTTATAAATGGTACGTGTATTTCATTTTGTAAATATAAAAGCTAATATAAATTTTGTTTGGTAAAATATGTATATTAGTTTGTTAGTTTTTAATAAACGTTAAAATAGCACATTAAAAATAGTTATTTTTATCATTACTAGTAGGTACATAATGACATTTTGTTAACCTAAATCCTACCCATCCAAATAGGTATTTTTGACAGACAAGAAGCCTCAATAATAAACATGACAATCTTTTGGACTTTTGAATTAGCAGTTACTCAACGATTTAAAAATTACTTTTAATCGAGGAGCATGTTAAAACTGTGAACCAAGCTTAGTTTCTATAAATATTTATAGTTTGTTTTTCGTTTATGCCGCCATTTTGTTGGTATATAGTAAATCTGTTGTTGGTGTATTAGCAACATAAATATTTAATCCCAACTAGTACAGAATCACTTTTCACACTTAGATAATTTATTAATTTTCATATTTTGATCTTTGACATTTTAAAAATATGTCGAACTTGGGTCCGGTTTTTTCATCTGAGGTTAAAGTTTCTGTTATGTTAACACAGCCTTCTCTAATATACAAGCTTGATAACGCTGTTGAGAGTCCTACTGTCGAAGATTTCCGCGCGTCGACTCGTATGTGCACTGTATTTATTTTTGAGTAAAACCCAAAAAAGGTGTGTTTTTGTTCAATTTTATAATTTCCAACGATGTTTCCTTACTATGTAAAAAATATTTTTTAATTAAATAACATAAATTAAGAGTGAAAAACATAATTTTCAATAACATATTAACAATAACAAGTTTCAAAAGGATTTTATTTACTTCAGAATTAAACAAATTTGTAAAGTAATCTTTATTGATCGTAAAATGCATACTGCGTGAGCTACAATATCTAATATTAAAATAGTTACATATTAGTAATGAAAAATAAAGAAAAATAACTTTAGTTTCTGTTAGTGTTTTTTTACATCTTTTCGCATTATTTTATAGCTAAATGCCTCATCACTGATGCGTACCAGGTTGTAAATCGAGCTACAGTTCGCAATTAAAGAAAGAAGATTATCAAACTATTTTTAAGTTTTCTAAAGAATCCTAGATTATACAAAAAATGGATTAAAGTTATTCCACGAAAACAATGAACCCCTACGTCTACATCAGTAGTGTGTGCAAAACATTTTTTCAGAAAGTGATATTATTAAATATGATAAATTATTGAATAAAAGTGATGGAACATAATCAACAATTGTTGCTTAGACAACCAAAGCTGGTAGAAAATGCAGTACCGTCCGTGGATAATGTATATTTTAATCATCTGCTAAAAGGAGGATTGCCAATTCCTACAGAGGCTGTAACTATAATTAGGTGTTAACAATTACTCGAAAGTTCCATCAAACAGCATTTATTCTTACTAAACCAACGTTTCGATGTACCCTTGCACCTTTTTCAGGGTAGTAAGATCTTAGAAATTGTTACAAATCATGTACACAAAATACATTCGTGCAAAACATTCAGTTAATTTTTTGTACGATGTTTAATAAATTAACTGAAGGTTTTGTACGAATGTATTTTATGTACATGATTTGTATCAATTTGTAAGATCTTACTATCCTGAAGAAGACGCAAGGATGCACCGAAACGTTGGTTTAGTAAGAATAAATGCTGTTTGACTGAACTTTCGAGTAATTGTTAACCCCTAATCCACATCACAGTCGAGAAATTACCCACAATTGTAATGATAATATTTATACACATGTATGCTATCTTGCAATACATTATTAATAATAATGATTTAGATTATAAATTTCTTAGATGTAAGCATCAACAAAATTTATTATGTGAACTGAGCATTCTCAGTCTGAAAAATGATTCCTTCTCTGACGATTTTCGCAATATTTGTGTTTGTGGTGAGGACTATATAGATATTATGAATATGTTAAGTAGTGTTTTTGCTAACAATAATTATGTAAAAAATAAAAATAATTGCAAAACATGGGCAACGAAAAAATATAGAATCATGTTCGAAAAATAAGAAAAGGAAACTAGATACAGTAGAACCCCGATTATCCGTGCGCGTTTAATCCGGGCGGCGGATTTTCCGTGCGGCATTTTAAGATGTAGTAAATGTACTTATCGAATATTTTTAAGAACAACCTGAAACTGATAGCATTGATCTACAGTTACTTCAGCTTACAAAAATGAAGGAATATATAAGGAGTAAAATTTACGAAGCCCAAAAACAGAAAAAAAAATAACTGAATTTTTCAAATGATTTCATTCACATATGTACATACATAAACGTACATAATTATGTACAAATTGTATATTGTACAATGTACATTCATACATATGTATAAATATTAAAAAAATTATTTTTTGTTGTGTATCACGTTTGTTTTGTTCCTCTCACATATGGATTTGTCCAAATAAATTATTTAAAAAATGGAAAATGAAGTGTTTGGATTATCCGTGTTTTCAATTATCCGGCAAAGGCTCGGTCCAAGCTAGCCCGGATAATCGAGGTTCTACTGTACTTTTAAAAAATAATTGTAATTTTAACACAAATAATATATTTCTGTACACTACAATATTAAAATTAAATGTAGGATTTAATACATAATAAATATGTGTAACATAATTATGTGTATTTGTTTTTATAAATACAAGTGTAAGCGATAGAGCAGTGATTCAATATGACGGTAGGACCACCGAGAACAGATTTTGCGCCGTTGCCATTCGAACATATATCGTACGATGTACGATGAAACTTTTCTTGTATGATGAAAAATAGAAGTGTTTCTATTTTCGTCGTACAGTGTACAGAATCATATGAAATATTTGCTACTAATTTCACGACTATGCATTTCAATACTAGTGGATCTCAATACACTGTATTGTTTGACATTTTAGAATTTTAGGTTAGTTTTTTTAAATCTTGACTTTTCTTATCTTTGTTTATAATCTGTTTAGTTTTTTGTGCTGCTTTTTACCTCTCGCTAAGAGAGGTATTGCATTCATGCTAAAAATCGCATATCCAGATTTTATTGAATAAGCACGTTTTAAGGTCCCTACAATCCGATTTTAACATTTTTACGATGATGTCTGTGTGTGTGTGTGTGTGTGTGTGTGTGTGTGTGTGTGTGTGTGTGTGTGTGTGTGTGTGTGTGTGTGTGTGTGTGTGTGTGTGTGTGTGTGTGTGTGTGTGTGTGTGTGTGTGTGTGTGTGTGTGTGTGTGTGTGTGTGTGTGTGTGTGTGTGTGTGTGTGTGTGTGTGTGTGTGTGTGTGTGTGTGTGTGTGTGTGTGTGTGTGTGTGTGTGTGTGTGTGTGTGTGTGTGTGTGTGTGTGTGTGTGTGTGTGTGTGTGTGTGTGTGTGTGTGTGTGTGTGTGTGTGTGTGTGTGTGTGTGTGTGTGTGTGTGTGTGTGTGTGTGTGTGTGTGTGTGTGTGTGTGTGTGTGTGTGTGTGTGTGTGTGTGTGTGTGTGTGTGTGTGTGTGTGTGTGTGTGTGTGTGTGTGTGTGTGTGTGTGTGTGTGTGTGTGTGTGTGTGTGTGTGTGTGTGTGTGTGTGTGTGTGTGTGTGTGTGTGTGTGTGTGTGTGTGTGTGTGTGTGTGTGTGTGTGTGTGTGTGTGTGTGTGTGTGTGTGTGTGTGTGTGTGTGTGTGTGTGTGTGTGTGTGTGTGTGTGTGTGTGTGTGTGTGTGTGTGTGTGTGTGTGTGTGTGTGTGTGTGTGTGTGTGTGTGTGTGTGTGTGTGTGTGTGTGTGTGTGTGTGTGTGTGTGTGTGTGTGTGTGTGTGTGTGTGTGTGTGTGTGTGTGTGTGTGTGTGTGTGTGTGTGTGTGTGTGTGTGTGTGTGTGTGTGTGTGTGTGTGTGTGTGTGTGTGTGTGTGTGTGTGTGTGTGTGTGTGTGTGTGTGTGTGTGTGTGTGTGTGTGTGTGTGTGTGTGTGTGTGTGTGTGTGTGTGTGTGTGTGTGTGTGTGTGTGTGTGTGTGTGTGTGTGTGTGTGTGTGTGTGTGTGTGTGTGTGTGTGTGTGTGTGTGTGTGTGTGTGTGTGTGTGTGTGTGTGTGTGTGTGTGTGTGTGTGTGTGTGTGTGTGTGTGTGTGTGTGTGTGTGTGTGTGTGTGTGTGTGTGTGTGTGTGTGTGTGTGTGTGTGTGTGTGTGTGTGTGTGTGTGTGTGTGTGTGTGTGTGTGTGTGTGTGTGTGTGTGTGTGTGTGTGTGTGTGTGTGTGTGTGTGTGTGTGTGTGTGTGTGTGTGTGTGTGTGTGTGTGTGTGTGTGTGTGTGTGTGTGTGTGTGTGTGTGTGTGTGTGTGTGTGTGTGTGTGTGTGTGTGTGTGTGTGTGTGTGTGTGTGTGTGTGTGTGTGTGTGTGTGTGTGTGTGTGTGTGTGTGTGTGTGTGTGTGTGTGTGTGTGTGTGTGTGTGTGTGTGTGTGTGTGTGTGTGTGTGTGTGTGTGTGTGTGTGTGTGTGTGTGTGTGTGTGTGTGTGTGTGTGTGTGTGTGTGTGTGTGTGTGTGTGTGTGTGTGTGTGTGTGTGTGTGTGTGTGTGTGTGTGTGTGTGTGTGTGTGTGTGTGTGTGTGTGTGCGTGCGTGTGCGTGCGTGCGTGCGTGCGTGCGTGCGTGCGTGCGTGCGTGCGTGCGTGCGTGCGTGCG
This sequence comes from Harpalus rufipes, assembly GCA_951394225.1. Lineage (NCBI taxonomy): Eukaryota > Metazoa > Arthropoda > Insecta > Coleoptera > Carabidae > Harpalus > Harpalus rufipes. Next base: position 31,752,883 of record OX596285.1, read on the forward strand.
TGCGTGCGTGCGTGCGTGCGTGCGTGCGTGCGTGCGTGCGTGCGTGCGTGCGTGCGTGCGTGCGTGCGTGCGTGCGTGCGTGCGTGCGTGCGTGCGTGCGTGCGTGCGTGCGTGCGTGCGTGTGTGTGTGTGTGTGTGTGTGTGTGTGTGAGTGTGAGTGTGTGTGTTTTTTTTTTTTTTTTATTTAACAGAACTTTATTGACAGCATGCTCCATTACAGGGTAATACTACATGCTTTAACATACTTAATCAATTCTAACAATACATTTCTTATCTTAACTTAAATAATTCAATATCATTATAATATAATCTATTACAATAAATTGCTTTTTTATAATATATCAAAATTAATTTTGTTCACAAATTTCAAAAATAGTTTTAAATGTTTATTCATAAATTCTTCTTTTGATATGTCCCAATCACCTCCTCGTCGCAATAAGGAATCGATTAAATTTTTTCTTTGAATTCTTAGTTTCGTACAATTATACAGTAAATGGTCCACCGTTTGATCACCATTGTTACACGAACACTCCGGAGTTTCACTTATTTTAAACCTAAATAAATAACTTTTAAGCCTACCATGTCCCGTAGTCATTATTGTAAAGTTTCTAGTCACAGGAATATCAAGTTTTAGTCTTTTTTTAACATCCGGGAAAAATGCCCACGTTTGTCGTCCTTTGTTACTTCTGGTCCATTGATTTTGCCACTTTTCCAAAGATTTAGTTTCAATCTCAGATATTATTTCACTTCTTGGAATTTTGTTGTACTTTATCCTTGTATTAGAAAGTGTCGTTGCCTCCTTAGCTAATTTATCCACCATTTCGTTTTCCTCTATTCCGCTGTGCGCTTTAACCCACTTGTAGCATATTGTCCATCCTTTACCTGATAGCAAATTCATTTTCCTTCTAGCTTCTTCGATTATTCTACTGTGATTTTTTCTATTTTTTAAAGAGTCTATTGTAACTTTACTATCTGAATGTATTGCTAATGTTCGATGTACATCTTCTACGCTGTTAAATTCTTCAATTTTTTCTAAAGTTCTGAGTATTGCTAAAGCTTCGGCCTGATTATTACTGCATTTTTTGTATATTTTCTCTTGGACAGTGGTAATTATTTGATTTCCTTTAAATATTATAACTCCTAGTCCTACTCCTGATTCCATCTTACTTCCATCAGTGTAAGCATTAAAAGTAAAGTGTTTATTTGGTTCTGCTTCATTTATTTGTGGAATTTTAGTTGGATGCAACCATTCTTCTTTTGGAGCTAGAGTTTCATACATATTGTATATGTATATTGTTTATATTTTTCGTTGCTCTGTAGATCTCATTTATTTCTTCTAACTTAATAATTATTGGTGTTACTCCACTAATTATGCACGATGCCTCATATGATAATGTTCTGCACGCTTTTGCTATACGTATATTAATTAGTCTTTGTACTTGTATTAATTTTTGTTCATTTTTCTTCTTTTTTAGAGCGTTTATCCACACCGGAATACCATAAGACAGAAGCGGGAGTATAGCGCCGTTATAAATTATTTTTATTACTTCATGTTTTAGTCCCCATGTAACACGAGCCGATTTTGATAATGCGTTTATTAATTTTTTACATTTCTTAGTTATATGTTCTACATGTTTATCAAAACTAAAATTTTCTTCTAAAATTACTCCCAAATATTTTATTTCTTTAGTTTGTTTTATTAAAGCATTATTTAAATAAATATCAACCTTTTTCCCAATAATAGTTCTTTTCTTAGTTACCAGTAATACCTGTGACTTTTGTTCATTAAATTTCATCTTATGATCATATGCCCATGTTTCAATTTTGTTAATTTCTAAATTTGCTATGTTTTCTGCTTCTAAAAGTGTCTTACCTTTTGTAATAATTAATAAGTCGTCTGCAAATGCCACTACTTTTGTCTTTTTTGTGTACTTTATGTTAAGTATGGAATTATAATTTATATTCCAAAATCCTGGCCCGCAGCACGATCCTTGTGGACAGCCTTTGCTGACAGATTCTTCTAAATGAACACTGTTTGTCTGCAATATTGCTACTCTGTCTTTAAAGTAGTTTGTAGCTAAATTGTATAAATTTTTCGGACAACCGTATTCTTTTAATGCGCACAAAATTGATGGCCACCATGCTGCATCAAAAGCTCCTTCGACGTCCAGACTTATAATTATAATAACATCTTTGTTTCTCAATCCTTCTTCAACAAAGTTCCTAACCGTCAACATTGCATCAATAGTACTCGTTTGCGGTGTAAATCCAAATTGATTATTACTCAAAAATTTTTTGTTGTAAAAATTATGCATAATTCTTTCTATAAATAGTTTTTCAAGAACTTTACCTCCTATATTTAAAAGGCTTATTGGTCTAAATTTTGATAGTTCATTACTTCTTTCCTTTCCTGGTTTCCCTATTGGTATTATTATTGACCTTTTCCAGATTTTTGGGAACTTTCCTCTTTTAAAACATTCATTATAAATTTCAGTTGTAAAATATGGCAATGCATCGTATATTTGCTTGAAAACACTGCTATCTATACCATCTTCTCCAGGTGCTTTTCCCACACTCATATTATTAATTACATCACCAACTTCATAAACGGAAAATTCTTTATCATTCTCAGTTAATATAGGTTCTTCACTTATTTCTCTCATTTTTTTGTGTTGAGGACTATCTGTTTCTTCAGTATCAGTTTGTACAAAGTGTTTAATCATACATGTTAGTGTTTCTGTTAAGTCATTAGTGTAAGATCCATCTGGTTTTTGTATCGTATTCAAAGTAGTTTTGGTTTTCATTTTTCCTGATGCTATCTGATAGACTGAATTCCATGGATTAACTTTATCTGTTAAATTGCAATACTTCTTCCAAGATTCAAATTTTTCTTTATGTATTTCTAGTAAATATTTTTTTCTTTCTTCGAAATATATAATTTTTCTTTCTTGTCGTAACATAACGTTGTTTTTGGTACGTTGAAATCTTCTTCTGAGAGCATTAATTCTATTTCGCATTACAGTCAGTTTTGTGTTCCACCATGGTACGGTTTTTCCTTTGTAGTTTATTTTAATTGGCATAGAAATTTTAAAAGTTTTTTGACATGCATAATCTAAAGCGTTTTGAAAATGCAAAATAAATTCTTCCAAATTATCAGCTTGTCTTATCGCGTCTGCTAAATCACTGTCAATTTGTAGAATGTCATCTTCCCTAGTAGCTAACTGAAACGTAGTCCTTAAAGATAGGATTAAATTTTCTTTGAAATTTTGAAACTTTTCTGGTTTAATTATATATCTTTTCCTATAAAACTCAATTTGTTGAAATTTGTTAATTTCATTTAATTGAAATGTTATTAGGCTGTGGTCAGATGCACTTTCTTCTTTTCCACATTCCCAGTTTTTGATAAAAGAAAGGGAATCTGTGTTTGCTATAGTTAGATCCACATAGCTACTTCCTCTTTGTGTTGAAAATGTAGGGACATCACATTCTTCATTAATAATATATAGCTGTTGACTCAATAAAAATTCTTCTAACTTTTTTCCTCTTGGGTTTGTAAACACATCATACCATGTCTTTGAGCGAGCATTACTATCAACACATAGAATGCAGGGAGTTTGCCCTGCAAATAATAGTATGCGTTCTATTTTTCTTAAATCTTCTTCAATGTCACTGTTGCCATCAAAATATAGGCTTGCTGCATAAATTTTTAGGCTACCATATGTAATTTCCACAGTAACACAATCTTTATCTGTTAACTGTTTTATTAGCATAATGTCTAAAACGTTGCTGTTAGTGATAATTGCAGTCCTCTTATTAGCATCTCTAGACTCATATACTTTGAATTTAGTAGGTATCCCCGTTACTTTATTGTTAAATGTAAGAGGTTCTTGCATAAATACAATATCTATGTTTCTTTCTTCAATCAGCTCTATTAGATTATTTGTTGCTTTTCTTGAATGCTGAGCATTAATTTGAATGCAATTTATTGAAAAATTGCTCAATTTCTTCCTGTTTTTTGTTAAATTTTTTTGAAAGTTTAAATTTTTATAATTTATTGTACATTGAAGATCCATAATTTAGTAATCAATTGATTGTTTGTATTTTCTTATAGCCTTTAAATAGCATGGACAGTTTTTATCCAAGGAAGAATGTTGGTCTTTTAGTTTTTCTTCTTTATTATATTTGTTATAATTTACACAATTAATACACTTTAGTTTTTCGTCAGAGGCTGTGCATTCTTTCAAAGTATGAGACTCCGTACATTTAGGACATGTCAGTTCACCTTTACACTCAGAAGCTTTATGGTGGAATTTGCTGCATTTAAAGCATCTGTTTATAAATATATATTCGTCACATTTGCACATTTCCCACATTAGTTTAATTTTTTTGTCTTTTAGCGTTTTAAAGGTTTGGGCATTAACTTCTATAATAAGGTTCTTATGTTTATTTTTAACTGAGTAAATAAATTTAGCCACCATATCATCTGCTTTCAAATTTAATTCTTGATTTTGAGTTATAATTATTTCTATTGCATTTTCGACACTTATTTCTTCTGGAATATTGTAAATAATTAATCTAGGCTTTCTCATTTGTGGAACGTATGTTTCAAAGTCATCTGAGCAATTTTCATTTATCTTTTTATTTAGTCTATCTATTTCATCTTTATTTTGTGATATTAGCATTAGCCTACCATCTCTTGTAGGTTTTATTGCATTTATTCCTACTTTAATATCTACTGGATTAATTTTTCTTTTCAGTATTGTTTTCGCCGCATCAATGGAGGTATTAGATTTTGGTTTTATTAGAATTCGATAATTTTGCTTGATATCAGAATCTTTTTTTAATACACTTGCATATGTAATTGACTTTTCTAAAGGAATTGATTTTATTTGTCTAATCGAGCTAAATTTCTCCACCTGCTGTTGTAGTTTAATTACTTCTTGATCTTTTTCTTCTAATGATTTATTATATTGATTAAATAGTTTTCTTAATGCACTAACACTAGTCAAAATGTCTTTTTTAAAATCACACCTCAAATTTCCACTTTTTTCAGTCACATTAATTAATGTTTGTATAGCAGATTCAAATGCATGTTTCATATCGGCCGCCATTTTGGCGCCGTGTCTGTTTCTTGTTCCCTGTTTCTTTATTATAGTTTTTAATTAAGGTTATGTTTACAGTCCTTTTTGAAAATTACACCAAATTGTTCTTTTTATTATAATTAATATTAGTACTCAATTTCTAACACATTTCTTTATATTATTTATCAAAAATATCCTTTTATAATTGTTTCCAACGATTGAAAAACTATTTTACATTTAACTGTAATAATGATCAGCTGACAGTTTTGACAGTGACATTGACGTGTGTGTGTGTGTGTGTGTGTGTGTGTGTGTGTGTGTGTGTGTGTGTGTGTGTGTGTGTGTGTGTGTGTGTGTGTGTGTGTGTGTGTGTGTGTGTGTGTGTGTGTGTGTGTGTGTGTGTGTGTGTGTGTGTGTGTGTGTGTGTGTGTGTGTGTGTGTGTGTGTGTGTGTGTGTGTGTGTGTGTGTGTGTGTGTGTGTGTGTGTGTGTGTGTGTGTGTGTGTGTGTGTGTGTGTGTGTGTGTGTGTGTGTGTGTGTGTGTGTGTGTGTGTGTGTGTGTGTGTGTGTGTGTGTGTGTGTGTGTGTGTGTGTGTGTGTGTGTGTGTGTGTGTGTGTGTGTGTGTGTGTGTGTGTGTGTGTGTGTGTGTGTGTGTGTGTGTGTGTGTGTGTGTGTGTGTGTGTGTGTGTGTGTGTGTGTGTGTGTGTGTGTGTGTGTGTGTGTGTGTGTGTGTGTGTGTGTGTGTGTGTGTGTGTGTGTGTGTGTGTGTGTGTGTGTGTGTGTGTGTGTGTGTGTGTGTGTGTGTGTGTGTGTGTGTGTGTGTGTGTGTGTGTGTGTGTGTGTGTGTGTGTGTGTGTGTGTGTGTGTGTGTGTGTGTGTGTGTGTGTGTGTGTGTGTGTGTGTGTGTGTGTGTGTGTGTGTGTGTGTGTGTGTGTGTGTGTGTGTGTGTGTGTGTGTGTGTGTGTGTGTGTGTGTGTGTGTGTGTGTGTGTGTGTGTGTGTGTGTGTGTGTGTGTGTGTGTGTGTGTGTGTGTGTGTGTGTGTGTGTGTGTGTGTGTGTGTGTGTGTGTGTGTGTGTGTGTGTGTGTGTGTGTGTGTGTGTGTGTGTGTGTGTGTGTGTGTGTGTGTGTGTGTGTGTGTGTGTGTGTGTGTGTGTGTGTGTGTGTGTGTGTGTGTGTGTGTGTGTGTGTGTGTGTGTGTGTGTGTGTGTGTGTGTGTGTGTGTGTGTGTGTGTGTGTGTGTGTGTGTGTGTGTGTGTGTGTGTGTGTGTGTGTGTGTGTGTGTGTGTGTGTGTGTGTGTGTGTGTGTGTGTGTGTGTGTGTGTGTGTGTGTGTGTGTGTGTGTGTGTGTGTGTGTGTGTGTGTGTGTGTGTGTGTGTGTGTGTGTGTGTGTGTGTGTGTGTGTGTGTGTGTGTGTGTGTGTGTGTGTGTGTGTGTGTGTGTGTGTGTGTGTGTGTGTGTGTGTGTGTGTGTGTGTGTGTGTGTGTGCGTGCGTGCGTGCGTGCGTGCGTGCGTGCGTGCGTGTGTGTGTGTGTGTGTGTGTGTGTGTAGGATGTTGGAAGGACGATTACTCAAAAACTATAAGACTTCAAATTTGTTTAACTACGTATTTCCCAATCGGACATTCATGGGAAGATCTGAAAAGGTTTTGGTAACAATTGGACAACCGGAAGTAGAAGATTCTTGAAAAAAAAATTTCTAAATAATATTTTTTGAAAATTTTTCTTGGTAATATAAAAGAAAATTAAATTCTTTATCTGATACATTTAAATATTTTATTATATATTGTATAGATTTAGAGATAAAAGAAATATAATATATAAAATAATCTGTTATAATAAATTTTACAGCCGAAAGAATGCCGTGGAAAATAGTTGAAAATTTAAATTATTTGTGACAGATAAATGTCAGTGTCAGAAATAATGAGTAATGAAAGAAAAATGTACTTGGAGAATCCCTTAATTCTTGATCTGTGACTATTATGGAGATGACAAGTCTAGGTTGAAGGACTTAAATTTGTTTCAAACATTATGGGACAATGTACACCAGTACTGTAGACTAGAGTAACTTTGAATTGCGAAAAAGCTATCAAATTCTTTTCAAGTAAGTTGTAAATATTGACAAAATTACACATCGATATAAGAATAATCGGAGTGCAATCTATCCGTCACTTTATTAAAGGGAATTAGTGTTATTTAGATATAACAAGTATGAAAAAATAAAATGTAAAAGAAGATATGTAAGAATAGATGCACAATCCAGATATATATATTTTAGACCGCCCAAAATTAATGTTTTTACTAGAAGAATATGAAGAGAAAGTAAACAAGGTTGTTCGAATTGAAAATTGCTGTTACCAGCCTAATATTTATATATGGTAAACTCTACTTTGTAATTTATTGTAACATAATTTATGGTAAAATATCTTTATGTTGAGACATGCTACTATTGAAAGAAGTTTATACGTCATAGATTTATATGAATATATTATTTGTATTTATAAAATTATTCTTTGCTTTATGCATACAGCCAGGTAAAATATACGGCGAGAGGTTATGTGCTGGCCACATCAGATTTTTTGCATTAGTATTGTAGCTTTTATTATTAATTTTCTTTTCTTGTAGTAAACTGTTAATTTAGTAACATAATTTCCTTTATTTTATATAATATTTTGTTTTATTTAGCAATTTTTATATCGTATTGTTTATAATATTTCATATATTTATACTTATACGTATATTATATTTTTCTTCGGGATAATTAGTTTTTGAATGTGTTTATTTTGAATCAAGCAAATAGTCATTTTATAAACAATTTTTACATTGACGAATATGATATCGAGTAGTAGTTCCGACGAAACCATAATTTTAATGTCTGCGTGTATGTTTATTAACAAAATAAAAAAGAAAAAGGTTTAAGAAGCGAAGATCTGTGTGGACCAAGAATTGGTTGAAAAAAAATTATAAAACCAAGCGTCTCAAACATCCAAACAATAAACATGAATGAACATAGGTTTAACAGTCAATATATACTCTCTTTTCTATGTTTAACAGTGTTCGAAAGCTTCGTCGTGAAATGAGTAATACATGGTATCATGTTGAATAATCTAAAGAAGATAACTTTTTCATATGGTTTTTGTCATACAAGTGTAACACGTGCCTACAGTTCTTCAACGTACATTTCGACTTTCATCGTACATCGTACAGAATCATACAGGTGTGACCTAGGCATTTAGAGAAGGCTGTTATATGGCACCGATATTATATCATAAGTTGTAAAAATAACACACATATCAATATTTCGATGCGTCATTTTTCTTTCAACTACAGTTTATTAATTGTATGACAATTACAATTATTATTCGTTTTCATGATAAAAGTTGGGTATATCGGCTAGACGCTATTGAGTTTAGTTAACAAATTGGGCATAAACTCTCTAATTGGGCAAATGATAGAAATGATTTAATAATAACCAATATAAAGTATACTCGTATTTCAAATTTCTAAATATATTTGTCTGTTTTGTTAATTGGTTGTTAACTATTAAATAATTTATTATTTTCAGAAGAACTGGAGAGGAAAATTTGTAGAAATGATGAAAAATATAATATACATATGTATCGTTAAAAATCAATAAACCGTTAAGTAACACTTTAGATTTATTGAGCATAAAATTCAATATTTATTATAGATAATTGATGTACATATACACATATGTATAGGTGAATGAGATTTTTTGAATTTAAACAATGGATTAACAAATTTAAAAAAAATTGTAATGTAAAATATTCACACGAAGTACAAAGTATATTTCAAATATTTATTAATATTAAAATAAATAGTAAATTTCTGAGATTGAAATAACTGGTTGTATTTCTGAGAAATCATTTTTATTTATTAGAGAAGTTATTCAAAAATAATGCATTACGAGTACAATATCATATTTCAAATATTTAAAAATTTATTTGACGATATAACATATAAATAACATTTTCACTATCACTATCAGCAGTGGCGTAGCCATAGGGGGGGTTTTAGGGGTTAGAAAACTCCCCCCCCCCTCCCTGTGAGACCATGGTAGGCCGCTTTTACCATTAATTTAAAAACATACTCGTTTGTTGTTCATATATAATATGAGCTGAAGCAAAAAATAATTAATTTTCCTACATACATACATAAAATCACGCGTGTTCCACTTAGTGGGTTCGCACAAACTCGAAAACAATAAGAACAACATCAACATCATACAACAAATCCTTACTCTTAAACATATTAAAGTGACCGATTTTCGGTAGCGAAATACCGTATCCGGATCACAATAATAGTTAGGAAACAATCATCCTTCGCCACACATTCCTGTCTAAGCACATTTCTTTCGTCCCGGCTACACTCATAATCGCATTCATACATGCTCTTCTTCTCTTCTTACTTGGAAACTTTCTCTCTTTAAGCACCCTACCAACCACATCCATCCACTTACATACTGGTCGGCCACGCAATCGAAAAGCCTCAACTTCACCAAGATATATACGCTTAACAAGTCGTTCACTCGCCATTCTCTCCACATGCCCAAACTATCTCAACTGACTCACACCAACTCTCTTAACAACAATGTTTGAAACTACATTGTAAAATAATATTAATTTTCGTAGAAATCTGTATACACGCAATAATTATTAGCTACAGTCTGTAGCCTACAGATGCCCTTTCGCGCAATGTCCTCGTAAAAATGCCGAGCTTTACCGAAATTTACCGACAACTAACAGTGAATCTCATGCGCTATGTTCTTGTTCTTGAGTAGAATACCTACGTTAATTTAATTTATAAGTGTTACAACTACAACTTTTCTTGTGTTTATACTGCGGTTTGTATAAACATATTTAGGTGGGTGGTTTGAAATTCACTACATAATTTAGCATTGTTGTTATTTACCTATTTATTTAAAAAAAAATGCCTACTAATAAAAATATTGTTTTTGTTGATTGTTGTTATTAAGCCTATTTAACCTCATATTTATTTAAAATTTATTATCCTAAAACACCCCCTGTAAAATGTTTCTGGCTACGCCACTGACTATCAGACAGATTAAAAAATAAAGCTTATTTATAATTTATAAATAAACGACTTCGCGTCTATCAACGACGATTGTCATGCGTAGCCTACCAATTAATTAGTTTTTAAATCTGTCAAAATATTTTAATGGTTTTTATCATTTCGTCAAAATAATAATATAATCCTCTCGACCAACGAGCTCGCGGCTTAAATTTTCTTTTCATGAATAAAATTATTTTAACTCGATTGGTGTATAAATATCTAACACACATTCTAGTAATAATAAATAATACTTTTATGTCCGATTTCACCAATGCCGAATAAATTCATAAATAGTTATCCGACGAATAAATGTTATTCATTGGTTAGTCGAAGTTTCGTATCACCATCCAAAATCGTTGAATAGAAGTTATTCATAGAATATTATTTTTCTCCATTATTTTGCGTTGAGTATACAGCTAACAAGCTAAAAACGAAAATAATTGAATTCAAATGTGTGAAAATATAAATGATAAGAGGGAAAGAAACATAAATTATCTCCAAGAAGAAGAAAAAATGTTTGATAATTATAGTGGCTAGCATATTTGCCTATTATATAGAATAAGAAAACTGACGACGTGTTGTCACACAACAAAATTAAAGAATGATATATAAGGGATAGAATACTTTTGCACAAAAAAGTGATCCTTAATAAAGAAAAAAAAAAACAAAACTGGCATATTTCTTGCATTTATTGGTTCTGGATGATGCCAAATCATACTTAGAATTTCATAAATACATTAATCAACTTCGTCAAACTGATTGTGGATTATAGGGATCATTCTTTTTCACCTGAGTAACAATTTCTTCATCGGAAGAAAATTGTACTTGATCAGGTCCGTTCTCTCGTTGAACGAGGTATATAGGAATCCGCATTAATAATGTCCTCCACCATACTAACAAACTAGAATAAAGATAATTCAAAATTGTATGAGTGTTTCACTACTACTATCACCTTTTTGAAATTCGGAATTAATTTTCAAGTAAATAAAAGCACCACATGGACCACTTTTTGTGCTAAAATAATTGGAAATAAGTTTCAAGTTTGACCTTGCTCGGAATCGAACTCGGGCCATCCGAATCATAACCAGGTTTTTAACGCTCACGTTACAATTCAATTATCAAAACGTGATCGGAATATACTCGTACGTTGGTACGTTCTAATGGCCCATCTTGTAATTATTCTTCCTGTGTAACAATAATTTATTGTTTACTGCTATCATAATATATTTAAACAGAATAGAGCACAAGTTTGATCAAGTGCTAAATATTTTAACATGATTACGATTGAGAACACTCGTATTTTGGATACAAACATCACAGCACAACAAAATTATTGTTATTCTATTACACGTTTTAGATTTATGGACATTTCAATTGCCATTACCTATCTCATTCTCGTATACTCTACAATTCACAAGAGCTTCGCAATATTTGATCAAAGTATGTCTGTATTAACGGACATTATTCATATTTTTATTGATATTTCAAGAAATTGATTTACATTAACTAACTTCAAAATAAGTTTATTTTGGACAACGACTACTCGGACTACTTTTATTTAATATTCAAATTTTTGCTCGATTTCCTACAAAAAAGCTCAATACCCATTTGTATCGTTTCGGTTGTTGTTTCTCTTATAATTGAGTGATTAGTAAATCAAAATTTTGTTTAGAATCCAGTCATTCTCTATGTCGCTGTGGTACGATTAGGATTAATTACTTTTTTGAGATTTCAGGAATGGTATTGTGCATTAAAAATCTCTAATTATAAATCCTGCCTTTTAAAACACTGCTTTTTAAAAATGTGACTTTTATAAATCTTGACTTTGAAATTTCCTAAAATGGCGGAGCAACTTGGAAGGTCGGTTTGCACTATTCGTCATTAGATGTCACCACACTTAGTTTCATTTGTTGACAATAGATGGCTAATGAATAAATCTTAAAACATGGAAAGGGAGGACCAGGAGAAATCACTTATATACGCGCCATGATACCATACTGCGCCAAAAAACGGAATCGGGACAAACTAATTTATGACACTATCGGTAAGATAGAACGCGACATAATCCTTCATTTTCATAAAATCTTGCTTCTCATTGAATAAAACAGTATGATTTCGAAACCCAAGGAAGTGTTTCGAGCAATTGCAGGTTGCAGGCATGTATTGTTGTAATCAGCCTTGTTTCACGTTGACTGCCACGGCAATTTTCAGAATTTATTAGAAACTCTAATTATAGTACATAGTTATCATCAAAAAGCATAGAAAATGTATTTTTTTTTATTTAAAAAAGGTCTTACGAATTATCTCGTAGCTGGCTTATGTATCAGATTTTGAATATTTTTTTTATAATTATATTTTCTGTTCATTTATTAATAAATTTTCTGTTCATGTAAGCCAGCTTTGATTTTTTGTTCTCTTCCCAGAAGCCATCTATCCATATTAGCACTGATATATTGCGAGTTTAATCGTAGCTGCACGAATATGGTAAGTAAACACAGTACGAGATAACTCGTCGTCGGCGTGGAGGGATTGAATTGTTAATTTAGTTAAAAAAAATTACATTTTGTTTCATTGTTGATAAATGTATTAAGGAATAATAACTTTACTAATCAATATAGATTTTGTTGCATTTTAAACGTTAAACGTGTTTTATTCTTTATCAAAGTTCGACATTAACACGTATTTAGGACGAACTATTATGATGGGGGGGGTTCATATATATATATATATATATATATATATATATATATATATATATATATATATATATATTTTATTTCTAGTTTTATTGTTGTTACCTGTTTATTTCTTTTTTTATTTTGTTGTTATTTTACATATATTTCTTTGTAAATAAATTTAATCTGTTATAATTAATTTTCTTTCTTTGTTTTACCCTTTACCTAATAAAGGTGTGTTGTTTTATTCATTGATGGATAATACGCATCACCTTTAAATTGGGGAAAAATGGAATAAAAAATGAAAAATGTATATTTATTTTATAAAATGTGCAATTCGTGATTTTTTTCTTTGTTTCCCAAATGAAATTTTTCAAAGGAAATGCACATTATCCATCACCATAGAAAACAACACACCTTATTCATAATTTCATTTTCAATACGCCCTAGGCATTTTCTGGGACGTTAGTTACCCGTTCCTACCAAGAGATGGCGAGCATTACGCTGTTTCAGCCGGTAACTTTGCAGTCGCCGATCTAGATAGTGTTTTTTTGGTCTGTGGTTAGGGAAGTCGTGATTGGGAATTGTGACAGTGGTGACCTGGTGACAGTCGACATGCCGAGACATATTGCTGAAAGGCACTAACAAACGTGAAATGAAGGCTGTTAGTGGAAGAAGCTGTTGTTTATGCCGTGCAAGAGCTCCGGTGACTTTACATTCGTAAGTTTTTTTTTCTTATATATCTATTTTAATGTACATTATATATTTCAAATTAATTTTGTGTTATTATTGTTTCATTATATCATTCTTTTACATGTACATTGTGTGTGGACTCGTCGTAACTTGACATTTTGCATTAGTAATTTTTATTTTGGAGATAGACATGATTTATCTTAACATGCAAATACATTGTAAATGTGTATTTATTTGTTGTATCTTTTCAGGTTTCCAAAAGGTGATTTAAAATCTTTGTGGAAAAATATATGTAATTATCAATCGTACGACGATGTATCACGTCTTGTGATTTGTTCTAATCACTTTACACCCTCTGATTACATTGAACCTAATGCAAAACAGTTTGGAGGAAAATTAAGATTGAAACCAAATCGTTTTCCCAGTACTAATGTTCCAAATAAAATTGAATTTGTCCAAGTACCAGCACCATCTACTTTTCTTGGAGAAACTGGGAATATAGAATGTACCCTAGAAGATCCGTTATCCATTGCACCTCATGAGGAGATTACGCCAGTGAAATCTACAACAATGTATTATCCATTACCTGCGCCGTCGCCAATGATTTCAGCAAAAACTGAGAATTTCGGTATGCTTATATTTTATTGATTTTGAATACATACGAAACATGAGTAATGTATATGGAATGTACACTAGACGTTTCGTCCATTGCACCTCGTGAGGAGATTACGCAGGTGAAATGTACAACCGAGTCTCATCCACTACCCGCGCCTTCATCAATGATTTCAGCGAAACCTGAGAATATGGGTATGCATATATTTTATTGATTTTGAATACGAAACAAGACTAATGCATATTTTCTGTTTTATTTTAAGTTATACAAACCCCTCAAAAAAAAAGGTTTGCTGAGCCTCGTTTTTTTGGTGAAATAACGCCTGCTGATATGGATTGTCCAAGTAAAGCAAGAAGAATGCTAAATTTGGTCCAGGAAAAAGTTAGAAGAGTAGATTCGAAAAATAATTCTTTACAACAAAAAAATAGAAGGTTGCTGACAAAAATTAAATCAGTCCGGGATCTAGTAAAGCAAATGAAGACGAATAACTCTTTGTCGGAAGAGGCAGCGGATGCACTATTGGTAAATGTTTTTTCTACTTTTATTGATTAATACATGCATATCTCTTATTTTCATTTTTAATTCGGTAATTATTCAATAATTATTGCCACGGTGTGTAATAGCTATTTTTTATGCAAGCCGATAAAATTCCACTTTCTCTATGAGTGATCCGCTCGCGAATTATTGTTCGCGAGTAGATAATTTTATCGACGTGTATAAAATTCTATTTTCACCTCTCGGTAAGAGAGGTATTACATTCATGCTAAAAATCGCATATAAAGATTTTAATGAATAAACACGCTTTAAGGTCCCTACAATCCGTTTTTAATATTTTTACGATGATGTCTGTGTGTATGGATGTGTGTGCATGTGTGTGTGTGTATGTGTGTATGTATGTATCTATATATATATATATATACAGCGTGTTTCCTTTAAAACAACCAGCGCTTTTTTGGGCGAACTACTTCAATATTGTAAAATTATTTCTGATTTTTAATATTATTTTTATCGAAATAATTGTTATACATCCCCATATCATATTTATATCGTTGAAATCAGAAAAAAAATCTCTATCTAATGGACAAAAAATTTATATAGGTTGCCATTTAAAAAAATATAATTTTATTCTACCGTTTGAGAACCACTGGTTGAATTTTTTATTTATTATTCCTCATAAATTAAGCCCTTTTTCCTGGTAATTTTTTGTATATAACATTTTTCTCTAAAGTCATTAGTTCGCCCAAAAAAGCGCTGGTTGTTTTAAAGGAAACACTCTGTATATATATATATTAATTTCAATATTCATGTTTGCATTTAACAATACAAACAAAAAAAAAACTTATACAAACTCAAATGAATATAATGCAACCTGATGCTACAAACTATTTATTTCAACTTAATATTTTTCAAAATATATTTATAAATACGACTGATTTGTTTTAGTAGGAAATAATTAATATACTTATCTTTAATTATGGCTAGTGTATATATCATAGTGTCTATCAAAAATAGAAAATATCGTGCAATGTTTAAAAATTTATCAAATACCAACTTGTCTATAATTGCCCTTAATCTTGACGAAGAAGAAGTAAATGAAGAAAATTTTACAAAACAATACTGTTTTGCAGGGACTAAAAACGAAATGAAAACGAAATAACCCGAAATTTTTATAAAAACGAAACGAAATCATTTTCTTTTCGTTCATGATTGAAAACAAAATAATTAATATCGGTTACCGGTTTTAACTGTTATTTTATTTAAAAAATTATTTTATTTATAGCAATACTTTACACGCAAATATTATTGAATTTCCTGATATCTTACAGGGTTAGTCACAGGACGTTTACTTTCAAAATCCGTTTGTTTCCAACCCGAAATATAATTTACAACAGCGTCTAGTTTCCCCTCTTGAAAAATGGAATATTTAATCCACTATTGCTTTGTCTGTCTAGTGATGTTCCTGTCATTTTGATATTAATTAATTAGATATGGTATCAAGTGTCTGTGGTCATTAGTATTTTAAGTTTCAAACAAACGGACTTTCAAAGTAACTCTCTTAACTAACCTGTTATGTGTTAACTTAAATGGTATACTCGTATGCCTAGTGCACACGGAGAAACTTTTATCTAAGTTTCCGGAAATTTGTTTCCCAAGAAGAAGAAGTATGAAAAGTTGCCCGAAAGTTAACGGCGTCGTTAAAACTCGAGAGGTTTTGTGGAAACTTTTTGACGTGCACCTAACTTCTCATCTTTTATGACACTTTTAAAGAAAAAAAGGTTAGGATCACAAAAATTTTGATTTTTGGCGTCGATTACAATAATTCTTGTTTATAAAAATTGGTTTATTTCAGTGTAGTTTATTCAGAAATCTTATGTAGTTTAGTATACTTCATAAATTTAGTTTTGTAAGAATTCTTAGTTATAAGCACATATAGTTTAGTTTATTTCTCCATTTACTTTTAGTTATATTTATTTCCTACATGTAATTTTATGTAATTTTGTGTACTTCTTGTTCTCTTTCGAAAAAATAATTCTCCAAGAGCCTATATATTTAGAGAAAAATTACCAGTTTTGAGGAAACTTTTATTTTTCTCGTGTGAACACACGATACGTAGATGCAAAAGTTTCTCCAAAACTTCTTCTTCGGGAAACAAATTTAAGGAAACTTCACTAAAAGTTTCTTCGTGTGCACTAGGCAGTAGTTTCATCTAGTGAACAATGACCGATAAATTTCATTTATACGCACTGGTGGTATTCGTCTTCTTAGCTACGTTAAGTACTAATACACGATAAAAATTGTTTTGTTTAATTTTCTACTAAAATATAACATAAGATTTGCTATAAATTAAAAAGAAAAAGAACTAACCGGTTTTGCATTACGATTCACGAAAACGTAAACGATTTTTTTAAATAAAGAGCGAAACGAGTGGAAACGAAATATCGCGTTAGTAACAAGGTTTTATTAGTCACGGGTTGTCGAGCAACGAGTGATTAATAGTTATATTACTAATTTAGGTAGAAAGTATTTCATTACTGTCGAGGGTGAAGATAGCTAATATCCAATATAAATAAACGAATGATCTGAACTTTTTAATTTGTCACATGAACTGTCAGTTTGATTTCTAGCCTTAAATTTTGATTTTATATTTATTTGCACTTATGCATGTTATTTACAATTTCATTCGATTCTTTACATATAAAATGTAAAGAAGCTTTATTTACAAGTAAATATTACTGATATGCACCGATCTCTCAGGGTGGGAATGAGAAATAGCCCTGAAGTTGGGATGTGACATCTTCCCGCCTTGAGCATGGAAAGTTCAAATGTACTTTCTAACCTTTGCTATACTCACACTATACTCTTCAACCTGTTGTATTTTGTTATATACTTCGTTGAATTATTGCATATATTTTTAGGGTACACTTGGACATTCTGGAAAATGAATATATTCTAAGATCTATTTACTGAGCAATTTAAATTTATATTGACAGAGGTACGTAATAATTTGAATAATTTTAGATTAAAGAAAATATTGATGGTTCATACCAGAAAAGTAGTAGAATTTGAAGAACATATTTTTGTAGGAGGTAGAATGTTATATATTAAATATATTACAGGGATATTAGAAAACATGGCCAGGAGTGCTATCAGTTGCTGTTCAAGACGCTGCGCGCTGAAAGTGTGATAGTTTTCAGTCATTTCTTCATCTTAAAGGAGAGAGTTGTACCCTTTATTTTTGCTGCAAGTGTAGTCATACACTATCAAATACAACAAATTGAAGATGAACCCTTCATAATTCAGGTAATTATATTATACATACGAAAATTTTAATTTGTCTCTGTTCTAAAACTTTGTCTAATATTTTTTACGAAAAGTACATGGTGTTCAAAAGTATGTGAACCAAGTTTTTTTTTCAATTTGAAAAATTAGAAATGAAGTTCAATGAATGTATTTAATTAGTATAAACTATTAAATAACCGTTTTATATTTTTCATAGCTTGAAATAAACTGTAATTGGGCATCCCATTAAATTAATTTTAAAAATTAATTAAAAAAAATTGGACTTGGTTCACTTTTCCTCAGAACTTTTTGGTAAAATCAAGCAAATGAAATACTTATTTAGTCTTTATTTTATGGGGTCTCGTGGCATGTGCTTGAGTGTCTGGTCGCGAATCTTGAGATCCGTGTTCGATCTCGACCGACGACAAAATTATTTAGAATTTTGAATGGCATAAAAGTGACACCTGTGATGCACTCTCTACACCAGCTATGAGTGCCCGTGTGGTGACGCTTGGTAAAATAAATTGGCACATCCAACAATGGGTAATATGCCGTGATGATATATTTTTTTCTTATTTTAAGCGTTATAAACATTATTTTGGTTCAATTAAGGGTATGTCAACTAAAAATCTGGACAATTTTTATTTAAAAAAAAAAAACAATAATTATAGTAGCCTATGAATTAAACATAGTGGCAACAATAACAACTGAGTCATCTGTCAACAGTCAAATAAAAATACCGAAGGTTTCTATTGCGGTTGTAAAAATGGAAACAATTAAGGAGAACGATAGGAGAAAAGTGATTGGCGACTTTTATTCGAAGCACCGAAATAGTGGAAAATCTTTTACTGTAAAGCATTTTCAACAAATGGGAGTTGCACGAAGCACCATCTACAATATTATTAGAAGAGTCGAGAATGAAGAAACTCTGGAAAGGTCTGCTGGAAGTGAAAGAAATGCAAGGAAAATGAAGGAAAGGAAAAGACAACAACTTGAAGAGGTGGCGATAGGGAAAATTGGACAGTCTTACAGAAAACTTGGCAGAAAGTTTAAAATATCTCATGAATATGTTCGTAAAATTTTGAAGAATAGGAATGTAGTATTAAGAAAAAGAAAATCAGCACCTAAGTACAGCAAAAAACAATTACAAACGCAGAAAAAACTTCTTCGAAATTTACGAGAAAGTTATTTGAAGCCGTCCGATGATCGATTTGTTATCTTGGATGATGAGTCGTATTTTACATTGGATGGAGCTGACTGCGCTGGAAACAAGTCTTTCTACTATAAAGAAGGTGTCGAGCTTGATCCCGAAGTAAAATTCAAACGACATACCAAGTTCCCAAAGAAGATACTTGTGTGGTTGGCTTTTAGCGCAAGAGGAAGATCAGCAGCTTATATAGCCCCTTCTGGCCTTTCAATCAACCAAGATATATATGCCAAAGAGTGTATACAAAAGAGGCTTGTCCCATTTATTGAAAAATACCATAACGATGGCCGATATGTGTTCTGGCCGGACATGGCAACATCCCATTACGCAAGAGGTACTATTGAAGTTTATGAACGGTACAAAATACCGTTTATTCCTCGCTCAGAAAATGTACCAAATGTGCCACAATTAAGACCTATCGAACGGTTTTGGTATCAATTGAAACAAAAAGTGTACGAGAACGGTTGGGCAGCAGAAGATCTAGCTGCATTAAAGACGAGAATACAAGTCAAACTTCGCCAGTTTGATGTGGGACACTTCGAACGACTAATGGCTAAACTGAAAACTAAAGTTAGACAAGCTGCTGATTATGGACCTGATTATATTATTTCACATTGATTTAAACAAGTTTCTGCCAAAACAGTATAATTTTCATGGTTGATTAATAAATAATATAGTTCCAAAAAATGTCTAGATTTTTAGTTGACATACCCTTACCTCCGATATTTTTAGTATGTAATATGAATCGACCGACATAATTTATTTAGCCTTTATTTTATTTTTAACCTTATAAAAATATTATAATTTTTTTGAAGTATTGATTTTTTTTTCTACTGAGTACGAAAGTGTGGACAATTATATTTTTGAGTGAAAAAAGTAATACTTTTCCATACTGCTTGCGGAAAAATTATGTTTTATTCACAATCATTATAGTAATATGTTGATTTCTAACCTTTTAAGGGTTGGAAAATACGTCTGTTCTAATTACAATGACAATCTCAGGGGTGGGAAATGGAAAAACACGTTTCCGCCCTACGGGTGGGAAATGTTTATGTAGGGATGTCTAAAAACATTGTCATAGATCCCTATAATATAGTAGGTTAAACAAATTTTAATAGAGCTGTTAAAAATACTATTAAAGATTATACTCAATGATTTATTTTGATAATTGACTTTAAAAGAGGATGATTGTGAATAAAATAGTATACATACCTCGGTGGGAGTTTCATCACAGCCTCGCGCTACGCCTCGGTAAAATAAATAAGCCCCTCGACTGCAATGAAACATTCCACCTCGGATGTAATAGAATATTCAATCCTGCTATTGAAACTTGTTGTTTCTTACCTGGATACAGAACTTGAAACTTTCTGTTTTGTCTACTCAACTTATTCCTATGACAACGGGTACCAAAAATAGGAATAAACTACAATAGAATTCGTATCATTTATTTATTTATATGAAAATTACCTACACAGCGATTAAAAACAGCATTTACATAAACTATACTTATTTTTTTTTTTAAAGATTTTAGTAACTTGAAACCTAATTTACATTGTAACAAACTGTGAATTTACTTTGAAAATTTGGCACTCAATTCAAATCTAGTTACTTGGAAAATTATATTTGAATATAAAATTAGTCTACTAATTTGATTCATTTCTCAAGTCAAATAAAATTTGTCATTTAAAATGATCAAAATAAATTGTGATAACTAATAAAAGCAAGTGATTTAAACAAATATTTATTAAATATTTAAATTTGTTACATAAAATCGCATGTAACAAAAGAAAGAGATTTGCAATGATATTTATTATACAAAAATTACCTTATGACCAAAAAAAGCAAATAAATAATAATTAAAATGGTAACATTTAATACATGTTCAAATTTGTTGTAAAAATGCATGTAATAAAGATATTTACAAACATATTTATAATACAAAAAGAACCTTATGACAAAAAAGCAAATGAATAACAATTAAAATGGTAATATTTAATAAATACTTGAATTTGTTATTTAAAACTGCATGTAAGAAAGAGGTTTACGAATATATTTATAATAGAAAAATTATGCGCTCGTGGGGGACTTTATTTCTTTACCGAGTGGCACGAGGCATTGTCCATCACTATCACGCAGTTTTCGCTTAGAGAGGACAATGTGGGGTTATAAACCTTGAATAAGCTTGTAAACTTGCGTTGTCAATAGGATACTTTAACAATTTACAACAATTTAAACTTTATATAAAACTTTTATGACAGTTAAGTTCAGTTCTACGTACACGCGTTACACTTCTCCCCGTGGTCGGCGTCAGTGTTGCCAACCTGCTAAGTAATAGTATCTCTTCTTCCACTTCTGTTTTCGTACATACTCCCCGCCATTGAAGATTCATCTTCAACCCACAATGGGCAAACTTGATGGATGGCTCTGGAGGTTTCACCAGTTGAAGTACGTATGCCAACAACTCGTGTGATTCCGTCTCTTCCA
Source organism: Harpalus rufipes (assembly GCA_951394225.1). NCBI lineage: Eukaryota > Metazoa > Arthropoda > Insecta > Coleoptera > Carabidae > Harpalus > Harpalus rufipes. Next base: position 31,774,507 of record OX596285.1, read on the forward strand.
AGATACAATTTTAGGATGCGCCCCCAACTGTCAGTACTGTGGTGGTGTTCCATCTTCTTTCAGTATTACTAACTGATTGATCTTGAACTTCTTATTTCTCTCCTGCAGCCACTTGTTTTTGATTTGCAGCTGACCCAAGTATTTCTTAGACCAACGTTGCTAAAATTCTTGTATAATTTGACGCAGTTGTGAGTAATTCTTCAGCATATTGGATGGCATCTTCTCTGCAGTCGGTTCTGCAAGGGAATTCATTCTTGACCCAATTATGAAATGTCCAGGAGTCAGTGCGGTAAAGTCCTGGGGATCACACGAAAAAGGGATTAAAGGTCTGAAGTTCGTAATGGACTCAATTTGGCAGAATATTTATTTATTTAATTATTGGTACCACTCAACAGGATTGAAAAAAATCCCAATTATTGAGGGTTTGAAAAATACATAATTACAAATAATTATAAACATATACAGAGCGAAAAGAGACGAAAAATACATATAATTGTTTGTGTAATAAATATTGTTTGCATATCCTCAATTGTCAGAGATTTATTAAAAATTGGCTTTTGAAAATGATTTTTAAATGAGTTCACTGCTCTCTCATGTAAGCCTCCAAAATGAGCAGAACGTTTAGGCATAAATTTCCAAATTATTTTATTTTCTGACAGGTAATTTTTCATTATATCAGAATTTAAATTGGAAATAATTTCTTTTGAAGTTTTTTTTCAAATATCTATCAGCACCTACAAAATTTGTTGCATTGTCGCTGTATAATTCGGAGGGTAATCCTCGTGTAGCGATAAATCTCTTTAGGCAATTTAGGAATGACTCAGTTGATAGATCACTAACAGGTTCTATATGCACTGCCTTAGTGCTAAAGCAGACAAATATACAAATATACATTTTAATAAACTTTCTATTACGATGTTTTGTTTCTTTAATTTGGAATGGACCACAGTAGCCCTGACTAACGTACTGAAATGTCCTTGAAGGCTGAATTCTATTTAAGACAAATCACCCATTTTAATAACAGCCTTATGAGGATTACATTTTTGACAAACTACACAATCTATTAGCATGCCTTTGACTGTATACTTAAACCAGCGACTGATCAAAATTTCTCTCTTAACAGAGCCAGCAAAAATTGCGCACCTGCATGAATTTTGTAAAATGATGTGATTTTAGCAAAATAATAGGAAGCCTTTTGTTAAATTCAAAAATGCCGTTTGAAATTCTGCCTCCTACTCGCAATACATTATTGTTATCCAATGGATCCAAATATTTTATTTTACTTTTATTTTGAATGCAATTCCCTGCTTTCAAGGATTTGATTTCTTCTTCAAACGCTTGACCTTGAACCATTTTTAATAATATTTTAAATGAATTTTCGAGTTCCTCTACTGTTAAAGAAATTTAGAACATCTTATTACTCTTTTCCTTTATACGTAAATTTCTAACAAATCGAATACACCATGCTGTGACGCGTTGTAAAGTCCGAAGTGAAGAAAATCTTTCTAATAGATTAAACGACTTTATATCTGTAGATATATTTGTTAGAACACTTTTTTCCGAAATTTGATTTAGTTTCAAATTTTGATTATTTAAATAAGACCATTCTGATTCAGTTTTTATAAGTCATTCAGGTCCATTAAACCAGACTGAATGTTTTAATTCATTAAGTCTGTTTTACATTATCATAAATTTACATGCATTTTTACAACTTCGTATTTGATCACAAAATTTCAATGATTACACGGTAATAAATTTAAAACTTCTTATGGTACCATACGATGTTGTAAAGAATTCTCAAATAGGACATGTTCTAATTTTGAAGGTCATTTGCTTCACATTTTGGTGATATAGTTTGGTTCACGAAAGATGACAATTCAAGGTCATTTTCAAACCATCTGGTATAATATTACTTGCAAATAACTTCACTACATTGCATACACATAGGTGTGCACCAGGTATAATATTTAATAAAGATACAACACCTATGTATAGTTACAAAAATACTGAAAACAATGATATAAATACATATTTTGAAAACAAGTAATAAAGAAGGAAGAAAGAATAAACAACATTTTATATAGCGGTAGTATAGCAACATTATGTATTAGAAAGAGATAGATTATTTGACGTATGCCTACGTGATTTATGCTATATGACAGATATACATTCCATATTCACATTGCTCTCTAACACACTAAAAATAATAGAAAAGTATGTCGATGAGTTGCTGGTATGCAATTATCTATTGAACTGCCCTCTACGTTAAAGCAAATCCAATGGCGGAGTTTGTTTTTTGAATTTGACGCACGATTTGACGTTTAATCAAAATCAACGAATAAGTTTCTAATTTTGTTCCGCGATTTAATTGAACATAATCATGGGAGAGAAAGGAAAAACTGCGAAGGCAAGCGCTATTCAATTTGTGCATACTGAACACGAATATTTTCAACGGGAAACAGAAAATAATGGACCATTATTAGATCTTCATCAGGTGCAGCAGGTAATATATGTGAATATATTTTTTTAATTTCTTTGAAAATTGAAATTGCTAGACAAAAAAGGTTTCATGATTAATAAATGAAATTTAGCAAGCATTTTATTTTAGCGTACAGCAGATGCGCTACAAGTTTATTACTTATTTTCAAAATATGTATTTATATCATTGTTTTCAGTAATTTTGTAACTATACATAGGTGTTATATATATATATATATATATATATATATATATATATATATATATATATATATATATATATATATATATCTTTATGTTCATTATTATATCAAAATAAAATATATCTTTGAAAATGTGTAGACGTTTAACATTTAATTTTGAAAGATTAATATGTATCCACAAATATACCTGGTGCACGCCTATGTGTATGGAATGTAGTGAAGTTATTTGCAAGTAATATTATACCAGATGGTTTGAAAATGACCTTGAATTGTCATCTTTCGTGAACTAAACTATATCGCTATATAAAATGTTGTTTATTGTTTCTTTGAACAAATGGCCTTGAATTGTCATCTTTCGTGAACCATACTATATTTAGGGTTTTCATTAAACAAAAGTTTACATTTCATGTGTAGTTACAAGTAATTGGCTACTCTGTTTTGTGAAACTTTTCACAAAACCAAATGTCAAGTTCAAATGAAGAACAATGAATAGAAATTTTTTAAAAATATTTGTAATTGTCGCAGTTGCTAATGCACGAAATAAGATTTTGAAGCGTAAACGAGTTTGGGTCAAGCCGTGGATTCAAAAGCGACAAAATAGAAATATACTAAATTTAGTACAAAATGAAGACACAACACTTACTCCACAACTTAGTTTACAAAAACGAGCGCGACACAGATGAAAACATCAGCTGTAAACATTTGAGAAGTTAGTAAACCGTAGTAGTAAACTGTTACCAACATATAAAAATGTACTTAAGTTGGCAACAATCAAACATGTCACAAATATTTGGCCGTGTGAAACGAAAAGATTTTGATCAAAAATTATTATGTAAAAATGAAAATATTTTGCATGTAAATTTAATTGTAAATATATGATTATGTAAAACAGGCTTTAGTACTCATACCACGACTAATAATATCAGTAGGATTTTGTTTTGAATCTACATGACGCCATTGATAGCCTCATGATAAATTTTGTATCTTGGCAACAAATAATTTGAAGCTTGAAGGCTCTGTATTGATTCAATTAAGAGCAGTGGTTGAGTCAGTCCAACAAAATATTCCATCAAAATTTATCTTTATTTGCTCAACCACAAGATTCATTAATTTTGCTAATAATAATGATTCACAAAGTTCTAGCCGCGGAAGTATTGTTTTTTATCGGTGCTACCCTTGATTTGGAACATAATAAATGTACTAGAACCTTGCCTGAATCGCAAATACATATATACAGGCTGACACTAAAAAACGGGCCACTCAATATAACTTTATTTATAATTATTTTTTAATTCTTTTTAAATATTTCTAAACTAGGCTTAGGGGCTCACAAATCATGATATTTGGCATGATGGTCGCGCTTCCGGTTTGACCGGAAGTGACATTAACTTTCATATTTCAAATGGGCCACCTTATATATTTTTATATATTTGGATTCTACGTAAAATTACGAATTCAACTATATGCTTGAAGTGCATTTTTATTGAAGATATAAATTACAAAAACGTAAGAGAAAATGATGCATAATTAACCTGGTGAGCCATGATATCAGGCAAATTGTGAAAACAGTTGAGAATGATTTAAATAGTGTCTAGTAAGTCATATTTGTAAGATTCCATATTTTGTATAAAAAATCTGATGTGGCCAGCACAATACCTTCCGTCAATCCTGTGTATTATGTACAAATTCCATACATAAATTTTCTTGCAAAAGATTCTAAATTTTTGGTATTTTATGATTTTTTAACTCTATATCTGTTGAATATGAAAAATAAAATGCAATCAAATCGTATAGAGAATAATATATTCTTTAAGTTATAATAACATTTAACTGAGTTTTTCAAGAAAAACTGTTAAAATCTTCAAATGAGGGTACTTCCGGTTGACCAATTATAACCAAAATCTAAACATGTCTGCATATGGTTGTAAGGAAGAGGAATACGCAAGAATTGTAATTTTTGGAATTCTAGTATTGGAGATATCGTGGACGAAACTGCGGTCACATACACACACATACACACACACACACACACACACACACACACACACATACAGAGATCATCGTAAAAATAGTAAAATCGTATTGTAAAGACCCTAAAACGTGCTTATTCAATGAAAACTCACCACCGAATATTTTGACCAAAGACAATACCTTCCTTACCTATAGGTGACGGAAGGTAAAAATGATCAATTTGTTATCACTGTTATCACCAAATATAGCTTACCAGGTTAATTATTCATCATTTTCTCGTATGTTTTTGTAATTTATTTCTTCAGTAAAAATTAACTTCAAGCATATGGTTGAATTCGTAATTTGACGTAGAATCCAAATATATAAAAATATATAGGGTATCTCATTTAAAATATGAAAGTTGTCATTTCCGGTTAAACCGGAATCTCTACCATCATGTCAAGTATTGTGAGCCCCTAATCCTAGTTTACGAACATGTGAAGAGAATTAAAATCTAATTATAAATAAAAAAGTTATTTTGAGTGGTCCGTTTTTCAGTGTCACCTGTATATTACACAGCCATAAATCCTTTGGCTGGAGTCCGTAAACCCATGCAACTGAATGTTTATTGCATTGCAGTGCAATGTTTGTCTTTGTATTTCTATTTCATGCAATTGTAGAAACTACTGTTTTAGAAACTGCCATTTATTTGCGAGATCTTTTGCCAGGTTTTAATCCCAATCTAGCTTATTCATCCAAAGTGATTGCATGAATATTTTTGCTAAAACTATTAATGGACCTACCAATCCCAACGGATCAAATAGCTGAGAGATTATGGACAATACATTTCTTTTTGTTACATGAATGTTCTCTTCTAATTCAATGTTTACAGAGAATATAAATATTTTAATCCCAAAAGATTCCTAAAGTTTTAGTTTCGTGTTCATCTTTAAAAAAATGTTTATCTTCATTAGATTTTGATTTAATATGATTTAAAAACTCTGTTGAATTGCTACGCCATTTTCTCAAATTAAATAAAACCAATACTATTTAGTATTGTATCTACATTATTTTTTAAAACAATGGCTTCCTCAACAGAATTACATCCCGATGTGAAATCATGTATGTATCATTTATTAATAGGTCTGAAGCTAACGGGTAAGAATTTTGATGATTTAATGCAATTTCTTTAATACATCGCGTGGCTAAATAAGTTAAGAGAGTTAAACCGTACGTAATAGTTTTTAATTGGTATATACATAATGGATCATTTTTATTTTCGTGCCAAATAATTCGTTGAAAGTTGCGTTGTTCATTTTGTATTAACACCTGCCTAAACATTTTTTTCACATCGGCCGATAAAATGATATATTTTCTAAATCTTATAAGTATACTAAAAAGATCGCATTAAACTACGTAACTAGTAATACGTCGACCAGTGAAACATTATTGTTTGTTTTAGCGCCGCGGTCATATACAACTCGTAGTTTTGTTGTAGAACTATTTGTTTTAAAAATAGGATTATGCGGAATATAAAAACTTTGTCGTTGTTTATAAATTCCTCTATATCTCTCGGACCGTAATTTAAAAATCCTGTCCATGTGATCTAATATCTCATATTCACATAAAAAGTTTACATACTGTTCTTTTAAGTTATCATTTTTACTTAATCTTTGTTTTAGTTTATAAAATCTATTTAGTGCAATTTCAAAACTTTTGCCTAACTCCATTGCTTCGGATTTTATCGGATATTTTACAATAAATCTACCCGTTTCATCTCTACTTGTTGTTTCACGGAAATTAATTTCTCAGTCATTTTCCCTTTTACTTAATTTTTCTTGGGGCAGTTCCTCTATTGTCCAGAAATATTCTAAACATTTTGAGACAATTCTAGATTTTTAGAATTTACGGTTAAATTGCAAATCTGTTTCATATATTTGTCTGTTGTTAAATCTAAGCTGCCTGTAACTATCCATCTTAAGCTGGTTTCCCTCAATGCCAAATTATTTTGTTTAATGCATCCCGATAAAAAAAAGTATGTCGTAAAAAACTTGAGATCCAAGTAAAATATCAATCTCCTTTGAAATATTAAATTCGCAATTAGCAAGCATTATACCGCACGGGACATCTATATTATTTTTACTAAAGGATGCTGGTGGCACGTATTCTGTTACTTTGTTCAGCACTAAAAACGTGAGTTTGCTCTGAAATGTTCCACTCATCGACTTCAAATTAGCTACGATACTATTTGTCGCACGCGAAATTGAGCCATTTACTCCGGCTATTTTTATGGGTGTAGTATTCAATTTCGAGGTGTTTAATTTTTGCATAAATTTTCTATTTGTTGAGCCACTATCTAAAAGTGCAGTAGCCCTTACAGGCTACTGCACTTTTGATGTCCAGAATATAAATCTGAGCAGTGGATAACAAAATTTGCACATTGTTTTTTAAGGAATGACCCACTATTTGTCTTTTCTGCGTTTGTTTGCCGGATGCTACCTGGGCGCTTTCATTTGCTGATGTGTTGACATCATCAGTATGTAATAAAATATTATGCTTTTTGTAACATTTACTACAAGTTCTAGAATTCAAATTTTTCACACTATGCCTTTTACTTAAGCAATTAAAGCATAAATTAAGTTTTTTAGTTTCAGCTTCTCTGCTGCTAATACTTAAAGCTTTAAATTTTTCACAAAAGTATATCATGTGATTTTCTTTACAAAAATTATATTTGTATGTATTTGTGAGGGAACACGGAGTGGGACAATAAATAATATAACACAGAACTGTACACAAATGAGATGTATATTAACTCAATTACACGCAACGACTGTACTTTTGACAACAACGTTATTTTACATATATATATATATATATATATATATATATATATATATATATATATATATATATATATATATATATATATATATATCTATATGGTGATCAGAGATGGCGGTACGGGTCTTGAGACTCGCCAAAATGAGTTTTCCCTAACACTTCCCCTCGAGTTCAAGACGACGCTGATTACGATGTAGATTGGTGGAGTCCGGCTGACAGCATGCACTGCACGTGCCTCACCTTTGGCAATCCCTTGGTTAAGAAGTCTGCTGTTTGGTTTTCTGATGACACGTAATTCAGTGTTATCGTTTTATTCCGTATCAGGTCTCTGACAAAGTGATGCTTGATATCGATATGTTTGCTTCTATTGTGGAACGTTGGATTCTCGGCCAGCTTCATAGAGCTCCGATTATCGCAATGTATGACAAAATCTGCTAAATCATTGAATCCAAGTTCTTTAATGAAGCGTCGTAGGTAGATGGCTTCCTTTCCACATTCGGATAGGGCCATGTATTCGGCTTCCGTGGTCGAAAGCGCAACGGTCTTTTGTTTTCGCGCGTCCCATGTTATGGGACTTCCATTTAGCATAAACAAGAATCCAGAGAAGGAACGCCTATCCTCGACGCAACTTCCCCAGTCGGCGTCAACGAATCCCTTTGTAGGTCCTGGACTAAATCCGTAGGTCAGTCCGACGTCTTTTGTTCCCTTTAGGTAGCGTAGAACACGCTTAGCTGCCTTCCAATGATCGAGTCCGTAATTGTTGTTGAATTGCCCTAACTTGCTCACTGCGAAGGCTATGTCCGGCCGCGTAGTAGTGGACAGGTACGTCAATGCTCCGATCAGCTCTCGATACGGAAACATCGACTCCTCCAGATTCGGTTCTTCAGGCTTAGCCAATTTAATACTCATGTCAATGGGAGTGCTGACAGGTTTACACTCTGACATGCCGAATCGTTCAAGTAGTTCCTGAATGTATCCACGTTGATGCATCGTAACTTGACCATTCTCTTGAGAGAACTCGATCCCGAGACAATATTTTGCGAGTCCCAGGTCCTTAACTTCAAATTCTCTGGACAATTTCGAGCAAATTTCGTCGATCATCAGCTTGTTTCGAGATGCGATTAAAATATCGTCAACATATATCGCAATTAATATAGAGTCTTCCCCTGAACCAATTTGAAATAGGCAAGGATCTGCCTTTGTGGGAATGGCACCGTGTTTCCTAAGAGTCTCGTCCAACTTAAAATACCAGCTCCTGCCGGCCTGACGAAGCCCGTATATGGATTTCCGCAGGAGACAAACCTTGTTACCCTTACGAAATTCACGTAGCATGGATTTAGCTTTAGTCTTGACTGAATTGTTGCCTTCAGACTCTATAACTCCTTCAAGAATCTTCTCGAAGTTCTTCGGAACTTCCATGTGGATTTTCTCCTCTAACTCCCCGTTTAAATAGGCGGTTGCCACGTCCAGTTGTCTAATCTTCATTCCACACTGAGCTGATAACGAAGCCATTAGACGAATTGAACTGGAACGCGCAACAGGAGCAAATGTATCTGAAAAATGGATTCCGTATAGCTGATTGAAACCTTGCGCCACTAACCTGGCTTTCCGTTTGTGTAGTGACCCGTCGGATCTTAATTTATTTCGCAGAACCATGCGACTCCCTATGACTTTTTCGCGTTCGGGCTGATCCACTAACTGCCATGTGTCGTTTTTTATTATAGCCTTCATTTCCGTCACGATAGCTTGATGTCATTCTCTAGCGTTAGGACTCGACATGGCTTGACTCATTGGAATTTCGGCAATAAAGGTTTCTTCAACATCTGCGAGCTCGGTTCGTTCTGGAACGTTTGGATGGTACAGCTTCTTTGGTCTGCCGCGCGATCCTGTCCTTAAGAGTCTCGGACGACCACGACCTCTGCTCTCACTGCTGTCCTCCGTCGCATCGCTCTCGTCGTTCGCTTCATCTGGTCGCAGTAACTGCCATTCGGCAGGATCGAAACCAAGAAATTCCTCTTCATCTAGGCTGCTAGTACTTTGTGTTCGATTTCGTTCTTCTTTCGGCGATGTGCATTCGAAGTCTGCATAGCGTTGACTTTGTTGCTCCTCGCTGTTCTTTTCAATAGGTCTTTCGGTAACCTCTCCTTCCTTGGGGTGAGAATCGTCGTTCTCCATGAAGGTTACGTCGCGACTAATAATCACCTTCTTCTTTTCGAGAGACCATATTCGAAAACCTTTGGACTCGTCGGCATAACCGAGAAAAATTCCTTCCTTAGCACGGTTCTCGAATTTCCCTTTACTTGGATCGTTGTTGAGGTAGAAAACCTTGCAGCCAAATTTTTTGACATGTGCAATGTTCGGCGGTTCTCCGAACCATGCCTCATATGGAGTTTTTCCGTTCAAGCTCTTCGTCGGTAAACGATTGCGAAGATAATTGGCAGTATTAATTGCCTCAGCCCAAAAATGATTTGGCAGTTTGGACTTAATCATGATGCATCTGGCGGTGTCGAGAAGGGTGCGATTTTTTCGCTCAGATATCCCATTTTGCTGGGGGTTGTAAGGCACAGTAAGTCTCCGAGAGATTCCTCGTTCCTGTAAATACTGGTTAAATTCTTGCGCCGTGTATTCACGGCCGTTATCGGATTGTAAAAACTTAATGTGCTTACCCTTCTGGTTTTCGACACAAGCAATATATTCTTTAGTTGCTTTTAAAGCCTCAGATTTGGACTTCAAAAATTTGACTTCGCACCATCTAGTTGCATCATCGATAAACTCTATGTAGTATTTCGCCCCTCCCAAAGATTCCGTCCGCATTGGTCCACCTATATCTGTGTGAATCAGGTCTAGCATCTCAGATCTTCGGGTTGATTTTTGAGGAAACGGAGTTCGAGACATCTTCCCCTGTGGGCAGACGTCGCAACTCAGCTCAGCTGTTGGATCTTCCAGTTGCACACCGGTAACAACGTTGTTTCGGACTGCACTCAGAATGTCTTTGACGTTCGCGTGACCAAGACGTTTATGCAGCGTGTTTAGCGAAACCTTGACCTTCGAATTGGACGACGCGGTGTAAGCATTTTCTCCGAACTCGCGTATGTAATATAAATCACCAATACGATCTGCATGGAGTTCGATTTGTCCCTTAGCGTTAATGACTTCGGCACTTTCCTTCCTGAAAACGACGTCGAATCCTTGATCGGCAATCTTGCCGACGGATAAAAGGTTGGTGCGTAAATCAGGTACGTGTGACGCGCCCGTGAGAGAGACGTTTTTCCGATTTCCTGACACGTTCGCGATAAATTGCACTGTACCCTTGCCCATAATTTCGGTCGTCGAATTGTTGGCTAAGTTCAACGTGCCGCACTTTGAGTCACTGATTTCCCGAAAGTTTTTCAAGTCATTGCACAAGTGCGTAGAAGCACCACTGTCAAGGCACCATTTCTGGAAATGTTTGGTTTCCACACAATTGAAACACACGTCATCGGTTTCCGTCATATTTGCCTCTGATTTCTTCTTATTTTTCTTGTTGAACCAACACTGAGGAGACTTATGTCCCGGCTTCTTGCAAATAAAACATTGTGTTTTGTTTGGCTGACCTTCCACCTGTTTGTCGTTGCTGTTTCCGCTCACTTCCGGTTTCTTCTTCTGGGGTTTCTTTTGGTTATATTTCTTGTACGCAAACATGGCGTCAGATGTCCCATTGTTCATAGTGTTTTTCCGTGCGTCACATTCTTCAGTTATTTTGGCGCGAAGAGCGTCTGGCGTTGGTAGGTTATCTCGCGACTCAATAGCGCATCGAAAGTTTTCGAAAGACGAGGGCAAACTGTAGAGTAACATGATTGCCAGTTGATCTGGGTGTATGTTTATTTCCATGTCTCCGAGCTTGTCGACTGTATCAAAAAACTCATTTAGATGTTCGCGAATGTCCCCGTTGTCTGCCATCTTGTGTAGCGTCAGACGTTTTAAGAGCGTGGCTTTTCGCGCTGGTCCTTGGGTCTGATAAATATCTCGTAGTTTGGTCCATACTTCACTCGACGTTGCACAATTTTTAATTTGTTTTAACTCGCTTGGAGAAATCGACAGTATGATATCTGCTTTTGCCTTTCGGTCGTTCTTGTCCCACTGCGTTGTGGCATTCGCGTTGTTGGCATTGGGTTCTGGCTTAACGTTTGTGCCATTGACATACTCCCACAAGTCGTTTTTAATAAGAATCGCTTCCATTTGCAGCTTCCATGTATCATAATTATGTTTATTGAGAAGCTCGATCCTCGCTGCATTTGAATTCATGGCGACGAGAGATTGAGGTTGGAATCGAGTCACGACACGCGGTACGAATTTTTATACAACACGAACTTTCTCCCTTTTTCTTTTATAATTCTCGCAATACTGGGTTCATAACCTGTGAGGGAACACGGAGTGGGACAATAAATAATATAACACAGAACTGTACACAAATGAGATGTATATTAACTCAATTACACGCAACGACTGTACTTTTGACAACAACGTTATTTTACATATATATATATATATATATATATATATATATATATATATATATATATATATATATATATATATATATATATATATATATATATATATATATCTATATGGTGATCAGAGATGGCGGTACGGGTCTTGAGACTCGCCAAAATGAGTTTTCCCTAACAGTATTTGATTTATGAGCTACATTTGTGGAATGCTTGGAATATTTTTTTGTCTATTGGTGTCTTATTAGAAATGTTACTAGACACTGACTCGAACAGAAGACATCTACCTTTTAAAAATATTTCAAGTTGATTTAAAATAGGCAAATCTTATCATTAATTTCTATTTGCCACTGTCTTTTTGTATTAAAAACAAATTTAGAAACAATCATGTAAATTAATAGACTACCCCATGAGTCTACAGGCTCATCCAATAATTTTACGGCTCTTGTATGCTTTAAAAAGGCATCTAACAAGTTGCGTAATGACTAGGCATTTTCATTAACAATAGGTGCAAATTGAACGCTTTAATGTGATCAAAAATAATTACCTTTTTACCTCCCGCTACCCTTGGTAAAGGAGGTATAGGGATCGTGCTAAAAATAGCATATCGAGATTTTTGGTAAATGACCACGTTTTAAGGACCCTAGAATCCATTTTTAACATTCACGATGATGTCTGTGTGTATGTATGTCTGTGTGTGTGTGGATCCTGTTTACGCTCTAACTCAAATACTATCATTCAGAAAGTTTTGAAACTATGTATTTCTACCTTATTCTAATATAGAAAGAACTGATTAGATTTTGGTGGTAGTCGGATAACCGGAAATGGCAGTGTACTTGAAGCTCAAGATAGTTTTTCTTCAAAAAATACCTTTAAATGTATTTTTTTCTCAATTTGTTATTATAAAAATTAAAGATTGTTCCATTTTCTACAGGTTTGCTTTAATACTTTTTCTATATATTGTATGGATAAATTTATAAAGTAATATAAAAATTATATACATAGGTAAATAGCGGGAGGTACTGCGTTGGTCACATGAGATTTTTATTTTCAAAACTGTCTTCTAATAAGGACCATGCTACTGAATAATTCGCGCTAGTGACTTCTAGCGACTGTAATGTTTCTGCCGCTTTTCAAGTCACACTGCCTTGCAAATATAAAAATTTCTGAACATCATCTAATGATGAATTATTTTCTATAAGTGCTTTAAAACTGTCTCTAAATCGAGGCCAATCTTGGTAACAATCATCATCATTACCGACACCTTTGTACAAAGCAGACTGGCACACCCAGAAATGGGTAATATGCCGTGATGATATATTTATTTACTTTTATTTTACATTAAATATGTGAATAATATTTCAAAGTTTGTTTATAACATAATTTTACTGGAAATGTAGAATGTTTTGCAAGGAATTTTTTGTATAGGGCACGAGCAGTCACGTGATTTTCTGACCTTGGCAAGCAGATATGGGGGCGCGTATCAGAATGACAGCTATTCCATAACTGACAAATGTCATAATTTTTCATGCAAAATTTCATTTTTGATATTTTTTGATTCCTTTTCTCGGCAACTGAATTCCACACTCCTGATAATAAATAAACCACACGAATTAAAAAAATCATGGAATTTTGAATGAAAAATTATGACATTTGTTAATTTTTAGACATAATTAAATAGCTCTCATTTTGACACGGGTGCCCATATCTGGTTGCCAAAGTCAGCAAAGTCACGTCATTACACGCGTCCTATACATAAATTTTCTTACAAAAGATCCTATATTTCCAGTAAAATTATTTCATAAACAAACTATGCAAAATGCATTTGATACTGACATTTTCTTATTCTTTAGTTTTTCCCATTCGTTAGGGGGTCGCTATTTTTTATTTTCTTCCACTCATTTTTGTTTTGCGTGTCGTCCTCATTCAGTTCCTTTTCTCAAGTCTTCCGCAAACAATCCTTTCATCTTTTATTTGGTCTTCCTATGTTTCTTCCACCTTCTATTACTATTATTCTTCTTCTAATATATTCTTCTTTCCTCATGACATGTTCAAACCAAAGTAATCGTCTCTCTTATATCTTTCTAAAACCTTCCAACTAGAGTTATTTCCCTTATTCTTTCATTCATTTGCTTTTTATTGATACTGTCATCTGTCAATTTGAATTACCTGAATATATTAGCAGTTTCCATGGTTAAGTTAGCATAGCTGGCTGATTTATGAAATTTAATATCTTTACAATTCTTTAACTCTATATCTGTTGAATATGAAATGTAAACTGCAATCAAATCATATAGAGAATAATATATTCTTTAAGTTATAATAATATTTAACTGAGTTTTTCAAGAAAAACTATTAAAATCTTCAAATGAGGATACTTCCGGTTGACCAATTATAACCAAAATCTAATCAGATCTGTATATGGTTGTAAGGAAGAGGAATACGTATTAGAGATATCGCGGCCGAAACCACATATATACACACACACGGACGCACGTACGCACGCACATCTTCCTGAAAATAGTAAAATCGTATTATCAAGACCCTAAAACGTGCTTATTCAATGAAAACTCACCACCGAATTTTTTGACCAAAGACAATACTTTCCTTACCTAGAGGTGACGGAAGGTAAAAAGGACTTACCTGTGATATTCGTGGACTGTAGCAAATTTCTTCTTTTCTAACAGCTGGTCCAGCCTTTTACGGGGTCTCGTCTTGCGTTGCGTAGTTCTCGAGCCACCACCACTTGTAGTTGCGCTGTATGTACTGCGTACCTCGTTGTACACTAGGATCCAACCTTTGACATTTATTCTTTCTTCGTATAAATGATGCTTTTTCTTGTATTCTCCTTAGAATTTGTGTATTTTCAAGACGTATCTTGAAGCTTCCTGGTTCCTCAAAACGTATCTTGAAGTTTCTCGTACAAGTCACAAACCACAAATCCCGCTCGTTATGACCAAAATCTGGGGTTATAAACCCCCCATTTATTGCTTATTTATTTACAAATTACTTTACTTAAATAAAGTATTACTTTAACAACTTACAATAATTTAAACTTTATATAAAACTTTTATGACTGTTCAGTTCAATTCTTACATACAGGCGTCAAGGTGGATTTATAACTCGCACAGCGCACAGAAAATAATTTAGCACAACACAGCATAGAATTTACTTAGGGGATTTATAAATCGCATAGAAAAATAGAGTAAAGAAGTTGGTTATATACAGTTTTATTAACATTTTTTTTTGTTTGTAGAATTGTTAATGACCGTAGAAACTCTTCTAAGGGCCAATCTTACAATCTCTGGTTAAAATTTTAACTTTCAGTTAAATAAACAACACTGAAACGAAAGAAACTCAAATGACAAATTTATAGCGATATACTCGTATTCTTCATTTATCTGGAAGGTACAAGTTTAACTAGGGATTGTAAAATTACCTAATTCTAATTTCATTTAATAATTAATATATTATTAAATGCCTATTATGTTAAACGATCTCGTGGCGCTTATTTCAAATACTAAATCGAACTATCACGAAATACCACGAACATACTCGACGCACACACAGCGCACAGGGAAATGAACATTGGTCAATTCCTGTGCTGTGCTAAATTATTTTTTGTGCGCCGCTGTGCGAATTATAAATGGATGTACGTATTTCCACATGTTTAAATTCTGTGCTATGCTGTGCTAAATTATTGATGTGCGCTGTGCGATTTATAAATCCACCTTCACACTTCTCGCCGTGGTCGGCGTTAGCGTTGCCAACCTGTGAAGTAATAGGGTGCGGTCAGAAATATGCTATATATCATAGCTTACAGTGCTCGGTCTGCCCACAGCTGGTCCGATTTGATTGAGCGCGCTGACGATTGTGAAGACGTTAACGATTCGGACCGTTCGTAAGCGCGCTTACTTTTTTCTTGTCATTTGTGACATATGAAACCTCTGCGCAATGATTAACCAAGTAAAAATAGTTCTGATGGAAACAGATTTCCTCATTTGTGCGAGCGATGATAGTGATTCAGAAATGTTTACTGATTCTTCGTCCTCGTCTTCGAGTTGAAGTAGTGACGAAGATGATGATGATATAATACTATACGTTGCTCCTATCCTGGGAAATAGGAGAGGTGAATTGCAGTGAAGACCTTTATGTCGCTGATAACTTCCATGTTATACATACTTCGTTGTTTCGCCACGTAATGGCGTCAAATATAACAAGAGCGCTTATATTGCCTATGCTTTTCGGCGTGAGCACTGTGAGCATGAAATGTTGACTTCACCTCTGACGTCATACACCTTACAGCGCAAACTTTGAGCGTTGTGAATATGATTCGGACCAACTGTTAGCGCGCTGTTGGTACTTAAAGCGTAGAGTAAAGCGTGATTCGGACCGTACCCATAGTATCTCTTCTTCCACTTCTCTTCTCGCATAGACAGTATGTTTTTCATCCACTCTTTGAAGACAGGTTGAGTTCATTTCTTCATGATAGTCGCCCGTTTTTTTTTCGACTCAAATAGCAACAAACCACCATCTACAAACCGATTTTTATTATCTATGCGTAAAACTATTAACCGATGCCCTTTGCCGGATGGATTTTTTAGTCAAATCTTAAATGAAGGCGTCATGTGCAGTTTTTATTGTCTTATCCTTCCATACTTTTGTTTTGGCATGGCCCGCGTTCACCCACGTCTCGTCGATGTAGTAGATAGCTCGACCTTCCTGCCGGTATATATGTATTTTATTGAGATATCGTCGTCTCCATAAAATTTTGTCATCTCTTTCAATGAGCATGTTGTTCCTACCTCTTTTCTCCCAGACAAATACAAGTTCCTTGAGAACTTTGAAGAGCGTAGAACGGGACATGAGAGATATTAACTCGTTTTCTTTTGTGGCCTGTAACAATAATTATGTACAATATCTGTTTGAATTCAATAATAGTACTTGCACTGCTGTTAATCAAATTTGAAGTTTTGCTGGTACGAAAGATATTATTGCGAAAATATGACAGTAATAATGAGAATACTTAAAATGTTACTCATGGTATAGATAAAAAGTAATAACTATTTACCTGCACCCAACTGGCAATGTGACAATGGACACAGTAGACGGCAGCCATTTACAACTCAAACATTGGTGTACAAACAAAAATTTACTTCGCGTTGATTATTTTTTTTTTTAACTTTAAATGTAAAACAGCATTTTAAATTATATTTTAAAGAATATTGTATTTGCAGTTAATTTAACGTTCGTAGTAGTTAAAATGTATGCGTAACATTACATACATTCATTTCACCACATGTCATCATTCAATGCACGCCAATGCATGAAAAATGTAAGTGAATGAGGGAGCCAAATATATAGAATACAGAAATAGAAAAACTAAAAATCGTCATGTGCAAACTTGGTCGCGATTTGAACCAATCAGAGAACAAGGTCTGAAATCTTAAAAAAAAGAAATATTAACATAATAGCAACTGACAATTCATCTAAGTACCTTCCACATTTATTACCTCTACCTACGCGAATTTTCTTACTAATATTGGCGTCCGCATTACTTTTGAACTATTTTCTTGTAATTTCTACCCCATTGGACACCGACAATCGTCTTTATGTTCCATATTTTCTAAATATCTATAGGACACAAGCAGACACAAGACTCGAGCGCTTGGAATAAGCTGATTTGTGCGCGCATGTCACTTTGACAATGCTCGCGTGCGGCCATGTTAGCGCTAGCCAGCGATAGACTAGCAAAATAATTGAACGGTTCGCTAGAATCTAGCGTTAGAAGAAATAGCTAGCAAGAAATATTTCGCTAAAACATTGAGCGAACTAGTGGGCAGCTGCATGCGTCATGTTGCAACGAACGTCACTTTCTAACAAATTTACTACCTGGCAAATAATATTTACTTCTGGTTTCTAAAAGGTCAAATAATAATTTCCATTTCGAAATGAAGTCTTCGAGCTTTCAGCACTTTCAGCGCTGTCAGTTATTTTCTTACTTCAAACAGCGCTTGCGCGCTAAATTTAATAAATGCTTACCTTTAAGTCACGGACCATTCCTCTCCAGACGGGCAGTATGGGTTATTTCCAGCAACCCAAATTACTAGCGACGCGCGGGCGAACTAAATTTACAGCGCTTATTTGATCCAATTATATACTTTTATTTTGTTTTATAATTATATATACTTTATTTTATAAATGAAGACAACATTAATCTTGATTATTTTATTATGTATATAAATATTACAATATGTATACAGGATGGTCGGTTTGTTATTACTGACAAATTAGCCCCTCATTCTTGATCATTTTTTGTAGGTATATAACATTTTTCTCTAAAACTATTAGTTCGCCCAAAAAAGCGCTGGTTGTTTTAAAGGAAACAACTTGTATAATACAACGATGATATTTTAGTTGTAACACAGATTTTCTTTGTCAACATTAAGTGAAAATTAAAATTTATTTCTTCCTCCTATTTTCAACTAAAATTTTCATGAAGAATATGGGTAACGAGTAATCTTTTTCAGGCATAATCTCAGGTATTGTTTTTAAACGATAACGTTTTGCCACATGTTTAAAAATTGATAAAAATAATTATTTACCTACCAAGTGCGGGAACGATCGGTTCCTGGATGAGTGTTTGGTGGTGCGAGATTGTGAACGCTGCCATAAAACGATTCGGGGAACCAAGTTTACGCACGCGATTTGTACAATATTTTTTGTACGAGAAGTATAAAAAACTTTCTAATTAGTATTTTTGTACAAATAATTTTATTTATTAAAACTTCATTAGATATACACTGCTTTGTAGCTAATTTCAGAGTGATATGTCAAATTTAAATTTCAATTATTTTCATGTTTATTTTAATGTAATGTAGTGTTAATCATAGTATGTAAATAACTATGTATTACGAAGTATTTTACTTGTGCCGAGCAGAAATTGTTGCGAACATAGTGAACCAAATGCATTAAATTCATTATTTTAAAATTAAATTTCATTCAATGTTCCACAATTTTCTCTTATTATTATTATTAAGCGAGAGAGTGTTTGAGAAATTATACTTTATTATTATAAATTTAGTTCTTTAAGAAATGCTTTAGAAATAGGTGTGTTTCTTCCAAAATTTCCCGGTCACTTATCTGGTGGAGACCTGGGAAATTGACGTTTCGGACGTTGCTTAGGTGACGCGAAACAACACATTTCATTGCTTGAGTACAAAAATACTGCTTTTTCGTCTAAAATGTACAGGCGTGTTTTTGTAGAAACAGAAAAACTTCTCAAAATAGAAAAGATAATAAAGTATGATAAACTATATTTTTAACCCTACAATTACTCGCGCCAAATTTTAGTATTTAGCTACTTGGGCACGGTCCAGGACAGCGGGTAACAAATTAGTCAAATTAACACAGTATTTTAATATTTTTTTAATAAATTTAATGTTTTATTGGTTTTTTAATAGGTTTAGGACAATATGATATGGATGTATTTTTACATATTCTGATTAATACATGTGTCCTTGTATATCCGCTAGGTGCGCCACATGACGACTATTCTATTTTTTTTTTTTTGAGATATATATATATATATATATATATATATATATATATATATATATATATATATATATATATATACAGGGTGAGTCACCGAAATCGCCGTCTTCGATATCTCCCTTGTCGTTAGAAATACAACATAAGTTTATTAACAGAATTTATTCGTCTACTCAAGGAGCATAACGTAAAATTATTTTCACATATACAGGGTGTTGCATTACGGCTCGGCGAGAATTGTTTGTCTTTTTTTAAATGGAACATCCTATATATTTTTATGTATTTTGAATTGTATTTCATTCGCCTATACGAATATATGAATTTTGTTTTAGTTTTCTACGGCGTTGCCAAGTTATTCCGTTTTTTCTCTAAAAAAGACCGAATACACGCATTGCTTTATAAAGGCTTACTGAAGTTATTTTAATAGTAAGAATTAA
Source organism: Harpalus rufipes (assembly GCA_951394225.1). Taxonomy (NCBI): domain Eukaryota; kingdom Metazoa; phylum Arthropoda; class Insecta; order Coleoptera; family Carabidae; genus Harpalus; species Harpalus rufipes. The sequence continues at coordinate 31,794,460 of OX596285.1, forward strand.
GAATTTTCTTTTCTGTATAACTGTAATTATACTCTATGTTCTGACATATTTTTTTTAAAATGTAATTATACAGGCTGTTCAATAAAGCGAATCAAATGTGCTCAATTTCAAATGACTATAACTCGTCATTTTCAAATGGAACACCCTATATTTTATTATTCAGTTGTGTGTATTTTTGTATTATCTTCATATGTTATTATGGGTATCCCATGCCTAAAACCAATAATTTTGGAGATTTTCACCATTTTTCTCTAAATTTATATATTTAACTAAAAATTAAATCTAGTATACCATGGATATTGTTTTTTGAATAATAAACAATTGCAGTAATGATAGTATTTTCATTAGCCAGGTTATTATTAATAACAGAGGGATTAAGTAAACTAGTTAATTAATATGAGTCTCTCGCAAGAAGAACTTACGAATATGGTGTATGCTGGTCAGGCCAGGCGTCACCTCACGGGCACTCAATGCTGGCGTGGAGAGTGCGTAAGAAGAACTTAAGAATATGGTGTACGCACTTTAAGCAGCGGAAACAAACCCTCTTTTGGCATCAAGAATTTATGTACAACGGTTTCCTGGAAGACGACATCCAAATCCGCGTTATTTTGAAAAACTAAGGGAAAGGTTTGAAAGAACTGGTCATGTTCAGTACGACAAAAGAGAGTTTCTTTCCGCTTCTCCAAGTGCGTACACCATATTCGTAAGTTCTTCTTGTGAGAGACTCATATTAATAAATTAATTTACTTAATCCCTCTGTTATTAATAACAACCTGGCTAATGAAAATACTATCATTGCTGCAATTGTTTCTTATTCAAAAAACAATATCAATGGTATACTAGATTTAATTTTTAGTTAAATATATAAATTTAGAGAAAAATGGTGAAAATCTCCGAAATTATTGGTTTTAGGTATAGGATACCCTTAATAACATATGAAGATAATAGAAAAATACACACAACTGAATAATAAAATATAGGGTGTTCCATTTGAAAATGACGAGTTATGGTCATTTGAAATTGAGCACATTTGATTCGCTTTATTGAACAGCCTGTATAATTACATTTAAAAAAAAATATGTCAGAACATAGAGTATAATTACAGTTATGCAGAAAAGAAAATTCTTAATTCTTACTATTAAAATAACTTCAGTAAGCCTTTATAAAGCAATGCGTGTATTCGGTCTTTTTCAGAGAAAAAAATGGAATAACTTGGCAACGCCGTGGAAAACTAAAACAAAATTCATATGTCCGTATAGGTGAATAAAATACAATTCAAAATATATAAAAATATATAGGGTGTTCCATTTAAAAAAAGACAAACAATTCTCGCCGAGCCGTAATGAAACACCCTGTATATGTGAAAATAATTTTACGTTATGCTCCTTGAGTAGTCGAATAAATTCTGTTAACAAACTTATGCTGTATTTCTAACGACAAGGGAGATATCGAAGACGGCGATTTCGGTGACTCAACCTGTATATATATATATATATATATATATATATATATATATATATATATATATATAATGATTATTATTTTATATAACTTCAAATTAGAATAGTTATTTGTTTAACTAGGCACTAAAATACTAGATAAACAGCAGAGGCAATGAATGCTGCTGAAGCTGTAAGCTATGTTTAGTGCCGCGTTAAACATATTTTTACCGATTTCAGAATTAATATTAATTTAGTGATTATTTTTAATATCTATTTTGAAAGTTATTGCCATCAAATTATGTACCTATGTGTTTGTTGAACGGTTGCTATGTATTATTTGTTGACCTATGTAAATAGAAATAATAGGGAGCAAAAGTGACATTTTACAGTCTGTTAGCTGTCAAAAATATCGCACTTTTACTGTCAGTTGGTAAAAAAGTACTGGTGAATTATTTTATAATTAAATTTTTTAAATGTCTTTGTAAAACAATGCGTATATTACTTTTTTTATTTTCAGATCTTTTTTATCGCACTTAACCTCTACGCTTGTAATTCATTCAAATTCAATACATGGTGCAAGGATGTGAAGTGATAAAGCACCGGTGGCTTCTTCCGTATGTCATCAAGTTGAGGAAATCGTAGAAGATAGAGGGAATCTTATTTCTTTTTCTGTAAGGTAAGAAAATATTTCTTTCTATGCATTGTGTATATGGAGTGGATCAATTTTTACTTGTATATTTTCATAAAGCGTGATACATAAATTTATGTAGAACTTGATGTAATTGTAATAATAATAAAAAAAAATCTCTAACAATTAATTAATTTTGGTCCTACTACTACTAGATATTAATTTTATTAAAAGAATGTTAGCATGAGTTACTACCATATTTATATCTTATTATAAATGTTTTTAAATAAGAAACTTTTTATGAGAATCATTAAAAATGTGGTAAAGCATAATAGGAAAGAGTTTATTTACCGAATCAGAAAAAATAGACTTCGTAGCAGATTAGAGCGCCAACGGACATAACGTCATGAATTGATTTTGCTAACGCTTCAATTATATTAAACTTCAAATATATAAAAATTTCGTTTATCTTTCATAGTGCGCTTTTTTTGGTTATGTTCTATGTGGTTCTGTAAAAATTGTCGTTGATCGTCAGAACAACTCAAATTGCGATAATCGGTATAAATTTTCTGTTGAAACTGTTCATTAACTAGATCTTTGCATTTATGCTTAGGTTTTGCCAGGCAAAGAGCTGGTAAAAGAGTACGTGGAGGTTTCTCGATGCCACGATGTCCAATATACGAAACACCTTTAAGTCTCTTAGCAATTTTTTTTTTCCATAACGTCTCGTCTCTCTTCCTTTTTTTAGAGGAATTCATATCTTCGGGGGTTTCAATCAGTTAGGCGCCTTTGTGCTCTTTTTTTGTTCAGAATTGCGCATATGTCTTTTGAATGATGATTCAGAATCTGTTTCTGACGAACTTGATGAGGGTTCAGAGTTATCTGATGATGACTCGGAATAATCTAAATCTTCTAGTAATCCTTCTTCTGAAACGGGTGGAAGAGTTTCAGGGTGCTCACCATGATTAGAACTTGACGATTGCACCTCCAAATTCGAATAATGAGATTTAATAGCTAGAACATCAGGGCATTATTGCTGCAACTCCGCATGCGTGGCGAAGCTTGTTGAGGGCAAGCCATCAATCGAGTCATCTACAAAAAATAAGAACAAATAAATAGGTTTATATATATTTTTAAAATTGTATTTATGTTTATCTCTTTTGCTTTTAAACTCTGGCAGAGTTCCAGTATCCTTTGTGATCGACAGCTCATATTAAACAATATCACTAAAAGCACAATACACCAACACCAATGCTGAATTAACAGCCAAAACCACGAATGTGGCTTATTAACTATTTCGGAATTCTAACACTCAAAGAACTACAACGCCAAAAACACGAATGTGGTACATTCGTTGTTTAGGCATAGGAAAATATTTGAAATCCCCACTTTCGCGATACTGTTATCAGCTCGTCGAGGGTATATGACTTCGCAAAGACATTCGAGCTTTTGGCATTGAGAATTTAAAGGTCAACGCTGATTGTCAGTGTACATAAGCGAAAAACGGCAAATTTGTACATTCGTGGTTTTGGCATTGGACCGACGACATGTGAAGTCCAAATATTTGTAATTGAAACTATACACATCATGTGGTCGGAGAGAAGGATTCTTTGGTCGACTGTAAAATTGAAAATTGGGTGAAAGGCATTTACATCAACCCAGACAAGGTTTATTGTGGTTTTTCCTCGTGGCTCTATGTACGTATAATTGGCGGGTGTATCATTTTCTGTTCTGCCAATTAACATGAAGAAAATTTCATTTTCCATTAAGTATATGAGGTCTTTTCCTTTTTTATTTATGGTAGTATCAAGAGCAGTTCTAAAGTGGGTCAATTGCGTATTAGTAAAGAGATGTTCGTCACTCTGATTTAAGTTTCCGGTTCTTGAATTAAAATTTCCTCCAATTATAAAGGAGTGTGATGGATAAGTTTCTCGAATTATTGTTGAAGTGCTGTGGAAAATATTTTTAGTAAAGTATCTCTTTCATAACTTGGTGAAAAATATACGTTATTGAGAACTACTTTTTGTTTATGTAACGGGGCACAAATCTCTAAGAACATCCAGTGTCAGTGTAGATCTTTATCAATTAAAGTGACATTTAAATTAATTGTTTTGATGAATATAAGTAGACCTCCAATTGCTCTATCTTAACTTGCTACCTTGATTTCTGGTTGTTGAAATATTGTATATTCCTGTAAAAAGTTTGGTGGTGAGGTAATGTTCTGCAGCCATGTTTTATTTAAACAGATGACGATATGTACCAAGAAGATTAATTCCTCGCAGCGACTTAAGTTAAAAATATTCTTGTACCCTTGAATATTCCAATATAGCATATAAGAGGACATGCCAGTTTGTGGGTTTAGTTTTTTGCTTCCGACTGCTTAGAAGTAGATTGAGTTCTTGATCTAGTTTCAATGTATTTTTTCTAGAGGTCCTGTAATGATCTTTTCTTTTTTTCTTACACAAAATGGTATACCAAAAGTTATATTTTGTCTGGAACATACACGTGGAATATTAAATTTTATATTTTTAAACTCCAATGTGTAAAGTTGATACTTTACATACTGCAGACTATGTAAAGTAAACGATTTTCGTATTTTGTCGTCGTTTGTCTCAGTTTGGAAACTTTTATTGTCGGGGCTTCTGTTAAGTCTTACGCTTTGTACAGTGTTTTTTACTTCACCAATCAAGGCTTCCTTAGTCTCCATGATGTTCAAAACAATACTTTTGTCAGATACTAGTCTCGTACGTTTCAATTGCTCGAAATCCGACTTTTGTCTTTCTTCAATTTCAGCAGCAGCTACTACTACCATTTTCCAACCTCTGCCTACCTTATATCCTTGATCTGGGTCCATAACGAACCTACAACAAACAAATTTTAAGCTACATTATTTGATACACAACACAAAATACTAACACTTTTAGTCAACAAAAATGGCACAAAATGAAATAACACAGTACAAGAGAATAGGTTTAGTGATAATTGATTCAAGAAAAGTGACACTTTTGTGTTTATGACGATATTAAAAATTATATTCCACTTGCCTACGCACGAAAACTGTCACAACTCGAAATATGTAGTTTTTCTTGACCGACAACTTGCACACCTTCTTCTAGCAACACTGAAGTGACACTGTTCTTGCCATGATGACTATGAACTAGCGTAAAAGTAAAACTGACACAACAGCCCTCTGACAGATGAATTGCGAGTTAGAGATGTGACGTTTTTCGTGCACGCGGGGACACACCATACGTATTTATCACTGACAATCTCAAAATGGGTATTTTTTGAGTTGTCACTGTTCTCGCCGGGGTGCGAAATATTTCATCACGGCATATTACCCACTCCTGGGTGTGCCAATCTGCTTCTTACACAGATATCGGTAATGATGGAATATTTGTACCGTGCGGGAGCTTATCAGGCGTCACCTCACGGGCACTCATTTCTGGCGTGGAGAGTGCGCCACAGGGGTCAATTTTGTGCCATCAATCGACTGTTAATATTTACCAGGAGAATAAATGTCATTTAACTGGCAGTTAGTTACCAAAAACTTTGACTAGAGCAGGGGTTCCCAATCTTTTTCAGCCCGCGGCGCACTTACAAGTTTAGTATTTTGTCACGACGCCCTACCCTAGCTAACTATTTGATTAGATACAGTCGAAAGAAATAGGTACCTACAATAATAGTAGTTAGGTAGATAGGCACAAAAATTAAAACATCCACATTATGAAACTGAGTTTTTTAATATATTTATAAGAATTCAGAATTGAAACAGAAAACAACAAGAGAGACTTAAGAAAAACAGAAATAAAATACAATAGCTACTCAGTCAAATTAATGTGACGGGTGAGCTTGGTGATCTCCACACAGTTTTTCAAAGCAGGGAATAAGGCTTGACACTGCTACTCTCATTTCTTGCTCCACATTGATCCTTGAGCGATATTTGTTCTTGATTACAGCTACAGGTAAAAATCCAGCTTAACAAAAATATGATGTTGCAAACGGAATGAAAATTCTTAAAGCTTTTGAAGTTAAATTTGGATATTCATTTTGAACCGATAACCAAAACTCCACCAAATCGGAACTGGTGAATCTAGTTTTAAGGCTGCTGTAGCAAGAGAGTTCAATGAGACTCTCTTCCTCTTGTGATGTGAATTCTGGCGGAGCTTGTGCATGGAAAGGATCTTGGATCCACGCAAATTTTTCGACATCATCATCTGCAAAGTATTTCGAAAACCATTCGATGAGCTTCGAAAGGTGTTCCGTGAAAAGGGCCACCAGGTCTTGTGAGACAACCAGTTCATTAGATGCCGCATATTTATACAATTGCGGGAAGTAATCTTGACCGTCACCTTCATACATTTTTTTTATCCACAATTGCAGTTTCTTTCTAAACGCCGCAATCTTCTCCAATAGTTTCAGAATGTGCGTGTTGTTGCCTTGCAAAGACAGATTCAATTTATTTAGTTTCTCAAATATATCGCACAAATATGCTAGTTTTAGCAAAAAATCTGGTTCAGAAAAGTATCTGGCGTTTTCATGACGTTCTTGTTGTAAAAAATGCGAATTTCTTCGTGTAATTCGAATACACGAAATAAGACATTTCCACGTGAAAGCCATCGTGAATTGCAGTAATACAGCAGGGCCGTATGTTCAGCTCCCATATCTATGCATAGTTTTTTGAAAAGTCTGGCCTTTAGCAGCCTAGTTTTTATGTAATTTACTGCACCAATGACATTCTAGTATTTGGTTTAATTCAGAGCTCATTGACTTCGATGCAAGAGCTTCCCTATGGATGATGCAATGGGTCCACATAGCATTCGGTGTTGTTTTTACGAATAAGCGCTTGTATTCCTCCATACCTGCCAGACATGGATCGAGCACCATCAGTACATACACCGATACACTTTTCCCAATCTAAACCATTTTCTGCAATAAACTTGTCAAGAATTTCAAACAAGCCTTGGGCCTTCGCACTTTCGGTAATGCTTTTGCAGAATAAAAGTTCTTCGACAATAATATTATCAGCCAGAAAGCGTACGTAACAAATAAGATGTGCATCATTATTACTGTCAGTAGCCTCATCAAGTTGCAAACCAAAATCCTTGCCTTTAATTTTTTCTATTAATTGGTAATTGAGATCCTCGCCTATGTCATGGATTCTTCGACTGATAGTATTGTTAGATAAGGGTACCTTGGAAATTAATTTTCCTGCCGATTCTCCCACCATAATATTCACCATGTCTAGAGCAGCCGGTAGAATAAGCTCCTCTTAAATAGTATGAGGTTTCTTGCATTTTGCCACCCTGTATTGTTTATTTAATAAAAATCTCTCCATTTTGCGTGATATTTTTGACGAAAAACAAAGCGACACAATTAAAACTAAACACGACGACACGTCCGTCCCTTCGCGGCTCGCTTGTAAATAAACCAGGGAATACCGGGAACCGCCACTCAATGCTATAACTAGCAAACCGTGTAAACGTCCTTGGTAGTTAGTGTTGACCAAGTCCGCTAGGCTGGCGCTAGTATCAATTTTTATATTCTGCGCGCCTGTAAAAATATTTGAAATAAATACACAAAAGTTTTTATTGATATATGTTTATATTAACAAAAATTGTACAAAGTTGTAATATAAAAATACAAAGAATATACATGTATAAATGAAATTATATGTGAATTTCACAAAAATACATTAATAATAAACTTATTTCTCACATTGAAAAATTCCAGTTACTGTTATTAGTTTGTTACAGTAATATTTCCTTAATTTAACATATTCAACAAATTCTATACAATTGTACAGAGTTGTGATAAAAAAGTACAAAGAATATACATGTATAAATAAAAAAATATATGTGAATTTTACAGAAATACATGAATAATGCACTTATTTATCACATTGAAAATTTTCAGTTACTGTTATTAGTTTATTAAATTAATATTTCCTTAATTTACCATATTTAACAATTTCTATACTTGTTCATTTTATTACAATTGGGTTATTAATATGTATACATTAATTTACTGTGAATGAATAATGAGAGTTTGTTTTTCCACGTGTAATATGGAAATAAATACATTTTCAAGGAATATCATACCCTTGACCACTTTCCTTATTTATGTATAACATATGCATATATAATTTTCATATAGAAAACAGATTTCCAAATATTATTTAATAAATGATAGCAAATGAGCAATTCATATTTTCAATGTAGTGATTAATATAGTATTGTATAGGTCAGTCGTTAAGTCAGTAATTTCGTTTATTATTAACTACTATTTACTGCAATTTATACAAAACAGAATATTTTTAACAATAGTAAAAGTAAATAATTCGCATATTACATCTGTTTCTTTGCATTGTAATATTTTTCTATGAATTTTGTATTATGTTACAACATAAGTAAATGTGTGACTTACAATATACAATAATAATATAAAAGTTCAAGTGAAACAATTAAGTTTCATTTTGGTAGTGACGAAGAGTTTTGAATTCTTCGTAACTATTTTGTTCCTGATGTGATACACCTTATATTGTTTTATCATAACAATTTTAGGATATTTCACCATATTGAATGTATAAAAACAAAAATATTACAAACAATAGTACATTATTATTGATCTGTTGTATAAATGCTGCAATTCACAGCATTGGGGGTTCAATAAATAAGTATTTGTACGGTACAATGATTAAGAAAGAAACTTACTCGGAAGAGAACTCTGGTTGCACCAATATAAATTGGTCGTGGTAACACACAAACAGAAGATGAATTCAAGAATAAGTGTAAAGTACACGAACAAGGATGAATTGTTCGGGTTACTGCCCCGTGTGATGAATTCTGTAGTCGGTATGGAGAAAACGTAACTAAGTTGGTCGCAGGAAGAGCAGAAGTGATGACTTTTGGAGCCAATATAATGTAGATGTCCTACAATATTTACAAATATTTATGTTTTATAACACATCATATTGAAAATACTTACGTACTGTTTACTTGCGTTGTGTATACTTCCAACGACTTTCTGTAGCGATCAGCAACTAATTGTTGTATGGGATACAAAGAAGCATGAGTACGTCTGTCTTGTCCTTGCTGGGTCTCGTTTCGTCCAAGCCAAAGTTTCTGAATGTCAACGTCAAACTCAAATATTCCAAATTCAAATAGAAGTCGATAATGAGAAGCGAAGTCAAATATTTCAAGAAACACTATATAAATGCACTCAAACTCACGAAAAACAGAATCAGAAATGAAACAATATTATTTTATCACAATATTTCATGTTTTATTCAGCTCTTTACAATTTCTTGGCATTTCTCGTTTCAAACTAATTTAATTAATTAGGTAATACACAACGCAAATTACCTTGAAAAAATATAATTTTTAAATTTGGGACTCGTGTGCCATCTAGCAGGCATAAAAACATTTATAGTAGTGATGACCAAGTCTGATAGTTGTCGCTAGGTGAGTACCAAAACCGTACATCTAAGTGAAACTTCCCGGTATTCCCTGAAATAAACGGGCATTGCGAGCAAGCGAGCGGGCCAAGGCATGGAAGGGGAAGGGTATCAACGGTTTCCAAGCGCGTGCGTAGATACTTATTGGCGAGTGAGCGACGACGTTGCGACGTAAGTAGGTACCTACCTATGGTTTCGGATAATGATAGAGGATCGACTCACGGCGCCCCTCTTTACTTTCTACGGCGCACCAGGGCGCCAAGGCGCACACTTTGTGAACCCCTGGACTAGAGAATAAGTGACTGTTAAGGCTTAACAGAAAGAACTGTCATATGAGTTGTTTTAGAATTTTGATAACAAAGTGTTTTTTTGATTATTTAAATGATGGCTGAAATAGACGTAAATATTTTTTCTGATTCAAGTAGCGATGAAGAATTGTTAGACTATATTAATATACTTCATAGAAGGCCATATCGATGGTATAGTGCACAAATGTTGTAAGTGCAAACACTAAACTTTCGAGAAAACTCATTTTGAAAGTTTGAACGTCTAGATCAAATCAGCATATTTTTCAGTATTTTTTTTAAATTTGTTGACGCTTTTAGCAATTTAATGAACTTTCAAAGTGATATGTAAAATAATGAATAATTTTCGAATTGAACACATTAAATTGATTTTTTTTTGTGTACTTAACACATTTGTGCATATCATAAATGATCCGGATAACAAGAAATCATGTGATCATTGAAAATTAATTATGATTTTAAATGAGATAATTGCATTTATTTTAAGTGTTTATTAATTAAATTATTCTTACAAAATCAAGTTCTTGTATTACATAAATTATAAAAAAATGAACTAAAAAAAAAATTTCAAATAAGACCAACAAAAACTTAACATCTATTCGTCATCTTCTTTGTGTCTTTGTGGTTGAGAAGTTGAGGGAAGGTCGTTTATATATTGTGAATAATCTTTTGGTATAATATTGGCGCGAAGAAGTGATAGATCATTCTTCTTTTTATCTGAAATTGGTATTCTTCTTCATATTTCTTGGACAGCTCGTATGAATTCCATTCCGGTTGTCTTCCTCTCTTTTTCCTGTCAGTAACGTCAATCAATAAAAACTCTTCATCGTTTAATTCATACTTGTATTTTATCAGAAAAAGATCATTTTTGTCAAACCTCAGCCACTTTATTTTCATCCACTGCACCTTTTCCTGATTTGTATTCATAGTAGTGTTAGGCGTCATAGTTTCAGCAAGTTTTTGTAGATCGTAAAAATCTTCAAACTCCAAATTATTTACATAATAAGGTCTTGGTTTTCTTCGTACCGTCGATATCAGGACAGACCACTCCCTTGTAGTATATTTTTTTTATGTTTCCGTGCTCTTTCGGTAGTTGCATGCATGGAGTCAGCCTCTAAGTATGAATGCCCAGACTCCATAAATTTCATATCAATTATTTCTAGATTCTTTATTTTATTCACTGTGTAGAGCATTGCAGCTGCTACATATTTATTTTTATTCTGTCCCCCACACGTATCACTAAATGTAGAGACATGTTTTACATTTTGTGGTAATCCATGAAGATATTTTAAAATACAGTGTCCAATTCCCGTACTGCCTTTTTTCCATGGGTCTCGTCCCATATATAACAATGTCCATCTGCACTTGATGCATCAAAAATGGTAAAATTGTAAACATTTAACTTCAGCTTATAAAAAAATTGATTATCTCCGGCAAAAGGTACTTGCAAAATTGCTTGTAAATCAAATGTTGCTGCTCTAAAATTTCTTCCTTTTTCAGCGACGGCCCTTTCTTTGTCTTCTTTTTTCATCTGCATAGCATCTGTCTCTCTTTTCTTATGACTATCGTATTCCTCTTTTAATGGCGCTTTATCTTTTGCAGTGTCGTAAGCATTACATTTTGGGCACTGATCTTTTTTCGGAATAAAAAAGTCTAGAGCTGGCTCATATTGGTGGAAAATCTTTTGATAAACAAACCGAGAAACCGGTGTTATATTTATGGTTACGCAAAACTCTTCACTGTAAAGTCTATGCATTTTAGATATGTTCAAAACAGATCCTAAATATTGTTTGGTAGAATCTCGTCTGCAGTAATGCGATTCGACACGTGGGCAACTATCTACAGGGTGGGGCAGAAAAACCTATCCGATTTCAAATCCCTTTTTCTCAAAAGAGGGAGCAGGTAGAGTAGTGGGGTAAAAACCGTTAGAAAGCCGGTTTTATGCCATTTGTCAGTAGTCAACATGCCTTGGTCTGGTGAACATCGTGCTTTTGTTATTGAGCGGTTTATCGAATGCGGCGGTTCGATAATTGCTACACAACGTGCTTTTCGAATTCATTTCGGACTCGGGCGTCATGATCCTGTTCCACATCACGCTACGATTAAAGTGTGGGTGTCAAATTTTAGACAGACGAGTTCAGCATTGAAAAAGAAGTCGCTTGGACGTCCCAGGACAGCAACAGGACCTGAAAACGTGGCCAATGTGAGAGCCGCGATTGAACGTTCCCCGCGTCGTTCGGCGCGAAAACATTCGCTCGCTTTGGCGATTTCCAACCGCAGTATTCGGCGCATTTTGCACCGGGACCTCAAAATGCATCCCTACAAAATGGTTGTTGCACAGGAATTAAGTGAAAGGGATTTTGAAACCCGTACGAACCTGTGTCGCGATCTCCGAGAACTCCCAAACGACGATGTTGTGCTCTTCACGGACGAAGCCCATTTTCACCTTTGTGGTGCCGTTAACAGGCAGAATTTTCGATATTGGAGTGACGAAAATCCTCGAGAAATCCATCAGGAACCCCTCCATAGCCCAAAAGTGACTGTGTGGTGTGCTCTTTCCCGCCTAGGCGTCTGGGGGCCTTACTTTTTTGAAGAAAATGGGCAAATCGTAACGGTCAACAGCGAGCGCTATTGTTTCATGCTGGAAAATTTTCTTAGACCCAAAATAGAAGAAAATGGCGTGGAAAATGTGTGGTTTCAACAGGATGGGGCAACCGCCCACACATCGCGACGATCAATGGACATTCTCAGGGAACTGTTTCCCGGTCGCCTCATTTCCCTGAGAGGTGATCTTGGCTGGCCGCCGCGCTCACCGGATCTCACTCCATGTGACTTCTTCCTTTGGGGTTACCTCAAATCGAAGGTTTACCAGCATCGACCAAGGACCCTTCTTGCTTTACGAAGGGAAATTGCTCGGGCAATTGAAGAAATTCCTGTGGAAATGACGGTGAAAGTCATGGAAAGCTACCGCGAGCGCCTAAATCAGTGTATCCGCTCCCAAGGACGACATTTGAGTGATGTGCTTTTCAAAACTTAAATTTAAAAATGGCATAAAATTTGCGATATGTTAATAAAAAAATTTTTTGACAAGTTGAGTGGTTTTAATTTTATAACGTTTTGAAATCGGATAGGTTTTTCTGCCCCACGCTGTATATGCTCGCGAACAAGTAATGCACTTGCTTCATCTGTTAAATTATGGGGCTTTGTATCTCTTCTTTTATCATATCCGACGTACATGCCATTATTACTAACATTTTTCATACATGTTTCGACAACACGATGGGATATAGGGAAAGTTTTACAAAAAAATAATCAAACATACCCTTTTTCTTGAACCATTTAAGTCTTTTAAATAGTAAATTCGTGATGTTTTTCGTTTTAATTCAGATGTTCCTACGGTTCTCCTTTTCACTGGTATATTAGTAATCAAAGTACTCAAATGTAAATTCTGTTTTTCATAGTCAGTCAACTTCCAGTATTCTTGGTAAATAACCTGCCTTTGATAATTAGAGAAAGTTTGAGTACACAATTTACAATTAAAGGTGTCTTCTCTGCAACTTCTTTTCCACTTCTATTTACATATTTTATTCCACTAAGTCGTTTTTTTTTCAAAACTGTTCTTTTCCAAGAAGCTTTCTCAGCTTTTTTCTTCTTCTTTCCTTTCTCATTTTTTTTGGACATAATCCTCTTTCGGTGTTTGTTCATCATCGGAACTCAATTCTAAATTAGAAGCACAAAATGAATCACTGGAATCTATGTATCGCTCAGAGTGACTGTTGTCAAGAATGTCGATTTCCTTTTCATCATCAAGGTGTAAAAGTTTATCATTTTCATTTCATTTATTTAACCATTATACAAAGAAAAAACAATTGTTTATGGCAAGTCAGAGAGCAATATAAAAAAAATACAATGGTACATGCAGTATATAAGACCATTAAATAAATACAAAATATTTTAGACAATATTAAGCAATGCCTGTTTCAACAATGTTGGACAAATATTCTTCAATTGAATAAAAGCAATGTTCAAGAAGATACATTTTGATTTTACTCTTAAATGAATTATAGGATCAATTTTTCACAGAATCTGGTAGAGCATTATATAGATTTAAATTTAAGGAATTTTGTTGAGACCTGGCTAATCTGTATCTAGGTACACGAATTAAATTGGAAGATCTTGTATTGTGACTATGAGTATCAGATATCAAGGTAAAATTGTTTGTTATTATGGATTTCTAGGAGAGTGTGGTAGATAAATAAACATGGTAGCGGCATAATTTTTACTTTTTTGAAAAGTGGTTGGCAATGCGCCCTGAAATAATATGTTTTTATCTTCCAAAACATTCTGTTTTGATTCTGAAAATCAAGATGTACAAGGGTGATGATAGGGCTAGCTCAATACCTTAAACACTGTTTACTTTTAAGACCATTTTATTTCAAAAAAACCCAACCCAAAAATACAAAATCCCCAACATATAAAAAACAAAATGAACAAACAAATAAAATTTAATGGCTGTAATTGGGCTCGTAATAGAGCCACCCCCGGCCTGGAGTCGGCGGGAGACGATCCGTGGGCGGAGTGCGAATGGGGGACCCGTCGCTGGGTGGTGGCCGTGGTCGAGGGCTAGGGGTGCCTGGCAGTGGAGACAGCAGGGCTGGCGGTGGCGATTGCGGACGCGCTGCAAATGTTCCCTCTCCATCCGTGCGCACAAGGGTGTGCGCTGTTGGCCTCGGTCGCAGTGGAAGGGGACACTGTCGGCTCTCGCTCGGAGCGTGCGGGCTGTCCGACTGCAGTGGGTCTGGCTGGGGAGAGGAGCTAGGCTCTGAGCTCTGACTCGTTTCTAAAGCGGCGTTAGAGAGGAACTAGCTCGACTCTCTGACTCTCCTCTGTTTGGCGCCCTCTTTTAACCCTTGACTGGTATCGTAATATTTTGCAACGTAACTGGTATCGTCGGGTCCGTTCAGACCCGTAACTTTTTAAGAAAAATTAGGTGTTGAAATGTTTGTTTATTGTTATACAAAATTTAATACACATTCTTGAGAATATATACAACTGGTTTAAACACATATGAGGAGCTTTTTTTCAAAACGAATTTTCTCGGAAATTGATAGTTTTGAGATAATTGACATTTTCTGCACAGACCAAACTAATTAATTAAGATAAAAAGTGATGCTACGAAATTAAAGTATTGGTAATATAATGACAGTTACCTAAATATCTCTGTTCAAAATTTATTAGCTCACCAGATATTTACGTTGCAAAAAAAAGAAATTGCGATTTGAAGGGAAAAACTAAAAAAATATCGATTTGAAAAAATATAAGTTGTAGATATTGCATTTTGAAATGAAATTTATTATTATTACATATTATAATAATATAAAATAAAAACATTAGAAGTAAACAAAATAAAAAACGACTTTATAAGGCTTATACTTTTACACCACAGTCTTCCTGAGATAACAGTCATCTTCTTCTTCTTCTACTTCTAGCTCAGTATTTCTTTGGTTTTTGTTTTCTAGAAAAATGACCAATTTTATCATTATAATATTTTGCTTTTTACCTGTTAATACCTGGTGTGGCCAGTAGATTTTTGTAAAAAAATAATTTATCATCGTTTTCCCAATCTTCATCATATTTCGCTAGTAGGGTTTTTATATTATTTATCTTTTCTTTCTTGACATAACTTATGAGTGGTAGTGTAACTCTATTTACTGCATTCATTTTTACGCCTTTCTTCATGATACTTCCAAATATTTTTGATTCATCCTCGAATCTGTA
The DNA here is from genome assembly GCA_951394225.1 of Harpalus rufipes. Taxonomy (NCBI): domain Eukaryota; kingdom Metazoa; phylum Arthropoda; class Insecta; order Coleoptera; family Carabidae; genus Harpalus; species Harpalus rufipes. Next base: position 31,810,069 of record OX596285.1, read on the forward strand.
GTTTTCCTCCATTTTAACTTTAACAACTACAGTTTTATCTTTTGCAGTTTCTTTTTTAATAAAAATTCTTTTCATTGTACTGATACCTAATAGCTTTTTACAGTTACTATCACTCATTTTCTTCATGTCAGTGAGATTCCAATTAATTCCAATTCTTCGTACCTCCCTTACCTCACTTAGCACTTGTTCATAATCCTCTTTTAAAAGTATTTGCGTCATCTTCCGATACTTTTTTTCCACCTGTCCAAACACCCGATCTGCTGGCATAAATGAATGTCCCTTAACGGGGAATATAACTGTTATGTTATTTAAAGTTTTTGGTGCATCATGAAACAGCCAGAAGCACATGGTGTGTATAAGATAACAGTTCTTATTTTGTCCGGCGCATCCATCGGCAAAGAATCGTATGCTTTTGATGTGGTCTGGTATTTCCAATTGACTTAGAAAATTACCAATTGCAGAAGATACTTCATTCGCACCCCTGCTGGCTTCATTTTCTGCCCAAGTATAAAAAAATGGATGTTTACAATTTAAGTCTGTGACGCAAAAGTTATAAAAAGACAACTGTCGTAAATAATATGCCTCTGATATGGGCAGCTTAGGTAAGGGCTGCACTTGTTGCATGTCGAAACAAAACGAAAGGGTATCCTCTAAATTTTGTTTCATGTAAATATGAAACTGTTTCGCTCTAAGTTTGTGCACACGCAAATCAGTTATCACACCTACAGTCGATTTATTTTCCAATTTATAGCGTTTTAGTTTGTTAGTCAATCGAGAACATAGACTACACGTGTCGCTGGCTGGATTTCCAAAACCTATGTTAAAACTATTGCAAAATATTTTGTAAAATTTTGCATAATTAACGGTTAGTTGAGAATTTTCTTCGTTATACATTTTCCACAATTTCGAAACACTTAATTCGGACGGTAAATAAAGCCGTTTAGACTTTGCTCTGCTATAGTGGCTTTCCCTGGCTTGCAATTTCCCAATAAAATTTTTTACTGCCGTATTTTGACTTTCATACATTTTTGATTTATGATCTCCTCCTCTTTTTTCTTTAATCTCATTCCCTTCGTGAACAAAAACAGCAATAGTGTTTATTCTACGGGCAGTTATTTTGAAACAACGCAAAAAAAAATTCTGGCACACATACACTAATGATTTGTCAGTCTTTCTTATTCTATACTTTATTTGTTTTGTGTGTTTCTGGGATCTGGCAGTTGGTTTATATTTTGGAACAGTATGTTTCGGATTAGTCACTAATATTAACTGCGATAACTTTTGATCTTGAACAATTTTGTTCGGCACACGAAAGAATTTTCGCCTAGCTTCTAAAACATCATTATCAGATACTTGACTGCACTTCCATGCTTTGCGATCATGATTACAGGGCCTCTCAAAGTCCTCTATAATGTTATGCAAATGATTTCCATATCTACCAAATCAAAAAATTACTAATAGAAAATCAAACCTCACTAACACAATAACTCACCGTAGTTCTTTAGCTCTCTGTCTTTTATGTATAGTTTTTTGTTTTTTCTTGCTGCCATCATTTTTTTCAGATACAGTAACAGTACCTACACTGTTCTCCATGTAACAAAATATACACACTTATTCAAAGAACGGCAAAACAATACTAAAGCACATTGACATTAAGAATAGTTCGTCACCGATTTGTAGAAATTGCGCTTTGAAAATAATTTTTTTTCAAGAAATTACGTTTTGAAAACAAATGCAAAATTCAATCGCATTTTTAGAGCTAATAAAATGCGTTTTGATCATATATTTTGATGTAAATACATTGCTTTATACCAACCGATGACAATGCCATCTGTAACTCAATAGCGAAATTTTTCCAGAAATTGCGTTTTGAAAAGAAGCTCCTCATATAAAGACAAATTATATATATTTTTTTTTATTTGAAATCATAACTTGGAGATACATGTTATTTTTGAAAATGAAAAAACATTGTGTAGAATAAAGCAAATATCTGGATCATGATAATACATTTTTGAAATACAATAGTATGAGCACTTAAATAATAGCATGAGAGTATAATTAATGAAAAAAATTGAACATTTTATTGCCACATAAAAAAACGTGCAAGTACATTGCGCACATAAGATTTTATTCTCTGCATTTTTCGCATATCAACTGTTGTGCACTATGGGCCCTGCATACATAATTATTACAGCTGTTGCAAGTAGTACGATGTTTATTGTCTAAATTTGAAGGGCACAGGTAACATCGGCGCCGCTTTCCTAGAGATCCTGAAGCCCTTGGACCTTGTTGAGGAAGCTCGACCTGACGCGCTTCTCTTGTTGTGTCTTCACATTTCAGAACTTTTTGGATGATTGAATAAATTTTTCTGGGGAGTCTTGTTTCTATCAAACGTCGCTTTAGATGCGGTTCTATTAGTAACTGACCTAACTCAATAATGAAATTTCGCCTAGGGGCGATACTGTTAGTACCTGTTTTATACAAAATAAAAGAATTTATAGAAGCTATATTCATAATAGCATACCAAATTGCGCAAGGCCACCTTCTTGTTCTTCGGCCTGTGTTATAGTTTGCACACTTCTGATCCAGTACGTCCACGCCGGCTTTAGTAGAGTTGTAATAAAGTATCATATCAGGCTTCTTGGAATCTGTATCTATTTTGTTGTCATGGTGCATAGAGGATACTAATAGTACATATTTATTTGGTTTCGGTACATAAAAAACCAATGTTTTAGTTCCAGTAAAAACAAACTTAGATGTGCCTGGTTCTGTTTTCTTATGTGGAATAATGTACTCAGGTATCTCCCGTTTATTCTTGCGTACAGTCCCAACATAAGTAAGATTGTTTTTCTGCAGTTCATCAACTAATTCTATGGATGTGAACCAGTTGTCTGCTGTTATGTTTCTGTTGCTGTTTTTAACCGGTTCAATCAAAGATAACACTGAGAGCGTAGGAACTGATAATTTACGTGGATTAGGTTGCGGCTTATCTGCTTTACCAGTATATACAAACGCATTCATAAGATAGTGAGTCTGAGCATCACAGAGGTACAAAATTTTTAGCCCATACTTATTAGGCTTACTTTTCATGAAATGCGCATCGTCCTCTGAACCTACAAGCATCTCATCCACAGGAAGACATTCTCCCGGAATATAGAACTTTTTGCAATTTTCTATAAATGAATCAAATACTTTTCGTATAGGATACAATTTATCTGCTTTCCTTTCATCTCTGGTACTAAGGCTATCAAATCGTAATGCAACTAGTAGAAACAAAAATCTCTTTTGTGACATTGTACCTCGAAAAATGTCTCGCCCAGTACCGTCAGTAGCAAATAGACCGTCGATATCTTCATGGTTGGATTTGAATATAGATGTCAAATAAAGGAACCCAAAAAACGCTTTCATTTCAATTATGTCCGTATAATTCACGAATGATGTTGTTTCTCCATAATTGTGTGACAAATCAGATTTTTTTTCATTTGTGCACTCTACAATAATATCAATAATTTCATCAGATATTAGAAGTGACCAATAATTTATAGATTTTTTTTCTATCAAATTTCTTGCATCACCCTTCAGGCCTGGTGACTGCGTTATAATATTCTGCCTTCTAGCACGACCTGTTTTCGGACGCTGTTTTGACCACTTGTATCTATTTTTCCCGTAAACAAAATTTGATGATGCTTCATGTGAATCAGATTCGTCTGTTCTACTTGCCGAATTTGTTGAATTATCCCTGCCTAAGACATGATCTGAGTTGCCATTATCATTGGAATCACTAATTACACTGTGTTCATTTTCATTATTTTCATATTCTGCAGTATTTTCTTCATCAGAATCATGCTCACTATTGATGGTAGGCGCATCACTAATATCACCGTCATCTTCATTTAAAAATAACTCGCGAACTTCTTCTTTATACCGTTTACCATCAATAACAACGAAATCCATTTCGCACAAAAACTAACGTAACTGGTATCGTCGGGTCTATGTTGACTCAAAATAATGCCCTTACAAAGATCGCAGCGAACTACCACTTACGGTGTCGATAGATAGACTGAATACTTGAAAAGTCCCGGCATCCCCTCCATCTACGTATAGTACTAACCAATCACTAGTAATAATTCAAGATAGCGGGTCCGATTGGACCCGACGATACCAGTTAAGGGTTAATCCGGCCGCTGGCTAGTGGGGGAAGCGCGTGACGGTGCGTGGGTAGGGCGCTGGCCTGCCGGATTGGAGCTGACGTCACGCGCGTTGCGCGCGTGGGTGCCACCATGCGTGGTGGTATCAACTCCCCCCTCCATTGGAGACAGCGGCTGGCCGTTCTTCGGGGCTGATTGGAGCTGCGTGGCGTGGTACCTTGGAGGTGAATTTTGTGTTCCACGCTTCTGGTCGTGGGCATAGCAGTCGTACGATGGAAAGCCCCGGGATTTTCGCGCAAAATGGCGTGAAAACGGGCAATATGTTCCGCCGGGAACGCATGCTTAACGTGACTCATGTCAGTTGGTTGGGTCACATAACTAGCGGGGTTTTCTCTTCTGTTGAAGAATACGGTCTGGCGTTGTCCTTTTCCCATGTGCGCACATCCTTGTCCGAAATCACATACTACCTCGTGTTCCGTAAGCCAGGGTTGGCCCAGGAGTAGTGCCTCCTGGAGGTCGTCTGCGACGAGGAAAATTATGTTGCGTGTTTGTGATTGGACCTGGATCTGGAGTGCTAGCTGGCCTCGTAGCTGGAGACTGTTATCTTTCCGGGCTAGCTGCGCCGTGCCTGTATCCCCTACTACCGTGGAAAGGTATTCTACGAGCACGTGTGCTGTGTTAATGAAATTATGTGTTGCAGCACTGTCGATTAGCGCGGTCGTTGGCTGACCCGATATGTGGCAGGCTATTCTTGGAGCCTGGGCCTCGGAGGTGGACCTGCTGATGGCGATTGCGGCGGCGGTGGTTATTTTCGGGCGAGGGGGTTTGTCCCTCGCCCGCGCGTCTTTTACCTGGCTGTCCTTCTGGCGGCGAAGCGTGGGGCAGTCGCGGTGGAAATGGTAGCCAGCGCAGTATGTGCATTTTGGCAGATTGCGCCTGGGTTCGGACACCGGCTCTTGCTCTTGTAAATCTTGCTCGATGGCCATTGCACGATCTAAGAGGTCCACGAAGCAGCGGGGCGTGGGCGTCCTCAGAAACGACCGCAGCTTTGGGTGTAGCAGCTTGGTATACAGGCCGATTGTCTTGGCGTCGGGTAACTCTGGCTCTAACCGGAGGCGGAGCTGCTCTTTACGTAGGAGGAATTTTTCGACTGGTGCTCGCCATAGAACTGTGATCGGAGTTGAGCCAAAATTTGTGTGTTGGAGAACCGCTTCACGAGGCGGTCCTCAAAAAGGGTCCAGGTGGTCAGGAGCATCTTCATGTCTCGCCACCAGGAGGCTGCAGGTCCTTGGAGCCGCTGTCTTGGGATCCTCGTGAGCGGCTCCAGTGAATTCGGGGAGGACGGGCACTCTGGCTGGCTGTTGATTTGTAACCCGTGGTGGAGCTCGCTGGGCCTTAGTACGAGTTTGTTTTGCAGTGACTTTTATTCTTGACGTATTTAGTGTTGGTGACACCGGTCCGGTGTCGGTGTCTTGGGCGCCACCGGGATTGGTCATGTCCCGGACAGTGTTTGAAAAGTAAATTTGGTCGTGTGTCCTGTTGTCTGCGGACAGCTTCGGCCTTAAGCCGGATCCACATCAATAAAAATTTGCGTTATGCGTTGTATTTGACACAAATTTGCTCGTGTTCGTCGAAATTTTTGTTGGTGTGGACTGCGCGCCGCATACAAATGCAGACAAATAATTTCGTGACGAACAACGCACGCTATCCATAGTGCTGTCGGTTTTCCAACCAACTTCAGAGATTTGCCTCGCACAGTAGTGTTAATGTAGACTTGATAGTGAGTGGATCTGTGCTTGTTTTGTTTTGCTACGTACGTACGTTTTGGATGATTGATAATGTCTTATTTTTTAAAAAATAAATGTGCATTATGCATTATTATATCGGTTTATCTACACCGCACAAAGAAAGTGCGTACAGAAAGGCGTTACTGGACAACGCAGCTTTTTCTACAAAGAAAACTAAATGGCGGAGAAAAAATACTGCGTACACTAGCTGCGGATGAGACAACAGGACAGTTCTTTAATTTTTTACGCATGTCCCAAGCAGATTTTGAGGTTCTCCTCAATTTGGTTGGGCCGAAAATAATGAACTTTAGAGAAGCAATCTCAGTGAAGGAGAGGTTAGCTATAACTCTACGCTTTTTAGCAACAGGAGACTTTTATAAGTTTGCAGTATCTATTTAAAGTCTCGAAACAAGCTATTTCCTTATTAGTGCCTGAAGTCTGCGGTGCACTTATTGAGGTTCTTAAAGATTATGTGAAGTTAAGTAAATCTTTATTGCATTTACATATCAAAATACCTGACATCAATATATAAATGAATATTAGTTTTATTATTGGTAGATAAGCATATATTTATTTGTAATATATAATACGGTGGGAATAGGGGAAAAAGTGTATTATGAAATCAGGTTTTTCACAAATTATCAAAATATGAAAATATTTATTACTCAATAATCTATAAAAACAAAAATAATGGACTTTATCCCTCTTGTACACCCTCCATATAATAATTGAAAATAAAAAAAATTACAATTGAATATAGATTTGTTGCTCGGAACATAATAAATCCTGTTTCGGAACATTTACTTGCGCTGAGGATACATCATCTAGTAATAGTGGTGGAATATTTCCACGTTCTTGTGGTGTCTGTGTCGATGAATGACCATAAATAGATGTTACTGACCCAGGAGAATCCTGTGATGAGTAAGAAGATGGTGAAGTAAGAGGTCCTACGACGGTTGTTGTTGAAGCTGGGGCCTGTCTTGGGCGAGGAGAATAATAAGGACTTGTCAATTGCACTTTTGGGGTATTATATAATCCCATTTCGGCGTCAAAAATTACTTGATTAATAGCATGTTCGACCAGTGCTCGGGTTCTTCCCTGGAATTGCTTGAGTTTGTTAGCCAAGTGTAGCGCATAAATCATTGAAGGATCTTCAGGTTGTTGAAGAAACTGAAATGCCTTTTCTAGACGGGGATCTTCTATTACATCAACTTGTTTACGAATCCTCTTGCGTTTCGGTGTTGTTGGTTTCGTGAAATTGTTTTCATTGCTACTTTGTGTTCTCTTGATAACATCTGTCTCCCGTATGTTGTCGCTATTACTTTCCGGTGCAATTGAGGAATGTTCAATATCAGCATCATCTATAATAGTTTCATTTTGCGTGTCTTTTGGGAAATTGTCGAAATCTTCACTGCTATCCTGCGTTGAATACTCCGATTCTTCACTGTTGCTGGCCTAAAATATATAAATGTAAATGAATAGGGATATGTAATTATTTAAATCATTTTGACAAATATAATTTTAATGTTAGAACATTTGAAAAATATGCTATATTTTCTATTGTTTTTAGATTCCATCAAGGGAAGAGGAATGGTTAGCCGTGGAAAAACAATTTGAAACGCTTTGGAATTTCCCAAACTGTGTTGGTTCTATGGACGGCAAACATGTTATACTACAATCACCTAAATGTAGTGGTAGTGACTTTTTCAACTACAAAGGCTTTTTCAGTATTGTGTTGTATGCAGTGGTCGATGCTGATTATAATTTCATTTTTGCTGACGTAGGCTGTCAGGGAAGGATATCCGACGGAGGCGTGTTTAAAAACACTGTAATTTATGACAGGATGCAAGCCAATCGTTTGGGTTTACCACCACCCAAACCCCTGGCAAACAGACAAAAAGAAGTGCCTTATGTATTTGTAGCTGATGAGGCCTTTCCACTTACCCAAAATATAATGAAACCGTATGCAGGGCTACATCCACAAGGATCTAGAGAAAGAATATTCAACTATCGGCTTAGCCGAGCCCGTAGAATAGTAGAAAATGTTTTCGGCATTATGTCCTCTGTTTTTCGGGTTCTGAGAAAACCCTTATTGTTAGAGCCACCAAAAGCAGAAGTTGTTATTATGGCAATAGTGCATTTGCATAATTTTTTTGCGAAAGAGCAGAAATTCTCAAAGATACAATTCAGGCTTTAGCTTAAATATGCAAAATGAACAACAGTTACATGAAATTTCGGCTCAGGACGACACAATGACATCCTTCCTTCCCTTAAAAAATTTGCCCCGTAGGTCGACACTTGTCGCAAAAGAAATCAGGGAAGAATTCGCGGAATTCTTCTTTACGAATGGGGCAGTTTCCTGGCAATCAGAATACGCCTAATAATGTATTAAGACCAATAAGAAAGCGGTTTAAAAACTATTCTGTTTAATCAACATTTTTGCTTTATAAAAATTGAATAATATCCAGGCCACTCATAAATAAATTACACAGAATTTTAAAGAAAGTTTACTTACCGATATGGTTTCAGTGTTGAGAGAAGTTCTCGGGTCATCCCGGTCCATTAAAAACGCAAAACTTTTAAAAGCGAACCAATTTGTTTTGTATACCTCTCTGGCACCTGTAATAAAATAATGTATTAATAAAATATTGTATGTCATTGTTATTATGTTTAATTTACCTGTTCCTGTTCCGATAGTTTTTTTCCCTTTTGCCTTCTCCCTTCTAAAAGACCCCAACAAGCTTGACATTTTTTTCTTTACCTCTTCAACTTCAATACTACAAGCTTTAGCTATTTCGTCCCAAGCATCAGCTTTTTTTCTTTTGTTGAAATGCTGAGAGTGTTTTGGATTCCACAATAAGTCATGTTTTGAATATTCCTGAATGAGGTGCAACGAATCCTCATTGCTCCATTCCATCTTTTATTATTTTATTACTTGTTTATTAATGAATTTATTATGCTAATTACAACCATTCTACTCCCCACACGTGTTTATAGAAACAGGCTCTAGTTAGAAACTATTGCGCTCTGCACGAACAGACCTGCGCAAATGGATTCGGCCGTACAACACACAAAATAAATATTTACGTGGTAAAATACTTCACCAGTTTTAAATTTGCGCCGCAAATATTTTTGCTGAATTTCAAAATACAACGTACAACATAAATTTTTATTGATGTGGTTTCGGCTTTACGTTGTGGGTGCCACTTATGATAGGGCTAACTCAATACCTTAAACACTGTTTACTTTTACGACCATTTTATTTCAAAAAAACCCAATCCAAAAATATAAACACAAAATCCCCAACATATAAAAAACAAAATGAACAAACAAATAAAAATTATTGGCTGTAATTGGGCTCGTAATAGAGCCACCCCCGGCCTGGAGTCGGCGGGAGACGATCCGTGGGCGGAGTGCGAATGGGGGACCCGTCGCTGGGTGGTGGCCGTGGTCGAGGGCTAGGGGTGCCTGGCAGTGGAGACAGCAGGGCTGGCGGTGCCGATTGCGGACGCGCTGCAACTGTTCCCTCTCCATCCGTGCGCACAAGGGTGTACGCTGGTGGCCTCGGTCGCAGTGGAAGGGGACACTGTCGGCTCTCGCTCGGAGCGTGCGGGCTGTCCGTTTGCAGTGGGTCTGGCTGGGGAGAGGAGCTAGGCTCTGACTCGTTTCTAAAGCGGAGGTAGAGAGGAGCTAGCTCGACTCTCTGACTCTCCTCTGTTTAGCGCCCTCTTTTAAGCCGGCCGCTGGCTAGTGGGGGAAGCGCGTGACGGTGTGTGGGTAGGGCGCTGGCCTGCCGGATTGGAGCTGAAGTCACGCGCGTTGCTCGCGTGGGTGCCACCATGCGTGGTGGTATCATACGGTAACAAGATCTGATTCTCCTTTCTGATTTGGGACACAAAAGCTAAATAAATACAAATTCAATCAAATTAAAATAATCAACTTACCAGTATTTGTTTTCTACTATGATAGCGCCAGTTCCACTAAGTTTTAACCTCTCGATGACATTTTACGTATTATGAATTAAAAACTCATTTACAATAATTACAGTTGCATAAATTAGAAACGAAGACAACAAATATGTAACCTCCAAATCACTAAACATAACTATTAACGATGTGTTATGTACACACTTAGTTCAATTTGTAGACAACTTTTTGAAAACAAATGTGGTAAGTGACTACAACAAGTGCGCATGAGTATTTTAAATTTCTTGTAGGGGAGACCGGGTATGGTTGTCACATTTTTATACTATCCTTATTTTAAAGGTGATTCCTGCATTAGAATCAATTCATATAAACCTACATATTGTAACGTTTTTATTTATATGGGTGAAGTGTAAAACACAGACAAATATTATTGACCAAAATAATGCCTTTATTAAACGATAAATAAATAAAGATTAAATATTAAAAGATAATAAAAACAACTAACACTATGATTAAATAATTATAAACACTAAGAATATTATTAAATGCTTAAACACTACGATTATTTATTTAACTAACATTTATATCAATGCACTTATTTATATAACTACATTTATTTATGTAAACTGTTAAACTGTTTATTTATATGACCGAGTTCATATCTGGTTGCTTGTATATATGAGACTGCCCCTCTGCCTTCTCTCGGCCGATATTTATACAGCGCATAACAGTCTAGAAGCCTTCGAAGCGACAATGACCGGCACACAAAGGAACGATGTCACGGCGCAATTAGAGTCCAGCCGCTGCGGCGCCAGGGATTGCGTCATTGTTCTGGAACGTTCTGTCAGTGGCGGCGTTGTATACTCTTCTCCCGGGGGCGCACGTCACAATATAAAGTACATATATATGATATAATAAAGGCGCAAAAATTACTAAGATTGGAATTATAGATTAGCATATTATTTAAATTATGTAAAAATAGATTTTTGTGACAACATACCCCGTGTCTGGGTTGGTTGTCACAGTGTTTGGGGGTTGATTGTCACAGTGTTTGATGTTCATTGTTAAAAGATTAAATTAAATAAATAAATATAACACTTCTTTAATTATGATTTATTACACATTTGACAGATACATCTCTTATAAGCTTCTATAATAAAAATAGAAAACTAAATAAAACTACAAAACTTATTTAACAAAAATTAGAAACTTAAGCTTTTTGATGTACCAAACTAATAATCAAAAAATTATCAAGTACTGTGCGCACTGTTAGAAAGTCTTAATCTGAATCATCTGAATCACAGTGATGACAGAGGTAAGTTGGTAAACCTGGAGTACAATCTTCATGTGCCCATAATTTACACTTTTGGCACTGGATCCAAATTTCCCTGGACCTGCTTTCCGAATACGGGTTCGTACACACAAGGCAAAATTCTTCTTCACTTTCTTTCTCTACATCACTTGTAGATACCTTCCTTAGTTTCTTCTTTTTTCCTTTATCTGAGAAAACATCTCGTTTAACCTTATTCTTCTTTGCTTCTTGTTCTAATTTCCTTTTTTCTATCTCATTTTTTTTACTGGCGTATCAGTCAAAACGGCTGATTTAAATTTTCTTTTGTCAGCTCTATTAGTTTTCTTGCGAGGCGGGGCTTTGGCAATGGTCTTACTACATGTGGTGATTTTGTACACCGCTTGGGCCAGGTTGAGAGCTTTCAGTATGAATTTCACCCAATGCAACATTTGAATCAATTGCTGTGTTTTGTTCAGATTCTTGAGGTTCAGCAAAGATTGAAGAAATCTTGTCTGTGGTAGGATGAGGATTGTCTGAGAGATTAGCTCTGTCACCCCCTTCAATATTTTCTTGCCTGTCTGTAACATATGATCCTAAAAACTCATGATCTTCAAAGATATTTCGGTCAAAGGGACATATACCGCTAGACCTGAATTCCGCTAAAATATTACTAGGAGTAAAAGCTAAAGGTGAAGCTTTTGCAATAATTCCTGGCATATCATAAATTGTCATTGAAGAACCCGGATGATTGATCATCCATTGATCTATTTCCGTATTGATGTATTTCTTTAATGGTCCAAAAACTAACCGATCTAGCGGTTGGAGCCGATGAGTGAAATGTGGCGGAAACGAAAGCATGATTATACCATTTTCTTTTGCAAATATAAGTCCTTCAACTGACAAATGAGATCCATGGTTATCTAGAAGCAACAAGCATGGTTTTTCCTTAGTAGATTTGACGTGATTATGAAAATGGTTCAAGAACTGAACAAACAATTCTTCAGTCATCCATCCTGAAGGGTTACTACCACCTTGGCGACCAGGTGGTCCATCTCTAATGAAGCGGTCTTTGAAGTGGACACGTGGAAATACTAAAAATGGTGGAACTGTGTTGCCCGTTCCAGACACTGCAATTGCTAAAGTTACCAATGAACCTCTTTCCGCTGATGTAACTGCTCCTATTTGCTTGAAACCACGACGCGCAATTACTCTATTGGGTTTCTGCACCGTGGTAACACCAGTTTCGTCCATATTCCACGTCTCGTGTGGCTGAATGTGGTACTTTTGTAAAACATTTTGTAAAATGTTGAAAAAAATTCCCACATTATGTTTGTTGAAACTAGTGGCACGTGCCAAGCTTGTTGCTTCTGGTGATCTTATGGATAAGTTATTATGGCGTTTCATGAATGATGTGAACCAGTCAGCACCGGCTTGTTTATTTGTTTCCCAATTTTCTGGTAGCTTTAAATTATTTGCTTTACCTAATTCATACGCAAGCTTTCGTACTTCTTTTGGACTCAGCCCATAATAAATATTAGAGGCCTGTAATAAATAATTCTGTAATTTTTTTTCGAGTTCATTTGAAAAAAATTGTCGATTTTTTGTGTATCCTATCGTAGTATTTGTTCCTAAAATACCGCTGTCTATTTCACTGTCAGTAATTTTATGACAATATCGAGTAAGTGTACGATAATTGATGCCGTAATATTTGGCAACGCTTCTTATTGAATTTTTACCTGTTTTTACCTCCTTAACATTAAATCCGGGAATACTTCGCCTCTGCACGTTTTATTTTTGAAATTTCGCGGCATTGTTGTTAAGATCTGTAGACCTAAATAAACAAAATCATAACTATATATGAGAGAATTTTATTACGGGGTTTGTTGTCACATGTGACAACCAACCCCATACATACTGTGACAACTTGCCCCAAATAGCAAAAATTATTAACCGTGCTATGAATGCCCTACAGTTTAAGGAGAAATACGGAACATTTTAAATATGATACTAATGAACCCTGACTATGAATTTAGGATCAAAATACTTACAAAAACAACACGCAACTACTTATTAAATGGGAACGTGCTACACAATAATTTACTTTGTGCATGTGAAAACAAACTGCAACACCTCCTGTATTTACGACATGCCTCAGCGAACTGAGCATTCGTGAGCAGAGCAGCGGTCTACCGAGGCTTCGTTGCAAGCTGTTAGCATGCACTTACATGGTATAGGTATAATTTGGCAACCTTTGTGACAACCAACCCGTGTGACAACCATACCCGGTCTCCCCTACTAAAGTGCACTTACCACATTTGTGCACTACACCATCGATATATTATTAGACAACGGCTTAATCAATTAGAATATTGGGACGACGTCGATTTTATAAATAGATGTAGGTTAAGTAAAGGAACCGTTCAATATTTGGTCGAAATTATTGGTGATATTATACGTTTTCCTAGGAACAGGTGAGATTTTTACTGATTTGTTTATTTTTAAAATATTTTTATTTTTTACATATAGAAATTCTGTTATCACTCCACTTCAACAACTGATTATATGTATGTATGCGATTTTATGCGAGTGGAAATATGCTGATTACAAATGGAGACTTCGGTGGAGTACACAAATCTTCGGTTTGTAATATTTTGAAGCGCGTTACTAATGCAATTTGTACGTTGCGTAGAAGATATTTGGTATTACCTGAAGGTGATGAAAATTTAGCAGTACAGCAGGGTTTTCACAAAATAGCAGCGTTTCCTCGTGCTTTGATCACCGTTTAAAATTTAGAGATGTTGTTTCTCGATGGCCTGGTGCTACATATGATAGCACTGTTTTTAATAATTCTTTTATTAAATCAAAATTCGAGGAAGGAGTGGGAAATGGATTAATATTAGGTGATAGTGGATATCCAAACTTAAATTATTTATTGACATCACTCTTAAATCCCATAACTCCTGCTGAAAGAGCTTATAATGAATCGCAAATAAGAACAAGAAATGTTATAAGAGAGAGCATTTGGGGTATGGAAACGAAGATTTCCAGTCTTATCATTGGGACTACGTGTAAAGGTAGACACTGTTCAAGATGTAATAATAGCTACAGCAATACTACATAATATTGCAATAGACAGAAATGAACCAGAACTTGCAGTTGATCCTGAATTAGAAAATAAGCCACTAAACAATATTGATGTTCATGTAAATAACTCTTATCGAAATGAGCTCATACACAATTATTTTTCTAGACTACAGTAATTAATTGTTAAAATTCAAAATGTATATTTTTTAATATAACATATAACTAATTTAATCGTTTTCTTCGTCTAATTATTAAATTATTATTTAAGTTTACTCTTCTTAATGTTGATAGTTTAATTCTTTTCTCTATTTTATTATTTTATATTTCCAGTCTAATTAGTTCCATTTCTGCTTCAGCCTTTATAGTTTTCATTTCCTGATCTTTCTTCTTATTTTCTATATCTAACTTTACAGAGTCGCATTGCAAATGAGTTAAATCTTTCTTTGCAGAAGATATTAATGCAACTTTTTCGATTGCCTTATTTTTCGTATCACATGCTTTTCGTTTTCACAAGATACCTTTAACAAAAGAAAAGTCATTAAATTAACAAAACTTATATCATATGTCATAAAGTATTACGTATTTTAACCCACTAAACGCCAAGAAATAAACTGATAATTCTTTCATATTACTTTTAGTCAATTTTAGTTTAAAACAGAATAATTAAGACAAAATTGAGTTTAAAAATTGTTTCTACATACTTTTTGAAAAAAATGTTGCGTTTTCACAATAACAGTGGAATCTGTTTATAATAACCTTTACGTATCATGCCTTTATTTAAAAATAGATACAAAAATATCTAAATACCTTCAATTAAAATTATAAAAATATTAAATATTATTATTACATTTTCTGCACCTTCTTAATTTTTCGGGGTTGCAGATTTTAATGTGGCTAACAGAGTCCTCTTCTCATTTGAACTCGGAACTTCTGTTGGTCACATTATAATCCACCACCCCCGAAATGGCACAGAATTTGTGAAAGCCAAACAAAATATATGTGTATGTTTCAAAAATGTGATATATGTTTTAAAAGTTTTCATAACATGTAATAACTACATTTTAATGTTTTTATACTTGTAATTAAAGATATTTAGTTATTTTACATCTATTTGCAAATAAAGTCATGATACATAAAATCTTATTAGATTACTTATACAGATTCAGCTGCTGAAGCGAAAACGATGCATATACACATTTTGTTTTATATGTAGATAAAAACTATACTTACATTTTACATAAAAAATCTTTAAAAGAAAATTCTTACAATTTTATTTAAAAAGTATACAAGCTAATGGGTTAATAAAGCAAATTTGTGTAGGTATCAATGTACGAAAATGGATTAAAAGTAAAAATTACTTAATTATTACATGAATTCAATGCAGGATATACTTTTAAGTTTAGATGATAGAGGTTCTTTTTTTCAATTCTGCTGGATTCCATGTTGACCAAGTACTCGTAGATGCACGTTGAGGTGTTTGTAACGAAGACAATTCCGGTTGTGATGTAGCCAGTAATTCGGGTTGCGCATCAGGTTCAAATAGAATTAATTGCTCAGATGTAACTGGTTTGAAACCCTAAAATGATAATTTTAATACTTGGTTTATTTTATAAACTACAGAATAAAAACTTTCTTACCTCCGAATCTATCGGTAGGATTAAAATGCCTGCAGACATTTCTTCATTTTTTGATGCAGTTGCTTTTACATCATTATGTGTGCCTGGCACAGTTTCTTCGGAAACTAGTGTATGATTAACTAATTAACAAAAATAGGTATTAAATATTAATTTATTATATACTAACTAGCAAACATATATCTTACTTTCGTCACAATCAAATCTAGGAGGAAGTCCTTTTACAGAAAACGATATTAAATTAAGAAGCTTTTCTTCTACAGGTGTAAAATCTTTATCTTTAAAATTACCACCACCAGTTTTATAGAAATTTTGTTTCTGTAAAGCCCTTTTCTTTTTAATGTCTTTTTTCATACCTTCATATTTCGTTTTCAAGCATTTTATCGTGCGTTGGCAAATGCTATTGGATGCATTAAATTCGTCTTTAAATTTCTCCCATTCATTTCCCTTATCTTTTCAAGTTGCAACATCGTTTTTTTTTTTACTCAATAATTTGAGCATGTTATATTACTAAATTAATTAGCAATTCAACTTCACTTGGTGTAAAATTTGTAGATCTTTCCTTTTTGCGCCATATTACTCATATCGCCGCTAAACATATAACCTCACAATTGTCACTTGTACATGTCAAATATCAGAAATAGTAATACCAACTGTCGTGGTAAAAACTTATACTTCGTGTTAACTACCGGAAACATGTAAAATGTACGATCGACAGAATAATCTTACCAGGAGGTTTACCAAGAGCATAAATTTTATCTGCTTGGCACGTAAAAGTGACTTTTAACAAACGATTGATAAACCGGCCCTAATAAAGATTAGGAAAAGGAGATGCCCTAGATGTGATCCCTGTGGTACACCAGAAGTTGCAGGAAAGTACTGCGAGGTTTATCCATTCAGAGTTACACATTGTTGTCTATCAGTGAGGTATGATTTGCACCACTCTAGTAACTGATCGTGTACACCGAACATCTCTAATTACATCTCATAATTTAACGTGTGGTTTATGTGTCTCTTTAATCAAACGAATTAATTCAGCTGAATATCAGCAAGGGTACGTGCTATTAGCGCGCAACTTTTTAGGAACAAGACAGTTAATGGTATTATGCACTATATCATAAAATTTACTGACCGAATCTTCCGTATTAAAAGAGAGAAAAATTGTGACCAGTTGATGGGCTGATCACATACATTAACACTCACACTGTCCATGTTTGATACAATTAAATCAAGGCATCGTTTATCAAGATTATTTACACCATTACATTGTCTAAAATTACAATAAGATAAAGTGTCCAACAAATCAGAAGATATTGTGTTGCAGACGTTACTTGCAATAAAATAAATGAATTTTAGATCAATGTAGATGTAGCAAATTAAAATCACAGCAAATCAGAAATTTTTCATCAGGTGATGGGTCAACAATTACGGACAGATTATTCAAAAATATGTTCATGGAATCATTACACAAAGGAGGTACGTACACACAACAAATATGTAATTTAAAAGTTTTTAAATAAACCGTAATCCAGACATCTTCACTACATGTGGGCCACTCAGATCAATGTACAAAATTTAAGTTCTTCCTAACACCTATCAGCACACCACCACCATCACACTTCAGAGAATCGGTAGTATACCGATTACGGCGCACAACACAATAGCTATCACTCACGATTTCATGGTCAAAAACAGACGAGTTTAGGAACGTTTCAGTCAAACATACAATGTCGAAATCACAAGAAAATGAAGTAGATTTAATATCAAAAGTTTTGGTTCTCAAACCCCTCATGTTCTGGTAATAAACACTTATGCCCATTAAAAGACGTATTTATAATATAATAAGTTAATTGTAAATATTAATTTACGTTTTAATAATCTGTTCAGATATTATAGAGATTGTTCTTGATGTGTCTGTTTTGCGAGCAAAATTTTTACTATTTTTCGTCCAAATGTATTTGTAATTTTTTTCATGTAGTTCATCGCGAGCCATTTTAAAAAATAGCATATTATTTTTGGTCAAATGATCATTGGCGTATGTCTTGACTTTACTACCATCGAAACCTAATGCTTTAGTAGTTAAACTACTTGACCTTAAAGCCCGTATAAAGTTATTTTTCATTCCACGAGATATAAATTTAACATTAATATTTTTAGGCCTAGAATTATTATTCCTATTAAAATAAGGTACGCGATGTGCAGCGTCAATATCATCGACTTTTATCGGAAAATCAATGATCTTGCCAATATTAGAGATAATACTATTATTAATTTCTTCATGTACTTTCTCCGGAATATTCTGGATAACGACATTGTTAATTCGGGAATACTATTCTAGTTCCTGAATTTTAGTATCTAAATGACTCACAGTAAGTTTCAAATCATTATTTTCTTTTTTTAAAAACTTCCATTTCTTTAACTTTATCCTTCATTTCATTGAGGTTTTACTCAAAATCTGTTATTTTGTCGCAGCTAAAGTTAACAGATTTCAATAAGGTATCGAATTTTAGATCAATACCTGCCAAAAGTTCCGATTTTAAGGAGTTGATACTGAACTGTAGATCTCGGAAAGAGTTCGGAGTAGGAGTAGAGGGATCCACATGTGCAACGAATGATGTATTGACATCCCCACACGGAAGACATGAGGGGCATAGCCAAAAATAACTGCTAGGTACTAGACTATGATCAGGGCATACTTCCACGCACGTACTGTGAATATGGCGCGCACATTTGAAGCAACGAACACCAGGGTATTTGTTATTAATATTTCGACTGCACTTGCTAGTCAAGGCACTAATTGATTAATAACCTTAGCTCTATTTAAAACAGTTTTATATCACTTTGAAATTAAAAAACCGTGCGAAACAAGATCCACTAAAGTTAAAATTAACAGTAATGAATAGCACTTAATAAACACTATAAGATAAAATTTATTATTTTTTATAATAAGAATTTCCTCTTAAACTTTAGAAAAAATATAAGTAAAAAAGAAGATGATGCACACTACTCAACTTAGCAACTCGACTTCCACCCTATCGTTAGAATTTAGCTGTCTTTCAAGTGCCATCAAACGTTTTTTTTTGTGAAGTCTTCAGCACTTCCCGTCGAAGGTTGTGTTGAAGTCCTTCGTAAAACTGCCACAGTAATTATTCATCGCGGTATTCTTCGCGTGAAACTTTGTCCTCGGCGTCA
This sequence comes from Harpalus rufipes, assembly GCA_951394225.1. NCBI lineage: Eukaryota > Metazoa > Arthropoda > Insecta > Coleoptera > Carabidae > Harpalus > Harpalus rufipes. The sequence continues at coordinate 31,829,131 of OX596285.1, forward strand.
CCTATTATTGTTATTACCTGATACCCTAGTGTTTGTAAAAGCTGTATGAAGGAATTAATTGATTCACCGGCGCGGTGATAACATCGTCTAAACGCTTGAGAAATTTCACTATGTGACAATCTTGGTGTGAACCGAGTTACGAGCGCGGAGCTAAATTTTGGGCCAGCTCTTTGCATCGAACGTCTCGGGATTCACATCAGCAAAAGCGTTCAATTTGGTTGCCTCTGAACATTTCAAAACGTCCCTAACTATTTGAACTGCATTCACGAAAGTAGATACCGTTACTGTTGGTGAACAACCATCGAATATGGGTATTCTATTTGAGAAACCGAGAAGTCCGCTCTCTTGACTCATTTATATAATTTAATTGATAAAACAAATAAACAAGTGGTAGTGTTCAAGCTCACTGGAATGTTCGAACACACCGCTGCTAACCAAGTTTTTATCGAGAAAGGAAGGAAATATTTACACCTCGTGGTGAACGGTAATTCGTACTAAAAATATATTAAACAGAGTTGTAAATAATACAGAATCGGTTCCCATAGAATACGCACACATATAACCGAAAACACTTACTTAAAATTGTATAGTTTATTTTACTTACATATCATAAATTCACACCTCCCTCAAACACTTAATAAACCGCTGTCAAGCAAAGTCAACGTTCGTTGAGATCTGAAGAGAGGGAGCACAAATAATATAAAACCTACCTATAGATGGTGGACTGCAATGTTATAGGCTTGAAGTGGACCAAGTCCATGCATGTTAAATTTGAAATTAAGTAATTAGAAGTTGTTTATTAACTATTAATTCATAATTGATTTTGTCTGATTTTTCTGTTAGGAACTTTTAATTTGGTCATAACATAAAGGTTAGTAACATTTTCTGAACCTTACATAAAAATGTGTCAGCTTAGTTAATTTTTTTGTTTCGATGTCGGCCTTGGATCAGTTTTTAAGTGAACATTTTATAAATTTTTCATAATAATTTACGTACTAAATTTGAAATAAAGAACCTTTATATTTATTATTAAATTTATTTTATTTTATAATTTTTTCTAATTAAATTTTTCTTCACTTGTCACCTCGTCGTACGAAATTTCATCTACCACCTTTTCACTTTGTTCTTACTGTTTTTCTGCTCGGGTAGAACTAGTGGTAAGTTTTAAAAGTATGTGTGATGTACTGGGAGAATATACGGCACCAAATCCATCATGTCACTCTTTTTCGCTGTAGTTATAAGACGTCGGGTGGGGTAAAGATGCTCTTCAATATTTTTTAGGAATATCAGATTTCTTCCAGAACCACTTGGTTTCTTCACATTAATTTCACGAAATGGTATGAATTCGCTTAGAGTTTCTTTAAATTCTATTGTGAACTGTAATCGAAGCCAGCGTATTTTTAACCAATTTCGAGGATTGTTGTTAGTGTCTTTTTTCTGTTGGCTATAGCCTCTTCTAATGCTCGAGTACTCAGAAATTCATTTTTTTGCATTTCTATGACTATAAAATGAGGCTTCTTCCTCTTTGCGTTCTTGATTATGTTAAATCAATCTTGTGGGACAAAAATATTCTGGTGTTTTTTGCTTGACGTTTCTATCACTCCAAATTCTGAATCATTCGGTAGAAAAGAGTGGCCGGATACCAGAAACTTTAGGTCAGTAGTTTCTACTGCCATATCAGGATCCTGAACAAGTTTAAGAAGTGTAAGTGATATCTTAATGTTGCGATTCTGCCCTGCGCATGAATCGGAAAACAAAACGATGTTTTTGTAAGAAGCAGTATTTTCTTTTAGGTGTTTGAGAACACATGAAACTATATCCTGAGATGCCCTTCCGCCTTTTGTCTCATCCCAAACATATATAAAACCATATCCTGCATTGAAAGAATGTATACCTAAGTTGTATACATATAAGTTTCTTTTATAATACACGATTGATGTTGAGAGCTTGGGAAAAGGAAGTGCTTTTTAAAGTCAAACGTGCCGACATAAAATTCATTCGAAGCCTTTCCTGATTAATGTTTCTTTCACCTGGTCAGCGCGAGCTAAATGAAGTTTTTTGTACAAGTTCCTTCTTTTTTTCTTCAGTCTCAGTACGTAATTTTAAATTTAGCTCATCGCACAAACGGCACGTGTCCTTACTAGGAATTTTAAAGTGTAGATTAAATTTAGTGGAAAATACTTTGTAGTAGTGGTGGAGACGGCCGTGACAGATATTGGGCGGCTCGTAAGCAATGGTTTTGTGGTTGGTGTAGAACTCGTCTAAAAGGGTAGTAGCCTTGGGAGCTCTCTGCTTTCGCTGGCGGTACGAGGAGTGTTTAAAAAGGCCTGAGTTGAAGGGCCAATTCTTGACTTAGCGACTCTCTTTAGGCTGGGCGACAAAGGCTTCCGTGGTGGGGTTGTTGTTGAACTTGGCGTCCGTCTGTCAGAATCCAAAGGTGGCGTCGCACTCAACCACCAGACGAACTCAGGTACTCCCAATCGGGGCGAAGTAATAACAGAGAGACATAGGCAAACGCAGAGTACTGCTTTTAACAAAATTTGTAAAGGCAAGTGGTCTAAACACAAAAAACAAAGAAATTAAAAGTCAAAAATTACCACCAAGATGGATAAAGGAAAGGGATTGTTTGCTTTTACAAAACCAATAAAAAATGTACGAAATACCTACTTAAGCTCCGGAAAATGGACTACCTCCGACTTTAATACAAAAAGAAACAAAAGACTTACGACTGCAACTTACTTACTAGGATGAAATGAATGATTTTACAACCCAGTGCAGTCGTCTACAGTTTTAAGCTGAACTACTTATTAAAAGAACACAGAGCAAAAGTGATGTAGTAATGTGCCAAAAGGGCCAGAAAAAGATTTATCCGGCAACCGAAAGCGTGAGTCTACGCCACGCTGCGGCGTACTAGGAGGATTTACGGCCAAAATGATGCAAAATAATAAATCTAGAAAGTAAGTATTTACGACACCGTAATAGCAAATCCCACGACTTCAACAAAAGCGGCAGAAATCCAAAGAAATCGTGAAATTTAGAAAACTTAGCACAGTATGGCTTAAACGTTCTTTCGCCTTCAGAGCCGGGTCGTAATAGAGCGAGCGCTCGGTGTCGCGTGTTTAGCTGCGATCGGGAAGACCTCTAGCTTTAAACTCGCAAAACAGAAAAAAAAGGCAGGGGCTTACTCAGTAATAAAAATAAAATCAGTGATGGTCCGGTTCATAATACAATTTAATCTATGATTAAATTTTACTTAGGAACTAAATTAATTTATCTGATGATTTCGGTTTCATAAAACTTTTTTAATTATAAAAATAAAATAATCTATGATTAGATTTTACTTAGCAACTAAACTAATTTTACTGGAGATTTCGGTTTCATAAAAGCATTTTAAATTAAATGATCAAGTAAATCTCACATGTTGTAAACTAACTGACGAAATTCGTAGCATTAAATAAATTAACGAACGACTCTAATTGTCAACCAAAAAGTATTTGTCTGGTGAAATACGTAATTGTTCTACTTAAAAATAAATTTTAATAGGTAAGTGTCCATAAAAGATGTAAATATAATTATTTTATGTAAATCACATTTTTTTTTAGTCCATACTTCATAATAAAATATAAGTACATATATACTAAAATGTCAGTGTCATCGGTGTCTTCAGTAATATCTTTTTCATCAATATCGTGTGGGTCTTAATACTACATTGACGGACAATGAATCTGAAGATGAATCGCAAAGAAAATTGCCAAGAATACGACTATTCAGAGACAGAAATAACCCGTTTGAAAATTATAGTGAACATGAATTCGAAGACAGATTTCGGTTGTCAACAAACTGCGTTTTAAACGTATTACATCAAATTGAAATACATATAACGCCATCATTTAGAAATCGCTCCATAACAGCGATGAACCAGTTCTTAATCACTTTACGTTTTTATGCTACTGTATGCTTTCAAATAGTTATTGGAGATCATTTCAATGTGACAAAAGCCACAGTTTCTAGAATTATTCATCGTGTTACGCACTACCTAGCTCTTTTATCAGAAAAATACATTAAAATTCCAATTCAAAAACGGAATAAAATCTGTGACGAATTTTACAAAATAAGTGGATTTTCAAATGTATGTGGCGCTATAGACTGCTCACACATTAACCCATTAAGACTCAAGGACTTTTTTTTTTAGAAAAATCTAATCTAAATTATCATTGGCCGCTAAATGAACGTATTTCTTGATCTCCTGAAACCTGTTTCGGGACATGGAATTTTGAACAACGGATACTCCCAAATCTTCATCCAGGCTCCAATAATTACGTTCACTTGGTAATTTGTTGTAACATGCGCAGAGAAGAATTCCCACTAAAGTTTTATATCAGCCTTTGATACGAAAAAGCCATGCTCATTTTTTTGAGATGAATATAAATTAGTTTGCTGCACTAAAAGGTCAAAAACTTCATCGTCAAGTAGTTTTTCAAAGACTGCCACAGGTGTCAAATTTTCTAACTCATACTTCATTATATCAAGACGATCTGCATATCCCGACATTTCTAGTATGCTAGTGTCTACATATTCGTTTGTGCTCTTTGGTTCCAAAAGCTTTTTTTTTGTTTGGGCTGCGGTGTTGTGTTATGTGCGAGACTTTAGCGCAAAACTGACAAGGGCAAATTGTATTCGTCGTCACTGGTTTCACTATCACTGTTTATATGCTGGAGCTCAATTTCTCCGGCTACATCTTCAGGCAATAGAGATGTTTCTTGCATATAATTATCATCAATTTCATCTTCGTCCGTCTGTGGATCTGGATCGGGCGGAATGACAATATCAATTTCATTTTGACTACATGACAAGGCAATGTGTTCTAAGGCAGTTTGCAAATGGCGATATCTTTTCCCATTATAAAAACTGTGAACTCGGAATATTTCATAGGTTCCATAACAAACTGTAAATTAGAGAAAAGCTAGCTCAGTGAAATTCTCAAGCGTGTGCCTGTACAAACATCGCTTTGACCCATTTTACTCAAATGAGTACACACAAATTTATCGACTTTCCTGTACTAAGGTATTAATTACTTTCTTGAAAATAAGTTATAACACACACCACTATACTTATAACAATTTGTTAACAGGCAATAAACCTAGCTATAAAACAACAAATAAATTTTATATGATATAAACTAGTTACTTGCAAAGACTCTGTAACAAATTGCGTGTCATTGTTCGCTAAATTACGCAGCATTTACAAATACGTCACTCTAAGCAGATACCTCTAAGTAAATATGAAGAAAACTCCATAAACTACCGACCTTCACATTCGAAACTCCGATATTGGCTAACAGATGAGCCTACGGTGTAGTTTTTGTCAATGTACTCAAATGAGTACAATGAGAGATAATGGGTTAAAATACAGTCACCAAGAGGAAACAACGCTGAAGTATTTAGAAACAGAAAAGGATTTCTCTCAATAAATATTTAGGCGGATATGATACTAGTCTTCATATAATTGATATTATATCACGCTGGCCGGGTAGTGCGCATGATGCGAGAATATTTGACAATACATTACTAAGAGCGCAATTTGAAAATAATGAATTTGGTTAGTGGGTACCCTTGCAGAAGGTATCTTTTAACACCATCATTACACCCAAATACTCTAGGGGGAAACAGATATAATAATGCCCATATAAGAACAAGGAATACAATTGAAAGAACTTTCGGTATACTTAAAAGAAGATTTCCATATTTGTCCACTGGTTTAAGAATATCTATACAAAAAACATTAGCAGTGATAGTTGCCGTATGTGTTCTGCACAATATATGTATAGATATGAATGAAAATTAAGAGAATTTAGAAAATATTGACGATGCAATAGATCCGCAAGAACAAGTAAATAGAAATATTCAAGGAGAAAATTATGCTGTAAGAAATACAGTAATAAATGAAATATTTTCAAGGTACGCTTATATTTTAATACTAATAAAACTAAAAATTTCCTTAACAATAACAATGATATTTTATTCACAATCAGATAAAGTCCTCGTTTCAAATTCAATTTCTTCTTTGTATTTTCTAAATATTTTTCTTCTTTCTTCAATAGAAGTAAATATTTTTCTTTGATTTCTTTTTCTAATCGTATTTTCATCATTTTTAATTTAATGTCTTTTTCAATAGATGTGTCGTCTTTTTTGTGTTCTGACACTTTTATTTTTAGATAATGATAACGGTGGCGTTTGTGCTGTATTTGTAGGAGATTCTTTATCAACAGAATGTACTGATATAGATTCTTCAACGACCAGTGCTTCCGCCGTTTTCTCTAGTGCAATTTGTAAATATATTCCCTGTTAAATAAAATTTAATAATTAATATGAATTTATGAATAACCTTTGCATGCAGTACTTACACTTCCTACTTCCACAACAATGGGAGTTTTATTAACATCTAGAAAAACAACAAATGATACGGAGTATTTAAATATTAATTATAAAAAAAACCATTCAAAACATACCAAGTAGGGCTGTCGATTTTCGGAATTTTGGTATTCGAATAATCGTATACAAAAATATTTGTATTCGGATAATTCGGATCCGAATAGTTAAGTATTCGAATTTTCGAATATTGGATTATTCGAGTAATCAAATGAATAGATTCATTTTAATTATTAATTAAATAATATTTAGCTATATATTTAAATTAAATTTTTTGTAGTACAAATTACTAATATGTCTTTTAAACTTAAGATTGAAACTACGACTTGTTTGTTCTATATGGATAACGTCGCAATCAGAACATTTAATTTCATAAATCTATGAGTTTTGCTAAAATATCTCATTTAATTAATTTATTGTTATCTTAAATATTTTTTGATGTTAAGGCTGGTATTATCTATAAATCGTATTTTTCTACAAACAAAATCACTATCCTTAGAATTTGGAGTATACCTACATTAAATTTTGTATTTGTTTTGTCTTATTCGTATATCCGAATTATTCGTATATCCGAGTTATTCGTATATTCGAATTATTCATATATCCGAATTATTCGTATATCCGAGTTATTCGGATAGCAAATTACGAATATTCACCAAAGTGTTATTCAGATACTCGAATACGCGAATATCGTGAAGAGCCCTAATACTTAGTATTACCAAACTGTCGTACATATTTGACAATTCGTATATTGCAGTCTCGTTTATTTGGAGGAACTTTTCACTTACTCCACCTACTACTTTGGGGCAAGTACCACCCTCTATTTTGTATATTTCTATCTAAATTTCAAACATGAAATGTTAATACTACATAGTGTTCAATTCACAAAATTATTTTAAAATATCAATAATTTATACTTACTTTTTCATCAGTTTTATCTTTTTTAGCTTTTTGGTTTATATTTTCACAAAAAAGCCTAAGCTGATTACTATTTTTTATTCCAGTGTGCTGTATAGTTATATTTTTCGGCGATTAATTCTCAGGTTACTTTTTTTCTTTTTTCATTCGTTTTTTTATATTCGATTATTTGTAGGTTCTCTTCTACCATTTCTAATAGTGAATATTTTTCAGTCTGTGTAATTGTTCCCTCTTTCACGTTTCTTATCCATAATCACAAACACTAATTATAAACGTCAAATGTCTGACAAATGTCAATAATCACAGACTACTATATTAAAATAATTAAATAAATAAACAAAATTAAAATTTATAAAGTTACAAAAGTAAAATACATAAGTATTTATGTTTAATCATGACCCTCTGATGCCGCCTATGTTGGCCATTGTACGATTTCTGTCCAAAATACCATAAATTCTTCTGGAATGTACTTTAGGGTACTTTTGATATTCTCCATTTTCAGACTGTTTATGGGCAATGGTACCTTATAAAGTAAGTCAGTTGTTAAAGTAAAACCTGAAGTGGAGTTTCTTAACCGGAACGTGTAACTCACAAAAGAGTGTATAAATTCTGCGTAAACAATTTCATTTGGGTTTGAAGATGAAATTGTGAAATGGTGGTGTTCCGAAACAGCAAATGATTTCTTCTGAGCTCTTTCGACACCTTTTCCATATGAGTCGTTACTTAACCCTACAGAGATAACCATTCGTAAATTTTACGAAACACACTGTAAATCGTTTTAGCATTTTCCATGCGCACGCGCTAGAAGGATGCCATCTGCAATAGTTTCATCATTTGCTACAAACCTTTCATTGACAGTGTTGTATAGTGGTAATTCTCTCTATTTTTTACGTTTATGGATAACTATTCGTAATTTTTACGATAGGTTAGACATTAAGTAACATTTGCTTCACTAGTAATGTTATAATGATTATTTCATATTACAGCTATTAGTATAAAAGTTTATTCAAAACATGGCCACAAACCATAACAATCGACCTCTGACAGATCGAGAGCTTGAGAAGGTAATAAATGCACCTGATTTTTATGAGACAGCAAGTGATTGCAGTGGTTCTGAAGACGAAGATGATGTAGAATATGAACCGTATGAAGATTCTGGTAGCGATTATCTACCATCAGATGATAGCGATACAGATGACTTGCTACCTGGTACTAGCAAAAGATTGAAGAAGTCTGAAAAGATTGCGCTCGATAAATTGAGAAAAAACGATTTGTTAAAACACGACGTAAATGTAACCAACTTTCAAACTTTTTCACCAAACCTGGCGATGTCTTCTAGTTTTCTAGAACAAGAGGATATAGATTTTCCACCAACACACGAAACCCAAAGCTCACAAGAAGACAACGACGATGCAGTCTCATGAAGGTCCAAGTTCACAAGTAGATGATGAGAGTTCTCTACAAATACCACAGTCACGACCTGCTCAAGTTTCTCAAAGGAAAAAATGGACATCGCTGGTCAGCAGTATGTGGAAAGACTTCGAGAATTCCAATGAGAAATAAAACGCACATAATTCAAGGGCCAACACTTATTGCTCGAGATGCTGGAAGTCCCCTTGATACTTTCTTGTTATTCATGTCAGACACAATCATTGATGAGATTGTTATTCATACTAACAGTGAAATACGATTAAAATCTCAAAAGTATACTCAAGAAAAAGCAACGACTTCCTTGACGACTTCTTTAGAAATCAAAGCCCTTATTGGAGTATTAATTTTTGCAGCGGCACTAAAGAATAATCACCTAAGTACCCAGGAACTCTTTGATGGTGATTTATGTGGAAACACTTACAAGGCTACAATGAGTCGCGAAAGGTATAAATTTCTAATAAATTGCCTCCGTTTTGATGACAAAACTACGCGATCAACTAGAAAAGACACAGATCCGCTGGCTGCAATAAGAGGTATATGGGACCAGCTAATTGAGAATTGCAAGAACTCATATAAAGCAGGTTCGTATGTTACAATCGATGATCAGTTGCTGGCCTTCCGTGGTCGCTGCCCGTTCCGAATGTACATACCCAACAAACCAGCTAAATATGGGTTGAAAATTGTCATGGTTTGCGACGCTGGAACAAAGTACATGTTGAAAGCATCTCCTTACTTGGGTAAAAAAACTAAAACTGATAATTTACCACTGGCAGAATACTATGTGAAAACACTTACTACATCGCTGAGTGGCGCAAACAGAAACATAACCATGGACAACTGGTTTACATCAGTCAAACTTGCTGATGACCTCTTACAAGATCCGTATAAGTTTACTATGGTAGGCACAATAAAGAAAAATAAACGTGAAATATCCCCACAAATGCTTTCAACAAACAAACGCTTAGCTGGAGACGCTAAATTTTGCTTTGATAAGGAGAAGACTTTGCTGTCATATGTACCAAAGAAAAACAAAAATGTTTTACTTTTGAGTACTATGCATTCAGGGAGTACACTTATGTCTCAGACAACGGGTAAACCGGATATGATTGACTTCTATAATAGCACGAAAGGAGGGGTTGATACGTTTGACCAGATGTGTGCAAACATGAGTACCTCGCGAAAAACCAGAAGATGGCCTCTGTGTTTGTTTTATGGAATGCTAAATATTGCTTCCATAAACTCTTACGATATTTATGTACACAATATGCACAGATCAGGAAAAAAACCTATGAATAGAAAACAGTTTATGCTCGAACTGAGCCGACAACTAACATTCCCTTGGATGAGATCGCGACTAAATTATCCAACTTTACAGCGTTCACTCCGATCTGCTATTGAAGATATTCTCAAGGACAAATCTACTGACGAAAGACCTATTCAAGAACTTTCAAAAAGAACTACATGCCAAATATGTTCTTCAAAGAAAAGACGCATGACGACCAATTATTGTGGCACTTGTAGGCGCCCATTTTGTGCAGAACATCGCGCATGTATTTGCTCCGAGTGTGCTTCTACAAATTAAAAATTTATAATATTCAATGTTAAAGTCTTTTAATAAAGTATATTTCAACTGATGGAGTACTTTTTAGCAACAAATTTTGAAAATTAAATTAAAAACTAGCATTGCAATTTAAGGTCGTAACATTTACGAGTGGTTAGCTGCCATGTAAGTTGAAACAAGGTTATCTCTGTAGGGTTAAACAAGTCTTCTTGTAGTACTTACTCCACCACTGTTTGTAATTTACTATGATCAACTTTCCTGGCAACAAATTTATCCGGATTTTTGCACGCCAAATAAATCAAATTAATGTACTCATCGATTGTATAATATCGTGGAATTTTATTAAGAATTCTTCTAATCAAACCAAAGCTTCTGTCACAGGGCATGAACGGAGTGACCTCTCATTGGATAAAAAATATGAACTTCATTAAAACGACCAACTTCCACCAAACTCATTAAGAAAGGAATCATAGTGTTATTTTTATTTTGGCCCCCACAATTATCGCAAAAAATGTAAAGGTGTTTAACATTGCATTAATATCCCTGTCAATATAGTCTTTTAAAAAGGTATAAACTTCACTGGCCCCTTTCCTGCTTCACCTTCATGATACGCGTAATATTTCATATTACCAGATCCCAAATCTTCAATGCCGAAGGTACAAACTGTCAGCTGGAGGCCTATTCTGTGCACAAGTCACTAGTGACTTGTAGTCATGATGGTGATATTTCGCAGCGCTCTTTATTAACACAGAACGCGAATGACTGTATATGACGTCATATCAAGTGAAGCATCTAGTTTCAAAACCCGGCAAATCCACTTATGTCAAGTTGTGGGAAATCTCAAAAAACTGTTGCAATATGTTCCAAATAGATAATTAGGTAAAAACTTAAATGAACATAATATTGTTGATGATAAAGGAGCGGAATCCAATTTTTTTAAATAAAAATACTCATTAAGTATGTCAAAATTTGAATTTAAAAAATGGATTTGTCAAGTTTTGATTTCGAACTTTGGATTTGTCTGCTTTTGAAACTGACTTCCGTGAATATACTTCATTAACTATTTTTTTATTTTGGAATAATTATAAGATTACACTTTTACAAATTAAATACAATCAAACAATGAGATTGGGGATCGTTTCAAGCCGTTCACACAAATTTTAAATTTGCAAGATCTTGCTAGTTTTCACCCCAGTGCTTTTCCAAAAGAACACTAACGTCTTTTAGTTTCTCTTTGTTAGGCTTACACCACCTGATTTTTTATGTTGTATTATGTGTCTAACCGATTTTCTTTTTTACCTCCCGCTACCCTTGGTAAGGGTGGTATAGGGATCGTGCTAAAAATCGCATATCGAGATTTTGGTAAATGACCACGTTTTAAGGTCCCTAGAATCCATTTTTAACATTTTCACAATGATGTCTGTGTGTATGTATGTATGTGTGTTTGTGTGGATCCTGTATACGCTCTAACTCAAATACTATCATTCAGAAAGTTGTGAAACCATGTATTTCTACCTTATTCTAATATGAAAATATTTGATTAGATTTTGGTGGTAATCAGATAACCGGAAATGGCAGTTTACTTGAAGCTCAAGATAGTTTTTCTTCAAAAAATACCTTTAAATATATTTTTTTCTCAATTTGTTATAAAATAAAGATTTTCCATTTTCTACAAGTTTGCTTTAATACTTTTTCTATATATTGTATGGATAAATTTATAAAGTAATATAAAAATTATATACCTACATAGGTAAATGGCGGGAGGTACTGTGTTGGTCACATCAGATTTTTTAAACACAGATTTATGTTCTCCAAGATCTGACCTATAGGCTTGTTCACCCCGAATTGTTACCATTTTAATTTTCCCTTTTCTTAGAATGAACGATTGATATGACCACTTGACATCAAAACCGCTGCTCTTATTGGCTAATTTGGATTTGCTGGCATTTGATCCAGACCGATCGTGGATTTGTCGGATTTTGAAACTAACCCGATATTTTGAACGTAAATAACATATGGTTTTGTTGAGTTTTGATAGGTAAACGTTACACTATGCTACGGAGAATAAGATGACGAATTCATAACTGTATCAAACTCATTTTTTGCCAAAAGTGGAATTATCGGGTTTTGAAACTAGACGCTTCAAGTGACTTCGATGTCACTACCTCTGAAGGTGGTGACATACACAACTCACTAGTGACTTGTAGTTTGAAGTTTGAAAGATTTACAGAACCGTTCACTTATTTCCGGCTTGTCAGTTGAGTGGTTGAGTAGAGCGTTTGATTTTTCAGTTTTATTTATTTTTATTTTCATATTTTTTTGTATTTATATATTATAAGTAGTGTACGATTGTTTTCTTTGTTGTTTAGTTTAATTTAGTTCGTAATAACTTTGTAGTAAGTAGGTTAAGTTTGGTATACTTTTTCTTTTTATTAAACTTAATTTTTAGTATAGTATTTTTTTAAAATATTTTTCTTTATTATATGCAGTTTTAAATACGTAGTGTAGAAATTTTATATTCCCCCTTTAACCTCCTTGGTTTTGACATTGTTTTGGTGTTCGTGTGTGAAAATTTGAACGATAGTAGTCTGACAAGCGCAGGGATAGCTCACTATCCGGGATCTACACATGATTCTTTCGTGTGGCGAAATAGCATCGTTGGAAGACGATTGAAGGCAAACTATGAAAATGGAGATCATGAGTCCAGGATAATAGGTATTGTATATATTTGCATGTTCAAGGTTATTGATATAAAAATAATAATGTAATAATGCAGGTGATTCGGGTTATCCTTGTTTGCCATGGCTGATGGTACCTTTGGCACAACCTGCAAATCACAGGGAAATAAGATTCAACATAAGATTTAAGCAAGTTAGGAGTACCGTAGAAAGATGCATAGGAGTTTTGAAAGGAAGATTTAGATGTCTTCTAAAAGATAGAACATTACATTATCAACCTCAAAACGCAGCAAGTATAATTATGGCTTGCGCTATTTTGCACAATATTGCAGTACATTACCGTCTGGACCATCCGAATCCTGTTTTGGAAGAAATGGATGCTGAACTGCAAGAACTTCCAGATAATGTACAAGCAGATGCAATGTACAGGAAATTGGGACAAGCTGCACATAATCAATACATTCAACAAAAATTCTAATTATATTGTAATCAAGAATTGTTCGGGAATAAATATATGTACTCGTAATTTTTTTATTTATTTTAATAAAAAAAGCTGTATAAAATGACATTAATTTTTATGGGGTTTGTCCTTCCAGTGCCCTGGCTATTCTCTCTAATAAATTATTAGTTTCCTGCTTCTGTCCTATAAGAGCATTATTTTGCTTTATAATGGCATCCACTTTATTGTTTAGCTTCGTTACTTCGCCCGTTAACATCTCTAAGTTTTTATTTGTTTCGCCTGACAGTGATTTTAAATCTTGAGCAGCCTTTGTTGCAGCACTTTGTCGAGATGTTCCTATAAAAAAAAATATTATCAACATATCACCTTGTTTACAGTAAGTATTATATAATTTCCATTTGCGGTCAAAATTATTAATTCCTAGCGTTATCTATTAATATATTATGTGACAGAATTTGTATGATAAATAGTAACATGCTTCAAATATGTCTTGAAAAATATTTTCCTAGCAAATAGAGATTTCAAAATACGAACAAATTTATTTAACGTAATACATACTACGAGGTGTCGATGCAGTTTCTTCTGTAACTGTGTCATCTGCTAGGTCATCTGTCTCCAAAATCTGCAACATTTATAAATCAATATACACCTCATTAATTCATTTTTATTACAACTTACCGGTGACTGGGTGCAACTACCAGAATCTGTTCTCATTCGGACTGTTGCTTCTTCTAAATCCGCACACTGAATCCACTTAATTTTTTTTTAACAAGCCCAGAATGTCCGGGAGCACATGCTGAGGAAAATCTGCTTGGAGAGACTTTTTGCTTCATTGCAGCAGTTCCAGACGGGCCAGCATCAAGTAAGACATGCCTTTCATCTGTTTCTGGTCTTTGTTCCTCGCTCTCTAAATTCACCCCTTCTGAATCTTCAATACCAAAAACTGATTCCTCTGACATGATTTTGATGACGCGATCATCAAAATCAGTCAATTGTATGTCCGTCATAGGTCCACCTCCCGTCTTAATTCTGCTAGCTCTCATAGCAGCTACTTTCGCCGCACTTTAATTTTTATGTCCGTCCAAGTCTACATATAAAACAGTGTAAATAAAAGTTTATTACAAATTTTGCCTTTTTGTTTTCTCACCCTTTGCCATTGCTGAACAGTTTTCTGTTTTCCTAAACTGTTCAATTGTTCTACGAGAACCAACCACAAAATTTTAAAAGTTATGCGGCCCTCTGCTACTTGTAATCGTCCTCTCGCGAAGTCCAAATTGTCTTCCATAAAACCTACTAAAACTTTTCTGTTCTTTAGATATTTTTTCCCGTCTTCTTCCATAATGTTAGAAAAGTAAAGAAAAGATATAGAAAATGATACTTCAAAACAAAACTTTTATGCCCGATGCACACTTAAATTTTAAGTATTCCTTAAACTGACAAAATCGAAACGAAACGTCAAATGAGTAATTATATATTATATATATTGCTGTTAGAATTTAGATTTTTTTATTTATTTAGCTTAAAATTTAAGTGTTACCGAATTACTTACCACAATCAAATAAAGAACAAAAAACTTATTATTATGTTCTGTGCAATACTTGCTTCTTAGCTATCCCTGTGCTTGTCACACTACTATCGTTCAAACTTTCAAACACACCAAAACCAAGGAGGTTAAAGGGGGATTATAAAATTTCTACACTACGTTTTCAAAACTGCATATAATAAAGAAAAATATTTAAAAAATACTATACTAAAAATTAACTTAACCTACTTACTAGAAAGTTATTACGAACTAAACTAAAAAGAAAAAATAATACAAGAAAACTATACGTAGACTACTTATTCTACATTAAAATACAAAAAAATTATGAAAATAAAAATAGATAAAGCTACACGCTATCAAATCCAAACAAATGTTTGAATTTGAATATTCTACCACTACTTAGTTTGAAATAGTAAAACATAGTGTAACAAAAATCCCTAAGAAGTCACTTCAACAAAACACGATATGCGGGTTGCTTACAATTTTTTACGTCATTAACTTAAGTCACCATCGTGATAGTGACATTGCGCAGAATCCGTCTGCTGGCGTAGGTAATATAGATCTTGTACAGGAATGTTAGGCAATGAAACATTTGCCATGTAATCTAAGCAAATACCTGCCAAATCATTTTCCTCTTTACATAGCTTTTTCACCGAATCTAAAGCTATGTAGAATTTCCTGCTGCGCCGTTTATGAACCATTAGCTCCGCTACCGCTGCCTTTTTTGCAGCTTCACCTAATATCTGGCTTTTTATTTTAACATTTAATTCCTCACACGTTGCCCAAATCTTAAATTATTAATTTTATTTGAAATAACTCCAAAAAAAATTATAAGATACCTTGTAAATTGGGTACTTGTCTATGAACATTGTGTACATTGTTTTTATTGATAGCTTGGAATCCAGGTAACGAATTTCCTTACCAGTATAGTGAGAAAATTTGACAGGGTATGATTCAATATGAGTACGAATATCAGCTATTACAGAACCGGCTATAGCATTATCGCTTGTATTCTTACCTCTTCTATCACGAGGAGTAGTATTGGTTTTTAAGGGAGCAATAAGGCGCTCAACGCGCTTTTTGGTTACACCGTGAACCAATAAAAATCCGTTTTTACATACCATTTCCTTCCTTGCCTTATCCGATAAATTTCTTTTTTTGGAACTTAATTGGGTGTATATTTCATTTATTTTATCTTGTGTGACTTCCTCCCCATCCATAATTAATTTATTGTTCTTTATTATTGCATGATGATTGTTTTTGCGTAAATGTTTCATGATGGGTATAAAAAAATACTAGAGTTCTTCTATTTTCTCTTTCTTCTTTAGTTAAATCTTCTGTTATGTATATATCAGAGATTTAATGTTCTTTAGATTTTCAAGGATTTCATACACTTTTCTCGTTGTTATGAATGTTACCAGGATTGGTCTGCGTTTGTTAGTCAATTTTTTGCCCATTCTAATGATACGGTTTACTTTTGTGATTGACGTTTTAATTTTGAGGTTATTGTTAAAGAATAGCATGCATTCTGATTCTAGCTCATTCCGATTATGTTCTTTTTCTTCCATACCATGGATTATTATGTTCTTTTTTTCTCTCTTTCTTTTCTTAATAGTTCCATTTTTCTTCGTGTATACGCGAAAAATTCAAAGTAGCTGACATCTGGTGGCAAAATTGAATAGTTCCCAAGTAAGGAAAACGTTTTGTTGTTGACATATAAAGAGATAAGCATTTCATAAAGAAAATGAGTAAATGTAAAAGATATTGCTCAGTTCCACAATGTAACAATTATTCAAGTGAAAATATATCCTTGCATTATTTTCCTAAAGATTTAAAGATACGACAAGCATGGATTCACGTATTAAAAATAGGGAAAAAGGTTACAAAGTATATGAATGTGTGTTCTGATCATTTTATCTCTACAGATTTTATAAGAGGTACGTATTTATAAAATATGTGTAACTAATAGTTTATTATTATTATATATATATATATATATATATATATATATATATATATATATATATATCCTGTTGACAACATTATATATATATATATATATATATATATATATATATATATATATATATATATATATATATATATGTTGTCAACAGGATATCGTGCAAAGAAGGTAAGAAAAAAATTAAAACCTGATGCTGTACCATCACAAAAATTACCAGTAGGTAGTTTTTCTGCATAAAAGAATACAGAATGTTCAACCAGAGAAGCCAGAACAATAAAACGGAATATTAATAAGTAATTATAAATATAATTAGAAAATTGTTCATTGTTAGTAATTTAAATATATTTGCAGAACAAAGTCACTCATTACAGAAGATAGGATTGAAAACGAAAATATAGATATTTCATCGCAAGCATCTTGTTCCTATGAATCCGAATCTCTGGTTTTAACATCAGAATAACATAACACATCCGCGATCAATTGTGATAAGGAGTGCCAAATTAATTTAACATTTCGTGATGTGAAAGAAACATTTATGGACTGTTTATTCCAATCGGATAAAAACATGTGTGCATACACCGGAATAAATATTAAAACGTTTATTAAAATTGAAGAATGTATGCAATTTGCATTTTCTACTTGGAAATTACAACCAAAAAATTTAAGAGAAAAAACATTTTTAGTTTTAATAAAATTAAAAACAGATTTAAGTTTTAGAGCTTTGGCTGTTGTGTTTAAGATTTCATTTACGACAGCTCAAAATTACTTTCATGATACAGTGAACATAATGGGGGAATCTTTTCTACAATTAATTTATTTTCCAACCAGGGAAGAACACTATAAAAATTTACCAAAATGCTTTTCAAAATATAAAAATGTTCGTATGATTTTGGATGCTACTGAGATAAAAGTGCAAAAATCTAAATGTTTGACTTGTAACATTAGAACTTATTCTAACTACAAAAAAAATCATACAGTCAAATATATGATAGGGATAACACCTCCTGGAACTATATGTTTCGTTAGTCCAGGATATGGTGGCCGCACGTCAGACAAAACAATAATTAATAATGAAAAATGTTTACAACTATTAGATCCATTTATTGATGCTGTTATGGTAGATAAAGGAATACTTATCGAGCAAGAGTGCTTAGATAATGGCATTCGTTTAGTTAGGCCACCATTTTTGAGGCAAAAGAAACAATTAAGTAAAGCAGAAGCAATAGAAACAGCCAACATTGCTAGGGCAAGAGTGCATGTAGAACGAGCGATTCAAAGAATCAAAATTTTTAGAATATTTAATAGAACTGTAGAATTTAGTTTATTGCCTTATATTGATAACATTATGAATTTAATATGTGTTCTTGTAAATTTATCTCGGCCAATATTATCTGATGATAAATTTTAAAATAAAACTATGAACATAGTATATCATAATAGTGTCTTTATTTACATATACATATTACATTTTTTATCCTAGGCAGAATTTCCTGAAAATATAAATTTTTCAACACATTTAATAACTTATGACAAAAATCATAATCATATAGTATTTCCAACATAGCACAAGAGCTATCATATGATGCAAAAATAATAAAGTGGCACATTCTCAAATTTAAAATACACATACAAAACTGCACCTGTGCATAATATTGGTGTTTTTTTTTTTTAATTGCGGTAAATTACCATGAAATACTATATACGGCAATTTTTGCAGCAGATCTTCGGCTGATATATCTTTTCCCAAAATGGGACATTTAATTTCAACTAAAATCCCATCTGTGCTAATTCCATCTGGGCTATAACCTAGCCATGGAACAAGGGGATTTATGCAAAAACCAGATGTTTTAATTTCAATGCCGGTTTGTTCTTTATAAAATTCCAAGGCAATTTTTTCTGTGTCTTTTCCGTATTTTGTGTTCTTATTTCCAAAAAATGTAGGATTTAAAAAATTTTCAATTTTCTTATTCCAATCTGGGTTCTTGTTTTCTGAATACGTGTACAAATTATAGCAAGATGTACCTGTAATGCGGTATTTTCTTGCTAACTTCCAGAATTGGTCATTTTGGCACAATGTTTGTGCGTAAATTTTAATAGATTCATCTATGTTATTTTTTATAAAAAATTTATATACATCTGTTTCCAGTTCTTCAGTGGACTGAGCTATTTCATCTAAAATAGAATTGAAAGTGCCCAAAAAAAAATTTATTGTCTTTTCTGAATGAAATACGTTTTCGTCAATTTCAATAATTGGTACCTCCAAAGAAGTATTAGGCAAAAGTTCAGGTAATGGTAATCTACCTGTTAATAATTTAGCAATTGCTGATTCACAGAGACCTGCACAAAAAAAATTTATTATACAAAGCGTTTTATTCAAAATCAGAGCTCAGGAATTCCACGATTGTTTTTTTAGTGTATATTACTCGCCATTTAATTTTAAAACAAAATGCTGTATTTTTTGGTATCAAAATCGAAAAATTTATGATTAACTTTGTAAATTTGTGAAAATTTTGGCCAGAATGTGATATTTAAATATGTGTTTTCCTACTGAGTTGGTATTTGTATGAATACCATGTATATCTTCATTACAATAATATTCTATCGTACTGTATAACATTACTTATAAATTAATAGCTGATTTTACATAAATGTTTATTCTCCACTTAAACTTATTTACATAGTAAATTTCCATCAATTCGTCGAAATTATATATATAAATTAATTAACACTATTTAAAATAATGCGCATTTATTAAAAAGGTAGCATGCCATTCGCTAACATTATTTTTTAATTTAATATTAATATTATGTGGTGCACCCTTTAAATTAGAAGTTTGAAGGCACAATGCTAACAATTCCTTCTCGTCGGTATCTTTCTTTAATCCACATAATATAATATGCCCCGCTATAAAATATTAATATCATATTTATAGGTTATACTTTGTGTATCACATATATTTACCTTTAAATACAGCTTCTCCTTCTACAATCGGCCGTATTTTTCCACTTAAATATGATAGAATATCTCCTAATGATATTTCCATATCAGAAAATCTAATATTCACAGATATTTATAAAAAAAATACAAAAATAATACTTAACAACACGATACGTTCATTTACCACAATGGTTATCTGAAGTTTGTTTTCCCCACTTCGGTAAGCGATTTTGCTGCCATCTACATTTAGATTTTTTCGCGGATTGCGATTGTTGATCTATTTATTTTTATTTCTTTCTCAATTTTTTTTATTTATGGTAGAAATTTCCTCTTTTAGTTGGTCAAATTTGTTTTCTAGTCCAACAATAGCATCTAGTATTTTTTGTATATCCATTATTTTTAATAATTATTTTATTATTATTAGAGCTTTAGGTTTAGATCCAAGAGTAAGATCCACGGCTTATAAATTTTAGATCAAATGTTTTATAACTTCAAACTTTTTAGAACTTAAGTTTAGAACTTCGAATTTTTAGAGTTTAAAATTAGAACTTTGGACATGTTTCCGAGATACTTCCATAATTTTTATTGTTTTTCACAGTTTTTTTAAATTTTCCCCGAGTTAGGTAAGCAGTACAATTATTGGCCCCTTAAGAAATTTTTATTTTGTTTGGTAAATTAAGGTATTTAGTTCTTTTCATAAAGGCACAACGTACACTGGCTTGCAAAAAATCGCGTACACCTTAAAAATCAAGTAACCGAGTTTCCACATTTTTTTTAGCTATGTAAATAATGTAATAACTGACAATGTTGTCACTGTCATCATTATTTGATCTATTCTTCATTGTGTTTTAATTTTCCTACTATTAAATTACAAATATATTCCAGAAAAATGAAAGAACAGCCAAGTATGTATTTGAATTTCTGTTAATTTTGACATCTTAATTGACACTAGTGACATTGACAAGTTAAAAATCAAGATCGACTTAATACAGCAAAAAATATGTGTACGCGATTTTTTTGCAAGCCAGTGTATTTGGAAAGCTTGAAGATCTAATTTTCGAAAATTATTACTTTTATTATTGATAATTTTATATCAAATATGGTTTTTTTATAAATAAAGTCAGTATTACCAAAAATTATAGGGGAAGTTCTATTTTGCGGACCACAAAAAAAAGCGGACTGGCCATTTCGACTGATGTGAAAGACACCAGATTTGAAATCTACGTTGCTCGTATGTTTATCCTCAATTTCATTAATTTCAAAAATTAAAGGCATATTTTCAATATCGAATATATTTTCATTAAGGGTAATATTGTTCTCATTAAGGCTTGTATTTAGCAATTCAATTTGTAAAGGTACTTCACTATAAATATCATTTTCTGGTGTATTCTTATTTACAAAAATACCATCTTCATTTTCAATTTTCTCAGTTTCATTTAGTATTTTCTTACACGTTTCAGTCTCAAAATTATTTTGTATCACTTCTGTTATAGTTTCTTTAGGTAGTAGGTATATTATTTTCTTCGATGCTGTTAATTTTAACTAATTCTTCAGTTTTGAATTCTTTCCACAGTTTATATAACATTTTGAAATCATCATTCTCTTCATCAAATATATTATCTAAAGTTTTGAATTTTTCTATTTTATTTAAACCCACAACTTTTTTGAACGTTTCATATCTGATAGAAGTAACATCGGAAGGTTCTGATAGGTCATTTTTCGTGGTGAGTTTCAAGTTCTTCCCTAGACATTTACTAAAATCTATAGCATCTGCATTCCACGGATATATTCCACAAGCCTTAAAACCATTTTTTATAATATCAGGACGAATAGAATTTTCAATTACATTCTTAAGTATTGGGGCAAATTTATTTTTTGTTAATTCTTCCGTCGGATGTTGTCGGCGTCATTCCACGACGCCTTTTCTCCAGCCATCCATGCATGGCTGCAAAACTTTGTCGCATTTGGGTACAAGGAAACTAAAATTATACCCAATTTTGAACAAAGTTCACCTAAATTTCTATCAAGGTGGGTCTTGTGTCCATCAACAAATAAAATTATAGGTAATGTAATATTTTGGTTATTAACGAATGGGTAATATATATTTCCGATATATTCATAAAATATTTCCGTCTTCATCCACCCTGAGTCACTACATGCCAGACCCCAATCGCCCGGAACTGAATCCGCAATTTCTTTCGGCATTCTCTTATAAGGGTGGATTATTAGTGGTGGAGTTGTTTCTCCTGTAGCGCTGAATGTGAAAATGACCGTTAGGGTGCTTTTTGCCTGTCCAGAATCTATTTCATACACATTCTTTGCTCCCTTTGGTGCCACAACCTTCTTTTTTCAGGGCATAATTGAAAATTAGTTTTATCACCGTTAAAAATTGAAGTACATGGTGCAAAATTGAGACGAGTTACATTTTTTTGTTCAAGTTCCAAAAAAAGAAAACATTTTTTTTTCAATTTTTGATGTTTTTATTGCAAATTTGATGTATTCGTACTAATATGCTGTTTTTTTTTATTATAAACAAATTTTTTAACTATATTTTGCGATTTTAATATTTCGGCGCATGAAGGGGATTTGTGCAGTAAAATTTTATCTGTGAAAAAGAATTTCTTTAATAACAAATAGCATGAAGAATAAAAAGGAATTATAAGAAAAAATGTAGTCTTTTATAAAGTAAATTTATTCTTTTTACTTTTACAAAGATATCTACATATACATAAATGTCAGAAAACAAAAAATCTCAGAAAACAAAAAAAATATATAAATTATTCTAACTCATCTTCGTGGCTTCCTTCTGTTTGGGAGTCTTCTTCTGTAGGTTTAGAATCGGATATCAAGGATTTATAAAAATACATATCGTGTGCTGGAACATACTCTTCTGCTAAGGTCATGACATTTTTATATTTTGCGTCTTTTAATGGATTATTTTAAGTGTAGCAAAGTTCTTGCACATCTAGTGTTGGTGACTGATTAGGTTTCAGCATTAAAAATTTTGAAAAAGAAACACCGCTAGCTGAAGCGCTACATTCCACTGAGGGAGAATTTTTTGAATAACGAAAAATGCGGTATGTGCTTATTTTGAATTTTTCTTTTTCCTCGCTTTTTGGAGTCGGTTTGAAAAACGATTGAAAATGATTCACAATTTTTTTATCATGTTCTGCTGAACTTCAACAACTTGAAATTTATTTGAGGCAGTTTTTACCAACTTAAAATATTCTGATGGCATGTAAATTCTGTCAATATTTCGCTTATTTTTTTCTATAATACCAAACATGCGGTCACAGGGCATGAAACTTTGGCCAGGTTCAGGGAAACGATGTTCAACTTTATCAAAATGTCCATTATAACATAATGTAGTTATAAAACGTACAAATGCAACATTTTTATTTTGACCGCAGCAGTTGTCGGAAAATAAATATAATACCTTAACGGTTTTGCTTAAATTATTTTTGAGGTAATGATGCAACATACTTATCACATCATTTGAACCTTTCTTGGCTGTTGTCTCATCAAACATATAAATAAAAGATTTGCCTGTTTTTGCTGACGTTATTCCAAAGTTGTGAATCCACAACTGCCTCAAATAGAAAGCATCCGCAGATGGAACTTTTGGGAGAGGCATGTTTTGTTGAAAATCAAAACATATAACTTCAACCTCATCTTTCTCTTGAGCTTCTTTAGTTTTTTCTTTCAGTTCCTTATAAAACCATTCAGCTTTCCGTATATGTACATCTTTATCTCTTTTCAACTCTGCCTTTTGTTCTTTATCTGTCACTGCGTTTATTTTATTTTGCAGCATATCACATTTTTTACAGGTATCTATTCTTATTCGACCAAAGCTTAGGTTGAAATTTTCCCTAAAATACCTGGAGTAGTAGTCATAAGAAGCAGTAGGTTTGTGTTCTAGACCTTTTTGGTTATTCTCATAGTACTCTGGTTCGTACTTTCTTAAGTATAGTTTATGCATTATTGTGATATTCAGTTCCGGAGATAAATAAAACTTCTTGCCACTGCCACGGCTATAGTGAGATACTCGACGAGGAAAGCTATTAATATGATCTCCCACTTGTTTGATTACTTCTGCCGACAGAGCATTTGGTCGCGTTAAATGTTTATCCCTATGATCTGTAGGAGGTGTGACAGATGTGGTTAAATGTTTGGCAATCCTGTCAAGACGCTTCTTCCCAATACCATGGACACAACATACTGCTACTTCATTGACGCCTACACATTTAAGCTACAATAATTAGGATATAAATAAACGAAATTTAAAAATATTGAAATACTGGGTGTTCACAGAAAGCGGGCTGCCCCTATTAACTTCTTTATTTATAAAGATATTTAATTGAAAATTTATATGCGTAATCTAAACATATCTAGCATCATTTTTGTTTATAAATGGTGAACATGTCACTTTCGGTGTAACTGGAAGTGGCATTATCATTCTTACTGTAAATGGAACATTCTGTATATTTTCAAAATTTTGAATTCTATGTTAAACCGATATGACATAAGTAAAATTTTGCAGTAAAAAAAATCAGAATAATTTTAAATTTTGTGCCAATATTTTGGAAATACTAACTTAGTTAAAGAAAATATTGCATAACATCAAACATTTTTATTAAATTACCAGAACTAAAAAAACTGGAAATTACAATAATAAGAATATCTCGAAAAATATGAAATGAGGAAAAATGTCCAAATGGTCGCCATTTTCATTTCTGCATATTGTAATTTCGCTGCAAAATTTACCTTTTGGGACATCATGGTGTTCAGAATTTAATGTAGAAAAAATGTGAAAATATGCAGGGGTGCCATTTAAAATAAAAAAGTTGATGTTTACTATTTATACATAAAAATGATGCTACATATGTTAAGTTTATGCAATTAAATATTTTTATAAATATAAGTTAATTGCCTATTAATAATAGGGGTGGTCCGCTTTCTATGAACACATGGTATATACCTTGTAGTTGAAGCTAAAGTTTCTGTTAAGAGCGCCGGCACTAGTTTATCTACGCCTTTTAATAGAAGTAACTGTAATTAATCCTGCCAGGTATGAGTCTTGTTTTTCCTGATCAGCCAATTTATTAAGAGCATTGCCGGTCGCCGAGCGATGTCAGTTTTGTGGCTTGTATGGTACTAGTGCAGAAAAACTTGTTATGTTCCCCTCTCATTTTTAAGATATTTATTTATTTATTTTTATTTATTTATTTACATTTGGCTTCTTACACAGAAATAAAAAGGGAGTTAAAATTAACTCATTTTTAACTACTTTTGGAAGTTCCATTACGACCATCCGTTTTCGGAGTTAACTTGCAGAGTTAATAGAAAGGAGTTAAAATTTCTCTATATTTGTAGAGGAAATATAATATAAATTGAGGTGATAAAAGAGTAAGTTAACAAAATGTATAGTAGTTAAAATCAATCACTTTTATGAATTTTTCACTCTTGATTTAGTTATCTAACTCTTTCCACTTAGTTAAACTCATATTAATATTATTATATTATATCATTGTTTTTAGTTAATGTCCTCTGTGCTGGTAGTTAAAATAATATCTACACAGAGTTTATTAACTAATCTTTAGTAGGTATTATACTCCGATATAGAGCAAAAATATATTATATTCGGAGTTAAAATAATAATAATAAAGAGTTATTTAACTACTTTATAGATGTTATTGATCTCCGATATGTAGGTACGGGATAAAAATAATATAAAAATGTATAATACATAATATTTATTTTTATTTATTTAAATACAGTTTTAACATTTAACATAAATATTTATACTTGTGGTATGTACAATGATTCTTCAACAAATTCAACTTATAATGAAACAAAAAGCAATGATAACAATATAAGAAAAAAAAACAATATTATACATGGCAGATATCATCATCAAATGCAAAAATTAAAATACTGAGTGCTTTAAAGTTATGTAAAATTCAGCACTATTTCCGTAAGGGGAGTGATACTCAAAAGGCATAATATTTTTTAATTTTTGTTGCTGAACAATATTTATATTCTCATCTGATAAATAACTTATTTTATATGCCTGAAAATAATCATCATATTCAATGGTATTCCATGTTTTATAAATAAAATATAATTTATTGTTAAACATAAAAATATGTCTTATATTTCCAA
The DNA here is from genome assembly GCA_951394225.1 of Harpalus rufipes. Taxonomy (NCBI): domain Eukaryota; kingdom Metazoa; phylum Arthropoda; class Insecta; order Coleoptera; family Carabidae; genus Harpalus; species Harpalus rufipes. Next base: position 31,855,215 of record OX596285.1, read on the forward strand.
ATTGAGGAAAACCGTTTTCATTGATTTCTAAAATAAAAAAGAATTTTTTTCTATATAAATAATTACAATGTGCCCATTTAGTAAATGTTACTTCAGTCGTATTCACAAACTGCAGGCCCATGTATTTCGTTAACCAGTCTGTGACAAAAGATGCATGGACGCAAGATTTTTCTACGGGCCCTATTGAAATTACATTTTCGCATATAACTTTATTTTTCCATTTACTGTACCAGTATATTTGATGACGATAACTTAATGTTTTGCAAATGTTTTTGAAACATTTGTTTGTACTAGCAATGTTTTTAAAAAATGAATGCTTGCCTTCAAATCTCATAGACCACAAATGAACTAAAGGTCCCATCAGTGAAATCACTCTAGAATAATGTAACATTAAATGATGTTTCGGTATTAAAGTCGCTTCATACTGCTCCAAAAAAATTTCATGGTGTTCCTGAATTAAATGCTTTAATTCTAAAACCATGCCGTACGAAATTATAGGAGCAAAAATTATATTTACACATTTTTTTAATAAGAGAATAATATTGTATTTTTCTATGTGAACATCTGAAAGTCTACCTAAAAAAAAAGGGGAAATAACGAAGTAAACATTCGGTCTGTGCTGCTCGCTGATTAATAGAATTTCCAGGTTTATCTAATACAATTCGACTTGGTTTATTAGATCTATCTAAAATACCATAATTAAATATTTCAATTCGTTTATTTAAATCATCAAGTGAGATATCACCATATTTAACATAATATTTCAAAAAAAGTTTTATTTCTAATTGAGCTACGCCTTCTAAAATATCGTGCATTATATCTACAGTCGCACTTTCACAAAGTTTGAAGTATTGTAAATCATTCAATGCGGACCTACTTTTGATTCCATAAATAATATTATCATTTTGCAATTGGCTGCAATAATGTTCATAATTTTCGTTGTTTCTTAATTTAAGTAAACATTCAGATGTTAAATGCTTCGATTCATTTTTTGACACCAAACATAGTCTACAATAATACTGAGCAGAAAATGATTCCACTAAGCCAAATAACATATTACCGCCTAAATTATCATGACATAATGCTACTATCGTCCCGTAAAATATTTCATTTCCAACCCGAATTCCAGTTTTTTCTAATATTTGTATATCTCTCACAATAGGTTCCAATATAGCATTAAAACCAACAGATTTCAAATCGTATGAATAAAATAAAGCTAAAAGATGTATATTTTCTAATGTTGAATTCATATACGGAGGCAAATTTCTAATAATGAAATAAAGAGCGCCAATTTTATGAGCACCGGTTTTAGTTCACAAAGGATTAACAGTTTCAAATTCATCAAAGTAAATCTGAATTTGTAATGCATTACTGTGAGTTAGAAAAAAATCATTATTTCTATAGTAAGATCCGTCTGAAAGATTTTGAAATAAATTATTATTATTATTAGTTTCTGCTTTATTTAAAAAACTTCGAAATGACTTGTTGTCTAACAGAAATTGTAGAGTTTTTAGAATTGGTATATACATAAATGTTGTTGGTACAACAGTTTCTTTAAAACAGTTTAAATTTTTATCCCATTTTATATCTGTTCGTGACCCAACTGTTAATTCCACAGGCTCTATAAATTTTCTGTAACTTTTACTACGCTTATATTCCGTGTTATATTCATCAAAAATTTGTCTTATATTTACTAAATGATCTTCTAAATCTTTACAAATAGAAACTTTATTAAATTCTAATTTATTTATTATACTAGACACTAAAGAATTTGTATAATCACCAACAGAATCAATTATATACTGCACAGTTTTACTTGGTAAATTTAAATGATTTAAATCTCTTACAAACTCAAAACTCAAATTGCGTAAATCGAAATTCTCATGTATTGAATCATATTCATCTGAGCTCTGAATGGATAAATTATCATCATTATTTTCATCTAATGTTACATTATTTTGATTTTCATTCACAGGTAAAATATTCTGATTAAAATAATTAGTATTACCTTTCTTTTCCTGAACCGGAATATTGGAAGCTGTTACTTTTGCGGACGCTTGATATATTGATATTGCTTGACATTTATATAAATGTCTACGAAAACCACTAAAGGACCGAAATGACTTTAGGCATTTTTCAAAACTGCATGTCAAATTTAAATCACAAGAATCAGTTAATGCGTGTGTTAGTCTTAAATGCTTGATTAATTTTGGAACTGAAAAAAATTGATGTCTACATTTGAAGCAAGCAAACATTTTAAAACTTAATTTTATTTATGCACTTAAAATTTTAGATTTTATTTCTCTTTCTCGAGGAGTATAATTGATTTCTAAATCAATGCCATAAAACATTTCTTGTATGAAAAACCAAAATGACTTTAAATGCATATCATATTCAGTTTTAAATACAAAATGAGATTGGAACAGCTCGTCAAATGCTTGAAGTGGTTCTTTCGCTTGGCACGGTATTAATATTCCATCTATCATTATGTAATAATCTACTATAGTTGTTTTGTCCGGGCCAACGGCTACTAGGCAGGGTTGGTTTGTTTTCTTTAAATTTTGGCAATCTTGTAGGGGACCTGCAATCTGTTTAAAAAGAAACAAATATTAGTAATATTTTTAATCAAAAACAAACAAAACTACGTACTTCATGATGAAGAATTAATTTATCAATTGCTGCAGTCACTGACTCCTTTTTGACTCCACCCCGACCTCTAGCTGTTGGTGGAAATAAATGTAACAACGCTAATAAAGTGTTAGTGTCATCATCCCACTCTACAATTGAATAAATAATAAAACATTCATTACCGAATAATACAATGTGGGTATTCTCACCTGTGGGTAAATTTTTAGATATTTCCCTGGTATATACTTTTAAATTTTTTTCTTTAAAAAGCGGAAATGTTGTGGCAATTGAATTAGCTCTAGGGTATAATAAATAAAAATCTTGTATTACCTAAAACCAAAAATCGAAAATAAAATATTAAATTTCTTTTTTTTTTACTTACAAGTCCGGGAGTATCTTTAAATCTAGGATATGTTTCTAATATGTTATTTATTTTCTTTCGGTGAAGAAATGTTTTCGACATATGTTCAAATATTTCCTTTTTTTGGGATTTTACACACGCTGTTTTTAAAAAATTTATTGAATTTTGAAATTCATCATTTTTATTCTCGGTGAAATTAACAGTTTCGGAAGTAACAGCTTCCGCTTTACTTTTATTGTCCTCTTTCTTTTTTTCGCTTCCCGAGTTCCTATTTATTGTACGAAACCTTGTTTCAAGAAATCCTGTTCTTGTTTCAGGATCAAAAAATAACTCCTGAAATAAATTATCATTATAAAAATGAATGGAGTCCTGCACTCTAAACAAAAAATAATAAAATGTGCACTTTATAATTCAAGTATTACTCAATACATAGGGATTAAGATGAAAAAAAAAAAATTTATTTAATAATTACTTTGCGAGATATTTGAGGTTTATTGTCAGTGTCACTGTGACGTCACATTAGTGCTACCTTTCTCTCGCTGCCTACCATAGAGCTTGTACGAGAGAAAGATATAGCTATAGGTGTCACTGTGACGTCACGTTGACTTTAAAAATCAAATGCAGTTAAACTAAAAACAAATATGACTTTTTAATACTACGAATTGTTTCAAAATTAAAAGGACTTTCAATTAAAATAATAAAAAAATCAGAGTGCAGGACCCCATTACAACTAAATACATATATAAATCACTCACATGTCCCCTGCCTTCTTCGTCTTGATAACATTTAAATAGATTCACAATATCTTTGGCATATTTTAACTTAATTTCCTTTTTGGGATAATTTCCATAAATTTCAATTATGTTAGCAACTGTGATATTTGTTAACTTTTTTCTGTTTGTCGTGGAAATTTGTTTCGTTTGTGAATATTCTTTTAAAATTTCTCGCCCGTCAGCACTACCTTTTAAAATTTCTTCAAAATCCTGAAATATATTTATACAGAGTGATCAAAAAATAAAGGTCAAAAATTTAAAGGTGAAACCATTAATACCTGTTCTCTTAATGATGAGGGTGTACTTCTGGGAGTTGAAGAAATTGATTCGGCAAAAAAGTCAGAAGGTAAATCAGAAGTAACTGTTAAAGTTGACGATTCTGATATATTTGAAAGATTTTCAAATTCTTCGGTTTCTAGTTTTATGTTGATTGTCACACCTCTAGGGCTAAACCATATAAAATCAACTAACATGTCATTGTTAATTTCATATTTGTGTTCATCAAAATATTGGATAACAGCTGTAGCATCTATATTAAAATATTGGCGGACTGAAAATACATAAAAAATGTACAAAATACAGTTCTGTTTTAATAAAAAAGATGGCTCAAGTGTAGAACAATTACAAATATTTTATTTTATTCTTTTCCAGTGAACTTTTTTAAATGAAAATCACGTTTATAATTATTGTCATTATTAAAGTTATTTAGTAAAATACTAAAATAAATACATACATAGCTTAAATACAGATACATAAATACAAAATAAAGTTCACAGTAACAAAGATAACGTTGCTATTTGTTCTACCCTCTTACCAAAACATGTTATTAATGTACATACATTATTCACAAGCGCCAACTTGTAACTTGAAGAAATGATTGGTTTCTAATTAATTAATTCCAAGTTTTGCATTACGATCATATACAAATAATATAGTATATAAATTTTGTACTGAAAAATATTTATTTAAATTCAATATGGACAGGAGTATGTTTATCAAAGAAAAAATTCTCGCAAATGTATGAAATTCTTACATGTAATATCTCATGAATCGGGTCATAACACGCGTAAAATCGGTGTTCAGAGACAGGATACAACAAATAAAAGCTAAGAAAACACATTTAGTTAGTATAATTTGAACCTGAACAATTATTATTATATTTTAATTAATTTTTAGTCATATTATTAGCTGGCCGGGCTCTCCTCTATAAATAATAATTGGGCGAGGGGGCAAAGGTATTCGGTCCCTAAAATTGGCGCTTATGATGTTATATTATTTATTATACATTTACCAGCAGCATTTATGTTGTCTACTGTAATGTTATTGTATCCTGTTATTTTTACCCATTTTTTTGATCCTTTGTATTTTATTCTAACATACAAGCTAGTGGGCTGCTCCATTTTACTAACACAACCGTACAATTTATTTCCAGATTTATATTTACCTTCGTGTATAACACTCAGCCTATATGTCGCACTTCTTCCACATCAAATAGCAAAATGATCACTGCTACTCACTCAAAGATGTAAAAGGGGGAATTACAGTGCGCAATAAACTGGTTTGAACTTGTTAAGACCAACTAATTTAGGGTGATAAAAACAAACAAAAGAGGAAAAATTATAACAAAAGGTGTAACATACCTCCATAAAATAACGAAATTATTATTTGTGTGGTATCAAACTACATCCTAATATGTGTTTTACTACTTTAACTACCAGATATGTAACAGAAACATAAAACTTTCGTTGGTTTCATACCTACGGAAAATATTTCCTCCGTTAAAGGAAACATTCCTTCATTTCAGAAGATTAATTCATTTTATTTTCAGTTTATATTTATGTAACTCTTTGTATATGTAGTAATTTAGTTGTTCATTTAACTCCATATATTTTCGTTAATTCATTTCGAAAAATATGTCAATTTGACACTTATTGTAGTTAACATTAACACTTATTGAATGCTAATATACTCCGAATATAATCCCTCCGAAAATTTATTTTCTGTGTAACAGGACGAATCCCAATAATAAAGAAGCTCTAGCATTGTATACAAAAAGAAAATACCTAACAGAAAAGTTCAAATTATGAGAAATAAACAAAAATAGTAGTGTGTTTATAATATTTTTGAATAAGATAATTTGATATAGTAATAGCAGCGAATACTAATATAAATAATTATACATGTAAAATTAACAAAATTTAAGACAGCGTTTAAACTGCTGTAAACTAGTACAAAACATATCTGACATATTGTTGTCGTTATACAAGTGTGACAATCTTATAATAGGAGAATTTAGGATAGAGTTTGTGCGATAATGAGAGTAAATAAATAAGCTATTTGTTCTAGTACCGTAATTAGGCACTCTTAAGCAAAAAGAAGATAATAAAATTGGTGAATCGACGGCGTTGTTAAAGAGTTTATATAGAAATGTGAGGTCACTTAACTTTCTTCTGTTTTCTAATGATAACAGTTTAAGTCTGAATGTTGGAAACTTCCGGCTAAATTTTTTTAAGAATTTCCTTTGAATAGATTCAATTCGATTTATGTAAACAGCATAGCGTGGATTCCAACATACAGATGCAAACTCTAATTGACTCCTAACAAGAGAATTATATAGTTTGATCAAAGTGGAAGGATGTTTAAAATTAGAGCTTGCTCGTATTAAGAAATCTAACATTTTATATGCCTTTTGAACAATATTGTCAATGTGAACATCAAATATTAATTTACTATCAAGTGTCACACCTAAATCCTTCACATAGTTGGTTTTATTGATAACATTATTCTCTATTTTATATTCATATCTGAAAGCATTCCTATTTATTGCGAATTTTATATAAAAGCATTTATCGATGTTAAGCGTCAATTTCATTTTTTCCGTATACGTTACTAAGTTATTTAAGTCTTGTTGGAAATGATGACAATCATTGAGAGATTCAATTGTATGATACATTTTTAGATCATCCGCATTTAGGAGGAATTTGGTAAACTTAAAACATGTAGATATATTATTAATGAAAATATTGAAAAGGAGTGGGGCCAGATGAGAACCTTGTGGTACGCCAGACGTAACAGGAACCTCGTCAGATGTAAAACCATTTAGTACTACACGTTGTGTTCTATCACTCAAGTATGAAATAAACCAATTCAGCAAATTACCAGCCACACCGACCTCAGCCAACCTATTTATTAGTATATCATGAGGAATTTTATCGAATGCTTTGCTGAAATCGGTGTAAATGGAATCTACCTCAACTTGATTTTCCATTGCTTTTAGAACATAGTCTGTGTATTCTAATAAATTGGTTTCAATAGAACGTCCGGGTACAAATCCATGTTGTTGAGGGATAATCAGATGTTTTACAGTAGCATATAATGATTTGTAAATAATTAATTCTAATTTTTTTTCAAATATACTCAATTTAGAGATTGGTCTATAATTATTTATCATATTTTTATTACCGTTCTTAAAAATGGGGGTGACGGTTGCTACTTTCCAAATTTGAGGACAATGACCTTCTATAGATTTTGAAAAAATTAAATTGAGTGGAACACAAAGTGAAGTAGCACAGTTTTTTTACAAAAATAGGGGGATGTCATCTGGGCCGGCTCCCTTATTACAATCAAGGCCGACAAGAATATTGAAAACAATTTCTTCATTTATTTCTACATGTGATAAATGATTTATGTTGTCAATATGTTCATAAGATTCGCAAGAAAGAGAACTACCAAAGGGCGCATACACAGACTGAAAATACATTGAAAATAGATCACATATTTCTTTACCGTTTTCACTAGTCTTGTCAATATAAGTCAACTTTTTTGGTATGTTAGTAGATTTAGTTGATGCAATGTATGACCAAAATTTTTTGCTATTAGTACTTATTTGATTTTCAATACCTTCAATGTAATCTGAGAAACATGATTCTTTCAGTAATTTACATTGCTTCCTTAATGATGAAAACTCTTTATAAAATAATTTACTTCGAAATCGTTAAAATTTTTGATGGGCTTTTTCCTTTTCTTTAATCAATTTTATTAAATTATTGGAGAACCAGACTGGGTATGTTCTCGAGCTGATAACATTATAAGAAACGTATTTTTCAATGCAGGTGTAAATTATTTTATAGAGCAGCGAAACCATTTGCTCAACATCAAGACCATGGAACAACGTAATCCAATCATAATCAGTAAGATGGGAATTAATTATAGCATAATCGGCAAATTTATACTTATATATTTTACGTCTATTAATTGACAATGGAGCAATATTACTAGAAAATAGGTATATGTCAAGAGCTGGGTGGAGACTTTCATCAAGTTTACTTAAAGGACTGTTGCACTGCATTACCTTAATATCACTCATGTCTTTGTTATATAACACAAGGTCCAAGATTCTGTTATTAGAATTAAGTATATTGTTAAATTGGTACAAATTACAGTAAGATAAGCAGTCTACAAATTCGGAGGCTGATTTATTGTAGGAATTAGAAGGCACCGCATATTAAAAAAGTACTATTAACTTCATTTGTCAATAATAGTAAATAATTTTGATAAAAAAATATTGAGAGCATTAAAATTGTTGGGTGGAATGTATACACAACATACAAAAAATTTATTATTATTATTAATAGCTAGACTTATCCATAAATCTTCTGATTCGGAACTCCATTCTCTAATCTCGGAGTAGGACAGCCTGTTGTGCACACCAATGAGGACACCACCGCCGTCTTGTTTGCAAGAGTTTGGAGAAGCTCGATCTCTACGTATTACACTGTAGTTATTGTCAAGTACCTCGTGATCACGTACACTTTCAATCAAAAAGATCTCTGTGAGACAAATTAAATCATAGTCACAAACTGAAGATTTAGTTTTAATATCACTTGTTTTAGTTCTTAATCCGCGCACATTTTGATAATAGATGTTTAAAGCCATGTAGATGAAAAATATTATTAAAACTCAAGTAACTTTTAATATTTAATTAAACTTAAGTAGATCGTTTTTGTTATTAATTACAAATGTACGGGAGTTACTATCCTTCCTGACTAATATTTTGCAGTTTTTTGTCCATATAAATTGGAAACCTTTCGTTCGCAATACTTCTCGAGTTTCTTTAAATAAAATGTTGTTGACTGATAAATGTTCTGTAACAAATATTTTATTATCAGGGATATCTGGACAAAAAACGGCAGATGAAATGTTCCTTTTCAGTTTACAGGCAGCAAGAAATTAATCCTTCTTCATTCTAGATGTAAACTTGGCAACAATTAGGGGTGGATTTTTAGATTTTTCTCGCTGCGGTAATCTATGCGCAGCATCAATATTATCCGCAGTTATTTTAATACCGACATTATCGCAAATTTTGGTTAAAATATTTGTCACATTTTCAGTATTTTGAAAAGGAAAATTATGTATAATAACATTATTCAGTCGAGAATATTGTTCCAAATCATTCAGTTTATTTCCCATTACTTTTAAATCATTTTTTAATTGAATGTTATCATTTTTTAAGTGATCAAAATGTTTAACTTTTTCCTCTAGATTATTTAGTTTTGCTTCTAGATCAGTGAATTTATCGCAACAAAATTTCACGGACGTTAGTAGGGTGTCATATTTATCATTTATGTCCATTTTAAAATTTGTAAAGAAAGTGTTCATATCAAGCATTCATTGGATTCGGTAGGCGGAGTGGGCGTAGACGAAAGGCGACAGCCGTAGCAATTCCAAGAGATCACGTTTTTAATCAACGTACATTGGTCACTGTTTACGTCGGTGCAGGTGGGATGATAGGTATTGTCACATTTAGCGCATTTCACGCCCTGCCTAATATTTACAGGTCGGTGACACTTGCTACACGAGACTGCCATGGTCAGCTGTTGTAATTTAAGATGATACTTGTTCAATTAGACAAGTTGTAAAAATTATTGTAAATTTTACACACAGATGCACCAAATCAACACTAAACTTCGGATAACTGGAGCACTATCAACTTTTAAACGTAAACAACAGATTGAATAGGTGATACATAAATTATACTATTGTTTAAGTTAATTTTATAGTTTGAATTATTAATATAAACCACTAAAAACCGTAAAAGCTGGAGAGCAAAAAATAAACACGTGTACTCTTGAAGTATATGAACTCGGACTTGCGGATATGCTAAGGTTATTTCTCGCTGTCTGCTTTAATATATATTTGTCTTTGTTTAAAGAATAAGGAACAAGCTCAGCACTGTACACTGATACCGGGCTCGGGCATGGCTTGCCGGTGCTACGCTAAACACAACAGTTTAATTGTTCAGTGGAAATCAAACTACACTTTCAAATATTAAGTTAAAACTACTACAAAGGATTAAAGCGTAGGTCTGAATAATTATTTTGTGTAATTATTAATTTTCTTTGCATTTAAAATAATTTCAAAAAATTATTCATATTTATTTGAAAATACTCTATGTTTAACTTAAACACGCCTATTCAGAAACTAAAATTTAAACAGTGTTTATCTTAAACACTGTTTAAAAATAGTCAAGGTTGGTTATAATTTTGTCCATTCAGATAGATGATAACTATAATAATTATATTCAAACATTGTTCATGCTGGGAATTAATTTATCAAAATTTTACGTCTAAACTTGGTCTAAAAAGAACACTGAGACCTGGGATAAAAATAAAGGAAGAATGGAAGAGAATAAAATTGGAAGCCATTTTTTGTAGTGTGAATAAATATAATATTGTAACAGGGTTGCAAAGTAAACAGCCGTTATCACTAACTTGAGTTTATTTACTATTTACATACAAACAATGCACAAACACTATTTACAAAAAGATTGTCTATACGGGGAGGGAGACCACTGGACCAATTCAGGAGGTCTATTCTAAATGAAGCGAGAGAAAATTGTCGCTATTGCGTCATTCTTAGTGACGTCATATGATGACGTTGAACTACGTCACCATTTAGTAACTTATTTCATTTAGTGAGTTTTCATAGTACACATTTGGTACCATGTAAATAAAAATATGACTACTAGATGGCAGTGTTGTATTTTTGAGCGCTCAATGTGATTTTTACCGTATTCATTTCAGTTTCATTTGTGATCTTGTAGTGGTTCGTTTCTCTTTTGTGTCGTGTTCAAAATTTTATTTTATTTCTTTAGTTTTAATTTTTTTAGATATTAGTTTTCAATTATTTTATTATTAAAGTTAGATTTACATAGTTTTTAGTGTAATTTTCTTTATTTTTTTAATTTATATTTTAGTTTCTTTTCTTTTTTTAATTTAGTTGTATATTTATTTAAATTTACTATTAGTAACTAGTTCATTATTTTAGTTTAGTATTTTTCTTTATTGTTTTCGTTTTTGTTTGTGTAATGTCTCAAAAACGTGAGAGAGACGAACGAGTTTCAAGGGAACAAAACGTAACTTTACTCCATTTTATGGAAGACCATGAAGATTTTGCCAGGGGAAAACTATTGGGGGCAGACGGCAGGCATACTTGGAGAGCTTTATGGGAGCAATTAACGATGTTATTGAACAATATAGAAGGAGGTGCAACAAAACGCAGCACGAAATGGCAGAGCGTAAGAAAATAATTTATTAAACATATTACTAATATATAATAATGAATATTATATTATTTTGCAGGTGTGGACTGATTTAAAGAATAAAATTAAAAGAAAAGCGTCGGATATTAATATTAGCAGACGTACAACTGGCGGAGGACCGGGAACAGACAAGTCTCTGTCTGAATATGAAGAGAGGATCCTCTCTTTAATGTCGCAAGAGGCAGTGTACGGTCTCCAAGGACCCGATGGAGTTCCTCTGGAGAGCGACGAACCACGTCCTGGGGGAAGTCAGAACGTGGAAGCTGCAATTCCAGAGTCCGACTTGAGGGACGACTTGAATGAGGAGTACGTCAACCTCTCCACCTCGTCTGCAGATGTTTCGGAGTACGAGGAAGTAACACATGGTAAATTTAAGTAATTACATAATAATTTTAGGAATACTATATTGTGTAATTTCTTTTTCAGTAAGAAAACGTTCGAGACCATCAAGTCAAGGCATGTACGAGACACTTGTGCAGCAAAATAGTGAGCTAAATAATTTGATGAGAGAAAAACTAGATCTTCTCATAGAAGAAAGAAAAACTAGTAATGTTATATTGTTGAGAATTGCAGAAAGTTTGGAAAAACTAACTGGCGGAAAATAAATTGATATACCTACATAATGTCTTATTTTATTCCTACCCAAAATCCATTTTCATAATTTTGTGACAAGCGGCATATTTATTTATTAGTGGATCTTGAGAAATATCTTCGAAACTGTCAATGTTCGGAAAACCTTTGAAATTCTGTTTATTGGTACAATAGTTGTAAAAGTTGTGACGTGCTTCACGCAAGGCGATTACAACAACGCACCCTAGCTGGTTTGGTGTGCGGCCGCTAGCCTTTACACAGTGGAGGTGGGAGCGGGTTAAGTTCGGTGATTAACCCCGAAAGGGGTTGAATGGGCGCCACGTAATTTTTGTCCCAAAAATTACGAAAAGGTTTTAACAAAAGAAGTTTACCTACCGTGAATATGAAATCGCCTGAAAACGGAAGAAAGGCTTGTACAAAATAAAAAGAATACTCCAGAGCTAAGAATAATAATAATACTTTAATGATGTAAATTTAAAGTTAAAAATATGAAAATGTATATATAAAAAAATAAATAAATAACTATGAACAGAAGGTGACGACGCGGATATATCCGACCCGATAGTACAATTATACGTGGACTTGTTGGCCAACCGACAACGCAGGGCAAGTACAGCCAGTTGAATATACGAGGACGAATAGTCCGCGACGTATCGTAGTACAAAGTACAACAGTGCCGAATTCTGTGCCAGGCACAATATAAAAAAAACCAAAAACAACACAAAGTTCCACACTGGATTAAAGCAATCCAATAATAAATATACACTAATAATAATAAAAATCTGAAAAACTAAAAAGAATATTGCACTCCAAAAGTGAGTGCATAATAAAAATGAACGAAGCTAAGGTTAAACCAATTTTCAGGCACTCCAGAAGTTGAATGCACAATAAAAAAGGAACAAAAATTAATGTTAACAAGTTTTCAAACGTCTTCAGTGCCTCAAATAAAAGTTGTTAAAAAAAATATAAATGATGTCTATACGACTTATCTCTAGTGGCGGTAGGTAGCCAGGAATGGTGGTGGGGATGATTGCAGTCGGTCAGCGGAATGCGAACGATGCCAGGCAGCGCTACACCAGCTGGAGATGTCCACCCCGTAAGCTAACTGTCCCCCGACGATGCCTTCAGCCCGTGGCGAGATGTTGGAAAATGTTACGAACAAATAATTAAGTCGCGAACCACGTACACTTAAATTGATCCCCACGTGGGAACTCCGCAGGAGGTTGTAACGTGCTTCGCGCAATGCGATTTATTACATAACGCACCCTAGTTGTTTCGGTGTGCGGCCGCTAGCCTTTACACAGTGGAGGTGGGAGCGGGTTAAGTTCGGTGATCAACCCCCGAAAGGGGTTGAATGGGCGCCACGTAATTTTTAACGGCAAAATTACGAAAACGAATAAATAGATCGTTACCTACCGTTAATATGAAATATTGCCTGAAAACGGAAGAAAGGCTTGTACAAAATAAAAAGAATACTCCAGAGCTAAGAATAATAATAATACTTTAATGAATGTAAATTTAAAGTTAAGATATGAAAGGTATATATATAAAAAAATGAATAAATAAATATGAACAAAAGGTGACGACGCGGATATATCCGACCCGACAGTACAATTATACGTCGAATGTTGGCCAACCGACAACGCAGGGCAAGTACAGCCAGTTGAATATACGAGGACGAATAGTCCGCGACGTATCGTAGTACAAAGTACAACAGTGCCGAATTCTGTGCCAGGCACAATATAAAAAAAACCAAAAACAACACAAAGTTGCACACTGGATTAAAGCAATCCAATAATAAATATAACAGTAATAATAATATAAATGAAAAATCCAAAAATAATATTGCACTCCAAAAGTGAGTGCAAAATAAAAGTGAACGAAGCTAAGGTTAAACCAATTTTCAGGCACTCCAAAAGTTAAATGCACAATAAAAATGAACAAAAATTAAAGTTAACAAGTTTTCCCAACGTCTTCAGTGCCTCAAATAAAAGTTGTTAAAAAAATATAAAAGATGTCTGTACGACTTATCTCTAGTGGCGGTAGGTAGCCAGGAATGGTGGTGGGGATGACTGCAGTCAGTCAGCGGAATGCGGACGATGCCAGGCAGCGTCACACCAGCTGGAGATGTCCACCCGTGAGCTAACTGTCCCCCGACGATGCCTTCAGCACGTGGCGAGATGTTGGAAGATGTTACGAGCAAAAGAAAAAAGGTCGCGAACCACTAACACTTAAATTGATCCCCACGTGGGAACTCCGCGGGAGGTTGATTCACAAATCACCAAAAACCTCCTAACGAAATACGTAATCCGGCGATTGATCCCCAAATAAGGGTAATATTCCCTACGAATATTTTACACTCGACCGGAATTACTTTGTCATTCTGACCCGCAACTCAAATTTTCTTCCACACGTTCGCCCGCTTGAAGTTACTCACGATAAGTCCCCGGATCTTCTTAAGGCAGGGAAAAATAATTTAAATTCCGGAAAGAGAGAAAGAGGGTAACCATAGCCTTGCGCACAACAAATCTACTTAAATAAAACGTGTTACGCTCATAATTTTTAGTATAGGATAGGGGTAATTTAAGGATAGTAGGATGGGATAATAGTTGTATGTTAATGTTTTAAATAAATAAACTAAATTAATACAAAAATAAATCCAACCAATTTAAGTCTATTTATTTACCAGTCAAATTCAAAATTTACCGCCGCTACACTACGTTGTGAACGTAGCGCTCAGCTTATACGATCACCGCAAAGATAAATCTAATTAAGAAATGTCACCAAAAATTAACCTAAAACTGAAACTAGAATAATAAACTGCGAAATAGACTATTTAATTTTGACAAATGAAGCTACCAAATTTAAAGAAACATTAAGTAAGTGAATTTAATAGAACTATGAAGTATAAATAATATCATTACGGCATAAAATATTGTTTTTCAGGTCATGAATGGAAACGAAGGAACGGCAGGTATAAAATTAAGGAAATTGGAACAAAGGACCAAATTAGAACGTAACAAATCCCTCCCCAACTCCCGTGAGGGAAAATTCCTAAAAATTTTCCTCAATACAAAACCAAATAAACAAAACAAACTACAAATCATTATCGGAAACTTTGTCGTCATCATCATCATCAATAGGACCTGGTTTTAAGTCCTTTACATGCCATATGCCACGCTCTCTACCACTTTCATCTTCTAGCTCATAAGTGACAGACGAAATCTTTTTACGTACTTTAAACGGTCCTACGTATTTAGCCGCTAACTTGCTTGCAAAATTATCTGCTGCGTTAGACAATTTAAAGTTTCTACGCCAAACCTGCTGCCCTTCGTGATAAAAAATCGGTCTTCGACGAAGATTATACCGCGTCCTGGCTTGAGCCTGCGCATGATCCAGCCGTTTACGCACCTCTGCGTAAATTTTCACGAACCGCGCTGGTCGCTGCTCGCGCACATCTTCACGGTCAAAATGGAGATCACCATTGTTGTCTATAGCGTCCACTTGATAATCTCGACCACTCAGTATCTGCTCGCGCCCAAAGTTCACGAAGTACGGCGTGAGACCAGTGGCTTCATGAACTAAAGTACGAATGGCACAAGTAACGGAGGGTAAGTAATGATACCACTGTTGTTGATGGTCTTTAATGTATGAAGATAACATCGTTTTTATCACTCTGTTTACCCTTTCTGTGGGATTGTTTTGTGGATGATAGAGCGCATTAAAGAGAAGAGTGGCGTCGTATTTCGCACAAACATTGCGAAATTCCGAACTGCGAAACTGAACTCCGTTGTCGCAGACGATATATTGTGGCGCACCAAATAATAAGAAAACATGTTCCTCCATGAAGCCAGATATTGTCTGCGCTGTCGCCGTTCGAAGAGGAAATGTAAGCACAAATTTGCTAAAATAGTCACACACAACTAAAATATATCTGTACCCTTTTGTAGATGGTGGCAGTGGCCCCATTAAGTCTGTACTGATGAGTTGGAATGGACGAAATACCCGCGGCCGAGTACCCATTAAACCTGGTGGACTTTTCTGCACCACCTTTTGCTCAGCGCATACAATACATCTATTAACGTACGTCACCACGTCAGCCTTCATTTTAGGCCAATAGTACTTCTGTTTCAATTTATTGTAGGTTTTAGTGATGCCAGGATGTCCCGATGTTGGCGAATCATGCATTTGCTTCATGACTTCCTTGCGCTGGTCTTTGGGAATTACTCGTTTCCAAGAGAACTCTTCATCAGTAAGATCAGGATGTCGAGGTCGAACATGCTTGTATAAGATATCGCCGTGTATTTTCCAGGTAGAAAATTTTCGCGACTTACTTTCTATGACTTTTTGTTTCATTTTCAAGTACCATTTATCGGTTGTAGGAATCTGAGCAGCACTAAATGAAATTGTCTCGATTTTCGGCACAGAACGCGAAAGACAGTCTGGGACTACATGATCTTTCCCTTTCCTGTGTACGATCTCAAAATCGTACTGCTGGAGCTTAACAGCCCAACGGCATAATCTACCAGAGGGATCTTTTAGATGGATGAGCCACGTCAATGAGGCATGGTCTGTGACGACTGTGAAACACGAACCCTCTAAATAGGGGCGAAGTTTTTGTATTGCCCATACAACTGAAAGGCATTCCCGCTCAGTGGTGGAATAGTTGCGTTCATGTTTAGTCAATGACCGGCTCAAAAAACATATGACGCGTTCACCGTCCGAATCTTCTTGCGTCAGTACCGCGCCTAAGCCATAACCACTCGCGTCGGTTTGAACCACAAAGGGCTTCGAAAAATCAGGGCAATTCAAAACCGGAGCAGAGATCAGACATTCTTTCAGCCTCTGAAATGCTTCTTGACACTCTTCCGTCCAATGCCACTTCCGATTTTTCTTCAACAAATTTGTGAGTGGAGCACTGATGGTGGCAAAATCCTGAACAAACCTACGATACCAGGACGCCATGCCCAAGAAACTGCGTACGTCAGCCACACTATTTGGCGTCGATATCCCCAATATAGCATTTACCTTGTCAGGATCAACCCTCAACCCACGCTTATCTACAACATACCCCAGGTAACGTAGTTCTGACCTGAAAAATTGACATTTGTCTTTATTCAGGGTCAAACCCGCCGCAAAAAGTCTATCAAAAATCGTCTGTAAAATTTCTAGATGCTGCTCGAAACTTTCGGAGATGACGATTACGTCATCCAGATAAACAAAGACGAAAGGCTCAAGATCAGCCTGCAACACCTCGTCAATTAAACGCTGCCAGGTGGCTGGGGCATTTGTGAGCCCAAATGGCATCCGCTTAAACTGAAACAGTCCACGTCCTGGAATTGTGAACGCCGTGAACTCTCGACTACACGAACTCATCGGAATTTGCCAGTAAGCTGATTTTATGTCCAATGAACTTAAGTACTTGGCACCTCTTAATCTATCTAAAATTCCAGAAACGTAAGGAATTGGATACGCATCCTTTTTTGTGACTTTATTAAGCCTCCGGAAGTCTACGCAAAAACGGTAGCCGCCATCTTTCTTCGGCACCATCAAGATAGGTGAACTCCAAGAACTTGAGGAAGGCTCAATAATATCCTCAGCTAACATCTTCTTCAGTTCAGCATCGATATGTTGCTGAATCGCTGGTGAAACTGGGTAATAGCGCTGCTTGACCGGTTCCGATTCCGCAATTATTTTATGTTGTACTCTTGATGTACATCCAAGTTTTCTTGGCATACGTTCCCAATTTTTGTCCAACATAGTCTGTAGTTGTAGTTTCTGTTCGTCTGTTAAGTCTGATGTCATTGTATCCTGTACATTTAATGTCGCCAATCCCGTAAAATTCCAAACATCCCTTCTTAAATCAGGTACAATCCCCATTGTGCACCAAAAATCCATCCCTAAGATAATACTGCTGGTGACATCCGGAACGACTAAAAATTTAATCAATTTAATTTTGTCCATGAGAAGAACGGGAACAGTAATCGAACCCAAACTCACACATTCTTTTCCGTCTGCAACCGTGCAACCGGGTGCATCCGATTTATCCAAATATAAATCCATCCCTTTTAGCATCTCCCAACCTTCCCTACCAATAATGGACCTAGTGGCTCCCGAATCCAAGAGCCCTAAAATCTTACAACCAAGGATTGAGATCTCCAAATAAGGACGCTGATCTTGACCTAAGTGTGAGATAATAAAGTTAACTATCGCCAAGTTCTTTTCATTCTCCAGGTGTGTGGCCGCCAGAAAGGAGGGTGAAGACACGACACGACCCTTTAGTGTCCCCCCCGCGCGTTTCCCGAGCACTTGGGACACGAGTTGACTGTCACGTCTGCCTTCCCACATCGAAAACAGTGTTTACGTTTCTCTTTCTTGCAGTCCCGCGCTATATGACCC
Source organism: Harpalus rufipes (assembly GCA_951394225.1). NCBI lineage: Eukaryota > Metazoa > Arthropoda > Insecta > Coleoptera > Carabidae > Harpalus > Harpalus rufipes. Next base: position 31,873,567 of record OX596285.1, read on the forward strand.
TTTTCGTGACAGTTCCAGCAAGTTAATTTTCCTCCGGATTTAGAGGAGGTGGAAGCGTCTGCAGCATTAACCGACGTTGTTTTAGCGCGACCATGGTAAGCTAAATCAGATTCAAGTAAATTTTTCTTACTTGATGGAGGGGGTTGAAATTTTTCTGCCATGAGCCGATTTTTTTCAAGTTGTTTACAAACAGTTTGTAGCTGTTCAACAGTGGTGATTTCTGTTAATCCAATTCCCCGAATATAATAGGGTAATACATTCCTGCGCAACACCTGTAACTTCGCTTCTTCCGTAGGTGGTTTCGGCATTCGTTTAAACAAATTTATCATACTCGCCATATAAGCACCTACCGTTTCATCCGCACCTTGTGTCCGTGACCGAATTTCATCCCACAACGCCATTTCATAATCAAATGGCTCGTATTCATCTTTCAACAGCCTGACGAAATCATCCCATGATTTTATTTTTGAACGCGCTGAACGATACCACGTTAATGCCTGTCCTCGCAGCAGCTCTATCGCAGAATCACACAATTCCGACTCGGAAACGTTACGCGAAATACGGTAATCATTCACCCTTTCCAAAAATGCATTGACACTAAGCTCGTGTACATTGCCATCGAACTTGATATCCCAGTGCACTACCGGAATCTGTTTCCTCCTTACAGCAGGTGGTGTAGTTTTTTTATTGACTGTAGATTCTACTTTCGCTTCTGCTTGTCTCTGACGTTCCTCTTGTTCGTCATTTTTCTGAAGCAGTCTATCTTCTTCAGCCCTAATCCTATCGTTCAGTGTTTTTACCGATGTTTTAATGTCTTCGTCATTGCTCTCGATTCTCGCTAATCGGGAAATGACATGTTGAATTTTAGTGCAGATTTTCTGAAATTCGTAACTTGAACCCAATCCAGAAAAATTGTCAATAAGCTCCTGGATTTGCACAATTTTTGCTGAACAAATATCTATTTCGGTAGATGAGTCTAATTCATTGACAGGATTGTTAACGATCTGCCCTACTTCCTCCTTCCTTAATTTTTTTGCCAACTCCTGTCTCATAGCCTGTACCGTTAATGTATTTGTTCCGCGAATTCCCCGCACGACCAATTCGTACTCCAATTCATCCCTACTCAACCTTGAAGTTTCCATACCGACGGAAAATGGCAAAAATATACAAAAAAAAAAATCCTGTTAATGTAACAAGGAACAAACAAATATGTACCAATAAAGGTACAACCAACAATAAAACTATATGAAATTTAAAGCCTAATTATTTTTTTTTTTTTTTTTTTTTTTTTTTTTTTTTTCAGAAGTTCCCCAAAATCTAAATCCCGACCACAAAATATAACAGTATAATCAGCTAACCATACGGTCCTAAACAAACGATTTGGCCCTTAACAATGAAAGTCGCGTTTTGATACAACGAACCCCAAAAAAAAAAAGCTAAATGGCCTCTAACAACGATATGGCCCCCTAACGTTTATGGCCCCCTAATGTTTATGGCCCCTAACAACGATCAAGGCCCCCTAACGTTTATGGCCCCTAACAACGATCAAGGCCCCCTAACGTTTATGGCCCCTAACAACGATCAAGGCCCCCTAACGTTTATGGCCCCTAACAACGATCAAGGCCCCCTAACGTTTATGGCCCCTAACAACGATCAAGGCCCCCTAACGTTTATGGCCCCACGTTGGGCGCCAAAATTTGTAACGTGCTTCGCGCAATGCGATTTATTACATAACGCACCCTAGTTGTTTCGGTGTGCGGCCGCTAGCCTTTACACAGTGGAGGTGGGAGCGGGTTAAGTTCGGTGATCAACCCCCGAAAGGGGTTGAATGGGCGCCACGTAATTTTTAACGGCAAAATTACGAAAACGAATAAATAGATCGTTACCTACCGTTAATATGAAATATTGCCTGAAAACGGAAGAAAGGCTTGTACAAAATAAAAAGAATACTCCAGAGCTAAGAATAATAATAATACTTTAATGAATGTAAATTTAAAGTTAAGATATGAAAGGTATATATATAAAAAAATGAATAAATAAATATGAACAAAAGGTGACGACGCGGATATATCCGACCCGACAGTACAATTATACGTCGAATGTTGGCCAACCGACAACGCAGGGCAAGTACAGCCAGTTGAATATACGAGGACGAATAGTCCGCGACGTATCGTAGTACAAAGTACAACAGTGCCGAATTCTGTGCCAGGCACAATATAAAAAAAACCAAAAACAACACAAAGTTGCACACTGGATTAAAGCAATCCAATAATAAATATAACAGTAATAATAATATAAATGAAAAATCCAAAAATAATATTGCACTCCAAAAGTGAGTGCAAAATAAAAGTGAACGAAGCTAAGGTTAAACCAATTTTCAGGCACTCCAAAAGTTAAATGCACAATAAAAATGAACAAAAATTAAAGTTAACAAGTTTTCCCAACGTCTTCAGTGCCTCAAATAAAAGTTGTTAAAAAAATATAAAAGATGTCTGTACGACTTATCTCTAGTGGCGGTAGGTAGCCAGGAATGGTGGTGGGGATGACTGCAGTCAGTCAGCGGAATGCGGACGATGCCAGGCAGCGTCACACCAGCTGGAGATGTCCACCCGTGAGCTAACTGTCCCCCGACGATGCCTTCAGCACGTGGCGAGATGTTGGAAGATGTTACGAGCAAAAGAAAAAAGGTCGCGAACCACTAACACTTAAATTGATCCCCACGTGGGAACTCCGCGGGAGGTTGATTCACAAATCACCAAAAACCTCCTAACGAAATACGTAATCCGGCGATTGATCCCCAAATAAGGGTAATATTCCCTACGAATATTTTACACTCGACCGGAATTACTTTAAGTCATTCTGACCCGCAACTCAAATTTTCTTCCACACGTTCGCCCGCTTGAAGTTACTCACGATAAGTCCCCGGATCTTCTTAAGGCAGGGAAAAATAATTTAAATTCCGGAAAGAGAGAAAGAGGGTAACCATAGCCTTGCGCACAACAAATCTACTTAAATAAAACGTGTTACGCTCATAATTTTTAGTATAGGATAGGGGTAATTTAAGGATAGTAGGATGGGATAATAGTTGTATGTTAATGTTTTAAATAAATAAACTAAATTAATACAAAAATAAATCCAACCAATTTAAGTCTATTTATTTACCAGTCAAATTCAAAATTTACCGCCGCTACACTACGTTGTGAACGTAGCGCTCAGCTTATACGATCACCGCAAAGATAAATCTAATTAAGAAATGTCACCAAAAATTAACCTAAAACTGAAACTAGAATAATAAACTGCGAAATAGACTATTTAATTTTGACAAATGAAGCTACCAAATTTAAAGAAACATTAAGTAAGTGAATTTAATAGAACTATGAAGTATAAATAATATCATTACGGCATAAAATATTGTTTTTCAGGTCATGAATGGAAACGAAGGAACGGCAGGTATAAAATTAAGGAAATTGGAACAAAGGACCAAATTAGAACGTAACAAGGTTGATTCACAAATCACCAAAAACCTCCTAACGAAATCCGTAATCCGGCGACTGATCCCCAAATAAGGGTAATATTCTCAACGAATATTTCTACTCGACCGGAATTACTTTTAAGTGATTGCTGACTCGCAACTTAAATTTTCTTCAACACGTTCGCCCGCTTGAAGTTACTTACGACAAGTCCCCGGATCTTACTTAAGGCAGGGAAAATAACTTAAAATCCGGAAAGAGAGAAAGAGGTAACCATAGCCTTGCGCACAACAAATCTTAAATAAAACGTGTCACGCTCATAATTTTTAGTATAGGATAGGGGTAATTTAAGGATAGTAGGATGGGATAATAGTTGTATGTTAATGTTTTAAATAAATAAACTAAATTAATACAACAATAAATCCAACCAATTTGAAATCTATTTATTTACCAAACAACTTCAAAATTTACCGCCGCCACACTACGTTGTGAACGTAGCGCTCAGCTTATACGATCACCGCAAAGACAAATCTAATTAAGAAATGTCACCAAAAATTAACCTAAAACTGAAACTAGAATAATAAACTGAAAAATAGACTATTTAATTTTGAACAAATGAAGCTACCAAATTTAAAGAAACATTAAGTAAGTGAATTTAATAGAACTATGAAGTATAAATAATATCATTACGGCATAAAACATTGTTTTTAAGGTCATGAATGGAAACGAAGGAACGGCAGGTATAAAATTAAGGAAATTGGAACAAGGGACCAAATTAGAACGTAACAAAGTTTATTATCCTTTGTCCAAATTTTAAGTTTAGCCTTCAAAGTCACGTAGCAAGCGTTTCAGGGAAATTCAACCCTGGAAATGTTTGGGGTGCATACCAGGCAGATGAGTCAGTTTTTGTAAGCTTCGTTTTTACTCATCGCGGCCAATTTTTCTAAGTTGAATTCTCCAATAGGAGTAGTGAAAAACGCCCACGCCACAATACTAAAGAGGATTATATTTTCGAAGACAGACAATTTCAAAAATTGAGGAGGCAGTTAGTAGCTTGAGAGAAAAACAAGCCAAATGTATATAGTGGAAGTAGTCGTAACCATATAAGTTTTTAATAATAAGACTTATTTAACATGTAACTCCGCTGTGCAGCTAATTTTCTAAACTGTAACGTATCTTTTTGTTGTTGGCATTTTAAATATTACCATTGCAACATTTTTTATTCCCTGTATTCATTTGTGATATATTGAATATAATTTAACTTGTTACTATTGCCTTTAATTATATCGTTTTGCCCTTCGAATCCACGAAATTATTATTCAATCTTTTATTCCAAATTCAAAATTAGGTGTGGTTTTTTACCCTTAAAAATAACCGGTGGCGACGCTATCGATACAAATATTATTATTATTATTTCTCGGTTGTTGTTATTTTCATTCTTGTGACGGAACCGTTCTGTCACAATGTTTAATATAAAATTGAATGCTGATGCTGAAAAATTATCATTCAAAAAAATAAAATTGAAATATTAAAAATTCTTTTTTAAAATAAATTTGGTGGCCCTGAAAAGGGCCGATTTTTTTTATAGAAGTAGAGGAGAGAAGATTAAAAATATTGCTGTATATAGCGTTCCCGATTTAATTGCCCTTGTTGTCTATAAACTCCGTCCGGCTGTGCTGGTGCAACTGGTTCATCCAAGTCTATGTTATCATATTCGGCTTCTGGTATTTCATCATTATGATGCAAAGCAATGTTGTGAAGAATTGCACACGCAATAATTATTCTTCCAGCATTTCTTGGCGAATAGTGAAGTGTTCTGTCTCTCAAAAAACAGCGGAATCTGCCTTTAAGAACGCCAATGCTACGTTCCACACAACTTCTAGCTCGTTTAAAGGCATTGTTAAAATTTACCTCCCGCGGATTTCTGGGATTAGGTAGAGGAACCATCAACCACGGAAGGCAGGGATAACCAGAATCGCCTGTGAATAAATTATTTTAGTTAATAGTATATTTAATATAAAAAGAACTCTTTTTACCTAATATTTTCGTATTTGTATCGCCGTTTTCAAAATAAGCTCTCATAGCCTGTCCTATTCGACTATTTCGCCAAATATAGGCATCGTGTGTGCTACCGGGCCATCGTGATATTATGTTAATGATTTTTAACTGAGCATCTCATATCTGAAAATGGGAATGTAAAATACACTTGTTTTACGGAAAATATAAACTATTACAATTTGAACATTAACACTGTGATACCCTTTTCTGTTAACAAAGGCATGCTCATTTTCAACGGGCTTCGTAATGGCGATATGAGTTCCATCAACTACACCTATTACGCCCCTCATGCGATGTGTGACATAAAATCTATAATGTATAATAATAATTATTAACATATATAAAATATAAAAAATATGAAACTATTCCTTACCGATTTGTATATAGCTGTCTTTCCTGATTGTTTCTTGGGAAACGGATCCACGTTCTCAATAAATGTCTTATCAAAACGTTTGATACATCTTTAATAGCTCTACTATGACTCATACAAGCCCACAAACTGTTTCCAACACTTCGTTGGTAACTACCCACCGAAAAAAAGTGAATAGCGGATAATATCTAAAACAAATATTTCAAAAAACTGTTTTCAGTCTATAAATGATTATAATGAACAAGTACTTACCCTTAAATGGGCAGGAATACGATTTCTATACCTGCCAGCGTTTAAATGAGGGCTTAGATTATTTACAACATATAAACATACTTCTTTGCCCAGTCTAAAATTTGCACGAAATTCCGCTTCGGCCAAATGAAACGGATTGTGTGCATCTCTTAACTAATCTTCGGGCAAGTCTAGCTTCTTCTCTCCTCTACTTCAGCGTCACGCACAACAAAATTTTGAATCCAACGAAAAGCAATTTGTTTACAAACAAAACACTAACGTAACCGCACTTATAAGTTAGCAAGTTGAAAACAGAGTCGCGACAGCTACTTTTGTGTCGAAAACTCTAGCCACTGTGGTAAAACTCGGTGACGTCATGCCCCTTCTACATTATGGGAATGACGTCAAAGCTATGACGCATATAATACGTCATCACTGCGGAACGGTAGTGGGGCTAGCGACAACACACACTTAGCGTCTCGAAACATGAATTAGAATAGACCTCCTGGTACTTAGGTGCGCCTTAGTTGACCGTGCTACTCTTGAATCTTCTAGCCAGGAGACCAGTGGACCAATCCAGGTGCCGAGGTGCTTCCAGAGAGAGGAGTCAGAACAAACTATGCTCCCAGGGCCTACAGCCAGTGTTGCCAAATGAGTACAACCTAATTCTACTAAAGGAGCTAGTCAATTCCACTAGAAATCCACTAAATAAAAAAAATCAGGAATAAAATGGAAAGTAATTTTGCTTTTTACAAAATATACTTTTTATTTCATATAAAAATTACACGAATAAAAAAATGCTAGAATATAAATAAAAAACAAAAATACAAGTTTCTTGTAATATCTATCTTTAACAACAAAACAGTCTTATGTAATTATCACATAGATAAATAATTAAAAATCACATTTGGGAAGAATCAGATACGTAGCTATATTTCCAATAAAATTTGTTCGTTAATGTCAATAATGTTGGTATCCAGTGACTCATTTTGGTATGTCTGCATATTTTTAATTTTCTGGCAAATATCTTCGGATATATTATATGAATCACAACATTTTCCATGTCGTTTTAATCCGGCTTTGATTGTTAGAATTGCATTTAGCATAGGCAGTTGCATACGATTTCTAACTTTATTTTTTATCATATTCATTAAACTGACGATCCGTTCCACTTCAGCATTTGAATTTGGAAGACATATTATTTCCATTGCAAATTCAGAAAGTTCGTGAAATGGATTTTTATTAGATGCGTCTCTGAACTTAGCAACTTCATACCAAAAAAGTCTAGTATTTTTTACTTCTGTCCACTTTATTAAATTTATATTTTCCCATTGTCTTTCTATTTCCTCAATGGCATTAACTGATTTACCGAACACGAGTAAAATTGGCGTCAGTTTATGTTTATTAGCTTTCAAAGCTACGTCTACACTTAAATGAGAAATATTTTTTAAAATATTAATATTTTCGGGTAATCTAGTTTTTATTTGCTGAATTAAAGTTACTAAAAAATTTATACAACGGTCTCTTATTTTTTTTCATCTTCAGCTGAAAATGATTTTTCTTTCATCTCTCTTACGGTCTTTTCAAAATTATAACCCAGATAACAATTTCTATCAATGTAATTTTCAAAATTAACAGAAAAAATGTCGATGTACCTTCCAGAAACTGTAACTTTTTTAACTAAAGATTCAATTAAAAATAAAAGATCCTGTAGTAGTTTTGTTTGGTCTATGTCATTGCTCTCAAACAATTTGTTTACCCTTTGTAAATCAGATAAAATCGGTCTTAAAAATGACAAAAACGCAAAATTGGCATCATCATAGTACATTTGGCATAGTAGTTCCACAGTGTAACACTTGTCTTCATTTCGGGCAATACTAAAATGCGTTTTTAATTCAATCCATTGATCAAGCACGCGACTTACCGCACTTTCAATGGATAGCCACCTTGTGTCACAAGCTTGCACTATTTTAAGTGGGTCTTGATTTTCATTAATAGTTTTGTACAATCTTTTGTATTTTAATTGCCTGGAGGAGGAACAACTAAACCAATTGTATGTTTCTTGAATTAGATATTCTAGATTTCTTGGCAGATGTTGTTTTGTTGCATATGAAGTTGCTAGTTGCAATGAATGACATATACACCGTATTAATATGAGATGCGGATTCTTTTCTTTTAGTTTGGCATACACGCCATTGTTGATTCCCACCATAACACTTGCATTGTCTGTTCCAATGCCAATTAATTTTTTTTATATCTAATTTATAAAATTGTAATGAATTCTTGATTGCTTGAACTATATCATTTGCTGTACATCCTTCTAACTCTTCCAGTTTTAAAAACGAAGTAACTAATTTTTCATGTTTCTTACTATAATAAATAATTACGAGACCCAAATATTTATTTACTGCTATATCAGTTGATTCATCGATCAAAAGGCTGTACGAAGCATCTTTCAGGTCATTTTTTAAGTCGTTATCAAAATGTTGTGCTAAAACATTTTTTAATAATATTCGAACACTTTGTTCTATGCATTTTTAAATGTAAAATAGATTTGCTGTCTTTAAAACTATGTTTACATACGGAAACAAGATGGTCCGTTAAGTTAATAGACATGTGTTGAGCCACAAACAATGCCAGTTTAGCTTCTGACATTATAGCCTCATTTAAATCTGTCACTTTTATTTTAGTAAACTCAATTCTCCGTTGTGACCCCAAAATTATATAAGAATTAGCCTTATGCTTTTTCGAAGAAGCATGAGCTTTTAAGTCAGCATATCGATTTGTAAGTGTATGATTGCAATAATTACATTTCCCTTGCGTTCCAATTGTACTTTCTATACATATTAGCCATTCTTTTAAGATTGGATCATTCAACCACACACTTCTAAATTTTTGTGTGTATTGTGTTTTCGGCATCTATAACAAATGTGTTATTGGTACATTCTTTCATTTAAGTACAAAATAATTACCTTTTTAACATTGAAAAATAAGTATCACAATCAAAATTTGCTTAGAATACAAGTCCTCTCTTTGACAGATCAAATTCCAAAATGTCTCATTTTAACCTTAACCAAGAAATAAGAGTGCGTTCTTTGATAAATTTCTTAGTATTTAAAAAGTGGATGCGTTCTGTTTTTCACTTTTATTTAATTTTCAGTCAAACATTTTATTTATACGAAATTAAAAACTAGTAAATGTCATCGAAGTTTCACTAAAATTCCCGTCGGAAAATTCTTGATTCTACTATAATTTCCACTATCTACTAGACAATAATTATGACCACCAGATCGACAAGGCAATCCGTCAGATTTAGTAGAAAATCTACTAATTTGGCAACACTGCCTACAGCACGGTCTTTTTAAGCTCTGTCCGCTCGGGTGGGAGAAGCGGCTGAGAGTAGGGGTAGCGCTGGGGTGCGCGGCGAATCGCTAAGGAGCAACACTAGCGTACGCGTGTAGGGGTAGTGCGGAGCGCTAGGGCCTGGACGTTGGGGATGCTCTTCCGTGGGCGTCCTCTCCGTCGGATAGGGGCGACCGGTTCTTACGGATCAGTAATTTCGTAAGAAGTCGGTCCAACTGAATTGAGTATTCTATATGGGCCGTCTCTTCGAGGGGCAAATTTGGAATTTTGACCCTGGGCTCCTTTACTTAACCCTTAAGTGGTCGCTATAGTTGTAGTGTCATTGACAGTCGCTTGGCGTACTTTGTACGCCATATAGAAAAGTACACCACACTATATCAAAATATTGTGCTATTTATTTTTTGTCATTCACACAATAAAACAATCATTTTAATATATTTTTAAATATTTTATTGCTAATATTTCGTTCATATTAAAGCAAAATATTCGACAAAAAAAAAACAAAATTTTACACATTATATTTGTAATATAAAAATTAAGGACTGTCTTCTTCCTCGTCTTGGGACTGGTGGCAATTCAGGCAAGTATGTGTTGTGATGACGTGTTCTTTACAGGCTGGCTGATTACAATTCTGGCACTTTATTGTCGTTGTTCTATTTTTTTTTCTTCCGCACTGAACACATCTGCCTTTTGTCTTTTCTGTATGCAATTCAGGTTGTTCTGTATCTGGCTTGAATCTGCGAAGAAATTGTTTGACATCTAAGGACAAGTTTCTAATATCGGACCTAGTTGTTAGATGCGGTTTCATAAGAAGCATTGCCAAATTCTTCAGGAATACTCTGCGGTTTTCACAGCCATCAGTAGGGCGAGTTGCATTGAATACGATGTTTGAGTTTAGACCAGCAATATTTAACAACTGGTAAAATATTACTAAAGGCCATCGTCTGGAACGCATTTGCACAGAGTAATTCCCGCACATTTGGTCGACTGTATCGACCCCTCCTTTGGTGGAGTTGTAAAATAAGACTATTAGGGCTATTCTGTAAGATCGTTATGACATAACGAATCGGTAAAACGTTATATCGTCATGGTAATAACGAAAATCGTTTAATAAGCTTATTCTGTAAACGATCGTTATGACATTTTTCATTGTTAAATCGTTATCATAACGATAATCGTTAAAGTGGTATTCTGTAAACAATAAAATAACGAAAAAAAGATAACGATATCGGTATTTCTTAACGATTGAAAAAATCATTCGTTATCAAAACGTTTTGTCAATAATTCAGTATTTTTATTCATGTCGAAATAAAATTGCTATTATGTTGAATAGTGATGTCGAAAAGCAATCATATTACAGTTTTCTGCAAGGTAATATGAAAATAATTTAATAAGTTTTTATTCGTAGCGCCTAGCGCAAGCTTTCCAATTTGTCTACAGATGGTAGTAGTTGCTCTAGCATAACCTACAAAAAGAAAAATAATGGTCCGACAGCTGACAGGTTGACAGCCAGAATCAATCTAACCTAGAAGTTTTGTGAGTTATATTGAATTATTTTAGATATTTCATTTAAATTATAATTTGATTTTAGGAAATAAAGTTCTTATCTTGATCCCAAGGTTATTATTTTTCAAAATGTGTTACATAATACGGATACGAAGATAACGATTATCGTTAAGTATAAATAACGATTTTCATAATAACGATTTTGTTATGATAACGATTAGATTTTACAGAATAGGCCTGTATGTCTGGTTTTTGAGTTTCAGGATCAACGAAATCATTAGTGTGCATTGTGGAAAGCAATATCACCCATTTGTTCTTTTTTGGAGTGTAGGATACCAACGTTGATTTCTCGGAGAAGGCGAACATAGATGAATTTATGGGTCGATTTTTGTTTGGAAGCAAGTCTAGCGGGATTTTTTTTTTATTTTTTTTTAGGGTACCAACTAATGTTATTTTCTTTTCAAGAAGTTTCTGGGCTAAGGCATAACTTGTATACCAGTTATCTGTGGTCAAATTTCTATTTTTATTCTCAAAAGGCTTAACCAATCTAAGGACCACATCTGTTGGAGAATTTGAAACAGAGTACCTCCCCTCGGGTTGTTTCCCACAATATACTTCTAAATTTGAAACATAAAACATCTTGGAATCGCATAAGCAGTATACCTTAATACCATATTTGGCTGGTTTATTTGGTATATACTGTATGAAGCTACACCTACCACGAAACGGAATCAGCATCTCATCTATTGTAATATATTCTCCTGGACAATAATATTTCTGACAGTTGTTGACGAACTCATCCAAAATATCCCTAATTGGAGCCAATCGATCAAATTGTTTTCTTTCCAGACGATCTTCTTTATTGTCAAATCTCAAAGCACTAAGGAGAAAGAGAAAGCGTTTATATCCCATACATGCGGGATAAATTAATGATTCAGTACCGTCCGTTGTCCAGATTTCCCTAAAATCTGTATGACTTTGTTTTTTTAGACCAAGTAAATAAAGTAAGCCAAACAGGGCTAATATTTCTTCCTTACTTGTTTCTTTGGCATCTCGTTCTCTATTATAGTGCTCTTGGGTAACTCTAATAAATGCATTTGTGTGCTTTACAATATTTTCAATCATATTTTCTGTAAAAAAATACATAAATGCACTTAACTCATCAGGAATTTGTTCTTTGCTTTGCGAGGAAATATTTTTACGATATTTTTAGAGTCATATTTCGCAAATTTGCTTTTCATCGGATGTTTGTACCATAATAGGTTTTTATCTCTGCAGGTAAAGGTGGGTTCCCTATTTTCTGTTCTTGTTTCTGGATAATTGATATAAAGATTTTCATCTTCGATATCCACTTCCTGTTCGGAACATGAGTCGTGTTCACTAAATTGAATTTCTTCATCAGAATCGTCTATATCGATACCGCCTATATCGTCATTCTCCAGCTCCTCCATTATTTTGTCCAAACATGCTTTTTGTTCCGTTTCGGTAAGCGATTTGGGATTATTTATTGGTACACAATCCCTAAAAAACACAAATATAATCCAAGTCAAATAAAAAAAATTTTGGTACTTACATGGTCGCTTGGCGTATTTTATACGCCAAAACCTGTACGCGCAAAAGAAGTCCTTTCCACAGAGCGTAACGATGACTGATAGTGTCGCGGCTTGCTCAATGTATCGAAGACAGTTTGGTGGGAGGTTACATAGGCGCGCGCATTCAAAGCTCTTTGGGTTCAAAAATTACAAAGGATTAACCGCGCGTGGCGTACTTTTTACGCCTAAGCGACCACTTAAGGGTTAAAATATGTCGGTCCACGAGAACTAAATCTCCGGGAACGAAGGTCGTACCTGGGTTACGACTTTGGTCGGCATATTTTTATGGCGATCTTGGACTGCTTCATGATTTTCTCGCATTTCCTTGAAAATATTTGCGAGCTGGAGTAACTTCGGCGTGATTTCGGGAATAAAGTTCTCGTTTTGTACGATAGCTCTGAAATCGTTCGTGACGTCATCGGTCATGCGTGGTTCGTGTCCTAGAGTAAGGTAAGCAGCTGTGAACCCTGTGCTCGAATTTCTAGCTGTATTTAGCGCAAATCGGATGCTAGGAATCTTTTCCCGCCACGTATTATGCGGGGCAGATCCGATTTGTGCAGCTAGTTGCATTTTAAGGTCACGATGCCTGCGTTCCACTGGATTTGCAGCAGGATGATAGACTGGCGTGTACGGCATCTTGATTCCTAGGCAGTAAGTAAGGTGTTGCATAACTGCGCCGACAAATTGTGTTCCGTTGTCAGAGATTATTTGTCGGGGAATACCATAACGGAGAAAAACGTCATCCAGCAGGCGGGTTGAGCATTCCTCCGCAGTGGCAGTTTTCAATGAGAATAGCTCAATCCATCAGGTTGCAGTATCTTCAACGGAAAATATCCATCGATATCCTTCCAGCGATTCAGGCAGCGGTCCGAACAGGTCAATGGCGTATGTTTCAAATCGTTGTCTTAATGCTGGTGTTTGTAGCAGTCCAGCTGGTTTCCAATTGGCTGGCTTATAACGCTGGCAGGTTACAAGTTCTTGACATAGTGTTACGGTTTAAAATTGACATTGTGACATTTTGCTCCAGAATAATATTGCCCTAAATTTATACGTACCTTCCGATCGTCTAAATCTAGTTTCCCTTGTCGTATTGTTACTATTGGAAAATCTCAGCGTTAGCTTCCTGCATGACAACATCTCGAAGACCTTGGACAGTGTCCGCCCCTACAAGTAGTCTTTCAGCAGTTGCAGGTGCATTCGCAATTCTCTCATAATCTGCTATCAGCGTGTCAATGAGACCCTGATTTCCAACTCTCCGAGGCCAACCCCCGTAAGCATTCAGGGCTGTCTCGCCGTTTACTTTGACCAGGAGTTCTTTTGCTACGTATGCAAGACTCTTATATTTAGTAGATCTCACAGGTCCCAGGTCCTTTCTAAACCCATACCATACATTGCCGTTTACAGTGTCTAGAGCAACTCGGAAATTCTGGAACTCAGTCGGATAGATAGCCTCTATTTCATTCCAAGCAAAATGTGGATGATATTTCATCGCTCGTCCTATTGTGATAAAGGCTGTAAGCCCACTGCCGGCTGCTTGCTGAACAGTCAACATTAGCCTTAAGGCATGACCAGGGAGTAGACTCAACCAATGAGCAACCATGAGTTGAATATTCGTATCAGTGATGTATGCTCCGTATGTGTTGTGGAACTTTGGTATAACATCTTCCACAATCTCAATGTTCTTGGCAAGATCAGTGTGGATTCCCTCTCTGATTTTATCGCAGAACCGAGTTGAGACAGTCCCTCGTTTAAGCACGGAAATATATATGTGAGTAATAATACCCAGTCCGGAACGAGATGTAAGCCTGGTATGTGATGCAGCCAGGTAGACAAGAACTCTCATAGCAGTTTCCGCGTCTGTCATTCTGGAGTCTGCTGGCCAGTCTGCGGGAAGAAACTCTTTATTATTATATCCTTTACCTTGAACTCTAGCAGCTAGTTCTGCTGGTGGCTCATTAGCAATGAGCAGGTATTCATCACGAGTGCCTGTGGTGTAAGAATTCCTGCTCGCACTCGCGATAAGAGCATTTACTGATTGTATCAACATGTCACGGGCCAAGATCTGAGTCTCTATCTTGTCCGCTGGAACCGCAGGGCCCATCATTTCCGCCATGGTCATGACATACAGGTCTGTGGGGGTGGCGTTCGCATTTAACGCGAGTCCTTTGCCTATGTTTGCCATGTAGACGATTGTGAGGACAAGAAAATGGTCCCAATTTTGATTCAACGGTTGTATGTCCACAGCCCGCAAAAATAAGCTTTTATACAACGGGTTGATTTCAATCCAACGGTTGTAGAACTCTGCGTTGTCACAGGGTCCATAAATAGGGATAATATGGTTTGCACCATTGTTCATACCATTAACAGCCATTTAGCAAGCAGTATTATAAAACCAGAACAGTCAAACAAAACAACTGAGGAATTTTAATACAATGAAGTTGCTATAACTTCCAATAGTGTTATAAAACAAGTTAAATCTTGTCTTGGCTATCTAATTGTAACTGATGAAAACCACTATTTAATTCTATTTTTGAAAATATTTCCCTCCTGTTAATGAGATTCAGAATTAGAATGATGAGATATAATTATTCATTTATGTGTTGTGCAGGTAAAGATCTAATGATTCCTGATTGGTCACGTAATCCAAATAAAGATATAAGATCAAGAAGCTAAAGAATTTTAACAAGAAGTGATTATTTTGTTTGTCATATAGTAAATTCTTATCCAATGGGGACTTATCATTTTGACGTCATCGGCGGCGGACCTCCCTGCACAAAATTTAGAAAGGGACAAGAAATTTTTAGAAAGAGCTAGGTGATATATCATGGCCGAGTCGATCAAATGCTTTCCCTCTTCACTTCTTCAGTACCGCCCCGTTGATCCCATAATTTGATATTTAGTCAGCAAAGTTTGGTTAAGTTATTATGTGTAGTGATTGTTATTAATGAAACATTGCAGAATCGAATCTTTCTGATTCTCACGGAGGGAAAACAATGTCGATTTCATCGTTTCAATTTGAAAAAACATGAACTGAATCCATATAAACACTACAAATTCCACTGTTGAGAGAGACAAAAATAATGAAATTTCTTTTAGTGGATATCCACGTCTTAATCTTATTAAAGTCGTACATAAATTGTCTCTGGATGTTAAATTATTAAATTTAGTTTTCTTTGGCGTTTTTTGAAAATATCTGTATTTCAACTTTGGCATAACTGTGGGATTTAACAAATCATATAGAACATTAAAATGTTCTACTGATAAGCCGGTGAAATATATAAATTTTACAGCATCATCATTGCTTAATAAATTATAATTTAGTTTCCAATTATTGACAAATTTAGTTTCATTTCTCGACGTCTCTACAGCACCAAATAACTTTCTTACATAATAATTGTTTACTGTTTGGGTACCTACTACTTTCCTTATTAATCTTTATTTCTGTTTGTGTGGAGTTGTTCTGCTTATTATCAATTTTTATGTGTTCTTATTAATATAAACTTGTGTCTCTTTATTAGTAGACAGCTTTTTTAAAGTTGCTTGAGTTGCTGTACTTGTTTTTCCAAAATAAGTTTGATTATGTTTGTTCACTTTACAAACATAGGTTTGCGTCATTTTATTGTTATTTTGTACATAATTAAACTTCCTTTTTAATCACAGGTTCCTGTAAATACATTACTAATTCATATTCATTTTATATTAATCATATTATTTCAACTTCTGTGTTCAGTCTCAGACATGTTCAGCAATGTTCCTTTTCAAACAATGGTTGTTGTGATCACGTGGGACCAAATATGGATCACGTGATAAACGTCAAACTTAGAGCTAAATCTTGCTCACTACATAACTAATTATTAAATACTTTTTTACACACTAGATGGCAACAAAAATATTTGAATTGTATAAGTCCCCATTAAAGAGATATATCTTACAAAAATATTGAATGAGCAAAATAAAGATCCAATTTGTGAGCAAATTAAGTATTTTTGTTTGAATGGGTGGCCTAAAAATTAAAATAATTTATTTAATGAAATACAAAATTTGTTTCAATACAGAAATGATTTTAGTTTAGCTGGACAATATTTAGTAAAAGGGACACAAATTTATATTCCACCAACTCTATACAGTTAGATTGTTTGAATTTTATTCATAGCGGACATTTTGAAATAACGAAATGTGAACGAGCGAAAATGTCTGTATGGTGGTACGGATTATCTAGTCAATTAGAAAAACTAATCGTGAATTGTCCAAATTGTGTACAAAATAGAGTGAATTCTAAAGTAAGTCATATTACACCTGATATTCCTTCTCGACCTTGGCAAAAATTAGGAATAGATTTATTTAAATTAAAAATATGGTACTTAATTATCTCGGTATTTTGAGATATATCCACCAAAATCACTAACAGAATCTAAAATAATTGAAAGATGTAAAGATTCATTCTCTAGATTCGGCATACCGGAAACAGTTATAATTGATAATGGTGGCCAATTTCAAACTAGTTTCACTCAATTTTCACGAGAATTCGATTTTACCCATATTACAAGTTCTCCATATTGCAGCCAGTCTAATGGGGCAGCAGAAGCAGACGTAAAAGTTGCTAAAAACTTAATTACTAAAAATTCGAATGATCTTGCAGCCGGTTTACTTGCATATAGATCAACACCACTTGAAAATGGATTTAGTCCGGCTGAAGTATTATTTAATCGTAAAATTAGAACTCTTTTACCCATTTTGCCAGAAAAATTAGAAGAAGTTGTAGATACTTCCATTGTTATTCGTAGAGAAACTTTAATTAAAAACAATCAGGCTAGGAAGTATAATAATCGTCATGGAGTTATTAAAAAGTTTTCCGATTTAAAAATAGGAGATCCTGTTTGGATAAGTGATACAAGACAATACGGTTTTGTTAGTTACATAGGCCCGGAACCGCGATCTTATATTATTAAAACAGAGGATGGATTATTCAGGCGAAATAGATGGTTTTTGATTCCATCTCCATATTATAAAGGTAGCAAATCTATTTCAGTATCACATGATTATTAACCAAATCAACCTTCTATGCAAGTATTATCTTCGGAGCATCCAGACATTCCAGACGCACATACAGATAGTATTATTGAAAACACGCAAAATTCTAATAATTTAACTACAAATGATACACAACTTAATGACAATAACAGACCAGTTAGACAAGAAAAGACCGGCCTGGTTGGCTGATTTAGTCACAGATTTTTAGTTAAAAAAAAAACATATTTGTACTTGTAACTTTAAATAGTATATAATTCAACGAGCGTATTATGATGAATAATAAGCATTATACACAGAACTCTAATACTATATAGTATTAGTATTAGAGTATTAGAGTTCAGTGCCATTATACGCGAGTAGAACATATTTCATCTAGACCTGCCATCATCATATTATAATACCAGGTGACCCTGAAAAATGGTCCACTGAAAATAAATTTCTTATTTATAATTATTATTATTTATTTTTTTATTTATTATTATTTATATATATATATATATATATATATATATATATATATATATATATATATATATATATATATATATGGGAATGGACCCAAAACGTCTCGGATTTTTCCTTTTTTTTAATATTTTTCTATTTAAAATTGGTATCTCTGGTACACAGTGTCATCTTTTCATGGTTGTTCACAACATAGTGTTGAACACAGCGTATTTGCACTTTATTCGTCGAATTTTATGGTTGATAATTATTGTTCTATGTGAAAATATATCTAACATTTATCGTTGGGCATAAGGACATATATGGTATCGCTATAGCGCCGCGTGAAAACGCTTTTAGGCGACGACAATTTGGAAAAACGAAAGTTTTGCTATCGCTGCGAATATTTCGCGTTCGAATGGGAAAGCCTTAATTTTATTACTCCGTTTTTTTTTTTTTTTTGTAATTATACTTCAAGCGTTCCTATTCTATTTTGTTTAGTGGAACTTCAATGTATTATTCTTTGGCGATCACACGAGGTTAAATTATTGTTTAGTTGTTCGACATGTTACTATTTGTCGAGTTGATCAGTGGCGGGGAGGTTCGTTTTTTTTTCTTCACTGCATTTCTTCTTTTTATTTTGTTGTATTAAGCGCCCTCTTGTTCCGGCAAAACTTTGGGATGCCGGAAAAAGTTTTCAACCTGAGGGACTCTAGTATCTCACGCGGTGTGGACCGCACGTACTTTTTTTACCAGCGCATTTGGGCACATGGCTGCTATTCGACGTAGACTTTTGGTATAGTTGTTGACGTAAAGTAGAGTGCTCGATTGTTGTCGTTTAGAGCAAATATCTGTTGATTTCGCTATTGTGCGGATTTTGACAACGGCGGGGTGCTTTTGTTGACTGTCCAGTTTTGGTGTTTTTCGGTGGTGTTGGGTGTGTGATCACGAGCACTGCATTTGGTTCCTGGTAGTCATATCGCCATGGGCGGATTTGGGCCACTCTACCGTGACGTCATTCATTGTTGGGACATCTACCACCTGGGGCCCGATTCTTGAAATCATGCGGAATTTTCCGCACGCGACAAAATTCGTTTGGTTTGTTTCGTGCACGAACAGTATTATACGCGTGAGTAGTATTCTTGAATACCAAACGAAACCCGGTCGAAGCCTACGTATACGATTCTCGAAAGCATAGGAACGTAGTATGTTGCAGCCAATTAAAACGAAACATTTGTATCACGTGAATGCTTCATCATTTGATTGTTTTTTAACTGTCACCGTCAACAAAGCTGTCAGTGGCTGTCAGCGAAGCTGTCATAAATCATAATTATTGTAATTTCAATATTCAAAATTTATTATACGTATATTATTTTAAATATGTTGTATTATTTTTCTATAGTTATGTTATGCACGCAATATGGCAATATTAATATGCAAGAACTATGTAATATTAAACATGCATGAATAATTTTGCAAACCATTTCAGGTTTGGATTTCAGAACTCGTTAAAAGGCACCTAAATTCTACTTTAACAATCCATTGCATCGTTCTAACAATGCAGGAGCACACATTTGTCGGATGTTATAATAATGATACTCAAAGTGCAAAATATAAGATCATGAAACGTCCCCGAAATTGTTTAAAATCATAATTTGACTTATATGACCTGATTAAAGTAGTAATACACCAAACTCAAGTGACAGTGACAGTGTGACAGACACAGTTTAGTGTGCGAATGATACTTTCAAGCGATTCATACCCATGCGATGTAATTACACACGGAATTATCGCGTACGACCACACGATTTCGATTCAAGAATATCAATATATAGTTCGTATGCGTATTTCTCCCACTTACGTATGCGAAAAATTTCAAGAATTGCGCCCCTGGGGTTCTATCCGTCAACATCGCCTGACTCCGTAGCCGTACTGCACTGTACGTGCTTTGTGAGATAAGTACTGTATTCTGTTTTTAAGTCTTTCTAGTTGTGCTTATTGTTGCGAGGAATACCTACAGTACATTCTAAATTTAGTGTGGCCTTGGAGGACTGTTAGTAATGTCCTCACTGTTAAGTTTAGTTGACGCCTCCTTATTGTTGTTTTAGTAATATCACTGTTTTGTATTACTTAGAATTTACTGAAGTTTTGTAGAGCGTCATTTATGGTTCAGTATTTTAGAGTTTTACTATCATTTGGAGCCCTCAGCTCAAGTTCCTTCTAAGGTTTTATTTAACTGTAGTACCCATTGTAGTAACTTGTAATCTCGCGACGTCTACCGCGTCAACTGGCATGTTTGCCCACTTTATGAAATGGATCCACTTCGCATTATTGTAGCTGTATTGTTGGTAGTCGAAACTGGGTTATGAGTTCAGGGTGTCACATTACCTTATACTTTAATTAATTATTCAATTCTACATTGTTGTACAATTCATAATTTCTTTTCAACTTTGTTCGTGCCTTCAGCACGTTTTAGCCTGCTTTTATTAAACTCTGTTTTACAAAATAATTAATTTCTTTTTGTTAACAACCCTCAGTCGTTTACAGGGACACACTGAATTACGGTAGATACCTTCACCTTTATATATCGTTGCCACCGCCCTTTTCGTAATTCTCCGGTTAAGAATTACGTGGCGCCCATTCAATCCCTTTCGGGGGTTGTTCACTTAATTTCGTACCCGCTCCCGTCTCCACTACTTAAAAGCTGGCGGCCGCACACCAAACCAGCTAGGGTGCGTAAGTGCATTCCTATCGCTCACGCAGCGGTTTGGCACGTCACAATAGTTATGGATGTCATTATACATGCCGGGCCAATAGTATCGTTGTGATATCCGTTGATAAGTACCGTGAATCCGATTATGTCCAGCTGTCTCAGCGTCGTGATGTTTCTTTAGGATTTGGGCTCGTTCTTGCAGCGGAACAACAAGTTGCGGTTCCTCGGAGTCGCTGTCAGGATTGTAGCGATATAGAACAGCTGAAGATGTTATGTATCCGCGATCCGTCCATGGTCTACTATCATCGGGATTGGTTGATGTAAAACATTGAAGAATATTTTAAATTTCAGGATCCTTCATCTGCTCCTCGCGTAGCTCAGCTGGACTTCGTTGTGGTATTTGGATGTGAACTGGACATATTCCACAGGATGTTTCTTTAGACGGTGAACGATTTGGCAATCGAGATAATGTATCTGCCAAAGCGTTTTCTCTTCCGGGTGTATAATTAATTTTCAAATTGTAGGGCTGCAGCTGTAGAGCCCATCTGGCAAGCCTTCCGGTGGGTGACTTGAGATTCATTAGCCATCGAAGCGGTTGATGATCACTAATAACCGTAGTATTCGCTTCCTCCAGGTATCCACGGAATTTGTATACCGCCCACACTATGGCTAATGCTTCACGCTCGGTGGTGGTATAGTTTTTTTCTGCCGGAGTAAGAAGCCGGGAAGCATATTCAACAACTCTTTCCTGTTCACCCTCCCCCTGGAGTAGAGCAGCTCCTAGAGCGTATCCACTGGCATCTGTGCGCAGCGTGAATGGTTTATCCACTTCGGCAGGTCGTAGGATTGGAGGGTTTTTAGTGCTTCAAATGCTTGTTGCTGTGGTTGGTCCCATTTCCAATGGGCATTCTTTTTTGTTAGCTGACTTAGTGGTTGGGAAATTGTCGCAAAATCGGGCACAAATCTTCGGAACCAGGAGCAGGTTTGTAAGAATGTCAGAAGTTCTTTGACATTTCGTGGGGCAGAAATTTTATTGATGGCTTCAATTTACGCTGGATCTGGCTGGATTCCTTCTTTGGATATTATGTGACCCAGCTATCTGACTTCTAGTCGACAGAAATGGCATTTGCTTCTGTTCATGCGGAGATTGAATATACGCATTCTGTCGAAGACTTGTTTTAAGTGTTCCAAATGCTTCTCGTAACTAGGTGACATGACAACGAGATCATCTAGGTACGCAAGCAGAGTCACGTCGGGTAGCTCTGCTCTGAATCGATCTATGAGTCGCTGAAACGTTGCTGGAGCGTTGCGCAATCCGAAACTCATGCGCAAGAATTTGTACAATCCGAATGGTGAGATAAACAGGTTTTGTCTCGATCTTCTTCTTGGACAGATACTTCCCAGTATCCGGATTGTAGATCGATCGTGCTCATAACTCTGGTTCCTCGGGTGCTGTGCAGGAGGTCGTCGGTTCTGGGCAGCGGGTATACGTCTGGTACTGTAACCTCGTTAAGCTTGCGGTAATCGACACAAACTCTGTATATTCCGTTTGGTTTTGGCACCATTACAACGGGAAATGCCCAAGCACTTTCGCATTCTTGAATTATTCCGTTTTGTAGGAGGAATTGATATTGGCGGATGATTCCCCGTGTTGATATGGTGCGTGATTTGTGTTGTAGGTGGTCTGTTTGTGGCAAATCGGCCTTCATATTGCAATAATAATTTATTACAATCGTCCCTTATTTGTGGTGTAACTTCCACAGCTTCGTCTCCGCGTAAACCGATGTCTAATGAAGCTATAACCATCGGACGGGGTACATGAGGGAACAGAAAATGATGCTGATTTTTTCAAACTATCTTCAGCATAGTGCTATCTTCGTGTGGAAAAATCGACAACCATTGAGGCGTCTTCGATGAAATTCATGCCCAATAAGAGTGCGGGAATGTGGTACTTCTGGGAGCACGATGAATTGGGTGAGAGTGGCTTTCCCTTCCAATAGTATGGGTACTTGTGTACTCTCTATTTGGATTGAGCGAGGGTTGCCATCGGCCATGACGATGTTTACTGGTATCTTGGAAAAAGGGGCGCCTTGTGTTTTAAAGTGGGCAGCTACGCCAGGGCTGGCAATGCTAATGCGGGTACCGGAGTCTAAAAACGCTGTACCCCACAAACCCATAGCTTCAATGGCAACAGCTGGCCATTCACGGGGCTGTAGTGTCATCAAATCCATACTACAGAATCCAATTGGATTGGTAGCAGTTGCTGAAGTGGCCTGGCATGTGGGACAGTTTCTTCGTATAACTCCTGGTCGATTACAGCCGTAGCAGCGCAGAGTATTGCCCACTGGTGGTGGTGTTTGGGTGGCTGGAGTTGCAGCGGCTGGTGCAACTTGTTCTTCAGTTTTCTTTCTCTTTCGGCAATTGTTGATGGTATGCCCGAAATTACGACAGAAATCGCATCTAACTCTGGATTTGTTAATAACCGTCGTCATTGTTTTCGGTACTGTGTTTTCTCTTTCGTCCAGATTTTCTTCTATTCGGCGAGCAGCTTTTAGTAAGTCATCATATGTCTTACCTCGAAGTTGGGCGCCACTTTGTAACAGGGTTGCAAAGTAAACAGCCGTTATCACTAACTTGAGTTTATTTACTATTTACATACAAACAATGCACAAACACTATTTACAAAAAGATTGTCTATACGGGGAGGGAGACCACTAGACCAATTCAAGTACCTAGGTGCGCCCTAGTTGACCGCGCTACTCTTGAATCTTCTAGCCAGGAGACCAGTGGACCAATCCAGGTGCCGAGGTGCTCCCAGAGAGAGGTGTCGAAACAAACTCTGCTCTCACGGCCTACAGCACGGCCTTTTTAAGCTATGTCCGCTAAAATTCCCGTCGGAAAATTCTTGATTCTACTATAATTTCCACTATCTACTAGACAACAATTATGACCACCAGATCGACAAGGCAATCCGTCAGATTTAGTAGAAAATCTACTAATTTGGCAACACTGCCTACAGCACGGTCTTTTTAAGCTGTGTCCGCGCGGGTGGGAGAAGCGGCTGAGAGTAGGGGTAGCGCTGGGGTGCATGGCGAATCACTAAGGAGCGACACTAGCGTACGCGTGTAGGGGTAGTGCGGAGCGCTAGAGAACTAATTTATGTTACAATATATAGAATTATTTAAAAATGTGTTATTATATCTAGTACATATATTTCACGGTAAAAATAATAAGCAAAGAGCCGATAACAGTACGTGTATAAATACGAAAAAAATAACTCAGTTTAAATAGAATAACATAAAATTTACATCGATATTTTATCATAATTGTGAAGTCAACATTTTTTATACATTAAAATCTATTAACAGATTTCAGTGCTTATACGGAAGTATTTAATTTAGGATTAATAATTTCAGGCATTAAAAAGTTATAGTAAAAAAAAAAAAATTATTTTTCATCATTTCGTTCCAAAATTTATCATTTCTGTTCATAGTATCTACAAGAATGCCATGTGGAGTCCAAAAAACAAAATAACAATTTTTTTTTTGTAATATGTAACTGCCCTTGCACTTGATAGTAATAAACATGACTATCTTTCAAATATTTTTTTTTATTTTTCAAAGACGCAAAAGTAACCAATTTTAAACGAATTGCTTCTTCGGGTGTTACTTTTGCAGCAGAAGCGGGACATTTTACTTCAATGATGGAATCGTTGTCTACTAGACCGTCAGGACTTGCAACTAAATAATAATCATGTTTGTCAACAAAAAAGTCCGCATTCCATAACTTTTTTGTTGAATTTTTTTTTCAAAATCTTTAATTGCAATTGGCTCGTGGTCTATCCCAAATTGGGTATATTTATTTCCAGAAAATTGGGAATATGAAATATTTTTTACAGTGTTTGTTTCTGTTGGTAGATTCTCGCATCTTACAAATTCTCTCAAAATTAGAAACTGTTAATCTTTTTAATCGCTCAGTATGCCATATACTGCTAGATCTTTGCTGACTTGTTTCTCTTTGCAATTCATCAATTTCCTCGGGTTTTTTTTTTGCAAATTACGTAAAATTTAATCGCTCAGTATGCCATATACTGCTAGATCTTTGCTGACTTGTTTCTCTTTGCAATTCATCAATTTCCTCGTTTTTTTTTTTGCAAATTACGTAAAAATGTTTCTTTTCTTGCATTATATGTTTCTTCATCCAAATTTTCCACTTGTAAAGCATCCGAACCGTATCTTAATCTGTCCTCTGAAAATATGGTTTTCGCATAGGTTTTTTGAACAAACGACGCCTAGTATATGCTAAAACATATTTAACTTTTTGCATGTATTTTTTTGTATGCTGACCAGGGCTTTCATTTGTAATTTTTTAATGTAATATTCCTTGCATATCTCCTTTTTGGTTGTAAGAAATAGCAGCAGCATTGCATCGCATTGAATAATTTCCTCTTTTACTGAAACATACTCTTTTTCCACCAACAAATTTTGCTAGAATCGAGTTGTATTACTATTAAAGTTGTATATTAAGCTGGACGACTTGTATGCTAGTCTATTCAAAATTATTGAAATATCTTGCAATAAACCGCACTCTTTCATTTGTGGAGTGTTATTTACTTCTAAATCACTTTTTCTTTTGCAAAAATAATTTGCGCAATCTTTATGGTAACCGAAAACATGGTAAGGGATATTATGAATATCATTTTATGTTTTTTGTCAGCTTTACCCATTTTGAGTTTAAAACTAGAGAGGTCCAATTTTTCAACAAAATAAAATCTCTTAATACATATATCATACTCTATTTTTTCTACAAATACTATATTTTGATTTAAAATTTGTATTTCTAATTTTGTGAGATGAGTTCGTCGTCAGCACGCCAAGCAACACGGCTTCGCGCCCGAAATTGACGAACTAAGGTGTCAGCCCAGTGACCTCATGTTTTGCCGTCCTTAAGGCGCATGCAACCTTTGGGAGAAATTTATCCCACTCTCGTTGGTTGTCTGACACGAAGGAGGTTAACATGGTCTTCAACACTCGGTTTACCCGTTCCGTCGGATTTGCTTGCGGATGATAAACTGCCGTAAATTTGGGTTGGACATGTTACGAATTCAGTAGGTTACTATATTCCCTAGACTTAAATTGTACCCCGTTGTCCGATATGAGGACACGCGGCACACCAAACAAAGGGAAGACGTCGTTCTCCAAATGTTTCACTACACTTGATGCCGTAGCTTTCCGCAAGGGATAACACAGAGTGAATTTGCTAAAGCAATCGGTGACAACAAGAATGTATGCAAAACCCGCAGTAGACCTAGGAAGCGGCCCAATCAAGTCGGTACTCAAGATTTCCCATGGCCGGGAAATCCTGAAATGTCCTCCCCATTTGTCCAGCAGGAGCTTTCTGCTCTGGCTTGGACTGTGTGCACACTACACAACGTCGAATATTTTGTAGAACATCGGCCCTCATTCTGGGCCAGAAATACCTTTAGGTAAGGCGATGGTATGTTTTATAGACCCCTAAGTGCCCGCTGGTTGGTGAGTCGTGACACCGCTCGAGCTTATATAGTCGACCACTGTCGACACGAAAATTCGGAAAACCAAGTGGCTTTTCCTCCACTGACATAAACAGGCGAGAATATCATTTATCGTTAACACCAGTCACCTCGATACTGTCGATGGCGGGCACAGAACGAGACAAAGTATCCGGGACTACATGTCCTTTCCTTTTCGATGGATGACCTCGAAATCGAATTGTTGTAGGCGGAATGCCCAACGCGCAAGACGTCCGGAGGGGTTTTGAAGTTTGTTCAACCACACCAGAGAATAATGGTCGGTGATGGCTCTGAAACGGACGCCTTCTAAATATGGCCGCAATTTTTCCGCTCCCCACAAGGCCAACAGCTCTCTGTGGTCGATTAATTCCTCTCTTGACGAGTGAGGGAGAGCGACAGTTAGTAAACCACTCTTTCCCCGTCGGGATATTCCTGACTTAAGACAGCACCGAGTCCGAAATTGGATGCGTCAGTCTGGAGGATGAACTCCTTCGAGAAGTCAGGATAACATAGGATCGGTACAAATATTAGGCTGTTCTTAATGTTCTGCCAAGCCTCCTCGCAATTATGCTCCCAACAGAACTTCGCGTTCTTCCGTAGCAATTGTATTAGCGGGGCAATAACGGTCGAAAATCGGGTACAAAGCGCCTAGAGCATGACGCCATTCCGACAATCCGTCGAACATCCGAAACAGATCGGGGGTACGGATCTCTACGATAGCTCTAACCTTGTCGGGGTCAACCAGTAGGGCATTTTTATTGATGACATAACCCAAGTACCGCAGTTCTTCTCGGCAGAAATTACATTTGTCCCTACTAAGGGTCAAACCAGCCCTAGTCAACCGACGGATGACTTCCCGTAAAATCTCCAGATGTTTCTCGAATGTCTGAGTGACGATGACAATATCGTCAAGATAGACGAAGACGTTGTGTTTAAGGTCGGCACCAATGACTGAATCGATAAACCGTTGCCATGTGGCTGGAGCGGTATGTAACCCAAAGGGCATTCTTTTGAATTCGATAAGGCAACGATTCGGCACCATAAACGCTGTATACTGGCGAGAATTCTCCGTGGCCGGGATCTGCCAATACACTGATTTAATATCCAGAGTGGTCAAGTACTGAAGGTTTGTTTTCTAAGGTAAAACCCATATCCAATAACCTTTGAAAACCCCTATTTCCAACACGGGTCCTTGAGGCTCCCGAGTCCAACAACCCAAAAAAAAGGTTGACCCAATATTGAAATTTCTAAATATGGACGCTCGTCCCCCTGGACGTGCGAAAGTATAAAATCCAACTTAATTTGGTTGACATTGGCCGACATGCAAGATTGACGACGGGATAGGCAACCGTTTATACCGCCTCTTTTCCGTTTCCCAAACGGTACTTAGGACACGAGACTACTGTATGATTGGGCGTGCTACAGCCATAACAAAATTTGCCCTTAGCAATTCGGGGCAATACGTCTGACCAGAATTTAGACCGTAACAACGTAGATTTGCTTTCATTAATTCTTATTTTCCATTTTCTGGTCCAGTTTAGGGTTTCATCAAGTGATTCTTGTAGTAGTGTAGATGCTTCGGTGGGGTTCTCATGTTTCGCAATAATTGCCGTGTAAGCAGCATAAGTTGCTATTGTGACGTTTTGTGTGAGGGTGTGGGGTAGGTCGGTTGTGTAGAGCTGTTAGAGTACTATTCAAGTACGCTACATTGGAGTACTCCAGATCTAATTTTATATAGCTGGGAATTATTTCCTTCGCAGTTTACTTGAAAATGCCGATCTTCTAGGTAGGATTTAATCAGGAAAAAGTACTGATATGGTAGGTTTTTTAAAAAAAAAATATATAGTAAGCCAGTATGCCGGACTGTCAAATACTTGGCTTATGTCGATGAAAACTGCAGCACATATTTTGCGATACTGTATACAGTTTTCTATCTCATCTGTTATCCTGTGTACTTGTTGTATGGTTGAATGATACTCTCTAAATCCGAATTGGTGAGAGGGAATTACATTTTCGTTGTCTATTATGTCTTTGAGCCTTGCCAACAGCAGTTTTTCAAACAGTTTCGATAATTGTGGTAGCAGGGATATCGGTCTGTACGATGAATCTTCGTGGGCTGGTTTCCCAGGTTTTTGGATAAGAATTATTTGTGCGAACTTCCATTGCACTGGAAAGTATAATATTCTTATTATTGCGTTGTATATGTGAGTCAATAACACTATAGCTTTTTTTGGGTAGTTCTTTTAAGATTTTTTCGGTGATCAGGTCATATCTGGGGTATTTTTTGTTATTGAGGTATTTTATCTCGCTTTTCACTGCATTAGGAGAGAAGAATCTAATCGGTGCGGAAAGTTGCGCGGGAGAGGTATTGTTCTAGGTGGTTTACTTCGTCAGGTGATTCATGAGGTACATATACATTAGATAAATGTTTTGCTAGGACTTCTGTTTTTCTCCGCCTTCTCTGGCCCAGGTTCCGTATTCTTTTTTGTTTGGTGAGATATGTGCTGTCGATTTTATCAGTTTTTTGTTGTTTTTTATTAACTGTAAAGCTAATGCCTCTGTGAAATCAAAATGTTTCAAAGCACTATCTTGTTTGAAATATTTATAAGCAAGAAAGACATTTGCCTCTATAATTCCTAACAGACAAGCAAACATACGATGCTTCCAATTTTGTGTACCCCAAGCTTCTTCTAAAGCTAAACCAGATTGGCGAATATGGTTGTGAATATCAATAGCTGGAGCACCATCAAAGTAATCTTCAACTATTTGTGGACTGGGCACTTCTTTTATTAATATTTTTCCTGAGTCATCTAATCTTTTTTTGCAGGATTTCCTGGTAAAGTCGTACCACAGCTACTGATAAAAGTATGACATTTTTTTATCTTGCCAAGCCATGCATTTTTTCGGAGTTAAAAAGATCTTGTAAGAAGAAATATACACTTTTTTGTGTATTTTTTATATTAGTTTTGATTATAATTAGTGTTCCAATAATGGAACAATGGGCATTGTAGGATACATGTATTCTACACATATCCGCTATGACAAACTTTTATTTAAGTGTAAAATATGAAACAAAACTAAATTATAAAATAGATTAATATTTAAAAAACTTGATTTAAGGCTACATGAAATTTTTTAAAACAATTTTCATGTAAATTTACTTTGCATTTTTTTCAAGGACGAAAAAAAGCGATCACCGTAAATTTTGAAAGGTAAATTTGCTGGAAGAGTATCTACCAAATTCATAATAACCGAACCACCGACACCCAAATGTGTTTTAGTTGTTGTTTTGCCTTGATATGGCTCAAATTGAATAAGATATCCCAATGGTTCACACATACACCACATTTTGTATCCATATCTGATTGGCTTGTCCTTTAAAAATTGTTTTGCACCGTGACGCCCAAAATATAGAACCATACTTTCGTCAATTTACAATCTCTCAGGTAATCTTGAGTATTCACGAAACTTGTTATTCAATTTTTGAAAGTAAGGTCTCATTTTACCGAATTTGTCTCCTTGTTGAAGGTTGCCATTGTCAGCGCAATGAATATATTTTTTAATTTTTTCAAAATGATTTCGTTTCATGGCATTTACAACGGATATATTACATGTTTCAGTTCCTATTTCCCACCACATTCGCCATCTAGATACTTCTGAATAACCCGACAATAAAAGAATTGCAACAAAACACCTTATATCATTAGTGGTAATATCAACGCTGTGATCACCTGTCTGTGCTTTATATAACGTCATCTCTGTCAGATATTCAAACATAGTATCATCGAAAAAAAATTCGAAACATGAAACAACATCATCTGGAACTATAGTATTTATATTAGAAGGGAACGTAGAAGTATTTGCCATGAGATCGGTATTATGTTGCCAGTTTCTGACTTTAGGAGTTTTAATTTTTTACGTAGTTCTGATAGAGGTATATTATATTCATCGTCGTTATCACTTGAGTCGCTTTCATTTCCTAAATTCAAGGTTTGCCCTCTATGAGTAATTGTTGCTATCGCCTGTGCTTGAAGTTGCTGACTATTCAGATAATTGACGTTAGCTGCACCCTCATCATCTCCACTGTTTTCTGCACTCTCCTATCATCTGGTGGTGTTATGAAAACGTCCGCCTTCCAAAAATCTTCGTTCTCTAATAATTGAGCTATTTCTTCGGTTGTTAAAGGTCTACAAATAATAATAAAACCTGTACTCTACCGTGTCCATTGTTCCAAAATTGGAACACTATTAATTATATTGTAATAAAAAATATGCAAAAAGAAATACTCATAATTGAATAATCAATATTTGATTACAGAGCTATTGAAAATATTTATAATAAATAATAATTGATTTTAAAAAAATAGTTATTCAAAAACTACTTACTTTTTATGAGACATTATCCTCTGGTTAAAAAGCAAATATTTAAAATTGTATTTAACACGTTTTTACCCTTTTTCTTTAAGTGAATCGAGAACTGTACATTACTTGAAGCACACTGAACACGGAATGATACAAAACTGAACCTACCAAATCCCTTTGGATGTATTAACTTGCAAAAACTTGCATGTTCCAATAATGGAACTATGGGAAAAACGGGTTAAACATGATTTTAACCATCTTGCAAATACTTGCCATGTTCGAAACATTTTATATAAAAAATAAATAAAAAATGACACTTCATGTGGAATCGAACCAGTGATCCTCAGCGCGCTGGTCAAGCACTCTAGCCGCTCGACCACGCCGTACCTGTTATGTATAGACAGCAATCATAAATATTAACAGTCCAAAAATATTTATAAATACAACAAAAATATTTATTTATAACAATAGAAGCGCAATACAATATATTCATTATATTGTATGTATATTTTACTTATTTATAGAATAAATAAAAAAATAAAAAAAATTGATAGTGAGATTTTAGATGCTAACACGCTAGCCATTAGGTTTCGGCGTACACATTATACAAGAATTTTGTGCCATCGTCACACCCCCCTCTCACTTCGGAAAAAAAATGAAAAACCCACTTAATTTATACCCAGACATAAACTGAAAATATCCCAAAACAAACCTTAACTAAATCACTTCGAGTGTTTTTTCAATCCCGCGGTCTCCTAGACGGCTTCCAATGTCCCACTGGTTGAATGGCTGCTCTTATGCTCGCGAACGTCACCTTCCCTGCCCACTCATCTTTATACGTGGCCCGCAGCTTTCGGGGCGAAAGCGGCGGATGTCCACGATAGATGTCGGTGGGCTGGTTGAAGACATCCTCGGCACTGGAACCGGCAGGCACCGGTTGAGAAACTTCCAGTCGTTCTCATTGATAGGCGAGAGCACCTCAACCGGAGCAGCTACGGGTAGTGAAGTAGGTCTTGGTGGGGTGCAGCATTCTCGGGTCGGGTTGCTGGCGGCCTTATCCGGACTCAGACTGAACAGCTCCAAAAAACGCTGACCCAAGCGGCGGGTGTTCTCAACCGACAAGGTGAAGGGCGCGGCGCACTCGGTACCCCCCGAAGAACAGATGGCGGGTCTTCGGGGATGTAATAAAGGGTGATGCCCTCTGGTCGATCGGCGGTCGGCGTAGTGGTCAACGGAGACCAAAGCCCGGGCACTGGAGGGGTTACTGGGAGCGGCGATGCGTGGAGGCACAGCACATCCTCGGGACTGGACCGGTGCTCAGGGGTGTCCGGTAGGGGGCACAGAAGCGGTGGAACGGCCTTCAGCCGCTGCAGTAGTGTGGCTGTAGACAGCCCTGGAGGGTTGGTCGGGGCAACCATTTTTCGGCGGTCGTTGGCCATGTCTGAAAAATATTCGCTTAGTCATGAGCGGGCTTCAGGTCCTTCACATGGACGCGACGAGCTCGGCGGCAGACAGACGCTTGTCTACCGTCCATGACCCGGAGTACCTGGGGGCGAGCTTCGCGGCAAAACCGTTGGCAGCAACGGACAGCGGGTGTTTGCATTTCATGACGCTATCTCCGATTTTGGGGTCCCATTTACGATGCCTTAAGTTGTATTGGTGGGCTTGTCGGGTGGCAGATCGAGGAATGTTCGTCCGCGTTAACTCTTGAGCGTCCCGCAGTCGGTCGAGACGCTCCAAATGTTCTGAAGAGATGCTGCACGTATAGTGGGCCGTGATTGGGTCTCTTTAGGCATCCGGATTTCGCGGTCGAAATTCAAATATGCCGGTGAGTAGCCAGTGGAATCATGACGGCAGGTATTAATGGCGTAAGTTAATTTGGGCAGATATTCGTCCCTCATTTTCTGGGCCCCGTCGCAATAAATCGCCAGCATGGGCTTCAATACCCGATTGACACGCTCTACGGGATTAGTCTGCGGCGTGTACGAGGGTGTTAAATGATGCCGGATCCCTAGTGCCTCCAGTTGTCCTAGAAATTTGTGGTTATTAAATTCGGTGCCGTTGTTTGTTATTACGGTTTTCGGACATCCATATCGACACACGATCAACTCACGAAAGCCTGCACAATGTTTTCTTTTAATTTGATTGTTTCCTGAATACCTCTGTGATTCGTTTTGCCTTCATGATAATTTTTAATTGTTTCTGTTCTATCATCCCACGAAGATATCGTGCAGCTAGTAATGGAACAGCAGCATCGCCTTTTATTTTTGATAAAATTGTGGATAAGAGGTATTCATTTTGAAAGTCATTTGGATCGTTTTTGTTAAAAAAACAATTAATAACTTTCACAGATTTATGCGAATCTTGTTAATAATTTTGGCTCACCATGAAAATCTGGTATCATCGTTAAATATTCTTTTTGAATTCTAGGGGTTGGCTGAACCGCCGATTTATTTGGGGTAGCCATTTTGTCGTTTATTGATAAATTATTTATTTCAAAGATTAAATTATCTACGTGGTAGATTGGTGAATTACAGGAAGTAACTGAATATATGTCCGATTCTGTATCTGAACTATTACTACTGATATCACTGAATGACATAGGCACTTACATGATTATCAGGTCCATGGCTTGTCTCTGGAGAGCTCCTTGGATGGGTGTCGACTTCTGCAGTTCTGTGTTCAGCAGGACCACAAGAGATCTCTGGTCCACGATGTTCCCTCGTGATGGGTTCTCGACGACGTCTTTCGTGAGGTTCTAGGTTCCCTGTTAATCGTTGAAACGAAACACTATTTTTGTGAATTTTGGATTCGTCAAAGTGTCTGAGAATCCTACCAAGACTGCGCCAGTTAAATAAACGTTAATTACGTTTATTAAAAAAATATATTTATTTAAATTTACAACGAAAGATTATAGTTCAAAATGATACAAATATTATAAGATTTCGGGACACTTCAGTCTCTACTGTAACTAACTGTCTTTATTCTAAGTTGAACATTTTATATTGCAAAAGTGCTTATTCCAAGACTGTGAAAACTGGAGATGTGTAGGTCAGCAGTTCTCATGGGAATGGATGATCTAACTTACATATATCCAAATACATTTGAATATCGCAACTGTAACATTAGCTGTTTTATTTGAATCTATTTGCGTACTATAAAGATTGCTTTCGTCAACAATTTTTTGGAAAAGATAATCATCAAAAAGAATATTTGAAAACCGAATATGGTGTTGATAACTCCAGTATTTCTGATGGCAAAGTATTGTTACCTCGTTGTGTTTGTTAGTCATCTAAAACTAAATTCTTTTTTTCCAAACAATATTTCTGCGCTTTTATTTTTCATTGTCGGCCATTGTTGAAGTTGCAGGAGATAACACGTCAGTTTCATTTTCAATTACAGTGTCGTCCTCGAACTGCGCTGGTAGTGATTGTATATCTATTTACAAAATTTCATCTTTGTTTTCTATTTCAATTTCTTCTTAATTCTCTTTTTCTGAATGGTCAAAATTATCTTTGCTCTCAGATAAGTGCAATGATATCTTCTAACTTTTTATATGTCAGATTTCTTTTACGATCCATAGTTCGCAAAAGTATAAAAATATAATAGATTATTCTCTATGTATTACCGGAAATTTTAATATTTATTGATTTTATAATAAAATGAGCATCATATGATGATAAATTGAGAAATACTACAGGTATAGTATGAGAAGGTTTATAATTTAAATTACAACTTTTATGAGCAGTTCTCCTAAATTTCCCAGTTAAATGACAATGATCTCTTACTTTTATATCATTTAACTGATTTTTTTACAACATACATGACATATTAAAGCACTTGTAAAATGTAACTCCTCAGTAGGTCATTGTCATTACTTTTATATTTTTTATTATATTATCAATTTTATGTGCAATATTTTTAAGGTCTTTCACAAACCAATCTATACAATTTTTTCCTCTATCCATATTAAATATGGAATATGATTTATTGTATGAGCACTTTAAATAATATGCTAATACTAAATGGTATATGCTTTTGCATGTACATAGTGCTTTTACCATGTGATTCATTTACTTCCCCCAAAATTGATTCTATATCCGCATATATAACAAAAGGAACTTTTTCTATATACTGAAAATTTTAAAATTTCATTATTTTATGCTCATCATTAGGAATTTCAATTCTACATTCATTTATGGTTTTACAGTGCAATACATGTTTTTCTAAACTATGTTCCACTGTAAAATGCTTTAAGCGACGATCAGAGTAGAGTGATTTTCTATTTGTTTTCGATATTTGTGAGTAATAGTTGGCATAATTTTTTTATCCACATAAAATGATAATTTGCAGGTAATCGTATTTGTTTATTATCTGTGTAATCAATTTCCATTTTATTATTGTCACTATCTAGTTCCTCCTCTCCTTCATTTTCACCACTTTCCACGTCTATCATTAATAAATGTATTGTTGTTTCAAATGATTTATTTGATAATTTAGAGGAACCATAGTATTTATTTCCCATTTTTTTTCCAATGTATAAACATTTATATTTAATTTATTCATTTCCTCAATTTTTTTAATTTTATGGGGAATGATAGTTTTTCATATTTTAAAACACTTGAAAAATGTGGATATGATGACACTCGGATCAGGATTTTTATCTATGGGGTGCAATGCAGACAAAATGGCTCACAAAAAACAGTACCCATTATTGGCTTTCACATTTATTATAGTTTGTTTACGTTTTACATCAACAGGTAAAGATTTATATACCCCAATTGTTAATGGTGTATAATTATTTATATTTACTTTTAAATGTAATATTTCAAATAAAGACCAACCAGAATCTCGTTCTTGAAATTCTTCTAAATCTTTCATGATTACACCCATTACATTTTCTGTATACCATGTTGGTAGTATTATCAATTATTTTATTTTTCGTATTAAATGTTTTTATTTCATTTACCCTGAACTAAGTAAAATGAAATTTCCACTGAATATTACATTTACTTTTAAAATTGATAATTTAAGAGCTTTTTTAATTTTGTTTTTAAATATTGTAATTGCACGTTGCAAAAAATATTTTAGGATTTTTTATGTTAGACTTGTTTATAATTATACCTGTTTTAATACGACTATTAAACACTGATTACATCTTGCCAAAGCAACTTGTAACTAGTCCAGCACCACTTTTTCTTTTAATTGTTTTTAACTTGTCTCGAAAAACTTTATTAAAGTGGTAAATTCACCTCCAGTTTATGAACATTTTCTTGTGTTGTACTAGTACCACACTTTTTATGTTTTCTTAAAAACCGTTGTAATAATATTATTTTATTTATATGTTGACGCCATGTTTCATCCTCACCCACAGTTTTAATGATTTTAATTGCATTTTTAATATTATTTACTGCTTGATCGCTAAGTAGACTTAGTGAATTTACTCATTTTAAAAATTAATTGTTTATAGTATAATAACCAATTTATGAATAACTTTTCATAACATTTTAATAATACAATTTTGAAGAAATTGTTTACAATTACATTACATTGTTTAAAATATCGTCTGTTACTTCTTTTATTTGAAATTTCAGTTTAATTCTGGAGAGTGCATCTGCCTTAATGGTTAGTTGTGCCTCTTTTATTCTGAATATCATAATTAAATTCGTCAAGTTTAATTTTCCATCTATTAATTTTGTGTTCGGAACTTTCAATGAAAATGTTTATGATCAGTTCTGATGAGGAATTTAAACATATGATCTGAAATATTTTGTAGCCTATACAATGGCTAAGAATTCTTGCTCAATAGTAGAATAATTTATTTCATTATCGTTTAAAGTTCTAGAGGCATAAGCGATCGGTATATCTTTTCCGTCAATATCTTGTGATAGTACGACTCCAATCGCGTAATTACTTGCATCAGTTGTAAGGATAAATTGTTTTTCGCGATCTGGATACTGCAATATAAGGTCACTTGTCAATATTTATTTACATAATTGAAACATTCTACATAATTTTGATCTTCAATGTTAATAGTATTTCCTTTTTTGAGGCAAATTGTTAATGGTTTTGTAATTTTAGCAAAATCAGGAATAAAACGGCGATAATATCCGAGGAGGCCAAGATATCCTTTAATTTATGTAATAATTTTTGGAATAGGATATTCTGTAATAGCACGACTTTTATCTGGATTAGGTTTAACACCATTTTCTGAATCAATGTGCCTAGATAAGCAAGTTCTTTTCTGTAAAATTTGGATTTATCAATTTGGATTTTTAAATTAGCTTCGCGTAGCTTTTCAAATATTTTTGTTATGATCTGTTGTTCAATAATAATAACTTGTGTGGACTGTATATAAGTTTGTATGTAAAGGCATTGGCAAGGTATTTTCGATATTTTGAAAATAACATTAATAAATATACTATAAAATCAGAAGTTCATTAGTTTTTATTTAATGTCGATGTGCGATTATTTGTTCCAATGTTACAGCTATTTAAAATAGCCGTAGACAGCAACAGTGACGTCATCTACTCCGAGCGCGCATTCCCGGAGTGGGCTGCTACACTGTACTGTGCGTTTATCGACGTGTTTGCAGTTCATTTAGTTCCAAACGTGCTTTTTTGTGTTGAGTGATATTAAAATGACTAATTGTTGTGTTTTTGCACACATAATAAAACAAAAAATAAAAACTTGTCTTTCCACAAAATACCAGACAAAAATAAGAAACGCGATATGTATCGTGCGTGGATACATAAAATTAATCGGAAAAACTTTATACCTACTAAAAGATCTGTAGTATGCAGTGCACATTTTTTAGAAACAGACTTTGATTCGACATATTTAAAAAAGAAACAATTAATGCCACATTATAAGTTGCTACCTATTTTAAAAGAAAGTGCGATCCCATTAGTAAATTTAGTTGGTGCAAAAGAAAATAAAAATATTGTAAAACCGCGTCGTAAATCTAAATACCAGTTAATAAAGGAGAAAAAGGAGTTTATTACTACAGTGAATACAACTATAGAATTTGAGGATGTACCGCTAATAAATGAAGTGAATGATTTCGAAATACAGTGTGAGATGGGGAGTGAAATATACGCAAACATTAAAACTGAAGTTCATGAAAATAATGTTGTAACAAATAATGAAGTTGATGCAGGTGTACAGTGTGAACTAGGGAATCAAATATACCGAACAATAATAATAAATGACAGTGATACCGAATTGTCCGAGTATGAAAATAGTTCATCTGACGACCAAGGAAGTACTGATGCTGAAATTTTAGAATCCTCTATTCAGCCAGGGTCAAGCAATAATAAATTTACTCATTCAGAGCATTACATTATATCATATAATTTATTAATACTTTTGTTTGAAAGATGCCAAATTTGTGGCAGCTTGAACATAATGACAGATTATTCGCATAAAGGAATAGCATTAGTAGTTTCTACAATATGCGAAAATTATCATAAAAATATTTGGCGATCTCAGAATGTAGTTAATAAGCAAAATATCGGGAATGTCAAATTATCTGCAGCAATTTATATTTCTGGCATAAGTTTTACAACATTTGAAACATTCGCAAATACAATTGGTCTGAAATTTTTGTCTCATACAGCATACTATGATATAATAAAAAACTATGTTAGTCCAGTAATAAAACACATTTATTATGAAAACCGAAATTTGATTTATGATCAATTAAAGACAAGTAAAGCAGATATTTTAATTTGCGGAGATGCACAATTCGATTCTCCTGGATATTGTGCGAAATATACATCATATTCAATTATGGATTTACGATCCGATAGAATAATAGATTTTGAAATTGTTCAAAAAGGTCAAGAGTCGGGAGATTTAGAGACAAATGCGTGTCAAAACTTATTAGAACGCTTAGAAAAAGAAAATTAAACTATTTTTATCGGACAGACATATTGGAATTCGATCGCTTATAAAATCTAAGTTTCCTCATATTGACCATCAATTTGATGTCTGGCATATGGGGAAAAGTTTAGCAAAAAAATTGAAAAATATTGAAAGTAAATCTGCAATTATAGGAGCATGGAAATCAAGTATTATAAATCATCTTTGGTGGTCATCACAAACATGTGCTGGAAATAAAGATTTATTAGAGGAAAAATTTAAATCAATTTTAAATCATGTATGTAATAACCATAGTTGAAAAAATGATGCAACATATTCTTTATTTCACAGCTGTGAACATGATGATCTTCGAAGAAAAAATAAAAAAACGGCTTGGATTTCAAAAAACGCCCAGGATTACTACAAATTAAAAGATACTATTTGTAGCAAGATATTTATACGAGATATTAGACACAAATCAGTATTGTCATACTGGAAATTTAGAATCTTACCATAATGTTAGATTAAAATATGTACCAAAAAGAATACATTATTCAAATGAGGGAATGAAGGTTAGGAGTATGTTGGCTATTCTAGATCATAACCATAATATACAATATAGAAATGAATCAAATAATAAACATTCCCAAAGATTTTCAAAATCTTTAAAAAAATGGAACAAATAATTCATGGAGAATTGATTTATTACAAAAAATAGAATTAGTGATAAATCAACAATTACATTTAACTATTTGTGATGAAGATTACACAGAGATACCTGAAAATATTGCCACAGTTCCACGTCCAGCTTTGGAGGCAACAATAAATAAACATCTCAAGATTTACACAAAATAAAACATAGACAAACTGAGCTACATACATACACAAAATAAAGCATTAACAAACTGGGATACATATTTCTGGTACAATTATTACGGAAATAAACATGTAAAATAATTAATCAAAATAAATATTTTCATTAACAGCTTGAAACCCCTGATAAATATTTCTTGTGTCCGGATATTTATCTCTAATTTTTTTATCACACAAGCAGGAATAACCCGTCGTTCTTTCTTGCCCAATGGTATCCAAGCATTTATCCAGTATACAAATTGGGTATAAGTTACATGTCTCCAGACGATATTGTTTTCAATTTCCAACATTTTTCTTCTGGTAACATCTGCTTTGACAAGCATGTGATATTTAGCTGTTTTTAAAGAATGTATTTCCAAAACTATATTTTCAAAAAAATCGTTATTTATAATAAAGGGTCTTTCAATATGAGTGATAGTTTTTCAAATAGAGATTTCTCGGTTTCTAATACATATTTTTTTTTTTCTAGGTGTTACTATATTTAGTATAGTGTGCAGTTTTATGATGCAGCGTTTGAGTCCTCTCGATCGGTTGGAAGTAAAAAAAAATATTACCAAAGTGGTAGCTCAGTTGTGGGTACTCAACGTTT
Organism: Harpalus rufipes; assembly: GCA_951394225.1. Classification (NCBI taxonomy): domain Eukaryota; kingdom Metazoa; phylum Arthropoda; class Insecta; order Coleoptera; family Carabidae; genus Harpalus; species Harpalus rufipes. The sequence continues at coordinate 31,913,576 of OX596285.1, forward strand.
ATTCATTCGAGAATTGGGTCGCCGTCATCGGTACTCTGCGCAGGTTATACGCCGCACTGTCGAAAAGTTTGAACGTGAGTTAACTTTACAAGACAATAAGCCACCAAAAAGACAACGAAACGTGCGAAGTGATGAGAACATTGCAGCTGCAGCGGCCAGTATTGTCGATGAGCCAAATTTGTCGATTTCACGACGATCTCAACAACTGGGACTATCTCAGACGTCAACTTGGAGATAATGCGTAAGGATCTGGGGTTGCATCCTTATAAAGTCGTATTGACTCAAGAACTAAAGGCAAATGATCACAGATTGCGTCGAGAATTTGCTGACTGGGCCCTTGAGCACTTGGAACACGATCCTGATTTTGTCAAAAAAATCATCTTCTCAGACGAGGCACATTTTTGGTTGAATGGCTTTGTTAATAAGCAAAATTGCCGTTATTGGTGCGAGGACAACCCAGAAGTGTTACATGAATTTCCGTTGCATTCCAAAAAACTCACTGTCTGGTGCGGTTTATGGTATGGCGGCGTCATCGAACCTTATTTCTTTCGAAATGAGAATGGAACAGCCGTAACCGTGAATGGTGATCGCTATAGGACCATGTTACTCGAATTTCTATGGCCAGAACTTGTGAACATCAATATTGAAGAGATGTGGTTCCAAAAAGATGGCGCTACGTGTCATACAGCTGATGCAACTCTCGCTTTGCTGAGGGAAAGGTTTGGCGATTGGATCATCTCACGACGAGGATTTGTGAATTGGCCGCCAAGGTCATGTGATTTGACACCCCTGGTTTATTTTCTTTGGGGCTATGTGAAAGCACAAGTCTATGCCAAAAAGCCACAGTCTTTGGATCACTTAGAAGAGAATATTCGTCAAGTTATTGGCGAAATACAGCCGGAATTATTGCACAAAGTAATCAGAAATTGGAGCGGTCGGGTGCATCAGTGTCAACGAGCCCGTGATGGACATTTGAACAATATCTTATTCCAAACATAACTGCATTGTCCAAGCTTCAAAATAAAGCAAGAACTAAGTTGATCTGTCAAACCTTTGTTGTTTTATTCAAAATTTAAATCCTATAATTCTTAATGAAAGACCCTTTACAATTAATATTGCCACGTAACTCACTAATAGCCTGTGACTCTGTACAACAGTAACATTCTGTACTTGTCATAATTTCTCAACAATTGCACTTACACCATGTCATTTCACTATCTAATTCATGATTTTCCGTATTGGGTTTAAAATATTCCTCATTGTTTTTTTCTTCATTCAGCCCTGGTTCATGTAAATATGCAGATATAGTTGCCATAATAAATTTAAAAATTAAAATATCTTTGAAAATGCACGCTTCACCCTGGCAAGACTGAAGACAGTTCAGCATACACGGTACGCTGCAGCGCGACAGCGGAGTAGATGACGTCTTCACCGACACTTTAACAAGCTATATCTCTGAAATTGAGGCACGGAGAAAAATTTGGTTTTGACTATGTTTGCCTGCTTATAATTTAGTATTGATTTATAAAAAGTCAATTTTTACCTTGCCAATGCCTTTAATGACAAATAATATGATATGCAACACAATGCTAGCAGCTCGCACACACGTACTACAACCAGTGCGTCTCACAATTATTACTCTCACACTCCTACATCGACGCTGACTGACTCACTACTGCATCCTTTCACTAGAGGCATTAGTGCAACTCAGGGTTGCCAATGCTTTTACTACAAAATGTCCTAAACAATTTTCTTTATGTTTTCTAAATGTTCTTGTAATGAAGATCCAAGTATAATGATATCATCTAAATAGACTAAACAAATTTTGCCAGTATATTCTTTTAATTAGTGATGGGCATAACCGAATAATTCTGATAACCGGTTATCTGTATTCGAATGATATTGTTAACCGAATAATTATTTGAATGATCATTCGAATAAATTCAGGCTGCGCAGTGAGCATGACGCATGACCACGAGCACCACCCCACCATTCGCATTGTAACTTGTAACTCGAGCAGCAAGTGCTGTTTCATTCTATTCAATAATTCAGTTGATTGCTTCACTTGAATGTTGAGCTCTCTTTACTTTTCAATATTTTATTAATTATAAATAATAATTAATATAATGTTTCACTCAATAAGTTGTTATTTGAGTTGTTGCGAAATAAATTTATAATATTTCTGTCACCTCTTTACTAATTACAAAAGGAGCGATACGATACTTCGCTGTAAGTGAATAATGTGAATTAAAAAATCCACCACTCGCCAAAGACGCCAAGTCAGTATCAGCTATTAGATCTCAGAATCTCGGTGATCTCTGTTGTCTGATCTACTATTCAAGTGACGGTTACGAAAAGATCAAGATTAACGTTAACACATTTATTTACAACTTACTTATCAGAAAACAGAACCCTTACTAAGCATCAAGTTATTTTTAATTCGAATACTTGAAAATAAAAACCGAATTATACCGGTTATTTTAATAACCGGATAACCGGTTATTTTTCATTCGAATTCGCCCATCACTATTTTTAATACTAAATTCATTAATCTTTGGAATGTGCTTGGGGTGTTTTTGAGACCAAATGGCATTCTTTTAAATACGAAATGTCCTAATTCTGTGCTAAAGGCTGTTTTTGGGATATCTTTTGGATCTAATTCTATCTGATGGCATCCTGAAGACAAATCGGAGTAGTAAAATAGCAACATTTTCGTAACTTATCAAGAATTTCTGTTATGTTTGGAATCGGGAATTTATCATCAACGGTTTTTAATTTAATTTTTTGTAATCAATTACCATACGATACCTGAAGCGTCTAGCTTCTTTGGTACAACTCATATAGGTGATGACCGTGGCGAATAACTTTCCTGAATTATGTTTTCATCTAAAAGTTTTTTTTTGTTTGTCTGCTAATTTCCTCCTTATAAACTTCGGGGTAAGTAGGTATACTGCGTTGGTACTAGACCAAGCTTCCGGTTCCATCGAGCTCGATGGCATGTGCCATCGAGTTCTTGCAGCGACCCAGATTTTTCAGCAGCCTCTGGTTGTTGTTATCAGTTCTTGTACACACCCCTTAACGGTTAACCCTAATGTATAATGTACAAGGCCGAATTTTTGAATGGGGGTTGAGGGGTTTTGAATCCGGAATTGGAATCCGGATCTGCGTTGGAATCCTCCAATTTTTAGTTTACCTTTATGACTAATTTTAATATGATTGTAAACAGTTTGCAATAAATGTTTTTCTACTTTTTTAGATTTTACATTAATAGGTTTCATATCTATTGTTCTGTTTTTTTTTATTATTATAATTATTAACTAATTTTGGTAATATTTTTTAACAAGTTGTGTAATCCCTGATAGTTAAATTGACGCCGCATCTTTGTTTTAAGTGATCTGTTAAATCTTTCACAAACGGAAACTTTTAAATTACTGAATATGGAATAATGATTTATAGAAAAAAATTCCATTAAATTTTAAATTTTGTACTGTAAAATTCTTTTGTAAATTTTTCGGTACACGGTGGTTATGAGTTAAAAAAAATTCATAGCTAAGACAACAGTATCTGCAGATTTTGATTTTATAGGTTCAACTCAAGTATATTTTGAGAAAACATCTATAATTGCTAATAAATATTTATAATTTTTATTTTCCTTAGCGCAAGGAATCATTTCCACGAGATCACATTGCCACAAATCATCAATGCCTTTTACTATAACCCGTCTGCGTTGAAAATTTCGACGGGCAAGTTTAAGTAATTTGCAATTTGAATTTTACTCATTGTCTTTTAAAGGTAAACTAAATTACTTTACATAGTTTATTTATTTATATATTAAATTTGTTGTGGGAAAAGAAAATAGATTTATATTAATTTGTATTAGTATATTTAACTAATGCATTTGTATTACATTGCAATTTATTATGATCTATTTCATTTTTTTCTTTTAAACACACATACTCAATGTTATTTTCTTTATTTTTTCGGATAATTAAGTATTGGTTTGGAAATAGTGATTTAACTTCGGTGTCTTCTAGTGTATTGAAATGTTTAGGAAGAAATATTATAAATTCTCCCATATCAAGCAATATAGATTGTCCAAATTTGGTAGTTATATATTTTGCATTTTGTATTAAGTATGGTGTGTCTGTTTCCAAATCTTTAGTTTTTATTATTTTGTTTTGTTTACATTGACCAAGTTCATTTAGTTTATCCATTTTCTAAAAAAGTAATTTGTCTAGAAAAAATACGTATAAAATATGAAAATGAACTTACTTTTATGTAGCACGTAGGACAGTACAAGGATACAGTTGTATATAAATATTTAAAAGTAAAATGAGCCTTATTTATACTAAATTTTTATCTTGTTAACAACCACATGTTCTAAAAAAGTATAATATTGTGGTTAATTAGAAAAAAAATACCCTAACCACAGTAAACAACTGTATCATATCAAGTTTCCTGCACGTGTTATATTAATGGGGTATTTCGTTATACAGATGGATTAATTTATTTCTTTAAAAATGGAAATTATTACGCATTTAATGCGTTCACAAATAAATTAATTACAGCAGGTTATCTTTATTTGATTTAGAATGCTCTAATATAAATATATTTAAACAATTAAGAAACTTGTTTTATAAAATAAGTACTTTTTACAATTTTTAATGTATTATTATAATTATACAACAAAGTTTTTTTGTTAAAAAATAATAATTTTTTTAATCTTAACCAAAAACCACATCCGCAAACAAAATAATCTCATGCGTATGGTGTATAAGGCTAAGAAATTTCAAAGTGCAAACAAGTAATCAACAGAGGTGGTAGCAGCAATAACATAAACAGTAAGTGGAAATTATATTTTCGGTAGACGAAAATATGTTTTTAAAAACTTTATTTAAAATATACAAGAATTATACAATACTACTCGAACTTAGCTTGTTGCAACAGGAAAGTCTTAATTCGCCTGTGTGTTTCATTTAAAAAGGATTTTGAGCCTTGGGCTCTCTTGTTCCTGTCTCATATTCTGCTTCATGGGTTTTGTTTTTGTTTTAGCTGTTGAGTTGGCAGCTTGTAGTACATATGTTTGTTTCTAGACTGTTTAGTACATTTTTCGGTCTCTTATACTTGTTTTGAATATTTTCGTCAAATTCAACAGCTTCGTGAATGCATGGGTTTTTGTGTATCTCCATTTTGTTGTAGAGTTTTGTTGCGTTTTTTAGGACAAGTTCGTCGACCGTTTCGACTCTTAGGTCGCGGTGGATCACATCGTTTCTTGTATATCTGTGTGCACCAACAATGCAGCGCAGGATTTTATTCTGCATTGTTTGCAGTTTTTTTCTTTGATTATTTGATGCGGTGCACCAGGCTTCAGCAGCATATAATAGTTGCGGACGGATAATAGTTTTGTAGAGCCGTACCTTGTTGTGGAGGCTCATTTCGCTTCTCTTGCCTAATAATGGGATTAGGCGTACGAAAGTAAATTTAGATTTGTTTACCGCGTCTTTGATATGTGCGTGGTAGTTCAATCGTCTGTCCATAGTGATACCTAGGTATACGGCCTTGTCGCGCCAGGGTATTGGCCTATCGAACATCCAAATTTGATCGGTTGGGGATAGCAGCCTCCTGGTGAACAGCACGGCGGAGCTCTTCTCTGGGTTGACTTCGAGGCGCCACTTGGTGCACCAGTGGTGCGATTTTCGCGATGGCATGCTGCAGCCTTCTCGTTATCAGCTTCACGTTTGTGCTGCGGTGAATGACGGCGGTGTCGTCTGCGTACTGTGCAATTTGGGTCCCGTTTTCCGGTCTTGGCAAGTCATTGGAGTAAATGTTGAACAACAGGGGCGATAGTAAAGACCCCTGTGCGACGCCTGCAGTTGTTTCATATTCGCCGGATAGTTCGCCTTCATAGCGTACTCGAAATCTTCTTCCTTTTAAATAGGATGCTGTGAGTTTGACTAGGGCAAGTGGGTAGCCACAATCCAACATTTTCGTAAGCAGGCCCTGGTGCCATACTTTGTCGAATGCCTTGGCCATATCCAGGTATACTACTCCAGTCGCCATGTTCTTGTTCATGCCGTCAGTGATGAAGTCAGCCACTCTGACAAGCTGATGAGTTGTTGAGTGGCCAGCACGGAATCCAAATTGTTCATTGGGGACCACTTTTTGTCATCTGCAACTGTTTGGAGCTGGTTCAGCAGCACACGTTCTGCAACTTTAGCTAGCAGGTTGAGTAAACTAATCGGACGGTAGTTTTGTGGGAACATCAAGTCCTTGCCGGGTTTCGGTAAAGCAACTACCGTGGCTTTTTTCCAAGATTCCGGAAAGTGCTGGAGCCGTAGCATGGCATTTATGATGTTTGTTAAGCATACCACTGCTTTCTTTGGTAAAGCTCTGAGTGCGGCTCCTGGGATGTTATCGGGTCCGGCAGCTTTCCTGAGTTTCGTGTTGTTTAGGATATCTTGTATTTCGGTTGGTGTGGTAAATTTGATGCCGTTGGTTGACTGCTTGGACAGCTCGCGTCGGACTCGTTTGTGTGTATTTGCAATGAAATCTAGATCAACATGTTCATAACTTGGAGAGCATTGTGTCTCCAGATTTAGAGCTATTGCTTCGGCTTTGTTTTTGGCAGAGTATGCTAGACCGTTCAAGCCGTGAATGGCTCTGGCAGGTACTCGTTGTGTGCGCAGGCTTTTTGAGATTTTCCACAGACGAGAGTCCTCATTGTCGGCTGCTTCCAAAGCTGCTTTCCACTTTTCATTTTTGTGTGTTCTGATTTTATCCCTAAGGGTGGTGGTGAGTCTATTGTACTCCGTCTTGTCTGCTGGGTGTAGAGTTTGTTGCCAAGTGTGCCTGGCCTGGCGTCTTTGCTGAATTAGTTGCAGTACTGTCTGCGGAAGAGTTGGTGTGTTGTAGTTCCGGGTATGTTTTGGTGCGGATACTTCTGACATGGCAGTTTGAATTTTTGCTGTGAGCATGTGTACAGCTGCTTCTAGATCTTCTATAGTTTTGATGTTTGGAATTTGACCGAAGTTTTCATTCAGTGTTTCTGAAAACATTTCCCAGTTAATGACGGTTTTCAACTCTGAAGGTTGTATGGTGTCGTCTCTGGATTTCACATCTATGATATTCGGGTTGTGCCGGGATGATAGATCATTTAATGTGTGGATTTCCACTTGTAGTTGAAGATTTTTTATGACAGCAATGTCCAGAACATCAGGTCTTTGACCGGCTATACCGCTGTAGTGCGTCGGTTCTTCTGGAGCAATCACTTGTACTTGATGTTGTACAGCAAAGTTGTACAGTGTGCGTCCGTGGCGATTTTGTACTCTGCTATTCCACGCTCGGTGCTTGGCATTCAGGTCGCCTGCCAAGATAATTGGCGTGTTGTCTTCCTATTGAGCACACTTCCAGATGGTTGAGAGCCGGAGTGTCTAGTACAACATGGTCTAGAGTACGCTTTACTAGGACTGCGGTGCCTCCTCCCCTAGTTCCACGATCTTTTCTGTACATGTTGAAGTTTCGAAATGTGGGAGACTTTATGTGTTCATTCAGGAATGTTTCACATAGTAGAACAACGTCCGCTCGGTGTGTGAAGATAAACTCTTCTAGTTCTTCTGCTCTGCTAGTAACTGACTCGTAGTTCCATGCGACAATCCTCAGATTTTTTGCTGTACGGGTTTTAATTACCATTTTGGGTCGTTTTGGTGAGTGATGGTAATAGTTGGATCACCAGTTTCAGTACCGCTACTGCGGGATTGGAGTTGTGGAGTCCGTTGATGACATCCAACAAGGTTTCGCATATTGAGTCGATATTTATAGAGTTTTCAGGTAAGTTACCAGGTGTATTCGTGCTGATTTGCTTCAGTTTTGCTGGACCGGATGCCGTCACTTGGCTGTATGTGGCAGGTGCCGGTGACGGAGCTGCGGCTGTGGGTTGCGATGTGACAGTCGCGGCGGTTGCTACTGCTGGTTGCGTAGCAGTGATGATCCTTGCTTGAGCGATGTTCGTGTTGGTGTTTGGTTTTTTTCCTTGGGGCTTGGTGTTCGTATTGGATTTTCGTTCAATTACGGCTTGGTATTTGGGACATCCCCTATAATTGGCGGTGTGTTCTCCGCCGCAGTTTGCGCAAGTGGCTTTATGTTCGTTCTTGTCTTTTTTGGGGCACAATCTCGATTCGTGATTATCCCCGCAGATCACGCAACGCCATGCCAGGTGACAGTAGCTTGAAGAGTGTCCATACTGCTGGCATCTGTGGCATTGATTTGGCGTTGTAGCTTTTTTCTTCGTTTCTACTTTTATTTTAAGGTACATTAGTTCCGTGATTTCATAAATTTTTTTGCCTTCTGTCGATTTTTCCACGTGGACGGCGACAAGATTTTTGTGGATACCAATTCTGTAGACTTTAAGAACTGGAATATTAATCAATTTTAGCTCCTCGAATATCTCCTCGTTGGTGATGGAGGATTCTAAACCACGAATAACAACTTGTAATGGTTGTTCTTCTTTTAGTGGGTAAGTGTAGAATTCTAATTGGGATTTTACACATAAAGCTTGCAGCTTCCGATAGTCTTCGCTTGTTTCTGTTTGAATTCGTACAGCTTTGGGCGTGCTGCTTGTTGATTTTACGTTTATTTTTGCTGTTCTAATCGCATGGGCTGTTTGTTTCCATGATGGAATATTTACCAGAAATATGGCCGGCGGGGATTTTGATTTCTGGATGGCTGGCTCGGTGGGAGTAGCGTCCATTTCTTCAGTGAGGATGTCAAATTTGTTCTTTGTAGTGATCGAAATATTTTCATTTTCGGTTTTCAACTTTTTTGTTTTCCTTTTCGGCGATGTGAAGCCATCGGGCGTGGCCTCTCTAGGGTCGGTTCTGATTGGTTGAGCATCATCGCTTAGTGGTGCAGCGGTTTCCATGGCAATGGTAGTGGGGGTGTCTGGTACGCTCACCTGTGGCATTGTCGCTGGCGTGGGGTTCAATGACTCGTGGTCGGCGATGTGAATTACGGCCCTTGGACGCTTCGTACGTGCTTCCAGGATTTTGATTTTCCTAGCCTGTAGCTCGATGAGGTGTTTTTCATCTCTGATGCCCGTGGCCAGGCTTTGGCGCTCAAGGGCGCTGATGGCGGCGTTGATATTCTCTAACTCCGACATGCTGGGTTTGAGGAACGAAAGCGCGGCAGGCTCCACGAAAGAATTACGCGCACACCTATCTAGATGGTGCAAAGGGCGAAGCCGACGATGCACATCGACACCTAGTCAGTGAGGCGCAAGAACTTTCGGAGGAAAAGGCGTCGCGAGTTGAGCTAGGGCTCTACACTACACAACACTTCCGTTTTAATGACACAAATCACGGCACATAAAGTGTACGTTTCACTGTTGGTGCATGTTGCACTCACTAATTGGGTGTGACACTAACACTAAACACTAGAGAGCTGACGCTATCACATGTTTAAGGCTTTATATAAAGATAATCAGGTTAAACGTGCCTTTTGGTGAGAAACATGTTGTTCACCCAAAGTTATTAGGTCTGCAAAAATAGGATGATGAAATAGTTTCTATTGTTGTGAAATAAGGGCGAGGCCACTACAAAATTCCTCCCTCCTCAAGAATGGAAGTTACATTGTTGGAACTTTTATGATATACCTTTAATTCTACATCTTCTGCTTTCTTAAATTTTCTTTTAAGACAATCTTTATATTTACAAATTAATAATATAAGTACGATTATAATAATTATTACATAAACTAGAATATAATGATGGTTATGTGAATTAACATTATTATATGGGGATTCTAATTGGATACTGCTCTCTAGTTTATGTTTAATTGATGAAATATTTTTTATTTCTTCTTTAATGTGTGAAATTTGGGTTTTTGTAGTATTTAAATGAATTTCTATTAGATCTGCAAAATTATTTTTTATTTCAATCTGATTATTAGTTTTACAATTATTAGTATAATATATGCCTTTTAATTCTTTTATTTTTAGTTTTTTAATGGAATTTTATGATATTCACAGAATTGTAAATCTTTGTAACATATAACATTTTCTAGGCATTTTTCATATTCGTTACTTTGAGAGAGGCAGTATTATTCTCTATTACTAATTTTAATACACTTGTCTACAGTCTTAATTTTACAATTGTTTTTTGTATAAAGACCAGTTGGAATATTTATAGTTTCATATGTGTCGTGTATATGTGTGGGTATTGGAGAGGCTTGTAGGAGTTCTTCCTTAAGGACCACTGATGGGATTTCAATGAGGATGATTAAATTATCCTTTTTTATATAGCAATAAGTTTTTAGTAGGTTGCTATTTTGAATATTGTTAGCGAGGATTGTTTTTACGAAAGTATTTTCTATTTTATTGATTTCTTGTAATAGTCCTTTATGATTTATTATTCCAAAGTATAAAATGTTCAATTGGCAGAAAGTTATTGTTTTTTCTAATAATATTAATGAAAAATATAGTTCTTGGCCCGTTTGAATTAGTTCGTTTATTAAATTTTGAGTTTTTATGGTATCCATGTCAAAATTGAGTCTACTATTGTTAATATTTTATTTTGTTCTAATGATAGAATGTCTATATGGATTTTTTCAAAAGGTTTATCTGCCGTGGGTGTTTTGATGGTTGGGATTTGAATGGGGTTTCCTTCATATTTTGTAATGAGGCAGGTTTCACATCTGTTTATAAAATTTTGGATATCTTTTTGCATGTTAGGCCAATAATATGTTTGTTTTAGTTTATTATATGTTTCTGTTATACCTCTATGGTTTGTTTTTCCTTCGTGGTAGTTTCTGATAGTAATTTGTTGTTCCTCTTCGTTTTCGACATCTGTGTTCATTGTTTTACATGATACTAATTTGTAACTGTTTGAGTCAAAATAGGTTTGTAAAACAGAATTGAAATTTGGTTTAAAATGGTCTGGTATAAGGCAGTAATATGTTATGCCGGGTCGAAGATATTTTTTTATAAAATTTAAAATAGTTTTGTTGCTTTAAATTTTATTCAGATAGAGATATAAGCGTTGTATTTTATTATTGAAAGGTTTGCTAATTTTAACATCATTCTTATTTTTTGTTTCTTTAACGACTATTTGATTAATGCAAGTATTTATTGGAGTATCTAAATATGTAAAGCCGTTTATAGGATTTTCGTCGTCGGAGTGTGCTGTGTTAGTGTCACTGTCGCTACCTGTTTCTACGATAACTGAATCTGTGTCTGAGTTTAGATTGAGTTCCACATTTTTGGGGCTCTCATATATATAGATTTTTATATTAGAATTTTGTAAAATTTCTTTTATTAAACATTCTATTTTATTTCAGTTTTGTTTATCTAATCCTGAACATATTTTTGGCATGTCTTCGTTTTGTATACAATAGTCTAATAATTTTTCTAGACATATTTTTATGTCTCTAAATATTGGTTTATCAAAATGATTTTCTTTCGTGATTAAGTGACATATAAGTTTGGGATCTTTTTGTATCATTATTTTATTGTCTATATTATAAAAGTTTTCGCAGGGATATTTTTCTTTAACTTGTCGTGCAAAGCCTTTACTCATATTTATGTCTTTTGAGACACAGTGAACGAGTGTGTTATTTGATTTGAAAATGTTTGAATTTTTATATTCGACTTTGAATTCGGGTTTGATGCGGGACAATGCGTCTGCTACGAAATTTTGACATCCTTTTTTATATTCTACAGTATAATTATATTCTTCTAATTTCAAACGCCAACGTATTAATTTTGAGTTTGGTTCTTTTAAAGAATTTAGCCAAACTAGTGGTCTATGATCAGTTATAATTTTAAATTCATGTCCTAATAAATATGGACGGAATTGCTTTGTAGCCCAGATTATTGCTAAGAGTTCTTTTTCTATTGTGGAGTAATTTATTTCGTGATTATTTAAAGTTCTAGAAATGTATGCGATAGGAAGATCTTTATTATTGTTTTCACTTTTTTGTGATAATACGGCTCCGATGATATAGTTGCTCGCGTCAGTAGTTAATATTAATGATTTTGAAAAATATGGATATTATAAAATCGGATTATTAGATAAAAGTGTTTTGCATTTTTCGAAACATTTTTTTGTATTCTGTATTATTTATATCAATTTTTTGTCCTTTCTTTAAACATGAAGTTAGTGGTTTTGTGATTTTTGAAAAATTGTCTATGAAGCGTCTGTAATATCTTAGTAAACCAAGAAAAGATTTAATTTCTTTAACTGTTTTGGGTATGGGAATTTTTTTAATAGCTTGGATTTTATCAGGATTTGGTTTTATTCCTTCTGTTGTAATTATGTGACCTAGGTGTGCAACTTCTTTTCGTAGAAATTCGCTTTTATCAAGCTGTATTTTCAAATTTGCTTCCTGTAATTTTTGAAAAACTTTTTCAATATTGCTTAAATGTTCCTTAAGGGATGTGCCTAATATAATTATATCATCTAAGTAAACGAAGCATATTTTATTTATTGTCTTTAAGAACAAAGTTAATTAATCTTTGAAAGGTTGATGAAGCGTTTTTTAGACCAAAGGGCATCCTTTTGAATTCGTAATGTCCCGAATTTGTTGAGAAGGCTGTTTTCGGAATATCAGTTGGGTCTACTTCAATTTGTTGAAAACCAGATGTTGTCAATTGTTGTGAAGTAATTAGATTTGCCTAGTTTGTCCAAAATGTCTATAATGTCAGGTATAGGAAATTTATCATCTATTGTTTTTTTTTTCGTTTAGTTTTCGATAGTCTATGACCATTCTATATTTTTTCTTACCGGAGGCATCCATTTTTTTTTGGTACGATCCAAATTGGTGCTGACCAAGGGGAATAAGAATTTTGAATAATATCGTCTTTTATCATTTTCTCTACTTGTTCTTGTACTTCTTGTTTATAAATTTCAGGATATTTATATTGCTTTGCGTGTATTGGTATGTTATCGGTTGTTTTTATTTGGTGTTTAATCCCATTAGTAAATGATAGTTTCTCATTTTCCTGTATTATTAAAGATTTATATTTATTTATTACCTTATATAATCCTTGTCTTTCTTCAGAATTTAAATGTTCATCGCGAATTTTTTGATTTTTTATTTCGATTCTTGTGGGTCGTTGTTTAAATCTAAAAAAGTAGTTTCGTCATTTGATTCGCTTTCATGTTCAACTTCTTCAGTATTTATGTTTTCTGTTTGTAATTTTTCTAAGTCTTGGTTAAATAATTGCTCTTGTCTCGGAGTATAATTTCTTTTAGGGAGTTGTGAATATGAAATACTCATGTTGTGGGTCTTTTTTGTGCTTGAGTTACGTAAGTTAGCGCTTGGTGCAAATGATTGTTGATTCTGAGGATTTTATGGGAATTTATGCATAGGAGACTAATGCTTATATGAGTTGAAATTAATTTGATTTCTGGGTGGAGGTGGTTTTTGGAAAGTTGAGGTGTTTTGATTATGTATATATTGTAAATCGTTTGTAATAAGATCTAATATTTCTGTTAATTTTTGTGGGTTTCTGGCTGATAATTGTGAACGACACGGGTCTTTACAATTGTTAATGAAACATTGTGTAAAATACCTCATAGCATTATCCACTAATGTTTTACTAACATTACCTTCATATTTACATTCAATTTTAGCTTTATAGATTAAAAATAGTTCATTAAATTTTGAAAAGTATTCCAAGATACTTTCTTTAGTATGTTTGTATTGTGATATTTCATACATTATGGTATATTCTGATCGTGTGTCAGAGTAGTTTTGCATTAAATGGTCTATTAGCTCTTTCCATGTATTAATTGCTGTAAGGCTTAGGCTTTGTGCAGCTTTGCCTTTTATTTTACTTTTTAATGTGAAAATTACGAGTTTTCTCGTGATTTCAGACGGATTTTCTGTCTTACTAATACTGTTATGTCATCGACTGTATTTATGAAGTTCGGCAATGATTTGACGTCGTCGTCAAAGTATGGGACTAGTTCTAGTAGTCTTATTATTTCATTATTTATATTAGTGAAAATATTTGTTGCTACGGCCGCTACAGGTGGGGTAGCCATGTTAATGTTGAGGTTGTTAAGATCTCTTAATAATTCTTCCAGAGTAAAGATTTAAAAGTACTTAGAGTAGGAGTACAAATTCTTTAATCATGGATAGTTGTTTGCTGTCGTTGTTTCCACTCGATGTTCCCTCGACGTGGGTATGGCAGTTGGTTGGGGACTCGGCTCGATGTGCGCTCGATGCTCGAAGTCGGGTGTGGTTTTACTTCTACGGTTCTCGTTCGGAAGCTGGAGGACTCCTTGATGCTGGTGCTGATGTGTGTACGAAGTAGCTGGATCGTTGTCGGACAGAGGTTTCGTTGATTGACTTCAAGATTGACTTATCGACTCGTAGGTTATTTGGATAGCACTTTTAACGATGGAAATCGACGTGTTTTGAACACTAACGAATTGAACCTTTATGGTTTTCGGCTCAAAAGACTCTAACTATCCTACGAAGACTGCGCCAATTATATTTTCGGTAGACGAAAATATGTTTTTAAAAACTTTATTTAAAATATACAAGAATTATACAATACTACTCGAACTTAGCTAGTTGCAACAGGAATGTCTTAATTCTAACATTACATCTCTTTTATTTAAAGATTATTAGGTTAAACGTGCCTTTTGGTGAGAAACATGTTGTTCACCCAACGTTATTAGGTCTGCAAAAATAGGATGATGAAATAGTTTCTATTGTTGTGAAATAAGGGCAAGGCCACTACATAATTTAGATAATTTGCAAAAATATAAACAGATTATCTACCCAACCTGTAAGCAATATAAAACTAAAATAGAAATAAAAAATATTTTGTACTTATAATTATAATAAGTTTATTAATTTTAAAAATATGGTACATGTTGAATATTTGTTATTGTTAGTATTGGATGATATTCAAAAAAATTATCTTTTTTTAATAATAAATACATGTTGGCTTATAACAATATATTAAGCCTGGTAATTGTTTTGTTACACGAAGAAAATCCCATATATACTTGCTTTGACATCCTGGACATTTGGATGGTAATCCAGAACAATGTGGAGTAGTACAGTAATTACAAGCACGCATCTGTAATAAATAATATGTGTATGGTATGCTTTAAATAAATAAATTATTATTACCTTCTTTATATGTGTTTATTATATAAATAACAAATTATAAGTGATAATAAACAAGCGTATGTTACAGCATTTATAATAATTATACTAGTTTAAACTTGTTACTTACTTATTTTTATAATACATAATTCGAACACTATTTGTTAAAGGTTTATATGCAACTTGCAAATCTCTCTCCTGCCCTTCGCCAGACACGTTCACGTCCATCAGGAGATTTGAGGCTAACTTTCGTTTCATCTGAGAATAAAACCTTCTTCTAATCATTAATAGTCCAATGTTCATGATTTCGGGCAAAACGCCATTTTTGAATTTTGTGCTCTCTGGTGAGTAATGGTTTTTTTGCCGGTCTTCTGCTACTTAATCGAGCTTCATTTAAACGTCTTCTAACTGTTCGAGACGATATTACAAGTTTGCGAATAGCGGAAAGCTAATTTTTTTAGCATATTACTAGTGATTCTCCTGATTCGTACAGCAGACTGCCTAAGAAAACGCTCATCCCTTGGATTGGTACATCGTTTTCGTCCTTGCCCTGGCATTCTAAAGTAAGATCCTGTATCGTTAAATCGTCTTACCATCCAACTTATGCTCGAATGATTTCTTCCTATGGCATTAGCAACATCACGCATTGAGTATCCCTCATCCAGCAAAGTTGATGCTCTTACTGCCTTCTTCACCGATCATTTTTTTGGGCGATTCATTTTTCAACTTTAAAACACTTGTATCTGATACAGCCGATAACAAAAAAAAACTTTGTGGCTAACGATAATTTGTCTTAACAAGCAATATTCGAACAAATTTTAAATCAATTTTTGGTAAAAGTGGCTTTAATTAACAATTTTATTTTAAAAACAAAACATTTCTTGGTAATATCTGCTTGAAATGTCAGAGGACATCCAAATTCTACTTGCAAGATAACGAATAAATAATAGTTATCGTTATATCGGCATTTAAAAAAGTGGTGCGTTAATTTTGTCCAGGAGTTTATGAACTTATTTTTAAAAAAGTTCCAAATCGCCGTTTATACACAGATGAAGACAGTAATAATTACAAAGAAATTTTAAATATAACAAACGCAGCGCGTCGTGATAATAGTCCAACAGGACAGCTTAAAGGAAGTCAATCATACAAATATAAGTATATTATAAGTGTGCTATTAACACCTAAAAGACATTTATAACAAGAAGCATATCATCATAGTATGTTATGTATTATATAGAATCATAGTATGTTCATGTTAATATATGTTTTGTAATATTAAAAGTTGACATTTTGAAATATAAACTGATTTCTATATAGTTTTAGTTTTCTTGATAATATTAGGCCAGAATCCACGTAATATAACACAACATCACGTTGGGCGCCAATTTATAACATGATGTTGTGTTATATTACGTGGATTCTGGCCTGATATTATCAAGAAAACTAAAACTACATAGAAATCAGTTTATATTTCAAAATGTCAACTTTTAATATTACAAAACGTATATTAATATGAACATACTATGATTCTATATAATACATAACATACTATGATGATATGCTTCTTGTTATACATTCATCTTTTTCTCTTAGTCCACTTTCGGCAACACAAGCTGCAAAATTATTACGTAAAAAAACTGGTAAAGGGTTAGAATTGTTTAAAAATTATAATAATAAACCTGTTGAATATGAATTTTGGGATAATCCAAATGAATTAGTTGAAAAATTAAAAAAGTTTATAGCATTTAAAAACGCTGGTAATAATAATCTTGATAACGAAATTATTTATACAATAGGATATTCTCGCATATTTTTTTATTTTCTTAAAGAACAGGTATTTCTAAGAGTACCTGTGAAAACCCGAGTTAAAAATTTCTTTTAATAAGCGAGATATTAATTTTTAAAATTTAATTTTGGTGGGTCACGTGATACGTGACGTACTAGTTGTATGTACCAGCGGTGTACAATCAGTGGTTCATGAGTTTTCGAAATGGTATTCAGTAGGTATTGCAAAAGGTAGGAAATCAAATATATTTAATTGTAATCTTACATATTATTACTAAAAAAAAGTAAAGATAATTATAAGAAAACCATTTTAAGTAAATGATTACATTTATTTTCTTGTACTATAAAAACATTTTGACATTCTCAAACTATATTGGTGGCCACTAGGTGGCGCTTGTATCGTAAAAGTTAACTCAGAAATTTTGAATTTGTTTGAATTAGTTCGAGTTTATTTCTTATGTTTGTTGCTTTGTTTGTTCTGTTCGTGGAGTTCTATTGTTATTATTTCTTACTGAAATACTCCTGTGCTGCTTAATTCTTTGGTGGTAAGTACACATTCAAATCATTTATCAAATTCTGATAAAATTGTATTGCACTTTATTAATGGTTAGATTTTTCTAAATAATTTTGTCACAGTAATTCTTATATTATATTATAAATACTACAACTCATACCTTTATTGATCTTTCACAATCGCGAATAACACCAAAAAAATACAGACCATCCCTACAGCTGTACTACGAATACTCCCGAACGAACCGAAGTAGACCCGAGCATGTACTTACCTACGATGCGGCGTGTTATCATATTCGAGCATGTAGTAGGGATATCAACTGGTCTCCCATTAGTAGTATAACTAGTTCATCATCAAAATTTTAATGCTTTATACTTTTTGCAACAATCAATTTATAACATGTTTTTTTTTTGCTTTTTCTCTCTCGTTTACCAATCAACTTTAGTATTTTAAATAACTTTTTAATATTTGTAATCATGAGAGAATACCCTATTGATGAATTAAAAGAGGCTAACATTATTACATAATAATTAGTAGTAAAATATCTATTGACAAGTTTGGACGTCATAGCTCACAATTATACAAAAAACAAAAATATTATAATAGTAGCGATAGCGAAAATAGTAGTGATAATAAAAAATATTTAGAAGAAGAAATAAATGCTATTGCTATTAAATTAGAAAAACAAATAAATATTGTTGCCAAGTTAGAAGATAAAATACAAAATATTAATAATAAATTTAGTGAACATATAATTAGTAGTGATAAAAATATGAACAAAGTCGAAATAGTAATAAATAAAATAAAAAACGATTTAAACAATACAAAAAACGATTTAAACAATACAAAAAACGATTTAAATATTATATTTAAAGAATTAAAAATTTATGATAAAACTAAGTACATAGGTAATAAAAAATGTCGAAAATAAACAAGATATAATTAATGAACTTCATAAATTAAGGAGGATATCTTTGTGGAGCTCGTCGAGTTCGTGTTGATCGGCGAGGCTGAAATCTTTCTTGTAGAGGTTGTTCATGTCGCTCAGGAATAGGAACAGAGGATCTACGTTGCTCTGGAACAGGGGAAGGTATAGGGGAATTTGGCGATGTAACTGCCGGTGCAGCTTGGTGCTCGCCATAGAAATGCACTCTACGAGATAGGTCAGCTACAGCTTTTTCTTGAGGAGGTGACTGATCTGGTTCAGGTGGTTGACGACTTCTGATTTGATCTACATAACGTTTAAATCGTCGGCCATTATAGTCAATCTCATAGTGCAAATCACCAAGACGTGTAACGATGTAACCTGGAATCCATATATCCATACGGGGGTTGCCAGATAAGAAATATATCGTTTGATTTGGTCGGAATTCGCGAAATGATGATGTAAAAGATAAAAGGTTGCTCTTCTGTGATTTTTGTACGAACATCATCTGGTCTAACTAGATCGAGCCGTGTTTTTATGTTACATCCCAAAAACAATGTAGATGGTGACTGTCCCGTTGTGCAGTGAGGTGCTTTTCTATATTGGAGTAAAAAATCATTGAGATTGGTCAGCAGAGAATCTCGATTTGTATTCATTGCTTTGAAGTGAAGAGAAGAAGAGCATGTATGAATTCGATTATGAGTGTGGCCGAGGCGAAAGAAGTCTGCTTAGATAGGAATGTGTGGCGAAGGATGATTGTTTCCTAACTATTATTGTGATCCGGATGCGGTATTTCGCTACCGAAAATCGGTCACTTTAATATGTTAAGAGTAAGGATTTGTTGTATGATTGATGTTGTTCTTATTGTTATCGGGTTTGTGCGAACCCACTAAGTGGGACACGCGTGATTATGTATGTATGTATGTATGTATGTATGTATGTATGTATGTATGCTTTGATAGAATCTTTGACTGTCTGAACGTAGCGTTCGGCTTGGCCATTCGTCGACGGATGATATGGAGCAGTGCGTTTATGGTATTTCACTCCACTGTTACGTAGGAATTCTTTGAACTCTGTTGAAGTAAACTGAGTCCCATTGTCAGATACAATAGTGACTGGAACGCCATAAGTTGCAAACAAGTTGTCGAGAATTGCTATCGTTGTTAATGACGTTGTCGAAGTTGTAGGTTTAACTTCTAACCATTTACTGTAAGCATCGACAACAATAAAAAACATCATACCTGCTATTGGTCCGGAATAATCAATATGTATACGCTACCAGGGGCCTTTAGGGTATTCCCAATGGTGGTCTCTGAATTTGGGGGGAACATGTGCATGTTTTGCACATTCAGGACAAGTTTTAGA
Source organism: Harpalus rufipes (assembly GCA_951394225.1). Classification (NCBI taxonomy): domain Eukaryota; kingdom Metazoa; phylum Arthropoda; class Insecta; order Coleoptera; family Carabidae; genus Harpalus; species Harpalus rufipes. The sequence goes on from OX596285.1 coordinate 31,933,282, forward strand.
TACCTTCTCGATCTCGGCATCTATTCCTGGCCAGAAGACAAATGAACGAGCCATACCCTTCATTTTCACGATGCCAACGTGTGCTGCATGAAGATCCTGTAGAATTGCTTTGCGGAGGGTAGGAGGAATGACTACACGATGCTCAAAAAGTAGACAACCAGATGATAACATGTGTTTACTTTCAGGAGCTTTATATTTATGACGAGTAAGGCCTTGACCATTTTCTAGGAGCTGTACGATTCTACCGAGCTGTTGATTTTTGCGGGTTTCTCGTGCTATATCCTTTGCACGAACTGGTAATTGACTGATTTGACAAAGGGCGAATTGATCGAAGTCATCTAATTCTTCCTCTCTGACGTTGTTTATTGAAGCTGAGTCTTCGGTTCTTGGTAAAGATAAACGAGAACAATAATCAGCATTGGCGTTAAATTTTGTTGGTTTGTATATAACTTCGAAGTTAAAATGTGTGAGATTGTCAGCATAGTTTGCCATTCTGCTAATGCAAAGAACAGGTAATGACTTTTCTGGGTGTAAAATTTGTGAAAGAGGTTTGTGGTCCGTAATGAGAATAAAATGTCTGGCGTACAAATAATAGAAGAACTTTTGTACGGCCCAAACAATTGCCAGCGCTTCTTTGTCCATTTGTGGATAACGTTGTTCTGTATCAGTCATGGTGCGGCTGGCATAGGCGATTGGTCGTTCATTACCGCTGGGTAATCGATGGGAAAGTACGGCACCTAATCCTGTTTTGCTGGCATCAGCTGCAAGTAGGAGTGGTAATGACGGGTTGTACGGCATTAGGACCTGTGGAGAAATTATAATGTTTTTGATATCTTGGTAGGCTTCTTCGACTTCTCGTGTCCACTTGAATGGTTCAGTTTTCAAAACTTCTCTAAGAGGTCTGCTTCTTGTCGATAAATCAGGGATAAAGGAGCTGTAATAAACTGCTTTTTCAAGAAACAGTTGCAATTCCTCTGGCGTAGATGGTTTGGGGGCATCTCGAATTGCTTCTATATGTCTATCAGATTTATGAAGACCTTGGGCATCTACACGATGCTCAAAAAGTAGACAACCAGCTGATAACGTGTACTTACTTTCAGGAGCTTTATATTTATGACGAGTAAGGTCTTGACTATTTTCTAGGAGCTGTACGATTCTACCGAACTGTTGATTGTTGCGGGTTTCTCGTGCTATCCTTGCACGAACTGGTAATATATAAAAAATATTTGTTTTAAGTGATCTGTTAAATCTATCACAAACGGAAACTTTTAAATTACTGAATATGGAATAATGATTTATAGAAAAAAATTCCATTAAATTTTAAATTTTGTATTGTAAATTTCTTTTCCATTATCAGTTTGTAATTTTTTTGGTATACGGTGGTTATGAGTTAAAAAAAATTCATAGCTAAGACAACAGTATCTGCAGATTTTGATTTTATAGGTTCAACCCAAGCATATTTTGAGAAAACATCTATAATTGCTAATAAATATTTATAATTTTTATTTTCCTTAGCGTGAGGAATCATTTCCACGAGATCACATTGCCACAAATCATCAATGCCTTTTAATATAACCCGTCTTCGTTGAAAATTTCGACGGGCAAGTTTATGTAATTCGTTTACAATTTGAATTTTACTCATTGTCTTTTAAAGATAAACTAAATTACTTTACATAGTTTATTTATTTATATATTAAATTTGTTGTGGGAAAAGAAAATAGATTTATATTAATTTGTATTAGTATAGTTAACTAATGCATTTGTATTACATTGCAATTTATTATGATTTATTTCATTTTTTCTTTTAAACACATACTCAATATAATTTTCTTTATTTTTTTCGGATAATTAAGTATTGGTTTCGAAATAGTGATTTAACTTCGGTGTCTTCTAGTGTATTAAACGTTTAGAAAGAATTGTTATAAATTCTCCCATATCAAGCAGTATGGATTGACCAAATTTGGTGGTTATATATTTTGCATTTTGTATTAAGTATGTCGGAGATGATATCAGGACGGAGAGCCGAAAACACTCAATTTACAATGTTTTCACAATGATTATTTATTTACATGTAAACACACAATTAGATCCAATAAAATACAATATTATTATAATTTGTACACTGGGCAATCTCGATCCAGCACGATTTCAGTCAACACTTTTACTCTCAAGTTCTTAACTCGACAACAACTCAATCACAAGTGAATCACTTACTCATGAAGTTTATATTAGTTTTTGATAAGACTAAGAGCAATGCTACAAGTATTCCGTGTCGCGAGATGACTTCATCGCCTGGCCTTTTACCAAAACATCATGCGTGTTTTACGTGTACAGTTATCTCATTATGTTTAGAGCCAGCGAACTCCAATATGAATGAATTCAGGGTGAATATTCTATTCCATCCCCGACACGGCCATTCTGACAGGTTGCTCGCCCCAGAGCGATTTCATGCTACAAAGCAAATAGTAAATAAAACAAATTACTCAAAAGAACATCACAAAAGTGAAGCAGCACTGGCTACTTCAGCCACTCTCTGACTGAAAATATCTGTAAGATCCACAGGATCTTCCAGAGCCACACATCAATTCACTGCCATGTTCACATGATCATGACCAAGACACACGATACCCACTATCTCGAGCCACTAACTCCTAAATGAGGCAGTACCCAAGCCTGGTATCACACTCCTGTATAACAATCCAGTATCGCACAGTTGGCATCACCACCCTATTCCGTTTTCTACGGACCTCGGCATGGGATCGGATCTCACCTCCAGTGGATCTCGCCCGGTACAACTGGCCCTTCTAGTCAACTCAGGCTCTTCCCTATTGACTCAGCACCCTGGCGACCACATCGCTCATCCCAAAATAAAGTCTCAAAATCTGGTGAAAGTATCACCCCCAATAGGAGAACGCATCTCCATCACATCGGTCGTAACCGATCTCAACTAGGCTCTCATTAGCCTCTCGACATGGTCCTTCGGTCCTTCACAACTCAACAATCACAACAAAACATTTTTCATGCATGGTTCTCACTAGAACCCTCATCACACTTAGTAATAACAGGAAGATATTCCTCCGTACTCTCAGGCAACAATCTTAAATGCTCGTGAGCATACTTTAAGATTCATCCACCCCCGAGTCGGACTCAATAAGTACCGATTGCCTTCCAAAACTTTCACAACTTTGTCCTTTAAACTTTTGATCAAGCTTAGTTTGATTCCTCTCCTCATTTTTGATGAGAACTAAATCATCTTTGAAAGGTCTAACAATAGCCTTTCCTTTATCAAACTTAGCCTTATCAATCTCTGCACTTTGACTCATGGCGGCAAGAGCTTGTTCTCTCAAAAAATCTAAATCAAACCAATCCTCGTTATCATTAGCAATCAACCCAAATGATCTAGCTACTTTTCCAATCAATAACTCGAGAGCACTACATTTAGTAACTCTATTTCTGGTAGAATTAATAGCCAATTGTATTTCTAGTAGACAATCTTGCCAAGATTTGTTTTTGTCTAACTCAACAGCCGTAAACAACGATATCAAAACAGACATTACCCTTTTAACTTGCCCATTAGCTCTACAACTACCTGTAGCTATAAAATGCAGATCAACGTGCTGTTTCTTGCAATATTCCTTAAATTCTTTATTATCAATGCATCTACCTTGATCACAAATCACTCTAGTTGGTAGGCCAAATAATGATATATTCTTTTTCAAGGCTTGTATTCCAGCATTTGCATCAATTCTGGTTGTGTGTGTCAAAATTACATACTTCGTAAAAGCATCAACTGAAACGAAAACATATTCTTTTCTATCATGCTTCCCGCTCAACTTGCCTGTTACATCCATGTGTATGGTATGCCATGGTATACCAATCTTAGGTATAGGGTTTAATTCTGTTTGTACTTTGCCGGTAGGTACCTTTGCTAATTTACAAGTCATACAATTCTCAACAAACTTTCTCACATGTTTAGCCATATGTTTAAACTAGTAAAAATCATAAATTTTGTCAAGTGTCTTTTCCCAACCTAAATGCATCACAGATTCATGCACATTATTAATAATAGACCAAATTAATGCTTTTGGAACTACTGCCAATCGTTTAGTACGGCCATTTCTCTGTATCTTTCTCAATAATAACCCGGTTTTCAATTCATACGTTTGTAAAATTGTATCGGGTGTATTTTGTTCATCTTTTAATTTTTTTACAATTTCACAAAGATCAGGATCTTGTTTTTGCTCAGCTAACAACCAATCATCAGTAATTTCAGCAAGATAAATCTTTTTCTGGTCAATTTTCTGCTTGTTCTTTTCTACTTCCGGCTTAATATGATTTCTCGAGAAGGAATCAACATGACTCAATCAATTACCAGGTAAAATATTCAATATCAAAATCAAACATTTGCAAATAAAGCTACCTACGATGAACTCTTGGTGTCAATTCTAATTTATTTCGTGAAAATTTCAAAGAATTTTGACCAAAAATTTACGGCCAAACAAATAATGCCTAAAATATTTACAAGCATTTACTACAGCCAAAGTTTCCAATTCGTATGAATGGTGTCTAGATTCAGTATCAGTCGTTTTGCGACTGAAATACTCGACTGGATGTAATTTCCCATCTACATTGTGCATCAAAATAGCACCATAACCTTCCAAGCTGGCATCTGTATGCAATTCAATAGGCCATTCAGGATTGAAAATCATGAGAACAGGTGTACTAGTTAATTTATCAAGCAACTCGTAACGAATAATTTCATCTTGAGGTGTCCAATTGATTTTACCTTTTAAACTCATAAATCTATACAAAGGTCTGGCCAACTTTGCAAAATTTGCAATAAACTTTCTAAAATAAGAACTCATTCCCAAAAAATGTCTCACTTGTGTTGCTGTTTCAGGTGGCGATAATTCAGTTAATGTTTTCAATTTTCTCGGATTAGGTCTTATTTCACCAGCACACACACTTCTTATCCCAAATATTCAACTTTTGTTTTCAAAAATGAACTCTTTTTAATATTCAGTGAAAATCCAGAACTTATCAAAGCATGCAAAACATCATTTAGCTTATCAAAACCTTCAGAAACTGTTTTTGAATAAATCATTACATCATCCATGTAAACAATAGCATGAGTATTAACTAAATTCCCTAGAGCTTTAACAATTGCTCTTTGGTATACAGAAGGTGCATTCTTTAAACCAAAAGGCATGGATAAATATTCATACTGGCCTTCAGAAGTAATAAAGGCAGTCTTTTCAATTAAATGCCATATCTATAATTGTAAAATATTTAGAATTTTTCAATTGTGCTATCAATTCGAAAATAATAGGCAACGGATACCTATCAGCAACTGTATTCGTATTCAACTCTCTATGATCAACGCACATTCGGAAACCACCATCTTTCTTGTTTACTAAAACAATAGGACTTGCCCAGGGTGAGTTACTTGGTCTTATAATTTTGGCATCTAATAACTCTTGAATTTTGATTCTAACAATTTCTTTTTCAGAATCACTCATTCTATAAGGTCGTCTCTGGACAGTTTTCGTTTCATCTTTTAATCTAATTTGCAAAATACCAGTAGTAACTCGTGTAGTTGGTCTATTTTTAATAAAGGAATCTTTAAATTTTTCAAGCAAAAGCAACAAATGTGCCTTAAAATACCAGTAGTAACTCGTGTAGTTGGGCTATCTTTAATAAAAGAATCTTTAAATTTTTCAAGTAAAAGCAACAAATGTGCCTTTTCATGTTCATCTAAATCAGTTTTGATTTCATTAGTCCAATCAATAGGACTTGCTTCAATCAAAGTGTAAACAATTTTGCTTTTCTTCAACACAACACTACCATCAGTCATGGTTACACCTAAACCATCAGTCAAAATTTCTCTACCAACAATAATATCATTATTTAAATAGTGATCAGGCAAGATGTGAAACTCAATTTCTAACAGGTAAGAATCAATCTCTACCTTTGTTACAATTTGCATTGTACTATGTACAGTTGAGCTACCAATTCCCATCATTGCTACTGTTTTAGACAATTTTTTACCAGAAAATTTAGGGCTAACAGATTCCTTCATGATAGAACACTCTGCCCCAGAATCAAAAAGATATGGAAAGATCTCACCTGAATGTTTTAGTTTCCCTTTGGGTGAAGCAACTGTATAAAGCTCCACTCGCTTTTTCACAACCGGCTCCTTGGTAACTGCACCCTGACCAGTGCACGCATTGGCATAATGGCCCACGCCATTACAGCGAAAACATCGCGGTGGGTTCCTCTTCTGTTCACCCACAGCACCACTGGTGGACGGCCGCAGTCCCGCTGATGATGTCCCATTCGGCCGCATTTGAAACACCTTCGTTGAGAGTCCAACTTCTGGCGCTTCCCTGATCTTTCTTCATTGAGAGACTCAACTAATTTACGCTTCGTAATAGCTCTCAGTTCTCGCTGCAGTTGGTTTCTTGTCCCAATTTCGGTTCTATATGCAAGCCTTTTCAACCTCGGATCTAGTTCAGATAGATGGGCCAAAGCCAACGCAACGCCAACCTGCTCCATGTTAGATGTTTGCCATTTCGTCGAAAATGATGTCAAGAATTGACTTGCATAACTTGAATAAGGTTCATTGTCCTCTGGTTTACCAGACAACAATTTAATCATTAACGCTGCCCCAGTCTCAATTTCGTCATACCGAGATAAGAGTAGATCTTGGAATTCTTCCCACGTCACACCTTCGTAACTTATTTGTGATAACCATGATGACGCAAACCTTGCATCACCTTGCTCAACAAGATAATCAAGGCACTTCCACTTACGGGCCTCTATTTCATACACAAAGCAGCTGTAGAACACCAGCATTTTGCACATGCACCAAGTTTATCAGGATTAAAAACCGGCAGTGCAACACTATATCCCGTAGATGTCGGTGTGGACATCTTCTTCACCAACTCCTCAAGAACAGAACGCCACGGGTCATTATCACCTGCCATTTTATGTTAGAATCTATTAGTCTTCATACGGATCGAGAATGCCGATGCCGAGAACGTTTGATCTTTATTCCACAATACAACACTGGCTCCGATCCAAACATTTCTTTATCCCACTTTTGATGTCGGAGATGATATCAGGACTTCGGTGTCTTCTAGTGTATTGAAACGTTTAGGAAGAAATGTTATAAATTCTCCCATATCCAGCAGTATGGATTGTCTAAATTTGGTGGTTATATATATTGCATTTTGTATTAAGTATGTCGGAGATGATATCAGGACGGAGAGCCGAAAACACTCAATTTACAATGTTTCCACAATAATTATTTATTTACATGTAAATACACAATTAGATCCAATAAAATACAATATTATTATAATTTGTACACGGGGCAATCTCGATCCAGCACGATTTCAGTCAAAACTTCTACTCTCAAGTTCTTAACTCGACAACAACTCAATCACAAGTGAATCACTTACTCATGAAGTTTATATTAGTTTTTGATAAGATTAAGAACAATGCTACCAGTATTCCGTGTCGCGAGATGACTTCATCGCCTGACCTCGATTCTACCAAAACACCATGCGTGTTTTACGTGTACAGTTATCTCATTATGTTTAGAACGAGCGAATTCCAATATGAATGAATTCAGGGTGAATATTCTATTGCATCCCCGACAAGTATGGTGTGTCTGTTTCCAAATCTTTAGCTTTTATTATTTTGCTTTGTTTACATTGACAAAATTCATTTAGTTTATCCATTTTCTAAAAAAGTAATTTGTTCAGAAAAAATACGTATAAAATATGAAAATGAACTTACTTTTATGTAGCACGTAGGACAAAAATTTATTTTATACTATGTAGCTTATCGATTTCGCTAATAAGTTTTTAGCATCTTCGGAGCCTACAGCTGAAAACATTTATATTCAATAAATAGTATTTTTTGTCAAATATAAAAAATGATTATATAAAATGTTATGTATTAATATAAAAAATAGCAAAATATATGTGTTAATAATATAGTGAGAAAAATGCTGGGGAGTGATACATTTGTTTTAATGTTAAATATAAAGAGGTTATATGTCTTAAAAATTAAATTTATAAGTAGTAGGTTAGGTGAGCATGCCAACCATATAAACTGTAAAGATATGAAAAATATAAAAAATATATAAAAAATACTAACCGTCAGAGAAATTTCAATAAAGCCTTGGCATGTCGGCTGTTTAATATTGAAAAAAAATTGTTGTATATTAGTGATTTTCATATTTATATTGAAAAATTACAAGAGTACGTCTTCTCAAAGCCAGAGAAATGGAATTTGAGAGGAAAAATGGAGTTGGACGGAAGTATGTTGTATAGTAAATTTTTGGTTATTTTTATTGTTAATGTTTGTTACATAAATGGCGAGAGGTTTTTGAAAATGTGTTGTTCAGGAAAAGATATGTTTTCGTTAAGTAGGTTGTGGTGGTTATGTATATGTTTAAGGATTTCATATTTTTCTAAAAGGTATAAATTTTGAATTTTTGTTTCTGAATGAAGAAGGTGAAGGTTGTCTGTTGTTATGTTATGGTTTGAAGTCTGTAGATGTATTCTTATTGCTGAAGGTGGATTATTTTTTATATGTTCTTGAAATCTAGTTTTTATGTTTCGTTTTGTGAGTCCTATATATATGAAAAAAAATTGTTTTTCCTTCTAAAGAAATTAATTTCATAAAACTAAACGTATTTTTAGAATTATATATTTTATTAAATCCCAATTCTAAAAGTAATCTATCAGCAACAAATTCTATGTATTGAGCCATTACTTCACAATTCATTCCAAGATGGCGTATTGGTAGTGCTTCTATAAGAAATTCCTTTTCTATTAATACAGCCTCTTTTATTATATTAACATTTTTTTCTTCACATGGTTTTTATACTAAATGTTTAAATATTAAACATGCAAAGTCACAATGTAAACCCTCATCACGTGATATAAGTTCATTACTAAATGTTAAACCTGGAATTAATCCTCGTTTTTTTAACAAAAAAATAGCTGCAAAACTTCCTGAAAAAAATATTCCATCAACTGCAGCAAACGCTATAAGTCTTTCCCCAAACGTTGATGTACTGGATATCCAGGTTAATGCCCAATCAGCCTTTTTTAGCACATGGTATTGTTTCTATGGCAATAAAAATTGTTTTTCTTCCGAATTTTGAATATAAGTATCAATAAGTAAACTATATATATATATATATATATATATATATATATATATATATATATATATATATATATATATATATATATATATTCAGAATGAACATTTTCAATTGCTATTTGAAAACCATAAAAAAGGGAGCTTCTGTGACTTGCACTTCCTGACTAAATCTCTCAACAAGATTTTCATTTTCTATTCCATCAGATGCAGCAAAAAATGCTAAGATATATGAAATTATAACCAACGCCCCATGGTACGTGTCCAACGATACCCTACACAAAGACTTAAAAATTATAACAGTGAAGGAAGAAATAAAAATATTCGCAAAGAAATATGAAGACAGACTTCATAACCACCCTAATAATCTTGCAATCGACATACTAGACAACGAAAATGAAAAAAGGAGAAAATGAAATTAGTGGGTGAATTAGCCTCTCTTGCTTACATTTGTAAGTTAATTAGCGAGAAAAAATTATACGAAGCGTTAAATTTTTTTATGTAAATATGGGTTCGTTTTTGAATTACTATTTTTGTGTATAGGTAGAGACTTATTAAGCATTTGACCCTATCTACCATTCGAGGTAAAGAAAAATCCTAACATTCTACAAAAATTACCGTGTGTAGAGGCATTTATGATGGCATTTAAACGCTTCATTTCGCACCGCGGAAGACCAAGTTGTATGTTTTCCGATAACGGAACTAATTTTCAGGGATCTCATTCTGAGCTAAAGGAGCTAGGCACATTCTTGCGAAAGAGTCAAAATGAGCTGATTGCTGCGTCTGCTAACGAACTTGTAGACTGGAAATTCATCCCGGCATATTCTCCAAATTTTGGGGGCCTGTGGGAAGCGGGGGTACGGCCTGTGAAAGGCCACTTGAAAAGGGTTATTGGTATTAATTCTTTTACTTTACTTGAAATTTTTTATACTCTTTTAACTCAAATAGAGCTGTTCTTAATTCAAGACCTCTTTCACCCCTATCTGCTGACCCAGATGATTACCGTCCGCTAACCCCCCACTTTCTGATTGGCAGGGCCATCGCCCATCTACAAGATTATGACGTTCGAAATGTGTCAGCCAACCAGATGAATACCTATCAGCACATTGAGGCCATCAAGCTGCACTTCTGGAACAAATGGTCAAAGGAGTATGTTCATGAACTTCAGCAGCGATCAAAATGGCGTACCAACTACAAGAATCTGCAAGTAGGCGAAGATTTTTTTTGTGAGAAACTCTTTCGATTTCCAGGAGTTCATATGCACCATCAAACTGCAGAAAGGATACAGCCTAATCTCTCTGGATGTCATATCGTTGTATACGAATATACCAATTGATTTAGTGACAGCTGCCATCACCAAGAACTGGAATATCATCTCCACTAAAACTAACATAATGTTAGAAGATTTTATCGAACTTATAACGTTCTGTCTCACCGAAAGTTCCTTTCAGTTCGAATAATCTTTCTTCAATCAAACATGGGGTGTAGCTATGGGCTCTCCTCTGTCCCCGGTAATAGCGAACTTGGTGATGGACGAACTTCTCAATGCTGCCAGAACACAGCTACCCTTTGACACTCCCTTCCTGAAGAAATACGTTGATGATCTCATCCTGGCGGTCCCAACGAATCAGATCCAAAGTACACTGGAAATCTTGAATAGATACAACACACACTTACAATTCACGGTAGAAATAGAACACCAACAAAAAATCGCGTTCCTAGACATGACCTTATTACAACAATGGCACCATATCAACAAAATGTTTCGTAAACCAACAGCAGCTCAAGATATTTAAATTTCAACTCCAAACACCCACTATCACAAAGAGTAAACAATGCTAGAAACCTTTTTAACCGAGCACTGACACCACAAACACTTTTCATGACGAAATCTAGTCTCGCGTCTACTAAAATTAAACAACTATCCAGCCGGCATCGTACACTCATTAAAAATGATATCATGAACAAAATTAAAATTAAAACAAATCAACATAATCACGCTACAATGATGAATGAAAATATGATGACAAAAGTAAACACAGAGAATAATAAAGACCAGTATAATAACCAAAAAGAATGTTTTTATTCACTCAAACACATAGATGGCATAGCAAATATATTAAAAAAAATGTTTCACAGACCATTTAAATATGGGCATTGGTTTTAAACAAGTAAAAACTATTGGTACACCTTATAGCACACTTAAAGCGTAGATACAAAAAGACATTCAATCTGGTATCATTTATAAAATTCCCAGTAAAGACTACAGCACAATATACTGGCCAGGCAAAAAGGTACATTAAAACTAGGTTGCAGGAACACAGAAAAAACTAATAAAAAACCAAATAGCAATAACATATGAGCTATTGTGCAACACGCCCATTCTCATAACCATATTTTTGATTTTGAGAAGGCAACAATATTGGACACCAGGGCCGTAGCCAGAATGTAGGTTTAGGGTAGGCTCAATAAATTTTAGGACAGGCTGAAATTTAACTAATTTATTAAATAATAATTATGTATTTAAAAAAGAACATTTTGTTGGTACATGAAAATACTATCTAATAAAACAACAAATAAACAAAATAAAAAATAATAATTTAATAAATGTAAAAGTAAATTAATATAGCTGGAGCCGTCGCCTATTTTGTTATGAGTGGCGGCTCGTGCACTAAAATTTTGGTGAGGCAAGCTATCTAGAAAAAAAATGCGCCGCAGGCAAAATTTTTTTCATTCAAGGTCAAATGCCTTACAATTGAAAGTTACATTTTTTCAAGGGATATGCAAATGCATATTTTTCCCCTCTCACGTACAAAAATAAATTGCCAGATCACAGAACATTTTAGGAAATTCTTTGACAAATAGTTTATCTTCCTAAGACAGTTGATTAAATGGATTTTTGTTAATTAAAAAATTAACAATATCTTCAGAATTCCTTATATTGTCACTCAATTCTTTTAAAGTTGAAGTCGAAGCCATTATTTGCTTTTTTGTTTTCAACTAAAATTCAAATTACAAAAACACTACGTGGGTAGTTTACCCACGTATAAAATAAAAGAATTAAATATTTAATGCAATACGTATCAGTCGCAAACCAGAGCCTATTATAATAAAAATGCTAGACAAGACAGGTTATGTTATGTTTGTTTATTGTCGCATGCAATTTGCAGCTAATATTATTTAATCTTGCTTGCAAAAATATGCAGTAATATCATGAACCTACTTACAAAATTTATCAGTACGTGGCGTTGATTGTATTCATGTATGGTAACGGCCTCTATAGGGGCCGCGTGGAAGGTAAAGCGACTATCTTTTATCCTTTACGCACTCATTGCATTTAGCATTTGAAGCAGTGCCTCAAACAGCTCTTTGTCTAGCGCACGTATTTCTTACCGGAATGAATGCTTTATCAAAAACATTAGGCAGTTATACTATTCATTTCGAGAAGCACTCTATAGGGTGTAAATTAGGTGAACTGCATTACATATTAGTTATGGTCGTGGCTTAAATTATTCTTTTGATATTTATAAAGACAAGTATTAACGGAATAAGTTAAAATTTAATTTACATACTACTTTACTTGCAGCTTTATTTCTTTTCTGGTGGGGCACTGCCTCACCTGCCTACCCTGACAAGCTGCCACTGTAAATTGTTATAAATCAGCGTAGCGATTATGTTGTGGAACGTTATGGCATGCCGACAACTGGTTATGACTATCCCTTCTCCAAAATTTTAATAATTAATTTGTCGTACATTACAAATACTTAAACGATTAATAAAGACTATACTCAGGGTCGTTTGTCCAGGGCAGGCGTACAATTTCCTAGGGCAGGCTGCGCCTGCCCTGGCGTACCCCTCGCTACGGCCCTGTTGGACACAGAACACAATCTACACAAGAGGCTAACACTTGAAATGTTACACATAAACAATGATCACAATAACATAAATCTAATAACGGACACGATGTACATCAGTAAAATATATAATAACATTTTAAAATACAAGAAAAATAAAACTGAAAGTAAATAACATTCTTCTACATCTGGGGCCTGTTTCACGAAAGTTACAAGTTACAAAGCCACAATTTCACAATTACAGGTAACTGTTATAACAAGTTTACAAGTACAAGTATTTCATAAAAAAATTAACACTTGTGAAAAATAGTTACAACTGTCAACTTTGACAAAAGTAACAAGTTACAAAGAGAGGTTAAGTATTTCATATATATTTGTCTTTGAGCGTTGAAAGTTGAAATTGAATATGTCTTTAAAAAAAGAAGGCAAGTTACAATTTTTAAAGGATGTGTTGGCCGCGAAGGCAACCTTGTTTGGGGCTTTCTCCGACAAGTTGACTAAAGAGGACAAATTAAAAGAGTGGAAGAATATTCACGAGAAAGCTTTAGCGTTAGGAATTGTGCCAGCTAACAAGGACTACACCTACACTCGAGACACATATTGGCAAAATCTAAAAAAATACACCGTGGTAAATACCTTTTATATATAATTTATTTTTATGCAATGATGCAGCTATTTATTAATTTTAATTGTGGTTATTACTTTATTTTTAAATATTTATAAATTGCATTAGCACAACATTTATAATGAACAGAAAGTTACCTTGTTAACTATGTACTATATAAAAATTATTGTATAATTACAGATTAATTTGTAAAGTGAATATGATACATTGTGGCATATTTCATCTGCGATTATTCTTTCCAGAAAAAAATTGACAATCGGAAACAAACGGGAAGTGGAGGAGGGCCGGAATGCAAACTAAATGAAACTGACAATTTAATTATTGACATCCTTGGTCGTCATACTCCAATTGTCACAGGACTTCCTTCCAAAGAGACATGGGAAAGTATGCCCTCCTTAGTAAAAGACACAGACACAGAGAATGAAATGAATAAGGCTAATATAAATGAACAAATGCCTAGACAAATGCCCTCAACACCTGCCATAATCAACACACCTCGACCCAAAAAGTCACTATTAACATATCAGACACGCGAACTACTAGATAATGAATCCGAGATGAGAAGAAAAAAACTTAAACTGTCAATTGAGATAATGGAGAAAGAGTCATATTTAAAAAGCCTAGAAATTTTGAAAATGGAAAGGGAATTGGGGTTGCCGCCCTCAAATTTTACATCAATGGTTCCAGCTACACAAGAAGTAATATATTTAGAAGGTGACACTGGAATCCAATTATAATTATTATTTTGTAAATATATGCATATATGTAGACTGTAAACTTAATAAATAAAACTTATTTGAATTAAATTTATTTGTTTGTTAAAGTTCAAATCACAGCTACTTTTTAGATGGGTTATTGATTTAACTCATAAATAACTAACTAAGCTACTCTCGTAAATGTTTTACTCGTTTATTTCAAAATTTAAAAGTAATGTAAAATCAATTAAGTAAAAACAAAAAACCCTGACATATTTATCTGAAAAAATCTATTAATGCTTGAAGTCTTCTTGCACCTGCTGCAGGATCTGCATCTTCACCATCTACCTCGTCATTTCTTTCATCGGGTTCTGCAGCTAGTGGCTCTAGGACACGTCTAGCATCCTCCTCAGTCCTTGCAATGTTGCACAGAGTGAAGCAACACTTGATTACTTCACAGGCAAAGTTGGTGTTCACACGTAGGTAATTAAGACATGGGAATTTCTCTTTCAAAATGCCAAATGAATTTTCTACAATACGCCTAGTGGACTTATGAGCACGATTGAATCGGATGACCGCTGGATTGCCCAGATTGCGGTCTGTTGGAGGGATCAGCCATTCCTTTAATGGATAGGCGGAGTCGCCTAGTATAATGCCATCAGGAATCGGTCTCCAACCATCTTGAAAACGACGATGTAATGAACTGTTTCTATAAACTCGGGCATCATTCACACTGCCTGGCCACCTTGCACTCACGTAGTAAAATTTGCAATCAGGTCCACATACAGCCATAACGTTTAGGGAGTGGTTTCCATGCCTATCTATGAACTGCTCTTCATTCTCTAACGGCGCATCTATATTAATTAGTGTTCCATCAACACAGCCGATAACCAACGGCATTCGAGCTAATCGGGAAAACCTTACAGCAACGTTATGGATGTCGTTTGGCCAGTCAACAATTTGTGCAAATTTGATATCGTTTACAGCCCCCACGACAGCGTGCAATGCTCTACAGACACTGGCTTTTGATATTCCATGCATATCGCCAACTCCATGGTACTGACCTCCATTGCCTAGCCAATGAAGAGCTGCACACAGTTGAACTCTCTCTGATAAAGCCTCACTTCTTCTTGTTGCATGTCGAAGTCTATGCCCTATGTCTCTAAGGAGAGATTCCATGTTCACTGATGACATTCGAAATCTCTCATTGAACTCGTAAACGGTGACAAAATCCACATTTGTTCTTACCCTAAATGTTCTAGGTCTTCGGCGACGGTATGGCTCTACACGTAACTCATCGTCAGAGGAAGAATTCCACATAGCAAGTATCAATATAAACCTGCACAAATTAACGTTACATTATAAATTCATTAACAGCGCAAAAGGTTACATACCTCTAGAGCTGGGTGAATTTTTTTGTTATTTTCGCCACAGTTAAATTGTAACTTGTGAAAATGCTTAAAATCACAATAGTGAATCTGTAAAAACGTGACTTGTGAACTTGTGAAAATTCACTAGTTATTGTTAGTCTTGTAACTTTGGCTTTGTGAAACACTTATACTTCCTATTTTTCACAGATTAGTAAAAAAATACTAGTGAATACGTAACATGTAACTTTCGTGAAACAGGCCCCTGGTGGCAACAAGCGCAACTGTATAACCTGCGCAGTTAAACCAACATTTAGCGGGTTTTCGATTTAAAGCAAAGTACAACCTTGACTTAGCCTGCAACCTTTAACAATTCAACAGGTCCCTACCTTACTTAGTTTGAATGTCCGGTAGGGTGTGGTACAACGACATTTTTTAAATTTTTGACGTGTTTATATTCTATGTATATTTCATACATGGTTTATATTTATTGATTTATTATTTCGACGACTGTGTTAAACCATGTTTAACACTTACACGATTATTTCCATGTTGTTTATAAACATTTTTTACATTATTATTATGCATCATCACACTTAAAATAAATTTCATGTAAGTTCTGCTTTCTATGTTACAAAATTTGTACAAATTGTTTTAACTGTATATTTATATGTAGCTCCTGAAGAAAACCCAGGTGGGATCAAAACTATAGAGTTTGAAATAATAAAGTGGCTGATATCCAGAAACTGTTATAGTTTCATCATTAAAGCCAAGAAACAACCCCCTCTCATACAATTTCATTTTGTTTAGTACCTTTAACTGGGGGTACTTATTATTACATATAGGTGATTAGAATTTTTTTTGTTTATAGTTCATAAGTGAAGAACCATTATTATATGAAATTCTAATTGATTTGTTATATTTCGCATTAAGTATTATGAATTGTGGACTATGTATAAAAAACCTGAAGCTTTTTGGACGGTTGAAGAAGTTGATCTTTCAAAAGATTTAAGTGACTGGAATAAACCAAATAAAGATGAAAAATATTTTATTTCATATATCTTAGCATTTTTTGCTGCATCTGATGGAATAGAAAATGAAAATCTTGTTGAGAGATTTAGTCAGGAAGTGCAAGTCACAGAAGCTCCCTTTTTTATGGTTTTCAAATAGCAATTGAAAATGTTCATTCTGAATATATATATATATATATATATATATATATATATATATATATATATATATATATTCAGAATGAACATTTTCAATTGCTATTTGAAAACCATAAAAAAGGGAGCTTCTGTGACTTGCACTTCCTGACTAAATCTCTCAACAAGATTTTCATTTTCTATTCCATCAGATGCAGCAAAAAATGCTAAGATATATGAAATAAAATATTTTTCATCTTTATTTGGTTTATTCCAGTCACTTAAATCTTTTGAAAGATCAACTTCTTCAACCGTCCAAAAAGCTTCAGGTTTTTTATACATAGTCCACAATTCATAATACTTAATGCGAAATATAACAAATCAATTAGAATTTCATATAATAATGGTTCTTCACTTATGAACTATAAACAAAAAAAATTCTAATCACCTATATGTAATAATAAGTACCCCCAGTTAAAGGTACTAAACAAAATGAAATTGTATGAGAGGGGGTTGTTTCTTGGCTTTAATGATGAAACTATAACAGTTTCTGGATATCAGCCACTTTATTATTTCAAACTCTATAGTTTTGATCCCACCTGGGTTTTCTTCAGGAGCTACATATAAATATACAGTTAAAACAATTTGTACAAATTTTGTAACATAGAAAGCAGAACTTACATGAAATTTATTTTAAGTGTGATGATGCATAATAATAATGTAAAAAATGTTTATAAACAACATGGAAATAATCGTGTAAGTGTTAAACATGGTTTAACACAGTCGTCGAAATAATAAATCAATAAATATAAACCATGTATGAAATATACATAGAATATAAACACGTCAAAAATTTAAAAAATGTCGTTGTACCACACCCTACCGGACATTCAAACTAAGTAAGGTAGGGACCTGTTGAATTGTTAAAGGTTGCAGGCTAAGTCAAGGTTGTACTTTGCTTTAAATCGAAAACCCGCTAAATGTTGGTTTAACTGCGCAGGTTATACAGTTGCGCTTGTTGCCACCAGGGGCCTGTTTCACGAAAGTTACATGTTACGTATTCACTAGTATTTTTTTACTAATCTGTGAAAAATAGGAAGTATAAGTGTTTCACAAAGCCAAAGTTACAAGACTAACAATAACTAGTGAATTTTCACAAGTTCACAAGTCACGTTTTTACAGATTCACTATTGTGATTTTAAGCATTTTCACAAGTTACAATTTAACTGTGGCGAAAATAACAAAAAAATTCACCCAGCTCTAGAGGTATGTAACCTTTTGCGCTGTTAATGAATTTATAATGTAACGTTAATTTGTGCAGGTTTATATTGATACTTGCTATGTGGAATTCTTCCTCTGACGATGAGTTACGTGTAGAGCCATACCGTCGCCGAAGACCTAGAACATTTAGGGTAAGAACAAATGTGGATTTTGTCACCGTTTACGAGTTCAATGAGAGATTTCGAATGTCATCAGTGAACATGGAATCTCTCCTTAGAGACATAGGGCATAGACTTCGACATGCAACAAGAAGAAGTGAGGCTTTATCAGAGAGAGTTCAACTGTGTGCAGCTCTTCATTGGCTAGGCAATGGAGGTCAGTACCATGGAGTTGGCGATATGCATGGAATATCAAAAGCCAGTGTCTGTAGAGCATTGCACGCTGTCGTGGGGGCTGTAAACGATATCAAATTTGCACAAATTGTTGACTGGCCAAACGACATCCATAACGTTGCTGTAAGGTTTTCCCGATTAGCTCGAATGCCGTTGGTTATCGGCTGTGTTGATGGAACACTAATTAATATAGATGCGCCGTTAGAGAATGAAGAGCAGTTCATAGATAGGCATGGAAACCACTCCCTAAACGTTATGGCTGTATGTGGACCTGATTGCAAATTTTACTACGTGAGTGCAAGGTGGCCAGGCAGTGTGAATGATGCCCGAGTTTATAGAAACAGTTCATTACATCGTCGTTTTCAAGATGGTTGGAGACCGATTCCTGATGGCATTATACTAGGCGACTCCGCCTATCCATTAAAGGAATGGCTGATCCCTCCAACAGACCGCAATCTGGGCAATCCAGCGGTCATCCGATTCAATCGTGCTCATAAGTCCACTAGGCGTATTGTAGAAAATTCATTTGGCATTTTGAAAGAGAAATTCCCATGTCTTAATTACCTACGTGTGAACACCAACTTTGCCTGTGAAGTAATCAAGTGTTGCTTCACTCTGTGCAACATTGCAAGGACTGAGGAGGATGCTAGACGTGTCCTAGAGCCACTAGCTGCAGAACCCGATGAAAGAAATGACGAGGTAGATGGTGAAGATGCAGATCCTGCAGCAGGTGCAAGAAGACTTCAAGCATTAATAGATTTTTTCAGATAAATATGTCAGGGTTTTTTGTTTTTACTTAATTGATTTTACATTACTTTTAAATTTTGAAATAAACGAGTAAAACATTTACGAGAGTAGCTTAGTTAGTTATTTATGAGTTAAATCAATAACCCATCTAAAAAGTAGCTGTGATTTGAACTTTAACAAACAAATAAATTTAATTCAAATAAGTTTTATTTATTAAGTTTACAGTCTACATATATGCATATATTTACAAAATAATAATTATAATTGGATTCCAGTGTCACCTTCTAAATATATTACTTCTTGTGTAGCTGGAACCATTGATGTAAAATTTGAGGGCGGCAACCCCAATTCCCTTTCCATTTTCAAAATTTCTAGGCTTTTTAAATATGACTCTTTCTCCATTATCTCAATTGACAGTTTAAGTTTTTTTCTTCTCATCTCGGATTCATTATCTAGTAGTTCGCGTGTCTGATATGTTAATAGTGACTTTTTGGGTCGAGGTGTGTTGATTATGGCAGGTGTTGAGGGCATTTGTCTAGGCATTTGTTCATTTATATTAGCCTTATTCATTTCATTCTCTGTGTCTGTGTCTTTTACTAAGGAGGGCATACTTTCCCATGTCTCTTTGGAAGGAAGTCCTGTGACAATTGGAGTATGACGACCAAGGATGTCAATAATTAAATTGTCAGTTTCATTTAGTTTGCATTCCGGCCCTCCTCCACTTCCCGTTTGTTTCCGATTGTCAATTTTTTTCTGGAAAGAATAATCGCAGATGAAATATGCCACAATGTATCATATTCACTTTACAAATTAATCTGTAATTATACAATAATTTTTATATAGTACATAGTTAACAAGGTAACTTTCTGTTCATTATAAATGTTGTGCTAATGCAATTTATAAATATTTAAAAATAAAGTAATAACCACAATTAAAATTAATAAATAGCTGCATCATTGCATAAAAATAAATTATATATAAAAGGTATTTACCACGGTGTATTTTTTTAGATTTTGCCAATATGTGTCTCGAGTGTAGGTGTAGTCCTTGTTAGCTGGCACAATTCCTAACGCTAAAGCTTTCTCGTGAATATTCTTCCACTCTTTTAATTTGTCCTCTTTAGTCAACTTGTCGGAGAAAGCCCCAAACAAGGTTGCCTTCGCGGCCAACACATCCTTTAAAAATTGTAACTTGCCTTCTTTTTTTAAAGACATATTCAATTTCAACTTTCAACGCTCAAAGACAAATATATATGAAATACTTAACCTCTCTTTGTAACTTGTTACTTTTGTCAAAGTTGACAGTTGTAACTATTTTTCACAAGTGTTAATTTTTTTATGAAATACTTGTACTTGTAAACTTGTTATAACAGTTACCTGTAATTGTGAAATTGTGGCTTTGTAACTTGTAACTTTCGTGAAACAGGCCCCAGATGTAGAAGAATGTTATTTACTTTCAGTTTTATTTTTCTTGTATTTTAAAATGTTATTATATATTTTACTGATGTACATCGTGTCCGTTATTAGATTTATGTTATTGTGATCATTGTTTATGTGTAACATTTCAAGTGTTAGCCTCTTGTGTAGATTGTGTTCTGTGTCCAACAGGGCCGTAGCGAGGGGTACGCCAGGGCAGGCGCAGCCTGCCCTAGGAAATTGTACGCCTGCCCTGGACAAACGACCCTGAGTATAGTCTTTATTAATCGTTTAAGTATTTGTAATGTACGACAAATTAATTATTAAAATTTTGGAGAAGGGATAGTCATAACCAGTTGTCGGCATGCCATAACGTTCCACAACATAATCGCTACGCTGATTTATAACAATTTACAGTGGCAGCTTGTCAGGGTAGGCAGGTGAGGCAGTGCCCCACCAGAAAAGAAATAAAGCTGCAAGTAAAGTAGTATGTAAATTAAATTTTAACTTATTCCGTTAATACTTGTCTTTATAAATATCAAAAGAATAATTTAAGCCACGACCATAACTAATATGTAATGCAGTTCACCTAATTTACACCCTATAGAGTGCTTCTCGAAATGAATAGTATAACTGCCTAATGTTTTTGATAAAGCATTCATTCCGGTAAGAAATACGTGCGCTAGACAAAGAGCTGTTTGAGGCACTGCTTCAAATGCTAAATGCAATGAGTGCGTAAAGGATAAAAGATAGTCGCTTTACCTTCCACGCGGCCCCTATAGAGGCCGTTACCATACATGAATACAATCAACGCCACGTACTGATAAATTTTGTAAGTAGGTTCATGATATTACTGCATATTTTTGCAAGCAAGATTAAATAATATTAGCTGCAAATTGCATGCGACAATAAACAAACATAACATAACCTGTCTTGTCTAGCATTTTTATTATAATAGGCTCTGGTTTGCGACTGATACGTATTGCATTAAATATTTAATTCTTTTATTTTATACGTGGGTAAACTACCCACGTAGTGTTTTTGTAATTTGAATTTTAGTTGAAAACAAAAAAGCAAATAATGGCTTCGACTTCAACTTTAAAAGAATTGAGTGACAATATAAGGAATTCTGAAGATATTGTTAATTTTTTAATTAACAAAAATCCATTTAATCAACTGTCTTACGAAGATAAACTATTTGTCAAAGAATTTCCTAAAATGTTCTGTGATCTGGCAATTTATTTTTGTACGTGAGAGGGGAAAAATATGCATTTGCATATCCCTTGAAAAAATGTAACTTTCAATTGTAAGGCATTTGACCTTGAATGAAAAAAATTTTGCCTGCGGCGCATTTTTTTTCTAGATAGCTTGCCTCACCAAAATTTTAGTGCACGAGCCGCCACTCATAACAAAATAGGCGACGGCTCCAGCTATATTAATTTACTTTTACATTTATTAAATTATTATTTTTTATTTTGTTTATTTGTTGTTTTATTAGATAGTATTTTCATGTACCAACAAAATGTTCTTTTTTAAATACATAATTATTATTTAATAAATTAGTTAAATTTCAGCCTGTCCTAAAATTTATTGAGCCTACCCTAAACCTACATTCTGGCTACGGCCCTGGTGTCCAATATTGTTGCCTTCTCAAAATCAAAAATATGGTTATGAGAATGGGCGTGTTGCACAATAGCTCATATGTTATTGCTATTTGGTTTTTTATTAGTTTTTTCTGTGTTCCTGCAACCTAGTTTTAATGTACCTTTTTGCCTGGCCAGTATATTGTGCTGTAGTCTTTACTGGGAATTTTATAAATGATACCAGATTGAATGTCTTTTTGTATCTACGCTTTAAGTGTGCTATAAGGTGTACCAATAGTTTTTACTTGTTTAAAACCAATGCCCATATTTAAATGGTCTGTGAAACATTTTTTTTAATATATTTGCTATGCCATCTATGTGTTTGAGTGAATAAAAACATTCTTTTTGGTTATTATACTGGTCTTTATTATTCTCTGTGTTTACTTTTGTCATCATATTTTCATTCATCATTGTAGCGTGATTATGTTGATTTGTTTTAATTTTAATTTTGTTCATGATATCATTTTTAATGAGTGTACGATGCCGGCTGGATAGTTGTTTAATTTTAGTAGACGCGAGACTAGATTTCGTCATGAAAAGTGTTTGTGGTGTCAGTGCTCGGTTAAAAAGGTTTCTAGCATTGTTTACTCTTTGTGATAGTGGGTGTTTGGAGTTGAAATTTAAATATCTTGAGCTGCTGTTGGTTTACGAAACATTTTGTTGATATGGTGCCATTGTTGTAATAAGGTCATGTCTAGGAACGCGATTTTTTGTTGGTGTTCTATTTCTACCGTGAATTGTAAGTGTGTGTTGTATCTATTCAAGATTTCCAGTGTACTTTGGATCTGATTCGTTGGGACCGCCAGGATGAGATCATCAACGTATTTCTTCAGGAAGGGAGTGTCAAAGGGTAGCTGTGTTCTGGCAGCATTGAGAAGTTCGTCCATCACCAAGTTCGCTATTACCGGGGACAGAGGAGAGCCCATAGCTACACCCCATGTTTGATTGAAGAAAGATTATTCGAACTGAAAGGAACTTTCGGTGAGACAGAACGTTATAAGTTCGATAAAATCTTCTAACATTATGTTAGTTTTAGTGGAGATGATATTCCAGTTCTTGGTGATGGCAGCTGTCACTAAATCAATTGGTATATTCGTATACAACGATATGACATCCAGAGAGATTAGGCTGTATCCTTTCTGCAGTTTGATGGTGCATATGAACTCCTGGAAATCGAAAGAGTTTCTCACAAAAAAAATCTTCGCCTACTTGCAGATTCTTGTAGTTGGTACGCCATTTTGATCGCTGCTGAAGTTCATGAACATACTCCTTTGACCATTTGTTCCAGAAGTGCAGCTTGATGGCCTCAATGTGCTGATAGGTATTCATCTGGTTGGCTGACACATTTCGAACGTCATAATCTTGTAGATGGGCGATGGCCCTGCCAATCAGAAAGTGGGGGGTTAGCGGACGGTAATCATCTGGGTCAGCAGATAGGGGTGAAAGAGGTCTTGAATTAAGAACAGCTCTATTTGAGTTAAAAGAGTATAAAAAATTTCAAGTAAAGTAAAAGAATTAATACCAATAACCCTTTTCAAGTGGCCTTTCACAGGCCGTACCCCCGCTTCCCACAGGCCCCCAAAATTTGGAGAATATGCCGGGATGAATTTCCAGTCTACAAGTTCGTTAGCAGACGCAGCAATCAGCTCATTTTGACTCTTTCGCAAGAATGTGCCTAGCTCCTTTAGCTCAGAATGAGATCCCTGAAAATTAGTTCCGTTATCGGAAAACATACAACTTGGTCTTCCGCGGTGCGAAATGAAGCGTTTAAATGCCATCATAAATGCCTCTACACACGGTAATTTTTGTAGAATGTTAGGATTTTTCTTTACCTCGAATGGTAGATAGGGTCAAATGCTTAATAAGTCTCTACCTATACACAAAAATAGTAATTCAAAAACGAACCCATATTTACATAAAAAAATTTAACGCTTCGTATAATTTTTTCTCGCTAATTAACTTACAAATGTAAGCAAGAGAGGCTAATTCACCCACTAATTTCATTTTCTCCTTTTTTCATTTTCGTTGTCTAGTATGTCGATTGCAAGATTATTAGGGTGGTTATGAAGTCTGTCTTCATATTTCTTTGCGAATATTTTTATTTCTTCCTTCACTGTTATAATTTTTAAGTCTTTGTGTAGGGTATCGTTGGACACGTACCATGGGGCGTTGGTTATAATCCGGAGGGTCTTATTTTGTACACGCTGGATGATGTTTATATTGGATGGTTTGGCACACCCCCACAGTTGGATGCCATATATCCATATAGGAATAATGACAGTTTTGTATATTAACAATTTGTTGTTCAGGCTTAGTTTTGATTTTCTACCAATTAGCCAATACAATTTCTTTATTTTTATGTCTATTTGCTGTCTTTTGGTAGTAATATGCTTTCTCCATGGCAGTCTTGTTCCTAAATGCATGCCTAGGTACTTTACATGGTCTTTCCTTGGTAGAATTTGATTGTTAAGGAGTATCGCTGGGCATTGGACTTGTTTGTTGGTGAATATCACGTGAGTAGATTTGGTCTCATTTATTTTTATTTTCCATTTTTTGGCCCATTCAGTGATGCACTTTAGGGCATCTTGGAGGTTTTCTGTGGCTTTGGTAGGATCGCTGCTAGAGGAAACTACTGCCGTGTCGTCTGCATATGTTGCGATTGTTTCATTATTATGTTCAGGTAAGTCTGCGGTGTAGATTTGATGTAGAACTGGGCCAATTACGTTGCCTTGTGGTACTCCTGCTAGTATTGGATATGCCTGAGACAAAGTGTTTTCATGATCTACTTTAAATTGTCTGTCGGTTAAATAGGATTTTATTAATAGGTAGTAGTTGTGTGGCAGTTGTCGTTTGACTTTATATAATAATCCAGGGTGCCATATTCTGTCGAATGCCTGGCTGATGTCAAGGAATACCGCTGAGCATACCTTTTTTTCTTCTAGGTCTTCTTCTATTTCCTTTATAATCCTATGTACTTGCTCTACAGTACTGTGTTGTACTCTAAATCCAAATTGATGTTCAGGAATTAAGGTGTTTTCTTCAATAATGGGTTTCATTCTCTTCAGGATATTTTTTTCAAGTAATTTGGAAAGGATGGGTAGCAGTGATATTGGCCTATATGATGTGGGTTCGACTATGGATTTGCCTGGTTTGGGGATGAGGATTATCTGGGAGATTTTCCAGTTTTTTGGGAAATACTGCAATCTTCTTAATGCTGCGTTGAGTATTTGGGTTATGCCAACAATCCCTTTCTTGGGGAGATTTTTTAGTATTGAGGCGGTTATTAGATCATGTCCAGGTGCTTTTTATTGTTTAGAAATTTAATCTCTTTGCGTACTTCTGCTGCAGTGCATGGTTTTATTGGAGGTGAGAGTTGTAATGGTGTATCCAGAAACCTAAATATTTCGTTGTCATCGTTTTGGTTCATGTTGTGTGGCTGGAAAACTTCGCGTAGGTGTTGTGCGAATGTTTCTGCCTTTTCGACATCAGATCTTGCCCATGTGTTGTTGCTTTTTCGGATAGGGGGAATGTGTTGCTTCGGTCTCTTTAACTTCTTTGTGGCTTTCCACAGTGAATAGTCGTTGACAGCTATGGACAATAAGTTGTTCATGTATTTTTCAAATGAGTCGTTCTTCCCAAGTAGCACAGATATTTTATACCTCAAAATTATAGTGCAGTGTATTTTTATAAAACTTATATTATTGTTGCAATAGTTCTAAAGTATTTTTTAGTAGTACCTATAGGTACAAAAATGCCATAAGAAGCCGAAACGTTTTTTAATATCATCATATAAATGTTCTCACAGTTAAACAATAAAATAGTTTTATAAGAAAACGAATCCATGTTATAAAAGCGTTCTAAAGAATAAATAATATAACATTTAATTTCAAACAACATTGTTGTTGTATAGATTATTTGTAAGTGTTTAATACCGTACGTAATAAGACTATTAAGGAACTAAATTGTATTCATAAATACAAGTTTTATAATTATCTTCTCTAAAATATTCTTACAATAATCTTACACGTATCATGATTGCAATTATTTTATAATTATTGCATTACTACGTCGTTATAACAATTTAGTACTGATAAAGAGTTTTAAAGGATAACATGATGGAGTTTGACGTTTAGAATTGTCAGAAAGTATGTAAGTAGTTATTTACAGTTATTTAGTGTAGCTATGGATAAGTGGAAGCAAATCAAAAGAAGCGGAAATTTTCGAAGAAAAGTACAAAATAATTGTGTAAAAATGAAGAAAAAGCAATTAAGTTTGATACAGTTTTACAAGAATGTAAAGTTGACATCAAAAACCACAAGCAGAGATGTGAGTTTTACAGATGAATCTGTCAATGTCAATACAATCTCGACGGAAGGTGAAACTTTGAATAAATCTTTACAAAAAGAAGAAAATACTGTAAATTATCGTCATGCTGAAAACAACTGGAATGTAGAATTGGACAATAGTGAAGATGAACAATCTCCTAACGAACATTTAGAAATAGATGATTTAACTAAAAATGCGAATCTACGGCTTGGCCTAAAGGTTTGGGCCAATTCTTTTAATATAACACATACAGCTTTAAAAGAATTATTTAAAATTTTGAACGAACGTGTTCCAAAAATATTGCCTTTGGATCCACGAACTTTACTCCAAACTACAAAAACTGTGAAGGTAACTAAAATACCATCAGGTGGCGATTACTGGAATCAAGGATTGCAATTTTGTTTGCAACAATACCTAAATAAAACAAATTTGAATTCCGTTTCTTTAAATATAAATATCGATGGTCTGCCTATATACAGAAGTTCTAAACATGAATTCTGGCCTATTCTTTGCAACATTTACGAAATTCCACAAATTAAACCAATGGTTATCGGCATTTATTGTGATTATGGTAAACCTAGTAATGTAAAAGATTTCCTTCAGCCCTTTGTTGACGAAATGAACGAACTGTTACTAAACGGTGTTGTAATATATGAAAACAATTATTGTGAAAATAATAAAATACGAAAAATTGATGTAAAAATCAGATGTTTCATTTGCGACTCTCCTGCTAGAGCATTTATAAAAGGTAAGTTTATTAAATTATGAAATATAAATAAGAACTAAATATTATTATTTTGCAGGTGTAGCGAATTTTAATAGTCAACATGGTTGCCTAAAATGTACTACAGTTGGGGAGTATTCCTATATTTCTCGTTGTAATTATTATCCACGTAATAGTTTTGAAAAGCGAACAGACAAAGTATTTCGAGAAAGAAAATACGGTTTACATCATAAAGTGCAAACACCATTAACCGAGCTTCCAATTGATATGATAGAAGATTTTCCCGTTGGTGATTCTTTACATCTAATTGATCTTGGAATAATGAAGAAATGTTTAATAGGGTGGCGAGATGGGAGTTTTGGTAACTATAGAGCAAAATGGTCTGCAAGGAATGTAATACAAATATCTGAATTTTTACTGAAATGTAAAATGCCAGCGGAAATTCATAGAAGTGTTAGAAGTTTAGATTGTCTTGCTCATTGGAAAGGGTTAGAATACCGAACATTTTTATACTATATTGGAATTGTTGTATTAAAGGAATTCTTACCGCAAGATATTTATGAACATTTTTTATTATTTTTCTGTGCTGTTACTATTTGTTCTTCAAATGTTTATACTAATATGTTGAATTTGGCAGAAACTCTATTAGAACACTACATAGAATATTATGGTGATTTATACGGACAAGATTATATTACCAGTAATGTTCATAATCTTTGTCATTTAGTAGATGAAGTTAAAAAATTCGGTATTTTATCAACATTCAATGCATATCCTTTCGAAAGTAAATTGTATCAAATAAATTTTTTGTTAAGAAGTGACAATTGTCCATTAATACAGGCAGCTAAAAGATTAGGTGAGTTAACACAGATAGAATCAGAAATCAGTACTGATGAAAATACAAAAAATTATCCAATTTTAAAACAGAAATATACCAATAACGATTTTTACTTAAAAGTAGAATTAGAAAATTTCTCATTAAATAACGATAATCAAAATAAATGGTTTTTATCCCATGAAAATGAAATAGTTGAAATGAGACATGCTATATTACAGAACGGAATAGTATATATCAGCGGCTGTAGTTTAAATCACATTGAAAATTTCTTTGAAACACCAATAAAATCTTGCTATTTAAATATATATGCTTCTACTTGTCAGAAAAATGTACCCAAATTATATGCTGTGGAAGAAATAAAGTGCAAATTAGTTGCCATTCAGTATCGTGAAACAAAAGTTGTTTTCATTCCATTACTTCATACTCTATAGATAAATAAATAGGTATTTAAAAAGATTAACAATCTAAAATAGTTATATTGAAAATTCTTTATGTTTAATTAGAAAGAATAAATTTGCTTTATAAATATTTATATAATTGTATTGTGCACAGTATGATATAAAAGGGCTCTACTTTGAAGTTACATAACCAGTATAAAACGTAAATATTATTAGTATTGTTAATTATGATTTCATTGATAATATTTAGAATAGGTGTTCTTTTTTTGTAAAAAGTATATAAAAAATAAATAATATTTATTTATTTAGAATAGGTGTTCTTTTTTATTTGTAAAAAGTACATAAAAAATAAATGATATTGTAACAAAAAATATAAATAAATAACATTTCCGTGTTTCAGGACTAGGTATAAAAATATATGTAATTCTATTTTCTATTATTTAATCATCCGATGCTTCATCATCACGTTCATTATTTTCAAAATTTTGATGTATATCATTTTCTGTTTCTTCCCGCAAATCTTCACCTTCTTTTTGTTTATTGTTTTTATAAGAGAGATTTCTCGGCCTCTTTTTGCTTTTGGAACTCCTTAATAAATCACTTTCGTTACGACGAGTTTTATTTCTAATAACATTTTTCAAAAAATTTTCAAATGATTCTAATGAAAAGTCATTGTCTGCCAATCGAATTATTTTAAAAAAAGCACTTATGCTATTTTTATAAAATTTAAACGCAATATTATCTTTTTTATCCCTTGAGCCTCCGGCCCAAGAACAAAGTGTCATGAATCTTCTAGTAAAAAATTTGTCAATTAGCATGTAACAGTGATCTATACCATTGCCTTTTCCTGAGTTTCGGCAAATGAAACTCATATCTTGCACAATATTATCGAATACATTTTTATCTTTCAATTTTTCTTCAAATAAATTAAAATCTTCTACAGTATCGATTGGTTTTGGAAGTAATGAATTAGAATTTAAAATTGTGTTCTTATTTGGAAGCATGTGAGTATCTTGCTTCATTTGTTTAAATAATTCATCAAACATAGTTTCGAGCTTTGCTATTCGTTGCATGATTACTGTTTGATTTGCCAAGATACTGTCTAATTTTTGATCGATAGGTGACTCAATATTAGCAAGTGAAAAATTTGCTTCATTTAAATTAAGTAATTCATTTGTAGAACCTTCCCCTAATATTACATATGAGGATGATTGTGACTGTTGTCCCTGAATAATAATTTCCGAATCTGGTTCGTCATATTCTAGCAGTTCGTCATTCTGTACTACAACTGCTGACGTTAAAGAATTATTTGTTTTCTTTACCTGAGTAATAAATATATTCATTAGAAATAATTTATTGTAATAAACATCTTAAATATTCTTTACCAATTGGTTGAAATTGTGTTGTATCGGTGACGGTACATCTATTATTTTGTTTACTGGTCTTTGTTTGTCTTGTAATTCAACTGGGACAAACGGAGTTGCATGCTGTGGCTGTGGAACAAATGTACTTAGAAAGATTTTGATATAATAATAATTAATACTTCTTACCACTAAATTATTAAAATCAGGAATAGGTAAAGAATCAGGTATTTTTTTATTTAATGATCTAAATCTTTTCTTCGACGATCTTTCTATATCGGAGTAAAACCCTTCCGTATCTACATCATCACACATTTTCTCAATTTCTTCTTCAGCATCATTGTAATTTTATAAATTACTTCTTTTTAAAATACATGACATTTCAAACCAGTCTCTCAGGTGTAGAATATTTATTGCGAATACATTTATCCACTCTGTTCTTCGGCCACAACAAGACACCATCTTTTTCCCATGCATTTGGAACTATCGTTAGATTTAGTTTACCTTTTCCAATAGTTTGAACTATCTTGAACATCTGTAAACATTTGAAATTTTAATTTCTTTATGTATTGACACATGTGTACTTTAAACATAACCTAAGTAATTCAGAAGATTTTTGCATGCATATTGTACATTCGTACTTACCTTCAAAATGTAGTAAATCCAATAAAGATATATATTTCGCAATTTAAGGTATCGCCATACGTATGTAAATAATATTTGAGTTTACTCTTTTATTATTGTTTAATACCTACTGTTATCTACAAACATGAAACTAAATGTTTTATGCTGATGAAACGCAATATAACAAATTGGTTACATGAAATGCTACTACATAGCAATTTAGTTATATAGATGCTGTATTAGTATAACCTTAATTTTATAACAGTTGTGAAAATATATATCTGTCTTATTAATACTTTAGTAGATCGTATATATAATACAATTGTTTTATAAATAATTTATTGGACCTTTTTTATTTCTGGGTATATAACAACTAGTCGGCCATATTTCCCATCACCGTTCGTAAACTAATACGGCATCCATGTTGGAATGAAGCAACAATTTTTTTTAAATATTTCAAATAAATGTATTTTAAGCAAAAATTGATAGGTGTTATTAATTTATTTTTCATTCAACACGGAATATTGCTTCTTTTATAATAATTTAACGTGTTCTGAATTTTGTGTTTTTATTTTATTATTTAATGTTTTTCAAATATAAGAATCTTTCATGAAGCGCTTAATTAATTTCCAATGTAAAATGTCATCTTTATACAGTAAAATTTTTTTCGTGGTTACTTTAGTGTCTAATATGTTAATAATTCCGATTTGAAATATTATATTTATTACCCTCTGTCCAAACAGTTTCAGTGATAAAGATACTTAAGTATTGTAGGTGTGAATATCCGCATCGTACCAAAGAACATTAACAAACTTGTTATAAAGTTGAATTAATTTATTATTATAACAACAGAAGCAAAACAGCAACATTTATGTTATAAAAATGATTTAAAAATACACTATAAAAAATGAATAGTTTTATAATTATGTAGCATTTAGCATTTATGAAACATGCGACAAATTTTATGGAGACTATATAATGAATCCCCATATTATTGTAGAAACATTTATAGAGCAGTACGTTATAAAGGTGTAACGTTTAATAGACGCTTTACTTACGATTATTATAAAACAACAGTTTTATAGAGATTGTATAATAAGTTCACATCGTACTGTGAAAATATTTATAGAACATTATATTATAAAGGTGTATAGTTTAATAGGAGCTCTATTTGCGACAATTATAATACAATAATTTGTTGTATAAGTTGTGCCTATTTGTATCATATAACTATTTTAAAAGTTCTCCAAGAACGTTTCTGATGTTAAATTCGGTAACATAAATGCATCACGGGTATGCTGCTATAATATTCTTACGACTACTAAGAAACAAATTGTTACTTGGGTTGTCATCTGCTATTAGGCGTTTTAGTTTTGTTCTGTGGTTATTGAGAACGGTTTTGTCTTCCGGGTGTCTACTTCGTGACATATTTTTCTAGCAGATTAGGTCGCGAATGTGTTTAGGATAGTTGAAAATGTTTTCATCTTTATTACGGTTTGTTGGGGTAGATGTTTTCGCAGCTTGTTGTATGTAGTTTGTTAGTTCTTCTACAGCCTTGTCTACGTCGTCTTCCGTTTTGAGAAGAATTTGTAGATTTATTACGTCTTTTAAGTTCTGTATTTTTCCCAGTTGGTGAGTTTATTTATTAATGAGGATTTTGCGTGCTTTTGAATAATGGTTGTACTGATTGTGATTAAAACGAGCGAACGGTCTGAGTTTAGTTCAAAGCGTTCTTCTACTTTGATGTAGTTCGCAGAGATTCGTTTCGTGATGAAAAGTCTAGCAGGTCAGGAGTTTTGTTAATGTCAGTTGGCCATTATGTGGGTTTTCCGGTGCTTATAGGGACGTAATTTTTTGTATCAATTAGGGCTTTTAGTTTTCTTCCTTTTGGGTTGAGTAGACTGGATCCCCAGTATGTTTTGCGTTGAAATCTCCACCCGCAATAAATCTGTTTCCGAGTACTTTGAAATATTCTTCGAACTGGTTACGCTTAACTGCGTGTTTGGGTGCTCAGTAGACAGATGCAATTGAGATTGTTCCGTGAGAGTCCTTACTTTTGATGTTCGTGGCTTGAAGGTAATCTTCCTTGTAATTTCGTGGTGCTTTATTTTGTCGTTTATGATAATAGCGGTACCTCCGTGAGCATTTCCATCTGGGTGGTTTGTGAAATATGTTTGTATCTGTGGAAGAAAAGAATTTTATTCGATGTGAATCGATACAAGTCAAGACTACAATTGCTTATCTATGATTAATACGTGGCTTTTATACTACATTATTCTTGACAAATATGCACTTGCTGTTTACTTCTAATATGAATAAGATGATTAGTAATAATTATTGTAGACAGCACATATGTGTTTTAGTATATTGCTAAATAAAGTGTAGCGATGGTCCCTGCTCGGGCGCCATTTGTAACGGTGGCACCTGGAGCGGTGCCTGGACCATCGTTGTACCGTCCTTTCAGCCGTCGGTAGGTTTGCTCGGGCGCCTTCGGCGGTAGTGGCTGAAAAGGAAGGTCGTGGTGCCGGGATAGCTGGTGGAGAAGGCCAATGTTTATTCGAAGAAGCACGCTTTGTTACCCTTAATAAAACAATATTTATTTTCCCTAACCAAAAATACAATCCAAAAAAATAGTAAAATATAACGTAGACAAAATGAAATGCTTGTTGAACAACAAACTGTTACGGTACGGCCCAATGAACGGCGACTGTGCCCCCGCGATACGGCAATGGCACAGTCTCTTACAAACAGTAAGTAAAATTATGAAATATGTTCAAAACAAACGGTAGTTATATATAACTTTCGCTAGCAGCAATTTATGTGATAGCAAAGTTACGGCGGCGGAGCCTCTATTATCCACAAGAGGCATGGACGGCGGTTTTGCACTCAACGGTGGCAGCTCCAACGGAAAACTTCCCTCAAACGTTCGCAGCTCTAGCCGAAGACCCCAAGAGATCATCCAGGCGAACTCTAGAACTCATGTCTCCAGGCGATTCGGCGTCTTTTATACCCAAAATCTGGTAATCCGGCAGAATCTCGCAAAATACTTGGAGGGGAAAGTTTTAAACTTAGTTTGTATAAAATGGCGCTGCTGGCGTTTGTACAACAAAAACAAAATAAATAAAAATAACTAAAAGTCATTAAACATTCCGATTGTACCAGTTTGTAACCCACAACAATCAAAATTCAACAATAAACATAAAATAAATATTGACAATTACAATATTATTGTTGTAACGGTAGACGTCTGACTGAGCTTTGTTGCTAACTTCCGCGCTGTCAACCTATGACAACCGCCACAATTTGCGGTTAAACAAAGTAAAATAAACCTGTACAAAGCAAATAAACCAAGAATACAACCATATAATAAATATGGTATGATTTACACAATTATATCGTCAATCATCGGTCAGGTAAACATGTGTTTATTTGTACAAACTTTGAGGATTATATTTGCAACAAGTGGGGAACCAAATATGATTTACATCGCTTGTGGCTCGCCATAGGCCCAAGTAAATGGCAACAAATGTGAAAGTAGCGCTCAACATCATATATTTTATACAGGGCCGGCGCGTCAAAATATGCCGCCTAAGGCGAATACAACTTTTGTCGCCCCCCCCCCCACATATTAAAAAATTAATAAACCAATGATATATTTTATTTACTTAACAAATAAAAAACGAATGTAATTCTAATAACAATATTTACAAAAATTAATATAGGTATAGACACTGAAAAAAATATATAAAAATATTACTTATACAAAAATAATAACTTATAAATGAAACAAAAAAATTAAAAATTTACTCTTCTGGCTTTCTCCTTTGCAAAATTATTAATGATGTCGTCGTAGTTTATTTTCTCTGTTATCTCATGTTCTATGGCTAATATAGATAAATTTATCAATCTTTGTTGGGCCATAGAAGATCGCAAATAATTTTTAATTAATTTTAATTTAGAGAACGAACGTTCTCCACTGGCAACGGTAATTGGTAAAGTGAGTAATATTCTTAAGCAAACAATAATATTAGGAAAATTTTCAGATAAATTATTTCTTTCTAAATAATTCACTGCATCCAGCGGTGTCATACCTGTTGTTATTATATTTCGCACAATTTGTAATTCGTTAGACAAATTTACAGGTTCTATGTCGTCTGTTAGGTATATGTGCAGATCCTGGCAATTTTTAAGAATTTCGTCTGAATTTTTTTGCACTAATGAGGGAATGTCATATAAAAATTCAAAAATTTTATTATGATTTTCCAATTGTGTAAATCTTTCTGTAACAGAATTAGTACAAATATCTAAGAGATAATTAAAAACTTCAACTTCAAATTTTTTAGACGGATTTTCTATTGGTTTATCTGTTCCTTCGTAAATAAATAATTTGCTTTTACGTCTAATTCTAATTGAAAGACTGCTTTCAAAAGCTGCATTTATTTCCATTTCATTAGCTATTTCTTTAGCTTTACAAATTATTTGCTCAAAACTATTTATACGAAATTCCTTCAGAAACAGATTTACGCTATTTAATATTTTAACACATTCTGATAAAATCCATATTTGGGCTTTGTAAAAGTTTTGACGCTATATTAATTTTAGATAAAACTTCATACCAAACAATAATACTGCAAATAAATTTGAAATTAGAAATTTTATTTGCTAGAGATGTACTTTTGTTTCTAGTTTCGTGATCCCTCTCTTCGTCCAAAGAAATTTCTATCAGCGCATCATAAATATTAGACAAATCATACCTTAGTGGTTTAATAGCTTCTACTCTGCTTTCCCAGCGTGTAGCACTAACGCATTTTACAGTGAACGATTTTATGTGTCTTTTTAATATAGCCCATCTAGAAGTAGAACTAGAAAAGAATACAAACAATTCTTGAATAATTGAAAAAAAAATTACTTAGTTCACCAGATTTTTTGGCTGCGTCGTTTACAACTAAGTTTAATGAATGACACGAACAGGGTACGAACGAAAAAGGCCTTAGGATTTTTATCTAAAATTCGTTTTTGCACACCAGAATGCATACCTTTCATGTTTGCACCGCACCATTGTCGTATCCCTGGCCACGTATATTTTCAATTTTGAGACCTAATTTATCTAATTCTTGCAAAATTAAATCAGTTAAACTCTCCCCAGTAGATGATTCTACAGGTAAAAATTTGATGAAATATTCTTTAGGAACAAATTCTTCACTATCTTTATTTAGAACGCGAATAACAAGAGACATTTGTTGGATTCTACTAACATCTGGAGTGCAATCCAAAATAATGCTGTAATATTTAGCCTCTATAATTTTGGAAATAATAGTAGCACGTACTTTTTCTCCCATTAAATTTATTATGTTATTTTGAATTTCTTTGCTCAAATAATGAGAACAATTGGGATTTTTTGAAACTCTGTTTAAATGCTCACTAATAAATGGATTAAATTTTGCCAAAAATTCAATAATTTTCAAAAAGTTGCCATTATTATGTGCAAATAATTTATCCGAACTTCCTCTGAGAGCTAACATCTGAGATGCGCATAATTGAATTGTTGCTATAATAGCTTTTAATACCTCTTGCCAATATTGCTGTTCCAATTTCAATAATGTCTGATGTTCTCTATCAATAGTTTTGCCAGTTTTTAACCTGACCTCCAATTCCATCCACTTTTTATAACATTCCATATGATTTGTAGAACGTTCATGTATTTTAAGACTACTTGAAATATTCTTCCAATTAGAATAACCAAACTTCGACCAATTTCTAGCCATATGGTCTGAATTATCAAATAACAAGCAAGAAAAACAGTACACAGAATTGGTTTTTTGACTGTAAACTAACCATTTCCTTTCTAATTTTTCGCCATTTGACATAATTCTTTCATAATGTACTTCCGAGAAATGTCTTTTATTCAAATCTTTCGGAAAATTAGAACCTCTAATTTGAACGGGGCCTTTTTCTACTAATAATTGCCTTTGCAGTATACTTAAATTTTTCCAATCTGCTGGATCATCGGAAAAGTTGTCAATAAAAGTTTCTGGCTTAATTTCTTCATTTATTTCTCCTCTTCTATCTTCTTTATTTTCTTCATGTATTTTTGTTTCTTTGTCTTCTTTATTTCTATGACTATCTTCTTTAATTTCCTCTTCTTTGTTTTCTTCTTTCTTTTCTTCATTTTCCTCCTGTCTAATGGAATATGAAGATGACGAAAAAATGAATTTTTCTATTGAACCGGACAGTTTTTTTTGTTCAGTCTCTTTTGCCAACTTTTTCTTTTTGTATGCACTCCCGGATAACTTCTTTCGTTTTAATTCGCTCATTCTGTAAATATAAATTATTTTTAGGCTAGACAATATTAAAAGTTAATATTATTGTGGTATATGACTTCTAACAAAATACAATGACATAGATACTTACGTTCCTTTTTAAAACGTGAAATATATACGTACACAGTGCACGAATAAACGCTGCCTGGCTGCCTGTAAATACCCTCTTTACAACTTATGGTATTTGCGTCTAACGGCTAGGCGACATGCGACATCTTTTATCTAGTAGTAGAAGGTAGAACTAAGAATCGGTGAAAACTCGAACAATATAATTATTTTTAAAAAGTACGAAAAATTCGCTGCTACAAAAACATGCCGCCCTAAAAATATGGCGCCGTAAGGCGATCGCCTGTCCGACCAGGCGCACGTGCCGGCCCTGATTTTATAGGTTTAATACGGTTTATGAGCGGCAACATGCTCTGGACACAAACACATGTGATCGGGGTCAATGAACTCCGTCAGAGAATTATACTGATTTTAAAAATAACTGGGAATGACACTGTGACCAGGTACGTATCGTCACATCCCCCTCTTACTCCGGTTTAAAAAAAAAATAGTGAATAAACTTATTTAATATTTTTTTTCCTGACTGTTGCTTTGAATGCAACATATAAAACTTTACAGATGAAATTTAACTGGAATTGGCCAACAGAACAAAATGCAAACAGGGTAAATCAAACTAACGGTTACGGCCTTCTGTGCACCAACCAAAAAAAACAACAAAACTTAAACAGCGGTGCGGTAAGTAAACTTTAACAAGCAAACTTGGGAAACTAACATGTTGTAAAACAACAAACAAAAAACCTTTTACAAGGCCACGGAAAATGGCGGTACCCTCGGCGGATACTCCTCTTCAGCGGCGCGTGGACTGCCGCTTCTGCCTTCTTCTGCGGTGTCGGGGACGTGGTGTGTCCGGCTGCTCCACCCAGGTCCACGTGGTCCCTCCTCCAGGACGGCTCACCCGCGCCTTAGTCCGGCGGTATCCGGGCGTTGGCGGATGCTGCTGAGGGGGCGGCAACGTAGAGCTGGGTATGGGGATGATCCCCTCCATCACGCCCAAGGTCGTGGAACCAGGAACACTCCGGACTGGACGCCCTGGGCCTGCCGTTTGGGGGGTCAGCCTCGCCCTCAAGGGTTTCCGGTCCGGCACCTGAAACGGAAACGGAGTCGGCGGCGGTGCCCGAACCGGCGGTTTGTCCTTGCGCGTCAGGACTGACCGCTTCGCTGGCGAAGCCGGAGACAGGCCGAATAGGGAGTCCAACTGCTTCTGTCTGGCCCACTTCGGCGTCCTTGGCGTGATGGGTCGGTCGGGTGAGGTCGGCAGCGGTGACGTTTCCAGGAGTAGCCAGTCCGCCAGGGTCCTCGGTGACAGCGGTGATGATGGTGTCGATGGCCGGTAGAAGGACGGACACGCCTCGGGCGGATCGGGGCCGTAGAGCTGCAGGAGGGCCTCCTGCAGGAAGGAATTTACATAAAAAATGGATATATAACTTGTACGAGTTGTTCTTACAAATCGTTCGTTTCAGATCGTGATACGGCCAAATATGATGTAAAAACTGCTTCTCATGTCTCCAAAAGCTTAAAAATGCTATTTCTAAGCGAAATACGTGTGTTTTGAGTGTTTTACAGTAACTTCCACGGCATTTTAGCTGCACGGCGAGGGCACCACGGAGGGCCCATAAAACCTTTAAACTTTGTATTCCCAAATTTTAATTAAAGTAGTATATTTTTATACGTGAAATATTTTAAACTTACAATATATTTTATTTAAAGGTTAATAATAATAAACAGTTATTTAAATATTTTTTTTATTTTCTAATGTGTTTGCAATTCTTTCTAATACATTAACTTCCCTTTTTTAACATCTAAAATTTCTTTGACAGTGTCTTTTATTTCTCCCATTTCTTTTACAAGAAGGTCTATTTTTTCATTTGTTTCGGAATTTTGCTCCATCAATTTTCCTACTGCTGAAGCTTTTCCTTTCGTCTTTGAACTTGGAGTTTTGTGAGATGTAATTTCTTCCTCTGAAACCGACTCCAGCGATCCTGTCTGTAAAAAAATTAAACATTAATTTGAGGTGTAATATTTAAACAATTTTGGTTTAACTTAAAACAGAAATTCCGGGACTGTAGAGATCTTCCGAGTCGGTCACTGGCATTTCCACTCTGTTTGAACCACCTATGATGTTGATGGAGCATTCGGGACATCACTCTCGCGACTTACTCCATCTGGTCCCTCCAAACCGTAGACTCCTTTTCTAGACAATAAATACCATCTTCTCTTCCAAGCAGTGGCGGTTCGTGCTACATATTAGTGGGTGTGCTGCATACGGTTGCCAACTCCATTGATAAAAAAAATGCGCTGCGGGTGATTTTTTGAAAATTTCCAAAGTCAAACGTGTAAAAAGTAAGATAATTTAGAGTTCTTTATATGCCTGGTTTCATAAAACCTTGTTTAAATTTAACTCACTGTTAAATTTAAGAACGTGTTAAATTTTGACATATGCTAAATTGAATGTTATTAGAGTGTAGAAATTAAATAAATTGTATGTAAGGACATTTTAAATTAAATATGTGTTGAGTATGCATATGATACACCCAATATAATTGAGTTATATGCACTAATAAAATTTATAAATTTTTCACAATTTATATGTCAAAATTTAACACGTTAAATTTAGCCATGAGTTAAATTTTTATGAAACTGCGCAATAATGTAGTAAATTTAACAAATTGTTAAAAAATTAAAGTCAGATAGAAGTCAGACACCTTCAGTAATAATTTATTTGATTCACAGTTGCTAATAAGCAGGGTTTGGAACTCATACATTCTACTGTTGAAATAGGTCAAATACCTGATTACCAGAAAAGCGTACATTACTAATATTTCGTAATAAGCGCGCATATAGCGTACACATTCATATTTTATTATTAAAACGCGTATGTACGCTTCAAAAGCTACGATTGCATCAAAGAAAAATAAAAGATAAATTTAAGAAATTAAATTTTATTTATTGGATTATTTTAAATTTTAAAGGCATACGTCTTTCCTTGTTCTCGGCAAATTTATCTATAACTTTTACATTGAAATTTTGAATTGTGGCATGGATAACATGGAAAGGGCTGTTAACCGATCTTCGCACATTGTATTTCTCAAAAACGTTTTTATACGTTTCAGAGTAGAAAAACTACGTTCTGTTTCTGATGTAATCATTGGCGTTGTCACAAGTATTTGTAGTAACTTCTTAGTTTCTCCCATAGTTTCCTCCAAATTACTGGAAATTATAAATTTTAGGAACGGTACTGCACCACGTAATTCTCTGCATTCGTGATTAGAGTATATCACAGAAAGTTCTGTTTTAAGACGCTGTTTGTTTAAGGCATTGTAAGCTGAGCAAGCCAGGTCTAATGCATTTTCAGGAAATTTGTTATGATATTCAACAAAATTTTCAGGAAATAAAAGAGATGCAGCTACTAAATGATTCGTGAAGGCGAAACGTTCTTTTGCATTGTTTATAATTACATCACACACCTCTATGCAAGCAACACGGTGATCTACTTTATTACTGTTAGGACGTTTCCGCTTAACTTCGCTGGGGACAGTATCAAAATTAAATGCTTCTTTGATTATAGAGTCTATTTTACATCGAATATTATTTATATTTTGTTCAAATACCTTTGTGATTTTTCGTGCTTCTGTTGGATCTATATTCTTCTTTTGTAGTTGATTGTATAAAACGTCAACGTGTGGCATAATATAATGGAAGAAGGTCAACCAAAAAATGAAATTTGGATCTTGCAGAATACGTCGGATTCCCGAAGCTTGCTTACAAGTCAGTACATTGGAGTTTTCTTCTAAATGTTCCATGCATTCAATAATGGAGTCTCTATATTCATATACAACATTAACTGTACGAATATTGAAAT
Organism: Harpalus rufipes; assembly: GCA_951394225.1. Taxonomy (NCBI): domain Eukaryota; kingdom Metazoa; phylum Arthropoda; class Insecta; order Coleoptera; family Carabidae; genus Harpalus; species Harpalus rufipes. The sequence goes on from OX596285.1 coordinate 31,974,082, forward strand.
TCCAGCGCGTAGGAACTGAACGAGGCAAATTTCTTCCTACTATTTTATTTAAAACTGCTACACGTAGAAAAGAATGACTAAAAAATCCGGGAATGTCATGTAAGTCTCCAAAAAAAATTCGCACCTGAGAATTTATGGAACATGCTCTTGACATAACTAAATTTATTAATAATACCAGCTCGAAAAAACTATCCAAGACGTAAAGTAATAACTAAAGGAATTGATGATTTGTGGCAAGCCGATCTTGTGGAAATGATACCATATAAAAATGAAAATAAAAATTATAAATATTTGTTAACAGTAATAGACACATTTTCTAAATATGCGTGGGCAAAACCAGTGAATAAATCTGGTGATGTAATTACAAAAGCATTAGAAAATATACTTAACGAAAAAAGGATCCCTAAAACTTAGAAACTGATAATGGAAAAGAATTTTATAATAGCAATTTTAAAAATTTAATGTTAAAATATAAAATAAATCACTATTCTACTTTTAGCAATTTGAAAGCAAGCATTGTTGAAAGATTTAATCGAACATTAAAAAATAAAATGTGGCAAGAATTTAGTTTACATGGTTCATATAAATGGATAAATATTTTACCAAAACTAATTGAAACATATAATAATACTAATCATAAAACTATTAAAATGCGTCCTATAGACGTAAATAATAAAAATGAGAAATTTCTATTAAAACCTATATATAATAATATAAAAATATGTGGTCGTGGAAAATTTAAAGTTGGTGATTTTGTTAGAATTTCGAAAATGAAGAGTATTTTTGAAAAAGGTTATACTCCTAATTGGTCGACTGAAATATTTACAATCACAAAAAAAACATATAACAAATCCTGTAACTTATATATTAAAATATTATTTAGGACAAACTGTGGCGGGAGGGTTTTATGAACATGAATTACAAAAAAAAGTATTCAGATGTTTATTTAGTGGAAAAAGTTCTAAAAAGGAAAGGATAACAAGTACTTGTGATAAGGATATAAGGATTTGATAATTCACATAACTCATGGATAAATAAAAGTGATGTTATATAATATATTTATTATAATAATTTATTATGTAATATTTATAAATATATTAAATGTAAAATATAATTAAAATAAATACATCTAAAGTATTAAGAATTGAAATGCTATAAATTTGTTTATTTACAAAAAATACCTAATCAATAATTATAACGTATGGATTTGGTAATGTAATAGAGTAATGCACCCATGGTAATGTATTTATTATATTATCTTCTATATAACGTTTATCATCATCAGCTGAAAGAGATAATTTATTTTGTTCTACTGAAAAAAATGTTATGTTTTTTCGATATTATGTTTTTTGTTTTTTGTATTATTTTGAATTACAAAATAAACTATTTTTGTAATCATCAATAGTGAGTTTTTTGTTACAGTATTTGAAATTCCCTTAGCTTTTCAATACGATTGATTAGGTTCCAAAGTAAAAGAGTACATTTTTGCTCGTAACCCCGCAAATTCGGTCATTAATAATCCAATATTTTCATCTTTAAAAAGTCCAACTACTTTTTGTTGGCCTGAGGTATTCCATATCTATTATTGCATATACAGGTGTCCCAGAAGTCGACGATCAAACTAAATGGGGTGATAGAGGAGATCATTTCCAATCAAAATAACTATATATATATTGTAATGCAATTGTTGATGGTTCAAAAGTTATTGCAACTTTTGTAGTATCTCCTAAAAACGGCAAGGCGTCCAATAGAATTATTATTATTTTTATTACGAGACGTTTGTTTCTCTTTTTCTTTTTTATTGTATGCACCTGAAGGGTTCTACTTTCTAATAAAATCATTTTCTTGAACATGAGTACCTTCTATTAATAATAAAAATATTGTTTTGTGAAAAATTTTTCTACCGAAAAAAAGCTACTTGATTTTAAAGTGACGCTGACAGAAAAAAATGTCCTAAAAAAAAATTAACCAACTATCAGAAGAAGTTGTGTATTTAATGTAGATTTTAACGCGGTATAACACATGGGGATATTCAGAGCAGATTTTCTTAAATAATTTTTTTTTCTACAAGAAAGTATTTCAGTTAAAAATACAATTGAAAAATTCGAGAATTATCTTAGATGCTGTGTCAAAAATAAAACAAAATAATAGTTGTAATAGTTTTTATACAACATTAAAACAAAATAGGGTTTATGAAGCTTTTCATGATGTTTTCAAATTTTACAAAAAGTGTTCAAAATTTCTACCATGTTTTCTAATGCACATTAAGCATCGCCGAATAAAATTTCTTTTTATTGTTCGGAACGCCCGTTGATTATTTTTAATAATGTTGGTAGCCTCTCTTATTTTTTGTTGCAACTCTTGTTCATTCTGACTTTCTGTCATGTAGACTATTTCTTTAAAATAACCCCATAGAAAAAAATCTAAGGGGTTAGATCAGGGGATCGCGGTGGCCACATAATAAACCCTCCTCTACCAATCCACCGATTCCGAAATTCTGTGTCAAGGTGTCGTCTCACATCTACAGAATAGTGAGGAGGAGCTCCATCTTGTTGCAGCCACATATCTCGGCGTGTCTCCAATGTCACGTCTTCAAGTAGATAAGGTAACTCATTTTGCAAAAAATGCAGATAATTTTCGCTGTTAAGCCTTCCTGGGAGCTCAAATGGACCAATCAATTTTCCTTCAATTACTCCCGCCCATATGTTGACCCCAAACTTGTGTTGAAAGTTGTCATTTCTAATAACTCTAGGGTTCACATAGTCCCAAAAATGTAAATTGTGAATATTAAATATCCCGGTTCTACAAAAGTTTGATTCGTCGCTCCACAAAATCTTGTTAAAAAATTCGGAGTCTTCTCTATGACGACGCAGCATTTCCCGACAAAATTGCACTCTTTTGTCATAGTCCGCAGGTAAAAGTGCTTGCACGCGCTGCACATGGTATGGATACAACTGGCCCTTTTGCAAAACACGATGAACCCTAGATTTTGGAATTTCCAAATGTCTGGATATACGACGAACACTTGTTGACGGGTTCTCTGTCACCATTTCAATTATATCGTCGTCATTGCACTGAAGCGCAGGTCTTCCTTCTCTTCGCGGATTGCCAGGGATTTCGCCTTCTAAGTAAGACCGATGAACATTTTGAAATACCCTATAATCAGGATAGCGTTCTCGATTAGGGTATCGTATCCGATACTACTTTTTTGTTGGCCTGAGGTATTCCATATCTATTATTGCATATACATATAGTCTGAAGTATCAAACTTGTGTATGTTTTCTTTAATTTTTTATATGGATCTTCTTTAAGTTTGTAAATTAGCGAGTCAGTGTCTATGTAAAGAAGTTGGGGATTTTTAAATGAGTTGTGTATATACTCATAATGAAAGTCATACATTAAAGTTTTAGATATGTCTAAGATAGCCATACCAATATAAATAGGTTTATTAAATAAAATTTTAATTTTATTAATTCTATTGAAACTAAATTATTATTAAATGGTATAATTTTTTTCAAATTTGTTTTTACTATTAATTTTCGAGCACCCCCTCGCCCATCCCATTTTGATACTAATTTTATATCGCGTCTATTACGAATGTTTTCCATGCTTTTTCCAAAAACAACGTTGTTCATTAATTAAAAAAAAAAAAATCAAACTCATTCTTTGCAAATTTTCTAAAATTTGTATTTTTGTCTATATACTTCTTTAGCCAAAGCGATTGTTTAAATTTTATAGCATGATGAATTTTTAATAATTTTAAACCCATATGTAAAGCCTGTTTTAAATTTCTATAATGTAATACATATTTTGTTTTATTATATAAAGTTGTTAAAAGTCTTTTTGTTTTTGAATTTGGTGGTGCACGTTGTTCGGGGCAAAATGGTAAGTCTTTGTGTGTGTGCTAGCCCACCCATATAAATTGCATGCGTCAAAATATATTAAATATTCTTCGGGAGAATTTTCTTTGTAACATGCCATATAAGGATTGTTGACTTGGGCATAGCGGTTGGAACACTGACAAATACCTCCTCGAATACCGCGTTCAAAAAAAAGTACCATATTAATATCGGTTAGTAACTCCAGTTCCACACCTATTATTTTAAGCATGGCATTTCCACTCTGCTAGACCTATAACAAAGATTTTATTTAATTAATAATATATATTATTAATAAAATTATTTACCTGAAGTTGTGTAATAATGAACCGGATCCAATACATAAGCTTTTAAACAAACGTTTCGAAAATTTTCAAAAACGTCTGCTATTAAAATTACATCTGTTTTCATATACAACTCCATATAATCTCCCAAGGTTTCAATTTGAAATGTGTGCCATACATTTTGTGCATGTTTATAATTCTCATCGCTAATGTGTGATTGAGATAGTTTTGAGTAAAACAAATTTTTCGTGGGTAATTTCTTTTCCTCGAGACATTCCCAAGAATTTAAATAGTCATAGAGGAACATTCCCTCTTTTTAATAAATTAAATTTGTGATCAGTTGGATACTGCTGTCGCAATAATTTACATTGTTCCTTTTCTAAATATTCAACGAGTTTTTCTAAAGAATTGTTAAGAAATCTAAAAAATATGCATAAAATATATATACATATATATTAGGTTAACATACCTTAACGAATCTAGAAACCGAAGTTCAATATCATTAACCCATTTGGAAAAAGAAATATATTTTTCCTCGTTTGTGGGTATTATATTAATTTTTTCTTCATTTACCCCAAGTTCTCGTATAAATCGGTGGCTGTCATATCCACTTAAATTGTGGTAAAATATTGGGATATAGTTGGGTACTTTATAATTCAGGTTGCAAACATTGTGGGCGGCTCCGCGATATTTACCTACAATTATTAAATTATTATATTTTTTTTAATATAAAAAATAATTTATAAACTTACCAGATAAGTGACAGTGGTCTCTAACTTTTTCTTCTGCATTATTAATTTTTTTCTGGCAAATATGACAAATTTCGGTGTTATAATATTCTTCCCAATTTTTATTAGTCATGACGATTTGTGCAATATTTTTGCACCATTTTAACTACACTCCTTAAACGATTCATAAACCATGCAGATGCTTCAGGACCATGAAATGATTCATAAAATGATAAAGAATCATCGTAAGAACACACTACTTGGTATGCAACAGCACACGGAACATGTTTTTGATATGCATTTGTATAGGAATTAGCTGGATTTGGCTGGCAGGTATGAATAGGAAGAGTTAAACACTCAAAATCCGCATTAACCACAAATGGGTGGCGTTCTTAAACGCATGAAATTTTTAAATTTGAGCCATTTCTCATCTTCACTCGGTAATTCAATTTTTACAGCATCAAAATAATTACAGTCCTCCTCGTGACGATGCAAAAGTATTTTGGTACCAAAATATTGAAGGCATCGATCACAAATAAATTTTTTCTTCTTATTTTTTGATAGTTGGGTATTTAATAAAATAGATAGCGATTTAATCCAAACGTAATGTGCTCGATCTTCTTTTTTAAAATAAAGAAGGTTAAAATGGTGAATAGATTTATTTTTGGTAAAATATAGGCGTCCAACGACGTTATACATTTTAAATTTAGAATTATACTCCAAACCATATACATTAATTGAAACAGTATTTTGTTTTTCAAATTTTGGAATATCTGCTAATGGTATGGGGAAATGAATGCCTGTTAAGTTAAAAATTTCGTTATGGTTGGATGGATAATTAGAAGGACGGTGGCTGTTATGATCCGTAGGATACATGGCAGACAAAAGAGACCATACAAAACACTTCTCATCATTGTTTTGTATATTTATTATAGCGCGCCGCGCTTTAATATTTGCGGGGAGATCTATGTACACATTCCCACCACTGTTAGCTGAATCAAACTTGCAAATATTCAACTAAAAAAAAAATTTTTTTTAATATATGCTCTGTGTGTACCCCTGTGTACATTTTTTTAACAATTGTTAATATATAACTTTAACTGACTTGTAAAAAGAAGATTGCATTTAACGCCTTGCCGCTATCTCGTTCTTGAAATTCCGACATGTGAGTAATTATCGGTTCTTTTATATTACTTAAAAACAACCCAAGTAGCACAGTTTGGAAAAACTGGAAAATACAGCTAAAGTAAGACTGGGAAAACGTTGTGACAGCCTTGTTTTTGCTGTATATTAGCTATTATTGAAGCTTTATTTTGTCTGATTTTTTTGGCTATATAAGTGTTATCGCAAATACTGTTTGCAACCATATTGGCCACCCAGCCATTTTTCTTACTGTAAAATTCCTTTTCTAGTTATTAAAAATGCCGAGTTACAGCCCCAGCTTCGTGGTATACTATTCTAGCTATATACATAGTAAATTTTACATCTAAGAATAAAAGAAAGATAACAGCTAAAGCTTTGTCTCTTTAATATAAGCTATTAAATGTATTTCACAGCTACAATTATAGAGCACATAACAGCTGTTATCATTTGTCTATAATTTTTGTTATAATGTATATTTTGTAGTTAAATATGAATACCAAATAACAGCTATAAAATTTAGTTAATAATTTTGGTTATAAAATGCTTACTGCAGTTTTAAAAACTGCTAAATAGCTGTTTTACAATTTTTGACTGCATTTTTTGCTGTAAAATAACTATTATGGGTAATTAAATGTCAAATATATTTTTATGTGAAATGTTTTCATATGACACTTTATGTTCGCATGTTAATTTGTATAGAGTTTTATAAGTTTGATTAAAATGAAAAAAAAAACTCATTAGTGTTTGATCTGCAAAAATTTAAAAAAAACTGCGACAAATGTTGTTCAGTTTGAATGGCATGACGAAAAGTTTTAATGCCCTGCCTTTTCACGACACAATTTTGTTTTGACCATGTTTGATGATTGGGAATACTACTGGCATCTTTTCGAAGTGATATACCTTTTTTACCTGGGCGACAATAGAGAATGACATTTTCTTCCCAATTTTCAGGTACAACACAAAGTGTTACTTCATTGTCTTCCACTGTTTGCACTATTTTAAACATTTTGTAGATATTTTGTTTCGTATACGATGGTGCAATAGAGTTGACCGGTGGGTTAGATTCCTATATATGAATACTATAAAGCTGTATAAATGAATGCTAACGCAGCGAAATAGCTGTAATCGAAGCGGATACACAGCTATATGGCTATAGTGACTATTTTTACCATAGTTAGGATTTCATAAATCAGCCAAATAGCTGTTTTTGGGTATATTTAATTTTTGCTCTTGCATTACGTTCACTCGTAATCGTAATGTAATTAATTTTGATTATAGAATAAGTAATGTTATTGTTAATCGAGTAACTAAAGTTAAAGATCTGGGTGTAACATTAGATAGTAGGCTATTACTAGATTTACACATTGATTTTATTGTAAAAAAGGCTTACAAAATGTTAGGGTTCATTTTGAGAGTAGGAAAGCATTTCAATAATCCTAATACCTTGATACCTTTGTATTATTCATTGGTCCGATCTCAACTAGAGTATGCCACAGTTTGTTGGTCACCTTATTATCAAGTGTACATTAATAGAATTGAAGGTATTCCACGCAAATTTTTATCAATATTGCAGTGGAAATTTCCAACCATATGTATTTCCCTGCACACACTTCAACAGAGAAGAATTTATCTCGATATGATGTTTATATTTAAAATACTACTTTATCGTATTGATAGTCCTGTGCTACTCAGTAGATTCTATTTTAGAATTCCATCTTTCTCTACCAGAAATGCTGAGCTTTTTTCACTGCAAACATTTAAATCAAATTAGGCGATGAATTCTCCAGTACATAGAATTGCTCGTACCTTTAATTATTATTCCTGTGTTTCTAACTCTCCAGACATTTATTCATGGTCTTTACATTTTTTGAAAATATTTATTAAAAAGTTTTTCATTTGTACTCTTGTTATATAGTTAAAGAGGTTATGTCTTGATTGTTTATTGTTAATTAAGTACGATTGTATGAAGTTAGCGCGTATTATTATTATTATAATGTTAACCTTTCCTTTATAAATTATTTTTGTATTTATATGTATTTAGTGTTGTACTGTTATTGAGTTATATTTCCACAATATTATGTTCGCACGAGCATATCTCTGTATTTTGGACAAGCAGACATCTTTTTTAATCAAAGTAGCCGATAGCAATGGCAACCATATTGTAAACTAGAAATGTTCACTTTTTAAAAAAATATTTTAATCGCTATTACGGTACTATATAAGACGGAAAATAATTTAAAACTTAATTTTTATACATTATTAGTACAAAATATATTTTTTAACCACATTATGTAAATAAATATTGTAAATTAAAATTTCCGTATTTATTAATGAATATGTAAATTATTGACGTTTTTGCAGTGCGTTTCGTATTTGAAGGTATCATGTGTATATTTGACAGAATAAATGGCGTTGTTATTAGATTTTCAGTCATAGACAGCGAAATTTTTATTTTAAAAACTTATAACTCAATTGTATTATATCGCCATGTCTAGCTATTATTTCTAAAGCCTACATCCAAATAGTTATTTTTGAGTCAAACAACTTAGCAGTACAGCAAAATTACTTATAAAAAGTCTTAAAAATAGCACAGGTATATTGCTTTTATATGCGCATCCGAAGCTATATTGCTAATTTACAGCGTAAAAAGGAGACAACTAAATGACTGTATTTTAATTAAATTCATAGCAAATTGGCTGCAGCCAAATCGCTGTAACAACACTTTCATAGCAAAAAAATGTTTTACCACTATTGCTGTGACAGCTCTTGTGACGGTGGCCCCGTTGTGATCGGTGGTTGGGCCATCGTCGGATTGTCCCTTCAGCCGTCGGTCGGAATACTCGGGCGCCTTCGGTGGTGGTAGCTGAAAGGGGGACAATATGGGCCGGGATAGCTCTAGGAGGGAGGCCAAGGTTCGCTTGAAAAAGCACGTTTTTAACCCGTAATAAATAACCTTTATTTCAGTTTTACCCACAATACAATACAAACAAATAATACTGATAATAATAATATAAAGCAGTGTACGACAAAACTGTGTCGAGCCACAAACTGGTATTTTACGACCCCAAAAGAATGGTGACTGCGCCCCCGCGGTACGGCAATGGCACAGTCTTTTACTAACGGTAAGTAACCCAAAAAAAAATGAAATATAAAACGTGTTTCTAAGAAACAAACAAACGCCAAGTTTAAATTCAAATTGACAACTTGCGCTAACAGCAATTCCCTGTGATAGCACAACGACGGAGTTGTCTATCACCCACAAGGAAATTCGGACGGTGATTTTACACTCACCAAAAACAACAGTGGTAAAATCCACGGTAAGACATCTTTGACTCAAACGTTCGCACTCCAATCGTGATCCTCAAGGGACCATTCAAGATGAGTTCGAGAACTGATCTCTCCAAGTGATGCTGCGCCTTTTATACCCAGAATCTGGTAATCCGGCATAATCTCGCCCAAAACTTGGAGGGGAAACGTTTTAAACTTAGTTACTGTAAAAAGGCGCTGATGGCGTTTGTACAATAAAAATAAAATATGTAAAAATAACTAAAAGTCATTAAACAACCCGACTGTACCAGTTTATCACTCACAACAATCAAAAACCAATAATAAACATTATAACAATAAATATTGACAGTTGCTACTCATTATTGTAACGGTAGGTCCTTTGACAGAACGTATGTCGCTAGTTCACGGGCTTGTCAAACCTGTGACATTGTTGTGATTGAACAACGTGAGAAATAAAAACCTGTACAAAGTAAATACACAAATGATACAACAATACAGCAATAAGGTAAGATTTACATAGTAATATCGCCAATCATTATTCAGGTAAACATGTGGTTTCAATCATAAGATATTCGTAGGTTAGGAAGACAAAAACATGCCCTACATACGATTTACATCGTGCGTGGTTTATTAAATGCCAATATATACAGTTCAACATCAATTAACAATGCTCAACATCCATTAGTTATGAGTGTTATTCCGGTTTGTGAATGATAACAAGTTCTGATCATGTGCAAGAGCTTCAACCGCGGATGGAATGACTTTACTGAATTTGCACTACTCGGAGATGGACACTAAAATAAGGTACGTATCGTCACATCCCCCTCTTACTCCGGTTAAAAAAAAATAGTGAAAAACATTTAATATTTTTTTTCGGTCGTTGCTTTAAATGCAACATGAAAACTTTACAAGTGGAATTTGACGGTAATCGGCCACAGAAGAAAAACAAAACGGATAAAATCCAGATAATAATGACGGCCTTCTGTGCACCAATAAGAGAAAAATCAACAAAAAAACTTAAATGGCGGTACGGTAAGTAAAATAAACAACCAAGCAAGAGCTTGGGAAACTAGAGTTGCAAACGCAACTTAACAAAAACAAACCTTTTCAGGTTATAAAAAGAGGAACAAAAAAAAATGAAAAGGCGGTACCCTTGATGGGTGCCGTTCTCAGCGGCGTGTGGACTGCCGCCTCCGCCGTCTTCTGCGACGTCGTGGCTGTGATGTCCCCGGCTGCTCCACCCTCCCTGTGGTCCCCGGCTGCTCCACCCTCCACGTGGTCCCTCCTCCAGGACGGCTCTCCCGCGTCTTACTCCGGCGGTATCCGGACGTTGGCGGCTGCGGCTGAGGAGGCGGCAACGTGGGGCTGGATATGGGGACGATCCCCGCCATGACACCCAAGGTCGTGGGGCCAGGAACTCCCGGGACGGGACACCCTAGGCCTGCCGTTTGGGGGGTCAGCCTCGCCCTCAAGGGTTTCCGGTCCGGCACCAAAAACGGGAACGGCGTCGACGGCGGTGCCCGAACCGGCGGTGAGTCCTTGGGCGACCGGCCTGACCGCTTCGCTGACGAAGCCGGAGACAGACCAAACAGGGCGTCCAACTGCTCCTGGCTGGCCCACCTCGGTGTCCTTGGTGTGATGGGTCGGTCCGGCGTGGTTGGCAGCGGTGACGTCTCCACCATCAGCCAGTCCACGAGGGTCCGTGGCGACAGCGTGGCAGATGTCGGCGTCGATGGAGTCGATGGCCTGAAAAAGGACGGACTCGCCTCAGGTGGATCGGGGCCGTAGCGCTGCAGGAGGGCCTCCTGCAGGGACATCTCTTCCCTCGGCGAGTCGCCAACCGACTCCATGACGATGTCTGGCCGACTCCTTGCCCTGGAGTCGACGCAGACGGTGGTGGGGGTAGGGGACGCCTCTGGCTTCGACGTTGAAGTGGAGAGGGGCGCCCGCTCGTGCAGCTGCTGCGACGGTGGCGGCTGCGGACGCTCCTCTGGTCGGCGGGCTCTCAACAGAGGCGACCCCACTGGCTGGATGGGTGGACCCTTACGGCGGCGTGACGGCGGCCTCGCTGACTCGGGCAGACGGCGGAGTGGTGACCCGTGGTGGGGCTTCCATGGACAAAAGCGGCGGTCCATACTCTGTAAAGGCAGGTTTAAGGTCTTTGACATGGACATTATTTAATCGCCGTCCTTCTGTGCTGCGCAGGTTGTAAATTGTGTGCGAGACGCGTTTGACGACCGTCCACGGACCGGAGTACCGTGGGCACAATTTCGCCGCGACCCCTTTCGCGGCGGAGGACAGAGGATGTTCGCGTCGCATCACTTGGTCTCCGGGGAAGAACTGCACTGCGCGCCGACGCAGATTGTAGTGTTGGCCTTGAGTTGTGGCAGCGTGGGCCACATTCACCCTGGCAAGCTCCTGAGCCTCGCTCAAGGCCTTGAGACGCTCCAGGTGCTCGCTGGAGATGGGAGCGTCTGCAGGTGTTCTGGCTGTGGCTTCCTGATCTGCGCTGGTGGGCAGTCGTGGTTCGCGGCCGAAATTGAGGTAGGCTGCCGAATATCCTGTCGAACTATGCCGGCTAGTGTTGATGGCCAAGACGAATTCAGGCAGGAGTGCGTGCCAATTCCGGTGGTTGGCCTGACAGAACTGGGCCAACATGGGCTTTAGGACACGGTTAACCCTCTCCACGGGGTTCGCCTGCGGTGAGTATGGCGGTGTGAATTGGTGACGTACGTGGTACTCCTTGAGGAACTTCCGGACGGTCCTATTGTCGAATTCGGTGCCATTATCGGTGATGACGGTTTTGGGGCAGCCGAATCGACAAAGGACGAGTTCCCTGAAGGCTGTGACCACGGCGGCTCCAGTGGCCTGGCGGAGCGGACGACACTCAATCCACTTGGTCATTCTGTCCTGGAATACAATGACATATTCATAACCCTTTGCAGGATGCGGCAGTGGTCCCATAATGTCGGCGGCAACCGTGTCCCATAGATGGCCCACCTGTGGCGGGCCCATGGGGCCTGCTGCTCCTCGTTGATCCGCCTTGAATTGCTGGCAGCTGAGGCATCGCCGGACGTATGTAGTGGCCTCCCGGAACATGCCTGGCCAGTAGTAGCGGAGCGCTAGCCTCGCTAGCGTCTTCGCAATGCCCAAATGTCCGGCGGTAGGATGGTCATGGTTCTCGGCCAAGATGGCTGGTCGTTGTCCGGTTGGAATGCACAGCTTCCACTCTCGGTGTGGCTCCGTGTCGGACAGATCCGTGGGGTCCCAAAAGCGACGGTACAACTTGCCCTCGCGGATCTGGTACTCGGGGTGCTCATTGGGCTGCAGGTCGGCGGCCCGCATCATCCGTTGGTACCAGGAGCATTCTGTGGCGACGGCACCGAGAGCAGGTAACGGCTTGCGGCTCAAGAGATCGGCCAGATGGTTAAGGCTGCCTTTGCGATACATCACGTCGAAGTCATACTGCTGCAGCGTGACCACCCAACGCGCTAGCCGTCCTGTCGGCTCCTTCAGTGAGCCTAGATACCTGAGGGCCTGGTGGTCGGTGACGACGGTGAAGTGGTAGCCCTCCAGATATTCCCGCAATTTTTTAATAGCCCATACGACCGCCAAACACTCCTTTTCTATCGTAGAATAATTTTTCTCCGCTGGCTGGAGTGCTCTGCTGACGTAGGCGATTGCTCTGGGCTCTTCCAGGCTGCCCTGGATCAGAGCGGCCCCTATGCCTACGTCGGAGGCGTCGGTCTGTAGGATGAACGGCTGGCTAAAGTCAGGACACGCTAGAGCCGGCGCTGTCGTGAGCGCGTCCTGTAGCCGTCCATATGCCGTCTTCTGTTCCGGCCCCCATACCCATGGTTGCCGTTTCCGGAGCAGTGCCGTGAGTGGAGCCACGGTGGTTGAAAAATGCTTAATAAACCGGCGATACCAAGATGCCGTGCCGAGAAGCTGGCGGAGTTCACGGACGTTGGTCGGCGGTGGCATCTCTACAATGGCCTTGATTTTGTCCGGATCAGTTTGGATGCCGTCCTTGGTGACGACATGGCCGAGGTACTTGATTGACCGCAGGCCGAACTGGCATTTCTCGGGGTTAATGCGCAGGTTAGCTGCCCTCAGCCGCCTGAAGACCTCCTCCAGGTGACGAATATGCTCCTCGGCAGTGGCACTGGCCACCACTATGTCATCGAGGTACGCAAATGCATGAGGTTCTAGTTCTGGGCCGATAATCGTATCCAGCAGCCTTTGAAAAGTCGCTGGAGCGGCGTGGATTCCGAATGGCATGACCTTGAATTGAAACAGGCCCTTGCCTGGCACAGTGAAGGCCGTCAGTGGCTTGCTTGTGTCCGTGAGTGCAACCTGCCAATACCCGTTCTTGAGGTCAATGGTCGAGAAGAAACTGGCCGGTCGAAGCTTGTCCAAGATACTAGTTATAAATGGTAATGGATACGCATCTTTCTCCGTGGCTTCGTTAAGTCGTCGGAAATCGATGCAGAACCGCGGCTGCCCATCCTTTTTCCGCACGATGACCGCCGGAGAGCTCCACGGGCTCTGAGATCTCTCGATGATGCCATCCTTTAGCATTTTGTCTACCTCATCGACAATCACTTGTTGCATTCTCGGATTGCGTGGTAGGTATCTTTGTTTGATTGGCGTATCGTCCTTTAATTTAATATGGTGTTTCATGTTAGGCGTTACGCCCTTCAAGTTGTTGAACCTGGGCAGCTCGTCGGCCAGGAATTTCGCCAACTTCTCCTCTCCCGTCTCTGGACTGATTGCGCTTAGTTGTCGGATGCCTGGCGGATTTGTTCTAAGCGCAATGCTCGGTGGTGCTGTGCAGATGGTTGCCCCGAATGCTGTTAAAGCGTCCATGCCTAATATGATCGGGTTTGCCAGATTGGGCAAACATTGGAAGGCCAGCCGCCTCCAGATGCCGTCGATTAGGCAGCCCAGCGTAATGGTGCCTTTGGTGCTCGTGGTGGAGCCATTCGCCAGCTGGACTTGTTGGGAATGGGCGCGTTGTATCCTGGCATGCCGATCAGACAGCCCCTCGGCTGTGTGGCAATTGATGTAGGAATACATGGCGCCAGTATCCATCAGTGCCCTGAACGCCTGTCCTTTGATGTTTACGGTTAAGAACAACCGATTGTCATGGCCGTTGGGCTCCTGGATGCCAGGTAATGGAGCCGTTGTCGATGTTGGTTTATTATTTTGTTTCGGGGGCTGTCTCTCGGTGAGTTGTTTCCGCCCCTTATGGGAACAACTCACTGCCCGTTTCCCGACGGTGGTGTTTTCTGGCAGCGGCAGTCGCGTGTTGTTGTTCCAGGGCTTTTGCAGCGCCAGCAAAACAACTTAGGCTCGTTGCGGCACTGGCGGCGGACGTGGCCGTGCTGGCCGCATTTCCAACAGAGCACCGATGCGCCTGTCTTGGCTGGTTGTGACAACGGCGGCGGTGTACGCTTGGCGGTGGCTGCTGGGCTCGTGAGGGCGTGCAATCTGGACATCTGTGGCGTGGCTTTGAGCTCCCTCTGGAGGCGTTCGTATTCGTCCATCTCTCGTATGAGGCCTCGGACCGTAGTGACGTCGCGACGGCGTATATATTGCCGGTATTCTGGCAGCATGTTGATATACAGCCGAAAGAGCTCCTGCTCTGCCGACAGCTGGCCATAGCGCCGTATGAGGGTGCGTATATCGGTCAGGTAGTCTCGTCCTTTTTCACCAGGACGTTGCTTGCGTTGATTAATTGCCTCTTCTGTCCTCAGCGCATAATCTTCCCCGATGTAATGGGCGTTAAAATCGACCAGAAAGTCAGCCCAGGTCGCCCAATCACTCCGGTTGTTGCGGAGCCACTGCAGGGGGCCGCCACGGAGGAGCTCCGGTAAGGCCGTAAGCAGCTGTTGGTCGCTAAGACGGTAACTGGCCTGTAGCTCCGTCACTCTCTCGAGAAAAGACACCGGATCTGTCTTTCCGTCGAAGAACGTATTCCATTTGCGCACGGTTTCGCAAATGGGCGCATAAACTGGTGTTTTGGGGGCCGTAACGGGACCTGGAGCTTTGCTCAGGTCGGCGACAACGTCATCCGTGTCGTCCTTTTCTGCCCCCAGTTCACGGGCGGGCCCTGGTTTCATCAGCGCCGCCATTTTCTTCCTCATTTCATCCACAGTGCCACTCGGCTCGTGACCCATGCCCTGGAGCAGTACCTGCAGTTCTGCTTTACGTAGGGTGTAAATCCAGCCAGAGCGTGTGAGTGTGGCATCGTCTTCCTCAACGTTGGGTCCCTGCTCGGGCGCCATTTGTGACGGTGGCCCCGTTGTGATCGGTGGTTGGGCCATCGTCGGATTGTCCCTTCAGCCGTCGGTCGGAATACTCGGGCGCCTTCGGTGGTGGTAGCTGAAAGGGGGACAATATGGGCCGGGATAGCTCTAGGAGGGAGGCCAAGGTTCGCTTGAAAAAGCACGTTTTTAACCCGTAATAAATAACCTTTATTTCAGTTTTACCCACAATACAATACAAACAAATAATACTGATAATAATAATATAAAGCAGTGTACGACAAAACTGTGTCGAGCCACAAACTGGTATTTTACGACCCCAAAAGAATGGTGACTGCGCCCCCGCGGTACGGCAATGGCACAGTCTTTTACTAACGGTAAGTAACCCAAAAAAAAATGAAATATAAAACGTGTTTCTAAGAAACAAACAAACGCCAAGTTTAAATTCAAATTGACAACTTGCGCTAACAGCAATTCCCTGTGATAGCACAACGACGGAGTTGTCTATCACCCACAAGGAAATTCGGACGGTGATTTTACACTCACCAAAAACAACAGTGGTAAAATCCACGGTAAGACTTCTTTGACTCAAACGTTCGCACTCCAATCGTGATCCTCAAGGGACCATTCAAGATGAGTTCGAGAACTGATCTCTCCAAGTGATGCTGCGCCTTTTATACCCAGAATCTGGTAATCCGGCATAATCTCGCCCAAAACTTGGAGGGGAAACGTTTTAAACTTAGTTACTGTAAAAAGGCGCTGATGGCGTTTGTACAATAAAAATAAAATATGTAAAAATAACTAAAAGTCATTAAACAACCCGACTGTACCAGTTTATCACTCACAACAATCAAAAACCAATAATAAACATTATAACAATAAATATTGACAGTTGCTACTCATTATTGTAACGGTAGGTCCTTTGACAGAACGTATGTCGCCAGTTCACGGGCTTGTCAAACCTGTGACATTGTTGTGATTGAACAACGTGAGAAATAAAAACCTGTACAAAGTAAATACACAAATGATACAACAATACAGCAATAAGGTAAGATTTACATAGTAATATCGCCAATCATTATTCAGGTAAACATGTGGTTTCAATCATAAGATATTCGTAGGTTAGGAAGACAAAAACATGCCCTACATACGATTTACATCGTGCGTGGTTTATTAAATGCCAATATATACAGTTCAACATCAATTAACAATGCTCAACATCCATTAGTTATGAGTTTTATTCCGGTTTGTGAATGATAACAAGTTCTGATCATGTGCAAGAGCTTCAACCGCGGATGGAATGACTTTACTGAATTTGCACTACTCGGAGATGGACACTAAAATAAGGTACGTATCGTCACACTCTATAACAACTTTATTATAACGTTGCCATGCTAGTTGTGGTAGCCAAATTGCTAATATGGTTTACTGTAGGGATGTTCGATCTTCATGAAAAAGATCGATTTTCGAATCGATCTTGAATCGTTATATAAATAATCGATCTAAAAGAAATTGAAATTTAAAAAATCGATTTCCTAAAAATCGATTCATTTTTTCTTATGTAGTATTTCTGCGAATAAGAATTGTAGTGATTGTATGAAAATAAAATAATAGTTCAGATCAAAAAACACTTTTATTTTTAAACAAATAGTTATAAAAAATTACAATAAAATATCAAAAAATCTTTACATTTACGAGCACCAATCTTCAAAATGTAGGGAGTTCAAAAATAATAATTGATTTAGATGCTTGGGAGTTAGCCGGCTTCTGTGATCTACTAAAATATTTCCAGCTAGTGAAAAGAGTCGTTCTGAAGGTGTAGATGTTGGAACCACTGCCAAATATTTTTCCGCAACTGAGTAGACTTTTGGAAATGATATTTTATTAAGAGCCCAATATTCTAGGGGATCTGCATTAATATCTACAAGGGGCTGATTAAGAAAGAATTTTAATTCCGTTGGCATTTCGCCAGTGCCAGCAGTATTTTCGTAGCTAGTATTTGCTTTGCTGACAAGTTCTTTATGGTAATCCCAGACACTGTCATGTTCTGAACCTACAACAGGAAGTTCATATTGTGTCTGAACGGTAACTGTAGCTTCTTCTTCTGTTTCGCGTATAAAATTCCACACCTTTTGCACAGCATCTGAACATGACAGGGGATTTGTGAAATGATTTTTTTTAAAGCGTGGATCAAGTAATGTTGCCACAGAGAGGATTTTCACATTTTCAATTGAACCAAATCGTTTTGATATTTGTTGCATAATACTGTCTTTGAGAGATCTACTGGTTTCTGAGTGCGTTTCAATTACTTCAACTTTTTTTTTAAGCAATTTACTAGTGGAATAACTTTACTGGCTGTAACGTAACTGTCGCCAGATAATTCCTTTGTTACTGTAGAAAATGGTTTCATAATAACCACAATATCTTTTACGATCTCCATTTCTGCTGCTGACAAAATAGTAGGGGATTTAGGGTATTTCAAAAGAACAGATACAACATGTTCATATATAGTCACAAATCGTTCTAACATGAAATATGTGGAATTCCACCTAGTTACTACGGACTGTATTAATTTTAAAGGAGTTAGCTTCCTTAAATCGTCATATGCAGCAACAGAATGTTTGAAAAATGTTATTATGGTTTTAACTTTATTGCAAATTGTTTCAATATCATTTATTGCTAGAGATTGTGTGGCTACTAAATTTAGCAAATGTGCAAAACAATGTAAATGTTTAGTTTTATCAAATAAATCACAGACAGCTTTGACAATGTTCGCGCCACCATCAGTAACAACTGTGACAACTTTATCCTGAGATATTTTCCATTCTTTATAAATGTCAGATAACCACTTTCTCAAATAATCAGCAGTGTGTCTGTCACTTAATTCAGTTACTCCTATTGTAACAGAATGCAACTTCTCATTATTTAAAAAATGCGATGTTACTCCAAGGTAACTCACTGTATTGAGAGTATCAGTCCACACATCACATGTCAACGTTATGTATGGAGCATGAAATAGTTTTTCTTTTTCTAGGCTTGAGAGTAATTCATATTTTTGTTCCATTAGATCCGTTACAGTTTTTCGTCCTGGTAGCTTATACAGTGGAGCAACAATTTTCATTAGATATTGAAAACCTTTGTGCTCTGTTGTATTTAGTGGCAAGTTATCTTTTGCAATCATGTATAAAATTGCATTAATAATGCAACCAGCTTTTCGTCCACCATCTAAAAAATATATATTCAGTATATAAAATCATTGACATTTCCAAACTATAACCTTCAAATGATTTGATTTTTGAAATAGCATCATTAATTTGTGGTTGCTTCATACGTGAGCTGCTTTTAGGTGTATTATAATTTGCAGCAGAAGATTCAATTGAGACAGGAGAGATTGTTGACACTGATGCTAGTGATGCTGTAGATGATAATTGTACACTATCCTGATCCTGCTCATAAAAGCCGTGCACTTGATTTTCAGTTGTAAGAGCAGATTCAGGTTCAGGATCATCAGTCTCCGATTGTGAATCTTCTCCTTCTGTTGCGAGTCTTGCCATGAACGGAGTGGTTTTAGTAACCTACATAATACAACAACAAAAATAAAATTTATAAAGTATAAATAACTAAGATTTAATTACCTTGGACGAAGGTTCACCATCATTATCGTTTAATTTTAAATATTTATGTTTTCGGATTAGATGATTATTTAAGTTCGTTGTGTTGCCCTTAGTTTTAACACGAACATTGCATAATTTGCACTGAGCTTCATAACCACCGGCTACTTTGATTTTAGTGAAATACTTCCACACAATACTGGGTCCTTTTTTTGCAGACATATTGAATGAAATTGGAAGAAACTTTTTTTTATCGGTTGATCTAACAGCACTAGTACCATAACCATAACCCAACAAACAAATACACAACGACTGACCACAGATAATACCTACCTATAGATGGTGGACTGCAATATTTTGGGCTTAAATAGTATTATTCCGCCACCTCGTGATTGAAAAAACTAATAGCCATTTTAATTTGGCGCTGACTATATAGATAGTACATAATTATGTTTTTCCATTTAATTCTTTGATAACATGGGTCCAATTGTATAAAATGGGGAAGATAATGACAATAATTTATTATTTTGTTACCTAGTGTCCAATTGTATAAAATTCTGAGCTCTTCGTGCGACATCTCTTGTTAGAGAGAAGTATCAAAAGTTGGGTAAAGCTACAGTACACTCAGTACAGCCTCTCTCATTTAACTTTTCAGAGCCTGCGACTGACGCTGACACTAGTACGCTTGCGCGGCGCGTTACACGAACGAACACGAAACCATCACGAAGCCACAATATACAGATAGAGTACCCACTTCCCACTAGACACAAAACATAAAAGGCGTCACAGAAGTAGACCGCAAATTATTGTCCAAAAAGCAAAATTAAATTTCGATCCGATTTTCGTGAAAAAAAAATCGATCCCTCAACGAATCGAGTTTATACAAATCGATTTAAAAATCGATTTTTTAGACAGAAAAAATCGATCTAACAAAAGATCGATTCTGAATCGAACATCCCTAGTTTACTGCAGCGTCATTGCAGCTTTTTTCCAGCTCCGTGTGCTACTTGGGCATGTTGTAAAATCATCACCCAAAGATAAATGACTCATTTTTGATTGATGATATATTTCTATTAAATATTCTTGTTCACCTTTTTTTATTTTGTAATCACACACCAAATTACAATTTAATTTTATTGGCGATTAATGTCGAAACATAAATTCGCCCACTTTTTCTAATAAAATTAAAACACATTCATTTAAAAATATTATTGGATCTAAATAGTTTTCGCTATTTAAAATTTTACCGCAAAATATCGGTTTTCTGAATGAGGAAGCAACTTCTTCCCACAGAACCATTTTAATTTAATATGTATGAACAATATTTTCTAAATTCGTTTTTATACTAACCCAACTCCACATTAACATAGAAAAATAGTTTTAATATTTGAAATAGTGATAAATTTGTGTATAGATAAAAAAAATTGGGGAAAAAGTTTTTATTGCCTTTTTTGATTAAACCATTAAGAAAAAAATAGTTTTATACATTTTTATATAGAGGAAAAAAGTTATTTTTATTTCCTTTTTGCTATCAAGAAAAAATGATTTTTACATCCTTTTTGATATTACTATAAAGGATTTTGATTTTGCTATCAAGAAAAATGTTTTTTACATCCTATTTGATATTACTGTACAGGAAAAATAGTTTTAAAAATACTGGGGATAATGTTTATCTATTGAGAACATTTTGATATAAATAGTGTAAGCTACTAAACTTTTTTTAAAACTTATACAAGCTAAGCTACACAGCACAACTTATTAATCAACTCTACTTTAGTTTTTTATAAAACTTAAGTACTTTTATATTATTTTATTACAATATTTTAAAAAATAATTATTTTAGAAAAATGGATTTTTTATCAAAATTAAATGATATTGGCATAATTCAAAAATTAGAAACCAGGACTATAGAATCATTAAAGGATAATGAATTATATAAAATAGTAAATGCCAAGGCAATATCAACAAAATTTGGACGAAGAGTAATAATTGAAACAACCACTTTTAAAACATTTTTGCCTGCACGGTTTGAATGACGTAGAAATTAGTCAACTACCAAATTATTTTTTTAAAAAACCATAGATGGCCCTATAACCAACATCTCATTTGAAAAAGAAACTGATGTTGTATTGGCGATGTAATTGAAATTTTAATATATTTTTTTGTTTTAAGAAAATCAATGGATAATCCAAATAAATTCTATATTGTTACAAAAAAATATATATTAAAACTTATACACCAAAATTGTTAAAAGAAATTTCTTTAATAAAAGTTGCTAAACAAATTAATACATATTTAAATATAAACAATTTAGATATACCTAACATATTAAAAGAAAATTTAAAAAAAAATTGAAATTAACTTTTTTTTATGCAGATAAAGAATATAATCAAAATTATGACTACAAATACTTAAATTTTGAATTTTTGCCAAAAAGTGATTTTAAAGCATTAATTTATCATCCACCGAACCAAATTCCACTATTCGCAAATCATATAGTAAGTAAATATATTTTAATTACTAAACACAGAAATTTTAATACAAATATTGCTTTCAAAAATATAAGTTATAATATAAATTTATTTATATTTCAAAAAAAAATTATTTATATTATTACAAAATTTATAAGTACAACTATAAGTATTGTCAGATTTATTACAAAAGATATATCAGAGTTACAAGTTATATGATCAAGATTCTGGACTAGACTGCCTGTTGTGTGTGTCTCGGTTTTACAGGAAGACACCTGAGATGGCTGGGTCGACGTTTTTCGTATGATGGTTTATTCCGCGGATGTGGAATATTCCGATGCAGTGTCAGCGGAATTACAGGAAAGCTATGTGCTAACACCTCCCCCTAAAATTGGGCTTCATCGGGTAGTCGAATGGACTGGCAAGGTGAAGGCCTTAGTTCGATGCCCTGGTTTGGTTCCTTGGCTTAGAATGTTCAAGTTTTTTAAGAATGTAAACTGAATACAATTATTACAAGTAGGGCATATAAAATTATTATAGGGTAGTTGATTGATGCGAAGTTGTCGATCGGTTCGGGTTCGATGTCTTCGAATTTATTGATCGGTATTTGTAATTCTTGGTTTGTATTCAAGTCGATGGTTAATTTCGGTGCTTGATTTTTAATTAGATTGATTTTGTAGTTGTCTAGTATAATTGGTTTGCCGAAAGATTTTTGATTAAAAGTCAATATTTCATTTTTGAATTTTAGTTTACAATTATCATCCTTTATTAAAAATATTCCTTCTAGGTTTTTAATTTTATCGCTTTCGTTGCAAGATATATGGATAGTCTCTGGTTTAGGAAATACTGCCAAGAATTGATTTATTTCTTCCAATATTTCGACGTGATTCTTTTTAATTTTAGTTTTGATGTATTGGCAGTTTTCTGCGTTGTTCTTCAAGATGATGTTCTTCTCGCGGTAATTGTCTTCGACCTGGTTGATTTTATTGGGACATTGGTACTTATCTCCTTTGGTACATAAGCCAGTTAGAGAAATTATTTTACCATCAATTGATTTTAAAAAGTAATTTTTGTTTCGTATAACAGTTACAAAATCGTCTTGGTGCTTCGTAGGGATAGGTATGAGATGGAGTAATTCAAATTCTGTTTCGTAATTAAGCGGGATTTCAATAAAATAAATTATTCTTGTGGGTTCTAATTTGCAATTTACTGTTATAAATTTTTCAAATTTTGGTACATTTTCAGGAATAGGTTCAAAGGGTAATTCGTTATTATAATATTTGTGAATTTTGCTTAATTCTGCCAAAAGCTCATGTTTTTGAATAATACTTGGATGTAAAACGTGTAGGTTGCAAAACGTTAAAGAATTTTCAATGTCTTGTAGGGTATTTAATATCATTGTGAAAAGTATGTTAAACTGGTTGTAAATATCGTGAACAAAAAGTTTATTTTGATTAAAGGTTCCACCGACTACAATGTGTTGCAACTGCTCGATTTTATTTTTCAAAATGTTTTCATTTTGTTTAATAGTTACTAAGGTGTTGTTGAACTGTTCTGTGAGCTTAAGATTGACTGAATACTGTTGTTTTAATGTTTTATTTAAATTTTGTTGGTTATTTCCTAATGGCCGATAGTATAAAGGTCGATTAAATATGTGTTAAACAACAGTTAAGCAAACGGAGTTTATTTAGTGAACTTAGGTTAATTATATTTGGGTGGTATAACATTAAAATGAACTGGAGTCAATTGAACGTAGTTTATCCCTTACTCAGTCGGTAATATATTATGCAGCTCACTTCTCGTCATTCTATCTGTCAATTTAATTTTTTGAAGTTTTGTTCGCGCGCGGGTCTAAGTATTTGAAAAATACCTATATAATACTTTTTCTACGTAAAAATATAAAATGAATAAAACGCAATGCTCTAAGAATTTCGATGAAGAAGAAAGACTGTCATTAATAGAAAGAATGCAATAATATATAAATATTATTGAAAATAAAATAATGGACCGAAATTATTGTAATGTATAATGTGTAAAAATTCTAAAACTGTTCGTTTTCCAAACGGAACTGCAATTTAAATTCAATATCATTATATATTTCGAAAGGATTTCTCCTTTCTCGAAATATTCGGGGGCGTTTATTCATTAAATGTATATTCATTATATGTTCGTCGTCACTATCAGAACTTGAATCGTACATCAACATTTTTACTCTAGAATATAAAAAGCATATAATTTAAATGAATTATAAAATATATGTTAATGCACTTTTGTAATAAATGTTCTTCTCAGAAATTATTGTAATTTATATTTGTAGATTTGCCGTCAGTAAGAAGGAAATTAAAATCCAATGCTGTACCGTCCCTGTATTTACCGAAACGAATACCTTCCAATCCAAGTACAAGAGATTTGCGAATGAAAAGAAGAGAAGCCAAGAAAAATGAAAATTCTGTGAGTAACAAATTATTCGAAGAAGAAGTGCAAAGTATGCCGCAACAAGTTGAACCAACAGTTACAGAAACATCTTTCCAATACACTCAAGAGGAGTATGATGTAGCCGTAACTCTTTTAGGGTTAGTTAACATAAAGTTAACAAAAGACATGTATGTTCAAGTGAAAAGTGGTGACATTGTGAACTCTTTTATCGAATGTATCGATTCAGATAAAAAATTGAATACTTTAACTGGGTTACAAAGTTTTAATTTATTATATTCAATTGAAGTAAATTATAAAAACCTATTCAAAAATACTAAAAAAGGAAAAACAAGTTTAAGAGAAAAAATAATATTAACTTTTATGAAATTAAAGCAAAATACTTCGTTTTGCATGTTAGCCATATTATTTAAAACTATAAGTTCCGTAACTTGTAAAAATATATTTAAAACAATGATTAGAAGATTAGCCTATATATTTAAATTTTGTATAATATGGAGTGATAAAAATGAAATTATTAGAAACATGCCAAAATGTTTCGAATCATTTCAGAACGTTCGAGTCGTACTTGATTGTACCGAGATACCTATACAGAAACCTAAATGTTTGTGTTGTAGACTTAAATCTTATTCTCACTATAAAGGACATAACACTCTTAAAGTATTAATTGGTGTTAGTCCTGCAGGGCTAATTACATTTGTAAGTAAATGTTATGGTGGAAGATGTTCCGATAAGGCTATATTCGAACAAAGTAATTTAATAGAAAAATTGAATCCAAATGAGGCAATAATGGTTGATAAAGGATTTAAAATTGAAGATATAACTAGTTTATATCGTGTAAAATTAATAAGACCACCATTTTTACCTCTCGCTAAGAGAGGTATTGGATTCATGCTAAAAATCGCATATCCAGATTTTATTGAATAAGCACGTTTTAAGGTCCCTACAATCCGATTTTAACATTTTTACGATGATGTCTGTGTGTGTGTGTGTGTGTGTGTGTGTGTGTGTGTGTGTGTGTGTGTGTGTGTGTGTGTGTGTGTGTGTGTGGATGTGTGTGTGTGGGATGTTGGAAGGACGGTTACTCAAAAACTATAAGACTTAAAATTTGTTTAACAACGTATTTCCCAATCGGACATTCATGGGAAGATCTGAAAAGGTTTTGGTAACAATTGGACAACCGGAAGTAGAAGATTCTTGAAAAAAAATCTTCTAAATATTATTTTTTGAAAATTTTTCTTGATAATATTAAAGAAAAATAAATTCTCTTTCTGATACATTTAAATATTTTTATACATATTTTATAGATTTAGAGATAAAAGGAATATAATATATAAAATAATGTAATTAATTTTACAACCGAAAGGATGCCATGAAAAATAGTTGCAAATTTAAATTATTTGTAACTGACAGATAAATGTCAGTGTCAGAAATAATGAGTAATGAAAGAAAAATGTATTTGGAGAATCCCTTAATTCTTGATCTGTGACTATTATGGAGATGACAAGTCTAGGTTGAAGGACTTAAATTTGTTTCAAACATTATGGGACAATGTACACCAGTACTGTAGACTAGAGTAACTTTGAATTGCGAAAAAGCTATCAAATTCTTCTCAAGTAAGTTGTAAATATTGACAAAATTACACATCGATATAAGAATAATCGGAGTGCAATCTATCCGTCACTTTATTAAAGGGAATTAAGGTTATTTAGATATAACAAGTATGAAAAAATAAAATGTAAAAGAAGATATATAAGAATAGATGCACAATCCAGATATATACATTTTAGACCGCCCAAAATTAATGTTTTTACTAGAAGAATATGAAGAGAAAAAATATCCTTTGCTTTATGAATAGAGCCAGGTAAAATATACGGCGAGAGGTTATGTGCTGGCCACATCAGATTTTTAAGAAATAAAAAACAACTTTCAGAGGAGGAAGCATTAAGAAATTCAAAAATTGCAAGTGCTCGAGTTCATATTGAACGTGTAATTGAAAGAATAAAAATATTTAAAATATTATCCCAACCTTTACCGTGTCATTTGTTTTCAAATATAGATGATATATTAATAATTGTTTGTGGTATAACTAACTTAAGTAATCCAATTCTTAGTGATGATAAGTTTTTGTAATATGCTTTTCAAAAAGAAATTTGCAAATGCAATTATTTTCTTTTATGGGATGAGTTTCATTATTTGGGTAAATAAAAATACATGATTCAGTAACAAAATTATTATAATTCCTCAATAAATAAATATATATTTCAGGTTACAAAAAAAAATAACATATCGGTAAGTGTCTATACTTTTTATATAAATATGGAAATAAAATTTATATTTAACAATAAAAATATTGCAAGTATTATTATTTATAATACACATCTCTCAACTATTATACTCTATGATGGTATACATACAGGTGTACACCGAAAAGCGGATAAAATGCCACAAAATAGAATTGGATGTTGATGATTTTTGTTTTTTCAAATCAATTGAATAACAGAAAATTAAATTATTCATTGAATTCTTATGTTGCGCATTTCGTTATACAGTTTGTACGTAAATGGGATAAAAACTGTCAAGTAACATACTATATAAAATTGGAAAATTTTAAATATACAGTTAAATAAACAAATGGAGTCTATGAAACATATAAAAACAAAAAAGCTATTAATAAGATATCATATGTACACTTAAAAATAGAAAACTAAATTAATTAAATAGAGTCTAATACATTGTTTTGTCTAAGGCATATACAATGAATCATTTTAAAGAAATAATTTTCTTTTAAAACTGTCACCATATTCTGAGTGAATTCATAATCAAAATGCACTATTATATTTAAAAAAGTTTTTGAAAACGAGGAGTAAACTACGAAATCGCAGGTTTCCACGTTCAGCATTAACATACCCAACTGCACTTGACCGTAGAATTTATGTTTCGGATTTAAAGAAATTTTATTATTCATTATTTTCAAATAAGGCAAATGCGGTAAACATTCTAATGCCGATACTGTTTTACCTGAAATAAATAAAATATATACCTAGATCTGTCTGGTAAGTTAAAAAGTTTTCCTATCATTTATTTAAGAAATCAAGAAAAGTTATATTGCACCACTTGCTATCATGCAAAAGGCAGTTTGGGCATATTAATATTCTTATTTTCTGGACAGATCTTATGTAGTAACATACCTTTAATTGGACATTTTATTTCCAGTAATTTTTCAGGTTTATTATCATTATTTAAAATGACTCCATCTGGTGAATAACCAAGCCAAGGGTTATTTATATTTGTTAAAAATCCTGGCTTTACTACTACCCGATTTAGTCGTTTCTTAAATATTTCTCTAGCTTCATCTTCCATTACTTCACCATATTTCATATTGCTGTTAGAGAAGCTTTTGGGCCAAAAATACTTTTCCGCTTTAGTCATCCAGTTGTCTTTTTTAAAGGTGTAAATTTCATAACACCTTGAACCCGTTATTCGAAATTGTCGTTCTTTAATCCAATTATGTTTTGTGTTTGTATTTGTTAATATCTCTTCTGGGTTAGTATCGGCAAATAATTGGTTATATGTTTTGAAGCAACAATTCGCACATTCAACAATAATTTTTGAAAGTTTTGTTAGTATTTCATGTTCTTCATTAAATATTATTTCTATTTTGTTCATAACAACTTCATTATCAAGGATGTTCATCATTTCTCTCCTTCCTTTTCTATAAATTAAATACAGTTTTAATCGTTAATATATAATTCATATAGCATTACCTTACATACCTGTGCTTTGCTAATGAAGAACTCGAATTAATATTTAAAAATATGTTCAGAATAACGGATTCTTCTGGGGCTGTGGTACAAATATTCGCAACATTTTCATTCATGGTTTGAATACAATTTGTTTCACACCATGGTTGCGGTTTAAATTTCTCTTGTACAACTTCTTTCTTTAGCTTCCATGCACATTTCAGGTCAGTAGATGACAAAACTTCCAACTGATTAACTTTGAACCTAAAACATGAAAAAATACGACAGAAAAAAGAAAAAGCAAATTATAGATCAGAAAATAAACTATCAATAATAATAAAACAACTCGAAAATATGGTGAATGAACGCATAGTTTAGCACTATTTTATTTAAAGAAAAAGAAAAACAGAACTCAATCTTAAATAATAAAATGAAACTCTTTCTTTAAATAAAATAAGCACTTTTGTAACACTAGGAGTAGCTACAAGCAGGTTCATCACGACAACTCCCGATTTTTATATTTAAGTTTATACATATATCACCATAATTGTAAATATTATGTCATAGTGACACATCATTTACATTAATAAACTTAAATATAATTGTTTCATTATTATTCAATAATATTAATGAAATCTATGAAGCTAATAAAGTAATGCTCATGCTATACAATTAATACAACCTGTTGCAATAAATTAAGACACCTGCAATATGTTTACATCTACCACCAGCGCCAGCTTTGCATGTGCATAAACAATGATGAATACATAGTTTGTTATTTACACAAATAAATTTGCCAGTTATTTCGTGCGGGCTTGCTTGCAAGGCACTTGTTTGTAAGCACAAAGCGAACACAATACAATATGATTCTTTACTTTCTTTCACTCCACACATAATAACCATTCCACTATTTACTATTCGCTCCCCTTCCAAAAAACATCTTGATTTGTAATCTGCTTTTAAATAAGCAAATAATTCTTGGGTTAGAAGTTGTTTATTCGCTGCTGCGAAATCCATTTCAATAAAAACCTATCCTAAAAGAAGAAAAATATATATTATATGAACATTTAAAATAACTCTCTTTACCTGTATATTCCAATAATAATTTTCACTCACTTTAATATATATTAAATAATAACGCACAAGTCTATTGACAACATCAAAAGTATACTTGATATAGCAGCCATTTGCAAAAGCGATCGCAACGCCATCAACGGTAATTTTAGTTGCCAATACTATCGGGCATAAATGTTTTAAAATTTTGTTATTGGGATATTTCATTAAGAATGCGAACCTGGTGGCAAAATCTGGAACTCCGGACAAGGGAGCAAATTTATTTCATTCGTATGTAGGCGAGTGTAGATTAGATAGTGGTTTTATAGTATATATTCTTTGTAAATTTCGAAGAAAACAATTAAATCTCTGTAAGTATAAAATATATTGTACAATTCATATGAAATAAGATGGTAAATATGCTGATATTTGTAGGTTATTTTCAACATGGAATTTTCTCCAAGGAAACCAACAAGTAGCAGAAAATATTGTTATGTACCGGGTTGTAAATCTTCTGCGAAGGATAACAGAACAATCCGATTCCACAGATTTCCCAAAAAAGGAGAGAGACCAGTAGTAATACAAAATAAATTAGGTGACAACATGTTGTGTAGCAGATTAGTTGCTTGGAAAAGGGCATTAAAAATGAATAAAATTAATGCCTACATGACTATTTGTTCGTTGCATTTCAAAAGTTCAGATTACAAATCAGATAGAAATGTAAAAGACAAATTAAAAAGATACTTGAAACGAAACGCTGTTCCGAGCTGCAATTTGCCAGCAACACCTCAACATGGAACTTCTACTGACAGTCCGAGCTCGAAACAAAGACGTCAAGTATGCACAAAATATTAATTTAAATTGTGACATAATAATATATTTATTATACTTTTAGCAATTACGGAGAGAACGGTATGCGAGAAGACAGTTGTTTTCTGAGCCTGCAGATACCCCCAGTACGAGTAGATTAGAAGAGGTTTCTCAAGAGAGACGGTATGCGAAAAGCCAGTTATTTTCTGAGCCTGCGTCTGTAGATATTCCAAGTACAAGTAAATTAGAAGAAGTTTATGAAAGTCAAACAGATGTAAGTTTAAAACGTTATAACTATAATGTTCTTTCGTTACATTTTTTTTTTTTTTTTAGATTTCTGCGCATGATATTTCAATGTGCCCGGAAAGTTCCTCAGCACTGGCTGCATCACCGGCTAAATTGGCTGCAGCTAAAATCTTATTGGAATTGTCCAATACGTCTCCCGTCGTCAAAATTTATCTCGACAAGGCTACGCAAGTTACCAGTGGAGACATATCAGTTCCATTTATCCAATCCATCGAGAATGATTCAATTTTAAGATCATTAACAGGGATTCCAAATTTTAAAATATTAAAGCATCTCACAGATTTAATGAGGAAATATTATCCGGTGAAAAGACGTCATCAGCTATCAGTGAAAGAAGAAATCATCTTAACATTTATGAAACTAAAATTAGATATAAGTTTTACAGTTTTGACCATTTTATTTCAGTGTGTATCTTTAACTCCGTGTACACGCATATTTTATTCCTCGATAAGGAAATTGGCATCTATTTTAAGACCTTTAATTCGGTGGGTTGATAAGAAAGAAATCCGAAATAATATGCCTGTTTGCTTTAGAAATTTTCCAAATGTAGTGGTAGTACTAGATTGTACCGAATGTGCTGTACAGAAACCGAAGTGTTTGAAATGTAGGATTAAGTGTTACTCACATTACAAATCTCAATTGACGGTAAAGTTTATGACGGGTGTGACGCCGGGGGGACTTTTATCCTTCTGTAGTAAAGCATATGGTGGACGAGCAAGTGACAAGAAAATATTTGAACAGAGCGATATAATAAATTTATTGCGCAGGAATGATGAGATAATGGTCGATAGGGGGTTTCTAGTGGATGATATATGTGGATATAAGCAAGTAAAAGTTGTTAGACCCCCTTTTCTTAGAAATAAGAAACAATTTACAAAATCGGAAGCTCTACATAGTAAAGAAATAGCTCGGGCTCGAGTTCATGTTGAACGTGTAAATCAACGAATAAAAAACTTTAAAATTTTATGTAATAAGTTAGAGTGGGGTATGATGTCGTATATAGATGATATTTTTACTATAATCTGTGGTATTGTTAATTTATCAGCACCAGTACTTGGTGACGACAATTTTTTTTAAATAAATGTATAAAAAAAAACAGCATGTATATGATAAATATACAGGGTGTCCCTTAACTTGGTGCACAAACTTTAAGGGCATATAATACTGATCAAAATGAGTAAAAAAAGCTCAGTCAAAATGTGTCCGATCTTTAATAGTTTCCCAGATATAACGCAGTGAAAAATGAGTTTTTACGAGATTTACCTTTGCTATCTCGAAAACTATAAGAATTACGATTTTGATTAATTGAGACTTTTTGTTTACCTTTGAGAGGTAATCTTAGATGGCCTTTTGTTATTTTATAAAAATCAAAAGTGAAATGTTGTGGCGACCTTGGTCAATATTTAATTTTCATATAACTACGTAACTATAAGAAATTGAGAAAAATGTTTCATATAAAATTTTATTGTTTTTTATAGTCTTTTTACTGACATAGACAAAATTTTATTCGATCGCTATCTTTGTCAGTTTTTCTTAGATTTTTCGCTTTTCTCGGAAACAGTTGAAGATCATTCCTATGTTGATGAAGCTTTTTTATTCATTTTGGTCAGTACTATATGCCCTTAAAGTTTTTGCTCGAAGTTAAGGGACACCCTGTATACTTTATTCACAAAAAACGTGTATCATTTTACGAAAATAATTATCTTTTAATTTGCACAACAATGCTTTACAAAATGTTTTATTTATAGGTACAGTGATAATTTTAATATTTGTACTAACAGAACTATATATAATAGAATCACATGATTCCAAATTTAAAATAGCTAAACTTAATTGTACTTGACCATAATATTTATGTTTCTCCTTTATATGTAATACATAATTTTTTTTTGTTAAAAAATTACATTTTTCTAGTAAAGATTCTTCTATCACATCTTTTAATTCGTATGGGCATTTTATTTCAATTAATTTTGTCGGTGTTTGAAAATCTTTTACTACAACTCCATCCGGTGAACACGCAAGCCATTCATTCATTTTGGAAATAATTAAACCACACTTCATAACATAGTTATTAGTTTCTGCGACATATTTCTTCCTTGCAGCATCTTCATACTTAATTCCATGTTTAACATATTTATTACTAAAAGATTTCGGCCAAAAATATCTGCACGCTTTAGTTCTCCAGTCTTCTTTGCCATATGTGTAGATTTCGTAGCATCTACTTGCCGTAATTCTGAATTGTCTATGTATGTGCCATTCATTCATATTATCCATAGAATCCTTACAAATATTTATTATTTTATCTGTGCTCAGGTCTCCAAAATGATAATTATACACACGAGTACAACACGCTTGTAATTCTATTGTGTAATTCTTCAGTTCTGTCATCAAATCAGACTTATATGAATTCATCACAATTTTGGCAATTACATCTGGCACATATGGTTCTATATGCATTACACCGGATGATGAAGACTGCGTCGCAGACGAACGACCAGCGTCAAAACGAATGCGATTGCTGAAAAATGCAAAAATGTATTAATACGATATCAAATTTGGTTGCAAAATAATGAACCATACATGTGTTTTTGCTGTATGCTGAAGTTCTGTCAATGTTCTCAAAAGATTTAAGAATTGCCCTTTGTTCTTCTTCTAGCAGCTGTAGCTCCTGGGACTCGATGCAGCAAAACTTAGCCAAAGGCCTTGGTGCATATTCGTCTAAAGTTTTGGTTTTCACACTGGTCCACACACATTTTCTATCCGTAGAAGACACATCTTCCAAAGTAAGGATATTATGCGTAGAAAATTAAAAAAAAAATGAATACATACATCTGTTTATAAATATTTTGATCTTGGGATCATACCTGTTCAAATATAGCAAAACTGCTACAACATGCTTGCAACATTCACTTGCTCCAGCTTTGCACGAACAATTCATAGTTTGTACAGATGCTGTATCATTCACGATGTTAATAACACCAGTAATTGTGTGTGGAATCTCAGTCAACGCACTTGTTTGTAGGCACAGCGAATATACTTCGATTTTCTCAAATGTGCTTGAGACACTACCACATAATATTATATGGCCACTATTTATCACTTGCTGACCTTCTACCATATTTCTAGAAGAAACAGTGCAGTTTGCAAATCTACAAAGAGCATCCAATTCTAACGCAATAAAAGTATTCATTACTACTCGAACTACCTACTCAACTAAAGAAATAATATTTACACCACTAAACTAATAGCGTTTTCGGCTTATGATTTGAGTGCACACTGCCGTGCACTGAGTTCTCCTTTTGTTTTCAGCTTACTTTATACGTTTGCACTTTCTTCGTGGTAGCGTTTTCAGCTTGTCGTAAAATTGCACTCAGTTCGCAGTGAGTGCGCACTTTTGTGCACCGACTACAGGAGCAAGTGCACGAATATCAGTGCAAATATGGCGTCGAAAAATAAAGTCTTGTTGACAATTGCTCAGGAATTATTAGAAAGTTCTTCATCATCAGATAGTGATGAAGAGTTATTAAATCAAATAATAAAACTTGATCGGGAACAACGCCCAAAAATAAAAAAATATGTAGAAGATGTTGTACATAAATATACAG
This sequence comes from Harpalus rufipes, assembly GCA_951394225.1. Lineage (NCBI taxonomy): Eukaryota > Metazoa > Arthropoda > Insecta > Coleoptera > Carabidae > Harpalus > Harpalus rufipes. Next base: position 32,007,704 of record OX596285.1, read on the forward strand.
ATAAACAGGTAAGAATGTAAACTCTGTGAGTATTTCAAATGAAATTATTTTCGTTTTTAGTTCAAAAATACTTTTCGCTTACAAAAGAGTACTTCCTTGAAAATGATAGATAATTTTGAAAAATCTGAATTTTATCCTGGGAGGGAAGTTCATTGTGGTTCTGCTATAGCAAGTGCAGAAAATCATATTCTGTCGTTTTTATGGTAATATAATTATGATTATTGATTTCAAAAACTAAAAGAAAAATATTTTATATAATTATATTTATTGGAAATATCGCTTGTTTTTCTTACATTGAAAGACATAGTTATTAATTTCAGGTTTGCTGGCAACAAATGTTGTCTCCGTGATGTATCGGAAAGATTTAATATTGCGCAAAGTACATGCTTCATTCAAATACAGAGAGTAATGAATTATCTCATTAATATAAGTCATACTTGTATAAAATTCCCCACATCTGTAGAAGAAAAAGACAGAATGGCTAACGAATTTCAAAAGGTTGCTTTAAAATATTTTTAAAATATATAATTATACAAATATATGGTACTTGATTACAGATATCAGGTTTTCCGGGAATACTTGGATGTATTGATGGAACTTCGATACATATCAGAACTCCTGCCTATAAAATTAAGTCCACATATGTTAATCGGCACGATATACCCAGTATAACTTTGCAAGGAATATGCGACTACAAACGTCGATTTATCGATGTCTTCACTGGACCACCTGGAAAAATTCATGATTCCAGAGTTTTAAAATTATCTTTTATCTCAAATGAACTTCCAGCAATTTGTGATAGAAATTTTCATATACTGGGTGATAACGCATATAATTTGCGAGAATATTTAATAACACCTTACAAAGACTATGGAATGTTAACAAATGCAGAAAGAAATTTTAATTTTAAATTTAATTCAACTAGAGTACTTATTGAAAACACATTTGGTATCTTGAAAAATAGATTTAGGCAACTTTCGAATTTAGATTTCCATACTACAAATAAAGCAACAAAATTTGTTTTATCATGTTGTGTGCTTCATAATATGTGCATAAATAACAATGAATTTTTTGAAACAGATAATGATATAAACATTGATGATATCTCTGAAACAGAGAATCAAGAAAGTGAAGTACGTCTACGGAGATTAGGTGAAATAAAAAGGAATTATCTGATGTCTGTATTAAATGATGAATAAAACTTTATAAGTGTTATACATACCTATAATATTGAGAAAAATACATTGTACCTAATACTACATATGTAGTATACACATATTTATTTTAATTATTATTTCAAAAACAAACTTCAGTCCTTTTAATTAGGTACCTAGTTACATGAAATGAATTAACAAAATATAAACATTTATCATTTAAGGCAGAAATACTCAAAAAAAATACCACAACTGTAGGACAGAAATTTTCGGCCTTAAATAAATCACAGTTTTTTTAACACGTTTACATTATTTTAGAACGCAGATATCAGGAAAAATTGAAACTATTTATTTTTCCGCAGATTTGTCTTTTAGTACATCTAGTATATTATTAAATAGTTTCATTTTCTCCTCATGTCTGCGTTCTTTATTTTGTTCCTTTGTGGTGTGTATTTGAAGTAGTACTTCAGCAACAGTTTTCTTTAGTTTTTTCTTTTTGGGTACATCGGCTGCAGTGGTTGCAGCACTTTCGTCAGATTCACTTACTGCTTCATTTTCCTTGGATGATTGAGAGACTTCTATTTCTTTTAATTTACATTGTCCTACACCGCGAAGAACAGCTGGTTCGATACTATCATCAATGGCACATATTTTGCTTAATTCAGTTTCGTATGGAATATCATTTCTAGAAGAACCAGACGTTCCATTATTTTCTATGGCTTTCTTTTTCCTTTTCATAATCGTTTTATAACGATTTTCGCATTGTGTTTCTGTCTTTATAATATTTAAAATATTTTCAATGTCAGTTGATATTTGCTTCCACATAGTCTTCTTTGTTTTAAACTTTTTGAGAGGACCAACGTTCGAAAGATATAACTCATACTTATCTAGGAGAAGTTTCGTTTCTTGAGGACCCCAATCATTTTCTGAATATTAAAAAAAAATTACTTTGGCACGTATAAATGTAGCTTTCCTTGAGTACTGTTATATTTTGTGACGATACATACCTTGTTGTAGTGTCCATCTCCGGTTATTTGTAAACTCAGTAATTTCTTTACAATCCACTGATGAAGTTCATAAATCCCGATCACGTGTGTTTGTGTGTTTGAACATGTTGTCGCTCACAAACCGGATTAAAACTATTAAATACATGATGTTGAGCGTTGTTTTAACAATTGTGGCTATTTACATGGGCCTATAGAGAGCCACACGCGATATAAATCGTATCTAGGTCACGCACTTTTAAATATAACCCTGAAAAATGTTGTACAAATAAAACATATGTTTACCCGAACAATGATTGATGATATTGCTATGTAAATCATACCTTGTATATTGCATTGTTGTATTATTTGTGTATTTATTTTGTGCAGGTTTTATTTCACATGTTTTACCGTAAATTGTAGCAGCTGTCATTGGTTTGACAGCACGGAATTTAGCAACAACGCTCTGTCAGACGTCTACCGTTACAACAATGTTATTGTAGCTGTCATTATTTATTTTATAATGTTTATTGTTGGATTTTGATTGTTGTGAGTGACAAACTGGTACAATCGGGTTTTTTAATGACTTCTAGTTATTTTTATATATTTTATTTTTATTGTACAAACGCCAGCAGCGCCATTTTACATAAACTAAGTTTGAAACGTTTCCCCTCCAAGTATTTTGCGAGATTCTGTCGGATTACCAGATTTTGGGTATAAAAGATGCAGCATCACTTGGAGAGATCAGTTCTTGAACTCGTCTTGATGGTCTCTGGAAGATCATCGACTGAGTTGCGAACGCTAGAGTCCGAGAAGTCTGCCGTTTATTTGCCACTGTCTTTGGTGAGTGTAGATTCACCGTCCGTGTCTCTTGTGGGTGATAGAGACTCCGCCGTCAAGTTTGTGCTATCACAGGAAACTGCTGCTGGCACAAGTTGTAAAATTCAACTTACCGTTAGTTGGTTTTTAAAACATATTTCATTTAACTTACCGTTTGTGGGTTTTGAAACATATTTCATTATTCGTAATATTTACCGTTGTCAAAGACTGTGCCATTGCCGTATCGCGGGGGCACAGTCACCGTTCATTTGGGGTTGTACATTACCAGTTTGTGGCTCGACACAGTTTTGTCGTGCACTGTATATCATTATTATTATTTTTCTACTTACTATTTTTGTATTTTTGGGTTACGATAAAGGTTATTTTATTACGGGTTAAAAACGTGCTTCTTCAACTAAACCTTGGCCTCCCTCCTAGAGCTATCCCGGCATACATTGTCCCCTTTTCAGCCACCACCACCGAAGGCGCCCGAGTATTCCGACCGACGGCTGAAAGGACAATACGACGATGGCCCAGCCACCGCTCCAGGTGCCACCGTTACAATTTATACCTGAATTTTTTGAAGAACATTGTAAATTATTTTCGGAGTCTTCTTGTTGTAGAACATCAATAATTCTACGTATTAGAAAAAGAAATATTATTAACATTTTACTTTTTATACTTATCACTTCTTATAGTTACTTGTTCTCCACTATTCTTGCTAGTTTTTTAACTGGACCATTCACATTAAGCAACTTAGTTCGTATCATTTCTCTAATATATATGTTGGTATAATTATCATCATCTGTTTACAAAAATTAAAAATATTTTAGGTTCAATATTTTAAGAATTTCACCTTACTTAGTAGTTGCTGATAAGTTTCGTCATCTAAACAGCTTAAAGTAAAACTTTGATCATCATTAATTATAAATTTCACCTCGCTCTCTGAGCTCATATTGTCTGTATTCATTTTGACAAACTGTCAGACGCGCCAAACTACTAGGCTCTGACTTTGCACTCATTTATCGCCTCGTTTTCAGCTTAAACTTCCACTAGAATAGTTCGGGTCGAAACTGACTCCATGCATTTACGTCACACAATGCACTGAGTGCGCACTGACACCGCGTAAGCCGAAAACGCTATAATAATATATAAAAATAAACTTGAAAATAGATTATAGAAAAAATATTTAGAATTAATTAAACTACTATTATCTAATATTACACTAAAAAAAAACTAAACTATGAAGATAACCTAATAACTACTAGCTAAAGTATTAAAAAAATGATAATCAATAATTAATCTACTGCTACAACTACTAAAATAGGAAACTAGAAAGTATACTCTACCTAAAACAATAATAAACACTAAAAGAAAATTCAAAATAAAAGAAAAATCAAAGAAAAACGACTATCAGCAATGGTACGCTTATGGAAGTTTAACATAAATGCTCCCTTGTCCAAGTTTTGACGTAAGGTGCACAGCGCCATCTCTACGTAGTGAAATATCCCAATAACGTTTCTCGTCTTCAGCGTCGAGATTGCCGCTAATTGCTTTTATAATAGTTCCAAGACCATTTATTGCACCTCGTTTTTGTCTTTGTATTGGGTTGTCTGAATTTAGTGTTAAATGACTAATCTTGTTATCAATTGAATTTTGAATGTAATTAATTATTTTATTGTTATTTATAAATTCATATGAAACGTCTTTTGTGATACTTTGTTTTAAATTAAAGTATTGAATATTTAAATTGTTATAGTGTTCGAATAATGATGTAAGGTCATAGTAATGAAGGAATGTGTGTTTGGATTTCTGCAAGTTTGTTTGTCCTAGGTTAATTGTCAGCAGTCCAGGGTTATATGTTATGTCCAACAGGTTTAGTTCGTGGGTGAACGTGAACAGGACGGACCTGGAATATTTGATTTTCTTGTTACTTTCCTTGGTCTTTTAATATTGGATAAATGAATTTTAGGTTGTTTTTTGTCTTTAATATCAATTGCTATTTCTGCTGTTTTCAAATTTTCGTTAACAGTTTTAATTTTTTCTTTCTTATATTTAGCTTGTTTTGTTTTGTTGACTTTTTGTTTATTGTGTACATAAACTGAGTCTATCAGTGCTACAATGGCTTAACCCCAAAACAATAGTTTTGAGTAAAATAACTTTGAAATTTTGTGGTAAATAAGAGATATCATAGCAGGTGTTTCATTCAAATTAGAAATACGTTTTCAGTTACTGTTAATAAGTTTATTGTGCTCTATCTAATGGTTATAATAAAAAAAAATTTGGTCATTTTTTTTTTGAAAATTTTGTGGCTTAGGCCACTGTTCTTTTAAGCAAAACTAGAATATCGTGTGGGATAAGATGAATAATGGGTAATTATTATAATATAAATATCGAATATTCAAAAATATTTTTGAAAATTTATTAAATATTTACAAAAAAATATAACAAAAAATAAAACCTATTTATAGGAGTTTTGATAGACAAGAAAAATTTTTCAATCATCGTCCTCGTCTTCTGAGTATATCACTTCCGACGGGTCCTCACGTTTTCAAATTTTTTTAAAAATCGTGATGAATAGGTGGGATGTACAAAATTAGATCCAAAGGGTCACTCTTCTTTTTAGCATCAATTTTGTGCCCCTTTGGATAGAGGACATTGAGTTGAAGACTTTCAAGAACATTCATTGCATTATTTCTTTTGGAAACATTAACCGAATCAAACATAACAATATCTTCATTGTTAGAGTACTTGTAATAAATTACAAATGGATCGGATTTCTTATAATGTAGCCACTGAATTTTTAGCCACTTAACCTTCGTTTTATTTGCAGAAATCTTTCGATTAGTTATACTTTGCTCTAAATTTAGCGTTGAGTAAAAATCATTGGAAGAAATTTTTATTACTTTAAAAGGTAATTTCTTTCTGGCGGCTTCCACTACTTTATTCCAGTCATCAGGAATAAAAATATCTTTGAAATTTTTTTTTTTGTTTTTCTATCAAGCCAAAGTCTTGATCACAAGGCAGATATGAATGTCCACTCACTAAAAATTTGTGGTGAATTTCATTTACTGAGCTCAAGTTCGAAGAGACTATGTAGTTGCATAAAACTGCCATTTTAATGTTTCTATTTTGCCCCCCGCATTGATCCGAGTACATAATTAACTTTTCGGTTTGAACAAAATTTTTAATATAATGCCAGAATACACGACCCTACTTCTTGTGGACCTCTGGAGGCAATGGATTCGTCCCACGTATACATAAATACTTCGTTTGTACCTAAGTTATGTATACCTAAACAGTAAGTCCAAAGTTGCCGCTTGTAGTAGCAAATTCCGGTAGAGAGAATAGGTGTCGGAAGAGTTTTCATCAGGTCAAATGCTATGACGATTATATCTTCTGGATTGTTTCTTGCAAGATTTCCATCTTTTTTCATTCCATCTCTTGCAGAATCTGCCTTTCTTTGATGTAATTGTCGTTCTATTTCAATTTGTCGTCTTTGTCCCTCATCAGTTATGAATTTTATTTTATTTTCAAATAAATCACACTTCTTGCATGAGTCAGTTACCGGAGCGTGAAAATGAAGATTGAACTTTGTTACAAAAACTTCTCTAAATACATACATAGATACAGCCTTTGTATTTTCATCATTTTCTAATTCTTTTCTGTACAGTTCATACAGTTTTCCCAGGCTTAAATTTAGTGCTAGATACCTTCGATTTGGATTTTTCAATCGGGAGTAGTGGGACTCGTAAGTTGGAAATTTAGCAATAAAGTTTATTACTTCATTTATTTTATCATCGGGCGTTTTGTTTGCTGAAGGTTGTTTACCCCTCATATCTACAGGTGCAGCTAAACCAACTTGTTTATTCACCAATACTCTGCTAATTCTTCCATCGGATACCTGAAGGGTCTTCTTAAAGATATTTTTGCAGACTTTTATTTTCTCACCCGCTTCATTAGGCAGATAATAGATTCACGTTTTCTCACGTCTAGAACCACCATCTCTCCTAGTATAAGTCCTTCTTTTGTTAACAACATCAATAAGAGAAAATAAATATGCTGATTTTAAATCAAAAGTTTCAATAGCGTAAAATAATTTAAAAATGTTTTCCTGACGTTGTGGCTTAATTTTTTCCCAGCACTTATCTTTGCAACAATTTTCTACTGGTTGAAAAGTTTTTGCTGCAACAATTCTATTCATCTTGTTAACATATGTCTCCCCAGAATTTCTTTTCTTCTTTGCAACGTTTCTTTTCCAGTTACTTTGATTTCTTATCCGTTTTCTAGATTTAGCTTCTCCTTGTCCAATATTTTCAATGAGGGATTCAGTGAATACATTGTCTTCTTGCTCAACATTCTCTTCCTCAGATTCAGAACCAGAAGGTATATACTCAGACCCGGAATATTCAAATGGTTCCTCATCAGTATTTTCAGACCCTATAAACCAAATTTCTTTATTGAGCTAACCTCAAAATTAATACAAATTTTATGAAACAATTTGAAGGAATTTCTATAAAATTTCTTACCTTCAATTACCAGCGAAGTACTAGCCATGCTGTAGCAGAAATTATTAATGTTTTATTAATAGTTGTGACTTTCATTCGATTGCACGTATTATACTTTACAATATGCGATAATGGCCTAAGCAACATCATGTGGGTTAGGCCGTTGTTGCCCCAAAATTAAACATAAATCAGTATATGCAAGAAGTATATATAGTGCTGTCATCTAGTAACTCAGAGAGAAAGTTAACTTAAACCACTGTTGCCCTGAAACTTAATGTTTCTAGGAAAATTAATATGGATAGGCCGCAAAGATAATAATTTGTGGCATAGGCCATTGTTGCACTGATAGCCTCAACTGTGTTTGGTATATCGGGTAAATCGTCGCGAGATTCATTTAATTTTGAAATATTTTTTACTTTGCCTGATTGTAATCGTTCATTAATAATTGTGTAAATTTGTTTAGTCTTTTCTTTATGTTTTTGCACGTAATCTTGGGTAATTTGATTTTCTATTTCTATGTCTAAAGGGGAATTTGTGTCTAAATGTCCATTAATTATTTCTAAAGGCTTGAGTTTTATTGAAGAGTGCGTGGTGTTATTATATGCGAGGATTGCATAGCATACTTTTACATCAATAGGTTCGCGTTTGAAATTGTCTTGAAGGTTGTATAATCGGATGTATTCGATTAGGGTGGAGTGAAATCTCTCTATTAAGCCATTTGAATCGGGGTGTTGAGAACTTATAAAGTGAATTTCTACTCTGTGTAGAGCTAATAGTTCTTTTACTACATTATTTTTGAATTCTAGACCATTGTCAGAGACGATTTGTCTAGGTGTGCCATGATATGAGAAATAATGTATTAATTTGTTACTAATTTCAACAGCGTTATTAGAATTTAGTTTATATGCCTGGGCATATTTCGAAAAGACGTCTATTATGGTTAAAAGTTTTGAATTTTCTAAACTCAGTGTGTCAACATGAAGTGTGTCCAATGGTTTCGAGGGTGTAAGTGTTATATTAAATTTTGGTTTCACGGGGTTACGTTCGTATTTGGAGGCAAGACATATTTCATATTAATTAATATAATCTGTAATAGTTTTAATTTGGTTTGGCCAATAGTAAATTTTCTTAATTTGATTATGAACTTCGTGAATACCTCTGTGGTTTGTTTTTCCTTCGTGGTAATTCCTTATCTTTTCTAAGATATCGTCTTCTCTCTCGACGTCTATCAGTTTCGTGTTACATTTTACAAAATTTATCTCTGAATGTTTAAAATTTGTTTGTAAAGCATTACTAAAGTTTTCATATATAGGATGTTCGAAATATAGGTAATATTTAACCTTAGGTGCGATGTAATCTTTAATAAATTTCGTGATGTCTTCTTCAAAATTATTTTTTGAAATTTGTAAATGGATTCTCATTTTATCAGAGTGAAATTTTGTGATTTTTGGTTGGGATGGAGAGTGTGGAACTTCGGAAATAATGATTTGGTTTTTTCCAACATTGACAGGAGAATCGGATATATGAATGCCTACTATCGGGTTCTCGGGGTTGGAGTGTACCGTATCGTATGAGTCTGAGTCGGGTGAGTCATCTGGTTCTTCTATCATTAAACCTGTGTTTTGATTCTTTTCTAGCTGCTCATTGAAATTTTTCATTTAGTCGAAAAATAACTGACAACTAGGATCGACAGTGTTTACATTTAATTCTATTCTTGAGAGGGCGTCAGCATTTTTGTTCAAGGATCCCTTTTTATAGATAATTTTGTAATCATATTCTTCTAATTTTAATCTCCAGCGGATTAATTTTGAATTTGGTTCTTTTAGTGAAACAAGCCATTCTAAAGGTTTATGATCGGTGATAATGTTAAATTTCCTTCCAAAAATATAGGTTCTAAAATATTTGGTAGCCCATACGATCGCCAATAGCTCTTTCTCAATTGTCGAGTAATTTTGCTCGGAATCGTTGAGAGTACGGTTAGCATATACTATAGGGAGATCTGAGCCAATAGGGCCTTGGGAGAGTACAGCACCTATAGCGAAGTTGCTGGCGTCAGTTGTCAAGTTGAATGTCTTTGTAAAGTCAGGATATTGTAGGATGGGTTCATTGGTCAGGAGGTCTTTACACGCGTTGAAACAACTTGTGTAATCTGAATCTTTTCTTTAATCTTTTTGTCAGTGGTTTTGTTATATTTGCAAAATCTTTTATGAATTTTCGATAATATCCGAGGAGTCAGAGAAAAGCTTTGATTTGTTTTGTGTTTTTGGGTATTGGGTAATTTCTAATAGCTGTAATTTTGTCAGGGTTTGGTTTGACTCCGTCTGGTGTTACGATGTGTCCTAAGTATGCAACTTATTTTCTACAAAATTCCGACTTGTCTAGTTGTATTTTTAAGTTGGCCTTTTTTAATCTTTCGAATACAGCTCGTAGGCTATGAACATGCTCTTGTAAGCTAGTGCTGAATATTATGACATCGTCTAGGTAGACGAGACAAATATTATTTACTAGGCCGCGAAGGACATTGTCCATTACGCGTTGGAACGTAGCGGGCGCGTTCTTTAACCCAAACGGCATTCTGAGGAATTCAAAGTGTCCGTTTTCAGTAGAGAATGCAGTTTTCTCTATATCATCGGGATGCATCTCAATCTGATGGAATCCGGATGCAAGGTCAAGAGTTGTGAAATATTGGCATCTGCCTAACTTATCTAAAAGGGTGTTAATATTGGGAATCGGGTATTTGTCGCTAATAGTTTTATCATTTACTTTTCTATAGTCAATGACAATGCGCCACTTCCGCTTTCCGGAGGCGTCTAGTTTTTTGGGCACAACCTATACTGGGGATGACCATGGAGAGTGCGAATGTCTAATAATTGTTTGATTTAGCATTTCTTGTGTTTGATTTTCAACTTCTTTACGTTGAATTTCTGGATATCGATATGTTTTCGTATAGACAGGAGATTCGTCTGATGTTCTTATGACATGTTTAATTTTGTTGGTGAAACTAAGGGGTTTATCAGCAGTATGAAATAAGTCAGAATATTGTTTTAATAATTTTGTAATTTCGCATTTTTCTTCGGAATTCATATGATCGGTTCTGATTTTTGAAATATCTGAAATATTTTCTGAATTTAGAATATTAAAATTTAGATTATTTAGTTCAAAATTTTCTAAAGGCTGCGCGGTAATTTGGAGTCCTGATGTAAAGATTTGTTCGCTAGTGTTTGTGTTGATAACGGGGTATAGTGTTTCATAATTCTCAACTTTCGCTATGCCTTCTGGTATTATAATATTATTTAATTTTAATTCGGGAATAATAACTTCTCCATTTTCGATGTTATGGACGTATAGTGTGGTAAATTTTTCCGTTTTTGGAGGGATATTAATATAATTAGTTGGCATAATTTTGTGGTAGTGTATGTTAATATAGTGTGTAGGCGTTATTAATTTATCTCTTGTAATATCTATTATTGCGTCTACTAATTTTAAATTGTCAAGTTCGAGTAAGATGTCAAAATTATTATGGAAGTCAAAAAGATGGTATTTTAATATTAATTTTGTTTGTTTAAATAATTTAGAGCATGGTAAATGAACGCTAAAATTTTCTGTAGATGTACCGTGTGCAGTTGTAATTTTGAAATAATCATTTACAATTTTATCGCCAAAATATTTGTGTGCTATATCAGGTTTTATAAATGAACGGGTGCTACCTGTATCTATTAATGCTTTTAGATTATATTCGGGGAATATAATGAAAGGTAGTTCGCTCTGTGTACTGATGTTATTTAGATTTAATAATTCTATTGGTTGTCCGAGGCTTCTATCACTAAAAAATGGCTTGGATCGTACATTTGCTCGTATTCTATATTATTATCATAATTTTGTTCATTTGGTTCTTCTACATTGTAATTTTGTTCGTCTGTATTTATGTCATGCACTTCTGTGTTGTGTAATTCTTCAAATGTAAAGTCAGGTCTACGCGCTTGTTGCGACGGACGGTATTGTTGTGTATTGTTGAATGGGCCGGATCTAGGGATTGCGGACTGCTTTGTGCTAATGCTCATAGGCGTCGGGTTTGGAAATCTTTGGTTGTTTGGTTTAAAAATATTTGTTTGGTTGAAGGTATTTTTGTGTTGTGGTGGATTATTAGGGATTTGTCTGTAATTAGATTGTTGAGTTGAATTGTTGAGGATCGGTATGTAAGATAAATGTGGTGTATTTCTTTGGGGTAGATATTTTTGAGGTGGCGGTAATATGTTTTGAGTGTTGTATTTGTTTCTGGTGTATGTGGTGTCCGCGTATTGTTGCTTCTATGTTAAAGTCGTTAGTTAATATACCCAGTGCAGCATTTAAATCTTTGGGGCTCTTGGTGCGCATTAGTGTACCAAAGGGTTCTTTTAGCCCTTTGAGAAAAACTCTTAAAGCGTACTCGCGGAAATATTCGCAGAGTACTGTGGCTTTATCGGCTTTATTATTGTTTACATAAGAAATTTGGAGATGTAACATGTCTTGTAATTTGTTGTAATACTCGAATGGAGTATCGTTGTTTTGCTTCATCTCTGTTATTTCCATGCCTAACGTATAACAGTCTCTTTTGTCGCCAAAAGAGTTCAACAGAGCCTGTTTTACCTCTTCCCATGAAGTTATGGTGGACGTTGCTAAATTGTTTGCGGCTTCGCCTTTAATTTTCGCAAGTATTGTTGCCATAAGGTATTCATTTTGGAAATCAGTAGTATCGACTGTGTTATAAAATTTATTGACTAGTTTCTCACAAATTTCTACGAAACGTGGTGTCTATTGTCCCCATGGAATTCTGGGATCATGTCCAGATATTCCTTCTTAATCACGGGTGGTACAGCTATTGTTAATTTTGAATAGGATTTATTAAAATTTGTTCGAGATCTGTTGGATTAATGGGGTTTGTGTAAGATGTTAGTGAGTCACCAGAGTCCGATTCTGTATCTGTGTTACTTAACTCTGTATCGCTTTGAAAATGTCTAATTGACATAGGTACTTACAGGAGTAAGAAGATGATGTCCATTGGCCTGTGATCGATATTCGCTCGGTCACTTGGTATGCGACGGATGCTGGGCTATGTTGTCCCTGAAGATGGAGCTCGATGTTCTCTCGGGCACCGAAGTCTTCTTAGCTGACTCTCGACGCGATACCGGACAATCTTCTATGTTCGAATTCTCAGTTAATCGTTGAAACGAACGAAACCGATTATGTATTTCACTGAGAATCCTACCGACTGCGCCATTTATAATATAAATTTATTTATATTCCAAAAAAAAAAAAAATTATATTATTACAAAATTTAAGTACAACTATAAGTATTGTCAGATTTATTACAAAAGATATATCAGAGTTACAAGTTATACGATCAAGATTCTGGACTAGACTGCCTGTTGTGTGTGTCTCGGTTTTACAGGAAGAGGAAGACACCTGAGATGGCTGGGTCGACGTTTTTCGTATGATAGTTTATTCCGCGGATGTGGAATATTCCGATGCAGTGTCAGCGCAGGAAAGCTATGTGCTAACATATATACGACAATAACATGCAACAATTATGTGCTAAATGTTATTTTATTTATTTAAATTATTTAGAATGTCATTGTCATTATATAAGGTTACATTTAGATATTAGAAAAAATGAGGATCATGAAGTAATTAGCGATGAAAATTTATTAAATGAAATTATTAAGAACCCTTCATATTGGTGCGATAATTGTTTGTCCCCATTATATTATTTATATTCAAAAAAAGAATGTGCTAATAAAACATATTACTACGGATTTAAAAACCAATATAATAGTTCCGATTCAGATTCAAATTCAACTAATTTAAATTTATCTGATAATTTGTTTGATTACAATTCAAAATTTATTTGGAATCCAATTGATCTTCTATAAATATAAAAATATATTGATTTCAAAAATATTAAATATTGCTATAATTATATATTTATAGTATAAAAGTAAATGAAGGAAATAAATTATTAGAAGTTCTTAATATTATTTTACAAAAAACAAAATATATTCATGCTCAATTTTTATTTTATAAACAAGGATTGTTACTCTGAAAACAATTATGTTTGCATCTGTATGCATCTAAAATAAACGGTTGGTTTAACGTAGGAGCTGCATTAAACATTAATTTATTACTATGCAAGTAATAATATAAACATCATCAAAGAAGATCCAGCCTATATAATGCTGCTATGTATGCCCTAGAAGAAGATGCCACAATAAGTTCCATATATCAAAAAATATATGATATAAAATGATGGGACATTATACTATTAACGGAGCTACATGTAAATTATTTGTTCAATAGTTTACAAAAAGAATTGAATGCAAACATTGAAGATAAAATTATAACACCACAATCATCGATGCCGCATATACCATTTCTTTTTCAAAATATAAAAAGTCTTGTAAGATATTATTCAAGTAGTTCATTGGATTGTTTCAGTTTCTAAATATATAAAAATGTACTTACTTATTATACTTATAATATAAATATATTGCTTTATTTTAAATAAATTATACTGACTTATAATTTTCTTTCCATTCCTGTTTATAAACATATTTATTAAATATATAAGGTAAGTATAAAATATTTTTATTAACACTTACCTACAATTGTTGAAAATACACAGTCGGAACAAACACACACAGAACGCCGGGATACGTATTTCCAAGATTTTAATATAATAAAGCAGCATGCATAAAAATATTTTTATTAAAACTTATAATTGTTGAATATACACAGTCGGGACAAACACACACAGAACGCCGGGATGCGTATTTCCAATATTTTAAAACATTAAAGCATGCATAAATATTTTTTATTAAAACTTATAATTGTTGAAAATGCACAGTCGGGGCAAATACACAAACAGAACGCCGGGATGCGTATTTTCAATATTTTAAACGTTACCTTACAATAATTGTAGAATACACTTTTTCAAATGCTTCAGCATATATTGTTTATTTTTGAAACGTTTGAGGCACTTCGGGCACGGATATGTTATTTTTTGCACCTTTAACACTAAAAGTACACAGAACATATTTTTATATATTATATTTTTAAAAATTAAAACACATATACATACAATTTTTGGAATCCATTCTAATTTAAATTTGTTTTCTAACTAAAATATAACATAATAAAATTATGATAACAAAAAAATAGATAAAACCGGATGCGCATCACTGATTAACATTATTCTTTCTCTTGCGAATTAAATATATTTTTATTTGGATTTTTTAAATTATTGAAATAAATCCAAAATTAATTTGCAGCCATAAAAGAGGTAACATTATTATTAAACCAATTATAATTAATAAAAAATACATTTAACGTTTTTTTCTTGTCAGATGTAACAATTTTTGCGTTTATATAAATCATGGTTTGAGATAAATCAAGATAGTCTTCACGCCAGGTATTACAAATTTAATAGGCCCGTCTTCAATGATGGAGGATAAAGGTTTATAATTTATCCATTGTCCACTTTCAATACTAGTTTGTATAAAAGGTATAGCCAGGCCCGGCAGTTGGTGTTAATCCGAGTGGGTAGTTGACCTGGGTGGGGGATTCCACCTCCCCCCTCCCCCTTCCACCCCCCGAAAATGTATTTGAAGAGAAAAATACGAAACATAATTGTAATTTCAATCGTAATTTATTTTTTCAAAGTAAAAACTACGCGGCGCTTTGCATTTTTTAAATATATACATTGAACAGTCTTGTTGGCTTATTTTTGCAAAGCAAAAACAGCGCTACGCTTCGCATTTTTAGATATAAAAATATTTAACAGTTGCTGCAGATCCAGTTTGTCCGTCAAATCGCGGTATACGTGGAGTATCGCGATGCTGTTAAGCCGATCTTGCGACATCGTTGATCGCATGTACGTTTTGAGTCGCCGCAAAACCAAAAAACTGCGTTCGTTCAAACCCGGGTCGGGTATCGTGACAAGCAGGCAAACAAAACGCACGAACTCGGGAACATGCCCTCTTGCCCATTCACATTTTTTCAAAAACTGGACAACTTCCCCCAAGTTTTTCGCCGATGCCTGTTGCCTTTTCACAAGTTCCAGGAACATGTCTCGGTCGCTCAACAACCGTTTCTTGTCAAAATCGTCGACATAAAATTGTACAATGTCGTCGATGTTAGCGAGTGGGTACTTTCCCCAGAAAATAAATCTAATTCTGTTTTTATAATTCACAAGACCGAGTATGTAAAAATGCCATTTTAATCAAATATATCTGCCTGTCTAGAGCGTTTCTTGTTCTTTACAGTACCAGGTACAGTTTTAAAATGAGTAGGTTTCTTAATCATTCGCTTTTTTTATAACCAGCCCCACTGATTATTTTTTCAATTTTATATTCAGATTTACGTGTAAATTGAACCCCGCTTCAGCGAGACGTTTCTTGAATGATTCTTTTGGTGCCTGCCCTTACACCTTTCTTTATTAACGGAAAAATACTTCTAGACAATCCACTTCCTATCCCATGACAGTAGAGGAACAGTGGGGTTTCTAGCTCAAATAACCTTGTGGGGTTTCTAGCTCAAATAATTCAGTGGGGTTTCTGGCTCAAATAACCTAGTGGAGTTTCTAGCTCATATAACCCAGTGGGGCTTCTAGCTCAGATAATCTAGTGGGGTTTCTGGCTCAAATGACACCCACCCTTTTTCTCCGAACTCCAAATTGCGCCTCGATCCCCATGAGCCTCGCCCGAATTCCCAATTGCGATCTGAACCCCAAGTTGCGTCCCGAACCCCATGAACCTCGCCCGAACCCCACCCTTCACTTGATGCTGACCTTGCTTACTCAGCTGACAATTATCCTAATTTTCAGTTCATTTAACATGATATTGCTGAATTGAGTCTTATCAGCCTTAAAACATGTTATAAATTAGTTGATGATATATAAAAAAAAGGTTGTATCATTCTAATATGTATTTATTATTACTTTTTTCAGCTTCAAATATAATTTGTTTACGCAATATTTTTGGTAAAGATAAAAGCGTTGATTTATTTATATGTTGTAATATGAAGGCAGCTTGTCTTAATAATGTTGGGGGGTACACAGTTCCATTATTAAGTTCAGGTGTTACAATGGTAGGTGTTTCTTCACACAATAATGACATATTACGATTTTCTTCACACACCATTTTTTGTACACTAGTGCATTGCTTTGTGTGTACACTTGTTAATAATTTATTTTTTGTAGATGCAGTAGACTGATAATATTTTGGCTCATTACAATCATTCCTATTTTGAGTTGATTCAACATGATATTGCTGAATTGGGTGTAGCATATCTGAATGTTCAGCCTTAAAACATATATTACGTAATAAGTATTTCTTCATAATGACATATTACGATTTTCTTTACTCACCATTTTTTGCATACTAATGCACAGACTTATGTGTACAGTTAATAAAAAAAAATACGTTTTTTATTACAGCTGTATGTTATTTCAAACTAAAGTGAATATATGTTAATATACGAATAGTGTAACTATTTAACAATTACAATATAATAACGCGCGCTGATAAAGCCAAATTAAAATATAATACTAAAATTAGACATACGTAGTCTATTTAATAATTAAAATATAATACTTAATGATAATAATTATTTCTTTTTAGCCTTATACACACGCGCGCTGATAAGACAAAAGTTTCAACCTAGTAATTTAAATGTAATACAATGTTTTAAATTAGTTAATATTAAAATACTTAACGTTGTTGTGAATATTCGCGATGCAACCGTAGACGTCAGCGCCTCTAGCGACCAAATAATGAACTTGCTCGGTGGATATTGTCATCTTTCAATCTCGTGTTCGCTTTGTACTATTTTGTGTAATTTCGCTTTATTTCTGTATTATTATTTTAATTTAAGTGCTTTACGAAAAGTATATAAAATACTTTTGTATATAAGCATCTTTTTCATCTACCTAGTATTGAAATTTAGAACTTTTATGGTAGTATTACTTATGTTTATATACTGATTTCATTTGTGATATTTTTATTTCATTTCAGTTTAATTTTTATTATTAGTTATTTTAAAAACATGAATAATAACTACTGCTGTGTACCGGGATGTAATTCTTTGTGCTAAAAAGAATCCTGACATTTCGTTTCACCATTTTCCTATGCCAGGAAACAGAAAAGTAGCCATAATGAATAAAACAGGAATAAAAGAGAAGGTTGATTAGCATTTAGCCTGGTTTTTAAAATTACGAATTGGGAAGAAAGTTCGTACTAAATACAATTATGTATGTTCCCGGCATTTTGAAGCTACAGATTATTTTCCCAGAAGAGGTAAGGACAGTGATTTATAATAAAAGTATGCAAATAATACTTTGTTTCATCTTTAGATGTTAAAGATCCACATAAATTAAAGCGAGATGTTGTGCCTTCAAAAATTTTACCTTCCAGTTCAGTTCCTGTAACTTATAATCCTGAAAAGTGTCGTGAAATACGAGACAGAGAAAAGAAAAGAGAATCAGAAGCTAGTACCTCAAAAGCTGTTCCTTCAATTAGTTATGAAGATCAGAATTTTACCTGTGAAGGATATGGACCTAATGAATATTCTGTAGAAGATATAGAGGCATTTTATCCGATTTGTTAAAATCTCAAGCAAATTATACAGGAGCAAGTAATATAAAAGAAATGAAAGATATTGGTGTACAAGTTAATACTCCTGAACTTAGTGTTACGAACTTAATCACTACAGATAAGGCTCTAAACAGTTTTACAGGACTTAATAGTTTTGCGATGTTATCATCCATAGTAGAAACATTACAAATTAATTTTCTTGATAAAAAAGTTCACCAAATGTGTGTTAAGGATAGAGTAATTTTAACTTTTGTAAAACTAAAAACTTATTTAACGTACGTAATTTTATGTATTTTATTTCGAATTACTCGACAGACATGTACACAGTACATAGAAAGTATGCTTCCTAAAATTGCTTCTGTTCTGAAACCAACTATATATTTTCCTTCTTCTCAGGAATTACGTAGAAATATTCCGAATTGTTTTGAGAAATTTAAAAATGTTCGCATTATACTAGATTGCACAGAAATTTATATCGAAAAACCTAAATGGTGCCGTATTAAATTTTACTCACACTATAAATATGACCAAACTATTAAATTCATGGTTGGTGTTTCGCCTGCTGGCACAATTACTTTCATTAGTGAACCTTACGGTGGCCCTGCGTCTGATAAAACCATATTCGAAAACAGTAACATAATTTTTAAGTTGGAAAAATCAATAGATGCCGTAATAGTTGATCAAGGTTTCTTAATTGATGATATTTGTGCCAGTAATGATATTCAATTAGTAAGACCTCCTTTCTTAAAGAAATAAAAACAACTCAGCGCCGAGGATGCTAAATTAAATGCTGCAATTGCTGCTGCAAGAGTTCACATTGAAAGAATGAACCAAAGAATAAAAATATTTAAAATATCCAGTAAATTACCGTGGAATTTAGTATCACAAATTAACAATATTGTTGTAATTGCTTGTGGTATAAGCAATCTGTCACCTCCTATATTAAGTACAGATAAATTCTTAAAATAAATGGATATGTATGTATATTTCTTTAAAAAATAATAACACTTTATGTACAATAATATATGTATGTACAAATATTTCATCATTACCGATATCTGTGTACAACGCAGATTGGCACACCCAGAAATGGGTAATATGCCGTGATGATATATATATATATATATATATATATATACATATATATATATATATATATATATATATATATATATATATATATATATATATATATATATATATATATTATATTTTCAAAATAAAATTTACTACAAAGAATAATAATATAAACCTAAATAAATATTATTTGTAATTTTAAAAATAACTATTATTAGTGTTAGTAACGAATTCTAGGAAAAAATCAATGAGAAGTAATATTACATACAACAAATAAAAGGTATCATTTTATGAAAGTAATTTAGTTTGATTTTTTGTAAAATTAACTTTGTAATTCATTATCGAAATTAATTTCTAAAATTTCCAATGTTTTATCAAACGACGCGTATAAAACAAAATAACACTTGGGCAAATTTAAAATACAGCCACCCCTAGTTGTATCTGACCATAATATTTGTGTTTCTTTTTTAGCTTAATTTCTTCGTTATTAAAGTCTAAATATGTAGCACTCTTAATTGCCTCTCTTATTGTTGAAGTAGAACCTATAATAGAGTGTAATATTTTTCTGTATCAGTTTCAAATATGTAATATTTTACCGGAATATAAACATTTAATTTCAAGTAGAGCAATGGGTGTATTATCTTCCAAAATAATCCCATCCGCTGAATACTCCAACCAAATATTGCTGAGATACCATCATTCCCAGTTCAATAATATTTTTGTTAATTGTTTTAGAAAATTCCATTCTTGCCTCCCTTTCGTATTTAATTCCATGCTTCACAAATTTATTAGTGAAGCGTTTAGGATAAAAATAATTCAGAGATTTATTTTTCCAATTATTCTGATTATATGTAAATATTTCATATATTCTGGAGCCAATGATTCTATATTTTCTTTCTTCTAACCATTCTTTTGAATATTGATGTAATAGTACAATTTTCTTGATTTCACATTCTTCGAAAAGTTTTTTATACTTTAATAAGCAACAAGAATTATTAAAATTTACTGGGAATAACGATATTTCGAGCATGGCTATGGATTGACATGCATTATTTAACCTTTAACGCGCGCACTAAACTATAACATAAATACGCGCGCGGTGTATTCCAGGCACCCGCCCTAAAATGGCACTAAAGGATCGCTGTTTTTAATAAATAGTATACTTATTATAGAAATAATCTATATTTAGACACATTAGGCAATATTAAACAAACAAACATATAAAATGTTATAATTGTATCAACAAAAAAAATATTCTTAACTAAAAACAATTTCTTGCAAAAAATTGTCACATAGGTTCTGCAACTAAATGACTACTCACTATTATTCTCGCTATCATCACCAATAGTACACTCTTCACAAGTTAAGACTGAATGCTCTTTACATATCGGAGTGTTACACGTACGACATGACATGGTTGTCACTCTATTTTTTTGTCTTCCACAATAAAAACACCGCTTTCGTTTTTTTTTGTGGAACTTCCTCATCCTGCTCTTCTTGATGACTTTTGTATTTACGTAGAAACAGTTTGATATCACAAGGTAAGGACTTTAATTCAGCTCTTTCCGACAGTTGTTGTTTCATCAAAGACATAGACAATTTTTTAAGGAATATTCTTCTATATTTTTGACCTTCCTCGATGTTAGTGGCGTTGTATAAAATTTGACTATTTATACCTGCTATGTTTATCAATTGGAAAAATAAAGTCAAAGGCCACCTTCTGGTTCTTCTGCTTACGGAGTATGTGCCGCACATTTTATCCACGGTATCGACTCCCCCTTTATTAGAATTGTAGTCCATAATAATGGCCGGCTTATTGGTTGTAGGATCTATCTCAGAATCATCGTGCATCGTAGACAGCAGAACTACTACCCTATTCTTTTTTGGGGTATAGGACACAATAGTGACCTCCTTTTGAAATCCAAAGATAAATGAACCAGCTTCCTTCTTTTTGTCTGGCAAGAACTCTGACGGCAGCTCTCTTTTATTTTTTTTTTAGTGTTCCAACAATTATTGTAGTTTTATCTTTCAAAAGTGCTAGCGCCAAAGGGTAACTTGTACACCAATTGTCACAAGTCAAATTTCTGTTTTTTCCTTTCCATATCTGAAGCAAACGGTGGGTGATGTCAGTTGGTGTATTCGATTTTTTGTAGACCCCTTCTGGTTGTTGACCACAATATACCTCAAAAGTGCTAACGTAAAATGTTTTAGAGTCGCATAAAACAAATACTTTTAACCCATATTTTGCAGGTTTGTTGGGAATGTACTGGATAAAGCTGCACCTGCCCCTAAAGGGTATTAACATTTCATCAATTGTCACATGTTCGCCAACACAATAGTTGAATTGCAAACTTCGAAAAGGTCTCATCTCCGAAAATTTAATTTTTTCAGGAGACACGAAAAACCGATTTTCTTTTGAACTATTTGACTTTTTGAGTAGTTTTTTTTTTCTGAAATTACCGACCGCAGTGTACGTTAAAACAAAGCAAAATAGATTTTTTGAATGAAAATTTGATGAAGAAAATGATCATTACAATTTTCCGAGATGAGCCCTTTTCGAAATTCGTCTGATGATTTGGGACGTTTAGTAATAAAACGACATTATCAAAGAACGCATATTATTGGAAAGAACTAAAATACAAAAATAAAAAAGTTTTCTTTTACTTTTTAGTATATTAAATACATTAAAAATCTTCTTCAACATCCAGCTGTGATGCCGCATCTGTCGGCCACTGCAGAATGTCTTCATAGAATTTTTCAAAATCTCCCGGTATGTATTGTCTTAACTTTTGTAAGTCGTTCATTTTTAAGGCATTGATCGGCAGTTTAGAGGAGTAACATGGAAATGCTTCAATAGAAGGAATTTCCGGACAGCAACCTTTTGTTTTTGATAGTACAAAAGTTTCATTATTCATTTCGTTGGCAATGAAAGGACGGCATAAGACTTCACCGGGGTTTTCAGGGTTAAAGATAAACTCAAAAAAAGTCGACACTTGAAAGAAAACTTTATCCTTCTTGTCCACTTTTTTCCCATAACATCTTTCCGACAATGGCTTTGCCTTGAAGTTAACTTTGCACCACGATTTAAAGTCTATGATATCAGGAAATGTTATTGATTTGACACTAAACTTTTTGCTTATAGAGCTACTCTGTATTAAATCCATGTACTGTTGGTGAGTGAACAAACGATCTTCTCTTCTAATTTTACGCTTTACGGTCGCAAAATCTCTGTCACAGACGTTAAAGGAGTGCCCTCTTTGCGGAAAATAAATGTTAATTTTTATGTTACGACTGACTGACAATGCCATTAGAAACTTTATCAGGGTATTATTTTTATTTTGGCCAGGACAGCCGTCACAAAATAAGTGTAACTCTGTTATTTCTTCAGGAACGTTGGAACGAATGTAGTCATTTAAAAATGTTGCTACTTCGTTGGGCCCCTTGAGAGCTTGACCCTCGTGGTAGGAGTAGAAAGTTGCTTTTTCTGTTTTCATATTGTGAACACAGAATTCATACACCCATAACTGACGAAAATAAAACACTTCCTGGACCGGAATAACTGGCAATGGGAGATTCTGCATATAATCAAACGTCAATCCCATAATAGTACTGCCGTCCTCTCGACACTTTTCAGTTATTTCTTTGGCTTTACTGAAAAATTTTGATGCTCGGCGCTTATGAACGAGTAATTCTGCACTAGCAACTTTTTTGGCATTTTCATTCAGGTGGGGATTTTTAAGTTTAATACTCAATTCTTCACACTTTGAGCACACATCAATTTGTGGTCTCCCAAATGACAAGTTGAAATATACGTTAAAGTAATTTCTGAAAAACTGGTAGTTTACCTTTTTATCAGGATTTTTAGTGCAATATTGCTGATGTAATATTGTCACATTTAACGTAGAAGATAAATACCGCTTTACAACATTGTTTGAATAGTGAACTTCTTTTACTGGAATGGATTCGATAAAACGGTGGATAAGAGCACACGTTTCTGCTGGCACAACGTTGCTTCTAGACCCTGCAGATTTTCCACGCATGTCGTGAGGGCTTTTATTAGCAATTTTGAGCAGTCGCAGTCTCTTAATCCTCTTGTCGGTTACGCCATGCAAACTTAAAAATGCTTTCTTACAGACCTCTTTTTTGCTGCCATCCAGTTCGATGAAATATTTGTAGGAATAAGTCTTAGGTTTAGCATTCTCGATTTTTTTTCGTTTTGACGTATCCTTAACATTAAACGAGTCGATTAGACCTTGCAAATACGTGTCCTGTTCATCTTTGGTGTTGAAGTCGTTGATTCGATTAAGAATAATATCCTTGCCTCCATCAGGAAGGTCAAAACATTTTCTAATACATCTGCAAATGGTAAATAAAATATTTCGATTAAAATAAAGGAAAATTTCATCATTGTTGCATATTAATACAAAAATTTATAAAAACACTTACTTGCAGCTATCTCCAGTTTTTCTGGAAGCAATGGATTTGCCAGCATGGTTTTTATGAGCAAGACCCTTTATTTTAGCTTTTTTAATAACCACGTGTTTATAGAGCTCAACGTTTCTTATACCTTTTTTCTTTTTTTTATTCTGGTTATCTTCATCCTCCGAACTGCTGGATTCACTCATTTTTTAAAAAGTAAGTATTATTGCACAGCACAGACAAACTGAATGAATAATGTCTGGTGACCCTGATTTGTAACTGCACACTATCAAGAAATAAACCCCCAGTCATTGAAAGCTATCAGTGGATTGGTTGTTCGAGTAAATTTCGAAAAGGTCTCATCTCATCGAGATGAGACCTTTTCGAAATTTATTAAAGAAAGACACGTGTTTTTCACCGCTATGGAAACCAGATATGAACCTTTCTCGCCCATAAAATATCGGTCTATATGTATACATGAAAAAAGAGGGAAAAAGTCCATTTTGAAAAAACCCCGAGATGGGCCCTTTTCGAAGTTTGCAATTCAGTTATTTTTACAGTTTTCTGCAAAACGGTCAAGGGTAAATCGAATAGCAGCAAGTTTGTCATTTTTTTCTGTCATCCCTGGTTGTTTTATCATCGAATCTAATAGCAGCAAGCAAAAATAGAAACCGTTTTCCGCTCATACAAGCTCTAAATATTTCTGATCCGGTTCCATCTCTAGTCCACAATTCAAGAAAATGTGTATGGCTTTGCTTTTTTGTTCCTGCTAGTAGTAATAAACCAATAAATGCTAATATTTCGGTTTTTGTGGTATTACGTGCATCACGTGGACGGCTATAGCTTACTCTCATTTTCGCAATCTCTAAGTTTGTACATTCAACAATATTTTCAATAATATCATCAGTAAAAAAATTCCCAAAGGCACTTATTTCATCGGTTATATTACGTGCGCATTGCTTAGGTCCAGGAAATATTTTTACGATGTTTTTCCTATTAGTTTTACTAAATTTACTTACAATTGGGACTTTTTTCCACTTAGTCTTTATATCTTTAGCCACAAAATATTCTTTACCATTTTCCATATCTTCATCGCAGTCTGAATTCTCTTCGTCGAGATCTAAATTTTGTTGATTTGAGTCCGCTTCACTCAGTTCTTCGTCCGAATCTGTTTGGTGCTCACTATTCTCAATAAATTCATTATCTGATGTATCTGATTCTCCGCCCACTTCTTCTTCAGATTCATCATCCATAATGGCTTCCGCCATAGAATGAAGTTCATCTTCAGTAAGACGTTCTGGGTTTCTGACTGGTATACGATGCCTACAAAAACGATTTTTTAAATTTAAAATTGTCTACGGCTACTTATATGAACGTAAAAATCCAAAATAATATGTTTTATGTAAAGAAACATAACTTAAAATGTTCAAAAAATACTTACATTACTACGCGCGCGGTGTATTCAAGGCACCACTCGAAACCGCTGTTAAGTTTAATTTAAACTGCGAAGTAACCTCTGCGACAACACGAACAGTACAGACATGGGTTGTAACTAACGCATCTATAATAGGTTAGATCGATGCCGCAAGTGCGCACGTCTTTTTTGCTAAAAATGGTGGCTGGTTTAGTCATAGTGGTGCCTCGAATACACCAGCGCGCGTACTTAAAGGTTAATATTAAACTTTGTACGTCTTCCGTATGAGTTGATACAGGTGTATGTTCAACGCAACTTGTACTTCCCTTTCTAAAAAACATAAAACTGTAATATACAATTAAATATTATATAACTTTTGTAATACCGATGCAATGAAATCGCAGAATTTGGCAAATAATTCATAAATTCATTTAAAATATCGTCGTCTGAACACGGTAAAGTGGGTGTTGCAACAAATTTGTCGCCAGAATATTAACACTGAGGAAATATGTTTGCATTTGCCGCTCCTACCAGCTTTACACGAACAAAGCATGGATTTAATAATAATATTATTAATAATTTTAAATTCTCCCTTTATTTCATGGATATTGGACGACAGAGCACTGCTTTGTAAACAAAGTGCAAATATGACAATATCTTTGTCTGTGTCCATAACCATTTTTTCCGCATAAAATGATATGGCCAGCATCAAAAACGGCTTCTCCTTCTGCCACACATCTAGAGTTCTCTCCACTTGTTAAATATTGAAAATACTCCTGCAGGCCTAGCTTCATATTTTCTAAAATAAACAGATCTTATACAAATATTAAGATTAGGTTACAGAAAGTTTCATTTACCTCTATAAATTCGTGGTACAAATTAAAACAAAAAAAAAACTTTAATTTTAAATGCTATAAATAAATGTGATTTCGTTAAGCACCTACGTTTAAATAAAAATTAGAAAAATTGAGTGAAGTTACACAAAAACCACAAAGTGAACACGAAATTGATAGATGACAATACCCACCGAGCAAGTTCACTTTTTAATCGCTAGAGGCGCTGGCGTCTACGGTTGCATCGCGAATAATAAACTTATTTTAATGTTTAAAATGAAAACTACAGGTACTACTACTACTGTAAACCAAGAGCAGCAGCAACAACAACAACAACAACAACAACAAAATCACCTTAAAAAGCTGGGCAAATATATAAAAACTGTAAATGCACATCAAAAAAAGTTAAAAAAATAAAACATGATATTAATATGTACTGCACACTGAAAAATATGCATAAAAGTTTTAATAATTGAAACGACATCATGCTCTGAAAATAGTCAAAAATCTTGTTAGAACTTGTTTGAACTAATTATGTTTTTGGATGTGCGTTTGCATGCAGGGTCAGCGGATAATGTTATCAGTGAAAAAAAAAATCTTGTTAAAACTGGTTTGAACTAATTATGTTTGTGGATGGCATGTGCATGCGAGGTCAGTGGATAATGTCATAAGTGAAAACTTTTATGTTATTGTTATCAAAATAACAACAGTGGTGGGAATTTTTGTACAAACTTAAAAGTATAAAATAAAACAAAATTCTTGTTCAGCTCACAGTAAAAAATAAGTAACAAAACAACTATCACAACGACAACAATGGCTTCAAGTGTTTTAAAACTTAACGAACTTGCTAAAATCAAACCATTGTGCCCAATTAAAAAGTTAACTGAAGGAATAAAGTACAATATAATAAAGCTGGTGAAAAGAACAACCTAGTACGGTGAACGAATTCTTGTGGAACTAGAAGACTACAGCATATTTCCGGAAGCTCAGTTCAACAAGATAACCGAAAAAGAATTTAATGAACTAAATCAAGAGTCAAAAATTGGAAAACTACATCTCCACTTTAAGGGAAAAGTTGGATCCATGAATAATTTAGAATTTTCAGAATAAATGTAATATTATTATGTAAAAATGATAATGTGATGTGTATATTATATTATATCTTCCAATAAACTTTAACCCTACACTGCTCTATTTTTTTTAATTGTTTAAAAAATACTATATGGGTAGGAAATGGAGTATAATTGATGGTAAAAATATTCAAAAAAATCTATTTTGTCAAAAAGTAGGGTTTTTAATCAAAAATGTAAATGTAGCAGATATGATACATAATGCAATTTGCCTACACAATATATCGGGTGGCTGTTTTGATTTTGTTGTATGGAGAATCATTCTTTTTTTATTTGTTTGGCTCGAGTTACTTACCGATTTATTTTAGGGAATAGTTGTTAATAGATAAAATCTTAGAAATTAAAAACTAAACAAAATTCTTCGAAAAAACAATTATAAAATAATTTTTATGGATTAAGAAAATAGAAACATTGTAATCCCAATAAAACATAATCAAAGTAGAGAATTGTAGATTATATTTTTTCTTTTTATAATACCTATTTAGGCAGTATGAAATGTCATAAAACAATTGTTGTTTTTATTTAAACATAAATGCAAACAGAAATTAAAAACTAAACAAAATTCTTCGGAAAAACAATTACAAAATATTTTTTATGGATTAAGAAAATAGAAACATTGTAATCCCAATAAAACATAATCAAAGTAGAGAATTGTAGATTATATTTTTTCTTTTTATAATACCTATTTAGGCAGTATGAAATGTCATAAAACAATTGTTGTTTTTATTTAAACATAAATGCAAACAGAAATTAAAAACTAAACAAAATTCTTCGGAAAAACAATTACAAAATAATTTTTATGGATTAAGAAAATAGAAACATTGTAATCCCAATAAAACATAATCAAAGTAGAGAATTGTAGATTATATTTTTTATTTTTATAATACCTATTTAGGCAGTATGAAATGTCATAAAACAATTGTTGTTTTTATTTAAACATAAATGCAAACCACATTTTGAGCATTTTACAAATGAAATCGACTTGCAATTTGGTAATTTGCACCTTTGTCTTACTGTGTCATGGATAGGCCAATGCGCATGGGAATCTGTTCTTACGTCTTTTGGTGGGACATACGCTGTTGTAGCTGAACGCTTTTTTTTGCTTGCAGCTCCTTTTCCACTTCGGACGATGGTCGTCCTCTTCTTTTTGCGGTGTCTGTTCCAAAATGACAGGCAGTACGCTATTTCTGTTCGGAATTCTGCCAGAGATAAAATTTGTTTGTCATTTCTTTGTTGTAATGTTTTTCTATACAGAAGCCAACTATTTATTAGTCATATCAATTATGTGATAGGAAAGTCGCATGCACCATTTTTTGATACGCATAATTATTTTGTAGCGACCAATAAGTCCGTCCAGGAGATCGACTCCCCCCATATGCCTATTATACTCTTTTATTATGTTTGGGCAGGGAACCATTATATATTTTTTTTCTTTTCTGTCATACCGTTGTACTTCATTCATAGGAATTTCGCCTGTAAAGGATGATAACAGGGTATCAAATTTATTGTCTTTCCAAAGTACACAAGACACTTCTACGCCATCGACGTCACATACAAATTCATACGAAATTCCCCGATTCTTAGTCTTTATTTCACTTTCAGGTGGAAGTTTGCAATTTGGTATTCTTGGTCTACGGACTGTGCCCAGGGACAAAATTCCCCTGCTTGCTAAATATACAAGTGGTATCGAGTATAAAAATTATCAAAATATACTCGATAGTTTTCGCCAGAAGGTATAATACGACATAGACGAGTTACTATATTAGCAGAGGCACCTAAATCAGGTTCGTTTGGTAGAATTTTGTTTTCAGTGCCAGTGTAAATTTCGAAGTTATAAGAAAACCCATCTGAACCGCATAATATATATATATATATATATATATATATATATATATATAATATATAACTTATACCCCCATTTATGGAGTTTAGCGGGCATGTATTGTTTCAAATGATGTCGGGCTTTAGGGCGCACATCTGTTCATCAACAGACAAGCACTCTTGAAGTGGCACCGATTGGAATTTGAAATGATCTATAATAGGCCTTATTTTATGCAATAGGTCATGATTAGAATCGTCTCTTGGCAACATCTCTTCGTTATTATTAAAATGCAAAATGCGGCGAATGTTTTCAAATTTCTTGTAGCTCATTACGTTTTTGATTTGAACGAATCCTAAGGACGTCGACCAAAATGACCATACATTTGGCATATAAACAACTGACATATACAGGCAAATACCAAGATATTGCTTTATACCTACTGCTGTAAGACTTACTGTTCTATTTTCGGGTCACACTGTGTGGCATATAAATTAGATTCATACACAATTTTTTCGATTATTTCGTCATCCAAAAAATATCTAAAAAACATGTACGGGGAAGTAAAATTTTCAACAAAATTATCAAATGATACATTTCCTCAAAAAATTTTGCAGTCTTCGGGTAAGACCAAATTTTTTTTCCTCCATATTATTTTTGAATATTTCTCTTTCAATTCGCGCGCTTCTCTTTTAGGATCGCGCGGTGGAGGTATATCCTCCTCAGGCAGTGTAGGTTAATTCAACGTAAAAATGAGTTTAATTTTAACATAACATTCTTACATGGTTAGAAAATAAAACTACAAAATACATATAAATTTTATTTGTTAAAATAATATAAAAAAATACAAATAATATTTATAAATACATTATATATTATTACCTACACTGTATACATTTTTTTATAAGCGGAAATTTTCCTTCTGCTTGATTCCCAACCAAATTTGATGAATGTTGAAAGCAACATTTGTATTTTTGAAATTGCTTATTCATTTGCCAAGTTTCGGGAAATTTATACCACTGATCCTCAATTTGGTTTTCAGCATACACCATAATAAACTCCATTGGGAGATTAGCTATTTCCTCTTTATACATAAAATTTAATGTACCATTATTATTGTAAAAAGCTTTGAATGCATTAAACAAATTAAACTTATTATTAAACCATTTTAAAAATGAGTGAACGTTTTGAACAGCACAATTATTAACATGTAAATTGCAATATTTTACTGCAACTGGTTCACGCAATTGAGATAAAGCTGGACATTTAACATCATCTAAATTAATTATTTTAATATACACATATGTTTCCAACCAATGTTTTTTTTCTAAACCTTTTACATAAGTAGTATTAATTTTAGTAGAATTAAGCAACTTTTGAATTGTTAAAAAAATATCGAGTATGGAACTTCCCCACTACACCATTCTAAATTATGAAAATATTTAGTTAACCAAGCTACATTACGTTTGGTTTTCTTGCTAAGATTAACTAATGAGTAAGGTGGTTTAAATTTTTTTGGTACACATATTTCACTTTTAATATTAATTACTGCAATTTCCTTCAATATAAATTTATTATTTTCAAGTATTTTGAAACCTTGCAAATCAACAATGATTGAACTCATTTTTATAATGAATATGAATACTAGAAGCAAATAAATAAAAATACCTATTTTACAGCGTTTTTATGTACCCAGCTGTTATCTTTTAATATTAATTACTGTAATTTCCTTACATATAAATTTATTATTTTTAAGTATTTTGAAATGTTGCTAATTAGCGATGGCTGAATTAATTCATACTAGAAGCAAATGAATAAAAATACTTATTCTACAGCGCTTTTATGTACTTAGCTGTTATGCGTACTACTAAATTCAAGCCATTTTACATAAACCATATCAGCTTTTCGTTTCAATACTTTTTCCACTGAATAAACATCGGAATGTTTTACTTTCTGTAATTCTTCAGTGTAAAATAATCCTTGAATAGATTGATTTTGATAATCCTTAAGGTCATATGTTATAGGATTAGTATGTTTTACACTTGCAACTACAAATATTTCATTACTCCAGTTTGGTGTATACCCTTTCTCAAAATCACCACGATGTTTGCTTATTCGCACATGGTCTCCAACCTTGAACTTTCCCACACAGCACGATCATATCAAAAATATATACTACGTATGTGATTGTTATTAAAAAGAACGTCTGTAGTATATCCATAATTAGCATTATGGATGTATTATGAATATTTTATTTATATGTAAATGGGAACCACTTACATGTTCTTCACATATCCATACAATATATTTTGGAATGTACTCAGAATATTTTTGTACATACATAAAATCATCTAAGAATGTACCTGTTATGTGTAAATTTAATTCTTTTGAATATTCCTCACATATCCATAAAATATGTTTTTACATAAGCAATTATTTATACAGGGTGTTAACCCGTAACTGCTACTACCCAAAATACGCAACGTAAATACTACTAGAGGGTCCCAGGGACCCAATAATTAAAAAAAATCGTAACTATAATGTTTTTAGTAAAAAACTTTATATTTTACATTTATTCACTTAAGCTATGCTTCTATTACAACTTAATAATAAAAAATAATAATTAAATGCAGTTAGGACAAATTGTGGCCGCACATTTTAAACATATGGGAATTTTACACCTAACACAGTAATTGGTTGTTTTTCGGTCTTTCCCTGACGGGCAAACGCGGCATCTGGGCCTTTTCGACCTGCAAGGGTTTTCCGAAGGTGTAGGTGGTTCCTCCATGGCAATTCCTAGAATATCAGCCGCCATTGAACGAAGTTTACGAGGTACACGCATGTTGTATACTCTAGCCGTCATGTACGGAGTATACAATTCACGCCCTAGCTCTTTGATGAAATTGTACCTCGAAATTTCTTTTCCTTCTTGGGCGAACTGGTATATGACCCTGCTATTCACTCCAGCAATATTTAATATGGCGTGGAATAATGACATTGGCCACCTGCGAGTTCTTCTTGATGTCGAATAATTAGCACATTTTTCGTCAAGTGAGTCGACTCCTGCTTTAGTATTATTGTAGTATAAATTAATTTCGGGTTTTTTGCTATCATCATCTATGGAATTATCGTGATGCATACTAGAAACTAAGATAACTGCTTTTCCTCTCTTTGGTACATGAGAAACAATAGTGGTATTCGCTGAAAACCCAAATAATGATGATTGTACAATACGGTTTCGATTTGGTTGGAACTGTGGGGGAATCTGTCTTTTATTTTTCCGCATTGTGCCCACATATGTTAGACCACATTTTTTTAGTTCATCGACCAACTCAATAGAAGAGTACCAATTGTCTCCTGTAATGTTACGATTACTATTTGCAACGGGTGCAATCAAACGTAACACTACCTGCGTGGGATGCGACAATTTAATTTTCACACTCGTAGATTTTGGATCTTTCCCGGTGTAAACTTCGGCATTTACCATATAGTGGGTTTTACTGTCCGCTAATATTTGGACTTTTATCCCGTATTTAGCGGGTTTGTTGGGGATGTACATACGAAATGAACATCTCCCCCTAAACGGAACTAGCATCTCGTCTATGGTGAGATTAGATCCCGCGGCATAATTTTCTTTGGAATTGGTTACAAATTGTTCAAATAGATCGGAAATTGCAGCTAACTTGTTGTTCTTTACTCTTTCAGGTCTAGTTGTAGCATCATCAAAACGAAGACAGGCCAATAAAAATGAAAACCTTGCCAATGACATAGTGCATCGAAATAGTGGTCTACCGGTTCCATCAGTAGCCCACAAAGATTTCAGATCTTCGTGACCTGACTTGAACAGTCCTTGCATGTATAGAAGCCCTATAAAAGCTCTCATTTCCATTCGTCTGTGTTTTGTACAAACGTGGGCAAAAATGTCTTTCTGCTGTTTCTGCGTGTTTGAAATTTATTGTAATGAACTCTCATTTCGTCGATTTTTAAATTAGTGTTTTGAACAATAATTTGAATCATACGGTCGGTAAAGAGTAATCTCCAAGCTTCCAACGGAGTTGTCGGACGATTTGCACGAGCTGCGCCTTTGAGACCAGGTAACACATTTTTTATGATATTGTGCTTCAAAGTTTTTCTACGAGTAGGAGCTTCTTTCGACCATTTAGTTCCATCTTTTCCGTACCACGCTTTTTGAGGTGGTAAGGCGTTCAAAGAAGTCGAAGCGGTGACACTATCAGTAGAAGAATCTGTTAGATGTTCTTCTTGGCTATCATCTTCACTTAGATTAGCCTCAACTTCGCTTTCTGAATCATGGTCACTAAAAATTTCGTAATCTTCTTCTTCCTTATCACTTTCGTCGCCACCACTCAATATTTGACCAAAAGCCCTGCCTTTTTCTTCTTCCGATATGAGTTCGTCTTCAACGTTCTGCGCATTGTTATCATTGTCCACCACTGTCCAAAAATCGTTATCCTCTAATAATTCCGCCAACTCTCGATCGGAAAGTGGCTTGGTTGAGGCGCTCATAACTATAAAGATAGGCGAGTATGAGTATCTTAAAATATTATTGTATCTACTTGTATATAATCACATTCAAGTATACAATGTACATGAATTTACATGGCCACTTACCTAAACTATCGTCGTTTACAAACTAACACTTATGCTACTATCGGGTCCCGCGGACCCAAATTATCGTATTGCTTTGGAAGTAATCAATATGGACAACCACTTATGACAGCGTTCCACAAAGAACTGCCTGATTGGAGAATAACTGGAAGCAGGATTCCCCCACTCTAGTACGTCTGGGCTATTTTCAAGAATTTAGATTTTGCTGGGTCCCCAAGACCCGATAGTAGTAGTTACGGGTTAATACTAAGTTGTAACACCGAAAATGGCAGTTAGAACTCATTGAAACAAACAATTTTTCTTAGTTCCAATTTTTGATTTGGAGCCCCAATTCATAGTTATATACAAAAACTTTCAGCATTTGCTTTCAAAACAAGATAATACTTTTTATATATTTTTGATCGGTTGCCATTTTGTTATTTGATAAAATAGGAAATAATTGTAAATACAAATGTTTCAGAGAACCGAAAGCAAATGCTGAAAGTTTTTGTATTTTTTAAACATTCCTTAAAATAAGGGAGTAATGACGGTTTTTCGAAGAACAAAAAAACGCGAATAACTATGAACTGAGGCTCCAAATCAAAAACTGGAACTAAGAAAAGTGATTTGTTTCAATGAGTTCTAACTGCCGTTTTCGGGTGTTACAACTTAGTATTAACACTGTGTATATATATAAATAAATAAATAAATAAATAATGCCCGTATATACTTAAGTACATCTTTTATTTATCAGCATATATAAAAATAAATTACATTATGTATTTATATTTATTTACATTATATTATATAATTATTTATAGGAGTATCATTTTTCACCGTCTTCATTTTTCCTGGAAATACAATACAAATACTTGTTAAACGCTATAAATGAAAAATTAACACACTTTTGTTTTTGTAATAATCGGTCGCGAGACCGGACAAGCCATCCCTTAATTTCTCTAATTATTTCGTCATCTTGTGCACTGCTTGTTCTTGCATTTAATCGCACAGCATCTACGAACACATACGAGTACATTAACTAAATTGACCTCTTCTATCGGTAAAATAATAAATTAAAATATATCGCAAATAGATATAAAGCTTACTTAATAAACACGTAGATATCTTCAAATTTTTAAAAATTTTCTTTTTCTTTGCGCCTTCTCAACTAAATAAGATGCCGAGTTCATTACAAAACACCGAATACATAATCCGACGTATTATTTCCTTCACAGTGTTACCCCCAATCCGAGATAAATATTTAGCCTGTAATTGTAAAAAATACAGTTATTAAAATAAACTTACATTGAAATTTTAACAAAATATTTAAACAGATATAATACTTATCAAACAATCCATGTTATCTTCATCATTTAAAAATATTTCCACGTATTCCAAATCGTTTTCAGATTTTAAAGGAAACATTTTTGTACACGCAGTGAATTCTTCATTTTCAACGTTGTTCGTTGTCACATTAGATGTGTTCCGTTTCAATAAAATATCGATCGAATCTGTTTGTTGCTGTATTAAATTTCTAATTACATATAGCTGTCTAAGTATTTGTTTTTTGAAATCTGAAATTTAATTATTAAATTTTCTCTTTTGGGCATTGTAGTAAACAATATGTAACACGATGAGAGGTTAAGTCGAATACCTGAAGTAACCATAATTATAATAATACTCTTGCTTATATTATACATGATAAAGTACAAGACATTGATATACCTTTAAAGTATTTTTTAATTATTATTAGAACACTATACAACACAAATACACCTAACAAACGCAACAGCTACAACCACTACACTGGCGGGATCTGACACAGACGACAATGGCGTCTCATCGTCTCAAACAATACGAGAAGCCTTGTTTACAAAGCAACATGGCAATACGTAAATATGATACAAAGGAAATTATTCTTATTTTATTTATTTAATGTAAGAAAGTATACATACTGTAATAAATACAATATATAATATGTACAGTAAAGGGAAAAATATTTATATACTTTGATTAATATTTATTGAACCGTCATTTAAAGCCATGTTTAACCAGAAGAAATTAAGAAAAACAAAATTACGCCTGGAAAAAAATATTTTATGTTCAGTGATATTTTGTAAAACTTTTATATCACTTGAATAGATTAAAAGTTTATATTTGTAAAATAATTTACAACAGATATAAATTAATTTAAAGAAAACTGAAATTATGAAAAGCAAATATAAAGTTTATAAAAATTATTAAAAAGATATTAGTAAATGTCACACAACAAACATATTTTTAATAAATTAAAAAAATAATCGTACCCCTTTGTGCAATGAAACAAGTATTTATAATAACGTAATATTATCACATAATTAAAGGTAGCTATATTTTATGGATATCCAAACTATATGGGTACAGTATATTGGTTTTATATCAATTAAAATATATGCTTAGGATATCTGCGAAAGAAGCTGTTTTTCTGGAGGTTTAGAACATATACATAAAATATCCACAAATGCATGTGAAATAATTGTCATTCGGAGAATATTTTATATATATTAATATAATTATTTTCACATTATGGATTATTATCTCATATCCAGAAAATGTTGCGTGCTGTGTGGGTTGTATTTTTTAAATAAACAATTTTGATGTGATTCTAAGCTGAGTACAAAAGCTGTTTTTCATTACTTTTAATGACATTAGTTGGTTTCATTTTAATTGTTTTATGTTTTGTATTACTGTACTTATTTACAATATTATGCAAAATATTCAGCCACTTATAGGAGCCTTGAAAACTAAATTCTTTCCACATTAATGATTTAAGTGTGCGGTTGACACGTTCAACTATGCTTGCCTTTTTAGTGCTAAATGTAGAATAATGATTGATACTGTATTTTTTCATTAATTTTTGGAAATTATTATTATAAAATTCTTTACCCATATCAGTAGGCATGTTTTTTGGTATGCGATTGCTACGTTTAAAAATATTTTGCATTGCTTTTGAAACATAACCTCCCGTTTTACTTTTTACTGGTTCAACCCATACATATTTAGAAAAAATATCAATTACTACAAATATATACCGATAACCTTTATTGAGTTTTGCATATGGTAGCATTTCCACCAGATCTGCTTGAAATGTCTCATCCAAACCTTTTACAATAACATGTCTACGCTTAAAATTAATTAAGTGCATAATTTCATGTAACGCCCAACCCGAGTCCCGCTCTTGAAATTCTTCTAATTTGCCTAATATTTTATCCTGAACGTTTTCTTTGTACCAAGTATTTAAATTGGTTGCATTAGTTATTGGTTTATTACTGGTGTTGAATGTTTTAATTTCTAAAACACCAGTGTGCGGCCGCGCTGAACACAACATTTACTTTTATTATAGATGTTTTTAAAGTGGAATTAATTTTATTTTTAAAAATTTGTTTGCTTTTTTTAAAAAATAACATAGGATCTTTAAATGATTTATTTATAATTACCCCTGTTTGTATTCGACATTCAAAAATAGATTTTATATCTTGCCAAATTAGCTTATGTTGTTGTTTTCTTCTGGTTACTCCTGATCCTACTACTAATTGACTATGTTTAAATATTTTTAATTTTTCCCGAAAAAAATTTAATATTGATAAATTAGCTTCAAGTTAAAATAATTTTTCAGTTTTATTAAAAGATGCACTTTGGTTTTTAATACAATTTGATATTATTAAAATACATTTATTTATATGTTTCCGCCAATTCTTAGCTTCATCCAATGTTTTTATTAAATAAAAAGCTGATTTTATTTTTCTAATAACACTGTCACTTAACGAGCACACTGTTTCGTTACTCATTTTGCTTGTATGTACATTTTGTAACTAAAAACAATTTAAAATTTAAAATATATATGTAACAAATTCATAAACTGCGCATGCGTAAAAATATTTTTTAGCGTGAGAACCTGTTCCAAACGCTTTCGCAACTATTTTGGTGTTATCAGCGCGTGTACAACGTCAAGAATAAATAATTATCATTAAGTATTATATTTTAATTACCAAATAATTAGACTGTGTATGTCTAATTGTAGTATTAACAAAAAATCAGGATAATTGTCAGCTGACGTAAGCAAGGTCAGCATCAAGTGGAGGGTGGGGTTCGGGGCGCAATTTGGGGTTCAGATCGCAATTGGGGGTTCGGGCGAGGCTCATGCGGATCGAGGCGCAATTTGGAGTTCGGAGAAAAAGGGTGGGTGTCATTTGAGCCAGAAACCCCACTAGGTTATCTGAGCCAGAAGCCCCACTGGGTTATATGAGCTAGAAACACCACTAGGTTATTTGATCCAGAAACCCCACTGAATTATATGAGCTAGAAACCCCACTGAATTATATGAGTTAGAAACCTCACTAGGTTATTTGAGCCAGAAACCTCACTGAATTATTTGAGTTAAAACCCCACAAGGTTATTTGAGCTAGAAACCCCACTGTTACTCTACTCATGACCCCGTTGAAATCAACTTCTTTTATATACAGAACCAACACCATTTCCGGCCTGTAAATTGTAATATTCCTGATATGGACAAGTTTTCATGATGTTCGTCGGAAATGTAGTTTAACACTCAACGTTCCAAATTGACATAGTGTTACAAAACCATCGTTGGTTCTTATATCTATTTCTATTTGAAAATTCTCTTCTCACAGGAACGAAATGAGGTTGCGCGTATATCATTTCATTACATCCAAAAACATATTTATCAGTTTTAACGTGTACAACATCACCAACTAACTGAGGTTCAGTGATGTCACAATAAATAAATAACTGTGGAGGAGTACCTAGCATTAAATTAGACAAATTAATTGAACTTTTTTGTTCACATATATCAGTAAATGGTGGGTAACCAAGCTGCAATGCTAGCTGAGAAGATCGTTTCAGAGAATGGACATCTGCATGTTTGAATTCGGCTATTACTCGTTTTTCTATTTTATCATAAGTAAATGTTACACATTTCTTAACGGGTGTATCCTCATTCATTTTTTCTATTGCCTCATCCAGACTTTTATTCATTTCATGTTAATACGTATTGATAAGGTAATCCTTATCAATACTTTCATAATTTTTTGTAGGAATTTTTGCATATACAATATCTTCTGGTCCATTTTCTTCGTGCGTGATTTTCAACATCATCTCTTTCATTGACATTGTAGATCGAGCAGAAATATATAATATCTGACAGTGCAACCTCCCAAGATCCATTTAATTTTATATTTTGAGGCAGCTGTGTAGTATAACTTGTAATTTTATTATTAGGAAAATATTGCATAGAGCTATTACTAGG
Source organism: Harpalus rufipes (assembly GCA_951394225.1). Classification (NCBI taxonomy): domain Eukaryota; kingdom Metazoa; phylum Arthropoda; class Insecta; order Coleoptera; family Carabidae; genus Harpalus; species Harpalus rufipes. Next base: position 32,046,395 of record OX596285.1, read on the forward strand.
CAAAGTTATAAAACAATCTTTCTCATTCATTTTGTAATACAGGAAGTGAATTTGCAGGAATCCAGGAATTAAACTTATCACTGTAACCTCTCCACTTGACAAGTAATTTCATTGCCTGTGCCTTTTGTAGCTAACATTTTATCCACTTTATATATAGTATCAGATTCAATATAAACTCGATGCAGCTCGGTTTTGTAGAAATTGCTCTCTATAACTTCATTATTTAAATCTTTTAATTTATAAACAGTTGGAATTCTGTTACTAATCGCATTTATTTTGAATAATTCCTCACTCCAATTAGATTCGTATCCCTTCTCAAACATTTATATATTTGGATATACTTACAATATCTCCAATTTCAAATTTTTGCTGATTATCTTTTATTTTTAGTTTATTTTTATTCTGAATTCTCCATATATCTAATATATTATTATCATTTACTTCAAAAGGAGATATTTTTATTGATCGATGTTTTGTTTTATTATGGCAGAAACCAGGTCTTGTAAAACATCGATATATCTATATGTATTTTTATAAGTAAAATAACGATACATTTTTCTTTTAAAAGTTCTGTTAAATCTTTCAACAAAACAAGCTTTTATATCGGAATTATGCGTCACATATAATTTAACATAATGATGTTAAATTTTATGTTTAAAAATGAGCATACTGAGTTTGCAATGAATTCCGACCCATATCCGTCTGTAAGTAAATTGGTTTTCTCTCTTTAAATATATTTTCAAATGCTTGAATAACTGAGGAAGGTTTAATATCCTTTAGTGGGATAGCCTAAGCATATCTGCTAAAGACATCAATGACTGTTAAAATGTATTTGTAATTATCGTTGTATCGGCGTAACTTGCGCATATCATTCAATTATGCTTGGAAGAAGTCATTTATATTTGAAACGTATTTATTTCTTACAAAATGTTTTCGCGCTGGTTTATGTAATGTATATGCATCCTTCGAGCTAATCCATTTTCGTATATCTTCTGTTTTATATTTAGCTTTCATAGAATTTATTAGATTATTTACACCCGAAAACCCTGCTGGATTTGTCGCATCAAAATAAATTTTAGATAAACTTTTATCCATTTTACAATGTAAATCGCTTGCATTCATTTTTTTTTTAACTTTTGCTGTTTCAGACGAATCGTCGTTTATATAATAATAATTATTTCTTGTATATTAACGTATTTAAGTTATTACATTTGCTGTTTTTGGTTCTGAAATAATTTCCTGTTTGATCGATCCTGTTTGACCGTCTTTCTACTCTAAAGCTAATTTTGAATCTGAAGTAAATTCACGTTCGATAGGTAATTTAATAGTTCTCTACTTTGTTTCTGAAAGTTTGCAATATTTCCTGGTACTTTATCCATTTTTCATGTTCTGATGGTTTTAAACTTAAAAAGTTTTTCATGTCTTTATCTAGCTGATTAGATATAGTTTCTTTTTCATTATTATCACTCTGTAAGCGATTTAAATTTTCTGGTGATATTAAGACCATTTTTCTAGCATGTTCCATTTTAATTTTTAAATAAACATATGTATCGCCAGCATGTGACGTACGAAAACGCAGCCAATCAGGTGTGTTTTGTTTAAGATCAAAAAAATCTAATAACCGTGTGGTTCTGAAGTTGCATCATTGTATGCTTGTATAAATTTTACATTTTCTGGAAATATTTGTCGTGACAGATGAAATAATTGCGCTTTCTCTCGAGGATTTTTAAAATAAATTATATAATTTGCATTGAGGGTTATGTCTCGTTGACCTTTTCGTTGGTGAAATAAATTTCGAGTAAGAAAAACACAAACAATTTTTTATGATGTGACCGTTTTGTAAATATATCAACAACGTGTTGATCTGCTTCAGACATCAAATCACCAATTATTATTAAATAAGGATCATTTTCATCTATGCTTTCAGGTAAACCTTAAACAAACTCTACTAATTTTATTGTACTAAATAAGTTTTGCCAAGCTCTATACTGCCAAGAATTTTTTCCAAAATTAGTATCACTCATGTCTGTAATATTCGCCAGAAAAATTTTAACAAAGAAAGATTTTCCACTACTGGAGGGGTCAACTATTATAGCTGAAAACGGATGTTGAAATTTATAAGCCATGTTGTCAGTATGAGGTATGAAATAAAACTAAAGTATTTGTAACTTTATTTAATATATTTATTACTATCGAAATACACATACAAGCAAAATTTATTATTTATACATTTAACGTATGTATACATATACATAAACTCGTAATAATTATATTTCAAAAAATTCTAATAATGTTGCTTGTTTGCCAGGTCCATATTGTTTTACACCTGTATATTTTAAGCTCCATGTGGTAACGGATTTTTTCAATTGAGATATTTCTTCGTCGGATATATCATCAAAGCGTGCAGGGAGATATAACATAAAATCCTCACACATTCAACGTAGGTATATACATAAACTCGTAATAATTATATTTCAACAAATTCTAATAATGTTGCTTGCTTGCCAGGTTTATATTGTTTTACACCTGTATATTTTAAGCTCCATGTGGTAATGGATTTTTTCAATTGAGATATTTCTTCGTCGAATATATCATCAAAGTGTGCAGGGAGATATAACAAAATCCTCACACATTCAACGTATGTATATACATAAACTCGGAATAATTATATTTCAACAAATTCTAATAATGTTTCTTGTTTTCCAGGTCCATAATTGTTTTACACCTGTATATTTTAAGCTCCATGTGGTAACGGATTTTTTCAATTGAGATATTTTTTCGTCGGATATATCATCAAAGAGTGCAGGGAGATATAACATAAAATCCTCACACATTCCATGTAAAATTCCATTGAGGCTTGAAATTATACAAAATCGTATGTAAAATTTATATTTGGAAATGTAAACGTCCATTCCGTAACAGAATTATACAAAATCGTTATGTAAAATTAATTTTTGTGTATGTATTTATACATTAGTTACTTGCAATTTTACAGTATACTCTGTATTGATTACATAGTTCTTTTGTATATTTCACGTTGTTAATGTTCTTTTACTTATGTGTGTTGTATAAGTACATAAGTTATTTTATATTTAAAAACATTTGTAAGAATGAAAAAAAAATTATATTTATGTATATTATATATATATATATATATATATATATATATATATATATATATATATATATATATATATATATATATAATTATACAGGTACTCGTACATATAAATAGGTCAAAAACAGTAAGCCAAAAACAATTCTTAAGAAATATAAATATATAAATAAATATATTTACCTATATATAATTCTTCGGTTTTCTGACAATCGTATTCTGAAAACAAATTAAAGGTGTTACTAAAAATTTCAAAATAGCAATTATTATTTTTTAAATATTTACACAAACAAACATTTTTCAGTAAAATATGAAATAAATAAATTGTTTGATTCTCAATTTGCCCAATTATGTAACTTAGTCCTCAATTGTTAAGATGTTTTGTTTTGTCCAATGAAAATAGCATGACATTAAATATATAAAATAAATAAGTAAATATTATCATTACGACATATTACCCATTGCTGGGTGTTCCAATCTGCTTTGTATGCAAATGTTATGATAATATATTCGTACACCGAGTTGATATTTATCAAATGTCACCTTACAGGCGCTCATTGCTGGCGTAGAGAGTGTACCACAAGTCTCTTTGCGCTATTTGAATATTGGAAATAATTTGTAAGGTTTGGACCGTGTAATTCACGAACGGACACAAATATATTAATTTGGTTACATAATTGGACCGCGTATTTAATTAAATACTACAAATTATATTTCAAAAATAATCAAAATAGGAAATATAAACTTACCGTTCTTAATTAAGCTTGTTTATCAATGACAAAACTTTATTTTTCGTATTTTTTCTCTTTAAACTTTTTGATCCGGAATCGGGATGTATTGTTAGATAATATCGTTGAATAAATTCCATTGTTCCTGATAATTCCGTTTGATATTTCATATTTAAAATGAAATAACACGCAAACATTTCTTCAAATGCATCCTTGAAATTATCTTCGCCATTATTTATTGGCTGGTTTTCACAAAATACATGAAACAAATTTCTTGTTTCTGAAAATAATATGAATAAAAACTGTTTGAAGGATATTTTGTTTAGTATAAAAACTTACCCAATTTGGCAATTGTAGGACTTAATATTTATTGTTTCATATCGCACATGTTAGTTCCTACCTGAAATGAATAAGCACTAATTCAATAAAAACAAATAAAATCGTCAATTAAAATTTACTTCATAAATTTTGTATAAAATATTTAATTTTTCTTTAAAATAATTTGAAATTATTGTTAAAGATATTTCTATCTTTTGGTTGTCGTCGTACTGTTTGTTAATTAAATTCTTTCTTTTACCGAAGTCTTGGTGTTTGTCAAATTTGGCCAATATTTTATTACTGAGTTCATGAATTTCGTGTCCCATTAATTTATTATAGTGAAATTGAAGCCATGGTTTAACAAATATAATGGGCCAGTTAATTTTTGTCAGCAATAGATGGATTTTGATGATTTAAATATTTTCGCACAACCGGATAAGTTGTTTCTAATTTATCTTCAATATCTTGATTTGAAGCATTACTTTCTCCAGTACATATATTTTTCAAAACAAAAAAAAAATTATTGTGTTAACATCTTCCACCTTCGAATTAATTTCTGGTTGCCAGTTTTTACATCCCACTTTGGAATTCAATAATTGTTTTCGTTTGGACAGTGGTACAGGTTCTACGTTTTGTTACGTGCTGCCTGTTCAAATAATTACTTCGGTCAAGTAACTTCATAAATGTAGTGTGTTCTGTAATGTCTTTCGGGGGTGTTTAAATGAAAGTCATTTATTTAAATATATGATTAACGTTTATTAAACAATCCGACCATATGTACGATACATACGACAACCTTAGCATTTGACGACTACAGTTAGAATGACTCCAGCGATATTCTAACTAATTAAACAAACTTAAACATCACCAAAGTACAGTCCGATACACTACATGTTCCATCTCCATACATTACGCCGTCGTCATCTATATCCATAAATATTTCTGAATATTTATCGATTAGTTTTCTTGCTATTATTTTGAATACTTTTGAAGGAATATCTTTTTTAAGTTCTCTCATTTGATCCACAACACCATTGCAGATCGATGATATTAAAATTTCGATTTTATTCCCTTTTCGCATAAATCAAATGTTGAAGCCGAAAACAAATTCCAGTCTATTTCAAAATTAACCCAATAATAATAATAATACTGTAACGTTTTTATTTATATGGGTGAAGTGTAAAACATAGACAAATATTATTAACTAAAAGAATACGTTTATTAAACAATAATTAATTAAGGATTAAATATTAAAAGATAATAAAAACAACTAACACTATGATTAAATAATTATAAACACTAAGAATATTATTAAATGCTTAAACACTACAATTATTTATCTAAGTAACATTTATATCACTACACTTATTTATATAACTACATTTATTTATGTTAACAACTGGTAAACTGTTTATTTATCTCACTGAGTTCATTTCTGGTTGCTTGTATATATGAGGAGCTCATTTTCGAAGTGCAACAAGTCCAATTTTTAAATTTTTGGCTAGAGCAAAAAAAACTTATTTCTCAATTTCTAGGAAGCCGATCGGCACAAAAAATTTATACTTACTATTTGATAGTAGATCTGCATAGAATGCACTTTTCTGTAAATCAAAAACAATTTTTTCGAATTTTGTGAGCAGTTTTGGTTCGGACTTGTTTCATTATGAAACTGCAACTGGGACTGGTTGCATTTTGAAAAAAAAAGTATACTTTAGGAACCAAAAAGTAACTTCATTGATACTACAAAAGCATTATAAAGACAAAATGAAAATGTATTATGTTAAATTTGTAATTCCGGTTCTTCTTGAATGCAGTTACAATTTTCTTCCCATTCGGCCTCTTCCCTGTCAACGTCTTTAGTCGTTTGAAAGTCGCGAATCAAAATCTCAAAATACCACTTAAGTGTTTCGTCAAGACGCCACTCTTGTCCAAACGAAGCTATCAGAAGATTGTTTACTGCTTTGCCTTTATCAGATGAAATTTTATGCTTTTCTGTAACAGGCTTCAGAGCTACATTTGTTAAAGATTTTCCTCTTTTCAGAAGAGTTTTAGGTTTTTTAGAAGGGTCATCATTTCGGTAAAATACTTGAGCTACTATAGTTACTACATGAGTTTTTGTGTTATGTTTTGTAACTTTTTTTAAAGAAACAATTTTCTGCTCGCTGATTCCTTCGTATTTGCAAAGCACAGAAAGAAGGTCTTTCAGGTCGTAAACCACCCAATCTTTGTTCAATTCATAAACGTTTCCAAACGTTTTGTAAATATTAATGTAATCTGAGGGTAGAAGGATTCAATCCTTTCGACGTAATTCTTTCTCCACTCTTCCAAACACGCGGTCTGCCGGTAAATAAGAGTGGCCTCTAACGGGAAATATTAGCTGAATATCCTTAACGTGGTTTGGGGATTCGTTGTGAAGCCAGTACATCAAGATATGTAACACATGACTGTTCTTATTTTGGCCGCCACATCCGTCGCAAAATAAACGAATTTTTGTTACTGATTCATCGAATTTTGAGTTTCTAACAAAGTGTAATACAGCTGATCCAATTTCGTTGGATCCACGGCCACTAACATCTTCGGTCCACACGTAGAACTTTGGATCTTTAGCATGTTTGTCAACGATACAAAAACAATAGAATGCAATTTGAAGAGAGTAAAAAGTTTCTTGAATGGGAAGTTTGGGGAGATTCTGCACCTGCTGGAGGTCAAAGCAGTATGTAACCTCATTGTCCCGTTCTTCTTTCATCAACAAGTTAAATTGCTTTGCTTTAAATTTGTGCACCTGCAGTTCACGTTTGAGACTACGGTCGTCTGAATTTTTTTTAATCTGAAATTTCATACGTTCGCAATAACTGCAGACATCAGTGGCTGGTGAACCAAATCCCAAGTTGAATTGGGTACTAAATACTTTATGGAAATATCCGTATGTAACGCTTAAGTCATTCTCCACGTCAGCGTTATACATTTTCCACATTTTTCTAACAGTTAACGAAGAATGCAGGTACAATCGTTTAGATTTGTTACGTGTATAATGGCTCTCCTTTGCTCTGAATTTGCCAATAAAGCCTTTTACTTTTTCGAACTTAGATACTTGCTTGTGAGACCGCCTGTCTCCGCCACTATTAACTCGGACGCTTTCTCCCTTTTGGACTTTTTTAGCAACAGATAAAATCCTACGAGGCGTAATTTCAAATAATTTTTCAATGAAGTTTCTGCAAACTTTGCAATGCATCTTTTTGTGACGTATCTGCAATTTAATTATTAATTTTAGTATATTTACTAAAGATATCCATATACAACACCCAGAACACGCATTAATATTTAAAAGTTTAAAATTTTTACTTTTTATTGTTTATCTATGAATTTCAATGAAAAATACACACTTGTAGGAACTTACAGTATACTGAATTTGGAGCTCATGTGGCTTGTACGTATTAGCATGTCTGTTTCGGTCTCTCTGTGGATGACCAACTTGAAGTAAGGTTGCAAGCCGCATATTCTGATTATTCTTATAATAATCCTTAAAGAAATACTTCTTAGCTTCTTTTAAGGTATCAGTGTCAATCTCACGGCACTGGTACGTTTTCTTTTTGGTGTGTTGACAAGGAATTGCCCATTTCTTCAAATTGGGGTCCTAAGGTTTGTACCTAAAAATGTTATAAAGGATTGGTTGCTGTACTTTAACCTCAAAATTATATTTTATCTAACCTTTCATTCCTTTTCATAATTCTAGCTGTTCGCGATAGCTGTGGCCTTTTACGAGACCCCATAGTATGTTCTGCGACTATAACACCGTCACTAGACTCCATTTCTCACTATTAAAGCACAAGACACGCAAAAAAACAAGACGTAACTAACTATAGGTGTAGTATGGACTCGTTTCGTTTTGAAATGAAATTTTCACTTATGTCATTTTGAAACGAAAACGTGGACTTATTTCGGTTTGAAACGGACAAGCAGGAGGACTTGTTTCGGTTTGAGAAATGATATGCTAAAAGCTGTATAAATTTTTATAGGACTGGTGTCGTTTTGAAAGCAAAAATTCTACAGAAACATAGATAAGGGTCTTGAGACAGCAACGCCATCCTATACTTAAAATTCTCCAAAATTGGACTTGTTGCACTTTAAAAATGAGCTCCTCATATTAGACTTCTTTACTCGTCACTTCTATAATACAGAATGTCCTCGCTGGCTTTGGCGACGGGTTATATACATGGCGACTTTATTTCTAGAACCTCCTCGGGCCTAGTAGAACCTTCGCGAGGCGACAGTGACCTGTATACAAAGTAATTAGGTCACGGCGTAGTTTACCCTCTAGGCGACGCGTCGCAGGAATTGCGTCACCTGGGTCATCGCTCTGGTACATTCTTTCAGCGGCGGGACTTGTGTACTATTCTCACATGGGCGCACGTCACACTGCCCCCTCCTTCAGACTGTTTCGTCCCGGAACAGTTCTTGATGACGAAATCTACATGTATTACCCTTGGTACACTTGGAAGTCTTGAAGAAGTGACAGTCGATGGTCCGCTGGAGTTCTGCTCTCTGCCTGTTAGGGTTATAGCTGCAGACGAGAATTTCAATACCGGTATACCGGAAGAGGGTCTCTAACATGTTCCTAACAATCCTCCAATCCAAACCATCTAGACCACAACCTAACTTCGGTACTGCTAGCTTCAAAATATCATTCTCCAGTACATGATCCCTCAAATCGCACAGCGAGTTCCATAGGCTTTGATACGACGGCTTCTGGTAGGAGCGTGGTTTTGTAACAAGGTAGAGGATGTACCGCCGATGGTCTGCATTGCTATCTCTCAGTCGTAACGTTTTCCCAACAGATGGACGTTGGTTGGCCAGTTCTTGTAGTCGTCCATATTTCGCCCTAAAGACTGAGGCTATGCCGCGGGACATCTATAAGCCTTCTGATGCGGAGTGGCCGAGAGAACAATCTGAAGACACGGTGAACAGATCTCGGTGTTCTTCTTTTGTCACGCCGTACCGCGCCTTGCGCCCAAAGGAGTAGTTCTCCATGAAATCTTCAAAAGTCGGTTCTTGAGCTATGATCCGACAAACTGTTGCTCCATTATGGTCTTCGTGGTTGTCTCCGCCAAAAGGGGCTAGCCGATTAAAGTGTACCACTCTCGGCTTCACGGTAGGTCGTTTCTTAATTCTATATACCACGTCGTTTATTCTTTTGACTACCTCATAGGGGCCCTCCCAATTCTTTTGCAGCTTTGGTGATAACCCGCGGCGCCTTTTTGGGTTGTAAAGCCACACTAAATCCCCAGGTTGATATCCACCTTTTTCGGCTTTGATGTCATACCGGTCCTTCATTCGGTCGCTGGCAGTTTGAATGTTCGTACGGACTTGTTCATGAATGTCATCCATTCTTCTCCGTAAGCCCGTAACGTAGTCTTCTCCGGCCAGGTCTTCCCCAGGTTTGCTGCCGAACACCAAGTCGCATGGTAAACGCAACTCACGTCCGAATAAGATGTTCGCAGGAGTTTGCCCTGTTGTTTCATGCATGGATGAACGATAAGCCATCAGGAACAGATGAAGATGTCGGTCCCAGTCTCTTTGGTGGTTGGAGACTACCTTCGATAAATATCGGTTGATCGTTCTGTTCATTCGTTCAACCATGCCATCGGACTGCGGATGTAATGCAGTTGTCCTTGTTTTATTAATTCCTAATATCTTACAGATATTTTGGAAAATGGCAGACTCGAAATTTCTTCCCTGGTCGGAGTGAAGTTCACGTGGTACCCCAAATCGGCATATACATTCTTTAACTAAAGTTTCAGCGACCGTGGTGGCTTCTTGGTTGGGTAATGGATAACCACGATATATTTATTTCCGTCGTTACTTTCTGAGAATGGTCCGGCCACATCAATCGCAATGCGCTCAAATGGACTGCCAACGTTGTATTGACGCATTGGAGCTTTTCGTCGTCTATGAGGGCCGTTGCTTCCAGCGCAAACCACACATTTCTTGCACCAGTCTTTAGCATCTTCAGTAAAGTTAATCCAGTAAAACCGCTGGCGCAATCTTTCTAGAGTTTTGGTGACTCCAAATGGCCTCCAGATCCGTCATGGATCTCTTTCAACACGTCTGGTATTCTACTCTTAGGAATGACCAACTGAGCTTTCTTCTCAGTTCCATCGGCATTCTCTACCACACGCTTCAACAGGCCATCCTCAATCACCATGGAGTCCCATTGCGCCCAGTACGCTTTTACACTCTGTGAGTGTGGTGCAACGTCTTCCTATATTGGTTTGCATTCTTCTGCTTTCCACTTCAATAAAATTTTCAAAGTCGGGTCATTTTTTTGGTCCTTGCGTAGTCCATCGGGCTGCCAACTATCGTCGACTACTGTTATTCTGGCGACGGTAAACTGTTTCTCTTCAAGTCGACTACAATGTTTGCAGTCATCTTGGCAAAACCGTCTGGACAATGCATCGGCATTACGATGGCTGGTACCTATCCTGTGTTCGATTTTGAAATCGTATTCCTGTAGTCTTTCAATCTATCTAGCCACCTGACCTTCAGGATTCTTGAATTGTAGCAGCTTTATTAGGGATTTTAGAGAAAAAAATTATAAATACTTTATATAGAGGGTGCCGATGTGCATATTTTTTATTTGAAAAAAAATTGACCTTGGAGCTTTTTTTTATCAAGGTCGTCGCTATAACTTACATTATTTGAAACCGAATGTCATCGAGTTTGGTATCGTTGGAAAGAACATTGAAAATGGTTTATAAACAAAAAAAAATTAAAAAATCAAATAAATAACTTATTGTTCTAGCAGAACATGAACAAAACGCATAAATGTGGTCCTACAGGCTTTATTAGGGATTTTAGAGAAAAATATTTCAAATACTTTATATAGAGGATGCCGATGTGTACAATTTTTATTTGAAAAAAATTGACCTTGGAGACTTTTATCAAGGTCATCGCTGTAACTTGCTTTATATGAAACCGAATGTCATCGTTAGAAAGAGCATCGAAAATGGTTTATAAACAAAAAAAAAATTTAAAAAAATTCAAATAAATAACTGTTATTAGTATACCAATTAATGGAAAAAAACCGTAAATATACAGAATAAATATATTTAAAGAAACATAGTTGAAATAAAAAAAAAAATTGACTTATATTAATAATTTATTTGGTAGTTAATACACAATAAATATATTTATAAATATCAGTTTTATATTGTAGGAAATAGTATCATTGCAATTAAAGTAAATTTTATCAGGTAAATTCAACATATATACGAACAAATAGTTCATAATCCTGTTTTAAATAATGTATTATATACTTTTAGTTCAAGAAAATGCCTTCATTTTGCTCTGTTGTCAATGAATAAAAGCCAGTGAAGATCTTTTTATTCTATTCTAGAAATATACAGTTGACAACCAAAGCAAACGGAAGCATATTAGAGCTGAAAGTGAACCTGTGAATAATGCAGAAAGGATTATTATTAAAATGATATCACATTTTCAAAACGAAATCAAGCACTTGACATTATTGTGATGCGAACCTCATACGGATTGCTATTGGAAATCCTATTGGATTATAAGTGTTAACGAATATAAATTGTGTTTTGCATGCAAAATATGCATGTGTAGTGCAACTACAAATTTAAAATTATTGTATGGAGATCAATAAAAGTTAATAATTAGTAAAACAATATTTTTATCACTAAAAGAATGACAAGTACTGTCATTTATTTTCATATTTTTACCTCTCGCTAAAGGAGGTATTGGAATTATGCTAAAAATCGCATATCCAGATTTTAGTAAATAAGAATGTTTTAAAATCCCAAGAATCCGATAACATTTTTTACGATGATGTCTGTGTGTGAGGTACGATTTTTCAAATTCTATAAAATTAAAAATCTGTGTAACTAGGGATTTTTCAATCTAACATTAATGGGAAGAATTGAATAGATTCTGATAAAAATTGGACAACCGGAAGTAATAGTATTTTAACAAAAATCTTCTAAATATTACTTTTTGAAAATTTGTTATTATAAATATTAAGAAACAAAAATCTCTATCCCATACAGTTAAAAAATTATTATAGCTTCTATAGATTTAAAGATATAGATACATATATAATCTATAAAATAATCTGTTGTAGTAAATCTCATAGCCTGATCACAGTCCAAACATTTCCATATGGTACGTGCACATACATAACCTCAAATTCTGCTTGGAGAACAAACAAACCACCTGATCAATCAAAAGTTTGCTATTTGTTGGTAATATACGACTAATTATTATTTTCAATGTTTCAAAAGTGCTCAAAATATTTTTTGTTCAAATCAACAGCCATTATGATATAATTTAGTTCCATTACAGAACTATTTTTAAGAAAAATTGTTTGTTAAATATTCAAAAAGAGTATGAATATATATAACATTGAAGTCGTGCTATCAATCGATAGTTTTGAAATATAATAAATAATAATAATGAAGAAATATGGTTCAATTACAAAACTTCTTTGAACACAATATTTTTAGTAAAAGATCCTGCCTCCTGATTTAATCTGCCTTGATTTTGGCGCTCTAAAATAGATATTTTAATATCAGAAGAACGTCGTGAACGTGATAATGCTACATATAACTGACTATGTGCAAATACAGGTATAGTCAAAAAAATGCATGTTTTGTCAAGTGTTTGCCCTTGAGACTCATTGATCGTCATAGCATATGCTAAGTGAACAGGGAATTGAAGACGACTAAATTCGAAAGGTATACCAGTATCCTTTCTTTCACATGTGAAAGTCATGCGAGGAATAAAAGCAATATTACCTGATTTAGGGCCCATCAGGATTTCTGTGATTAGTACATGATCCTCCAAACTAAGAATTTTTAAACGTGTCCCATTACACAAACCCTCACTAACATTGATATTTCGCATTAGCATAACAATAGAATTTTCTTTTAAAATTAAAACGTGTTGTGGACAACCCATTTTTTTATCTGTTCGTTTAACTCCTTTTTTTTTGCGTTCTTCAGCTTTTCTTTTCTCCTCTTCAATGATTGCTTCTTTCTTTTTTGCCTTATCTTCGTAATATTTTTGCCATTGTAGCGATGTAACCACTGCGGGAATTTTCTGTTTTTCTTTTTTTAAAAATTGGTTTGGGTTCAGGCCAACATAATAGTATATTGTATAACAAGTTTTGAAAATGAAAGATTTCACACGAGATTGCAGAATTTAGCCACTCGCCTACGGCTCGTGGCTTAAGCAAACGAGTGTGAAATCGAATTTTCAACACGTGTTGTACACGATATTTTTCCTACGACCACAAAAAAAACAGAGTTAGTATTTATTTTTACCTTCCGTCACCTATAGGTAAGGAAGGTATTGTCTTTGGTCAAAAAAATCGGTGGTGAGTTTCCATTGAATAAGCACGTTTTAGGGTCTTTACAATACGATTTTACTATTTTTACGATGATGTCTGTATGTGTGTGTGTGTGTTCGTATGTGCGTGTGTGTGTGTGTGTGTGTGTATGTGTGTATGTGTGTGTGTGTGTATGTGACCGTTTTTCCCTGCACGATATCTCCAATACTAGAATTCCAAAAATTACAATTCTTGCGTATTCCTCTTCCTTACAACCATATGCAGACTTGATTAGATTTTGGTTATAATTGGTCAACCGGAAGTACCCTCATTTGAAGATTTTAACAGTTTTTCTTGAAAAACTCAGTTAAATGTTATTATAACTTAAAGAATATATTATTGTCTATACGATTTGATTGCATTTTATATTTCATATTTAACAGATATAGGATTAAAGAACAATAAAGATAAAAAAATTCATATAAATTTCATAATTCAGCCAGCTATGCTAACTTAACCATGGAAACTGCTAATATGTTCAGGTAATTCAAATTGACAGATGTCAGTATCAATAAAATGTAAATCAATGACAGAATAAGGGAAGTAACTCTAGTGTTAGAAGTTTCTGGATATAAGAAAGACGATTACATTGGTTTGAACATGTCATGAGAAGCGATGAATATATTAATAGAAGGTGGAAGAAACATAGGAAGACCAAATATAAGATGAAAAGATTGTATTGCAGAAGACTTGAGAGAAAAGGAACTGAATGAGGAAGATACGCAAAACAAAAATGAGTGGAAGAAGAAAATAAAAAATAGCGACCCCCTAACGAATGGGAAAAACTAAAGAAGAAGAAGTAGATGTCAGTGTCAAGTGCAATTTGCATAGTTTGTTTATGAAATAACTTTACTGGAAATATAGCATCTTTTGCAAAAAAAAATATGTATAGGGCGCGTGCCTTTGGTAAGCAGATATGGGAACCCGTATCAAAATGACAGCAATTAATTATGTCCATAACTGACAAGTGTCATAATTTTTCATTCAAAATTTCATGATTTTCTTATTTCATGTGGTTTGTTTGTTATCAGGAGAATGGAATTCAGTTGCCGAGAAAGGGAATCATAAAATACCAAAAAATTAGAATCTTTTAGAAGAAAATTTATGTATGGAATTTGTACATAATACACAGGATTGACGGAAGGTATTGTGCTGGCTACAACAGATTTTTTTAATTAAAGTTTATGGTAAGGTTACTACAATTTTGAAAATAAATTGGTGCTTGGAGACGGTTGTTGACCAATTTATGTTCTTTAGTTGATACGAATTTTTCAATTTTATGTGTACCAGACTCATAATTATTTTCTGGAGCTGCTGGTGTAATTTCACATAATGGCGGTGGTTGGCTGGCGGAAGATACATGAGAGGATCCTACAGCTTCTACAATATGTTTAGAGATTTCTATCTTCTTACTAATCGAATCATTAACATAACCTTCAGCAGTTCCGCTGGACTGCCATCCGCCATGACGTTTCAGAGCCAGAAGATCACCAGTTTTGTTGGCGACAATTGTTGCTGATGTTCTTCGGTACGAGTGTCCTGTGTAAGTTTGTGGGTTAGGTAGCTTCAAAAATTTAGCGGTATCTTGAACCAATCTACCTAATTTATTGATGTCTACAAATTGCTTTGTGCATTTTCCTTTTTGATAGTTGACAAAGAATCTTTGATCTTTGTCAGTCATTCCTATGGGTCGTAGATTGATATATTTTTTACAAATCATATAAAAATTGGCAGTAATGACAAATTGTCGAGGTTTTTTAGTTTTAGTAAAAGGCACATCCACTATTAGTGCTGAGTTGACGTCTTTGATGTCCCAAGTTTAACATTGTAGAATTCACCTTTTCGCATACATCCACAAATTCCAAAAATAAGGGCGGTCTAAAAATGTAAATTTTGGTTAGATGAATTAAAGTGGAATGTCATGTTTACATACCTTTGTTAACAAATAGAATTCATCAGAAGCTGTTTCAAGAAATGTTTTAATGTTGTCACTGGTTAGGACGTTGGATTTTTTTGCGACGTAATTAACTGATTCTTTTTTCAACAGCAGAGCTTTTAATTTACAATAAGTAGCGATGTTAACATCATGTTTTGCCACTAGCGTTCCACGGAGTACCTCTTCCACTTGCTAACGGTGCAAACGTCAAAGTTAAAACAAAACTTAAAATCGGCAGAGCACTCTAGTGTAATTATGCGGTTGCGCGGAAAGGTAGACATCGATGATCATCGACTGTGTGCAAAATAAAAACACACAGCTGTCGGCCAATCAGGTTTCTCAATTTTTTCATTTCACACGGGTGTGTCCTTCGTTCGTCTTCGTGTTGAAATTGTTTGCAATTTTAAATTTTCACTAATGGAAACTATGAAATGTGGCATATTTTATAGTGGTCGTAGGAAAAACTCTTTTAAAGGGACTTGGTATTAATATATTTGGTTTTAAACTTTTCACAGGCGTTAAGTGTTCCGGATTTATTTGATCATTTTCACATGATTGTGACGGCACATTACCTTCTGAAATTAATATTATACTTGATGTTGAAACTGGGGTTTTAACAGGAGTTACATTCTGTGCATTTATTTCCTGATTATTTTCATTTGATTGTGACGCAAAGTTGTATTCTGCATTTACAGTTTGTACAGGTGTTACTTGATCAGGATTCGGTACATCTTCTTCTGAAGTATCCTTATTTTTACCCTTCGTATCATTTAACATGTGCGTAATTTTTTGAAAAATTGAAACAAAGATTTGTCTTCTGGATTTCCTGACCAGTCATCATTACTGTTTTTAAAGCTTGAAATTTTACTTTTATCTATGTACTTTTCCATGAAAGATAAACCTACTTCCAATTCCTTGATTAGTTTCTTATTCTCAAAACAATCTTTTTTTGAAACATTTTCACCAGAGCATACAGCATTTGGATTCCAAGGAAATAGTCCGCATTTACGAAAACCGTTCAGCAGAATTGATGGCTTCAAAGTTTCTTCTATTACTTTTTTCAGTAGAGGACAAAAATGTACTTTCTTCAGTATCGGTGATTCGATGTTGTCTATACGCCATTGATGAACAGCATTCTTCCAAGCAAGTTTTAGTGAACGAAAGACTGCGACATCCATGGGCTGAATTAAATGTGTGGCGTTCGGATAAAGTGCGATCAGTATAATACCATTTTCAGAGCAAAATTTGCTCACGTGCAAAGTTAAATGTGATGTGTGGCCATCAATAAAGAGTATAACAGGTCTGGAGATTTTGTTTTCATTTAGCCATGTGTTGAAAATGTTACAAATGAATTCATAAAAAATTTCTCCGGTCATCCAGCCGTTTTCTGACCGGCCTAATCCCCAAGTATCCGGAACACTCAGGCACAGCTCTTTCGGTATCCTTTCGTATTTAAATATCACCATAGGTTGAACGATATCACCTGCAGCATTTCCGGTAAAGAGTACTGTGAGACATTCTTTTTCATCCGGCTTAACTTGTTGGTATATGGATTTATCACCTTTTGCTGCCAGTACTTTATTGCCCTTGGGATTCAGGAAGAATGCACTTTCATCGCCATTGAAAATACGACTAGGATCTTCGAGTATTTTATCAAAATTGTTTTCCTTCAAGTAAGAAATTACTTCCTGGAACCACTTATCTAATTGATGTTTGGTGACAGAAGCTCTCGTAAGAGTCAAATTTTGCGAAATTCTAGTAGTTAATTCAGGATGGCGTTTTAGAAAACTTTGGTACCAGCGTTTACCCGGTCGCCCATCAGTAAACGGCGTCTGAATTTTTAGTTCTGTTACTAATTTCTTCACGCTACTAAGTAATTGATCCTTTGTGACAGGAAATCCAGCTTTAGCAACATCTATCACCCATTTAACTAGCATTTCTTCTTGTTCTTTAGACAGATAGGAACCTCTACCCATTTGCCGCTTTTGTGGAGTTTTACCTTTCACTTTATATAGTAGTGTAATTCGAGGAACCTTATGCTTTTTTGCAGATGTAGCAACAGCAAGACCTCGTTCAACATCTTCTATAGCGGCTTCCGTGTCCGCTTCAGAATAACGGAACATTTGTCCTTTTATTGGAGGCATTCCAAAAGTGTTCTGCGACTTTTCTGCGAAACCAAAGATTGACATCAATATTTACCCAATAGTTAACACCTGTCAACTATTGGATAAAATAGGAGAGAAACGATGTTAGTTGCCGGGATATTTAAATTGTCGAATTTACATGCAAAAACTGCTGAAATTGAGCCTTAAGATCAAATTTATTTCAACACCATTAGTTGACATACACTGTCAACAATTAGCTTTCATGCATTGCTTGAACCAAGTAATTGATATCACCCATTTAGAAGGAAATAAGAACGATATAAACAGGCAGTTAATTGGAAAATCCGCCCTGACCCAGCACTGTTTCTATGTTAAAGTTAAAATTCCAAAAAAATAAGAAAACAGTCATATTTACCTCAAATATTTGTTCGTTCTTACCTCACCTTAACAAAAATTTCCGGAACCCTGAACACACGTTATACTGTATTGCACAACAAAATTCGTCATTTTGAACTGCTCAGCTGATTAACTGTCAGCTTTTAACAGACGACAATAGATGGCAGAAGGTATAGTAAAACGATATTAGGGAAAGGATACATGTTGAATATTTCTTATTTACAGCAAAATATTTTGAAAGTGTCAACTATTAGTGCACAGTCAAGTATTAGTGTTTTTTTACCTTATTGCTCTTCGGGATTGAGAAGAAGTTTTAAAAATTTTTCATTGAAGCGAAACGCATCTTCATTTGTTGGGGTTAAAATTGCATGGTTCTCATGTACGTATTTGATGGGATCGTTGTCAAAAAATTGGGAAATAAGTTCAGTAGTCGGAATTAAAAATTCTAAATCAATTTGAAGATATTCATCTGGTAGTCCATCAACTCGTTGATGTTGCCCATTCCCAATTAAAAGCAAATTATTCGCAAAATCACGTTCAATAGGGCCTGCACGCTTATTTTCCGTAAAACGAAAAGACGTAAATTGTGCATATAATGGACTACTTTTGATACAAATATTTAAAACATCTTGTTTTCGACCACCACGTTTAACAGGCAAAAGTTGACGGATATCACCCCCCATGACTAAAACTTTTCCGCCAAATGGTATTTGTGGGGTTGTCATAATGTCTCGCAATAATAAGTCAACACATTCCAAAGTAAATCTACATGTCATAGAGGCCTCATCCCAAAAAATTAAATCAGCATTCTGTAACTGTTCAATCCTATGGTCATTAAATTTTAAAGTACTTCTTGAAGAAGAAGTACACGGTATCGGAATTCCGAATTGTGTATGGCTGGTTATGCCATCTAACAGAAGAATGGCAGCAATACCTGTGAAAGCAACTGCAATTGTTTTACCACCCATACCTTTTACTGAATGTAATAAGGTATTATAAAAAAAAGTTTTTCCAGTTCCGGCAGGACCATCAACAAAGATAAGTTTACTGGATCGATCTCCATATGAATAACGCCAAACTAAATTGAGAATGTGGTCGAAGGCACATCGTTGACATACATTTAAGTTATCTCGCATTTCAAGGCCAATGCGACGATGATTTTCAATTGAGTTGTCCACATTTAAATTTATGCGTGCTCGTAAATCATTGATTATGGCAGGATCAGGAACAGGTAAACCGAAATAGGCCAGAGTTTTATTATGATCTTTAAAAATATTTTGAATATCATCCAATGTTAGAATTTTTGCTTCGTCGTCAGTTAAATTTGCCGAAAAATCTTCGGACATAAGAGAAGAAAATCGATCCCATAACCTTAAAGGATTTTCAGGATCACACCAAAGAATAATGTGTGCAAATAACTGACGTAAGCGAGATGGTAACAATCTAGATGAGGCCTCCTCCATGCAATGTTCATATTTTCGATTATATGTCGAGCTAAACAAGCTTGACGAAAAGTGCCGTAAACCAATCCATGTACACGTTTTAAGTCATCAAAACAAGTAGCTCCCCGGACATAATTCATGAGCATTCGCAAATAAAATAAGTCCCCACAGCGAGGCGATATGTCAGGTAAGCGGCCAATAACGTTAAAATGGGATTTACGGCGTGTCCAACAATGGGTATTACGCTGCCAGGTGTAGTGTTTTACAATATCTACGTATAAATATTGTCAAGCATCCATATCAACTTGATTTAATTTGAAATACGCCAATAAATGGCTGTCTTTAGTAGCGTTTAATGCTTGTTGTACATTATTAGGGTCGAATAAAATATTCTGCATAGAAAGCAGATGAAGTTGGAGAAGAAAAACAGATATATTTTAAAATGATAATTCGAATCCAAGAATTCGCCAACAAGCCTCATGCGAGCTAACATAGCGACATTCTTGGTAATTATGTATTTCGTGCCAATTGAAAACACCTGCATTCGATCGAGTTCCTTCCTGTATGTTGACAACAATACCATCATGGCCTTTATGAATGTATTTGTACAAGTATTTGGTAGCCCTAATACTTGCACAAATTTCAACGTTAATATGGGCTTGGAAAATTAAAAGAAGAGCGGGATTATATGGTACCACGTCACAATTATTATAAATTGTGTCCCCTAAAACACATGTGCGATTATTATTACGGTGTCGATATATTGCATATGCCGAGTCTCCAGATAAATGTGTTGTTTCTCTAAATTCTTTAGGAAAATGCCACCTGCAAACATAATTTCTCAAACAAGTTACTCCTGGCCTTCCTGCACCACATTTTTTGTGGATAACATATTTTTTAACTAATTCATACAAAATCGATTCTTCGTCAGGATCTGGAATTTCGGTCCTAATAAATTCATCCACCTGTTCTATTGTTGTAATTTTGTCGCCCCCTTGCAAAATTACTAAAATATGGGCATGAGGTAATCCACGTTTCTGGAATTCTATTGAATATAATAATGATCTCACTCTACCGAAGTAGTAGTGGTCTAAAATGAAAGTGATAAGATGTTGTAATTTTATATGAAATATACGACAAACAAGATCAGGCCGATGAATAGTATCTTGACCAGGTTCTAAGTTGTTAAGAATTTCCGGCCACTTTGGATTACATGTGAATGTTATAAATAAATCAGGTTTTCCGTACGTAGCAACAATAAATAGGCATGGCATCTAAATATTTATGCTCCGTATAACGTGGACTGCCAATGAAAGTAGGTGGTAAAACGAAAATTTTGCCAACACGTTCTTGACGTTGTTGAGCATGTCTTTGGATATAATCCAATAAATTTTGGTAATTATCAATATGAATTTGACATTGATGTAGTCTAATATACTGTAGTTGTAGGCCCTCAATGCGACACCAAGTATCTACAAGCCATTGTTGGAATAATTTTCTACTGAAATGTAGAAGACTGAATGGTTCTCGAACTGCAAGACGATAACAAGCAAATTCGCGACAAGATACTTTATTGTAGACGGCAGTAACGTTGGGTCCACGTGTGGCGTAAATAAATATTCTACCCAAGTTCACCATGGGGAAATAATAAAGGATATGATAAAGGATCAATAAGAGGACTCTAATGGTTTGAGGTTCTCCTCGCAAAGGGTACAATTGAAGGTCAACCGGGAATGGGGGTTCATCACCAATGAAAATGGCAGCAATTTCATTACAGGTAGGCATATTATAAAGATTAGGGTCTAGACCAGCTTGAATAAAACGATCCTGTATGTTTGGGGCTATAGCCAATAAAACTTCTAGAACATCGGTATTGTTTTGCCGTGCGATAGCAACTTGCTCCTCATAAACAGCGCGTAACTGCCGATATTGTGCAGGGAATGGATTCACTTGACGCAACATGTTGTCGAGCAGACGTAAAAACATAATGCAGCATTATAAAACCTGATATTCTCCTGGTAATGCCTGGCATCGTCACTGGTACCACGAAGAAACTCAACCAAAATAGGTGGACAATCATTGAAAGCAGGAAGAAGAACTTTGCCCCTTTGGCAGCACAAAGATGAGTCAGTAGTTCTATTTGCACGTTCTTGATTGAAATAGAACGCACCACAAAAACGACAAACGTTTGAAGAACGAAGAGAAGGAAGAGAAAAAGGAGGAAAAGAAGTTTCATCAATGACAGTATTTGCTACAGCTGCTCTCTTGAAATTCAAACGCGCTGGACCCCTAAGGAGAGGTAACTGGTCTTCTTCGTCATCTTCAATGTTATATAAAGGAGGAGTATATATTATGTCTATGTTTGCCAACTCATCATCCATAGAGTCATTTAAAAGAAAGTTGTCAGGTGATTCTGTAACAAAAATTTAACTTTAGAATTTGTGGTCGATTATGTAAAACACGGTATACATTGTTAATATTAAAAATTATAAAATTACCTGTACTTATATCGGCTACATTTTCTTCCGGCATTATTGCTGTAGACGGCCCAGCATTTTCGTCAAACGAATTCCGGAAAAATGGACGATTCGGGACAATTTGAAAAATTGGTGAAGGAGGAGGAATATTAATATCTGAAATAGTTATTTACATACCAAATGCGGGAACGTCTGGTTCCCGGCTGAGTGTTTGGCGGCGCGAGCTTGCGAGCGCTGCCATAGAACGATGCCGGGAACCAAGTTCACGCAAGAGGTTTGTACAATATTTTTCGTACGAATATATAAAACTAATAATTATTTATTTTTGTACGAATAATATCATTACTGATTTGAAGCCAACTTCAGAGTGATGTGTCAAATTTAAATTTCAATTGTTTTGAAATTGCTAATGAAGCATCGGATAATTTACTTCCTAAAAAATCCAAAGGGCGGTACGAATCAGCATATTTAAAATTTATTAATTGAAGTAAAACCAAAAAAATAACACATTACTCTGAAAATGTGTTGTTGGCGTATTTCCAAGAATTCCCGCACAAAAAATCATTATGGTCAACATATTCAATGTTGAAATCTTGTTTATTTATCCATAATAATATAAACATTGCAAGATATTCAAAAGTTATCGCTTTACTAAAACGCGAAACAGCAGATCTAAAACCTAAAAAATCTAGAGTTTTACATGATACCCAAATTAATCTATTTATAAATGAAGCACCAGATACTACTTTTCTATTAATGAAGGTATGTACACACAACATACATATCTAAGTACACCTATAATTTGTTTTTCCATCTTTATTACAAACTTGACTTTCAGGCTGTTTTAATAATGGGTATATCTGGAGCTTGTCGCCGTGAAGAACTCTGTAAAATGGTGATAAATCATTTAGAATTTAAGAGTGAAATAGTGGTAGTTGCAATACCTGATCAATAAACTGATCTAAAGTTAAATCTGTAAATTGTTTTATGGAATCCCATTTATCGGTTATATAATGTATCACAAGGGGCTGTGGTATGGAGGGCTAGAGCGCCGTCACATCAAGAGAAAACATGAAGTAGTTGTTCGGGATTGAAATGTTCTTGATGTCGTTTACAAGATCAAAAGAAATTTTTATCATATATTCGGAGTCTGAAGTTACTTTACTAATAGTATCATTAAGAAATTTGGAAAGAAAATAAGTAGGGGTATCAATAGTGGAAGTAATCTGTCTCAATGGTATGTTGGTTTTGTGTATTTTTGGTTGCATGTACATTCTGCCTAGTGACGGGTTATGGACAATGAGTGAGGGTTGGTTGATCTTTTTTAAAAACTTTTTGCATTTTAAATCTAAAGAATTAAGAGGATTTTTACCAAGTTTTTTATATGTAGTTTCATCAGGTAAAATATTGGCTTTATGCTCATATTCTGTTTTATTCATGATGACAGTTTTTGAACCTTTATCTGCTTTAGTGATAACAATTTTATCTTTGTGAAGGCGTATGAATTTTCTAGCACTGTTTATCCATCCTAACAGTTCTTGCTCCTGATAAGTAAGTTTGCTAGTTTTTAGATTTTTATAACGTGTATTTAAAAGTTTGGAAATTTTCAATTTAAGTTCGTCTTTGTTGGTAGCATTACTTCTATCTATGGCTAGGGATAAATTCACAAAACTGTCTAAAATTAATTTTTTATTAGTTTTAGGGTCCAGAGATTTGTAGCTAAACTTAGGTCCAAGAGCAAGTACAGCTAGAATGTTTTCATTAATGGAAATGTCACTTAAGTTTGTTATCCATGATTTGTAGTTATTTAGGAGAAGATTACAAATACTGTTATGGGAGGCTTCTAATTTTAATTTATTTAATTTTTTCTCTATTGTTATCTGGTTTATTTGTTTAGTATTATAATATAAAGAATTTGATTTGTAAACAATATGGTGAAAAATGTCAATAGGCAAAATGTCCATGCAAACACAAACACATTTTATTTTCTCATCCCTTAGGAAACGCAAGTACCTATGGGTGTCGTTAATTTCTAAATTTAGTAATTTGAAATTGGAAGTTAAATTTATTTGATTGTACTGAATTGAATTACGCTCGTGAAAAAATGTTTTATGGCTACTACCGTGATTCTTGACAAAATTTGGTAACAAATTTAAAGTTTTACATGTATGTAAGAAATGTAATCTATTTTCGATTTTTGCAATTTTAATATTAAGATTGTAGTACCTTTTGATGTTGGATACCACTCTGTTGCCGAAGAATACTCGGATATTCTCGAGTAGTCCAGTTGAATTCATGTTGTAACTTGTCGATTTCAATGGGTGTGGTGCCGGGACATCGGTTGGTACTGCGAAGTTTCCAGGGATTTAGGTGGAGAAGTCGAAGTCTATGAGGGTTAAGCCTGCCGCCCTGATAGTATATTTGAAGGTTTTGGGAACATAAATTTTGTAGTTGAAATTGGTAGGAGGCCGTAGGTTCCAAATAAAATTTGGCTATACATATAAGTCAATTTATTGATACATGTGGACGTTTCGGACGATATATTTGTCCATAATCAGCTAATAAGAATGATACATGGTTACAATAAACAATATTAATTTTTCACAAAAACAATTATATTTTTTTTCAAAATAATTATAATCGATAATATTCTACATATTTGTATGTTAATATCAATTAAGAATTGAACCCTAAGAAAATAAAATTATCCCTAGGTGACACTGTCAATAGCCTTGAACACTTTATTTACCTAGGGAGTACTTGTCATTTTTATTTCCCTCGGGAAAGCATATTAATTAATGATTTTGATAAGAATAAAGTTAACTTTATTTGCCGGTTGTATATAAATGTATATATTTACCTAAATCACATAACCATCTGTTTAATGGAATAAAACACGGCCTGACGAGGCCGTAATTTTCCATATCTGGTCTCTGATTATTCCGGCTTCTTTGAGAATTATTAAAACGGCTTCGAACTGGTCTTCTCGGCATATTTACAAGAATATATATAATTTTTTTTTATATATATAAAAAAATCTGTTGTGGCCAGCACAATACCTCTCGCCACTTCCTTTTTTTGGTTACATAAGTATAGGGCGCGAACAGTCATGTTACATTGTTGGTTTTGACAATCAGATGTGGGGGCCCGTTTTAGAATGATAATTAGTAATTATGTACATAAATGTCAGAATTTTTCATTAAAAATTTCAAAATTTTCTAAATTCACGTAGTTAATTTGTCACCAGGAGTGTGGAATTTACTTGTCGAGGAAAATAAACCACATGGAATTGGAAAAGCACTAAATTTAGAATGAGAAATTTTGATACTTGACATCTATATATGTAAACTACCGGGTAAACGGCGGGAGTAACTATGACTCTCTTGCGCAATGGCGATATCGTAACCGATGGGTGGTTACGTGCAGAAGACGTATGCTTTTCACTATATTATATGTTTTATATAATATACTAAATTTTTCAACTAGCTCTTAATTTTTTTTATTTTTTTTTATATCATTTTTTAAACTCAGTCGAAAAGACTGTGAGGGTATTGTCCTTCTCAGGACACGGAAAAACATACGCCGAACAAGCACCTCTGCTGTACGGACGAATCACCTCCTCGAGGTCCATTCGTCCACGAACAAAGGCATACGAGGTAACCCTATTGCATGGGACCGTTATAATGTTGTAAGTTCCTTTGACGGCTAAGTACCACCGTACAGCTCGACCGGATTTGCAAACTTGGGAGGCATACCCAAGCGAGCTCTTCCGACCGTGAGGCATTTTTTTATCTTCTTGTTCGTCGCAAGTATTGTTTTTTTTAAGCAGAAAAAATATTCTGTACGCGGCCACTTCGGCACGAAGACGCCACTTTAACAGTAAAGTTACTTGTGGGACCGGATATCATATCAAAGTCTATATAAAGGCGGAGAGAATAACCTCTTGCCACCGGTCTCACCTTTGTAGTAAGAGATTGTACTCTTTTTTTGGGCATACTATCAGCCCCGTTACGCCACTTTCGTTGGCAGGTGTAGAGTCTGACAGGTGCTCTATCATTGTTGTTTTTGGTGCCACACAATGGTTGAAACATGCGAGTGTGGAGCCGAGCTCAAAACCGCAGCCGGCCTTAAAAAGCATAAAAAGTATAACTGCAAAGGCCCAAACTACCTTTCGAAATGTCCTGACTGTCAGATTGAGTATCCTTCTTTGCAAAGCCTCAATCAACATAGGAGGCAGGCGCACCCACAGTCATATAACGCCGAAATGGAGGCGGAGGCCAGTCGGGCAAGACCAAAACGGACCTGGTCGCTGCTCGAGTTAACCAGAATGGCTCAACTTGAGCTTGGTTACTCGGGCAGTAATCTAACGTTGTATCTGGCCACGCACATGACGAGGACGATTGAGGCGGATCAAACGCCAGCGACGAACAGAGCGTTATCGTAATATCGTGGCGGATGAACGCCAAAGGCGAGAGGAGCTGGACGTGGTGACTGAAGAACCCTCCCACAGCGATAATAGTGGTGAGCAGGGTTTCGCAGACCCCACGCTTAACACGAGAGTTAACATCGAGACCAGCCCTATGCCAGGTACGAGTGGCGGCAGCGGAGCCCCCGCTGTCGTGCTCGGTACGTCTCCTGGCAGGGCAACGAATCTGTGGGATGATGGTTCGGAGGAGAAAAGGAGGATCTCCGACTACACCCATAGACGGTGAAGAACCAAATCAAGTGCACGATCCCGTAAGGGAGTATCTTGTTACACTTTGTACCGCTGAGTCATTGTGGAATATGTAGAACGGATCCATCAAATACTGACGGATCCAGTACCCTCTGCATTGTCTCACTTACTCAGGGTGCTGGTCTCAAAAGTTAAGGGAAACACAGCTGCAGTCCGCTCCTCAGACTCTGTAAGTAAAAATATACGCTCTCGCGCTGGCCCGAAATCGACGAAATCTGTTCCTTCGTCGCTCCAGAAGCCCGGGGTGTTGCCGCTCAAGACGCTAAATGCAAATAAGCAAGCTCGCGTGGCCGAGTATAAGAAGATGCAAGATCTGTACGGAAGGGACAAGAAGAGGCTAGTGGCAAGCCTTTTCGGTGAGGGTGATCTTAGCGCCCCCGAAGTGCACCCGGCTATCGAAGAAGTCGAAGCCGTCTACGCCGATATCTACAGTAGACATTCACCACCGGACCGTGAACCGGTCTCTTTAGTCAATTACGGGGGAGGACACTTCGTACCTCCCCATGACAGAGCAGGAGATTAGTGAGGTGATACGAACGCTGCAGCCTTCCGCTGCTGGACCTGACAATGTCAGGCTTAAAGACATGAAGAGCATGGACATGAAAGCGTTGACGATTTTGTTCAACGGTATGCTCTTTATGTCTCAGGTGCCGCCCGAACTTAAAGCCTGCCGGACTTCCCTAATCCCCAAAGGTGGGAATCCGGCTGATGTGGCTAATTGCAATCCGATTACTATCACCTCGCTAATCCACCGTACGTTCAACAAGATATTGGCACGACGGCTCGGTGGAATCGGTATCCACTGTGCACAGAGGGGGTTCCGTACGGTTGATGGTTGCCTTGCTAACACGCTTCTGCTCACTAACATTATTAAATCTCATAGAGAACGGGCAGCTCCATATGCGGTGTTGACCCTAGATCTTAAAAAGGCGTTCGATTCGGTGTCTGTCGAATCTATTCCGAGAGCTTTGAAGCGTGTTGGTATTGATGGCAGGACAATACGGCTCATTGACCACCAATATAAGGACTGTCACACCACTATACGGTGTGGCAGGGGCACTACGGGACCGTTGCCGATGAGGCGCGGCGTTAAACATGGTGATCCCTTATCGCCTGTTATTTTTAACCTAATCATGGATGAGCTTATTGTGTGGCATCGATCACAGCAATGGATTGGAGGTGGGCAATGAGAAAGTCGCCTGCATTGCGTATGCAGACGACTTCTTGGTTGTCGGCCCGGATGAAGTCCACGTCCAGCACACGCTCGATGGAGTGTGTGACTTCCTACGTAGACGTGGACTTCAAATCAATCCGGGAAAGTGCACAGCACTTGTTACAAGACGTTGCCCCAACAAAAAGAAATTGTTTTGTGTCTCAGGGCCAGAAATTTTCGCTGATGGCCAGGCCATCAGGGGAATAACTATCGATGACCAGTTCAAATACTTAGGCCGTAACTACAATTTTGCTGGGGTAACGAAGTGCGACACCAACAAGCTTGAGTTAGTGCTGGACAAGCTTCTCAAATGCCCATTAAAGTCTGCACAGAGGCTACAACTGCTACTGCAGCACATTGTGCCGAGGTTTATCTCGGACTTGCAGTACCCCGGCATTACATCCGCCACGTTGGCCGCTTACCACTCCAAACCTCCAACTCATTCTTCCACGCGAAGAAGCGAGACGGGGGTCTTGGAGTGGTCAGTCTTGCGGTGCATATTCCACTAGTTCTACTAGGCCGCTTGGAGAAGCTTCGACACACTGATGATCCACTGAGCATAGCGGCGATGGGTATTTGCCAAGGCCTAGTTCTGCATCGGAGACTTCATCGTGTAGCCGGTCGTTTCACCAACTTAACCGAAGCTGCATCCTACCACAAGGTGGAACTAGAGAGGGGCTACAGCGGAAACGGCCTTTGGCAGGCCGGTAACAACTCCGTCTGTAGCCAGTGGATACTCTATCCACCTAAGTTCTGGAGTGGTAGGGACTTTGTGCGTGCCGCTCAGTTGAGAGCAAATATGCTTCCCACACGGGGCGGTGCGTACAACCCGAAAGAAGCCCGCCGATGCAGAGCGGGCTGTGATCGGACCGAGAGCCTCTCGCATGGGTTGCAGGGATGTGGCGTAACGCATTACAGCCGTATAGACCGACACAATTATGTGGCGAAGACGGTTAAGAAAGCCGGTGTTAAGAAGGGGTTTGACGTAGAGGTGGAACCACTTATTACTTGTACGAACGGACAATATAAGAAGCCTGACCTCATCTTCACTCGAGGCAACGAGGTAGTCATCTCTGATGTTGCGATTAGTTGGGAGGGCGCCAAACCATTGACGTCCGCCTACTATCGCAAACAGAGATACTACTCGGATGAGAAATTCATATCTGCTATTCGAGCGAAGTATGGGGCCGACAAGACTATATTGGTCGCGCCGTATATAGTGGGTGCAAGAGGTACGTGGTGTGCCTTGAACCGTACCCTGGTATCTGTTCTCGGTATGAGCCGCTGAGATCAGGAAACCACGATTCTTGACACTTTGAAAGGAGGATGGACAATTCATGCCGATTTTTATCGTAGAACATGGCGTAACAACGCCAACAGGCGCTAGTCCATTTCTCCTTTCACGGTTTTGGACGTCTTCGGTGCATGGTTGTTGGTGATGTGATATTGGGTCCCGCAAGTAACTGCGCGAAGTTCATATTGTATTTTGTAAAGTATCTCGCGGTTTTTAACCTAATATTTTTAACATTATGTATTTTCTTTCCATCTGGTGCGAGTATTTTAATATCAAATTTTATATTTCATGTTTTATGTTTGTGCTGGTTTTCAACCAATTTTTAAAATGTTCTACTCGCACCATGCGCATCGCTAATATATGGCTGAGTCCATCGTGTAACGTTTTTACAATGTCTTATTTGTATCGATGATCGTTTATCAAAATGTTGTCTGCGTCTTGTCCGCGTTCAATTTCAATTAGCCAAATGCCTCGCCATCTAATTAGTGACGCGCATGAATGGATTAACGAGATTCCCCCTGTCCCTATCTACTATCTAACGAAACCACTGCCAAGGGAACGGGCTTGGAAAAATTAGCGGGGAAAGAAGACCCTGTTGAGCTTGACTCTAGTCTGTCACAAGTCAATATTCAATTGCTCATTGATATTATATTTTGTTGCAGCCTGCGAACGTGAACCAAGAACAATATCATTAACATCATTTGCAACTCGTCTATACAACTATCTCTTACTTATAACAAAATTTCTTTTACGCTTATCTAGAGGCATTTCATGATTGAACAAAAATTAAATAAAAACAAACAAAAACTAAAATCACATTAATACTGCACATATAACATATTAATCTTGACGATTTCTTTTTTTATCCAGTAATAACCGTTGTGGAGCATGTTTCAGCCATACCTTTATACAATCAGTTTTTTTTTTTTTCAGACGTACTTGGTGAGGCAGCTTAAAAATTAAAATTATTTATTACTACGATACATAATAAAAATTTCAAAAACTTACGAATTACTAATCGGTTCAACTTCAATGCTGAAAATGACAATTTATTCTGCCTTGTACCCAGAAAACTGTATTTAATGGAAATTTCGTTCGTGAGAATTTTGCGAAGAATAGTGTTTGTTTTTTAAGTAATATCTCGTCCACCAATAGCAGATAAATATAAGCTCTAAAAAATATCAAATAATCAAACTGCTATAATTACTTCCTTTAATCATTTCTTATACCACAGTAGAAAGGTTATTATCATCCAATAAATATTGTTCAATTAAAGTAACTTCTTCCAAAGTGCTCATAGGAATATTCACAGGCAGTTGTGGAAGTTGATGATTTTGTCGCTTCAATTATGCCTTGTTTAGTTTGTAACAATTTCAAAATTTGTTCATTTTGTTTTAAAATTTGTTTATTTTGTTGTTTAACAGTCATAATCAATCTCAGAAATGTTTTATGATTCGGGGTATCTATAAAATATTAAATAGTTATAATGCTGAATAAGACAGTCCGGTAATTAATTATTAGAAAGTTAAATTTAATGAATCTCATATTGTACCTATTGTCTGAAAATAGGTCAATGATTTAAAAGCAGCACTATCAGTCATTCAGTTATTTTTCCGACAATAGTTACATTATTTTAATATAATCACCCCAATTCTGTAACGAAGTTGCTAATTCTTAGCAACATTGCTATAGCAAATAACCAATATAAAAACACTGAAAAAATATGAAAATGACAGGCTTTACATTAGCTTCTATTGGCTAATATTTTTTGCAATGTTGCTTAGTTTTAGTAACTATCTTATACAATAGGGGTGAATGTCTACTAAATATATTAAAATTAATGAATCTAGTAAGTAATGTCAGCATGTATCAAAATTATTGCTTTAAGTACTTATTTATAGTTTCGAATTTAATTTACCATGTACAAGGAATGTGTCTTCAACATCATAATCCGCCGACGACGTCAATAAATGAGATACAGGAGTTGAATTTCTTGAGATTCGTGTCAGTATGGACGAATTTTTAGTTGAAGGTGTCGCCCATTTATCATTACTTTAGCTGCTGCTGCTATCAATAACTAAATCTGATGTTAGGTTATCTAAATAGAAGTAAAAATATTTCATCTCCCTAGAGCAGAACTATTCTAAGTCACAAAATACAAATTTTACAGGAGAGCCTTTTTTTATTTTTTAGCAATGGTAATGAATATTTTTTTTCCAAAACAGCTACTTCATATTTAGCAAAAACATGTTTTAGAAAAAGTAGTGGACATAGAATACCTGTGAGATATGTTACCTATTCCATGTCCATAAATAGAATATTACACTTAATTTTATTGGGACATGGAATAAGTCTGCTCTCGATCAAAATAAAACACAAACATTTTTTATGGAAATTATTTTGCATTTTAGAAAACCTCGTTACAAAAGTAGTTCAAACACTTAAACATAAACAAAATTCTACATTTTAGATCTTGTAGTAAATATTAATAACAAAATTAAAAATTCTATAAACGAATAAACAATAGGTCCTGTGAAACCAAACAACATGGTACATGACTGTTAATAATCGTTATCATCAGAGTCATTATTATACTGTTTTTCTCGGTTATGTTTGTGAAAGGGTAAATGTTGGAAAAAAGGGTGATACTGACTTAAAATAACTTTTTTCTAACAAAGAAATTGTAAATGTTCATACTTCTTTTTTGTCAAAGGTATTAAGTCTTTATAAAGTTGTTGTAGTTGAACGTTTTTGTGTTCAACTTCCATTGACTTTCTTCCTTTTGCGTAAAATATGCATTTTTTTAAATGGATCTTCATTTTTGTAACCTTCTTTATAAAAGACAATATTTGGAGCTTCCGGATTTGTTTGAACCGTTTTTATTTGGCTCCAGTAAACTTTGTCGTTTGTCTCGTTTTTCTCCCAATTCAAGGAGGTTGTTTTTTGTAACTGCTTTAAATCAAATATTAATTCTTGACTCATTTCAATTACAACATATGGATTCTTCCTCTTTGACGTTCTTACAAGGGTGTACCATTGATCTGGTGTATACACGGGTACATGTCTTGCTGATTTCTCAATAACGCTATGCACGGAGTCGCCTTCGCTTTGCGTGTGGCCTCTCTGTAAGAAGGTGTGCTGAATTTTGATTGTATACTTTTGTGTTACGTAGTTATAAAGCGAAAACAGAAACTTATTCCGATTCTGTCCCGGACAATTATCAGAAAAAAAAGAAAACTCCGTAATTCCATTTCGAATTTGTTGTTCAATAAAAAGCAGGAGGCAGCTACCAATTTCGGAAGACCCCCTTTTGGCTATACATTCATGCCACATGTAGCAAAAGGCCTGCTTTGATGCCAAATTAAAAACAGTAAAGTTATAGACGGACATTTTTAATTTGTAATAGGCGAGTCCAACTTCTGTTTTTGGTGCTGATAATACCTGCTGCAAATCAAACACTGCAGCACAAAAGGAAGTATTTCCCTTGGCTTTCTCTTTATCTGCATTTTTTAGATTTCGTGCTAAATTCTTATTTTCTATAATTATGCTGTTCGTATTCTTCTTTCATTGCCAACTTGTCTTCGGGGCTATTGTGCTCATACTCATGACAAATATCAGAAAGATCCTTCTTCGGTAAAAAAAAAGAAATGTTAAATTCGGTCGTAAAAATATGCCTGTACATGCTCTCTGTAGCTTTCTTTTCAATGTTATTTTCCAGACAATATTCTTCATATAATGTAAACATTTTAGAAATGTTAAGTGTTGAAGGCAAGTATTTACGGGTCGTTTTCTGCCTACAATAATGACTATCAATTGTTTCAAACATATTGATGTAATCACGGACAGATTGTTTTATTGCTTCATCCAGCAATGAGTTTTTAGAAGCTTTACCTCTCCGGTCCTCTGTAATATGGCCACCAGAGCTCATTTTATTAAACACTGTTCTGACAGTTTGGGCACTAATACTTAACGTATTTAAAAAAAAAGTTTTGCAGACCTGGACTCTCGATGTTCCGCTTGGTAAATAGTAGGTAAAAGTGAAAGTTCTTCTACTATTTTCATCTTGTTCTTCTCGATCCTCATGTTTACGTTTTCGGTTTCTTGCTTTGTTATTACATTGCACATATTTTGATATGTAATCTCTTTGGCGATTAATATCTTTCAACTCCCAGAAAGCTTCAAAGATTATAGTTCTTTGTTCCTCTGAAACTTTTTCGATGCATTTCATTCTACATTTTCCGCAAGAAACTTTAATTGTCTTTTCAGGTCTGGCCTTTCCTTTCCAATCTTTATATACTTTTCCACTGTTTTTTAAACGTTTTATGGTATTTCTTTGCCAGCTGTCTGGATTTCTTACTCGTTTACGCGTCTTTTGTTTTTCTTCTGGATTCACGGACGAAGTTGAACTATCAGAAACAGACTCTCGTAAATCTAAGCTATGTTTATTGTTTGGGAAATGATCAGAAACTTTAAAGTCAGGGTCTAGATCTTCATCATCTCCCCCAAATGGATGTGACTCAGAAGAAGACATATGAGCCTCTGTAGGCAAACTCTTACAGGTTCTCAGCGACCTCTGTACCTGAGATTCTCTCAGTTTTGACGTGTTTGATGTACCAGTCAAAACATTTTCATTTTCAACTGCTGACGCCTCTTTTGAAAGATCCTAAAATTAAAAAAATATTTACTCTATTCGGGAACTTTCGTACATGACATTCACGTACGAGTACATTTGAGTTAGTTGATATACTAGACAAATGATTTTCATTTTGGATACCTTCTCCACCTGTAACAAAAAAAAAAAACAACGATGGTTTGTATAACTAATATTTAATTTGTAAGAATATTAGAAAACCCACAAATATTTTTTGTGAATTTGTTACATACCGTTTGTAAAGTTGACATTTGGTTGAAACAACTTGATGTGTTTAAGTGAAATTGAACCCAAAACGTGCCTTGCTGATGATGTTTCAAATGGTACTAAATATGTAGGTACTTCCAAAGTAGCACAAGCCTTCATTAAATCACAGGCATCTCTTACAATACTCGGGTTTCCTTCATTTTCATTTGGGCTTAATTCATTTGAAGAAGTTTTTTCCTTAGATCTGGTATTTGTAGCTAAAGACAAAATATTTATTTAAAAAAGATCTTTCCATATTTTATTAAAGTTAATTGTCTTACTTAATTATTACTTGACTGAAATAATACGAAAAAAAAGCAAAACCAAAAGTATAAAGTGAAAAAATATAATTACAAAAAAGTAAGGTTAGTAAAACTATCTTCTTATTTGTTGCATTTAAAAATATAGTAAAGGTACTCCTATATTTTTTACCAGTTATTGTGTCTGTTCTAACCATATCCGTAGTCCTCTTGAAGGCAACATTGTTCTCTAAAAAACTTACACAACACTTTTCACTTAATAGGATTTAAAACAGAATCAGTCTATGTCCAATATGAATCAATACTAACTGTTCGAGTACAAGACAGAACTAGTCTATGTCCACCAATTTATTTGCGATGACTATCGAAGTGCACTCTGCAGTAGTTGAAATAGTTCTGCTGCAAACTGAAAACTATCTGAACACATAGACTTATTTTATATCGGCGGATTGGTATGGACATAGAATACAAATGTAGTAGATAGAACAACGCCTAACATGGACCTTGCATACAAAAACCGAAAATCGAACTTTTTGGACATAGGATAGTTCTGCTCTAAGGGGACGATTTATTCATACGAGGTCTGTTAGAAAATTATCCGACCTTATTTTTTTTGCGAAAACCTAATGGATTTGAATTAAGCGCGCTTGCATGAGCCGACCTTGAACCTTCGAACGCATGCATGAATTTTTTCCCGCCTGTTGATAGGGCCTGTTGCTGGCAAGCAGCATTGAATGAATGCTCCAGTCATTCCGTCATTTTTCTTGCAATGAAAAACCGACGAGAGCACTACACACTACTTCATTTAAATGCTGCTTGCCAACAACAGACGCTATCGACAGGCGGGAAAAAATTCACGTATGCGCACGAAGGTTCAAGGTCGGCTCATGCAAGCGCGCTTGATTTAAAACCACCTGGTTTTCGCAAAAAATATAAGGTCGGATACTTTTCTAACAGACCTCGTATAGCAACTAGGTATAGTTATATTTAAAAACAGTAGATTTAAATATATTAAAATTGAAATAATGGTACGCTAACCAATTTTTGGTGGTCGTCTCAGTTTTGAAATTGGTTCTTTTTCATCACTAGATAAAAATGACTGACTTTTCGGCGTTGATAGCCGCTTTCGTTTTGTACTTTGCTGTTCATTTTCTGATGTCTGCACATCTGAAGTAAACTCGCACTTTTTAATCTTTTTTAAAGAATTTTCAAAAGAATCTAGAATGCAAAAATGTACGTTTTAAAGTACACCAATAATACAAAAAAGAGTAAATAGTTTATGTATGTTGTAGTATAGTGTATAATAAGTAAGAAATTTAGCATATTCTACACGAGTGGAAAGTTTGTCAAACGAACCAGAGGCAAGGGGGCCGGTTCCATGAATGCAGCATTGCGTTTCCCCACGTGTTATAGACTATAGTTTTTATACGATTGCGAAGAATTTCAATTTAGAAAATAAAAAGTAGAGGTTATATTTTTCAAATGACGTGCTTGTCAAAATGGTATTAAAATGTCATCAAATGCAGTATTTCTCATTTTTTATTTACGTATTACCATCATTAGCTAGGATATGATAGAAAACTATGGCAGAATGAACATTCTTGCACTTATGACAGAATGTATTGTCATTCTGCAACAGATTTTGATGTCAGAAGGTAAATATTCTAAAACAATCGTATAGAAAAATATTTTATTTTAAATTTATACACACCACATTGAAAATAAATCCGTTTTACAGGATATTTCGTCCAAGTGTTACTGTTGGGAACATCGCCACTTTGTAAAGCTTTGTTAACTTATACGGATGTTTTGTACGGAGGCCACAACACATTATTTTTAAGAGGAGATAGCCACCTGCTATGAACTACAGCAATTTCTTGGCTTTCATTATCATCGAATTCAATACCTACGAAGGCCATTATTCGGTTGTACACACACTACATACTCAAAATTCACGTACCTACATGGAAATTATAGTTTATAAAATTAAAATTTCTTACCAAAACAACATAACACACCTTTAATTAATAAAAAAAACACAACACCAGCAACAACACGCCACGATAACCTTTAATAAATTTCAGAATGGCGTTTGGCGTTACATCTCTACTGCGCACTGTATACTTCTTACTATCATGTACCATAAACGTATTTTTCGCAACGTCGTAATTTATTCTTAAAAATCACGTCAGTATGACGTGACATAAACCTGCTTTTTGCCACGTCATAATTTAGTCTTAAAATCACGTCACATGATTTACCATAAACGTACTATTCACAAGGTCATAATTTAGTCTTAAAAATCACGTCCTTATTGCGTACCATTTGATTACATCACGTTATTGTCATAAAAATCACTAGATATTCACGTGCGTATGACGTCACCATGTTAACTGGGAAGTACTAAACAAAAATGCGGTAAGTGCAAATACTGCATTTTTAAATAGGTTCTCATATGCTAAAATTTAAAATATACTTAGAAAAAAGCAGTATATGTTAAGTTACTGCATTGTTGTTTAGTATGATTATTTTATAAATTTCTTAAAAATTTATAATGTAAGTAGTAGGTATTGAAAAGAAAAAGTAAATTTATTAATATTTTAATAAATAAAGGAGAATATGAAAATAATTAACATTTTGTTATTTATATCTATAAAAATTATATGTTTTTAATTATAAACAGAACATAAAATAGATATTAGGTTGATGTTAGTTGTTGCCAAAAAGTTATGCGGTTTTTTGGTAGAATTTATTTCAAATTGTTCAAAATACTATTTATTTTTCTTTTGGCACTCCACACGGTTGTAACAATGGACTGGGTTTTGGAAGACCGGTTATTGTCATGTTTTTCTTACATATAAAGTCCAATGTTTCAAATTCAGTGCAGGTATGCGATCTTTTATAGTTGAGTGTAGATTTGTGTAGTTTTTGGGCAGACTTGTAATCTTTCCACATATAGAAATCATTGTGGTGCATTTCTTTAACTTCCACCTTCTTCTTGTTGGCATTTTTTACGGCGTCAACAAAATCAGGAAAATCATATGTTTTTTTGCTTTTTTAATGAAAGCTCAACTTGGTGGTGAAAATTGTCGGCACTCATAAAAGTATGGCCTGCTTAGAAGTAATTTAGCGTGATTGCATTTGTAGAAATTTCATCTGAGTTGACTATGTATATAAGAAAAGTCATGAGGCACCAATTTTTGTTTTGGCTGGCACAATTGTCAAGCCAAAGAGTAATTTCTCGCGCATCACGGTATATTTTAAAAAACTGGTAAAATGTGCTCACAACATCTTCCTTGCTTCTTCCACTAATGCCTTCATGCAAGCAAAAGGATTATTTTTAGATCTTTTTCCAATGGGTACAAAACTTTCATTATAAGCAATAATTCTCTTCGTGAATAAAACTTTTTTGAAAGTGTCAACTCGTGGTAACAATTATTTTTTGAAGATCTTCTGAAAAGTAAATATGATCTGTATCTTTACTTTCAGTTTGTTTTTGATACACATCTCGAGCATTTTTTGCCAATCTTTTGTGTTCACTCCATATTATCTTCACAATTATCTTGCAAATTTTTTTCATCGTGGTCATGTAATTTAAATTGTTCACAAACTTCACACTCTTCATGTCCTAAAGCTGCAAACGATATTTTTTTTCTTTAAATTTTTCCTATAGAATTCATATGATACAATTTCATTTGGGTATTATTTTACAAAATCAGTATGCATAATAGAAACATTAATGTCGCTTGGCAGATAACGAATATTTGGTGCATGTTCTCGGCGATAGTGCGAAATGCACGGGTTAAAAGATTCAGTATGAGAATCAATTAAAAGCCGTATGACACGTAGCAAAATTTTGTTCCAAATTTTGAACATTTTTCTGCTACAAAATTTTGATCAGAAAA
The DNA here is from genome assembly GCA_951394225.1 of Harpalus rufipes. Taxonomy (NCBI): domain Eukaryota; kingdom Metazoa; phylum Arthropoda; class Insecta; order Coleoptera; family Carabidae; genus Harpalus; species Harpalus rufipes. Next base: position 32,084,619 of record OX596285.1, read on the forward strand.
ATGTATATTTTTCTGTACATAATTTTGAAACTCGGTATGCTACTTGTACATGATTTTATACGTAATTGTGTTTGCGCGCATGCGTAAAGGACTGTTTAATGTCATCTGCTATCTGTCAAAATGAGTGATACAGAAAATTATAATTTAGAATTACTGCTATTAATATCTTGAATACACGACGTGTAGACTTGTAGTAGACACGCGGACGAAACTTGCAAACTTGTTATGAAAACAAACGATCAGCTGCTGCTTTACAGAAGATAATTTGTTGCTTTTTTCAATTTTGTTTGTGCTTTAAAATAATATAAAACATGCAGGCTGGTGTAAGAAGATCGAATATTATGTGTTGCATTGTGCGATGTCACAATACTTATAGTACTACTGATTCATCAATTAAATTTTATAGTTTCCCAGGAAAATAGTACGAGATAGAAATGAGGAAAGTGTGGATTCAGAAAGTAAGACGAATTACGTAAGCATAAATTTAATAATTGTCCTTTTAACACTTTAATAATTATGAATGACCCTACTGAAATATTAAATATTGTTGCTAGATTTGGTAAAAAGCCCTGGGAACCGAAGAAACACAACAAAGTGTGCAGTGCACATTTCGTAGGAAATGAAAAATCTGACGTTTCTAGGAGTCCTTCGTACTATTCTACTATTTCTCCAAAAGTATGTTTGTTTAAAAATAAAAAAAATATTAAACTTACGTACTTTTTTATTTTAGCAATACCGTACAGCGGATTCAAGCAATCTTAGCTTAAAATCACAGAGATTCTTACGGAATACGAACAGATCCATCAAAAAAGCTGCTGCATCTTCAACAAAGATAAATAAGGAATCTTCAAAAAGAGAAGAGGCAAAATTACTAAATATAGAACAAGAACTGCCAGAAATGTTATCTGCTGATTTTAGTCAGCAGGTAAACTTTGATAATAATTGTGAAGATTTTATTTTTGAATCTCTTTTTAACAAAGATAATAATGAAATATCAACACAAGCCAATATCCCTATATTTTCGACATTGAAATCTACTAATGATAAATGTGTTGGGAATAGTGACGAAATACATTGTGAAGGATTTCATGGTTATGAATCATGAAAAGGCGACCAGATTAATAGCATTTGTGGTGTAACAATGGCAACTTTTGCTTTACTTTTATCTAGTACAGAGTTCCCACACAAAAACTGTAAACTTTCGATACAAAATCAACTGCTTTTATTTTTAATGAAATTGAAATTAGGTCTGTCATATAGTGCCATAGGTATATTATTTAGTATACATGGATCATCAGCCTCCAGAATTTTTTTGGATTTATTGAATCAGCTCACAGAAAAATTTAAAACTGCAGTGTTTTGGCCAGAACGCAAAGCTATTGGTGCACTTTTGCCTTCTTCATTTAAAATACATTACCCGAAATGCAGAGTTATTATAGACTGCACCGAAATTAGAATTCAGTGTCCTGATAAAATAGACGATAGAATTTTTACATATTCTAATTACAAGGGAACTTTTACTGCTAAATTTTTAATTGGAATTGCACCTCATGGATTCATTTCAAAGTCATATGGAGGCAGAACAACTGATTCATTTATGACAAATGACTGTGGAATTTTAGACTTGTTACAGCCGGGAGACATTGTTCTTGCGGACAAGGGATTTCCAGATATTGAATGTGAAGAAAATATAGTTGTTGTTATTCTTACGGTTGAAAAAGTCGAAGATACTTATAATGTGGCAAGTGTCCGCATTCATGTCGAAAGATCCATACAAAGAATAAAAATTTACAAAATTCTTGATAAAATACCTAAAGAATTATTTCCTTACCTGGACGAATTAATTTTAATATGTTGTATCTTCACTAATTTTCAACCAAAAATAATAAATGAATGTGAAGATGATTGAATAAGTATTTGTGTTAAAAATATTATTATTATTATTGAAAAAATAAACTAGAATCAAGTGTTTAATAAAAAAAATATGAACATAACAAACTAGTTTTGTTTAATGTGAGTCACTTTTCTATAATTCAAAAGGATAAAATAATTGTAACTTTCTTTAATTTATTGCGATCTAACACCGTAAGAATGTTATTAAAAATAAATAATCAAAATTTAATGAATTGTGTTTTCGAAGAAATTTGAGCTGTCTTAATTAATCATAAAAATATTGTTATAAAATCTGACAATAAAGAATATTATTTAGATAATTGTGCAAATTATTTGGAATTTATCGCAATAGCTAATATATTTAAACTTATTTTTAACACAAGTATTTAGGAAATTAGTTATGTTCTGCAAATTTATTATAATTTAAGTTTTAATTTAAGATTAAGTTTTATTCATTATAATTGTTAATTCATAAAAAATAAATTATAATCTCTTTGTTTTGTCTTTATTTCTAACATAATTTATATAAAAATAAATATAAATTTCCTTACAACAGTAACAAAAATGTCAAGTTATTTATAAATATAAATTACTTTAAAAAAGTAATAAAGAAATATGTCAAATTATTTTTTACATAGAAAATGTAACATGTTTTTTTGTATAAATAATTTTTAATTTAAATAATAATTTTTTGGTCCATTCAAAATCATAAGGGACTTGTACTGTTTCAAATGTACTATCTTTCGATGAGAATATTATCAAGTCACAAGTATTCAGATTTAACATAGCCATGCCAACTTGGACTTGAGCATAATACATATGCTTCTTTTTCAACTTTATTTCTCCATCTTCCTTGTAGAGATAGTGACAATGCTGAATTATTTCTTCAGCTGTTTTTATTTTGCCTAAAAGTTTATTATTTGCTAATGTCACAATCAGAAAACTTAAAATTTAGATCGAACTTACCTACAAATGGACATTTAATTTCCAATAGCTTCAAAGGTTTGCCTTCTTTTAAAATTACACCATCAGGGGATACCGCTAGCCAAGTATCCCCTTGGCAAACTACTAGTCCTACCTCCTGAACTGTGCAATTATTTTTTCTAGAATTATTAGCAGTACATTAAAAAATTGTTTTTTTTTAATATTTGTAAATACCTTGAATAAGTTAATCTCGCCTGTTTCTCCCACTTTATACCATGTTCCGTATATTTGCTGGTAAATTCTCTCGCAAAAAAGTATTTTTCACATTTTTTTTCCAAGTCACCTTTAAATGTGAAAAGGGAATAACAGCGAGAAGCTGTCCTTTTTCCACATTTCTCTGCTATTAAAAGTTTTCAAACATATTTCGAAGGAGTTACAAAAAAATATTTTATTGTAAGTTTCGGCACAACTTCTTTCTAAAATCATTGGTTCTGCATGTAATTCATCCAATACAAATGAAGATTCTTGCTCAGAAATAATATGCCGAATTTTTTTTTCTGTAAATATTCGTTTTTCTTCTGATCTGCAAATAATAAAGAGAGGCAGAAAAACTGGAAATTCTAAAATAACATTGATACAACAAATATTTTTTTCAAACAGTTACAAGCAAGTAATTATGTGCTCACTTATTTTATGTTGGTGCTTAATGCATTTATAAAATGAATGAACACATTAGTTTATTTAATATGCTTTTATTACATCACCTCACACTCTTACAAGGACCAATTCCTGAATTTATTGTATCCCTGAGCATACATCTCTCGAAACTTTTTCCCTTTGGAATATTTTCCTTTCACTGCTTCCTTTACTGCCGGTTGATTCAATTGGCAAGTTTCATTAGTCTTTGATGACGAATCTTCTTCATTAATTGCAAAAACAACGGCCGATATGTGCTTGCATCGTCCGGAAATACCGGCAATGCAGTTACAAACTGCTTGCACGACACGTCTCGATTCATCTAGCTAAAATTACAACATAAAATTTAAGAATAATTTTAGGAAAGTGTTTATGAAATGCTTACCGATAATGTGACATCATACGGCTTTTTATTTACTGACGTCTATCTCATCACTTTCGACAGAACTTTGCCAGCTTTTTCAATCAAATCAATCACATGTCCCACTTTTTGTAATATTTTTCCTTTTTCTATATTCCCACTTGTATAATGTTCGTAAATAATTGGTAAAAAACCATAATGAATTTCTTTTTCCATTTTAAAAACAATAAAAACACTTCACTTTGCGATTTACTAGCGTTAAACCCAAATACACCTTACGTTTGTTTTCATAACAACTATTACGGTATTGCCGCTAGAGGCGCTGATGCTAAAAATATGCACGTAGCCTATAGTAAAAATAGCAGCGGTAAATAAAAAAGAAAAGCAAATAAAAAAAACAATGGTGCAGAAGTTGGTTAAAACGTAGAGAAACAGGCAAAGGAGTACTTTACCTTCTTAACGAATTAAGACAAGAAGATCCTGCCTCATAAAAGAATTACATGCGATCATAGGCGCCGACTTTTGGATTTTCGTGTGGGGGCTAAAAAGGGGTAACAGAAAATTTACCAAATAAAAACTTTATTTCTTAAAATTTGTATATAAATATACATACGCACGTTATACTTATAAAATACATACATAAAAAATGTATTTATAGTTTTAAAGAAAAAGTGTTTTGACGAACTGCTGTACGTTTAATAAATTCTTCTGCAATTTCATCAATATTAATAGTGATGTCGTTATGCACATTTAGTATTGCTATATTATTTAACCTTTCTTGGCCCATAGTTGACCTTAAATAAGATTTCAATCTACGTAAAGCTGAAAAAGATCGTTCAGCTGTACATGAAGTTGTTGGAATGGTTAAAAATAACTTAATATATTTCACGACCTCAGATAACATTTCTGCACAAGCGGGGTTCTTTTTAAAAAATTCAGCTACATTCCAAAAATCCTTTATTTTTATATTTTCTTTTGAGGCCAAATCGTGCATCATATCGCGGTGCAATTTTAATCTTTCTTTATCAAAATCATTCTTATAAAAATCGCATATAATGTCAAGTGTCTTAATATTACCAGTTAGTAAAAATTCTTCCATATTTGTTATATGGTCCATAACAGGAGTTTCGAAGCGTTCATTTAAAGAGGATAATGTTTTATCTAATACTTCGAAAAATATTCTCCGGTAATAATCCATTGGGGAATTGTAGATATGTTCATTACTAGAATGAGATTTTCGACGTGGTATTTTTCGAGGGCGAGGTAATGAGGGGTCTTCCATCTCAAGGGTTCTCGCTTTGTTTTCTGCTTCTGTCCATATTTATTCAAATCCGTTTTCTCTTAATTTAGTTAGCAAACTAACGATTGCGTTAATTTTACTATGGGCTGTGTGGAAATTTAATGATTCTTTTTGCAATTCTGCGTTTAGTATTTCTATCTTTTCAAAAATGCATATCATAAACTTACTGAAAAGTAGTGTCTCAAAATTTATTAATGCGGATAAAAAGCCACTGGCTTTTGCACCAATTTCGTTTTTTTCGTTGCAAGATACACTTTCAAAGAAAGAAATTAGAACTTCATAATTATTGTAGATTGTTTTTAATGAAGAAATTCGCATACACCAACGAGTTGGACAAAATGGGCGCAATGTTTTGGGGTTAGAGTCTGTGTGCTCAAATTCAGATTGCAGTAAATTAAAAGTGTTACTCGTTTAGGGGATTTTTTTACAAAATTTATCATTTCACGCATGATATTTAAATAATTACGAATACTACTAATTTCTTGCATACTATCTTGAACTACTAAATTCAGTGTATGCGCCATACAATGAACATATATTGCTCGACTTTCTATTTCTTTAACACGACTTTGCAATCCAGTTTTTTTACCACTAACATTACTGGCACCATCGTAGCATTGGCCTCGGCAATTATTTAAAGATAAAGAAAATCTATTTACAACATCTTTGATGATTGTAAATAATGTTTCTGAGTTTGTAAGCGATGTTTCGTAAAATCCCAAAAATAATTCATGGATTTGAAAATCATTGTCCACTATACGAAAACATACAGACATCTGCTCTTGAGTAGATATATCACTAGTTTCATCACATATTATGGAATAGTATTGACAGTCTTTAACAAATTCAATTAATTTTTGTTGTACACGAACAGACATAATTTTTAATATTTCATTTATAATGTCGTGCGAACACCATTTATATTTGGAGCGACACAACCATGATTTTAATTCAGGTGAATCTTGTGCTCTTAAAAGTAATAATTTTCTAAAATTAGATTTTTCTTCTGTATGTCCACGAATAGCTAAACCCTGAGCGGCTAAAAATTCTATTGTTGTTAAAATTTTATTTAGTGCCTTTCGAGCTTGGTGCATATCTCCTTTTTTAGATTTCATTAATTGTGTGCTTATAGTCGTACCCGAAGATAATGACTTATAGCCATTAACAGCAGCTTTATGAATATTTGAATTTTCATGTATTTTAAAACGCTCTATAGCTTTTTTCCAATTGCAAAATCCGTCTTCGACAAAAGTTTTAACTGACTGTTTATCATTGTTATTCAATGTAGGCAGAGGTAATTTTAATTCTACAGCCGCCTTGCATACAGAACAATATACTTTTTTTACTGCAGCATCATACAATATCCAATGATAAATATTTTTCCAATGTTGGCAGTACTGTCTTCCTCTTCCCGATACTTCTGTACCAAATGTACTGGTGGATGTGGATGGCGATACGGTCATTATTGTCGAAGAATTATCTTCCTTTTTCGGTTTCGCTGTGGGCGTCACATCCTTAGAAATTTTTTTTAAGAACTTATCCATTTCAACTAAATAAAACATAAAATCGTGAAGTAAATAAAAAATAGTAATATTTAAAAATTGTGATTCATAACTTACCGAAAAATAAATGATGAAATGAATACAATTATTAGTCAAAACCAATAACCATAAATTTGTCACAAAACTTAGATTAAGGTTAACTTCATAGAATTGCGGGACACTTACTATGGCCGTCTCAAATGTGATTAAAATTACACAAACGAAAATTACAGAGAGAACTTCAAGTGGCGCTACGCATGGCGTAACATTGTACCATTTTGACAAATTATCTGTCACAAATAAATATTGATTTTAATATTTAAATTTTAAAATATTCTATTTACCTTTAATAATCTGACAACACATTTTCCACATCTAAACTTCTTTGACAAAGACCCAGGAGAATCAGGGACATTGACACTATCCTCCTAATTTAAATAAAAATAACTGGATGTCACTACTCTCCGTACCACATCAGAAAAAACTCAGGACAAAATTTTATATGGGAAAACAGCTATAAGCTTAGCGCAGTTCAATGAAGTTGGCCATGCCGAGAAACGATCTCGAGCAGTGTTGTTCTTGACTGTACTAAACAAATACAATATCTGAACCAAATACAACGCACAAAATTCCATTTAATCTGATAATTTTATTACTAATTTCCGATAATACTGCACTTTAAATCTGGCAGTACTATTTACTAGTCCGCACGAGTTACTTTCACAGTTCTTTAGTGAATACACTATGACAAGTTGAAAATTTTATAAAATTAATAATAGAATATACAATGTTACTTTGTAAAAATACTTGATGTATTAAACCTATTTCAAAATGAGTTTACTTTTTGCTAGTATTACAAATAATTTGTATGTGGAGGCACAACTCTTTCAGATTTTTCCGTGTGGGGGCTCTGCCCCCACAAATTTTTCCGTGTGGGGGCTTGAGCCCCGAAGCCCCCACGTAGTCGGCGCCTATGCATACGATTAAGTGATGAACACTTTGACAATTTGTTAAATTTGGTTACTGAAGATTTGCAGAAAACTAACACTTATATGCGTGATGCGATACCAGTGAGAAATAAGTAAGTTTTTTCTTTTGAGAATTATTTAAGTCATTTTGATTGTATTTTGTTAATAGGATTATGTATTTACAGACTCAGTATAACACTACGCTTTTTAGCAACTGGAGAAACATACAGGTCTTTAATGTACAGTTGCAGAATACATGAAAGTACAATTTCACGTTTCATACCAGAAGTGTGTAGAGCAATAGTTAATAATTTAGGCAAACTGGTTCTGAAGGTATGTATTATATTACTATTATTATTTATAATATACTATGTTTCCTTTATTTTCTGACGCTAAATACAACAGAAGCTTCCTAATGTATTAGGTACTTTAGATGGTCGCCATATAACATTTAGAGCTCCTTTGTCAGACGGTTCTTTTTATTTTAATTTTAAAGGTGACCATAGCATTGTTTTAATGGCACTGGTTGATGTTCATTACAAATTTACTTACGTAAATATCGGTGTAAATGGTCGCGTTAGTGATGGAGGTGTTTTTCAACAAAGTTCGTTATGTAGAGCTTTAAGAACAAATGAACTGAATTTTCCACCTTCTGAAGCTTTACCGTCAACAAACTATATAGTGCCGTACGTCATTGTTGCAGATGACGCTTTCCCATTATCAGAACGTCTGATGAAACCATATCCTCAACGAGGATTAGATCGCGAGTGCCAAATTTTTAATTACCGGTTATCTAGGGCCCGACGCAATGTGGAAAATGCTTTTGGAATTTTAGCGAATCGTTTTCGAGCTTTGCTAAACCCAATAAATCTGTCTGTTCATAAAGTTGAACTCATAACTTTAACATGTGCAATTTTACATAATAATTATATAACAACTGGGAATCAACAGACAGATAACTTGGATGATACACCAGAATATTTACCACGAATTGGACAAGGTGGAAATCGTTCTTCCAGTAATGCACGAGTGATACGAGATATTTTTAAACAATATTTTAACTCACCTGTTGGACAAGTTTCCTGGCAAGAAAATGCAATAAACAAAGGCAATATGTAATTATGATTTTTATTAAATGAAATATATAAAAAACAACCTATAATTATACTTATATCTAATAAATTTATGTAAAATAAGAAAAAACAGAAAACGCACTATTGCACAAAATAAAATTAAATCAAGAATAAAATTATTCATTTTTTGCAGATTCACATTTTTTAATGCTTTCATATAAAATAATATTTATCTGGTGCTCAGCATCTAACCTGAACATCCTGTCCGGTATCTGGGATAACTTATCAGCGATATATTGCGCTAAAATTAACGAAGAATCGTCTCTAATTTGTGGTGTTTTAGATCTGGATGCCATCGCAGATTTGATGCTTTTTTATAGCATCCGACGCATCTTTAATGAGATCATGTGGTTCATTGCTAATGTCCAAAATGAACATGTTTTCGTAATACCACAATGTGGGTATATATATATATATATATATATATATATATATATATATATATATATATATATATATATATATATATACCCACATTGTGGTATTACGAAAACATGTTCATTTTGGACATTAGCAATGAACCACATGACGATCTCATTAAAGATGCGTCGGATGCTATAAAAAAGCATCAAATATATATATATATATATATATATATATATATATATATATATATATATATATATATATATATAACAATCCCAAAATTAATGTATGTTGTACTTTATAGATATATATCTATAGTTCACCATACATTAATTTTGGGATTGTTAATTTTTATATTTTATACCATACCTCATCTTCACCTGCACCACTTTTTAAGGAGTTTACATGTTTTTTATGCTCCGTTGTAAAATTTGTTAATAATGAATTAAATTTAATTTTTATTTCGTTCTTTGTGGTTTCCGGCCGCTTTATTTTTAATTTCGCTAATATTTGCTCCAAGCATTTTGATCTCAGATGCTTGTTTTTGTGGTCTGGTGATTTCGATTTATATAAAAATGGATATTTTTTATATTCGTCGATTAAGACTTGCACGTCTTCACGTTTTTAATTATTTATGAACTTATACGTAAAGAAAATATAAGTTTTGAATCGTTTCGTTGTACAACACCACTTCACAAAAAAAGCACCGACAAAATATCTCAAGAAACAAAGGACTACACGTGAGCTAGTCAGCTGTCGGCTGACAGTTATAACGCGCAATCATTTCTGCGTACTTTTTGTAAGAAATTTTGTTAGAATATAGAACCAGTCCTATAAAATTTTGTACATTTTTCTGTCCAGAATTTTGAAGGCCATTTTACTATTTGCAACGATACATTTTTTTGAACAAAATTTTTTATCAGAAAATTTTTCAGAATTTTGAACAAAATTTTGCTGTCATACGGCTTTTATATCACAGTGCTGATATTTATTTACTGATGTCCTTTTTCCACGCCTGAGTTGAAGTTGTCCTTTTGGGGTGCCCGACAAAATATTAAATACAGCACGATCATTTTTACCTTCCGTCACCTTTAGGCAAGGAAGGTATTGTCTTTGGTCAAAAAATTCAATGATGAGTTTTTACTGAATAAGCACGATTTTACTATTTTTACGATGATGTCTGTATATATGTGTGTCTATGTGTCTGTGTGTGTGTGACAAAATTTCCGGATTCCATAACTTCAATACCACGATTCCAAAAATTATAATTTTTTTGTATTCCTCAAGTTTATATCCAGAAGAACAACTGATTAGATTTTGGTTATAATTGGTCAACCGGAAGTAGTCTCATTTGAAGATTTAACAGTTAAATTTGATTTATTGACATTTAACGTTATTATAACTTAAAGAATATATTATTCTCTATACGATTTGATTACAATTTATACTTCATATTCAATAGATACAGAGGTAAAGAATTTTAAAGAAATTAAATTTTATAATTCAGCCAGCTATGCCAAACTTGGGAACTAGTAATATATTCATATAATTCAAATTGACAGATGTCAGTATCAATAAAAAGTAAATTAATGTGGCAGATATGAGGATGTTGAAGTAGATATTGGGGAATACACGGAAAGATACGGTAAGAAAATAACTCTAGTGTTACAAGGTTTTAGAAAGATACAAGAAAGACGATTACATTGGTTTGAACATGTCATGAGGAGAAATGAAGAATTATATTGGAACAAGAATGATTAGTTTAGTAATAGGACGTTAAAGAAACAGAGGAAGACCAAAGATAAGATGGAAGGACTGTATTGCGGAAGATTTGAGAGAAAAGGAACTGAATGCGAACGACATGCAAAAATAGCGACCCCTAACGAATGGGAAAAGCTAAAAAAGAAGAAGATGCCAGTGTCAAGTGCAATTTGAATAGTTTGTTTATGAAATAATTTTACTGGAAATTTAGAATCTTTTGTAAGAAAAATTATGGAATTTATACATTATACACGAGAATGACGGAAGGTATTGTGCTGGCCACAACAGATTTTTTTTATTATATCCTAATGTGGTTAGGAAACATATTTTACAAATTTCTTGTTCTTCATTCTTCTCATTCTTTAAAAAATATTTAAATGTGTTCTCTCTTAGTTCTTTTTATACAGTGCGCCTTTGCACTTTAAAGCGTTTGCACGAGTTTAAAATAAAACTTCGTCTGTCTAACCATTTAAGATCCCAAAATTGTGTATTTATATTTTTTCGGCGGTCTTCATGTATCATAGTAATATATTTCTTTTTACATTTAGTATTACAAGGAGGGAGAACTTGATGTTTCGCTTTTAGTTCTGATATTTTTAATTCTTTTCTTGATTTTAGATAAACTTCATATTTCTTACGTTTTCTAGGGTTTCCGGCTTTTGTCAGTTCAGTATTTTGAATTCTTTTGTCTGAATTCTCTGAATCTGTATCTGTTTCACTTGCAGTCTCAGATGATATAGATTTACCTTGATTATCAATATTAATGATATTTGATTGAGATGCCTCACATATTTTTGGTGGAACAGCCTCCGCTGATGCAGATTCTTCTTGAATAATTATATTTGCTGTAGTTAATTCCTTTATTTGAGTTCCAGTCTCTGTCGGTAAAGATTCATCCTGAATAAGATTATTTGATTCATTAATCAATTCAGCATCAACTTCAAAAATAATTGGCACAACTGTAAGGTCGGTACTGTTGCAATTTTCAGTAAAATATAAAACAGGTTTACTGGATGAATCTGGCTTTAATAATAAATCATTTTCAATTTCCACTTGGGTATCGAATAGTAGTAATAAATTATTGTTTTTCTCAACTAAAATGAAAATAAGAAACTCGTAACTACATTATTTGAATAAAAAACAATATAATCACACCTGACAGTTCCTCAAAACTTTCAAATTCGGGCACAATATTTTTATCTCTGTTGACGTTTTGTGATGAATCTAAAAATGTTTATTATTATTTACATACATGCGAAAGACTTTAAGACAAAATATTTTATATAAGTACCTGTTATAGCATCTTCTAAAGTATTATAAGAATTCAATGCTAATGACATAATTATATCTAGACGTTTAGAAGTCATTTTATATAAAGAACGGGTGCACTAAATAAATAGACATTCATAACCTTAATAACATAATAAATGACGTTTGTAGATACTACAATTCAGGCACAAACCTTGCTAGAGAGAAACGCAGTAACTGTGGTTTACTAAGTAACAATGCAGTATTTTGTAGACTTATATTGCATTTTTGCTTCGAAATCAGTATATACTGCTGTTTTACGTAGGAACTATAATATTTTTCGTAGTTACTGCATGTAATATAAAGCTATTTTTCTAATTTGCCGTGTAAATACTGCGTTTTTCTTAAGTAAATATGTGTAGAAACTGCCTGTGATACAAATAACACCATCTGCTCATTTTTTCAAATTTTGTAGATATTGCATTTTTGCTTACGAGGGCAGTATAGATATATTCGCTGCCAGTAAAATTGAACACATTTCTTTCAACGTAATAAGCATTTGCCAAACAGAATCTGAATAATTGGGAATTTTATCATAAATTGCAAATAATATTATTTGTACCAATTTCATATTTTCGCTAACACTGCCAGAAAGCTTTCTACCTCTTTTAATAACTGGCAACTTATTGTAATATAATTCATTTTCAAATTTAATATTTTTTAATTTTGCATTTAAGTAATTATACGTAAAATATCCCTTGTTTATCAAATTTTGAATAATATATAATAAGTCGAAGGGAACAATTCCTTCATAAATATCGTGTGCCATGCGAGGAGGAAGCCCAGGATTGCAGACGTGAAAATGTTGTAACTGATTTAAACATGATGATTCTTGTACTATGTCTGGATGTCTTTCCATCGTATAAATGGCTGTTTTGAAAACTACATATAATTTTATTAATTTTTCATTTTTTTTTGTTTAAACAAAATATACTGTAGATTTAAACAATTTTTAATTGAAAAACGGCTATTATAAATTGACTTTACAGCTAATTTACTGTTAGAAACGTATATTAGATTATAAAAATCCCCACTTTTGGAAAATCGAATTTTTGCCATCTTTTGGGTAATTTGTAGTAACTTTTTGAGGCTAATAAAGATTCGTCGTCGAACATAAGATTATAATTGCGCCTATCATATTGGGTTGTGCGTAGTGACCCATCTGCTTCCACTAATAATTTTGTAATCCACATTCTTATTTTATTAATGTCATCTTCAGTGAAATTATAAAAATTACTTGAAGCAATTATGAAAGACCAAGTACAAATATGTGCTCCCCAGTTTGAAACAGTGTTGCCCACTTTTATTTGTTATGGAATATCAGTACAATTGTAGATAGTCCATTCGTCGGGATTAATACTTTTATTGTACTTTAACATAAACTGTTATTATAAAAAGCAAAGAATCTCTTCATAATATTTATTGGACTGAAACTGAGCCGTGAAGTGAGTCGAAATACAAAACAAATTTGAAATTTGAGTACCATTAATGTCCAATGTGAAGATCTGATATTAATTGGAATAAGCCAGATATCTTCATTCAATACGTTAATATTAATACCTCAAACTATTTAATGAAAAAGCTCTTTCACACATTAATTTAGTGATAAAGAAAGTGTCGAATGATAAAATTATTTTAACATCATGAATATATTTACGGCATACTAAAGTTAAAAATGAATTAATAATTTCGTCCAACCAATTTTTATTAAAAAGAGTTCGTATTTAATACAAAATTTCCAATATCATATCTTTCTTTATTTAGAGATAGATAATATGTGACTGAAGACCAAGGTGCGCTGTCGTGTTTTTCATGTTATGTTCTGTACTGAATGTTAACCTTCGTTTTACTTTTTCTATAGGAGATAGATCAATATACATTTTCTTTATAAGGGAATATCGATTGTAGGAGTACTTTCATGAAACTTGGATGATAATCTTCATACTTTTTCTGTTGTTTACGGACTTATTAAAAAAAATGAAAAACTATTTTGTGAATAATAATAATTTATTCTCAACAGAAATCCAATTACAAGATCTCCAATCCATACGATTGGAGATCTTGAGACATCAGTATTTGGAGTGGTTAAATGGAAGGTTACGTGGTGTCTAGAAGACAATCTGGGAATATGAAATTGAATACAATGTTATTCAGCAATAAGCATAGAAATTTTGCCGAATATAATTCTTTCCTGTCAGACAATGACATCATATTGTGACAACCTAATAAACTGTCGTTATCGGTGCCAATATCCGGATAAGTATTAAAGTGTACGCTGAATCAATAGCTATAATATGGTGATCATAGACCAAACTAATAAAGCATAATCTAGTTTACTAACAACAAAAGCATAATATAAAATTTTTAGAAGAGATATATCAGTATAAGGCTTAGAAATCCTCATTATAAATCCACGTGTTCTACTAGCAGATATACAATTTAAACTAATGTAACCACCCCTTAAGACATGATATTGTAAACTAATGCAACCACTTTATAACCCGCTTTAAGGGATGAGTTAACAAATAATATTTAAGTGAGTTCTTGCCAACCAGGAGGTACAATTAAATATTTGAACCGTATCATGCGTTATTAGAGTTGTAGTATTTATTTAAAGATTAGTTAGTTGTCTATAATTATATAAGTGAAAAAGAATAATTATAGAATTGATGATGCCCAAGTGTAAAAATAGGTATTAGAGGAAAAGTTTTAAAATAAAACTTTAAATGTCTTATTTACACTGTTCTTTTAATTTTACTAATTAAAATTAAAAGAACAGTGTAAATAAGACATTTAAAGTTTTATTTTAAAACCTTTCCTCTAATAAGAACAAGAATAAGGTAGTTGGCGTGAGTGGTACCGAAGTGAAGTGTGGTGAAGTGTGTGAAAGGGGTCAGAGGAAGAAGAAGAAGAGGAGAGGAGAAGATGGTGAAAAGTGGGTAGACCAGAGGAGGTGATGTGAACGAGAAACGGAAAAGTAAAAGAAAAACAGGAATTGTCGAATAAAACCCTCGATACGTCGCTGGGACCGACAAGAAATAATACCTAACAAGGCTTGGCAGTTTTGAATCAGGGAACATCGGAGAACATCAACCCACGCACGAGAACAACGCCGACTCTTCGACCTAACCTCGCAACACCACGTGGTAAACAACGCTAGGACTATTGTAGTAGTTATATCTTTAGTATTCTAATTAGGTTAATCTGTATACCATTGTTAACCAGGACTTGTCATTTATTTTATTAAACAGTGTATTGATCAAAAGAGTATCCACCAATGAACCCCGAACCCCTTGAGATTATATAGATTTTAGAACAGACGATCTACCGGGAACCGGACACCCAGGTACGGACGTCACATATTGTTCTAAATAATAAGTATAATAATAAAAGTATTACTTACTGTTGATGCTGATTGGCTGAAATATACTTAGACTCTGGTAGAATAATAAAGATGGTTGTATACGAAGATATAAAATAATACATATATTTAGTAATAAGATGTAAATAGTGTTACACTACCCATTATAGGGTTTCTGTCTTCACTAGACCATTGTTTATACACTATACAGTTACGACCCACGTACCCACGCTCGGGTCCACGTACCCACTGTATTCTTCACGTACCCACGAACTACAATATTGTGTCTTTTATATTATCGTAAAGCTAAGCCAGAAAACAATTGAGATATCAATTAATTATGAAACAATAATATTACTATTGCTTCCTGCAATATTTGGAAATACTAATACAAACTATTATGACCTCAATTGTGTGGTGACCTTGGTTTACACTAATATGTTCAGAAAAACCTAAATTATGAGTAAAGGTAACGCCCAAATCTTTGCAAGACATCTTACGAGAGAGAATGGTACCTACATATTTTGAGCGTTTAGAATCACGTCTTCATAAAATGTATATCCACCTCGTCGGAGTTCTTTGGGTTGCGATAACTTTTTAATTACGGCGCTTTTATCCACATCACATTCTCCTGATGCTGTGGGGAAAATTAATGTATTTTTTAATTTGAGACTAGGTGTCAGAAACTTTACAAACAAAGCTTTATCACTTGTTGTTAATATCTTACCGACGTAAGATTTTTCAAATATATCTTCTGTATATTTCAAAATGACAAAATTATTTTCCTTTAATTCTGTGTCGTTAGAGCTTCTGTTTTTATTGTTCGCTTCAGCGTCATCTTCATGTAAATCACTGCTTTCTTGTAAGTGTTCTGAAGTGTTTCCGTCTCTCTTCATTTCAACTTTCTTCGGAATCATTTTCTTCAGTTGGTGCTATACTTTTTCCCGCAGGCACATGATTTTTTTTCGTTTTGATACACATGGTTCCTTGCGTGTTCTCCGACTATGGAACAGCTCCACCATGGAATTTTTAGATTCTAATTCATCGACAGTTTTTGGCAATCTATCAAGAAAAGCATTTCTGTTCAGAGGAATAAGACCAGTTACCCGAAATCCTGACTATATATTTTCTGTAGCATTGGCTTCAATTTTATTAAGAGCTGACTTCAGTAAAGAAGGGAACATAGGTTTAGGTAAAACACGTTTGTGATTCTTCTTTCAGACCGTTAGTACTTTTCGCTGGCAGTAGAATAAAGTTTATATTTCGTTTTGTACACTCAGATATAACATTTTCCGATATATGGCTGGCTAAAGTGTCCCCGATTAATGCCTTACGACCATCCAGTCTTATAAAGTACGGCAAAGCAATGAATTAAACCATTCTTCGAAGAGCATCTGGTCGAACCAACCACTTTTACTACGTCCAAACCTGCAACCTTCAGATCATTTCTAACCCAATTCTCATATGTGTTCAGACTTATAAACTACAAATGGTGGCAACATATGGCCTGATTCACTTACAGCGAACATGACTGATACTGCTGACTTACTAGAATCTAGTACCCTTTTTGCATATTTCGAGGACCGTCTAATTATTACTTTTGGTGTGCCTGGGTCGTCAGTGAAGCTTGTTTCGTCGTAATTTACTATATTACAAGGTGGAATATCTTTTAAAGGAATTTCGAGATTATCAAAATATGAATTAATTACATCTTTGGAAATCTCAGCCCTAGCCCTTTTAATATTTTCAGTTAACCGAACTGTTAATATATCTTTGTGTCGTTCCAGAAATGAACGTGTCCAATCTATTCCCGGGAGGTTGTCTTTAAATTTTGGAACACGAATGCCTAATTTGTCGTAATATTGCTTAACTAGAATCCTTACGTCCACTGGTTCTAATGGAAATCCCCAATCGGCCGCGGTTATCAGAGATTTAAATAAAAGAGCTTCTTCTTTATCTCTCATTACAGGTTGACCACCAGGTTTCTTTAAATTTTTATTCTTGAAATTTCGACAAATAGTGTTTCTTGGCACGCCATATTTTTCTTCCAAACTTCTAACTAAATGGAGTTCCTTTCTTCATTATTTGTTTGATCGCTTCTTGTAATTTTCGTAATTTATATATGGCCTGCTCTTCAGGCGTTTTACATATGCTCTAGGCATGTCCTAAGTCACCCTTAAAAGTGCGCAATTTTAAATAAATTTGTTTAAATTAAAAATTAAATTGAATTTTCTTATGACAAAATTACATAACCTCAATAACATATACAAACATACAAATAAGTACAAAAAAGTTAGGAATTTATACTCCAAATACTATCCAATAGAGAATAGAGTGCTGTTCAAAAACTATCAAAATAAATATACAAATAAATTACTTTTTATTTAATAATACGAACCTTTTTCAAGCGGTCGCACACCTTCAATATCACTAGTGACAGCTATAGTAGCTAACTGTATTTTTTAAAAGCAGGCATAATGTTAAAAAATTCGCGAGGATAAACTAAAAAACGACAAAGCGTTCATAAAACATATAAAGAACTTTGCGCTTTTCAGATCCTCGTGAATCAGATATTCGCACCACCAACTATGTGCGTAGACGATTAGAAGATTAAAGGGAGGAATGAACTAATGGCACCAATTACGTCTGTAAAAGTCGGCATGTATAGTCCATCCTCCCTTTAGGGTGTCAAGAATGAGTGTCTCTTGTTGTGCCCGGGTAATCCCAAGCACAGACACCAGCGTACGGTTTAGGGCACACCAAGTATCCCGTGCACCGACGATAAATGGCGCCACAAGAATACTTTTGTCGCGACCGTAGCGCTTCCTAACAGCATCTATGAATTTAGGTTCAGAATAATAGTTAAGTTTGCGGTTATACGAACTTGAAAGGGAACTGGCCCCTTCCCAAGTGACCGCAATGTCGCTGACAACTACCTCATCTCCCTGGGTAAAGGTGAGGTCCGGCACCTTCCATTTGCCGTCGGTACACGTGATACAAGGCTCTACCTCGACCGTGTAGCCTGTCTTATCGTTTTAGCAACATAGTTGCGCCTCTCTATGCGGCTGAAGTGTGTCACTTCGCACTCCTGCAGCACGTGCGAAAGACTCTGTCCGTTCACAGCCAGCTTTGCAACGCCGGAGCTCCTTTGGATTGTACGCTCCGCCCCGCGTTGGTAGCATCTCGCCCCTCAACTGAGCGGCTCGCACATAATTCCTACCAGACCAGTAGGAAGGTGGATTAAGTATCCAGCGGGAGCACACCGCGTTATTACCGGCGTGGTAAAGACCATTACCGGAATAACCCTTCTCTAGTTCGTGCTTCTGGTAGGTAGGTAGTAGCTTCGGTC
Organism: Harpalus rufipes; assembly: GCA_951394225.1. Classification (NCBI taxonomy): domain Eukaryota; kingdom Metazoa; phylum Arthropoda; class Insecta; order Coleoptera; family Carabidae; genus Harpalus; species Harpalus rufipes. Next base: position 32,103,580 of record OX596285.1, read on the forward strand.
CTGGAGGTGCAACGACCGGCTACTTTGCTCAGGCGACGTTGCACAGACAAGCCTTGGTTAGTGGTCAATGCAGCCTTGCTTATTGCTTCGGAAGTGTCAAGCCTGTTAATCCGCCCTAGTAATACTAAGAGGATTTGAGTCGCGAGACAAATCAGCCCGAGTCCTCCGTCCCGCATCTTCGCGTGGAAGTACGCGTTAGGAGTCTGCATTGGCAGAAGTAGTGTGCGATTAACACACTTTCTGAATAGCACGTCACATTGCTGCAAAGTGGCAGCTGTAATGCCAGGATATTGTAAATCCGCGAGAGCCCTAGGCATAATATACTGCAGTATCAATTGCATTCGCTGACTAGACTTCAGTGGGCAGGCGAGTAACTTGTCTAAAACTCGCTCAAGTCTGTCGGTCGTGACAGATTGAACCCCCGCAAAATCGAAGTGGCGGCCTAGATACTTGAACTGGTCATCCACTTTGATGACTTTAAGAAACTGCCCATTTACATGGACAGTCGGCTCGCTCAGAACAAACAGGTTCTTTTTGCGGGGTACCCTCCGGGTAATGAGTCCCGTGCACTTCCCGGAATTGATCGATAGCCCACGTTTAGATAAAAACGAGCACACCTTGTTCAAGGTGTGCTGAACGTGGCGATCGTCTGGACCGACGATCAACAGGTTGTCTGCATAAGCTAAGCAGGCGACCTTCTCCTGGCCCATCTCTAAGCCATATTTGTGCTCAATGTCTGATAGCAGTTCATACATCACAAGGTTGAACAGCACCGGTAAAATATGTGTGTATGCATATGTACGTGTGTGTGTATGTGAGTTTCTCATTTTGTATACCAAGCAATCAAGGATTGCTTGTATGCCTCTGGTAAGTACTTCTACTTTGTAGTCTATGCATTGACTGGTTGGTTCCCAGGGTAGTGAATCAATGTGATTTATGAGGTCTGTTAGGTTATATATATATATATATATATATATATATATATATATATATATATATATATATATCCGGAGATTGTACTCATGTCAATGAGATACTCAAATAGTATGGGCCGATGGTCGCTAGAAATTACGCCAACCTTCACTTCCCATTTACGCACATTAGGCAATGCGTTGCCGCTGGCGATTGTAACATCTATGTTACTCTCACCAGTAGGTCCACTGAAGGTTTTCGGTTGTCCATCTTCATTACATATATATAAGCCTTTGTTTAGCAGAAACTCCAACAGCCCACGACCTCTGTCATCATCGGTGCCTGAGAACCAGACATCCGACTTGGTATTTGCGTCGCAGCAATACAACTGTTGTGTGCCACTAACTCCGTCAACGGCTCTCGAGAGGAACTCTAGATCAGCGTCCATATCATTTCTGGGTGCAAAATATATGGAACCCACCACAACCGCACTGCTTCCACTGGTCATCTCACAGATCGCCTGAAACTCGTTGATGAACTGGGCCATCTTGAGTGCTTTCAAGTTAGGATTGAGTACACAAATAGCCGCAAAGAATCTCTTGTCACTTACTGATATCACTTGTGCGTCGGAGACGTTGGAAATCATGTAAGTACTAGATTGCTTATTTTGGTAGTTATATAGCTCTTGAAGAACCAATATATCTATTTTTCCCTTCTCGCTAAACTTATGCACTCTTGAATGGCCAGTCTCGACTTTTGTAGGTTTGCCTGTATAATCTTTATATTGGTAAGCACCATAATTCATGTTGCTAACAAAAGCCGCCAGGTTCCGTTTGTAGTGTGGGCACTTCTACGTTGAACCCCTTCTTGACACCGGCCTTTTTAACCGTTTTGGCCATATAATTGTGTCGGTCTATACGGCAATAGTGCGTTACTTCACATCCCTGCAGCACATGCGAAAGGCTGTCGGTATGTTCACAGCCCGTTCTACATCGGCGGGCTTTTTTCGCATTGTACGCGCGCCTGGTGTGGGAAGCATATTTGCTCATAACTGAGCCACACGCACAAGTCCCTACCACTCCAGAATTTAGGTGGAGAGAGTATCCACTGGCTACAGACGGAGTTGTTACCGGCCTGCCATAGGCCGTTTCCGCTGTATCCCCTCTTTATCTTCACTTGTGGTAGGTTGCAGCTTCGGTCAAGGTGGTGAAACGACCGGCTACTCCTTGAAGTCTCTGCAGAGCAAGTACCCAGTGCCGCTTTGCTCAGTGGGTCATCGGCGTGTCGAAGCTTTTCCAATCGGCCTAGTAATACTAGCGGTATATGGACCGCAAAAGAAACCACTCCAAGACCCCCGTCTCGCTTCTTCGCGTGGAAGAATGAGTTGGAGGTTTGGAGTGGTAGGTGGAGGATCTGCTTAACACACTTTCTGACTGACACATCGCAAGCGGCCAATGTGGCGGATGTAATGCCAGGGTACTGCAAGTGCCAAATGAATTCCTGGGCAGGCTTTAATGAGCATTTGACAAGCCTGTCCAGCACGAGCTCAAGCTTCTTGGTGTCGCATACGGTTACCCCAGCAAAGTTGTAGTTTCGGCCTAAATACTTAAATTGTTAATCAACGTTAATTCTACTCATGGGCTGGCCATCAGCTAAAATTTGTGGCCCAGTAACCGTGAACAGCTTCTTTTTGTTGGGGCACTGCCTTGTAACTAGTGCTGTGCACTTCCCCGGATTGATCTGAAGTCCACGTCTTCGTAAAAAGTCACACACTTAAGTGTTTGCTGAACGTGAACTTCATCCAGCCCGACAACTAATAAGTCGTCTTCATACGCAATGTAGGCGACTTTCTCATTGCCCACCTTTAGTCCATTGCTATGATCGATACCGCACAATAGTTCGTCCATCACTAGGTTGAATAAAACAGGCGATAAGGGATCTCCTTGCTTAACGCCGCGCCTCATCGGTCCCGTAGTGCCCCTGCCACACCGGATAGTGGTGTGACAGTCCTCATACTGGTGGTCGATGAGCTGTATCGCCCTGCCATCAATACCAACACGCTTCAGTGTTCTTGGAATAGACTCTGTAGACAAAGAGTCAAATGCTTTCTTTAAATCAAGGGTCAGTACCGCATATGGTGCTGCCCGCTCTCTGTGTGATTATTTATTTATTAATTTATTTATTAACCACTCTACAGGATATGTAATCCCAATTACAGAGGGTATATAAACAATACATATAAAATAACAATATGAAATAGAGTAGACACATAAAAACTATATATCAAGCAATTGACAGTATACATATAAGAAAGAAAATATCGAAAATATACATACTGAATATTAAGCTAAATTACAGAAATTCTATTTAATCATAAAACTGGTAACCAATTTACATTTAAATACATTGAATCTATCAAAAAACAAATCAAATTCTATATTTAAGTCATTTATTGTTTTGCACATGCGGACAGTTGGTGAGTTGAGTTCATAATTTTTTGAAAACGTTGAATAAAGAACACTGAATTACATCTAGAAGATACTCTTTTTGTACAGAAATTTAGACGTGCTAATATATTACTGTCATCTATCATGTTATTCAGTAGTTTGTAAATAAAAAGTACGCACAAAATATTTCTACGATTTTCAAGAGATGTCAAGTTCAAAGTAGACAATGCTGTATTATAATTCAGATTTCGTATATATTCCCTGTTTATTTTGAACCAACAGTATCTCGTGAATTTTTTTTGCACTTTCTTATATATATATATATAATATTAGTTAGCAGAAGCGTGTTCGCAAGGCAACCATCAACCCTACGGAACCCCTTCTGTGCACAGTGGATACCGATTCAGCCGAGCCGTCTCGCCAGTATCTTGTTAAACGTACGGAGTATTAGTGAGGTGATTGTTATCGGACGCCAGTTAGCCACATCGGCTGGATTCCCACCCTTGGGGATAGAATTGTCCGGCAGGCTTTTAATTCGGGCGGAACGCTCGACCTCTTCGATAGCCGGGTGCACTTCAGGGGCGCTAAGATCTCCCTCATCGAAAAGGCTTGCCACTATCCTCTTCTTGTCCTTCCCGTACAGATCTTGTATCTTCTTATACTCGGTCACGCGAGCTTGCTTATTAGCATTAGGCGTCTTGAGCGGCAACACCCCGGGCTTTTGGAGCGACGAAGGTACAGATTTTGTCGATTTTTGGCCAGCGCGAGAACATTTATTGACATCAGAGTTTGAGGAGCGGATAGCAGCTGTATTTCCCTTTACACTAGAGACCAGCGTTCTGAGCAATGGGGCAATGTAGAGGATACTGGATCCGTAAGTATTGTATGGATCTGTTCTACATATTCCACATAAGACTCAGTGCTACTAAGTAGTACAAGATACTCCCTTACGGGATCGTGTACTTGTTGCGGTTCTTTACATTCTATGGATGTAGTCGGAGATCCCTTGGAGTTTTTTCTCTGGCCTCCGCCTCCATTTCGGCGTTGTATGATGTTGATTGAGACTCTGTAAAGAAGTATACTCAATCTGACAGGACACTTCGGAAGATAGTTTGGGCCTTTACAGTTATACTTTTTGTGTTTCCTCGGACCGGCTGCAATTTTCAGCACGGCTCCACATTCGCATGTCTCCACCATTGTGCGATACCAAAAACAGCAATAAAGAGTACCTATCAGACTCTACACCTGCCAACGAAAGTGGCGTAACAGGGCTGATAGTATGCCCGAAAAAAGAAAGCAATGTCTTACCACAAAGGTAGGACCAGTGGCAAGAGGCTATTCTCTCTGCCGTTAAATAGACTTTGATATGATATCTGGTCCCATAAGTTACTTTACTGTGAAAGTGGCGTATTCGTGCCGGAGTGGCCGCGTACAAAGTAATATTGATGATTAAACAATACAGCGAGGAACAAGTTAAAATGCCTCGCGGTCGGAAGAGCTCCCTTTGGTATGCCTCCCAAGTTTGCTAATCCGGTCGAGCTGTACGGTGGTACTTATCTGTCAAAGCAACTTACGTTATAACGGTTCCGTGCAATAGGGTTGCCTTGTATGCCTTTGTTCGTGGACGAATGGACCTCGAGGAGGTGGTTCGTCCGTACAGCAGAGGTGCTTGTTCGGCGTATGTTTTTTCACGTTCTTAAAAGAACGGATTGGTTCCCAATACCCTAGTCTTATCGACTAGGTTTTAAAATAGTATAAAAAATAATTTAGCTGCTAGTTGTCACTTTTTTCGGTATAAAATATAAAAATTTTGAATAGTGAAAAGCATAGGGGAAAGGGGGTAGCCCCGGGCATTTTTTTATTTTTGAAATTATAACTAAAATTAGGGACAGCCATAAATAAAACTACACAAAATAATCATCAAGGTATATATTTACGCAATTTGGTACAAAAAGTTAATAAACATAGCACACTTAAAAAAAACTGCTTTAAACATAGACTTAATTTTAGCCTCTTTAAAAAGTAGTGGGTAAGTCCGGCCACCATAGTATTTAATGGCCAAATTGTTTTTTGGCAACACAAACATCACAAGTATAGTATAAATTTGATGGATTTATATATACACATTTCTCATGCGCTCAGTCAGGAAGTGGTTCGGGTGTATCTTTCTTTTTTAATAGGTTTGTCAGATTTCTCGTGGTCTTTAACATCCTTTTAGGGTCTTTACTTTTCTCCACCAAATTATTTTTATAAAGCGATGACGTCAAAATTTCACTCTTCTGGGTTCTTCTTTTCCTTACAGTCAATCTTTTCTTTGAGGCATTTAGAAGTGGTGATAAAATCTTGAGCGTGTCATTAACTTTTTCAGCATTAGCTGGTGTGCCTGGAATCTCTATCTGAAGGATAGCTGCGGTTTCAGGCAAAGCAGTAGTCGAGGATCCCGATTCGTTTTCAAGGACTGAATGACTAGTTGCCTGGATTGTTAATTGGTTACCCTGATTTTCAGCCATTGGGATATCGGTCAAAGCAGAACCTAAGAAGTCTAGATCTGAGAATATATCTCGATTAAAGGGCTGAATTCCCGTGCACTGAAAGCCTTTTTGTGCTATTTCCAGTCTAGCAGCCTTGGTAATTGCTGTGTGAACAAGTCCAGCAACATCATATTCCGTCAATCGAGCACCAGGATTTTGGCGCATCCATGATGCACTTGCTGTTCCGTATGCTTGTTTGAAAGACTTGAAAAACACACAGTCAAGCGGCTGAAGCTTATGAGTTGTGTGTGGAGGAGTGCTGAGCATATGGATGTGATTATCTCGAGCATAGTCAATCTCATTCAGCTCTTTATGGCTACAATGTCCATCCAAAACTAGGAGAATTGGTCGACTTGCAGAAAGATGGACATGCTTCTTAATATGCTGTATCCATTGAAGGAATGTGTCAGCATTCATCCAACCACTTTCACAAGCAATGCCAATGCTTTCTGGAGGAGCACCAATAATTAGACGATCATTCTTATCCATTTTTTTCCTTGGAAAAATAAACATGGGTGGTACGAAATGTCCTGCAGCATTCATAGAAAACATCACAGTGCCGTTACGACCTCGTTCTGCCGAGGTGAGTTTTCCAACTTGTTTCTTCCCTCTTACCGACAATACTTTGTCATTTTTTTGGACTGTAGAGACTCCTGTTTCATCGGCATTATATATTTGGGAAGCCTGGAACTTGAACTGCTTTTGAAGTTTTAGCAGAAGATCATAAAATCGATCAACTTGGGGTTTATTGAAGCCTGTAGCTCGCATCAAACTTGTCGCTTCAGGGGTTCTTAAAGAAACATTTGGATTTCTCGTTTTGAAGCCAGTGAAAAAATCTTTCCCAGCCATTCGCTTTTCCTTATTAAACCTGTGAGGGATTTTTTATTTTTTTGCCAAATCAAAAGTAAGGCGTAAGAATTCATTTTTTGTCAAAGGCATGAGACGATTGTCAAGATCAGTCACATGTTCACACAATAGCTTTTCAAATTCGAGGCTAAATGTTGCTTGAAAACGCCCTAGTTTTGGTTTAAGTTTAATCTGATGACCCTGTTTTATAGCTCTGATACGATCCTGCAATGAAGTGCGTGGAACTTGATATCTTTCTGCGGCAGCTCTCTCAGGACTATTTTGTTCAAGAACTTCTTGAATCGCCTTTTTCATATTTTCTTCGCTCCAGTCGCATCTGTTTGTGCTTCTTCCTTTAAATTTAGGCATTTTAACAACCACCTATAACAATCAAATAAAATAAATAACACGCAAGCATCTTTAGCTGGTTCTTTTAAAATAAATAAGCTATTCAACTGGTGGCCAGGGCTACCCACAAAAGAGCTGGCCGGCGTTACCCGACTTGACTTTGTTGAAAATTATAGTTATATTATCAAAATAAGTTAAGATATGTTCAAGCATGAAAAAAATATTTAAAAAGCAATAGCTAAGCAATACGTAAATAAGGTACAATACAAAATTACTTACGTCTTTTCAATAATACACCTATTTCAATATTACTCGCCGCACGATTGAATATCGTCAAACCATATGTTCACTGATTCACATTCAAACGCAACTGCCAATTAGACTCAATTTACCACGCATGTCTAGTGTGACACAGACGAACACGGGAAAGACTGAGCAGTGATAATAAACACGCGGGAAGTTTAAATTTTTGCTATGGCCGAAATTACCCGTCGGCTGGGGTTACCCCCCTTTCCCCTACGTCAATTCTACACGTAACCACCCATCGGTCACGGTATCGCCACTACGCAAAGTTAAGAGAGTCATAGTTACTCCCGCCGTTTACTATGAGCACCTATAATAGGTCTGTACGTATCTCCTCCTTTTCTATTTTGGCATTGAAGTTTGTTTTAAAATTCTTCTATTTAGTTCTCTGTCTTGCACAGGTGCATGAATATTTGTTATTGATACATTGTTGACAGAGCCGTAACTAGGGTTTTGAGCGCCTGGGGCAAAAATTATATTTGCGCTCCTACATACCAAGAAAATAAAAAATATATATATAAAACATATAATGGTTACCAAAAAAAAAACATTTATAAGGGTACTATACGTCAATAACATCGTAATTTAATTTGTTGGCTATATCTTTTTCTATTGATATTATAGGCATATTTGTCCGTCTCTCTTGTCCAATGGATGAGCGCAGGTAAGATTTAATAATTTTGAGTTTGATAAAAGAGCGTTCACAAGAGGCCGTAGTAACTGCTATTGTTAAAAAAAATCTTAACGCAATATTGAGATTTGGATAAATATTTTTAAATGATGTTATATTTTTTTTGTAAAAGCTGAAATGCACCCATTTTGCTTAAATTTTCAAGTGTTGTAGATTCATGTTTGTAACTTTCTATTTCGCATACAAATTCGAAAGTATATCAGTGGTATATTTTAACGCCAGGTCTGATGCATAATTTTTAATTTCGTGCAAGGTCATATTTTTTATAGTTTCCACGTAAAAAACCGAAATCATTTAGAATATTCTGTAATGCTGTGAATATATCATTGAACTAGGTAAGTATAACATCTAAAACTTCACATATTTCTTTTTTTATTAACATATTTTCATTCATATTAGTATAATCATCACTTGCTGTTGCTCCAGGCATAATTTTGGTTTACGTCGTCGCCAAAGTTTTTGCAGAATCGAAAAGAGAATTAAAAAAGTCATTTCTATATAGTTAATATCATTAATTAGACCTTTTATAATTTTCCACAGTGGTCCTTTTTTCTTGTAATAATAAATTTACTTTATGCAATTTACTCAGTATTGTGTCCCAAAATATATATTTTTTTAGAAGTTTTAATAACATTCTTGCGTTTGTAGCCGTATTCGCATTTCCTTGCCCTTCACATATTTCTTCAAGTTCAATGACTGATGGCATTTGAATTCGAAGCGCATGAACGGCACTTGCTCTTGCTGATCATCAGTATTAGAATTCGAAGCGCATGAACGGCATTTGCTCACGCTGACCATCCACTATCACTTGAACCTTTAAGGCTAATTGTTAATTTTTCTTTTAAAAGATCCTGTCTGCTAGTGGAACTTATAAAAAATAATAACTACTTGTTGTACTATGCCAAAATATTTTTTTCATTTGAACTCATGTTTGGGCAGCATGAACCCCAACTAAGTTCAGGCTCTGTGCCGTATATGGAACAAACCTTGCCATTTCATTCAATCGTAATATCCTGGCTTGTACTCCTTTGTAATTACCAGCCATGTTAGATCCATTATGGTAAGATTGCCTTCGTATATTCTTGGTATCTAAATCGTCTATTTTTAATTTATTTTCAAGCCGATGGTACCAACATTCGCGGAATGCAGCGCAGTACATACAAAATAAAGTAAGTAACTTTAAATAAGTCCTAGTGACTACGGCGACCTACTACACCTTACTGAATGTGAAAAGTTCTAATAAAACGTACAATCTGTGACCGCGAGTAACAGATCAGATTGTCTAAATTAGGTATAAAATCTTGATAATTAAACTTGAGTAGCAACAATATATCTACAATCGAACACACAAATCCGAAAAATGATATTTCATAGAAATAATATATCATAAAATAATAATTCAAAAATGAATAACCCATAAAATTATAGATCATGCAAATAATGGTTAACAAAATAAATTGTTCATAAAATAAATTGGCTTAGCTGCAACGGGTGACGTCCTGTCGTCCTTATACCAGGCGGCGATAGCGTGGATGTCCACTATTCCGAATTATTACAGCGGTGGTGTATGGTGTACAAATGGCAGAGATGATGGTGTCAGTTTTCTCTGTCTCTACGCGTGCGTTCGTGTTTGTAGGACGGTTTCCACCGATGCGATGCGCGTACTAATGGGTGAAATTCCGTGGTGGTTAGAAGCACGCCGTAGGACCTGCATGTATAAGGTCAAGCATGGGGTTGTACTAACAGCCAGTGACTTGTTAACAGATGGGGAAATTAGGGGTCTGAGCCTCGCGCAGGTGAAGACTCTATTGGCGGGTAGAGCCATCGAAGTCTGGCAGCGGGAGTGGGACTGATCGGACAAGGGTAGGGTCACCTACTCTTTTGTCCCGGATGTCTCGTTTGCCGGCCAGGCAAGGTGGTTCGACCCTAGCCTGAAGCTGAACTACCTGTTGACAGGTCATGGTAGCATGAAGGGGTTTTTGCATGCGAGAGGTTTGTCGGACGAAAGTGAGTGTGATTGTGGAGGTGGGGAGGAGTCCTGGCTGCACATTTTGTGCAGTTGCACCCTACTAGACGACGTGAGGGATCTCGGGGCAATGGGGATCGTAGACAGGGGCGCGATAGGGGGTTTCGACGTATCCGGGATGCTCTCTAGCGAGCAGTCGTACGCTAGAGCGGAGGAGTTTGCGCTGGTGGCCTTCAGCCGTAGGGCGGAGAGATCGGCTAGGATCGCAGGGTAGCGTCATCAGCTAGGTTGGGCAGTATGAATGTTGCGTGATAGTTGTATGTATGGACTATAGATAGCGACGGGGTGGTTTGATGTGTGCTGTATGCAGTGTGAATGCAGGGTGTGCAAGATGCCATTACACTGCAGTGGTGGGTACTTGCACACTCATCGGGCCAAGGGTGTGGAAGCCGAGTGGTGCCGGACGGATTAGCTTCGTCTTCTCCCAAGGGCTGCTCGGTGTAAGCAAGGAAGTGGCGACTCCCCCACTTTGGAGCTGGCGATACTTATGCCTGGCTTGCAGGAGCCTAATTAAGGAGCTGTTGGGGTAGGATCGGTGGCGCTGCTGATTCTGATCTGTATCAGCGAAACCTCCACCGGAAGGTCAATCTGGTACTCCGTGGGGCTGACCGTACCCGGGGTATTAATGCCCGGTCGGCGTAATGGGAGGCGCGCTGTGGCCTGCAGCATGCGCGATGGCGGAGGGTAGTGGTTTCAATAGGCATATGCTGCTTAGAGGTGCTACGTCATCTCAGCGGGCGAGCTGCGTGACAATACAGCTCGGGTGCTAGCCTGCATAGCTAGTAGGGTCTGGATAGTGACCCGCCCCCACCAGTGGGCCTCAACCGGGCTTGCACCCGGGGACAGGGATCGCTCGGCAGCGAACTGGTAGTCTTAGCTTCGGCTCTGACGCGTTTGATTGAACGTTACTCAATCCCTGTTTTTATGGTTTGCCGAATGTAGTGCCGAAAGGCGGAACATTACGACATAGTTGTCTCTCGCCGGATCAAATCTTCGTTAGGCGCCGAGTATGGTATTATACGTCTCAATATCTCGATGCAGCTCTCCAAAATAAGCCAATTTGGTGAGATGGAAAGCGAGAATTATCGGAAACCAAAATACGATAGGTAGCAAAAGAAGAGAAAAAAAACCTAAAAGAGTTTCAAAGTTAGTGTCCAATGAAAAATGGCGACCGTACGCCACTGGCAGCCATATGGCTCCATGAAATATGGTTTAAATTCAATGAAAAGTACTATAAAAATACTCTAAAAAGAATATGAATACTATAAAGATAATATGACATTGTGGACCAAACAATATGTGAACATTTGTGTTTAGTAATGATTGAATAACAATATAAATTCGGTTACCTAAGTTGATGTGCGGCTTGTTAGTTTTTCTGATGATCGTAACCCACAATATATCCGGGTATATTCCCGTAGGACAGTAATTCCTCAGTTAACGTTCCACAAATCCCAATAAAATTGGTATGAAGAAACTTCACTAAAAACTCAATTCAACACAATGCACAAAAATAAGTTTTTCGCTGTCCCTGGGCGTGGTCTTGCTTAAGATTGTGTCGACTATAGGAAGAGGATAAGCGTTTTTTTTGTCATGGAATTAAGGCATCGCCCATGGAAACGAAGTCTAAAGTCACCAGAAGATCGTTTAACTAAAAGTACCGGCGGACACCAAGGGCTCCTCGATTTTTAAATAACTCCTGTTTCAATAATTTTGTTTAACTCTTCATGAAGATGTTCCATCTTAAGGGGAAAAAGGAGATATTGTCGCTGTTTTATAGGAAATACATCACAGGTCTCGATGATATGCTCAACTAAGGGCGTTTTGCTTAAGCCAGCAGAGCCAAGTTTTTCAAATTCTCCAATGACACGTTTTAAAGCACCCACATGTGAAAACGTGAGATCCTCGCAACCAGGCTAGATCAGAAATGGTAGCAATTTCTCAATGTGAAGTCTAAGAATTGGAAGCTATTTTTTTTGCTATACCAAACTGTCGATAGAGAACCATGAAATGTTAAGAGCACAGTAATACTGCCGAAGACGGGACGAAGATGGACATTTTGTGATATCAGTATTATTGCGATCACAGCCAAAACAAAAAAAAAATAGTCCACGGTTTTTTACTAGTTTAATATGCAAATAGTTGGAACTATTACAATGGGGTAGTTTCGCTTTTTTGATTTTTTTATTAGAAGTATTTTTAAATTAAAATTTTCCATATTTTTTTATTTTGCACAATTTTTGTTTTCAAATGAGAAAAAAATTACTGAAAGTACCGCACATATCTATCCCCGCCACTGTGACGTTACCCTTGCGGTGCTGCTCGAAGTATGACAAAGATATTTTGCGACGTATGTCTTGCGGGGTAAGGGGAACTTGTTTGTTGTTTGTTAGGTTAGATTGCTGTCAAGTTAGCACGTATTTTTACTTATATTTATTTTTGTTTGAGAAAGTTTGTAACGACGTTTTATATTACAGTTGATAAATATTTCTAATTATCTTGTCAGGTATGTATATAGAAAACTTGTAAAAGAGATTCAATTACTAATTATTTTTAGTATGGGAACTAAATGTTGTTTTGTTCCTAATTGTTTCGTTAAACGAAACAAACCCTGAAAAATTGCTCGTAGGTGTTCCGACAACTGAAGAGTTATGAATAAAATGGTTTCAAGCTGTTGGTCGAAAAGAAACGATTATACCAAAAACAGTACAATTGTTCTGTTGAGAAGATCATTTTAATGTAAGTAATTTATTAATAACTTTTTTTAAATAATATGTAACATTTAAATTTCCAAAATAATAAAAAGTTAAATTAATATTTAATAAAATTTTGGACTGCTATTGTTACGATAACGCACCCACAGATGAACGGGTATGCGGCCACTAGCTTAGTGAGATTGCTCTGAGATTAAGGGGGGGGGGGGGGGGGGGGTTAGAGAAAAATACAATAATAAATTGCAATGATAAACAAAGAGTACTTATTCATACCTAGGGCGCCACGTAATTGTTTATAACAAGATAGTATCCTAGCATACAACCACGAAAATGCCAGAATTTGGAGAGTTACTAGAAGGGAGTTACAAAAAAAAGATACTCGATATCAAGTTTAACGAAATGAATTATATTGAAAAAGTTTGAATGTATATATATTATACAAAAAAAAAATAGTAATGATAAATATTCAGATATATATAAAAGTTTAAAAGTTATTGTTATAATCACTATTGTGAATACACAAAATGACGAAATTACTTATAACCCAAGCGAGGTAAACAAAAATATATTTGTAAGTGAATGGAATTAAAATGATCTGCATCAAACAGGGGATGCGCGATGCGTGGATGATCCAGGACTTTAAATAATAGTAAGAATAATTATATATGTTAAACATACGCGAATTATCACGCACGACGGGTGGTTGGTCGACCAAGCAGGGTAGTGCGGGCGTAAGGTATAATGAGAGAACGTGAGTAAGAATCCTGACTCTCCTATTACCGAACAATCCCTACTTGAGTGATCTCTCATAAACAAATATTAAATAATAAAAAAAAGAAACTCGCGTGAGCTGTACAAATGTTGCAAATAATTTGGTGTCCCAAATATTAAATAATCAATAGCAACCGTAATAATAAAACAATCATTAAACATTAACGCAAAGAAAACATATTAATGTTAAACAAAACTAACGATAACAAGTAAAAGAAGAATCGAGCTTATCTGTTCGAGATGATGACGTCCGAGTGACGTAGTGGGCGGGGATGACGTCTCTGGTAACGAATGTGACGTGATTTCCGCTTCCAATAGGGCACGTGCTTTTAACCTCCAAAAAAAATTCTAGTACTACTCCCATAAATACTTCAAATGATATGCCTCTCCAAGATCATTACTCCCAAGATTCCGGGGGCAAATAGATAAAATAAAATCTCATAAATAGAAAAAAAAAAGAAAAAGCCTGAAAGAAACTTATTAGTTCTCACTAGTTCACTAGGATAATTATCTTTAAAATTTTAAAATAAAAATGCGACACATTCAAATAGAATTTAGACTGGACTTTAAATTGATCTATATTTACCTTAAGATGTTAAACGGCTTGTAGTAAATTTATTGACCATGTATTATTTAATCCGGACTTCTTCCGTGAAAAATAAACTATTTCCTTTGATGTTCTATATAATTAATCCCTCAACAGAGGCAATCGAAATTTGAACTATAATAACTAAATTCACAAAATCAAACTCCAATATACTGAATATAGAACAAATCAACACAGTGGTCAGTAAACGAGTGATTTGGCAAGATCTCTTAAAGATTATTCTCGCATATTCTATTAATTAATTAAGAATACAGGTACAAAGTATTTATTTGTCTTTAGTGAACCAGCTAAACTAAAAAGTTTCGAAATTGTCTACCCCGAAGGCGATAGTAAAATCCATATTTTAAGTTGTAAATAAATGTACAACAATATAAAGTTAATAATCGAAATTTGCACGTAACAAATACTATATTATATATTAACATCTCTTAATTATTAGCTTGAAAATGATTCCAGTAGCTGGATGTACGATAAGACTATGGGCTCAACGTTACGTATAAATCTAAATAATCTAAATATAGTTACGATATGTGTTTATTTTCCACCTGACACTAAACTAGAAGAATATAAAATATTTATGGACAATATTGAACAACTTACAGATATTACGGAGTGCGAAAATATTTTCATTATTGGAGATTAGAATATTAGTGAAATAAACGGATGTAGTTTCGATCTACAAAATGGAAATCCAAAGTCCAAATTAGTTTACGAACAACTTTCAACTTTGAATTTATTTTCTATAAATATTTGTACCAACTGTAATTCTAGTACACTAGATTTGGTTTTGTGTTCTAGAATGGGAGCAGAGGTCAATGCATATGAAGATTCCTTTGTATCAGCCGACAAATATCATTCTTCACTGGAAACAGTATTAAACTATATGAGTCAACCCGAAAAACAAATAGAAAATAACCAAAATACAGTATACAATTTTGCTAAAGCAGACTTCGTTACTGTGTATAATTTATTAGGCAAAGTAGATTGGTCTGATATAGTGGGTGATATAAATGACGCGAATAAATCTCTAGATTTATTATATGATCAAATTTATAATATTTTCGATCGGTGTGTACCAAGAAAGAGGAGAAGAAATAATGGTAAATATCCCATTTGGTACTCACCGGAACTTAAGTCAGAAATAAAACTTAAAGAAAAATACTACAATAAAAAATTAATTAATCGGGAAAGAGATTTAGTGAAATATAAAACACTTGGAAATTAAATAAAAATACTTATTGACAAAAATTATACAGACTATCTCAGAGAATTGGACCACAATGTTAAAAATAATCCAAAATTATTCTGGTCATACATATATGAATATAAAAATGAAAAACTTTGCAATAATATAGACATCGCTAATGCCTTTTGTGACTTCTTCAAATCAGTTTACAGTGACAATGACAGCGGTAAAGAGACCACGTCAGAATACTTTCAATATCTGTCTGGAGGAGAATGGAATTATTTTGACAATTGATTGTTTTAAAAAATTTCAAATCATCGACATAGAGTAACACTTCAGATAGAAGAAATAATATCATTCATGAAAAAAATGAATAAAAGAGGTCCAAGATTAGAGCCTTGAGGTACTCCAGAAGTAGCAATAAACGAATTGGAAGTTGTTGAGATTCACTGACATATTACGGCAATTCAAGTAAGAGTGCAAAAAAGTAAGAAAATCTGTTGAGAAATTGAAATATTTCTTGAGTTTATACAATAGAACATTGTGATCAATGCTGTCAAACGCTTTTTCAAAGTCCGTTTAAACTACATCGATTTGTGTGTTATCATGATGAGAGTTCAGTGTGTATTCCGTAAAGTTTATGAGGTTTGAAGTGGTCGATCTGCCTTTTACAAATCCATGCTGTTGAGGCGAAATTAAATTATATACAGAGGAGTATATGTGACTGTAAATAATTGACTCGAATATTTTGGAAATGTTCGACAGAATATGTCGCCTGATTTGAAGAACGACAGATGTAGGCGGACTTAAGAATAGTAGGAAAGAACTTATGGATAGATTAAAAGATAGATAAAAGGTTGAAGAAAAATATCACTGCATGTTTAATAATATAGGCTGGTAAATTATCTGGCCCGGGATTACGGGATGGTCTTAACTGTTTAATAGGTAGCAGAATGTGAGAGTCTGTAATAAAAGGAATATTTACAAGATATAAATTAACAGCAAGTGAAGGAGAACTTTCAAGATTATCAAAATCAACAAAATCAGAATCTACGTATACAATAGAAAAGAATTCAGCAAAACCATTAACGATATCAGGAATACTACTGTAGGTAGAATTATTAAAGTGCATATGACCAGGTATACGAGAAGTCCTTTTACCTTCCGTCACCTCTAGGTAAGGAAGGTATTGTCTTTGGTCAAAAAATTCGGTGGTGAGTTTTCATTGAAGAAGCACGTTTTAGAGTCTTTACAATACGATTTTATATTTTTTACGATAATGTCTGTATGTGTGTGTGTGTATGTGTGTGTGTGTGTGTGTGTGTGTGTGCGTGTGTGTGTGCGTGTGTGTGTGTGCGTGTGTGCGCGTGTGTGCGTGTGTGTGCGCGCGTGTGTGTATGTGACCGCGGTTTCGGCCGCGATATCTCCAATACTAGAATTCCAAGAATTAAAATTCTTGCGTATTCCTCTAACTTATTTTATTTTATTTATTTTATTTTAATATACATTACCCAACAGTATAACACCTGTTCTATATGTGGTATTTTCTCGTACTAAATACAACTTGTGTTGTTATTTTGCTTTATTTGAATATAAAACTATTACAAATGTTTTACAACGCGTCTACACACCTCACGCTCGCTTATGACTCTACGCAGTGTCGCCAATCTTAGCGTATGAACAAAAACTGTCTGATGTCTGCATAGTGCTGCCATATATTTTCATGTTTAAATTAAATTTATCATATTTGGGAACAACATCAATAACAGGGTATGAAAAACAAGAAATTACACATGAATAAAAAACATTACATATTGCAAAATACAAAACACAGAGAAGATTTACAAACCCAAATCAATTCTAAACTTAATAATAATTTTATAGAATTGACTAAGTGATGTAGAGAACAAGTTAACTTTATTATCTATTTTATTGAATAATATACACATGCGAACAATTCGTGACTGAAAGCAGGTTCGTCCAGGCAGATGGAAGATAAAATGTATTTTATAGTCGAGTATGGAAAGAAGGAAAATGGAAATTTAAACAGTTGAGACAATTCGGATCATCAATAACATAATTGACTAATTTATAAAGGTATACAACTGCATAAATTGAACGTCTAACTGCTAATGATTGACAATTGAATATATTTAGTAATAATTCATATGAGACCCAATGATCAGGATAAGTGCCAATTATTTTAAAACTAGCTGACCCGACAGACGTTGTCCTGTCTTAACTATGAGTATTCAATTCGAAGTGGAATAAATAATAAAAAAAAATATTTCGAAAACATAGTGTTTATTGTAATGCTTTTTGATACACAACATTTTTAGTTTTGTTTTGTGGCGCGTAAATAAATAATGTTGATTGTTTTCCGACACGGGAACAGGCGACATACAGCTAGCTATGTGAAAAACATGGATTTTCAAGATTGATGCCACAAACACTTAACGACTGTCTTTGCGATTTATTTATCGACATTGCAAATACAAGCCGCACTGGAAATTGTAACCGTTTAAAGTCGAATGGCATGTCGTTTGGAATCATAGGAATGTGTGGAATCAAAACGTCTTCGCCTTTGTACTTCCCTTCCAAAATTGTGGCTTCGATGGCGTTGTTCATTAATTTTTTCACCGCAAGCCGGGTGCCATTACAAAGACGTCGCTGGTTTATGTTCGGCAACATAATGATTGCCGATCCGATTTTTAACAGCAGATTATAAGGTGGTAATCCGGGCAATTTCAGCGAATTTAAGAATTCTGTTGGATAGTTGACAACATCATCTTGGTTAGTAACGGAATCAACCGATTTGTATGTCATCAATTCGCCGGCTATCTTATTCTGAAAATTCATTTCGTTAACATCAACGTTTTTTGCAGCCAATATAACACGTTCGCTCAACCAAACACGATTTTTGTAATTTTGAGCAATGTTTGGGAAAACCTTTTCGATAAGTTCGGTCTTTGATTCAGTAAAGTGAAAAAAATTGGTAGGGAATGTAATGTATCCAGACAATGAGTCAACAGGAATTTTGCCATTACCAATATCGAGTAATTGTTTGGAAAAAACTTCTCCAAATGTTCGTTCTGCAATTCGACTCGCATGTTCATATTTAATTTGAGTGTTTTGACGTATTTCCATAAAATGGACGACTTCAAACATGCATTAAGTTCGTCGGCCGGCGTTGATCGTGGAATCACTGGCAATGTTTGTCAAAAATCACCTGCTAATAGAATCATCGCACCACCAAACCGGTTTTGGTTATTTCGTAAATCTTGCATCGTGCGGTCTAATGCCAAAGATTTTTTGTGTGCCATCGAGCATTCATCCCAAACGATCAATCTTGTTCGCTGCAACACTTTGGCCATCGCAGAATTCCTCGAAACGTTGCGTTTTTCCAGTTCCACCGGGAGCATCTAAGAAAAAAATTCCGAAAGTTCCATCGTTCACTACTTTTATGAGCGTATCGTAGGCATATTTTTGTTGCTGATTTAAAAGGGGAACGTTTCTTTGAACGGTTTCTCTTAATGCCTCGGAATCGTATTGGGTTTCGCGTCTTAACTCTTGATTAAATACCTCGTGCATTGGGCACGCATTGGGCGTTGTCATTCCTAATTGTATTAATCCTTTGTTGGTAAGCATCAAGCACATGTTCTCAATTAAAATTAATGCTTCATCGTGAATTTCGTCGTTCATTTGCAAATCTGTATTTGATGTTCTAAGACGCATCTGATGTAATATATCTTCGGCCATGTGATCTTTATATTTGTTCCATAAATCAATCGGTGTTGATGGGAAGCATGTAGACAAAATTATAGAAAACAATGTTCGTATTTGTTTAGCATTTGACGAAATCACAGCATCTTCGAGAGTTTGGTCCCAATAAGTGTCATTCTCTAGCAATCCCAAACGCTGACAGGCTTCTCTGTATGTGCCGCACAATACACGATTAATAGTTCGCAGATGTTGGGTCACGAACATTGACTAACAGTAAACGCAAATAAAAATACTCGTCTTGACTGGGATGAACTCTGTAAATACGTCCAAGACCATCAGTAGAATGCACATCCGGGTGACCAGGAACCGCATCGCCTTGCTTCCGACGTTGAAATTTTTTCGATGAAGCGTTCCAAGTGTAATAAACGTGGAATCCCCGAGTAAAGCAACATTCGTGCAAATGGATCGCTTTGACAAATCGCAAAGAAACTGATCAATGTTGTCGCTGGAGGTGTTTCAGCACGTTGAGCAACATTCGACGCGGTGAAATATACTCGTTGACATTCTCCAGATGCACCGCTAAATGTACAACAGTGGGATGACGTTCGTGGATAGGGAATGAGAATATACGCCAAATCGCCTCATTGCAGTTAACATATCGACTAATTTGATACCGCGTAATTTCATCAGTGGTATTGGAGGTTTGTATGCCAAAAACCACCATATCGCTGCCTTTCGTGACATATTTACAGATGTATTTGATCGACTTCGCCGAATTGCAATACTCAACGTTGCAATGTGTCTTGAATGTTTTTGAAAGATGTGGCGAATATGGAACAACTGTTGTCAACCACGAAATCGTTTCCTTTCACTTTCGTTGTGATAGTTCGACCGTTATCATCGGGTGATCGACGCCGATACAGTGGATAACCATCATTGTCAGTGCTGGTCTCTGCCGTCAATTTTCGTGGATAACGTTTGGAACACTTGCCGTCGACCATGCACAGTGATTGAAGGTTAATGGCGCCACACGGTCCATGAATCATACTCGTAATTACAACATCATGTCGGTCTGGATCGGCTTCGGGATCAGGAATCTCGGCACATATGATATCATCTACTTGGTCTGGTCGAATTCTCTTCACTAACCAAATAAGAATGTGTGCATGCGGCAAGCCTTGTTTTTGCCATTCGATTGAATACATCCAGCATCGAGAATCCCCAAAGACGCGTTGCTTAACAATGTAGTTCACTTTATGTTTGTCCGGGAAACAGTAATTGAATAATGTCTGTCCATTTCGGATTGCACGTAAAGGTAATGAATATATCTGGCCTATTCTATACTCTAAGGTTTTTCTGCTATTAGGGGCGGAGACGAATCCAACAAATCAGAAATCATCAAAATCGGTCCAGCCGTTCTTGAGTTATAAATGGTGTAACTAACCTGACTTTGTTATATATGAGGGGTGTAGAGGAAGAATGAAGTAAGTCCATTTTAAAAAAAAAAATGAGATTATATGCTCAGAGTGTAAGTGAAGTGTTATATTTTTCGGAAGTAAGGTGAAGCAAGTGCATAGTTTAGCCAGTTTTAAATAGATGTCGCTAGTTTTCTTGTTTTCTGAAATTATCTTAAAATTACTCGGAAGACAAATGAAGTAAGTCCAAAATTTGGACATACTTCATTTTTCTGTTGAAAAGTTTTGTTGTATTTGGTATTTCATTATGAATTCTGAGGATGATTTTAGTAATTGCGAGGACTCAGATTATGTCCCTACTTCTTCTTCGTCGTCGGAATCTTCAGGTAAAGGATTTTATGAGTTTAGTTGGTCGTTGTGACTTATTTTTTTTAATAATGCTTTCGGCAGTAATATAACCTCAAAATTAACTTTGTAGATACTGCAGCATTACCCGAAGAAGTATCTCCTTTAGTAAATGAAAACAAAAAGAGAGTTAGGGACGAAGTAAACTGGAAGAGTAATGTAAGAAAAAGGAAGAGAAATTTGGGTGAAGAATATATCACAAAAAAAGGGACCGTAGTTGCAAAAAAACAATTTCAAAATAAGGACTGTAAGTGCCGTAGAAAATGTTTTTTTGCAGTTTCTGAAAAGTCTAGATCAAGTTTATTTAATAACTTTTGGCAACTCGGGGATTTTTCGAAACAAAATTTGTATTTACGAGGAATTGTTCAATCAAAAAAAGTACATCGAAGAAGATCAAGAAATGGAAATGAACGTGGAAAAAAGATGACTTGTTGCTATTATCTTCCTATTAATAATGAGACTGGAGATAAAGATAGTGTACAAGTGTGCAAAAAGTTTTTTTTGGATACTTTTAGCATAAGTGATGGACGTTTGTTCAGATGTATTTCGAAAGAAAATTTAAACCAAGTAATAGACACAAGAGGAAAACAAACCCCTAAAAATAAAATCGACGATACAGATGTTGTTAATCATATTTCTTCTCTGCCATCATACCAAAGTCATTATTCTAGGAAAGATAATCCACATAAAAAATACTTAAACCCCGATTTAACTATTAAAAAAATGTATCAGTTGTACAGAGACTGGTGTATTAAGAATAGCAAAGTACCAGTTAAAGAAAAGTACTACTACAATGTGTTTAGAACAAAATTTAATCTGTCATTTAAAACTCCCTCTTCAGATACTTGTAAAAAATGTGACGAGCTTCAGTTAAACCTGCAGAATGCAAGTATAAGTGAAGAAGTTAAAAAGCGGTATGAGATTGAAAAAGAGTTACATCTTCGAAAGGCTGAGAAAGCTCGCATGGAATTAAAAAAAGACAAAGAATCTGCCAATGAAGAACACTACGTAATGACATTTGATTTACAGAAAGCTTTACCATTTCCAAAATTAACAACTTCTATTGCGTACTATAAGCGAAACATGTACGTTTATAATTTTGGATGCCACAGTTTTAATCCTCCCCAAAATGGTTACATGTACATGTATGACGAAACTGAGGGTGGAAGAGGTTCACAGGATATTGCATCGTGTATAGTTATGCACTTAAAAAAATATGCAGCTCATCATAAAAAAATAACGTTATATTCTGACAGTTGTGCAGGCCAAAATCGAAACATTAATGTCGCGCTGTCTCTCTTAAAATTTGTTTGCGATGATAATCAGGTTGACTGTATCGACTATAAATTTTTGGTATCAGGTCATTCCTTTTTGCCAAACGATGCAGATTTTGGCTTAATTGAAAAGAAATCTAAAACTTCTTCTATTTACTCTCCGGATGATTGGTACGAAATTGTGAGGAATGCAAAAAATAAAAATCCTTTCGTAGTTAAAATAATGAATCACTCAGATTTTGTTTCTTGTGAATTACTTAATAAAACAATCACCAATAGAAAAGTTACAGAGGATGGCCATAAAGTCAATTGACTTAATATTAGGTGGTTAAGGTTCAAGGCAGATGAACCTTTTAAATTTTTTTACAAGGAAACTATAAATGACGAAGTTGACTTCTATTCGGTAGATTTAGGAAAGAAGATAAAGGGAAGACCTTTGTCGAATTTAAATTCGATCCAGCAGAATCCTTTATACCCTAGTAGAAGACAAGTTACTCAAGCTAAGAAAAAAGATATGGCGGACTTACTACTCTACATACCTCCAATATACCATAAATATTACAAAAATTTACCTGCTGATTTATCAGCAAGGACACAAACAAGATTGAGCACTCTGAGCAGTGAGAAAAATGATCCCAATACGGCTTACGAGAGTTCTGATAACGATGAGCCAGTATACTCTTAATTGCATACGTACTTATAATAATATACTTCTCTTTAAATGTTGATTTTAGTTAAAAAAAATTCGGAGGAAAAATGAAGCAACTTACATTTTCTGTTTGGTTTTTCCCAAATTTAACATTTTTCCTTGATATAGATACTTCATTTAATACAAGTAGTTAAAATAGTTAATACCTAAACTAGATATAAGCTGATCGTTTAAATTGTATCGTTTATGATTTTTTTATAACAGTTATAATAAAAGTTCATTTATCTCAACTTCTTCATTAATGGACTTACTTCACTTTTCCTATACACCCCTCATATATATATATATATATATATATATATATATATATATATATATATATATATATATATATATATATATATATATATATATATATATATATATATATATATATATATATATATATATATATATATATATATATATATATATATATATATATATATATATATATATATATATATATATATATATATATATATATATATATATATATATATATATATATATATATATATATATATATATATATATATATATATATATATATATATATATATATATATATATATATATATATATATATATATATATATATATATATATATATATATATATATATATATATATATATATATATATATATATATATATATATATATATATATATATATATATATATATATATATATATATATATATATATATATATATATATATATATATATATATATATATATATATATATATATATATATATATATATATATATATATACAGTGTGTTAATTAAAAACCTGGCCATAGGCGTTTAACATGGGAAATCAGTTTTTCCTTGCGCAAAAGTTCCCAAATTATTTTAGACAAAAATACTTCAAATAAATGTTGTAGAGAATTAAATTCTGCATCCAGATTAGTAATAAGATTTTATTTTCGATGTTTCATAACCGAGAAAATCAATTTCAAAGTTTATCGAAAATTGCTGATTTATAGCGATAGCCATGGAAGTCAAACAAAATTACAAACAATTGTATGACATCTTAACTGTCAAAGAAAGTTTGTGTTTTGTGATTTTCGTTCAGTAACATATTTTTTTGGAAGTATGGAACAGTTTTCTCATGAAGAAAAGCTTCAGATTATAAAATGGTGTTACTGTGGACAAAGCTATAGAAAAATACGTGATTTAATAAGTGTAATGTGGTCACATCGACAAATTCAAAGTAAAACCACAATAGAATCTTATTACAAAAACTTAAAGCTGTAATTTCCAATGAATGTAGAAAAATAAATGCCAGACAGCTGCATAATGTTCGACATGGCTTTTATAATAGACTTGGGTATTGCTTAGCGCAAAATGGAGGGTTATTTGAACATTTAATATAAAATTATATTCATTCTAGTTTTCTGTTTTTCTTTTTAAATAAATACATTATTCTTGTTTTCATTTTTATTTTATTTTGTATATGTTGACAGCTATGTATTCTAAAAAAGTTAAATTCTAATTCATTGTGTCAATGTCATACAATTGTTCGTAATTTTGTTTGAGTTTCATGGCTATCGCTATAAATCAGCAATTTTCGAAAAACTTTGAAATTGATTTTCTCGGTTATGAAACGTCGAAAATAAAATCTTATAACTAATCTGGATGCAGAATTTAATTCTCTACAACATTTATTTGAAGTATTTTTGCCTAAAATAATTTGGGAACTTTTGCGCAAGGAAAAACTGATTTCCCATGTTAAACGCCTATGGCCAGGTTTTTAATTAACACACTGTATATATATATATATATATATATATATATATATATATATATATATATATATATATATATATATATATATATATACATACTTTAAATTTCTTTTGAACTGACTATTAGATTACTGTGAACATCGTATATAGGATTCCATATCAAGGAGCAATACTCAAGTTTTGACATGACAAGAGAAAAGTATAAAGTGAATATGGCTTAAATATTTTGAAAATTACGAGTATTTCTTATTACAAATCCAAGGATTTTCATAGCAGAAGAAGAAATGTGATGAACGTATGGGATAAAAGTCAGCTTTAAGTCAAATATGACACCGAGATCGGTAGTTGAATAACATCTTGTTACAGCTTTATTAGAGATATTATAATTGAAATTTATGTGTTTTTTTTTACGAGTAAACGACAATACCTTACATTTATCTATATTCAAATCAAGCTTGTATTTATCACACCATTCAGATAAAGAATTGGATCACTTTGCTGTGATGAACAGTCACTAGAATCAATTACTTGACGAAATATTTTAAAGTCGTCGGCAAATAAGAAAACAGTACTTTTAAATATATGGGAGATATCATTAATGAAAAGAAGAAAAAGTAAATGCCCTAAATTTGATCCCTGAGGGACTCCTGAAGGAGCATTAAAGAAAGAAGAATTATGTCCGAGTAACTGAACAAAGAAGACACGATTATTTAGATAGGAAGAAAGAAGATAGATTCTAGATAAAGATATATAGAATATGATTGTTATTTTTCAAGAAGAACATTACGATCTATTCGATCAAAGGCTTTAGAAAAATCCGTGTAAATAATGTCCACTTGTACATTGTTATCTAAAGCCGAGGAAACATAGTGAGTGAAGAAACTCAGGTTAGTTGCAGTGGATCTTTTACATACAAAACCGTGTTGATTAAAAGATATTTGATTTTTAATCTGACTGTAGATATTTTTATAAAGCAAACTTTCGAAAACTTTACTAATGTTAGATAGAATTGCAATTGGCCGATAGTTTTTTATATTGGAAGAATCGCCAGATTTATAAATCGGAGTAACCCGTGCCTGTTTCCAAGTGTCAGGAAATGAATTAGTATTTACCGCAAGGTTAAATATATAATACAGTGTAAACGAAAGAGGATAAAAACAGTCTTTAATTACTATATTAGGTATGAGATCGGGTCCACATGAATAATTGTTTTTAAGTTTTCTCATAGATGATTGAATTTCCTCAATAGAAAAAGTTGGTTTAGAAGTGGATAAACTGGAAGTGGAAAAGTTATTGGCAGAGTTATCAGAGGAAGAAGAGGAAGTAAAGACACTATGAAAGTGGGATGCGAATGCTTGAGCGATATCATTAGGTTTATCAAAAACATCATTATTGTAAATAATATTTAATTTACACTCGGCAAAGTTCACAAAATTTCAGTCTCTAAATCAACCTCTCGGTCATTTATCGGAAACTGGCCCACTCAACCAGAACCACAGACGCGTTTCGCTGTTTTTGCAGCTCATCAGTGTGGTGTACTGACGCCTCTTTCCAGTCTCTGATAAATGACCGAGAGGTTGATTCAGAGACTGAAATTTTGTGAACTTTGCCGAGTGTAATTTAAATATTATCTACAATAATGTTGTTTTTGATAGTTCCCCTAGTGTCACATTTGTACATTGTACATTGTACAGTTTTCTATTATGATTATTGTAATTCATACTAGATGGAAAAGATGACTTTTTCTTTTTCGAATTAATATAGTTCCAATTTTTTTTAGGATCGCTAGCAATAGATGATTCCCATGTTTTTACATAGTTAGCATATGCCTGATTTATATCAGACTTAATTTTTGAACGAAGTTCACTGTAAGACTCATAATAAGCGGATAATTTTTAAACATTTTAAAATAGTGAGTTTTCCTTTTAATATCAGATTTAATTTGTGGTGTAAACCAAGGCGGAGATGTAAGAATACGTTTTGACTTTATAGGTATACAATCATTAAACATTGAATAAAGTTCTAAATAAAAAAAATCGCATGCTAAATTTACATCACAAAAATCTTTCAGTACGTCTCAATTATAACAAGAATACATATGATAAAGTTTAGGAAAGTTTGCCTTTTTGTAATCGTACATTTCAGGCATAAATTTATTTAAATTATCGGTATAAGTTGCATTTATATTAATAGTAATTAGGAGCGAAGGGTGATGAACATATTCAATATTAAAGAAAGATTTTTCGCTCTTAACTGTACAATCAGTATTGGATATCAAGTAATCTGTTATTAACATTTGGTACATTGTTGTGTTGCTTAGCGTTGATAAATGATGAAAAAATATTACATACTACAGTATTACGAATAGTAGAATCAGATAAAAATTTAGGTATGTTGAAGTCTCCTAATATGAAATTATTTTCATACAAAAATGGAAGATTTTCAAGAAAATCGAAAATATCACTAAATACATCACTATTCATTCCGGGGCATATAAATTGTAAAAATGTATAGGCTCATATTGTTTATGAGCAATTTGCAACATAGTATGTGTACATTAACCGGTAATAAATGTAGGGTTAGATAGATAAAGGTGTCAAGTAACAATTTCTTTGTCTTCCGTAAAATTGATTTTAACAAAATAAGTTGTTCTTTTTTTATAAAGCAAGATAATGATACCAATCAATTACCAATATATTGATTGCTATTGTTATTCTTTAATAAAAGAATCAAAAATTATTTATTCTTACTTTCTTATCAAGTACAGGTAAAGGAAAAGGTAATTAGCTCCTTTTTCCATGTAATATTTTCAAACAGGTAAATCAAACCGCATTTGGATAAACAAGTTAAATAACATAATTGTATTAATTATTATTATAGCTACTAGGTATTTATTTATGACAAATTAAATTATGTTTACATAATTTAATTTGTATTTTGTATACGAACTGTGCAGGTATTATAAACTGCGAGTAAATTTGGTAAAAAAGTTGATTTTATTTTTTAGCTCGTTTTGCTTTACTAGTTGTTGTAGCATCCTCTTCTTCAAAAAATTGTTTATAAAACCATTGGTGCTCTCTCTCTATGAAAGGAAGCTGTTCTTTGATGTTCTCTAACTTTTCGGAAGAGATGGTTCCATGTTTTTGATTTATAATTTTAATTTCAGGATTGATAGGGACGGAAGTGTTTTTCTTTCTCAAATCAACTTTTTGGAATGGTTCCGTTTCACAGTACGAAGTTTTATACCAATAGCTGCCATACTCTTCAGTACGAATCTATTTTATATCATCGCGGAAGTTCACTTTTTCGTTTTTGATGTTCTTTTTCCTATTAATCAAGTGAAGAGTATTTGGTAGTTGTGACATTGCGCGAAAATGATGTTCCATATCAATAACCACTGAGTCCTTATTGCTGGCTTCCTTTATTATTGCCCTATACTGTTCAGGCGTAAAGATGTTCTGATATTTGCGTAATCGTTTTTCAATTCTGCCGAAATCGCGGTCAGAGTCTAAGTAGGGATGACCGACTTCAGGAAATTTATGATCAATAATTTTAAATTTACCATTGAGGATCAAGAACTGATGTAAAGATAAAATTATGAAATTTTTGTTCTGTCCAGCACATGAATCAGACCATATTATTAGATGGTCCACGTCTTTCAAATCATATTTAGTAATCTGAGTGAAATAAAGTAAACAACTTGCAATCTCCTCGCTTCCTCTACTAGCAACGTCTTCAGTCCATGTAAAGAAGAATGATTTATGTCCCTTAGTAGAAATACTGTGAATCCCAAAGTTATAAAACCAAATTTGCCTTAAGTAAAATGCTTTAGAAGTTGAAATTTTGGGCAAAGGCTGTGTTTGCTGCAAATCCATTGTTATATAACATAAATTAGGGTTTGCAGAAGCCTCGTTTCTATCTTTTCTCTGGAGTTCAAATGCAGCTTTATAATGATTTGAATGATCTACGTTTACATTTCCTGAATCACACTTAGAACAGGTGTTGCTTCTTGGTTGTCCAAAACCTAAGTTGAATTCACTACCAAATATCTTACGGAATGTTGTATCTTTTACTTTGAAACAATCAGGCTTAGCTTCTTCATTTCATTTCGATAAATACAACTCATATATTTTACTGATACTGAGCAATGGTGATAAGTATTTCCTATTAGGACTTGTATTTCGCGAGTAGTGTGAGCTTTCAGATGGATTTTTTTTAAATATGATTAATAACTGTAACGATGGTCCCTGCTCGGGCGCCATTTGTAACGGTGGCACCTGGAGCGGGGTCTCGGCCATCGTTGTACCGTCCTTTCAGCCGTCGGTAGGTTTGCTCGGGCGCCGTCGGCGGTGGTGGCTGAAAAGGAAAGTTGGGGTGCCGGGATAGCTAGTGGAGGTAGGCCAAGGTTTATTTGAAGAAGCACGCTTGTTACCCGTAATAAAATAATATTTATTTTTCCTAACCCAAAAATTACAATCCAAAGTAAATAGAAAAAAATATATAATGTAGACAAACGAAAAGCGTGGCGGACTACAAACTGCTACGGTACGGCCCAATGAACGGCGACTGTGCCCCCGCGATACGGCAATGGCACAGTCTTTGACCACAGTAAGTAAAATTAAAATGAAATGTGTTTCAAAGAAACAAACGGTAAGTTAAAATATAACTTGCGCCAGCAGCAATTTATGTCATAGCACAATTACGACGGCGGAGCCTCTATCACCCACAAGAGGCACGGATGGTGAATTTACACTCACCAAATAACGGTGGCAGTTCCAACGGAATACTCAGACGTTCGCAGCTCAGCCGATGATCCCCAAGAGACCATCCAGGCGAACTCTAGAACTCATTTCTCCAAGTGATTCGGCGTCTTTTATACCCAAAATCTGGTAATCCGGCAGAATCTCGCAAAATACTTGGAGGGGAAAGTTTTAAAACTTAGTTTGTATGAAAGGGCGCTGCTGGCGTTTGTACAACAAAAATAAAATACATAAAAATAACTAGAAGTCATTAAACATCCCGATTGTACCAGTTTGTAAACCACAACAATCAAAATTCAACAATAAACATTATAAAATAAATAATGACAACTACAATATTATTGTTGTAACGGTAGACGTCTGACAGAGCGTTGTTGCTGCGCTGCCAACCTTCCGGTCTGTCGAGCAATGACAGCCGCTACAATTTGCGGTTAAACAAAGTAAAATACAACCTGTACAAAGCAAATACACAAATAATACAACAATACAATACACAAGGTATGATTTACATAGCGATATTACCAATCATCGGTTAGGGAAACATGTGTTTATTTGTACAACATTTTAGGGTTATATTTACAATGAGTGTGTGAACCAAATATGATTTACATTGCGTGTGGCTCGCTATAGGCCCAGGTAAATGGCCACAGATATCAATATAACGCTCAACATCATATATTATATAAGTTTCATACGGTTTGTGAGCGGCAACATGTTTTGAACACAAACACATGTGATCGGGGTCAATGAACTTCATCAATGAATTAAACTGATTTTACAAATAACTGGGAATGGACACTGCGATAAGGTACGTATCGTCACATAACATATTGCCGCACTTCATCTTTCAACTTATGAGGTCGATTAGTATGTTTCCCGCGCATGTCAGGCCGTGGTGTAGATTGTCCACTTTCTAGCATTTTCTGAATTACTTCAATTTTTATTCGTCCAATCAAAAATAGCTTACAAAAGGCTGGTTTACACACAACAGTCTCATCACCATTCATTTACACAATGTACTTAAATGAAGCAAATTTATTCTTTTTTGCATTTTTCTTAGTGCGTAATATCGGTTTTTTGATAATGCATCTAAATAAAAATGTATTTTTGGAGTTAGTATCTAATTTATAGAATTAATCGAACAGAGATTGTCTTTTATCGAAATCAAACGACATTACATAGTATGTCTCTACATATGGATTTTGCTGGTATCGTTTTTCCTTTTTGAGACACATATTCTACACCCCTTGCTCTACATACAGCGGCGTGTCTTCGCTTCCACAAATCTGGATTGCATTTTCTGATTCTAGTCTTGTTCTTTTCTGTGTGCTCCTGATCTACGCAATTCTTCAATAGCATCGCATTATCTCCATTTTCATCTACCATTTCTGTAACATACAATTTATTGTTAGATTATTCTTATTTGTGAAGCTTACATTTCTTACCTAAAAGTGTATTCTTAAGAGAATTCAGATAGTCATCCAATGAAGAATTACTCGTTGCTTGTGTATCATTGTCTGAATTGTAATCGTCACTAGCGCCCGGCGAAAAATCTTCATCATTATTTTCTAAATAAAGATATAAGATATCATATCATCATGTTTAGAATAATGTGTATTACCATGATCGAAGAATGTGCTGTAATCAAATTTTCTTTTAGATATTTGAAGTACTGATGTCGATTCTTCAAAAAGTTTTGTTGTATTTTCTAAAGCGGGTTCACTGTTTTCCTTCGTTAAACCTGTGACTTCATTTTCTGAAGCAAAATTATAAGATTTTTAACAAAATACTCTGATAATAATTGAAACCTATGCTTATTGTAACTGGGTCTTACCTTGAGAATCCAATACAGTGCTATATTTTTCATTATCACAAACATTATCACTTTTTAGTGCATCTAATGCTTTTTGCACTAATAACTTGCCACGTGAAGTCATATTTTTCGCTAAATATACGATTTTTCCACAATAATAGGTACTGGCTACATGTCACTTGTGATCACATAACCTCACTTTCATCAGCTCTTTAACAGATAAAGGAGCTACGTTAATTTAGCACTTTCATTTACACGAAATAATATCATTTAGTAATTATTTCTAGCGGATAACTGATCGAAAGTACTTTAACACCTTTTTGCTTCAGAATTATTACCATTATTGGATGTTAGCTCGTTCATCCACTTGGTGTCTTTGGAACGAACAACAGAAACGTTATCGAACATTGACGTAAGATTAAAATGTCAGTTAATACTTTTAAAACATTGAATATGCTCACGTCATCATCACTATTTCCACTTTCAACCCAACTTTCTTCCTCTGAATCTGAACTGACAGGTTTTTGGTTTTTTTTATTTTTTTCCTTCTTCGATTTTGAAACGGCTACAAGCTTTTTCTTAGTAGCCACAACTTTTTCTTTCTCTTTAATGAAGTTTAAAAATTCTTCAGAGGTAACTACATTAGATTTTGGATCTACTCGTCTCCTTTTCTTTGTTGGGGCTTCTGTTTTTGATATTTTTCTCAATAATAGATGTTCAAAACTATTAACGCTACTTGAATCTGTTGTTTCTTTGGAATTGTCTGAAGAAGATTGAGTTGATGTTCCTGGAATATTGGAAAAAAAATCCACCTCGTTGTTTTCACCAGAAATATTTCTTTCTTCGTAACGTTTAAGTTTATCCAAATCAAAACGATCTTTTGGATACTTGATTCTATTAATAGGAAATATTCCCGTGTTCAAAAATCCTGATTGAATAACAGATGGGTTTAAAGCATTATTCCAAATGGTTGACAGAATATCGACGAATTCTGATTTGGTTAAACTTCGCTGATTTTCCCTTTGCCACGTTGACAAAGCTTTTTCCCATGCAGACTTAAGAGGTCTGAAGCCACACCTATCTAAGGGTTGGAGAAGATCTGTTGTATGAAATGGAAGTTTAATTATGGTTATATTCTCTGAAATGGCTTTTTCAATAGTTTTTGATGATAAATGAGTTACATGGCTATCTAATATAAGTATCAATGGACGTTCTTTGACAACAATACAAAATTTTATAAAGTAGTCTTCAAAAATTCCTGTTGTTATAAAACCTTTATTGGAAACTGCATAAAACGTTCCTCTTAAATCTTTATCGCCTCTCCATGTAGTCCATAAACGAGCTGCTTGATATATAATCAAAGGAGGTAAAATTTCTCCGGATGCAGAGCAGCAAGTAAAGCTGTAATATTGTCTTTTCCGGAACCTTGAATGTTTCTATGAGCTTTTTGTTCTCTGCCAACTACACCTCTAATTTTTGTCGAATCAAGACAAATTCCGGTTTCATCTAAATTCCAAAATTTAGTAGGATCATTCTTAATCCCCAACTCATTACTAGCTTGTTCTAATATATCGTAAAATTCGTAAATTAAAAAAGGATCAGCAGTATTTTTTCGCCGATTTATTTCTAGAGGTTCTAGTTTGCGTATATTTAAATTTTGTTTTTTACGAAATGCAAAAAACCAATCACTGCCAGGACGATTGTTCTTGAAACGAGTTTTTATGTCATTTTCTGTCACATATTGTTGTACTACGTCACAAACTTCTGATTTTGTTAATGAATATCCTCATTTGGCCATGGTTTTTAAATGATTTGATAATGCAGTTTTTTGTTCCTCTGTTAATGCAGTCTTAATATGATAGAATCTGTAGTTTTATCTCGTTCCTCTATTATTAAAGATTTGGGAGTTTACTTTGACCCACATTTAACATTTATACACCATCTTAATGAGCTAGTAACTTCAGCAAACAAAGTACTTGGATTTCTTATTAGAAATAGTAAAAATTTCTCAAATACTAACGCAATAAAATCATTTTACTTTGCCTTTGTGAGATCTAAGTTAATCTATGCTATTATCATATGGTTCCCTTACTATGAGATATCTGTTACTAAAATTGAGAAAGTGCAAAGAAATTTTTTAAAATACCTATGGTTTAAAAGTTTCAACGTATTTCCTGATCGTAATATTGTTTGTCAATTACTTTCTGAACAATTTAATGTGATTAGTATTCAGCATTGTCACACAAACATTGCGTTAGATACTTTGTCTAAAATTATTAATAACAGTATTGATAGTGAATACCTGCTTAATAGACTTGCTGTTTCGTGTACCGCGACCTTCCTCTAGATGTAATTTAACTTTTTATTTGCCATCTTACAACTCTCTTATTCTGTACAAATCACCATTATATGTGATGTGTAACTTATATAATAATATTTGCTCGGATGTTGACATTTTTATTATGTAAATATTTTCTTATTGTTACATTTACTTGTATTGGGTATTACCTGTTAAAGTAATAAAGTATTATTATTATTATTATTATTATTATTAATGTCTCTTGTTTTGAGAGGGCCCTTTAACATTAACCTACATAAATAGGATTTATCTATGTTATATAGTCTCGCTGCCGCCCGTATACTGAATCCTTCATTTATTTTGTTTATAGCTTTTCTGACCGTCTCTTCCTTCTTCTTATAATTTCTCATTTTTAAATACTAAAACACAAAAGTTTTGTTATTTGTGTCTCATATTTACCCCACATTATGTCTTATATTTGCCCCAATTTATGTCTTATTTTTACCCCTTCTATATTTTATTAAATATCTTTATTAATTAATAAAATAACTATATACATATACCTTATGTCAGTTGGAAAGTCATTGAATTGAAGTTTTATACAATATATAACACTTTGTAAGACTGTTTGGTTGTTTGCTTCCAGAGACGAAATTATGGAACGTCGAATGTAAATTTTTCAGGTTAGAATTTGTGTCAAAAGTTTAGTAATTTTTTCTAGGGTATTTTCGGCCATGCAACCTGGTCTAATTTTACCAACCTAACATTTAACATTGAAATATCCTTTCTGTGATACGAGCGCTCTAAATTTAAAATATTTAACAGAATAATAAATATGTCTCAATTTTACCTCAATTTTTACGTGTCTTAAAATTACTCCGAGTGACCCTAAAGGAGTTTTATTCTGATTAATATAAATATTTTTCAATTCAGGAAAGTTTCTGGCTTTTTTCGCAGAACGCAGTAATTTTTTAACATCAGCAGATTTTTGAAAACGAATTTTAATAAGTCTTGGCCGACTATTAATATTAGTTTTTGTAGCACCCAGCCTCTGAATTTTAACATCAGTTAAATCTATATTTGGTTCTATTTTATTAATAAGATGGAGGTTTCAGTATTTAAATTTTGTCTATCTATAATGGCATTGTTTTGGCGAAATTTGATTTATTTCATTTAAAATAGTTTCATCTGGTTTTCGTTACTTCGATCAGTTTTAAATTTTTGTTGCAGCTCATATAAATCGGCTTGCAGTTGCAGAATATTTTTTTATAAACTGTTTACTGTATCAACTTCATTCAGACATTTATTACAAAAAAATTTGAACAATTTAGTAGTGGATCTGGTGAGACGTGTAATATCATCAGTTGTTAGATTCACACAGGTTAAATGTATGAGTTTACGACAACTGTCACATTCGAAGGATTTAACCTCTTTGTTTATGTTTTTGTTGCAATTCGGGCAACTCAACATGATGTGATGTATGACGAAGACGAACGGATGGGCCCGAGCAGGTGTAGTTTATGTATGGTGCAACAAAGATGAGTACATGTTGTTAGCCGATAGTGGCCGGCCGAAATGACACGATTAATTAGGTAGCGAAAAAGCAAGCAAATATCGCCTTAAAAGACAGTACTTACAGCAGCATGAATATCACCAAAAGGGACTGAAGTAGCACAAATAACACTGCAACTATAGCACTGTGATGAAAAACACTGTGTTGGAAACCACTTAACATAAGAAGAACTTATAAATATTTACATGAAACTATGTAATTTGCAAAAGAAGGGCGTGTCAAATAGTCAACGTGCAAACGTTAAAAATATGTATGTTGTTAATAATTCTTAAGGAAAATATATAAAAGTGCATTAACCTATTCGTCAAGAAATGTACGAGATCTACATCCTGTAACGCGACATACCTGGCCTCGTCTATCTCAAGGTTGTACTCACCCTAGGTTGTGTTTATTTTTAATAAGTAACCCTTACTTCGTTCGTAATACAGAGTAGCTGTCAAAAGTGGGGGAATCGGGATAGGTATTTGATATAATTAAAGAATAATGTTCTCTCCAAAAAGCAGACAGAATATGTCTATCTTTGTGCATTTATTGAGAAATGAATAATGAAAGCAAATAATAAATAATATGAGAAATACGATTGGGTGTAATGATTTGAACATGGCACCCTGCTGTGGAATGGTCCGCTCTCTGGCACACGCCTTACGTACGAGGGAAACCACAGCAAAAACCTCGCACAGAGAGTCATCTAGACACAATTTAAACAAATGATTTTATAACAAATTAATACAAACACATAAATCAGGTTGTCCCAACAATTTGATATTAGCAACATTGAAAATAATATATTAATTAGACCTTGTATATTGATAGACAATTACAAACGCATTTGTGTGCGTGCATGTTTGTGCATGTGTAAGTTTGGTAAGTTCGGTTTCCCGGACTGCCATGGCGCTCGGCTAGGGTGTTTTGTTAAGTGATACCCAAGTGAACGTAGACAGGCCAGCGCTCGGTGCTGATACGGCACACATCTTGAGCTTGGGTGGTTGCAAAGCAACGACCCGCAAAATTACGTTTGATTGTCAACCAATACCAGATTATATAGATAAAAATTCATTATATCATTGTGACAACAAACACATCATAATTTATTAATGTGATTACCGTGGATTATGTTCACCAACCAAATACTGTCAGTATTCTGTGCCGATGTACACCAGGATATTGGCTGTGAATCTGTACAGGAAATTAGAGTTTATGACTTGTCTAAGATAAGTTCTTCGTAGCAAGTGAATGGGGGGAAAGTAAGTAGGATCCCCAAACGTGCCTGGCATAGCCATAGCAGCTGTATGGGGGGAAAGTAGGATCCCAAACGTGCCTGGCATAGCCATAGCAGCTGGATGGGGGGGGGAGTAGGGTCCCAAACGTGCCTGGCATAGCCATAGCAGCTGGATGGGGGGAAAGTAGGATCCCAAACGTGCCTGGCGTAGCCATAGCAGCTGGATGGGGGGAAAGTATGTAGGATCCCCAAACGTGCCTGGCTTAGCCATAGCAGCTGGATGGGGGAAAGTTGGATCCCAAACGTGCCTAACATAGCCATAGCAGCTGGGTGGGGGGAAAGGAGGATCCCAAACGTGCCTGGCATAGCCATAGCAGCTGGATGGGGGGAAAGTATGTAGGATCCCCATACGTGCCTGGCAAGGCCATAGCAGCTGGATGGGGGGAAAGTATGTAGGATCCCCAAACGTGAATGGCATAGCCATAGCAGCTGGATGGGGGGAAAGTAGGATCCCAAACGTGCCTGGCATAGCCATAGCAGCTGGATGGGGGGAAAGTAGGATCAGGTATTGGGAGTGTGGTCTAGTTTAAACTTGAAGAACCTACCTCGGACAAGCCAAGTGTAAATTTTTGTTGAGTCCGAACTTTAAATTACTCAACATGTGAACCACGCCAGAGGTAAAAAGTCGGTGTGTCAGAATCCCAGGTTACTCAACGTGTGAACCACGCCAGAGGTCCGGTATCTGTGAGTCTCGCCTAAACAAGACTGAAGACTACAGTTTCTGTCCCAGTATTTAAACCAAAATATCCCTCTTGTCCCTTCCGGATCTAGGGTGGTACGGGGGTAGGATTTGCTCTCTACGTCACCGATGTGGGTGGGTGGTTGGGTGGACATTCGATAGTCCTAGAACATCAGATATTTTCCATTGTGGCCGGCAGATCTTCGGCCGAGGCCGGTGACGCCGTCTCAAGGGCCGGCATTGTGTCGCCTTAACTAATGGGCCTTTGTCTCGTTACCTCCTAGAGAGATGGACACAGGACACACATGTGTAACAGATGTTTTACGCAATGGCCATTGCAGATAAATAGTAACTAAATATTCTTATATTATCAGTAACAACTACATATTATCTCTATATTAACAATAATAATATTAGCATACCGTGCTATCTCAATCCTTACAACCATATGTAGACTCGATTATGTTTTGGTTATAAATGGTCAACCGGAAGTATCCTCATTTGAAGATTTTAACAGTTTTTCTTGAAAAACTGAGTTAAATATTATTATAACTTGAAGAATATATTATTTTCTATACGATTTGATTGCATTTTATATTTCATATTCAACAGATATAGCGTTAAAGAATTATAAAGATAATAGATTTCATAAATCAGCCAGCTATGCTATCTTAACCTCGGCAATTGCTAATATATTCAGGTAATTGAAATTGACAGATGTCAGTAGTCAGTATCAATAAATAGTAAATAAATGAAAGAATAAGGGAAGTAACTCTAGTGTTAGAAGTTTCTAAAAATATATAAGAGAGAAGGAACTGAATGAGAACGACACGTAAAACAAAAATGAGTGGAAGAAGAAAATAAAAAATAGCGACCCCCTAGCGAATGGGAAAAACTAAAGAAGAAGATGTCAGTGTCAAGTGCAATTTGCATAGTTTCTTTATGAAATAACTTTACTGGAAATATAGGATCTTTTGCAAGAAAATGTATGTATAGGGCGCGCGCAGTGACGTGACTTTGCTGACTTTGGCAAGCAGATATTGGGGACCCGTGTCAAAATGACAGTTATTAATTATGTCCATATCTGACAAATGTCATAATTTTTCATTCGAAATTTCATGATTTTCTTATTTCATGTGGTTTATTTGTTATCAGAAATGTGGAATTCAGTTGTCGAGAAAAGGAATCATAAAGTACCAAAAATTTAAATTTTGAATGAATAATTAAGACATTTGTCAGTTATGGACATAATAAATAGCTGTCATTCTGGAACGGATTGCTCGTGTCCTATACATAAATTTTCTTGCAAAATATCCTATATTTCCAGTACTATTATTTTATAAACATACTATGATATTAATTACACAATTAATGACATTTTAAATATTAAACAATATTCTATTATCTATACGAATTGATTTCATTTTATATTTCATATTCAATGGATAAAGAGTTAAAGAATTATAAAGAAATTAAATTTTATAAATCAGCCACCTATGCTATAATCATGGAAGCAGCTACTATATTAAGAAAATTCTAACAGAAAAGAAAATGAATGTGGTAGAGATGAGGATGTTGAAATAGATGTTGGGGAAGACACGGAAAGATACGGTAAGGAATGAATGAATAAGAGAAATAACTCGAATATTAGAATTTTCTAGAGAGATACCAGGGAGACAATTACACTGGTTTGAACAAGTTATAATGAAAGATGTAGAATATATTGAAAGAATAATGAATAGCTTAGTAGTAGAAGGTAGAAGAAACAGAATAAAACCAAATATAAGATGGTAGGACTGTATCGCTGTAAGACTTAAGAGAAAAGGACCTGAATGAGGACAATACGCACAACAAATGAGTGGAATAAAAATATAAAAATAGCGACCCCTAACGAATGGGAAAAGCTAAAGAAGAAGAAATCAGTGTAAAGTGTCATTTGCAAAGTTTGTTTATGAAATAATTTTACTGGCAATTTGGAATCTTTTGCAAGAAAATTTATGTATGGAATTTGTACCTAATATACAGGAGTGACGGAAGGTATTATGCTGGCCACATCAGATTTTTTTAATATTTATAAAGTTCCATAGTTTGTTTGGGTTCTGATTGATAGAACTTTCAACAGAGTTTAAGTATTCCTGATATTCAGTTTTAATTTTTTCTCTTGATAAGCGCACGCAGTCGTTTGAATTCTTTAACATATTGCTCACTTTTATGTACAGATTGGCCATATTCGACGAAAAGATGTTTTTTTTAAATCATGGAGAAACACATTTTTTTGCTGTTCATGTTAAAAATCATTTAATTGGATTGAAGAAGATTTGTTTACATCACTTTTTGAATATGGTATCTCTTAAATGGCCGCCTTGAGCGTCTACGGCGTTTTGAGCCTGTTTTGCAGCATTTTCCATGGTTTTAGTCAACATTTCGGCCGAAATGGCGGCTATTTCTTCACGAATGTTGTTCTTCAGCTCTTCTAGGGACCGTGGCTTGTTGATATAAACCTTTGATTTTAAATAGCCCTACAGAAAAAAGTCTGCAGGCGTTAAATCTGGTGAACGCGGCGGCCAGTCGAAATCAGCATTTTTCGACATCTAACGGCTTGGGAACAATGTCTTCAATAAATCCATTGTAGCTCGAGCAGTGTGCGGTGGGGCGCCGTCTTGTTGAAATCAAAAGTCATCCATACCATTATCACGCACAATTCGCATCAAAAAATCTGATATCATTGTCCGATAACGCACTTTATTGACGGTTTCTGTTTGGCCATCATCATCTTCGAAAAAGTACGGCCCGTTGAGCATATCAGCACAAATACCGCACCAAACAGTAACTTTTTGGTCGTAGAGAGGCTCCTCATGAATAATTTGAGGGTTTTCGGTGGCGTAGAAACGGCAATTTTCTTTGTTTACGACTCTGTTCAACGTGAAATGCGCTTCGTCGCTCATGATAATTTTCTGGCAAAAATACTCGTCATCTTCAGCCATTTCAATGACTTTGAGCCCATTCCAATCGACGTGGCTTATCAGCAGACAAAAGTTTTTGTATCAATTGAATTTTATACGGGAACAAATGCAAATCGACACGTAAAATACGACGTAAAGTGGATCGTTTACTGTAGATCAGACAAACAGAAAAAGTGAAATAGCATCACAGAAAGTAAATAAAAATTAAATGAAAAGAGGCTACTTATATAATGAAAGAACGAAATTACTTTGGAAAATATTGAAAAACATCTACATCACTAAATTTGTGTTGATAAATTAAACACATTTGGTAGATAGGCGATTTATAAAAAACGTTAGTACGGGCAGAAGGTAAATAGAATGTTTGACAGTTTCTCGTGAACGCTGAAGGAGTATGATAATTAATAAGTGAAACACATTGAGGGTCCATCCATTGTCCCGTGAATTAATTTAGATAAATAGTGAACGCATATAACTTGTCGACGATGTAAAAGGTTACGAAAATTTAATGTATTAAGCAAGTGGTCATAAGACACTGATCTATCAGGGTAAGCATTATTTAATGTAAAATATAAGAATCTAAGAAACTTCCTTTGAATTTGAATTGACAGAAGAATTAGGAATTTTATCTGTACTGTGAGATGATACCGATATGGAGAGAGCAGAATGATGGAGATCCTCCTCAACGAATGAACTAATCTCATGAGAGACAGTGCAAGGCAGATTGGCTACAACAATATCTAACAAACGACCGTAATGATTTGAGACTTCATTATACTTCGGAGCATTTAACAATGAAATAAAGTTTTCAAAATTTGAGGTAAACGAATCTATATTTAGTTACTGCCTGACTTCAATAAGTTTAGAAACGTTAAGGCCACCTACAATTATGAAGTTATTGTTAAATGTAGGCAGAAGTAGTTCAACAGCATCAAATGAAATTTTGCTGTATAAGAGAAATCGGCGAAGGATAATATATGACAATAACATAAATAATAGTATGGGAAGACAAAATTATTTTAGCACATACAAGATCGGCAAGAGCATCATAAAAGGAACTGATTTATTTTTGTTATTAACTGCACATAGTATACCTCCACCACGCTTTTTGCCACCCCTGGATACGTCTCTGTCTTTTCTGTACACATTATAATGCGATGTAAACAATTCTGAAGTATGTACACTGTTATTGAGCCACGTCTCAGTTAAACAAATTAAGTCATAATCCTAGGAACCTAAGTTATTATAGAAGTTTTCTGTTTTGGTGTTCAAATCCCTAACATTCTGATAGTATATGTTCATGAGCTATAAGAAATATAAATACAAAAGTTAATGGTAATATTATGGTGAAAACTACAATAAATACGAAATATACACAGAAATTTTATGGTGTAAAGACCTCTTTATATTGTATTCAGACGAAAAATTACCAAGACAGACAGATCAAAACTTGTTTGTAAATCGATGTTTCTTGAGTTTAATGACCTTATAAAACTAAAAAAAATGTTTATTTAAAAAATGCA
The DNA here is from genome assembly GCA_951394225.1 of Harpalus rufipes. NCBI lineage: Eukaryota > Metazoa > Arthropoda > Insecta > Coleoptera > Carabidae > Harpalus > Harpalus rufipes. Next base: position 32,145,113 of record OX596285.1, read on the forward strand.
ATTCTGAAAGACAAAATACCCGCAAAAAAAAACGTCAAAAATAAATAATTGACGCTCCGCAGTATATACGCAACATAGAATTAAACATTGAAACACAGAAATCAGACAGTCTGAATTTATCGTAGACTACGTTTATCTCGCACTAGTTTATCCACTTAAATGCCAACCCGCTTGAGTTAAGCGGGTTAAACGTGTGAGATAAACAGTTCGATTTAGCGATAAGTGAACGGTCTTAAATAATGGGTTGAGTTAGCTAACGGCTTGAAATTTTGCGAGATAAACGGGCACACAATGGATTTAGCTAGATATTTAAAAATAAAATCTGTTATAATTTTTAAAATGCATATGATTGGACATTATGTCACTGAATGTTTCTTAAGAAGTAAAATGAAAGATTTATGATTATTTAACATCTATTTGGTCAGTGAAATTGTCCGTCTGGGTCAAGCGAGTTGTGACTGTATTCAGGTTTGTTTTGATGTTTCATGCACGTTTCATGTTTTAACCTGAAATAATGTCACTGTTTATTCGGTTTATTCAATTTGGTTAGTTTTTAAAAAAATACAATGAACAAAAGCCAGAATTGAACAGACGACGAGTGTGAATATTTCTTAAAATTACTCCTTGAGAAAAAAGTTATTGGGTTAATGGATGGAAAACGTCTTAGAACTCATGATGTTTTTAAAACCTTAGAAGAAATCATGAAAAACGCCGGGTTTGTAAAAGATGCAACGCAAATGCAGAATAAATTTAAAAATTTAAAAGTAAGACTGAAAACTATTATACCTACCAAACATAATGTATCGTACGTGCTTATTACATAGGTGAATATTATAAATGTAAGAGACACAATGGAATTAGTGGAAATGATTTTATCTACTGCAAGTACTACGAATTACTGAATGAATTATTAGAAAATCGCCCCGCTGCATTAATGGCAGGTTTTGATCATGAACTTCATGATACCTGTGTAGACAGTTCTCCAAACGTTAGTACAGGTAAGTAAAATTGTCTAGTTTTGCTTGTAATACATCGTTATTTCCAATAGTTTCTACAAATAGTACCGAGGAAACAACTATGAGAGAAGATGATTTAATAAATCAAGATCAACAGTTTCCTATACTAGATATAAATGAACCACAACCATCGTGCTCAAAAGATAATATTAACCATTCAACTCTCCCAATATCTAAAAAAAGGAAAACAAAATATGAGAAAACTCTGGAAGAGATTGTCGCATTACAGAAAGGTGTAAAGGATGATATAAGAAAAACACTAAGCAATTTTGAAAATGATGTTGAATATATGGAAATATATTTCAATAAGCAAGAAAAATTGATGAAGGCCACAACTAAGTATTTTTTGAAGGGAATGAAAAGTATTTTTACTAGTCGAAAGAGAAGACGAGACAGTAATAGCAGTAAAAGCAGCAGCAGAAGTAGTGATTCGGACACGGAATGAATATAATTATTCATAAATCAATACTAAAATAATTGCTTTCTCCATTTTCAGTTAAATTTTAATTAACTAGTAAATGAAAAACATCGAATTGAAAGATTGGCAGCAATGTTTGCTACCTTTCGATTCGAAATTTTTCATTTACCCAGCAGTTAAAATATAACTGAGAATGGTGATATAGACTTAAAGACTGTTATTGTTAAGTCATTTATTTGTATTACTACAGCATAGCTTTTTTTGTTTTTTGTGTATTTTTTAAGAATGTTAATTTATTTTAATTCACAAGTAACGTAATTTTTATTGTATTTTTCTACAAATAATAAAATACCTATAACATATTTATATATTTTATAGCATATAAACACAAATTAATTTAGCCCTAAAACAGGTAAAACCCGTAAGATAGTCTTAGAGTAACCTGGATGACCTTAGAGGAAAATGCGTTACTAAATAAGTCTTCAGATGCTCTCGCATATTATGTGCTTCCAGATTAGAAAATTGTCTATCATAATTCGCTGGTTGCGGCAATATATGTTCGGCCTCCTCTACCGCCTGTAGCCATTGTTCTTGAAATGTAGTCTTGTGTTCTTCAACAATATTGTGTAGAGTGCAACATGCCACTGTTAAAGCTGGGACAAATGTGTGGTGAACATCAATTCTTTTTAGTAAAGTACGCCATCTTGCATTCAGTCGCCCAAAAGCAATCTCAACACTAACCCGAGCCATATTCATATGAACATTGAATGAATCTTCTTCTGGTGATAACTTTCTATTGATATATCCTTTTAGCAGCCACTCCAGAAGTGGGTAAGCTGGATCTCCCACCAAATGAATTTTTCCTTTGATTACACTTTGATTCCAAGAACCATTGTACGAATCTCTGTTTAGAATAAATCGACAATAATCCACTGTACACGAAACTTCTTTCATTTTTTGGAAAGGAAATGGACATTTTTTGACATACAATTCCTGTAAAAATGAAGTCCAATCCTTGATCATAGTTTGGATGACCTGTTGTACAGTGAATGGTAATGCTTTCCTGCGAGATACCGCAAGAAGTTCAAACCAATCATCTGGAGTTTCTATTTTAGTTTTTAAATTAATGTTTTCCATATTTTTGTCGCACTCTAAATAAGAATGACCCCTCTCCAGAAATGTTATTTTAATACTATGTAATTTTTTCATTTCATGGACCACATAATGCATAAATCTAAGCACAACAAAATTCTTGTTCTGTCCGCCAGCACCATCGCAAAAAATATGAAAGTGTTTGACTTGATCAGGAATATAATTCTACAAAAAATGGAATAAAAAAGATACAACTTCATTTGGACTTTTCTTTCCAATGATCTCTGGATACGTATAGAAAATTGATTCTCCTGAATGAAGAACATGGATATTGAATGAGAAGACTGATAATTGTCTTCGGTAATACACATCATTCGTAGAAATGTTAGGCAATGATATATTTTTTTAGTAATCCATAGCAATAGCAAGATGATCAGGTTTACCTTTTTGCATATAGTCGGGCATTTATCTTTTTATCATAAAAAAATTGTGCCTTTCTTTTATGCAATTCATTTTCCAGTCAGCGTTTTAATTTCTTCTGCTTCAGTAGCAGCTGATAAAGTTCTTAACATTCTATTACACTTATCACAGAAACAAGTATCCGATCTTGGATATCCGAAGGATAAATATGTTTGTAGGTATCATAAGAAACTTTAATTTCCGGATTCTTTTCTTCGAACATCACAAACATTTTCTCAATATTCAATTCTTCGGGAAGATTTTTTTTTAGAAACCTGTAGACTGTAATGGGACAGCATTGACTTTCACGAGTTTATGTGTTCGAATAGCTTCAAAATATTTTTTAACTTTCTGTGCTTTTCACTATGTTTGCCTCGTTTATCACGAGGAGCAACTCCACTATCCTTTAACGATTTTTATATCTTCAGATGAATTCTTGTCTCTTTGTAATCTTAATTTATAGGAAAACGATGCTTGGTGAAAATTTGCATTTTCTGGGTCTACTACGATGATGTTGTAGAAGGATTATGTTAATTAAACCACATAAATATAAATTTTGGGCATCATGATTTGGAAGACTATTAAAATTTAGTAGTATTCGTTTTCTTTCGTCAGTAGTTGTTGTTTCATAGCACCTTAAGGCGAAGGGTCACCTCTCTATAAGCAGACACACGTTGAAAAATCGTTTAAAAAAGTCCAAAACCGCACGTTTGTGAAGTACAAAAATTTAATGTTTTTCTTATGTAGAAATGGCGCCGAGTTTAAATATAAATTTAACGTAAAAATATAACGTATAATATACTTTAACCATTAACTAATTTTACACGTACTTTTTGATGACAAAATATCAGAATGTTTTAAATTTTACGTTATATTAATACAAAAAAGAAATGCCGAATTTAAACATTTTTTTTACGTAAAAATCTAACGTTTAATATACTTTGACCATTAACTAATTTTAAATGTACTTTTTCTTATGACAAAATATGTTACAGAATGATCTAAATATTACGTTATATTAATACAAAAAAGAAACGGCGAATTTAAACAAAAATATTACGTAAAATGTAACGTATAACATTTACCATTTACAGAATATATACGTTTATTCCTGAAATTAATAAAACGTATATTTTTATGTGTTATAATTAATTAAAATCTAACGTTATATTACTTAAAAAGCATAAAGTTTAATTTAATTAAAAATATTTTACAATCTATACCTACAATATATACTTTATTTTCACGTTGTTTGTTACGGTAAAAAGATGTTCATATATTACGTTAATTTTAAATAGAAGAGTAAATTTAATACTACGGGAAAAATATACCTATAAAAGAAATTCAAAATATACTTTATAGTTTATTTCTTGAATTAAAAAGTTTGAATTTATAACTTTTTCTTTAGAAACATGCAACATACATAATGTAAACGTAATTTTTACTTTCATACAAATCTTTATTGAAAAATCTGGAATTCAACACCGACGAAACAATATTTTTTTTGTATAAAATTACAATATTTTGTATTATTTATATTAATACAACAAATAATAGAAAAATAATTAAATATACATGGCTTTACCATAAGTTTTGATAAAATATTTTTTGAGAATAATATGTCTATACTTCTACGTATATACCCGTAGTGTGTAAGAATAATGAATGACTTTAAAATTAAAGAACATTAAACTTTTAGATTTTTTTATCAGTTGAGAGTAGTAATAGTTGACACCTTTCCCGCCGTGGAATGCAGACTAATTAGTGGGGGTAATTAAAAACTCATTAACTGGCGCCAGTTCAGACTTTCTAATGACCTTGGAATTTCAGGAATGCAGACTAATTGCTTTTTAATTGCTTTTTAATGACTACCTGGAATTTGTGGTGACGTATGTTTGCTTTCTAATGACCTTGGAATTTGTGGTGACGTATGTTTGCTTTCTATTGACCTGTTTTAATGACTTTTTAATTGCTTTTTAATGACTTCCTGGAATTTGTGGTGACGTATGTTTACTTTCTAATGACCTTGAAATTTGTGGTGACGTATGTTTGCTTTCTATTGACCTGTTTTAATGACTTTTTAATTGCTTTGTAATGACTTCCTGGAATTTGTGGTGACGTATGTTTGCTTTCTAATGACCCAGGAATTTGTGGTGATGTATGTTTGCTTTAGATATTTGTTTGATTTGATATATGCTTGCAGTAACAAGAACAACTAGGTAAGGTTATATTTAAATTAATTAATTATGCGCACTCTCCACGCCAACATTGAGTGCCCGTGAGGTGACGCCTGGTAAGCGCCCGCACGGTACAAATATTCCATCATTACCGATATCTGTGTATGAAGCAGATTGGCACACCCAGTAATGAATAATATGCTGTGATGAAATATTTATTTAGATATTTGTTTGATTTGATATATGCTTGTAATTAAGCTGAGAAGATGTTTATTATTAAATTTAATTATGTCGCGGGCATCCGTACCGACACGCAGAGGGACCGCCGAAACGACGCACCGCTGGACCGCGAGCATGACATAGATTATTATAAATCTAAAAATTATTACTGTTGATCAAAAAGCAATAAATAAATTTCACCCTAATTGGCGGAAACGAGAAATTGGCATAGCTTAGTTTACAAATAAAAACAGGCGTAGAAGCGAAGTTAGGACGAAGTTTATATCCATGGAATATTCCCAAAGATAAATAAATATTTTACCAATAGCAACACGTCGGTTTGGCGTACTACTCCGTACACCAAATGCATGTCGGTGTATTCTTGGTTAGTGAAAGTGACAGGAATTTCTAAATATCAAAATACTACGCCGCTAATTAGGAATTCAACGTCGATATGACAACTGACAAATATTGCTTTTGGAACAACTTGATTTCTGGATTGTAACTTAATAAGAATTGTAATTGGGCGACTTTGCAGTTCCATAACTTTTATAACTCGACAGATAAAGCAAAATAAATTTCAAATACCTACTCCTTAGTAAAAATAGCATTTTTCTTGTTTAAAATAATATGTATTTCATGATCTAACTGTGACAAAGCGTCAGGTTAGATATGTTGGAAGTTTTGAAAATAATCCATGTTTTAGTTTTCTAATATTTCAGAAAATAAAATTTAATATGATTTTTTTTTTTAAAAATGAGTGCGATTATATCTAATCATTGCTTTTGTTCCTCGAATCCGGGTTTTGAGAGTTCGTTAACTATTCGACGTTGGACATACGGTTCTAATATGCATTCAATTATGTTTCATTTATTTTTGGACGATTGGCAAATACAATAAATAATAACCACAAACGCAAAAATTTAAAAATATTTGAGAAGTGTTATAGCTATTGCTACGAAGATATAGAAATTTTGAATTTATTTTTAAAATTATGAAGTTTTAACGACATTATTACTGCTGATTAAAAAGCAATAAATAAATTTCGTCATGATTGGCGGAAAACGAGAAATTGACAGTGAAGTTAGAACGAAGTTTATATCCATGGAATATACCAAAAGATAAATAAATATTTTTAAATGTTTATTAGTTTATTAATAATTTGTAACAAAATACTAAATTACGTGCAGTTTAATAATAAAAAATGTATATAAAAATAATTACATTAGTATATTTTATCAACATACTGCTCCTAAAATAAATTAAACAAATGTGAAAAGCAAACTCACCCAAAATTTTCAATTTTAAATTGAATCCGAGTATACATTCGTGGATTCATCAATTTCTACTTTAAAATGAACCGACTATATTGTTTGTTGTCGGTATGCTTGTTAAGAATGTATGACGCCTAAGTCTGCAAAGTAACAGAGACTCAGTTTTCTCCAAGTATTCATATTCTTGTATCGTCTGAAATTACAAAATATTAAGATACAATTTTTGAATGTTCAATTTTGTAACAGAATTACTAAGTTACGTATAGTTTAACGATAAAAATGTATAATAAATATATTAGTATAATAATTTATCAACAAAGTGCTGCTGAAATAAATTAAACAAATGTGAAAAGCAAAACTCACCCAAGTTTTCAATTTTAAAATGAATCTGAGTATACATACGAGGTTTCAGCAATTTCTATTGTAAATCATTGCGACTATATTTTTCTGTTCCCGGAATTCAAATTTTGAAACTCAATAAGAAATGTGTATGTTATGTTAACGAGTAAGAGAAGTTTTATGGCTATTGCTACAAAGATATAGAAATTTTGAATTTATTTTTAAAATTATGAAGTCTTAACGACATTATTACTGCTGATTAAAAAGCAATAAATAAATTTCGTCATGATTGGCGGAAAACGAGAAATTGACAGCTTAGTAGCTACATATGTTAACAAATAAAACACGCGTAGAAGCGAAGTTAGGACGAAGTTTATATCCATGGAATATACCAAAAGATAAATAAATATTTTAAATGTTTATTAGTTTATTAATAATTTGTAACAAAATACTAAATTACGTGCAGTTTAATAATAAAAATGTATATAAAAATAATTACATTAGTATACTTTATCAACATTTTGCTCCTGAAATAAATTAAAAAAATGTGAAAAACAAACTCACCCAAAATTTTCAATTTTAAATTGAATCCGAGTATACATTCGTGGATTCATCAATTTCTACTTTTTAATGAACCGACTATATTGTTTGTTGTCGGTATGCTTGTTAAGAATGTATGACGCCTAAGTCTGCAAAGTAACTGAGACTCAGTTTTCTCCAAGTATTCATATTCTTGTATCGTCTGAAATTACAAATATTAAGATACAATTTTGATTTATAACTCGAAAATTATAATACACGTAATATTTTTTCTTGGCATTATTTTCTTGAATATTAAACAAATTTCAAAAAACTTAAGTATTTCGAAAATATATTTTTAGAAGATTATTACTTTTTCATAATTTTTCTGAAATACTTGACAGTCGTTTAGAAATTTATAAACATATTTGTAGATGAATACTAAATTTTAATTTCTGATGAAGTTTACTGTATCCCTGCACAATTCCTGGAAATTTACGGGGGATTATTTCTCGGGGAGTACGACCAGGTATATATGGATATTACTTAATGTCATGGCCATCAAAATTTCCACAAAACTTACTTTGTATTATTTTTCGGGAATGTGTAACTTTCTACTTGTGATAAATAAATATTTGTTTTAAAATAGATCGGGAAATATGCCCATAATATAATGTTTATACCATCAGTCTTTATCAAAAACTAGTAGACCGATATATACAAGGAGAAACAATTTGTGACAACTATTTAAATAATAAAATTAATATTATTGAGTTTCTTATGAAAATAAAAACTATTCAACTATAAATTGGATAGCGAAGCTAATAAATTCTTCGAAGAAGTTATTCAAATTTATTTTTTTTGACTTCTTGGTGTTTCAATACTTAAATTGTTACAAGATATAAGGTCGTGATAGAAGCCAAATATTTGAAGATATAAGAAGCTGACAACTATAAATAATTGAAATTTTATCAATAATATAAATTTTAAATATGAATATTTATAAATTATTTTAATTACTTAACTTGTATTCTGTCGTAAATTAACATAGTATCAAAAATATTACAAAATAAATCTGTAATTTTATCAGAATGTGTCAATATTTTGAGAAACATTCATTCTTTTTGAGAAACAGTCATTCTTTTTGAAAGATTATCGTTTAAACGATTTTAAACAAATGTTATGTTTGGCACAAGAAAATCATAATAATAAAAATGCAATACAGTTTTAAATGATATTTTCGCGTGTTTAAACTGCAAAGGTAATTATTACAAAATTCTTTGTCTCCGGAAATAAATTTCAACTTTTAAATGAATGCTAGTATATCCAATTTTCCAAATTTCAGATTTAAAATGAGCAGCCATTTCTAAATATCAAATTACTACGCCGCTGATTACAAATTCAGCGTCGATATGACAACTGTCAAATATTGCTTTAGGAGCAATTTGATTTTTAGATTTAAATATCAGTAATTTTGTGAATATGAACTCGTAAATATAATTATTCAAATACATTCCAAATATAGGTATAAATAAATTTTACTAATATTAATTGATTTTTTAATTACTTAACTTAAAATAAACAGTTCTGAAGTGTTTGTCACTGTCCAATCCAAGTTTATGCTATTCACATAACCCAGCAATATTTTCAAACATGCCGCTGGCAAGTTTCCAAAAATTACTTCGTACAATCATCTGAGTGTTGGGATGATGAAGATTCTTCCACTTATAATTCGGAAAATATACCTATAATATAATAATTAGTCACATTGTGCCGGATGTGAAAGAAAATAATATAACAACGCGTCAGGTTAAATATGTTGAAAGTTTTGAAAATAATCCATGTTTTAGTTTTCTAATATTTCAGAAATAGCTACATACCCAATCGGTTATTAATGACCAAATTTTTCATGTTTATTATATTTTCACTTATTTTTGGGAAATTTAAAAATGTTTATTAATAATTTGTAACAGAACTAATAAATTACGTGCAAGTTTAATAATAAAAATGTATTTAAAAATAATTACATTAGTATACTTTACCAACATACTGTTCCTAAAATAAATGAATCCGAGTATACATTCGTGGAATCATCATTTTGTACTTTAAATTGATTCGACTATATTGTTTGCTATCGGTGAATGTGTGACGCATAATGTTTTGTCTGAAATTAAAAAATATTAAGATACAATTTTATAAAATAATATTCAATCAATCATATATAAAGAAATGTTAATATTTTATCCTAATTTAATTAAGAATGATTTAATATCAAATATGTATTATGTACCTAGTAATGGGGTTATTTCACATTTCCTCTTGAAAGAATAGATCAAATTAAATATGTAGGTGTATGTTTACACTTTACAAGTATTTAGAATCAGAGATATGATTTTAAAAGTTGTTTTAAATATTTGAACGCTGACGTCACGGCTATACGTCACACTGTGTCGAATACGGGTAGCAGCTCTCTAGCGGATGTATTTTGAACTACGAGTGTTTGAGTTCTCACGTGTCAGCTTGATTTGCCGACATCAACATATTGTTAACAAAAAACATATTTTATACAACTTTTGCTATTTATTTTAATAAATATTTATTTACATACCTTAACTCTGCTGTCACATGTCACAATTTTAGGGGTATATTGTTTATTACAACAACAAACGGATATCACGTGGACTGTTGTGTTCGTGTGTGAGAGGAATGCTAAATAGCTACGTATAACTTATCCATGCTAATGTCGTTTTAATGTGTTTCAGTACTTAGACTGTTACAAAATATAAGATCGTAACAGAAGCCGAATATTTATTTTGTCGCTTGTTTTGCTGCATGTAAAAATATGGCGCACAAATTCAAATATCATTTGTAATATTTGAATATATTTTCAATGAAAATTAATGAATTACGTAAAAGTAACATAAAATATTTGTACTTGAGTTCACTTGCGTGGAGTATCCTACTAAAATTAAATTATGTATGTAATTAATACCATTGAGAGTTTATTTTCTATTTATTATTTATCTGACACTGCATTCAATATATCAGTATAATATAAAATAATAATAATAATATATAATAATTAATATCCTTATTACTTTCTGTACATTCACATTTATTAATTTTACAGTAAGTTTTTATACAAAGCAAAACTTTTTGCAATTAGGTTAGGTTTGGTTAGGTTAGGCTAATTGCAGCTTTTATATTATAAGTTTTGCAATTAGGTTAGGCTAGGTTAGGTTAATTGCAGTTAGGTTAGGTTAGTCTAATTGCGCTAGGTTAGGTTAGGCTAATTGCAGTTAGGTTAGGTTAGTCTAATTGCGCGCAATTACCTAACCTAGCGCAATTAGACTAACCTAACTGCAATTAACCTAACCTAGCCTAACCTAATTGCAAAACTTATAATATAAAAGCTGCAATTAGCCTAACCTAACCTAACCAAACCTAACCTAATTGCAAAAAGTTTTGCTTTGTATAAAAACTTACTGTAAAATTAATAAATGTGAATGTACAGAAAGTAATAAGGATATTAATTATTATATATTATTATTATTATTATTATTTGTTAACTATGTAACATATGTAGCTACTAAGCTGTCAATTTCTCGTTTTCCGCCAATCATGACGAAATTTATTTATTGCTTTTTAATCAGCAGTAATAATGTCGTTAAGACTTCATAATTTTAAAAATAAATTCAAAATTTCTATATCTTTGTAGCAATAGCCATAAAACTTCTCTTACTCGTTAACATAACATACACATTTCTTATTGAGTTTCAAAATTTGAATTCCGGGAACAGAAAAATATAGTCGCAATGATTTACAATAGAAATTGCTGAAACCTCGTATGTATACTCAGATTCATTTTAAAATTGAAAACTTGGGTGAGTTTTGCTTTTCACATTTGTTTAATTTATTTCAGCAGCACTTTGTTGATAAATTATTATACTAATATATTTATTATACATTTTTATCGTTAAACTATACGTAACTTAGTAATTCTGTTACAAAATTGAACATTCAAAAATTGTATCTTAATATTTTGTAATTTCAGACGATACAAGAATATGAATACTTGGAGAAAACTGAGTCTCTGTTACTTTGCAGACTTAGGCGTCATACATTCTTAACAAGCATACCGACAACAAACAATATAGTCGGTTCATTTTAAAGTAGAAATTGATGAATCCACGAATGTATACTCGGATTCAATTTAAAATTGAAAATTTTGGGTGAGTTTGCTTTTCACATTTGTTTAATTTATTTTAGGAGCAGTATGTTGATAAAATATACTAATGTAATTATTTTTATATACATTTTTTATTATTAAACTGCACGTAATTTAGTATTTTGTTACAAATTATTAATAAACTAATAAACATTTAAAAATATTTATTTATCTTTTGGTATATTCCATGGATATAAACTTCGTTCTAACTTCACTGTCAATTTCTCGTTTTCCGCCAATCATGACGAAATTTATTTATTGCTTTTTAATCAGCAGTAATAATGTCGTTAAAACTTCATAATTTTAAAAATAAATTCAAAATTTCTATATCTTCGTAGCAATAGCTATAACACTTCTCAAATATTTTTAAATTTTTGCGTTTGTGGTTATTATTTATTGTATTTGCCAATCGTCCAAAAATAAATGAAACATAATTGAATGCATATTAGAACCGTATGTCCAACGTCGAATAGTTAACGAACTCTCAAAACCCGGATTCGAGGAACAAAAGCAATGATTAGATATAATCGCACTCATTTTTAAAAAAAAAAATCATATTAAATTTTATTTTCTGAAATATTAGAAAACTAAAACATGGATTATTTTCAAAACTTCCAACATATCTAACCTGACGCTTTGTCACAGTTAGATCATGAAATACATATTATTTTAAACAAGAAAAATGCTATTTTTACTAAGGAGTAGGTATTTGAAATTTATTTTGCTTTATCTGTCGAGTTATAAAAGTTATGGAACTGCAAAGTCGCCCAATTACAATTCTTATTAAGTTACAATCCAGAAATCAAGTTGTTCCAAAAGCAATATTTGTCAGTTGTCATATCGACGTTGAATTCCTAATTAGCGGCGTAGTATTTTGATATTTAGAAATTCCTGTCACTTTCACTAACCAAGAATACACCGACATGCATTTGGTGTACGGAGTAGTACGCCAAACCGACGTGTTGCTATTGGTAAAATATTTATTTATCTTTGGGAATATTCCATGGATATAAACTTCGTCCTAACTTCGCTTCTACGCCTGTTTTTATTTGTAAACTAAGCTATGCCAATTTCTCGTTTCCGCCAATTAGGGTGAAATTTATTTATTGCTTTTTGATCAACAGTAATAATTTTTAGATTTATAATAATCTATGTCATGCTCGCGGTCCAGCGGTGCGTCGTTTCGGCGGTCCCTCTGCGTGTCGGTACGGATGCCCGCGACATAATTAAATTTAATAATAAACATCTTCTCAGCTTAATTACAAGCATATATCAAATCAAACAAATATCTAAATAAATATTTCATCACAGCATATTATTCATTACTGGGTGTGCCAATCTGCTTCATACACAGATATCGGTAATGATGGAATATTTGTACCGTGCGGGCGCTTACCAGGCGTCACCTCACGGGCACTCAATGTTGGCGTGGAGAGTGCGCATAATTAATTAATTTAAATATAACCTTACCTAGTTGTTCTTGTTACTGCAAGCATATATCAAATCAAACAAATATCTAAAGCAAACATACATCACCACAAATTCCTGGGTCATTAGAAAGCAAACATACGTCACCACAAATTCCAGGAAGTCATTACAAAGCAATTAAAAAGTCATTAAAACAGGTCAATAGAAAGCAAACATACGTCACCACAAATTTCAAGGTCATTAGAAAGTAAACATACGTCACCACAAATTCCAGGAAGTCATTAAAAAGCAATTAAAAAGTCATTAAAACAGGTCAATAGAAAGCAAACATACGTCACCACAAATTCCAAGGTCATTAGAAAGCAAACATACGTCACCACAAATTCCAGGTAGTCATTAAAAAGCAATTAAAAAGCAATTAGTCTGCATTCCTGAAATTCCAAGGTCATTAGAAAGTCTGAACTGGCGCCAGTTAATGAGTTTTTAATTACCCCCACTAATTAGTCTGCATTCCACGGCGGGAAAGGTGTCAACTATTACTACTGTTGAGATATTGATATTGTCATCTGTAGTTTTAATAAAGTCACTGTTACAAACAACTATCTCATAAATATCAATTTGAAAATATCTTACGTCATAAAATGCGCTGTAAAATTTGTATTGTGACTAGTTCAGTATAGAAGTAAATAAACTTATACTGAAAAAGTTAAAAGAATCAATTTAATAATGAAAAAAAAAAGTATCAATTAAAAGTACAGACGGTTTCACGGTTTCTGGTGCTAGGTGAAATTGTTCAAGTACGTCAGATCTCACTGATTTTTTGACATTCATTCGAGAAATACATTCAACATTCCATAGCTTTATTAAATGAAACTGACAATTACTGTTAATAGCATACAGATTTTTAAACTTAAGAAAATATAAAAAAGTCTTAAAAAAAGAAATGTACTTTTAGACATGAAATAGTTTACTTATTTTTATTTTTTGACGAAAATCTCGTTTTTGCGAATTTAAGCCATTCTTTAACGGACTGTGCAATATGAAAATCATTTTTCTCTTCTGGCGGAAAAATGAGCTTTGCAGATTCTGAAATATAATATATATCGTTAAATTTACCACAATAAATAAATGTTTGTCTTCTTAAGAAGTAATATTCAGAACTATCTGAATTATGAACTGAATAATAACACATTAAAATATCTGCAGGTTTTTCAAAATTTTGTTAATTTAATCAATGCTATATCTACACTCTACAAGAATTGAATATATGAATAAGAATATATTAAAGAAACATTATTTTCAATTAGTTCTTTTAACAGTAGCAAATGTAATAAAACACGACACAAAAAATAATTAAAAATCCAGCATTATATTAAATTTTACGTAATGTTATACTTACCATAAATTACTTTCATTGTTAATGTTTTTTTCGAAACTCAATTTATCTCTTCCTTTCCAGTTATATTGCATAGAAACTTCATCTGATAAAACGAAGTATAAAATTCTACGAGTCTGCGCCTGTATATTTGTACCTCCTACGGCTGCTAGGCGTTTTATCTAAATAAATATTTAAAAAAAATAACATGCTCATATATACTTTTGCAACTTCAATTTCAGAAAAAGTAACTTCAAGTTTAGAAAAAGTAAATTCAATTTCAGAAAGAGTAACTTCAATATAAGAAAAAGTAAATTTAATTTCAGAAAAAGTAATTCAATATCAGCAAAACTAACTTCAATTTCGGAAAAGTTCAAGTTTCTTTTTCTGAAATTGATGTTCCAAAGGTTCATATATGTTTACAATATAATCGAAGATTGAATCTTCTTTTAATTTTTCTTCGAATTCAATAAAAATATGTAAAGAAGTAATCGGAAAAATTGGCAGATTCGAGGTGCTATTAATGTTTCAATATTTATTTTTCTGTTTGTTCGCAATATTTCATTTAATATTAAGGAATGATTTTCAACTTCAGTTTCAATTTTTGTTAGCTTAGTCAGAACCTGTTCATGGTAAAATTTATTGTACATTGCACTGACTGCCGAAAGTGATGCTGACGCCATGTATAAGGAAGGTGATGGAGTATCATCCATTACCGGCGAAATATGTTCTTTGGATTGCCGTAATGTAGCTTGGATCGGAATTTCCTTTAAACATGGTTTGTTTTTATTATTCTTGTGTTATCTATTTCGCTATCCGATGTTGACGATTCCAATTCCCGTTCCACAGATTTTATTGTGAAACTAGCTGTAGTTTCAACTGATGTTTTTTTTTATTATTAGATTAAATTAATTCCTGTAACGTTTTATCTGCCGCAGCATAAGTAGCTGAAATATTAGATTTTAATTTCTAGACTCGTATGTTTAAAAAAAATAATGAATCTTTTACTCTGACCCTAGAATGAGCAAATAGATAAAGAGAAATAAAGAATAAATAAGGGTTTAAAAAATTCCTTTAAATACAAGCGCTACGTAGCGTTGTGCGCAGTAAAACTTGTTTTCATGTACCGCTACTTTCCAGCGCTGCAGAGATACGTAGCGTAATATTTCCACGCTGCGGAGATGCAGCGGAGTTATCAGCTGTCACTTTGTGGAAAAATGGCGGCAGAACATCATGTGAGTATAACGTTATAACTACGAAAATTATGAAATTAAATCATCTATTATGCTACCGACATCCATAATTTAATGTATTGTTTACGTATACTTATATAAAAGATGAATTTCACATAAAATGACAAATAGCGGAAATAGAGATTTGTCTCGGAGCCCGAGGTTTGTTTTGATTTTCAAATGTTGCTAAGGTTACCGCTCAGTGCTGTTTACTTACGAGTTGAAGCGCTATTCCAGCGCCACATTTCAGCGCTCGTATCGCTGCATCGAAAGTGGACGCTACTATTAAAAGTAGGCTCAGTCCAAACTATTTGACGACGAATATAGTGTTAAAAGTTAGTGAGTTACCATAGTGACGAATAAATTAACAAATTGAAATTTTTCTCATGTCAAAATATTAATAAAAACACAAATTTAAATGAAAAATAAAGTGATTGTAGATAAAATATTGTATGATATGCCTATTAAAAGTGATTTTGTTTTGTTCGATGGATCCCAAATGACAATTTTAACACTTATCATAAATAGCTATTTTGATTATATTGCCATTGTATTTTATTGTTAAATTATTAAATTAACGTAAACATAACTATGTTCTTGCATTAAATTAGTATACAATGTAGCTTTTGTTAAGTTGAATTTAAATTTTATTGCGAACTGTCGGTCTGTAGGGTTATTGGATTCCGAATTGTTACTACAGTGAAAAGAAATATTTACTTTGTGGTTTGTTTGAACAACAGCTATACTGTGTGCAGTGTTTGCTAAAGCCGGAAGAATTTCAAAATGTACCACTGATTTTGCGATATCTATACATCCGTTGATTTAAAAATGCAAAGTTACCTGGGATATCGCTGCGCGTTCTCCCATTTAGAACGAAAAATTCTGAATTTTCCATGACTTCGGTTAGTCTTTTCCCTCTGTCATCTACGATATCATGCAAGGAATTATGTGGGTGACAACGAAAAGAGAGTTTTTAAAAAGATTTCAAATGGAATTTATTGTACTTTTACAGAGATGTAAAGTTTTAAAGATAAAAAATACAATAAAGACAAGAATTACATCAAATGATAAGCTTATATACTAGATTTATGCTGATATGAATAAGGTGTCTTCTTCCTGCAGAATAGGCTGGACCAGACTTATAACTCCTCCCGCCTTAAGTTAGGAATGTAGCGGCTTTGGCCACACTGTGCGACAATGAAGTCATTTGGATATCTTCTTCCTGTGGGCCCTTGTTTCGATAATTTTTCCTTAGGAGCATAAAATACAGAGAACATATGATCATTAGTAGAATGCAACAATATGTTACAATATTGTGGATGTTTATATTGGTTGAGATAGTCACGTTATTTATTTCGTTTAATTTTTCTTTTTGTTTATTAATAATGGGTAAAATGTTTTTTAATTCGTCTAAGTATATATTTTCTATTTTTAAAGGGTTAAATTCATAAAATTGTTTTTATCTCCATTTCCTGGAAGAGGTAATTTAGGAAGTTCAATGTTTTTAAAATTTGGTATATAATTTTGATAAGTTTTTATGGTAGTGTCTTTGATTTTTATTTCACAATCATTGTTTAGTTCGATTAAGTAAGTTCCATTTAGGGGTATATTGTCTGTGTTTTGCGAACACTTTTGGATGGCGACGACACCGTTGGGGCTACGACGATCCATTGGTTTTCTTCAATCTTCTGGATCTTCACATCTGGTACTTTGGTGGACACTAGTTCACAATTTGGTTTGGGTTGTATTTGAGAAGTTGTATTTCGCAGGGTGCGTTCTCATTTATGTTAGATTTGTGGACCTCTTGGCATATGAATTCTTCAGGTATAATTTCCTTGCAGGTAGTGTCAAAGAGGGCATAAGAGTGCTCATTTTTAATTAGAAATTTGGAATGATTGTTTGAAAGGAATTTTGATTTCTGATTGGTAGGGAATATAAATGGTAGTAATGGAAACTTTCAGTCTCCACAATAGGTATCTCAAGCAGAAATACAATTTGATTGCCTGTAGTATAACTTTTTATTTCTATTACTTTTTCGAATAGTATGATATTTCTAAAGTTGGTTCAAATGGGAAACTATTTTCATTTAAATGTTTATTAATAAATATTGTCTCCGTTAATAAGTCTGTTGGTTCTAATATTGAGTTATGAATGTGTTAAGTTTTGCAAAAGTGGTGGCTATTTCGATTTTTTCTAATAGATCGTAAATAATTTGTAAACTTGAAGTGTATTGAGAGATAACAGTTTGTAAAAATAAGCAATTTTTTTGCTTCTACATTTTTAATGCAGGTTGAATTAATATATTTTTGTAATTGTCCGATTTTTGAATTTAATGAAAATTGATTTTTAGAAAGAATTTCTGTGTTATTGTTAAATTTTTGAATGGAAGTTTGTAAGATGCTGAGTTGTTCTTTCATGACATCTTTAATTTTGAATTGGTTGTTCGATATTTCTGTAATAGTTTTTTCATATTTTTCGGCATCCGATTGATCGAGATTGCCCGTGATTGATTTTATTATTGTGCCAAGTCCATTAATGAGTCTTCGTTTTTGTTTCTTCGAGTATAGTGGATTTAGTTGTTTTATTTGCAACAATACTTTTTCTTCTAGGACACTAATTATTTGGTAAGAATGTTGATTGTGTTTAGAGTCCATTAATTCGTCCTTTATCTTAATAAATGAATTTTTCAAGCTAGTATATTCTGTGATTATGTCTGTAATGTCATAAATTTGGACAAATGTCCAGTAGTCGATTTTAAGTTGTGCATTTCCTAGTTTTAGTGGAAGTAGGCCAGGGTTCTTGTTTAGATCGTGGATTTTGGATGTTTCTAGGCTTGAAGTGACGATGAAGAACAAGGATCTGTAAAAAGAGGCTGTCTTAATTCTTTTATATGAATTATTTCTGTTTTAGGTTTTTTCTGTGAACTTGTAATTTCTACTTTATTACGATCGAGTAATTTTGTAATTTTGAAAGAACCTATAAATTTAGATTGTTTTTTGTTTCTATTGAGTGCATTAATGTTGTAGATAGTTTGACCTATTTTAAAATTTGTTTCTCCTTTTATGTTATGTTTATTTATTACCTTTTCTTTGTTTGTTTCTAATGTATAAGATTCTTTGTTGTAAACGTGTTTTAATTTTTCGTTGTGGTTTTCAACGTAGTCGTTGTAGAAAGAATTTGGGATAAATATTTCTTGGGGATTTCTAGAGTTTGTATGTCCAAATGTTAATTCGAATGGTGTATACTTTGTTGCGCTGTGGATAGAGTTGTTATAACAAATAATAGCGTAATTCATTAAGTCTCCGTGTGCGTCTGGATACATTTCTTGTAGTATTCGCAGATGTTCAATGATAGAATAGAACAATAGAATTAGAATCGTGATGTAAAGGGGTTGTAAAGTGAATCTTTATTTTATGAAGTATTAAAAGTTCTTTATGGTGTTGTTATTGAATTCTTTTCCATTATCAAATGTTAAATTTTCAGGTGCGCCAAAAGATGTGAAATATTTAATTAATGCATATGCTATATGAATAGCTATCTTGCCTTCAATGTAAATGGCTTGTGCGAATTTTGTGAATGCGTCAACTAGTGTTAAATAATTTCGATTGTCATATATGGAGGGTTCAGAGTTAAAGTGAACCATGTCCATGTGAGTCTATTTTGAGATATTTGACAATAAAGTTATACATCTATAATTAATTAATCGTTGACTTTGAATTGTGTTCACTGCTTTAATAACATAGTACCTTGGTTAACTTAAACATTTTTATTAGTATTTTGGTAAAGTATAAAGATTATATTACTTCATTGCATATAGTTTGATTGTTTGTTGGACTTATGGCCGTTTGCACCGGTTTCCTTTAAAATTTAAGTACCCCTTGAATATTTAAGTCTGTTGCACCGATATTTAAGGTCTCCTATTCTCAGCGAATCTAGCCCTTAGTTTAAGTGGCAGAAAATCTACTACTTAAAGTCCCCTTAACTTTAAACAGTTATAATATGCATGCGTGCCGATATTGCCTTACTTGGTTAAAAAAATATAGTTTGTGACAGTTTGTGATTGCGATAGATTATAAAAATGAATTTTGAGTATGATATATTGGAAGATGATGATTTGGAAGTATTAGATTTGATACAGTATGGAATTCCGCGAAGAGTTTACAACAGAACTGAATATTTTAATTCGTTCGACGAATTAAATTTTTTCAAAAGATTCAGGTTGAGAAAGAATACTGTATTGTCTGTACTAGCTAAAATTGAACATGAACTAGAGTTTCCGTATAATTTGTAAGTACTATCTAAAAATAATTATGAACAATTTGATATCTATGTATTTATATTTTGTTTAGGAATAATTGTGTATCACCAATTAATCAATTGTTGGTTACTCTTCGATATTATGCCACTGGTAATCACCTGATAAGTATAGCAGATTTTAGTGGGATGCATACTTCGACCGTATGTAG
Organism: Harpalus rufipes; assembly: GCA_951394225.1. Lineage (NCBI taxonomy): Eukaryota > Metazoa > Arthropoda > Insecta > Coleoptera > Carabidae > Harpalus > Harpalus rufipes. The sequence goes on from OX596285.1 coordinate 32,165,355, forward strand.
AATTGTTGTACGAGTATCAGAAGCCATAGCCCGATTACACAACCAGTATATAAATATGCCGGTGACAAATGAAGACATAGTGAGAACACAAGACGAATTTTATGAAATTGCAACTTTTCCGAGAATTATCGGCTGTATAGATTGCACCCATATTAGAATACAATCTCCAGGTATTTCTAATTTTGTATATTGAATACAAAAAATTAACGAATAAAATTGTGTATTACAGGTGGTGATGATCCGGAGATTTTTAGGAACAGGATAGGTTACTTCTCACTGAATGTTCAAGCAGTTTGCAACGCAAAACTTAGAATATTGAATATTGTTTCACGGTGGCCTGGTTCAGTACACGATGCTACAATATTTAAAAACAGCAATCTGAAAGCAGAATTCGAAGCTGGTGTTTATAGAAACAGCTTATTCCTGGGAGATAGTGGATATCCATTCAAAACTTATTTATTAACTCCTCTTTTGAATCCCGGAACAGCTGCTGAACAATTGTATAATGAGGCACATATTCGCACAAGAAACATTATTGAAAGATTATTCGGAGTTTTAAAGAGAAGATTTCCTATACTAGCATATGGTTGCAGAGTAAAAATAAATACAATAATGACAATTATAGTGGCAACGAGTATACTGCACAATATAGCTGTGGATGCAGGAGAAGATAATCCCCCGTTGTTGGATGAAAACGATGTCAATAATTTAATAGATCTTGGTCAAGTTCCAGTTGATGTTGTACAATTAGACCGTCATGAAAACAGAGGAATACAAGTTCGGAATAATGTAATTCAAAATTATTTTACAAATTTTTAAAAATATACCTATTTTCATTTATTATAATTAAATATAAATGTACATACAAACACTTTACTATTGTATAAATAAAAATATACTCTGCTAAACAAACAAAAATAAAACAAACTTCTTGTACAAAAAAAAATAAACACAAAATAATACCTACATGTTTACGGATTATTTATTAGTTTTTTTAATTGTTGTTTTTTTAGTGCTATATCTAATTCAAGACTTTGTTTCTTCAAATCAAATTCAATTTCTTCCCGTTTCTGTCTGGTTTTCGTATCGGCAATAAATGCTTCCTTTTGCAGCAAAGCTAGTTCTAATTTAACTGACGCTAAATCTGAATACTGCTCCGATAAATGACTGGAATGGAGTGCTTGTGTTGGCCTGCGCCGATCGACCCAATTTTCAGATCTTTTTCCTGATGCGCACTTTAATTTTTTTGAAATCGGAGTCTTCAAATGCGTACCTTTATAGTTTCCCCAGTCCACTGGGTTTGAAGTACCGGGCATGGAGTTATTATTCTATAATTTAATCAATATAAATGTGAAACTAGTATAGCTGGCGCGCGTCAAATTAAGATTGACCTTGAATTTAAAGAACCTAAAATTCGTACTTGGACAGTCGAAATGTACTAGTAATTATATGTTATTGGTATAAGGAGGAAAAAACTCCGTCAACATCTAAAATTGGTATAAAAGGAAAGGGAATTAATTTATAAGCCAAAGTATGCGCAGGTCTAGTGTCAACTTAACGGGCGCCAGCTCTAACATAGTTCAGTTTAAAAATACCTCTTCACCCATTTTAGTACTGTCAGTGATCACATGCTCATTAGAAGTATGCAAAGTTATTGGTGATTCTTCAAAATCAATCATTACTGCACTCATTTCATCACAGCTTTGGTCAAAGTTTAGTACTGGTTGAGATGAATTCACGACAGCAGATGTCCGTAAATTATCCTGAAAAATATCTAAGTGTCATTTACATGAACACATCTCATATTTATTTCAATAACTTACCAAAACACTAGCGTGATCACCATCGAAATTGTTATCTAATCCAATTACGCTTTTTTTATTTATTATATCCAAAACTAGATTTTCAGTTGGATCAGTAGGAGAAAGGATGGGTTTCCCTCCTCCGGTTTTTAATAATTCTAGCCTGTCATTTGCCACAGTTTTTCGAACTTCTCTCTTTTTATTTTCATAAAACTTTTGAAGAGATTGTTTTGAACGTTTTACTAAATTTGGCGACGTACAATTAAATTTATTGGTTATTTTTATCCAGGCAGCCTCTTTATCTTTCCAAGTAACAGTATCGCTTTTTTTGCATTCAATTATATTTTTAAAATCACTGATAATGTTTAACAGCGACATCTTTTCATCCGTTGTAAAATTTGGTGTTCGAGTACGGGTAGCCATTTTTACTAAAAAATACGCAATTCTAGTTAAATAATAACATATTTCATGGTTTTAAAATAATCGTAATTATAAATACGGTACTTACCAACAAGTAGTTAACAGAACGTAAATAAACAAACATAACCTTCACACATAATACGAAACAAATGACATAAAAGTCACCAAAATAGTACACTTTGAAAACGAAAAGTCACTAGAACTTCTTCTTGTACTTCTTCCAAGTTACCCTTAACTAAGTTCCAGATATATCATGTCCGTGCAAACCGTTTCAAAATAAGGCCACCTTAAAAATTAAGTGCCACTTAACAAAGGGGGGCATCTAAGGGAAACCGGTGCAAACGGCCATTAGTCCACTTTCCATCTGAAACTTTTAATATATAATTTGTGACCGACCAATAATATTAGTATAATAATTAAAAATACATCCAATATGAGCATATAGCTTTATTAAACTTTTTGTAATTTATAAAAATTACTTTAATAAATTATGTTTATTACATTTTTTTAACTAAAAATATTATTGCACATAAAGATTATGAAAATATTTTAATCATAACAAAGTTCATCATTTTCTTCATCGTCGCTCTGTATTAGAGAATCAGTTGACCGAGTATTTAAGGATCCAGGAAGGTTTTTGAAATAAGCATAGTGAATTGGAGGCATATATGGCAGAAGTGTCTTCATATCATTTTTTTTTCTTATCATTCATAGGTCTGCGAGATTGATAGAGATTATCTTGTTGCACGTTTGTTAGCGAGTGTAGAGCTTTTCCTACTCCTTTCTTCTGCAATTTTTTTTCTCGAAAAGAAGTAACAAAGTCGTTAAAAGTTTCCTTGAAACGAATTATGAAGGGTAACTCTTTTTCGAACCTCATCCAGCGTATCTTCAACCAGTTGACAGAATGTCCCTCTGTGTCCTTTTTTCTGTTGGTTACAGCATTTTGCAGAGACTTTGTACTCAAAAAGTCATGATTGGACATCTTTTCTACTTTAAAATGAGGCTTCTTCTTTTTAGCTAATTTTATAATATTCCTCCGGTACGTAGATGTATTGTTGTTTCTGGCTTGCCTTTTCAATGATACCAAAGTCAGCATCGTTAGGTAGAAAGGAATGTCCTGAGACTAAGAATTTCAAATCAATTTTTACTACATTCTGGTCTCCACTCTTTATCTGTTGACCTTTTTATATTGTCTCAGTAGCTCTTTACACTATATAAACACTAATACAAACAGATTTACAATCTTTCATTGAACATTGAACAATCAGTATTTAATCACATGTGATTTTACGACAGAAAATGGACTTGATCCACTATCCCTCTGAAAGAAAATTGCTATTTGTCAGTGATAAACAGAATTTCTTCCATCTATGCGATAAAAATGAAACTATGGACTTGGTTCACTATTACACTGAAAAATATACATTTCTTGCTATACCCTAGCAGTATTAGTTAGAAATCACAAAAAAATGGACTTAGTTCATTTTAACTCTGAACCCTCCATATAACTACATCTATATGAACTATTTGAAAAGGTCGCGTCGCTGTATCGGTTAACATACATAAGTGGTAGGTACATATGGTTTCTTTCTTGCGTATTTAGATCTTTGACAAATATCCCATGAATCAATAAAATTTGTTATGGTAGCTTTCATATGTTTCCTGTAGTAATTACGTTTTAAATATTCGAGTGTTTCATTTATACCACGGTGGTTCGTTTTTCCTTCGTGATGCATTTTGATAAGCATTATCTGTTCTTCCTTATCTGTGACGGTGTTTTATAATTTTTGTGCACTTAATTAATTTTGGCCTATGTTCAGAAAATTTATTTAAATAAACTCTACAAAAATCTTGATATAATTTCTCAGTTTGAAAATACATATGGTAGGTACTTTTAGAGTCTGTATAATTTCTTAAGAATTCAAATATTAATTTTTCATTATGGATTTCTGGAATTTTGGCTTTAACTATAGTTTGATTTTCGTATTTTTACCTCTCGCTAAGAGAGGTGTTGGATTCATGCTAAAAATCGCATATCCAGATTTTATTGAATAAGCACGATTTAAGGTCCATAGAATCCGATTTTAACATTTTTACAATGATGTCTGTGTGTGTGTGTGTGTGTGTGTGTGTGTGGATGTGTGTGTGTGTGTGTGAGGTTGTTGGAGACACGATTTCTCAAATTCTATAAGACTAAAGACCTTTTTGACTACGGATTCCTCAATCTAACAGTAATGGGAAGAGTTGAATAGGTTCTGGTAACAATTGGATAACCGGAAGTGGTAGTTTCTAACAGAAAAATTCTAAATATTATTTTTTGAAAATTTGTTACTACAAATATTAAAGATAATTAAATTCTCAATCTGCTTGCCAAGGCCAACAAAGTCACATAATTGCTCGCGCCCTATGCAAGATAAAATGAAAACGGTGAGAGGTATTGTGCTGGCCACAACAGATTTTTTTTATACTACTGTCTGTTTTGTAAGTTTGGGAATACATGAATTTTATTTAATTTATTATTTATTATCTCATCTAGGATGGTAATTCCTTCATTCGTTGTGTAATTTACACGTGAGTGTTGAGTTGATGAGTCAGTGTTTTGCGTTATTAATGTTTGCGAGGTCAGTGTTAGGAACTAGAGCAGGTTTATCAGGAGGTCTTACTTGTATATCGGAAATAATATTAATTTTGGGTTTTGTCTAGGTTGGGGATGTTTATTAGTGAGAGGTTGTTTTCTAGTAAGAATAGGTGAGTGTGATTCAAAATCATCAGGACAAAATTTTCGGCTAAATTTTTTAAACATTCCAGTACGTCGTTATTAATATTACCGGGATTATGTATGGTTGATTCGTTATCGTCAGTTGCATTTACACGAATACGTTATAAACATTCAGCATTAGTGTTACATTAACCTTTTTTGTATTCAACTGTATAGTCGTATTCTTCGAGTTTTAATTTCCATGGAACTAATTTAGACTTTGGTTCTTTCAAATTATGTAGCCAAACTAGAGGTCGCTGGTCAGTAACTATTTTAAACTTTCTACCGTATAAATAATTTCTAATTGCTTGCAAGCCCAAATTATTGCAAGTAATTCTCTTTCTATGGTGGAATACTATATTTCAGTTTCGTTTAGTGTACGTGATGCAGAGGCTATTGGTCTATCGTGTGGGATTTCGCGCACTGCACCGATTGAAAATTTGCTGGCATCAGTAGTAAGAATGAAAGGTTTGTCAAAATCTGGATACTGAAATATCGGATCGTTCATTAGTCGATCTTTAAACGTGTTAAAGCTCTCAATGAAGTCTTTGTCATGAATTACTTTAGCGTTTTTCTTTAGACATCCAGTTTGCAGTATCCTACCGACTGCGCCAATTATGTGGGTGAAAACGAAAAGAGAGTTTTTAAAAAGATTTCAAATGAAATTTATTGTACTTTACAGAGATGTAAAGTTATTATGGCAAAAATACAAATAAAGACAAGAATTACATCAAATTATGTCCAATAAAATTTGATTATACCATTGATAACTGTATATTAAATAGACCTGAGTACTTTGTAGATCTGGGAGTATCGTTTGACCCAAAACTCCATTCACCAAGCATATTGAAAATAAGATACTAACAGCCTACAAATGTCTAGGCTTCATAATCAGACACTCTGCATATCTCAAAGATAAAAATACTTTAAGAATTTTGTTTGTAAGTTTAGTTCGGCCTCATTTAGAATATTGTTCTGTAATTTGGAACACTTCCCATAAAAACGCCAGCGAATCAATCGAGTTAGTGCAGCGTAAATTTATCAAAGCAGCTTCTTTCATTATTAATGGGTTATATCCTGAAAGAGGAACTCCGCAATGTATATTAGAAAATTTTAATTTACAATTCCTTCAACAAAGGAGAAATATGCATTCAGCTATATTAATTTTTAAATTAGTTAATAATATCATTGATTGTGTATATTTGTTGACTTCATTACCACTACAAGTACCACGTTCATCATCTCGCTATTTCAATACATTTTATTTACCAACTGCACGTTCTACTGTTTTAACAAAATCTCCCGTCTATAATATGATTAATTGTTATCATTCTGTTCAAGCTCACATTGACATCTTTCATGATAGTGTAGACGAGATTAAGAAATGCGTTTATTTTTTCTAACTAATCTTTGCTCTTGCCCTGTAATTGGGTCCTTCGGCCTGTAGGGTATAGTATCTATAATAATAATAATAATAATAATATACTAAATTTATACTGATATGCATAAGGTGTCTTCTTCCTGCAGAATAGACAGGACCGGACTCATAACATATATGACGAACTGATATTCACAAATGTCACCGAGAAAGTTATACAGTTGTCAAACATAACATGTGTATCTCTCATATCCTTTTATTGGTCTGGAAAGTTATTCAAAATGAATTTATAGATAGGTACAGTTATTTGCAGATAGTGGAATTAATTTTGAACATTTTTTTAGGTCTAAGAAAATATTTCAAATTTAACAATGTTATGAACATTCATCATAAACTTTGAAAGCCTTTTTGACATGTAATTGGTATAAACAGCACAAGATATTCATGTATGTATAATTTGCATATGCCACCATTATATTTCATAAGTTAGCAAGACAAGCGAGAAATATGGCGCTTGGATTGTTTGCGAGCAAATCAAGCAAATGCTAGGCTAGCAAAGTCGTTCAACAAATTTTACTTCCGATTGCTTGTTTTCCTGGGGCTTATTGAACGCTCCTAATGAAAAGTAAATGAATGTGACAGAGATGAGGATGTTGAGATAGATGTTGGGAAAGACATGGTAAGGATTGAAAAAATAAGGGAAATGACTCTAGTGTTAAAAGTTTCTAGAAAGATACAAGAGAGACGATTACATTGGTTTGAACATGTCATGAGGAGAAAAATTAATAGCTTAGAAATAGAAGGTTGAAGAAACAGAAGAAGACCAAAGATAAGTTGGAAGGCCGGTATTGCGGAAGACTTGAGCGAAAAGGAACTGAATAAAAACAACACGCAAAACATAAATGAGTGGAAGAAGAAAATAAAAATAGCGGCCCGCAACGAATGGGAAAAGCTAAAGAAGAAGAAGATGTCAGTGTCAAGTGCAATTTGCATAGTTTGTTTATGAAATAATTTTATTGAAAGTTTATAATATTTTGCAAGAAAATTTATGTATGGAATTTATACATAATACACAGGATTGAAGGAAGGTATTGTGCTGGCCACATCAGATTTTTTACAATTAGCACCACCACTTGCCCAAGCTACAAAAAAATGTATGAATTGAGAGCTATTTAAGTGGCCTATGCCTGATCCCCCCTCTCTCTCTCTCTCTCTCTCTCTCTCGTGTGTGTGTGTGTGTGTGTGAGAGAGAGAGAGAGAGAGAGAGAGAGAGTGAGTGAGTGAGTGAGTGAGGTGTATTAGAATATTTCAGAAGTGACAAAGATGTCAGTGTTAAATACAGTTTATAATAAATTCTTAAATAATTTTTTGTTTCTTGCTTTCTTAAATTCTGAATTAGAGTTTTGTGATTTTCAGAATCTATCGTCTGCTTACAACATAGTGATAATTCTTCTACAGTGGTACTCTATTCAACGAAAGAATATTTTTTTTGCGTCATGGTTACTAACATCTGTAGAAACATCTATGTGCGTAAATAACATTCTCTGGTGAGTTTTTTTATCTGTTGAATAACCCATAGAGAAATTGCGCCGTTGTTTATCGCTTCAGTATTCTCTGTTGCACAGGAAATATAGTTTGTAATATTGGAATCCAAAAAAATAGTTTTCATCAAGCAACTGGTTCATTCCATAGATTTATATGGTTGGTGACGTTTAACCGTGCTTATCCTTGAAACCTGAAGTTTGTGATTGAAATAAGGAATCTATGTGTTTTCAATGTCAACATCCCCTTTTTGTTTACTTGAAACGTAACAGTCACCAACTCAACATAACACCTTATTATTCCACCTTTTTTCATTAAAGGAAATCTGGTTTGCAAAACGTCTGCAAACGTACGCTGTCGCTTATCACTGGATGCTATTATGAAACGTGAACAAAACAATATTTTTTTTTTTATAATAATCAATAGGTGGTCGATGTATTTATTAGGTTGGCGTCGCGTATTACAATGCGGTACATACAATCAGTCTGTTTGTATCAAATGTTGGATTTTGAGCCCACTGTTCCCAGTTTCCGATATCAGTTTTTATTTAATCATTTTTTTAATTGTTTTTGGCTACTACTATACGGCTTCAGACACTCACGAAATCACTGAGTTGTGGTGTATGGGTCTCCTACGAATTGTAGGAGATGCACTACTGATAGTCCCGTTTGGGTACGCGGACATGTCACAAAATGTTTTTATGGCACTAGAGTTCATTATATTGCACAATGGTGGAATGTTTGTGACGTTGTGAATCACTTTGTTTCTGATGTGCCAGCGTGCATTCTCTTCCTCAGTATTTTGTTCTGCTGGGTCTTTAGTTTTTACCTTCCGTCACCTATAGGTAAGGAAGGTATTGTCTTTGGTCAAAAAAATCGGTGGTGAGTTTCCATTGAATAAGCACGTTTTAGGGTCTTTACAATACGATTTTACTATTTTTACGATGATGTCTGTATGTGTGTGTGTGTGTTCGTATGTGCGTGTGTGTGTGTGTGTATGTGTGTATGTGTGTGTGTGTGTGTGTATGTGACCGTTTTTTCCTGCACGATATCTTCAATACTAGAATTCCAAAAATTACAATTCTTGCGTATTCCTCTTCCTTGCAACCATATGCAGACTTGATTAGATTTTGGTTATAATTGGTCAACCGGAAGTATCCTCATTTGAAGATTTTAACAGTTTTTCTTGGAAAACTCAGTTAATTGTTATTATAACTTAAAGAATATATTATTGTCTATACGATTTGATTGCATTTTATATTTCATATTTAACAGATATAGGATTAAAAAAAAATAAAGATAAAAAAATTCATATAAATTTCATAATTCAGCCAGCTATGCTAACTTAACCATGGAAACTGCTAATTCAAATTGACAGATGTCAGTATCAATAAAATGTAAATCAATGACAGAATAAGGGAAGTACCTCTAGTGTTAGAAGTTTCTGGATATAAGAAAGACGATTACATTGGTTTGAACATGTCATGAGAAGCGATGAATATATTAATAGAAGGTGGAAGAAACATAGGAAGACCAAATATAAGATGAAAAGATTGTATTGCAGAAGACTTGAGAGAAAAGGAACTGAATGAGGAAGACACGCAAAACAAGAATGAGTGGAAGAAGAAAATAAAAAATAGCGACCCCGTAACGAATGGGAAAAACTAAAGAAGAAGAAGTAGATGTCAGTGTCAAGTGCAATTTGCATAGTTTGTTCATGAAATAACTTTACTGGAAATATAGCATCTTTTGCAAAAAAAAAAATGTATAGGGCGCGTGCCTTTGGCAAGCAGATATGGGAACCCGTATCAAAATGACAGCAATTAATTATGTCCATAACTGACAAGTGTCATAATTTTTCATTCAAAATTTCATGATTTTCTTATTTCATGTGGTTTGTTTGTTATCAGGAGAATGGAATTCAGTTGCCGAGAAAGGGAATCATAAAATACCAAAAAAATAGAATCTTTTAGAAGAAAATTTATGTATGGAATTTGTACATAATACACAGTATTGACGGAAGGTATTGTGCTGGCCACAACAGATTTTTTTCTTTGCCGCGATGGACGCGACGCCACAGGTTGGTGATTCATAGAGAATATGCGGACGAATGACTACCTTGTAGAGTTTTAGTTTATTGTTGAGACTCATTGTTGATTTTATGTCTAGTAGTGGCAGCAGGCGACCGGTTATTTGCTTGGCCTCGGTGACCGCGTAGTTGATATGCGCCGTGAATGTTAGGCGCTTGTCTAGCACGACGCCTAGGTAAGTAGCCTTGTCCCGTCACGGAACAGAATAGTCTGATGACCTCTAATGGATTGGCACGCCGTCGGGAAAACAGAATAGCCGTGCTCTACTCCGCTTTCACTGCGATACGCCATTTCATATACCATTCTTCCACCTGGTGTATGGTGTCATGCAATTTCTTTGTCAGGAACTTCGTTTCTGTTTCGACAAAGAAATGCAGTGTCTGCATATTGTGCTGTCATCATCAATCTTGGTTGCGGGATGTTGCTGACGTAAATGTTGAACAGCAGAGGAGAGAGCAGTGATCCTTGCGAGACCCCTGCTGTTAAGATTCTTGCTGTGGAGTATTCACTTTCGTGTTTCTCTTTGAAGCGGCGGTTCTTCAGGTACAATCTGATGGTTTTTACAGTATTTGGCGATATTCCAAATTCCAGTAATTTGTGAAGTAATCCTTGATGCCAAAGTTTGTCAAATGTTTTTTGTACATCAAGGAATACTGCACCGGTGGACATTTTTTGTTGATAGCCCTCGGTTGCATGCTTTATGACCCGGACTAGCTGGTGAGCGGTAGAGTGTTTCTCCCTGAATCCAAATTGCACTGCTGGGAAAATGCTGAGTTGTGTTTGTTGCATGAGTTGCTCCAGCATAATCTTTTCTGCAAGCTTTGCCAGCAGGTTCAATAGGCTGATTGGTCTATGGTTCTGAGGGAACTTTGCATCCTTTCCTAGTTTCGGTATAGTAATTATTGTCGCTTCCTTCCAGCACGATGGGAATTGATGTAGTCCGTCCGGTTCTGGATCCTTTCTCAGTTTAGTGCGGCTTAGGATATTTTTCACCTCACTCGGCGTGCAAAACTAGTTGTTCCTGGATTAAATTCTCTCTGTTAGCGTTGGACAGATCGGTTTGTCTGCTCCACCAAGTCGATGTCCATAATTAAGTAATTTGGAGCACATTGAAGTTGAATACACTCAGCGATGGCTTCCGCTTTTTCCTTTGGCGGCGTTCATTTATTAAGTTTAATAATCGGCCGGAACCGCTGGAGAGACGCCCTTGTAGCGGATGGGAGAACTTGCTTCGTCTATGGATCGTTGAATTGTATTTGTAAATTTAGATACAAAATCCTCCAACTGTTGAATTGTTTCTATGTTTACAAGTGGATTCCGATGTTTTAAAACAAGCGACGGGTAGGAGTTCCAATTCGATGCTTTCTTGTTTTAAACAGTCGCGCCGGTTATCTGTGTCCCTAAGTGTCCGACAGTGGCATGGTTGTTGCTGCAAATGACGCATCTCCAGGGTAGGTTGCACCCCGCTGAAGTGTCCGAAGTTTTGGCATAGGTGGCATTGGCCGGGGACGTTGGAGCGACGTTTATATTTATGTAGTGCAAAGCAGTGAGGCTGAAGATTTCTCGACCTGTTGCTGCTCGGTCTACATGTGCGATAATTAGGGAGTTTCCGCAAGTCGAAAGGCTTTTTTATGGACAACCAAGGCACATTCAAATGCATCCTACAGACCATAAAGTACTCTCTAGTAGGGCTGGGCGATTATGAAATTCTGTAATCAATTATTATAGTTTAAACAAAGAAATATATATATAAAATTTAAAGATTCAGCTGTAGGCACTTGATGAAACATTATAATAATAGTAAATGAAAACACTTGATGTAAGTTTCACGTATATGTTTAATTTAACTCTCTATCGATTTCGGCTTCTTAGGCCTTCTTCAGAAGATGTACAGTATTGAACTAGTACAAGAATTGTTAAGTATTCCTAAACACTACATAACATCTGTTGACAATAAGGCGACTACTGATCATTTAAAATGTTCGAACCAATTTTTATTGCTTTTTGTATTTCATAAGCTTCTAATAAATCCATTTTCGGGCCTTTGTAATATGTAAAATTTTAATATTGTTCTTATCACAGGTATGATTCATCTCATTCAAATGTATAGCTAGATTAGAGTCTTCTTTGCTATTTTTGTAAGATCTCATGTGATCTTTAAACCTAATATTAAATGTCCTGCCTGTTTGACCTATATAAGAGGTTTTACAATCATTACAATTTATTTGATATATTCCACTGCGTTCATTTGGATCTGTAAAATTTAGTTTATTATTTACTAAAAGGTTTTTGATTGTGTAGTTGTTATAATATGCTGGGGTTATATTGCACTGTCGTAATTCCTGACCTATTTTTAAACTACTATTTCCAATGTAATTCAGTCTACGGTATTGTTTATTATCTTCATTCCCTAATTTTTCACTATAAATTTGGTTTAAGATCAGTTTCTTATTTTTCTTAAATATAAGTTTATCTATGATACCCGGGTTGTAACCATTGTTTACGGCAATTTGTTTAATTGTTTTCAATTCTAGGTCATAATTATCTTTTGATAATGGGATGTTTAACAATCTATATGAACATGGCTGTTGAAGGCAGCCATTTTTATATTATCGGGGTGATTGGAGTAGGCTGGAATAACTATATCAGAATAAGTGGGTTTTCGGAATATTTTGTATTCAAAGGATGACGTAGCTTTATTTATTGTAATGGTAAGATCAAGGAAGTTTAGTTGATGATCTACTTCTTTTTCTATTGTAAATTGGATGGATTTGTTTGTATTATTGAGCAAATTTAGTAATTGGTCTAGTTGTCTGTCTGATCCTGTGAATAAACAAATGACGTCATCCACATACCTGTACCAACAGGTGATGAGTTTAATTAGATGGTTGTCAGAATGAAAAATTTTATTTTCGAGATTATCCATAAAAATTTCTGCTAGTAACGGACTTAACGGTGATCCCATGGGAAGGCCTTCGTTCTGTTTGTTGTACCGGTTGTTAAATTTAAAATAATTTTGTTGTAGGCAGATATCTAGACGTGTAAGAATTTCTGATTGTAAAACTATGTTAACATTGTTAGTGATTAATTGATCTTTTATGATCTCTTTTAATTCTGCAATTGGTATTGAAGTAAATAGACTACTAACGTCGAAAGATACTAATTTGGCATTTTTTGGTATGGGAATATTTTTAATTTTATTTATAAGTTCTAGGGAATTTTTAATGCTTTTGGCAGGTCTGAAATCTAATATTTCTGGTAAAATATTATTTAATAATTTACACAGTTTGTATGATGGGGCTTTAACATAAGATACTACAGGTCTTATGGGAATATTTGGTTTGTGTTTTTTGGGGAGTCCGTAAAGAATGGGGGCGCTCGGATTCATAGATATGTATTTAATTTTATTTTCGTTAAATGTTAATTTTATGTTATTTAGCGCGTTCCTAACATTTTTTTGGTACGATTGTGTAGGGTCTTTTCGTAATTCTACTATGTCGCTATTGGAAATGAATTTTTCAACTTTGTTAATATAATCTGATTTGTTTAAAATGGTGATTGAGTTACCTTTGTCGCATTTAGTTAGCACTAGTTCTTCATTTTTTAGTTTCTTTTTCAAGGAGTTAATTAAGGATTTTGAACTATTGTTTTTGTTATGTTTAGACTTATTTATGACAGATCTGACTGTTTTGGACAAACCTAATGGTTTATTATTTATGGGCTTAATAGCTATTTCTATGTCTGCAATTAAATTAACAAAGTCTTTTTCATTTGGCACAAAACTTGGTGAGAACGACAGACCTTGGCGGAGAAATTGATCTTCTTTTTCGGTAAGTGTTGTAGAAGACAAGTTGATCACTCTCGGGTGGAAGTGGTGAATCTGGTAGTTGAATGATTGTAAGTTCTTCGTTTTAGCATCTAGTTTCAGCTTATTTTGGACGAGTCCTTCGAGTTTATTCTTCTGCCTCACGTATTGTTGATGTCCCAAAAATTCTACTTCGTTACGTGACTCGCGGTCGAATTTATCAAATAGAATAGGGTTCATGGATTGGGTGATTTTCATATGTATAAGGTAAAGGTGAAGTTTTAAGTTATTTCTCTTATGGTATAGCTCTTTGACTTCACTGTGTAACCACTGTTTTTTTAAAATTTCAACTGCTTTTATTGCATGTTTAGACTTATTATTGCACTTAACGTATATATATGTTTTGGACACACACAACACTTCTTGCACTGTATATTAAACCATAGGTGATTATTCGTGTATTTCAATTTCAAACGGAGTCTTCGGTAAATTACAGCTAATTTTGCTTCACTGGTACAATTAATATAATTTAAAGATTTAGCTGTAGGCACTTGATGAAACATTATAATAATAGTAATAGTAAATGAAAACACTTGATGTAAGTTTCACGTATATGTTTTATTTAACTCTCTATCGATTTCGGCTTCTTAGGCCCTCTTCAGAAGATGTACAGTATTGAACTATAAGGTTTGTTCATAGAACGATTTGAAACCGTCAGCAACCGTCAGAGGCATGCGCAGTTGCATAAAAGCGTTCGCAGAGTCACAAATTTCCAACTCTAATTATTAGTTCAATGTTCATAGAAACTTTCTGACTGGTTGCTGATCGGTTGCCAACTATCAGAATAATTTCCAACTCGGTCGGAAATTTTAAATTTGAGGCATGCGCACTTACACTGTTTTGACAATACATTTGTATTTGTTTTGATTAAAGGTTTTGATTTCATTTAATGTTTGGTTATATACTTACAAATAAATTAAATTAGTCAAATAAATATTTTACGGTAAGTAAATCATTGTAAATTAATAAATAAAATAATAAAAGACTGACTCACTGACAAGTGTCACTACAGTGATCGATAATATCGATATATTTACTACCAAATTAAGCAGAGACATTTATTATTCATTTTAAAAAGTTAAGTGACATAATGCTGTTCACAGAAGAATTCAAACAGTTTGATTTGCAACCAGTTTGAAACCACGCATGCGCACTCAAACTCAAACTCCAACCGTTGGAAATATGTTCTATGAACAAACCTATAGTCAATTTTTTTGACTCTGGCGGGTACAGTAATAAAACTATAAATATCGCAATTAATTAACCTAAGTGTTAAATATTTTGTGATTTTGAATTTTTGGGTTTCATAGGATAATTTAGAAATTTAAAACTTCACAGTTAATTATATTAAACAAAAAACCAGCCCAACAATAAGTATCGCAAATAGTTTAGAAACATTTTTGATACTGCAGTTTTCATTCCCATAAGATATTATTTCGAACACAAATAGACTTTATGTTAAAGGACTGTAAGGCTATTTTCCTATACATAGCTGGTAGACGTTTGATTCAATGCATGAATAGAGCGGCTCAAAAATATGGGCCGATGCCAAACAGTATTATACTACAGAAAGTAAAGGATATGCCGCTTTATCATAATTGCGATATTTATAGTTTTATTACTGTACCCGCCAGAGTCAAAAAGTTTGACTATAGTACATGAATTGTTAAGTATTCCTAAACACTACATAACATCTGTTGACAATAAGGAAAATTCATTAATTAGGGTTTGCCAGACATCTGTATGAACTAAATCTACCTGATCATTTAAAATGTTCAAACCAATTTTCATTGCTTTTTGTATTTCATAAGCTTCTAATAAATCCATTTTCGGGCCTTTGTCTGTAATATGTAAAATTTTAATATTGTTCTTATCACAGGTATGATTCATCTCATTCAAATGTATAGCTAGATTAGAGTCTTCTTTGCTATTTTTGTAAGATCTCATGTGATCTTTAAAGATAAAGATAATAAACAATACCGTAGACTGAATTACATTGGAAATAGTTTAAAAATAGGTCAGGAATTACGACAGTGCAATATAACCCCAGCATATTATAACTACACAATCAAAATCCTTTTAGTAAATAATAAACTAAATTTTACAGATCCAAATGAACGCAGTGGAATATATAAAATAAATTGTAATGATTGTAAAACCTCTTATATAGGTCAAACAAGCAGGACATTTAATATTAGGTTTAAAGATCACATGAGATCTTACAAAAATAGCAAAGAAGACTCTAATCTAGCTACACATTTGAATGAGTTGAATCATACCTGTGATAAGAACAATATTAAAATTTTACATATTACAGACAAAGGCCCGAAAATGGATTTATTAGAAGCTTATGAAATACAAAAGCAATAAAAATTGGTTCGAACATTTTAAATGATCAGGTAGATTTAGTTCATTCAGATGTCTGGCAAACCCTAATTAATGAATTTTCCTAGTAGTCGCCTTATTGTCAACATATGTTATGTAGTGTTTAGGAATTCTTGTACTAAGAAGCCGAAATCGATAGAGAGTTAAATAAAACATATACGTGAAACTTACATCGTGTTTTCATTTACTATTACTATTACTATTACTATTACTATTACTATTACTATTACTATTACTATTACTATTACTATTACTATTACTATTACTATTACTATTACTATTACTATTACTATTACTATTACTATTACTATTACTATTACTATTACTATTACTATTACTATTACTATTACTATTACTATTACTATTACTATTACTATTACTATTACTATTACTATTACTATTACTATTACTATTACTATTACTATTACTATTACTATTACTATTACTATTACTATTACTATTACTATTACTATTACTATTACTATTACTATTACTATTACTATTACTATTACTATTACTATTACTATTACTATTACTATTACTATTACTATTACTATTACTATTACTATTACTATTACTATTACTATTACTATTACTATTACTATTACTATTACTATTACTATTACTATTACTATTACTATTACTATTACTATTACTATTACTATTACTATTACTATTACTATTACTATTACTATTACTATTACTATTACTATTACTATTACTATTACTATTACTATTACTATTACTATTACTATTACTATTACTATTACTATTACTATTACTATTACTATTACTATTACTATTACTATTACTATTACTATTACTATTACTATTACTATTACTATTACTATTACTATTACTATTACTATTACTATTACTATTACTATTACTATTACTATTACTATTACTATTACTATTACTATTACTATTAAATATATATATATATATATATCTTTCCGATGAAACACTCGTTGCCTAAATTGCATAAATACAGGATGTCCGGCGGCAAATTTCCCTTTAAAAAGTGATTTTTTTTTTATTTCTTATAATATTTTATTGAAGATGCTGTTCTTTACTTTTCTGGAGCAGAAAGAAATTAGCACATGCCTGGGACGCACCTGCATGTAATGTATAATTCCTAGTATATGAACTTCTTCGATTTGTTATTCATCGATGTTTAGTTCTAAAATTGAGTTTATTTTTGCAATTAACATATTTTCAAGTTCATGCTTATTTGACTCCGATTCGTCTATTCCGTAAACAACCATGTTTTCCCTCTTCAAAGTTTTTTCTAAGTTTGTGTTTGTTTGTTGTAGTTTCATTGTGAAGTTTTCTAATTCATCCACTCTGGTTTGTGTGTTAGTGAGCAAATCATACATTTTATTTATGCTTACTTCAATAGTGCCCAATTTATCAAGATTTTCGTTCATTTTTATTGTGTCTCTAGCTGCATGCCGCTTGTTGAGTTATTATAGGTTAGGTTTTGGCACCGCCTGCATACTACATATGTTTATACAAATCCCACGAAAATCGGTTGAAAATGTGTAGATTTTCAAAGTCGACTCTCCAACGTTTGGTGGCCAAATTCAAGATGATAGGTTTGGTAAACAATAATCCAACACCCGTACATCAAAGGAACGCCAGATCGGCCGAGAACATTGTCGCGGTTCGTGAAAGTGTGCAGGAAAACCCGAGGTAGTCAATTCCTCGTCTTGCATAAGAACTCGGTTTTTCGCAGATTTCAACTTGGCGAATTTTGCATCAGGACTTGGGCCTACACCCGTTCAAGATCCAACTGACCCAGGAGCTCAATATTAATGACCATAGACAACGTCATTTGGCGCTGACTGGGCTTCAGAGCGTTTGAAAGAGGACCCCAATTTTGGCCGAAAAATCTTTTGTGATGAGGCGCATTTTTGGATGAATGACTATGGGCCAGTTGCATAATATGTTGTTAGCCGATCATGTGTTTAACTGCACATTGTAACCATGGATACGTATCAAAAATACATTGGAAACAAGCCTTGTCAAAGTTAACAATGTTTTATGCAACTGAACCTATGTTAACAAGCACAATTGCCGTATAAGGGACGACGCCAACCCACACGTGGTTCGCCAGGGGTAATGCATCCACAAAAAGTTAATGTTTGGTGCGGATTTTGGGACGGCGGCGTCATTTGTCTGTACTTTTTTGAAAACGACGCCGGTGAGGCCATCACCGTCAACGGCGAGCGCTACTGAACGATGATAACCGTTTTTTTTTTGTCCCAAATTGAACGATATGGAGGTAGACGACATGTAGTTTCAGCAGGACGGCGCTACGTGCCACACAGCGGACGCCACGATGGACATTCTGCATGAACATTTGAGGATATGGTTATCTCTCGCAGAGGTGACGTGAATTGCCCACCAGGATCGTGTGATTTGACCCCGCTAGACTTTTTCTTGTGGGGTTTTCTGAAGTCTGCCAATAAGCCGCAATCGACCTATGCCCTTAAAGTCAACATAACCAATGCCATCGCTCAAATTCAGCCGGATATATGCGGTAAAGTCATTGAAAATTGGACCACTCGGATCCGTGCCATCGTGAGAAGCCGCGCCGATGTTATATTCCATACATAATGGCATACATGGACCTTTCAAATAAAAAAAAAGAATTTCGTTAATACCTCACACAGCTTATTTTATTCTTTTTCATTATCGGTAGCCTTATTGAAAAACCCTTTATATTCTCCAGGTATTTTAAATGTATTCTTCTATATCCTAATATGCCTTAATTGTTTTTATAAACTTTAAAAATGCATATCATGCAGGTGGCGATGATGCAGAGATATATAGGAACAGAAAGCGATTTTTTTCATTTCATATTCAGACAATCTGTGACGCGAATTTAAAGATAATGGATATTTATTTGTTTATTTATTTATTTATTAGCATTATTCAACAGGATACATCCCAGTAACAGAATAATATAATATAATACAAAGAGAGAATGAGTAAACAATATTAAGATATGCCAAATTAAATTTACATACGAAAACATACTTACATAAGACAGAGAATAAAGTGAGTATATATATATAGATACAAAATTAGAGTAAAATAAATCAAACTACATATATAATTCGGACACTTTCCTTCGGAACACAGATAAATTATCAGAGAGATCCAAATATAATGAGCAAATATTGAAATTTCTACACATTGCATTCATAGGAGAATTTAAATAATGGTTTGTCCTTGAAAAATCACAAAGAAAAGTAATAGCGTTTCTAGTATTACATGGACGTACATGAAAATTTAGATGCACCAATAATTCAGGTGAATCTATAAAACCATTTACAATTTTGTAAACGAATAAAACTTGCTGTTTGAAACGGCGAGCTGACAAACTTTCTAAATTGAATTCTTGCAATAAGCAATAATACAATATCAGGCCAGGGATTATAAATACGAAAATAGCAGTATTTACAAAATTTTCTTTGAATACTTTCTAAAGCAGCGATTTGATTGTTGTAAAATGGATTCCAGAGTACACAACCGTACTCAAGTTTATGTCTAATTAGAGTGAAAAAGATATTCACTAAGCACCATTTATTATTGAAATCGCGAGTTACACGAAATAGAAAACCCAGTTTCTTGTAGGCGCCACTTATTACTTTTTCTATGTGCGGTTGAAATGTAACTTTCATGTCAAATAAAATACCCAGGTCAACTTTAGAGTTTACTCTAACCAAACTTGAAACATCCATTGTATAGTTGTAATAAATCGTTTCAACCTTTCTTGAATTACTTAGGATATGACATTTATCCAAATTAAAATATAGTTTAGTGCGCAACGACCATTGGTATACACTATTTAAATCTATTTGTAGCTCCCGGCAACTACATAAATCTGAAATAGTATGAAATAGCTTAAAGTCGTCTGCATATATAAGGCATTTAGAAAAATGAATGACATCAACAATGTCGTTTATAAACAGTATAAACAATAAGGGGCCCTGAGGAATACCGGAAGGTACTAAATAGTCATGTGACTTGAATCCTTCAATAAAAACGTATTGTATTCTATCTCGCAGGTAAGATGAAATAAAGTTTACCATACACTGTGAGAAACCTATTTTCCCAAGTTTGGAGATTAATATTTCATGTGACACAGTGTCGAATGCTTTAGAGAAATCCGTATAAATACAGTCGACCTGAGCCTTATTCTCTAAAGCATTTGACACAAATTGTGTAAATAATAATAAGTTTGTTGTAGTTGAACGACCACTAACGAATCCATGTTGAAAATTACTAATGTAATGTCTCGTTTGAATCTGAATATATTTGAATAAAATTGTTTCGAATATTTTAGAAAAAGCACTTAAACACGAGATTGGTCTGTAGTTGCTCACTTGAGAGCGGTCACCTGATTTGAACAATAGACAAACTTTAGCTGTCTTCCAAAATGACGGAAATGATTGAAGTTTTAACGATAAATTAAATATGTGATGAAGTGGTAATATAAATGATTCAGAGCAGCCGTTAACAATAAATATAGGAACATTATCTGGACCAGTAGATTTAGAATTGTTTTGCGACTTGATTGCTTCCGAGATATCAAGAGTAGAAATGTTATTAATATTTACAAATATATTATTAAATTTTTGAACATCATCAGAATTAGAAACATCAGTATCGTCGTCTATCCTAAATACACTCTGGAAAAACTGTTTAAAACTGTTTGCAATTTGTTTACCACCAACTAATTCTTCATTATTAATATTATACATAGTTGTAGGAATTCCAGAATGCTGTTGTTTACTTTTGACAAAAGACCAGAAATTATTCTGACACGACTGATTAGCAATATTTTCTTGCATATCATTGATATATGAGTAATACAAATTTGAAGATAAATTTTTACATTTAGTACGATATTCTTGGAATTTAATTAAATGAAAGTTCTGACCAAATTCCCTGTAAAGTTTTCTCTGGTGCTCCTTCTTTTTAATTAAAGTTATGAGTTCTTTATTAAACCATGTAGGGTATTTACTCTTACGTCTTTGAACTTTAGGTATACACGCGTCAAAAATATTGTAAATGATTTTATAGAATATTTCGACAGCCATATCAACATAATCACAATTTATAACTTGAGTCCAATCAATAGTACTTAGCAAATCATATAATAGTACATAATTACCTTTACTGAATTGATAATAGGTATCTGTGTTGGTACAAGATTTAAGTTTGCCATTTAGGGAAAAAGAGAATTCACACAGCAATGCCGGGTGTTGATTGTCTTCAGAAAGTAATGGATCTATGCAGTGTAGTACAGTACAATGAAAATTACTCACTACTACGTTAAGCAGTCTACCATTGATATTATGGATATAATTATACTGACTCATATTAAATAAATTGACAAAGTTTGCAAAATTATTCACAATGGGGTCTGATATTGATTGATTATCATAGTATTTATTTAAATTTGTTATGTTGAAATCACCTATAACTATAATTTTTGAGTTGTACCATAATAGTAAGGAGTTTATTGTTTGAAAAACATGATCATATGTGCCAATGCTAGCTGTTGGAGGAATGTATATGGCAATTAAATACAAAGAAGGATCATTAATAATACATTTGAGGCAAAGTAACTCTACATCTAATGACCTGCACGGTATATTGTAAATTGATGGATTGTACTCAGCTTTGGCTGCAATTAGAACTCCGCCGCCTCTGCTTTTGCCGGTTGTAGTTGGATCTCTGTCACGACGAAACCTCAGGTAGCGACGATCGAACAGTTCAGCATCACACACATTGTCCGTAAGCCAGGACTCGGTGAAGACGAGGAAATCGAACGATGAGTAGAAACACTCAAATTAAGTTGTGAGAGTTTTGTATTGAGCCCGCGTACGTTTTGGTAGTATACCTTGTCCAAAGATATTTCGTTATGGCTTTAACTTACTAAGTCTGAGGTGAACCGCACACAGCAAGAGATTCTATCTGTTGGCGCTCAGGGTAGGATTGCAAAATATTTAAATTCGGAAATCTCTAATCTCTCTGCGCATTAAGTATTTCAGATTTACTTGAAATAATAATGAATTCGCAAAATTAAATTAAGTCTTTCACTATTACTAGAAATATAAGATGAGAAAATCGTCCTTGACCGGTATTAATACTAATTGGGGAAACCAAAGGCATACCTAGTGAGTAGGTATGTAAATGAGTTTTAAAAAAATTAAAATCAGTAGTAATATTAACTTTCGTACTGAGGTCAACAATATACGTATTTAATATATGGCGACCATTTGAAGAAGACAATACTGATGTTTTACCAGCTGAAAATTGTGATAATATTGAATACATACCTGTCCTTGCACCCCTATAAATCAAGCTTAAATCCCTAACAATAGACCCGCTGAGAGGGCCATAACGAAATATCTTTGGACAAGGTTTATACGGACACTGCACAGATGTTTTTAGGCATATTTAGTTTTTTGATTTAACAATTCGAGGAACGCCATTTACGTACTTAATTATTAGTTCATTGTTACCCTCAGCTTTAAGTTTATTTAACTCATCCCGCAATAATGAGTAATGTTCACGTTGTTTAAGGGTTTTATCACCTCTAAATATTATTTTGTTATATTCAGGACTTTTTTTGAGGTTTATAGCATTTTTAAATAAAGATTTAACTGTATTAATGCTATTGAATGTCAGTTTTACTGGTCTTGATTTCGATGTGTTCTCTTTATTTTTCCCTACGCGGAAAAAATTGTATTCGCTTTGTTTGATATTTGGGAGAACAGCCGACATAATTTCTTTAATAGCAGTAGTATCAGAAGTATTCGGATTGCTGGTAACTTCAGGCAGACCATATATGAGAACATTATTTTCACGTTTCTTGCGATCATTGATTTCAGCAATGATTTCTTCAAGTTCGACACATTTTTGAAGCTTGGACGGCTCTTTAGCTAATATTTGCTCTTTCAAATTAATAATTTCAGCCTGCATAGTTGTAATCATGCTTTTGAGCTCAGTAATAGCATCGATCAAGATTTTCGAAGTGTCAGCGGTTAAAATCGGTAAATTATTACATTTATTGCAAAACAGTTTCTTGGAACGTAAGGCACGTGTATCACTTTGAACAAAATTGAGACATCTAGCATGGAAATCAAGATTGCAATTTGAGCACCTGAGGGAACTACTGACATCACAAGTGAAATTGCATTCTCCACAGAGATATTGTAGCGAGATGGCCAGGTTCATCTCATGTTTCTATAATATTTAATAATTCAGTTATTCGTGCCCGATTCGAGAAAGGAGAATTTGGAAATAGTCATCTGGTTGCAGATAGCGGATATCAAAATAGAAATTATTGTTTAAGACCATTACAAAATCCGCAAACTCCAGAGGAAATTTTGTATTGATATAGAGGAACAGAAAGTGATTTTTCTCATTTCATATTCAGACAATCTGTGACGCGAATTTAAAGATAATGGATATTGTAGCGAGATGGCCAGGTTTATCTCATTCCTCTACAATATTTAATAATTCAGTTATTCGTGCCCGATTCGAGAAAGGAGAATTTGGAAATAGTCATCTGGTTGCAGATAGCGGATATCCCGTGTTCGCACCAGAAACTGTGTAGAAAGAAGTTTCGGCGTATGGAAACGTCGATTTCCAGTTCTAGCAAGGGGAATACAATTACATAAAGAAAAAGTTTTATGTTTAATTGTAGTTACAGCAATAACATTGCAATCGAAAATAATTATAATGATCCCCCCACAACTTCTAGAAGATATTGAAATACAAATAAATAATGTTAACAATGTTCCGGTTCAACAAGTAGTAAAAAGAAACGGCAATAACGAAAAACTATTACAAATAATAAATTTTTCCACTTTTGCAAATAACAAAAAATATTTTACTTATAAAATTTATATTCTATAATATTACAAAATTATATAAATGGTATTATGCTAAAAATACAATAAAATAAGATTCTAACAATATTTATTATATTATTTCTGTTTTCTAAATTATAAATTACTAATTTAAATTTTTTGACTGTTAGTTCATATTTTTCTTTCATAAACTGAAATCGGAGGTCTGCTTCTTTGCAAAAATATTACTTCTGAATATTTATGAAATACATTTTGCTTCTTCTGTTTTACTTACATTGTTTATTTTTTATGCTGAGGAAAGGAAACTATATTTAATACATAAACTCATTGGTATTTTAATTTTTTTACATACATCTGATGCAGGGAGAGGTGTAAAGTATATTATTAGTTCTTTCGAATAAACTTGTAAAACCGGTATCTTTCGATACGCTGCAGTGGCGTAGCGTGGACTAATATAGACGTGGGCGAAGTCGCATCAGCGATGCCCTTTTTCTTTCGTTCCCAAGATCTACCCAATAAATCTATCTTACCAAACATGCTTTGACACGACATACCTACTCATGATAGTGACCTAAATCATTACAGTGCTTCAAAAGCTCGTTATTTGGCAGATTTTAAATTATTTATGTCGTACAAGAACCCAAAATTGTTGTAATATTCAGTGTGTGCAGTAAATCTTGTGTTAATGTCTTGTATCACGGCGTTGTAATAAAAAAATCAATTCTGAATCTACTTTCAGCGGAATCAATAGGCTCATCTACAGCTTCATAATTAAAAATTTTCTTTTTCTTGCGAACCCTTTTCTCTTTAAAAGTCATTGGAATCTCACAACTGCTCTTTTCTATGAATTCGTAGCCTTTTGCAGTACATTCATTAAAGCCTGTTTCCCGTAATTTATGGATCCAGTCACAAAAATTGCGCAAATTGTCAATAGCGACTTTTAAATTTATATCGACTGTTTGCCATATCTTACTTATATTATTGACGCGGTTTAATATTTCGTACCACACGTGTATCGAGATAATAAACTCCAGAGTTAGCATTTTAGTTACAATTGCTTGGCAAACGCAAAGAGTGTCTGCATCTTCAGATTGATTTTGCAGATTATTTATACAATCGATAATATCATCAAACTGAAATAATATAGCTTTCACTGAAGCAATTCGGCTTTCCCATCTTGTATCAGACAACGATTTTAAGGTCTTCAATTTATCCTTTACTAATTCCCATCTCTTGCTGGATTTGAAAAAAAAGGACATATATTTTTTGGATGAAACTAAAGAACACTTTTGCGATGGATGATGTGTTGGCTGCGTCTACTAAAATGAGATTCCAACTGTGGCAACCACAAGGAGTGAAGAATGCTCTTGGATTGATAGTTAATATTCTTGATTTTACTCCTTTGTTAATGCCGACCAGATTGGCGCCATTATCGTAGCCTTGGCCTCTACAATTTTGAATATTTAATTGATGTTTTTCAAGTTCATTGAGTATGACATTTGTTAAAAACTCTCCTGTTGTTTCTGATACTGCTAAAAAGCAAGAAAATGTTCTTCTAAATTACCGGTGGTTGTATTCACGTATCTTAATATAACAGACATTTGTTCGACCCGACTAATGTCTCTTGTGCAATCCAGCATTATAGCATAGTACTTAGCTTGTCTAATTTTTCCTATAATCTCAGTGATAAAAGCTTGTGACATAAATTGAAATAAGCTCATTTTGTATCTGTGGACTTAAATAGTGATTATATAGCTGTTTTTAATTAATTCGACTTAAGTGGTTACGGAGTGTCAAATCATATTTAGATAATAATTCGAATAGATCAATAAAATTGCCGCTATTTTCAACGTGATTTGGATCAAGAGATTCTCTTGATTTTACTCCTTTGTTAATGCCGACCAGATTGGCGCCATTATCGTAGCCTTGGCCTCTACAATTTTGAATATTTAATTGATGTTTTTCAAGTTCATTGAGTATGACATTTGTTAAAAACTCTCCTGTTGTTTCTGATACTGCTAAAAAGCAAGAAAATGTTCTTCTAAATTACCGGTGGTTGTATTCACGTATCTTAATATAACAGACATTTGTTCGACCCGACTAATGTCTCTTGTGCAATCCAGCATTATAGCATAGTACTTAGCTTGTCTAATTTTTCCTATAATCTCAGTGATAAAAGCTTGTGACATAAATTGAAATAAGCTCATTTTGTATCTGTGGACTTAAATAGTGATTATATAGCTGTTTTTAATTAATTCGACTTAAGTGGTTACGGAGTGTCAAATCATATTTAGATAATAATTCGAATAGATCAATAAAATTGCCGCTATTTCCAACGTGATTTGGATCAAGAGATTCTCTATGGCCTCGAAAAGCCAAGTTATGAGAAGCTAAGTAATTAATTATACCAACCAATCTTTCGAATAAATCATACCAATGTTTTTGACTTTCTTGAATCAATCTCTCATTTTCTTCATCAATGGTCTTTCCATGCTTAATACCTTTTTCAAATGATAGCCATTGAACCATGCTTTTTCTATGATCTTTCTGATTTTCGTGGCGTTCAAGAATAGTATTTAGGTGTTTCCAATCATTACAGCCTAGAATCAGCTGTGTTTGCAAGCCAGAGAAAAGTTTGCAACTGAAACAATATACTTTGTCTTGTGAAGTTGAATATACTAACCACCTACGATGCTGACTTTCGCCACAGCTCAATTTTCTCGTATAATAAAAATTCGAAAAGTGTCTTCCATTATCATTTTGTGGATAATAAGATCTAAATTTTGTTGGGGACCACATTGGACTAAATCATGACGGTATGCATCGTTTATCGGAAAGCTCAATTTTCCTGGATCATTTGTTTCAAGTTTACAAAATTCTGATTCTTTATTCTCCCGAAAATTTACTGTAGATGTGCCTTCGCCAAAATCAAGGGAAGTTCCAGCTCCAACACAGAGCTCAATGTCACTTATAGTTTTGTTGGATTCACTCTGCATGACTTCTTCTGATTCTGACCTCGTTTTGTCATCATTCTTTTGAAAATCATTTTTTTCCGATTTTGCACTGTCAAAGGTCGAAAGACTTTTGTTTTTAACTTCTTCTGCTTCTGACGACATCTTCGCTTCATTCATTTGAGACTCGGTAATCATATCCAAATCTGCAGTTTCAGAGGTCGATAAATTTTTGTTTTGATTTAAAAATTTCCGCATACTAGCACCAAGAGCATCATTAGCTATGGCCATCTCTGCTTTTCTTTTTCGCTTGGATGCACCAGATTCCCATTTTCGGTGCGCATCTCTATCCCTGCTCGGGCCGGACTTGATATCTGTAAACAATACAGTAATTTACCAATGCGAATTATGTGGAATTTTATTTTCAATTTAGAGAACATTACAATATCATCGGCAACGAGTGAAAACCTCGTAAATTTTAAAAACAAAATTTTACAGAAGAGTAAAAACCGTCTCTTAATTTTAGTATGAAGACTATTTGGTTATTTTTTTTGTTAATATAGCCGTTTATAATAAGATCTATATGCATCTAAAATGAACGCGAGTAAATTTAAACTGTGCGTTGAGAGGTTTTGTAACTAATATTATGATTATGAAAAATATATATTGGGCAAAAATTATATTTACGAGGTTTTCACTCGTTGCCGACGATATATAGAATAGAATAAAATATTAAACATAATATAATATCTAATCTAGGTTTGAGCATTCCTACTAATTATCTATATCATTTTTTATATCGTCACCGTTAAGGCAGAAGTCACTAAGTCCAAATTTTTCATTTTTTTTAACGCATTTAAGTCCATAATCTCTTTCTCTTTATACCTAAAAACTCACTAAGTCCAAAGTCATATAGAAGACAAGTTATGGATGACGGTATTATTCACTAAGTTACTTTTAAGGTTCTATCTGTCAGGCAAAAGTCATTATATGGACTTCGTTATTCGGTTCAAACTTTGTAGGTCATGCAAAAGTAACTATATGGACTTAATGATTTATTTCATGAACAAAATAAAGCGGATATTGGACTTAATGATTTTGTTGCAAACACATGATCGTCATAAACTCAAAAGTGTAATGTGTTTTTGTGTACACAATTGGTTTTATTTTCTTAATGATTTCGGTAATATATTGATGTTACTTTATTAAATATGGTGGAATATGGATTTCAGAAGTCGCGGAGCAAAAATATTAGCAGCGTTACAACCAATTCCGATATTTACACAAGAAGTAAGTAAATACTAAATATTACATGATGTCATAAAATAATGAGTAAGTACACCTTACAACAGTAAGTTATTTAATTTATTTTGTAGACTAACGTAGAGCACGATTTAGTAAATAATAATGGAACTGGAATGGTAGAGCAACCCACTAATAGTAGAACACTTCCTCAAGATGTTGATGTCGGAATGGAAATAGAGGTAATTAAAATATATTTTAGTATATTATGTTTCTTTGTTTTGACTAATAATGTACCGAATTGATAGGTTAACAACGAAAATGATGAAACATTACCCGATTATGATGATGATAGTATAAAAGATGGTAACTACATTCCATCCGAAACTTCTGATGAGGAATTACAAATAGGTACGATTTATTATTAGGCAAAAATAATTAAACTAACATCCTCCTCAAAATATTTAGGAAATAATAAAAGGTGCAGATGGCAAAAGGCTGATCCATCAACTTGGCAGCGCAACGTTGTTAAAAAGAAGCGCAATTCTGGGCAGGAGTATGTAGTAAAGAATAGAAAGTTTTTAGAAAAAAAACCCAAACCTTTGGATTGCAGTAAGTGTAGATTTAGGTGTTCCTCAAGTTTCACCGAAGAAGATCGCACAAAAATTTGCCACGACTATTGGTCCTTGCAAGAGTACCCTAGACAAAAAGATTTTATTTTGCAAAATGTAACATGTGCTGAGCCGCAAAGGCGAAGAGCACGCAAAACTAAGGCCAAAGAACGCCAAACCATTTAATAAGTAATATCAATAATGGCAACCTAATGGGCAAAATCGTTCGCGTTCATTTGAAGATTTAGTATTCGTTTAGTGCTGCCTCTAGCGTGCAAGTAAAAAATTATATTGAGATATGGGAGCCCAGAGTGGTCAGAAAAAAGTTTTGATAATTTTTAGTGCCGCTACTTGTGTTGTAGCAGGTAGCATTTGCCTAACAAAAAATAAGGGATGTGGAAATACTGGAAAGAGAAATACTTTTGTCATCACTTTCAATTTTTTTATATTATTTATCAAAATATTTACAGATTTTGAATTATTTTTATCTTTCTATCATGGGTCCGTGAAGTTAGCGACCACTTTTAAGCACAAACAATGAAACATATACCAAAGGTTTGTGATTCGTTTGTGCCTGTTTGTGATCTACAAATAAAACCAGCGACCCCTATGATTAAAAAGTTATAAACAAATTAAAAGTGGTCGCTGACTTCACGCCCAGCGACCACATGTGAAGCACAAATGTCGATTTATGTGTCAAACGTTTGTGCTTCGTTTGTGCTTTCAGAATATATGATTGAAAATACAGCGACCCCAATAATACAAAAAATATGAACAAATTCAAAGTGGTCGCTGACTTCACGCCCAGCGACCACATATTATGAAGCACATACGTCGATTTATATGTCAAACGTTTGTGCTACGTTTGTGCTTTCAGAATATATGATTGAAAATACAGCGACTCCAATAATACAAAAAATATGAACAAATTAGAAGTGGTCCCTGACTCCAATTATACAAATAAAAAATAACAAAGGCTCCCACAACACATTTAGAAAGTAATAAATTGCTAATATAAATTAAAATGTGAGTCATCGCAATCGCAATACAACAAATAATATTAAAAATTTAAGTAAAATCTAAAAGACTGTAGAATGAAATTCAAATATAAAAATGAGCGCAAAAGAATACCACGGTTATAGATTTTGAGCTCATTTTCAGGAAACATGTTAAATATATTATTTTACTTAAGTAAAATATTAAAAATTTAAATAAAATATTATTAACAATATATTTTAAATTTTTAAAAGTTTTGTTAAAACATCTGTTTCAACCACCCACTAATTGGGGGAAAGAGGGACAACTTTAAAATTTTGAATAGGAACCATCTTTTATTACATATTTTACAGTCGAAAATCCGAAAATTTATTTCAAATATTTTTTTGTATACAATGTATATATTGTAATTTTTAAAAGTTACAAACCTTTAACATCGACAGTTCTTCGAAACCGTTAGTCGACCATTATCTCGCAAAACAAGTATTTAAATAAAATGAAATATTCTCTATAATTCTATTTAATTTCGTAAAAAAAAAACATTATACAGGGTGTTTATTAAACATACGGCAAAAATTCAAGGGGTTATTCCCTGGACTGTTCTAAGAATATTTTGTCCTTTGATGATTTTTGAAAGCCGCTTTATTTCGAAGATACAGGGCGAAAAGTTTTTCGACAATAACAACATTTAATACCAAAAATTATATATAAAGTTTCTTAATCTACAAGAACTGTTGAAAATGACTACCTCCAGCTACGATGCAAGAATCCAATCTTCGTCTCATTGATTACCGAACTCTTTCAAAAACACCAGGGTCGTTTCTTATGGAGTTACACCTAGCAATTATCCGATGTCTTAAATCTTCCAAATTTGTCAATGGAGTAAAATAAACTAATGACTTTAGATGGCTCCATAGGAAAAAATCTAGGTGGTTTAAGTCCGGGGATCGAGCAGGTCATAAATGAGGTCCACCTCGACCAATCCAGCGATCTCCTTATGTTACTGTTAAAAAACCACGAGCAACCTCACTAAAAGCGCTGGTGCACAATCCTGCATAAATCACATTGCATTTCTTGTTGCCAATGTTACATCCTCCAGAAACTGAGGTAGAGTATGTTCCAAAAAGTCTCAACAAATTTGACACATAACTTACCTGCTGTTACTGGATTAATAATTTGAAAAATATCAAAATTGGTTTTGTCGAATTTTTTTTTCGCCCTGTAGCTTCGAAACAAAGCGGCTTTTCAAAAATCATCAAAAGACAAATTCTTAGACTAGTCCAGGGAATAACCTCTTGAATTTTTGCCGTAAGTTTAATAAGCACCCTGTATACGGTGACAATTTCAAATGGAAACTCATTTTTATTGCAAATTGAGATATAACGGTCGAAAATAAGTAACTTATAACTGAAACTTTTTTTTTTCGTAAGTATATTAATGTTCGTCGTAAAGTATGGATACGTTACAGATTAAGTTCAGTCGAAACATATTTATGCCTGTCTGGTTCCTTAGTTCATACAGACATCGTAAAAATGGTAAAATCATATTATACGGAGCCTAAAACGTACTTATTCTCTAAAAACTCTTCATTGATTTTTTTGACCAAAGACAATATCTTCCTTACCTAAAGGTGATGGAAGGTAAAAATCAACTCGGAGAATATGAGTTTACAAGTAGAAGAAAACTCTGGATTAATAAGTTAGAAATTAAGGAGAAAATTAATCCTTACATGTTTGTTCCCTTCATTTTGTTGAAGATGACTTTTTCAAAGTGACAAAATAAGTCTAATACTGCATACCTAATTCGTAAATTCATTTCATTTAGTATTACATATGAAAAATAATTTATAAATATAACTATCAAAAACTATACAAAGTATTTCAGTTATTTTGTTTGCAATAATAAACATTAACTTATTTTATAGGTAATAGGGTATTTCACATAAATCAAATTTTGCAATATTAATTGAAAATTAGATGCCACAAGAGCACAAGTAACAAAAAATGAATTCTGTATTGAAAATTATGTTTCTAATAAATTTTAATTACAATTAAAGTTTGCATCGTTTTGAAACGGTCTGTGTAATTGCTACATATGAAAAAATTCCAGTAGAAGGCGGTAACTACAACAATGTTTGTACAAGGAGTAATCATTTTAAATCTTCACAATTATAATGACATTCCAATATAATCTCCAAACACGAAAAACTGGACATGTGAACTAGGGAACTAGATAGGCATAAACATTTTTCGACTGAACTTAATCTGTAACGTATCCATACTTTACAACGAACATTATAATATACTTACGAGCATTATATTTCAATTTGCAATAAAAAGTTTCCATTTGAAATTTTCCCGAAGTTAAAGGTTTATAACTTTTAAAAATTACAATATACAATCATCAAAGGACAAAATATTCTTAGAACAGTCCAGGGAATAACCTCTTGAATTTTTCCGTATGTTTAATAAACACCCTGTATAATGGTTTTTTTTACGAAATTAAATAGAATTATAGAGAATATTTCATTTTATTTAAATACTTGTTTTGCGAGATAATGGTCGACTAACGGTTTCGAAGAACTGTCGATGTTAAAGGTTTGTAACTTTTAAAAATTACAATATATACATTGTATACAAAAAAATATTTGAAATAAATTTTCGGATTTTCGACTGTAAAATATGTAATAAAAGATGGTTCCTATTCAAAATTTTAAAGTTGTCCCTCTTTCCCCCAATTAGTGGGTGGTTGAAACAGATGTTTTAACAAAACTTTTAAAAATTTAAAATATATTGTTAATAATATTTTATTTAAATTTTTAATATTTTACTTAAGTAAAATAATATATTTAACATGTTTCCTGAAAATGAGCTCAAAATCTATAACCGTGGTATTCTTTTGCGCTCATTTTTATATTTGAATTTCATTCTACAGTCTTTTAGATTTTACTTAAATTTTTAATATTATTTGTTGTATTGCGATTGCGATGACTCACATTTTAATTTATATTAGCAATTTATTACTTTCTAAATGTGTTGTGGGAGCCTTTGTTATTTTTTATTTGTATAATTGGAGTCAGGGACCACTTCTAATTTGTTCATATTTTTTGTATTATTGGAGTCGTTGTATTTTCAATCATATATTCTGAAAGCACAAACGTAGCACAAACGTTTGACATATAAATCGACGTATGTGCTTCATAATATGTGGTCGCTGGGCGTGAAGTCAGCGACCACTTTGAATTTGTTCATATTTTTTGTATTATTGGGGTCGCTGTATTTTCAATCATATATTCTGAAAGCACAAACGAAGCACAAACGTTTGACATATAAATCGACGTATGTGCTTCATAATATGTGGTCGCTGGGCGTGAAGTCAGCGACCACTTTTAATTTATTCATATTTTTTGTATTATTGGGGTCGCTGTATTTTCATATATTATACAACAAGACGATTGAAAATTCTCGATTATACGAAACGTGTTGCCTGGAAACACCACGAGACCAAAGGTCGAGTGGTATTTCCAATAGGCAACTCGTTGAGTATGTCGAGAATTTTCTATTGTCCAGTTGTATACAGGTAGACTATATCATGAATAAAAAATAAATTAAAAAGTAAATAGTAAATTTAACGTAGACCTGTGGTCTATTTTATTTTGACAGAAACGTCAAACTATATACTACATAACCTATCTTTTTAAATATAGTTGTAGTAGTATGTAATATTACATTGAAATGCTCGTATTTCAAAATAAATGTTTGTATTTCAAATAAACTAGCAACAGTGCAGTTCCAGATTTGTGATCCAAATAATTATTTGTTTATTTGTCAAATTTTTACTTCCATAATTCCTTTCTGTCAAACAATAGATGCGTTCAATTATTTGTTTCGGTGCACTTGGAACAGTCAGTGTGATTTTAAATGTCTACTTAAAGCATACATCGCACGATTTTCCTCGTCAAAGTGTAACTACAGATTCATTTATACTCGTATACTCGATACTGTGATCGAATGAAAAAGATCATGTCCGTAAATATAATTAAAAATGACATTACCAGTTCTGAGTACATAGAACAAAATAACCAAACGCACTTATAAGTGAATATACGAAGGTAGGTATATTCGAATATACCAAGGTTCGTATATTCGTTCACCATGGATACTCAATAATAACCGCTGTAATACGTGGTAGCTAAGGAAAATCACACATTCTTATTGGTTTATAACTTAATGAATGATATAGTCAATAATATATTCAGAAAGCACAAACGAAGCACAAACGTTTGACATATAAAACGACGTTGTTCCTCAGGGGTCCGTCCTTGGCCCCTTATTGTTTATACTGTTTATAAACGACATTGTTGATGTCATTCATTTTTCTAAATGCCTTATATATGCAGACGACTTTAAGCTATTTCATACTATTTCAGATTTATGTAGTTGCCGGGAGCTACAAATAGATTTAGATAGCGTATATCAATGGTCGTTGCGCAATAAACTATATTTTAATTTGGATAAATGTCATATCCTAAGTTATTCAAGAAAGGTTGAAACGATTAATTACAACTATACAATGGATGTTTCAAGTTTGGTTAGAGTCAACTCTAAAGTTGACCTGGGTATTTTATTTGACATGAAAGTTACATTGCAACCGCACATAGAAAAATTAATAAGTGGCGCCTACAAGAAACTGGGTTTTCTATTTCGTGTAACTCGCGATTTCAATAATAAATGGTGCTTAGTGAATATCTTTTTCTCTCTAATTAGACATAAACTTGAGGACGGTTGTGTACTCTAGAATCCATTTTACAACAATCAAATCGCTGCTTTAGAAAGTATTCAAAGAAAATTTTGTAAATACTGCTATTTTCGTATTAAAATTCCTGGCCTGATATTGATTATTATTGCTTATTGCAACAATTCAATTTAGAAAGTTTGTCTGCTCGCCGTTTCAAACAGCAAGTTTTATTCGTTTACAAAATTATAAATGGTTTTATAGATTCACCTGAATTATTGGTGCATCTAAATTTTCATGTACGTCCATGTAATACTAGAAACGCTATTATTTTTCTTTGTGATTTTTCAAGGACAAACCATTATTTAAATTCTCCTATTAATGCAATGTGTAGAAATTTCAATAGTTGCTCATTATATTTGGATCTCTCTGATAATTTATCTGTGTTCAGAAGGAAAGTGTTCGAATTATATATGTAGTTTGATTTATTATACTCTAATTTTGTATCTATATATATACTCACTTTATTCTCTGTCATATGTAAGTATGTTTTTGTATGTAAATTTAATTTGTTATATCTTAATATTGTTTTCTCATTCTCTCTTTGTATTATGTTATATTATTCTGTTACTGGGATGTATCCTGTTGAATAATGCTAATAAATAAATAAATAATATGTGGTCGCTGGGCGTGAAGTCAGCGACCACTTTTAATTTGTTCATATTTTTTGTATTATTGGGGTCGCTGTATTTTCAATCACATATTCTGAAAGCACAAACGAAGCACAAACGTTTGACATATAAATCGACGTATGTGCTTCATAATATGTGGTCGCTGGGCGTGAAGTCAGCGACCACTTTTAATTTGTTCATATTTTTTGTATTATTGGGGTCGCTGTATTTTCAATCATATATTCTGAAAGCACAAACGAAGCACAAACGTTTGACATATAAATCGACGTATGTGCTTCATAATATGTGGTCGCTGGGCGTGAAGTCAGCGACCACTTTTAATTTGTTCATATTTTTTGTATTATTGGGGTCGCTGTATTTTCAATCATATATTCTGAAAGCACAAACGAAGCACAAACGTTTGGCATATAAATCGACGTATGTGCTTCATAATATGTGGTCGCTGGGCGTGAAGTCAGCGTCCACTTTTAATTTATTCATATTTTTTGTATTATTGGGGTCGCTGTATTTTCAATAATATATTCAGAAAGCACAAACGAAGCACAAACGTTTGACATATAAAACGACGTTTGTGCTTCACATGTGGTCGCTGGGCGTGAAGTCAGCGACCACTTTTAATTTGTTCATATTTTTTATATTATTGGGGTCGCTGTATTTTCAATCATATATTCTGAAAGCACAAACGAAGCACAAACGTTTGACATATAAAAAGACGTTTGTGCGTCATATGTGGTCGCTGGGCGTGAAGTCAGCGACCACTTTTAATTTGTTCATATTTTTTGTATTATTGGGGTCGCTGTATTTTCAATCATATATTCTGAAAGCACAAACGAAGCAAAAACGTTTGACACATAAATCGACATTTGTGCTTCACATGTGGTCGCTGGGCGTGAAGTCAGCGACCACTTTTAATTTGTTTATAACTTTTTAATCATAGGGGTCGCTGGTTTTATTTGTAGATCACAAACAGGCACAAACGAATCACAAACCTTTGGTATATGTTTCATTGTTTGTGCTTAAAAGTGGTCGCTAACTTCACGGACCCTTCTATCATAGCTGTTTTTATTTTTAGCAAATTTAAAAGATTTTGACATAGTTGCTAACATTTTATACAGTTTTGTATTTAGAGCTAAATTTATAAAATATTTTTTATGTTCATTACATTCCCCATCGACATGCAACCAGTTAATATATTTTGCATTAATATTTTCTTG
Source organism: Harpalus rufipes (assembly GCA_951394225.1). Lineage (NCBI taxonomy): Eukaryota > Metazoa > Arthropoda > Insecta > Coleoptera > Carabidae > Harpalus > Harpalus rufipes. Next base: position 32,201,932 of record OX596285.1, read on the forward strand.
TATTTTATTTAAAAGTGTTTTCTTAAAAAACGAAATATGTTTATTATTTTGGAAAAATGTCTCCATTGTATTTAAAATTAAAAATAAAATGTCAACTGCTAATTCGGTCGGTCTATATAAATATTCTATTTTATCATTTTCACCGTAGTCTCTTAAAAATATTAAAATTTCGTTATTTGTATATAATTCATCATTCTTTTTTAAATCATTTTCACAAATGTTGCATGGATATTTATTTATACACTTATATACTAAATAACCTGCATAGTAAGTTATTGCATTTCTTTCAAATATCGTGACATCCACTACTGCCTGCTCCGTTTCTTCTTCATTAACGATATCCTCTTCTATATCGTCATTTTGTACCTCTGGCTCATTGTTGTTATTGCCGCCAAATTCATTTCTGCAATGAAATAAAACAGAAATAAAATGAAATAGGTTATATCAGCAATCTTTCAAAAACTATTACCAAATTGTTAATAATTTGTTAGCATTTTAAAAACGAAATACTTATTTACCTGTCGATATTTTTATCTATATCTTCCAAATTTAATGGTGCATCGGTGTCCACTTCGCAATTTCCGGTTCCAGTTGCTTGTAACATGCGTACATGCATATTTTGTTGCAATGCTTGTCTAAATCCCTTGACAGACGGATTTGGATTATAACCACATCTACTTCTTAGCACAGAAAATAAATTTTCAAGGGTATCTTGTTGTAATCTATTCGTTAATATAAATTCATATCCCTCTTCTTTTATTTTTTTAAATAAAAGTAAAATCCCATTTATTGTTTGAATAAGTCCATTGAAACAATAAACATTTTTGCGTTCTATATTTTTAACATTAAATATTTTTATTGTCTCTAAATATTCTATGGCATCATTCAGTGTGACAATTATTTCTTTATTTTTGTCAGATAAAGCACATCTCAATGGATTACTGTCATATAATATTTTGCTATTTAAACAACCAAACACGTCATTTATTTTCCTTATAAATTCTGCCGTATACTGAGTTGTAGGTGTATTTAAATCGCCTGTTTTTATGGCTGTTTCCATTGCAGCGGACATTCTTCTACTAAAGATTTAAACTGCCAATTTAACCGACATTTTCTCGAAATTATTTGGAAAGATATGTCTCTCTGTAATTTTTGTTAATGACGATGCAAGGCTACAGTTTTTGTTGATATTAAATGTCGCTCTTACATCTCTCCACGACACACGATTCGACTTTGTGAAAATGTCGCTGGCTAGTAAATTGTTTCTTACCGATTTAATAAGATGTGGAGTATCATATAAAGCAAAAATCATCTTATTTTTATAAAAAAAAAGTATGGTTTCGTTTTAGTTACTGCAAGTAAATTGAAAAGATGCCGGTTGTTTGGTCCTTGGTCGCAGACAATTGCTGCTACATTCAATCCAATTGAATTGCATTTTTCTAAATTTTTATATAGGATATCTAGCAGCGATTTTCCCCGAATGCCGCCTTTTGATGTATAATACGACAAAGACTGTTTCCACGAAGTAAATAAACCACGGATCATGAACACTAGCCCTTGATCGGCAATTTCTGGAAATCGTCCTAAGTGGCCAAGATCTTGAAATCCCTCTATTAAATCCAAAGTCATATTATATTCCAAACATTTTTTGAGTTACATCTCATCGAACATTAAAACACAAACGGCATCTTTTTTGTCGAATGTTTTTATTTTCATTTCAAATTTTCTTATTAAAGATGTCTCCACACCTGTTTTCAAATGATATATTTTTAACCATTGTCTGATAGTCCGTGGAGAAGGCAGGATAATATTTGATTTGTCCCTCATATATTTATACAACGATGGGGATTTATAATAATACGACAATGCTAAGGACATTTCATCTGGTGACCATTTCGTTTTATTCTTATGAAATAAATTCATATTTATCAGTGCCCTAGCATCATTCGACTTATTTTTTAGTAACTTATTAACGTAAGCTAAACCAGACTTTTTCCCATACTTCTTTTGTAATCTGCTGATTTTCATTCTTTTGCCAGCTAACATTAAATTTTTCTTACATAATTTCTGTAATAAATTGCGTTTCCTAGGTGTTATACTCTGATCCGCACTAATACATATTAGTAGGGCTGGGCGTAATGCGGTTTGAAAATAACTAAAATAAATATTAACTATAATTAGTTAATTAGATAAAAAAAAATGGTTAAGTGGGTCGCGAATGCAAAGAAAATAGTGAAATGGTGAAATTATTTCCTAAAAATTAATAAAAATTGAATTCATCAAAAAAGTAGAATATAACTTTAAACTGAAACAAATTTGTATTTAGAATAAAAAAGCCATCGATTCAATCAATTTTTAAAATGTCCAATTTTTTAAATTTTATTATTTATATTATTTCAGTTATTTGATTATGATTTTTTTCAATTTAATCGAGTTTTTATTTATACCATTTAATAAGTAATATTACTTATTAAATGTTTTATACATAGGATCAACTGGGATTGTATCACACAAAAATATTGAGGTAAATATAAAATACTGTCATTTACATTTACCCAGGTTAACCTTTGTTTTGTTTAGCAAACCTCTAAAATCTAATAAAACATATTATAAATAATTTACTTACACGTATTTTTTTGGTTGGAGTTACAAAATGTATTTCTTCAAGTTTCATACGTTCTGGTGAAGAAATTTGTGAAGAAATACCACAAAGCATTTTGTTAGTATAAACCTTTACCACAGGTTGTTTAACTTTTAATGGTTCTATTATTTTTGATGAAGATGGTGTCGTAATTAAACCGAAATCATACGGCACTGCATGTTTGACTAATTTCCTCCGGGCACTACCACCTATTATGTATTTTGGATCAAAATGTTTTTCACAAATAACTTTTTGTTTTAATTTTTCACTACTTAGTTCCAATAAACGTAAGTTGCCACTGTTATCAATCCAAATTTTTTGTCTGTTCACATCCACTGGTAATTTAAAGAACGTCATCTGAGGACACTTTTTCCGCGAATTATCACAATTAATATAAACACAACAATTCGCCGCTGTATTCATTTTAAATTAAATAATTTGAAATGAATCACTATTGCAAGATAATTGTAACACAAAATTACACGAAGTAGACTGTATGCAATTCAAACAGAAATAATAAATTTATGAAAAGTACAAAGAGGACCACTACGTAAAGGGCAAAAATATTAATCCTAATTTCAAACAACCCATCCATAGTTCATAATGAAAGGAAAAACCCGACACCTACGTTCCAAGAATCTTATGAAATTAAGAGAGACATAAAGGTGTGTATTAAATCTATGAATGGTCAACTAGATCTTATTCATTCAAAATTATGGATTGTATAGTGGCCGGCATTTCCTAATCCTTTCTTTTGGTTATCTATACCGATGTAAGAACCTTTTCTCGTCATTGTATTCATTCTAACGAATCTCTTAGACACAGGTGAATACCTATGTATTTATTATCTATTTTCTTCACTCATTCATTTATGATGTCTGGTCTGTCGGCAATTGAGCTGAATATTGAATGAACATAAAATTATGAATAACAAAGCATGTACGAGAAATGAAGATGGAATTTTCTTGAATATTAAAATTTCCCTTATTCATTCCATGATTTTATAAGAATGAGCTAAACTTTAAGATTAAAATAAGCCGAAACGAATTTGTACTTCTATAGAAATTTAATCAAATGTTTCTATATATGGTATCGGGTGGGGACGATGTATCTGCATTTTGCATATGTTCTTAAGAGAAAAATATTATATATCAGTTTTCAGTATATTTGCTAACAATTTTCCTAAATAGTTACGAGCCCAACCCCCAAATGTATTCGTATCCTCTGAAATAAATATATTAACAGCAATAAAAAATATTTTTTTAGGTTACAATAGTTAAGACTATATTTGGGCATTTTTTATTTTATGTATTAATAAAGTGTACTAGATTTAAATACAATGTTATTATCTAAATTTCTCATTTAAACAACAATCTACGGGCAAATATATGACAAAAGACAAGTCCCAAAATTTTTCGTTCCAACAGTAAATAATACAATATTTATGTTAGTATTATCTATAAAACTGAGGGTAAAAATAACTGGCAACATACTGAATTAATTGTCATTTTAAATTTAGTATAATGACACTATGCACAAACAATGCCATACCTGAAGAATATCAGCATTGGTATAAAACCCTCCCTCATTCCAAGAAGGTCAGAAATGCCAACCCAGGGCCAAGCATGGATGAGAGCGAGAGCGAAGACGAATTTTAATTTTAATACACCGTTGCTTAGTTTGCTTTTAATTTTTTGACATTATTTTTGATGTAATGTGAGTATAGTGTAAAAAGGCACTTTTGTTTTCACGAATTTTTCAATAAAAATTTATATTTAATTGCATATTTTTTATTATTTTATCCAACTAAGTCCACATTAACTAACAAAGTAAAATAACTAAGTCCATTAATTTTAAAAATTTTGAAAATCACAAAAGTTTTAAAAAATAATAATAGTGTATTTTCACTTCAACTTCTGTATCGAGCTATATGATTAAACAAAAGTAAAATACACGGACAACTGGATTTTACACAGCTGTCCTAACTTTTAAATCGTTTTTCTCAACATTCTACGTTTTGGACTTAATGACTTCTGCTTTAACGGCGACGATATGATAAATGGCATTCATTCAGTTGGAAAATTAGTAAAATTTTATTACTTACCTTATGATTTATTTATTCGTTCGTTGGTTTAGCCAGGATTAATAAGTACAGAAAGATTCAAAGAAAGTAATATACATCACTTTAAATAACTTTTAAACAATCCGTATACTCAGTAACACTTTAACAAAAGTAAATAAAATTAAAGATATTTATTGTTTTATGATGTAATCTCAATAGCACTTACAATGAAATGGCGAAATTATGACGGATGTGAGCGAGATAGCGAGACTCAAACAAAGATCGGGGAATCCACGGAATCCCCTCCCCAGTTCATAGACAAACTTTCTTATAAGCGACTCACTCACTCGAGTCACACGCGCCAAGTTTAAATAAGCGAAAGGCTACCGTGTATTTATACAGCGTAAAACTGGGAGTTATGTTTTGTATTATCTATTTCAGGTTCAGGAAAAACTGTATTTTCATTTTTGTCTTGTCATTATTTGTAAAATAATAATTACAGGCCGCAAACAAACACGGTTTTAGAGACAAATTTTATGGTACTTTAATTCAAAAAAAATACTACAAGTTTCATTGATATTCCAACAGTAAATAATACAATATTTATGTTAGTATTATCTATAAAACTGAGGGTAAAAATAACTGGCAACATACTGAATTAATTGTCATTTTAAATTTTATTATTTTAATAAAAAATATTTGCGAATTATTAACGACGAAAACATTTGTCACATGCAGACAATGGTTTTTTTTTGCAAATAAATTATTATTAAACCTAAGAAATTTTATTATAAGCAATGTATTCAAGTTCTATACACTCTATTAATACACCATATCAAAATTTGTTGAATTGAAGTAATAATCATAGCATTCAGAAATTTATTTATTCTTGGTAAACATTATATTTAAATCCAGTACACTTTATTAATACATAAAACAAAAAATTGCCCAAATATGGTCTTAAATAAATAAATATATATATCATCACGGCATGTTACCCATTGTTGGGTGTGCCAATTGTACACAGATATCGGTAATGATGAAGTATAGTCTTAACAATTATAATCTAAAAAATTATTTCTTCTTGCTGTTAATATATTTTTTTCAGAGGGTACGATTAGATTTGGGGCTGGGCTCGTATAAGTAACCTATAACTATTTTATAAATTACATTTTCTTTTCAAAATAATAGATTTGTTCTTGATAATATAATGAATCATAATACAAAATCAAGTCAAGCCATACAACGGATTTAAATATAAATATTGCAAAACACAATTAAACAAATGAAAATCGCAATTACAGATTATAATAATCTTACACTTTATTTAAATTTTCAATTAATAAATTTAATTAGTTCATAATATTTTTATAATTTGGAGAAAAAACTACATAAATTGCAAGCGATGTATTCTCCGACCACCGACAATGTAAAACTTTATTACCCATACCCATAGTAAATATCTAATTCAATAGAAAGTATATAACCTTACAAATATCAAACTTAATTTCCATGTTCTTACACCTTATTTTAAAACCGAAATACAGTATTCTGAAATACCGACTTTAATTCATATATCTATGGATAGATGGCTCTGTATCGCTACGCATCTTTTTTGGTGCAACACTTTTTACCCTTAGGTTGCCATTATTGGTATTACTTATTAAATGGCCAAACTGTAAGATATTTTTCTTTTGAAAAGGGTGGAAAGAAAATTCGTATCTACCAGGCATTTTTTTCTTAAAACTCTTGCCATAAGTAACGGTCCTCTTATCAATGCCTTTCGAAACAAAAATTCAAGCGGAACTTATGCAGGAAAAGATGAACGAGGCAAACACAGGCCTATAAATAAAACATCAGATGACCAAATCAAAAAAATCAAAGAGCACATTGAAAGTTTCCCCGTAACCGAATCCCATTATGTGCGAAAGTCGTCTTCCAGAAAATACCTAGATAGCAAATTATCTATTGCAAAAATGTATGCTCTGTACGAAGTGCTGTGCAAGGAAAGAGAGGATAAAGCTCCAAGTTTTTCCACCTACAAAAGAATTTTTGGAGAAAATTATAACTACTCCTTTTTTAAGCCAAAAAAAGACCAGTGTACGCTGTGTGTTAGATATCACTCTGGGAACGAAGAACAGAAAGAAAATCTGAAAGAACAGTTTGATGATCACATAGCTAGAAAGGAGGATGCAAACAGCAGCAAAAAAAATGATAAAGAACGAGCATCAAATGACAAAACGTTTGTAACAGCAACATTCGACCTTCAAAGCGTACTACAACTACCTTGTAGTGACGTATCGCCCATGTATTATGCTAGTAAGGTTTGTTGTTACAATTTAACAATCTATGAAGGAGCATCACCAAATAATGCGTTTTGCTACACATGGACAGAAATCAATGGCAAACGGGGAAGCTTACAAATTGGAACATGTCTGTATCTCTATCTTAAGCAGTTACCAAAAGAAGTTACGGAAGTGTCATTATTTTCAGATACATGTGGCGGCCAAAATAGAAACCAGAACGTTGCGGCAATGCTCCTGTATGTGGTTCAAAACACACATCTAAACATTATCGAACAAAAATTTCTAGAATCTGGCCACTCTATGATGGAATGCGATAGCATGCATAGTACAATAGAAGCTCAAAAAAAACATATCCCCGTGTACCTTATGAACGATTGGCTCAACATTTTTCGTATGGCCAGGTCAACAAGAACGAAAAAATTAAATAAACCGTACAACGTGAAAGAATTAAAATTTAACGACTTTTTAGATTTATCAGCTCTAACAACGGCAATTATACGAAACAAAAGACGTGATACCGAAGGAAATATTATTAACTGGTTGAAAGTTAAATGTTTCAAATATGAAAAAGATAGTCCTGGTATAATTCATTATAAGTATAATCACAGCGGTAAATACAAAAAGATAAACGTCTTCGGTAAAGGTCGCCCTGTAGCATTACCATCTTTTCTTGGAAAAGCATACAAGGATCAATTACCAATTGCTGATAAAAAGTATGCTAGTATAATGACACTATGCACAAACAATGCCATACCTGAAGAATATCAGCATTGGTATAAAACCCTCCCTCATTCCAAGAAGGTCAGAAATGCCAACCCAGGGCCAAGCATGGATGAGAGCGAGAACGAAGACGAATTTTAATTTTAATACACCGTTGCTTAGTTTGCTTTTAATTTTTTGACATTATTTTTGATGTAATGTGAGTATAGTGTAAAAAGGCACTTTTGTTTTCACGAATTTTTCAATAAAAATTTATATTTAATTGCATATTTTTTATTATTTTATCCAACTAAGTCCACATTAACTAACAAAGTAAAATAACTAAGTCCATTAATTTTAAAAATTTTGAAAATCACAAAAGTTTTAAAAAATAATAATAGTGTATTTTCACTTCAACTTCTGTATATGATTAAACAAAAGTAAAATACACAGAGAACTGGATTTTACACAGCTGTCCTAACTTTTAAATCGTTTTTCTCAACATTCTACGTTTTGGACTTAATGACTTCTGCTTTAACGGCGACGATATGATAAATGGCATTCATTCAGTTGGAAAATTAGTAAAATTTTATTACTTACCTTATGATTTATTTATTCGTTCGTTGGTTCAGCCAGGATTAATAAGTACAGAAAGATTCAAAGAAAGTAATATACATCACTTTAAATAACTTTTAAACAATCCGTATACTCAGTAACAATTTAACAAAAGTAAATAAAATTAAAGATATTTATTGTTTTATGATGTAATCTCAATAGCACTTACAATGAAATGGCGAAATTATGACGGATGTGAGCGAGATAGCGAGACTCAAACAAAGATCGGGGAATCCACGGAATCCCTCTCCAGTTCATAGACAAACTTTCTTATAAGCGACTCACTCACTCGAGTCACACGCGCCAAGTTTAAATAAGCGAAAGGCTACCGTGTATTTATACAGCGTAAAACTGGGAGTTATGTTTTGTATTATCTATTTCAGGTTCAGGAAAAACTGTATTTTCATTTTTGTCTTGTCATTATTTGTAAAATAATAATTACAGGCCACAAACAAACACGGTTTTAGAGACAAATTTTATGGTACTTTAATCCAAAAAAAAATACTACAAGTTTCATTGATATACCATTTGAAACAGACGAATAAACTATCTTATTCTGAACTACCTACTTCTAGAATTTTTGAAATCCTCCCTTTTTTCCAAAATGTTTACCACCTTCACTGTTTTGGTGTTTTGTATGAAGTATGCGTGTAAAGAAACGTTTTGCAAAGCTAAACTGTGTTGCAGTCTGTGACGAGTGTGGCCAATATTTTTTAGGTTTTTATTTAATTTAAAAATAAACGGGGATTTTAAGTCTGATGGCATCGCATTTAACGAGGCCTCGCGAGGCCCCTTTAAGTGCGAGGCCGTGGGCGAGAACCCACTTCGCCCACGCCTAGCCACGCCACTGATACGCTGTGAGTACTAACACCGGATTCGGTAATATCTACATTCGAGATCACCTAAATTTAAAAAAAGCAGTATATAATTTTTTTAATAAACACATAATTATAAAAACTTACTTCAATGTGAAATATTGGTTCTTCCGGTACAATTATCATCTCATTTGTATTTTCTGAAACATTTTAAAATATACTTCAAGTAATATATTATATTGTATCGTCATTACGAATAGTCTTTGCAATTTCCATCCTGGCATCATTATCAAATATTAAATTTAATCCCATAGCTTGAGTTCCTATCACTTCTAATATGGTTTCATCAGTTGGTATAAAAATTACACTTTTTGGTGGCCCACCAACTGTAGCTCTTTGTGCTGTTTTCATTTTAGAGTACTTTTTTTAATTACATTTTTTTAATTTTCTCATTTTTTTCGAAGTACATAACTCTGTATAACTTCGAAACACATTTAAATTACAATCGCTGTTGAATTCTTTTTCTACATTTTTCCAGACATTTATTTTTCCGTTTTCATTACAACATCCGACTTTTTATTTTCAATTGACTTTTATTAAATCTTTGAATTTTTCACTTTCATGATACGCAAAATTTGGTGTTTTTTTATTCTCTTCCATATTCTGCAATTAAACAAATATGTTCAAAATTGTTATTCGAAAAATTACTTTTATATATCATATTACAAATATACAAATTAATGAACATCAAAATATGATATCAGAATAAATTGAGATTGTGGACACAATATTATTTAATTTGACTGATTTTTTATACGTCACAGTGTTTCATAGATCACTACGTTTTCAACACGAAACAATAACACAAATGAATAATATTTCAAAATAGTAATCTATGAATTCAGTCAGTTAAGTTTAGCTAAACTTTGTACTTAATACGAACCAGTGGCTTCAGCCGAAGCTTAAGTTTACCTAAACCAACTTTCAGTAAACAACTAATCAACTCGAACGAGAAGCTCACGGTACGGGTTTTAAAGAAACGGAAACTTACTTACGTGGAGGTCAGTTTCGATGCTTGACGGATTACTCCCAGTCAAGTGTGGATGGAGTGCACACAATCGACTAACTAGTTGTTGAGAGGAATACACGCAGTCAACAACTCTCTCTTTTACAATCGCGGGCCCTGCTATTACACAGCCCTGCTACTTAAACCAACTTAAGTTTGTTCATTGATAGCAAGAACTGCATAAAATAACAAGCAAAAAGGTTTAAAATGGAACACGATGTTGACGGCCCTTTATGCGGCTTATTTCCCGTTTTCTTATTACGCGTCTTGTTCCGATTGTCGGGAAGGAAAGTTTTCACGGTCCGCGAATTTATAAAGGCTGAGCTACACGGGTTTGAACTATATAACCCATAAAACTTGTGACAGATCCACATTGACACATCTCCTTCGGGTTACTTCGGAAAACAAAACGAAAAAATCTGATGTGACCAACACAGTACCTCCCGCCATTTATCTATGTATATAATTTTTATATTACTTTAAAAATTTATCCATACAATATATAGAAAAAGTATTAAAGCAAACTTGTAGAAAATGAGATAATCTTTAATTTTTATAATAACAAATTGAGAAAAAAATACATTTAAAGTTATTTTTTGAAGAAAAACTATCTTGAGCTTCAAGTAAACTGCCATTTCCGGTTATCCGATTGCCACCAAAATCTAATCAGATATTTCCATATTAGAATAAGGTAGAAATATATGGTTTCAAAACTTTCTGAATGATAGTATTTGAGTTAGAGCGTAAACAGGATCCACACATACATACATACATACATACATACATACATACATACATACATACACACAGACATCATCGTGAAAATGTTAAAAATGGATTCTAGGGACCTTAAAACGTGGTCATTTACCAAAATCTCGATATGTGACTTTTAGCACGATCCCTATACCTCCCTTACCAAGGGTAGCGGGAGGTAGAAATGGAAAAGTTAATACATCCAGCAAAAAAAAATCTTACAAAATTCCAAAATCTTAACTATACAAAAAAAACAAACAACTAAAAAAAACTGAAGCCAACTTAAGCTAAAAAACAGGAAACAAAAACAAAATTGTTCGCAGGCGGCACTTAAGTGGCCAGAGCCTGTTCAATGTAAAAAGGAAGGGGGTACTGCACTCACGCACTTGTAGGGGGGTTCACCGTCTCATCGGGGGAATGGTCACTCTCAAGCCGTTCGGGAGCCTGTACCGCAGCCGCTTAGACAGGGGCACATCTTTTGATCGCAGACTCGACCTGACCGTCGTAGTTCCGGAAGCAAGCTAGGGCCACGGACGGGACTGCTGTCTAGTCGGGGTGGCCACGGTTGGTTCCTGTTGTCGGGAACTCGAGTGGCTGGGGTTGATAGACGTCAGGATGTCCTAGAGCTCTCTGATGGCCTCCGTCACGTAGGGTCCCAGCCGCCCACCAGAACCCCCCGTTCTGGTGGGCGGCTGGGACATACAAAAGAACAATCTGTCGCGTCCAGGAGGGTCTCTGGTCCGTATGGCCGTAGCCAACTCAAAATATATTAACAGGCGTTTTAACATACTCCCACCTTGAGTTGGCAACGAGTACGAATTTTACATTTCATAAATATTACATTTAATGCAAAATACAATTTAATTTCGTCGTGGCATCTTGATTTGACGCTTTCTTCTGGTAGCTTGTAGAATCTTCGGAGATCCTATAACTGTCGCGTTCGGTTCTTGTTCTTCAACAGATCTTGTCAATTCCGGGATTAAGGTATAGTCATTCGAACTTATCTACAATGGATAAATACGTTGTATTGGTCCAATAAGGTCACCTTTTGTAGTCTGGAGTCGTACAACGCGATTAATTCCATCTGTTCCAGGTATAACTTCTATAACTCGTGCTAATGGCCAATCCAATCGTTTTATGTTATCGTTCCCAACTAAAACTATTTCACCTTTTTCGATCGTACGAGACGAAGAACTGCTATTTTTTCGGTGAATCAGTTGTCCTAGGTATTCACTCCTAAAACGACGTCTTAAATCATCCGTTAATTTTTGACGATATCGGAGTCGTTTGTTCAGACTTGTAGCATCAACTACATCTAAGTCCGGAACTCCCATTTCTTCAATATCTTTAATGAACATTGCTGGAGTAAGTGGTTGGAATTCAGAATCATTTTCTGAAACATATGTGAGTGGTCTAGAATTCATTGTTGCTTCGCAGTCACATAGTATTGTCATCAGTTCTTCATACCACAAACATGATTTTCCTAGAACTCGTTTTAGTAAACTCTTTAACATTCGAATCAGACGCTCCCACCAACGTCCCCACCAGGCTGCACTCGGTGGATTGAACTTCCAATGGATGCGTTGAGCTGTAGCATATTGTTGAATTTCTTTCCAGTCGATTTTGGAAAGTAGTCTTTCTGTACCTATAAAATTGGTACCGTTGTCACTGTAAACGACTTTTGGTCGTCCTCGTCTTGCAGTGAACCGTCGAAACGCTAATATAAATAATTCTGTAGATAATGAAGACACCAATTCTAAATGGACGGCCCTGTAGACAGCACAAGTAAACAAGCATATCCAACATTTCTTACCATCTTTCAAGTAGAGCGGTCCTGCAAAATATATGCCTGTTATTTCAAATACTAATGCATCTCTCACTCTATTGTTCGGTAGAGATCCTGGTTCTGCTTCCAAGTGTTTGGCAGCATGTCGTTGACATCTAACACATGACTTCAAAACATTTAGGATCGTCTTTCTACCTCTTATGATCCAGTATTGTTCCCTCAAAGCATTTAGCAGTATCTGCGTACCAACATGTCATTCCTTTCGTCTCTATTTATCCAATCGAGCATCATAATATATACGCTTACAATCCTCTGGAGTTCGGCAGAGACTACACTTTCACAAATTGGCTGTTTTAATACTAAAGCGTTTGGAGTGAAATTATTGGGAAGTCGGAGAAAGAATTTCCATATCGACTCCCCTTGAATAGTAATCCTAATAGGTGTGTTAATTTCATTGACCAAGCCACCAACATTATAAAGCCTATCCATATCTGCTCTCATTCGATCGGTCAACCAAAATCCACATTCACCATATCTAAGAATAAACTGGTTAAAATTCATTAAAAACGCTGAGTACTTTGAACTAATATATCGTCGGATTTTCTGCATCGATTCTGCCTCTTTTTTCCTCCCTGCATTTCCTAAATTTAGCAAAATCAATTCTATAATAGGAGAAGGTGGCACTAGTTCAGCTTCTACTATTCTCGCAACATTTACGACCTCAAGCCGCGCTCCATAAACGACTAATGTATTTATTCCTGCATATAAAGGGTCAGCAATCCGATAAAAACTTTTAACTCCATGATTTATCCATCCACGTCCGTCCTCTTCACGGGTTGATAACTCTTGCCATAAAGCCGCATTAGCAAAAGAGCGAGATGTCACCTGTAAAGGCGGGCTTTGCGCTTCGTGTACGTATCCCAAGTCTTGCAACATATACATCAAGTGAATGTCCATCTGGCGAGCTAGCATTCGGAGTAGTTGAAAACAACATTTTAGCACATATTGCAGTGAACCCAGATAAATAGGCATTATTATGCGGATTCATTTCAATATCAACCATTATTTGACCGGGTAAAGTCAGCGCTAACATAATTCTGCGGAAATCTTCGTAGTTCTTAGCACTATAAGGTGCCGAGATTAACTCTGATAATGGGTCTGCTCTGTTTACGTTTACTTGCATTGTCTGAGACATTTGAGTCAAGCCAAAAGTCGACAAGGTACATTCGGGGATTACAAAAGCTGAGGCATATGCTACTGACAATAAATTAAAATTAGGAATCTGTTCCGTTATAGTTGGCAAGTGCTCTGGAGCTGCATGGTTATGCCACAATGTGTTATTATTACCATATATTGTATGTCCTCCTAAATCAACCGCGAACCTTTTCCTTTCGGCAAATCTTTCCATCCAATTTCTTAGACGTAATGAAGGTTCCACATCTAAAATCAAATCCTGCGTAAAGGAATGCAAATCTCTAAGTGCTGGATTTATTACGATATTATACTCATCATATCGTCCCATCGGAGTATACCCAAATAACATGGGATGAGCAATTAGAATTTTCCTCATTTCTTCTTTAACAAGTTCCGTCATACTAGCATCAAACCCAATATACAACGGGTTCAAATTCATTAAAAACGCTGAGTACTTTGAACTAATATATTGTAGGATTTTCTGCATCGATTCTGCCTCTTTTTTCCTCCCTGCATTTCCTAAATTTAGCAAAATCAATTCTATAATAGGAGAAGGTGGCACTAGTTCAGCTTCTACTATTCTCGCAACATTTACGACCTCAAGCCGCGCTCCATAAACGACTAATGTATTTATTCCTGCATATAAAGGGTCAGCAATCCGATAAAAACTATTAACTCCATGATTTATCCATCCACGTCCGTCCTGTCACGGTCGCCACAATTTATGTTGAGTACAGAAATAAACTCTTTCGGTTGCATTCAAAAGGATATAATTAAATTTGAAGCCTTTTACATATCAAATGACATTTTTAAACATTAATCCAAATTATTTTCACATATCAATCAAAAAAACTGTCCGTAACTTAGTAATGTTCTCGTAGCCAACTCAAAATATATTAACAGGCGTTTTAACAGCCTGCGTCTCCGTCGGTTTCGGCGTCGGATATGGGAGACGCAGCCAGCAGGGTGATCTTGCCATCGGGGGAAGGCGATCGATACGGCTGGATTACTGGCGTCTTGGACAGATTCGGTGGGTAGGTCCCGAACAGTGCATTCAAGACCTCGCGGAGGACCTTTTCGCTCTCTCCAGGTCTCCATCCAGGTACCTGTGACTCAGCTGACTTGGGGGGCGGTGGTCATGGTGCAGTGCGGGCTGGGCGGAGAAGGCGGTTCTCCAGGGTGCCGTTGGTGACTCGTCCTATGTCTGGCAGCAAAATCGGCTTACTTCCAGCCCTTCCTCAACCCTACTGGACGGGTCGAGCTGCGTGACAATATAGCTCGTGCGCTAGCCTTCATAGCAAGTAGGGTCTGGATGGTGACCCGCCCCGATCAGTGGGCCTTAACCGAGCTTGCACCCGGGAACAGGGATTTCTCGGCAGCGAACTGGTAGTTTTAGCTTCGGCGTGAGTAATTGAAAGTTACTCAATCCCTGTTTCTATGGTTTGCCGAATTTAGTGCCGAGAGGCGGAACATTCCGACATTGTATGCAGTAGTATGGCCAAGAATCAAGATGTTTTTGTACTTCCTCTCGGCGTCGGTAATACCAAGGACACGTGCTCTCGACGGTGCAGACGAAAGGCTGGGTGGCGTTGGACTTGCGTACTGGTTGGCGAGAAGGCGTCGGCGACGCGATTTTGAGTACCCTTTCGGTACTGTTCCTCAAAATCAAATTGTTGGAGGCACATTGCCTAACGTGCAAGCCGTCCAGCCGGGTTTTCCAGCTCATTAAGTCACCGTAGTGCCTGATGATCGGTGACGACCGTGAAGTGATAGCCTTCTATATAATGTAGCATCTTTTGCACGCCCCAGATGATGGCGAGGTACTCCTGCTGCGTGACAGAGTATTTTGGCTCCATCCCTTGTACGGTACGCCTAGCGTCTGCATGTACCTGCTTTCCCTTTTCGGCGTTCTGTACTAGTACAGCTCCCAGCCCTTCGCTGGAGCCATCGGTCTGGAGATAGAAGTGGCGCGAGAAATTGGGACATACTAGTGTAGGGGCGGTGAACAATGCCTTTTTCAGGTGGTGAAACACCTGGGCTTGGGCCTCGGCCCAGGTCCACTTCTCTTGTTTCTGGAGTAGCCTTGTCAGGGGGCTCGCATTTTTTCAGATTCAAACGCAGGTTGGTGGCGCAAAGACGCTTGAACACCTCCCGCAGACGCTCCAGGTACTCCTCTATAGCGCGGCTGGCGATGATGATGTCGTCGAGGTACGGCCTAGCATACGGGTCCATTTTAGGCCCAAATACGGTGTCCAGCAGTCGCTGAAACGTTGCGGGGGAGGTGTGCAGTTCGAAAGGCATTACCCGGAACTGCAATAAATCTGTCTGATACAGTAAAAGCCATCAGGGGTTTACTGTATTCTGACAGCGGTATCTTCCAGTACCCCTGCTTTAGATCCAAGGTGCTGAAGATCGTAGCCTGTCGGTGTTTTTCTTAAGATGTTGTTAATCTAGGGCCGAGGGTAGGCATTCTTCTCGTTAACTACGTTCAGCCTCCGAAAATCGGGACAGAAGCGGGGTTTTCCGTCCTTTATCTTTACGATAACGGCGGGAGGGCTCCAAGCACTGCGCGAGGATTCGATGATGCCTTCGGCCAGCATCTTCTCTACCTCTTCCCAATTACAGAGGATTATTAACAAAAACAAGAATAATACAATGTAGTTACAAGACAAATTAGAGATAATGAAAAGTGACAATATTAAGAATAACTTGCAGATGTTGCAGATGGGTTCTGGCTGCTCTTTACAGTCAGCTACATGGGCAGTCAGCAGGACCAATAAGTCGATGTCCTCCCCGACAATGAATACATTGCCTCCCTGTGTAGATGATTCTATTGCTGTACTAACAATCAAGGGATCTGCGTCCTCAATGGCTTGCTTGACCTAAAAACCTTCACCAGTCAATTTATCTGTAAGCATTGATATAAGACGTTTCTTATTATGTTCTTTCGATAAGAAACGTTTTTTTGGCATTGTTACAGTCATCGACTCATCAAACAAAACAGATGCTGGTGACATGGCACGGGCTCTTCGCACGTTCAGCAGATTTTATGCTTTTCTCCGTACCATCTTCAGGGTATCCGTCAAATACTATGGTACAATTGGACCCAAAGTGTTTTTTGACATAGTTCACATACTTTTCAATGATAGAGGAAAACTTCTCATTAGTATTCCACACAACTCGGTGTAAGAGGAATCCACCGTCAACAACGAAGTCCGCATTGCTTGTAAGCTCAACATTGACTGGATTAAACAGCTTGTACAAATCTGATTTTCGTGTCTTACGCATTCCACTGTCATCAAAAAGAGATAATGGATACGGGGCTAATTCATATGCGAAGTATGACTCGATCTGTTGTGGTGAATTCATTTGCAAAGGAATTCTGCGGATAATTGTATTAGGACTGACAGGGACTGGTTCACCATTGATCTTGACTGTACAGTTCACGACTCATAGTGGCTTTATTCGGTTTTTCCTCATGAACTTCACTTCCTTTAATATTTTGCCTTGAATGCTGTCCATGCTAATTTGCCCAATGTGATAAGCTTTGTGGCAGTTGATGTCATCGCCTTCCAATATTCCAGTACTTATACACATGATGGTCTCTCCGTGAGTGAATGGGTCATGAGAATCAAACCAGTTACTGAATTTTTCCACATCGATGTTGTCCCTCTTTATTCGAGAATTTGTGGTATCAACGTGTTGATCTGACGAGGTAAACGATACACGACTGTACTCCTCTATTTGGTGAGAATAGTCTACTGCTGTTGGCATTCCTCCGATCCATCTAGCCAGAATTCCATCACTAATCACAGCCCTCGTGAGAAGCCACAACATGAGGATATAGCCCTCATTAGGACTTGTTCAATGGTCATGTCTGACCATATTCCTGACTAGGGTTTTGGCGTCCGATGGTAAAAAAACCTTTTGTTACGAATTGCTCATATTCAGCCGGAGTGAGTTTTTAATCAAGTGCCTGCATATCCTGCAAGTACAGTTGGCTCAATTTCGCATAATTTAAGTAACCACTTGCGTGAAAGTAAGGTAACATATTCTTTATGCTTTCTAGGTGCAATTCCCAATTCCCACTTCTCTCGGCTTCAATAAATTGTTTGAGTATTGATACCATACGAAAATATTGCACCCAGAGTTTAGCTGTCGGACCGTTTTTCTCTAATTTGTTCATTTATCCTTTGAATTTTCGCATAAGTTCGTCCAAGTTGGGGTCATTTATCTCGAATTTATCACTACCAAAGTCGCTGGTAAGAGACAATAGTGCTGTGTTCTTCTGATCTGACACAGCCATTGTTGACAAAATTTTCTTACCCAGTGCAAGCTGAACCAAAATATGACCTCTTACTGCTCTTGAATAGTAATAACCAGACATCATGTTTTTTTTCTGGATGCTAGTGCAAATGAGACGTTGAATAAATCTTGCAAACCACTGCCATCCATTATGAATCCAATCGCACCCATGTAAGACATTAATAAATGAAAGCCACCAAGCCGCACTATAACGGAGCCCACGTCACCCTCTGGTCCAGAAGAAGCAACATTTTTTCTCGCTTTTATGTACAGCGGCTGGTCGAAGGTGACAAAACAGCTCATTTGATGTTGCTCCACACATTTTTGAGCAGCTGTTTTGAGGGCTGTATAAATGGTGTCATTGGCCGAGGGGGAGGCTCTAATGAACGGAAGGCACAATATCCGTGATATTGACACAATATCCGTAATATATGATGTCTGGGAAGCGTGGTTAGATGTTAACGTCTCCATGAACCCATTCCATCCAGATAAGTTGTTTGATTTCTGCCCAGTGCTCTGAATGTCAACGTGAAGAAATTCAAACGGTAAACGGCGGGAGTAACTATGACTCTCTTTACGCAGTGGCGATATCGTAACCAATGGGTGGTTATGTGCAATCGGTTTATGATATATTTTAATTGAGAGACCAAACCTGTAAAAACGTTTTGATTTATTTAAACGGGGTATTGGTAAAATAGAAATTCATGTTTATTACTTTTTATACTTGGTCGACCAAATACGCCTTTCTCAAGGCGATACAACCTCGAAGCACCTCTTCTGTGCGGATGAACCACCTCCTCGGGGTCCATTCGTCCACGAACAAAGGCTTACAAGGCAACCCGATCGCAAGGGACCGTTATAAAGTTATAAGTTTCCTTTGACGGCTAAGTACCACCGTACAGATCGACCTGATTGAGGATCCTGCAGAAAATCAGAGGAATCTTTCAGTTTACGAGGCTTTCTGTTAGTGTTGTTGTACCTACACGTGTTGCTTTTCAAGCTCACGTTAGACCTTTTATTTTAAAAGTATTTTATTTAACCGAGAGTGCGGACCACTCGTTGCGAGACGCCACCTCTGAGCAAGTAACTTGTGAATCTAGGCACTGAACCAAAGTTTATCTAAGGCGGAGAGAAATTTCCTCTAGCCCACTAGATTCACCTCTGTGGAAATTGGACATTTCACTCTTTGTAGGCGGAACATCTGCCATTTGTGTAGGCACCAGTAAGGTGCCGGTGCCAGTAGGCGCTTGTCCACTAAGCACCCATACGATTCATTCGTTCCTAGGGTTTCTAGTAGTATCGTAGGATACACCGACAATGGTAGTCCGTTGTGAATGCGGGTCCGTGCTCAAAGACGAGTATGGTCTCCGCAGACACAAGGCAAGGACATGTAGGGGTGTAGATTATTTCCCCAAATGTCAGGACTGTGGAGTAGAGTATCGCAGCGTACAGAGCTTAAACCAACATAGACGCCAGGCACACCCCGCGTCATATAATAAAGAGATGGAATCCGAGGTTGCAAAGACACGCACCACAAGGCGGGCATGGTCGGAGTTGGAGGTGCGGAAGATGGCGCAACTTGAGGCCGCATTCTCTGACCCGATCTTGCAGATTAACCAATATTTAGCTCGGCATCTCTCCAGGACGGTAGAGTCAGTGAAAGGCGCGCTCGAAGAGGAAGAGCTCGAGAAGTCCTCCCATTGCTATAGCAGTAGCACCAGTGATGAAGAGGGCTTCGCGACTCCCCCACAAAGTCCGGTTGGCCGAAGGGCCCTCCGGTCGCGTAAAGGCGTAGTGTATAATCTTGAGACTAGCCCAATGTCGGATTCAGATGGGGCCGATAAAAGTATCGACTCCTTTGTTCACTATTCCGGCATTGGAACTGAGGGTCTACGGGACATAGGCTCGGTGGTTGGCAACCCTAAGGGATCACCGTCCACACCCGTAGGCCGTGATGGTGGTAGTGAACCAGATCCCGTACGGGAGTTTCTGGTTCACCTTTCTGAAGCCGAAAGTTACGGGGGCTATGTGGCGGCGATCCACAGCGTACTTAGTGGTTGCGTACACCAAGCCATGGCCCAACTCATCGGCACGCTAGTCCCTAACGCCGGGGGAAATACGAGTTCCAACTCCAAGAGCAAACCTAACTATAAGAACAAGAGTAAAAGAGCATGCGCCGGTCCTGGAAATGACAATGCTGGTCCTGCCGTCAAGAACACGGGGGTGCCTGTGCGGAAGCAAAGAGGCAAAAGTAGCCACGCTCGCACAGCCGAGTACAAAGCGATGCAGGACCTCTACACGAAAGACAGGCGGAGATTGGTCGCCACCCTGTTCGGCGAGGGAGATCTCCACTCCCCAGACGTATACCCGGATAGCGAGACTGTCGAAGCCGCTTATGCTAAGATCTTTGGCCAAGAGTCGCCACCGGACGATGAGCCGGTGGTGCACGTCAATTATGGAGCGGACAGTAGTGACAGCACGCACTTTAGAATTCTGTAAAATGATGCATTTGTTTTCGCTTTTCGCCGCAAAGCGAAAATTTGGTAGCATGCGTGTCTCAAAATATTCGCCTGCAAGCGTACGACTCGAGGCTAAAGTATTAAACTAACGTCCCAATTTAATTCGAAGACAATTTATATATAATTTATATATTTATTATATACAATTGTCATAATATTTTCTATGTTAATAGTATAAAACCCAAAAATTCCTGAAACGAAAAGCCAATATAGAATTCTAAAGTCCATGCTACCAAGATTCGTAAAAGTAAAACCGCATTCGCCTGTTTTCTATGATAGAATTCTAAAGTGCGTGCTGCCACTACTGGTCATACCAGCCTATACTGGAGACCGAGGTGGAGGAGGTGGTCAGGGCGCTGAGAGCGACTGCTGCAGGCCCGGACGGGATTAAGGTGAATGATGTCAAGAGGATGGACAAGAAGGCACTGACAGTGCTCTTCAACGCCATTCTTTACACTTCGTTCATCCCCGCCGACCTAAAGCGTTGCAGGACCACTCTTATTCCTAAGGGTGGAGACCCGACCGATGTCAATAACTGGCGTCCTATTACGATCACTTCTCTCCTCCTCCGCATGTTCAACAAGATCATGGCTAAGCGGTTAGGCGAAATCGCAATACATTGCACGCAGAAGGGCTTCCGGAAAATAGATGGCTGCTTGGCAAATACGATGATTTTGCAAGACCTCATTAAGAGCCATAGGGAACGTCATGCTCCCTATGCGATCTTAACGGTCGACCTAAAGAAGGCTTTTGACTCGGTCAGTCATAAGTTTAATCCGAGGGCGCTGGATCGAGTAGGCGTTCATAGCAAGACCATAGCCCTTATATCTCATCAATATGAGAACTGCTCAACAGAGATCCGTTGTGGCAGGAAGCTTACGGGAGCCATTCCGATGCGTCGGGGCGGTAAACAAGGAGACCCGCTCTCGCCGATACTGTTTAACCTAGTCATGGACGAACTGTTGTCGAATGTAGACCAAAAATACGGTCTGGAGGTGGGTACGGAAAAGGTCGCCTGCATGGCTTATGCGGACGACCTACTGATTGTCGGTCCGGATGATCTCCACGTGCAGCATACCTTAGATCAGGTGTGTTGTTTTTTGCAACAACGTGGGCTACAGCTCAATCCCGGGAAGTGTACGGCACTCGTTACCCGGAGGGTCACCGGCAAGAAAAAACTATACACTGTGACCGAGCCCGTTGTGAATTCTAGTGGGCAACCACTACGGGTGGTATCTGTAGATGACCAGTTCAAATACCTCGGTCACAAGTTTGATTTTGCCGGTGTGAGACCAGTCACAGTCAGTCGACTCGAACTAGCAGCCTAGTTGCTAGCCTACCCACTGAAGCCCAGCCAGCGAATAAACCTCGTGCTGAAGTACATAATGCCGAGAGCTCTGGCGGATATGCAATATCCGGGCATAACGTTGGCCACCTTGCAGCAATGCGACGTGCTGTTTAGGAAATGTGTTAAGCGCACACTCCATCTTCCCTTGCAGACGCCTAACGCTTTCTTTCATGCGAAGATGTGGGACGGCGGTCTAGGGTTGATCTGTCTTGCAACTCAAATCCCCCTAGTTTTACTAGGACGGATGACAAAGCTTGCACAATCCGAAGACGCACTTTCGGTTGCCGCATTGGGTTCCACACAGGGCCAGGCCATACAGCGTCGCCTGAGGAAGGTAGCCGGTCGTTGCACCACCAGGACCGAAGCTGCCTCCTACCAGAAATTTGAACTCGAAAGGGGTTATTCCGGCAATGGGCTATACCATGCCGGATATAAAGCGATGTGTTGATCCACCCAAATTCTGGTCTGGTAGAGCTATGTGCGTGCCGCTCAGCTGCGGGGCAATATGCTTCCAACGCGAGGCGGGGCGTACAATCCGAAGGAGTCACGGCGTTGCAGGGCCGGGTGTGATAGAACTGAGTCTCTCTCACATGTGCTTCAGGGGTGTGAAGTGACGCATTGTACCGTATAGATAGGCACAACTATGTGGCGAAGACGGTAAAAAGGACTGGTGTCAAGAAGGGCTTCCAAGCGGAGGTCGAACCGCGTATCACGTGTTCCGACGGTAAGTGGAGAGTCCCGGATCTAGTATTCGCCAGGGATAATGAGGTGGTCATCGTTGACATCGCGGTGGCTTGGGAGGGGGTTAGCCCACTCTCAAGTGCGTATAACCGCAAGTTAACATACTACACCGACCCCAAATTTATCGCTGGCGTCCGGGACCGGTATGGGGCCGATAAGTCCATACTTGTCGCGCCATTTATCGTCGGAGCGCGTGGCACGTGGTGCCCGCTTAATAAGACCGCAGTATCCGCGCTTGGTATTACCCGAGCGCAGCAGGAAGTTATCCTTCTTGACACGCTGAAGGGAGGATGGACCATCCACGCCGATTTTTATCGGCGTACTCGGCGTAAGCCCGACCGCAGTCGGCGATAATTCCATTCCTCCCGGGTATCATATTGTGTATTTCGAGTACCTCTTTTACTGTTGGAGTTGCTAGTTGCTCGTTGGTGCAGTGGAATGGTTCACAAGCTACAGCGCAAAGTTACATTTCATTTTTTTGTATTGTTACATTTTGTAATGTATTGTTTTGTTCTGTTCAAGCCTCGTGAATTTTATCGTGTATATGTTGTAAGTACCTTTACATGTACTTACTTTTTATTTTATACCGATTTTTCCTTAGTTTAACATCTGGGCATCCTCAGTTATTTTTTAATAGTTTGTCAGTGTATCGTTTACCGAAACGATTTTTAATGTGTGAGGATGCCCATGCGCATCTTTATCTTAGGGCGAGCTAAAGTTTCTCTTTCATATTTTGATTTGTTTTATATATATATATATACATAAATGTCCAATTGAATTTTATAACGACGGCCGTACAGCCGAAATGTTGAAAGATATGTTTTAAATATAGTTCAATTTAACTTTAGCCAAATGCCTCGTCATCTAATTAGTGACGCGCATGAATGGATTAACGAGATTCCCGTATATCCAAAGCAGATCTGTTGATCTCGGCAGAACTTCTCCCCCAACTCCACTAGTTGTGGAGGTATACACCCATAATCTCTCAAGGAGGTTGTTGCTTTTGGGATGGTCTTAACCTTGTCAATAGGGGTTCTTGGGATCAGTGACTTCTTCCGAGTAAAACACTGAATACCCCCCGTAGCATGAAAGGTATCGTGGCCATCAACCGTATCCATGTTTATGTCTGTATTGTCGAAAATGAATTGTATAAAGGAGTTATGGTTATGATCTTCAGAGGCTGCTGCAGAGTTGAAACTTCAAATTTCCTCACTTCGTACGAACTACTGAAACCCATAGCCGAAAGCACGTCCACCAAATGTCTCGATCCATACTTCCTATACAGTAGAGTTCCAACTCCTAGAAGGATTGGGGATGTAAACGATCTTGGTCGGGTCGCTGATATCAGTGAATGGGCGATGGCTTGGATTTTTTTTGAGTTCTCTCCTTTTTCGCTCCATTGTGTTTTTTCACAGGATTTGTTATAGTGTTCAAAAATAAATTCAAAGAATCTGGAATGTCGTCGCTCACACTATTTAAAAACAGATCAGGAGAGGGATACTTATCCAATGAATACACTTTCAACCTGATGTCCTCATGTATGATATCTGCAGCAGCTTTTACCACCCGCATATGTTCGTCATTCACGTCGGCTTTCCTGGATTGATACCAGCTATTGGTCAGGATGCTGTGGCATGTGTTTCGGAAGCATATTGTTGAATGAACGTATTGATTATTGATATCATCTTTAAATCTTTCAGACAACCTTGCTAATATATGATCCTTTCTATGAACAGTACCTGGATATGTTTGCAGAATGTCGTCCAGTGAAAATTGACACAAGTCCTCATTCTCCTTCATATAAATAGTTGCAGATGAAGTCGACACACATTTCAATACTTTCAGGTCGGCCACGAGGGGTTGGAACTGTTGAAATTAAAGAACCTGGTCTGAGAAAGAAATCCGTACGACAGGATGTGTGGTACCTGCCGTCAGCTGCTATTAAATCTGTTTCAACGGCGAGCCTCCGTAAAACAACCTCTCCCCATGTATCACCTCTAGCATTAGCAGCTGCTCTTATACTTCGTATCGTGTCCAAACCCATTATCTGGTGCACACTATCTCGTTTGTCTTTCGGTTTCTTAATTTGTTGGGCCTTGAAGGATTCAGAGGCATCTTTTGCGCAATAAAGACATAGTTCCTTGAATTTGAATGTGTCCACATTAGCTCTTGTCACACGGGCTGGATTGTTTGCTTCTCTTTCAGCCTTTAAAATGTTTGAATCCCTCGTATAAACACGTTTTCGACACTTCTTATGTACAACAAGAGACGTTTGACTCTCTAACCACGTATGATGGCCATCCTTTCTCCTCTTACTGGCCTCAATAAAGGTTTTCAGTGCCCTTTTCTTTATTGTAGCTCTATCCTCATCTTCTTTAACAGCATCACCACATATGAAACAAGTAATGCCCGCCATAACAAAGTAACTGCTTACGAACCACTTATTCTACAACACATAGACAACGTCATATAACACTGTGGACGGCAAAGTAACAGGCGATAAACCGAAAAAATAGTTCGAAAGTGAAGCGTTGGAAGCCAATATATCTATTAAACTATATGTCACTAAAAGGCACACAAAAAAATGTCCGCAACATCTCTCACTCTTCTAACGGCGCCTTATGCGCATGCGTCAACTGCATTAGATTCGTTTATTGGCCTACCAGCTGTGTGCGCATGCTTGTAGACGCGTGTCCGACTGCCAGACAAGAATAGAGATAATCATCATGTGGGCACTTTCTCCTTATACGAGAGATAGGGATTCAGCGGTATATAGTTTAATAGGTATATTTGGTGGCCAATGCAGGAAGTGAGGCAGCATGAGGAGGTAAAGAGAGAGCGAGCACAAAGGAGCAGGTCAGGTAATTCGTCGTTGGGCTTCCCTATATAACGGAATGCCTCCATGACCAAGAAGGGGGCGACCGATCAGGCCCTTTTTGGGAGTGCCAACTCGAAACCACAAGAAATTATAAGGAGACCCTTCAATAATAATCTACATTTCTTCAAACAGCACCAAATACTGAATTAACATTAAAAATAATAAATACTACTAACTAAATTTGCTTTTAAATTCGAATAAGTGGACGAATGTGGATGAGTTGGGGATCAAAAGTCGTGCAACTTCAAAAATAGCTCTTAGCGGAAATTCAGCGCTACGACTACTTTCGGTTTTTTTCATGTATCTGTGTGTAGGAATAAGCTAATTTTAAAAATGAGGAACTCCATTTACGCAGAATTCCATGCTCTACAACTTTCGTAACTTGACATTTTTCATTTGGAGTAGCCATTTTTCAGTTACAAGCGTGTGAATATGAGGAAAACGCACTTTTCAGCCAAGTTGGTAAAAAGTGCCGATCTTTGAAGATAGATTGTGGCTAAACCGCTAAACCGAAAATATGAAAAAAGTCCCAAAATTTCGTGGTTTTTCGGCTCTCAAAAGGATGCTCAAAGTAGATTAAAATCATTTCCAGCTTTCTAATATTTTTCGGGAAGCACTGCCTTTTTTGGACTAATTTGTCTAGGCTTGTACATGTTTTATATATACAGGATTCCAAATTTGTAATCCATATTCCAGCCTGCTACGCACAAATGATTAATACAAAGATTTGAGGGTCCGTAAATTATGAAATGATTGTGTATTATGAATTATGAAGCCAAGATTTCTGTAAAAAGCTTTTCGAATATCATAAATTTGATGGATTCCACTGTCACTTCTCATTGAAACATTTTGTAAAAAATATAGATAAAAATACTCGGTATATGTTTCAAATTACTTTATTATTTCTATACGTATTTCGGCTTGTTAGGCCATCATCAGGAAAATACAGAAAGAATTTTAAATCTATTTAGTGAGTATATATAGTTATTTAACGGTAATTTTTACAAGAAAATGTCATAAAGGGATTAAAGCGAGCTAATCAATGGTGATCTGTACAAGTCTAGTTGGTCGTTCATAAGAATTTGTTCTTCATTGATAGCTTTTTGGATTTCCAAAGATTCTAGGAAATCCATCTTTAATCCCTTTTTACATAAATGTTTAACAACAATTTTACTTTTATTTATATTATGGTTTGATTCTAAATAATGTTTCGCCACATTAGAAGTCAATTTATTATTTAAAGTGGCACTAATGTGTTCTTTAAATCTAAGATTAAAATTACGACCTGTTTGACCAATGTATATAACATTACAGTCATCGCATTGTATTTCATAAATTCCACTTTTTTCTAAGGGATCTTTTATTGTAAGTTTATTGTTTACTAGGATATTTTTTAATGTAAAAGGGTTATAAAAAGCTGATTTAATATTTTCTGTTTTAAGTATATTTTGTATTTGTAGACTGGTTTTACCTATATATAGTAATCTTTTGTAACTAGGTGGGTTTTCTTTAATCTGTTGGGGGCAATACAGTTCATTTATAATCAATTTGTTTTTATGGTGTTGGAGGATTTTATATACGTATAGAAATAATAAAGTAATTTGAAACATATACCGAGTATTTTTATCTATATTTATTTCGAATATCATTAAAATGGGGAATGAAGCTAAGTTTAGGATCGAACAGAATTCCTAGATCTTTGAATATATTTACTCGCTCCAACATTGTGTTATTCATTTGATAGTTAAATGGTATAGTTGTTTGCTTTAGAGAATAGGTCATAATTTTACATTTACCTGAATTAAATAGAAGCTTAGAGACTAAAGACCAATCAAGAACATTATTAATATCATTTTTTAGTAAAGCACAATCATTAACATTATTAATAATTCTAAAAAATTTCAAGTCATCTGCATATAAGAGAACGTTGGAGTGATGAACAATTTCAGTGATGCTATTGTTAAAGAGAAGAAATAGTAATGACCCTAAATTAGACCCTTGTGGGACACCAGATGTTGCATAATAACGTTTAGAGGTAATACCATCAATACGAACACGAAGCTCGTGATTGCTCAGATATGAAGACATGAGTTGTAGCAAGTCATCAGAGGATCCAAAATCCAAACGGAGCCTACTTAGTAGAACAGAGTGGACAACTTTGTCAAAGGCTGTCGCAAAGTCAGTGTAAATAACGTCTACTTGAATGTTATTATGTAGGCAATTAAGCGCTGTATCTGTGAAGCTCATTAGATTAGAAGTAGTAGAGCGGCCAGAGAAAAAACCATGCTGGTAAACTGATATTTTGCTTCGCACGGAACTAAAAATCTTTTCAAAATTTTTAGCCAAGTTGGAGAGATTAGAGATAGGACGATAATTGGTAATGTTAGATTTATCACCAGATTTAAAAATTTGACGAATGTACGAAATTTTCAAGGCAGAATGAAAGATATATTTTGATACGTATAGATTAAAAAGAATATAGAGAGGCTCAACGAGGATATCACGACAACCTTTGATTACGTAAGATGGTAAATTGTCAGGTCCGGGATTACAAGAAGATTGGATTGCATTAATTGCTGAAATTATGTCTGCCATAGTGATATGGTTAATGTTTAAATCATTTGAGTTATTGATGCTTAAATTAAGAGATGCGTGAAGTTACCGATACCCAAGTTTAATAGAGCAATTAAATAAAGATCATCCTTTTGGACTTCTCCTGGACTATTGAAGGCTACAACTTATATATTTTGGGATTTCAATTAAAAAAAAATATTTAAAAAAATATCTGAGTAAATTTGGCTTCACGTACATTTACCGTATTTTTTACCTCCCGCTACCCTTGGTAAAAGAGGTATATGATCGTGCTAAAAATCGCATATCGAGTTTTGGTAAATGACCACGTTTTAAGGTCCCTAGAATCCATTTTTAACATTTTCACGATGATGTCTGTGTGTATGTATGTATGTATGTATGTATGTATGTATGTATGTATGTATGTATGTATGTATGCATGTATGTATGTATGTATGTATGTATCTATTTGTGTGTGTGTGGGTGTGTGTGTGTGTGTGTGGATCCTCTAACTCAAATACTATCATTCAGGAAGTTTTGAAACCATGTATTTCTACCTTATTCTAATATGGAAAGAAGGCATTTGATTTTGGGGGCAATCGGATAACCGGAAATGGCAGTTTACTTGAAGCTCAAGATACTTTTTCTTCAAAAAATACCTTTAAATGTATTTTTTCCCAATTTGTTATTATAAAAATTAAAGATTATTCCATTTTCTACAAGTTTGCTTTAATACTTTTTCTATGTATTGTATGGAAATTTATAAAGTAATATAAAAATTATATACATAGGTAAATGGCGGGAGGTACTGTGTTGGTCACATCAGATTTTTTATTATTGTAATTAATTTGCAGACCTTATATGATGCTACATATGCGGTTATGTTTAACGGTTAACTACAACACCCCTACGGGATGGCCGGCTACATAACTATATGGGGGGTGATCAGTAGGGTCCGTAGCCATAAAATAAAAATCTGTTGTGGCCAGCACAATACCTCTCCCCATTTCCTTTTTTGGTTACATAAGTATAGGGCGCGAACAGTCATGTTACATTGTTGGCCTTGACAAGCAGATGTGGGGACCCGTTTCAGAATGATGATTAGTCATTATGTTCAGATGGGGTCTCGTGGCCATGTGCCTGAGTGTCTGGTCGCGAATCTTGGGGACCCGGGTTCGATCCCGACCGATGCCAAAAATTACTTCGAATTTTAATGGCACAAAATTGACCCCTGTGGTGCACTCTTCACGCCATCAATGAGTGCCAGTGAGGTGACGCCTGGTAAGCGCCCGCACGGTACAAATATTTCATCATTACCGATATCTGTGTACAAAGCAGATTGGCACACCCAGCAATGGGTAATATGCCGTGATGATATATTTATTTATTTATTTATGTTTCATTCAGAATTTCAAGATTTTCTAAATACACGTAGTTAATTTGTCACCAGGAGTGTGGAATTTACTTGTCGAGGAAAATAAACCATATGGAATTGGAAAATCACTAAATTTAGAATGAGAAATTATGATACTTACATCTATATACATAATTACTAGCTATCATTCTGACATGAGCCCCCATATCTGCTTGTCAAGGCGCCCTATTGTATTTAACATTTCTTGTATACCTATATTCTACACCGTATTTTTGAAGGATATATGTAATATACCGATAATTTTAAATATTTAACTATTAATACATTAAGAAATAATATAATATATGTACTTCATGTATCTTCAGTAATGTCTCAGAATTTCTGACACTGACATTTATCTGTCAGTTACAAACAATTTAAATTTTCAACTATTTTCCATGGCATCCTTTCGGCTGTAAAATTTATTATAACATTATTTTATATATTATATTTCTTTTATCTCTAAATCTATAGAATATATAATAAAATATTTAAATGTATCAAATAGAGAATTTAATTTTCTTTAATATTACCAAGAAAAATTTTCAAAAAATATTATTTAGAAGATTTTTTTTTAAGAATCGTCTACTTCCGGTTGTCCAATTGTTACCAAAACCTTTTCAGATCTTCCCATGAATGTCCGATTGGAAAATACGTAGTTAAACAAATTTAAAGTCTTATAGTTTTTGAGTAATCGTCCTTCCAACATCCTACATACATACACACACACACATACATCCAGACACACACACACACACACACACACACACACACACACACACACACACACACACAGACAGACATCATCGTAAAAATGTTAAAATCGGAGTGTAGGGACCTTAAAACGTGCTTATTCAATAAAATCTGGATATGCGATTTTTAGCATGAATGCAATACCTCTCTTAGCGAGAGGTAAAAAAATCTGATGTGGCCAGCACATAACCTCTCGCCGTATATTTTACCTGGCTGTATGCATAAAGCGAAGAATATTTTTATAAATACAAATAATATATTCATATAAATCTATGACGTATAAACTTCTTTATTATTCAATAATAGCATGTCTCAACATGAAGATATTTTACCATAAATTATGTTACAATAAATTACAAAGTAGAGTTTACCATATATAAATATTAGGCTGGTAACTGCAATTTTCAATTCGAACAACGTTGTTTACTTTCTCTTCATATTCTTCTAGTAAAAACATTAATTTTGGGCGGTCTAAAATGTATATATGGATTGTGCATCTATTCTTACATATCTTCTTTTACATTTTATTTTTTCATACATGTTATATCTAAATAACACTAATTCCCTTTAATAAAGTGACGGATAGATTGCACTCCGATTATTCTTATATCGATGTGTAATTTTGTCAATATTTACAACTTACTTGAGAAGAATTTGATAGCTTTTTCGCAATTCAAAGTTACTCTAGTCTATAGTACTGGTGTACATTGTCCCATAATGTTTGAAACAAATTTAAGTCCTTCAACCTAGACTTGTCATCTCCATAATAGTCACAGATCAAGAACTAAGGGATTCTCCAAGTACATTTTTCTTTCATTACTCATTATTTCTGACACTGACATTTATCTGTCAGTTACAAATAATTTAAATTATCAACTATTTTTCATGGCATTCTTTCGGCTGTCAAATTTATTACAACAGATTATTTTATATATTATACTTCTTTTATCTCTAAATCTATGGAATATATAATAAAATATTTAAATGTATCAGATAGAGAATTTAATTTTCTTTAATATTACCACGAAAAATTTTCAAAAAATAATATTTAGAAGATTTTTTTTCAAGAATCTTCTACTTCCGGTTGTCCAATTATTACCAAAACCTTTTCAGATCTTCCCATGAATGTCCGATTGGGAAATACGTTGTTAAACAAATTTTAAGTCTTATAGTTTTTGAGTAACCGTCCTTCCAACATCCACACACACACACACACACACACACACACACACACACACACACACACACACACACACACACACATCCACAAACACACACACACACACAGACATCATCGTAAAAATGTTAAAATCGGATTGTAGGGACCTTAAAACGTGCTTATTCAATAAAATCTGGATATGCGATTTTTAGCATGAATGCAATACCTCTCTTAGCGAGAGGTAAAAAGTATTTGAAGTAGTGCAATGCCGTATTTTTTTATTTTAATTATTATGCAGACTTTGCATAATGCTACATATGCGGTTATGTTTAATGGTTATCTACAACACCCCTACGGGATGGCCAACTACATGACTATATAGGGGTGATCAGTAGGGTCCTTAGCTATAAAATAAAGAAGTATTTGAAGAGGTACAATGTCGTATTTTTTTTTTATTTTAATTATTATGCAGACTTTGCATAATGCTACATATGCGGTTATTTTTAAGGGTCAACTACAACAGCCCTACGGGATGGCCAGCTACATGGCTATATGGAGATGATACAAAGTCTGCATAATAATTAAAATACAAAAATACGGCGTTGTACCACTTCAAATACTTTTTTAAATTTTATATCTAAGTACCCAATTAATCACCCCCATACGCCATGTAGCTGGCCATCCCGTAGGGATGTTGTAGTTAATCCGTAAACATAACCGCATATGTAGCATTATATAAGGTCTGCAAAATAATTAATATAAAAAATACGACATGGTATCACTTTAAATTTAAATTTATTTTATAGCTAAGGACCTTACTAAACACTTCCATATAGCCTTGTTGCTGTTAATCCCGAAGGGGTGTTGTAGTTAACCCTTTAA
Source organism: Harpalus rufipes (assembly GCA_951394225.1). Lineage (NCBI taxonomy): Eukaryota > Metazoa > Arthropoda > Insecta > Coleoptera > Carabidae > Harpalus > Harpalus rufipes. The sequence continues at coordinate 32,234,439 of OX596285.1, forward strand.
TATATAACCGCATATGTAGCATTATCATAGAATTCAAAATAATAAAAAAAAATGCGGCGTTGTACCACTTCAAATTCTATTTTATTAGCTAAGGACCCTACTAATAATATAGCCATGTAGCTGGCCAGCCCGTAGAGGTGCAGCAGATGATTTAAAATTTAGTCGTCACGTTTCTGCTTATAATTTAATTAATATCTACAGGCACTGGTAATTTTCCCTACATCGAGTAATCAGTATATATTACTCCAGGATGCTGTACGTCACCGTTAAAAATGAAGAATTCTGTTGCGTTGTACTTGGTTGAGCGGTAGGCCTATACTCGCTCGTCGCTAAGTTCACCTCGATAATTTAAATTATATTTTTCTACGAGCACTATATCGCGTAAATTGGTATTTTCGTATACTGTTGAGAAATAACGTCCCCGTTGCGTGAATTTTGGTTTCATAGTCAGTCAACAAAACTGCTTAGGACATAAAACGTCGGCCAAACTTTCAACCGCTTGTAGTTTGAATGTTTGAGAACAAATTGGTATTTAAACAATCGTTTTCACTAATACTTTCACTTTCTTATTTAAGATAGGTAGTTAAATTTTGACTATGGTATAGTACTATATTAATGATTTTAGAACAAAACAAAGTGTAACAGCCACGTGCGTGAACTCTAAATTTTTGTAATTCAGTATTTCCTTTGAATGAACGCCGCGACTGTTGCAAATTGCTGACCGGCGGCTGGCGATCTTCCGCTCAGTATTTTTGCAGAATATTGTAGAAAAGCGGAATATTACCAGCAAAAGTGTGTACGTTGTCAATTGAACTAGCCTAGGAAATGTTCGTATCCAGAATCGAGAGGGATTCTCAGCCCGATCGTGGAGGCGAACAGTCGTGTAGTTTTTTCAATTAGCTTAATTTCATTTTTCATTCGTAACTTTAAATTTTACTTTAATTCTTTTGTGTAATTTTATGTATATATTTTCATAAATTTAATTATAAATTAGTTTATATTTTTAAACTATTTAATTAATTGTGCATCAACCCTGTCAACTCCTTTCCAGTGTCAGCACAGATCAGCGTAGTGACACAGGTAAGTATAACTTTTATTTATATTCTTACTGTGGCTGTCTGAGCTTTAATTCAGTACGTCAACAAGGGTGCTTTTCACTACACCCTACGCACCCTCCGTTACAATTGGCGCAGTCGGTAGGATCTAGTAAAGGGCTAATTAGGGCTTACTAGATATAACGTGATCGACTGAATTAATTTAAGACTAAAACTGTAAAAATGGTTGACTCAAACGCTACCCCCACGACAACAAGTACGACGACTGTACAAACAACGACTGTACAAACCCCTCCTGTACCCACGACGGTTGTAGTTACATCCACTACAACAACGGCAACGGCTGGGAATCCGACCGCTCCTCCAGTTACTAATATCGCCATGCCTTATTATCCACACTATTATACCGCGCAGCCTGGTCCATCACGGGTACCTCCATTGGACATTCACTTTGCACCTTTTTCATACCACCTTCCAAATTTATCGCCATCTAAGCAGTACATTCCACCATCCTCTAATGAACAACCTGCCCAAACTAGTTCACCATCAACGAGGCCAGCTTTTACCGACCCTACATCCATGTCCGCCCTTAAAAGCATTGATACCTATTCCGGTGGTTCCGACTTAGAAGCCTTCCTTGATAACGTTGCGACCGTGGCAGACTGTTACGGATGGACTGATAGTCAAGTAGTTACAGCGATAAAATTAAAATTGAAAGGTGAACCACAAAATTGTTTTTATTCACTTCCGACAGACAAAAGACCGACTACTATGACAGATATGCGCGCATGGCTGGTAAAACTTTTTGGAAAAAAGCACGATTTTTCAGTAGCTGAAAAAGATTTTTTCAAAATTTTTCGTAAAAAAGACGAGTCTATTCAAAAATTTGCTTTACGGTTAGAAATTGCGGCAGCTAAACTTTTTCCGGCGTCAAATGACAACGACATGACGAGTTTACGTAACCGCATTAAACGTGAGACCATGACGATTAAACAATTTTTTGAGGGACTCGATACTAAATTGGCCAACGAAATTAGTAGAATAAGACATTTCGAAACTGTAGAGGAGGCGTTACCTTACGCGGAGCACTGCGAGGAGGTCTTAGCTCGTTTATATAAAGAAACGAAAGCAGATGCTCATAAGGCTCATGTTCGTGCGGTCACTGCCCCACAACATAACACGAAACCAACACCGCCGCGTTCTTCTCAAAAATCACCGCCAAAGAAAAACGCTGTTTTACGCACTGACCAACGATACCACAATATGAGGGGTCGTTGCTTTAATTGTGGTAGTACAGACCACATATCAAAAAATTGTTCGAAATCAAAGCAAGTGTTGTGTTATAATTGCGTTAAGATAGGTCATCGCGCAAATGACAACGTGTGTCCTTTAAACGCGAAAACTGTCTCGACGGCGACCCAACGTCAGGCAGTTTAAGTAAACGTCGCTTTGTTGTTCCGCGGGTCGCTGACCCTGATACAGATAAAACAAAATTTGTTGTGTTCAAAATTAACGAGATCGATAGTACGTTTCTCATAGATTCGGGTGCTGCCGTATCTCTGTTGAAACGTAGTGTAGCTGAGGAACTAAATTTGTCTATCTCACCCTCAGATGATGTACTAGTAGACGTTTCTGGGAACCAATTGACTAGTAATGGAGTTACTAGTGTCGAATTAGTAGCGGGTTCCAGAAATTTAGTACATCGTTTTATCGTATGTCCCGATGATCTGCATTTGCCGGCCGACGGACTGATCGGAGTGGATTTTTTAGTTCAGAATAAAGTAGTAATCGATTTTGGGAAAAATCAATTCAAAATTAATAACGAAGTTTTATCTGTGTCAGAGTTTTCAAGGAACAGTGATAATACAAGCGAGAACGTACACCTTATCTCTGCTGACAAAGCAGCAGATAAGAGTAGAAAGATAGTAGGCTCGAATAATTTATTTGGAACCCAGGATCAATCATTTAGCAACGCGGATTGCAATATTGTCGATGAGCAAAATTGTAATCAACCCTGTCCGGATCCTGTACCGCCAAATTTAAATTTGACAGCATCGATCGAAGAGTGCAGTGCAGAGACGCATACCACAAGTAGTGATAATTCGGCGTCTACTGACACTCTTAACATTAAAAATTTTGTTGTACGTATTAAGGACACAGTCAAAATTCCCGCGCGACATAACGTTGTCATTGAACTTGCGCTTGATAAGCGGATGCCTGATATGACATATGTAGTAGAGCCACGTGACCTCGACAGGCCCGGTATTCTAGTTGCTCGAAGCATTTTTCGAAAATTTAAAAAGAATAAGGCCTTTATTAACATTTTAAATGTCAATAATGAAGATGTAGTTTTAGCAAATCGAACACCAATCGGTTTAGCTGTGGGAGCGGAAGAGCAACTAGAAGTCGAGGCACAAAACACTAAAAGTATTAATACTGTGAATACAACTAGTCAGCATAAATTTAATTTAGATCATTTATCTGATTTGGAACGGGACAAATTTCAAATATTTTTAAATAAATATGCTGACGTATTCAAACCGAAGAACGCACCGCTAAGTAAGACCCCGCTCGTGAAACATCGCATACACACCAGCACTGATGTCCCTGTGGCGCGCGCTCCTTATCGCGTACCGTTTAGTCGCCGCCAAGTTATGAAAGAACTTGTAGATGAAATGCTCGAGAATAACATTATTCAACCGTCGATTAGTCCTTACTCCGCCCCAGTAGTCTTAGTAGAAAAAAAATTAAGTAACGGTGAAAGTTCCTTTAGATTTTGTATAGATTATCGCGAACTAAACAAAATTACTAAACGAGATTACTTTCCTATTCCAAATTTACAAGACACTTTAGACCAACTTGGAAATGCCGTTCGTTTTACTACTTTAGATTTAACAAAAGGCTACTGGCAAGTAGAGATGGACCCGCGAGATATAGAAAAGACAGCATTTTCTGTACCTTGGGGCCATTTTGAATGTAATCGAATGCCCTTTGGACTAATCAACAGCCCGAGCACTTGGCAACGATTAATGTACACTGTTTTGTCTGGATTAACAGTTACTCACTGTTTTGTATACCTCGACGATATAATTTGTTTCAGCTCCGATAACTTGGAAGAGCATATGGGTAAATTAGAACTCATATTCGAACGACTTCGAGATGCAAATCTCACTTTAAATCCCGATAAATGCAAATTTATGATGAGTGAAACAAAATATCTCGGGCATGTTGTGAGTAAAGATGGTGTGAAACCTGATCCAGAGAAAATAGATGTAGTAGAACAATTCCCCGTACCGCGTGACGTCACAGAAATTCGTTCATTTTTAGGCTTAATTGGATTTTATAGGCGTTTTATTCCAAATTTTGCAAAATTAGCTCAACCGTTAACAAATTTGACAAAGAAAAATAATAAATTTTCCTGGTCGATCGAAGCAGATACAGCATTTAATAATTTGAGAGATTTGTTATTAAAATCGCCTATTCTAAAATATCCAAATTTTCAAAAACCGTTTATTTTATGCCCCGACGCTTCTGCTTACGCAATAGGTGCTGTGTTATGCCAAGAGTATGATGGTCACGAGATGCCTGTAGCGTACGCGAGTCGCCAACTCGCTGCTGCAGAACGTAACTACAGTACGACCGAAAGAGAGTGTCTTGCCCTAGTATGGAGCATAAAACATTTTCGCTGTTATTTGTATGGTCGGAAATTCATAGCTTATACCGATCATCAACCACTTAGATGGTTGATGAATACTTCCGAACCATCAAATAGATTAATTAGGTGGTCATTGCTCTTATCGGAGCATGATTTTGAAATTCATTATCGCGCCGGTAAGAAACATACTAATGCAGACGCTCTCTCTCGTATCAAGCCGGTACGTCTCATGTTTCATCACAAACAATGCGAGCCGGTGATATGGGATCGTGACGTCATGAAATCTGAGCAGAGGAATGACGCGCAGACTATGACGTATATCGATAAGATAAATGACGAACCCAACTGCGATTTTTATTTGGACGATGATGGGTTAGTGTACCGTAGATCGGACGATGAGCGTTATGAAGACCGACTCGTAGTGCCCACAAAATTTAGAAAATTTATTTTAAAGGCTTGTCACGATTCACCCCTTTCAGGACATTGCGGTACGGAGAAAACATTTGAAAAAGTAAATTCGCGGTTCTTTTGGCCAAAACTCCGTTCCGATGTAAAAAATTATGTAAAGAAATGTGTATCGTGCGCACAAAGGAAAACCTCTCCTCATTTAAAACCCGCCCCTTTGAAAAAATTTAAACCTGCCAGTCGCCCATTTGAACGTATTGCGATGGACGTAGTTGGTCCGTTAGTAACTACTGACTCAGGAAATAAATACATCTTGACAGTTCAAGATGCAGCCACACGTTACCTTGAAGCATTTCCTATAAGAGACCAAACAGCCCTTACCGTTGCCAAAACATTTGTAAAAGGCATAATTTTACGACACGGTACGCCCAGACAGTTACTTACTGACCTTGGTACAAATTTCGTTTCAAAGTTGATGAAAGAAATTTGTAACATATTGAACATCGAACGATTGCACACGACAGCTTTTAGACCACAGACTAATGCGAGTCTAGAACGTAGTCATCGAACGTTAAAAGATATATTGTCACATTATATCAACGCAAACCATACGGATTGGGATGAATGGCTACCATTCGCAGTTTCAGCATTTTGTAGTAATTTTCATTCGATGGTAGGCGAAACTCCGTTCTTCCTAATGTATGGCCGCGATATAGAGTTACCGTTCGACGAAATATTTAGACCCTTAAAGACCCGTTATGACGTGGACACCAATTATGCGAGCGAACTGATCCAAAGATTAAAAATTGCACACACTAGGGCACGAGAACAATTAGACAAAAATATCGATAGGGTACATTGCACTTTCAATAAAAAAAGTTCTGATGTTACTCTCAAAGTAGGAGACCGTGTTTATTTGTTTACACCGAGTGTGAAGGTCGGCACTAGTGCAAAGCTTGCAAAGAAGTGGACAGGACCGTACCGCATAATTGAGATACGGGAAGTAAATGCGGTTATAAAAGAAATTTTTGGCCGTAGACAGATGACAGTACACGTTAACAGACTTAAACCTTGTTACATGACTAATGATGACTTAACCGCCCTTCCTTTAGTAGATCACGACGGCGCGTCCAAGACGACTGAATTAAACGGAAAAGAGGGTATAACCCCTATTATCCCTTGGGCAGAAAGACAAAAAGAAACGTTACCAGATCCGGAATTAAGTAGGCACGAGGAAACTAACCATGCTATAGTTTCAGAGAGAAATTCCACCCGAAATACCACCCTAGGTACTGGAACCTCCCGACCACCCACCAACACCACCTTGGATTCCACCACAACCACGGAGACATATTCGACGGTCGAGGAAGATACGCCTCCGCCGCCACCCCGGTACGCAACCCGAAGTCGCGGAGCCGTCTCTGACCACCCGTGGATTTGTTCAAACCGAATTTAAAAAGAGAAGAAAAAACATTTATACCATGTACTTTAAGTGTTTTATGTTGTTAGTGTTAAGTTTGAATGTTTGGCTACGTGCTGAATTGATTGCCTTCGACTGTGCGGACCCAGATGTAGAAATTTCCAAGATTTCGTTGCTGAACGTACAGCCATGCAGAGATCCGAAGAAGGACTCAACAGAGATAACCACCAAGATCCAGTTAGTTCAGGAAAGGCGATATACCGAAGTCCACGTGTACAACTGCTTGGTAACAGTACAACAATTAATTGAGCACTGTGGTATGCACTCGCATACCAGCGCAGTTTCAGGTGGCCTAGCCCGGTACGTGCACCCCGTAAAGGCAGAACGCTGCCTAGAAGCCCACCGTTTTCAACGCCTAGACTTGACAGGATTAGGGGCCGGTATTGTGTCTGGTATAATCCTCAACGGCACGACCGAGCTATCGACAACCATCGCAGGCCACCTGCAACCAAGTGGTAAATGTTCCGGTGTACGCTACACTCAGCAGGGCATCACGTATGAAGATGTGATCGTCAGTGCAGCCATCACCATTAGATTGTCAGATTACACCGCCATCGCCGACGTCGAAGAAAACACAGTCAAGCTACGGTCAGGGACCGTGTGCACGTATACGGACCTTTATTGTTTCGACGACATGGGCGGTGAGGTGATGTGGAATGCTGATGTCAATGACCGATGCTCTGCTGAGGGACTCGACGTTTTGTATGAAGGGGCCGCGAACATCCTCACGGTGAACCAGACTGAGACGAAGTATGTCGTCGTCGAGGCCCATGATACGGTTTTTGCACTTCGACTCGTGCAGCAGGAGTTGCTCTGCCACCAACCAGCTTGGCGTACTGAGCAAAACCGCCTGCTGATCATCACTGAATCCTCTCTTGGTTTCTACTTCAGGAAATCTCGAAGAGTGAACCAAAACACGGACGTGATGGCTCAAGTCCTTAGCAAGTTGCTATTTTTGGAAATAGCCTTCAAACAACATACTAAGGACCTCGTTTATGACGCCATACTAAAAAGATGTCATCTGAAAGAAAACATCTTAAGAAACCGTATCATGTTGGCCCTTGAAAATCCAGACATCGTGAGCGGCCTGGTGAAGGAAGCCTCAGGACACATGGGCAGAGTAATGGGTGAGGTTTTATATGTAATTAAGTGTAGCCCACGAATTGTGGATTTCAGAAAAACATCATTTTGCTACCAAGAGCTACCTATTACGTATAAGAATGAGAGCAAGTTCATGGCGCCCATTACTCACATAATTCGAGATCATGGCACGCAGGTCGACTGTGGAAACCAACTGGCCGTCATGTACCACCTGGAGGGTAAATGGTTTGAAGTTGACCAGGACCTGCGTCGTACACAACCTGACCCCATGGTTCTCGACGCCAACGATCCCAGCGAAACTGTGCCCATGACAAAGATCGCGCCCATTAGCGCCCATGGTGTATACACCCAGCAAGACATGGATGCATTCCAGCAAACGCTGCTTTTTCCAAACGAACGACGTGCCTTAACAAACATCATGACGCGACGAGTGATAGGAGCAGGGACCGACGGACAGGACTTCCATCTGCCGGATGTCTTCAGCAAATATGAGTTTGCCAAGATGGCTTGGAGTGCCGCCGCTGAAGTGTGGGGATTCCTGTCCTATACTGGGAATTTATTCTCAGTATTTATGCTCCTATACACGCTTTACCATGTTTTAAGGTACGCCGCATCCGTTGTTCTGAATTTTTTTAGTTTGAAAAGAGCAGCCGACAACCAACCTCAACGCAGATGGTTTTTCCTGGCCAGCCTGTGGGACGCCATGACTACCCGATACCTGGTGAACCTGATACATCAACGGGAATCCGAGGCCACGAACCCTACGGCCACGGAGTCCCTTGCCACGTCATTACCAAACATCGGTTCATCGGTGTCGCTGTACCCCGGCTTGCAGCAGGCCCATCCACCACCGTACGTCACTGATCTACCAGCCGACACTAACGTTCTGCGACAGCACGTAGCCTAGCCAAGAATGTTTGTAGTTGTAAGTTAGCTTAGTTGTAGCCAAAGGGTAGTTCAATTGACTTCGCTAGACTCAACTATAATTCTTTTATTATAGTCGAGTTTAAAGGGGGAGGCAGTGTAACAGCCACGTGCGTGAACTCTAAATTTTTGTAATTCAGTATTTCCTTTGAATGAACGCCGTGACTGTTGCAAATTGCTGACCGGCGGCTGGCGATCTTCCGCTCAGTATTTTTGCAGAATATTGTAGAAAAGCGGAATATTACCAGCAAAAGTGTGTACGTTGTCAATTGAACTAGCCTAGGAAATGTTCGTATCCAGAATCGAGAGGGATTCTCAGCCCGATCGTGGAGGCGAACAGTCGTGTAGTTTTTTCAATTAGCTTAATTTCATTTTTCATTCGTAACTTTAAATTTTACTTTAATTCTTTTGTGTAATTTTATGTATATATTTTCATAAATTTAATTATAAATTAGTTTATATTTTTAAACTATTTAATTAATTGTGCATCAACCCTGTCAACTCCTTTCCAGTGTCAGCACAGATCAGCGTAGTGACACAGGTAAGTATAACTTTTATTTATATTCTTACTGTGGCTGTCTGAGCTTTAATTCAGTACGTCAACAAGGGTGCTTTTCACTACACCCTACGCACCCTCCGTTATGATATCCTTCAAGGTAAAGGAGGACGTATAATAAGATTGATCGCCTTTTCATTAGTAAATTACCATTTCGTGTAAAACTAACGTTAGATTAGATTTACCTATTTTTCTTTTATAAAAACGGATATTGTACTGGCACAAAATTTAAAAGTGGTAGCACTTAGTAGCCAGTATCGAATTCTATATTTATAAATAATTAAGGAAATTCGGGCCTCTTCGGGTAAATACACGTAAAGTTGTATTTACCCATTTCTTAAAAAAAATATTTATTTTAGATGAAAGCACGCAATTGTCAATTGATAGCACTTAATAGTATTAATCAGGGTAAATGTACGTGAAGCCAAATTTATCCAGATATTTTTTTAAATATTTTTTTTAAATTGAAATCCCAAAATATATAAGTTGTGGCCCTCAATAGTCCAGGAGAAGTCTAAAAGGATGATCTTTATTTAATTGCTCTATTAAACTTGGGTATCGGTAACTTCACCCATCTTAAATTAAGACCAACAGGTGAACGTGAAGAGTTTATCGGTTGGAAAACAGTGGAGAAATAATCTGCAAACGCGTCAGCAACGTCTGTAATATTATCTAATGTGTTATTATCGAGATGCATAATGGAAGGAAGATTATGATTTCGTTTTTTTTTATTATTTAATATGGGACCATAATTTCTGAGGATTTTCCGCGATATTATTTTCGATATTCTTCATATAATTTCTATATTCTTGATTAATTTCCTTCTTTATTAAAGTTTTAAGACGTTTAAATTCATCGCCATATTTGGTCATGTTGGTATGTTTATATAATAAACGATATTGATCTTTTTTCTTAATGTTTTCTATAATAGCTTTATTGAAACAGGGTGGATACATACTTTTACGTTTTTTAGAGACGGGAACACAATTACAAATAATTTGGGAAATGACGTGATAAAATTCTTCAAAGGCAGCGTTCACATCATCAAAATGTTTAAGGAAATCCCAGTTAATCTGAGATAGTTGCTCTTATAGTAGCAGAAAATTGGCATGGCGGAAGTTGAATGAAACTGACTCATTAGAAAAGATACTGTTATGACGTAAATATAAGGTAGAAGATGGTTCTGGAAAGAAGGAAATTTCAAGAGCAGAGTGATACCTATCCTCCTTGACTAAAGGTGAGGAGCATTACAACATTTATTAGATACAACATCAAGTAGCCTGCTATCACAGTTAGTAATATGATTATATTTCCCCAGCATTAAAAAAGTTACAAAATATATCAAACCTAGTAACGATATTATTCGTGTGTCCAGTGTTGTGACAATCTAATAAGTTGCTAATATTCATGTCTCCAAGAAAAATTAAATTATTATCTAAAAGAAGAGGATTTGATTCAAGACAATCATAAATGAGTTCGTGTTGATTTATAGAAATTGGCGGAGGACAGTAAATTTCAATCACATATAAATTCTCAGTATACGATAATTGTATTCTAACGCATAGCAGGTCACAGTTGGATTGTGCATTTAAGTTTAAATTAATTTGAGTAGTACGATATTTACTTTGAGTGATGTAGGGTTTTTGGAAGTTCTTCTTGCAGGATGACGGCTAGAGTCACTGAGTCGTTAAGTGGTTGATTAGTGGCGTGTAGTGGTGTTAGGATTGTGGGAGGAAAATAACAGCGGCTCCCCTGGGGCACGGTGGTGATGGTTATTTGGAAATCCCGGAGGGCGTCCATCCTCAGGGTCATGGGTATCGCCAGCGACGGAATGCAGAGGAGGGAAATATCCCGCTGGATCCCTTGGATGTTCTACCTGGTACTTCTCGGTGATTTCCATTACAGGCTCATCCGCCATTCGGGCTTATGGCGCCGTCGGGTGGCGTCGGACGTTTCACTCTCGGCGGTAAATGGCGGCAGGATCGCCGTCAATGTATGATAGTGTAGACCCAGTGTCCAAGAGAGCTTGCATCTGATGATCCCTTTAGATATCTGAAGACCTGCAAGTGACATGTGTGGTCCTCGGCGGTGACGCTGGCTATCACGATGTCATTGAGGTACGCAAACGCATGCGGCTCCAACTCTGGACCTATGACGGTGTCCAGAAGCCTCTGGAACGTTGCTGGGGCGGCGCGGAGTCCGAAGGGCATGACCTTAAACTGAAAAAGGCCCTTCCCCGGCACGGTGAATGCGATGAGTGGTCTACTTTCCTCCGTGAAGGCGACCTGACAATACCCGTTTGGAAGTCAATGATTCAGAAGTAGTTGGCCAAGCGGAGCTTGTCCAGGATGCTGGTGATGTGTGGCAGCGGGTATGTATCTTTCTCGGTGGAGTTGTTGAGTCGTCGAAAGTCGCTGCAAAACCTTGACTGCCAATCCTTTTTTCGCACGATGACTGCAGGAGAGGTCCAGGGGCTTTGGGGTCTCTCTATGATGCCATCGTTCTGTATCTTTTCCACCTCTTCATTAATTACCAGCAGCATCTTTAGACTGCGTAGTAAGTATCTTTGCTGTATGTGTGTGTCGTCCTTTAGTGGTGTTTAATGGAGTCACATCCTTCAACCTTTGAAACTTGGGCAGCTCGTCCGCTAGGAATTGCGCCAGCTTCTTTTCTCCCGTTTGAGGGCGAATTGCGCTCACATGAGCAACCATTGTGGTGGATGCAAGCAACGTAATCCCGCGGCGTTGTGCAGATCGTCGCTAGTGCGTCCATGCCGAGGATGATAGGGTTGGCGAAGTTGGGCAGGCATTGAAACATCTGCCGTGTCCAGATGCTGTCGATGGGGCAGCCAGGGTCATCGCACTTTGGGTGTTCGTTGTCGTGCCGTTTGCCAGCTTCACCTGCTGATGATAGGACGAGCCGTATCTGGATGTGCCGATCGGTCAGCCCCTCGATCGTGTGGTTGTTGACGTAAGAGTGCATGGCGCCAGTGTCCACTAGCGCCTGGACTCCTGTCCATTGATTTGTATCCTCAAAAAGAGGCGGTTGTCGGTGATATGCGATTCTTGGATGCCGGAGCCAGGCGCGTCGTTGGTTTTGTTGTCCTTGCAGGCTGTCCTAAGGTGAGTTGTCTCGGCCCCTTATCGAACCAACTCACTGACCGTTTCCCGACGGCTGTGTTTGCTAGCAGCCGCAGTCACGCGTCGCTGTCCCCTGCTTCTTACAGCGCTAGCGAAACAGCTTTGGCTCATTCTGGCAATTTTGGCGGAAGTGGCCGTGCTGGCCGCATCTCCAGCAGAGCACAGATGAATCAGCCTGCGAAGGTGGCGGCGTACGTTTCGTTGCATGGGGCGCTACCTTTATTATCTTCTGGAGGCGTTCGTATTCGTCCATCTCCCGTATAAGGTAATATAATAATTATGAATTCTCATTTTATAACACAATTAAAATGATTTAGTATCTAACCCTATAAATTATTTTTTTAGACAGCCATTGCATAAATAGTTGTTTTACGTGTTTTTTGGCAACAGTGAAGAATCACTTTTATTTTGACATCTGTCAAAGACTACTTTACGACTGCATTTACTTCACGGCCGCTTTAGCTTTACGGCCGCATTTAACTTTACGAATTGAATTGTCAAAAGTTTGTTTAAATAGCAAATAAATTTAGTGTTGTATTAAGCGGAACATTGGCAAAATCGTTGTTTCTATTAATATTGCTTGTTGACAGTAAGTAGGTTCTTTTTTGAATTGTCAAGATGACAGTATGGCACTCTACAAGTGACATGAATTAATGACATATGAAATATATTTTTAAATAAAAATTTATAATTTTGTAATAGTTGCCTAGAAAATGTTGTGTGCACCTCGGCTTAAAAGTTCCTTTTTAATATCGTTTGATTTTCTGGTCTCGGCCTTCGCCTTGGCTGCAAATTTCAGATTCGGCCAAAACAGATCACTTTTACAACCTTCATACACAAATAACTTCCTGACAGTTCAAACATTATGCATTTATTTGTAATTTTATGTAAATTTCATGTTTATTGTTATCACTACAAATGAGCAAATGTATATAATTTCAAATTCGATTTTACAGGTTTCAAAACGTGCAAAATAAAATATGATTAGTGTTTTACGTATAGAATAATATTATCTACATTTATTTGAAACATTTTTGTCTAAAATTAATATGTACCTAACTAACTATAGCAAAATTAAAACAATTATATTGTATTCCCTATATAACAAATTTCTAGTACATCTGGTATATAAAACATAATTTATTATTTTGTTTTGTTAAATAAAAAGTTAATTGTGATTTTTATTCACTTAGATATTAGGATTTAGTTTCGACATTATATATGGAATTGAATATCTTTCTAAAAGATAAAAATCATAAAAGTTAAAATAATATTTTTAATAAAAATAATGAAATTAAGTTACCGTTTTATATTTTGCATAAAATAAAAATCTGTTGTGGCCAGCACAAAACCTCTCGCCATTTTTATTTTATCTTGCATAGGGCGCGAGCAGTTATGCGACTTTGTTGGCCTTAGCAAGCAGATATGGAGGCCCGTGTCAGAATGACAGCTGGTAATATACATAGGTGTCAAGTATCATAAGTTTTCATTCGAAACATTATGATTTTCCAAATCCATGTGGATTATTTTCCTCGACAAATATATTCCATACTAATGGATGACAAATAAACAGAATATTATGAAATTTTGAATGAAAAATTATGACATATGACAATTGTGACATCTATGTAAATAACTACTAGCCGTCATTCTGACACGGATCCTCATATCTGCTTGCCAACAAAGTCACATGGCTGCTCGCGCCCTATAAGTAACGAATTTAACATTTCTTGTACACACAAATAATTGAAATTGTTTCTCATCTTTCGTTCTATGAGAATTTTTATCCTACTATTCTAATATGTTCAAAATACTTCAAATTCATTGACGGTATTAGCGGTATTTCTTAAGGATATATGTAATATTGGCATACCTGCAATTTAAATAAATATTTAATTAATAATACAATAATATATATTAAATGTACTCATACCTCTCAGAACTGATACTGACTTTTTGCATTTATTTGTCTATTACAAAAATTTTAATATCGCAACTGTTTTTCTGGTAACGAGATTTATTACAATAGATTATTCTATATTATTATATACTATATCTCCAAACCTATACGAGATATGATAAAAAATTTAAATGTGTCAGATTGAGAATTTAATTATCTTTATTATTTGTAGTAACAAATTTTTCAAAAAATAATATTTAGAATTTTTCTGTTTAGAAACTACCACTTCCGGTTGTCCAATTGTTACCAGAACCTATTCAACTCTTCCCATTACTGTTAGATTGAGGAATCCGTAGTCAAACAAGTCTTTAGTCTTATAGAATTTGAGAAATCGTGTCTCCAACAATCTCACACACACACACACATCCACACACACACACACACACACACACACACACACACATACACACACAGACATCATTGTAAAAATGTTAAAATCGGATTCTATGGACCTTAAATCGTGCTTATTCAATAAAATCTGGATATGCGATTTTTAGCATGAATCCAATACCTCTCTTAGCGAGAGGTAAAAAGGTATACTGAATATTATTATAAAAATCTCTGGTCTACTTTGAAACATTGGAAAAGAAGCCCAGAAAGATTACAGCTGAATCTAGTATAAGACAGTGAAAAGACGAAATAATCCGTCAAGAGATTAGTTTAAGAGAACTTTTATTGCCTTTACCGACCAAAACCCACCTCATGCTGTGGGATGGTTTAACAACAAGAGCTGAAGGGAAAAGTAGATGCTTGTTTACCTAAAATACAGTGTACCACTACCAGCGACATCTGACGCTGAAAAAAAATTTAATTTTCTTTTCCTTCAATATGCAATAAAATAATTTAATTTTTTTTAATATAAATTGGTTCAGAAAACGATCCTATACAGAGCAGCGATAAGATTATAAAAACAATCTACTGTTATTAGAAAAATGGGAGTGAAAAATGGCATTTTTTACTTATTTATTTAAAATCTCAAAAACGATGAAACAATTCATAACAATGTCATCGCTGCTCTCGAGCTACAAGTGTATACTTTCCAAAAATACAAAACCGATTTTTCCAATAATGTCTACTTTTTGTATATTTGAGAAAACTTATACAATATTTTTTAACACTTTTTCTGTCTACATTACACCCTTAAAAGGCACACAAGAAATGTCCCGAACATTTTGCACTCTTAAAGCGTGGAAACGGCCCCTTGCGCCGTCGCGAACTGCATTTGATTCGTTATTTGCATACAGTCTATGCGCGCATGCGTTTGTAGATAGGTGCCCGAGCGCTAGACAAGAATGGTTATATTAATGTCCGGCCATTTTCCGGAAAATAGGGGTTCAGCGATATATAGTTTCATAGGTATATTGTTCTTTGTTATTTTTTTAGTAAAGACTGTTCGTGCTAAGTATTCATTGTCTGGATTTTGTGTTTTAATTTATCTTATATCTCGCAAACATGAATAAAAGTATTAGGGAATATTTTATCAACCCAACTCCGAAAAAAAAAAATCAAAAAAGATGAAGACATTGAAAATGTGAGTGTGAGTTCTCGCCAAAGTAATACACTTGTTCCGTGTTCTTCCAGTGGCAGTGAATGTGATAATGAAACAATTGATGTTGCTGAAGAGGTAGAAGAAAGCTGTGATGAAATGAGTATCATAAGTTATGATACTGATTCGCAAGACCATGAACAAAATGACAGTGACAGTGATTTAGAACTGCGTTATTTTGACAAGTGGCTACGTCGACATAACAATGAAGAAAAAAAAATTCAGCACAATCCCAGGACGAACAACAAAATTCTTCTAATAATTTCTGTCAATATTCTTCTTTGCCACCTGGACCAAAAGACATTTCACAAATAATTTCTGATGGACCAAAACAACCAGAACTAAAATTATTACCTAAAACTGAATTTGGGAACAGACTTCGTAATTTTTGTAATGACCGGTTTCGAATACATGACTGGCTTGGATATAGCATTTTAAAAGATAAAACATTTTTCGATAAATAATAATAACAGTGTTTTTGTGAACATAGGGTATAAGAATTGGAAACAAGCATTAGGAAATAACTGGGGCTTTAAAAAACATGAATCTAGTTTAGAACATAATAACTGTTCTATCAAATATACGTCTTTTTTAAATTTAAAGAAAAATGAGAGTAGTGTTGAAGTTCAATTAACGAATCTCATAATATTTTAGTCAATGAAAATAGATTATTTTTGTCTATTTTATGCGACATTGTAAAGTTTACTTCCTTGCAGGGTATTGCATTGCATGATAACGATGAGAGATCAGACAGTTACAATCGTGGTAACTATTTAGAATTGTAATATTTACTAGGGAAACACAATGAAACATTAAGAAAAAAAAAATGATAATATACTAGCCCTTCAATACAAAATGATATTTTATTATTGTTTCAAAGTTAATTATAAAACAAATTTGTAATGAAATGCCTCGTATTTTACTATAATTTGTAATGAAACTAAAGATATTAATAAAACGGAACAAATTTCCATTGTTATTAGATATTATTTATATGAGGTAATTTATGAAAGGTTCCTTGGATACAAACCAACGAAATTATTAGACGCGAATATTTATATGGCTACATTAACACGTTCACTGAATTGAGGGGTTTAGTTTTCCGTTACTAGACTTTCCTGTACTGCGGCAATTTTTTGTGCGTATTTTCTATTTTGCGGTAGCTATAACTTTATTAATTATTGTCGAAAATTATGATGATAGGTAGCTTTAAAATCGATATAACTCATATTATTTAAATTAATTAAATATTAGAAACTTATTTCGAAGAGAATTCAGATGATAGTATTCGTAACAAAAGCTGCTTTCCAACATTCACATCAGAAGAAGAAAGTTCTTCGTCCCTGAGCGACGCCGAAGATTTTTGTGAAGGTACAGAAGTTGAAGATTCAGAAGGAGATGAAACCAGTGTAAATATATAATACGTAAGTACTGATGAAAAATCAGGTGATGAATGGCAGGAGTTGTTAGATAATCCTGTTGTCTTACCTTCTGATGAGTACGACAAACAAATTAAATATTTAATAGCTAAAGAAGTATGTAGTACTGAATTAGAAATCTACAGAAAGCTTATTACTGATAATATTATTAGTTTAATTGTTACTGAGACAAATAGGTTCGCAGCACAGGTAATCTCCACACAATTAAAAAGTAAGTCACGAATGAACCAGTGGGTACCTATAGATAAGACTGAAATTTTAAATTTTTTTGGAATACTACTTTGTATGAGAATGGTAAAAGTTTCATTATATTGGTCTAAAATTATTTGTACCATAATAAATTAATTTCATCTTGTATGACACGAGACAGATTTTTACTTATTTTGAAATTTTTACATTTCTCAAACAACGAGGGTATTAACAACGACGATAGACTAAGGAAAATTAGAAATTTGTGCGACATGGTAAATGACAATTAAAAAAAAAATGTTGTGCCTAGTAAAAATATTGTAATAGACGAAAGCGTGGTACCATGGCGTGGGCGATTAATTTTTAAACAGTACGTACAGAGCAAATCTCATAAATATGGAGTTAAATTGTATAAACTTTGTACACCTGAGGGCTACACTTATAAAATTAGAATTTATGCTGGTAAAGGAGATTCTACGTTAGAACCTGGACATGCTTAAAATGTAGCATTGTGTCTCATGGTACACATTATTACAGGGCGAACATTTTATGTACACAACTTCTACACCAAAAAAAGTGAAAAAAAGAAACGATTTCAGTAGAAAATAAAAATAAAATATTTTTTTTTCAAATAGTTAGATAAACGCCCAGTATTAATGTTATCTAGTTATCCACGGCATCATAAACATTTGACAGATACTGGTAAAGTAAGAAGAGGTGTAATGGCATATAATACAGTAAAAAAACGTGTACACTACAGTGATCAAATGTCTTCATACTACAAAGTATTGAGAAAAAGCCTAAAATTGTATCGAAAAGTTGCTTTCGAAATTTTATTTGGATCTACTGTGGTAAATGCATATTAGGTGGTGTACAACCAAATGAACGATAAACAAAATTTGGGAATTTTGGAATTTACAGAAAATTAGCAAAAGCACTATTGACGAAAAGAAGACCAGAACAAAATGAAAATCTAAGCGATACACCAACTAGCATACGAAGACACGTATTTACGAAACCAGAGGGACAAGGAATAAAAAAGAGGAAAAAATGTCAAGAATGTTACAATACGTTACGAAAAACAATGTCGAGCGTGGAAGCTGAAAAGAAACCAAGAAAATCACAAGTTTTTGTGCAAGCTGCCCCAACCATCCAAGATTTTGTTTACCTTGTTTTAATAAAGTACACACTTAACACGTTGACTGCCACAATAGAGGACCCAAAACCAATCTCTCATGCCAAGTTTAATTTTATATCAAATTTACTTTAGGTTACTCAGTAGACAACTAAAATTGCACCACCTTTTGTGAACAACCCCAATTTTTGCTTTTTACCTCTCGCTAAGAGAGGTATTGGATTCATGCTAAAAATCGCATATCCAGATTTTATTGAATAAGCACGATTTAAGGTCCATAGAATCCGATTTTAACATTTTTACAATGATGTCTGTGTGTGTGTGTGTGTGTGTGTGTGTGTGTGTGTGTGTGTGTGTGTGTGTGTGTGTGTGTGTGAGTGTATGGATGTGTTTGTGTGTGTGGAGTTGTTGGAGACACAATTTCTCAAATTCTATACGACTAAAGACCTGTGTAATTACGGATTCCTCAATCTAACAGTAGAAGAGTTGACTAGATTCTGGTAACAATTGGATAACCGAAAGTAGTAGTGTTTTAACAAAAAAATTCTAAATATTATTTTTTGAAAATTTATGTTATTACAAATATTAAAAAACAAAATTCTCTATCCGAAAGTAGAAGATTCTTGAAAAAAAATCTTCTAAATATTATTTTTTGAAATATTTTTTTTTGTAATATTAAAGAAAATTAAATTCTCTATCTGATACATTTAAATATTTTATTATATATTCTATAGATTTAGAGATAAAAGAAATATAATATATAAAATAATCTGTTATAATAAATTTTACAGCCGAAAGAATGTCATGGAAAATAGTTGAATATTTAAATTATTTGTAACTGACAGATAAATATCAGTGTCAGAAATTCGGAGACATTACTGAAGATTTTTTCTGGGAAGTACATATACAGTAGAACCTCGATTATCCGAGTCGCAATTATCCGAGCTCCGGATTAACCGAGCCGATCTAAAGACCCAACATGCGAGGTACGCGCGTCTATGATCTGGATTAACCGAGCCAATCTAAAGACCCATCCGTATTAACCGAGCTTCTAAAATATTTCCATTTAAAATCTGGAAAAAGCTCTGAGGTATATCGAACAACAATCAGAGGCAACCCCAGCGGATTTGCTTCTTCTTAACAGATGGAGAAATATGGCAGCGAGAAAAAGATGCAATATGAAATAGCAACGCATAGATAACTATTTCAATGTTTTATAATATACATACATACTTATTTACATGTTAAAAACGTTAAAAAACCGTTTAAAGTACATTTGTGTTTATTTTTTTAATGAATAAAAAATAAATCCGGATTATCCGAGTTTTCAGATATCCGAGGAGGGTATCCCCCACGTTACCTCGGATAACCGGGGTTCTACTGTATTATATTATTTCTTAATGTATTAATAGTTAAATATTTAAAATTATAGGTATATTACATATATCCTTCAAAAATACTGTCAATCCTGGCAATGAATTGGAAACATTTCGAAAAATTAGAAGAGGACAAAATTTCTTCATAAAATGAATTTAAAATTAAACAATCTAAATATAAGGAATAGATATATGTAAGTAGAATTTTTGGTGTAGAGTGTAGGTATACAAGAAATGTTAAATACAATCGGACGCGAGAAGTCATGCGATTTTGTTGGCCTTGACAAGCAGATATGGGGGCCCATGTCAGAATGATAGCTAGTAATTATGTATATAGATGTCAAGTATCAATTTCACATTCTAAATTTAGTGATTTTCCAATTCCATGTGGTTTATTTTCCTCGACAAGTAAATTCCACACTCCTGGTGACAAATTAACTACGTGAATTTAGAAAATCTTGAAATTCTGAATGAAAAATTGACAATTGACATCCATGTACAAAATTACTAATTATCATTCTGAAACGAGCCCCCACATCTGCTTGTCAAGGCCAACAATGTAACATGACTGTTCGCGCCCTATACTTATGTAACCAAAAAAGGAAGTAGCGAGAAGTATTGTGCTGGCCACAACAGATTTTTTTTTGGATATTTAATTTGAGGCACATTTGCACCTCAATGCACCAATGGAATTTTTTTAATAGAATATGCCGCGTGGTACAGATAATGTGCCTCGCATGCGCAATACCTAATAATGTGAAACAGAGGAATGCCTTTACTACTTGTCGAAACTTGCAATGTAGTTCATACATAAACGAAAAGCAGTTTGTTTTTGTGTTGTGCAGTCTGTGATAAGATGGATTACGAAAAGAAACAAAAGTGCATTCAAAAATTGTGGGACGAATGCATGTCGGACGAGGAAGATAACCCATTTGCTGACAATGGGTCATCTGTTGAGTACATCCCTGAATCGTACAATAGTGACAGCGATGGCGAATTTTCTCCGCCTCCCGCGAAAAAAGTTTCATGGCCACTAGACGCCAGTACAAGCCGCGATACTACAGGTAAAAGATGGAAGTGTTTAGAATGTAGAATGAATATGATGTCTGTTCATAAATAACCACTTTTTACCTTCCGTCACCTATAGGTAAGGAAGGTATTGTCTTTGGTCAAAAAATTCGGTGGTGAGTTTTCATTGAATAAGCACGTTTTAGGGTCTTTACAATACGATTTTACTATTTTTACGATGATGTCTGTATGTGTGTGTGTGTGTGTGTGTGTTCGTGTGTGTGTGTTCGTGTGTGTGTGTGTGTGTTCGTGTGTGCGTGTGTGTATGTGTGTGTGTGTGTGTGTGGACCGCCTTTCGTGCAATATGTCCAATACTAGAATTCCAAAAATTACAATTCTTGCGTATTCCTCTTCCTTACAACCATATGCAGACTTGATTATATTTTGGTTATAATTGGTCAACCGGAAGTACCCTCATTTGAAGATTTTAACAGTTTTTCTTGAAAAAATCAGTTAAATGTTATTATAACTTAAAGAATATATTATTGTCTATACGATTTGATTGAATTTTATATTTGATATTCAGCAGATATAGAGTTACAGAAGAGTAACGATAATAAATAGAAGGTGGAAGAAACATACGAAGACCAAATATAAGATGAAAAGACTGTATTGTAGAAGACTTGAGAGAAAAGGAACTGAATGAGGACGACCCGGAAAACAAAAATGAGTGGAAGAAGAAAATAAAAAATAGCGACCCCCTAACGAATGGGAAAAACTAAAGAAGAAGATGTCAGTGTCAAGTGCAATTTGCATAGTTTGTTTATGAAATAACTTTACTGGAAATATTGGATCTTTTGCAAGAAAATTTATGTATGGGGCGCGTGCAGTAACATGACTGACCCATGTCAAAATGACAGCAATTAATTATGTCCATAACTGATGTGTTATAATTTTTCAACCAAAATTTCTTAATTTTCTTATTTTATGTGGTTTGTTTGTTATCAGGAGTATGGCATTCAGTTTCCGAGAAAGGGAATCACATAATACCAAAAATTTATAATCTTTTGCAAGAAAATTTATGTATGGAATGTGTACATAATACACAGGATTGACGGAAGGTATTGTGCTGGCCACATCAGATTTTTTTTTATAGATAATATTTCTGGGGATGAAATTTTGGAACTTTCGGAACACTTCAGTTCGGTCGATCATATTATAGAAGAGGTCGTTCAGAAATATGTAGTTAAGCGATGATTCTGATGAAGACACTACAGATGAAGAAACTTCTGTTACAAAAACTGTCAATTGGAAAAATATTGACGAAACTTCGCTGCTTCAAAATTTCGAATTTTTGGAAACTGAAGTAGGTATTAGGAAAGAATTATTAGAAGATTTTTGCTAGTCCCCTTATGAATTTTTTCGATTATTTTTACTGAAGACATAATAAACCTAATTGTTATCGAGACAAACATATACGCTGCCCAGGTAAAAGAAAACATGAAAAAACCAAAATCGCGTGTTCATAAATGGATTGATACAAACGCAAATGAGATAGAATTATTTTTTGCTATCTTGTTGTGGATGGGCTTATATCGGTTGCCAACAATTGCTGATTATTGGTCTAAAGAGGAAGGTACATGAGTAGAAACCGATTTCAACTTTTGCTTCGAATGCTTCATTTTAGCGACAATGCAACTCCTCCTCTAGTAGGAGATGAGCCGGACAGACTTAGAAAAATCCGACCGTTGATTGAAATGCTCACAGAGCGATACATGTATGTTATGGTTCCATCAAAAACTGTTTGTGTAGACGAGACCTTGGTACCTTTTATAGGACGTCTTAAGTTTAGTCAGTACATAAAAAATAAACGCCACAAATTTGGCATAAAAATATATAAACTTTGTATCGAAGATGACTACACGTACAATTTCAACGTCTATTGCGGGCAGTCTACTCCAACTAATCTCAAAGCCTCAGAACAAATTGTTTTAGATCTGATGGCGCCACTGTTAGATGGAGGACGCACATTATTCGTGGACAATTAGTATACAATCGTAAATTTGGCTAAATTGTTATTGGAAAGACAAACTCATTTAGTGGGAACGCTCAGGAGAAAGAGGCAACACAACTGCAAGGACGTGGAATCGGCAAAGTTGAAAAAAGGCGAATGCATCGCTAAAATTATTCATCCCGGCATTGTTATGATGAAATGGCGAGACAAAAGAGTCATTATGGCGTTAAGCACAAAACATCTAAACGAAATGGCAGAAAACCCCAATAGAAAAGAACCACAAAGACAAAAGCCCCAGGTAATTGTTGATTATAACGACTCAAAAGCTTACATAGATCTCTCAGATCAAAAGAAGGCCTACAATTTGCCCCTCAGGCGAGGCATAAAATAGTATAGGAAACTATCTGTGGAACTAATCCTAGGTACTACTTTGATCAATGCTTTTGTTGTCCACACCAAATTGACAAAAAATAAAATCTCAATTACAAAGTACAAACAAGATGTTTTAGAACACATGCATACTTCGGCAGCAAATCCCCGAAACTCCTGCGAGTCCTGACAATCCACCACATATCAACCACGAGTTGGAAAATACAGGCAAGCGGCTCCGATGCACCGTGTGCTATGAAAGATGTGCTGACGAATTCGGGCGCAAAGTTGTCCAAAACAAAACTTTAAGAACGGCATGGTCGTGCAGTGTTTGCAAAAAGCCGTATTGCGTAAACTGCTTTTTTGTGTACACAGAGCAACAAAATTGTATTTTTTTCTTATATCATTTTTATTTACCTAGAATTTATATTTTTGTTTCAATAAACTCATATTTTTGAACCCATTGTTTTGCATTTATACACCTTATATGCGATAAGTAGAAAAAATGCGTAGTATTTGTTTAAAAAAGATATCAAAAAAATATTTCGGGGGTTCTTGCACTGTCCGGCCAACGGTGCCGCAATAAATTGATTCCCGTATACGAATACACGATCCGTGGTACAGTTGTGAAACCTCAATGCATAAAAGCATAGCAGTGAGTGTGGCACAACATTTGCACCTCGGAACAAAATGCGATATTTTTGTGAGGTACACTGCGCGCACCTCGCGGCAGTCAACGTGTTAAAGGCTTCCGTCTGTTTTATTAATATGTTATGTATATTTTCTTTTGTAACAAATGTATTTTATTTTATTATTTCATAAATAAAATAATTTAGTTCATTATTATATTCATGCTCATTTTAAATATAAATTACCTATATTAAAAATTTCTATCTACGTTATACGAGGTCTGGCTATTAAATAATGAGACTGCTTATGAAAAAGTTTTATTTTAAAAAATATTTATAATCGAATGCTCCCCTTCAATTTACTCCCCTCCCCTCGCCACACACCGTTCCATTCGTTTTTTCCATTGATCAAAGCAATGTTGGAAGTCTTCTTTTGTAAGAGCGTTTAGGAGTTCCGCCGATTTTCGCTTCACCTCTTCCATCGACTCGAACCGGGTCCTTTTAATGTAGACTTGATCTTCGGAAACAGAAGAAAGTCACAGGGTGCTAAACCAGGTGAGTACGGCGCATGTTCGAGCACTGGAGTACCTTTAGCGGCTAAATAACGCTTCACAGACAGCGCGTTATGGGCAGGTGCGTTGTCCTGGTGCAAAATCCACGACTTGTTTTTCCACAACTCCGGCCGTTTTTTACGAACTCGTTCTCGCAGTGTTGCCAAAACATTCAAATAGTAAGTTTGGTTTACAGTTTGACCCTCGGGAACCTATTCAGTCACCACGATGGCGTTGATGTCGAAAAAAACGATTAGCATGGCTTTAAATCTTCGGTGTTCTCTCGGCCTTCAGAAAACCGTTTATACCATTGGAAAACACGCGCACGAGATAGAGAATTCTCACCATAGGCCTCTTTCAACAACTTCTAGCACCCAGTCGGAGTTTTTTTTAATTTAACCAGATATTTCACATTGATCCGTTGCTCGTCACACATTGTTATCGGCACGAGAAAAAAACACGTTCGTTTCTAACCTCTATAGAAAAAAATACTACTACAGCGACAAAAACGTGTTTTCGTACCGGAATAGTAGACACTTCCAGCTATCCAACGCTACATTCGTTCCCCCCCTTCCCCTCTAGGACACCTTCTGCGCGCGCAGTCTCGTTATTTAATAGCCAGACCTCGTATGTTATATCCGACAGTCCCATGGCGGGGCAAATGTAAAACAGACAAATGCCTGTATAACACTTCCCAGCATTCAAACCATCATTTTTGTTTCTCTTACTGCAGCGAGATGGAATTATATGAAACAAAAAATTAGGGTCGAAATGATCCCTTACCGCAGATTAGAAGTCTTTTTAGGGACCAACTACCCCTAAACGCATTACAGGAAATACCACAAAAAAGTCTCTGCAGTGAACTTTCATTCAATATAATACTGGTATACAAAAATGAGTTGCCCAAGCATCATGGAGCAAGCAGGATAAGTGGTCGCCTTAATGGTGTACAAAAATTATTTCGTGCTGAAAATCAGCAAGCTAAGTATGTTCATTGTTATAATCATAGGTTAAATTTAGTTATTGTTGATGTGTGCAAAAATGTATCAAATAATATTTTTTCTTTGTTCTTTTACAAGATTTATATGTTTTTGTTTTGGGATCTGCTATTCATGCAAAATTCTTAGAAGATTGAAAAGAATTTAAATCCGACAGGAGAACAGACGCAATTAAAAAAATTGTATCACAAGATGGTCAGCTCAAGTGTATGCTTGTGATCCAGTAAAAAAATGTTAAGGGAAATATCATATTTATTAAATTATATAAATGAAAAAACTGCTGAAAGGGCTACAGAAGCTAAAGGCCTGTTAAATCAAATAGACGTTTGCTTTATATTTAATTTATATACATATTCCTATATTTTAAATATATTTAAAGGGGTGATTATTTATAAAAGGTTACTTCTGATATTTTTTATACTAACGGCCAGTTTCATAATCAACATCTTAAAGGAGCTTTACCAGAAGTGAACTTTAAGCAAAAGTGGACTTTAATGCCTCTTTAAAATTTGTCGGTTTCAAAATCAAACCGAACGGTAACTTTAATAAAAGTGCAATTTGTGTGTATCGAGCGCGGTTGGCTACACTGGAGCGTGGTCTTTTGGCGGTTTAGCTAGGTTATGTTGTGTTCGTTGCTGTCAAGTTGTTGTGGTTTTGTCAGTTTCAAAGAAAAAAATAGTTAAATAGGTAAAAATGAGTTCTTCAAAACGTTGTCGCGGCACCAATTTCACAACTGAGGAAGAAATTATGTTATTGGAGGAAATTGCCAAACAAAAACACTATAGAATGCAAAACAACGAATAAATTTTCTAATGAAGAAAAAGTAAGTTTATTAATCAACATTTTGTTATTAATTTTATTTATATCCTACATCATTGTAGGAAGAAGCCTGGCGACGTGTTTTAAAGGCATACAATGCGAAATCTGTTCGAATGCGAACAATTGAACAAATTAAATCCAAGTTCGACAATTTGAAGTCAAAAACAAGAAAGGTTGTAACGGCTGAAAAGTCTTATGTAAAAGGCACTGGTGGTGGAAAATGCATGGAAATTAATGGAGACCCTGTAATTGAGGATGTGCTTCAAATAATAAATTTTAAGACGGTGGTGGGATTACAATCTGCTTTTGATGTATGTAGATACTTAATTATACAAATATTATAAATGCTTTTTTTCACTACTAGCCTACACACATACGTTTATTGACTTGTTATTGAGTTGTGAAATTGTTTTTCTCTACCGCTTCCTTAGCAACGCTTAACAACGGTTAATAATGAATTATTATTGACCATGGTTAATTATGCGAACTGTCACTTTTTAAAGAAATTCAAACTTCTGAATTTATTTAACTTAATAAACGCAAAGAAAACATTATATTTAAATTTGCCGCCTAATTTCAAGTTGGCAATAGTTAAATTTCAGATTAAAAATCTTAATATTCTATGATCTTAGGCGATTTTTCGCGACGGACCAAACATGAACCACGGTTATACGTTTGGTTCATGAAAACGTCACTGTTATGACGTAAGATAGGATATCGCGAGAAATCAGCTTGGTTAAACCTGTTGCATCATTCGGCGGTTAATTTTAAACGATGGAGAAGTATATGAGTTATATTATAGATGAATTTATTGAGATGGACATGAGTTATTTAGTATGCTATCTTTACACATTTCGAAATATTATGTAACAACAGGATCTGCAAATAATTGATTGTTTTATTTGTAAACAAAACTTTAACCTAACTTTTACCTTTATTTAATATATCAACAGTTCCCCTGTCAACTTCCACTTCAAGTATTTCTAATCCATTGGAAATTGTGACTTTTTCCATGTTTGTAATTTATTCTAGTTTAAATCAAAATCTCAAACGCTCAAGTGTATAAATAAAACAAAGGTAGACTGAGATGGATTGAGATTAGAAAGAGAGAACCGATGAACCAGATTCATGAACCTGCTCGCTAGCTCGGTTCGTGATTCGACGAACCTGGTTCATGATTGACGTCATTAGTTCGTCGCGAGAACGTACTGGTTCATAAAATTCATTAACCAAACCGCTTTGGTTCGTCGCGAAAATTCGCCTCTTATTTCTTATCAAATTTTTCATGCGTTCACATTATATTTACAATGCGAAATGTTAATTTAGGTATTTATTTATTGTTAAATCTATGAAAAGGTAAGTGTGTATTGTAACATTATTTCAATTATCTTACATTGTACATTTTTTAGGGTTATAATTACATTTCTATGTAAATACACAAAACAGGTAACATTTATTTCCTATTTATAGTTGAAATTGATAGTGCAATTGTGACAAGTCAAATTTATTGCTGCAGAACCAGTATTCAATGAGGTTTGAGTGTTTCCTATATTTATTGTCGCATTTTTTTTGTTAGACACCATTCTTTAAAACTTGTATACACTTTCATATATATCGGTTTAGATTTTTCTGGCAGCAATGTATCAAACTGCACATTTTGTGCCGCTTCTTTAATATCCGGAGGAGTACAATTTTCCGTATTACTTTCTTCAAACATGTTTACTAATTGTTATCAAAATGAAATGTCAAATATTAAAAACAAAAGAATTTTATTTCTACCTACTTAGTTTTTATAGATATTAATAAATATTAATGTCAAAATTCTTATGTTATTATTAATATAAAATTCGTTAAATAGAATTTAGGAGCTAGTAGTGAAAAAAATAGTATATAAACCACGGTTGAGAAGATCAGTATTGACCAGGCGCCTTGTATCACTCGGGCTTCGCCCTCGTGTTACAATCTTGGCGCTGGGTCAATAATGATTATCTTCTCAACCTTGGCGTATAATATACTGTTATGATGTAGTTATATATTGTGATTTACATTGTAGGTTATACCTATTAACCATGTATCTGTGGAGAAGGAAAATCAGACTTCCAATGAATATGTAAGAGTAAGTACATAATTATTTTTTTTTTAACATAACTCTCATATAATATAATAATAACAGGTATTGGGAGAAGTACAGTTGCAACCAGCGCCTTTCTCATTATGTGACGAACCAGTGCCTTCATCGTCATATACGATAGATGAAATATCTGCAGAAAATGGAAATGTAAGTTAATGATTTTTTTTAATAAGCTAAAACATAACATGTATTTGTAATAATAGGTGTTGCGCGAAATACAATCACATACAGCGACATTTTCATCATGTGAAGAACCAGTGCCCCCAACACCAAATACTTCAAATATTGATAAGGACAACTGGAGTTCATATGTACCACGAAAATTAAAGATGAAGGCGAATTCCAAGCTTCGGCCCACCGTTGCCAATCTAATTGTTGTGGCAAAGGAAACATATTATCGGCGAAAATTGGAACTGCTGGAAGCAGCGGAAGCACGAGAGGCGTGTGAACATGCCAAAAAAGCCAAAAGGGAAGAAGAAGAACACTCCAAAAAAATTATATTAATGGAACTTGATATAGAATTAAAAAGAAAACAATTAAGTAATTAGAAAATATGTAATAATAAAATACATGTTAATAAATTATAATGTAGCAAAATGTTCATTAATTAACAGTTGCCTAAAGCGGCGGGCTTCATTTTGATTATTATTATGCGCCACAATTCCTTCTTCATCGTCTTGATCATCTTCATGCACATCTAGCCATTCATCAGGAATGTTTTCTTTCATATCGATCGCGATGTTATGTAGAATAGCAGTAGCAACAATGACTGCCATTATGGTGTTCAACTGAAGTCTTAAACTGTATCGTAAAATAGGAAATCGACGTTTCCAGATACCATATTGCCTCTCTACAACGTTTCTGGTGCGAATTAGTGATTCATTATATAAATTTTCAGCGCGATTGTGTGTTTCATGCAATTTTGTCATCAGATACGGTTTTAGTGTGTATCCGCTGTCTCCTAATAAAATATAATGCCCAAATATGCCATTTCCAAATTGTTCTTTTATCCTACTATTGTCAAACATGGTTTGATCATGTGCTGATCCAGGCCATCTTGCCACAATGTCTAGAAATTTTAAATCACTATCAGAAATACTTTGGAAATTTAACGCAAAATACGATTTCCTTGATCTATATATTTCTGCATCATGGCCCCCAGGCGAATAGATTTTTACTAAAGTGCAATCAATAGCACCAATAACTCATGGAAAGCTGGCTATTTCATAAAAAAAATCCGCTGCTCATTCCATTGCTGCATTCGTATCATACATTTTAATATATCGTGCTCGAAGTGATGCAATAGCTCTTGAGACTCTTTTAACAATTCTACTAGCTGACGATCTTGAGACTCCGACAAAATCCCCAGCCGTTATCAACATGTTTCCAGTTGCATAAAACCGAAGTGTTAATAATAACTGAATATCTGGCTGGATGCATCCACCCCTGAAATTATTTTAAATGTAATTGTCAATGGTTATGTATATTGAATATAATCTAATTTATTTTACCTATCGTAGATAGGTTTGGTGAAAAAGAAGAACTCTGAAGATTTAAAAAATATGTTTTATTTTATAAAATGGTTGCTTTGCGGCTATCGATTTCGTCGATTAGACATCTTCAGGCCTACAGCTGAAATGACATATATATATATATATATATATATATATATATATATATATATATATATATATATATATATATATATATATGTTTTATTTTATAAAATGGTTGCTTTGCGGCTATCGATTTCGTCGATTAGACATCTTCACGCTAAAGCTGGAAAATGGCCCTTTAAGTTAAAGTCCGCTTTAAAGGTTAAAAAGTGTTATGAAATGCTTTTTTGCAAATTAAAGTAGACTTGGATGGGTCTTGCATCTCCGGTGTCTATTTTATGGTGAACTATATTAGTTCTCCCTTTGGTTTTCTTGTCGAATTGGAACATATCTTGAAAATTTCCAATTATTATTTGCCTTGGTTCTCTGGTCGACGGTCAATTCTTGAAATGATGTTGATATTCTACTTTAAAAGCTATCCCTAAATTGTCCTCCATACATGTATGTAGACTAGACCCAACAACTACCGAAGAAGATGTCAAAAATCAAGTGAAAAGTGTCTGCCCTGAAATAAGTGTTGTAAAATTGCAGTCCAAATACCCTGAGTTATATTCATCCTTCAGATTGACTATCCACCATGGTAATCAAGGGAAAATAATGGATCCTTCCTTATGGCCATCTGGAGCATGTTTAAAACCTTTTTTTCAGAAGAAACGAACAACTCAAAGAAATGTTTAGTTTCAGATGATAATATTTCTAAATTATATAATTTATGCTGTGGTAAAATATTATGTAAATGTAACAATGTAAGTTTTTTTCACATTAATATTCAGTCACTTAATAACAAGGTAGATCGCTTATCAATTTGGATTCATGCTAAAAATCGCATATCCAGATTTTATTAAATAAGCACGTTTTAAGGTCCCTACAATCCGATTTTAACATTTTTACGATGATGTCTGTGTGTGTGGATGTGTGTGTGTGTGTGTGTGTGTGTGTATGTGTGTGTGTGTATGTGTGTGTGTCTATATGTGGGATGTTAGAAGGACGATTACTCAAAAACTATAAGACTTTAAATTTGTTTAACTACGTATTTCCCAATCGGACATTCATGGCAGGATCTGAAAAGGTTTTGGTAACAATTGGACAACCGGAAGTAGCAGATTCTTGAAAAAAAATCTTCTAAATATTATTTTTTGAATTTTTTTTTTAGTAATATTAAAGACAATTAAATTCTCTATCTGATACATTTAAATATTTTATTATATATTCTATAGATTTAAAGATAAAAGAAATATAATATATAAAATAATCTGTTGTAATAAATTTTACAGCCGAAAGAATGCCATGAAAAATAGTTGAAAATTTAAATTGTTTGTAACTGACAAGATAAACGACAGAGTTAGAAATCCGAAGACATTACTGAAGACTTTTTCTGGGAAGTACATACATTATTTTATTTCTTAATGTATTAATAGTTAAATATTTAATATTATAGGTATATTACACATGCCCTTCAGAAATACTGTTACTCCCGACAAAGAATTGGAAACATCTCGAACAATTAGAAAAGTAGGATAAAATTTATTCATAGAATGAATTTAAAATTAAACAATCTAAATGTAAGGAATAGATGTAAGTGAAATTTTTGGTGTAGAGTGTTGGTATATGACAAGCAGATATGGGGGCCCATGTCAGAATGATGTTAAATAACATAATTTTTCGTTTTGAATTTCGTGATTTTCCAATTGTAAATGGTTTATTTTCATAGACAAGTAAATTCCACACTTCGGGTGACAAATTAACCACGTGAGTATAGAAAAGAGTAATTTGTTAAAATATTGACTAACATCGATGGCGAGGTGAAAGAAGCAGTGTATTTTTGACTGACATATAAAGTAACATCCCTTTTTACCTCTCGCTAAGAGAGGTATTGGATTCATGCTAAAAATCGCATATCCAGATTTTACTGAATAAGCACGTTTTAAGGTCCCTACAATCCGATTTTAACATTTTTACGATGATATCTGTGTGTGTGGATGTGTGTGTGTGTGTGTGTGTGTGTGTGTGTGTGTGTGTGTGTGTGTGTGTGTGTGTGTATGTGGAATGTTGGAAGGACGATTACTCAAAAACTATAAGACTTTAAATTTGTTTAACTACGTATTTCCCAATTGGACATTCATGGGAAGATCTGAAAAGGTTACCTCGCTAAGAGAGGTATTGGATTCATGCTAAAAATCGCATATCCAGATTTTATTAAATAAGCACGTTTTAAGGTCCCTACAATCCGATTTTAACATTTTTACGATGATGTCTGTGTGTGTGTGTGTGTGTATGTGTGTGTGTGTGTGTGTATATGTGGGATGTTAGAAGGACGATTACTCAACAACTATAAGACTTTAAATTTGTTTAACTACGTATTTCCCAATCGGACATTCATGGCAAGATCTGAAAAGGTTTTGGTAACAATTGGACAACCGGAAGTAGAAGATTCTTGAAAAAAATTCTTCTAAATATTATTTTTTGAAAATTTTTCGTGGTAATATTAAAGAAAATTAAATTCTCTATCTGATACATTTAAATATTTTATTATATATTCTATAGATTCAGAGATAAAAGAAATATAATATATAAAATAATCTGTTGTAATAAATTTTACAGCCGAAAGAATGCCATGGAAAATAGTTGAAAATTTAAATTGTTTGTAACTGACAGATAAATGTCAGTGTCAGAAATCCGGAGACATTACTGAAGACTTTTTCTGGTAAGTAGATACATTATATTATTTCTTATTGCATTAAAAGTTTAATATTTAATATGGTAGGTATATTACACATACCCTTCATATATGCTGTTACTTCCGACAATGAATTGGAAACATCTCGAAAAAAGAGTAGGACAAAATTTCTTCATAGAATGAATTTAAATTAAAAGAATCTAAATATATGGAATAGATATAAGTAGAATTTTTGGTGTAGAGTGTAAGTATACAAGAAATGTTAAATACATTAAGGTGCGAGCAGTCATGTGTCAGAATTATAGCTAGTAATTATGTATATAGATGTCATATATCATAATTTCTCATTCTAAATTTAGTGATTTTCCAATTCCATGTGATTTATTTTCCTCGGCAAGTCAAGTCCACACTCCTGGTGACAAATTAACTACATGAATTTAGAAAATCTTGAAATTTTTAATGAAAAATTCTGGCATTTATGTACATAATTACTAATTATCATTCTGAAACGGGCTTCCACATCTGCTTGTGAAGACCAACAATGTAACATGACTGTTCGCGCCCTATACTTAACCAAAAAAAGGAAGTGGCGAGAAGTATTGTGCTGGCCACAACAGATTTTTTTATATGACTACCCTTTTGATATTTTTGTATCTCAAAACATTGGCTCGTTAATACTGCTATAGAAACTATTAATTTACCGCAGTATAAATTGGCTACTTCTTTTTGCAGAGAACCTGGTAAGCATGGAGGTGTGGCCATCTTCTTAAAGAATGAACTTTCCTTCAGAATTATAGATTTGAATAGTTTCAATATAGAATTTGATATAGAAATGTGTGGAATTGAATTGATTAAACTCAAAATAGTACTTATAACTAGGTAAGTATAAAAAATTTATGCTTAAATTTGATGAACTTCTTTATCAGCTCATACAGAGTTATAATAAAATTAAAATAACTGGAGATATTAATTTAGATTTGTCAAATAAACATGATACTGCTGAAGTACTTAACTTTTTAAATTTAATAAAATCTTATGGTTTTCAGAAAACAATATCTGAAGCCACAAGAGTAACTAGAACAACTAGTAGCTGTTTGGATAATTTTTTCACAAATATTGAAACCGAATTTAAAGTGGGTATAATAGATCCGTGTCTTTCTGACCATAAAGGACATTTTTTTCTTAATCCTAGTGATGTCAATGATGCAAGTACTGATCCGGTACTTATCCGACAATTTACTCAAAAAAATATTCAACTTTTTAAAAACTCTTTAAATATGATTGATTTCACATTTTTTTTTCTTGATTGGCATATGTCGTCTGAAGAGTGTGGTTCTTACTTAATTGATAATTTAACTTATTTAACTGCTTTGCATTTTCCTTTAAAACAATGTACTAAAAAAGTTAACTGTTCCCGGTTAAATAGTATAATTCAATCTCAAAAAAATGAGAGAAGAATTACATGTTTTAAATATCTGTTTCAGTAGTACACAGAATGAAATTTTTCTACATAACTCAAAAATTATAAAAAAAGATATAAAAGAGTCTAAAACAAATGCCTATAATAATTTCATTAAAAATTCAGACAATAAAGCTAGTTGGAATCTAATAAATTTTGAGCGAAATCAAGTAAGAAATCAAAACATAAAGTCAGATTTGAAACCTGATGATTATAACAACTATTTCACGATGGTGGCAATTAATATAATAAATAATATTTCAAACAGTCAATTTAAAGCGGAAGATATTTTGATTAGTACTATTCTTGTGTCTTTACATTACAACCTATAGATGTAATTGAGGTATACGATGCCATTAAATCGTTAAATAATTCTAAATGTTTAGATTTCTATAATATTAGTAACAATATATTAAAACAAATAATTAATTATATTACTGAACCCTTGACTGCACTTTTTAATAAATGTTTGAATGAAGGACTTTATCCTGAAGCTTTTAAGAAAACTAAAGTTTTCCCTATATTTAAAAAAGGTGAAATTAGCAAGGTTGAAAACTATACACCTATATCTATTATACCCACAATTTCTAAAGTATTTGAAATTATAATTAAAAATAGATTGGTTTCATACTTTGATAGGAATAACTTACTAAACAGTCAGCAATTCGGTTTTCGTGCTGGACATTCAACATCTCAAGCAGTTTATAATGTTTTACAAAATATAATTTCTGGCCTTGAAGCAGGTAAACATATGGCACTGACATGTGACCTGTCAAAGGCCTTTGATTGCGTTAATCATGCCTTACTCTTACATAAATTAGAATTTTATGGTATTACAGGACCGGCTTTAAATCTTAATAATAATAATACTTTATTTTCTGCAGACTCAAAATACAGAGTATAGAAAAAGTCAACTTAAGAACTAAAACAATTACAAATGTAAATATTCATTCAAATTATAAAAGTTGTGGTTTAATAAAAACGCTTTTAGCTTCTTTTTAAACATATGTTCATTTTTAACAGACTTTAATTTATCTGGTAATTTGTTAAATATTTCTAGCCCTATTCTATCAGGAGAATTTTTAACTACGTTCGTTCTAGAACTGGGTATATAGAAATTATGATTGTTTCTAGTATTATGGTTATGTTTATTTAAATTTAAAGGAAAAGAAATTTTATTTTTATATATGAAAATGCATATCTCGTATATGTAAATGTCAGTTATTGTAAGTATTTTTAAATTTTGGAAAATATTACGGCATGTTTCGTTATTTCTGGCTCCAACTAAGCATCGTACAATTCTCTTTTGGCAAAAAAAAACAAAACATTATAGGTGGCAGGAGAATTTCCCCAGAAACAGATACCATTTGTCTAGATTCGACAAAAGCGTGGTAGTACATTAGAAGTTGATTTATGTTTATTATTTGTTTTAAATGATTAATTTGATAACAGGCAACATTTAATGTTTTATTTAAGTCAGCGCAGTGATCTCTCCAATTTAGATTTTCATTAATCAGTAATCCATGTACTTTTGCACCATCGTCATTTGGTTTTTCGCTATTTGAAAACTTTAAGCTAATATCTTGGTTATTTAGGTTGTGGTAAGTTTGGAAGAAAATGATTTTAGTTTTACTATCATTTAAAAATAGCTTATTATCACTAAACCAAGAATTAGGAGTTCGATATTACGATTACATTCATTAATTAATGCATTCTTACTTTTGTTAGAAATAACTAATGTAATATCATCAGCGTATAAGATGGGTGTACAGTTATTCGTCAGATTATTGACTAATCTTATCAAGTCTTACTTAGAAAATAGAGTCCAGTGTGTTTCTTTTCATGGTGCCACATCAAATTTTAAAGAAATAGAGTACGGCGTGCCCCAAGGCTCTATTTGAGGGCCTTTCTTCTTTCTAATATATGTTCATGATTTTAGTAACTATATGGATCCGATTACAAGTATATTGTTTGCAGATGACACCTCATTAATTACAGGTGATTCTAATTATGAAAATCTAACGCAAGCTAATAGTACTATAAAGAAAGCTGAAAATTGGTTTTCAGCAAATAATTTACTTTTATATAAAGATAAAACTCAAAAAATAGTTTTCTCAAATAATCATAATTTCAATAATAATGTTTTTGTCTCAATTCTTGGAATGCATATAGAACCGGCATTAAATGGTTCCTCTCATATTTCTTTCATTAGTAAAAAACTATCCGGAATTATTTTTTTACTACGAAGACTAAACTTCATGATTGATAAATCTACATTAAAACTTGTCTATTTTTCATTATTTCATTCAGTTTTATCTTACGGTATTCTTTTATGGGGCCATTCGCCAAACTCTATTAAAATATTTCGTCTGCAAAAAAAGCAGTGAGAATTCTTTATAATCTTTCATTTAGAGACCACTGTAAAGAAGCTTTTATTAATTTAAATTTTTTGTCGTTACCTTGTCTATTTATTTTCCAGACACTGATAGACATTCATAAAAATAAGGATAATATGTTGAAAAATGGAGATGTGCACACTTATAACACCAGATCTGTAGATTTAATAAGGAAACCTTTTTTGCAATTACAAAAATCATTAAATAACACCCTAAATCTAGACTATTACAATGTTTTACCCTCCAGAATTAAAAATCTAGAATTTAAAGCTTTCAAAAATGCAGTTAATTTTTTTTTATTGAGAAACTGTTTTTATACGACTGAAGAATATTTAAAATACAATTTTAATGATTTTAGTTAAAAATACCTTTGAATGTATAAGATAAATAATACTCAAATTTTATTGTTTTACAATAATGTATTGTATTTTATTAGTAATCATTTCCTTTTGGACTTGCGTGAGACAACTTACATTGTTACTTACTTTGTTTAATAGGGGATTTCGACAGTGACGTCACAATTTGCTACACCAGTGCCATCGGTGTTAAATTCCTGAACTATACAGACATATAAACCATATGATTCATATTGTAAATGTATTATAAATGCAAAAAAAAAATGTTCAAAATGAATTTTTTAAACCCGCAACTTGTACCAGGTGCTAAATTTACGAAGTAGAATATAGAAGATCATTTTATAATAGAACTGAGAAGATGGCTTTGGTGTAGAGGGTTAAAGAAAACTGGGAAAAAAAGTGATCTTATATTAAGGTTAGTGTATCTTGTGAAATATACAAATAAGTACTCAGTTATTATTATTATGATAACAAATATTTATTTAGAATTGTTTACTTACAGATGTAAAAACTGCATTGAATCTGGGCGTAGTAATGAAATTATTCTTAGTATAGATGGAGGAAAATGGATTGGCCAAGACAGTGAGATAAATAAGAACACGCTAGCAGTTAATGTTAAAACACGCACAAAATGGGATTATTTCCCTTCAGTAAATATGCCAAATTTGTTTAATTATGGCCTTATTTATTTTTACCTGATTGAAAGCATGCCGGGTACGCCCTCAACAGAAAAACCCTTAAGAAGAGCTGAACAATATGTAAAAAGTAACAGCATAAACAATATCATGGACTGCAAAGATGAAAGATCATATCTTATAAAAGCAAAAGTAAACGTTTTCATGAAAAAAATTACATATGATGTGTATATACAAATGTCTGTTTTATCTGGCAGTATTATTAAGGCTACATGCATATGCAAGCAATCTGCCCTCCGAAGATGTAGTCATGTCGCCGCTGTTTTACTTTTTTTATGGAAGTATATAGAAAATAATGGATACCAAGCTCAAACTTGCACGAGTAAACCATGTCAGTGGGGACAATGTATCCGCAAAAAAGCTCCAAAGGCTATTACAGAGGCAAATTATAGCGACTGTAGAAATAGGCAGAAAAGAATTAATTTTGATCCACGCAGTTTAAAAAGAACTAATAAAGATATAAAAGTTAAAATAAATAATTTTTTATCTAAAATAGAACCCGAAAGTTTATGGAATAAAGTGTTAAGTTTTTATTATGAAGAGTTTCAATATGATGAGGAGGAGCTTGATATTGTTCGCGTACAGGTACAAATATTTACAAATAATTTAAAAGAAATAGCAAATACAAAATTTGAAGAAGCTATTTTAATAACAAATGAACAAAATTCTACAGAATGGAAACGGTGGAGATCGTATTTACTAACTTCATCTATCGCTAAGCGTATACTTGCTTTGAAAACAAGTAATGCAAAAACAATTTTTTTAAAAAAATCACATTTACAATAAAACATTTACCTCTGAAGCTATAAATTATGGGAAAAGTAATGAGAAAATTGCTCGAAATGAGTACGCGAAATGCCTTAAGTTTGCAGATCCAAATAGTAAATTGGAAGAAACAGGTCTGTGGATTTATAAAAAAATTCCACAGTTAGGATGTAGTCCTGATGGTCTTATTACCAAACATGGAGAAAAGGGCATAATCGAAATAAAATGTCCGTATGTGTTTGAAAATGAATATGTGTGGAATTTGGAAAAAATATCTACTCAACAAAGAGCAAATTTCTGTTTGAAAAAAGATGGAAATGAAAATTTGGAACTAAAACAATGCCATGCATATTATTACCAAATTCAAATTTCCATGGGAATATTAAATGTTAAATTTTATGACTTTATTTTGTGGCCATCTAAATCACTATTAATTTTAAATATTCCTTTTAATGAATCTTTTTTCGCCGATATAGTTCCTAAATTAATAGCCAAACACGCAGAATTTATTGTTCCAGAATATTTTTGCATGAAAATACCCCGGGATCTAAAGCCAATAGACTTAAAGACTGAATAATTATAAGTTGTATATAAAGAATGTTTTTCAGTACCTATTACAAATGGCTGTTACGAGGGTCATTCAATAAGTAAAGAGACAAATGGCTATAGCTCAAAAACGGTTTATTTCAATCTTTCAAAATTAAGGCTATTTTTCAACATAATCACCCCTACAGTTATGCACTTGTCCCATCTTTCTTGCAGCTTCCTAATTCCCTTGGCGAAGAATTCTTTCGATTTACCCCGAAGCCACTTTTGCACCGCTTCCTTAACTTCTTCATTGTTAGCAAATTTTCCACGTAGGGCGTCTTTGAGTGGTCCAAACAGGTAAAAATCAGATGGGGCGAGGTCGGGACTGTAGGCAGGATGAGGTAAGACCTCCCAACCCAATTCTTGAAGCTTATCACGGGTCAGCTGGGCTGTAAGAGGGCGGGCGTTATCGTGCTGAAGAATGACTCCTTTTGACAAGAGTCCACGGCGTTTGCTCCTGATAGCTGGTCTAACTTTGTGTTCTAGCATCTCAGAGTAGTATTGGCTATTGATAGTTCGCTGATCTTCAAGGAAATCGCAATAGACTGGACCCTGTGAGTCCCAAAAGATGGACGTCCACATCGGGGTTCATCACCTACACTTGTTCGGCCACTTTTAAACCGATCAACCCACTTGTAAAAATTCGCACGGTTCATACAACTTTTACCGTACTGTATTAACATTCTAGAAAAAAAATCACTAGGTTTTACACCTTCTGCGACTAAAAATCTAATGACTGAGCGCTGCTCTTCTAAGGTGCAATCTTCTAGTGGACTTGCCATGGTGAACTGAAAATTTTGAGGTTATGTTGACATAAAATGATGAAACAGCTGATCAGAGCATATCCCAAGGTTGCCAACTAACACCCCTGAAAAGATTGTACACATTCATTGAATAGTTTTAAAATTATAGAATTTGTCTCTTTACTTATTGAATGGACCCTCGTATATTTATATTTTTGTTTTATATATTTTAAATTTTTTATTTAGTTACATTATCTCTCAGTTTTAAGTTACATTTTTCTGTAATAAAATGTCTAGTCTGTAACATTTTAAAGGTGCAATAAAAAACATTGATTATAATCTTATTTACTAATTTATTTTAATAATTTTTACAAAAATAAATGTAAAATAAATATTTAAACATCATTATTAGAAATATAGGGTTTGGAAAAATTACCCAAACAACATGTTATATAAAACATCTGAGATAACACAGGTAATAGATTATTAGGAATGGTACGAGAAAATATTTTATATTCTTTAATTTTACGCATAACATGTTCAACATATATTCTTGATCTTGCAATCTGCTTTGTGATAATTTCTTCTTGCGAAGAAAGTCACGACCGTCCATTAAGAAAGGGAGGCCTCACAACCTTAACTCCTAGAGGATCCAAAATGTCATCAACATTAAATCCCCTATCTACCATTAAATTATCTCCTGATTCTAAAAACTTTGTTATATCACACTTCATAAATATTTCTCGGTCAGATACTGCCCCTTCAAATCCTTCACTTACATAAACAATTGCTCCGTCTGTGCAAATGCCAACCAAAAATTTTACTGTAGTGTGCTGTTTGTAATTAGAGAACGTATTTCCTTGATGGGAGAAATTTTCAGACATTTCAATAAAAATTTCAGTACAATCGAGAATTGCTCGTAAATTCTTAAAATATTTAAATGGTCCCGCAGTTTTATTTTTGCTTCGAATAAACATGCATGATTTCAATTCTAGTAATTCAAGATATACAAACTGAATCCATGCGTATACAATTTCCGAAGCATGTGATGTAGAGATACCGAAAAAATAACCGAGTTCTTCAAATGCAAAACCACGTCGTAATCTTACCAATAACATAACTAATTTGTCTTTATTTGTTACACGACTTCCCAGGTCCTTCTCGGGAGTAGTTTTGTTATAATTCAATTTAAGTGGAGGAATACTGTCAGGTTGTAAAAGCTCATACAAAGCGCCAAAATTGTTCGTACTGAGGCCCGTGAAAAATTTAAATCGCTCTTCATCTTGTACTAAAATATTGTAAGACATTTTAGTAAACACTGTAGTTTCATTACGTGATTTTATAACTGTATCAAACAAATTTCTAGCATAATTCGTAGACAACGTTTGACAGCTTTTTTCATCAGTTAATGGACAGTCAGTTTGGGATTCTTTGTCTATCAATTTTCTATTTTCTGCAGTTAACATATCACATTTTATCGTACCATCATTT
The DNA here is from genome assembly GCA_951394225.1 of Harpalus rufipes. Lineage (NCBI taxonomy): Eukaryota > Metazoa > Arthropoda > Insecta > Coleoptera > Carabidae > Harpalus > Harpalus rufipes. The sequence goes on from OX596285.1 coordinate 32,275,705, forward strand.
TCACTCCTATTATCATTTCCAGTATTATCTGTCAAACTTGCCATCATATAAATATCTGGAGATAATTCTACATTACTTTCGGAAGAACATCCAATCATTAATTCTATTCTTTTCACATGAGTTGTCTTTCTATAATATATTTGTCTATTATAGGATGTGGATGTTCACGTGTAGGGCCATTGCCGCCAATGAAATGTTTTGTACATATGTAAGTACTGCGTTTAATATTTTTTAAAGTAAATTTTTTGCGTCCACACGCATGTAACCATAGTTTACATTTTTGTAAATTTTCATGTGGCTTTGGAAAAGGAATAAAATTTACACCTATCATATAGTCTTTATGTTTATATCGTGAATCACTTCGACAAAGTCCATATGCACACCTTATACCCATTGTTTTTAATATTTTTCTTTCGACTTTCACGTATCTAAATACACAGCTGTTTAAATACTGTCTGCACAGTTCGCAAAGTCACCGCGAGAGGCGCTTATAATTTTACTGTCGAAATCCCCTATTATTATATTTGTTCTCTTTTTGACTTAACCAACAAATGATTTTGTAATTTGACTAATGTAAATTATTTTTATTGCCATGTTTTTTTGGACGTACTATAAACATTGTAAAAATGTAAAATAGTTAAACAAATAAATACAAATAAATACAAATATCTCATTGATTAAAGGGTCTGGAACTTCATGAGATGTGTTTCCCTTGGTCTTCACAGTTCGGATAATCGACGATACTGCCAAGCATTCTCCTACAATTGTTCCTCTTTTAAGAATAACCGGATAGTTATTTACGTTCATTATCCGAACTGGAATTACCTGGCTGGCTTTGACCAGTGATTTTCCGACAACAACTCCAGTGCCAATTTTGGCATCGTCATTCCTGGGCTCAAGCATAACAATGTTTCCCTTACAGAAACTACCATCTACATGTGCTCCCAGGATACTTTCACTTCGTTCTGAGAGGGGGATGTCTTCGGTCATTAATACGCGCACAACCTTGTCGTGTCGTGGGCTTAATACGAGTCCTTCTTCATTTACCATCATCACTCCCTTCTTCAGGTCAAGTTTAAAACCATGCTTTGTCATTGCGTCCATCCCGAGTATTAATTCATCTTCAACTTCAGCTACCAGCGCACGATGTTTAAAGGAGGTGTTTCCAATAGTGATTATGACATCAACTTCTCCTAATGCTGTAGCTGTTCTCCCGTCGCCGTGAACAAAGAAGAACATTGTACAAACAAAAAACCATCAATAAATTATAATAATACTTACAATCAAGTCAGAAATAAAAATGTTTTAGTAACAAAACGTTAACAAACATGGATGATTTTTTTTTATGTGAAATACACAACGTGAAAACATAATTCATATATTAAATACATTTGTTAATTTTTTGTAAAAATCTACATTATCCAATTCCAATTTTATGCAAATAAAGGTTTTTCTATTAAAAGATTTGTTACAGTGTTTCAATTTTGTAATATGGTTTATCGTCAATTTTTACTTCTTCTACATACCTTTATACAAAATAAGAAAAGTAAGATTTATTTATATTCCTTTGTGGTAATCGGTCCGTCATTATTTTTCGAACGAAGTAAGTATCAAACTATTTTATCTCCTTCTCTGTAATACACATGTAAAGTTCATTTGAAATAGAGCTAAGCCGCCATGCTGTATCAAACGTCAAGCATGTCTGAGGTTATTCAATATAAATTTTGCAGTAATTTGTTTTTTTTTTCTAAATAATTATGATTAGAAGATATAAAAGCTTGATTACAACAATAGATAATAAAATAATGAATATAGCTAATCAATAATACGCCGACCCAGGTGGAGTAGCGGTAGCGTTATCGCTTCACGCTCCAAGGGTTCCGGGTTCAAATCCCGGCATGGCTGTCGTGTGTGTCTTTCATTATTTCATCTTCATCAGCAACGATTGGAAAGTACAAACTTACAAAAAGCTTCGAAGAAAACTGTCTCATATCCATCTTATCACCGCTTATATACAAATGTAAGAAAAAGCGAGTAATAATAAATAAATAAAAATAAAATCAATAATACATTTCTTTCCGATAAAATTATATTTTAAACTAATATACACCAGTGATCCCCAAGCAGAGGGAAGGTGGAGATATTAATTATATATAAAATAAAAAATAACTCATTTTATCTTCTACAATTAAAATTTTGCCCCCCCTTAGATAAATTTCTGCGGACGCCCATGAGTGGAATGTATAACAAACAAACAAGGGCTACTCGTTAGACTCCACTACACTTTAATTTAAATGGGAACTATCGTATAGGGATGAAATAATAAGGATTAAATCACTTATAGACTCAATTAAACACACATATAATTATGAATAAATATTGGTAAATCACAATATATCACATCTATTCGTGACCAACTCTTCCGCCCCGCGTTCGTATTCGTACTGACAAAAGGTTTAGATCTCAACGGCGTTGAGACGTGCGCTACCAAGACTGTAGCTCAGGCAAAGCTTAAAAGGCGCGAACATACTGCCCACCTTCGAGCAAGGCGAGAAAGTTAATCTATATTTCGGAATGAAGAATTGCTCACGATGGAAATACAATAAATAAATAACAATTATAGCGAAGTTGTGGTGGGGCGGAAGTCTTACGACGCCCACCTCTAGGCTGCCCACTATGACCTGGTGAGCCGGTTGACCTGCTGGAGGACTACTCGTGGTCACGCAGTCTGCGGAGTCGGTGTCGGTTCGATCGGAAGCGGACTCAGTTTGGAGATAGGTCGACGGAACTCGGAATTAGAGGTTTTTACCGTGACTGCCCTCACTCTAGCGGTCGGCAGCTGGCCCATCAGCTGGTTGCCAAACTGTGGTTGGCGACGCCTGCATAGCACGCAGGCTCGGAGTAGCTTCTTCACCAAGGCTCGTCCACGGATGACCCAAACATTCTTCTGTAAGTGTGAGAGGGTTAAGGCCAGGCCAGCGTGGAGCACTGAAACATGAGCGTAATCGACAAATAGCCGACTTAGTGCTGTTGATTTTGGTAAAATCGGCGGGTGTTTTTCGGACGGCGAGAGTTTGGCATTCTCGAGACTACCACCCACACGAAGGACTCCGTGTGCGTCGAGGATGGGGTCCAAGCTGACGAGGGGAGATGACTTCGAGATCTGTCGCTGTTGTCTGAGTTGCTCAATCTTGATGGCGAATGAGACCTGCTGGGCGCTGCGAATCAGACGCATCCTTGCGTCTGCGAGTTCGGCCGGTGTCGTGAATGGCGGCTGGTGGACTCTACGTCGGCAGCGGTTGTAAAACCGCACGCAGAGTGCCGTCACTCGGAGAGTGCGTGACAGAGACGAATACCTCGTGAGAAGTTCAAATTCTTCTTCCAACTGTGCGCGCATGGCTTGTGCTTTTGGTGAGGCTTCTTCTCCAGGAGACTCGGGCAGCTCTGGAGATGAAGATCGCCAGTTTTGCTTTGAATTTGACAACCAAGGTGGTCCGTTCCACCATAGGCGTGCTGCTAAAAGAGTTTGTGGAGTGGCTCCGCGAGAAGCAATGTCCGCGGGGTTGTCTGCACTGGAGACATGGCCCCATGTGAGTTCGGGTAGAGTGGTTTGGATGAAGGAGGCATAGTTTAAACGCAAAGTGCTAACGTTAACATTATTCTCATTATTACAAATTTCAGACAAAAGCCGATCGACCTGTCAAAGTTTTGACACTGATGCCTGACAGCCCTTAACAAAATCTCTCATTTGATATCAAACACGACGTATTTCTGACAATTTTATGCCAAAAAACAATAGCCGACCGAACAGTCAAAATTTTGATAATTCTCCACGTCAGCCCTTCAGAAAAAAATTCATTTGATACCAAACACAACATATTTCTAACAACTTTACGCAAAAAACAATAGCCGATCGAGCTGTCAAAATTTTCACAATTCTGCATTATAATATAGGTAAAAGAAATAAGTGATTAAAAAATCTGCCCACGCATCCTACCCACCCAAACTGCCCATGAAACAATCTGAGCGTGAAAATTTTATAAAAACAACTGACAGAGACGAAACCTAACGCACAGAACTCGGATTTAGGTAGACAGTGGCTTTAGAAAGACAGTGAAGTAGGTTGAACATATTTGGCTAAGCGGTAAAAGAAAAAAATAGAATATTCATTTTATTAATTTTATTACGTTTACAAATTTGCCCCTTTCGCTAACGAATTAAAAATTTGAAATATCTTTCGCCATTTTTGTGTTATGAATTTTTTTTAACCACCCCTATCAAAGTAAAAGTTGATTTTTTTTTTGTTTTACAGAATTTTGATTTTCAATGACGGCCCTGCCTTTAAAAATTCATAATTTCAAAATGGGGAAATATATTCCAAATCTGTTTTCATGAGTTGATAGGAGAAGGTTCGGAATATATTTGTGCTAAATTAAAAACCTTTTGAACAAACGGTGTAAATTTTGCATAAAATTGAAAAAAAAATTAAATTATTTTGATGTATATTTTGAGGTATACTAACTCGGCGGAATATCGCGAGTTATGCAAGTTCGCTCTAATCTATTCTTTTACCCTACGCTGCTGCAAGAATAAAATAAAAAAATCACAGCCAAGCGGTCTTCGTGTCCACTTTCTCCTCAGCGAGCCACGGCCTCGCAGTCGTTCCGAGGGTCGTACAACGGGCACTGAATACATAATACATATGTATTATGTATTCAGTGCAACGGGTCAGAGAGGGTCCATTCATGTCAAATTTAGTTTTTTTTTTATATTGTTAATTTTAAAAATGAAGTTAGTTATAAAAAAAGAAAAAAAAGACAATGTATGTATGACGCATGTCAAGTTAATAAAAAATAGTTTTTCAAAGAATTACGAATAAATAATTTCTATCAGGTATACGACGGGTAGTCGTTTACGCTGATAACATTTCAATCAGGCATCAAGGAGTTGTCTAAGAAGCAGGACGGAAAATGCATTTTGTTTCGTTAAAACATGCTTAGAACATACCAGTCATACGTGGGGACCATCAACGTCTACCGAGCGACGCCACCACAAACCACAGGCCATATACACCCCTCTGATGGACGCTGAGAACCAAAGTAAATTTCAGATTGATGTCTGAGAGTAAATACAGCAACCCGCATGGAGAGGTAGGAATCCGCTGGCAGCTGGCAGCAAACTAGTTGAAATTCCATTTGAATGTTTTCCGGCTGGAGCAACATTACCAGGACTGCGTAGCTTTGGTGGTCGTGGCCGTTTTTTTTTTTACAGTCTCTTGCCCGTCAGGGCCCAAGTGAAAACTAACCTAATCTAGTCACACGAGGAGATCGTCAACGTCGAGCGACGCCACCACAAACCACAGGCCATATACACCCCTGTGATGGACGCTGAGAACATCATCACCAAAGTAAATTTCAGAATGGCGTCTGAGAGTAAATACAGCAACCCGCATGGAGAGGTAGGAATCCGATGGCAGCTGGCAGCAAACTAGTTGAAATTCCATTTGAATGTTTAACAACCAGCGCTTTTTTGGGCGAACTAATGACTTTAGAGAAAAATGTTATATACAAAAAATTATCAGGAAAAAGGGCTTAATTTATGAGGAATAATAAATAAAAAATTCAACCACTGGTTCTCAAACGGTAGAATAAAATTAATATTAAATTAGGTAAATTAATTGCAGTTATCTGTTTATATACAGGGTGATTCAGAACTAATGTTACAAACTTTAACAGATTATTCCTGGGTCATTTTAAGCAAAAAATGTTGTATGAATATAGGTCCTATCTCTTCTAGTTACCAAAATACAAGAGTTTAAAGTTTGATAAAAAAAAGCTCAAAATTTTCAAATTTTTGTAATCAAGATGTATTGGAAAACAAGAGTTTTATTGAAAAGTCATACCTTATTTATCCTAATTAAAAATTATTATACCTTTGTTTGTGTAATAATGGGATGGTTTTAGGAACTTATTCATCAAACATCGTCTCAAACAAGGAGTCAATGGAATAGTACTCAGTTAAAGACTGCAAAGCATAAGCTCTCATTAAAAAAACATATTCAAAAGGAAACGTTGAATACAAAAATTGCTACTGTTATGTTACAGATAGCAGGCAAGAACTTTTGGTTTTACAAATACACATTGCAAAAAAAGAAGAAAGAAAAGCAACAGAACATGCTGAAAATAATAATAATCTTAAATCGGAAGGAAAGGGTATTGTAGACAAAAATGAACTTTATGCTAAGAAATGCAATTTAATTGAATTAAAAATTTCTAATGAAAAATTTAAACAGCAATTGCTTCAATTAGAATTACTAAAAGATTTGCATGGGTAGTTCTTTCGATGAATTTTATATTAAAATTTTAATATAAAATATAATAACTAAAAAAAAACGTGTTTATTGTATTAATACTATAAATAAGAAATTTATTTTATTATGCATACAGAATACTATTTAAGTTCATATATTTTTTAACAATAAAGTTTGAAAGAACTGTAATATAGTCCTTCTAATTATATCATTGTTATTTATTATTTCATTGGGAGGTTCTACACCAACTATTAGATCCTCGTATTCTTCATCATCATCGGCAATGTTATCATGATGTTTCACAACTAAATTATGTAAAATAGTAGTAACAATAATTATACTTTGAGCTAAAGATAAACTACAGCGTAGTACAGTGAATAATATTGGAAAACGACGTTTTCATATTCCAAATGTTCTTTCTATTACATTTCACGTTCTAATCTGCGATTTGTTGTACACATTTTCAGCAGTACTTTTTGGGCTCAACAATGGTGTCATTAAATAAGAGTTCACAGGATATCCGCTATCTCCAACTAATAACATATTATTCATTGAACCATTTTCAAATATCATTCTTATTAGAGAATTGGTAAATATGTGGTTATCGTGTGTTGATCCGGGCCACCTAGCAACTAAATCTATTATTTTTGTTTCGGAATCGCACATTTCTTGTACGTTTAATGACATAAGTCCTTTACGATTTCTGAACGTTTCAGCGTTGGGCCCACCTAGAAAAAGAAAACAAAATGTTTCATAAATATTTGCTTGAGGAAAGGGTACTTTTGACTCTTACCTGGTGACAATAATTTCACGATGGTACAGTCTAAAGCTCCAATAACTTTTGGACAGTTTGCAATTAATCCAAATCGTCGGACTGTAAATGGTAATGTAACAAAACTAACACATAGCGGCCATTTATAACACCAAAAAGAAAACTTTCAAATGTGTAATGTGATAGATGCGAAAAGAAGCAGCCTTTTAACCCTACGTCAGCCGAGACCGGGTCAAAAATAACCCAAGTTTTACCTTTTTACCTCCAGCTACCCTTGGTAAGGGAGGTATAGGGATCGTGCTAAAAATCGCATATCGAGATTTTGGTAAATGACCACGTTTTATGGTCCCTAGAATCCATTTTTAACATTGTCACGATGATGTCTGTGTGTATGTATGTATGATGTATTGTATGTATGTATGTATGTGTGTGTGTGTGTGTGGATCCTGTATACGCTCTAACTCAAATACTATCATTCAGAATGTTTTGAAACCATGTATTACTACCTAATTCTAATATGGAAATATCTGATTAGATTTTGGTGGCAATCGGATAACCGGAAATGGTAGTTTACTTGAAGCTCAAGATAGTTTTTCTTCAAAAAATACCTTTAAATGTAATTTCAATTTGTTATTATAAAAATTAAAGATTATTCCATTTTCTACAAGTTTGCTTTAATACTTTTTCTACATATATTATATGGATAAATTTATAAAGTAATATAAAAATTATATACATAGGTAAATGGCGGGAGGTACTGTGTTGGTCACATCAGAGTTTTTGTAATAAATTCAAAACGAAAACTATATATTTAATGCCCTTCAATGTATTCCTCAAAAACAATACTTACCATTATTTATTTTATAAAGATATTTTGTGTTAGTACTTAGTTTATTTTAAATATGGAAAAATGTGATACGGGTCATATTTGACCCGATTTAGGTACTTGATGGTTTACTGTTTAATATATCAAACTAGTTTTAACTTGCAAATCTTTGCATGATTTCGTGAGTTTCCTTTTATTTATTCAGTAGTTGTTGTACTATTGAGGTGATAGGTTGTGTTATACTTGTGACGATGGAGGAAAGTAATAAATATAAGAACTTAAGTAATTATGAAAGACGTAAATCTCTAAGTGAAAAAGAATTGTATGAGGCATTATGTCCAAGTGACGACGATTATGACGACAATGTTGAAGAATAACTAAGTGATGATGATGATTATGTGGAGAGAAATGTAGAAGATTCTATAAATTCGTCAGGAACTTCTGAATCTGAAAATGATATGGAAGAAGATGACTCAAATGTGGGAGTTGATGATGAAACTGTGTCAGGTCGACAGTGGAAATATATTTCTTTGGCAAAGCATCAAAATGTGCGCCACAAAACAATAAAAACAGCGAAGAGTTCGTTCACCGACAAAAGCCGTAACGTATCATCTATATTAGAATCATTTAAATTGTTTATATCTGCAGATATTTTCGATATTATCGTAAAATACACAAACAAAAAAGCTCACGATTACTTTCAAGCAAATCCCGACAGAACTATTACATGGACAGATATTGACAGTGAATAACTGTCTGCCTTTTTCGGGATACTAATTCTTGGTTGACGATTCAGAGAATCAAAAGAAGATCCTGCAAATTTGTGGCGGGAAAATGAGGCGTGTAATACACACATTTTCAATGCCACTATGTCTAGAAATAGATTCATTGAAATTTTAAGATTTATAAGATTCGATGACTTCTCAACTACACCTCAGCGCAAAGAATTCGATAAACTTGCTCCTTTGCGAGACGTTTCTGACATTTTTGCAAAAAATTGCCGGGGCAATTATAACTGTTCAGAGTTTGGTATAATTGATGACTTATCGAGGTCGATCCTGATTTGTTGCAATTATAAATACTAGATAATCATTTCTACAATTCCAGTATATCCCCAATGTTTTAGTTTTTTCAGACTGACCTAAAGTTTTCGTTATTTCGTTACCATGTACCTTTAGTCTACTCAAAAGTTTCGTTGTTTCGCTATGCTCTCTAAGTACGCCTTGATGTGGCATATAATAAGAGATTGGTTTATCGTTTTTTAGAGGTGAAACTTGGCTCATATGGCCCGTGTCTAAGTAATCTTTCATGAAGTCATTATACAGAGTTTTGAATCGCGGATTTGAATCTAATCGTTTTTTCTAAAGAGTAAAAATGCGAAAGTGCTTGTTGCCGTGACTCACCTAGTTTACTGACTGAATGTTTTAATGGGATTTTTACTACAAATCTACCTGTTTTGTCGCGCGTAGTTGTTCGGCGAAGTGATTTTCGCAAGCTATCTCTTCATTCGAACGTGCCGGTTCGAATGAGCATTCTTCTACGGTCCAAAATTTAGTTAATTGTTCTTGTATATCAATAGTGTCAGCTTTCATTTCAGTTTTACTAAAATTACAAAACATGCTATTTGTCACTTGTGGTATAGGACCCGTTATAATCCAACCAAACTTGGTTTTTTGTAAGATTGGCAGTGATTTACCTAATTTGATATGATCTGATTCCAGCACTAGGAACTAGGTAAAAATATTGATGATAATTTCATTCTCATCTACTTATAATGTCTCTCTGTTTTAGGTATGGCACTATTGAATCCTTTTATAGACAGAAACTATCAAAGCTATAGAGAGTATAGGACGAAAATTAAAAGAAATTAAACAACAGGATACGCGAGTTAAGCGTGGAAGATGTGTAAGCTGTGTAGGAAATGATAACAAATACGCACAAAAGATGTTCCACATGTAACAACTTCACATATCCTAAACATAGCCATCAAATCCAAACAATTACATGCGCTAGATGTTTGCGCGATGAAGACGGCGATGGTGACCTGGGCAGCGGGACAATCCCTCTCATCACGCTCAAGGTGGTGGAGCCAGGAACGCCAGCGGATTGGACGCCTTGCGCGTGCCCGGGGGGGGGGGGGATCAGCCTGGCCCTCAGGGGTCTCCGGCTCGAAACCTGAAACGGTGTTGGTCGTGGTGCCCAAACTGGCGGTGACGTCATAAAGGTATGGCCTACTTCACAGGTGAAGTCGGAGACAGAACATGATTAAAGATATAACCGAACTTATAAATAGATGTGAGCTATGCAAACTAAATAAATATAATAGGACACCAATTCCAGCAATCGACAATTTAACCCCAACACCAGAAAAACCATTTCAGATTATAAATTTAGATGTATTAACATTAGATCAAAATCAATTCTTAACAATTTATGACCAATTTTCAAAAATGTTACAAATATTTTATTTACCAGAAAAAACAGCAAAAAATATTTTAAATCATCTAATAAAATATTTTCATACTTATCATATACCAGATAAAATAATTACAAATGCAGGTTCAGAATTTAAGAATAACGTATTAAAAGAATTATTCAAAATTCACAAAATCAAAAGTCACATAATATGCACAAATAACCCAAAAAGTAATAGTATAGAAAGAGTTCACTCTACTATTATAGAACATTTAAGATTAATCAACCAAAACGAAATTTTTAAGAAAAAAACTACTTGAAAAAATAGAAATAGCCATTATGGCGTATAACAATACTAAACACAGTATAACTAAATTATCCCCTAATGAAATATTGTACGGAAAAAACAATGACAACCTTTTAAAATTATACCTTGGATTAAAGAAGAAATGATTCAAAAATATATTTCCGAACAAAACGAATTGCAACAAATTATTAAAGATAGAATTTCAAATGAAAAATTAAAAAAGATATAAAGAAAACGAAAACCCCTTAGAAATAAAAAAAGAAGTCTTTATTAGAGAAGATACCCGTAGAATTGGCAAATTTAAGAAATCACTCTTTAAAAAAGTTACTGTCGAAAAGTATAACCCCCTGTTAGGAAAAATAGAGTATCGAGACTGCCAAGGTCTCAAAAATGTAAGAATAGATAAAGTAAAACAATAAAAAAAACAACTTATTGTTCCAGGTCTGTACATGGACAACTGCAAAATATTACCGAGAATAGTGGAATACATTTAGTAGAATTAGGGAAAAGTAGAATTAAGGTAAATGAAAAATTAGTATACTTTAATTATAATATTTCAAATTTACTGTCAGAATTTAATGAATTGCAAAACGCAAAAGAAACAATTGTAGCAAGCACTACAAAATATAAAGGCGCATTTGAAAACCAAATAAATATTCTAAATTTTATCTTTGACGACCTAGAAGACCAAATCCGAAAAATATCCTTTAATAAACGTAACAAAAGAGGATTAATTAATGGTTTGGGAGGCGTAATAAAAGCAATATCGGGAAACCTAGACGAAAATGACAATGAAAGATATATAAAACTCTTCGAGGAAATTAAAAATAATGAAGGAATACTAAATGAAAACAATAATAAAAATTACCATTATTTAAAAAATGTAACCAGTCATTTCACTAAACAATTAGAAAAAATTGACAACAATGAAAACATTCTAAACAAAGAAATCTCATTAATAAAAGAAATTTTAAGCAAAAATGCAGGCTGGCAAGAAATTAAACATATCCAGTAACAATTTAATCAATTAATATCATTAACTTCAAATTTAAATAATCTGGTAAAACAACTGGAAAATACATTAACTTTTTGTTCATTACATAAACGCGACACTACAGTAATATCGCAAAACAACTTACGACAAATTGAAGAAGACGTTCTTAAATATAACGAGGTAATAGAAACACATTGTCAATTAGACAAACAAACATTACACATTATAATTACAATCCCAACATTTAGTAAAGAAACGTACTCCTTATTCCAAATAACTCCCATACCCACAAAATTAAACAACAACCTAATAATGATCAAATGAAGTGCAAAGTCTTTATTTTATTCAAAATAATTATTTCCTTATTGACGGCTGTATAAATAATAATATATATCTATGTACTTCACAATATTTCACATTAAACAAATGCTTGAATAAATTAATTTCAAACCAAAAAATTGACGAATGTAAATATCATATATTAAAAACCCCAAATAGTTTTGAAAGAATTTCTAATAGTCTAATTATTATTAGTCCAGAACAACAAAAGTTAAAAATTAATTGTAAGAATAAAAATATTCAAGAAAATATTATTGGAATTTTTAAAATAGAATTAAGTGAAGATCGTAAAATTAATCAAAATGTATTTAAAACAATTAATCAAGAATTTACAGATTTGGTTATTAAAGATAATAAATTAAATTTAACTAGTGAGTTAAATGTATCAAAGATCCAAAAATATGACAATACTCTTGATAAACCGAAAGTTTTAAAAAATTTGGAACTAATAGGCAACAATCACCATTTCTTTATAATCTATGCTGTAATAATATTAATTATAAGTATATGTATAGTTAAGTTAATAATTAAGAAACAATGGTATTTGAAACTTTGTAAAAATAAAATTAAAATTAGTAAAGTTGAACAAAACCCATTGTAGTAATTATGATAAAATCTTGATGAGGAGGAATTATGTAGAATAAGTCCGGGAGAGTTCGACCACCGGGAGAGACCGACCAGTGCCGATATTTTAACAAAAAAGCAAGAGATGGCTCTGTGGTGCCATGTAAACTAGGGTACCTTTATATACAGGGTATGGCCATGAGGCAAGATCGCCGCCATAAGCGAGCCAATGTCAAACATACTGATAATTCATTTCCCTATTTATTTGTAAGAAATGTGATATTATATTATACAGGAATATTAAATAATCACACTATGAATCTAAAAAGGTAATAAAAATTCATTTATTTAAGAGATACACAATTATTATTATGACATAGATTTAGAGGTTATGTAGCGCATAGGATATAGATTGTTTTTATCACATCAAATTTAATAACTTTGGTCATTATTTACATAATGAGTATATATTTTAAACTTACCTTTTAAAAATTTAAATGTTTGTGCTTAATATTGGTCATTTTTATGTGTTTTCAATATTGCCAGTCATCGTAGTGAGTATCTCAAGAAAATACACATATAAATAAAATAAAAGTGGTACTTACACTTTAAATAAATATTAGGAGTATATTTAAATGTGTTTTGCATTAAAATAAAACAAGTAGCCACGAAAATACATAATAATTTGCGCAACAACAACGAATATGACAGTGGCCCTCTAATGGCGGACGAAATGCGAGCCACGTCATGGCCATACCCTGAGTATAAAGGTACCCTAATGTAAACCATTAAATTAGTTGCTCTTATTACAACCAATGCACTGAAAATGGCCATTAGGCCGTTTTCCAGTCATAAATTAAGTTTAAAAGTTTGTGCGGGTCTGAAAGTTTGTAGAGCGGCTCACAGTGTTGATGATATTGAAAGAACAGGTAAGTTTATTTAAACTATTTCGATTTTAGGTGATAGATCATGTATGAAACTACATTATAACCTCAAAAATGTGTGCATATTCGTTTTTACTTAAGGATGACTAGGTGGTCGATCTGTCCCGTAACTTTGGTATTGTCCGACCACATTAATCTGGGAAAGACCGGCCACCAAAAGAATCAAGAAATGATGAAAATTTTGGAAGATATTTAGACAGAAATAACTGAATTTATAATAATATAAATAATTTAACATATTGTAAAATAAAATTGTTGCAGATTATCCAAAAATGCCTACGACGTATAAACGAAAAAAACAGGAAAGAGCGAAATGGAGTTGTGATTCCTTAAAAAATGCAATTGAATGTGTACAATATCGGACAATGGGTGTGCATCAGGCTGCTCGAGAATTTGGAATTCCTAAATCAAATTTGAAGGATAGGATTAGAAACTCCGATGCAACAAAAGAAAGACTTGGTCCGTCGTCATGCTTAGGAAATGACGCAGTACTAAAATGGTGCGACACATCAAAAAATTGCAAAAATTTGGATTTGCACCAGATCGAGAGTCAGTCAGAACATGCGCAATTCAACCAGCTGAACAACTGAAACTGAAGCACAAGTTTAATAAAGAAAAAGGCAAAGCCGGCTATGATTGGCTGCACTCATTTTCGCGACGATATCCTGATATATCGATTAGAAAAGCTGAAGGAATTTCTATCGCTTGCGCTAGTGGAATGAACCTTGAGACTGTAAGCCACTAGTTTGCACTGTTAGAAAAAATTCTCACCGATAATGAACTCCATGACAAACCTTCCAATGTTTTTAACATGGACGAAACTGGTTTACAGTTGAATAATAGACCAACTCAAGTTTTGGCTGCAAAAGGGTCGAAAAATGTTTCATCGATGACATCATGCGAAAAAGGCGAAACTATTTCAGTTATTGCGTGCTGCAATGCAGAGGGGATGTTCCTTCCACCTTATTCAATATTCAAAGGAAAAAATAGGAAGGAAGAATTTCGTAACGAGCCAACTGCTGTCGGTCTATCAAAGGGATTCGTGCTCAGTGTGGACGAGTTCATAACATTTGAACACATGATTTTGAATACATTATAAAAATGGAGTGTTATTTTTCGATCTTATAAATAAATATAGAAAGAAGGAAATATTATGGAACCCTGGGGATTCCAATTTTTACAATAAATTAAGAAAAGAAGATGCGTGGGCAGAAATAGCAGCATCTCTTGAAAAAAGTGTAGAAGAAATAAAGAAAAAAAATCTGTTGTGGCCAGCACAATACCTCTCGCCACTTCCTTTTTTGGTTACATAATTCATTCATAAAATAAATTTATAATTAAACAATCTAAATATAAGGAATAGATATATGTAAGTAGAATTTTTGGTGTAGAGTGTAGGTATACAAGAAATGTTAAATACAATAGGGCGCGAACAGTCATGTTACATTGTTGGCCTTGACAAGCAGATGTGGGGGCCCGTTTCAGAATGATAATTAGTAATTATGTACATGGATGTCAATTGTCAATTTTTCATTCAGAATTTCAAGATTTTCTAAATTCACGTAGTTAATTTGTCACCAGGAGTGTGGAATTTACTTGTCGAGGAAAATAAACCACATGCAATTGGAAAATCACTAAATTTAGAATGAGAAATTATGATACTTGACATCTATATACATAATTACTAGCTATCATTCTGTTATGGGCCCCCATGTCTGCTTGTCAAGGCCAACAAAATCACATGACTGCTCGCGCCCTATTGTATTTAACATTTCTTGTATACCTACACTCTACACCAAAAATTCTACTTACATATATCTATTCCCTATATTTAGATTGTTTAATTATAAATTTATTTTATGAATGAAGAAATTTTGTCCTCTTCTAATTTTTCGAAATGTTTCCAATTCATTGTCAGGATTGACAATATTTTTGAAGGATATATGTAATATACCTATAATTTTAAATATTTAACTATTAATACATTAAGAAATAATATAATGTATGTACTTCCCAGAAAAAGTCTTCAGTAATTTCTCCGGATTTCTGACACTGACATTTATCTGTCAGTTACAAACAATTTAAATTTTCAACTATTTTCCATGGCTGTAAAATTTATTATAACATTATTTTATACATTATATTTCTTTTATCTCTGAATCTATAGAATATATAATAAAATATTTAAATGTATCAGATAGAGAATTTAATTTTCTTTAATATTACCAAGAAAAAATTAAAAAATATTATTTAGAAGATTTTTTTTTCAAGAATCTTCTACTTCCGGTTGTCCAATTGTTACCAAAACCTTTTCAGATCTTCCCATGAATGTCCGATTGGGAAATACGTAGTTAAACAAATTTAAAGTATTATAGTTTTTAAGGTAGTTCACCAGTAAATCGAGTTTCTATAGATGTTCATAAAAATTTAACTATGTGTTAAGAATGACCTAATACATGCACAGTTAATTTTTTATAAACTTCTGACGTACAGAAAATGAGTTATTCGCCTCGAAAGTCAGACATTTTAACACGTGAAGCATAGGACCAATGCTACCAAAACCAACGTTTTCATTAATAACATCATTTTGCTTCTATAGATTTTAATAAAAAACTAATATGTAGTAGTTTAATATGTTTCGAATGTTATTTCAAACGATGAAAGCGATCTGACGTACAGTTTCAGAGTAATCGTAGTGTAAAATAATGTACTCGACGACAGAAAAACTCGAGGGAGAGAGGCAGCGGCAACACTGTATGTTTACGTCAGGGAGAAGGGTAAAACTAATATAATATATAGATAAAAATATTACTTACATTTGCATTTAATGTATGTTTTATTCATTCATATTTGTGAAAAACTGTATAACAACGTTAGAACTGGTAAATTGATTTTTTGACAGTATCAAAATGACATTTAAAGGACAGCAGGCATAAATCACGCCCCCATTACCGGTTTTAGAACTAGAGTTTTGGGCAGATTTTGAAACAAAATTTGAGTTGTTTCCCGGTTTTGTATTAATAAAGTAGGCTACGGCCCAGCAGATATCAAATTTAAATGTAATTTATCGAATGTCAAAAAATCAATTTAGCTATTATAACGTTGTTATATGGTTTTTCAAAGATATAAATGAATAAAAAATACAAAAAATGCAAATGTAAGTACTATGTTTTATCTATTTTTGTTATATTATTTTTAATACGTCAAAATTGACAGCGGGAATAAGTCACGCCAAAACGGCGAATTTGTAACTACGGCGGGATTCAGCGGCTCTGCTAGAACTGTTCCCCCTTCCCCTTCCTATTAAAGCGCGACGTTGCCAGCTTTCCTTTAACAACGTTTCGTAGCTGCGTGGGTGTACATACTTATGAGATACGGCACAAGAAAGTACAGTCACCTACCAAAAGTTTTCTTTAGAGAGGGGTTATCGTAGAATGCGCAGTATACGTTCAGCGCGATCAAATTTTTGACCTGGACGGTAGCTGGTGAACTACCTTAAGTAACCGTCCTTCCAACATCCTACATACATACACACACACATACACACACACATACACACACACACACACACACACACACACACATACATCCACACACACACACAGACATCATCGTAAAAATGTTAAAATCGGATTGTAGGGACCTTAAAACGTGCTTATTCAATAAAATCTGGATATACGATTTTTAGGTTCTGAATCTTGTATCGTTTTTCTTTATTTTACTTTTAATACCCTTTCAAAGAAAATTATAATCTTCTTTTGACATTCTGGGGAAATTTTTAAATTTGCCAAAATCTTCGTCAGCACGTAAGTCATTTAATAAAAAAGTACTATTAACATTATTAATGCGGCTTCGTCTCAAATAAAGTTGTGAAGACCATCTTCGCCTCTGTTTTTTACGTTTTTTGATTTTTATTAACTTTAAAATTAGTATAGCAGTGATACAAGCCACGGGTAGTAATTGTTCATTCGACATTTAGCGTATTCGCCGCACAACACTGGAGCACTGCCTCGGCATGCTTCATGCGCTCCTACGTGGGAAAACGTTTATCCCACACGAGGCATTCTGTTCAACCTCGATTTGCCTCATTCGCATTCGTGCTCAAGTGTGTACGCAACTTTACTCTTTCTACTCTATGCAGAAATCCGCGTTCGTTTGTCACAGATTATTATTTGAATTCTGTTCGGTTTCAATCATGATTTTCTTACTCCATGTACAAAGGAGGAGTAAGAAAGAGCAAGCAAGTGTTGTGGGTAATTTTCTCAGTTGGGTTGTGATCAATATAAATATAAAGTGCAGACTATTTATATCACGAAAATTTTATTTGAATAAAATATTTTTACTTATATTTTTTTTATTTCTTATGTTATATTTAAATGATCTACTAATGTGTAATTTTAAATTTTTATGAACATTTCATCTTTATTCCTAGTGTACGACAGTACAACATATTAACATCATTTATTATTTCGTTTTCTAAAAAATCCATTTTACGTAACATTTGTTTTTTTATGATAACTTTAAAGTTTTGACAAATTCCTTACATTACACAAAAATTACGTTCGTTTGTATACGCTCCGAGTAATTGCTCAAATCTGATATAAGCAAATAAGAGAAAAATATCAGAGTACTCCTACATGTTTAGAGTAAGACAAACGAACAGACCTTTTGAAACTATTGTGAATGTAATTCGCATTTCACGAACGCTGCTAGCTAGCTCGGCACACCCATTTAAGTTCCTGCTCACAACAAATTGTAGTATGCTGAGTCTAATTTGTGTTTGGTCTAAGAACACACTCCAATGCTGCACTAAACGATCACTCCTGTTAGAACAAAAAGTGCCGTCTAGTGCAAGCTTATTCAATGAATTTCAATTGAAAATATCAGTTGGTTTTTTTGTTAAGGCAGTGTATATCAAATTTTGTGACTGATTTTTTTAAATTATGAGCCGAAGAAGTTTTGTATTATCTATATGAACTACTCCAATTTCTTATTCTTCCTCAAGGTCCATGGTTCGCAGCTATATAGCATAATACTCGATATAAAGCATTTTGCAAATATTTTTGGTAGTTCTATATTACTGGATGTTGCCTCTCTCTCTGCTCTTATTGTTTTCTTTGTAGTTATCAGATATTTGAAAGAACTTGTACTATGTTCATCCTCTCTCCATTCAACCATCTTGTTACGTTTGAATTTTATTGTTGGCACTATTTTGCGTTCCTTTTGTATTTACTTACCCCTTATGACTACTTCCCACTATTCGTATATGTTGCTGTAGTAAAATAAACAATTTAATAACTATAAAACAGAGATAGCGTCAATTTCTGCCTGGCCAGACTTTTTCTGTCGGCACATTCTTGTCTGTGAGTTCCTCGTGCAATGAGCAATTTTTTGTGTTGAAGTATATTTGGCTTGTTGGAAGTTTTGAATCAAATTTATATTTGGATTACTGCTGGCGTTGCACGGCGCATAAAAATTATTTTGATATATAATTTTATCGAGGATTTTCTTGGATCTAAAAGGACTCACTTTTCAACTACTTAACAGCCGCCTTCCAACTCAGGTATAATTAATTTCAGTTCTCAATTTTTATTTTATTAAATGTTAGTATACATATTTTAGTTCTTTTGTTTGAAAATGATGTTGAATAAATATAACATGAATTTGTATTTATACATATAAATTTAAAATGAAACTTTCATGACCCATAAGGTCAGCGGCATATCATTTTTTATTATCATTACTAAAGTACCCTCTTTCAGGCTGTTTTTTCCTGGTACATGTTTCTTGGTACTATTCTTGTTACTATCATTAGTACTGGCACGGTTATTGCTACCGTTGTTTGAGAAAAGTACTATTTCTCTACCCTTCGTTTTACACCATACGACGTGACGAGCAAACCATTTAAATTTTGGGGGCAAAATTTTGGAGACGACCATCCTGGTTTCGCCAACTCGACAATTTGCGTTCTGAGGGAATAAGCAGCCGATAGACGCCATTTTTCTTCGTCGCCTTACGGACTAGCTTCATGCAACCACCGGCTACAACCCTATAGATCCAGTTACGGACAGGAGAGCTCACGTTAGGGACATAAGCTTATTTTTTTCCCTTTTTTATTGTTCGCATTTTGTACCATTTGTCTTGAATTAGGCATTTAAACTTTTGTATATGGTTGAATGTCCTAAAATTTATTTATTTTTGAATGCGGTAATTTTGTCGCCGACACTTATAATTTTTTTGTTAGGTCTGATCACCTCTGCTAAATTTAATGTTTTTTTGTACATGTTTGTACTTTTTATTTTGTGCTGCGCATTGATTAGCGTGTTGTGCGCCGTTTTAGCTTTAGGACAGGTTTTTCTTATTTTACATGGTTACGACAGAGCATGTCGAAAAACTGACGTAAGCGCTGGTATACCAACGGTTCACGCGGTTCGTATTTGCGTTCCTACCTTTTTGCTAACGCCTCGTCCTGAACGCTCGACTAGCGCCGGCGGGCTAGTGCTCTACGCGGCGTCATTTATTGTTTTGTTATATTTTTGCTTTATCTTTATATACATTTTTTGCCTGCAATTTTTGCATATATATATATATATATATATATATATATATATATATATATATATATATATATATATATATATATATGCAACAATTGCAGGCAAAAAATGTATATAAAGATAAAGCAAAAATATAACAAAACAATAAAAGACGCCGCGTAGAGCACTAGCCCGCCGGCTATATATATATATATATATATATATATATATATATATATATATATATATATATATATAAGGGATATATTTGTGTAGAGAAGAAAATATTCTTTTAAACCAGTGGTTTTCAAATTATAATACTATATATATATATATATATATATATATATATATATATATATATATATATATATATATATATATATATATATATATATATATATATATATATATATATATATATATATATATATATATATATATATATATATATATATATATATATATATATATATATATATATATATATATATATATATATATATATATATATATATATATATATATATATATATATATATATATATATATATATATATATATATATATATATATATATATATATATATATATATATATATATATATATATATATATATATATATATATATATATATATATATATATATATATATATATATATATATATATATATATATATATATATATATATATATATATATATATATATATATATATATATATATATATATATATATATATATATATATATATATATATATATATATATATATATATATATATATATATATATATATATATATATATATATATATATATATATATATATATATATATATACATCTCTCTATCAATTTGACTTCCGTACATAGAAACATGCATTTGGCGTCTATGGGAAGTACTGGTCCTAGGCGTCTACTTCTTCGAGTATATAGAATGTATCACCCCACCTAATAATGTGAGCATAAGGATATTTCGAAAAATTCGTATTTAAAGAAAACAATATACACGTATATTTGACTTCCGTACTTTATACGGGTTTTTGCCGTCCCGCGTATATTTTTGTACGTATTACTGACAATTTGGCGTCCAAAATTAATATACGTTTACAAAAAGCTATCAATCGGGCATCCTGCACTGTTGCCAAATATTGTGTACTGTAGCACCAATATGGAATACGAACATAGTCGTCTAACATGGGATCATGATTTTTTTTAAATTCTATTTTTACTTCCTTGTACGTAAGTAAAGGAAGTATTGTAATCGCGAAAAAATTCGGTTTTCAGATTTCAGCGGAAATATCCATTTTGATCATCCCTGAATCCATTTTGACTAATTTCGTCGTGACGTCTGTACGTACATACGTATCTCGCATAACTCAAAAACGGTAAGCCGTAGAAAGTTGAAATTTTGTATTTAGGACTCCTATAACATCTAGTTGTGCACCTCCCTTTCTGGTTATTATACGATTTCCAGAAGTGGCACTTTACATGAAGCCTATAATAGATTTTAATGAAAAACTGTTTTAAAATGTAATCCAAAACTTTTCAAATTTGGTATACAAGACTTTTATGTCAATCGAAATAACATAATAGATTTTGGTTAAAATAGGCTAACCGGAAGTGGTACATTACTTGAAGTTGTTAACAGTTTTTTTTGAATAAAATGATTTAATTTTGATTTTAGAAATAAATGCTTCAAATAAAAGTTTTAGAGAATTAATTTCTGCGTCTAGCACATCAAGTATTATTAAAATAGCCCTTTGTATAAGCGAGATATGTAAATTTAAAAATTATTTTTTTGTAATAAAGCTTGCTATGGATTAAAACAAAAAAAATTAAAAAAATGTTCATGTCAAATTACGTCAAATACGTGCAATTTTATGATTCGTACAATAACAAATATTATATTTTTATTGTGAAATTAGTCATATTCATTGTTGTAATCAAATATTTCTTTGTTGCAATCAAAACTCTTTAAAAAAATATGAATAGTTTAATAATCGTACAAGGAAGTCGTGTGGTGTCCACATCAGATTTTTTACTAATGTTTTGAAAACTATTTGTTTAAATTTGATTTACATGCAATTCTTGAATTAAATCAAATAAAACAAAATTCGTTCTGCATGTTTAATAAAATGGGTCTGCAGATATGTATTTATACGCCTTATGTGCAAAATATTTTAACATTGCTACGTAAAATGCTCTTCCTCTCTGTGGTTTTTTTTATCTTCCGTTACCTTAGGTAAGGAAGGTATTGTCTTTGGTCAAAAATTTCGTTTTACTATTTTTACGATGATGTCTGTATATACTCGTATGTATGTGTATGTGTGTGTTTACGTGTGTGTGCATCTCTCTCTCTTTGTGTGTGTTTATATGTGTGTGTGTGTTTGGTTGTGTGTGTGTGTGTGTGTATGAGTGTGTGTGTGTATGTGTGTGTGTGTGTGTGGGTATGTGTGTATGTGTGAAAAAAGTTCTCCGATAACTCCAACAACTACAATTCCAAAAATTATAATTCTTTCCTTTTGTACGTCCGTATAAAGACTTGATTAAATTTTGGCTATAATTGGTACACCGGAAGTACTCTTATTTGCAGTTCTTAACAGCTTTTTTTTTAAAAGCAGTTAAATATCTCTTTTTCACATTTTGTTATCACAAATATTATAGATATGTTATTCACGATTTGATTAGTTTTTTTTTTCTTTATATTCAATGTATTTGGAGATGAAAAATTATAAAGAAATTAATATTCATAAATCTTGCAACCTATGTTGCTATAAAGCACAATGGAAATCAAATAGAAACAATATATTTTAGTAATTGACAGATGTCTGTGTCAAGTATAACTTGCATAGTTTGTGAAATAATTTTACTGGAAATATATAATCTTTTGCAGGACAATACACACCTTATCTGTGAGTAATTTATATAAAATACATAGAATAGACGGAAGGTCATGTGTTGGCCACATCAGATTTTATACAAATTTGGCCACATCAGATTTTATACAAATTTATGACTGCTTCCGACATATTGAAAATTTGAATTAAAGTAACCAAATGCTTTTAGAATAGGTAAACATACTTGCACTGGAGTTTAGAAGATTTAGCATATTTTTTGATTGTTTTACAACCACAAATTAAATATTTAGTTTAGGTGTTCCTAAATAGATAAGGTTCCTTTTGAAACAAAGTTTAACCGTAGGTACATGAATTATTAAATAAATATTATGATATAAGGACTATTTAATATATGTATCGCAACGTCTGACGCCTAGACGATAAAAATATGAAATTAATTTGCTAATAAATTAAAAATATTGACTGGCAGTCTGATCACCCAACTAAGAAGACTGAAGTACTTATACATTATATTAGCATATTTGCGTAAGTAATCGCTTGTAAAATTGGATGATCGGAATAACAATCATTTTTTTTATTTAATAATTACCTACTAGTTTTCTCACATCTTTCATAAATTTGTTTATATGTACCTCAGCGTATAAGATATAAAAGAAATATTTTTTTTGTTCCATATCTCAAAAATATTATTCACATAGATACATATATGTCATTTGCAAGTAAGTAAATTACCATCCATATTTCAAGCATTTTGATTATATTAAACATTTGTTTTGTCAAATTAATTTTGTCTATCCAATATAATAACAGTATTTTTTAATGAAATGTATATGTGTATCACATGTAATATTTAACGCTGTTTTTGCTTCACCTTAACTTATATGATCGCAGTTCAAAAGACAGAAATAAATTTTCAAGTTTATTTTTGATACAAATTACAATACTGATTTTGAATTTTTAAAATACTGAACTTTTTATTTCATTATACACCAATAAAATTTAAGCAGGAATAATGTTGCAAAGTGCTATGCACATCTCTACATAGTATAAAACTAGTGATATACCTTGGCTTCACCTAGGAGGAGCAATATTAAATTTATCTGCAAAAGTTTTATTTAACCGAGTTCTTATAACATTTTGCAGAGATAAGTCGGCCGGGGGGACGCGCTTCCAATAATTTCCCCGAAACTATAAATACCGTATTTTAAAATTTTATATTTAAGTAATTTTCAGTTTTTATCCGATAGTGTTCTAAAGTTGTTAACCATTTTTTATATTCTTGTCTATTTTAAATTTATTTTAACCTAATTGTATGTCATTATTTATTTTATCTCATTTATTCTTCTATTCAATTCTGAGGAATGTTTTATCTATAATTTAATATATTGTGTTTTCTATGTAATGACATCCGAAAGAGATATTGATTAATCTTGAAGATGGTTATTGTAATGACAGAAACGTTGGTGTAATATCAATAAATTTTCTTCACTCAGGTTCATAATAATATATAAAAATAATTTGAGCGAGGTTTTTCTTTATCAGTAATAAATGCTTATGATTATTTTTTATAAATGTTTATCGAGATGTTTATAAAATCATAGCAGGTGTAGTTGTATTTTAATACATAATTGTGTAATAAAAAAAAAAAAAAAATTTTACAAATGAACGATACGATATTACTTTCGAGCGAGATATTTTTTAGACGATTATAAAAATAAAATATTTTCAAGAATTTTGTTTCAATTGACAATACTTACTATTTTAATTTTTTCTATTAATCTACCATAGCAACAAAGAAAGCAAAGCTACCTGGCTATGTTGATTTGGTATTTAAAGTACCTAAGTGTGACGAGCTTAAAAGCACGACACGAAGCGTAGTGTTTTTTTTACGTCATTTATGCTTTCTAAGCACTCATGCTCGTATATTATACACTATTTTCTTATACCTGCATATTTATACCTGATTTGCGAATTCGGACAATAATTTAATTAGTCTAATAATTATTTTACATCTGTTAAACTGAAAAACTCGAAAATACTTTCCAGCATAATCAAAATTAATTAAAAATTGTTTAAATTATTTAGTATTTTTTAAAATCCAAAAATAATTTCCTATTTCGCGTTTACAAAGTTTCATATACCGAATGAAGAAAATCTAATGTGGTCAACACATTACCTGCCGTCAATTTTATATATTTTTAATCCTTCTTGCAAAAGATTATATTTTTAGTAAATTTATTTCACGAACATATTTTGACCCTGACATCTGTCAGTTTGGATGAATATCCAAATTGTTTCTATTGTGATGCTGCATAGACTGCAAGATTTATGAAACTTAATTTCTTTATATTTTTTTTTCTCTTCCAACTATAGCAAATATAATGAAAAATTGTAACCATGTAATATAATATTCTTTAATGTTTATAATAAAAATTTGGGTACTTCTGGTCGGGTTGACCAATTATAACGAAAATCTAATCAGCTCTTCATAAGGGTATACAAATGAGAAGTACGTAAAAAATTGTAATTTTTGGAGTTTGCAGTTATCGAATAACGATTGTCACACACACACATAATATACAGACATCATCGTAAAAGTAGTAAAATTGTATTCTAGCGACTCTAAAATGTCCTTATTCGTTAAAAACGGACTATGAATTTTTTGACCAAAGACAATATCTTTCTTATCTAAAGGCGACGGAAAGTAGAAAAAATAATTCATTTAAAACGTCATTGTCATAAAATGTTTTTATCAAAGAAGTTATTGCATTCCTATATGACACAGTAACAAAATATCGGAACAATAAATAAGTATAAAACTATTTTTCATGTTTTAATGAATAAACTTTCGTCGTTTATATATAGAAAAGATTTTTTTTTTAATTGAGAAAATACGTTCTTAACCTTCGAGTTCTCAAAAAATAATTATTTTATAAAAGTACATTATTTCTGCAAATTATCTTTATAAAATAAACAAAATAATATGGAAAATAATAGACATCTTTATAATTTTACTCAGTGTTGACTAAATTCTTTAAAAATAATAATTTCTCAATATAATATTAGATTATGCTATCATAACCAATTCAGGTTCATATTCTTTAAACATTTAAAATGAAGAAATACTGAAAACTAAACGCACGAGTTACACATGCCATGTTGCCAAGTGTATGGACGTCAAATTGGCGGTGATTTTCGATTATCAATATACGCCGGCGTATATTATGATGCGACGACAGCGCCACATACGGAATTTCGGTGAACTAAATATACGGCTGTTAACAACAAAACAGTCATTTGACGTCCAAAATGAAAATTTGCAGGTAGACCCCCTACATCACGTAGATGCTAAAAATGTGAGAAAAACTGATTTGTAATTTGGCGTCCATATTCGGACGTCACTTTACGAAGGACGTCAAATTGTTGGGGATCTGGCAATGTATGGACGTCCGGTTGTTAGATTGATGAATATATATATATATATATATATATATATATATATATATATATATATATATATATATATATATATATATATATATATATATATATATATATATATATATATATATATATATATATATATATATATATATATATATATATATATATATATATATATATATATATATATATATATATATATATATATATATATATATATATATATATATATATATATATATATATATATATATATATATATATATATATATATATATATATATATATATATATATATATATATATATATATATATATATATAGGGTTGATCCGACTAATTATTTTGTGTCGAACTATAGGTTTCACCGTTTATATGTATATTTTTTTTCTATTTAATATAGTGCCAACGCAAATTACATTGATTTGTTCTTGTTCGAATTTCCAAATTTTTGCGCATGCCTTGTTGCCTTCCTCTCTATCCTTTTCTCCGCAGGCTTATTGACCAGCCCTGGTCGAGCGTCCATTGGTCAGCTGGCGCCCTCCCGATTTTATTAGGTACTAATCCCAGAGGAAAACTTACACCCACACCCTCCTCCACTGTTGTTAGTCCGCAGCCCAACCTTGCGCGGAATTTTCGCCACCCGAGGTGCAGATCTTGTGACAATCTATGTATGGATCCTCCGTCCTTAGCTATTCTCGTTACTTTGTTTATTATCATCAGAAATCTATTTTTCAAGCTGATTTGACAATTGTCATAATATAAATGAATGTAGTGGTTATATGGAATTCGAAGTTAGCAAATATAGTTGTTCGTCTTAATTATAACTGAATTTTAATAAATGTAAAATTGTATCGTATTTTCGTAAAATTAACTTAATATTAATTAATTACACCATAATTCAGTACCGCTACAGCGTGAATAGAAAATAAGAGATCTGAGAGTTATATTCGATCCAAAATTGTCATTTGTAGTTCAAACTCTCAATATTACCCACCAGCAAATAAAGCAGTTGGATTCATAATGAGAAACTGTAAACAGTTTACTAATGTACATGTATAACATGTATCCAGATTCCCTTGAACAATAATTAGAAACAGAAGAAAAAGAAAAAATAAACATTCATTACTTTTGTCAGACCAAAACTATTAACATCAAATTTTAATTTGAATGATAATAAATTGTTATCGTTGTTTATATTTTTTTATTTCATTTATAATTGAATTTATTTAAATATTTTTAGAAGCGTAACGGCCCCAGCCGGTACAACTGGTGACCCCTTGTTTGAATACAATTCTTCCAGATAGAAGAAGAACTACCTTATGTAATTCTCCTTCACCAGAAATTCAAAATATTTCGGCTATAACTTCAAATAAATTTCTCGAATATTATCCTTTAAGATCCTGAACTTTGGTTTAAATTAATTGAAATAATTTTCAATTCCCAGCATATTATTTCTGAAAACAGCAAATATAACGCATTGGTTACAGCTTTACGCCCATAACATGCCGTTGATATACGAGATCTTATTCTCGAACAACCACTGGATAAACCATATACTACTACTAAAACAGCGAAATTTCAGAGAACAACACCTACGGATGTGCAAAAATTTAACACATTGTTAAATATTAATGAAAATTGGGAAATAATCGGACACGCAGTCTGTGTAAAATTATTTATTTCCTGGCCTACGTTTCGAATAATAAATAATTTTACACAGACTGCGTGTCCGATTATTTCCCAATTTTCATTCTACTACCAGTCGATCATCGTATTCAGCCTGTTAAATATTAATGCCTTAAATACCTTCTCATCTATTACGAAAAATGAAGCAACTAGCAGGAACGAAACAACAAGATGATCAAATTTTAGAATATCTCTTTCTTCAAAAACTACTACCACATATTCAACTGTAATTACACAAGAGCTTTTTATTTTCCCGAATAAATTTCTGTTGATCACGAAACCTTGTTACCTAGCAATTTGATAAGAAAACTGTTTTAATAAAATCACGACACCGTAGGTGGAGTGATTTTATTTTATAAACAGTTTTCGAATCAAATTGCTGTCAGGTTACAAGGTTGAGTTGTCAAACTGAAATTTATCCGAAGAAAATAAAATGCTAGTGTAATTCGGCGAGATAATTTAACGACATTTTATTTATGAAAAGGTTTATTCAAAAGTGCAATTAGTGAAAGTACAATTATTATATATCATATTATTTGACATATTTTCTTCACGAAGATTTGTCACTTCGTTAGTCACAGTGGAAGATTTAGCCATGTTGTTCGTTCTTAGATTTGTAATTAAATATTCATGATGTGTAGAGTCCAATTGAAGATAAGGTTTTATTGAAGTAGAATTGCAATGCCCTGTTATTTTAATAATTTGTTGATCGCTTACTCCTGCTTTTGCTAACGAAGACACTGTACTAGCGCGATTTGAATGATTCGTTATCTTATTATTCTGAATATCAATTCCAATTTTATTAGCCGCATTTTTAGTCCACTTAGTTTATAAATTTACTCCCAACGGTACGTTTTTGTACCAGCCTTTCGAATTTTTATATTTCCAAAATGGATTAGGAGTCAAAAATAGTCGTTCTGATGTTATATTTTCGGATCGTTTGTTTATAAGTAATCTAAACAATCTTACTGGACAAATTGTGTCATCTTCAATATTTTTTGTTAGTCACTTGCTATCTGTCAATTTATTTGCACCTTCTTGTGCAGTTTTTGAAAATATTGGGTTGTATTCTATTCTATCCGTGAACATTCCATCAATTGCTTTTTCTTCTTTGAAATAATAAAGCATGCAACTAACAGCTTCCCCTCCTCTCCATGCCAGCTCATAAGATGTTATATGAAAAAACTTCTTTTGCAAACCTTCAGGTTCATTTTCGTCCCATAGTTTAGCCATTTTTATTATATGTGCTTTTTTTAAAGTTGTTGAACTTGCCTTTCTTTTTTCAGGAATACATTGCAGTTCTTTTCTTTTAGCGTTTCTAGCATCGCGTGCTTCTTTAAAAATAATATCCGTAAAGGGATCAAATTTCATGTTGAATTCCTGAAAATATTTCTCCTGTAGCATTTTGGCTGTTGAATTCCACATTGTTTTCACTACGTATTCTTTATAATTTTCTCCATTAATCTTTCGCATATTATAAGCCCAATCTAGCAAAATATTTGAAATTTGATGTACCGTTGTTTCTCTTTCTAATACATAATTTCGGTTTTCACAAAATGCCATAAATTGGCGCTAGATACATGATTTATTGTACTTTGTGTTTGCACACTTTTCTTAATATTTTCTTTTATATTTTCTTCGGAAATATTCCCAAATCTGTTCATTTCGCAGTACAAGCAATGACAAATAATGCAAATGACATTAATGTAGTTAGTGTTTTGATCTGGTTGCTAGGAGAAAGGTAAATAATGTTTTATCACTTGCAAAAAAGTTATCATCCTGTTTATCCGCTATCAAAACGATAAAATTGTTTTTTCTTTATGGCTTACTTTATATTGGAGTTAAATTATCATTTATTATTAGCTTCCACCAATGTATTACGCATCAAAGAAAAAGCCGATATTGCAGATAAATTAATAGAAATCGCTCAACCTATCACCAATACATTACAACGTATCAATACGTATGAAATTAGAGAATTACAAACAGAACTTCAAAATGTCAAAAAGTCACTCATTGATTTAAACAACTCTCCTCAATATAAACCCTCGACACTTCCTGTTTTCCGCTCACCCTTCCTCTTCACTACCAGCGACGGCAATAATCTTTGCTGGTATCACTGCAACTTCAATGGAAGAGCAAGAAACTGTCAACCTGGTTGCAAATGACAAAAGTGTAATTCGAAATTTGCTTCTCATCAAATGGTCAATATTCATACCATTATTAAATCTAAACGTACTAATTATTCTACTTGTTGCAGCACTAATCTCTCCGTTACCAGTCATCTTTCTTTGTGACTGACCAGTTGTCAGGTTATTAATTTTTGATTGACACTGATGCAGAAGTGCATATGTATTATTCCACCTAAATTCACACATATACGCAATATACAAAACATTCACGCAATCAATCAAACAAAAATTCAAACTTTTGGTACTGCCAATTTAACATAGATAATGGACTTAGAATCACATTTAATTGGAAATTTATTATTGCAGACGTTAAACTTGCAATTTTAGGACCAGATTTCTTGCAACACTTTCGTATAAACATCGACATGACTAACCGAGAATTACGTAGCAACACTTCATCTTATGGAAGACGTATTTCATCAATTAAATCGGATAATAAATTTCAAAATATTTTGAACGAATTCCCCTCTCTAACTAGCCCCTTTGACGCGAAACGAATCATCAAACATGATGTCATTCTCTGTATTGTCACAGGGTCGATTAACTTGCTCCCCCCCCCCCCTTATCAAAATTTCGGAACTTTGTATACTCTACGCAAATGCACTCATTTTGCGCTAAAATGCACCGTTAATTTAAAGTTTTGCACTATTCATATTGCATGTTTTTTGCAATATGTCGTTGGGAGGGACGAACTTAACGTAGCCCCCCCCCCTATATCTTTTTTTTACAGAAATGTTTAGACCATCCAAATGCACTCAATTTGCGCTATAATGCACCGTAAACTTATAGTTTTGCGCTACTTATGTTGCAGTTTTATTACAATATGCATTTGGGAGGGGCTTATTTAACGCACCCCCTCCCTATCAGTCTTTCATAAAAAATTATAGTCTATCCAAATGCACTCATTTTGCGCTATAATGCACCGTTCATTTAAAGTTTTGCACTACTCCTGTTGCAATTGTATAGCTGTTGGGGTTTAGTTACGCGCTAAATTGTATCATAAGTATAATTTTTACAATCCCCGTTTAACATGTGCATGAAGGGAGGGATGAATTTAAGAATTATTTTTAACACCTATGCTACTAACTGTGTTACAATATACTTTTATTATATGTTTTGCGCAGACATTCACAAAAAAAATATTATCAACAAGACTCAAAATAGCACACCAATGTTAACACTAAATTTTCTTTGAAATCCTCTCACGCGCAATTATAGGGTTCTCAGTACTCCAGTAATGATTATTTCTTGCATTAAACATGCCATTATTTGAAAAATTTGATTCGTCTTCCCAGATAATAAATTTTAAAAACTCTCTTCCTTCATTTAACAAATGACAAAACTCAAGACGTCTTTCATGGTCTCCAAGATGTAAATATTGGACTTTTTTTAAATTTAAACGCTCTGTATTTTTTTTTAAATTTTATGTACTCTTCCTACACTACACTGGTACTCGGTAGCAGCCATTCTAATAGATGCCCTTGGATTTGTTTCAAAATACGCCAAAATATCTATTTCATTATCATTATTTATTGTACTTTTTTGTTTTTCAATAAATGCAGTTGTATTGGCACGTAATATGGCTTCTATTCTTCGAAAATATCTGTGTGATGGTACTTCTCTTTGAGGATATTTCTCCTGACACGTTCTAACCGCGGAAAGGTATTTTTTCTTTCTAAAATCTACACTTCGTACATATCAACCTTTTCATTATGAGTAAAATTATGCATTTTTCTATTTTATTGAGTGTTGCGGCGCAGGTCACTATTCCAATCTCGAAGTTGAAATAATTGTGAAATAGAGCGCCAAGATTGCGTTGCGTTTTATGGATGTGAGTGGCTGTATTGGCGAGTTGACTGAACGTCCTGGCAGACAATTTGACGCAGTAGAAAGGGGAAGATGCGCTGTGACGTAATCATAAATATTCCACGAAATAGAAAATATACAACAGGAATGGTCTGGTTAGACACGCTTCACCTGCAGGAGCTCTCTACAGGACTTCACAAGAAGGGTGCTCTAAGAGTGAAAGGATCAAAGGATGGCCCACAAATAGTGTGTAGGAAATCGAAGCTAGTACCCTTGAACCTAACAACAGCAAAGATAGGAGTAAATACACATAAAGCGAATGCGCGAGAATTCAAAAGAATGATAAAATATAATTTAAGTAATATGATGCGAATGTGTATACAAGTGTAAATTAAGGTCGAATAAATGTGTGTAAAGTGAGTGGATGAATATGGGAGATTCATGCACAGGTGTAACTAATAATATCAATTAAATAAACAATAAATATAATATGCATTTACGTATTCAAAAATCACAGAATTCTCATAAAACAAAATAATGAAACAGATCACCATTAAATAAGTATAAATCTAGATTACATACTAAATATCTGGTGTAAACTATTCTTAAATGAACAAAATATACATGAATGAAATCATTGAAACTGACTGTACAAAGTGACACCAATAGTAATAAAAATGTAACACATGGGTTGTCAAATTCTAGGTTAAATGTTATACGAACAAGTGTGGAGTACTGGTAGCAAATAAATGTAACACAAATTGTACTCACTGCGTTCAGGAAGCGTGGGAAATATTTAAAGCTACCTGTGGCGTGCAAGCAAAGCAATAAAGTCGATGTAAGCAGGAATTGGGTCCTCGTGCATCAATGTGGTACATGTATGTGTTGTGAATGGTGAATGTGTATTCCTGGTCCACTGTGGTATCAAGTGTAAATGTGTTCCGTGTTCCAGAGTGTAGCTTCAAAACGAAATGAGTGTCAAACACTGTGTTTTATAATGTGCTGAGCACATGTGCACGTTGTATTAATATAATTAACGTTTAACTGAATTTATGTATGTTTAAATAATGTAAACTTCACTGTGAAAGATTTGATATATAAGAAAACCACTAAACTAGTTGAATTGCAAACTTCGAAAAGGGCCCATCTCGGGTTTTTTTCAAAATGGACTTTTTCCCTCTTTTTTCATGTATACATATAGACCGATATTTTATGGGCGAGAAAGGTTCATATCTGGTTTCCATAGCGGTGAAAAACACGTGTCTTTCTTTAATAAATTTCGAAAAGGTCTCATCTCGATGAGATGAGACCTTTTCGAAATTTACTCGAACAACCAATCCACTGATAGCTTTCAATGACTGGGGGTTTATTTCTTGATAGTGTGCAGTTACAAATCAGGGTCACCAGACATTATTCATTCAGTTTGTCTGTGCTGTGCAATAATACTTACTTTTTAAAAAATGAGTGAATCCAGCAGTTCGGAGGATGAAGATAACCAGAATAAAAAAAAAGAAAAAAGGTATAAGAAACGTTGAGCTCTATAAACACGTGGTTATTAAAAAAGGTAAAATAAAGGGTCTTGCTCATAAAAACCATGCTGGCAAATCCATTGCTTCCAGAAAAACTGGAGATAGCTGCAAGTAAGTGTTTTTATAAATTTTTGTATTAATATGCAACAATGATGAAGTTTTCCTTTATTTTAATCGAAATATTTTATTTACCATTTGCAGATGTATTAGAAAATGTTTTGACCTTCCTGATGGAGGCAAGGATATTATTCTTAATCGAATCAACGACTTCAACACCAAAGATGAACAGGACACGTATTTGCAAGGTCTAATCGACTCGTTTAATGTTAAGGATACGTCAAAACGAAAAAAATCGAGAATGCTAAACCTAAGACTTATTCCTACAAATATTTCATCGAACTGGATGGCAGCAAAAAAGAGGTCTGTAAGAAAGCATTTTTAAGTTTGCATGGCGTAACCGACAAGAGGATTAAGAGACTGCGACTGCTCAAAATTGCTAATAAAAGCCCTCACGACATGCGTGGAAAATCTGCAGGGTCTAGAAGCAACGTTGTGCCAGCAGAAACGTGTGCTCTTATCCACCGTTTTATCGAATCCATTCCAGTAAAAGAAGTTCACTATTCAAACAATGTTGTAAAGCGGTATTTATCTTCTACGTTAAATGTGACAATATTACATCAGCAATATTGCACTAAAAATCCTGATAAAAAGGTAAACTACCAGTTTTTCAGAAATTACTTTAACGTATATTTCAACTTGTCATTTGGGAGACCACAAATTGATGTGTGCTCAAAGTGTGAAGAATTGAGTATTAAACTTAAAAATCCCCACCTGAATGAAAATGCCAAAAAAGTTGCTAGTGCAGAATTACTCGTTCATAAGCGCCGAGCATCAAAATTTTTCAGTAAAGCCAAAGAAATAACTGAAAAGTGTCGAGAGGACGGCAGTACTATTATGGGATTGACGTTTGATTATATGCAGAATCTCCCATTGCCAGTTATTCCGGTCCAGGAAGTGTTTTATTTTAGTCAGTTATGGGTGTATGAATTCTGTGTTCACAATATGAAAACAGAAAAAGCAACTTTCTACTCCTACCACGAGGGTCAAGCTCTCAAGGGGCCCAACGAAGTAGCAACATTTTTAAATGACTACACTCGTTCCAACGTTCCTGAAGAAATAACAGAGTTACACTTATTTTGTGACGGCTGTCCTGGCCAAAATAAAAATAATACCCTGATAAAGTTTCTAATGGCATTGTCAGTCAGTCGTAACATAAAAATTAACATTTATTTTCCGCAAAGAGGGCACTCCTTTAACGTCTGTGACAGAGATTTTGCGACCGTAAAGCGTAAAATTAGAAGAGAAGATCGTTTGTTCACTCACCAACAGTACATGGATTTAATACAGAGTAGCTCTATAAGCAAAAAGTTTAGTGTCAAATCAATAACATTTCCTGATATCATAGACTTTAAATCGTGGTGCAAAGTTAACTTCAAGGCAAAGCCATTGTCGGAAAGATGTTATGGGAAAAAAGTGGACAAGAAGGATAAAGTTTTCTTTCAAGTGTCGACTTTTTTTGAGTTTATCTTTAACCCTGAAAACCCCGGTGAAGTCTTATGCCGTCCTTTCATTGCCAACGAAATGAATAATGAAACTTTTGTACTATCAAAAACAAAAGGTTGCTGTCCGGAAATTCCTTCTATTGAAGCATTTCCATGTTACTCCTCTAAACTGCCGATCAATGCCTTAAAAATGAACGACTTACAAAAGTTAAGACAATACATACCGGGAGATTTTGAAAAATTCTATGAAGACATTCTGCAGTGGCCGACAGATGCGGCATCACAGCTGGATGTTGAAGAAGATTTTTAATGTATTTAATATACTAAAAAGTAAAAGAAAACTTTTTTATTTTTGTATTTTAGTTCTTTCCAATAATATGCGTTCTTTGATAATGTCGTTTTATTACTAAACGTCCCAAATCATCAGACGAATTTCGAAAAGGGCTCATCTCGGAAAATTGTAATGATCATTTTCTTCATCAAATTTTCATTCAAAAAATCTATTTTGCTTTGTTTTAACGTACACTGCGGTCGGTAATTTCAGAAAAAAAAAACTACTCAAAAAGTCAAATAGTTCAAAAGAAAATCGGTTTTTCGTGTCTCCTGAAAAAATTAAATTTTCGGAGATGAGACCTTTTCGAAGTTTGCAATTCAGTTATGTACTGGCTCAGAAAAAATACAAAACTTATAAAAAGAACAGCTGGCAAAAATGCCGAGAGCTGTATGTACAAGACGTGCGAACTCAAACACTGTTATACAAGAACAACACAGAAAAATACTTATGTCCGGTTCGTGGCCGATGAGCGATGAAACCAACTCAGCTACATAGATGGCTATAGGGGTCCCAACATTGAGCTTATTCAGTTTTCACACAACAAGAATAATTCAATAATAGCAACTGACATTTGTAAACAATATAAATAGTGCTATTGTTTCGGTCACAGCACTCTAAAATTTGAATCCATATTCAACTTGTTTCATCCATGGCACACTTATTTTAGGTATAATGAAATAAAAATCTAAACATGCATTTTTCTCATAAAAATTGTTATCTAAAGGTATACAAATATTATATCACTGAATTTAGAATAAAATTCTCTATCGAATAAGCAAATAAGAAAAATAGTTGTATTTAAAATAACAATGTTGGTATCCACATTTTGTGAACCACTGGTTGAAAAAAATATTTTTATGCTCATTAAAATTGTTTGCTAATTTAACCGATCTCGTAGCTCTTATAGTTCTCAAGATAGCAATAGTGGACAAAATAAAATGAACACCCTGTATAATACAGTTTATATATTTCTTCTACTTATATTACAGATTGCAATCAATCACATCATTCATTATGTCATGGCCACATAAAGGAGCAAAGCGTAAGCTGTCTGGAACACAATATAGAAAGAAAAAAATACTCAAAGAAAAAGAAAAAAAATGCAGTCTGTGCTTTAATTCGTTTTTGTTAAAAAACTAAAACACTACAGTAACAAAATCTAGTGTGCCAGTATTAGCAGTGTGTCAAAATTTTCCTGAATTACCATTACCCAGCACTAAGTTTTAAATCTACACAAACACAAGATATTAACCAAACACCTTTATCAATTAATCAAGATACATACGACAAAATCCAAATAATAGAAGACGAAAATACTGGTGCAGGTTTAAACATAAATTTATTGCCTAGCCCTAATAGTTCCTTGGCAAGTACTTTCAGTGATAATACATGTACAAATGACGAACCAGTATGCATAAATATCACTATCGAAAATTTGAAACAAAATCCTACTTCCGGGACTACTTTATTGAACTTGTCGGATTTTTTAAAATTGAGGACGCTGGTACATGGCCAGAATTTTCACCCCCTGAACTAAGAAATGTATTGTAGAACAAGGACTAACAAAATGCGTGACATTTATTTTCCAAGAAATGCAACGAAAAGGTATTTTCAAATCGCCTTATATAACAGAAAATTTTGCAATGGTCTATATGTTTGTCGAAATTGTCTTATTTATTCAGTATGTAAAGATGCAGTATTCTGTTGTTGTAAACTGTTTTCAATAATAAATTTTCAGTAACACAAAACGGATGTAGTGACTGGAAACATATTTACAAAATATTATCGAAACATTAGAAATCTCCTAAACATTTTAATACATACAATAAATGGATGGAAATGCCACGTCGTTTAAATATTAGTGCTACAATAGATAAAGGCATGAAAAAATGATAAAGGCTGAAGTAAAATATTGGTGTAGTGTTCTTGAAAGAGTAATAGCCGCTATGCAATATCTCTTGAAACAAAATCTAGCTTTGAGAGGAAGCAGTGAAATAGTAATTTACGTAAAAAGACCTGAAAGTGATACTTTACTGGGTGAGCAAGCATATTCCAGAGCGAGCCGTAGGCGAGCTTTGTAAGCTTGTGAGCCCAGTAAAGACACTTTCAGGTGATGTTAGGTACAATATTTTTTTCGCGGTCCTGAAAAAAAGAATAAATAAAAATCATTTTTATTGATGAACGACTCTAGATCAAAGTTCATTTTCATGATTTATGAATGGTAATTAAACATTTGAGTTTTATTATAAAAAAATATTTATACTATGTGGCTTATCGATTTAGCATCTTCGGAGCCTACAGCTAAAAGATGTACATTCAATAGTATTTGTTGTAAAATATAAAATTATAATATAAAAAATGTTATGTATTAATGGAAAAAAATATATACACTCTATATCTCCCAGTTGATCCTCACGTCATCATTTTCCGATGCAAGAATTACTAAACATTTATCTTGCATCTTTGTTGTACACACATGACATATATGACATTTTTATTCGCTATCTCATTATCGTCGGATTTTCAGAGGGGGTAAACTCTATCTCCGTTCAACCAAAGGCTAAAAATGAAATAGAAACGGTATTGTAACCACGGTAACAAAAAATGTCATTTTCAAATATTTTAATTGTTTGAATATTCATGTCATTCCTGTCATTCATGTGATTAAGGTTATTTTCACGTTAATAATTTGTATTTCATCGTGTGTTTCTAGTTTTGTTAATTCTTGTTATTTTATATTAATTTGTTGTTGTTTGTTTTCAATTTTGTTCGTAGTTTAATTTCTTATTTGTTTATATTTAGTATCTAAAGTAAGTTTATATTTAGTATTTAAAGTGTTCCATAATGGCAGCCTCTACTTCTGGTATGAATGTTAGGCGGAAAAAGCCAATACTTAAAAGTGCAAGCCGGAAAATGATACTTAATTTGTACAATTATTTTTGTCAAGAAAAAGAGAATAATGCTCCATTATTACCAGTTAATGCAGTGATTGAGGTAAATATATTTTTGAGAAATTTATTTAATTTTTAAATAATTACATTTCTTTCTTTAGAGAGTGGCTAATGCATTACAAATAGGAACAGCGACAGTAAAACACATAGTTGGTCGGAAACGAAAGACGAATGAAGATCCTGTAAGCCCACGGAAAAGAAGACAAACAGAAAAATCCAGAAGACCAAAAAAGTTATGTGGACGACTTCTCCAAAGAAGCTATTAGAAGAATTATTTACGACATGTATACAAAACGTAAGTTAATTTTAAATTTTATTAATTTTTATAAAGTTCGCATATTATTAGGAGAACATATAACTTTAGATACATTACTAGACAGGATTATTCAACAAGAAGTATGTAAAATATCCAGGACTGCCCTTAGGTTTACAATGTTCCAGTTAGGATTTCAATACAGAAAAGATGATAACCGAAGAGGATTGTGCGAAATTGATTCTGTTATTGTTAAAAGAATTAATTTTCTGCGACAATATATGGAAAATAAGAAACACACTCACCTTCCTCTCGTATTCTTAGATGAAACTTGGATCTTTTCGGAAGGATCCGATAGACGCTCCTGGCAAGATGATACCCCATATACAGTGAAAAAGCTTACCACTGTAGGAAAAGGTGGGTCTATTTTTAAAGTATTTAATATTAAAATTATAAATACCATGAATATGATTTTTAGTATTTGTCATATGTATAATTTATATTTATTTTTGCATTATTTGTTATTTCTATTATTTGCATAATTTATATTTTTCTTATTTTCCTAGATACATTGTATTAAGTGCTGGTGGTGAAAAAGGATTTATTCCTGACACACATTTGGTTTTCGCTTCAAAATCCAACGACGGGGATTACCACGGTGAAATGAACGCAGAAACATTTGAGCATTGGCTGGAACATTGTCTTTTGAAAAAACTAGATGAGCCCAGTTTAATAATTTTAGACAATGCTCCATACCACTCACGAGTGAAGGTAAAAAATCCAAACAATTTATGGAGTAAGCATGCTTTAAAAGAATTTTTAAGGAAGCACAACGTTTCATTCCAGGAAACAGATTTAAAAACAGAATTATTATTTAAAGCCAAGAATGTGCCTTTGGAGAAAAAATACTTTGTAGACGAACTCATTTTCTTAAACGGGCATCAGGTATTAAGATTGCCACCATATCACTGTCATTTTAATGCAATAGAGATGGTTTGGTCGCAAGCTAAACGCTATTATGATGCGCACATTGGGCGGAACAGTGGAAAAGCTGAAAAAGTAATTACCATGTGGCATGAGGCTCTCAATAATGTAACTGTTCAAAATTGGAAAAATTATGTTACACATGTTGACAGAATTATTGGCGAGCAATGGCAGGAAGAAATGCAACTCGACATCTCTGAAAATCAACAACCGGTCGTAATTCATTTACAAGAATCGGATACAGAAGATGAAGATTTGTTATAACTGAAAAAAAATACTTGTCAATGTTCATTATTTTCATTTATTTCTTTATTAATGATGTCTTTCAGTATTATTTCTTATTTTAGCACCCACCATTTTCAGTATTTATATTAACGACCAACCGATTGTATTAATAATTACATGGGAATGGATAGCCAATACTCCATGTTATCTGGGAGTTACTTACTGAGACACGTGTTAGAACATCAGCTCTTACCCTGTTCTACTCATGCGCTGAGTATGCTGTTTTAGTATGGGAACGCTAAGCGGTTGAATTCTTTATTAACCTAAACTTGCCGAATAAATACTGGTTGCTTGAAACACACCAGTCAACCAACTGTACCTGTTTAGCGGGTTAGTTCCACCAAAAATTATACGGTCGATGGCCAGTATGGAAGAGGACTCCAAACAGTTACATGATCCTCGGCTATTTACCTGGTCGAACTCGACTCAGACCATCCTCTCTGTATATCCTCTACGAGAATCTAAGAATACAACAAAACGCTTAAAGTGGAATACAAGGTTGAAGCCAGAAGATATAATAGGTATCCCCCTGATGAACAACTACCACCAGGAAATGACCAAAAATGGACCAATTAAAAACTCTAATGCCCGGTTTTATAAACATAATTTAATCTCAGATTTCAAATCCGGGATTTTGTATATATAGAAAACCTTGGATTATAATAATTATAAACCTGGATAAAAATTTAATTCGCTTTTATAAAACCTACAAACTCAAGTAGGAATGTGTGAAGTAAATATGTATAATTAGAGATTGTATCAACCTAGAAGAAAAATGCACGAAAGAAGACCCGACTAAAGCAACACCAGCAGCTATAAATTATGATCTTTTCTAGAAAAATACAATTTATCTAGGCCACTTCTCTCTCGGGATTTTGCGGACGAATTTCCACAGGCCGTGAAGGACGAATTTCTAGAGAAGATGTGTCTTCGCCATCTTAGTTAATGACGCGCTTAGTAACTTATTGTATTATAAAATTGACGATTTTATATCAGTATATTTTGTTTTAATAACTTAGTTATGTATATACGATTAATAAGAATTGTTATTAATTATGATATTCGTATTATTGTGTTCTTAATTATGATTCCCCACAATAAAAAAAAAAAAAATAGGTAATCCCATTTTGTACCGTTCGGTGTAAGTGTATTCCCAGTATGTCGGGCGCACCGAGCCGCAGTGTGACGCGATATAATTTCTTTTTTGTTGCCGAATGTCTCCCATCCAATATATCATTACTGTGGTACTGTCTAGTCTGCTCGGAATTGCCGATCACAAAACTAACGTTGTAGGGCCGGTATTTTCACTTCCGAATAAAGCTAAAGATAAATTTAACCTTCGGATAAATATTTTTGTTGTCTTTTCATTTGCAAATAAATTTATTCGAAAGAATAA
Source organism: Harpalus rufipes (assembly GCA_951394225.1). Classification (NCBI taxonomy): domain Eukaryota; kingdom Metazoa; phylum Arthropoda; class Insecta; order Coleoptera; family Carabidae; genus Harpalus; species Harpalus rufipes. The sequence continues at coordinate 32,316,999 of OX596285.1, forward strand.
CATCTGTTATTCGCGGAATAAGTTATTCGCTAGTTGGGTAGCGAATAAAGGGTTTATTCGTAAGTACAGTACATTTCTACATAGTGCAGATTATTAACAAAGTGGATATATTAAATATTTTTAATGATTCTGATGATTCTTTGAACTATGAATGAATAAATAATGCGAGAAATCGAAAACGCACGATTAGATAGCGACCTAACCACACACATCAAGGAAATTTTTGACAGATTCCGATTATGAAAACAAACTGTTCTTATTTTATTATTACATATTACGGTTCGTATTTGATCTCAAACAGTGCATACATAGGTAAATCCCTCCTTGGGTAAATCATTATAAAGATCCTGACATTTAATGCTGGTAAAATATTTTCGGATTTTGAATACTTTTATACAATATTCATTTACCCCGAACTGAAAGGAATATACAAAAATTATAAGGACAATTTTACAATATATATATATATATATATATATATATATATATATATATATATATATATATATATATATTGTAAAATTGTCCTTATATATCGTCGCCTTAATAAGAAAAGTGCCTAACTCCACTTTTTTGAAGAAATCGTACTATTAGCACCATCTGACTGCAAATTTTGCAAGCCATCTGCTGACAATATTGCCTACCTCCAGAAAAAATTCACTAATCTAACGTTTCCATCTAGAAAAGTGCGTAAGTCCGTAGTCAGTTTATACACGAAGAAAAGTGCGTATCTCCTAAGTTTTAGGTTAGTCGTTGCACTTGCTGTTAAAACACTAGTGAATCTGCGGTTTTTGTAAATTAGTCGCAGTGAATTTTTGATAGTTGCGTGTTTATAAGTTAGGTAAGCAAATTAAATTACTTTTAAAAACATTCTAAAGTAATCTTGGACTGAATTATAAGAAAATTACAACAATGGAGTTACGCAATTTGCATATAAAATGTTTCTGTTTATTGGAAGGAGTTACGCATTTTTCTAGAAAGTTTTTATTTGTTTTGTGACGCTTTTCCCCCTCTGTGGTGTCTGGTTCTCGGGCGCCTTTCTGAAACTACCTGCGGGGGAATAGGAGGTGCGGATAGCTAGTCGTAGGTCCAGGGAAAGGAACACAATCACGAGATATGTCTATATTATTTATAACTAGGTTTATTGATGTGTTATTTACAATGTGAAAATGAAAAGAAAAATAGAAAGACTGGAAAAAGCTGCCCTGAGGCATTTACTGAATGATTTATCCTGACTATGTATACCGATATTTACTGTATTTACATTTACTGTCTTGACTGAGACGCTATGATAGCAAAACAACTGCATTTACATTTACTGTCTGACTGAGACTCTAAGCTGAATAAAACTGAATTTACGTTTATTGTACAGACTGAAACGCTATATCTTTTATAGTCAAGCAAAACTGAATTTACTTCCGCGTCTTTCGACTCTGTTGAATTTCTCGCAAACTCACCACCCGTTGTCTATGGACGTAAAGGCTACAGGGAACTGTAGACTTAGCTGAGTCGACAGGGAACTGTGGACTCCTTCTCAGACTTCTATGTTGCTCCGGGAACGGATGCTGCATAGAATGATCTTCTAAGCCCGGTGGCGTAGTATTTATACCCAGCTCGGGCTGAGTTTGGTTTGAACGCGCGCGTTTATGGTGTGGGAACTTTGCCGGTGTTCTGATTGGTCTAAAGGCGGGGTCTCATGGCGATTCTGATTGGCTGAGGGCCAGTGTTTGAAAACTATTTTTTGTGACTTTAATAGGTTACGAAAATGTAATTTTCCAGCTTTTCTACGTTTAACAGGACCAGGTATAATATACAAAATAATAACATTAATAAAATAAATACATTTTATTTTCCGTAGTTCCTTTTCTCACCGACGTAGCGCTAGTGGTGATCAGCTGGCTTCGTAGTTGTCAAAAGGTTTCCTGTGGTGGATTTCTCTGAGCCCTGGAGGTGGATTTGCGGCGGTGATGTTCTCAACGTCCATCAGAGGGGTGCATACGGCCTAAGGCTTGTGGTAACATCGCTCGGCAGACGGCGATGCTCCCCACGTGTGACTGGTAGGTTCTAAACATGTGTTGGCGGAACAAATTACATTTTTACGCCCCGTTTCTTTAGACACCCTCGTGATATCTGGTGCATGGCCCCTCTCAGAATGCCTATGAGGCCGTGGATCGCTGAAAACATCGTGACCTGCAGACCGCTTGGCTATGACAACTGGCTGACGACCTTGCCATGAGACATGAACCGCAAACGTGGAGGCCCATAGTGAGACGAAAAATTGTGACTTCGTCACAGTTTTCAGATTGAAAAAATGTCGAGAGGACAAAAAATGGTACTAATGGCCTTAGAAACAAACGTATTATTAGAGACAAGAACGAATGATACCAATGTTCAGAACTTGTCAGATGATAATATTATGATGTCAGATGAACTGCTCACGGAACAAGTGGATGAAACTCTTGATCTGTTGCATCACATCGCAAATAATAGTCTTGACACAGAAATTGCCGTCTACAAAGAAGACCTTAACACGGTTGCAAATGAAATTCATTCTCTGCAAAATTTACACCAGGGTATCGAGTTAAATTATGATAACAATATCACGACTTTTCGCGAAATGTCTGTCGAAAAGGACACCAATGATCCTGATGATCCAGACTGGGGTTTAGAGGAACAAGCTTATTTCGAACAGGATGCTTCAGATAGTAATGATGAAATATTAGCAAACAAAGAAGAAAATGAAGCAGTAACTGATGAGCTTATGGGACAGTTGGAAGATATTAAAATACGACAGAGATCTAAGAACAACAAAAACAGCCAGTCTTGGGAACAAAGACGAGAGAAGAGGAATAGGGAACAAGGGGTAGCGTACAAAGGAAAAGCAAAAATCGACAACGCAAAGTGGAATTACCAAGTTGACAGACCAGGTCGATTTCTTTCTGCGCCTTGTACTTGTTGCTGGGGACAGAAAAAAAGCCAACTGAAGTGTTCTTCGATAGACGAAAAGTCGAGAAAAGCCATTTTTAACACATTTTGGACTAAAATGTCATGGAGCGAAAAAAAAAATGTACGTAACTTGTCTAGTAAAATGTGCAGGCGTTGAAAGAAGAAGAGGTCAATCTGAAGGATCTCGGCGAAATGTTTCGATGAAATACTTCTTGAAAAATAGAATTGATACTGTAAGAGTATGTAAAAAAATGTTTGCGGGAACATTGGGCTTAAAAGAACGGGTTATTATCAATTGGGTCAAAGGCAATTTGAAAGTAAATGGTGCAGAAGAAGTTAACAGAAAAAGTCTTGTAAGAAGAGAAAAAAATACACAAAAGATGTCTGCCTTAAAAGATTTTTTTAATACTTTACCAAAGATGGAAAGCCATTACTGTCGGGCTTCAACAAAAAAGTTATATCTGGAGCCAATATGGCGATCCAAATCGCATTTATACCATTTTTATAAAAATGACTTTTGCAATGAAAGAAAGGTGGAATGTGTGTCGGATGCCGCTTTTTATTCGACATTCGAAGAACTAAATTTGTCTCTTTTTAAGCCCAAGAAGGACGAATGCGACCTTTGTGTTGCCTACCGCACAAAGAACGTTAACGAGGATGAATATCAACATCATCAAATCCTGAAGGAAGAAGCACGCCAAGAGAAAGATAAAGATAAATCTTCAGATGATGCAGTTGTGTTCACTGTTGACCTTCAGTCTGTCCTCCTTAGCCCAAAAACGAATGTGTCCGCTATGTACTACAAAACAAAACTAATAGTTCACAATTTCACTATTTACAATCTTCATACAAAAGAAGCCCACTGCTTTATGTGGAACGAAGCTGAGGGAAACCTCACTGCAAACGAATTTGCTACCATCATGGTACATTTCATAGAAACGAAAGTAGTGCCTACTGTGAAAGAAACTGGGAAAAGCATTATATTTTACAGCGACGGATGTACTGGGCAAAATCGCAACAGCACTCTTTCAAACGCTTTGTTACATCTATCTTCTCTACATGGAGTGACGATATTACAAAAATACTTAGAAAAAGGACACACTCAGATGGAGGTAGATTCGATGCACTCGGCCATCGAAAGAGTGGTTAAAAGAACCAAGATTAATCTACCAGCTGATTACAGGTGTGCCGCAGCGCCAGAAATAAGCCATTTCCCTATGAAGTTACATACTTAACACACAATTTTTTTAAAAATTTTGAGTCTTTGCAATATTTTAATTCGATCCGTCCAGGAAGATCAACAGGTGATCCTACTGTTGTGAATATAAAAGCGTTAAAGTATGAAAATGGTGCTATACAATATAAACTTAGACACACAGACCACAGTTGGAGTGATCTACCCAGAAGATCGAAAAAAGCAATGCTGACAACACCGTTCACTGATCTTCCTTGCCTGTATAAATCCAGGAGAAAGATAAAAAAAGAAAAATACGAACACCTCAAACAACTTTTAAAAGGTATCGACCAAGAATACCACGACTTTTATCTAAATTTGCCACACGAGTAATTAACTTAAGCAGTAAATTTTCTTTTTTTTTAGTTTACTTTAATTTTTTGCATAAAATAATTTTTAAGTTTTGAATTGTATCATTCTATGTAAAACCTAAAATGACATTCAGAAATATACTTTAATTTCCAACAAAATAATTGTTTATTTATGGCAATATGGCATAAAATAATTAATACTCGTGACTTTACGGTTCAAAAAATATAGTTAGAAATTTGCGTATGTCCAATAAATAAATAACTTGAGCAAATAAAAGTGCATATGTCCCCACAAATATTTACAATAACATTAAACCAGGCATAATAGCAACAAAATCATATTGTTTATTATTATTTAACTAATACATCAATAATTTCAGCAATAATCACAAAATACACTAAGTAAAATCGTTTTTTTATTCTACTGCAAAATCACCTTAAAAGGAGATAGGCACTTTTCTTATTAAGGCGACGATATATGATTTCGTTTACTGCGTATGATTACTGCAATATATTACTTGTTAAACTACACTCTCCCGGGGCTAAAAATGCAGAAGGATATAGATGGCATTAAGGATGTCAAACAAAATTTTGACAAGTACAGATTCAAAATAATTTAACACATTTCATCCTTGTCTGCTTAACGTGGTTACGTAAAACTCCATCCTTCTCTACTGACATAAATTCACTCTGCAAGGTTACCAATTCACGAATGTTAAAATTATTCGACAGATAGCTATTTGTTTTTGTGAAATGTGTGAAAAGGCTCAATGGAGTTATTCGTTGGATAAATATATAGAATAAATTTATTTAACGAATACTTATTCGAAACTTTATTCGGAAGTGAAAATACCGGGCCTTAGCCACATTGCCGTACTGCTGACAATAAAAAATCCATGCTTTGTTCCGGTTTTTGTTCTAAATAAATCCAATCTTGTAAATTAACACTATTTTCGTAAAAAATATTTTTGTTGAGTTTTATTCAAATTATATTGTGCATATTGCTATTACAAAGACGCCGTTTCTAAAATTGCCAATTATTTGACAATAAAAGAGGTATATTTTATTTAGTTTACTTATATCATAATTATTGCAAAATGCATGTCTTACTTCGAAATTTTATGAATAATTAATAAATATCAATAGAGTATAGGTTATATTATAATACTGTCAGTTGTCAGTTTTGATTTGTATGGATACTTCGGAAATCACGCGATTTCATCCGATTCCACCCGACAACATGACGTCATCAATTCCCTCCCCTGGCGATTTGAACCATATGGTTACGAACGATGACGTGGGGATCAAGTCGTGGAAACGGACTTTATATGTATTAATTAATATAGTGGGAAAGATGCTGGGGAGTGATACATTTGTTCCTGTTTCAAAAATATTTAATTTGAATAATAATACTAGTCACAATTTAAAATATCACTTGTTTAACTTTCACGATCAATTTGATATATTACTTGGTATGGACAATTTAATAAATCTGAAAATATTAATTGACACCGCAAACGATTTAATTATTTCTCCAAACTCAAAAATAAAAATACATCATCTTGATAACAAAAATAATAAAAACCAAGAAGTCATTTCAAATAATTCAATCGAAAATATTATAGAACCAAATGCGGAACAAATCTTGAAAATTAAATGTTGAACACGGTACTGTACTAGTTCCACATATCAAGTTTCACAACTTATCTATCCCCGAATGCGTTACCGTACCCAAAGACTACCATTGTTTATGCACAGTTATAAACCCAACTGATAACAAAATTAAATTTAAAATTCCAAATATAATTAATGTCGAAAAAATTGACGACTATGTCACATTCTCTAGACCTAATTTTAATTGCATACAAACAAGTACCAATAATTTTAATCTCTCAAAAAATTGTAGGTACTGATCATATGAATTCAGAGAAAAAGAAACAGAAATTATTAGTTTAATAAAGAAATATTCCGATATATTCCATTTTGATGATCAAAAGTTAACTTTCACTAATCAAATTAAACATAATATAACATAAAAACAACAGATGAAGTACCTATGTATATTAAATCGTACAAATACCCGCAAGTACATAAAGAAGAAGTACGTACAATGTTAGATCAGAAAATAATACGTCCATCTAATTTGCCATGGTCCAGCCCCATTTGGGTTGTTCCAAAGAAACTCGAAGCTTCCGGAAAAAGAAAATGGCGAATAGTAATAGACTACAGGAAGCTAAATGACAAAACAGTAGGAGACAAATGCCCACTACCTAACATTACCGACCTTTTAGATAAGTTAGGACGATGTCATTTCTTTACGACACTGGACTTAGCTTCTGGTTTCCACCAGATAGAAATGAACGAACCCAATATAAAAGACAGCTTTCCACACCGAAGATGGCCACTACAAATAGTGATGGCAACGATTAATAGAAAAAGATTATTAATCGATTAATTGGATGAATTCTATCAATTAATTGGTCAATTTTTTTTCTCCATTAATCGATTATAATCGACAAATACTGAAAATTAATTCATTAATTTTAACCAGTAAATTTTAAAATACCGCTATTTCAACATTTTATTTTCATTATAATTTACCAACAAACGTGGTCAAACAAGTGACTTTGCAAACTGTAGGGCCCTACAAGGTTGTCAAATATACAGCTTGTATACCTTGCCTGTGTTGCTAAATCAATTTGTCCGTAAAATGAATAAATAAAATTGTAATACTAATTATTATTAATGACTATCATGTTGTTTTATTTTTTCACACTTTAATGTATCCGAAAGTAAAACAATATGATATTCATTAATAATAATTAGTTTTACAATTTTATTTATTCATTTTACGGACAAAATGATTTAGCAACACAGGCAAGGCATGCAAGTTGTATAGTTGACAACCTTGTCTTGTAGTGTAGGCTTGTAGGCTGACCGAGTAAAAATGACAGACACATGTATGCGCAATGCGCATCGCATCTGCTCTTAAAGCGAATGAATAGGCTTTTCGCTTTGGTTATCTTGTTCTGTGCGAGAAATAGACGATGTTCTTTACTTTAAACGTTTATTTGTGTTTGTGTTGAATTATATTTAAAATAAAAACTTAAAATGCCTCCTGGAAAAAGTAAAGCGTGGAAGAATTTTACCAAGATTTCGAGTGATTTAGTTAAGTGTAAACATTGTGGAAAGCAGCTAAAATCAGGAAAGAACACTTCAAATATGTTTCAACATGTAAAACTTAAACATCCACAACAAGTAATGGAGGGAATAGAAAATCCTGATACTGATAATCCAAGCCCTGGCCCTGGTACTTCTAATTCTGGGGAAGCTACGAATGTCACCAATGAAAGAGTAAGTGAACTAATTATTATTATTACTTTTTTCTTTTCAATAAAAACCGATCCGAATAACCATACTTTTTGAAATTTCTCTGTATAATTTTTACGTTCTTTTCTGATCATAGTTTGCTCACTTTTCCAGCACAATAGCGAAAGTTCTCACATTGCGAAAGAGGGAAAACATGAACATCATCCTTCTGTGTCACACTTGTTTAAGAAAGTTGAAAGTTTTAGCTGTAAGTAGATTAATTTGTTAACCGTGTTTAATAAGCTAAATTAAGACTTTATTCTTTTCAGCTGGCTGGTTCAAAGCACTGCCAAATAACCCAAGCTATCGTCGAAATGATTATTACTGATTGCCTACCTTTCAGTATTGTCTAATGCACAGGATTCATTTATCTTATGAAAAAGTTGGTGCCCCTATATAAAGTTCCCTGTAGGAATACAATAAAAAACTATATTGACAAAATGTATGATAAAAATATAAATAAATTTAAAGAAGATCTGAAGTTAATTCCACATTTGTGCCTTACCACCGACATATGGACTGATTTACAAAATCGCAGTATGCTGAGCATAACTGTTCACGGATTGGACGGCGAAACTCTTTTTTCGAAAATAATAGGCGTTTTCGAGCTTATAGAACAGCACACCGGGGAATATATTGCTGAAACCTTAATGAGTACACTAACGGATTTTAGTATTGAGCAATTGAAAATTATGTGTGTGGTAATGGACAACGGTGCCAACATGGTCAAAGCAGTGGATATAGCGTTCGGCAAAAATAAACACATACCATGTTTCGCACACACATTGAACTTAGCATGCGAAAATACCCTTTCTATACCCGTCGTAAAGGAAATTATAAATAAATGCCGTACAATCGTCTTTTGCAAAAGGCATGTACAAGTAACTGACAAACTGCGGAAATTGCAGGCGTATGAGGGGCTCCAGAAAGAGCAAATGCTGAAACTAATTTTGGACGTCGCAACCAGATGGAATTTGATTTTCTATATGCTAGAACGATTCCTAAAATTATTTAACTACATTGAAACTATATTTCTTGATGTCTTAGATGCCCCACAAATTTTAACAAATAAAGAAAGGGATGAAGTACAATAAATTATTAATTTATTGAGGCCAGCTGAAGCAATGACTAGGCAGCTGAGTGGGGATAAGTACAACACTCTGAGCTGTGTAATACCATTGACTCACTGCGGTCGAAGGCAAATCGAAGCCATCGATTGCAAATATGACAGTGGTCATGCTTTAAAAGAAAAACTTCTTGATGAATTCCAAAAGAGATTTGGTTCCGTAGAAAAGTCACATCTTTTGTCAGCATCGACAACATTGGACCCAAGGTTTAAGGATATTAATTTTGAAGACCCTCTTGCAGAATCAAATATTCTTAGACGACTGCGAAGCAAGGTTTCGACTGGTGTTGAGTCTGGGTATGAAAGCTCAGAGTCGGAAAATGATAACAGAAACAGTGAAGCAGGTTTCGATTTATGGGCCCACCACAAATCCTTGGTTCATGGAAGCCAATCAAAAAAGAAAAAGAAGAACGCAGTACAGTAAGTAAAAAACGATGACCTGACATTTTACTTTAATACGGCTGTATCAGATTTAAAATCTGATCCGGTGAAGGTTTGGGAATCTATTAAAACCGTGTATCCCTCTCTATACCCTATCGCCAGGAAGTACCTAGCATTTGTAGCTACATCCGTCCCAAGTGAATGACTTTTTTCTAAGGCTAGCTCAGTAGCCAACCTAAAAAGAAATAGATTGCTTACTAAAAGACCAAAAAAATTATTTTTGAATAGCCTTGCTTAAATCTTAATATTTTCTTGTATATGAAGATTTTTCTTAATGTTTACCTAATAATGATAAATAAACTATGAAAGTTATTTTGTTTTCTTTAATTTCCTCCTCATTAATACGAATTGGACTATTTGACAAAATAGCAACGATTAATCGATTAATCTCTTCCAATTAATCGATTAATTAAAATTAGCTTTCTTCTCAAATATAATTAATCTATTATAATTAATCGTCAGCATTTTGCCATCACTAACTACAAATTTCTTCGTATGCCATTCAGGCCGAAAAACATCCCTGCAACATTTTAAAAGAATATAAATAATATTTTACGCGGTTTAACTCACAAAATTTGTTTAGTTTATTTGGACGACATAATAATATTTAGTACAAGTTTACAAGAGGACATTAATAATTTAAAATTAGTTTTTGATCGACTCAGGCAATTCAATTTCAAAATTCAGTTACATAAATAAAAAAAATTAAAAACAGAAATCGCCTATCTCGGACACAATGTGACCCCCGAGGGCGGTCGCCCTAACCCAGATAAAATAAGTGCTATTCAAAATTACCCCATACCGAAAACTGTTAAACAAATCAAAGGATTTTTAGGCCTTCTCGGTTATGATAGAAAATTTATAAAAGATCTAGCGAAAATAATCAAACCAATGACATGTTTGAAAAGGACGAGACTATAGACATTAACAACCCCGACTACATACAATGCTTTAACTCAAAAATTATTAATCAACGAACCTCTTTTGCAATACACAGGGTTTTCTAAAGAATTTAATCTAACTTGTGATGATGTAATCGGAGCTGTGTTATCTCAAGGAAACATGGGTAATAAATATAAATACCTGCCGGTAGCTTACGCTAGCAGAACACTGAATAATTCCGAAACGAATTATTAGACAATTGAAAAGGAACTTTTGGCAATCATTTGGGCGACATAATACTTCAGACATTACTTTTTTGGCCATAAATTTAAAATTTATACAGATAATAGACCATTACAATGGCTAATCTCTCTAAAACAATGCAGTCAAAAATTAATTCGTTGGAGACTCAAGTTAGAAGAGTTTGACTACGAAATTATATACCCTTGAAACAAACGACAAAATTAAAAATTTCCCAGAACAACCAGAATCACAATCCCCTTTAGCACAATATCAACAATACTTGACGACTAAATTTACTAATACATTTACAAACAATAACATACTAGAAATAGAAGGTGACTTATTTGACGCAGCTAACACTGTATCAGTAAAGACCTACACATGGAAAAAGGAATTGCAAAACAATTTAAAAATAAATTTGGAAACGTAGAAAAATAAAAAAATAAAAATCAACTCCATTATTTAGTCTATTGAAAACTAAATTCAGATACCTTATTTATTTAATTACAAAGGAACACTAATATGATAACCCCACCATACAAGATATATTTTACACACTTCTGAACTTAAAACTATTAAACTATATTAAAAATAGTATTAGAAATCACTGTATACTTAAAATTAGTTGTGGATTAGACATATTAAAATGAATAGACATAAAACCAATGCTGCAGTATATCTTTAATGATACTGTAACGTTTTATTATATATCATAGTCTTCTTGTTCTTTCTTCAGCGTTTGTAAGATATTGATGGCTTCTCCGCGCAACGAGACAGTCAACGCCGTAGCCTTCTCCTCGGACGTCCAATTATTTGCTTTTACGGCCGCTTCAAATTGTTTTAAATAATTCGGCCACGAAGACTTCACATCAAATTCCGGAGTTTTTAAGTGCATTGTTGTACTAGTATCAGATTTAACAACTTTCCTTCCGTCTAGTAGACATGCCTTTGCTACATCGGAATTCGACACTGACGACGATGTCATTTTAATGAATTTCTCTCGTATTTCTTCAATCTTCCTGTCATACTCATCCTTTAAATTCTTTAGGTCTTCTTCGGTTTTTCTGGAATATTCTTCTAATTTTTCTTCTAAACTTTCTAGAACTTTCTGCCATTTCCAGTTTTAATTCTTCTTTTAATGTTCGAGAATTTTCTTCGGCTTTTCTAGGACTTTCTATTAATTTTTGTTCCAATGTTTCTGTCAATTCTTCTTTTGATGTTCGAGAATTTTCTTCTAATTTATTTTCTAATTTTTCTATTTGTTTACCAATGTCGGATACGTCACCCGGAATTTCGAATAGGTAATCTTCAGGATTTTCACCAGCAGCGATTATTGCTTGCCGCAGACGAGATTGTAGAACGCTTTTCAGTCCTGTCGTATCAATTCTCGTTCTTCCAGTTCTTTCTTGAGATCACTTACTTTTAATTCACTTAATTTTACTTGTTTAGTCGTCAATATTATTAGTTAAAATAATACGTTTATTAAACGATAAATAATTAAGATTAAATATTAAGATGATAAAAGTAACTAACACTATGATTAAATAATTATAAACATTAAGAATATTATTAAATACTTAAACACTAAGATTATTTATTTAAACAATATTTATATCACTATATTTATTTATATAACTACATTTATTTATGTTACTCGTAGAATGTTCATTTATATCACCCCGTGTTCATTGATCGTTGCTTCTATATATCAGATTATATCTCCGCTGTCATTCAGACGGTATTTATACAGCCCAGTGTCCTTCTAGAACTCTCCGGCGTCACAGTGATACCGAGTACAAAAGAATTAGGTTAACGGTGTAATTAAACGTCTAGTCGGTGCGTCGCAGGGGATGGCATCATCTGGGAAATTCCGGCGAAGGGATTACTCATCGCTCTGGTACATTCTTTCAGTGGCGGTCCTCGTATACTCTTCTCTCAGGGGCGCACGTCGCAATACTAATATACTTATCAAGTTTTTAAACTACCAGACTTGCAAAAAAATTAACTAAATTTAAACGACTCAGATAATAAAGAAAACGATTCAGATAATAAGGATAACGACTCAAACGATATAGAAAGTTTTATTATACACATGGAACAGTTTAACAAAGACTTAGAAAAAATAAAACACGTTCATACAGACAGCCAATCTTTAATTGTAGAAACGGGTGACGAAACTGACAATGACGACGAAACTTTTAGCGAAAGTGATATAACAGTTCACTCTAATAAAGAAAATCCAATAGCAGGCATACCGATAGTGGAATGCCCAGTGAATTACGGAATAATGAAATAATTATTTCGGAAGTAGAACACAGTCCTAAACAGACATTAATTCAAAAATTATATGAAAACAAAAAATAAAGATTTCTGGTAGAAATTTCGAAAAACAAATAATTAACTTTATTAAAGAATTCATAGTGCCTACTGTAAAATACCGTATTTATTTCAAAACTGACCTTTACGAAATTTTAGTTTAATTTTACAAAATTATTTCATAAATTTAGAAATTAATATAATCAAATGTACACAATTCCTTACTGACGTAACACGAAGACGAAAGAATAGAAATTACCCACTCAAATTAAAATTAAACATTACACCTACCGCACCAAAACCTTTTGAGATACTTCATGTAGATAGCATAACACTTGAAAAAGCCAAATTTCTCACAATAATTGACTCATTTTTGAAATACGCATAGGGCTATAAGTTAAATTCGAGTGAAGGTAACGAAATCGGTAATAACTTAGTCAAATATTTCACCCAACATGGCATTCCTGGTCAAATAATTTCTGATAACGGATTAGAATTTAAAAAGTCGATCGTCACAGAATTATTAGCTCTGCACAAAATTCAAGTACATTTTAAAAGTTCACAACAGCCTGAATCGAATGGAATTATTGAACGTTTCCATTCTACTTTGATAGAACACTCTTCTACCATATAACCAAACAATACATTCCGTAACAAAATTAAAACCAGCAGAAATTATATCAGGCCACCTAGAAACTAAATCTCTCCTTAACATAGACATAGACAATCATAAAAACAAGACCAAACGTTTATACGAGTCAATTAAAAACAAAATAGATCAAAATAAAGAAAAACATATCGGAAAGTTTAATGAAACGCGAGAAAAACTACCAGAAATTCCCGACGAAGTTTATGTCAAAAATAGACAAAACAAAAACAAGCCAAAACAAAAAATAAATACAAGCCTGAAACGTTAAGAGCAATTAATAAAAAATTAAAAACCGCGAAACTGAAACCAACACACGGCAATACAGTAGAGAAAATTCATTTATCTAATATAAAACGTCCTAGAAAGAAAAATTATCAGTTCTAAATTCTTTCAGGTACCTCGCCGTCAACAACGGATCAATTATCCAAAACAGAGCCACTCTTTTAGCAGTACAATAATCTAAATAAACAATACGACAATTTTAAAACAATTATTACAAATAACTCTCGCTATGTCAACGAATCAAAAAATTACGAAAAGATTATTGATTTCACTAGAAGCAGTATTAATAATAAAACTGCAAACATTGGCTTTCATTCAACCGCCTTAACAAAAAGAAATAAAAGTGGTCTAGTAGATGGATTAGGAACTATTTTCAAGTTTATATCAGGAAATTTGGATGCCGAAGACGGCAAGCGATATTATAAAATCTTCTCAGATCTAGAGCAAAATCAACATAAGTTAGAAAATCAATTAAAACTATCATATTCAGTCAATAATCAAATAATGAACAATTTCAATAGTACTCTTCAGGATATACAACATAATGAAAACTGCAAACAAAATTAATACACTTGTTCAACCTTATAAATGAATGGCTGAGCGACGACTTAACATTGGCTACATATACTTATAATCAATTAATTATGCTTTATAATCCCATTCTGAACATATTACAAAATATAGAAAATTCAGTAATATTGTGCAAATTAAGAACTCTTCATCCAAATATAATTCAACCAGATAAATTATTATTAGAAATTTAAAAAAAAATCAGATCACTATAAACTTAGCTACCATTTAAACCAAACTTGAAAATATCTTAGCATATGAACAATTATTAAAAATTAACTGTAAAATTGAACTTTCACAAATTATCTATTTCATTCTATTCCTTTTAACTTTGAAGCTAATTTCGATCTTTATCATTTAATTACAACCCCTACAAAATACGGTTCAGAATTTCTTACTATTATCCCAGAGTCAAAATACATTTTGCAAACAAATAAAAATATCATTCCTCTAAGCGATATATGTATTTTGAGTAGAGTATATCAGTGCCCAAATAAATTCAATGCCCACATCAACCCCGTCTGCGAAAAAGATATATTTAATAAACAACATACAAGCCAATGGCACTACATCAAACTAGAAATACAGGAAAATCACTTCGAACTATTGCCAGAGATAAACCAGCATTTAGCTATCTTTCCCAAGGAAGAAAACATCGCCATCATTTGTCCCGAAAGATCCAGCATCGAGTCATTTACCGGCATCTACTTTATTAAAAATGATAATTGTGAAATAATATTTAAAACGAAAAAATTAATATTTCTCGATAAAACACATGGATCACCTTTAATGCCGCCTAAATTAAACTACAAACTAAAAATTAATAAAATCTCAAACTTCTCAATTAATCTATCGCCTCTCAAACTTAACGATGTAACATTAAACCAAATCACACCAATCCAGAACATTGAAACCTACGAGTATAACCACATTTCCAACATTTGGACGATTGTTCTCTACGCCGCAGGTATAATAATAATAATAATTTATTTAATAACCAAAAGGCTGAGAATACAAATACAAAACCGACGTTCAGCGAAGAAGACGTCGAAGTTCAACTTCCAGGGGGTGCTTCCTTCTAAGGGTGGAGGAGTTACAGTGCCACTTTACGGTGAATAACCATTAACTCATTTCATACCTCTCATATTATGCTTAGATGAATTTATTATGTAATGTAGTTTTCCTCTTTGAGGAATTGCAGTATAAATAATATATTAAATATTTATTTTTCTATACTTCATTATTTAATATTTCTTTCATTAGTATGAGTACCGGCAGAAAAATTTATTCCGTTTCTAAATGAAAAAAAAAAGACAAATGCGAACGTTCTATAATCGCAGCACAGCCTTTATTTTAATTGATAAATATTTAGATAATATAGCCTTCTCCTATGTAAGTGTCAACGATATTTTCTATAAAATTGAAACACCGCTAAAACACTGAATATTTGCTTCAAAATATGTCATATTTTTAACGTTAAATATCCAATGGAATGCTATTTTTACAGAAATCTGTTTATAAGTATACCTTTTACAAGAATATATTTCCGTGAGTTCTTTAATATCCAATATAAGTAATACAGATAGAAAATTAATTTTATAAATATAGTAAAGAATTTTTAACGCGAAAAATTCTAAATACTCATTTAAAAATATTTCGTGGAATAAAATACGGTCTATTAAAATGTGCCCAAATAAATTGCTTAAAAACATATGTCACATTTAATGGGGATATATGAAATTGACCTCACACGATACACAATTTTTATGTAAATAAAATTATTATTTTTTGCAGTTACGCGTATTAAAAATAACATTAGGTCACCAACAAAAAATTCTCTGCATGATATTGATCAAATTAATGATAGTATATGCAGGCATCAAGAAACTGTGGAATTAAATAACGATGTTTGTAATGTATCAATAGAAAACTCACCACATGATTTCATCAGTAATAATGCTTATGCAGTTACTACGTCTAAAAAGCAAGAAAATCAAATGAAAACAGAAAGTAAGTACACACATGCATTCATTCGCCTCTTTTCCACACAATTTGGGTTGGTAGAAACTTGATTAATGTCTGTAATCGTATTTCTCCACACATTTCTATTCAATCACATTTCTCCACTAGCGTTTAGTTGTTGAAACAACTTATCTCGCCGAAAATACACGACGGTCGGTCGTCATGCAATTCATCCAAACACAAACATTAACCTCACCTAACGCACAAAAATTACTTACAACATTTACAACGTAACAACTATTTTAGTAAATAAAATGATTTTGCCTTATTTATGAAAAGAAACTGTAGCAGCAAAACACATACATATCGCACACCTAGATCAAAACAATATCAACTAAAAAATTAAGATTTTTTAGTTAATCATTCATTCGTATTCTACAAACGAAGTAGCATGAACCAACAAAACTAATTTATCTATAATATCATTATTACTCTCCAACAGATGGCATTTTAGGTACTTCTTGTTGAATGAATGAGCGCATGGCCGTCCTACCAAAACGGTTGCAATCTTAGTTTCTGCCAGAACACCAAGCGGAATGCACGTACGTTGGTAGGTAGTACAAAACTATTTTTTTTTCGAGTTGCAACAGTTTTGTTAATAAAACTCGTGAATTTGTTTAGTATTATTTGGAGTTGCTACAGTGTTGGTGACTAGTTCTTGATCGAATCGACGATTATTCACTGCTGGATTTTGAGTTGCAACAGTTTTGATTACTCAAGTAAGTGAAAATTTTGTTTATTTTGACTTCTTTCGGTTTTGAGGAAAAACTTTTGACATTTCTAGTTACATCAGTTTTGTTAAGTCTTTCTTTTGTTCTCATTATTTCTTAAGAAAGCACAACAAATGCACTGTGGATAAAGTGCCTTAATGCATTTTTAGAGTTGGTACAACTATTTTGTTACGAGCAGAGTAACTTTTATTTTAGTTGAACTACTGTTGCCATCTAGCGGACCGAGGGAGAGAGATGGCGTAAAGGAACGAAGCCAGAAAAAAACATGGCCGCGTCTGACAGAAACAAAAACACACGTTGTCTGCATTTTGTAAAAAGAAACATTGAAAATTGTAAAGATATGTATGATACGTATTGTTAAATAAAAGTGATTTGTGTTATCAATGACGTTAAATTTCGAAATATAGTTTTTGTTTAATAATACGAGTACTGTTAGAAAATTTGACAAACCCGAACCCGCATTTTTGCCAAACCAACGCGAGGAGCAGTTGGGTCTCTGACAAACCTTCCATCAAATACAAGAGTTTTGAACTTTGTGTGTGTGTGTGTGTGTGTATTTGAACAATTTGATTACGCCTTAGCAAAAATATTGCTAGTTGAGTTTCTAAGTGATTATTTTTGAGTTGGTACAATTTTGATGGTTAAGTACATTGTTTCAGAAAAATGAATGGGCGTGGACGTTTATTAGTTAATATGGTAATAGAAAAAGATAAAGAAAATGTCAACCATCTCAATACGAGGAGTTGCAGCCAGTTATTATATCAACAAAAGAAGCTTCGGCAATTTCAACCGACCAAACAAATCGAGAGACCCGCATAGCTTCACCTAAAATCGATTACTACATTTCACCCAACCGAAGTGACGAAAGTGACATTGACGATTCGAATGCAGACCCAAATTTTGTGTTACCAGAAAAAAAAACTCTATCTAAAGTGGTATTTCCTTCTTCACCTTCACCCAGCAGCAGCTCCAGCAGTTCATCAAGCGAAAGTAACATTTCTGAGACAGAGGCTGAAGATGATAAAGTAGCCCACCTTGATGCTGATCGATTTAACATTCAAGAAGATATTGCATACAATGAATCTGAAAATCTTTCGATTGTTGAAGATCAGGACCAAGAGCCTATTATAGAAGAGAAAAACGGAAAGAAGAGAGTAAGAAAACCATTGACGTGGAAAACGAAAGTGGCAAAAACACTACGAAATTCTGGCAAAGCCTACCACTCTCTGTTTAAATTGAAGAAACTAGTGCCAGAGAGAAAACTTCGCCCGCCTTGTGGAGCCAAGTGTCGGCTGAGTTGTAAAAGCAAATTGGATGAACCATCAAGGCAGCAACTTTTTGATGCATACTGGGAACTAGCTAATCTTCAAAGGCAGAGAGAGTTTATAGTACGACACTCACAAGAAATCAAACCAAAGTACATATACTCTAACACACAAAATTTGAGAGTTCTAAATACATCATTTTATTTTGAAATTAATGGGTCAAGAATGAGAGTGTGTAAAACATTCTTCAAATCCACTCTTGACTTGAATGATAGAGTTATTAAAACCGCACTTTCCAAGAAATCAGAGTCAGGTGTGATAGAAGGCGAATTAAGAGGAAAACATGGGAATCAACCAACAATTGATCCACAAGTTAAGCATAGCGTTATAGATTTTATAAATTCTATTCCGATGATTGAATCGCACTACCTGAGAGCTCAAACAACAAGAGAATTTATTTGCAGTGATAAATCTCTAGCCGATTAATATCGGGATTATAAAGCACTATGTGAAAACAACAGCTTGCCGTTTGCTACGCCATCAACATTTAACAGAATATTCAATACTGATTTGAATATTTCATTCTTTGTATCAAAAAAAAAGACCAATGCGATCTTTGCGAAAGTTATAAAAATTCCGATGAAGAAGGAAAACCAAAATTATACCAGAACTATGAACAGCACCTCAAAGAAAAGACTTTGGCAAGGACAGAAAAAGATAATGACAAGAACGGAACAGATGGTACCGTTGTAGCAGTATACGATTTGCAAGCGGTTATGCAGGTGCCAAAAGGACAAGTATCGCTTTTCTTTTATAAGTCTAGGATTAACTGCTTGAATTTTACTGTCAGTAACTTAGATGCGAAGGAGGTGGTTTGTTACTTTTGGGATGAGACTGAAGGAGCGAGGGGAGCTGTGGAAATTGGTAGCTGCATACTTAATTATATCAAAGGTCTATTGGACCAGAATCCTGAAAAAGAAATTGATATAATTTTCTACTCGGATAATTGCTGCGGACAACAAAAGAACAAATATCTGTTGTCTGTCTATGCTTACGCTGTTGTCAACATGAGAGTCAAATCGATTACGCACAAGTTCCTTATACGCGGTCACTCCCAGAATGAAGGTGACAATGTGCATAGTGTCATTGAAAAACAAATTAAGAGACACTTAAAATCAGGCCCAATCTACTCACCGCAAACGTATTCAACTCTGATTCGCACGGCCAAAAAGACAGGACGTCCTTACAAAGTTGTAGAAATGGCCACGACAAGTTTTACGACGTCAAAGCTTTACAAGAATCATGGGTATACCTTCCTGGCGAAAAGGGCACCTTCCAGGAAAAGTGACTAACTGCTCATCGACAGCCATGCACCATCCGGGATTATATAACTCTCTAAGATTGGCAACACTGCATTGATAATCAAAGTTCGCAATTTTTTGAGACTTATTAAAATTAATGTTTCAGTAAAATTAAACATATACTGTGTTTATTACAAGTTAAAATTCAATATTTTAGCTATAATTACAAAAACTTCTTCAATATATTGTGAATTTGTGGTTGTGAAAATACATAACCTCACACACACAGCATGGCTAGCTTGGACTCTAAAATTAATCAAATTTTAGACAAAGTAAACCTGCTAGAAGGAATTAAAAAAGATGTAACACAAATAAATTGTGATATTAAAGCGCTCCAAGTATCAATGGATGAAATAACCTCCAAAACTCACAAACTGGAAGATCAAATAGAAACGCAACAAAAGACGATAAACTTCTGGGAAAAAACTCTGAAGAAGAAGAAGAATTTACTTTTCACTGGATTACAAGAATCAGAACTCAACAATCAAAATCTCGTAGATACAGTGGAAAACATAATATCGACTAATATGAATATCCAGGTTCATAATCAACATATCGACTATGTTCGTCGTCTAGGCAAAAATCTAAAATAGTACGGCCTGTATTGTTCTCATTTGTCTCTTCACATACCAGAAACTTGATTTATAAGAATAGATTTAAGCTGAAAGGGACAAATATATACGTAAATGAAGACCTTACATCCGAGGATCAAGAAAAACGTCGCGATCTAGTCAAGCAGTTCAAGATCTTAAAATAGGATGGGAAAAACGCAAAAATACAAGGTAATCGAATAATTATTGAAGAAGAAAAACCAAAAGAGGGGCCGCCAATCGTTAGACGACAGTCCCACGAGTGAGCTGCATGTGGCAAAATCCAAAAAAGCAGACAAGAAGGGCAACCAACACGATACTGTTGCAGCAGGAGTTACAGCGGATTTGTTTTCATTGCGTCAAACACCTACAGCCAAAACATAACCCTTAATTCAAGAACAAATTCTGCATCAAACTCCCCAGAAAATCACCTCGAGCGAAAAAGTGGCAAAACAGTGGTCGACAACACCCAGAATGCAGAAACAGAAGAACTCCCATACGAACACGATCCTGCCTCGCAAGATTCCCCAACTAGGATAAGTACAAACTCTATTTATGATAGCTATAACTGTGGTAATAAAATAAATTTAATTAATAATAATAACAGAGATGTATCTCAGCTCAGTCTAATATTCTGGAACATAAATGGTATAAACAATCTTTATGTCTCACTAAAGTATTATGCACTGTTTATTGCTAGGATACGGTGTATATAAACATACCCATTCTACCCCGGTTGTCTTGGATATGTTTATATACACCGTACCCGATCATCGTTAACATAAAAAAATAAATAAACGTTGATAATAAATAAAACAATTAAACAACATCCTTAGCAATGCCAAAATTTGAGCATTATTGTAATCAAAATTTTTATCAATTAAAACTTGTTTCAGATATTCTAGTGAGACATAAAATCTTGTATGCACCACGAGCGTTACTAGATGATAATGCCCATCGGACGACATCTATCCCTCGGGCTAGATCCTCTTCGCCCTCCTGGCATTATGATCATAGTAACGCCCTTGGTACATAAAATACTATTATAATTTAGATATTGATGTAAGTACCAGTATGCTGGATGGGGATGTGATATGTTTCTGCGAAACTTGGATGAAATACAATCTAGTTTACTTGCCAAATTTCATGTATGAGTACATTATTTTCTGTCAGAGTAATATCTAGTGAAAAAGGTCTTAAAATATTTTATAAAAATATTAAATATGAACTTATGTTCAATTTGCAACCTTCATAAATCTGAAGATGTTTCATTTCTTTGTTGAATATCCCATATATCAAAGCTTGAGAAGTTCATATTTAAACAAATACAATATTCAGAATTTTAATAAGTGTAACCTGGCACATCTATTTGTAGACCTCGATATTGCTAAAATAAATACTATTTGATATATAAGTGTGAAGCAAGGAGAAAATGTAAAAATGCTTGTAAAAGATATTGAAGGAAGTGGACGAAATATTACAAGCGACAATTTTTTTACTAGTTATGCGTTAGGCGAATATTTACTCACAAAAAAACTTACTCTTGTGGGAACTATTCTTCGCAATAAACCAGATTTACCGCAGCAATTTACTGAAACTAAAGGACGTAAAGTATATTCTACCATTTATGGATTTAGAAATGACGCAACAATTGTCTCTTGTCCCAAAAAAGGGAAAATAGTTACTCTACTGAGCACAATGCATGACAACAAGAAAGACGATGAAACGAATGAAAAACGGAAACCTGAAATTATATTATCGTATAATGCAACTAAATAAGGTGTCGATACAATGGATCAGATGACAAAAAGATGGCCATTAGTGATCTTCTATAATATGATCGATGTTATTGTACTAAACTCTTTTATAGTATGGAAATCTGTTACTGCAAGTAATATAAAACGTCGTCAATATATTATGAATCTAGGCAAAGCACTAACAGAAGTAAACCAAAATGACTGCATACCTGCTGAGTCTGAAAATGATGTCGATATTTAGGAGCCACCCCCAAAGAGAAGACGATGTTGTTTATGTCCACCTTCTATGGATCGAAAAAATAAAATTGTATGTAAAAAGTGCAACAAAAACATTTGTAAAGATCATTCCTATATTACATGTAAAAGAAAAAATGTATTTTAAACAAAAATAAACAAATAGATTTACTACAATTTTGAGTGATTATTTCTTTAAAATACTTACTATGTATTACAAGCAATTAAGAATAAACATACACTAGGACAAAGGGATGAAATGAGATAAAAACAATAACGGGCCTCCGAGGCCCGGTTGGTACTTTACAGGTCATAAAATATTTTTGGTATACGGAAGGTTAATGTTGCGTCCCCCACATATATTTACATTTTAGGAAAGGTTCACAAAGTAAAGTATTTTAAAATCACCTAAAAAAAACATTTGCACAGGAATTAAAAAGCGGTGTATTGACTCCTTTTAATGAATGCATTAAGGCTAGTTTAAATGAACCTGCTTTACGTAGGAGAAGTGCAAAAATGATATATGCATATGTAAACAATTTAAATAAAATAAATAAAAAGTAAACGTTACTTACAACATTGTTTAATCTTCCGACGGTGGCGCCCAGGTCTGACAGACTGCACTAAAATAAACTTCTTTCTTTGTCGTATATTTTCGCGTTCGGTCGTAACTTCTCAGGTAACTTCGTATTATTATGGTTAGTTTATCCCTGTGTAGTGGTACCTTCGTGACGCTATTACTTTTCGCACAAAAAAATAAAAGATTCTGTGAGACTCTGCGCCACCTTTGACGTTGAACTTGTTGTATTCAACTTAGGTAATGCCTAATTACTACTTACTTACTTTGTAATCACCAGTTATTGTATATATTTATTTCTATATAATATGGATTATGAACGGGAACAACAATCCTGGTGAATCGGAAGGCTTGACAAGAAGCTTATTTCTAAAAAACATTGCGCTGTCATTAGTTGACGAAAATCTGAAGCGACGGGCAGAACTCACAAATTTTCCTCAGGAAGTCCGCCTACGTAGAAATGAAGTTGCTGGGACTTCATCACCAAATAATCGTCAAATCATGGTTCCTCAAAAGCTGCAAGAAAATACTGCACAGAATGCAAAAATTGAAACAAATCAAGGTTCTATTGCGAAAAATGCAAGAAATGTATATGCTTAAAGCATGCCAAATATTGGTGCAATAGTTGCACGGATGTCGGCCTTATTGATCCATGTAACTAAACCAGTCATCAGCTGAGTCGTGCCATATGTGACTTGCCAAATATTTTTTTTTATTATTATTATTAAATCTACCCAAGATTTGCAAGGATTAGTATTATTATTTTTTTTCTGTATTTAAAAAAAAAATTGTTCAGTTTTTGTTATTTTTGTTCCAAATAAAGTACTTTATCGTATTAAAAAATGTTTTTGTTATAATTTTAATTAGAAAAATGTACTTTTTAAATTTGGAGTCTTCGAGACTCCGCGCCACTAGTTTTTTTTGTAAGGAAGGGCGCCACCGCCGGAAGGTTAAATACCGGATGTCCTGTTTTTACTCGTAAGAAAATGACAGCTAATTTATTAACGGTTATACATGATGTATCCGAGCTCGTATAACAAAAAAGAATAGCGTATTCACAAAAAATGATATACAGGGTGTTCGAAAAACAGGGGACCAAATTTGGAAAATATATTAATCAAACCAAAACAAGAAAATAATCCTAATATACCCATGTCCGGAAACGAACCATTTCGGAATAAAACACTGTTTTGTTTGAATTTTTAATTTTATTTTTAGTAATGTTTTTTACTCTCAAAATTACAATAGTTACGTTAATACTTGTTACAAAATATGCACAATATGGATACGCATTGAGTTCTGGCGCCGCCTTGTAATGTGGGTTTGTTTGACGTTTAAAATACCAGGGATGAATTAGTATTTTTTTTTGGGTTTATTACTTAACATGGGGAATATTCGGTTGAACCGTATCCAAGATTATTTGGAAGACTGATTTTCTGTTTGGCTTCAAAGTATTTGCACATAATATGAGTAGAAACCGTTTTTACTCATACTAAGAGCCTTGCACTTTGCACAAAAACCCCAGGAAGGAGAGGCAGTCTATACAAAGTTAGAAATATTGTAAACCTTTTCAATACAAGAATGTCTGAAATTTATTACCCAGGTCGTGAACTAAGTATAGACGAATCGATGGTATTATGGCGTGATCGGCTTACTTTTCGCCAGTATATAAAGATCAAGAGGCACAAATATGGCATAAAATTATATATGCTGACTACACCTGGAGGGATAGTTTTGAATTTTATGGTTTACACTGGCATGTTGGACGATTGTGGAGGAACAGGACATGGAGAAAAAGTTGTTTTGAAATTACTAGAGAGGTTTTTAGGGGTCGGACATAGCGTGTTTATGGATAATTATTATAATTATTTTGAACTGGAAAAATCTCTTGCTGACAAACAAACTCACTGCACAAGAACAATTAGATCAAACAGAAAATCATTTCCAATGGAAGTCGGAGATAAATTAAAAAAGGGCGAAATAGTGGCAAGATATTCAAATGGTGTTATGATAGGAAAGTGGAAAGACAAACGCGACGTCTGGTATATCTCAAATTAATATAAAAATGATATGGTGGAAATTCAAACTATAAGGAGAAGACAAGATGGTGAAACCAAATCTAAACCGTTGCCTATTATAAATTATAACAAATATATGTCTGGCATTGATAGGCAAGACCAAATGTTTGCTTACCATCCATGTGAAAGGAAAACGATCAGATGGCCCTCTAATATTTTTGTACATATTTTACAGCTTATGATGATAAATGCCCATCTATTTTACAATAAATATTCAGGCAAACGTATCTCAATTTATGACTTTCGTTTGTCTGCTATAAAAAGTTTATTGAAGGCTCCGTCCGCACCTACTTCTGGAAGGGCTATCAGCGAACATGTTTTGAAAATAAGAGAGGAGAAGAAAGCAGGAAAAGTAATGAGAAAGCAATGTAAAAATTGTTACGTAGAAAAAAAAAGAAAAGATACTACTTATGTATGCACTGTTATGCCCTGGAAATCCTGGTTACTGTTTAGACTGCGCAAAAATTACTCTTGAGTGACCTGTTGTAATTTGTCAAATTGATGTTTATTCATGAGTATTTTGTTAGTTTTACTGAATATTTGTGTTAGTTTCTTTATTAGTTTTATGCCGTTTATGTTTTTTTGTTGACTTGTCGATTTACTTGAATAGGTACTTTGTTGGTTTATAGTACGATTTTTTTACTTATTATTATTTTTCTCACTCGTTTTTTTGCTGAATAGCTTTTTTATTTTATTCTGGTAGTTGGTTCCTTCTAATTATATATTTTATGACAATAAATTTTATGTTATATCTTGTAATAAACAATGTATTTTGGTATTTTGTTCATTTTATTTCACCACGCGCTCACGCGTGATGCGGCCATCGGCAGTAAAATTAGACATCAGTGCCGACCACGCTTTGGCGCGTGACATTAAAAAAAATAGTGTCAAAAATTATTAAAATATAGACTTCACACAAGTTAAAAAACATTATTAAGAATATTTTATGGTTGTCATCCAAAAAAACGTAGTCGGGTTCTGGGGTAAGTACATGGTCCCAAATAGGCAGCGAACGTGTTAATAGAAGAGTATGAAAAATACCCTTGTTTATATAAAACAAAATGAAAGGAACACAAAAATAAACATGCTAGGTTAAGGGCATTAGAACAAATTATATGCAAAATAAAAGAAAAATCTGTTGTGGCCAGCACAATACCTCTCACCACTTCCTTTTTTTTGGTTACGTAAGTATAGGGCACGAACAGTTATGTTACATTGTTGGCCTTAACAAGCAGATGTGGGGGCCCATTTCAGAATGATAATTAGTAATTATGTACATAGATGTCAAATGTCAGAATTTTTCATTAAAAAATTCAAGATTTTCTATATTCACGTAGTTAATTTGTCACCAGGAGTGTGGAATTTACTTGTCGAGGAAAATAAACCACATGGAATTTGAAAATCACTAAATTTAGAATGAAAAATTATGATATTTGACATCTATATAAATAATTACTAGCTATCATTCTGACATGGGCCCCATATCTGCTTGTCAAGTTACATGACTGCTCGCGCGCTAATGTATTTAACATTTCTTGTATAACTACACTCTACACCAAAAATTCTACTAACATCTATTCCATATATTTAGATTAAATTCATTCTATGAAGAAATTTTGTCCTACTCTTCCAATATTTCGAGATGTTTACAATTCATTGTCGGAAGTAACAGTATTTCTGAAGGGTATGTGTAATATACATATAATATTAAATATTTAACTATTAATACAAGAAATAGGTAATATAATTTATGTACTTCCCAGAAAAAGTCTTCAGTAATGTCTCTGGATTTCTGATACTGACATTTATTTGTCAGTTACAAACAATTTAAATTTTTTTCAACTATTTTTCATGGCGTTCTTTCGGCTGTAAAATTTATTACAACAGATTATTTTATATATTATATTACTTTTATCTATAAATCTATAGAATATATAATAAAATATTTAAATGTATCAGACAGAGAATTTAATTTTCTTTAATATTACCAAGAAAAATTTTCAAAAAATAATATTTAAAAGATTTTTTTTCAAGAATCTTCTATTTCCGGTTGTCCAATTGTTACCAAAACCTTTTCAGATCTTCCCATGAATGTCCGATTGGGAAATACGTAGTTAAACAAATATAGTGTTATGGTTTTTGAGTAATCGTCCGTCTAACATTCCACATACACACACACACACACATCTACACACACACACACACACACACACACACACAGACATCCATTGTAAAAATGTTAAAATCGGATTGTAGGGACCTTAAAACGTGCGTATTCAATAAAATCTGGATATGCGATTTTTAGCATGAATCCATTACCTCTCTTAGCGAGAGGTAAAAAAGGCCTGATGTAACAATGAATGACATAAAAGTAAAATTTAATTCATGGAATACAAATTTTATGGCTGAATATTAGTCCAGTCATTTGGTGGTTTTAGCTGAAAAGTTTACCGGAAGTTTTGAAAATTGGTTGTCTTATAGATTTGAGGTGTTCTAACCGAATTTCCACTTTGCGACCTCGTACCGGAATGGGACATGGCGCCATTTTGGATAAAATAACACCAAAAACCGGTTTTTTGAAAATATCTCCTTACCGGTTGATTTATTGACAAAAATAGTTATGTACAAAATTGTTCTACAAATTTCTAATAACTGATGTCTTATTAATTTTTTTGTCAGACGAATAGTTTCGGCGTACGAGCGCCGCGAATTGAACCGCAACACGTTCATTGGTAGAAAACATTGCGCTACGCGTTATATACAGACCGCAGTGTCGCTCCGTGTGTAAAAGGCGCCTTCGTGCAAAATTACATTCCAGCGCCCTCCATAATGCATAATTTTCAAAGTAGCACACGCTTTAGAGTTTAAACTATACTTTTGATTCTTCGAAAAAATGCTAGATTTAAATATTGATGAAATTGTCTTTGTTAGATTCATTCTTGTAATCAATATTATTAGATAGCAGATATCAGCTACCGAAACGTTGTGACAATTTGTGTTTTTGTTAATAAAGATAATGGAAGTCCAAAAGTCAATTTTATTTAATAACGAGACATTATCTTATAAATTCAAAGTTAAAATTATTAGGTTATCAAAATCGTTTGTTGTAATCAACAATTTTACGGTTATGTTTGCATTCCAACATAACATCATAACAATGCTACAAAATTATCTGTTTGGCAGGATATTTACTTTTTTTCTACTAAACTTTAATAGTAAATCAGAGAAATTCACTATCCGAAAAGAAAAATAAAATTATCTTATCACGATTTCAGAATTTTAAACAGTAAGAATTGGATTTTTCGCACAATAGTAATATTTAAATATTGGATTAATTGTCGGATTCATTCTTGGAATCAATATTCTTCTATCAACTATCAAAATATTCTTTGTTGTAATATTTACGTCGTATTCGTTCAGTCAAAGTATTCTTCGAACGCCATCATCGTATTTGACGGATATCCCGAAAATGCTGAGGACCGTGGTACGAAATAAGCGGAGCGATTGCGAAGATCACGGACATATACTTCGATAAATATACTTTTCGACGAAACTATGATTACGATCGTGTCACAAGAGAAATTTCTTGCCAATGATAGAAACAAAAATTGTCTGATTGAAATGTTAAAATTAAAATTTGAAGCTGCAAACTTCACGGTCAAGAAAGCCACAGTAGATGCAGATGTGTTAATAGTAACAACGGCAAACAGCGTTTCATCTGCGTTTGATTCTGCAATAGTTGTTGGCGAGGACAGAGATCTTCTTGTTCTTTTGATTGCACTATTCATACGCCCAAACACATATCTTCTAAAACCCGGAAGAGGAAAAACTTCACAACAATAATTTACTCAATGCAAAGCATCACAGACAAATCAATCGCTGATAACATACTGCTTTTGGACGCCTTTAGTGGCTGTGATACAACAGGAGCTTTCTTTAATCAAGGGAAAATGAAATACATGACTGCATTAAAAAAGAATCCACAATTGGCGAAGCATGTCGAAGTGTTTAAAAGCTGAGAAGCCGACCCGGACACCATCGCTGAAGTAGGAGAACAATTTATCATAACAGCTACGGTTACAGGGTCAAGAAAACTATATTGCTAAATAACTATAGATATCAATGTTTTATGCAATCAGCATATAAAAACAAATGTAATATCGCGTCACTACCTCCAACGGAAGCGGCAGCAAGGCAACATTCGTTCCGCACGTATCACCAAGTCCAGCAGTGGTATGGGGTGGAAAAGAACGCCGAAGAATGGGGATGGAAAAAAAGCATCAATGGACTGATTCCTGTCACCACACTCCAGCCTTCTGCTCCGGAAACTTTATTACAACTCATTTCTTGCAAATTTAAAAAAAGATGTCAAGGAGCATCCACATGCAGAATGGCTGGATTAAATGCTCAACGATGTGCATAAATTGTGGTGAGGTGTGTTCGAATGTAGAAATTAGAATACAGGACAGCGACGACGAGGACGAAGCGGAAAATATTATTGACAAATTTCATGACGAAATTGAGGCGGAAGCGGATTCCGTCGAAGAAATAGGCGAAGCTTCGCCCAGTACCAATGTCGAGGAACCTGCTGAACCCGGTTTATCATGGACAGCAAAGCGGAGAAAGATGCGCTAAATTGCATAATAAGTGCATCAGGTGGATTAGGCCTACTGGGGATACCACAAGAAAAAAAACTCGCCATTATTATTACTCTACCTCATGGTGGCGTGGAAATGAGTTTTCAGAAATGTGCACTTGTTGCGGTACAATTCCCGGTACTCGTACGCCGAAACTATTCGTTCGACAAAAAAATTAATAGAACATCAATTTGGAAATTTTCTGGAGAACAATTTTGTACATAACTATTTTTGTCAATAAATCAACCGGTAAAGAGATATTTTCAAAAAAACCGATTTTTGATACCATTTTACCCAAAATGGCGCCATTTCCCATTCCGGTACAAGGTTGCAATGAAAATTCGATTAGAGCACCTCAAAATCTATAAAACTACCAATTTTCAAAACTTCCGCTAAACTTTCCAAGCAAACCCCTTTCTGAGCACCAAATGACTGGACTATTATATGAAAAATTATTTATTTCTTCTTTTATTTATACAATATTATTTTGCCAGGGTAAGCGGCCTATGATTCACATAATCTGTTGTATTTCTAACGCGAATTGCATCCTGCGAAACATTTCGAGCTCCTAATCTTCGCTGTAATGTCCTTGTTGATTGAAGTGCACCTGAATTTCCTTGAGGCATATCATGTCTCCAATCACCGGGTATATGGATTCCGTTTTCCTCCCTATCTTCAAAAGAAACACTGCTATATCTTCTAAGATGTGGATGTAGTCTTTCTTCATATGTCTTTATGAAGTTGTGAAGTGCAACACACGATAACACTATTTTATCAACATTATCTGGGTAAGAATTAATTATACGATGAAAAATGCGAAATCTGGCAACCATGATACCAAATGCATTTTCAATACATCGTCTAGAACGAGAGAGTCTATAATTAAATACTTTCTGTTTATTTGTTAAATTCTGGCCGCCGTAAGGACGCATTAAATTGCAATGAAGAGGGAATGCCTCGTCCCCTACAAAATAGTGTGGTAATGTAATGTTCGTTCTTGGTAGAATTTTATTTGGTGGTATATTTAGTTGATTGTCAAACAATAATATCCCAAAATTACTATTTCGTAAAATACCCCCATCACTTTGACTGTCGTACCCACCTACATCGACAAATGTAAACTTATAATTATGATCACATACGCCAAATAAAACAATGCTGAAGAATTTTTTATAATTAAAATACGTAGACCCAGAATTAACAGGTGCCTGAATGTGAATGTGCTTTCCGTCAATGGCACCAATACAATTATTTAAATTCCATTTGGTCGCAAATCCTTCTTCTATTTCAATCCATTCACTAATGTTTGGAAATGATACATATTTTTCGGATAATGTTTCCCAAATTGCAACACAAGTTTCATGAATAATTCCACAAGCAGTGGATTTTCCTATCCAATATGAAAATGCTATAGATGCCAGGGAATCTCCAGTAGCTAAATGACTGTAATAAAATAAAATTAATTTAAAATATGTATGTAAAACTATATAAATATTACCGCAAAGTCATTGCCAGCCGAGCACCTTCGGGTATTGGCGGTCTCCCTTTATCATTTTTTTTAATTATAGGACCCACAAATGATAATAATAGATCAAATTATTCTATATTTAGTCTCGTGTAGTTAAAAAACATGTCGATATCCCACAATCTCATTTCCCTAATAAGATTGTGCCAGTCTCCTTGTTCATATCTTCTTTGATTAATAGGTCGCACTCACCATCGTCTTTCTTTTCGTTGTTTTTCATTTTCTAAATGCTATATTAACCACATCAAAAGAAGAGCAGTTTTTTTTTGCCGTTGCCTGTCCATATGCATAACAATGCCTGTACGTCTTCAACATAAAAACGAT
Source organism: Harpalus rufipes (assembly GCA_951394225.1). Lineage (NCBI taxonomy): Eukaryota > Metazoa > Arthropoda > Insecta > Coleoptera > Carabidae > Harpalus > Harpalus rufipes. The sequence continues at coordinate 32,348,469 of OX596285.1, forward strand.
ATTAAAACATTTTTTAAATGTTTATTTCAAAAATATTTACCTCAAAATAATGAAGTAATAAATCTAATAAAGTAGTATTTTAAAGAAACCTCACACTCAAACGAAATGTCAGAAAGGGCTTCGTTCAAATATATGAAATTTTTCTATACAATTATTAGAATATATCCTAAATTACGTTGGGAGCTTGCAGATTGCAAGCTTCCTACCAAATTGAAATTTAATGATTTCAAATTTCGCCGCTATGAACGCAACTACGGGATTTCCATATGACAAACTTTACGAATTTCACGGAAGTTCAACGAATTTCGAGATGTGAATGGGCCTTTACATTTAACCTGTAAATAAAAATAATTTTCCTCTATTTTTTTCATTGCCCAATTCAAAACTTGCTTGTCTCTTACAGATATAGGATTACGCATAAATGTGTCTATTTTCATAAGACTATGGAGTAAATTTAATATATATATTCATACTGAAATTCGGACAGTTACACGAAATTTCTGTACGATGTAGGATCTTCTACTTTTAATTCTTGGTTTAGTAAATATAAAACACCTTTGCCTTGTTCTCGGCGTTTCAGCCAATTTCTAGACCATATTCTCCTTTTAGTAGCTCTTTGTTTCTTTTCTAGGGCTACAATTTTTGTAATTGAAGAGAGTAATAATAATAAATTTAAATTAATTTCTTGTATGTTATCTTTATCCATTTTGGTTTTCTTCATAACTTCTGACAGATATCTGTTAAGATTGTTTGTGCGCAGGCGCACATAAAGAATTATGTATAAAATAATGAAGCAGTGACATAAGCTGTATTTTGGCGACGAACCGTATTCAACAAGGATTTCAAACAGTTTTCATAACTGACGTCATCGTTTTGTGACTCGCCAAAATATATAGTTTTAAAATAATGACGTCATGACATTGTGACAGATAGAGTTGTCAAATGTTGTATCGTTACTGTATTTGTAACTATGGATAAAGATACAGAAGTGCAAATTTTGTTAAAGTTGATTCAAGATGACTATGAAATGAATGTAGAGCACATTAATTTTGTGCGTTTTTTAAGGGATAGTAGTGGTATAGAGAACTATTCAAAAATATTATTTCTATTTTATCGTAAAAAGCATGTTAGCATGGAGGAATTTTTTGAAAGCTGGATAGATAGATATTTAGAAGAAGATTTCTATTCATTATTTCGAATGAATCGACAGACATTTTATTCTCTACAGAATAAAATAAACTACCCAGAATTAAACAAAAATTATAGAAGCGGATTTGCCCAAATACCAGCAGAAAAACAGTTGATGATCACGCTGTGGTGGTTAGGTAAAGGTGAAGCATTAATATCAATAGGCGAAAAATTGAATGTAGCAATCTCAACTGTTTTTTCCTGTACGATGTTTGTACTCCAAAGAATAATAAACCTAATGGAAAGTTATGTTGTTTGGCCAGATCACAATGAAATAAGACAAGTAGAAAATAAATTCCAATTAAGAAGTGGTTTTCCTGGTAGGTATTCACGAATTATTATTTAAAAATTATTCAAATAAACATAATGCTTAGAATTTCAGGAATAATCGGAGCTATACATGTGTATAACATACCATTTAAAGCTCCAACTGAACACCAAGAGGATTATATAGACAGAAAACAACAGCATTCAATTAAATTACAAGCTATTTGCACGACCAACAAAATTTTTACACATATATTTGTCGGATTTCCAGGTTCCGCCCATGATGCAAGAGTAAATACATAAATCTGTTCTAAACCCGTTGCTAAACGTTTTATTCTAACTGCCATAGCAATAGTCAACTTGGTCAAGGCCACCAATAATAACGGCTGGTATCACAAGCCTTGTTTTGAAAATGCCCAATTTAAATATTTAATTTTACCTTTATGTTTAAAGAACGATGTTTTTCAAAATATTATTTTAAAGCAGGATATAGTTGGTATTCATATAAATATTTTTAAAACAATCGTTCTTTAAACATAAGGGTGAAATTAAATGCTGAAATTCGGCATTTATTAAAACAGCGTTTTCAAAGCAAGGCTTGTGGTACCAGCCAATATGATTGGCCCAAGTTAACTTTGTTACTATAGTTATTAAAATCAAACATTAACAACCGGTTTACGACGAGTACGCATTACCTCCCAATATCATTCTTTATATTATAAAATTGATGTTATTTTAGGTATTTCGAAACTCTTCATTGTACTTAAATATTGAAGAACACAATCATTTTAACAGATATTTTCCGAGCAGTGAACACCATATTGTTGGTGATTCCGCGTACCCATTATTAAACTGGCTTATGACACCATACAGGAAATATTATTTTTAAGTTTTTTGTTTCACTACAAAACTAGTATTTTTACAGGGATAATGGACAATTGAATACATTAGAAAGAAAATATAATACTTGTCACAGTATTTCTAGAATAATAATAGAACATTCTTTTGGACTATTAAAATCTAGGTGGAGAATTTTGAAATATGTTAATGTTAATAGCATTGAAAAAGCTGTAAATATTATAACTGCCTGCTGTGTACTGCATAATTTCTGTTATGCAAATTCTGATTTCTGGGAACAGTATGAACCCAACAATAATGAAGTACCAGAAATTGCGTTAGATGTAAGACAAAAAAATGGTGGCAGTGAAGCCAAACGAAACTATATTGCACAGTTATTGTAAATAATTTTATTTTATACTTCTGTATTATTTGCATAAATAGAAAAATAAAATACATTTTGTACCTATCATAACATTTATTTCTAATAACAAAAATTAAATTCTAATAACAAAAACAAAAATTATATTCTAAGAACAAAAGTTAATTAATTAAACAGTCAGTCATCGCTATTTTTCTCATTTCGAGATAGTTTTTTTTTATTTAATTTTCCATATTTTCTTTATTAATTGATATAAATGTTTCTAAAAATTTGTCCTTAGGCTTCACTGATTTCTTAATATGGTCAAACCTGGAACTTTTATAATTTACTGCAGTATTTGGTTCAGAAATAAGTTCAGAACAGCCAGGTTCTTGGTCTATTGAAGTAGAACTAGATGAACTACTTTTATCCAATTCATAAACATTCATACTATCGAAGGTACAAATTGGATTTGACTTATGCTTATCACCCATTATTTCAAACATTTCATCAAAATATGGAGTATATGAAACTTTGCCCTCTCCTGTCTCTCTCCTCCTATCCATTGTTTTCATGAATGCCGTTTGCATATTTGCAAACTTTTGTCTACATTTCTCTGCCTTACGCGCGGTAGAATCATCACCAGTATCAACAGCTAATTATAACGCTGCTTTAGAAATTCTTAAAAAACGTTATAACAATAAGCGCCTAATAGTTCAAGAACATGTTCGTAAAATTCGAAATTTCCCAGCAATCTATAAATCAAATAGCATTAATTTAAAACAATTGATAGATAATGTTAACAGCAATTTAGAGGCCCTAAAAGTTTTAGAACAACCAGTAGATAAGTGTGATATTTTACTAATATCAACTATTGTAGATAAATTAGACTTTGCAACAAATAAAGAATGGCAGGCAAAATTAAATTCAGAAATCCCAACAATTAAGGACCTTTTAGAATCTGGATGTTTATTCTTAGAATCTCTTCATTCAGATCCACAGATGAACAATTCAATTAAAAATTCATATAACCTCAAAAATCTAAAACGAAACATTTTTCAAATAGTTATATAGCAATAAATAAACCTTGTTTAGTATGTGGAAAAAATAACCACTTTATGTATAATTGCAATCAATTTTTGGCATTAAATCTAGAAAAAAGAATAAAACTTGTTAGCGAGTTAAAATTATGTGGAAACTGTCTGCATAATAATCATTCTACAACATAATGTAAATCAAATAAAAAAATGTCGTTACTGTAATTTACAACACAACACACTATTGCACAAACATCAAAATGAAACAAATGCAAATAACATGCATAATGAAACTCAAGTTGCTACTACTAGTAGCCTTCATGGTACAGTAAAGCATACCCAAGTCTTATTATCTACTGCTGTAGTACAAATTAAAGTTGTACATGGCAATTATCATGATTGTAGAGCTTTACTGGATGTCGGTTCCCAATCAAACTTTATTTCGAAATCTATGTGCGAAACATTAAAATCGACTTTAATTCCGACATCGTATCAAATATCCGGGTTAAATCAAGCGTCAAGTCAGGTCTCATATTCAACAAAGGTTGAAATACATTCAAAATTTAATAATTATCAAACAAAACTAAATTGTTTAATGGTTGACAAAATTACTAACAAGTTACCACAAAGAACTATACCGTTAAATTTATTAACTTTACCTAAAAATATTATATTAGCAGACCCAGAGTTTAATATTTCTAAAGAAATAGAGTTATTAATAGGAGCCGAAAAATTCTGGGAATTATTATGCGTAGGTCAAATACAGTTAGAACCAAACAGTCCATACTTTCAAAAGACTCATCTTGGTTGGATTGCAGGCGGCTTCATAAAAGAGGGTCTTTCGAAAGAAATTGTACATTGCAATGTCTCGACAAAAATTGACCTAAGCAAACAATTGACAACCTTCTGGGAACTAGAAAATTTAGAAAATCATAACACTAAATTGAACGTTTATGACATTAGCTCCGAAAATCAGTTTATTACAGGAGTGAAAAGAGACAGCGACGGGTTTATTGTTCCTTTACTTAAGAAAACAGACTGCATTGAGTTAGGAGTTTCCCGAAATTCAGCAGAAAAACGGTTTTATAATCTGGAACGTAAACTAAAAAATGATCCCTCATTAAGGCAACAATATATTAAATTTATGCGGGAGTATTTTTATATATGGGTGTGATAAATATTTCAAAAATATGTAGAACACAAATAACAGTCATGCAAATGATATCGGAACGTCATGATATGTCTTCTATTATGAACTGGTTATCTAGGTGGATATATGACAGTGCATATACACCCAACATAGTTATTTGTGATGGATCAAAAGCATTATTATCTGTAGTTTCGCAAACGTTTAATAAAATTGAATTAAGAATGTACATTGAACATTATTATAATGCCCTCACATCAGAATATTTTGATTTTTCCCCGATTTGTTTTATTCGAATGAATTATGTTTATTTTATTCATGTTGTCGCTCGGTGGAATTGTTTAAAAGGAAACAGCGTAAGAGAATTTTATTTGAAATCATTGTCTAGATTAGTTTGTTGCCAATATTTTAAAGATATTGAAACCATTGTGAAGTATATATTAATAGATATTAATAGTATCTTTAAGTATATACGAAGGTAAAAATGAGGAAGGTTATAATATTTCTTCTGAAGATCAAAAATTATATTTAAAGAATTTAATTGCTGGTTAAGTTAATTTCTGTAACACACGATGATAAGATAAAAGACTTTTCTGTACAGGATGAAATTCCAAGCAATATATATCAATGGCAGATATTTTATTTGATTATTGCAATAACTTATCTGGAAGTATTGGAGATAGAGATAACTTAAATTATTTGCCAGAATTTGCTATAATTTTTTTAAAAAATAATTAAATCAATTATATTGTGGTCTGGTGTCATGATACCCATATTTAAAAGAGGAACAGCGACTGTACTTCAGCATTCGTAGAAGGATATTTCAATGACTTAAATAAAAAGTTCTATTTCCATGCATGTGGTATTTTTGTATCAAATGAGCAATTATGTAATTTAGCCCACAAAATGTGGATGTATTTTCAAACGAAAAAAATTGAGGTATATCACGTCAAGCCGATAAAAGTCTATATCTAAATTTAGCAAACCCTAGGTTACATGCGGAAAACTGATCGACTAGTATATGAATTGCAGAATAAAATTGCGAGAAGCTAATCTTCTTCCAAAGCCCAATTCAAGTGCATGTGATAAAAACTTGAATGGAAAACTTGCAGATAACGTAAAAGACAGCAAACTGTGGATACAAATTTAAACGGGCCATGGCACGAGCTCCTAAATCACAGGAATATTGCTTATGATATTTGACAAAATTTAAAACTAACCAATATACAATTTATGTATGTAATTCTATAACAGATGACTGTCACAAGAAAATATTGTATTTCTTTGTAGGTGTTGAATAATTATAAATACTTGTAAATGTAATTAATGAATTATTATGTACACAGTCTTTGATAAATAAAGTTCTTTTAAAAACGAAAAATTAACTGATGACTGTTTTTTGTTTGGATTTTAAGGGCCTTTTGCAGTCTTACTGAAATAAAGAGAAATAAAATTCATGTAACACCCAAGCCACGATTTATTGACCTTACACACCCCCAATCATTGACAAAAAAATAAAGGCTCAGTTTAAACCAGAAATTTCCAAAGAACAAAAAATATGTGACTTATTTTTCTCTACACACGTCGTCACCGGAATACTGCTTTGTACCATGTCCAATTTTCTTCTTTTGGATATATCAGTTTGATTCACAGTTAAATACTTCAATGTATTATGTCCACTGGTTCAAGTCCTTCTAGGTATGTATATTTACCATATGAAAACGAATCTTCGTTTTGAACTAAGTCCATATTTCATCGTGGTTTTAAATATTGGTTGTACTATGTCCGTAGCCAATGGTAAGTTAGAATTTTGTCACGTGACATGGACTTGATACATTTTAATAGTGAATTTCTGTAGCTGCAAATTTATATTTACTGCGCACATCAATAGATTTTAGTTAGTGATAGTGATATTTAGTGATAGAAATGAATGCAGAAATCAAATACTAACATGAAAACAATGAAACCGTAGAAGAGAATAACCAGGAAGATTACAGTACAAATCATACTATAATGTAAGTAAGATTTAAATTCATTTTTTGTAACAGTGATTGACAACAATTATTTCGCTTTTTCAGAGTTAATAATTCAAGAAAAAGATGACGAAATCCTGATAAATGGAAACAAAACTTAAGAAAAAAGAAACGAGAAAGTGGTCTTAGCTACGTAGATATTCAAGGACGTGAACATCCCGCTAGAAGCGTAAAAAGTGTATGTAAGAACTGTAGATAAAAAGTGTACTGAGAAAATTAACTGTACTGATCAAACAAAAATTCATAATTCATTTTGGAATTTAAAAGATGAGAAAAATACATTTTTATAGTAAGTTTGTAGAGCGGCACAGAAAGAAACGAAATCGACCACGAAATTTTCCTGTACAAAAACCAAAATATTCTTATAAGCAATATAGCTTCAAATATTATTTTGAACTCAGTGGTGAGAAAATAAGGGTTTGCAAAACTTTTTTTCTTGCAAACATTGAATATTAGTTCTCGAAGAATATCCTACTTTTTTTCGGAAAAATATAAACATAGCACTGGAATAAATAAATAAATTTATTCAGCGTAATACATATACAAAAAATGTTTAGCCTTGTCATTATAATAATAGTTCACATTTAAATAAATACATAATAAAAATGTGAAAAATACGATACATATATGGTTAAGAAATATTTCACAAAGACAAGTACATAATAAAATCACATATTACAAAGACAATTACTACATATTAAAAAATGGTCAACTCGAGTCGAATAAGATCCTTTAAAGTCAAGTCATTTTGTCATGTATCCATATTAGGTTTGCATTTAAAAATTCGTTGGTGTTATAGTAACTATGTTTAATTAGTTCTTTTTTAATAACTTTTTTGAAATTAGTTAGTGGTAGTTGTTTAATGTGGTCAGGTATTTTATTATAGAATTTTACACAATTATGAAATGGTCCATTTCTAGTTTTTTCTAATTTGTTCTTAGGTATAACTAAGTTTTTGTTATTGCGGGTATTATACGAATGCGTATCTTCAAAGCTTTGGAAGTGACTGGGATTCTTTTTCATATAAACCAGACATTCTGAAATATATAAACCGGATAGGGTTAAGATGTTGAGGTCTTGGAATAATGGTTTGCAATGTTCCCTTGTGGATGACCCTGCTATAATATGTATTATCTTTTTTTGAGTAACGAATATTTTAGTGTTGAGTGAACTCCAAAACCACAGAATAATCCCATACGAGAGCAACGACTGAACTAGGGCAAAGTATGCAGTCCTAATTGTATTTTTTGACACTTGTCTTGACAGTTTTCTAAATAAATAGACTAATTTTGTTAGTTTCTGGTGCACTTCATGACCGTGTTTATGCCACTTCAAGTCTGGATCAATTAAACCCAAGTAGTTTGGCATGAGTACTTGAATTATTTTTCCCACGTTGAAAAGTAATAGTGTCAGTTTTCTCTTCATTTAGTAATAGTTTGCTTTCGGTAAACCAACGTTTTGCTTCCTCGAGAACTCTGTCACATTGTTCGTTCAGAATGTCAATATTGCTATTTTTTATGAAGAACGTTGTATCATCTGCGTACATTGAGATATTATTTACAGTGACATGATTTGGTAAGTCGTTTATATATATAATGAATAATAGAGGTCCCAGTATGGATCCTTGGGGAATCCCATGTTGTACAACTTTCAGTTCGGATGTGCTGTTATTGCCGCTAACACATTGTTGTCGTTTTAGCATGTAGCTATGTATCAGATTGTTAGCGGATCCTCGGATTCCGTATCTATCTAATTTTTCCATCAATATGTCGTGGGATATGCAGTCGAACGCTTTCATTACGTCGCACAGAATGATGCGTGATGGTACATTATTTTCCATGGTGTTATAAATGTCTGCTATTAAGTTGATTATTGCGTCACAAGTCGATTTTTTTTGACGAAATCCATTTTGTTTGGAAATAAAGATTTTTTTTGTTGAAATAATCTGTGAGTCTCTTGCATAATAAGGATTCTATTATTTTTGAAAACCAAGGGACCATGGATATCGGTCTATAATTTTCTACGTTTTTCCTAACCCCTTTTTTAAATATTGGGACAACTCTAGCAATTTTAAGCGTTTCAAGAAATTTTCCTTTTTCAAATATTGTGTTTATAATAACCTCTAAAGGCTCCACAATTGTTTCTGAAACTACTTTTATAAGCATTGTGTTGATTCCATAGATATCTACGCTATTTCAATTTTTTAGATTCTTAATAGTTGCTCTTATTTCTTCGACATCTGTCGCTTGTAAGAAAAATGAGTCAGGTTGGAATGGTATTGTTGTGTGACTAGTGAGAGGTAATTGAGAACTACTGAATAGAGCTATTTTGTTGTGTATATGCTGCGCAATGTTGACGAAATAATCGTTAAACACGCCAGGAGTAATAGTTGTAGTAGTGTTATCCATCTTCTTACGCTCTGCGTTGATTATTTTCCATGCAGTTTTACTTACGTTGTCCGATTCAGATATTAGTTTGTCACTGGCTTTGATTTTTGCCTGTTTAATATGTTGTCTATATGATTTTCTTATTTGTTTAATTTTTTCACTAAGTTGTGTGCAATTTAGACAGTTTTGAAGGTCTATAAGTTCCTTTAATTCGTATATTTCCTTTTTTAATTCCTTAGTAAACCAGTGGATTTTTGAAATATTGTTGGGGACCTTACATGTATAACTTGCAGCCTCCTTGCAATCAATGAAGTTCTTTAAAAAAGAATCAAACATCTCATTGATATTACCGGAACAATTTTCTTGACTCCAATCAATTTTTCATTATCGAGGATTTAAAGGTATTAATGTTGATTTTTTTGTTTCGTGTTTGATGTACTATCTTCCGGTGCTGATTTGTTCTCACGGAAGAAGAGTGCATGATGGTCACCTAAACCACTTACGGATTCAGCACGGAATTCATCTGAGTGAATGTTTGTGAAAATATTATCGATATTCGTCGCTGAGTTTTTAGTAATACGAGTGAAACTTTGTATCGATTTATGAGGACCATAACTTAGAAATACGTTTATGATGTCGTTTACTTGTGAGTCTGGTTTATGAAACGGAACATTGAAATCTCCACAGAAAATTATTTCAAGTTTTAACTTCATTAGATAGCTAAGTACGATTTCTAGTTTATTAAGCAAAACATTAGTCTCCGCATGGTGCTCTGTATAAACAAACTATTATTCTTTTTAACTTTTCTAATTTGATTGCACATACTTCAAAATATTGCTTTTCAGATATTTTAGATATCTCTGGTAGGTCGCAGCAAATATGGTTCTTTTTTACCATTATTGCGACACCTCTACATGTCATGTTCGTGCTACAGTAGTGTTTCACAAAAATCAAGAAACACTCTTGATCTTGTCTTGATCTTGTCTTGAAATCAAGACAAGACCAAGACAAGAATTATATTTTATGTCCCAAGACAAGACAAGAATGTATCATCAAGAATCAAGATTTCTTGTCAAGAAATCTTGATTTCTTGACAATTAATTATGTAAATCCGCATTTACAATTAAAATATAAAATTTTGTATCTCTGACTATGATTTTCAAAATTAATAATTTTATTGAAATCGAAGTGAGGGTTGAAGGTAGGTATAAGTCTAAATTTTCAGGTAAATATACCTCGTCCTCACTTGTGCGTTAACAGATTGTCTTATGAAACTTGTTTTTTAATGTACTATTATTTTAGTTGGCTGTGACCTGTCAGTTCAATTATTAGTTTTGTAAACAAAATTAGTAGTTTTGTAAACAAAATTATTAGTTTTGTAAACAAAACTAATAATTACTCTGTCTACGGTTTTTAACGAATGTATCAAAATATGTTAGGTATGTTGCAATGCTTGCATTGAAATTGATCGTTATTATTTGAGCAATTGTTAATATGTATTAAAAAATGAATAAAATTATTTTTAAAAAATCCATGGTATGTAAACTAATAATTGACGTCATAAGTCAAAACCAACTAAAATTGGGTAGATAATAATTACTCTTTTAAGAGCTTGTAATTCGAAAACGATTCGTTTCCGGATATGAGTTTATTAGTAAAAGTCAGTCTATTTTACATACCCTATGAAATTATAGCATGTAAATATTCATTAACATTCTGTATATGATAGAACCTCACGGAGGCTATCCCATGGGGAGTTTACACTATCTTTATTTATAAAACTATTCAATACTATTTTACAAAATTTGATATCTAAGAGTATTCCGATATGTCCGTTTCAACTAAAATACATACTTTCAAAACAGTGTCTTACTGGAATTAATCCGTAACTTACTTTATATGAAATAATATTTATTTTACTATTGAATTAAGCAAACAATTTTATATATAAAATAATAAAAACATTTTACTCATATGATCAACCATTTCCTGCGTAATTCAACTTTTTTGATTTTTTGCTCTAACAACAGCCACTTCCTTATCGCTCTATTGGAATATGTAAATAAGAATGCGGACCTTATTTTATTCGTATGCGCGTACAGTTTATATGTTAGAAAATAGATAATAGAACTAATATTTACAATTAAGTAGTGAAATATCTTCGGAAATATCGCAATATCTCGTGAATGGGATCGAATTTCTATATAATAACACTTTTATATAGAAATCTTTTGTTTATAACTTTTTTTTTAATGTAAGATGTACAACAACGTAAAGTTAAAGTTCAAAAATATTTTTGTTTAATAATACTAAATACTATATAGGTACATGTTAATTTGGTTTGTGTACTCGTAATGCATCATATAAAATAAAAAAGTTATTCAGTGCCTGTTGCCTATATTAAAAAAGAAACAGTATAACAATATATTGACAAACTGGCTATTAGACTGTTAATTAATTAGGTTGCCCCCCGAACACCCCGGGGTCCGGCCCTTCACGACGCGACGAAATCATAGTAACATTTAAAAACAGCCAATAGCAAACGCCAACGCTTCACTTGAGCGTTCGGATTGGATAAAGCGATAGAGAAAGGGGATTCCCCTAAAACGTCAAGAATTAAGAAATATCAAGAAATCAAGTCGCCAAGAAATGAGCAAGACAAGAAATTTTTATTTTCTTGTCTTGAAAAACAAGACAAGACAAGAAATGGTCATCAAGACAAGATTTCTGGTCTTGATGAAACACTATGCTACAGTAGTTGCTTGCGGTGTGATAGTTGTGCAAATTATTGAAATATATCTCTGTTTGATTCAGCCAGTGTTCTGCTATGCAAATAATGTCTATTTTGTTCTCGAGAAATATTTCAAGTTCATAGTATTTATTTCTTATGCTTTGTATATTCATAAATGCGTATGTATGTTCAATAATGTTTGATTCAACTACGAACTTTTTCGAGTTTCTTTGTTTTTTTGAAAAAACGAAAACGACGAACAGTTATCCTTGCAGGCCAAAAATTTTCTTTATTAATTGAGTCTATATGTGAGAAATCTACACCAATTTTATAACCTGTGGCTGAAATTTTTTCTACAGTTATGTTGTTTGATTTTAGATTCGTTTTGAGAAACTGGGTTATATTTTCTATTGTTGTATCTACATGTGTACGTTCCCTACATACATCCATGCCCGTTTAGGTGCAGCTTTTAATAACAGATTTTCTTCTGATTCTCCTATAATAGTGTTTTGTTTTTTTTTTTATTTTTCGGTGTTGTTTTGGTTTGCTGATCTCTGTCAGGTGTTTTCGGAATATTGTTCTTTGCTACTTTCCCAGCCGCAGCAGACCGAATATCTTTGGTGTTGTAATATAGTTTATGTTAGTTATAAGACAGTTGGTAACACAGAGATAATCATTGTAACCTTGCACTAGAGCATGTTGAACTTAAATATATACGACATAGTTTTATCACACATTGTTGAAGCAATCTTTATTAATAAAAAATTATATGGTTGGCAACATTGAGTTGAGGTGAACAGTCGTTTATTTTTTCATTGAATAATTATTGAAATAAAAAGTTCTTTAACATCGATATATAATCAATATTATTTATCAAAAACAAAAAACATATTGTTTGATACAATCAGTGCACAACTATACAGGTAATAAAATTACTATCAATATAAAAATCCGACATATAAGACGCATCGTAAACATAACCGCACTTTGCGCTTCCAATTTCAACCATGTGCGATGCCGAAAATATGAAACTAATATTATCAAAACTTGAGAAACTGGATAAGTTAGACAAACTCGACAATATGGAAGCCGAAATAAAGGATATAAAGAGGAATCTAAGTACGTATGAAGAAAATATAAATCAAAATAAAGATAAAATTGCGAATCTGGAGCAATCATTCCAAGAACAATTAGACATCATTAAGGATTTACAAAAATCTGTCAAAAGTATAAAACGAAAGAATCTAATATTGGTAGGAATTTCTGAAACGGAAAAACATAACAAGGATCTAGAAATGAAGATAATCGAAATAGTTAATAACTATTTAAAATTGAATATATCAAGCAGCGATATTGATGCGTGTTACCGAATGGGAAAAAAGAAAGATAACCCCAGGCTAATTTTAATAACTTTTTCGTCGATCAAAGTTCGTAACTCAATACTATCTTCCAGAACTAATTTTAGAGGCACTGGTATTTTCGTAAATGAAGACCTCACAACGTCAGAACTGCGTGAAAGAAAAAAGCTTTTAGCAGCTTTAAAAGAACAAAAAGCCGCAGGAAATAGAGCCAGAATATTCCGCAACAAACTACATATTACTGAGAATAACAAGAGGGCCAGAGGTCATATTTCGTCCACTGATGAAGAAAATACTCCTTTGAAAGTAAATCAAAAACCAAAAATTCAAAAACATAACATCAGCAATCCAGAACCTAGTCCAGAAGGCATCGACGCATTGTTGACAGCACAACAATCTTTTTTATCCCAGGAGAATCAATCGTATCCCGGGAAATAACCCTGAAGGACATCTCGACATCCAACTCTGCATACATTAAAATAGCCGAATCTAACGAGCCCGATAAGTTAAGCAATTGTGATAATATAAAACTCTCAAACAAAGAGCATCTATGCGTAGTTTTCTGGAATATAAACGGATACAATAATATATACAGTAACGATTTAGACATGCAACGGAAGCTACTGCAAGCAGATGTTCTTTGTTTAAATGAGACTTGGTGCTGTAACGAGATAACTAATCTTCCTTTATTTTTAAGCAATGATAAATATCACATTATATGTAATAACGCACTAAAAGAAAAAAGTAGAGGTCAAGCCAGTGGAGGATTGGGAATTTTCATCAAAAGCAAAGGTTGTATACTAAAATTTAACGTAATTGAAAAAAACCTATTTATGGATAGTCTTAGAATTATTCACAAAGTATTCCAAGTACATTTTAATATTTGTCTATATGAAACCGTCACTTAACAACAATGTTTGTATCAATATGCTTGATGATCTACTCTCTTATATTTCAGATATTTATAACGACTACGGGATCTTGGCAGTGGGTGACTATAATGCACATATAGGAATTTTAAACCAAATAGAGGAAAACGAGTGCGAAATATTCAACTCAGAACTTGTAACACAAAAGCGGTACCCACTACACATAACACAGAATGAAAGAGGCAAAAGCTTAGTACAATCAATGGAATCCTTTGGGCTATTCGTACTTAACGGGCGTACGAAGGCGGACATCCCAGGTAGATATTCATTTATAAGTAAAAACGGCAAAAGCACTATAGATTTGCCGTGGTGTTCCTTAAACTGTATTGAATCTATATCGAAATTTGAAATTCAACATACTCAGACTAAAAGCGATCATGGTATTTGCACAATTGAATTCGGTAATCCCCACATATCAAATTCCACCAAAAACAGATTATCTTCCTCGTCAAATATTAAATATTCATGTCACTTTAAATTTGACTTAAACAATGTAGAAGCATATAATAATTATTTAGAAAAATCTGACAAAGTATATTTTAATAGCCACGAAGTAGATAGCTTACATAATAACTTATTAATATCTATCAAAGAAGCTGCGAGTTTCTCAAATATGCTAAAGATTTCTAAAATTCCGGACCACAATTATAACAAACAGATTTCAAAACCGTGGTTTACGAATGAATGTATCTCTCTCAAAAAACAGTGTAAATATTATTTGAAAGAATACCATAAAAATTATTCTCAAAACAATTTAAACGAATATTTAACAACCAAGAAATTATACCTTAAAACAATTGATCAAAATAAGAAATTATATAATAAAAATATTCAAAATTTGCTTTCTAACACCGGCAACAATATCGAATTTTGAAAAACCATCAAATCTCTAAGCACTAAATCCAAACCGATTAATGAAATCAATATATCCGAATGGGAAATTTTTTATAATATTCAATTTCGCGATGCACGTAACTTAGCTGTACAGCCTTTATCTTTTTTTGACTGTTTACATCCATCTTTTGATATTCCAATAACTCTAGATGAACTTCTAACTAGCATTAGAAATAGCAAAAATAATAAAGCCCCAGGGAAGGACGATGTGAGCAATGAATTTTTTAAAAATCTGCCAGATAATTGGTTACATTATCTCCTGAATCTATATAATGTTATTTTGGATACGGAACATGTTCCTGAAACATGGTCTAAAATTAAATTAATCTTAATACACAAAAAGGGCGACACACAAGATCCTTTAAATTATAGAGGTATAGCCCTCTTGAATTGCATCTGTAAAATTTTCACACAAATAATGTATCAAAGGATGCAAGTATGGTGCGAAGCAAACAACATATTATCAGAATTTCAAGCAGGCTTCAGACGAGATAGAGGGGCCAGGGATAATGTATTTTCATTGATGGCAATTTCACACCTCAGCCTAAGATTGAAAAAAAACTCAGCATATGCTGCATTCATAGATTTCCGCAAAGCGTTTGACACAGTAAATCACTCCCTTCTCTGGAGTAAGCTATTCAATATAGGAGTTTCATCTAGATTTATAAGAATAATACAATCACTATATAATAACGCCACTCTCGAAATAAAAATTGGTAAAAACTCCTCAAATCCAATTAACATCACAGAGGGTGTCCTTCAGGGCGAAATTATAAGCCCTCTCTTATTCGCAATTTTTGTTAATGATTTAGAGGATTTTTTTCGTAAATCTAATGTAAGAGGTTTAAATATAGATGGAGTAAATGACATTTTACTTGCGTACGCAGACGACATTGTAATATTAGGAAACTCCCCTGTAGATATTAATAGAAAATTAATTATTCTGGAAAATTATTGTAAAGAAAATTATCTTACTGTAAATACGGATAAAAGCAAAGTATTAAATTTCCACCGCGGCCGTTCAGCAAAGCACTCTTTCATTTTTAATAATACTCCCCTAGAATCTGTTAGTCAATACTGTTATTTAGGCATTGTATTCTCAACTTCGGGTAAATTCGGTCTTGCCGCCGAAAATAATTACAAAAAAGGTATTATCGCGAGCCAAAAAGTATATAATTTATTAGTAAAAGCAAAATCGAATAATTGGAATCAGAAAATGAAATTGTTAACATCAGTAATTCACGCAACTACGTTGTACTGTGCGGAGATATGGGCGCTAACCAAACTGGACTTACTCGAAAAATGCCAGCTACGGTTTATAAAGTCGATTATGCAATGCCCTAGGACAACTCCGAATTGTATGGTTAGAATGGAAACCGGAGTAATCCACATTCAGGTTGAGGTTTGGAAAAGAGTACTGAAATGGTGGCAAAAAATACTGTGCATGGAAGTCAACCGACTGCCCAAGATCCTGTATAATCGCCTACTTCATCTAAACCGCTCTGAATTTAATAAAGCAGAATACAATTGGGTCAGCAGCATAAAAACTTTTTTAACAAACTTAAATCTTTCACATATTTGGGATAAACAGTCTATAAATATAGGCTTAATAAATGAAATAATTGAGAAATTCAAAAATACTCTTATACAATCTACTATAGATAACACAACTACCTCCAAATACAATACCTTCTACAAATTTCTTAAGCAAGAATTTTATTTATCGAATTATTTAACTTTCAACATAGCCATTTCTAAAATACGTCTAGTTGCGCAGCTAAGACTATCCAGCAAAAAACTTATCACATTATATGTTAAGAATATAAAATATGTAATAGATACATCTGCAAATTGCACTCTTTGTAATTTACATAAGGCTGAAGACCTCTACCATTTTCTAGTTATATGTCCCTTATATGAACCATTTCGTAAACATTATCTTCAGGAATATAATGTAGCAAATTTAAATGAAACAAATTATCACACATTAATGTTGGACCTTACCAAAAATAAAATTAACAAATTATATTTTTTTACAATCACTGCTTTGAAAACTAGAAGTTTTTGCTTATACGAGTGAATAAAAAAAAAATACATCTTTTTTTTTTTTCTTTTCACTATATTCCATTTTGTACCACTTGCTAATGTTTGTATATTGCGTTATTATTTGATTCGCAAGCTTTTGCTTCTATAATTGATTAAATATGAATATTTTTTTCAAAATTCTTCCCTCACCGTATGTACATGTAGTACATACGTACTACATACATATTTATTTTTCTTATATACTATTAATTTTTATATCTAATAGATTTTTTATATACCATGTAAGCCACTGCTTATATGATTAATGGGTACTCATAATATAATTATATACCTATGTACTTTTCTTCTTTAAATTGTATTATTGTACCTTTCTTAAATATATATTATTAATATTCATAAAAAAAAAAAAAAAATTATACTCACTTATTATATATTATATACATTTTATATTCACTGTTTCACAATTATATTATATATGTATTGCAAATTTATTTACTTTGCTAACCAATTTGTATAAGATTTGTAAAATCTAGATACAAATAAATGTTCTAATTCTAATTCTAATAAAAAATTATATTCAAGTTAAATTCTGGTTCCGATATGAATATCATACCATATAATACTTTTAAACAAATTAAAAAGGCTTCCACTAGCAAGATTAAATTAAATAAAAGTAATATTAAGTTAGAAACTTCTAGTGGTACCGAAATTGAACAATATGGTTATGTTAAACTAAACGTAAAAACTAGTCAGAATCATTCTGTTGAAGACTTTGTTATAACTAAAAACAATTCATTGCCAATACTAGGTTTAAGTACATGTATTAAGTTAAATTTGCTTGTTAAAAGTATTGATTATGTTCAGCAAGTCACCAGTAAAGACGAAATAATTTCAAATTATAAGGAAATTTTTCAAGGGATAGGTTGTTTTCCCAATGAGTATAATATAGAAATTAAAGATAATGCGAATCCGGTATCGTTGCCGCCGTACCGAATTCCTATTAAGTTACAAGAAAAACTCAAAAATGAGTTAGAGAGGCTATGTAAACTAGATATAATTGAAAAAATTGAAAAGCCAACTGAATGAGTTAGTAGATTAACTTTAGTTGAAAAGGCTGATGGATCTTTAAGGTTGTGTTTGGATCCTAAATACATAAATGAAAATTTAAAAGTTGAGCATTATGAAATTCCAACGCTTGCTGAACTTAAATCAAAAATAGGTAATGCTAAATATTTTATTTGTCTTGATATAAAAGAAGGGTTTTGGCAGATTAAATTAAGTAAAGATAGTATTAAATATTGTGTTTTTTCAACAATGTTTGGATCTTATGCTTTTAAAAGATTACCTTTTGGTTTGAAAATACCCGCAGTTTTTCAAAAATTTAATACCCAAATCTTTGGTGATACACCCAATGTATTCATTTACATAGACGATTTATTAGTTTTCGCGGAAAATGAACAGGAACACGACAAAATATTAAAAATTGTACTAAACAGAGCTAGACAAATGAATATAAAATTGAATAAGAAAAAGTTTCAATATAAAAAACAAGAAATTAAATATTTGGGCCATATTTTTAAAAATGGTACAATTGAAATTGACCCGGAAAGAGTTAAAGCAATTGTAGATTATGATATTCCAAAAGATAGAAAGAAATTGGAAATTTTGTTAGGCTTTATAAATTATTTGCGCGACTTTATTCCAAATTTATCTGAACTTTCTAGTGATTTAAGAAGTTTATTGAAAAAGATATTGAATTTATATGGTTAGATAGTCACACACAGTGTTTTAATAAAATTAAAGAAAATATTGCACATGCTAAATCTTTACAAAATTTTGACCGAAAGAAAGAAATAACTATACAAACTGATAGTAGTAAAAATGCAATTGGCTGTGTTCTTTTACAGGATAAAAAACCAGTCTGTTATGCTTCTAAAAGTTTGTCAGCCAATGAAATAAAATTTGCACAAATTGAAAAAGAATTCTTGGCAGTTCTGTTTGCATGTAAACGTTTTCACTACAATATGTATGGTCAAAACGTTAAAATACAAACAGATCACAAACCATTAATCGGTATTATGAAAAAGGAAATAAATAAAATTCCTTCAAGTAGACTTCAAAGAATTAAAATGAAATTAAGCATGTATGATATCAATTTAGTTTATACTACTGGAAAAAATATGGTTATAGCTGATGCTCTAAGTCGAGCTAGTTCAAAAGCTGATTCAAAAGAGTTAGATACAGACTTAAATAAAGCTGTACACACGGTAAATGTAAGTACAAATATTCTGCAGAAAATTAGAGTAGAAACCGAAAAGGACGAAATTTTGAAAAAAATCAAATTTATGTAAAATTGGTTGGCCAAATTCAAAATCAAAACTAGATGAAAATATACGTGTTTATTTCAAGCATTGTAACGAAATTTTTGAAAATGACGGAATTTTGTATCGTAATGAACAAATTATAATTCCAAAAACTTTACATAATTTTATTCTCAATAAAGTTCACAAAGCTCATTTGGGAATTACAAAAACTAAAGCTAGAGCTAAGTCACTCTTCTATTTTAGTGGAATGGACAGTAAAATTGAAGAATTAGTTGGAAAATGTAGTATTTGTCAAAATTCTTTCGAGCCAATGCTAGTGAGAGATATTCAGAAATTACCTTTTGAAATTATTGGTTGCGATATTGTGGAATTTGCAAATAAAAATTATTTAGTAGTTGCGGATTATTACTCTCACTGGGTTGAATTAAAAATTTTAGAAGATAAAACAGCAGAATCAGTCATGAAAGTTTTAAAAGAAATCTTTGCAATTCACGGTACACCTCATAAAATGTACAGTGATAACATGCCTTTTAATTCATTAAACTTTGCAAATGAATGGAATTTTGAAATCAGAACTACAAGTCCTAGATATACTAGAAGTAATGGTTTTAGTGAACGATATGTTGGCATCAGTAAAAAAATGCTTAAAAAAGCACAAGAGGATAATCTTCCCATACAGAATTTGCCGATGTTAAACAAACGGGCCGATATCGGCCTGGTATTGGCAGCCGTTGAACAGCAAGCAATATTGGCCCAATATTGGGGGAACATTGTTTCAACAATGGTTAAACCTGTTACCGAACGATAATCCAGCAGAAACCGATCCTTGGTTAATTTGTTAAACGACGTCGAGCCAATATAGGCCTAGTATTGGGATAATAAATCGATATGCATCGTATAACGTCATTCGATCAAGATTGGCGGAATGTTGATTCATCACTGGTTCAACTTCATATTGGTCGATAATCAAACAGTACCCAAACTTCGGCTAATTTGTTAAACGACGTCGAGCCAATATAGGCCTAGTATTGGGATAACAAATTGATATGCATCGTATAAGGTCATTCGATCAACATTGGCGGAATGTCGTTACAACACTGGTTAAACTTCATACAGGTTGATTATCGAACAGTACCCAAACTTCGGTTAATTTGTTAAACGACGTCGAGCCAACATAGGCCTAGTATTGGGATAACAAACTGATATGCATCGTATAACGTCATTCGATCCACATTGGCGAAATGTTGTTTCAACACTGGTTAAATTTCATACTGGTCGATAATCAAACAGTACCCAAACTTCGGTTAATTTGTTAAACGACGTCGAGCCAATATAGGCCTAGCATTGGGATAACAAACTGATATGCATCGTATAACGTCATTCGACCAACATTGACGGAATGTTGTTTCAACACTGGTTAAACTTCATACTGGTCGATAATCAAACAGTACCCAAACTTCGGTTAATTTGTTAAACGACGTCGAGCCAATGCTAGGGCTAGTATTGGGATAACAAATTGATATGCATCGAATAATGTCATTCGATCAACTTTGGCGGAATGTCGTTTCAACATTGGTTAAACTTCATACTGGTCGATAATTGAACAGTACCCATACTTCGGTTAATTTGTTAAACAACATCGAACCAATATAAGCCCAAAATCGGGATAACAATTCGATATGAACCGTATGACGTCATTTGATCAACATTGGCAGAATGTCGTTTCAACACTGGTTAAATTTCATACTGGTCGATAATCGAACAGTACCCAAACTTCGGTTAATTTGTTAAACGACGTTGAGCCAATATAGGCCTAGTATTGAGATAACAAACTCTCTGCTCGTTATATATATATATATATATATATATATATATATATATATATATATATATATATATATATATATATATATATTATGTATGTAGTATGGTGATTGTAGGTACCTGTATATGTATAACAAGTAGCAGGGAACCGTATATAAAATATAATAACATTTAATATTTTCTGAATTTGGTTATAATATTGTTTGTTTTCAGAGTTGCAAACACAAGGGCAACTAAAATATAAACATTTTTTATCTTCTTTGTCTGTTCATTTACCATTTTTGGTGGCAACCCTTTTTATTGAATTAATTTTTGAACTTGTTTTTGTAGTTGAAAAAATAATTTTACATTATGATGAAATAAATTATGTACATTCAAAAATGCAGGGGCGGATATATGTATCAGGCCGGCTTGGGCAAAAATGTCATTGACTGATCCACATTTTAAATTCGCATATTTTTTTTTACAAGAATTGTGTTTTTTAATAAGATATAAAATTATTATATTTTAGAATATAACGTTATAATCAATAATCTGTACAAAGCAGATTGGCACACCCAGCAATGGGTAATATGCCGTGATGATATATTTATTTATTTTATTTATAATCAATCAAATATCAAATACATAAAAATGAAAAATAGACAATAAAAACAACAGAAAAAACAAGAAATACACAGTAACTTCATACAATACTTTGCTTGATTCAATTTGAATTTAGATTCAAGAGATTTGCTAGTAAAAGGTTTGCAGTGTAGGTAGGCCACCCATGTTGCGGTTTGTTTATAGTAAACAAGAAGCGGGTACCGAGTGTCGGCCCGACTGTCGGGCACATATCAAAGAAAATAACAAATAATTAAAATAAGGAACCATAATAAAAGAATTCAGCAATATAGTATTGTAATCTCTGAAGGGTATTTTTAATCATATAGTTATATTAGTCTATGAAAATTAGTAACTTTATTATAAATTTTTGTAATAAAGTAGAAGATAAAAATGTTCATAGTTGCCCCTGTTGTTGGCAACTCTAAAAACAAACAATGTTTAACCAAATTCAGGAAATATTAAATGTTATTATATTTCATACACCCACCTCTGCGACAGTTCTTACGTGCATTTGTTTATATTTGTATTGTTTTGTTTTACACATGTGGAAGCCTATAAACAGTGCAAAATATTCCAGATTTAAATTACATTTAAAATTAAATAAATAGTTAAAATATGAAAAGTGCATGTGAATATATTTAATTGCTACTTATAAATTAATTTTTTTCGTAATTATTTGTTGAAAATATTTGGTTTAAAATAATATTTTTTGTCATTTTTATTGCAAGGAAATGATGTATTATATTTGTTCACTTACTATCACTAATACTTCATCAATCACTACATCTATTACTTTATTTACTATAACAGTACCTAAAAATATTACAAAATTGACACGATAACTTTTTTTAGAATGTCGCAAAGTACTCACGCCGTAATATCATTTAAGCAAATTGGTAAAAATAATAAAGAATTAATAGACTTAGTCCCAATATCATGGATTATAAAAAAAAATAAGGGAACATTATGCTACTATCCTTCAAGTGATGATTATGGAAGTCTCAAACAGTGGTCTAAGGATTCTATGGATTATAATCCTTTATGGCAGAAGTTTGACATTAGAGTTGCTTACAAAGCTTGTAAGGTAGCATTTTTTTTATCGTGCATTAAAGACGCACTAACCATGTTCTTAATAATTTATTAGAACAAGCTAACTAAATTATTTATTTATTATGTATAATATGTGTCTTTAGCTAGCTATTCGGATGGAGAAAAGTGGATACAAAATTATTTGCATGATTCCATCGTGAAAAGCAGTGCCGAATCTGATAGTGACTCGGAACCTCTGAGCAGTGACGATCAAAACGACATATATGGAGTTGCTTCTTATAGTTTGGATAACCTGCCCGAGTTCGTCAGAGGTGAGACATTAAAATAAATTTATTGTGCAACAGCTACAAAATGACCTTTGTATTGATTAGACGAATTTTATTGTAATAGTTTCAAATGTTCTTCATAATGTTTTTTATTAAATAACTTTGTTCGAGCAGACAATTTGTGATAGTTTGATGTACTATTGTAATGCGCATGCGTTTCTCTGATAGTTTCAAATTAGTTTGAAATTTTCGTTGCTCGAACGCGCTAGTTACTTTCATCAGCGGTAGTTGTCGCTTGTTGTCGTTATCTGTTTGTGTTTAACTGTTAAAAAGTTTGACGTTTGGTTAATGTCAAATTACTCAAATTCCAATGTAACATTTAAGTTTTGTTATAAATAAACATTTATTTTGCGACAATTTACTTTTATATTACTTTTAATAAATATTTTCTTCATATATTCTATAGCAAATATTTAAATTTCAAAAACATTTG
Source organism: Harpalus rufipes (assembly GCA_951394225.1). Classification (NCBI taxonomy): domain Eukaryota; kingdom Metazoa; phylum Arthropoda; class Insecta; order Coleoptera; family Carabidae; genus Harpalus; species Harpalus rufipes. Next base: position 32,372,247 of record OX596285.1, read on the forward strand.
AACAATTTTTTTTAAGTAAAACTTTTAAATTCAATTTGTTCCATTTCTAGTTTAGTGGACTTGTAACAGAACAATATTCAGGTGACCTTGTCTTGACAACTTCTACTACTAACCAACTTGAAAACATATAAGTTCTTCTTCTTGTTTGAAGTCAAATAATATTATAAAAATACAAAATAAATGGCGGCAAACAATATCGAATATATTTAACAGTGACAATGATGGAAAACTTTTCATACTAACAGAGATTATCTTTAAAATCTTCAAAATTAGTGAGATTATAAAAAAACAGTGATTTAAATAACTCTTATTTGTTTCAACGATTTATTTGCAACGTAAACACGAATCTTCACCCAAAGTTGACTTCAAAACAAGTGGTTTCGACCGCAGAATCATCATCATCTTTGGAGCCCATTCCACGAAGGGAAATATAAGTGACACCAGGGACAACCCCAATTGGAAATATAATCAGCTGTATGATCTTCGGAATTAGCCAGTAAGTACAAATTTATATTACAGTAAAATATTTTAAAACAATCGCACAACTAGTCGGAACAAAGATTTTTTTATACAATTCCTACTTTTAATAGAAACCCAAATGAATATGCATGCTGATTATGAAAACTGTATTATTAGTTAACGTGTGAATTAAAATTAGAGGAAATGCGTCTAGTGAAATTTCCTACTATAATGTATATAATTGTACAGATATAAAAGCCACATTGGTTACAATATACGAGGACATGCGCGATTGTTTCACACTAGCTGTAGAAATGTGAAATTTAAAACAAGGAGCATGAAATGCTTCGGATTATTACAAAAAAAATATTGACCTTATTAAATTCACTTATCGCGTACGTCGAAACACAAATAGAAGTCGTGGCATACAGACCCGCCAAAATAGTTTACGGGCAAGCCCTAGCAATAAGATAATTTCTAAAAAGGTTATGTGATCTACTAAGATCTTTCTTATAAATAAAAAATCCACAGATTCTAAATGTAGAACTCAAAATCCTTATAATCGATTTTCAATTTGAAGCGTCAAAGATCCAGCACTACGCACCAAACCAAAAAAAACATAATAAACCCGCTGGCGCAATACCAAAACATGTGCCACATAACATATCAATAACACAAAACGCAACCTATCCACGTAATTTACACCACTGAAACCTACAAATACATTCCAAATACATTCCCAAAAAGTCCTATTAATGTTAAACAAAATTTACATAAACCTACCCCAAAATCGATCTCAAACCAATAAAATTTCGTAAATAGATACTCATTCTATCCCCTATCCAGACCTATGAACCCAAAAACTTTATAACGTGGAACACAACATGAGCAAGGGATTTGTAACAATGAGTATAAGGAGATAATTAAGTTGTCATATTATTCAGATTATGAAATTCAAAATTCTGAAGAGACAAAATTATGAAAATAACTTTTTTTTACAGACAACTTCGCTTCCAGATACGAAGAAATAATGAATATCGATAACACAAACGAAACTACCATACTTAATCTTCCAGTAGTCGCGCGTATCTAATAGATACATGCCAGTAACTCTTTAGCGCCCAGATTTTGAAGCTGTTCAGTGGTGGTGTTGCGCCGTCTTCTACCTTCCTGCCTCAGAGACTGTCACATGTTAGTATTTGTAAGAAATCGTTGCAGTGGACTAGTCGGATAAAAGGAGCTACGACGCCATCATCTATGTAAGTGTCATTAATCTGCTTATATATTTATTTAATTTATGTGAATGCAATATTTTGTTTGTTTAGAACTCTTCTTTGTATGTTTTTCGTAGATGTTCAAAAAATACATAAAAAAGTGATTTGTGTCTGATAGATACCCGCGACCATATTAAAATACTCTCGTAACTATTTATGATTTTTTTGTTCTTAGAGTGAATTATGGCATCCAAGAAAGTGTATAACTTTTATAATGAACCGAATGTATTAGAGCTCCAAAGGCGATGACGATGCAGTTGGGGAGGTTTTAGAAGAAGATTATGATACAGACTGTTCTGAGCACATAGAAGAGAGATAAGAATTTAGATAGTGAACTAGACGAGACGGATGCAAGCATAGCATCGGATGATGAAAATGGTTATGTTGCTGTCAGAAAAAAGAAAGAGAAAATCATTGACAAATATTTTTCGAAAATTGCAGAAGCAAAATATTCTTGTGCGCCTTCCAGGATTTATTGGGAACGCTCGTCCAACAAGGCGATGTCTTGAAGCATGGCAGTATCTTTCGATGACCGAATTCTAAACCTGATAGTGACTTATACCAATCAGCATATAAGTGCACAACCTGAATATTGCAAAAAAGAACGCCCGTATTTCTGATCTTGTCGAAATCAAGGCATTTATAGGTACTTTACTTGACTGAACTGTATAAAGACGGCCGACTAAATTTAGAGAAGCTGTGGGGCATAACAGAAAACGGAATTAAAATATTTAGATTGACGATGAGTTTGATGGGCTTTAGGTTTCTGTTTCGCTGCATCAGGTTCGATAATCGAGAGTCCGGAGACGACAGGGAAAGGATCAACCAATTAGCTCCTGTAAAGGAAATGTTCGAAATATTCGTTGACAACAGTATAAAGTGTTACTCACTAGGAGCCTATGTGACAATTAATGAACGTACTCGTATTGAAGCTTTTCGCCGCAGGTGCAACTACATTCAATATATACCATTAAAATGGGCGTATGGTATTAAATTTTTTGAACTAATTGATGCCAAAACATATTACAATAGCGATATGGTAATTTACGCCAGAGAACAACCGGATGGACTCTATTCCATCAGCTATAAAAGTATTGATGTAAAAAGGATTATATGACCCATAAACAACACAGGACGAAATGTCACCATGGATAATTGGTTCTGGGATGTTTCGCTATTGCAAGATTTAGCTACAAACCATAAGTTATCCATAGTAGGAACATTAAAAAAGAATAAATGGCAAATTCCAACAGAGCTGAAAGCTCTGAAAGAACGACCTGTAAAATTTAGTGTCTTCTTTCCGAAAAGAAGGAACAATGGTATCATACATGCAAAGAAAAAACATTTCAAGTTTACATTTAGATTATAAAATTGACGAAACCACCGGAGATAATATGAAACTGAGATTATCACCTATAACATAACGAAAGGAGGCGTTGACGTTGTAGATAAATTGTGTTCCTTCTACAATGTTGCTCGGAACACAAGACGTTGGCTGATGGTCGTGTTTTTTTTATGTTGAATGTAGGAAGAATCAACGCTCAAGTTCTTCATGTTAGTAAGTAAATCAAACAAAAAGTCGGCAACATTTCTTCCGAACCCTCGGTAATGAATTATTAAAGGGACATCTGCAACGACGTACTACCTCCAACACTGGCCTACCTCATGATAGATCAACGAGGCTTAGGGAAATAGTCAGCACAGAAGGAAACGTGAGGCAACCAAATAATTAGAATAATAACCCAAAGCATAAACATTGTGTGCAACATCGAAGAGAAAGGCGTACCAGATTAACAAAATTCCAATGCTCCCCCTGCGGGAAACATCTTTGTCTCCAACACTATAGCATCAATTGTCTAAATGATTGCGGAGAGTCTACTAAGATAACTCGACTTGAAAATTTAATATATCCCGACAATGACCTACAATTTGTGACATATAGGCAAATATGAACAAAGTATATTGGAATCCACCTATAATGCACTCGGCTGTAATAGAAACTCTGTTATAATGCACCCTTTTTTACAGTCCCAGTACAAACACATGAAAAATGCTCAGTTAAAATGAACTCGATTATAACAAACTTTCGCCTATAATGAACCCAAATTCCTTATTTTGTTCATTACAAGCGGAGCGACTCGGTACTTAAAATAAATTCAAACTAATTCTAGATAAAGATTCTACAGCCAAACCGTGGATCCAAACAAAACTAACCGACTTTTTTCAAAATAAGTAATGGTAAATTATATGGGAGTATGTATGAATTACAATAAGTTTTTCGCTTTTTTTCGTGCTTATGTATGCCTATATACGAGTAGGTACGTAGTTTTATGTTGTATCCTAGTTACTTTTTCTTAATAAAAACATGACAATGAAATAACATAAATAAGCATTTGTTTAATTACTAATTATTCTGATAAGATGAACACTGGACTATAATGGACTATTTTCCATAGTCCCCTGAAGTCTATTATAAGCGGGTTCTACTGTATTTCGCTTTTTTTAATTTTAAGAATATCTTTGTTGTATTCAATTTTTGTCGATAATAACAGATTATATAAAAATTAATGCATTTAATCGTTATTTACTATCATCCTTAAGTTCACTACATTACCTATTTTGACAATTGGATTATCAATTCAAGAGTTTGTATAGCACTGAAACATTTATTAAACATCATATTTATTCGGCGAAACAAAGATTACTTTCATGCTGAAAATAGTGTATATATTTTTATATCAATTACTTTATAATATTGTAACAATATGTTGCTTAATAAGGTCAACATTATATCGTTTTAAATTAAAACATTGTTACTTTGACCCGGGCGATATTGCGTTGTTATGCCTCGTCACAACGTATCGTGGAGCTTGAGATCTCTCTTGCATGGTGCTATTGCTTTGCTGGTATTAGTTTTAACGACATTTCTAAAAGAAGCTTAGTCATCATGAGTGATAAAATAACGAAAAAAATATTGACAGAGTGGGGATTTGTCGACCATCTTACTACGTTTAAAGGTAATATATTTTTTAAATTAATGACAAATGTTATTATATTCGCGTCCAGTCCGAATATATTGATCACTATGTAGTCCGCCCCTGGCTACTTACGTTCCGTGTGCCATATTCAAAGAATTCTGAAAGAAAAAGACGCTTGCACTTGCGCAGCGTTCCCCCCACTACTCACTGGTTTGCCTGTCGCTGACGCCGATCGGAACTCCATTCGTTCTTGGCACACGTTACCGTGCGGTCGCTTGTTGTCGAGTGCGCCGTGAGACATGGGAAAATCCAAAGGTAAGGATACTAATCGTTCTCGAAGCAATTCTTCTTCTAGGCGATCCTTATACAAGGAAAACAGGGACCTTAGAAGAAAGCTGGATAAATATAAAAAGGAAAGAGACAGGGAAAAGGAGAGAGACAGAAGATACAGATCGGTTCATAGTCATCGGTCTCGTTCTCGTCACCGGGAATGCCGTTCTCCAAGTGAGACGGATTCCCGCAGAGATTCCCCTAGTTGGCGTTCTCCCCGCTTGAGACGGCGGCTTACGCTTCTCCAGGACGGGGTGTTCGTGATAGGCGAAGCCCGAGTGCGGCGACTTCACTGCGCAGTCGAAGCGGTAGCGGCCGGGAGCTGCGTACTACAGCAGACGCCTCCAAGTTGGATGACCGCATTCGGCGCAATGCGGCGCCGACGGGGCCGGATCAGGACAGTGTGCCCTTTTTATTTTACCGGCACGAACGTGAAAGTCGCAGCCCGAGTGCTGCGATTTCACTCTATAGCCGAGCCTGCACGAGCCGCGAGGCGAGTCCCGCAGTAGAGGCGGGCAATTCAGAGGACCGCTCCAAGCGTGGCGCGGTGTCGACTGGATCGGACCCGACTAGGATGTCCGATTTAATTCGGTCGAATGACCCTGGCCTTTCTGACAACATCAGGAAGATTCTAGGACCCGACTCAACTCAACAAGATAAATCCGAGTTTTACCTTCACCCAGTTCAAGAGTTCGTCTTGATGGTCTTCTGGAGATCATCGACTGAGCTGCGAACGCAAGAGCCCGAGAAGTCTTCCGTGGAACTGCCACCGTCTTTGGTGAGTGTAGATTCACCGTCCGTGTCTCTTGTGGGTGATAGAGACTCCGCCGTCAAATTTGTGCTATCACAGAAAATTGCTGCTGGCGCAAGTTGTCAATTTAACTTACCATTTGTTTGTTTCTTTGAAACATATTTCATTTATACTTACCGTTATCAGAGACTGTGCCATTGCCGTATCGCGGGGGCACAGTCACCGTTCTTTTGGGGTTTGTACCGTAACAGTTTGTGGCTCGACACAGTTTTGTCGTGCACTGTATATTATTTTTTTGTCTACTTACTTGTATTTTTTTGGGTTAGATTAAAATAAAGATTATTTTATTACGGGTAAAAAGCGTGCTTCTTCAGCTAAACCTTGGCCTTCCTCCACGAGCTATCCCGTCCCCACAATCTTCCTTTTCAGCCACCACCGCCGACGGCGCCCGAGCAAACCTACCGACGGCTGAAAGGACGATACAACGATGGCCCAGCCACCGCTCCAGGTGCCACCGTTACAAATGGTAGAGGCTATTTGGTCATTCACTTTGACCTCCGGACTGTCAAAAGATGACCTCAATAACCTGGTCCGCAAATACAATTTGCCGGGAAACTGTAGGTCTCTTCTTCCTCCGAGGGTGAACCCGGAGATCGAAGCTAGCATGAACTCCCTATACTCGGTAAGAGACGCCACACATTCACAACACCAGTCGCTCCTAGGAAAAGCGTTAGCAGCGCTATGTTGCTCCTTGAACACTCTCCTCGATGAGGAGATCGACTTTCCGAAAGAAGCCAAGGAAGTGATTTTAGCAGGCGTGGCGGATGCGGGGCGGCTGCTCTGCAGCCTTTTTAACAGCATGTCGCAAAAAAGGCGACAGCTGATTTCCCCCCTTATGAATAATCAAGTTAAAAGCCTGGTAGAATCGGTCCCGCCAGGAGAATTTTTATTTGGTCCTGACTTAGGGGAAAAGATTCTAAGTATGAAAGCCTTGGAGAGGGTAAGAAAGGACCTTCGACCTACACAGCCTCCTTTCCCTCGACATCGACCCAGGGCCCCTCCAGGCGTTCAAAAAACGGGGAGGGGAGGAGGTAATAAACCACACTTTACATCGAATAACTAGTTAAACAGGAGGAGCCCGGCCCACCAACAGAGGGAGGCGAGGCCACTCGGAGGGCGATCCTCGTACACTCGGACGCCAACAACCCACAGGAGACGCTAATGGTAAGTAAATTTACGCCTTTCGCAGGGCGTCTGCAATTTTTTAAGAATACTTGGAGATCAGTGACCTCTAACCCTGCAGTCCTGTCCTGGATCGAAGGATACAAAATCCAATTTCGGGATATACCTCCTCGTACTACGGATACGCTTTTACGTCAATTTTCAGTTAGCGAATTAGCCTCAATGGACCTGGCCATTAAAGAGCTCTCCGCTTTAGGAGCCATTGCCAAGTGCAAGCCATGTGCGGATCAGTTTGTATCCCCAATCTTCCTAGCTGATAAATCTGAAGGCAGGAAAAGATTTATTCTTAACCTCAAATATCTTAATCAGTTTGTAATTGCGCCGCACTTTAAAATGGAAAACCATCGAACGGCTCTAAGGTTAATTAGTCCCGGGTACTTTTTGTCAACAGTGGATCTAAAAGATGCATACTTTTCGGTTCCGATCCATTCGGAATCCCGGAAATATCTGAGATTCAGATTTAATCACTGCCTCTACGAATTCACGTGTGTACCGTTTGGCCTCTCGTCAGCGCCATTTTGTTTTACTAAATTAATGAAACCAATAGTTTCTCAATTGCGTGGAAGAGGCATTCGATGTGTCAACTACTTGGACGACTTTCTCGTCTTCGGGGAATCCCCTATACACTGTGTTACGTGCAAATTTCGATTATTAACTTTATATTGTTGTACATTTATTTACAATTTAAAATATGGATTTTACTATCGCCTTCGGGGTAGACAATTTCGAAACTTTTTAGTTTAGCTGGTTCACTAAAGACAAATAAATACTTTGTACCTGTATTCTTAATTAATTAATAGAATATGCGAGAATAATCTTTAAGAGATCTTGCCAAATCACTCGTTTACTGACCACTGTGTTGATTTGTTCTATATTCAGTATATTGGAGTTTGATTTTGTGAATTTAGTTATTATAGTTCAAATTTCAATTGCCTCTGTTGAGGGATTAATTATATAGAACATCAAAGGAAATAGTTTATTTTTCACGGAAGAAGTCCGGATTAAATAATACATGGTCAATAAATTTACTACAAGCCGTTTAACATCTTAAGGTTAAAAGCACGTGCCCTATTGGAAGCGGAAATCACGTCACATTCGTTACCATAGACGTCATCCCCGCCCACTACGTCACTCGGACGTCATCATCTCGAACAGATAAGCTCGATTCTTCTTTTACTTGTTATCGTTAGTTTTGTTTAACATTAATATGTTTTATTTGCGTTAATGTTTAATGATTGTTTTATTATTACGGTTGCTATTGATTATTTAATATTTGGGACACCAAATTATTTGCAACATTTGTACAGCTCACGCGAGTTTCTTTTTTTTGATATTTAATATTTGTTTATGAGAGATCACTCAAGTAGGGATTGTTCGGTAATAGGAGAGTCAGGATTCTTACTCACGTTCTCTCATTATACCTTACGCCCGCACTACCCTGCTTGGTCGACCAACCACCCGTCGTGCGTGATATTCGCGTATGTTTAACATATATAATTATTCTTACTATTATTTAAAGTCCTGGATCATCCACGCATCGCGCATCCCCTGTTTGATGCAGATCATTTTAATTCCATTCACTTACAAATATATTTTTGTTTACCTCGCTTGGGTTATAAGTAATTTCGTCATTTTGTGTATTCACAATAGTGATTATAACAATAACTTTCTGTAAACTTTTATATATATCTGAATATTTATCATTACTAATTTTTTTTTGTATAATATATACATTCAAACTTTTTCAATATAATTCATTTCGTTAAACTTGATATCGAGTATCTTTTTTTTGTAACTCCCTTCTAGTAACTCTCCAAATTCTGGCATTTTCGTGGTTGTATGCTAGGATACTATCTTGTTATAAACAATTACGTGGCGCCCTAGGTATGAATAAGTACTCTTTGTTTATCATCGCAATTTATTATTGTATTTTTCTCTAACCCCCCCCCTTAATCTCAGAGCAATCTCACTAAGCTAGTGGCCGCATATCCGTTCATCTGTGGGTGCGTTATCGTAACAATAGCAGTCCAAAATTTTATTAAATATTAATTTAACTTTTTATTATTTTGGAAATTTAAATGTTACAACTGTTTAGAAAATACTAATACGCTAATTACCCTTTTAGAATCCATGGGCTTCACCGTGAACAGGAAAAAGAGTTGTTTGAAACCTAGCAAGGTTCAAAAATTTTTGGGTTTTATTTTTGATACATATAACATGAAAATCTTTTTACCAGCGAATAAAAAGGAAAGCATAAAAAAGCGGGCTGTCCATTTTCAAGAAAAAACCTCTTGTAAAATTCGAGATTTTGCTAGATTCATCGGCCTCTTAGTTTCAGCCTGCCCGGCTGTTAAATACGGTTGGTTATATACAAAAACTTTGGAACGAGAAAAGTCCTTAGCTTTATCCCTAAACAACTTGAATTTCGATGCTTCCATGACAATCCCAACCCACTTACATCAAGATCTCACATGGTGGGAAAATAATATTTCCAATTATTTTAATGACATTAAAAAGGACTCATACAAAGCTGAAATTTTTACTGATGCCTCGTTGACAGGCTGGGGAGCTTGCTGTGGCAGTGGTGTGACCCGCATAAAAGTTCCCATATAATTTTTTTAGAATTGCAAGCTATTTTCTACGGATTAAAATGTTTTGCAAACAACCTTTTCAATTGCGGCATCCTCATTAGATGTGATAATACCACCGCTATATCTTATATTAACCGGATGGCCAGCATTCATCACCCCGAGCTTAATAGGCTTACGAGATCGATTTGACAATGGTGTGAACGCAGAAATATTTGGATTTTCGCATCCTACGTAAGTTCTAAAGATAACTACGAAGCAGATAAAGAGTCAAGTCAATCTAGTGCCGAAACAGAATGGTCTCTAGCCCAAGACGCATTCGATCGCGTAGTAAATACCCTCGGCAAACCAGAAGTCGACCTGTTCGCGTCTCACTCCAACCACAAATGTAACATATATGCATCTTGGCGTAGGGACCCTGGGAGCATCGCTGTTGATGCGTTTACCTTGAACTGGAAATATTTTCCTTTTTACGCTTTTCCCCCATTTAACTTAATTCTAAGAAGCCTTCAAAAAATCATCCAGGACAAAGCCGAAGGGATTGTAGTGGTACCACTCTGGCCTTCACAGCCTTGGTATCCGCTTTTCTCCAAACTAATAACCGGACAAGTAGTTTACTTGGACCCTTCTCCTGATTTATTGTCTTCTCCTTTCAGCCAAACCCACCCTTTGGCTCACCAACTTACCCAGGTGGCCGCAAAATTATCTGGGACTCGTTCGTAATTAGAGATGTTCCGGAAATAGCCATAGAAACTATAATCTCATCAATTGCGGAGTCCACGGCTAAACAATATAACACGACTTACCGTCTCTGGTGGGACTTTTGTACGAAGGAAAAGATTCCCTTATATCACGCGTCTAACAAAGAAGTGCTCTTAGTTTTACAGAAGATCGCAATAGACCATAACTACAAGTACGGAGCTCTAAATTCCCATAGGTCGGCCCTCAGCCTCATTTTACCTGGAGATCTCGGATCCGACCCGATAATAAAGAGGTTCATGAAAGGCATATCTCGCTTAAGACCAGCCCAACCGAGATATGCCAATACGTGGGAACCTGTAGTGTTGCTCTCGTTCATAGAAGCCCTAACTATGGAGCTGACTCTTCAGCAACTGTCGCAAAAGCTAGTCACACTTCTAGCCCTGATCACAGGAGGTAGACTTCAGACCATATCCTTAATTAAACTATCGAATATTAAGGAAAACGACCAGAGTATTCAAATCAACATAACGGACCCAATCAAAACATCAGGGGTTAATAGAGAACAACCCACGTTACACATATCCTTTTTCAGGGAAAAACCGACACTCTGCGTCGCAACGACCCTAAAGAAGTATATCGAGAAGACGGAACCATTTAGAACATCGGATCAAGACTCGATTTTTGTTACTATCAAAAAACCGCATGCAACCGCAAACAAGCAAACGCTAAGTATATGGGTAAAGCAGATGCTTGCCTCAGCGGGAATCGATACCTCTAAGTTCAAACCCCATTCTACTCGTCATTCCTTAACTTCTGCAGCTTTGAGACAGGGAGTTAGCCTGGAGACTATATGTAGAACAGCGGGTTGGTCAGAACGTACAGAAACGTTCGCAAAATTCTACAATCGTCCCCTCTCTGATAAGACTGATTTTGCACGAGCGGTGCTGGCACTTAGCACGGCAGCTTATAATGTACAGTACTAATAATTTTGTTTTTCTTTCATTTGACTCTGTATGACATTTATTTTAAGCATTAGCTTCTTTCAATATATCTTAATGTTATGATAATTTTGATTTCTTCTTCTTACTTTGAGTTCATTAATCCGCAACTCAGTTGCTTTGAACAACTACATAGTGATTAATATATTCGGACTAGACGCGAATATAATTGTACATCTAACGAACTTACCTTAAGTGAAGTTCGATCGTAATTATATGAAGCGTCCAGTCCGAATATATCTCAACCCTCCCACCCTTAAGCTTAAAGCACCCTACTTGGTTGCGGAGCCTTAATGAACAAATCCTTTAAAGAATGGAGTTCCGATCGGCGTCAGCGACAGGCAAACCAGTGAGTAGTGGGGGGAACGCTGCGCAAGCGTCTTTTTCATTCAAATTCTTTGAATATGGCACACAGAACGTAAGTAGCCTGGGGCGGACTACATAGTGATCAATATATTCGGACTCGACGCTTCATATAATTACAATCGAACTTCACTTAAGGTAAGTTCGTTTGATCGTACAATTTTACTGCCAACATGCGAGTAATTAAAAAAAAAAATCTTCGAGGTTTTCTTTAACCAATCATCTAAATATTTTCATGTACATGCAGAGCAAGAAATACCGCATGATATACTGGAAAATTTAACTGACGATTTCCTGAAGGACATATTGCCGACAGTAACGGATAAAATTTCTTAAGGAATTAACAGAACATAATGTAACAAAGAAATTAGATGCATTAGCTAATGGCATGGTATAAGAAATTTTTCTTTATTATTATAAATTACAAAGCTGAACCAATTATGTTTGATTAACATCGCAAAAGTTCTAATTTAATTTTTAAATATTATTAACTACTTTATACTCTTAATATATTTATTTATTAATATTTGGGAAGCCAACAGTTACCCAATAAGAGGCTTCCACGATTTAAACATAAGGAATTAATAGACAATTAATAATAATACACAAATACAGATAAACAGTTATAGTTTATAATAGTTGTAATGCAGTCTTAAATGACTAAGTGAGAGGCTAAAGAGATCTAAATGCTGAAAATTCTTATTATATGTTATCATTATTCTATTCATAGGGGAATTTTTTAAATTATTTGAGTTATATTTTTCGACATAAAATAAACATTTATTGCGAGTGTCTTTCGATGGAGCATGAAAATGTAATTTATTAATTATATTGTGGTTGTCAATATAATTATTAACAGTTTTAAATAAAAACAGCATGTCAGCGTTTAATCTCCTTGTCTCAAGTGGTTTTAAATTATAATCTATCAAAATCTCTTCGTAAGTTGAGTTAAGAGAGAACTTATAAATTAATTATGAAATAAATTTCCTTTGTACAGATTCGACTCGAATAATATATTTATTATATTGCGGGTTCCAAATCTGAGATGCATATTCGAGTATAGGCTGAACAAAGGATTTAAATAACAAAATGAAAGATTTTATATGATTAAAACGTTTAGCTGATCTAAATATAAAGCCTAAAGTTTTATGTGCTCTATTCACTATTGAATCTACGTGTTCATTTAATAGAAGTTTACAATCATATAAAACACCTAAGTCTTTAATTGATGATTTACGCTGGACAATCGTATTTTGTAGTTTATAGGAAAAGTTATAATAATGCCTATTCCTGCTAAAACTTACAATAAAACATTTACTTACGTTTAAGGCTAAATCATTCTCAATACAATATTGTTCTAGCTTCAATAAATCTTCTTGTAGCTGTTTACAATCTTCGAGTGATCTTATACCTTTAAATATTTTTAAATCATCGGCATACAACAAGAAGTAACAATTTAGGAGACAATGAAAGATTGAATTAATATAAATATTGAACAATAAAGGTCCTAAATGCGATCCTTGCGGGACACCAGATGATACATTGATTAATCGTGATATGAAACCATTTACGCGCACAAATTGAGAACGATTTTTCACATAGGACTCGATCCAGCGTAACAAAGACCCATGAATACCATAAGACAATAATTTTTTGATTAATATTGAGTGATTTTCTCTATCGAACGCTTTACTAAGGTCATTGTAGACAACATCAACTTGTATATTATTATCCATGTTTCTACTTAGAAATTCAGTAAAAGGTATAAGGTTATTTAGTACAGATTTCTTAGAGCGAAACCCTGTTTGTTGTGGTATAATTATATTATTGAAATCTGATTTAATTTGATTGACTATGAGGCATTCAAAATTTTTACCAAAGTGTGATAGAATGGAGATGGGTCTGTAATTTGTCACATTTCTTTTGTCGCCAGATTTATGAATTGATGTTAAATGAGATATTTTCCATATGCTCGGGAAAACACCTGTCACTAATGATTTATTAAATAATAAAAATAAAGGGTATGTTAGGTAGTATGCACATTTTCTAATAAATAGTGGATGGATTTTATCAGGTCCACAACCTTTTTTAATATTAATTGTACTTAAAGAATGTAAAATATCAGACTCATTAATAAATATGTGACCTGTGTTAATATTACTGGTGTTGTTGTCGTTATCGGAATTATTAATATTGGTTGAGTTGGTATACACTGACTCGAAGTAAGTAGCAAATAAATTACCTACATATATCCTCTCCAGAATGTGCTTCACTGTTGTTTAAAAACATTGAATTTGGTAGGCAATTTACAGTTCGTAACTGTTTTGTATGTTGCCAAAAATAATTGATATTATTTGACATATTATGTTCAATGTTTTTTATATAATTATTGTACTCATTGGTCTGAGTTATTTTAATTCTTTGGCGAAGGGTTGAGAACGAATTATAATCATTAACATCATTATATATTTTCCATTTTTTATGATATTTATCCTTATCTTTTATCATTTTTATTAACGATCCTGAGAACCAAATAGGATACGGACTATTTTTAAGATAGTAAATTGGACAGTATGTATCTAACAAATTATATATAATATAAAAAATTGTGACATTTTGATTAACATCGCCGTCTTTGAATTTGTTATCCCAATCAACAGCAGAAAATTTATAGATAAGATTTTCATAATCGCAATACAAGTTTTTATGGGGAAAAAGAATTGCAGTTAGAATCCAGAAGGTCATACCACTTAAATTTAAAGCAGTTCTCTCGAAATTTGTTAGTTAATTATAAATGTATGTTAACAGAGAATAGTTCGTAAGTATGAAATAACTGAAAAATATTTAGATTCATAATCAGTTAGTAATAAATATACGTTTCCAACATTCAAACAGGTGGGAAGTCAGTCATTGTTTACTATTTCATTTTCTTGTTAGCTAGATTTTTTTTCTGGTTGCCTAAACGCTACCATATAGACAAGTCAAATTGTAAGAAACTGACAGAATCAAAAACATTTTGCTGTTACCTAACAACACTTGCATAAATTTAAAAAGACAAAAGAAAAACTGTCAAAATAGTTATACAAGTTCAATGTTTGCAGTTGCCTAAGATTATTACAGACGTAAGTGACGATGATAAACGACACATATCACTAGTCGCTTTAAAGTCTAATATTGCCAAAGCATCAAGTGCAACGTAAAGGTGAAGCATGTTGACATGTACGCCATGATTGTAAGTCGGAATTCGGCAAATACCGGTGGTAGTAATTCAACAACTGTTGTAGCTTCTCTAAGATGGTTACGTGAAAAAACCATCTGTACAGGAATTTCGTCAACCAGGACAATTGGTTACTGTTTCTATCACAAATGATATGGATTTTGATCCTGTTTCCGATAAACAGGCAAAAACCAATGTTCTTGGCGGAGAATCAGCAGCAGTAATGGTGCCCGTGTATAACGTTTATTCCCAAGGTGTTGACTTGGGAAACAGTTACAGCAACACAACATGTACGCTAGTTTTTCAGATGTTAAAAAGTCGAACGTCGGGTTGATTAAAGTATGCATACGAAATCCATACTTGGAAGCGAAAGTGTATCTGTGGCTATTTCCGTACGGCATCGATGGGTGGTCGGCAGTAAATGGCTTTTGTGTAAAATACGGCACGTACCATATATTGGCGAATGCGTATGTATGATGGTCGTTTTCGTGATGAAGCAGACTACATGTTTTACATGTTAGATGTACTCTAACCTCGTCAGCAGTATTACGCTAATGTTAATACTAATGTAGCCAGATTGGCTGTACCATTAAGAGTAAACATGGTTAAGACAGCAGGACTATATGATCAGTATGGTACAAAAGCTCCGGTAACAATTCCGAATTCTCGAAATTACTTGATTTCGAAAACGCTCAATTTGATCGCCATGTTTGAGTACATGGACCGTGTACCTGATTTTTTCGTTACTCTTATGGAGAATAATAGTTGGCCCGAATTACAAGCTATCATTCGTGATGGCATTGCAAGTATACATCAGACGCCAGGATCCAAATAATTTGAGGATATCCATAAACGCGAAGCACCGGCTATGAAATATCCTGTACAAACGGTGGTTGATTTCTATCGTCGTTTTCAGTTATTTCGTACCAAGTTCGTGCAAAATCCACATGGTCCATTTAGTAGAGTCGTTGATTATTGAATACCACAAGTGTGGTTCTTTGCATGCACATTTGGTTCTGTGGTGCGATAAAGAAACTATACGAAAGCAGAGACGTCGCGATTCGAACATCCAATGAACTAAATGTGGCGCGATATAGTTAGTAATTATCATAAACACACTTGCTCTCAGTAGAGGTATTTTACTGGAAAACATGGCAAAGTATGGTTATCCATGTTACGAACGAGACCGTAGTGCCGGAGAAAAGCGGTGTAAGGTATAAGTACATTCGACGTAGTCATGGAAACGGCTCGATCTTTTCTTATAACTTGGCGCTGTTACTTTTATGGGACAGTCATGTTAATGTCCAGCAGGCGACGAACTGTGGTTGGGAGCTTTACCTGGCCAAGTATGTCCCCAAATCTGAGTATCCTATACGTATGCGGTTATCGCGAAAATGTAATGATAGTTGTGACAGATCCCTCCAGTGGTTATTTATAGAATTAAAATTGTATGTCAGTGTGTCGGCAAGGTAGTGTGAGTGATGATGTGCTTGTTCGAACGCATCCGCAGTCGTCAGCTGAAAATAAGGAAATAAAGAAATTTTCTTATTATATAAAGGTCCGGGAAAAGTTAGTCGTATAGTGAGTAATAATGAGTATGAAGTAGTTGAGAAAGGAACTAATAATTCATGGGAGGTTCATAATGTAAGAAACATGAAACCTTTTAAAACACCAGTCACTCCAGAAGTAAGGTTGTAAGTTATAAATAAATGTCTGTGCTCCCTTCTCATCCAAAGCTATTTATTTAGGGGGGTAATGTGACAGTCCGTCCAGTGGTTATTTATAAAATTAAAATTGCATGTCAGTATATCGGCAAGGTAGTGAGCTGAAGAGAGATGGCGGAAACGGCGGGCCGCAATGGTTGATGGGAAGGGCGTGACCCGGTTGGCGAGAGGGTGGAGGCTGATGGTTGGCAGACAGAGGCTGATAGTAGGTGAGAAAACGAAGGGAGAAGGCCCAAGGACGTCCCAGACGTTTCGTTTGAAGCAGACCCAAAAGCCAACCTAGAAGTGGAACGAACTCCGAGAAATCCACTAGATTGGGGTGGAAGACGCCAAATTCCGGGGAAGGAATCCAGCCTTCAAAATCGAACGAGGAAAGAACGTCTGGAGGAGGTGATCAACCGGTGGCCATTTTAGTTCGCTACCTTGCGACACACTGAACTATAAATGTTATATTTAAGTGTAACAAATGTAATGTAAGTGTTGTCATGATTTGAATTATATCATATTTTGAAGTAATTGTGGTGTCTTTTTACCAACTGCCACGGAACCCAGCATTGCTCAGTGAGTGGCAGGTTACATAGTGAAATGTATTTGAGTACCAAGGTTGTGTCAATGTTGGAAGCAGCAACATTTTAACTACAACGTCACTTGTTTTTAGTAGTCGTTCCGTTATTTACTTGTCTATGGATGTTATTCCAGCGTACCGATTCCTCAAAAGGGCATCTGATTTGCCGGCACAATCTTCTGCGGCAGATAGTGATGTACTGTACTTCGACACAGAGCTGCACACGTATCTCTATCATGCAAAAGCGCTCAGAAACTTAACATATCCGCAGTTTTATGCGCAATATCGTAGTTGGTCAAGCTGCTAAGTAAATGAGACACTTGACAGCAATGATGATTTAGCCCATACTATGGGAAATAAAACGTTAAGCGATCGTAAAGATCGTCAGGTACGTAAGCGAGTACGATATGCAAAATGTTCGAGTTGGCCGAAAGAACACTGCTGCACTGAAGGACACAACCAGCTCATATTTGAATAAATATTTACGTCGCAACCTCATTCAGGAGGAAAACGAGGCTAAGCAATTCTTAGAAGGCGCAGTCAAACGTGGCAACACGTTAAAGCGACTACCGGAAATTTCGTCTCGACTTATTGACGGTAACTGGGTTCAAGATCAAGATATTGATCAATTGTTTGAAACTGTCGCTCCGTACCAGATGCAGGCAGAACGAGTACATGGCGAATCGATTGAAGATGATAAAGATATTATCATTGCCAATCGTGACGGCTTTTATTTAAATATCTGCACGTATTTACCGGTCGAAAAGTATATTATTGGCTTTACAGCTTGTCAACGTGCTGCTTCGACTATATGACCAGCAAATAGATAAAGAGTGAACAATGTTTAGTCTTCATTACCGGTGTTGATGGTGGTGGTGTTGGCAAATCAATTTTTCTCGATATTTTTATCGCATTTTGTCAAGAGCAGCGACTGGATGTGCAGCTCATCTCATTTGATGAAGACTGACAATACATTTCTGTGAATGTCTATAGATTTAGTCTATAGGTTTGGTAGGCACGAAAGAGGGTCAATGGCCAATTATTTTTTAAAACAATTAAAAGAAGCTAGCTTTTTAACCCATACTTTTTCGGAAAAGTAAATCATTGGAATGCTTTGTGACGATGTGAATCTGAACAAGTTTTGCGGATTAAATAGTTCAAAGCCGTGTAACTCAGCCCTTATTAATCCGCGAACCGTGAAAACTTTTCTTCCCGACAATTGGGATAAAGCGCGTAAATTGACCGGGAAATAAACCACATAAAGGGTCGACAACATCGTGTTCCATTTTTATCCTATTTGCCCTATTCTTTTATGCAGTTTTGCTATTAGTAAACAAACTTAAGCTGGTTTAATTAGTAGGGCTGTATAAAAGCAGGGCCTGCGTTTGCAGAAGACAGTTGTTGACTGCGAGTATTCCTTTCGACAACTAAAGCCGATTGCGATTCTTGATTGCGAGTATTCCGTCAAGACTTCAAAACCGATCTCCAGGTGAGCAATATTTTTCCGTTTTCTTTAAAACCCGGATCGTGAGCTTTCCGTCCGAATTGTTTAGTTGTTTATTGAAAGTCCGTCTTAGTGTCTCGTTGTGAGCTTCAGACGCCCAACGTCGCAACGCTTGTTGAGCGTAAGCCAAAGCATCTTCGAAGGGCGTATTTGAAAACATCCAGAGACACTACGACTCATACCGGCCGTAATCATCTCCGTGGAGTAAATTCACCAGTTGCGCGTGTCTAGCCATTTTACAGTGACTCGTTGCGAGTTTTACCGACTTGACGTTTCGACGCCGCCGGCGTGTAAACCCGGGTGCTACAGACGTCAAGTCCGCGTGTTTATCCAGAGTTACTGTAAAACGGCCCGTTATTCCAAATCGAGTATTTTAGCGTCCATCGACCCAAGTGCGTTTTTCCGACTCTGCGTCGCGACGCCCCAGTGCGTAAGCCGGGGTACTCGAGGCCTAGAGTCTGTGAGGTTTGCCTGGGTCGACTTTCTCGCCGTACGCAGTATCTACCATCGATCTCCACGTACTCCGCGAACAACCGGTTACAAGTATCACCGTCGCGACGCCCGGCGTCGATCTGCCAATTATTACAGAAACGCATAGCTACACCTCGTCCGTCATTACTGCCGTTAACCGCCGAACCAACGCGACATCAGCGTCGCGACGCCTGGCGTCGATTACACCAAAACCATCCGAATACATTCCTAGACAGATCCTTAAGATCACCGTACCTACCGTTTGTCCGCCACCGTCACCGCCGTCACGACGCCTAGCGTCAATCACGCCGAAACCGTCCGAACACATTTCCGGCTACATTTTTGGATACCCGTACATCTACCGTTCATAGACCGACATCACCGCCGTCGCGATGCCCGGCGTCGTTTTTCCGAAAACCAGTAAATCGTATAATTCGCACACCCAGCATCATATTGTACCCATCAGCGACCACCATACTCTTTTGTACAGCGAGTTTTCATACAATAAAGTTGTCTTGTACCTTTTATTGTAATTGTGTTCTTCACATTTCACCCTATCTCCAAACCTGCTATCCGACCGTTGGCGCCCGAGCAATCTCACGCCAACTTTCTGACCGCTATCCCCAAAATAGCGTTACAGCTTATGCAACACTTTTCAAGTGAGATTCGAAGGGGAATTATAATGCAAGGGTTCAAAACAGTAGAAGATGTAGAAGAATATTTACGGGAGTTAGATAAATTTCCAGAAGTAGTGGGCGAGAATAAGGGAGTAAATTCAAATAAGAATTGGCGAAATAACAGAAATACTTATAATAAGTCGCATCCAAATTACCCTATAAATGAAGCGAGAAGAGAAAATGCAGAACATAATAATAAGGAAGAAAGTAATAGAAGTGTAAATACGGTATTTTATTAACCTTTAGATCTAGATGATAATCAGAATGATATTCTAAAACCCACAGCTCTAATGGCAAAATTAGAAGTTGAAATCGATAATTATAAAACTGATGCATTAATTGATTCTGGTAGCCAGATTACCTGTTTATAAGAGAATTTCTTCAGTAAATTATTACAATCTAATAAAAATTTACCACGTGTTCCAACAACTTGTAAATCTATTATTGTTGCAACTGGCAAAAGTAAGAAACATATCCGCGAACAAACTTTTCTTACAGTAAAAATAGGAAAGGTTGAATTTGACTTTGTATTTATGGTGGTACCTGATCTAATGATCTAATTCATGATGTAATTTTTGGTTGTGAATGAATGACCGATTTTAACGTTATGATAGATTTTGGTTTAAAATTAATTAAAGGTAAATTTGGAGGCGAAATTAAAGAATTAAAATTTGGTAATATTGAAAAAAACCAAATTATGCACTTAAGGGTAGAATCTAATGTGTGTGGTTCATATGAGAAGTTGTACACAAGTAAAGTAAGCCGTACAAGGTATACACAGGAAGAAATTGAAACGGTGGCATGTGAAGCGAAGGTGGAAGATGATCTCAGAAAAGAGATTGTATAAATTACTTTCAAAATATGAGAATATTTTTTCTGATCAACCCGGGAAAATGGCAAGTTATAAGCATAAAATTGAGTTACATGATAAATCACTGTTTCATATTAGATCATATCCTATTCCGTATTTATATCGAGAAGAAATAAAAGCACAAATTCGCGAAATGGAAGACTGGGCGGTCATTGAGAAACAACATACCGAGTATGTGTCTCCTTTAGTTGTTGTAAAGAAAAAAGATGGCGGTGCTAGAGTCTGTCTGGATGCGCGACATTTAAACAAAAGGATGATGAAAAACCATGCAACACCTCTGAATCCTACTGATTTTATTGTAAATTTTACTAAATTTCAAATATTAAGTACTTTGGATTTGACAGCTTCATACTGGCAAGTACAGATAGTAGAGGAGGATCAAAAATATGTCGGGTTTTCATATGAGGGCCATATATACTGTTTAAAGTTCTTCCATTTGTATTAACAACGTCAGTAGCTAGTTTTATTAGAGAGTTGAATCATATTTTAGGTGAAGATGTTAATAATTTTTTGTTACCTTATGTCGACGATATATTAATATTTTCGGAAAATTTTGAGTTACATTTGGAGCATTTAGAAATATTATTTAAAAAAAAATTGAAAATGCGGAAATTACCGTTAAATTGCGCAAATTCAAAATTATTAGGCAACATGTGCCATTTTTAGGTTATGTAATAACACGCAGGGGTATTTTTATGGATGAAAATAAGATCGAGGTTATTAGAAAGTTTCCAAAGCCGCGAAATATTAAGGCCCTATGGTCTTTCTTAGGCTTAGTGAATTTTGATCGGCGTTTTCATCATCATTTTACGGATTTAATTGCACCTCTCTTGCCGCTCTTAAGGAAAGGAGTTAAGTGGCAGTGGGATGAGAATCATGATGTTGTATTTAAAAAAATAAGGAATATTTTTAACTGATCTAATTGATACAATATTCCTCCATCACCATAAGCTGGTGCACTGTCTGCACGTAAACAATGGCGAGTAATACTATTAGGTCGGGAGATAACTGTTATAAGCGATCATAAAGCTCTTCTTTTTATTCAGTCTTGTCGGTTATTAAACGCAAGAATAACCCGGTGGGTTATGTATTTACAGGAATATAATTTGTCATTTGAATATTGTAGAGGTTCGGAAAATGGCATTGCTGATACATTATTCAGATATCCAGTAGAAAACGGAACAAAATTGTTAGAAATTCCAAATAATGAGCAAATTGAAATAGCTATTGTTAAATTAGCTACTCAAACTAAAAGTTTAATAAAGTGTTTCAAGAATATTGAGCAGGAACAACTGGCCCATAAGTTTTGTAATACTATTAGTAATCAGTTAAAAAGTAAAGAAAATTGTTCATCACGGAGTTTTGAATTGGTTCATTTGTCATGAGGGAATACTATTTCGGAAGGGTAACACTGAGCGTGGTTCAACGGACGTTTTTTTTATCGAGCACTTGCAAGTGTTGTTGATAAATGAAGTGTCCATGCTTGATGAACGTGTCATGCAAAAAGTCGAAGAATGTTTGATAACTCATAGTAGTCCCGATGATTCTGCGAAACGGTTGGCAGGCACGAGCATAATCATGTTTTGTGATCCCACTCAATTGCCACCGATTGGTAAACACGTTTGGCAACCGACGTTGCTGAAAGGTTTCTAATACGTGGCACTAAAGGAAGTAGTGCGACTGAAAGATGATCGGCAGTTCATTGATCTGTTGAATAGCGTTCGTTTAGGGGAACCTAAATAAGCCAACATAGATTTGTTGAAAAGGTGTGTGATTTCGCAAGCAAATTTGAAGCAAATCTATATCGGTGATGGTGGTTTATTGCTATTTGCGACCCATCAACACAAGGACGAGATTAACGAACTTGAATTAGCCAATTTGCGAGTGATCGAGCGCGTTAATATTGCTCAGGATGTTGACGGGAACGGTACGCCATTGCCGAAGAGTGGGCGAGAGTATATTGCCGATATTGAGCGACGTATACAGCTATTCCCAGCTGTTTTCAAGTTCAGGATTGACGTTTGCGTAACGCTTATTTGCAACCGCTACATTGAACACGGTTGATTAAACAGTACTTTAACAATGGTTGTCAGTATGTCAGAAGTTTTACGTAGTCTTGATGGCATTAGACAACCCTAGAAAGCGGTTAGTTACCTTCCGGGTCAAGCGGAAGATTAGTAGTAAATATGTGAATCAACATTATTTCTGTCAACAGTTTCCCCTTGATTGGGCGTACAGTGTCACCATACACGAATCATACTGGAAATTGCAATGCATCGATGCCCAAAGGATTTTTTTAATGGTTGTATGACGCAAATTAGTCCCTGTTACCGAAATCGAAAACCTGGAAGCAATCATTCAAAGAATATTAGGTACATTCTAACAGTCGATTCACGTGTAATTTCAGTTTGCAAAACATTTTTCAAGAACACTTTGGGGATAAATAATAGAACTATTTTTACTGTTACAAAGAAGAAAGACGAGCAAGGATTTTTGCAGAAAGATCAAAAAGGAAAATTTAACAAACATAATAAAATAAGCGAGTCAGTTATAGCAGATATAATGGAACACATCAATTCTTTTCCAAAAGTTAATTCCCATTATTGCCGCGCCCGAACTCAGAAGGAATATTTGTGTGGTACTTTAAATATTTCAACGATGTATCGCTTGTATATGGCTATATGTATTGAAGAGAATAAAGAATTTGCCAAAATTGCTATATATACCAGTGTTGAATACTAAGACAAACATTGCTTTCCACATACCCAAGAAAGATCAATGTTCTCTATGTGAAAATTATAAAAATGGAAGTGAGAAAAACAGAAGAATTATTCAGGCAAAGTATTACAAACACAAACAAGAAAAGAAGTTGAGCAGAAAAGAAAAACAAACATTTGTAGCAGATGAAAACGTTAATGTATACTATTTTGATCTATAAGCAATCTTGCCTACGCCATGTGGATATGCTAATTCATTTTTTTACAAAAGAAGACTTGCAAGTTATGTCACCACCTTCGATGTTAAAGAAAAGTTGAGGTTTTGTTAAATTTGGCAAGAGGGTCTTACAAAGAGAGGTGCTAATGAGATTGGTAGTTGTCTTTACAAATTTCTGCATACGCGTAAGCCCGGCAACGTAGTATTTTATTCGAACAATTGCGTTGGGAAAAACAAATTTGTATTTGCAATTGTGTTTTAAAACCCATCAACGCCTAGCGTCACCATATGGTCACGCAAACATGTAGTTACTTGTATAGCTCTAGGTGACAGTGAATCTGTTAAATTAGCCGCAAATACTTCTAGTTGTTGTTAGAAGGTATATATCTACTTGCTAAAATAGTTTTTAACAAAGAAAATATTTTTTTATACAGTTTAAATTTATTTCAAATCTTCACTTCTTGGACGAGTGTATAAATATGGATCTCAAATTTGCGTATCATATTTTTTTTATCATAATACTTCTAGTTACTTTGGTTATTTATTTTTATTGTCAAATATGCATTAAAAACGTTATACTAGTTTAAATTAGATTAGCGTATAATACAAGAATAGATTCTCCGATAACATTTCGCTAGATGTTGCACAATCCTCAGGAAACAAAATTTTTCAAGGAAATTCCACGAAAAATTGGATAAATGGCGACTTTACAAAGGTAACAAATTTTCCCAAAGCCAATTGCACCGAATTCTCGAATAAATCTCCAGTAGATTTATTTGAATTATTTATTGATAAAGATATTATCGAACACATATGACAAAAAACCCGAAAATATGCATTATTTTTAACTGTCAGGATCCGAATATCAGTGCAGATGAATTGAAATGTTTTTTCGGTATTCTTATTTTAACCGAATATAATATTCTTCCGGGTAAAAAACGTTAATGGGATTCAGGTACAGATATGGGAAATAAAATGGTAACGGATGCGATGCGACGAGACCGATTTACACAAATAGTGCGTTTCATCTATTGTGCTGATAACATGAGCGTAAACGACAAGGACAGAATGTGGAAACTTAGACCGTTTATAGACAAATTGTAAAATAAATATTTAAAATATTTTATTCCAGTCGATAACTTGAATTTTGACGAATGGATGGTAAAGTACTATGGCAGGCACGGATGTAAACAGTTCATTCGAGGTAAACCCATCAGATTTGGGTACAAAGTGTGGTGTCTAAATGAAGAAAACGGATATCTCATAAATTTTGAAATATACCAGGGAAAGAGTCCCCACGCAAACACAGATTATGAACAAAAATTTGGCAAGGCTTCAGCGCCTCTAATTCTTATGCTTATGCCACAAAAGCAATTGCGATACCAAATTTATATTGATAATTTGTTCACAAGTTTTAGTTTACTTGTCCATTTAAAAGAGCTTGGTTATGGTGCAACTGGTACAATGAGAGCTAAAAGAATACCAAGAGACTGTCCATTGTTAAATAAAAATTCTATGGCTAAGGAAGAGCGGGGAAATTATGTTTCCACTACATCAAAGGATGATGGCATTATAGTAGTTCGATGGAAGGATAACGCTGTCGTGACAATGGCGCCTACAGTATATGGGATACAACCATCATCAGCTGTAAAGAGATATTCGCAGGCACAGAAAAAAATTGTCCAGGTACAACGGCCGCATATAGTCGCTATGTCTACTAAATATATGGGTGGTACAGACCGCATGGACGAAGACATTGCAAGACACAGAATTAGTATTCGTGGCAAAAAATGGTACTGGCCTCTTTCTACGTGGTTGATAGATACAGCTGTGCAAAATGCTTGGACATTGCATAAATGCTCTGAGGGAAATTTGACCAACTTGGAATTTAGAAGAGAAATAGTCCAAGTATATTTATGCAGATACAAAATTGCGCCTAAACATGGTGGTAGGACGTCGTCATCAAAAAACAGCGTTTCACTAAATAGGATATCAGATGACATCAGATATGACCGTACTGATCATTTGGTAATTGCTGTTCCGGAAGGAAAAGAAGATGTGCATTAGAAGGATGCTCATCAGTAGGACGAACGCAGTGCAACAAGTGTAATGTTGGTTTGTGCATTGAATGTTTCGTCATATTTCACACGAAATAATTAAATTGTTAACAAAACTATATTTCTTAAGTTTCATTTTTAATATTATTATTATTATTTTTGTTATTCAAAAAATAATTTTTTTTCGCTATTGTAAAGGCCTAGCGTTACCATATGGTCACATAGGTTTCTGGCTAATTGGCTTATCTAAAATTAATAAAAATACTTTTTTTAACCTTCCAGCGGGCGCGTTGTAAAATTTACGACAAATGCGCAAAATCGCGCCCCCCCCCCACTCTTATCGCTTCTCCGCGAGTGCTGAGCTCCCACCTATTCCAAGATCAGTCTCTCCCTAAAGTCCAGACGGACGAATATGAACAAGATTGTTTATTTTAAACATATATTTAGTTGAGCATAAATTTTACGACACGCGCCTTTATGTATAAGTATATTACTTGTACTATTTTCTATGATTTCTTTTACAATGTTCTTTTGCGTTTTAGACATTTCATATTATGGCTCACAGGCTACTTGCGCAAAAAGAGCTGGATGACATTGTTGAGCATTTATTTGACGAGTCAGAAGAAGATAACGAGACCAACTTCCCCTCAAGTGACAGTGAACTTTCGGATGCAGAAATCGAGCAACCACTTGAAGATAGTGCTACCGAACAAGAGAATTCTTCAGGGGAATCTGAAGAAGAAGACCTAGTCACTGAAGAGTTTTACATAGGAAAAAACAAATCTACAAAATGGCGTAAGACAAAATACCGTGTTTCTTCAAAAATCAAGAGAATAAACGTAGTCAAAGTACCCACTGGCGTCACTCAACGAGCTCGTGGTATTGAAAACGAAAAAGATGCGATCTTTCAAATATCGACATCGCTATGATTGATGGTGTTCTGAAGTACACAAATATGTACATTGATCAGCTGAGAGTTCAAAAAATATCGACAGACACGAGTTTATGGCATACATGGGTCTACTGTATTTGATTGGTATAAAAAAATCTCACCACGCAAATGTGAAAGAGATATTTACGAGTGACGGCACCGGAATTGAAATGACAAAAATACTAGAGTCGAAAGGAAAAAAGTTGACAAACTGGCAGCGATTCGTGACTTTTCTCAAGCTTTCGCCAACAACTGCAGGTCGGCGTTCAATTTGGGCGAATGCACTACAATTGACGAGATGCTGCATCCATTTAGGGGTCGTTGCGGTTTCACTCAGTATATTCCCAGCAAACCAGCAAAATACGGATTACAGATTTTTGCTTTATGTGATGCCAAAAGCTTTTACACGTCCGATTTAGAAATATACTGTGGAAAACAACCAGATGGACAATTTTCTATAGAAAACTCGAATCGAAATTTGATTACTGATAATTGGTACACAAGCGTACCACTCGCTGACTATTTGCTCACGGAAAAACATAACGGTTTTGGGCACAATGAAGAAAAACAAAGCTGAAATTCCAAGAGATTTCTTGCCGGACAAAAACAGGGCTGTAGAGTCCTGTCTTTCTGGATTCCAACAGGACAAGACACTGGTTTCCTATGTGCCTCGGAAAAATAAATCTGTAATATTACTCTCAACATTACAGGACGACGATGAAATGGACCCCGAAACCCGAAAGCCCCCGATTATCCTGGACTACAACGCAACCAAAGGCGGAGTGGACACTGTTGACAAGATGTGTGCCGCTTACTCTGTCTCGAGAATAACAAAGAGATGGCCCTGTGTCGTTTTCTACAGCTTGATGAATATTGCCGGTATAAATGCTCAAATTTAATTCAAATTTGCCTGTCCAACAAAGGCTTCTCAGCAACGAAGAATTTTTCTGAAAAATTTGTCATTGAGCTTGATGAAAGAGCACCTTATCTTCAGATCAAATCTCAAACATTTACCTCTAGATAATGCTTTTCTCAAAGTGAATTATGGTCGAGCTGTTGAAGAAAACCTTCCAAAATGCGGTGTGTGTCGGTCGTGTGTATTGGAGAAGAAAAGATCTTCAGCATCAATGAAGTGTTGCCGTTGCCAATCATTTACATGCAAGAACCATTCTGCGGTTGAAGTTGTCTGCGACAATTGCAAGGATGAGGATACTGGTCTTGACGAATAGCTTGATGAAATATATTGATTTGATTTTATTTTTTGGAATGTTCTTGTGTTGTTGTTTTGTTTGTTTTTATTGTAAAAAACCAGGTCATTTCATAAACAATTGCAAGATTAAGTTACAGAAAGAGAATAAGAATACGTCAAATGCATTTTTTGTAAGTATCGCATTGTTTGGTAAAGTTGATCAAGATGTATGGTGGCACTATAGAGCACATGACTAATCACCAAGTTAAAAGAAAACATAAAATTAATCAAAATCAGCGATGGTTCAACGTTTGAAGCTCAAGGTGTTGGAGAAATATCAGTTTTAGCATATAATGGATTAAATTGGATTCCTTCAGTCTTTTGGCTAAGGCTTTACACACTTAAACACCCTAGAGTTGCTGAGGCTGTTGCGAATGGAATGATACATAGCGAACCTAATATTTATGCGTCAATTCCATATGATCGTAGAATTCACAAATTTAAAAGACATTATCGAACCTACCAATGAAAAGAATGTCATTTACCAAATAAATTGTGGTCATTGTGACAAATGCTACATCGGCGAGACCTCTAATCCTGTTAAAAAAAGATTATATCAACACCAATACCATTGCAATACTTTAAACGAAGACCATAGTGCCTTGTGCAGACATCACTGTCAAACCGGTCATAAATTTAATTTCATAGAGTTTAAAATTTTGGAAAAAGTTCCCAATAAAGATACAAAACTTTTATATGAAACTTGCCATATAAACATGAATAAAGCTATAAGTATTAATAACCAAACGGATTACAAACAAAATTTAGTTCACCTTAAAAATATCTTTCATAGTTTTTGAATTTACCCTGTTTTACTCATATTTGCTTTTAGTTACTTTCGTTCAGCCAGCATGTGTTTGTCTGTACAGGTTGTACTTGCTTTAGTTGCAGATTTAAATTTCATTGCCTGTTCGGCAGTCGCCGCAAAATGGTTCTGTTTATTTTTTATAACCTTGCTGTATCATAAAATACGACTTGTAATTATGTTTCAAAATATTTATTTCACAATGTAAATGGTTTAATGATTTTGTAATTGGTAAGTGAACAATTATTCTAATGTTAAAATTGTACTTATGTGAATTTTTACTTTTATTCAGCTGATGATGGGTGGGTTTTACACCCGAAACGTCCAAATATATTATTTTTAAATAAATATATGAACCCAAAGGCCTACATAATGTTTTATTAAAACTCCTACCAATTGATTCCCAACATTCCTAAGAATTTTTTGTTTAATTATTTATATTTTTAATACAAATTAATTCATTAGGTAAATATTGCAAAATTTAATGCGACAAATAGCGGTGGTTCTTCGTACATTAATCTTCCGGAAAATATTAAAGTAAAACAAGCCGTGATAAATGTGCAAAATGATGAAAAATGTTTTATTTGGTTACTTCTTTCTGCTATGCATCTTGCTGACAAAAATGCACATCGCCCTTCAAAATATCCTCAAAATCACCATGAAATTTATGATTTAACAAACATACATTTTCTCACTCCTTGAGCAGATGTTCCAAAATTTGAAAAATAAAATAATCTTACAATAAATATGTATGGTTTAGAGTATAATTCTAAATTAAAAATTTATAGCGTTGTTGGACCCCTATATTATACCAAAAATAAATATATATTCATTTTAACCTCCTGTTTTTTAAAAAAAGAAGATCGAGCACATTACGCTTGGTAATCGCTATCTCGTTTATTATATATTCAATTATCAAAAAAAAGGTGTAAAAAAAATTATTTCTGGTCGATGCCTTCAATATTTTGGTACAAAAAACATTTTAGACCGTCATGAGGAAGATTGTGTCTATGTTGATGCTGTCAAAATTGAGATGCCGAGGTGAAGCTGAAAAATGGCTAAAATTTAAAAAAATTATGAATAAAGAACGTCATCCTTTTGTCCATTTATATCGATTTTGAATGTTTGACTCTTCCTATTAATACTTGCCAACTGGTTCCTATACGAACGCATATCAGAACCACGTTCTATGTGCTGTTGCATATCAAGTAGTTTGTTCATACGATGATTCCCTATCTTTTTAAGAATCATTTCGTTGTCCTGAAGTATCTACATTGTTTTTGAATCCTTTGAAAGGTATTGTGCAAATGGTGAAAACATTTTATAAAAACCGCGCACCGCGCACCTATTGACATGCTTGATGAAGATTGGGAAGACTTTAACCAAGCTGAAATTTGTCATATTTGCCAGAAAAAAATTAATAATGCAGAGGAAAAAAATAGAGATCACTATCATTTATCTGGTAAGTTCATAAATTGTTTTAAATAAAAATTAAATAGCTTAATAATTGTAGGTAAATATCGCGGAGCTGCACACAACGAGTGTAATATAAATTATAGAGTGTCTAATTACATACTAGTATTTTTTCACAATTTAAGTGGATATGATAGTCATCTACTTATTAGAGAATTTGGAGTAGTTGAGGAAAGAATTAATTTAATTCCCACGAATGAGGAAAAATATGTTTTATTTTCTAAGTGGGTTAATGGGATGGAACTTCGGTTCTTAGATTCGCTAAGGTAATTTAGCTAAAATAATTTAAAGCTTATATGTATATGTATTTTATATATTTTAGATTTCTTAATAATTCATTAGAAAAACTTGTTGAATATATGGAACCAGAACAATGTAAATTATTGCGACAACATTACCCACTTAGCATTAAATTTAATTTATTAAAAAGAAAAGGTATTTTTCCGTATGATTACATAAATTGTTGGGAATGTTTAGAAGAAAATAAATTACCATCACAAGCATTATTTTACTCCAAATTAAGTGAAACAAATATATCGATGAAAACTATAAGCATGCACAAAATGTATGGAAAATATTTAAGTGTGAAACTTTGGCAGATTACGTGGAGTTATATTTACAAACTGATGTATTTTTGTTAGCAGACGTTTTTGAAAACTTTAGAAACATTTGTTTAAAAGCATATTGTTTGGACCTTGCCCATTATTATACAACTCCAGATAAATAACATTGTTTTTAAATTATATATTATATAAAACAATGCTGAAAATAACGGGAGTTGAACTTGAGTTGCTAACAGATATTGACATGATTCTTTTTTTTTTTTTTGAACGGGGAATACGTGGTGGTATAAGTCAATGCTGTAAGCGTTATGCTAGTGCTAACAATAAATATATTCCATCATACAATCCAGTAGAGCCGGATAGTTATCTCGTGTACTTTGATGCATGTAATTTATATGGATGGGCTATGACACAGTGTTTACCATATGGTAGTTTTCAATGGTTATCCGATGAAGAAAATCAAACTCTCGATGTAATGACTATACAGGACAATGAACATAATGGTTATGTTTTTGAAGTTCACTTGTTTCCCACACACCTACATGACGCACACAAAGACTTTCCACTATGTTCTGAACAACGTGCACCTTCAAATTCAAAAACAAGTAAACTTTTGACTACATTATACGATAAAAAAAAGTGTATTACATCATAGAAATTTAAAGCAGGCTTTACGATTAGGCTTAAAATTATAAAAAATCTGGTTATAAAATTTAAACATTCATTTTGGCTAAAGGAATATATAGACAAAAATACAAATTGTATGGCCATTTGCACCACTACAGTTTAAATTTTACGCTTCACAGCTTAAATATTTAGTCAGTTGCACTGCGACGGCTTAGATTTGGTTTAAGTAAGCTTCACATTTTATGACAATTTGTTTTATGACTATTTGAATTTCTTACCATTACAGGGATTTTTTTTGTTTTTCCCTATTAGTCTAGTACCTTTTTGTGCATACATGTTACAGGTATTTGTTTGTAGTATTTTGACGTTTAGGCTGGTTGAAACTATTATTTATAAGTTGAAGTGTGTGTGTGTGTATGTGTGTATTCAAAAGGTAAATACAGTAATGAGTAATGTGTTTCAACACTTACAACATATTAACTTTATTAGATGGCTTAAAAAAGAACTCTGAGTGCTAATTTCACAAAAGAAGAAAAAATAACCATACAATTATAAATAAATACAAAAATATATTAGAAAACAAACAGATAGATCATGTAACATGGCGTGAAAAAAATGATGCTTGGGAAGAAATATCCAAAGAATTTAATGTCATTTCTCCAGCAAGTAAGAATTAATTAATTAATTAACAAACCTATTAGGTTTGTTCGTAGAGACAGTTCAAAACTGATTTGTGATTCATGATGCGCGCGCATGAAAAATTACCCTAATTACTCCAGGAAATCCATTTTCTCGGAAATATAATTCTATTTCTAATTTTTCTTCATCTGTGGGCCACTTTATTGTTTCAACAGACAAATTTGATATGAAGTAAATCATTCGTTCAATTATTTTCCTTAGGCTACTTATGGAAATCCCAAACCGATCAGCAACATCTCTATACGAAGCAGCTTCGTAATCAGCAAACCATAAGAATACGAATACATATTCTATCGCACTTAATTAACCAAATTCTCTTATTTGGTACGTAAAATATTGCGAGTTTTTCAATCTTTCGGCAATATTAATTGCAACATGTCGACCAACACGAAAATGTTGAAGAAATTCTGCATCCGTATAAGCATTCACTGTTTGCAAATAATTTTCATTTTTCGTTTTCGGCTGCACCACATCTATCAAAAATTCTTCATCACTTGATGTTAAAAAAATCATGTTCAAAATCACTGGAACTGGAAGACATCTAAAATACAAATTTGCACAAATATAATTAATGTTCTTAAATGTGAATTGTATGTTAACTTACTTCTGCTCAAGACTTTTTATATAATAAAATCTGAACGTAGTAAAAAGTAAATCCAAAAACTTTTCTGAAGTAGCAAAATTGTTTAACTTCAAGTAGACTTCAAACTACTAGTCACGGACCAAAAATCTACTAGTGCATTAACAGCACTGCATATGTCAGTAATCAAAATTCTTCCAAGAGTTGGGAACTCTTAGAACGGTTCGAAATCAATTCGAAACAATTCTACGAACAACGGATTACAAATTTCAAACCGTTCGAATTTGCACTACGAACACCAAATAACGAATGCGCATGCGTCGTTCAATTCGAAACTATTTCGAACTACACTACGAACAAACCTATTATACGTACGGTAGAATATAGTAATTAGTTTTGATTATTTTTAGGCTTACTTAGAAGTGTTGAAGCTCTGAAAAAATTGTACGAAAATATTAAAAAAAGCAAACCCGGAAGCAAGCAGCTGAACAGAATTTTTCTTTAAAAAGAACCGGGAAGGTACTGATAAAGTAAAATTCGATGAAACATACAATCTTGTTTTAACAATAGTAAATAATAAAAGTGTATATGGCTTGGATAATAATTTTGACAATGACGCGCAAAATGCAAATTGAGATAATGTGATCGAAAGCGCAGAAGTTATTTTTGACACTAATGGTCAACATGCTAATAGGGGACATGACTCCATTGCTGTTAATTGGGGTAATTGGCAACCATCTGATTTAAAAACCACTGTATGTCCAAAGCTGCAGCCAAAATCCAGCACGGTAACTAGTGTTAGTACAGAAAACGAGGATGAAATTTAAAAAACCGAATCTCTTATAAGCGGACAGTTGACAAAGCCGTAGTTAAAACGACGTCGACCTGCAATGAAAACGTCTTAAAATAAAGATAATTTATCTGATGTATATAAAGAAGTAGGAAAAGCAAAAGTAAAGTATTTTAAAGCAATTCTTGAAGATTTAAATACACGTCGAGAAAGAGAAGAAGACACAAATCATTATCATCAGAAATAAAAATAAAAGAAGAAAAATTG
Source organism: Harpalus rufipes (assembly GCA_951394225.1). Lineage (NCBI taxonomy): Eukaryota > Metazoa > Arthropoda > Insecta > Coleoptera > Carabidae > Harpalus > Harpalus rufipes. The sequence goes on from OX596285.1 coordinate 32,405,936, forward strand.
AAGTTTCTGTCACATACGAATACATGTGATCTCGATAGTATATGATTATTAATTCTTGTTTATATAAATTTTATTGCAAGCAGATACGTGACTCTAGCGACCTTGAAGTGCTGGGAATTAAGTGATTTGTGTGGGCTTGTCACTTAGACAATATCATTGTTACTGGGGAAAAAACAATGTTTGAACCGCACCCTGCTGTATTATGTTTGTAGTATTTATTTAAATATTATTATCCGAAAAGTTAGTTCTTTGTAAATAGATAAGTGCAAAAAGAATAATATAGATGGCGTGAGAGGTACTAGTGATGTCGAAAAAGTAACTATTCGGTATATGAGTAGTCGTTACTCGATAATACCCGAAGTAACGAATAACAATCCGAGAGACAAATCGTTACTTTTGATTTGATTACTTAGTACTTTGTATTAACAGAATAAGTACCTATATGACATTAAAGAATGCAAAACTTGCGCATTTATGCATTGTAGCAACGTCGGTATCATCTGAAAGGCTCTTTTCTAAGCCTGGTCAATTGATTTCAGATAAGCGAAACGTTCAAAAAAAAATTTTTTTAAATTATAACGAAGATCTGTAGCCTATTTAGAATATAGCACATTAGATTTTTTATAAATAATAATGTATATGTATCTGGTTTTATATCCTAAAGTTAATTTTGTGATATTGTTTTTATATGCTCTATTGTATATATGTATATTAAATAAAATGTTATAGAGTTTATAAAATTTGTTTTAATTTCCTCCAAATCCAATTCTTACATAGTAATCAATTACTTAAAAATAACTCGATCCGATCCCACTCCGATGATGGTTAATATACCTATGTTACCAATAACCAAAAAATTACACTTCGACGTTCGAATAACGTAATCAATGAAACAAAGCCTAATTATGAATATAGAGTAGTGAAGTGGATATAAGAAAGAAAGTAATCAAAGTAACGAATATAACAATCGATTACTGTCCACTCGACTAACGAATAGTAACGATTACTCAAAAGTAGTCGAACACATAATTGACACAGGGGATGCACTTCCGATGAAACAAAGACAATACCCCCTCTCTCCTCGCATGATAGAGCACCTTCTCGAAGAGTTCAATAAAATGATGGAAAGTGGAGTCGTTCAGAAATCTACCAGGCGTAGGTGTTCGCCTATGCTGCTAGTTAAAAGATCTTCTGGCGAGTTTAGGCTTTGTTTCGATGATTGGAGCCTAAACTCGGTAACTAAAAAGGACGCATACCCCCGTCCCCGAAACGACACTATTTTAAGTAAGCTTCGCGATGCAAATATCTTTCATCTATAGATCTCAAAAGTGCCTTTTGGCAAGTGCCCTTAGAAAAATCCTCATGTGTCAAAATCGCCTTCGCTTTCCCGGGACGTGGGCTTTATGAATTCACCCGTACCGAATCTGGTTTCTGTAATGCTCCCCAAACCCGCCAACGGTTGATAGATCATATATTAGGGCCTGAGTTGGAACCTTTGTGTACCGTGTATGAGGTCCTTAACCGTCTTAAGATCGTCGATTTAACTGTAAACGCTGAAAAGTCCGAATTCTTCCGCCCCTGTTTAACATAATTAATAATATAAAAGCGCTTAGGACAGGTCCTTACAAGATTAGTGCAATAGTCGATTTGCCTCTTCCTACTACGGTCACCGAAGTAAAACGTTTTATGGGAATACTCGGTTGGTATCGACGTTTTGAACCGAATTTCGCCTCTATAGCTGCCCCTATTTACGACTTAACTAAGAGTAAAAAGGAAAAAAAGGCCCTATATCGTGGTCTCCTGCTAATGAGAAATCTTTTTTTACAACTTAACCCTTCAGTAGGCGCGTGGTTGACATATGTCACCCATACCTATGTTTTTCTCAATGGCTTGTAATAGGTTCATCTAACGCATGCGCCATGATCAGTACATTTCGAGCAAGGCTTTGTGGTTATGTATAACTTATTTGAGATTTCATATTGACAAGTATTAGTTCAGAATATTGATATTTTTATCACTGGTTGACTATTGTCACCCACGCGCCTTAACACGTTACTAATTTAGTTGATTTTTCATTTGGTAAGTACTATTTATTTTTCCATTATCTGCATTTTTTGATTGAAAAAATTTATAGGTTAGATATTTGTTTATTTATAGAAAGATGTCTTTACCAAAAAAAAAAAGAAAAAATGAGCATATTAACGATCCAGAAGTGTGGATGAATTGGTTCAATGAAAATAGTGACAGTGAACTATTGTCTGAAAATGATGATAACGAATCAGATGAAGATAATGTATCTGTAAGTGAACATGACTCGAATACCGAACAAGAATTTTCCGAAGACGACGATTTGGTATCAGATGAAGAGGATGATGAAAATATGTTCTATTACATAGGAAACGACTCTGAGACGAAATGGTGTAAATCAAAGCCAAAAGTAAATAATCGTACTCGTTCACATAATATTATAACTGAAACTGCCGGACCAAGATTACAAGCTCGTGAAACTAAAACTGAAATTGAGATTATAAATTTGTTTATTGACAAAAATGTTATCGGTTTTATAATAATAATAATATAATAATATTTTGTCGGCTTTTCAACTTCTTCAGTTATAGCCCTATCAAATACATTTATTTATTAAATTACATATTACAATTTAATTACATAGATATATATGTATTCGAAGACACTCACAGACACCCAAGCCCCTGGTGGGAATCGAACCCACGACCCCAAGGCCCGAGCGGTGAAGTCGCTTTGAGCACTGCTAGGCACGCTGCTTCAACACGCTCGACCACCGAGGCGGCTTATCGGTTTTATTACAAACTCTACAAATATATATATATATATATATATATATATATATATATATATATATATATATATATATATATATATATACGAGGGGCAAGTAAAAAATAAGGTTCCCAACGCTGTACACTCGCCGCCCGAGATACTAGGAGAAATCCGGCAACACCGCCTTCATTGTTAATCCCCCCCCCCCCACTCCATTCCAACTACCTGGAAGATCACTGCGAAGCTTAGTGCCAGTCTAACAGCCATCCGCGATGGAGCCCGCAATCGCCGTCACCGCCAGGTGTGAAATCCGTTCAGTGATTCGATTTTTAAACGCGAAGAAGCTTACACCTATTGAAATTCATAGACAGTTGGAAGAAGTTTATGGCAAAGCTTGCATCAGCGTCCAACACGTCCGCAAATGGTGCAGGGAGTTCTCTGAAGGACGCACAGACGTTCACGACGAGCAAAGGAGCGGGAGGCCATCGGTGTCCGACGAAGTCGTGGCGAAGATTGAGCGCATTCTCCTCGAGGATCGAAGAGTAACGCTTCGGGAGCTGGCTGATCAGGTTCCTGAGGTTTGTGAAAAAACCATCGACAACATTGTGACCGAAAAACTTGGTTATCACAAGGTGTGTGCGCGGTGGGTCCCGCATATGCTTTCAGAAACCCACAAAGACAATCGCGTCAAGTGTGCCGAGGGGTTTCTTCGAGAATGCGCCGAGAATACTGAAGAATTCTTGGACTCCATTATTACGGGAGATGAAACGTGGTGTCACTACGTCACTCCGGAAACAAAAGAAGACTCGAAACAATGGCGCCATCCCGGGTCGCCGAGGCCGAAGAAGTTTAAGCAGACGCTATCCGCAGGAAAAGTGATGGCTACGGTGTTTTGGGACCGAAAAGGCGTCTTGCTTACCGAGTTTATGCCTAAAGGGACCACAATAAATTCGGACAGGTACTGCGAGACGCTAACGAAACTCAAAAGAGCCATCCAAAATCGCCGGAGAGGAAGACTGAGCAAGGGCGTTAGGTTGCACCACGACAACGCGCGACCGCATGTCTCTCGACAGACCACCGCCCTACTGGACAAATTCGGCTGGAAATTGCTTGATCATGCCCCCTACAGCCCTGATCTTGCTCCCAGCGACTTCCACTTGTTCCCGAAATTGAAGCAACACTTGGGTGGACAACGCTTCAGTACAGATGAAGAGGTGAAGGAAGCGGTCACCAAGTACATCGGCGGCCTAGCGGCGGAGTTCTTCGAAGCGGGTTTTCAGAAGTGGATAACTCGTCAGAAAAAATGCGTTGAAAGATCTGGCGACTATGTAGAGAAATAGTTTGAAATACAAGCTTTCAGATGGTATACATATTTATTGCAATAAAAAATGCCTTACACCTGAAAAAATTTGGGAACCTTATTTTTTACTTGCCCCTCGTATATATATATATATATATATATATATATATATATATATATATATATATATATATATATATAGACCATATAAAATCTAATTTTGAAAGAGATAGAGACGTGAGATTGACTGACGAAACTGAAATTAGAGCTCTGATTGGTCTGTTATATCTTATAGGAAGTCTAAGATGTTCTAGGAAGGATATTCATAAACTGTGGGATAACTCAAAAGGTAATGGTATATATATAGATTTTTTTGCAGCTAGGTACTGAATATGGAGCACAAAATGAATCTATTGCAAAATTAGAATTTTCAAATAAAATGGATATTTTAATGGGATTCGGGTCTTTTTATTGACAAAAAATATAATTTCTTGGCTGCTTCACCCGATGGTTTAATTGATGATGATGGGTTCATTGAAATTAAATGTTCTTTCTTTGGAAAAAAAAATAACTCCTGACGAAGCAATTCAAAGAAAAAAATTACATGGATAAATTCCAATTTAAAATTAAAAAGAAACCATACTTATTACTACCAGATACAGGGCCAAATACATATATCGAATAAAAAATACTGTTATTTTGTTATTTGGACTTCTCTGTGAATGGTAGCAGAAAAGGTAAAAATTAATTTATTTATATTGTTTAATTTATTCTAATGTCATATCAGATTTTTGGAGATGAATTTTTGCTACAAAATATGGAACCAAAACTTATAGAATTTTATTTGAAAGGTATGCTATCAGAAATCGTAGATCCTCGCCACACGAGAAATCTTCCAAAAAGGACTTTTACGAAGACTGATTAATAAAATTGTAAGTGCATAAGTTTTGCATTAATACGAGTACTCGTATATGTAAAATGTAATTATTTTATAAAATAAAATAATATTTTACATACATATTTGAAATGTTAAAATTGTAGCCAGTATCGCTTCAATATTTCGTAAATAGGGGTGTATATATTACAGGAGTGGGGGTACTTCTGATCCAACCCACTCCCGTCTTCATCTCCCACGTCGCGGACAAACTTATACAAATTGTATGAATAAACAATAAATAACTATATTTCCAGTAATATAAACAATGTAAACAATTATGAACCTTTGTTGCACTATAAAACGAAAAAATGTTATAATGTATTATATAAAAAATAGAGAAATCATGTAAAATAAATCAAAATTTCATTTTTGTAACATGAGTTTCCTTGCAATTTAATTTTGGCGCTAAAAAGACATCACGTGGTCTGTGACGTACGAGGAACTGATGTCATTTCTAACAAATTTTGTGCATAAAACTACATCATTAACAAGCAACACTTTTTCTGCCATTGACGCGTTGCCAACTGTATTGTTCGTGATAGTTGTCTACACTTATCCCAGAAATACAGGTAAGTCTAGTTTACATCAAGTAACCACTCAGAAATTAGCGGATCTTCCAATTGGACAAACAAAAGACCCTCATGAACTTACTACTCCCAAACCTATAACAGAATGGGATAAGTTCTTTGCGGAAAATGGTTACACTGTAAGGATAGAAGGGTTGGCTAGAGATAATAATACAGAGTTTAACCGATATACTTCTCAATTCCGAAGAAAGCGGGAAGATTTTAACATGACTCTGATTGACAGCTTTTTAGCAATACCAGATGATGATGAGAATGAAGGCCAGTTCTTTGATTCTATAGACAATGAACCTGTATCAGTTCCAGATTATAATTATTTCATTTTACCTCAATGCTTATTTGTCTATAGTTCGACGAAACGAGTGGGATATTATGAAAGCTTATCTTCCTGAAGATGAAATCCGAGATGGTAAATACAATCTTTGGGTAGCTGACCAAGACATAATAGATAAGTACCAGCAGAAAGAATTAAAAACTTTGGAAGAGGACCTACATGTGTACCTCGCATTTTTTGGTATAACCTGTATATGTAAGAAGGCTCAATCCGTAATATCAGTCGAATCTATGCGTGAACAAGCACCACACATCGAAAAGTGGATTACGGCTAGAATAAACACTTTAATCACAAAATGTGATTTTAGTGTCGATAATCCTGACTATCCAGATATCTCATTCGACTTAATCTTTGTATCTAGATATTTAGATGATCATTTACAATTACGCAAATATCTGGTATCCCCATTGATTAAGAAAAGTATACCTGAAACTAGAACATCTCCTTGGATTCCGTTTAAAGGTTATGCACGTATGATTCTTGACAACTGTGGCTTTCGTTCCTTCCTAATGGCGATGGACTTTGCGGAGGCGTGTGAGACAGAAGCACATATAATAAGAAGAGTGGTAGAGCAATCTATTGATGTCATGGCTGCTTATGATGAATTCAAGAAAAAATGTGTAACAGCTGACATTGATATAAGACACTATTATCTGTGGTTTGGTTTACCTACAAAAGCAGAACTTGCCAATTTTCTAGATTTAGTTGCTTGTGCACAATATGCTAAAAAAGCTAGAGGGGGTGCATCTTGGGATAATTATGTTGTAAACATACAAGGGTGTACTTTATCAGCATCTCAGCTTCAAAATGCTGTCGCAATGAGACTTAAATATACTTCCACTGTATCAGGATTAGATAAAGTTGTGGCCGATCCAGTATCCAAGTCAATATCGGGGTTGATCAAGATACTGCTCTCTTATATATTATGTCTCATATCGGAGACTTTCCTTTCTTAAATAATGCAAATGTTCCGACTCCTGAATTAAGGGGAGAAATTATTTCATTTTACCTCAATGCTTATTTGTGTATAGTTCCACGGAACGAGTGAGATATTATGAAAGCTTATCTCCCTGAAGATGAAATCCGAGATGGTAAATACAATCTTTGGGTAGCTGACCAAGACATAATACATAAGTACCAGCAGAAAGAATTAAAAACTTTGGAAGAGGACCTACATGTGTACCTCGCATTTTTTGGTATAACCTGTATATGTAAGAAGGCTCAATCCGTAATATCAGTCGAATCTATGCGTGAACAAGCACCACACATCGGAAAGTGGATTACGGCTAGAATAAACACTTTAATCACATAATGTGATTTTAGTGTCGATAATCCTGACTATTTAGATATCTCATTCGACTTAATCTTTGTATCTAGATATTTAGATGATCATTTACAATTACGCAAATATCTGGTATCCCCTTTGATTAAGAAAAGTATACTTGAAACTAGAACATCTCCTTGGATTCCGTTTAAAGGTTATGCACGTATGATTCTTGACAACTGTGGCTTTCGTTCCTTCCTAATGGCGATGGACTTTGCGGAGCACATATAATAAGAAGAGTGGTAGAGCAATCTATTGATGTCATGGCTGCTTATGATGAATTCAAGAATGAATGTGTATCAGCTGACATAGATATAAAACACTATTATCTGTGGTTTGGTTTATCTACAAAGCCGAACTTGCCAATTATCCAGATTTAGTTGCTTGTGTACAATATGCTAAAAAAGCTAGAGGGGGTGCATCTTGGGATAATTATGTTGTAAACAATTATCTTTCACTAACTAGTCCTCTTGACCCTAAACGTCAAATCAAACACAATGTGTCACATACTATTATAACAAATGGCTCGCCTGTATTTTCACGGCCAAGGAGATTAGCACCTGATTGTTTAGAAATTGCAAAAAACGAATTTGACATTTTATATAAAAATGGTATGATAAGACCATCTTCAAGCTGCTGGTCTTCAGCACTCCATATGGTTCGAAAACCTAATAATCAATGGCGACCATGTGGAGACTATCGTGATTTAAATAACATTACTATTCCTGATCGCTACCCTATAACCTCACATTCAAGATTTTTCACATAATCTTCAAGACACAAAAATATATTCGAAAATTGACTTAGTCAAAGCTTATAACCAAATCCCTATGGAAGAATCTTCCATTCCAAAAACTGCCATTAGCACACCTTTTGGTTTATTCGAATATATTTTTATGCCTTTCGGTTTACGTAATAGTGCACAGACATTTCAAAGGTTTATTAACGAAGTCGTCCGTGGTTTAGATTTCTGCTTTGCTTATATAGACGATGTACTCATTGCAAGCAAGTCTCCAGAAGAACACGAACAACATTTACACCTCATTTTTAAACGACTACACAAATACGGAATTTTGATCAACGAACAAAAATGCGAATTCGGAAAATCAGAGATACATTTTTTTAGGACATCACATTTCCAAAAACGGTATTAAACCCTTACAAGACAAAATTAATATTATTCAAAAATGTCCTTTACCAAAATCAGAACAAGAATTACGAAAATTTTTAGGATTAATTAATTTCTATCACAGATTTAAACCTAACTGCGCTACAATACTACAACCTATAAACAAATACATAGACAATACTAAGAAAGGAAATAAACCGATACATTTGGATCAACTTGCTGTAACAGCTTTTAAACATATCAAAAAAATTCTAATAAATTTAGTTACTTTAGCTTTTCCGGTAAAAAAGGCACCGATTAGCATTATGGTTGACGCATCAAATACAGGTATAGGAGGTGTATTACAACAATCAATAGAGAATGAATGGAAACCTATCGCATTCTTCTCACGTACGCTAACTACGACTGAACAAAAATATAGTACATTCAGTCGTGAATTACTAGCAATTTATTCAATCATTAAAAAAATTAGATATTTTCTTGAAGGCAGAGAGTTCACAGTTTTCACTGATCATAAACCACTAACATACTCTCTAGCCAAAAATTCAAATTCATGCTCACCACGCGAATTGAGACAGTTAGATTTCATACTACAGTTCACAAACAAGATTAAATGACAAAAGATACTGTATGAAGTATGAAGAACATGTTCTTCATATAAAAGGCCCACAAGTTCCTAGTGGTTAGTGCAATTAACCACATTCTTCCTCCTTTATTATAATTGTTATTTTTTTAATTTTTGTAGAATACGTGTTATTTTGTCTATAATAAATAGTTTTTCATAATAAAAATCTTTTATTTCAAAAACAATTAATTTCGGCCTCAAAGGCATAAATAAATTGGACGTAGTTATGCAAAATGGAACCAACCCACAAGAGTGCTTAAACCGAGTTTATGGTGGATATAGGTTGCCAAAGGCCCATTTTAAATTTAGCAAAAAGGAACCAAGCCTTTACTGTCAGTTGTATAACATAAATGACGTTCTGAACCAAACCACAATTTTTATTTGAAGATTTGAAGTTTTACAAAACAGAACCAGATTGCTTGGTTCTTTTTTGCAAAATTGTAATAGTGTTATATAAAACAGAACCAGGTAACTTGGATCTGTTTTGCAAAATAGTGAATTATTCGTTTGCGGGTTTGTGTGGGTTGGTTCTGTTCACTAAACAGTGACAACCTTTGCAAGTTATAACTCGTACGGGCCTACTCTGTATTGCGTAGTTTGAGTGTTGTTATAGACATTTTGATAGAAAACAATAATGCTTGTGTCCGAAAGAAGTAAGAAAATTGTGCAAATGGCTGCGGAGGTGGATACAAATATCGCTACTTGTTCTAAAGGTATGCAACCCAAACTTATTTTACAATAAATAAAACTAATATTTTTTTTACATAAATATGAATGCACGAATGCTTTTTAGTAGTAAAATATTGCTCGTTGATTCAGATCAAACATCTATTACTTCTTCACCACCTCCTAGTGTGGACCCAGAACTTCTCAAGATTTTTGATAACTTGTCCGATGACTCTGATGCGGATCCAAATTATGCTCAACCAGATGCGTTGAACGAATCTTCTACAGATTCTGATAATGAAAAGGTATATTTTTAATAAATTATTTTATTCTGTAATAATATTCAGTTTTAATTTAATACAGAGACTGAAAGAAAAAACAGTCCATACTGTAACGCCTGTTGCCGTTTCCGATTCAGTCAATAAAATAGATTCTATTTCCCCAATTTCTGAACCAAGTGAAAAAGCCCGTCCGAAAAAAGGCAGGAAAAGAACTTATGGTGGTTTAGATAGAGAAACAAGGAAACAACTAAAGTACCAAAATAAAGAGTATATTAACTGGAAGAAGAAGAAAATTCCTGCCAAGCAATTTTGCGATTTTAATTGCAACTGCCCTTTAAAATGTGTGGAGAACTTAACGAAAGACCAACGAGAAAATGAATTTAAAAAATTCTATGAACTCTCATCTTACAATGCGCAAAATATGTTCATAGCAGCAAATGTAAGTGAATTGCCTAAAAAAAGATCTTACGTAAAAAACAGTAAGAAGGACAATGAGAACCATCGTACTAGAATATTTACAAGAACGTATCATTTACAAAAAATTAACCGTGTGTCGTGAAATGTTTGTCAAGACTTTAGGTATTTCTACGAAACGTGTAAATACTGCACTGACAAAGATGAGATCACAGTGTACTGTAGTTGACAAAAGAGGTATTCAAGCAGGTTGGAATAAGTTAAGCGATGAAAAGAAAAATAAAGTTATAGACCATATAAACAAATTTCCTCGTTATATGTCACACTATCGAAGAACTCAGACAGAGGCTAAATTTTTATCGCCAGAATTAAATTTGACCAAAATGTATGAACTCTATGTGAGCGAAATAGGTAAAACCGATGCGGTCAGTTTTTCGTCTTATAAAAAGATATTTTACACTAATTTTAATTTAAAATTCAAAACTTTAAAGAAGGACACCTGCAACAAGTGTGATTCCTATAATATAAAAGTTATGAATGCTGAAACGGACGAAGAAAAGTTGCAATTAAAAACTGAACATGAAGAGCACTTACGAAAATCTGAAGCAGCACAGAAAAAAATGAAAGAAGATATGTCTTTAGCTTCTACATCTGAGTAAATCGAATGTTTAACATATGATTTGGAAAAAACATTGCCTTTACCTCGTATGCCAACAAACATTATTTTTTATAAAAGGCGAATTTGGCTATATAACTGTGGTATTCATTCTGGAAAAGCTAAGCAGGGATTCTGCTATCCTTGGGTTGAAGGAACAGCTGGAAGAGGAGCGCAAGAAGTGGGATCGTGTCTACTAAAACATATTCAGAGTAATGTACACAAAGATGTGCAAGAAATAATTTTATGGAGCGATTCCTGTGGCGGGCAAAATCGCAATATTAAAATTGTACTTATGCTCAAAATGGCGTTCGAAATTCTACCGAACTTAAATCGATAACATTTCGTTACTTAATTTCTGGACACAGCTTTTTGCCAAACGACGATGACTTCGGTAAAATTGAAACTGCTCTACGTGGGCTTCAGCGTCTATATGTGCCCGAGGATTACTATGCAATCATGAAAACTTGTCGGAGAAAAAATCCTTTATTTGTGACCACGATGTCAAAGGAAGACTTCTTTGGTTCATCCAAACAAGAAGCAAATATTACAAATAGAAAAATCTGTTGTGGCCAGCACAATACCTCTCGCCACTTCCTTTTTTTGGTTAAGTATAGGGCGCGAACAGTCATGTTACATTGTTGGTCTTGACAAGCAGATGTGGGGGCCCGTTTCAGAATGATAATTAGTAATTATGTACATAAATGTCAGAATTTTTCATTAAAAATTTCAGGATTTTCTAAATTCACGTAGTTAATTTGTCACCAGGAGTGTGGAATTGACTTGTCGAGGAAAATAAATCACATGAAATTGGAAAATCACTAAATTTAGAATGAGAAATTATGATATATGACATCTATATACATAATTACTAGCTATAATTCTGACATTGGCGCCCATATCTGCTTGTCAAGGCCAAAAAGTCACATAACTACTCGCGCCTTAATGTATTTAACATTTCTTGTATACTTACACTCTACACCAAAAATTCTACTTATATCTATTCCATATATTTAGATTTTTTAAATTTAAATTCATTCTATGAAGAAATTTTTCGTGATGTTTCCAATTCATTGTCGGAAGTAACAGCATATATGAAGGGTATGTGTAATATACCTATAATATTAAATATTAAACTATTAATGCAATAAGAAATAATATAATGTATATACTTCCCAGAAAAAATCTTCAGTAATGTCTCCGAATTTCTGACACTGACATTTTTTGACAATTTAAATCCATGGCATTCTTTCGGTTGTAAAATTAATTACAACATTATTTTATATATTATATTCCTTTTATCTCTAAATCTATAAAATATGTATAAAAATATTTAAATGTATCAGAAAGAGAATTTATTTTTCTTTAATATTATCAAGAAAAATTTTCAAAAAATAATATTTAGAAGATTTTTTTTCAAGAATCTTCTACTTCCGGTTGTCCAATTGTTACCAAAACCTTTTCAGATCTTCCCGGGAATGTCCGATTGGGAAATACGTTGTTAAACAAATTTTAAGTCTTATAGTTTTTGAGTAACCGTCCTTCCAACATCCCACACACACACACACACACACACACACATCCACACACACACACACACACACACACACAGACATCATCGTAAAAATGTTAAAATCGGATTGTAAGGACCTTAAAACGTGCTTATTCAATAAAATCTGGATATGCGATTTTTAGCATGAATGCAATACCTCTCTTAGCGAGAGGTAAAAAAAGGAACCGGGAATGAAAAAGTAAACTGGTTAAACACTCGTGAAATAATATTAAAAAAGGAAAAACCATTTTCAATTTTTCTGCGGCAAGATTTTAACGGTGAAACAAGTGAAATTGATTTGAAGAAAAAAAAGTGCGGTCGACCTCAAATTGCATTTTTCACAAAAGATCTTATAGTTCTCTGGCCCGATGGGAAAGCTATTTCAGAACCTAAAATGAATGATATAAAATCAATTTTGTATCTAATTCCTAATGATTGTCTTCCTTTTTATCATAATTTATTTGCTGCTAACTATGAAGAAGATGATATAGATGGATTCGGTGCCAATACAGATTTCGTACCGGAAGATGATTAAAATAATTAATTATTACAATATTTTTTCACAGATATAAAATTTTGATTTCAGAGTACCATTTGGTCTATATTTGAAAGAATTCTGTTCAGTTATACAAATAAATTATATAAAAATCTAATTTGCATTTTATTTTTCTGCCCATATTATATTCTGCAAGAAGAAACCAAGCCACATTTGAATTTTTTTTTGAGAAATCCACTGATAAAAACTTAAATTTATTTTACCCTTTAAATAACTTGTAATTTTTCCTTGACGTACAACTTAACAGTAAAAAACGAAAAGGTACGTGGATTTAATTAAAACAGCCTAACTTTAAACCTCAATAACTCCAAAAACAGTTTTTGTGGGACGGTTCCTTTTTGCATAACTACGTCCAATTACGTTCCGGGTCCCTGCTTAAAACCCATTGTTCTGTCTATCGAATTTCAGATAATATGTATCAGACGGCAAAAGTGTCAAAATTACGCTTACTTATGCAAGATGGAGGAGCAGAACAATTCAAAGGAAAAACATTGGATGAAATTGATATTGATCTTGATCCAATAACAGAAAATATTGATTTTGTTAAAGTCTTTGGAAAATGTTAATGTTGAAGACTTCAATAGTGAAGAAAATGCAAGTGATGAGAATCAATTTAGTAAAACGAAAAAAAAAAATTGTAGAGAAAAAAAGAAAGAAGATTAAAAAAAAGAAAAAAAAACATATAAAGAAACTGTAAGACAACCATGGTCTTCACAAGAAAAACAAATAATATCAACATACATATTTTAAAAATCATATTAAAGAGAAACGAACCCTGAAGATTGGTGAAGTTACTGAATTTATGAAGAAAAATTTAGACATTGTGCAGGATCGAAAATGGACATCAATAAAGGCAATATATATAACATTTATACAGGAAAACTAAAAGTGCCAATATAAATACAGTATGCATAGCATTTTGTTTTAAGTTAAATTCCATTTTAAAAAAGTATAAAGTTTCAGATGTTTGCACTTAATCTTTTGAAGATGTTAGGAAAAATTTTATTCCTTTTGTCATTTAACTGCTTTTGCATTGTAATAGTGTGCCATTTAGTTGGATCGTACTATAAAAAAATATTTACTAGAGATTTTTTTATTTATTTTTTATGTATTTAAAACCCATTTACAGCCACTGATGCGTAAACGCATCACCTCCTTTGGATTTTTTTTCTATACATTTGCTTTAATCAAAATCGAATTCAATCAATAATCAATGTTCTATAGGGATAGTAACATCAAATAAAAAATAAATATTATGTAAACCATTGAACATGTATGAAGAATTTTTTTTTGAAATTTGCAAAAATTAAGGTAATTGATAGGTTTTATTTGAATTTGCAATATTTGTTCTGTGGAAAGTGGAATTATTATTTTTTCTTGAAAAATTTAATCAGAAACTATTAGAAAAGCAAAGAAATAATATTCAATTACATAATATTAGATAACTTAAAAAAAAAAATAGCAGCTGAACATAAGTGATGCGTATACGCATCAATGGCTTAAACGTTGAACTTCAGAATGTCGAGACATGTTAGGGCAAGCATTGTTGTTTCGAGATTAGTTATTGCAGCAGTTGATTTTGACTGTGCTACGTTGCGTTTGTGTTGTGAGGTGACATTATATGAAAGTATAAAAATAACAAAATATCTAACTCAAAGGGAATTACAACTTGCTCTAGAGGATATAGTAAGCAAATTAGAAAATACGCAAGGTAAAATAAAATTATCTTTATTATTCTAAAAAGTAAGTCTTATTTTTTTCGCTTATACAGACAATATAGATGCAGTTTATATACCACCAGAAGTAGACGAATTAACTGATGAAGAGATTTTTGAACAAGATTGTAAAAAATCAAAAGAAAACGTAGATATTGCAGGGACGTTTGAAATTCACATGGCCGATGATAATTTATTTTATGATGACTCAGACGATGAACTACTAGCAGATAAGCGTAGAAACTTGTTGTCAGCAAATGTAGGTACTGATCGAAAACCTATCTGGAAAGCAGGAGAAATCAAAACAGCAATTTTGGTGATAAAGAGAAAGAAAATATTGCAAGACTAAAGAACGAGTTAGACGGTAAAACACCACTAGATTTATTTTTTATGTACTTCGACGATGAAATGCTTACAAACATAATTCAATATACACAAAAATATGCTCGTGATAATAACAGACATGATTTTACAATTGATAAAGACGATTTGCTGAAGTTTCTAGGTATCATGATTTTATCAGGATATCATACTCTACCGCAAGCTGACTTGTACTGGTCTACAGAGGAAGACAAAGTATTGAAAATTGTCAGAGACTGCATGAGTAGAAACAGATTTAAAAATATAAAGAGAAACATGCATTTGTCTGACAACAGAAAACTAGACAAAAATGACAAATTTACCAAACTTCGGCCGTTTTTTGATCTTCTGAATAAAAAATGTATGCAGTTTGGTATATTTTCGTCCAATTTGTCTATAGATGAACAAATGGTACCTTACTTTGGAAGACATTCATGCAAAATTTATTTGAAAGGAAAGCCTGTTAGGTTCGGCTTCAAGTTATGGTGTCTTTGTTCGTCCGGTGGCTACCTGTACCAATTTATTCCATATGCTGGAGCTTCAACAGAAAAAAGTACCTTAGGTTTAGGAGGCCAAGTAGTCCTCAATTTGTTGTCAGTTATTGAAGAAAAAGCCGCACATAGGATATATTTTGTTTTTTTTTTCTTCTTATAAATTATTTTCTGTGCTAACTAAACAACGATGTTTCACCACTGGTACAATACGCGAGAACAGAACACTAGGTTGTCCTCTTGAAGCAAATAAAGTAATTTCCAAGAAACAAAGTGACTCATACAGCAGCGCCTTTGATGAAACTACCGGCATATCACTTGTTCGATGGAATGATAATTCTGTTGTTACAATGATAAGCAACTGTAACAATGTTCAACCTCTGAAGACAGCAAAGCAATATAACCGAAAAAAAAAAACGAAAATATAAATCAGCCTGCTGTGATTTCCGAATACAATAAATTCATGGGCGGGGTGGATTTACACGACAATGCCATAGAAAATTACCGCACCAGAATCTTGAGCAAGAAGTGGTGGTGGCCCTTATTCTCAAATGCTCTAGACAGTGCTATTGTAAATGCTTGGAAAATTTTCAATATTGTCCATGATAAAACGATGTCACAGCTGGAATTCAAGTGATATGTTGCTTACCGGCTTTTAAAAACTGAAAGTTATGAAAACAAAGAACCAACAACTCGTGTACCGAGTACTACACCGAATGAAATACGAACTGACAAAGTTGGCCATGTGATCATTCAGGAAGCTACAAAAACTAGAAGAAGATGTAGAGTTTGTCACAGTGCAACAATATATATGTGCAAAAAGTGTAATGTACATGTGCATGCTAATTGTTTTGAAGCATTTCACAACAAATAAAGTTCATAAATTTCATTTATCATATTATATTATTTAGTAGTTATGTTTCACATATCCGGCCCCGATGAATATTTTTTCTCTGGATGTATCGCCCTTCGAATGCCTATTTGGTACGCAGGCCCGCCCCTCAAGCACATTTAGGATGGACCAACGAGGCTATGACAGCTATAAATTGGTTTCTAAATGGGGTGTAACTTTCGACGATTCCGTCGCCGGTAATCAATTCATTTAGAGAATTGAAGAAATGGCTTCTGCACGACAATTTAGTAGGAAAATCCTTTTCCAACAAGCTAGCGAGCTCTAGCGACATAGCCCTTGTATGGTTCAGTTTTATCAAACCCTCTATTTGCTCCTGGAACGAATTAGTTGCTAGATTGCAATGCAGTTTCTTGCCAGTCGATTATGACATAAATTTAATGAACGAAATACGTAACTGCACTCAGGGTAATGGTGAGCGTATCGATAGATATATATATATATATATATATATATATATATATATATATATATATATATATATATATATATATATATATATATGTGTGTAAGTCAATTTTTTTGTAAAATCGAATTATGTCAGATATGCACTCCTTTAGCAACCATTTATTTACTGCCAGGGTAGTGTAAGTCTTACTTCATTACTGAGCCAGCAGATGACTGTACTTTGATATAGTTCTGTACGAAACTATTTTGTGTTCAGCGCGTAAATGGTGTATGTGAATTATTCAGTGTTAAAGTAGTGTATGTCAATCCCAAGAGTAAACATAACCTGATTTTTAGTGTAGAACTGTCATACTGTGAGTTTTACGAAGTATTATTTTGTTTTTATTTATGGAAACAATGAACTTAAGTGATTATGAAAATGAAAACGATTGTTATATTGATTCATCTGAATCTTATGTGCCTTCAACTACTTCAGGTATGTACGCATTATTTATTTATAAAATTACTGCTTAGTTTTGGTTATATATTTTTAAGCTACGCATTAGTACTTATTTATAAAATTTCTGCTTAGTTTTGGTGATATATTTTTAAGCTTTTTATTAATCTAAAGTAATTATAGTACAATTATAAGATAAATAAAATTAAACTTATTTTATATAAATACTGACTTACATCGCTATAGTTCCGAAAAATAATTACAGGTTCTTCTTCGGAAAAAGACGAGGAAATACCAAAAGAACAGGATTCTACAGTTACAAGAGGAAGGAAAAGGAAACAAAATGTAGATAATTGGAAGAAGAATATTAGGAAACGTAACCGGAACACGGGAAAGCAATATCTATCGTCAAAAGGCAAAATAGTACCAGAAAAGAAATTTAAAAATCTTGATTGTGGATGTAGAAGACATTGCAATGGTTTAATGACAGAAGAAAACAGAAAGCAGTTGTATGATTCTTTTTGGAAATTAGGGGATTTTTCAAAACAAAATGCTTTTCTTCACGGTCTAATTAAATCACAAAATATTTTTCAGAGACGTCCCCGAAGTAACACAAGAAATCCTAAGTCGGTTTCTTATAAATATTTTCTCAAAGCAAATAATATTAGCCTGCAAGTCTGTAAAAAATATTTTCTGCAAACATTTTCCGTTAGTGATGGTCGAGTTACCAGAATTTTGTCAAAAAGATCTATATCGGACGTAGATGACCGTCGAGGAAGAAAAACACCTGCGAATAAGATAGACGATTCAGATGTGATACATCAAATTAATTCTTTTCCGGCGTACCAGAGTCACTATAGTAGAAAAGATAATCCGGAAAGAAAATATCTTCACTCTGATTTAACTATTCGTAAAATGTACCAGATGTACCGTGAGCAATGTTCTAATGAAAAAAAGATACCTGTAAAGGAAAAATTTTATTATCATGTATTTTCAACCAAATTTAATTTACATTTCAAACCACCAGCGAAAGACACTTGCAAGACTTGCGACGATTTCAATTTGAGGTTGAAAAGCAACAATGAAGAACTTGCAAAAAAAGATATCGAAATTAAATATAATTTACATTTAGCTAGAGCTGAACAGGCAAGAAATTGCCTTAAAAATGATAAAAACAATGCATCTGATGAAAAATACGTAGCAACTTTCGACTTACAAAAAGCTCTACCGTTCCCCAAACTATCTACTTCTGTTGCATATTATAAAAGAAATATGTACATGTATAATTTCGGAATTCATTCTTTCAATGCCAATAATGGTTACATGTACATGTGGGATGAAACGGAAGGGGGTAGGGGTTCGCAAGATATCTCTACTTGCCTGGTTAAACATTTACTAGAAAATGCTTGCAGCCATAGTCACATTGTCTTATATTCCGATTCTTGCACTGGGCAAAATCGAAACATAAAAGTGGCGCTAACACTAATGAAATTAGTTCAAAGCACAAAAATGAAAGTAAACATAATTGATTTAAAATTTTTAGTATCAGGACATTCATATTTACCGAATGACGCTGATTTTGGCGTTATAGAAAATGCTAGTAAAAAGCACTGTCTTATTTACTCCCCAAACGACTGGATAAATATAGTAAAAAATGCGAAACACAAAAATTCATACATTGTAAATGAAATGAAAAGAGACGAATTTTTATCTACAAAAACATTGGAAGAGTCTATTACGAACCGCAAGAAGAATGTAAGTGGAGGTAACGTAAATTGGTTGAATATAAGATGGCTTAGATTTGAAAGAGGTATGACAGTAAACTTTAAATACAAGGAAACATTAAATGAAGATTTTGAATTTGATGAAGTATGTCTGACAAAATTTGGAAAAGGAAACAAATGCACGACTTTACCAGAAAACCAGGAAAACTTATATGAAAGTAGACGAACAGTAACAGCCAAAAAGAAACAAGATTTGCTCGACTTATTGCCTTATATTCCACCAATTCACCACACGTACTATAAACATTTACCCATTGAATTACCCACAAGGAAAGCACAAAATGTACAGGTTAGAGATGAATCCGACGAAGATGATGAAATAATTTACGATTAAGAGAGAATAATGTATTTATAAATGTACGAATTTAAGTTCTAAATGTTACTGTACTAATACTTTTTTCAATAATAAAAGTTTTTTTTGATATGTTGCTAAATTTTATATTTATAATTTTTTATGTAATACAGCAATTACCCAAGGAAAGATAATTTGTCAGATATTTCAGGGCCTAAATGGTGTAAGTCAAGATTTTTGAAAAAGAAAGTAAAATTTTCTATTTTGTTTTCAATTTTGCCAGTAACATAATAGCATATTAGAATTTTGAGACCTTTATTTCCCTAGCAGTACCACTATAAACTTTGTTGTTGAACAATCTAATTTACTACACACATTTAACTTTGATGGTCTATAACTCAAAACATTATATTTTGACTTACACCACTTTAGTTCTTAGCCACCCATATATATTGCCATAATAGAGAAGCTATTCTCACACTTCTGAGAACGCCCCAATGAGAAAACTAGGCTGTCATAATTCGAAAACTTCAACCTGACTTTCAAAGTGCTTTAGCCATTCATCCTCCGAATTCGTTCGAAGCACTTATTACAATATGTAAGCTGATCGAGGACACACAAACCCATCTTAACAATTTCAAACCGCTACCATCACCAAGTCACAATCTTCTAGAACCCAATTTAGCTTTCACGAAACCGCTCTCCGCTATTCATGCCACTGAATCGAGAATACCACACAAATCTGCGCCTAGAATTTGGACTATTTCTTGTTGGAACTGCAAAGATACGACACATCTTTCCCCGGATTATCCAAAAACCCAACCTCGCCCCTGCTATGGATGCGGGTATAAAAATGTTACTCGCCCTACTTGCCCACGTTGTTCAAGAAACGGCCCCGCGGTTTCCGGTTCATCAACCGCCGCAAACGATCGCACTCAATAAAGGTTGATAGGACCAAATAGATGTCCTGGCTAAACGTGGTCCGCAAATTCTTCACCAATTCTAACACCGCCCCCATGTTTCATCCAAAAGGCTCTAATGACCGCCCGTTTATCGATGTAGCCATCAATAACACTAATGTCTCTGCGATAATTGATTCAGGAGCTAATCATAATATCCTTGGCAAACAAGAGCTCCAACTTATTTTGGCTTTGAACCTTCAAATTCACCCAGATCATTCATTGAATATCTTCACTGCTGATGGCTCCTCTCAGGTTGTTTTAGGCCGCATTTCTCTCCCCATAGCCATAAAAAAATTAACTAGAGAAATGAATGTCCTAGTAGTACCTTCAGTGCAACACCCCCTCATTTCAGGGATTGATTTTCGTAAAAGGTTCCATCTTTGCCTCGATTTTCAAAAAAAAAATCAATGGCATTCTGGATTCTCTGAGATCTCTGCTGTAAATCGAATTCGCCCTTTTTCCTCACTTACTTCAGATTAGCAGGCGTCCTTAGAACGCGTAAAAAACACTATTCCGAGCCATGATACAAATACTGAAGGTACGACAACGCGCACATCTTCTCTCTCTTTCTAGCGAGGTGTGACGTCCTGTGGCAGGCAACAGCCGTCTACCACTATTCATAACTATAGGAGTGCACCATTTATTTCTCTATTTCTTACAATAATAAACATACGATCAGCTTTATTTTCTGTATACTTAAGAAATGCACTTAGTATGTTCTAAATTGTTGATATGTGAAGTCAAAATGTCGTATTGTGCGGTTCACGGGTGTAGTAATTCTAGTAAAAAGACATCTGGGATAATATATCATAGATTTCCAAAGGATGAAACTTTATGTAAATTGTGGATAAATGCCTGTGGCAGGCATGATAAGATTAATGTTAGAAATGGTGTTTTTTTTTTAAATAAATACTTAAAGCACAACAATAATTGTTAATTTCTTTAAATACAGCGAGAATATGTTCGGAAAATTTTAATGCTGAATGCTATATACGTGACTTGACAAAAGAGGATTTTACTCCTATTACAACAAAAAATAGGCGCAATTTAAAACAAGATACTTCACCCAGAGAAAAATTACCAAAAAGAAAGAAAGAAGTTTCAGAGAGCAGAAGAAAAAGAGCACAAAGAAAACAAATGAAAAAAAATTGAAAATGAGCCGATTGAAGATAAAGATACTAAGTAATTTTCTATTAAATATATATTTTTTAATTTCCATGATATAATTTTTTCGCAGTATTAATGTAGCCGACATACATTTTCCATCTACTTCCACTGCTGATCCTGTTTTTCAAAGCGAAAAAATTGAAACTAAGTTTTAATTTTCAAGTAAATTTTAATATGTTGTTAAATTAATTTAATTTATGTTAATGTTAATTATAGACAAAGTATTGAAAGTTATAAAAAGAAGATACATACATTAGAACAAAAAGAAAAGGATTTGAAACGTAAAATCGAAGAACTAAGAACGAAGTTAAAACAGAAGGAATCGCAACTAAATTTAAAAAATGAAAATATGGAAAGAAAGTTTGAAGATATTTTATCAAAATATTTTACATGCGGTCAAATTAAATGTATTTTAAAAAATAAGAAAAATATTCGATGGTCTGATGATATAGCATCGGCTATTTCATTACGAAGTGTAAGTCCTAAAGCATATAGATATTTAGGCGAAAAATTACATTATCCTTTACCCGCGTTTTCAACATTGCGTCGAGTGGCAACACATTTTAATGTAGGGATGATATTTTATTATTATTAAAAAATAAAGCCATATCAATGTCACAAAATGAAAAAAAATGTAATATCATTTGATGAAACTTATTTATCGCGGCAAGTTAGATAAAACAAAAGAAAAAATCATTGGTCCGTTTAAAGCAGTACAAACAATTTTTGTGCGTGGGCTTCTTTCAAAATGGAAACAAATTATTTATTATGCTTTTGATCAACAAATGACCAAAGATATTTTATACAATATTGTAACATAAATTAGTTCTCTAGCGCTCCGCACTACCCCTACACGCGTACACTAGTGTCGCTCCTTAGCGATTCGCCACGTACCCCAGCGCAACCCCTACTCTCAGCCGTTTCTCCCACCCGCGCGGACACAGCTTAAAAAGGCCGTGCTGTAGGCCCTGGGAGCAGAGTTTGTTCTGACTCCTCTCTCTGGAAGCACCACGGCACCTGGATTGGTCCACTGGTCTCCTGGCTAGAAGATTCAAGAGTAGCGCAGTCAACTAGGGCGCACCTAGATACCTGAATTGGTCCAGTGGTCTCCCTCCCCGTATAGACAATCTTTTTGTAAATAGTGTTTGTGCATTGTTTGTATGTAAATAGTAAATAAACTCAATTTAGTGCAACCCTGTTACAATATAATAATAAAATTAGAAAATGCAAGGTACTTTGTGGTTGTTGGCACTTGTGATATGGGTGGAGGTAATTTATCTCTTTGGAAATCTTTACAAATATCTTCTGACAAAATATATATTTAAAATCCGGTAGATGTACAGCGCAACATATATTTTTTCGCAGATGCTCCGCATCTTATAAAATTATTTAGAAATTATTTTTTCTATCAGGGTTATATGTTACATACTAAACATATAGATAAATCATATATAGAGATGTTATTTAGCAAAAGTGGAGAATTAAACATAACGCATAAAATAAGCAACCGTCATTTGGATGTGAAAGGCCCTCAACGCCAAAAAGTAAAAACTGATTTCTAATTCGGTTTCACAAGCATTAAAATTTTCTGGATTAAAAGGTATAATCACAGGCAATTCGAAAGAAACCAGCGAACTTATTAAAATGTTAAATGACTGGTTTGATTTATTTAATTCAAAATCTATGTATGGAAGACAATCGGGTAGTAATGCTTTTAAAGTAAATGCGGAAATACAAATTAATTTCTTAAATAGTTACTGATGTCATGGATAATATGAGAGCGACAGGTAAAAAATCTAAATTACCATTTCAAAATGGAATTATTATTTGCAACAACTCTTATAATGAATTAAAATCTAAATTTCATATCGAATATATAATAACAAGTAGAATTAATCAAGATATATTAGAAAATTTGTATTCATACACGCGAGTAATGGGTCGACTAAGATGGTATATATTAGGAAAACATGCTTCAGCTGTATTTGTCAGCAGTAAAAATACTGAATTACAATCTTCTTAAGATGAAAATACGGTTAAACCGACATGTGAAAATACGGTAACAAAGGAGTCTAGATCGCCATCCTTATCATTATCAGAGAGTAGTTTTATACAAGAGGAAGTGAAGCTAACGCGGCTGAAATTTTATTTAATAATATTAATTTTCAAAAAGAAGCAGATATGCACGACGATTGTATAGCTGTAATACAATCTCCAGAACTTACAAATGAATTAGGAACAATTTGTGAAACTAATTAGATACTAATGCACTTTTGTACTTAACTGGATATGTTGTGTATCGATTTAGGTCAAAATATTTTGCTAATGAAATTCATATTAAAACTAAGCATATCGAAAATATTCCTATAGAACTTATAAAATATTTTATAAAAGTACGAACGTATATTAAAATACGAAAAATTAATAGAGAACTTTTACAAAAACATTCTTCTTATGGTAAATCGAGTACAAAGAAAATTAAAAAAAAAAATATAATAACTACAGTATTAGGTAATTTTGTACTTAATATTACACGTTATGTAAACATTAAATGATATTCTACTTGTATTTTTTTATATTTTTATCACTGTATTCATCATCAGACTGTACTGTACTATAAAATAAACATATTTAAAAGTAATCATATTTGTTTTGTATTTATTTTCATAAAATTTGTTAATATAGACAAGAAAAAGATTGTGATTTGCCTTTACTCCGCTTTGCAAACTTACTCATCTGCCTGCCGCGTGACGTCATGCGCAGAGTAGGACGAATTTTCGCTGCGAAGTGAACATACCTTGTTTTCTTGAATCATGATTCCGAGCTAGGAGCCAAAGGTTTAGTTAAAAAATCATCCGATCAGTACCGCCTCTGTTTCGACGGCCGCAAACTTAACTATGTCACTATAAAGGACGTTTATCCTCTACCCTACGTATCGGCCATCTTGGATAAATTAAGGGACGCGAATTTCCTAACATCTATCGACTTAAAAAGTGCCTTTTGGCAAATCCATCTGTAAGACAGTTCATTTGAAGAAACAGCTTTCACCATACCTGGCCGAGGACTTTTCGAATTTGTTCGTATGCCCTTTGGGCTATGCAACGCCGCCCAGTCCCAACAAAGGCTAATGGATCAGATCTTTGGCCCAGAACTAGAGCCTCACGTCTTCGTTTATTTAGACGATATAATTATTGTCACGCCAACTTTTGAGACCCATATTTCAATCTTATACGAGGTTTTTAAAAGGTTTTTAAATGCCGGCCTTTCAATCAACGCTGAAAAATGCGAGTTTTGTAAACCTTCCTTGAGCTACCTTGAATTTTTTGTAGATCAACAAGGTCTCCGCACTAATCCCGACCAAGTAGAAGCAATCAATAATTTTCCCCAACCCAAAAATGTAACGGAAATGAAACGTTTCATCGGAATGGCCTCTTGGTATCGAGGTTTTGTACCTAATTTTTTCACTATCGCTGTCCCTTTAGTAGGTCTTACGAAAGGGAAACAGAAAAAGAATGAGCTCATTTGAACAGAGGAATCAACAAACTCCTTTGAGCGGCTTAAATTGGCCTTAATCTCTTCTCCCGTGTTTGTTAGCCCAGACTTCTCTTTTGTCTTTCTCCATACAGACCGACGCCTCGAATTATGGTATAGTACCGTCTTCATTCAGACTTTTGAGGGCGAAGAGCATGTGATTGCCTATGCAAGCCGTGTCCCTAATTCAGGCTGAACGTAATAACACCGTCACTGAGTCTGTCGAGAACAGCGTCGATCCTGGGTACTGTAAGTTGCGTGATAATATTACTAACGCCCCCCCCCCCCCCAAGACTATCCTGGCTGGCTTATCAAAGACAACCTGATCTACAAACTAGTCCTGAACGAACATAATTTGCCCACAAATTTGTCAAATTGGAAATTACTTGTGACAACCGATCAGCGTAAAGCGATTCTTCAAGTGTCACGACGATCCTTTATCAGCCCACCTGGGTATTTTTAAAACCACCGCCGTATTCCGAAAACTACTACTGGTCAAAACTCAAAGCCTATGTCGTTCGTTACGTAACCCGCTGCCCAGTTTGCCTATCACAAAAAGTCTCTCAGCAAACAACACCAGGATTCATGAGGAAGCAGAAACATGCTAACGTTTCTTGGCAAATAATCTCCATGGACATAATGGGACCTTTTCCCAGATCATCTTCTGGCAATACTTGCGTTTTAGTAATTACTGATTGGTTCTCTAAGTTCACCCTAACTTATGCCCTACGTCAGGCCTCCGTGAATAAAATATGTGATATTGTAGAACGGGATGTTTTCCTTCTTTTCGAAATACCCGAAACTATCATTTTAGATACTGGTATACAATTTAGGAATACATACTAAATTTCAATCCCTACTTAAAATGTACGAAATCCCAAAACTCTGGTATAATAAAAAGTATCACGCACAATTGACTTCTGTGAAAGGTCTAATAGAGTCATTAAAACCGTCCTAAGATCCTATATTTCGAAAAATCACGTCATTGGGATATAGAACTTCAACGAGTTACCCAGGCTATCTGTACGGCTACCCACGAAGTCATTTTTAATGTTTAGAAGACATGTCACAACTTCTGGTGTTTTTATTTTTCTACCAATGATATCGTAAATAATGTGCACAGAAAATTTTACGCCTCCCAACTCACCGAACTTAAAGAAATTTTTAAGAGGGTGAAATCCCGTCTCGCCTAGGCGCTTACGCAATACCCATCATTATAACCTAAGGCGCCACCCTCTAGTCTATAAAAGAAATTACACCATTTCGGACGCAACAGCCCATTATTCCTCAAAATTAGCCCATAAATTATTCTGCGAGTTTAATGCTAGAGGTCTGCACGGTCGTAGCTGAACACGCAAAACCGGGCGGTCGATCTCTTACGACCCGGCTCGGAAGACAAAAGGAGGGCCAGCCATGCTGCTGTGCTAAGTTTTCCAAATTTCACGATTTTCTTGGTTTCCTACCGCTTTTGTTGAAGTCGTGGGATTTTTCCTCACTGTTAGTAAGTAATTACTTTCCAAATTTATTTATCAGTGTACTTTAGCAAATAATTTTGGCTGCAAATTCTATAATTGCGCCGCAGCGTGGCGTAGACGCACACTTTTGCAGGCCGGGTAAACCGTGCTTTGTGGCTTTTTTTATCCTTTTAATAAGTAGTTCAGTTTAAGTTCTTTCCTTTATTACTAGCGAGCATTATTTTGTTCGTCAGGCCCCGCGTGCCCTACAAAAGAGACACTTCAATTTTGTTCTTTACCTCTTTTTACAAGTAATTCTGTTTAACCTTTGCTGAAGAGCAAAATTTGTCTCCTTCGGATTTTGTGTCGACGGACTCACCACATTTTTTCGTATACTTTAACTTTATCAGTAGTTTAGTTTAACATTTAATATAAAAATTTTCATTGTTATTCGCGTATTTACTTTTTTTGTCCGTTTCTCTTTGCCATTGATTCAGTATTTTTTCATCTCATCTTCACTTTTCATTGGTTAAAATCACCACTAACAATCTTGGTTATCATAAAATTTCATTCTCACACTCGGACACAGACTACCACACCTTCTTACACCCAATCCTTGGTATGAATGGTGAGCGAATGGGTTTAGTGAAGTGAAGATAATTTTTCTGCAGTATATTTACGGTCGCGTACGCAAATTTTATTTTACAATTCTCACCAAAGTTATTTGCCTTTAATTTTTTTGCCGAGTTCATCCCTTGGTTATTACAGATTTATTTGATGTTTTCTTCTTTCTTCGATCTGTAGTGAACCTTAGCTTTAGTGAGAATTGAGTGAATATTTTCTGCTAGCGTTACGCGCGTATCAACAATCCTGTTCGCTAAATTCCCGATTGCGCTCTGGGTTTATATTTCTTGTGTCTACACCTTCACAATCATCATTTCACCTTTGCCACCTCATTTTAGCTACCATTGTATCAGTTAGGCAGTCCACGACTGCACCGATTTGTAAAATCACTCATTTCATCCAAGTAAGTAACTAGTATTTGTAAGTCTTTTGTTTTTTTATTATTATTATTAAAATATATATATAAAAATTATAATACTGACAATATTGTTTGTCACCTCAAATAACATATGTTTAGGTTGTTGAATAACTAATAAATTACTCATCCTTAGATAATGCAATCAGGGGTAATATAAAGAAATGTAACAATAAAGAATGTATCAGTTGTATTCTGATGTTTACATCGACTTTGTAAGAGTTAATACAATTGTAGTTTGCAAATAAATAAATTATAATAATTAGATACTTTCGTTCGTTTTTAAAAACTAACAAAATA
Organism: Harpalus rufipes; assembly: GCA_951394225.1. Lineage (NCBI taxonomy): Eukaryota > Metazoa > Arthropoda > Insecta > Coleoptera > Carabidae > Harpalus > Harpalus rufipes. Next base: position 32,433,941 of record OX596285.1, read on the forward strand.
ATATATACATAATTGGCGCAGTGCGGTAGGACGTGCAAAGATTAAATATCTTTCGATTTCTATCGATTAATTCCACATTCTACGAACAAACTACGTTCTCTTCAACACCATCTGAAGAATTACTAGAGCAGGGGAAGCAGCCCGCTCAGATTCTGCAAAAGAAGTAACGTAAAGCCGGATACTCCGTGAAACCGATCTTCACTGCAGACATCGAAACTCTTCCACAAGTCAACGCTGGTACGCTCTTCCGGTTACTGTCCGACAACAGCCAACTGAACCGCTTCTTGCAAAATGTTATATAGAATATCTGTGTTCTTGATACTACTGTAAGTTGAGTCTTATATAATATTATTGCACATGTCTTCAACCGAAGACTTTGCTAGTGATCTAATCAGAGAGATCCGAAATAATAATTCAAGATTAGAATTACTACTCTCAGAAAGTATCAATAATACAACCATAATATGGCATTATCTTTTGCTGATTTAAAAGAAGTAGCTCACGCTCTTCGCTCCTATAATGGAGATATAAAATTGTTACCACATTACATACGAGAAGTGGATAAACTAAATGTTCTTGCTAGTCAAACAGGCTTGTCTATTGTACAAGAGAGTTATCTGTTTTCACTTAATAAATCTAAGATTATTGACAAAGCCCAATTACATCTTTTCTAACAACGAATTTGAAACATGGGATGAATTAAAAAATCATCTCCAAACTAACTTTGAAGATAGACTAACTTATTTCACACTAGTTAGGCAACTTATGAGTACAAATAATATAAATAATATTGAAAACAGTTTGAATATATTTAACCCTTCAGTAGGCGCGTGGTTGACATGTCACCCATTCCTATGTTTTTCTCTATGGCTTGTAATAGATTCATCTAACGCATGCGCCATGATCAGTACCTTTCGAGCAAGGATTTGTGGTTATGTATAACTTATTTGAGATTTGATATTGACAAGTATTAGTTCAAAATATTGATATTTTTATAACTGGTTGACTATTGTCACCCACGCGCCTTAACACGTTACTAATTTAGTTGATTTTTCATTTGGTAAGTACTATTTATTTTTCCATTATCTGCATTCTTTGATTGAAAAAAATTATAGGTTAGATGTTTGTTTATTTATAGAAAGATGTCTTTACCAAAAAAAAAAAAGAAAAATGAGCATAGTAACGATCCAGAAGTGTGGATGAACTGGTTCAATGAAATTAGTGACAGTGAACTATTGTCTGAAAATGATGATAACGAATAAAATGAAGATAATGTATCTGTAAGTGAACATAACTCAAATACCGAACAAGAAATTTCCGAGGATGACGATTTGGAATCAGATGAAGAGGATGATGAAGATATGTTCTATTACATAGGAAAGGACTCTGAGACGAAATGGCGTAAATCAAAGCCAAAAGTAAATATTCGTACTCGTTCACATAATATTTTAACTGAAGCTGCCGGACCAAGATTACAAGCTCGTGAAACTAAAGCTGAAATTGAGATTATAAATTTGTTTATTGACAAAAATGTTATCGGTTTTATTACAAACTCTACAAATATATATATTGACCATATAAAATGTAATTTTGAAAGAGATAGAGACGTGAGATTGACTGACGAAACTGAAATTAGAGCTCTGATTGGTCTATTGTATCTTATAGGAAGTCGTAGATGTTCTAGGAAGGATATTCATAAACTGTGGGATAACTAAAAAGGTAATGGTCTAGAACAGGAGTCGCCAAACTATCTAGCCTTAGGGCCATACTTATTACTCCAGTAAGTTCCGAAGGCCAAAATTTTAAAATGTAGAGAAAAATGCGCCGCAGGTGATTTTTTTTATCTTTAAATTGAATAATTATTCTGGAATGCGTAACGCGTAACTGCACTTTTTAACCCCCTTTCATGTGACGGAATAAATAAAAATACGCATCTGAAAAAAGTTATAATTTAATAATATTAATACGTAAAAATAACAATAATTATTTGACGCAAAATAAAATTTCAAAACAGTTAAAAAAAGCAAACTTATAACATGTTCATGATTTATAATGCAAAATACAAATAATATAAAAATATATTTGTTATTTTTTCATATAGGGAACGAAAGTGATGACGTCAAGGAGCCAATTTTGTTAGAATAGGTAGTAGTAGCTTTCCAAACAAGAAAATGGCTGCCGTCTTGGTAACCGTTGCTATGTTATGTTCAAAACTGACCGCGAGACGCGGCGCGAGGTTTGTCTCCAAACAAAACAAAAACATAACCTCATTGTTCAAAACGTACTTTGACGTTACATGGCAAAAAGAGTCGACCACCAGAGACCTCTGTTGGGCCGTTCGACGGTTTTCGTAACTCGCCGGATCCATGTACGCCGGTTTCAGTCTGTCAATGGAGACTATCTGATTTGTATTATTGACATTGATGTTAAAAAATTTATTCCCTCGTTCTATCACCCGGAATGGACCTGTATATGTGTGTGATAGTTTATGTCTAGCGCCATCTGCGCGTAGAAATACGAATTCACATGACTGAAGGTCTTTGTGGATGTAGGGAGTGATTTGACGTTTACGTGGAAGTCTGTATGTTGTATTTGAGAAAGTATTTTTAATTTGTGTGAGTACCTCATGTTCGGTTAGTTTTGGTGTAGTAGTTTGGATAAAAATTTCACCGGGTAGTCTCAAATTTTCTCCGTATACAAGTTCCGCTGGGGAACATTGTATAGGTTCTTTGATCGCGGTTCTGATACCTAACAAAATTAAAGGTAAGTGTTCTAACCAATTGTTGGTTGATAACTTTGCTATGATTGCTGTTTTAATTTGTTTATTTAATATTTCCACTGCGCCGTTGCTTTGAGGGTGGTACGAGGTCGTTCTAATTCTGTTTGAACCCAAAAAATTGGCGAGTTCTTTGAAAAGTTTGGATTCGAAAGGTGTTCCTTGGTCTGTTGTAATGGTGAGAGGTATGCCAAATCTAGGTATGTATTGTTCGAAAAAGGTTTTTGCTATTTTAATTGCTGAAGCTTCTTTTAAAGGGTATGCTTCTGGCCAACGAGAAAATCTGTCGACTATGGTGAAAATGTAGCGAAAGTTATTTATTTTTGGAAGTGGCCCAACGATATCCATGTGAATGTGTTGAAAGCGACCTGTTGGATTTTAAAGGGTTGTAATGGTGATCGAGTGTGTCTGGAAATTTTTGACTTTTGACAGTTGATACATTGTTTGCACCATGTGTAAATATTTTTTGACATATGAGGCCAGAAATATTTAGAGGAGATTAGTTTGTTGGAAGCTCTATAAGAGGAATGTGATAAATTATGGAATTTATTAAAAATTGTTTGACGGAATTTTGGAGGTAAATAAGGTCTTGGGTGACCTTTACTTATCTCACAAAAAAGTTTTATGTCTAGAAATGGTAAGCACATTTCTTTGAGGGAGAATTTTGAATTCTCAGTTTTTGACAGTAAGTTAGTTAGTTCGGTGTCAGAAAGTTGTGCTTGATGAATTTTTTGTGGTGTGATTTCTTGTAAGGAGATAGTTTCGATACGTGAAAGTGTATCAGCCACTATATTTTCTTTACCCTTAATGTATCTAATGTCGGATGTAAATTGTGCGATGTAATCTAGGTGTCTAAATTGTCGGGGGGTTCTTTCTGTTTTGATGAATAAGGAGGTTGATAATGGCTTGTGATCGGTTAAAATAAAGAAATTTTTTCCTTCTACGAAGTGTCTGAAATGTTTGATAGCTAAGAATGCTGCTAACAATTCCCTGTCAAAAACTGAGTAGTTCATTTCTGTTTTTGAGAGTTTTCTGGAAAAGAAAGCTAGTGGTTCCCATGTGTTATTGGAAAATTGTTGTAGGACGGCCCCCACCGCAAAAGAAGATGCATCTACTGAAATTGACAGTTGGGCTGAATGATCCGGAAAAACTAATGAAGAAGCGGATGCTAATTTATTTTTGACGATATTGAACACTTTTAGTGTGGATTCTGTCCAGTTTAAAACTTCATTTTGTTTTTTGTGTAAAATCATTTCGTAGAGTGGGGAAAGAGTTGGTGCAAAATGTGGGACGAATCTGTGGTAGTAGTTGATCATTCCTAAAAATCTGTGTAAGCCTTTACATGTGTTGGGTGGTGAAAATTCAAGAATGCTTTTAACTCTGTCATGTGCTGGTTTGATACCGTCTTTCGTTATGTTATGTCCTAAAAAGTTTAAAGATGTAACGTTAAATTCGCATTTTTCTGGTTTGATTTTAATGCCAAATGAATTGAGTCTTTCGAGTAAAGTTTTAAGGTGAGTATAATGTTCGTTTTGATCCTTACTTGCTATCAAAATGTCATCAATATATACGAAAACGAAATCGAGATCATATAATATTTCGTTCATAAACCTTTGAAAAGATTGAGCTGCATTTCTAAGACCAAATGGCATTCTAGTGAATTCGTATAGGCCGAACGGTGTTGTGATGGCTGTTAAATAAATGTCTTCTTCCGCGACTGGAATTTGATGGTAGGCTCTTACCAAGTCGATTTTAGAAAAGAATTTGCAGTTGTGTAAATTGTTGTGGAATGAGTGTATGTGTGGTAATGGGTATCTGTCTGGGATTGTTGCTAGATTTAGGGCTCTGTAGTCACCACATGGTCTCCAATTGTTTTGTTCTTTTTTGGGAACCATGTGGAGGGGTGAAGAAACTGATGATGCAGAAGCTCTGCAAATTCCTAGCTTGATCATGTCGTCGAATTCTTTTTTGGCGATTTTAAACTTTTCAGGGTTTAATTGTCTTGGTTTTGCATGTGGTAATTTGCCGTTGATAGCTATGTGATGTTTAACTTGGTGAACCACTGGTTCGTTGAAATTAATGGGGGAAGTAATATTAGGAAATTGTTTTATTAAATTTGTTATTGTTTTATTGTGTGAGTTAAATTTTGGTGTATCAATAATTTTGATTTTTGCCACTTGCTGTGTATGATTTTCTATTAGTTTTTTATTTTTTAAGTCTAGTAGGAGGTTAAATGTGGAAATAAAATCAGCTCCTAAAATCGGTTGGTTGATGTTGGCGATGATGAATTGGAAGGTAAATGTTTTGCTTAAATTGAGGTCTAATGTGAGGGTTTTGTAGCCGAATGTTTTTATATTAGTGTCGTTGACTGCCGATAACAGCAGTTTTGGATTAGGGTGTTTCAGTTTATAGATGGAATTGGGAATCACAGAAATTTCTGCCCCTGAATCAACTAAAAATTTAATTTTATTGATTTTATCATAAACATGCAAGCGACATGAATTGAAAGTTACACTACTTGTCGCTAATGTAGGTAACTTTATTTGTTTCGTTTCCTTTAAATTGTTTGAATGATTTGGTGTTTTTGTGTTTTTAAAAGTGCAAGGTTTTTCACATTTGAAAGCTCTATTCCCGAATTGTGTGTGATACCAACACATTGTTGTATTTGGGTCGTGTTGATTTGAAGTATAGTTTGATTTGAAAGTTGACGTTTGGGGATGTGTCAGTTTTTTGTTCATGATTTTGATTAATTGACTGAAATCTGATCGTAGTTCTTGGATTTCTTTTTTGGCAGTTGAAATGTCTTCCGCATTTTGAGTGTCGATTGATTGTTTGTTTTGGAAAATTGTGGAGTGATATTTATCTTTGTTAGTTTTGAAGGTTGATAGGTTAGGTTTTTCCAGCTCCCAAATTTTGTCTGCTATGTTTAGTAACTCTGAAATGGGCTTTTTGTTAATAGGAATAAGTGCAATGTTAATGGAGGGTGATAGTTTTCGAATCCAAAGTTTAAAAAGGAAATCGTTATTAAGGTAAGTTTTGTTTCCTGCTAATGCGATAATTTTTCTATATGATTCAGATGGTTTGTCAAACTCGGAATTTGTATTTGATAAAATTTCCTCAAGGCTACGTTCTTCGCTTATTGAGTGTCTGTCGATTAAATTGTTTTTTAGGAATTCGTATTTGTTTTGTACTGGTGGTGTGTGTAGGATTTCGGTTATAGAAATGATACCTTCTTGGGGTAGGGCTGCTAATACATGGTTGTATTTGGTCTCATCCCGTGTGATACGCGCGAGATGGAATTGTGCTTCAATGCAAGTAAACCAGGCGGAGGGACTATGGCTCCAAAATTGGGGTAATTTGACAGTGAAAGAAGCGTTTTGTTGTCCTTCTGCCGGCGTACCTGGTTCCGGGAGAGCACCAACCTCGATGTCCGTGGTGGGCGACGCCATTCTCCGGGGGTCGTTGCCTACACACACAAAATGTTTTTAAATGCGTAAAGGAATGGATTCCTGAACAATGTAAAAATATTCCCTTACGGGCTGTTAAATTGTATAATTGTTGTTGGTAGCTTATGGAATAGCGTCTATAAATATGTAGAGGAATGGATTCCTGAACTTTGTAAAAATATTCCCTTACGGGCTGTTAAATTGTAAAATTGTTGTTGTTGATTGATAAGAAAATAAATTTGATTTTATTGATACTTCATCGTCCGTTTCAATTTGTAGAAGATGGTGTTGACAGTCTGGAGGTTTGGTCCGTTTCGTTTTGTAGAAGATGATGTTGATGGTCTGGAGGGTTAGTCCGTTGTCGCTGGATTGCGACAATCCATGGGAAGAAAGGGATGATTGGAAGTTGATTCGCAGAGAAGAGATGATACTGTTTGGAGTTTAGTCTTGATGAAGATCAAAAATGCATGCTGCTAATCGGGGTCACCAATTGTGCAACGTAGTTATCGGTGCACATTAAAGCTGAAACTTGAAGATGGACGAAGGTAAAAATAAAACTCTTGATTTGAGGAGCTAAATTTATTACGTGTGCTCAAGTCAGAGCAATTACAACAACTGAACTCAGATAATAAATAAACACATAACATGACAACCAAAAAATAATAGCAACAATGAAAATACAAGGTTGCTTTACAAAAATGATAATTATAACTATAACATTTGAAATTGAAAATGAATGCATCTGTGCTGGCGTGGGTAACATTTAAAATTGAATTACCCGCGCTGGCACAATGTGCATTACAACGTGGAGATTAGAGTAATATAATTTTATGGAAGCTATAATAATAATTTACGGTAGGTTAAATAAATACATTTATATATACAGTACAATAACAACATAAGTGTAGCATATATTTTTTTAATTTTAGACCATGGTTATGTGTTTTGCACGAGATTGTAAACATTATAGCGAAAAGCATAGTTGCAGATTTTTTATATTCCCAAAAGAGGAGAAAGAAAAAAAATCTGGCTTAAACTTTTAAAGTATGCAAATAAAAAATTATTAAAATTTATAAATATAGTAATTAACCATATTTTAGACGTGAAGATAGACAACCATCCAAATATTCCTTAGTTTGTAGCTGTCATTTTGTAAACGTTGATCGAAACAATCGTCCTACAATTTACAAATGTAACGATGGTAAGACTCATAAAATTTCACCTGACAAGAAGAAACAAATGTACTTTTATAAACACTTATTTTTCTATATAATGTTATAAAACTTCTAACATTTCTTTAGATTTATATCGCCACTAAAAGCTAGAACAACCCAGTCAGCAGTTTCAAACACACCACGCAAACTTTCGTTTACAACTTCTACGCCTGTTTCCGAATTTCAACCTAGACCTTCCACATCAACCATAACCACAAATATTGATACAAGACCTGGAACATCTTTATCAGAACCATGTCAGTTAACTAAAGATTTGATAAATTTAGATTTTGAAGAAAATATAACAAAATTACATTTAATGAGTGAAGTACAAAATTACATGCAAAATCAAGAAGTTTTACAAAAGTCATCACCAGCATCAGCAAATATCAGTACACCACGCAAACTTTGACTTTCATCAGCATCTGAGAATGTATTTGAATCTAGACCTTCTACATGTAGCAGTATAGATACTTCATTGTCAGAAACATCACAGTTGGCTGCAGGTTTGAGAAATTTGGATATACAGGAAAATAGGAAACAGTTTATTGCAATGACTGAAGCAGAAAATTATATGTTAAACCAGCAAGTTTTACAGTTAACCGAAAAATTAAATAAACTTTCCGTAAGTTTCTCTTGGGAACATATAGAAAATAATGACAGTAGAATTCTTATGTACACTGGATTACCGAATAAGGAAATATTTATGGCCGTATTCAACTTAATGAAAAACTTTGAAATGAAGTATTATTATGGTTGGTCTGTTATTGGAATATCTCCGATCAATCAATTTCTTTTAACGCTTATGAAATTGCGACTAAATTTACTTAACGAAGATCTTGCTTGCCGATTCAATATCAGCAGGACCACGGTATCAAACATATTTTTGACATGGTGTTATGCTATACACGAAGTAGTTTTTAAGCAATTAATGGAAGAAATTCCAAGCAGGCAAAAAAATAAATTATGTGCACCAACTGCATTCAGTTCTTTTACGTCCTGCAGGATAATTATAGACTGCACAGAACTCTCCTGTGTAACTCCATCAAATATGGCGAAACAACAATTAATTTACAGTGCGTACAAACATAGAAGTACCTTAAAAGGGATAATTGGTGTTGCTCCAAATGGTGTTTGTACATTTGCCAGCAAATTATATCCAGGCTCCACTTCGGATAAAAAAATATTTGCGCATTGCGGATTGAAAGAGAAGTTAGTTCCCGGCGATTTAGTTTTAGCAGATAAAGGGTTTTTAATAGGCGATTTACTTCCTGATGGTGTACATTTAAATATTCCACCATTTCTAACAACACCTCAATTTACTCCAGAACAGGTGAAAGAAACACAGAAAATAGCTCGTGCTCGGATCCATGTGGAACGAGCTATACAGCGAATAAAATGTTACGATATCTTAAATAAAATACCAACCTCATTAGTACAGCATTCGTCGTCCATTTTTCAGGTTTGTGCCGCACTCACTAATTTTCAATTTCCATTAATTAAGGAAGTTGAAGCTTTATTTTGTACAAGTGAATCTTAATAAATAATACTTAAAATTTAAGAATAAGCGTTTTATTTTAATAAAATATATTATTATTTTAATAAATACTCCAAATATTTGTCCAAATAAAAATTTTGTAATACATCTAGATTATTTTTCCATTCAGGATCTTTCTCTATAACTACTAATAAACTTTCATTTGGAGTCCAAATTACTAAATGACATACTTTTCTGTCCATGATCCATAACTGTCCCTGAATTTGGTGATAGTAATTATGTTTCTTATTGACAACAAAATTATCATTCATAAAGTCACAATGTAATTATTATTTTTTGTAATCCCTTCATAAAGAGACGCCTCCCTATACTTGTATGGACACTTCACTTCTAACACTTCACCATTATCTACAATACCATCTGGAGAAGCTCCAAGGAAACCACACTCGTGAAACCAGATTCCAGATTTTTGAACTTTTCTTCCCGTTTGTTCTTCAAACACCTTCACTGCAACGTCTTCATTTACTCTTCCCCACTGAATAGCTCGAATTCCATCCAAATTATATGAATCTATAACATAAATATTAAGAAGTTAATGTATTCTTCAAAGAAATTAAGTAAAATCAGAGTACCTGTCAGTTGTTTATAAAAAGCATCAGAATATCTGTTTCTTTTAACAGCTCTTAGAATTATTCCGAATTTGCTAGCAGTTAATCTATTTTTCCTACATACTAGCCAATTTTCATATTTAAACTGTCCTATTGTTGATTTTTGTATATTTTCAATTTGTTCTTTTGATAATTTTAATTTTTCTTTCAAGAATTCTTTTTTATTTGTTGACTGTCTATAATCGGCTGATAAAAGTACTTCTACATCAACACATAAACATTCCAATTCTGAAGTACTCTGAGTACTTAACAACCAAGTAAACCCAACAGCACCACCAAATTTTGACAAATCATCTGCTAATTTTTCTATTTCTTCGGGTTTAATTTTTCTATTAGTAGTTCTATGCTGTTTCCGTGGACATATTTCGTCGATCGTTTTCGTTTCCACATCTTTTGTTTTCCGTTCTGCCCAGACACATGCCTTATCTGTTACAGATATATTATAATGGCCGTAAATCGCCAAAGCAGCCATATGATGGCACAATACCTGCCCCCTTGGGCATGTGCACGAACCTTCACAAATTTCGTTCTCAGAATCAAGGTGTAACTATAAAATAAGAATTTAATACATAATAAAACTTATTTTTCTGTTTATACTCACTTCCACTTTATATACCCTGCTACGCATACTCGCTTCTACCTCACCCCGTATAATCATTTCTTCACTATCATAAATCATATTTTTTACGTGATTAGATTCCACTGCATTTTCACCACGAGAAACTAATCTAATATCTTCTTTGAAAAAATTATTAATAGATGACAAACGAAGAACGTGCCTTTGTGCCATTTTTCTACGAAAACAAAATTACTGTTACATTTACATAAATACAAAATAAATTTGATTTGAATATTACTTGTAACATTCAGATAAACAGAAATATTTTTTTCCTTGTATTGTGTTTTACTTACCGTCAAATTACTGGGTATAATCGCCTGTAGAAGATTATATTACTCTAACCACCACGTTGTACATGCACATGTAACGTCTGAACAAAGAGCTTGACAAAGAGGTTATGTTTCGGATTGTTTGGAGAAAAAACTTCGCGCCACTGCGTTTCGCGGTCGCGGTCAGTTTTGAACATAACATAGCAACGGTTACTAAGACGGCAGCCATTTTCTTGTTTGGAAAGTAAACTATTATCCATCCTAACAAAATTGGCTACTTGACGTCACACTGTCCTTCCCTATTTTGCATTGCTTCGAACTGAAGTTAGCAACGATTTATTTATTAAAATATGGATATAAAATTGTTCGCAGTTGAAATATTCGCTAGTTCAATTATTATTGTGTATTGTTACGACTGTGACAACGAAATATGGTCAAAGGCGGAAATAGGTAGATGTAGTACCCTCTATCGCTTACAGATGGCGCTAGTATGTACTTTCGAAAACACAGTAACAAACATTCGTTTAACCTGTCTGCCTAGGGAAGACGAAAGAAGCGAAGCCGTCTGTTGTGAAATAAAGTAGTGCGTAACCCCGGTTAAAAGACATCTACAAACCGACCAACACTCATTAACAGTATTTTGTTTTCACTTGTTGTTTTTGTGTGTGATTTACTACTATGGAAAAGTGTTCAGAAATAAGGCGCTATGTTTGATTTGCAATGAAACCATAGCCGTTCTCAAAGAATATAACATTAAACGTCATTATGAAACGAAACATTTTCAAAATTACTCAAAATATACAGGAAGTTTGCGGACAGAAAAATTTGAAGCTTTGAAGCGCGAATTGAAATCGCAGCAATCTTTGTTTACGAAAGTTAATACTGAACAAGAGGCTGCAACTCGTGCTAGTTTTAGTGTGGCTCTTGAAATCGCAAAATGTGGAAAACCATTCACTGATGGAGAATTGATCAAAGAATGCGTAATTGCAGTAGCCGAAGAAATGTGCCCCGAAAAGGTAAATTTATTTAAAACTGTCAGTTTGCCAGCAAACACCATGGCTCGGAGGGTACAAGACATCGCATAAAATATATCATCTCAACTATCTGACAAAAATGGACATCTTGAGTGGTTTTCTCTGGCCTTGGATGAGTCAACGGATGTGTCAAATACTGCTGAGGTGTTGATTTTTATTCGAAGAGTAGATAAAAGCTATGAAGTATATGAAGAACTTCTTGATATTGATAGTATTCACGACACGACTACTGGGGAAGATATTTTTAAGGGAGTTGAAAATGCCATTAATAAAAAGAACCTTCTATGGAAAAATTTGAAATCTATTACAACTGATGGAGGCAGAAACATGTGTGGGAAAAATAAAGGAGTGGTTGCACTTGTGTCAAAGGCTGTAGAAAATAATGGTGGTTCAAAACCATTAGTCTTACATTGTATCATACATCAACAGTCCGTGTGCGGTAAATGTTTGGATATGTCTCAAGTTCTAAAACCAGTCATATCAGTTGTTAATTTCATCAGAACCACTGGGCTGAATCACCGACAATTTCGCGAGTTTCTTGAAGAGATTGAAGAAAATGGCTTACCATATCATACTGCCGTACGCTGGCTTAGTTACGGAAAAGTCCTTCAGCTTTTTTTTTTTTGAACTTCGAGCAGTGATCGAAATTTTTTTTGAATGAAAAGCATCGCCCTCTTACCGAATAACAAAATAGCGAATAGCTGTGGAAGTTAGCATTCTATGTCGATTTAACAAAGCATATGGACGAGCTGAATTTGAGATTGCAAGGAGAAAACCAGCTTCTCCCTGATTTATACACTAATATCAAATCGTTCCGGCAGAAAATAATATTGTTTCAATCACAATTACGTAAAAAAAAAATTCACACATTTTAAAAAATGTGAAATATTCAGCCACACTACTGAGACTGAATTTCCCGTCGATTTTGCAATCGAAGCTATGAGTGCTTTGAAGATAAATTTTGATACTCGTTTCTCAGACTTTGATGTTATTGCGAATGAAATTAACAATTTTCAAAATCCTTTTGATACTGACATTGAAACCCTAGCCCCGGAACTTCAAATGGAAATTATTGATTTACAGGGCAGTGATATAATTAAGAACAAATATCAAAACTCATCTTTGTTGGAATTTTATAAGTCTTCCACTGATACAATTTGATAATTTGCATAAATTTGCTCGTGGGCTGTTTTCTGTTTTTGGTACTACTTACTTGTGTGAGAAAATGAAGTACACGAAGAATGTTTACAGATCTAAGTTAACCGAAGAGCATCTTAAATCTCTTTTAATAATTGGTACAAGTAAAATTGGTCCACAACTACAAACTATTGTCAGTAAAAAATCACAATTACATAAATCTCATTAGTATTTTTTACAAGTGGATACCCCGCGGTTTCATTCGCGTTAATTTAGCTTTTCCGTTCCTGAGGGATTTTCAGGATAAAAATCATATGTGTGATTCAAGATATATACATTCCAAACATCGATAGACATACATATACGATACTCTTTACACCAACATAACTACCGAGGTTGAAACCGCAGGATGTTCAGTAGTTTATAATATTAGTAGGATTCATTTCGCTTATTTGTTAATAAGATGTGGTTATGCGACTGGTTGAACCAATTCAGGGAACTGGCAGAAACGTTACAGGTGACAATTGGTTCAGTTCTGTTTCTTTAGTAAAGAAATTACTAAAGGAGAATAAGCTTACTTACATAGGTACACTTCGCAAAAACAAACGAGAAATACCTAATGAATTTCTCCCAAATAATAAAAAAGCAGAAAATTCAAGTTTGTTTGGATTTCATGATGACTGTACTCTCGAGTCCTACTGTCCCAAAAGAAACAAAAGTGTTTTGCTTGTGTCGAGTATGCATCAGGATGATGCTCTAGATGAAGACACTGGTGTTAAACAAAAACCGGAAATTATAAAAAATTGTGATCCAACCTAAATGTTTAAATCCCAGCGAGGTCCATGAATTTTTCACAAATTCTCCTTATTAGCCCATTTCTACGATTTAAAAACCAGAAATCGTTACATTTTATAATTCTACTAAAATTGGTGTAGATTTAGTTGATCAACTTTGCCAATCTTATAATGTCGCAAGAAATACTAGGCGGTGGCCTATGGTTGTTTTCTACAATCTTGTCAATATTTCTGCAACAAATGCATTTTGCATCTATAAATATCATCATAAAGACAATAAAACTGTAAAAAGATCTGACTTTTTGTGTGCTCTAGCATGGGAACTAATAAAACCGCAAAAAATGCATCGTCGGTCAACTATCCTTCAAATACAGCCAGAATTACGAAGAAGAGCTCGTGCGCTTTTGGGAACAGAAGAGCCTGCTGAGACGAAACAAGGCCCAAGACAAGGTTCCAGAGGTAGGTGTTATGATTGTGGACGAAAAAAGGACAGAACGACAAGAAACTGGTGCAAAAAATGTAAGAAATGGATGTGCAGAGATCATTTGTTTGAATTATGTAAACAATGTTTAATAAATGAACAGATATGTAATTTTTGAACATTTAATTAAAATATTTTTACACTTATACCGTAATAATTTATTAACTTGTCCCCAAATAACATTTTTACGTCAAAAAAAAACAATAAAATACTATTAAACTAGAAATATAGCTGGGTGACGTACGTCACCCACGCGCCTGAACTCGTTACTAAAACCCACGCGCCTATTGAAGGGTTAAAAACAAATTTCAAATGATAAAATCAAAAATTTAATTAACATATGATTCTGAAGATGCACAAAAAGTGCTATAGGATAATTTTCAACAATTAATCGTTGAGCATTTTATTTCATTATTATCCATATCAGTACGCGGAAATTTTATTAATAAAAAACCAAAGACGTTAGAAGAAATAGAACAATTATTTAACCTTCCAGTAGACGCGCGCGGACTCATGCTCCGCCGAAAATTTTATTTTTAGTTTTCTTGGAAATTTCTGCCTGTATGGACTTGCACTGCACAGTAGCTTCCCAAAGCTGGCTGCTGCAGTATTGTAGGAACTTTGGTGCGAGTCGGTTAATTTTTTCAAGCGTTAATGTCTATATCGGACCACCAGTTCGAGCGCGCCTACTAACGTAATATAATTTTGTATTAGAGATTCTTGATGCAATATTACAATAGGTAAGTTAAATGAAAACTTACTATTGTGATTCAAGCTTTTCTCATTTTAATTTTAAAATGCAGTCTTATGGACGAGAACATGCGAGTTTAGCTAAATTAATGGAAGAAGTAATGGGTACGGATGATGAAGAAAATAATATGGTATACGACGATGAAGACGAAGAAAATATAGATAATTTAGAAGTTCAGGATGAAAATTCGGATACGGAACAAGAAATTTCTGACGTCGAAGAAGATATAATAGACGGCAGTTATGGTTCGTTTTACCTAGGAAAGGAGAAGACAACTAAATGGAAGAAGATGGTTTAAAAAAAAAACTGTCAGAACACGATCAGAAAATATTATAAAACTTCTTCCTGGCGTCAAAACTGTGGCAAAAAGTTAAAAATCACCGTTAGTAATTTGGAAATATTTCTGGACTGACGAAATGATGAATATTATTGTTGAAAATACTAATTTATCGATTCAGGCTGTACAGGAATTTTTTCTAGAGATAGGGACTGTAAATTGACTGACAAAGTTGAAATTCAAGCGCTGATCGGTCTACTGTATTATGCAGGCGTTTTCAAAACAAATCGTCTAAATGCTGGAAATTTGTGGAAGACAGACGGTTCTGGTATTGAATTATTTAGACTTACAATGTCTCTTACCAGATTCCGTTTTTTTCTCAGACATATTCGATTTGATGACGAATCAACTCGTGATGATAATTTGGCTGCAATCAGAAATATTTTTGATTTATTTGTTGCTCACTGTATACGCCTTCTGAGTATTTAACAATAGATGAAAAGTTAGAATCTTTTCGAGGTAAATGTCGATTTAGACAGTACATTCCCAGTAAGCCAAACAAGTATAGAATAAAAATATTTGCCTTATGCGACGCCAAAATGTATTATACTTTGGATTTAGAAGTTTATGTAGGAAAACAACCAGAGGGGCCGTACGCCGTCAGCAATTCCCCACATGAAGTAGTACAAAGACTCTGCAAATGCATCAAAGGAACCAGCAGAAATCTAACCCTTGACAATTGGTTTACCAGCGTAGATTTAGTTGAAACATTAAAAACAAACTACAAATTAACCGTAATTGGAACCATAAAAAAACACGAGTGAACTTCCACCGAAATTCCTGCAGCCAAGAAACAAACATATTGGTTCAAACATGTTTGGTTTCCATGAGAAATGCACATTGGTGTCGTATGTTCCAAAGAGAAATAAAATTGTTCTACTAGTGTCTAGCCTTCATCATGATGACGCTATAGATCCGCAAACTGGATAACCGGATATAATTATGATGTACAACCAAACAAAAGGGGGGGGTTGATACAGTGGACAAATTATGTACAACTTACGACTGTGCAAGAAACACCCGTCGATGGCCACTGGTTGTTTTTTATTCATTACTAAATGTCGCAGCAATTAATTCTTTCGTCATTTTTACTGCTAATAATCCTAATGAGAATATTCCAAGGCGCTTTCAAACTTGCTATAGTCCCTTTTGTTAAAGTAATTTCTGTGCAAATTTTAGTAAAAGTGGCATCCTTCCACTTCACGGTTTTTTTGCGTGACGTAACGCATTCATAGTTGTTCGTATACCATTTTTTTTTTAATTACGAGCTCCAGACTCGAAACTGTCTTTATACCGGAACTCACGAGGAAAATTTGAATGTTCTACGCGGATTATTAGAGATGGAAATTATTGGACAAACCACTATTAACTCTACTTATTTTCCGGAGCCCATTCATGAAACTCAGGCTTGCCTGGATATACTAAAAGTGATGTCAGGTATGATCATGAATTTTACTAATTTTTCTCAACTGGAGCAGTTCTCATTAGAATTAAATTCGCGATCAGTTGCTTTGTATCTCCGTATAACTCGGATTCCCTCCCAATTTAATAGCGAATTATTAAGATTTCCCTCTATGATTAAATTTACCCTCTCTACTTTGTCTCCTCCTGTCACTACCACTCCAGTCCTTAATCTAATCGATTTAGATGAATTCCCCACTACTTCTGTTCCGGGAAACCCAAGTCCCTTTGATTTACCTGCTCCATCTTCACCTAGTCAGTCTAAGTTCATTTGAGGAAAATTGTTTACGATTTCAACAAAAATTAGACACAATAAGGTTCAGCACCTTGAATACTACAGATCCTCCGGCAACTACAGCACATTTCAGTCCTCACTCAAGCCCTATACCGCGTTTCGTCCGTAATAGTACTTTATTACCCCGTGTTCCGGTTTGCGACCATCATACGCTCGTCAGTAAGTGGAACATCACATATGACGGAAATTCTGGTCTTAATCAATTTTTAGAAAGGATTGAGTTTCTTAATCTCGTGGTTTTTCTAAGGTACAATTATTCCGTCAAGCCGGTGATCTATTTACGGGCCATGTGCTTGTGTGGTATCGCATGATTAGCCCTTCCGTGTCGTCGTGGTCGGAACTTGTCACAAAACTTCGTCATACCTTTTCGCCCGCTAATTATGATCTTGCCCTTATGGACGAAATTAGAAACCGCACCCAATTGAAAACTTATTTTCTCGGCTAAGTAAAACTCTTGATGAAGAAACCAGAGTTAGTTATATTATTCGGAATTTACAGCCTAAATTTCAGAGATTTTGTGCCTTGCAAAATATTTCTACTATACAGGACCTAATTTACACTTGTAAACGACTTGAGGATACTGAGCTTCAAATATCCAAATTCAAAGATCCACCAACTGCACATCTAACACTTTAGAGCCAGATCTTTCGTGTCAAAGTAACCCTAAAACGCCCTCTAACCTTATTAGAAATTCTCGTTCGGATATTGCCGCCTTAAACTAAAATCGTGCTTCAAATTTCACTTCAGAAAAAAAGTACATACCTATTGGAATAATTGTAACAGTACTGAACATCTGTACCCAAAGTGTCCTGAAACTCTAGCACGATTCTGTTTTTCTTATGGTCAGCAAAATGTTACTAAGTCACAATGCCCAAAGTGTTCAAAAAAACTATCACGGCGTTCCGTTTTTCGTCAGCCGACGTGAAAAACGCCTCCGAAGAGCTGGCAAAATCTCTCCCGATACCAACCAAATAGCGTGGTTCCATTGGCTAAATAAGGTCTCTAACTTTTTCTCCTCTGGTACGGTTTGTCCTGTTTTTATAAATCTGGTCTTGACGATAGACCTTTTGTTCCTATTTCCGTAAACAATGTTTTTATGACCGCTCTCATTAACTCCGGTGCCAATATTTACGTAATCGGTGGTCGTGGTTTTGACATGTAGAAAAAAATAAAATTTAGTATTCAACCTAGTTCTTTAGTGGAAGTCTCTACTGCTGATGGAAAAACTCATTCTATTTTAGGCGAAGTCTTGCTCCCTATTAGTTTTGGTAAATTTGAGAAACATTTTTCTTTTGTGATAGTACCTTCGGTAAGACATTCGATTATTATCGATGTGGATTTTTGCCGTTCTTTTGAAATTACCTTAGATTTTTCTTGGTCTTCCCGCCACGATTTTTATTTATTTCTTCGGCGATCCACAGTAGAGAAAATTGAACTTCTCAGCAGTCGACACTAAACTCTGTTATCGCTGATTATGAAAAACTGGGCTCTTTGGGACGCACTTCAAAAATTCAACACGTCATTGATATTGGCAACGTCGCTCCTATTAAACAAGGTCAGTACCTTCTTTCTCCTGTAATGATGGAACATGTCAATAAAGAGCTTGACACAATGTTAAGTCTTGGCGTTGTTCAACATTCGAATAGTCCGTGGTCTAGTCCAATTCTTCTTGTAAAGAAAAATTCCGGAGAATACCGACTTTGCTTTGATGGCCGTAAATTAACACGTTGGCTACCGCTCGTCACATATATGTGACGGACAGTTTCAATTATTGAAAGGCTACCGTCACACATATGTGTCGCAGGCTTGGACATTTTCAATGGCGTATACTACCTCGCAGTCTGTACTGAGCTGCTCGAGCTTTTGTGGTGGTCTGTAGAAACGTGTGGCACATGTGCGACGCGTGGTCTCTCAGTATAATTTGAGGTTATGATGTCTGCAGCAGCGCATATTCGCCTGAGTGTATTCACGACTAATTTTCGAGTTGAATACCCATGGATTCCAAAAAACGTAAATCAACAGATGAAGAACTGTGTGCTGAAGCTCAGAAAATACAAGATTACGGTTTGGAATTATCTGAACACGAATGGGAAGAGCAATATGAAGATTCGAGTTCTGAGGCTGCAATCCCGTCTTCCGGCGACGATAGCAGCAGTGATGCTAGTAACTTGGAAAGTGCTAACCTGGATAATAATAATTCAGAGGAAAATGATCAGAGTGGCGTAGACGACGACGACGAATGGATTCACATCGAACAAAATCCTGTTTTGTTGTATTTTACAGAGCAGGAGGGATTCCAATTCCCCATACCAGCCACTGTCACGCCTCTCGAAGTGTTTCAACTTCTGTTTGATGATACTTTGTTGTCGATTGGACAAACAGTAAAGCACAACTCTTTCTATCGAAAGACGTCTCAAGAAAGTCTAATTTACGTAAGTGGAAAAATATTACTATTGCTGAATTCAAAACATTCTTTGGCCTATGTATTACTATGGGCAGTGTAAAAATGCCAACTATAAAGTACTACTGGTCTACAGATATCATCTATAACCATCCAATATTCAACAAAACTATGGGACGCAACCGCTTTGAAATAATTTTGAGATGTTTGTGTTTTTATTCAGATACTGATGACAAGACCAGCCGGTTGCACAAAATAAACAATGTTATCGAGCATATTCTGCTAAATATTCGAAAAGTGTTCTATCCAGGCCAGCAACTATCCCTGGATGAAGCATTGTTGTTGTGGCGTGGCAGACTTTATTTTCGCAGTATATGCCAAATAAAGCTGCTAAATATAGAATAAAGTTATACAAATTGTGCACACCTGACGGGTTTCTTTTGAATTTACTAGTCTACTATGGGAAAAGGACAACTCAAGATTCAGAATACGGCCACGCCTTTGCTGTTGTTGAAAAACTAATGGAGCCCTATTTGAACAATCATATATTTGGACAATTTTTACAACAGTGTGGATTTGGTTGAAAAAATGTTGGAGAAGGATACTCATGTAGTTGGAACCCTGCGCAAAAACAGGAAGAAGAATCCTAAAGTGGTTACTGGCAAGAAATTGAAAAGTGGGGAGACGATTTGGAGGCGAAAGGGCAGGGTTGTTGTAGGCAAGTGGAAGGATAAGAGAGAGGTATTGGTCATATCCAGTGCACATAAATTTGAAATGGCTGAAGGAATTAACAGAAGAGGGAAACAATTTACGAAGTCAAATATCGTTTTAGACTATAATAAATTCATGTCAGGCATAGATAGAACAGACCAAATGGTTTCCTACTACACAACACTTCGAAAGACCATCAGATGGTACATCAAACTATTCTTCCATTTACTGGATGTATGTCTATGGAATGGAAACTGGATTTATCAAAAAGTCACTAGGAAGAAGAAGTCATATCTAAGTTATAGAGATGACATCGTTAGAGATCTTGTTGGATTTGCACCAGCTTGTCGCCGTACCGTAAGTCAAATTTGTAGTAAAATTGACTCATTCATATTTGTAATCTCGTTTTCTTTAGGCACCAACTAAATCTCAACACTTTCCAACGAAAGTAGACAAAATAGTCAGGTGTCGCAGTTGCCACCAGAGAGAGAAAAAACGTAAAGCCACCTGTTGTGTGTGATGAATGTAAGGACGAAAAAGGAAATCCAATTGGTCTATGTGTTGATGGTTGTTTCGCACAGTACCATGTGTGAATTTTGTTTTTATTTGCAACAAGTGCAATAAGTAATGCAATAATACAATAAGTTTAACATTTCTCATATTCCTTGTGTTTTTTTTTTTCTGGAATAAACACTGATTTTCAATTCAAACTTGTATTCTTTAACGTCACACATATGAGTCGTGCAGTCCATTTAATTTTTTTTTTTAACTATAGACCACCGTCACATATATGTGACGGAAACAGAAACTGAAAAAAACCGAAAATGTTCAATCAATAACACTTACAAAGGTTATTCTTATACAAAACAAGACTGTGTGGCCATTTTCACAGAGTGGTGTATTGTGAAAGGTTTTTTCTTCTTATGGTGGTAGTGAAGGTGTTAAATTCAGTAACTCGTAAAGATAGCTACCCTTTGCCGCGAGTTGATTATATCCTCAGTAAGTTAGGTAAGGCTAAATTTCTGTCATTTGTTGACTTAAAAAGTGCCTTCTCGCAAATCCCTCTATCAGATGAGTCTAGGGACAAAACAGCTTTTTCGGTACCCGGTAGAGGTCGTTTTGAATTTGTACGAATGCCATTCGGGCTTTGTAATGCTCCCCAAACGCTTCAGCGACTCACGGATGAAGTTTTTGGTCCCGAACTAGATCCCCATGTTTATGTATATCTCGATGATTTGATTATTGTTACATCTACCTTCGAAGAACCATATAGCCATTTTGTATATAGTTTTGAATCGTCTTAAAGCAGCAGGATTTACTATAAACGTTGATAAATGCGAATTTTGTTTATCTTCTCTCAAATATCTTGGATTCGTAGTTAATCAACATGGGTTACGTACCGATCCTAATAAGGTATCTGCTATAGCCAGTCTTCCTAAACCTAACACAGTGACGGAAGTACGACGAGCTTTAGGTATGTTTTCTTGTTATCGTATCATCGTCATCACAGAATTAATTAAAGGAAAAGGTAAGAAATCGCCAATTACTTGGAATCCTGCCGCTGAAGAAGCTTGTAATAACTTGAAAATGTCACTAATCTCAGCCCCTACACTTGCTAGTCCCGATTATCGTCCGCCTATTAAACCTTTCGTTATTTATACCGACGCTTCTAGTTATGGACTTGGCGATGTTCTCACGCAAAAGGGCAAGGATGGTGGGGAACATCCTATTTCTTACGCTAGTCGCACCCTCAATAAGGCTGAAAAGAACTACTCCGCTACAGAGAAGGAATGCTTGGCTGTTGTCTTCGACATCTTACAATTTCGTCCCTTTATAGAAGGTCTGCATTTTGAGGTCATTACTGACCACTATTCCTTCTTATGGTTGCTTCGAATGCAGGATCCACATGGTAGACTTGCTCGTTGGTCGGTCCAGCTACAGAAAATTGATTTTACCATTACCCATCGGCCTGGTAAACTTCATGAGCTTCCAGATGCTCTCTCGAGATGTCCTCTTGAGGTCTCAGCTATAACTGGTGAGAATTTATCTAACACCCGTGATAGTTGGTATTGCCGAATGCACGAAAATGTCACCTTGAATTCGACGGACTATCCCGATTGGCGTGTCACTAATAATATTTTATATAAAAATATAGCCACTCCTTATTCTTTGCCCTCCAGAGTTCATAGAAATTAGTCCGTTCCCCGAGAATTTCGGAAAAACATTGACGTACGATGTCATGATGACGTCATTGCCGCTCATTTTGTTATTTTTAAAACTTTCCATCGAGTTACCGTCGAATATTATAGGCCAAAAATGCACCAATACATTGCTGGTTACGTTAAACGTTGCAAAGTGTGTTTATTCCAAAAGGTTCCTCAACTACCTCCACCTGGTTTCATGGGCAGGGAAAAGGTTATTAGATTCCCATGGCAGGCCATCTCCATTGCCATTATCGGACCATTACCTCTTTCATTTACGGGGAACCGCTGTATTTTTTTAGTTACGGACTGGTTTAGGCCGCTAAGCCGGTACTACCAGCGAAGCTACCCTAAGCTCCTGAGTGCCGCACTACCACGCCTTTAAGTAACGAGGTCCCGGCAGCAGTGGTCACCGTCCGTCAGCGAAGCAGGGTTACCGAGGCCAGTCTCGACGACGCTACTTAGCACACCAGGTCCCCCAACCGGTCGATCTAGGACCCACCATATTTGTACCCCCAAACTTAAAAAAGGGTTTGTAACGTCCATAACCGTTTTTTTTTATTATTATTAAAGATTAATTTAACATCATTACTTTGAGTGTGTTATGTCCACTTTGTCCTTTCAACATAACTGGCGTCCTGTTCCTTTGTAAATTCTCACTCTCTCACACAGCAACCCACGACACCGCGAAACCACTACCAACCATAGAGTTGCCGAAGTAAGTGTGTTTATTATTTATTTACCTATACGTCACAATATATATATATATATATATATATATATATATATATATATATATATATATATATATATATATATATATATATATATATATATATATATATATATATATATATATATATATATATATATATATATATATATATATATATATATATATATATATATATATATATATATATATATATATATATATATATATATATATATATATATATATATATATATATATATATATATATATATATATATATATATATATATATATATATATATATATATATATATATATATATATATATATATATATATATATATATATATATATATATATATATATATATATATATATATATATATATATATATATATATATATATATATATATATATATATATATATATATATATATATATATATATATATATATATATATATATATATATATATATATATCACGTTGGCTACCGCGCGTCCCATATATGAGCCGCACAATTTTCACTAGCAGACCACCGTCTCATATATGATCCAGGGACCTATGTTCACTAATAACGTATTTATTTTATTCGGTCTGTCTGTAGAAGTCTGGTTTTGCAGGGTAGTCTCTATGGATGTCTGACTCACATATGGGTCGCGTGGTCTCGGATTTTCTTGTGAGGTTATGTAGTATTTAGTCAGTAAACGTAAGTGCAACGTCGTTGCTTTTCTAAGAGTGTTTTGCAAAATGTATCCATCAAAAAGGCCTTTAACATACACAGAACTTGAAGAAAAGTGTTGGAAGAAGGTATTGGTTCTGATGATGAAAATATATTTCAAGAGGTATCTGACGAAGAACCTTACGTGTACTCGGGAAGTGAGGCTACAATTTATTCTAATTCAGACACGGAAGATGAAGAAGAAAGAGCAAGTAGTGACGATAATGTGTTAAGTGATAGTGCAAGTCAAAGTAGTCATGCAGACGATGGAGATGACGATGACGACGAATGAGTGGATTTGGAAAAAGATGCTGATATATTTGATTTCAATGAGGTACCAGGCCTGAAAATAAATGTTACACCAGATATGAGCCCTCTAGAAATATTTTCTCTTTTGTTTGACGATGCACTGATTGATAAAATAGTTTATTGGACAAATACTAGAGCTCAGAGTCTTATATCAAAGGGACTGCCACAAAAATCAAATATGCGCAGGTGGAAAAATACAAGTAAAGAAATAAAAGAATTTCTTGCTGTATGCATTTCAATGGGAAATATAAAAATGCCCAGTCTCAAAAATTTTTGGTCACGGAATCCTATATATTATTATCCATTTTTCAGTCAAGTCATGGGTCGTAATCGATTCGAACTTATACTACGTAACTTATCTTTTTATGACTTAAGTGATACTACAACTGATCGTTTACATAAAATCAATCATGTTCTTCAACATGTACTGCAGAATATACAAAAAGTATATTATCCCGATAGAAATATTTCAATTGATGAAGCCTTATTGCTGTGGCGAGTAAGATTATATTTTCGGCAGTATATTCCCAATAAGGCTGCCAAATACGGAATAAAATTGTACGAATTATGTACTCCCGACGGTTATGTATTGAATATTCTGATTTATTCTGGTAAAGGAACCATACAAAATGAAAAAATGGGCCATAGCTGTGGTGTTGTCGAAAAGCTCATGGAGCCATATCTAAATAAGGGTCATACTATTTTCCTTGATAATTTTTACACGAGCGTTCCCCTTGCCGAATTCATACTAGAAAAAAATACACATATCGTGGGCACTCTTAGGAAAAACAGAAAAGGTAACCCAAAAGATATTGTAACGAAAAAGTTAACCAGAGGAGGGACCATATGGAGAAGAAAAGGTAGAGTTGTAGTAGGAAAATGGCGTGAAAAGAGAAATGTTTTGATGATTTCCACTTGTCATAAATTTTCTATGGTTGAAACAAAGAATAGGAGAGGTACAGAACTTCTAAAACCAAAAATCGTAGCTGACTACAATAAGCACATCACACCCTTGCTTCAAAAGTGACACAACTCAAAATTCACATTTTTTGAGTTAACGCCATGAATGAGATTACCAAACACCCCTACGTCAATCATCAAAAGTGTTTCAACTTAGCTTACAAGGCTGTGGGCTAGATGGCGCTTGTGTCATTTTTGAAGTTTCTAAACTGG
This sequence comes from Harpalus rufipes, assembly GCA_951394225.1. Lineage (NCBI taxonomy): Eukaryota > Metazoa > Arthropoda > Insecta > Coleoptera > Carabidae > Harpalus > Harpalus rufipes. Next base: position 32,458,952 of record OX596285.1, read on the forward strand.
AAATATATATCCAACAAAAGTGACACAATCGTTAGTTGTGCTCTGAACTTGAAGAAAAGCGGTTGCTTCTCGAAGATCAAAACCGCATTATTTTGAGTTGTGTCGTTTTTAAAGATCGAAACTAAAAACCTACATTGAAAGAATTTGAGTTGATACAGTTTTGTAAACTGATATTTGCAGACGACAGTGGATTAATTTGAATTGTGTCATTTAAGAAAATTAAGGTAAGTGACTCTGTTATTTATATTTTAAGTTGCGTCACTTTTGACGAATTATTTGTTTGGAAAGTATCATTAAGCTAAACTTGGGATTTTCCGCCGCGGCGGTTATGCTTTGTTGTTTTTACATCGGATTATTTTTATTTTTCTAGAAACGATGGATCAATCACAAGGAAGGACCGCTAATATTTTAAAACTGGCAGCTGAAAAATTGAAAGTGCGTGAATGCTGTACCACGATATCTAAATATTCAGACAATAAAGAAATCGTAGGTTTTGAAAAATCATCTTCAATCGTCAGTGACCTACAATGCAGTGCCGTCGCTGAAAATGCCACAAAAGATAAGGAAACCTCAGAGTTTGCCATTCCATCACCAAATCAAATTTTGGTTGAGAATTTGATTGAAAACAGCAGTATTAACAAAACCTTAAGTGTCAATGTGTCGTGTAATTCTGAGCGCCCGACTCTCCTACGTTTTAAAAAACTCGGTAAAAACAACTATTACATCTCACCTAAACACAGTGGTGAAAGCGACATAGACGATTCAGATGCTGATCCACATTACAGTAAGAGTCCTAGCAGTTCCTCTGACAGTGAAGTGGAACTCGTTGAGGATGAAAATTTAGTTGAGGAAGAAGCCGGTACAGTTCAGCGTGAAAACTTAGCAGATGAAGAAGGGCCAAAGAGTAAAAAAAGAAAAGTAAACCCCGACAAGTGGAATGTTAAGAAAAGTAAATATCGAAGGAATTGTGGGAAGGCTTATGTATCCTCTTCAAAAACTAAAAAAGAATTCCCAGCAAGAAGATTACGTCCTTCTTGTGGGGATAAGTGCAGATTGAAGTGCAGCGCAAAAATAGACGAGACAGCCAGAGAGAACCTGTTTTCTAGTTACTGGAAACTAGGAGATGTACAACGGCAAAGAGAATTCATCGTTGCCCACGCTGAAACTATAAAACCAAAATATAGGTATTCAAGTACGCAAGATTTTCGAAGCATGAACTCGGCTTTCTATTTTACCATCAACGATAATCGTATTAGAGTATGCAAGACATTTTTTAAGGCGACTCTGGATGTAAATGATCGACCGATTAGAACAGCTTTAATGAAGAAAACTGAAAGTGGCTTCTTGGACAATGACCAAAGGGGAAGACATGGAAACCAGCCTAAGGTTGATCCTGCAATCAAAGATGGTGTAAGAAATTTTATCAATGCTATACCGAGAATAGAATCACATTATTTAAGGGCCCAAACCACTCGTGAATACATTGAGGGTAGTAAAAGTTTAGCTTATCTGTACCGTGACTATAAAGAAGATTGTGAAACGCGGCAGCTTCCTTCTGCGAATTCGGTGATGTTTAATCGCATATTCAATGGTGAGTTCAACATCTCTTTTTTTTTCACCAAAAAAGGATCGGTGCGACGTCTGTGAATCCTTTAAAAATGCAGATGAACAAGGAAAAGCGAATTTGGTAGATGTATATAAGCTTCACCTAAAAGAAAAAGAGCTTTCTCGAGAAGAAAAAGAAGCCGATAAAATAAATGCGAATGGTACCCATGTTGCAGTATACGATTTACAAGCCGTCATGCCAGTTCCCAGAGGTGAAGTGTCGTCGTTTTACTACAAAAGCAAACTTAACTGTTACAACTTCACCATAAGCGACCTAAATGCCAAAAATGTAAACTGTTATTTCTGGAATGAAACAGAAGGGAAACGCGGTGCCATAGAAATAGGTAGTTGTGTACTTAAATACATGCAGGCTGTAACGGAAACAGCCGAAACAACTTCAAATATTGTCTTTTATTCAGACAATTGCTGCGGACAGCAGAAAAATAAGTATTTACTTGCTACATACTTATACGCAGTGACAACATTGAATATTGACACTATCACACACAAATATCTGATACATGGACATTCTCAAAACGAAGGAGATAATGTTCATAGTGTGATCGAAAAGCAGGTAAAGAGGCATTTAAAATCGAATCCAATCTACGTGCCAGAGCAATATACTACATTGATCCGAACAGCAAAAAAAAATGGCCCTGCTTATCGCTTGCATGACATGACATTTGAAGATTTTTATGATCTAAAAACACTACAAGAAGAAATGGGTAACAATTTTTCAACAAACACTGAAAATATAAAAGTAAAGTGGCATGATATAAAAGTACTTAAAGTAGAGAAGCAAAGCCCTACAACTTTTTTCTACAAAACGTCGTATGAAGATGAAACTTTCAAGATGGTAAATATAAGAAAACAAAAGCAAACGAGGTCGAAACAAACTGGACAAACAATAGAATCTGAAACGCGTCTAGTGCGGGCTTATGTCAATAAATTACAACTAAGTGACAATAAAAAAAAGGACTTAAAAGAACTTGTTGACAAAAACATAATTCCGAAATTTTATTACAACTCTTATGCCCGGTTTCATAAACGAATGCTAAATTTTTAACAAGCTGTTAAACCTTTAACCCACTGCTAAACATAAATTTACGTTTCATAAATCAGTGTTAATTTTAGCAGCTTGCTAAATCTCTTGCTATATTAACTCGTCAATTTCGTTGTGCTAAATTATTTAACAGTGTGTTAAATTTGACAAGTGTCGAACTATTACTTATTTTTTTCTGTTTATGTAGCAAAATACGAATATATAGTTTACAAATTGTTGAAATTAATCATTTACTACTTGAGTATAAAATGTTTTCTGCCTCAGACGATTCAGAAGATGAATTTATGGATAATGCTATTGAAATGATTCCGAGGCAAAGAGTTTTCAGAGGGAGAATCAACCCATTTGATATATACAACGATTATGAATTTAAACTTCGTTTCCGTTTTTCTAAAGACTGCATCCTATTATTACTGGGACATATTGGTGAAAACTTGTTAGCAACCACACGTAGAAACCAACCGATTTGCCCAATGATTCAATTATTGATGGCTATGCGATATTATGCTACTGGGACTTTCCAAAATGTTTTGGGAGATCACGTGCATATAAGCAAGGCTTCAATATCGCGAATAATTAAGAAAATAACACAACAAGTTGCTATATTGAAGCCATTGTTTATAAAAATGCCATCAAATGAAGATATCAATAATATAAAACAATCATTTTTCCAAATCGCGCATTTACCGGGTATAATCGGCGCAGTTGACTGTACCCATGTACGCCTTCAGTCACCTGGTGGACCAGATGGCGAGCTGTACAGGAACAGGAAAGGTTATTTTTCATTAAACGTCCAGGGGATATGCGATTCAGATTTAAAATTCCTTAATGTGATAGCAAGATGGCCAGGTTCAGTGCATGACAGCACTATATTTAACGACTCGCCTTTAAAACATGAATTAGAGGCTGGTGTTTATCCCAACTGCTATTTATTAGGAGATAATGGTTATGCATGTAAGAAATATTTACTTACTCCGCTACTTAACCCAAATGGTGCAAGAGAACATGAATATAACAGACGACACATTTTGACCAGAAATACGATTGAAAGATCCTTTGGAGTGCTAAAAAGAAGATTTCCGTGTTTATCTGTCGGATTAAGGTTGAAAATTGAAACCACATTAACAGTAATTGTTGCTTGTTTCGTATTGCACAATATTGCACGAATAGCAAATGATGATGATCCACCCGTTGACGCAGATGTAATACTTCCTGACGATGCATATGACGCAGTTCCTGTTGATCCACATAATGGTAGCAGTCAAGGTGCAGCAAGAAGGGCTCTCATTAATTCAATTAATATTTAATTAACATTTATTGCATAATTATTATGTACAATGAATTATTTATAAGTACATGTATAAAAAATATGAAAAATTTACAAAACTACTTAACAATTTAACTGGTTCTCTTTTAATTTTAGATCTAATTTTAATAATTTCATTTTGAGTTCGTGTTCTTCTTTTGACTGCTGTATTTGCAGATTTATCAATTCTATCTTCTTTTCATTATATATTTTTGTTAAGTTCCTTTCTTCCTCAATTTTTCTTTTTCTTTGATTTGTGTATTTTAACAATTCATCTTTAAATGATGAGTTTTTTCGTGGTGTATTATTTTTATTCACTTCCACCAATTTAGTTTGTACTTGTGAATCTTCCGCTGTTTGTTTTGCTGTAATTTTCTTGTTTGTTTCCAAAGGCACGTTACTTACTTTGTCATATGCAGTATTTATATTGTTTCCTGGAATAGTTGGACTGCATTGTTCGATACTCTCATTAATAGTGAGTACTTCAGGCGTGACTTCAGAAGTATCTAAAAATAATATTTGTTACTAATCATTTTCTTAATTTTTTAGTGAGAAACAAATACCTTTAAAATATACTGTAGCATCATCATAAATATTAGGTAATGGCTCAAACTGACCAGGACATACTGATAGAATTAATGAATCTGTCTCTGTAAACGTTGAAATATATGTTCCTCCGCCTGTTTTGATTGACTCAATCTGATAACAAAATAAATGAAAATGTACATCATTTTTGCTCGCATGTTTTAAGGCTGTCGCGTACTAGAGCGACCGAAGCCAAGCGCGGCGAAGTTAAGTTTTTTCATTCAATGTATTATTATGTGTATATTTGCACTTTGGAGCAGCGAAGAGCAGAGCGAGGCGACTATACACATAATGTATTGAATGAAAAAACTTCCCTTCGCTGCGCTTCGTCGCGCTTCGCGTCACTCAAGTACACTACGGCCTTCATGAATCCTAAATTCTATATTTAATTAACAAAATTTCTGTTTTATTTTTGTATTTTGCCTATATTTCACTATTATACTTGTTTCTTATAATTAATTTACTTACTTTATCTTGTTTCCTTTTTTCTTTTGCTTCATTTTTCATTTCATTATACATATCTAAAACTATAGCAGGATCGTCTGATTTTCTTTTATTTTCTATGTATTCTTTACCCTACAATTTTAGTAAATAGAAAGAATATGGTCGGTAATTTTTAAATAACAATGTACTAACCCTTTCGGATGCGCAGTGCTTTTTCTGATTTCTTTTTATATTCGTGTAACAATATTTTAATTGTTCCATTTCTCTGGGCCGATCGACACACGCATTATATTGTACAGCAATTTCAGCCCAACAGTCATTTTTTTGTTTAGTCGTTGTACTATCTGTTTTTTTGTTTTCGATTATATGTTTATATTTATCAACTATGTTGATTAAATCTTGTTTTTCACGTTCCGTGTAATTGTGTCCCCTATTTTTCGGCATTGTTTCGAAGATCTACTTAAGAGAAAACAAACGAGTTTATAAAACCTTTTCTAAGGTTAACAAACAAGTTTTTTTTACAACCACAGTGTACTGATTCTATTTAGTTATTTAAATTATAGTACCTACTTCTAAAAGATGAGTTGGAAATAAAATTATTTGGTACATCTGATAAGAATACAAATAAATTAACAGCAGTGTGCGCGTGCAATACAATTTTGGCACATTCCAAAACTACTGGTATACTTTCAGATATCTCCCCGATATAACGGAATGTAATTTATTTTAATTTGAAAGAGAAAATCCTTTTCATTTGAATCAGTTACAGTATTTTGCTTACAAGCATCAACTTTCGGGCTTGAAAAATGTTGGGTTATTTCGTGAAGTTTTGTAACAAACACGAAGTACCCCACCATTTAGTTTTATTTGCATGAGTCAAAACATGAAATTATGTTACTTACATATATTTAATATTAAATATTTAGCAAAATTCTGATAAGATATTCAGCGCACTCAGCGATTTTAAAAATGACAGAATGACAGCTGTTTTGTTTATAACTGTTGTGAATAGAGTTCCACTACCAACTTATACGAAAATACACTACGTTGTTTTTAGCACGAGTGTTAGTAAACACGAGAGTTAAAATCAATTGCTATATTTGTGAAACAATTCTAAAATTTAGCAAGCTGTTAAATTAACAGGTCTGTTAGTTAACATAAGATTTGACATTCGTTTATGAAACCGGGCATTACTTTAAAAATATTCTTGATTAAAAAATTTGAATATTTTATAGCATTGTTATAATACTTAAATCATTCATAATTATTATTGTTTAATTCAATCGATAACTTTAGGATACATTATTTTTATTTTCTTTTTAGTAAAAATTTGGTTTTTTCTGTTTAAGTCAATGAATACATTTTTTAGTTTGGACTATTGAACTTTGTTTTTTATTTGACAGGTACTCAGTAGGTATAGGTACATACTATTAAAAATGTAGGTATTTAGTTTGGCTGTGCCGTACGGTTTAGTTTTCTCTGTACGTTGAAGATGAACAATAAAACAATTTTTACTTTTGAATTAGCTACTTTGTTTACTATAAATCATAAATATTATTGGTATTTTATTTACGGTGTCTATTGGCAATGACTATGTCACAACTTAAAACGTTTTGTGTTTAATAGCCGAACCAAAACTTCAAAAATGTCACTTTTTTATAAAAATACGTTAAAAGTGATATAATTCAAAATAATTCAGTTATTTATACGAATAAACATCATCAAAACCGTCACAACTCAAAAGGGGTGGTTTTAAGGATTGTAAAATGGATTAAACAGAAAATTCAAGTAATTTTGCCACCTTTACACTGTTATTTAACTGGTTCCTTTTTTGGATCGATTCAAAAATCTGGAACTATTCAAATACTAGTTTTTTGCGATTTCTGAAAATATAAGTTTTTTGAGTTGTGTCACTTTTGAAGCAAGGGTGCGACATGTCAGGTATAGATAGAGCCGACCAAATGTTGTCGTAACCACGCAAGACCATAAGATGGTATTTGAAATTATTTTTCCATCACCTGGATATTTGTATTTGGAACAGCAAATGGATTTATGACAAGATTTCAAAAAAGAAAATTAGTTATTTAGATTTCACAGGTGAACTCGTAACACATCTTACTAAAGGAAGCAGAAACAGATAAAGTATTTCTCGCAGCTCCACTGAAAAACACTTTCCCAAAAAATTAACAAAGAGGGTTCGGTGCCGCATGTGCCAGAAACGGAACAAAAAACGTGTTCAAACGTGGTTTGTTTGCAATTTATGTCGTGACGAGCAGAAAAAAGAAGTTGGTCTCTGTCCCGACAAATGTTTTGCTCAATATCACATGTAATTTTCTTATATCATGCAATAAAGTTTTAAAATTGATATTTCGCTTTATTTTTTTATTACCCTGCGACAATTTGCGCGTAATTTTACCCGGCTCAAATATGAGACAAGCAGTCTAGTTTGAGAAATTATTACCAGAGACCACCGTCTCATTTATGAGCCGGATGTAAATATGAACCAAATAGTACTTTTTTTTAAAAAAATTATACTAAAACTGTCTAAATTGAATATTTCCTATAATATTTTACAGAAAAAATGGATAGTCTATTTTGAAGGTTTTTTTTTTCTTATGTGGTTAGCGAACGTGATATATATAAGTTACCACAGCCGACAGCTGAAGTTGCATTTCCCATGTAATAACTTGACACTTTAGTTCCTTTTTGTATAAAACTGGAATATTTTATTTCATATAGTTAGTATAGAGATAAATATTCTTGTAGTAAACTTAATAAACGACATTATTGTAACTCACGTAAATAAAATTGTTTTTTAAAAACCCTTCTTCGAATCTACAAAATATAACTGTCGCAGTCGGAACGGATTATTTTCGGGCGAATTTCCGCGCATAGTGAAATCCGCTTTCGTATCAACGATTAACCGAAAACCAGAAGGAAGTAAGAAACAAGAAGAAAGAAAAAGTTCCAGTACGAGTACAAGTTCAACACATCTACGAGAGAACATCGTGACGTGCAGAACAGGCCCTGACGATACAGAGCTGACACCAGGAGTCGATACTACCCATGGACAGAGTAATTCTTCTATTGTAACACACGTCACATAATTATCAATACCACTCAGACTCAGATTCTGACCCCGATACAATAAATACTACCAAAGAATCCTCTGACTCAGAAGCCGAGTTTCCATTTGAAATTACCTTTAGCCCCAATCTAATGTATCGGTGGCACCTGGAGCGGTGCCTGGGCCATCATTGTACCGTCCTTTCAGCCGTCGGTAGGTTTGCTCGGGCGCCGTCGGCGTAGTGGCTGAAAAGGAAGGTCGTGGTGCCGGGATAGCTGGTGGAGGCAGGCCAAGGGTTATTCGAAGAAGCACGCTTTGTTACCCTTAATAAAACAATATTTATTTTCCCTAACAAAGTTACAACACAAAAATAGCAAAATATAATGTAAAACAAAATGGAGTGCTTGTCGGACAAGAAACTGTTACGGTATGGCCCAATGAACGGCGACTGTGCCCCCGCGATACGACAATGGCACAGTCTCTGACAAACAGTAAGTAAAATAATGAAGTATGTTCAAAAACAACCGGTAGTTAAATATAACTTTCGCCAGCAGCAATTTATGTGATAGCAAAGTTACGGCGGCGGAGCCTCTATTATCCACAAGAGGCACGGACAGTGGTCTCGCACTCACCCAACAACAACGGTAGCAGCTTCGGCGGAAGACTTCTCTAAAACGTTCGCAGCTCTAGCCGAAGACCCCAAGAGGCATTCAGGCAAACTCTAGAACTGATGTCTCCAGGCGATTCGGCGTCTTTTATACCCCAATTTCGGTAATCCGGCAGAATCTCGCAAATTTATTGGAGGGGAAAGTTTTAAACTTAGTTTATATAAAATGGCGCTGCTGGCGTTTGTATAATAAAAATAAAATAAATAAAAATAACTAAAAGTCATTAAACATCCCGATTGTACCAGTTTGTAGCCCACAACAATAAAAATTCAACAATAAACATTATAAAATAAATAATGGCAATTACAATATTATTGTTGTAACGGTAGACGTCTGACAGAGCTTTGTTGCTAACTTCTGTGCTTCCGCGCTGTCAACCTATGACAGCCGCCACAATTTGTGGTTAAACAAAGTCAAATAAACCTGTACAAAGCAAATAAACAAAGAATACAACAATATAATACACAAGGTATGATTTACACAGTTATATCGTCAATCATCGGTCAGGTAAACATGTGTTTATTTGTACCAACTTTGAGGGTTATATTTACAAGTGTGGAACCAAATATGATCAACAAATATCAAAATAGCGCTCAACATCATATATTTTATAGGTTTAATATGGTTTATTAGCGGCAACATGCTCTGGACACAAAAACATGTGATCGGGGTCAATGAACTCCGTCAGCGGATTATACTGATTTTAAAAATAACTGGGAATGGACACTGTGACAAGGTACGTATCGTCACACTAAATAAAACTATTAGAACAAAAATGGCACCACCAGTACAAACGCAGCAAGCAGTACCTGTACCCCCGCCAAAATTAGAAAAATATTACATAGATATGGTACCTGAATTTTATGGCGACAGTAAATTATTGGCCAGATTCATTGAAATCTGCGAAAAATTATTGAACAAATTCTATAACTTTGTTGATACGACAGATTTTCAGAATGAATTCTTATTGCCAAGCATACTCCCTAAAAAAAAAAGCGATGCCGCTATTAACATTGCTAGCACCACAGTTGAAAAGTGTGAATGCGTATTCTGATAAACGCGATTTGTATACCTTAAACATCGAAATGACAGAATTACGGCAAGGAAATGAAACAGCATTTGATTTTTATAATCGTATTCAGCACTTTCTAAATTTACAAATTTCATATATCAATAATCATGTTTCCGAAACCGATAGAGCTGTTTTAATTAGCTATTTTCAAAATTATTCTCTTAGAATATTACTTCGTGGACTCAAAGAGCCATTAGGAAATCTTATGAGAACCAAAGACCCGAAAGATTTGAATAGCGCACTAAACATGTTAACAAATGATTTTCAAATAGAAACTCATAGCCGTACACATACACATACACAATACAAAGAAAACGGAAACGAACTAGTGGTGAACAATATAATAACTATAAAAACATTACTGTGAGCGAAAAGAAACCGCCAGATGTTGAGATTAGTTTACTTGTTGTATTGTTTTACGAAGTATATTCTAGGTGTATTACTTATGTTATAGGTTCACTGTAAATGTAAATATTACTGCAGAAATTTGACTTATGATCACAAAAAACATCTGTTTCAAGAATTCTACAAAACGGACAGGTTAACACAAGGGACGTACCTTCTAGGTTTAATACATATTGTACCAATTAAACGAAGAAGACATGGTACTTACGAAGATCCTGCAGACAGTAATAGGCACTCTACAGTTTGTTATACCATCCCAGATGGAGAAGGCGATCATAAGCAAGTATGTAGAAATACTTTTGCTGATATTTTTAATTTAACTCACAAAAGAATACAAATTTTGTGTGAAAAGAAAAAACGAGGTGATACTACTTATACCGACGCACGTGGTAAAAACAAATCTGCTGTAAAATTTACTGAAGAAGATAAGAAGTTAGTTGTTGAACATATTAACAGTTTCCCGAGAGAGGAAAGTCACTACAGTAGACATAAAACGGCAAAAGAATATTTATCGCCAGATTTAAATATTAGCAGGTTATATCGTTCTTTCAAGTTAAAGTATCCTGACACAAAATTAAATTACCGGTATTATTCTACAGTTTTTCATCAAAACTTTCCTAAACTTAAATTTGGTCATCCAAGATCGGACACATGCAGCACATGTGATTATCTGAATATACAAATCAAAGCCGCACGTCTTCCACGTGATATTGAATCAGCAAAGAATAACCTAGCTTTACATCATCGAAAATCAGAAAAAGCTATGCAAATGATGAAAAATGACATCAAAAATTCTCAAGAACCGACAAGTACACAATGTACTATTACAATAGATTTGCAACAAGTACTTTTTGTTCCCACTTTGACTCACCGTGACATGTTTTACCTTCGTCAACTTTCATGCTAAAATCTCGGTATTCATATCAGCGACACAAATGAAGCATTTATGTGCTTGTGGCATGAAGGAATTACAGGACGAGGTGGAAATGAAATAAGTTCATGTCTAATGAAAGTTAAATCCAATATAACAAATAAAAAAATATTAAATGTTTGGAGTGACAACTGCATTGGACAAAATAAGAACAAAATGATGTTGTTGACTTTAATATTGCTGGTTAAAGAAGGGATTTTTGAAGAAATAAACCTCAAATTTTTAGTAAAAGGTCATACTTACCTCCCCTGTGACAGGGATTTTGCTTTAATCGAGAAAAGGAAACGGCTAACTAAAACATTTATACCGGATGATCTAGAGGAGATGATAAAAACAACAAGGCATAATAATCCGTTCAAAGTCATTAAAATGAAAAATGAAAATTTCCTTGATTTTAAATCTACAGCCGAATTATTTTTAAATACGACCAAATTAAATATAAGCAAAGCTTGTTGGATTAAAATAAGTGCTGAAAATCCAACCACAGTAAATATTCGACGCTCTTTTAATGAAATGGAACAGTGGTCCGAAATAAATATTTTGAAAAAAGGAAAGAAGAAAGATTTTGCTCAACTTGTTCCACAGTTAGCATGCAAGAGTAATATAAGCGCAGAGAAGAAGGAAAATTTAAAATCTATGATATTTTGAAATTTAATCTATTTTTTTTTTAGTTTATTACGGAAAAAAACTGTTTTCCTCAGAAGTTATATTTTGGCACTTAGACCCTTTTGATTTTATAGTCTTCAATTCTTCCAGTCGCAAAACAAACAACATTATCGCTGAAGAACTGTTTAACACCGAAATAGACGACTACACAGAACTCGAAATTAACGAACAAAACTCAGACCATTGTGAAAATGAACCCATATCAGACTATTATGTAACAGAACCCGACATTTAACGTTATTAATCACAATGTCATTTCCCAAAACAAGATTTAATAAAAATACAATTTATATGACTTTTGACAAGTAATTAGTTATTACATGTGCTCTCAATATTTTCCCGATCGTATGTGTAGCCCTCTGCTGTAATATTCAAATTAGGCAATTATATTTCCCTTACATTATATATATATATATATATATATATATATATATATATATATATATATATATATATATATATATATATATATATATATATCCAGAATTGAGAAGAATCAGTATTCACAAATAATAGAGTACCAGCAAATATATTAGAAGCTGTAGAGGAAAATGAAGAAAATCAAAGAGAGATTGGATATATAATTATTGAAATATCCAAGGAAAAAGAAGAATATGAAGGAAATATATTACTTTACGATGGAATGGATATATTAAATTCAACTGTACAAACCTAGAAAAAAAAATATTGGTAATTTATCGAAATGTATGATACCATCCAAAACCATATATCATCATCATCACAATAAATAATGATGATATTCCAGAATGTTCTTGTGCAGTGCTCCACTGGTTATACGTCTGTTTCACTGAGTGTGAGTGGATATCGTTCATAAACATCTGAGCTAATAGAATTTGATACATTTTCTCTTGTGAATGTTATTGCAGTGTGCTTTGTGCGTCGGATTGGGAAACGGGGTGTTCGGGATTAACAACGAAAACAGTGAAATATAAATACCTAAATAATAATTTCCGATAATATCGTTTAATCACAGAGCACAAATTAATACAAAGTACTTCTGCGTGGTTTAATATAAATGTGTTGCTTTTATTTATTATAAGTTGCTATTATTATATGTGTACTGTGTGTTATCTACATATACGAATATATGTATATTGTTTATTTGTCAATGTGTACGAAAAATATATATACATGTATATATCTACATATAAATAGTAGGTGTACACATAGTACATAGCCTGAGATACTTATATACGAAAAAAAATGTATACTTATATATCAAATATTATACAATCACATATTCCAACATTCAAACGCTTCAAAAAAATCTTAATCCTAATTTTTGATTAAAATATAAGATAACCCTTACCCTGGCGAAGAAATTAGTATAGTTTGTTCATACTTACACTAGACTCTAAGTGTAGTTTATATATTTTTAAGCTGTTTATATTGTACTTTTAGTAACAAGAAAAGTTAAACTTAAGGATTTTTCATAGTTGATTTGGTTTGTCAAAGTTTGAAGTAACTTCAATTCAAATAGAATTATAGTTTTTAAAACTGAAGTTTAATTAAATATATTCATTGTTTTTTAGCAAAAACGGCATCAAATGAAAAAAGAAAACGAACACGAAATGCTAACTACATCAACGATGAAAAATGCTTATTATTAAATCTTGTCAATTCGTATAAACATGTAATTGAAAATAAATAAAAAATTATCAATGTGGTACTAAACTTCGATTGTGGCGAACTTTACAAAACGTGAAGCCAATCCAGCTATTGCTTCAGATACTAGTTTTAAAATTCTTGGGATAGTGGACTTATGTACACCACTGAAATCGCCATTGTCAATAAGTGCCCTCCTGTTGCAAATACTCGTAAACACAGTAAATGGTTTATAGGTGACACACTATTATTGCAAAAATAACATTTTTGTAATTATATATTCGTAATTAAATTAATAAGTAAAACATTGAAAAAAATATTAATGCAATAATTATGTGTAGTTCAAATTCAATATAATTTTCTATTAAAATCAGCAACTCCAATACTGTACATTTGGTTAATCGAAACCGTTGAAAAAAATCATGATCAGAAAGAGTATGAAAATTATCAGATCTGTTGTATATTTGCCTTGGTATTCCGTATACAATTAAATCCAACGCATCTAAATCATCATCATCATTAAAATCAAAAACATCCAAGATTCTGGTAGCAATTAAAAAACGTTTGCATTCAGATATATTATTGATGAGTCAAAACTCAGGACACATTTGGACAGATTGGTACTCAAAATCTATATCTTCTAATAGAATTTTGAATTATCAATCAGCCCATCCGCTTAGACAAAAAATTAGTCTCATAAAAGTATTAAATTCAGAATTTAAAACTTATGTCATCCTAGTTTAATAGAAGAGAATTTAATAAAACTTAGAGATAAACTAATTTTAAACAATTGGCGCAGCCGGTAGGATTACTCGAAGAATTCATATTCTTTCGATTTTTATCGATTTATCGAGTATCCGGAGAAAAATGAACATTGCAAAGGCTATATCAATAAGTCCTTTTACTCCACGTCGAAGAAAACAGACTAGGGGTGAAAGCCAGTCAAATTCATCGTGAGAAGAAAAACGTCAATCCTGAATCATCATTGAACCTGATATTCGTATTGCGATATCCTAAGAGAAGAATCCATCTTCCCCGAATCTTTCTCCGTCAGCAGGCACGATATCCTTCATTTATCTAACATAGCTTACTGAACAATGATCACTTGTATCTTATTCTTCATACAGTAAGTCATCGTTTATTTACGAACGCTATCTATGTTAACTACTGACTCAAACTCAGAGTCGTGCTTCAGAAAGTGTAGAAAGTGTTGAAGAAATTAATACTGACGAATTTAGACAGTTACCCAGTACCGTATCCAAAATATTTCTACGACCTAGTAGACTAAACTTAAATAATTTAAATAGTAAAGTTTTAAACACAAATATGGCTCCCACACACAGAGATATTATTACACTTGCTTCAGTCATACCTGAATATGACGGTGACGTCAGATTATTAGCTGCATTCATAGATAGTGTAGATAATTATGTAAATTTTATAAATTCTTTAAATATAACTAATCCTGTATTAAAAACATTTGCATTTGATTTAATAAAATCAAAATTTACGGGTCAAGCAAAATTCATATTGGCTGGTGAATCTTTTAATGATTGGTCAGAAATAAAATTATCTCTCCAAACAAACTTTGAGGATAAAACAACGTATTTCACTAATTCATTGTTAACTAAATCAAGAACAAATATCGAATTAACACTGAAATTATTTCCTGAAATTTTTTCGAAAATTAAATGAAAAATTCAATATTCAACACTTCAAAAAAGTGCTGTCACTAAAAGACATGCAGATACTTGTTGACCATTCACTCCCTATTAATAGACGGGGTTCCTTTATAAATCGCAATCCAAAAACTTTGGAAGAATGTGAACTACTTCTTTCAAATGAATTCCATTATGCTCAACAACTTAAATAACAAAACCATTCACAATATGTTTGAAAAAAGGTAAACAAATTGATATCACTAATAAAGAATATTTGAAATCATTTCAAAAAGCAAATAAATTTTAATGAAAAATTCATCCTTACAACAGACGCATCAGATTACGCAATGGGTGCTGTTCATTCTCAAAATCAAAACGGTATAGAAAAACTTCTATGTTATGCAAGTAAAACTTTTAATTCACAAGAATCAAATTATAGTACAATAGAAAAAGAACTCAAAGCCATAGTATGGGCTATTAGCAATTTTCGAATATATCTCCATGGAAAAAGTTTATTATTAGAACAGATCATCGACCACTTGTCTGGCTCTTTAATATGAAGAACGCTAACAGAAACTGATGAGGTGAAAAATAGAGTTATAAGAGTATAATTTTCGAATTAAGAATATATCTGGCAAAACTTATAAAATTGCTGATACCTATCTTGCATTCGAGAGCCTTTCACAATTTCGTACCATAAAGGCACATTGCATCAGTAAAAACATAAAATTTGGAAAAGGTCTAGCCGAACAAGTCTATATAAAATTTCAAAGTAAAACTTTTTGTGAAAAACAAAGTAAAGAAATGATTATAATACAAAATTATAACAATTAAAAAACCATTCATTATTCATCTCTTCTCTAAAGAAAAATTTGCAGACACGTAACAAAAAAATCTTTCAGAAATCACATCCAATTAAGAGATTATTTAATTCTGAACGACAGTTAAGAAAGTAATATTCCATACTCTCTTGCGGTTTAGAGAGGCTATCAAAATCTGAACTCTTAAAATACCTTGAAAATATAAGAAACTCGCATGCATGTCAAAATTTACGAGCTTGAAAATAGTTTTAAGTCCAATGAAGATCTCGAAATTCAATATTTATTAGGTGAAAATACAGAATGAGCTGATGGAATTCTTTAAAAATTACATAATACCTAAAATTCGTTACTATTGCCCCTTTAAAGACTATTGAAAACGAAATTTCTAGAAACCTATCTGAAAATTTTGAACCAAATACATTAGTTTAATGAATAGTTTACTGATGTATGCACGCTTTTATTTTATCACTTTGACACTTTTGACGACATATTCATCCTTTTTTTTACTTTTAATTTTCGTTTGTAATGAATTGTTTTTTACCAACTACACTTTAACTAACCCTGAAGAAGGTTCAATTGGAACCGAAACGTCGGCATGTTAAAAAAATCCTAATAAACATTGTTCACCAGACTGCAACTCCAATTATTTACCTGTAATCTTTTACAACATACCAACAGTCAAGGAATTACCCAACAAATACATTAAATTTAATAAAAGTAAATCCATGGATAAAACATTGAGAATATTGATGAACAAAACGAAATTATATTTTCATATCACTATGGAAAAACAAATCATCGTGGTATATTGGAAACGTACGAAAAATTTATATTATTGGCCCAAAATGATACAATGTATTACTGATTTCATCAGTTCGTGTGAAACGTGTAAACAATGAAAATACGACAGAAAACCTATCAAAATCAGGGCATCGAATCCGCCAAAAACTGGGTTCGGTTCAGGGTCAGTTTAATTCGTTTTGTGAAAAATGGGTTCATGTGCGGTTCTGGTTTAAGCATTAATAAAATTTGCGGTTTTGTTCCGAATTCAGGTTCGGTTCGACCTAATGAAAATTAAATTAATGTTTTTTGAATAACAATCTTTACATATAAATAATTTAAAGCTCGTGTCGGAATTTATAATTAATGCAACGCAAGACAAGAACATGAAACGCAGAAAGCGTCCATCGTCGATGATCGGCTGTTACGAAAAATATAACTGAGGTTCGGTTCTGAGTTTGAGTTCGCTAAAATGTTACGGTTTGGTTCCAGTTTTGGTTCGGTTGAGGTTCTGGTTTGACGCCCTTATCAAAATTGATGATATATCACGGAAACTAGTTTTAAACCTTTCGATATAATAAATTATGATCTCTACATTAGATCAAAACACATTTTTAACAGTTTTCGATCAGTTTAGCAAACATGCTCAAATATTTAAAATGAACTCGAAAATTGGGAAAGAAGTAATCGAAAATTTAATTACGCATTGCACAAACTATTCGTATCCAAAAAAAAATACCTGTGTGTCCGAAACAGAATTCGATAATTCCTTATTACGCGTATTTCGTCACAATCATAATATAGACCTTCACATCACAAGTGTTGCAAATCCCAAATCAAAAACGCAATTGAACGCCTTCATTCCACGCTCATAGAATATTTAAGAATTTTATATAAAAATAAACCAAATAAAAATCTTTCTGAATTATTATGAAAAACTTTTGTCGCATATAACAGTAAAAATTCTATAACAAAACTTACTCTCAATGAAAAATACTTTTTGGTAAATCTTACGAGAACGAATACCGCCAAGAAATAAAGATACCTATCGAACAAATAAATTTTCATAATAAAAAAAGAAAAATAGAAAGAGAAGATATTTTCAAAACTACAAAATGAAAAAGAAAAACGTTTTAAACCAAATAAAAAATTTGTAATTCCAGAAAATACAAAAGCCTATTTAAAACAAAAAGACGTTTAACAAAATTTAAAAAACCTCTTTATAAAAAAGTCAAAATTATAGAGTATGTCGATAACAAAAAACTAACTAAAATAAAAGGAAAAGCTACATATTGTAAAGTAAAATTATACAAATTAAAATTCTGAATCTGTTACAGATTCATATCCGCCATCGAACTATGGGACAACCAGAAAGAAATCATAAATTTGTTACAATTAGGTAATAGCTATATTTCTAACGAAGAAAAATATTTATACTATAAAATAAACCTTGAAAATCTAAAAGAATCCATACAAGTTCAAAATCAAAATTCTTTAAATTTAAAAGAAAAAATTCAAAACCTTCAACCAGAAATTCGTAAAGAAACTATGCTCTGCTAAATCTGGAACTTTCAAATTTTAACCCAATTATGCCCACTGTCCTTTTTAAAGGACACTTTACAAATGTGCACTTACAAGTTGTTAAAGCAATGATATACACTTTGAATTAGCATAGACAGCATATGCTTTCAATACAATTTAGATCTATTTCACTGTACGATAAAAGAAATTTGCAAGGAGAAATAAAGTTGAAATGTCGTACCATCACGACTTGAAACTTGTTGGGTAAGTATTATAAAGGTTTTTCCAAATAATGCATTAAATTTTTATAAACCTGGTCTAAATATATGGTTCTAACATATTATAATTTAAATAGTCTGAATATTTGAGGTTAACAAATTTTATGGCTTAGTAAACACGTGTGTACTTTTAAAAGGACAGTGGGCAAATATAACACATTTGTTGTAGTGGTCTTACTCTCGATGATTTGTTGCGATCTTTGGAGGAAGAAGAATACCTACCTACCGGAAACACCATAAACATAAATATAATGCCACCTGATAATGCTTGCGAGTCTGCCGATACCGATGAAGACTCAGGTAATGAAGATGAACTGAATATAAACAATTTGCCAGGGAACCAACTCCGTGCTGAAGCTGAGATACACGATGATGAAGATAGTTCGGATGTAGAATGGGAAGAAGAATATCTAATACCACTATCAGAGTTTATACGAAAGAGACCTAGAGTTGCACAAAAAAAACTTATAACTTTACGGACGGTAATTTGGAAAATGTTGAGCTCAATTCTTTCTGGCCGCAGATTAGTACGGTTGTAAATAACAAGTCACCCTTGGAACTGTTTGAATATTTCTTCGATTTTGATATAATTAACATGTTCGTGACGTACAGTAATCAGTATGCTGCAAGTAAAAAGCGGATATAATACGTTACCAAGACGAAGAATGTATTGGGAAAATTCAAAAGATAGTCACAATGATGCAATTTCTGAAGCTATGTCCAGAAATAGATTCGAGCACATATTATCCAATATCCATTGCTGCGATAATAATAATTTGAAAAAAGATGATAAATTTGCAAAAGTAAGAATTTTTTTTCAAAAAATGAACGAACGCTTTCTGCAATTTGCCCCACTCGAAGAAAATCACTGTGTTGATGAAGCCATGGTGCCATATTTTGGGCGCCATGGCTGTAAGCAATTTATTAGGGGGAAACCTTTGAGATACGGCTACAAATTATGGGTAGGTGCTACATCAAGTGGTTACGTTGTTTGGTATGAACCATACCAAGGAGCTAAATCAGAGATAAAAGACTGCTACAAAGCATTAGGATTGGGTCCTTCTATAGTGCTGCAGTACACCGATATTTTACTTTCTCAATTTGATCTTCCATATTCTATATTTTTTGATAATTTTTTTACGAGTTTACCTCTGATTGAAGAGCTAACTAAAAGAAAAATAAAGGCTACTGGTACTATAAGAAAAAATAGGATAAACAACTGTCCGATAGCTTCTGATGAACAAATGAAGAATAACCGTGGATTATATGATACTAAAGTTACAAGTGATAAAGCGATACAAATTACTGAATGGTCTGATAACAACTTCGTACATATGGCTTCTAATTTTTTTGGAGTAGAACCATTAAGTCAAGTAACAAGGTACTCTCAAAAACTTAAAAAACGTATCTCTGTAATGCAACCCCATAACATACAAAGATATAATAAAAATATGGGAGGTGTAGATCGAAGCGATCAAAATATTGCCTTGTACAGAACGGGAATAAGAGGAAAAAAATGGTATATCCCTCTTATATTGCATTTACTTGATGCTGCCGAACAGAATGCATGGCAACTACATAGACGTGAGGGTGGAAAGTTGGATCATCTAGCCTTTCGAAGAAACGTAGCCCTTTCTGTTATTGAGATTAATGGATGTAACAGAGCAGCAAGCAGTCTTACTAAAAGATTCAATAGACCGTCCCAGTTAGAGAATACTGAATCTAGATTTGATCGTCTGGACCACTTCATAACGGAACAAAACAAGCAAACAAGGTGCAGAGTATGCCATAAAAAAGTATCTACTAAATGTTTGAAGTGTGGTGTCGCCCTTCATGTTAAGTGTTTTATTGCATATCATACAAAACAATTAACTATGTTTATGTATAATATTTATATGTTTTGTAAAAATGGTTTTCTTTCATAAGTAAACGCATTTGTAAAAAAAATATTTTATCAGATATTTGCCCACTGTCCTTTTAAAAGAATAGCAGTTTTTTGAAAAGGTGTGATAGATATATTTTTTTTATTATTTTTTTGTTGTTCATAATTATCCAATGATGCGAATAAATAATATAAAAAACAATTTTAAACTAACTTTTCTTGTTGGGCATATCTGGGTTAAACAACCGTATCAAAATATTATATGGTCATAGACAAAAAACGTGGTCTTAATGGACTAGGGAAAATAATAATAGTATATTATACAACAAGGTTATGAAGAGTATCCATAATTCTCTTTATTGTTGAAGCTGTGTTGCTTTATTCCTTACACTACCACGACTTCAAATCAAAGAATTCTGAGCACTATTGAAATAACACAACGTAGGGTAATTTAGACGATCACGATAATTCGTTGGACGCTGGCGGTTTTTACGCTGCCGCGTTACATACTATAGAAATTTTGGTGTCGTGACCAGGATTTGAAGTTTTTGAGGTTGGTGGTGTGAGGTTTAAGACGAGTAGTGAACACTGATTCACCCGTGTGTGTGAGCCATAGACTCTTTAAA
Source organism: Harpalus rufipes (assembly GCA_951394225.1). Classification (NCBI taxonomy): domain Eukaryota; kingdom Metazoa; phylum Arthropoda; class Insecta; order Coleoptera; family Carabidae; genus Harpalus; species Harpalus rufipes. Next base: position 32,479,959 of record OX596285.1, read on the forward strand.
AGAAAGACTGCTGTGTGTGATTGAAAATTACTACATAATAGACTCGTGTGAGCAGTAGACTTGCTGGTTTGAGACTTTAATTGAAGTTAAACGCTATGGAATCCTATGGTAAGGAGGACAGTAGCACTGCGGAGCCCATTGTGCTGGTTACCGCCGACCTCGCCAACGTGCTCAAAGATTGGAAGATCGAGCAACAGGAACAGTGGAAATCCCAAAAGGAGGACATTTGTCAGATTTTGAGGGAGTTAAACTTCACCATGAAAGAGTTAGTCAACAAAGTGACAACACCTGTGACTTCAACTCAAGTGGAAATTATAGAGTCTGGTCTGACAGTCACAATTACGCCGTCGATACCCAGTAATGAACGATCTTCTAACGGGGACAATGGCTCCTACCTCGGGGGAGAATCCCCACAAATTATTATAAATCCTCCAAATGATTTACCAGTTGTTCTTCCACCCGTACCCACGGCCGCGCCGTACATATCCGAAAGATGGCTAGCCACTCTACCTGCGAAACCGAAATTTAACGGGGATTATTTAAAGTTGAATCCAGTTAGATTTCTGGAGATGGAAAAATATTTCCGACGCCTACAAATTCCTGAAGAGTTCCAACCGGACATTGCGCGAGAATGTCTAGTCGGCGAAGCGGACAAATGGGCAACTGTGTACGTGGGATATTGGACGATGTATGCAGATTTCAAGCAGGATTTTCTGCATACCTATTGATCGGATAGTATACAAAATAAATGGCGAATGAGGATAAGTACAGAGCGATGGGACCCTAGAAGAACTTCAAGTATGGTGTCTCCATCTTGCCCTGTACGTGAGCCAGAACAAATTATTAAATATTCTGCTACGAGAGAGACAATTTGTCGAGGAAATGAAACGACATTTCCCTTTGCACATACAATCCTTATGGCAAGTATGTAACCAACTGACTGTTACAGAACTGATGATATTCTTGAGGCGCCAAGAAAACACGACCTAGGCGTACCAAGAAAAGAAAAATGAAAATACACCAAGTACTTCGAGGGCGGTAGCCACCGTCCAAAGTCCGGTTCGACCTCGTGCTTACCAGCCGGCGAAGTTTATCAAAGACAACCGGCATAAACAACCATACCAGCCATCTCGCCAACCACAACCACGTACACCGTTTTTGAATAAAACAAACGACGCGATCCCGGATTCACCTGCGAGTCCGGGAAACGGTCCGTCGGAGAACTAAGTAATCGGCCGAGTTCTTCGATGTTAAGCAAGGCCGATAAACGGGAATATCCATACATCTCCTTAAAAATTCACCTTATGATGTTTCGAATGGGTTGGAAACCTGGATTGGGACTCGAAAAACGCCAACAGGGAATAACTAGACCCATTAACACAGGCCAGCACAGTTTCCTACCTCGTGCAGCAGAGTCAGAGGACATGATAGAATTAACTTCTGCTTCCATGTACCGAGAATGTATACAAGAAGAAACTGACGAACAGAACGGCCTAGAGGAAATACAATCACTGCCAGAAATAATAATCCAGCTTCCCTATGGGAAATGTTCAGCTCTATAGGACACTGGTAGTCACCTGTATATCGGAAAGTATTTGGCTCACTTTACAAGAGCACAACGTAAATCTCTTGACTTACCGGTCACAGCTATCCAACTTCGAGGTGCCATGGGACAGCGCAGCCAGCAAGTCACAATACAGGTCTTCCTGCCCGTTCGAATTGACACATTCGAAACGGAGCTATGTTGCTTGGTAGTAAAGCAAGTAATCAGGACGGTTATCATTGGAGCTGATTGGATGAAACAGGTACTTTGCAATTTCAAAGCAAAGATAAACATCTTATGATTTCCTGTGGGAAACTGCAAATCAGAAAAGAAATCAACAGTCTCCAATGTGAGATAAATAAAAATCCGACACAAATGATACAAGGGTTAGAACCAGTGGATTAAAGAGCGGATTCGTGCTACCACAATCGATGACCAATTGAAGGGTAAACTGCGAAATATTATCTTACAACATCATCAAGTTTTCTCCACCCGGCCTTGCTTAACCCTCTATAGGAAGGTAGCATAAACGACACAAGCGCCTCTACCGGCCAATCTCATAAGAGTTGTCATATAAGAGCAATATATGTTCGACAGCTACTAAATCCTTGTTTTTTTTTGTATAATAAACATAAAATGTCTGTAAAGAATCGTAATTCGTGTACAATGTGTTGTGTAGTAGGTTGCGCGAATTCCTACGCAAATACAGATTCATCCGTAAAATTTTATAACTTCCCAAATAAGCCTCACGAACAAGAAAGAAAAAATATTTGTATTAAACGAGTTGGACGCATGTAAGTACCTTTCTTTTTAAATTATATTTAAATAAATATAAAATACTTAAATCAAAATAATTAATTAGCACTCCAGATGGCAAATTGTGGCAACCAAAACTTCACAACAAAATTTGCAGTCAACATTTTGTTGGAAACAAAAAATCTAATCATCCACTTAATCCAGCTTATCATCCAACTATTTTTCCAAGGGTAAATTTTTGTTCCAAATCATAAAGTTCAATAATTAACATTATTTATATTTAAGGAATATAAAAAACAAAACAGCACAGCACGAAACCTGGACCGATACGAAAGATCAGCGAAACGTAAAACTATTATGGAGAATAAATATATGACACTGGATAGTAATGCAAGTACGGAAAACCAAATCACAGAAAATTTATTAATTGACGATGGCAATAAAAAATCTCGAGATATTGGTTGCCAGGCATCTTTTGACGCAGATTTTTCTAAACCAAACAGCTTCCACTTTGAATGCCAATTTTCCAAAACTAATAACAATGTTGCTGTTCAAGCTAACATTATTTCCACGAGACACATAAGACAATATTCTGACAAATGTGTAGGAAATATGGAAGAAATTGAAAGCGGTTATTTTCAGGGTTTCAAATCAATTAAGAACGAAAAAGAAATTAGCAGCTTATGTGGAGTTACTTTGGCGACTTTCAACTTACTTTTATCATTTGTTATCAGCAATTCTTCTGACCATGGAAATGAAAAACTAAACAAGGAAAATCGATTGCTTTTGTTTCTCATGAAAATGAAACTTGGAATTTCATATAGAGCATTAGGTGTACTCTTTAATATACATTGCACTACATCATCTAGAATTTTTTTGACGTTGTTAAATATGCTAGTTCAAAAGCGTAACAATTTTATATTTTGGCCAAACAGAGCAGCTATTAACGCAACCATGCCTCAAGCATTTAAAATGAATTATTCCAAGTGTAGAGCAATAATTGATGCTTCTGAAATTAGAATTGAACAGCCTAAAACAATTGAAAATCGCATTTATTGCTATTCGCAATATAAAGGAACTTATACTGCGAAATTTTTAATTGCTATAGCTCCAAATGGTTTTATTTCGTATATATCAAAATGTTATGGTGGCAAATCATCTGATACCTTTATTACAAATGATTGCAAATTGCTTGATTTTTTGGAAGCAGATGATATAATATTAGCTGATAAAGGATTTCCAGGTATCAGATGTGAAACAAATGCTATAATTGTAATGCCACCGTTTGTTCATGATGGAGTTTTGACGCTTGAAGAAGTTGAAGAAACATACTCTATTGCAAGTGTACGAATACATGTGGAAAGAAGCATACAGCGAGTAAAAACTTACAATATTCTGCAGAAAGTTCCTTGTCATTTATTTCCGTATATTGATAATATTGTTACGATGTGTTGCTGTTTAACAAATTTACAGCCTCCTATAATTGATGAAGAAGATACATAAACAACTTCATACTAATTAAATATTTTTTTTTTTTTTTTTTGTAAAATGACAGTAAACCATTAATCACATTGCGTTAATAATGTAGTATCCCACGAATGTCGTACAAAATTTTATATATGGCCGTAAACCATATCGCATTCATTTTAGATATTTAATATCCTTCTATTGAGTGCTTTAATGAAATTTATTACCACACTAGAATTTTGTTACCGCACTGATTGGGATAACAGGGCTCTTACATATCTAAAAAGAGTGCGATATTGTATAACTTATTCCACGGTAATAGATAAAAAACCTTTTATTGTATCAATACATTCATTCTACAAATACCATGTATCATATGGAAGTAAAATATATTTTTTAATTTTAAAAGTAACTGTTTTGTATAATTATAATCAAAACTTATGGGTACTGTTAAAAACGTTTTGTCATGGGAACAAAAAATAACGAAGTCACATTTGTTTATATTTGTTACGGCCATACATATTTGAACCTGTGCAAAGTAGGTATGTTTCTTTTTTAACATAATTTGCTCATTATCTTTTTGGAGAAATTTGCAATACGGTGCAATATTCATAGCTGTAACGTTCCTTCCTGAAAATCGAATACACAATAAGAGAGAAAAAAAATAGAGCATGAGCATGTACTACCTTCATACGGGCATTTAATTTCCAGCAATTTTATTGCAGTTCCATGTTCAAAAATAATGCCGTCCGGCGACACCGCATGCCACGGCTCTTCCTGACATACAATTAAGCCGGTTTCGAAAACTTCAACATTGTTTTTACTAATGGCAAAAATGTTAAACAAGTACAATATTATACAATACATATTTGTAATTAATGTATCCTTACCTAGAATACATATTCCTTGCTAATTTCTCCCATTTTAAACCATGGCGGATATATACATTTGAAAATTCTTTAGCATTGAAATACTTCTCAACTTTATTGGCCCAGTTGTCCTTACTATATGTATATAATGGGTAGGCCCGAGATGCGGTAATTCTGTATTTCCTTTCCATTTTCTAATATTTTTAAATGTACGCTTAGCAACTTCTACAGAATTACAACAAATGATGGTGTTATACGTATTTATACAACATGCATCAATAAAATTAAGAGAGTTTTGATGCAATTCCGTCAAGAACTTTGATAATTTCTGGCTTTCAATTATACAGTATATTTTATCATCCTCAGTAGGTCCTACTGAAGGCGATGCGTTCCTGAAAAACAACAAAAATTGCATGACCAAGTTTTATAAACAAGATCTCCATAGTAAATATGTCTTTAACAAAAATTAACATTTTTAGAAATTATTTTGATTAACCCTACACTGCGCAACGTATCAAATGTGATACAAATTCAAAGAAAGTCAATATCTTTAATGTACATTCTTATATCGCTGTAATGTGCATTATTTCATATATGATACAAACACATTTTCGATATATAAAGTTAGTGAAGACCTCTGTGTAAAAATATTGTACTAAAACTAGACGAAAGTAGGCGAATGTATATAGCCGAATCAGCTGGTTTGCCAGGAGATTCAAATGTTGTTTTTGACGGAAACTATTTTAAAATAATATTTAAAAAAATTTCATTCATTTGGATTGACTTGATTAGTGTTTGAAACCTCACTCATTTGTTTATTTGCGACAATATACCGAAGGTAAGATATAAAAATACGTATGTCTCAAATATGATACATTGCGCATTTATTGAAATAATTTTAGATGTCTCAGCTGATCCGTAAAAAGATTTTGACGGACAAAGATCTGGAAGAAATAATTGAAGAATGGTGGAAAAGTGAAGATGAGTTTGAAAATGAACATGATTTACTTGAAAATAATGATAATTTTGATATAGAGAATATGCCCATTGTATTCCAAGACGAAGTATTAGGAGACGAAATTTTAAATGACGCAACTGTAAATGCAGAAAATGAAGAGGAGTGTGCAGCATAATCACTGAAGAGATACCAAATAATTTCAAGGAACAGTTTAAAAATATAATTTGGAAAAAGAAAAATATATCAATAAATGAAGATTGCCTACTTTTCAGAGGCGACGAAAATTTACCAGCTAATGTAAAAGAATTCAGCACACCGTATGAATTTTTTAGATATTTTTTTGATGATACTATTATTGATAAAATTGTCAGCGAAACAAATTTATATGCTACACAGTCTAACCCCGCCAAACCGATCAATATAAACCGTGATGATATAAAAAAGTATTTAGGTATTTGTATCTATATGTCCGTCATTCATTTACCAAATGCCCGTTGTTATTGGTCCGATAAAATCGGTGTTAGGCAAATTAAAGAATGTTTGAGCCAAAAGGCATATGAAAAAATTAAGTCTTTTATTCATTTCAATGATAATTCTGTTGCCAAACCGAGAGATGACCCAAATGCAGACCGTTTATACAAAATCAGACCTATAATCGACCATCTAAATGAAAAATTTGGAAATATTCCTTATGAACAATATTTATGTATTGATGAGCAAATGTGCGCTACTAAAACAAGGCATCACTTGAAACAATATATGCCTATGAAACCCCATAAATGGGGTTTCAAACTGTTTGTTCTTAGTGGTGTAAGCGGATTCGCGTATAAATTTGAAATTTACTCCGGTAAAGAAAATAAATGCCTTCCATCTGAACCAGAATTAGGAGCAAGCGCAAATATTGTTGTCAGATTGTGTAGATCTGTTCCACGTAATCAAAATTTTCGAGTCTATTTTGACAATTATTATTCCTCAATTCCGCTTGTATCTTTTTTGGCAACTCAAGGTATTTATTCACTAGGTACAATTAGGAAGAATCGAATTCCTAATTGTAAATTTCCTCCCGAAACACAACTGAAAACAGAAGATCGAGGGAAATCTTTTGAATTTGTAGCAAATGTAAATGGCACGGATATTACAACGGTATTATGGAAAGATAATAAATATGTAACATTAGTATCCAGTTTTATAGGCGAATTACCATTGAAAGATGTTGAAAGATATGATAGAAAATTGAAGAAGAAAATATCAGTGCCATGTCCAAATATTATTACGGAATATAACAGACATATGGGCGGGGTAGACTTCTTAGATAGTTTAATTGGACGCCACAAAATAGAATTGCGAACAAAAAAGTGGTATTTACGAATTTTTTACCATTTAGTAGATTTAGCATTGGTAAATAGTTGGATATTATATCGCAAACGTTGCATGGAAAGAAAGGAAACAGCACTAACTATTGCAGAATTTCGCGTTGAGGTTGCGGACTGTCTATGTAGAGCTGGATGTGTTGTAAATGCGGCAAAGCGCGGTAGACCTTCATCCGAAATTGAGAAGAAAATAGCAGAGAAGAAAAAAAAAGGACCAACGTCGTATGTACCGCCAATCAACATTCGTACGGATGCAATAGGACATTGGCCTCAGTACACTGATAATAGAAACCGATGTAAAAATCCACAATGTAAAAAATTAACATACGTAAAGTGTGAAAAATGTGGGATTAACCTTTGTTTTAATAAAGAATCAAATTGTTTTAAAATATTTCACCATTAATATGTTTATAACTTGTAATGTTTATGTAACTAAGTGCGCAATGTATCATATTTGATACTTATTAAAAATAAATCATTATCTCCTAAAAACTAGTAAATAGATTTTTTTAATTATTTTTCCCATTCATTTAGAGACCATTTAAAACACATATATTTTTTCCGTTTTAATAAAAAAAATTGCACAGTGTAGGGTTAACATTGCTGTCATAATTAAAATCGATACCTATTTCGACGACTTGGTGTAAATTTACTATACAAGTCAATTTAAGTGGAGAATAAATTTATGTTTGTAAACAAAGAAAAAATTTGGCAATTATTTTTTTTTAATCTGGTACCTGTTTGCATATTCTTGTGTTTTTATTATGGATAAACTACAGTTGATATTCATTAATTGTTCCACAGTTACTTCAGAACTAGCATACTCTTCACGTTGAGGGGATGGAAACATATCTTGGAAGCTTTTTCCTTCGGCATATTTTTTTCCACCAGATGAGGGCTTTAACCATTGGCATTGTTTACTAGTGACTGAAGTAAATTTTGCCTCATTAATTGCTACAACTACAGCCGAAATGTGTTTGCAATGACCAGATATTCCAGCTATGCACTCGCATGTGCAAGCTGTAACATTTCTTGTAGAGCTCAACTAAAATATAATTATATACCTGTATGCATGCATTAATTTTTCATAGTTATTTTAAATTACAATAATATAAAAAATACGAACCTGCAATGTCACTTTGTAAGGCTTGCAAGAAACCCTCGCCTGACGTATAACTTTTGCAGATATAATATTATTAAATTCATGCAAATTAGTGACGTGGCCTGATATATACAAATTATGCCCTTTTCCCAAATTCCCCGTAGTTATGTGGTCATAAAATTTGGTTTAAAACCACAAAAAATATTTTTTTGCATAATTAACCTACAAAATAATTTTAACTTGTTTCACAATAACAACGTAAATACCTTTTTTGTACCACTGAAGCACATAAAAAACAATTATCGTACCCGGTAATATAATATCATTTCTTACCTGTTTGCAACTACTTAATTATTATACACTATTTGTGTAATCTATGCACCTGGAATTTAGGTTTGTACAGATTGTTTATATAACATTTGTTACAGGTTTGTCCGCTTGGCGGCGCTTATTTGAATTTATGCTACCTCCCTATTGCATAGTGTTCCCATTTGGGTACGTTTACTTTTAAAATATCTAACATCGTTCTGATGTGAGATACGTACGCATGGAGTTTCCATTCAGGAAAGTACATATTTTTCATCTATCGGTTAACAGATGGCGCTGAGTTGCTCATTTCTAGAAAATATTGTTTGTTAGTGGTTGTCAACTGATAATGAATTAGCCATGAAACAGCTGATGTTACATTGGTTTTTTTAGTGGAAATAGCGGTATTTGTTTATAATTTTTCAATTTGTTAACCCGTAACTACTACTATCGGGTCTTGGGGACCCAGCAAAATCTAAATTCTTGAAAATAGCCCAGACGTACTAGAGTGGGGGAATCGTGCTTCCAGTTATTCTCCAATCAGGCAGTTCTTTGTGGAACGCTGTCATAAGTGGTTGTCCATATTGATTACTTCCAAAGCAATACGATAATTTGGGTCCGCGGGACCCGATAGTAGCATAAGTGTTAGTTTGTAAACGACGATAGTTTAGGTAAGTGGCCATGTAAATTCATATACATTGTATACTTGAATGTGATTATATACAAGTAGATACAATAATATTTTAAGATACTCATACTCGCCTATCTTTATAGTTATGAGCGCCTCAACCAAGCCACTTTCCGATCGACAGTTGGCGGAATTATTAGAGGATAACGATTTTTGGACAGTGGTGGACAATGATAACAATGCGCAGAACGTTGAAGACGAACTCATATCGGAAGAAGAAAAAGGCAGGGCTTTTGGTCAAATATTGAGTGGTGGCGACGAAAGTGATAAGGAAGAAGAATATTACGAAATTTTTAGTGACCATGATTCAGAAAGCGAAGTTGAGGCTAATCTAAGTGAAGATGATAGCCAAGAAGAACATCTAACAGATTCTTCTACTGATAGTGTCACCGCTTCGACTTCTTTGAACGCCTTACCACCTCAAAAAGCGTGGTACGGAAAAGATGGAACTAAATGGTCGAAAGAAGCTCCTTCTCGTAGAAAAACTTTGAAGCACAATATCATAAAAAATGTGTTACCTGGTCTCAAAGGCGCAGCTCGTGCAAATCGTCCGACAACTCCGTTGGAAGCTTGGAGATTACTCTTTACCGACCGTGTGATTCAAATTATTGTTCAAAACACTAATTTAAAAATCGACGAAATGAGAGTTCATTACAATAAATTTCAAACACGCAGAAACAGCAGAAAGACATTTTTGCCCACGTTTGTACAAAACACAGACGAATTGGAAATGAGAGCTTTTATAGGGCTTCTATACATGCAAGGACTGTTCAAGTCAGGTCACGAAGATCTGAAATCTTTGTGGGCTACTGATGGAACCGGTAGACCACTATTTCGATGCACTATGTCATTGGCAAGGTTTTCATTTTTATTGGCCTGTCTTCGTTTTGATGATGCTACAACTAGACCTGAAAGAGTAAAGAACAACAAGTTAGCTGCAATTTCCGATCTATTTGAACAATTTGTAACCAATTCCAAAGAAAATTATGCCGCGGGATCTAATCTCACCATAGACGAGATGCTAGTTCCGTTTAGGGGGAGATGTTCATTTCGTATGTACATCCCCAACAAACCCGCTAAATACGGGATAAAAGTCCAAATATTAGCGGACAGTAAAACCCACTATATGGTAAATGCCGAAGTTTACACCGGGAAAGATCCAAAATCTACGAGTGTGAAAAGTAAATTGTCGCATCCCACGCAGGTAGTGTTACGTTTGATTGCACCCGTTGCAAATAGTAATCGTAACATTACAGGAGACAACTGGTACTCTTCTATTGAGTTGGTCGATGAACTAAAAAAATGTGGTCTAACATATGTGGGCACAATGCGGAAAAATAAAAGACAGATTCCCCCACAGTTCCAACCAAATCGAAACCGTATTGTACAATCATCATTATTTGGGTTTTCAGCGAATACCACTATTGTTTCTCATGTACCAAAGAGAGGAAAAGCAGTTATCTTAGTTTCTAGTATGCATCACGATAATTCCATAGATGATGATAGTAAAAAACCCGAAATTAATTTATACTACAATAATACTAAAGCAGGAGTCGACTCACTTGACGAAAAATGTGCTAATTATTCGACATCAAGAAGAACTCGCAGGTGGCCAATGTCATTATTCCACGCCATATTAAATATTGCTGGAGTGAATAGCAGGGTCATATACCAGTTCGCCCAAGAAGGAAAAGAAATTTCGAGGTACAATTTCATCAAAGAGCTAGGGCGTGAATTGTATACTCCGTACATGACGGCTAGAGTATACAACATGCGTGTACCTCGTAAACTTCGTTCAATGGCGGCTGATATTCTAGGAATTGCCATGGAGGAACCACCTACACCTTCGGAAAACCCTTGCAGGTCGAAAAGGCCCAGATGCCGCGTTTGCCCGTCAGGGAAAGACCGAAAAACAACCAATTACTGTGTTAGGTGTAAAATTCCCATATGTTTAAAATGTGCGGCCACAATTTGTCCTAACTGCATTTAATTATTATTTTTTATTATTAAGTTGTAATAGAAGCATAGCTTAAGTGAATAAATGTAAAATATAAAGTTTTTTACTAAAAACATTATAGTTACGATTTTTTTTAATTATTGGGTCCCTGGGACCCTCTAGTAGTATTTACGTTGCGTATTTTGGGTAGTAGCAGTTACGGGTTAAATATATATTATTAATTGGTAATATTATTAATAAAATAACTAATGTACATGTATAGATATAATATTTTGATTTATGTGACTGTACCCATGTGGGAACGTTATGCAATAAGTTATAATTTTTTTTCAGATATTTTCAAAATGGATGTCACCACGTTCTACGGTAAAACAAAAAAAGCAATTTTGGTGAGGCAAATTCCATCGGATAGTGAAGATTCGCTTTTTGATTCAGATAATGAGGGCGACATAACTACAATTACACAAACTCTCCAAGTACTAAGTGATATAGATGATGACGATTATTCCACTGATGATAATATGCCGCTCGCGCAACTTCTTCCAAAAACCAAAAATAAATCAAAAGATAAACCAAAATGGAAAGTATGTTCAACAAGTACAGATTATAATTGTTAAATTTGCTGGAAATACTATTTTGCCAGATAACATAAAACAGCTTTCTACACCTATTGCCATTTTCAAGTCCTTTTTCAATGATAAGTTCCTCAAATACATTGTAGATATGACGATGCTTTATAGCACACAAAGAAGACCAAATAAGCCAATAAATTTGTCAGTTGAAGAACTTCAACGATTTATGGGAATATTAGTTTGGATGCCTATTATCAAGCAATCAAGAACTCGGCGGTATTGGTCTGCTTCTACAAACATAACACAAATATCACAAGTTATGTCTGTAAATAGGTTTGAAGAAATTAAAAGTTTCTTGCACTTTAATGATAATGCAAAAATGCAAAATAAATTGGAAAAAATAAAACCTGTTATAGATCATATAAGTGCAACTTGTCAAACTATTCCTATGGAAGAAAATTTGTCTGCGGACGAGCAAATTATTCCGTTTAAAGGGCGCATATCTCTTAAAACGTATAACCCGAAAAAACTCCATAAGTGGGGATATAAAATGTGGGTGTTAGCAGGTATAAGCGGATTTACCTATAATATGGAATTATTTTCTGGAAAAGTAACTAATACTGATCCAGATTTAGGAGCAGCGAGCAACGTAATAGTGAGACTAAGCAAACCAATACCTGATAATGTTCATCATAAACTCTACTTTGATAATTACTTCAGTGGTTTGCCATTATTATCGTATATGGAGAAGTGTAGAATACACACTGTAGCAACAATTCGAACAAATCGTTTGATAAATTGTGCTCTACCTACTGAGAAAGAAATGAACAAACTTGGACGAGGAACATCTTCACAGAAAAGTACACTTTTTGATAATGCCTACATAAACGCTATTCAGTGGTATGGCAACAAAGTCGTTTCTCTTGTTTCAACATTTGCGGGATCCGAACCATATCATGAAGTACAGCGATTTTTTAAATCTGAAAACACAACTAAAAATATACCGTGTCCTGATATTATTAAAGTGTATAATAAACACATGGGAGGTGTGGATCTTTTAGACTCTCTAATTGATTTATATCCTATTCACATCAGAAGCAAAAAGTGGTATCATCGTATATTTTTCCACATTATTGATATGACGATTTGCAATTCTTGGTTATTGTACCGAAGAATTTTAAATGAAGCTGTAGATACACATACTTCTGAACAAAATATTAGGCTATTAGACTTCCAAAAGAGAAATTGCAATAGCACTTTGTAACACGCATGGACAAGTAAATCGTAAAAGAAGAAGGCCGAGTTCAATCCCCGAAATACCATCAAAGCGTCATTGCAAAGAACCAGTTCCTTCATCGGAATTAAGAAAAGCTTTGTATAATCACTGGCCAGTACATACAACTGACAGACAGAGGTGTAAATATCCTAAATGCAACGGTAAAAACAGATATTTGTGCGAAAAATGTCAGGTTCATCTGTGTCTTAATGATAAAAATAATTGTTTTAGTCAATATATCATTTATAATTATTTACTATATTGTATGAATTTTTTATTATACATTATGTATTTGAGTTATATCTTGAAAGAATTTAATAAATATTTTAATTTTTATTTGTTCTCAATGCATAATGTTCCCAAAAAGGTACAATAAAAAACGTCCCTACAGTGAAATATGTTACTTAGATTTTTTAAATTATTTTTCCTTGTATTTTTAAACCAAAAAAAAAAATAGAAAAAAATATAATTTGACGATTAAAAAAATCATGCAATAGAGGGTTAACGCATATCTACCAACACGACATCAAACTAACAGACAGTGCGCCATTTCTCCGCCGCTCTTACCCGGTTCCTTTCGCCTTACGTGGGGCTGTGGAAGAATAGTTGAATAAAATGTTACAACTAGGAGTAATCAAAAGAAGCTTCTGATTTCTCCAGCCCAATGACTGTAGTAAAGAAAAAGGACGGATCAGTTAGGATATGTCTAGACGCCCGAACATTTAATGAGAAAATGGTGGCTGATTGCGAAGCACCGCCAGCGGTAGAGGATTTGCTACAGAAATTCTATAAAGCGAGAGTATTCACATCCATCGATTTGAGGTCGTCTTATTGGCAAATCCCTCTGACGAAAAACTGTAGAAAATATACGGCATTCCTCTATAACGGGCGTAGTTACACAGTTAAAAAGGCGACAGCCGCCGCGTGCGTGAATAGAATAATCAAAGATTTTAGGACAGAAATTACATCCAACACTATTTTGAGCGATCACGGGACGCAATGCACAAGTAAAATTTGGAGAAATAAACTTAAAGAATTTGGCATCAAAAATATTTATTCGATTATTCGACATCCAGCATCGAATCCTTCCGAAAGGGTAATGCGGGAATTAGGAAGAATTTTCCGTCCCTACTGTCACACTCAGTATACCCGGTGAGCGGACGAAATTTATAATATAAAAGAATGTTTTAACCCTGCAGTGGTGGCGCGGAGTCTGTGAGACTCCAAGGATTTTAAATGTTCGGTTAATATCGGAAAGCATTCGGTTATTTCCGTGTTGGTTTCAGTACCTTCCTAACTTTGTCTGTAGTACAGTTTACACAACAACTGCAGTGTGATACTTTTTCGTATTAACAGTAAAATAGCAAAAGAGTCTGTCAGACTCCGCGCCACTTGTCGCGTTACAAAATTTGTTTACTGCCGTCTCTAAATTCTGTGGATATTTTATAAGACTGGTAGGTGTATATGAAAGTGTTATGTTTTTCTGATCTGTTACTATTTATTCTATGTTATAGAATATGAATTTCTCCTATGAAAAGGAACAAGAGAGATTACTTCGTTTATTCAACGAAGTAGATACAGGGGATGAACTTGAGAGTGATGAACCTGAAGACAATGAAGATGAATTAGAAGAGAGACTTGAAGATACCGATATAGAACAGGAAGGCTGTGATAGTGACTCTAGCGATGAAGTTGTAACTAAAAAACCTAAAACTCCGTGTTATTTTGGTCGTGATAATATAACTCGATGGAAAAAACATGTACCTGCACAGAATGTTCGCACACGTAATTGGAACAAAATTAAACACTTGCCAGGCACAAAAGGAATTGCTAAAAACGCTAATACACCTATAACATGCTGGGATCTTTTTGTGACAGAAGCAATGCTTGAAATTATAGTTGAAAATACGAACAAGTATATAAGTAATATATTTGAGGGTTACGACCGACCTAGAGCTGCTAAACTTACAGACAAAATTGAAATAAAAGCACTGATAGGACTTCTGTATTTAGCCGGAATACTAAAAAGCAATAGATTAAATGTGGATGAAATTTGGGATAGAAAGGGAACCGGAATTGAAATGTTTTGGCTTACAATGTCACAGCAAAGATTTCTTTTTCTTCTTCGAGTTCTTCGTTTCGATGATTTATCAACTAGAGAAGAGCGAAGAGCGGTGGATAAATTAGCCCCGATCCGTGTATTCTATGAAATGTTTGTGGATAATTGCAAAATGAATTATTGTATTTCTGAGTACGCCACAATAGATGAGAAACTAGAGGGTTTTCGTGGTCGTTGTGGGTTTAGGCAGTATATTCCGAGCAAACCAAATAAATATGGAATTAAAATATTTGCCTTATGCGATGCTCGTATGTTCTACACGCAAAATCTCGAAGTTTATGTAGGCCTGCAACCAGAAGGTCCTTTCCGTGTAAAAAATGATCCAAGTAGTATTGTTGAACGGTTAATAGCTCCAATCTCCGGCACGGGAAGAAATCTTACATGTAACAATTGGTTTACATCAATACCGTTGATAGAAAAATTATTATTAGATCACAAATTGACTTACGTGGGAACTATCCGTAAAAACAAAAGGGAATTGCCTTCATTATTTGTAAATACACGTGATCGACCAGAAAACTCAAGTATTTTTGGATTTCGTAAAAACATTTCTCTAGTTTCATATGTTCCAAAAAAAGGCAAAAATGTGACTTTGGCCTCGAGTTTCCATAATAGCGATACAATAGATCCCCAAACTGGAGACAAAAAAGCCCGAAGTAATTACTTTCTACAACTCGACCAAAGGCGGGGTCGACATGGTTGACCAACAGTGTGCTACGTATAATGCAGCCCGTAACACTAGACGTTGGCCAATGGTAATTTTTTATTCACTGTTAAATATTGCGGGAATTAATTCACAAGTTATTTGTACTGCAAACAATCTCAACCCTGCTAATGATATGAAAAGAAAAGCTTTTATAAAATCAGTTGCTCTTTCACTCATAGACGAACATATGAAACGGCGTTCCACATTACAAAACGTGCCAAAAGAAGTAAGACTAAGAAAACAGGAGGTAGCTGGGACGTCCGAAGTTCAAAATTTCAGGGGTAACCTTGAAAATACAAGAAAATATTGTGTCAAGTGCAAAAATAAAAATAAAAGTAAATATTATTGCACAAAATGCAAAAATTTTCTTTGTCTGAAACATGCAAATATCATTTGCGATCTTTGTTTAGCTACAGATTAGAATAAGATAAACTTATGTTTCTTATCTGGGCATATGCATATGTTTTCTATATTTTGTTTTTTGTATATATATATATATATATATATATATATATATATATATATATATATATATATATATATATATATATATATATATATATATATTGTTTATATGATTTAGGTGACGTTATGTTAGTGTGGAGCAAAAAATGCGTGAATTTAAGTTTTTATTATTTATATTTTTGTGAAACATAAAATATCTTTATTTTCCGTTTTAAATTATCGTCAATAAAGTACTATTATTAAATAAATAAACTTTTTTTTTATTCGCCCAGTGACTAACAATAATGGCTAAAATAATAACGGAGTCTGCCAGACTCCGCGCCACCAGTGATGTTACATTTTTGAGCGCCACCACTGCAGGGTTAATGGCGTGAAACATAACAGCACAGGGTTCACACCTTGTGAATTGGTACTGGGAAAAAACCGCAGAAAAAAACTGAACCTAGAGCCTTTAAAAAAATAGGAGAAGAAATAGAACCAGAAATAGTAAAAAAATAGAACAAGGTGCAATAGAAGAAATTGTGAAATATTTTATAAATGAAAATGGAAAAGAAGAAGAAATTATTTCAACTGATTCTGCTACATGGAAAAATTTGAGTAATATAAAACGGCAATTAATAATTCAAAAGGAACCACCCTGGAATACATTTTCCCAAAGGCATAATAGGCACTTTTCCTCCTCCATGTATGAAATGATTATGCCAAATGGGAAAAAGAAAGTGGTTAATATATCCTCAGATGCAGTTTATTGTTATTGTTGCTTTTGATTCGGAAATACTGACTCTGGCTCGAAAAATTTATCCAAAAATGGATATAGCGATTGGCGAAATATATCACGAAGTCTAAAATCTCATGAAAGTTCAATAAATCATATGGAGTGTTTCTAAAAATGGATGGAATTCGACGTTAGACTTAAAACAGAAAAAAACTATTAATCAAGAAAATCATAGATTAATGAATCTTGGGTAGCAATATTGGCGTGACATTTTGAAACGAATTATTAGTGTAATTCAATTATGTGCTTCACAACTTTTAGCGTTAAGAGGAAGTTTTGACAATTTATATCAGACCAACAATGGGCATTTTTTAAAATTGATGAAATTTCTAGCTAATTTTGATCGTGTGACAAGTGAACATTTACGAAGAGCTTCGTCAAACCCAGGCAATGTGCATTACATGAGTAAAACGATACAAAACAGTATAATTAAACTTCTGGGTGAAAAAGTACGAAATACAATTATCGATAAAATCAAAGATGCTAAGTATTATAGCAAAATTTCAGATTGTACTTCAGATATAAGCAGATGTGAACAAATGTCCCTCGTAATTCGTTCTGTGACTAGAATAATTAAAAATATACAATTTGCACCTAATGAATATTTTATTCAATTTTTGCCAGTCGAAAGTAGAATAGGAGCTAAATTAACTCATAACAATATAAGATGAGCTTGTTGCATTAGATCTTTAAATTTCCAATATGAGAGCTCAGAGTTATGATAACGGGGCGAATATGAAAGGTATTCATTCTGGAGTACAAAGACGATTTTAAACCAAAATCCTAAAGCCTTTTCCATCCCTTGCGCATATCATTCACTGAATCTTGTTGTCAATGATGCTGCAAAAAATCTGGAGAGATTAGTTTTTTTTTTGTATAATTCAAGAATTATTTGTTTTTTCTTCCAGTTCAACTCAAAGATGGAGTATACTAAAATCTCATATTAGTTCTTTAACTTAAAAAACGTTTGTGCAACGCGATGGGAAAGCCGTATAGAAGCTATTAAACATCTCAGGTATCAAATTGGAGAAATATACGATGCAGTGACAGAACTTTCCTTAAATGAACATACAGATTGTTATACTAAACATAGAAGCAAATGTTTGGCCAACAAAATTTCAAAATTTACGTTTATTTGTAGTGTTGGCATGATGTTCTGTTGCAAATTAACATAGGATCAAAAATATTGCAAAATAAATCTCTAATTTTATCAAAATGTGTCAAAATTTTGAGAAACATTAATTCTTTTTTGAAAGATTATCGTTTAAACGGTTTTAAACAAATGCTATATTCGGCAAGAGAAATTGCGACAGAATTGGAAATTGAAACAGAATTTGAACAAATACGTCCGATTAGAATTCGTCGCAAATTAAAACAATTTACGTATAAGGGCAGAGATACACCTATCCTCATAAGAAATTTGAAATTGAATTTTTCAATGTAATTATTGACATCTCTATCAATTCAATTGAGGAACGTTTTTCACAACTAGAAAATCACAGCAATATTTTTGAGTTCCCTTGTTAAGAAAGAATCGGATGATAGTTTTAAAAAATATGAAGATCTGCATGTTCATTTAACAGATGATATTGAACCTTTAAATTTGTATAATGAACTTTTTAATGAAACGGGATGAACGTCAACGCCAACAAATGCACGTCTGTTTCTGCCAGAGTAGTTTCCGGCAAATCCGTGCCACGCACAAGGCCCTTATACACGATCGACGGCATCACCATCCCCATCGTCGCAGACGCTCCGGTTTTCCGATATCTGGGTCTGCACTTTAGCGCGGTTGGCGCTTCCAAGCCAACCTGACCACCTGGTTGAAAAACCTAGAGCGGGCACCGTTAAAACCAGATCAGATATTCCAGCTACTTAAAATGTACCTCATCCCCCAGATGTACCATGGCCTCCAGGGTCCAGCCCTGACTGGCCGACTCTTGTCCGACTGCGCCCGTGCGATCCGCCGCACTACTAAGCGGATCCTCCATGTTAGCGATCATACAGGGAATCAGTTTTTGTACGCGAATCCGCGATGGAGGGTTGGGAGTACCCGTGCTGTGCTCTAAGATCCCTCACATCTTAAGAAGAAGACTCAACCGCCTTCAGGAGGACGTCCCGATAACAGCTGAGATACTGGCCATTCCACCGACCGCCAATTTCCATCAACGGGTTAGCCGACTTTCTTCGGCCGGCAACCCCGACGCCCGATGGCGAGAAATAGTTAGTACCAGCACTCTCAGTAAAGGTCTTCAGTATGCTGCAGATGACAGTGCCAGCCGCTCATGGTTTATGAACACGCCACGGGGATGGACCGGGCGCGACTTCGTGCGTTTCGTACAGCTGCGGACTAACAACCTTCCGGTCAAGGGGCTCCAGTACGCCCCTGCCCACGACCGGAGCTGCAGAGCCGGTTGTCCTAGGGTTGAATCCTTGTGCCACATCCTCCAGGGGTTCAAGGTCAACCATTTCGGGCACAATGAGATCGCGTCCAAACTGGCGCGGCACACTCGCTCCAAGGGCTGGTCTACTGAGGTGGAGCCTCGCGTCCGTCATCCTCTATATCCCGGACCTGGCCTTCCACATTCCCGACAATCCTATCATCATCTGTGATGTCCAGGTTTGCTAGGAAGGACCCAGGACACTAGCCGAATCCTGGGAATAGAAACGGCTAGTGTACGACCACCACCATTTCCGGGAAGCAGCCATCAGGAGATGGCCGGGGAAAGACCTCAACTGCCTTCCGCCGGATTCGAGGCTAAGTGGGACGGACCCCACACGGAATGCTGGGCCTGTTACCTACTGGATCTTACGAAGCGGCGTGCCAGTGAAGTACCACGCCACGCAACGCCAACCAGCCCCGAAGAACGGCCGGTCACTGTCTCCAATGGAGGGGGACCTGATACCACCAAGCATGATAGCATCCACGCGCGCACAACGCGTGACGTCAACGCCTATTCGGCAGGCCAGAGCTCTACCCACACACGGTCACGCGCTTCTCCCACTAACCAGCAGCCGGCTTAAAAGAAGGAACCAAACAGAGGACAGGCAGAGAGTCACGAGCTAGCTCTTCTCTACCTTACCCTACCGAGTCTGAGCCTAGCTCCTCTTCCCAGCACCTATAGAGCGAGGACCAGGCAACTGAAACACATATACGGGAAAATACCGAATTGCATATGTATTGGTGTGTTATGAAATTATCGACAGCACCACCAGAGTTGCCGCTGGCGCTAGTGCAGTTCACAATTTGTACCTCCCACCACTCACGTGACCGTCAGTGACAGTTATTTGAATTTCAAAACATTCAACGGACATTCGTTTGTTGTCATTCGAACCATTAAGGCATTTTATTTATGTGTTTGCTCGCTGTTTGAGTTTGTAAAGTCCAAGTGTTTATTTTGTTTCGTCAACCATGGCTACTGTAAGTATAAATATATTATTATATTATAATTCTATTTCAAGTTACACTGTTTATTATAACATTATACGCATTTTTTTTTTAATGACATATTGCTTTATATTTTGGCGTTGGAATATGTGTATATTCTTATATGCTTATTAAAATTCAAAATTAGTAACTTTTTAAACAGTTTTTGTTAAATTGATACTTTGTTTACCATGACACAAAAGTTCAATTTTAATTGTGAAGTACCGATTTTTAGAAAGTGTTCAAACA
Source organism: Harpalus rufipes (assembly GCA_951394225.1). Classification (NCBI taxonomy): domain Eukaryota; kingdom Metazoa; phylum Arthropoda; class Insecta; order Coleoptera; family Carabidae; genus Harpalus; species Harpalus rufipes. Next base: position 32,500,564 of record OX596285.1, read on the forward strand.
TTATATCTGTATTATTATTGTGTATATTCTTATATGCTTATTAGTATTCAAAATTAGTAACTTTTTAAACAGCTTTTGTTAAATTCATACTTTGTTTACCATGACACAAAAGTTCAGTTTTAATTGTGAAGTACCGATTTTTAGATAAGTGTTCAAACATTATATCTGTTTAATTATTTTCAGCACAATCTCAAGTGTTTAGCCACCGTGTTGCATCCCATCTCATGATTTTAACACATTCACTACCCCCAACGCCTCTGAGGCGTTGAGTGGACTTTGGCTCCTGTGCCGAGTCCGCCCGAGAGGCGTTCTTGTGGATACAGGATATAATAGTAAATACATTTGCTGGGACGATTTGGATTCGCACAGTAGTATGATCGGGCACCTCACTGGGGTCAGTTCTATGAAGTGTAAGTGTTGGTTTCAAATAAACGTGTAAATATTTTTACTGGCGGCCTTTTTTTGTGTATATCAAATTGTTTTAGAAACGGTAAGTCTAACAGATGAAGAGTTGCTGGCTACTTTACAAGAGTCTGATGACGAAGATCCCTTCGCAAATAGTAGTGATGATGACCCTGACTATACTAGTCCGAGCGATAACGATTCTGAAGAAGAGGAAATTAATTTCCGACCTAAGATTCTACCAATGTTTCAACGTCCGCCTTCTCCATCATCTTCACCACAAACTTTGCCGCAACCTCCTGCACAAACGCCGGATTGGAATGAAGCTGAGGTTCCTCCTCAAATATTTGCTTTTACAAAGCATGCAGGTTTGCTCGTAGATGTAAACAATTCAAGAGAACCTATTGAATATTTTAATCTTCTTGCGACCGATGAGTTTTTTGATATGCTCTGTACAAGAGCAAACAAACATGCAATTGACCTTATTGCACTCAGTGATGGGGAAGAACCAAGAATTGCCCGTTGGATCGATGTGACACCTATGGAAATGAGAAAGTTTTTGGGAATAGTCTTTCATATGGGCACAATCAAGTTAAATAGGATGAACGATTACTGGAAAAAACATTACATGTTTAATTTACAGTGTTTTTCATCCTTTATGAGCCGAAATCGTTTTTTGATCATTCTTAGATCTTTGCAGTTTGAAGATACAGAAACGCAGGAGCCTCGAACTCAGTATGGAAAAATTAAACCTGTAGTAGATTTTTTTAACAGAAAAATGATGGAAGTTTATTATCCAACAAGAGAATTGTCCATTGATGAGTCCATGGTTTTGTGGCGAGGCCGACTAAAATTTCGCCAATATATAAAGGGTAAGAGGCATAAATTCGGAATAAAATTGTACCAATTATGTGAACCAAATGGTACTGCGCTCAAAATAATTGTTTATACAGGATCAGCTAATCCTGAGTTATCTGTCAGTCAACACACAGAAAAAGTCGTACTAGCTCTTATGAAAGACTATCTAAATAACGGCCATTCCCTTTATATGGATAACTATTATAATAGCGTATCACTGACTAAACAGTTACTGCAAAGGAAAACTTGACAGGAACCTTACGGTCAAATAGAAAAGGTAATCCTCCAGAAATTGCAAAGAAACTTAAAAAAAAGGGAGAACTAGTCGTGCAATATAATTCCGAAGGTATATGCGTCGTAAAATGCAAAGATCGACGAGACATTTTAGCAATTTCCAGTGAATATAATGCAGAAATGCAACATGTTACTACTCAGCGTGGTCAAGATAAAATAAAACCTAATCTAATAAATAGATATAATAAGTTCATGGCTGGTGTTGATCATCTTGATCAAATGTTGGCATACTATTCTTGTGAACACAAAACATTGATTTGGTATAAAAAATTGGCAATGCATATATTCCAAATAATGATGCTGAATTCATTCTACCTATATAAACAAGGAAATCACAACAATAAAAAAACCTTTCATGAATATAGATTATGTGTGATTGAGAAGCTGCTTGGGCCCCTACCACCAGAGCCACTACCAAAACTTAGGATAACTCACCTTCCTGAACTATGCCCTAAAAATGAGGGTGGTAGTCGAGTCAAAAGAAGAAGATGCCAAGTTTGCTGGGAAAATAAAAATGTGAGAAAAGATTCCATTTATTATTGTCCTTTATGTCCCAATCAACCTGGACTTTGTTTATCACCTTGCTTCAGGTTGTTTCATTCCAAAAACTGATGTTTTATGTATGCTGTTCGTTTAGTTTTTAGTTTATTTTGGCTGTTTCGCACCAAAAACTGATGTTTTATTTATGCTGTAGGTTTAGTTTTTAGTTTATCTTTACTGTTTCGCACCAAAAAGCTATTTTTTTTATTTATTTTAGAATATGTTTGGTTCACAGAATTTTGTTGTTTACTTTGTAAACCAATGTTTATTTTATATTATATTATTATAATAAATTATAAAAAAATATATATTTTTTTAATTTTCAGGCTCAAACGCCCCGAGGGCGGTCTCGGGCATACAACCAAGTAATCAACTTGCGCTGTGCCCTGAACGCCTCTGGGGCGTTTTTGTTTTTTTTTTTGTAAAATGATCATACATTACTTGCTAAATAGCCACCACTGACAACAAATTAAAATACTAAAAAAAAAGAGGTGGCACCAGGCCCACCTACATATCCTACATTGGGCAGTGAATGTGTTAAGTACCGCTAAAGCCATGGACGCAGCTGTAACCGCAGAATTTGTTCATTTCATGGATAATTTGTTTGATTCCCTTAACTCTGTGTTCAATTCGATAAAAGAATTAGCCCGTAGAGTTAAGAAGGGATCACCTCATTTACCTTTTTGGAGAGATGCGAGGGAGAAAATTTCGAAAATTCAGTTTTTTTCTGGAGATAGAACGTATCTAATCCGCCATTTGTTCAGCTTCTTTACGCAATGCTCAATATCTGTGGGAATATCTAGAGAGGCGTAGATTTAAATATATAAGGATGAAATCTTTTAATCAAGACCCTCTAGAGAATCTCTTCAGCGTTGCACGAGGATTGTGCGGAGATAACACTCGACCATCAACTACGCAATTCGCCGATGCATATAAAACTGCTATTTTAAACAACACCGTTCGGTGTAGCAGCGGTACGAATTGCGAAGATGATGGTGGTAACCTTCTCCTTTCCTACCATATTCTACTTTCCCCTGAAACCCAATCAGATTCCGTTACTCTTCCCGCAACCTCAGTTTCCAATGAACCACAAATGCAAACCGAATCCCAACTTCCCGCACAACCCATTTGCAAAGATATTGGAGCATTAATCTTCAAACTGCAGCCTGTGTCGCCGGATATATAATTAAAAAAAATGTTAAATTATGAATGTGAGTTATGCAGGCAGTTCTTTTGTGCTGATGTTATAACGAGCATTCATGATTTAACAGTTTTACGTGACTACGGGGAGAATGAAGTCAATTTTTTAAAATACGCTAATGAACGCTTCATTAGAATAGTTGAGGAAAGTAAAAAAGAGATTTATTTCTCGAATTCCATCAATTATTACTCTTCCCAACAAATTTGGACGTCTGCTCCATGCCTTCCACTTTCTGCGAAGTGCACGGCAGTAAAATGAAAAAAAATGTCACAAATTTATAAACAGTAGTTTTAATACATCATTTCTGTACATTAATAAACAAAAAAAAATGATGTATTGACACTATAAAAAATAATAATGTAATTGAAAATTATTATCAATTATGTAAATAATTTTATGTTCATATTTTTTTTTTGTTATACATATATTTGTTGTTATTTTTTGTTGTATATATTTTTTATTTAATAATAAATGTACATATTGAAAATTTTGTTGTTTTACTTTACACTACTTTCAAAATATAAATCAGAGGTAAAAAATAGAACATTCAAAATTAAGCGCGCCAAAAATAGTTCTCGACAGCATCGCACCGTGCACTGTTATATCGGTGAATGAATTAACCTTTCTATTTTATATTGGTACAGGTGGACCCATTCACCCATTTTTTTCTTAATTTTATTTGTTAATATAAATTTCACAGCTTTATCATTTCACGTATTCCTCAAGTTCACACAGATATATAAACTACTAAATTAATTTAGTAAAATAGTTTTTATTTAAAATGGAAAAATCTCTTTTATTGCATATGGGTACAACTGTACCCATAATGTCTTGCTGACGATATCACGTTTAATTCTGTTACTATATTCATTAGTGTTAAAGATCTAGTAAATGTCAGTGTGTATTGTAGACATAACCTGCATCTTTTGCACATAAGGTGCCAAAGTATAGTGCTGATTTTTTGTATAACCTTTTGTAACGTGCTTCGCGCAATGCGATTTATTACATAACGCACCCTAGTTGTTTCGGTGTGCGGCCGCTAGCCTTTACACAGTGGAGGTGGGAGCGGGTTAAGTTCGGTGATCAACCCCCGAAAGGGGTTGAATGGGCGCCACGTAATTTTTAACGGCAAAATTACGAAAACGAATAAATAGATCGTTACCTACCGTTAATATGAAATATTGTCTGAAAACGGAAGAAAGGCTTGTACAAAATAAAAAGAATACTCCAGAGCTAAGATTAATAATACTTTAATGAATGTAAATTATTAAAAAGATAAATGTATAAATAAGAATAAACAAATAAAAGGCGACGACGCGGATATATCCGACCCGACAGTACAATTATACGTCGAAAGTTGGCCAACCGACAACGCAGGGCTAGTACAGCCAGTTGAATATACGAGGACGAATAGTCCGCGACGTATCGTAGTACAAAGTACTTACAGCAGTGCCGAAATCTGTGCCAGGCACAATATAAAAAAAATAACCAATAACAACACAAAGTTGCACACTGGATTAAAGCAATCCAATAATAAATATAACAATAATAATAATAAAAATATGAAAAACCAAAAACAATATTGCACTCCAAGAGTGAGTGCAAAATAAAAGTGAACGAAGCTAAGGTTAAACCAATTTTCAGGCACTCCAAAGTTAAATGCACAATAAAAATGAACAAAAATTAAAGTTAACAAGTTTTCCAACGTCTTCAGTGCCTCAAATGAAAGTTGTTAAAAAAATATAAAAGATGTCTGTACGACTTATCTCTAGTTGCGGTAGGTAGCCAGGAATGGTGGTGGGGATGACTGCAGTCAGTCAGCGGAATGCGGACGATGCCAGGCAGCGTCACACCAGCTGGAGATGTCCACCCGTGAGCTAACTGTCCCCCGACGATGCCTTCAGCCCGTGGCGAGATGTTGGAAGATGTTACGAGCAAAAGAAAAAAGGTCGCGAACCACTAACACTTAAATTGATCCCCACGTGGGAACTCCGCGGGAGGTTGATTCACAAATCACCAAAAACCTCCTAACGAAATACGTAATCCGGCGATTGATCCCCAAATAAGGGTAATATTCCCTACGAATATTTTACACTCGACCGGAATTACTTTAAGTCATTCTGACCCGCAACTCAAATTTTCTTCCACACGTTCGCCCGCTTGAAGTTACTTACGATAAGTCCCCGGATCTTACTTAAGGCAGGGAAAAATAATTTAAATTCCGGAAAGAGAGAAAGAGGGTAACCATAGCCTTGCGCACAACAAATCTACTTAAACAAAACGTGTTACGCTCATAATTTTTAGTATAGGATAGGGGTAATTTAAGGATAGTAGGATGGGATAATAGTTGTATGTTAATGTTTTAAATAAATAAACTAAATTAATACAAAAATAAATCCAACCAATTTAAGTCTATTTATTTACCAGTCAAATTCAAAATTTACCGCCGCTACACTACGTTGTGAACGTAGCGCTCAGCTTATACGATCACCGCAAAGATAAATCTAATTAAGAAATGTCACCAAAAATTAACCTAAAACTGAAACTAGAATAATAAACTGCGAAATAGACTATTTAATTTTGACAAATGAAGCTACCAAATTTAAAGAAACATTAAGTAAGTGAATTTAATAGAACTATGAAGTATAAATAATATCATTACGGCATAAAATATTGTTTTTCAGGTCATGAATGGAAACGAAGGAACGGCAGGTATAAAATTAAGGAAATTGGAACAAAGGACCAAATTAGAACGTAACAAATCCCTCCCCAACTCCCGTGAGGGAAAATTCCTAAAAATTTTCCTCAATACAAAACCAAATAAACAAAACAAACTACGAAATTAGAGCCCATTTCCACCTTCATGCCAAGAATTACTCCCTCCGACAAACCCGGATCGTTGGCTGGAAAACATCCCAAACATGGCACAGCCAAATCCACTCCCTCTCTGTCTGGATCAAGCAAAACTCAGGAAGAGAAACTCTCTGACGCCACAATACACTCCTCAATTGTATGCTCTTGCGGACAATCTACTTATGTGCCTTATATTTTCCCTATTTCTCCCGAGAAAATCACAACATTGTCAGAATTAGCTGATGTTATTAATACAAAATTTGAGGAGATCTGTCACCCCCATAGTGCCTTGGTTCAATCCTATCGTAAATTCTCATCCCTTGTTCATCAGTCTATTCGAGAGCAATGACGAAGACATTAAAACATCGGTAAAAACACTGAACGATAGGATTAGGGCTGAAGAAGATAGACTGCTTCAGAAAAATGACGAACAAGAGGAACGTCAGAGACAAGCAGAAGCGAAAGTAGAATCTACAGTCAATAAAAAAACTACACCACCTGCTGTAAGGAGGAAACAGATTCCGGTAGTGCACTGTGTAAAGGCTAGCGGCCGCACACCGAAACAACTAGGGTGCGTTATGTAATAAATCGCATTGCGCGAAGCACGTTACAAATTTTGGCGCCCAACGTGGGGCCTCCGCGGGAGGTTGATTCACAAATCACCAAAAACCTCCTAACGAAATACGTAATCCGGCGATTGATCCCCAAATAAGGGTAATATTCCCTACGAATATTTTACACTCGACCGGAATTACTTTAAGTCATTCTGACCCGCAACTCAAATTTTCTTCCACACGTTCGCCCGCTTGAAGTTACTTACGATAAGTCCCCGGATCTTACTTAAGGCAGGGAAAAATAATTTAAATTCCGGAAAGAGAGAAAGAGGGTAACCATAGCCTTGCGCACAACAAATCTACTTAAACAAAACGTGTTACGCTCATAATTTTTAGTATAGGATAGGGGTAATTTAAGGATAGTAGGATGGGATAATAGTTGTATGTTAATGTTTTAAATAAATAAACTAAATTAATACAAAAATAAATCCAACCAATTTAAGTCTATTTATTTACCAGTCAAATTCAAAATTTACCGCCGCTACACTACGTTGTGAACGTAGCGCTCAGCTTATACGATCACCGCAAAGATAAATCTAATTAAGAAATGTCACCAAAAATTAACCTAAAACTGAAACTAGAATAATAAACTGCGAAATAGACTATTTAATTTTGACAAATGAAGCTACCAAATTTAAAGAAACATTAAGTAAGTGAATTTAATAGAACTATGAAGTATAAATAATATCATTACGGCATAAAATATTGTTTTTCAGGTCATGAATGGAAACGAAGGAACGGCAGGTATAAAATTAAGGAAATTGGAACAAAGGACCAAATTAGAACGTAACAAATCCCTCCCCAACTCCCGTGAGGGAAAATTCCTAAAAATTTTCCTCAATACAAAACCAAATAAACAAAACAAACTACGAAATTAGAGCCCATTTCCACCTTCATGCCAAGAATTACTCCCTCCGACAAACCCGGATCGTTGGCTGGAAAACATCCCAAACATGGCACAGCCAAATCCACTCCCTCTCTGTCTGGATCAAGCAAAACTCAGGAAGAGAAACTCTCTGACGCCACAATACACTCCTCAATTGTATGCTCTTGCGGACAATCTACTTATGTGCCTTATATTTTCCCTATTTCTCCCGAGAAAATCACAACATTGTCAGAATTAGCTGATGTTATTAATACAAAATTTGAGGAGATCTGTCACCCCCATAGTGCCTTGGTTCAATCCTATCGTAAATTCTCATCCCTTGTTCATCAGTCTATTCGAGAGCAATGACGAAGACATTAAAACATCGGTAAAAACACTGAACGATAGGATTAGGGCTGAAGAAGATAGACTGCTTCAGAAAAATGACGAACAAGAGGAACGTCAGAGACAAGCAGAAGCGAAAGTAGAATCTACAGTCAATAAAAAAACTACACCACCTGCTGTAAGGAGGAAACAGATTCCGGTAGTGCACTGTGTAAAGGCTAGCGGCCGCACACCGAAACAACTAGGGTGCGTTATGTAATAAATCGCATTGCGCGAAGCACGTTACAAATTTTGGCGCCCAACGTGGGGCCTCCGCGGGAGGTTGATTCACAAATCACCAAAAACCTCCTAACGAAATACGTAATCCGGCGATTGATCCCCAAATAAGGGTAATATTCCCTACGAATATTTTACACTCGACCGGAATTACTTTAAGTCATTCTGACCCGCAACTCAAATTTTCTTCCACACGTTCGCCCGCTTGAAGTTACTTACGATAAGTCCCCGGATCTTACTTAAGGCAGGGAAAAATAATTTAAATTCCGGAAAGAGAGAAAGAGGGTAACCATAGCCTTGCGCACAACAAATCTACTTAAACAAAACGTGTTACGCTCATAATTTTTAGTATAGGATAGGGGTAATTTAAGGATAGTAGGATGGGATAATAGTTGTATGTTAATGTTTTAAATAAATAAACTAAATTAATACAAAAATAAATCCAACCAATTTAAGTCTATTTATTTACCAGTCAAATTCAAAATTTACCGCCGCTACACTACGTTGTGAACGTAGCGCTCAGCTTATACGATCACCGCAAAGATAAATCTAATTAAGAAATGTCACCAAAAATTAACCTAAAACTGAAACTAGAATAATAAACTGCGAAATAGACTATTTAATTTTGACAAATGAAGCTACCAAATTTAAAGAAACATTAAGTAAGTGAATTTAATAGAACTATGAAGTATAAATAATATCATTACGGCATAAAATATTGTTTTTCAGGTCATGAATGGAAACGAAGGAACGGCAGGTATAAAATTAAGGAAATTGGAACAAAGGACCAAATTAGAACGTAACAAATCCCTCCCCAACTCCCGTGAGGGAAAATTCCTAAAAATTTTCCTCAATACAAAACCAAATAAACAAAACAAACTACGAAATTAGAGCCCATTTCCACCTTCATGCCAAGAATTACTCCCTCCGACAAACCCGGATCGTTGGCTGGAAAACATCCCAAACATGGCACAGCCAAATCCACTCCCTCTCTGTCTGGATCAAGCAAAACTCAGGAAGAGAAACTCTCTGACGCCACAATACACTCCTCAATTGTATGCTCTTGCGGACAATCTACTTATGTGCCTTATATTTTCCCTATTTCTCCCGAGAAAATCACAACATTGTCAGAATTAGCTGATGTTATTAATACAAAATTTGAGGAGATCTGTCACCCCCATAGTGCCTTGGTTCAATCCTATCGTAAATTCTCATCCCTTGTTCATCAGTCTATTCGAGAGCAATGACGAAGACATTAAAACATCGGTAAAAACACTGAACGATAGGATTAGGGCTGAAGAAGATAGACTGCTTCAGAAAAATGACGAACAAGAGGAACGTCAGAGACAAGCAGAAGCGAAAGTAGAATCTACAGTCAATAAAAAAACTACACCACCTGCTGTAAGGAGGAAACAGATTCCGGTAGTGCACTGTGTAAAGGCTAGCGGCCGCACACCGAAACAACTAGGGTGCGTTATGTAATAAATCGCATTGCGCGAAGCACGTTACAAATTTTGGCGCCCAACGTGGGGCCTCCGCGGGAGGTTGATTCACAAATCACCAAAAACCTCCTAACGAAATACGTAATCCGGCGATTGATCCCCAAATAAGGGTAATATTCCCTACGAATATTTTACACTCGACCGGAATTACTTTAAGTCATTCTGACCCGCAACTCAAATTTTCTTCCACACGTTCGCCCGCTTGAAGTTACTTACGATAAGTCCCCGGATCTTACTTAAGGCAGGGAAAAATAATTTAAATTCCGGAAAGAGAGAAAGAGGGTAACCATAGCCTTGCGCACAACAAATCTACTTAAACAAAACGTGTTACGCTCATAATTTTTAGTATAGGATAGGGGTAATTTAAGGATAGTAGGATGGGATAATAGTTGTATGTTAATGTTTTAAATAAATAAACTAAATTAATACAAAAATAAATCCAACCAATTTAAGTCTATTTATTTACCAGTCAAATTCAAAATTTACCGCCGCTACACTACGTTGTGAACGTAGCGCTCAGCTTATACGATCACCGCAAAGATAAATCTAATTAAGAAATGTCACCAAAAATTAACCTAAAACTGAAACTAGAATAATAAACTGCGAAATAGACTATTTAATTTTGACAAATGAAGCTACCAAATTTAAAGAAACATTAAGTAAGTGAATTTAATAGAACTATGAAGTATAAATAATATCATTACGGCATAAAATATTGTTTTTCAGGTCATGAATGGAAACGAAGGAACGGCAGGTATAAAATTAAGGAAATTGGAACAAAGGACCAAATTAGAACGTAACAAATCCCTCCCCAACTCCCGTGAGGGAAAATTCCTAAAAATTTTCCTCAATACAAAACCAAATAAACAAAACAAACTACGAAATTAGAGCCCATTTCCACCTTCATGCCAAGAATTACTCCCTCCGACAAACCCGGATCGTTGGCTGGAAAACATCCCAAACATGGCACAGCCAAATCCACTCCCTCTCTGTCTGGATCAAGCAAAACTCAGGAAGAGAAACTCTCTGACGCCACAATACACTCCTCAATTGTATGCTCTTGCGGACAATCTACTTATGTGCCTTATATTTTCCCTATTTCTCCCGAGAAAATCACAACATTGTCAGAATTAGCTGATGTTATTAATACAAAATTTGAGGAGATCTGTCACCCCCATAGTGCCTTGGTTCAATCCTATCGTAAATTCTCATCCCTTGTTCATCAGTCTATTCGAGAGCAATGACGAAGACATTAAAACATCGGTAAAAACACTGAACGATAGGATTAGGGCTGAAGAAGATAGACTGCTTCAGAAAAATGACGAACAAGAGGAACGTCAGAGACAAGCAGAAGCGAAAGTAGAATCTACAGTCAATAAAAAAACTACACCACCTGCTGTAAGGAGGAAACAGATTCCGGTAGTGCACTGTGTAAAGGCTAGCGGCCGCACACCGAAACAACTAGGGTGCGTTATGTAATAAATCGCATTGCGCGAAGCACGTTACAAATTTTGGCGCCCAACGTGGGGCCTCCGCGGGAGGTTGATTCACAAATCACCAAAAACCTCCTAACGAAATACGTAATCCGGCGATTGATCCCCAAATAAGGGTAATATTCCCTACGAATATTTTACACTCGACCGGAATTACTTTAAGTCATTCTGACCCGCAACTCAAATTTTCTTCCACACGTTCGCCCGCTTGAAGTTACTTACGATAAGTCCCCGGATCTTACTTAAGGCAGGGAAAAATAATTTAAATTCCGGAAAGAGAGAAAGAGGGTAACCATAGCCTTGCGCACAACAAATCTACTTAAACAAAACGTGTTACGCTCATAATTTTTAGTATAGGATAGGGGTAATTTAAGGATAGTAGGATGGGATAATAGTTGTATGTTAATGTTTTAAATAAATAAACTAAATTAATACAAAAATAAATCCAACCAATTTAAGTCTATTTATTTACCAGTCAAATTCAAAATTTACCGCCGCTACACTACGTTGTGAACGTAGCGCTCAGCTTATACGATCACCGCAAAGATAAATCTAATTAAGAAATGTCACCAAAAATTAACCTAAAACTGAAACTAGAATAATAAACTGCGAAATAGACTATTTAATTTTGACAAATGAAGCTACCAAATTTAAAGAAACATTAAGTAAGTGAATTTAATAGAACTATGAAGTATAAATAATATCATTACGGCATAAAATATTGTTTTTCAGGTCATGAATGGAAACGAAGGAACGGCAGGTATAAAATTAAGGAAATTGGAACAAAGGACCAAATTAGAACGTAACACTTTGTTGAAAAATGGCATCCAAACGTGGATTGACTGACGATGAGTTACAAGCTATTTTGGAAGATATGTCTGATGTGAGTGAATATGAAGACGATGATTTTGGAAATAATGCCGAAAATGACGATGAATTCAACCCAAATGAAATATCGGACGAAGAGGATAATGTGTCTACTGTTGAAATGGTAGATGATATTGTGGACATTTCTGACAACGAAATAAATAATGTGTAAACAGAAAAATCACAATACATAGCACGTGATGGAACTGTATGGAATATGAATGCACCCCCACAATCACGATCTAGGTGAGTATATTCTCTTTCTACATAATAAATCTTGAAATTTCATTTTTACCTCATTTTTATCTTTTCGTTTTTCACTAGACCGGCAAATATTATGAATCTGGCACCAGGCCCAACAAGATATGCCATTCAACGCGTAGGTGATACGCCTCTATCAGCTATGAAATTATTTATAACTGACAATATGCTCAATATAATTATTGATGAGACAAATAGGGAACTTAGACGAATATGTTCTACAACCGGAAAAATAGTAAAAGAAATAAGTCGTGATGAATTGGAGGCCTACATAGGTTTATTACTGCTAGCTGGTGTACACAAAGGTGCCGGAGAATCGTTGACAGAATTATGGAGCGATTCTGATGGTAGGCCCATATTCAAAGCCACAATGTCGCTCAATAGATTCTGCACTATAAGCAGATTTTTGAGATTTGACAATAAAGAAGATAGACCTGCCCGTCGCAGGCATGACAAGTTAGCCCCAATTAGATGTGTTTTTGATTTATTCGTTGAACAACTGCCCAAGATGTTTGTGCCATATGAAAACGTAACTGCTGACGAACAACTTGTTCCTTATCGTGGTAAATGTCCTTTTAGGCAATATATACCTACCAAACCCCGTGGAAAATACGGCATAAAATTGTGGCTATTATCAGATGTCAAAACTGCATATGTGTATCTGCTGAAGTGTACACAGGAAAAGCAGAAAACCAACCTAGGGAAACAAATCAGGGAGTAAATGTAGTTTTACGTCTTGTAAAAAATATTGAAAAAACAGGCAAAAATGTAACAACTGATAATTTTTTTACGGATTACTATCTAGGTGTCGAGTTATTGAAACGTAAGTTAACACTTGTCGGTACCCTACGTAAAAACAAAAAGTTTATTTCTGCTGAGTTTTTACCTAGTAAAACAAAAGCAGTCTTCTCGTCTACATTTGGTTTTCAACAGAACATGACATTGGTCTGGTATACGCCGAAGAAAAATAAATCTGTACTGCTTTTATCGTCGATGCATCAAGATGATGAAAACTCTTTAGCGGAACATAAAAAGCCTGAAATAGTTCTCCATTACAACAAAACGAAAGGAGGTGTAGACGCAACAGATAAATTAGCATCGGCATATACATGCAAAAGAGGAACTAGAAGGTGGCCTGTTTGTTTATTTTATAATATTTTAGATTTGGCAACAAGCTTTACAAAAGACGCATTTTTCTAAAAGAGTTAGGGTACAATCTCACTGAAAAGTGTCGACAACACCGTATATCGCAAAATATCCCCCAGCAAATAAAATCTAAATTACATGCGGTAGCTGGAACCAGTGGAAGCAATGAACAATCATCCAAGCGCGGTCGATGTAAAGATTGTGGATGGAAAAAAAGACAGAAAATCACGCGTCAAGTGTTCTTCCTGTAAAGGATTTATTTGCTCAGAACATACGAACACGTATTGTAAAAACTGTGTAACATAAAAACTAGAATAAGATATATATAGTACAATAAGTTTCATTTATATTATACAATAATTATAGATGTATGTTTCTTAAATAAATTTAAATAAACAAATTAAAATTACATTTATTATTTTATTATTGCAACTATTAATAAATAATATAATACACGTAGTATTACAAATATTAGATAGCTTACTAGCTACTGGATCTGCCTGGACCCATACACCAAAGGTGTATGGTATACAGCAGTTTTTCATAGTAGAAAGGTTAAGTAATTTTTGAATTCACTGTACTGTCAAATCTTTCAATGTATGTGGTCGTTGTGCGCACGGATGGAGAGGGGACCGTTACAGCGCGCCTGCAATCGCCACCGCCGACAGCGGCCGATCTAATTCAAGCGACCCTGTGGGTTCGTAGCTTGTCCGCGACGCAGACGGCCCCGCAGCCCGCGCGGGCGACACCATCCATTCCCCCGAGGAGGAAGGCCAGCCGGTACTGAGCTAGCCCTATCAACGCCTTTAGATGTTTTAAATTATATATTATAGATAAACATTCTTTGACAGAAATTGTTCCTAATTTGTTTATTTCTTTAAGAATTCTAATAACTCTGCCTATAACTGTCGCTACAGGTGAACGTTCATTTTCTAAGTTGAAACTGATTAAAAATTATTTACGTTCGTCGCCCCAAGAAGGGCTCGTAGATTTGGCAATATTATCAATTGAGCATGAAGAAACAAAATTAATTAATTATGATATAATTGATGATTTTGCTAAAGAAAAAGCTAGACAAGTTAGACTCATGTAATGTAAATAAATACAAATATTTTCATTTATATTTTTTTAATTTATACATTCATTATTCTTGAAATATTTAATTTTTGTTCATTTTGTTATTTAATTTTTCAAGTTATTTTTATGTGATGATAAAAGATAAAACATTATTTTGTTATTGTCCTGATCTTACAATCAAGGTGGGTGAAAACACAAAGCGAGTCAGGGCAGCTGTAACATGTGAGGTAATGCAGAAGTATTTTGAGCATTTGGAAGAAGCAAAGAAAGAAGTTGCACCATCAAACAGTCAACTATGACGAGACCAATGGGCTACTTGCATACAAGAGGATTTTAAAAACTATTATATTTTTCAAGTGTAGTTTACTCAACTACATTATTTACATTATAAATTTTTCAAATACATTGTGTTATTATTTAATAAATTTAACATAAATATATAAATTTTGTATCCCCCCTATCTTGATGACGACACAATCACTAGCATTTGATTCGTTAATGTGCATGGGTCGTCTTGGTCTTAATAAAAATAAAACACCAACCATTTTTTGACATTTCTAATATTTTTCATAAATGAATACGAAGAACGATATTCCCGATCAAATCCTATTATAATCTTCGTAAACAAACTGCAATATGGATCCCGAAAAAATCCTCTGAAAGATACATGAACAATTATTGACTTTTTGTGGTACGGCAAAAAATTGAGCATCAGTACATATTCATTTGACGGCGACTATAATATTTATTGTTGCAGTTTTGCTCTTATTTAGAATATTTATAATTTTATAGTCGAAGAAACTAAGTAGTTTTTCCTTCTGGTCAAAATACTAACTTTGCGCAGTGGCGATATCGTAACCAATGAAGTTGTTACTGATATCGAATTGCGCACAAGCTCAACCAGACGTACATGTGTGTACAACAGAGAAAGCGAAATAACAAATCTAAGGTATTGGAAAACGCAATAATTCGCACCAGATTGCACTGTGTGAACCACTTCCCCGTAGTGACTTCGGAAACGAAGAGAAGGCAGCCAGGGGAACCAAGCTGCTGGGGAACCTAAGACGTATAAGCCTCCTTCTCACGGCTAGGAACCACCAGTGCCCTTAACCGCAGGCCGAATCCGGAGCGCAGCCCGGAGGAAGCCTGTGTGGGAAACCGGCCTTGTACAGCGCAGGCCACAAACAAACAGCCTTTATCAAGGCTAAAAACGATCAGGATGGCCCCAACCAAGTCCGCTTCGGCGGCGTGTAAGGCCATCCAAACCCAACTAAAGACCTTGGCGAAGCACATCGCTGCGCTCAAGGCTAAAGAAACCAAGACCACGTCTACAAGACATGGAACCTACATTGAGATGGAAGACTGCGTAGTATTAATTAAGACAGAACTTAATACTATGCAAGCCACTCTAACCATCGACCAGAAGCTGGATCAGCCAATGGAGAAGATGGAAGAGACGAAGACGACAAGCGTGCCAAAGGCAAGCTACGCCCAGGTGGGGACCTCAGGCGCCCCAGGCGTATCAAAAGCCATCAGGCAAGAGCACAAGAAACCGACCACGTACCGAGTAGTTGTCTCTCCTAAGGAGAACAACACCGAACTTAAGACGAGTGACGACACCAAGAACAAGCTCTATAAGAGCATCAACCCTGCCACAATCGGCTTCAAAGCCGATAGGGTTGTAAAAGTCGCTAACAAAAGGGTCATAGTGGAATCGTCTTCCAAAGAAGTCGAGAAACTAATTGACTCCGAGACACTTAAAGCTGGACTAGTAGCCAAAGTAGCTGGGAAGTTCAACCCCAGGCTGCTGGTGAAATTTGTACCTTCCGACGTGAGTGAACAGGCCCTCAAGGAAGCTATTGCGGGCGAAAACCCGCAAACAACTGGAATTGACGATATCAAGGTTATTGGCAAGTTAGGGCCAAAAGGGAAACCTTTTGCCCATATTATCATTGAGGTAACCCCACAAACTCGTGCCTCCCTCTTAAACACGCTAGTCCACGTAAACTGGACTAGATGCAATGTGGAAGACCACGTCTCCATACGCAGATGCTATAAATGCCAAGGGTTCGGTCATTTGTCAAGCAAATGCGAAAAGAAAGAGGAGTGCGGACACTGTGGCGAACACCACAGCTACAAGGACTGTAAGAACAAAGCAGAAAGTCCTAAGTGCGTAAACTGCTCCAGAGACGGTTTCAAAGGCAAGGATCTAAAGCATACCGCAAAAGACCAAAACTGCCCACATTACAAGCGAAGATTAGCGGCATTCGTAAGCAATATCAATTATGGTGCTTAACAACACTATAAAGATTATTCAGTCAAACTTGCAAAACTCAAGACTGGCCACTCAAGAGTGCATAAGTTTAGCGAGAAGGGAAAAAATAGACGTACTGGCTCTACAAGAGCCGTACAACTATCTAAACAAGCAATCCAGCACTTACAGGATTCCTGGCGTCTCCGACGCACAAGTGATATCTGTAAGTGACAAGAGATTCTATGCAGCTATCGTAGTACTTAATCCTAACTTAAAAGCGCTCAAGATAGCCCAGTTTACCAACGAGTTTCAGGCGATCTGCGAAATCACCAGTGGAAGCAGTGCGGTGGTGGTGGGTTCCGTTTATTTTGCACCAAGGAACAACATGGACACTGATCTAGAATTTTTGTCAAGAGCCGTTGACGGAGTTGGTGGAGCACAACAGCTGTATTGCTGACGCCAATGCCAAGTCGGATGTCTGGTTCTCAGGCACCGATGACGACAGAGGGCGTGGGCTGTTGGAGTTCTTGCTTAACAATGGCTTTTACACATGTAATGAAGGTGGACAACCGAAAACCTTCAGTGGACCCAATGCTGAGAGTAACATAGATGTTACAATCGCCAACGGCAACGCATTGCCTAATGTGCGCAAATGGGAGGTGAAGGTTGGCGTAATCTCCAGCGACCATCGGCCCATACTATTCGAGTATCTTATTGAACTGAAGATACAAAGCAAAACCTCTGGATACATACTCAAGCACGGAAACTGGGAAGCTATAAGGCTTAACCTCACAGACCTCATAAACCACATTGATTCTCTACCCTGGGAACCAACCAGCCAATGCATAGACTACAAAGTAGAAGTACTAACAAGAGGCATACAAGCGATCTTAGATTGCTTCGTTCCAAAACGTAGGCTCTATGAAGGTAGGGAGGATTGGTGGAGTGAGAACCTGGAGAGGCACAGACGCAAGGTCCAAAAGCTCAAACACCTAGTGCAGCGAGCTGCGGACCAAGCGGACAGACAGGAACATGGCCGTAAATATAGCGCAGCCCTTGCTGAGTACAAGAAGGAGGTTCAAAAGACTCGAGACGCTTCTTGGAAAAGATTCGTTGAAGAGGACTTGAAGGCAAACCCGTGGGGTGTTACTTACAAGCTGGCGAGGAACCAGAGTAAGAAAGCACAACCACTTAGTACACTACACCTGGGCCATGGTCACTACACAGTAGACACCGAGTCGTCGCTAAGGGCAATCATAGACACGCTGATGCCTGACGACTCAGTAGATACCGACACTCCAGAGCATGCAAATATTAGAAGCAAATGTATCAATCCGACCACGGACCAGACAAACCTTCCTGAGCTGACGGATGAGCTGATTATGGAACTCATCGGCCGTATAAGCAACAAGAAAGCTCCGGGTCTTGATGGTATACCCGGGGCCTTCATAAGAACACGGCAGATGTCCTCGCACACTTCTTGCGTAGGTTATTTGAAGAGTGTCTGGGAATAGGGTACTTTCCCAAAGCCTGGAAGATAGGCAATCTGAAAGTAATACCGAAGGGTGTCAACAAGGATCTAGCCGACCCAAAATCCTACAGACCCATATCTCTCCTATCTGAGTTTGGGAAACTGTTCGAAAGAGTATTAGTACACCTGTTGCACAGAGACAGACCAGACTTTCATGATGAAAACCAGTTTGGATTCGTGAAAGGAAAGTCGACAACCCAGGCCGTGAGCAAAATGATTAGCTGGATCGAAAACTCGGAAGAGAAATACGTTGCTGGAATTTTCCTTGACATATCTGGAACATTCGACAACCTCTGGTGGCCCAGCGTCATCCAGAGGCTTATAGACATTAATGCAAATAACCGTATCCTGCAGGTACTGTATAGTTACCTGCAGGACAGGAACGCAAT
Organism: Harpalus rufipes; assembly: GCA_951394225.1. Lineage (NCBI taxonomy): Eukaryota > Metazoa > Arthropoda > Insecta > Coleoptera > Carabidae > Harpalus > Harpalus rufipes. The sequence goes on from OX596285.1 coordinate 32,519,332, forward strand.
ATACACTGTCGGGGACATTTCCGTCAGTAAGACCTTAACCAAAGGGTGTCCGCAAGGATCAGTCCTGGGACCCCTACTATGGAACATGGTGGTGGATATCCTCCTGGAAAGTATAGCAATCGAACGCACAAAAATAATAGCTTACGCAGACGATCTATTGGTACTTGTCAGTGGTAACAACCGAAACAGCCTGGAGCAGACCGCAAGGGAAGCTCTAGGCATAGTTGAAAGCTGGGCTGAGACAAATAAATTGACTTTCTCTACGGAGAAAAGCAAGCATATGCTCTTAAAGGGTAAATTGGGCAGAGACCCCACGGTCAAACTCAACGGGTGTAATGTCAAACGCACACGGACATACAAGTACCTTGGTATCATAATCGATGAAAAGCTCTTATTCACTGAGCACATTAACTATGTGGTTGATCGTGCCAGGACAATCTTCATAACTCTGAGGCGCTATATGAAACTAGGATGGGGAAGACCACCTGAAGGTCTGGTAACTATATACCAGGGGGCAGTTATACCCATAGTCACTTACGGATGTACTATATGGGGGCATAGAGCCAACCAAGTAAGAAACAAGAGAAAGTTGACGAGCCTTACTGGCTTCTGCGGTAAAGTGATAACAGCTGCATACATGTCAGTCTCTAACGAGGCCGGCTGTGTGCTAGCTCCACTACCACCCTTGAATCTAGTGATAGACGAGAGGATCGCATTAGCCAAGCTAAGATCAGGTGAATCGACCACTCTTCATGGTACAGACATCAGTGCAGAACAGTACAACCAATCCAAGAGTGATTGTGTGAGTGAAGTAAGGCGTGTTCTGATCGACAAATGGCAGGAAACATGGGATGAGACTGAGAAAGGATCAGTAACGTACAAATTCCTACCTGAGGTAAGTGTGCAACGCACTTTCAGTCCGTACTCGGCGGGTCTCTCGCAGATCCTCACCGGGCATGGCGAATTTGTAAGCCACCTCTGCCGAATAGGTAAAAGGAATGACCCAAACTGTACTACTTGTAACACCTTAGTAGATGATCCAATTCACAGAATCTACACATGCCCTGACTATGACGCTGAAAGAGCACAAATTGCAAGTCTAGTAGATAACTGGCCGGTAGACCCCTCTGAACTTCTGGTTCAGTTAAGGGACCTGTCAATTCTAGAGACATTCACCAAACCTGGGACATAAAGGTAGCAAATGCCTCGTCATTATAGTGACGCGATGTAAATAATGTAAATAATGTAAAGATTACGACAACATACAAGTGAGCAGCATGATCACTGTAGTGTGGCTAAAGTGGCTAATGACTCGTCATCGTAATGACGCTATACAAATATATATATATATATATATATATATATATATATATATATATATATATATATATATATATATATATAAGAATAAGAATTAAGGAAAGTAAACACATGTAAATAATAAACGACAATATAGAAGCTAGTGACACGGCACTACTCTATAGCTATACAAAACCAATTATACTTATAATACAGTAGTAGTAAATTTAGATATAAGAATCAAATGTAGTAATTAGAAAAGTATTGTAAACATGGCTCCGTAGCTAGTTAGTAGGGGCTCGCCTCCTCGCGGCTAGGGACGGGAACTTCGCTTCGGCGATGCTAAGCAGCCCAATGTTATTTAAGTCATAGGAGGGTCAAAATACCTCCAAATTGTAAAATCAAGTTGAGCAATAAAGAGATCAAAGGGGCATGGGCGTAGGCCCATACTCCTCTCCTTTTTTTGGTCAAAATACTTCATGGGTCTACGAACGCTCCTGGTGAACAAAATGTAGATATTTCTCATATTCAGATTTTTTTTTTTTTATTGGAACTGAATGTCTTCACAAATAAAATGCTCTATTCCATCATGAATTTCATTATGAATTATGATATATCTGGTTGATAGTTCAATAAGAAGTAGGTTGCTTTAGTAACAATACAGTACCGTAAAGAATAATAATACTGTAAAACCTCATTTAACGGACTGAAATCACTCCTGTAAACATAAAAATGCGACACAGGATGACAAAATATATTTAATGTCATTTAATGTATTGTGCATACAGCACTACAGCAGAATAACGTTCAGAAAAATGTACAAAATATGTAGGACTTGTTCTATATTCTAGCAAAATTTGATACAAAATATGCGCAACATGGATGCTCATTAAGTTAGGTCGCTACGGTGAATTTGTTTGATGTTCAACAGGTTGAGTGCCACAATAGAATAAAAATTTCCGGTAGCACTGACCACGTAAGTTTTTTCGGCTGAATGGCTTTATTATGTCACACTATATTCTATTATATTGAGTCGTCGTCACATCATTAAGATGACGACCGACAAAAAAAAAATCTATTTTATATTTCGAATTTTTCATAACTTAGCTTCAAAATTCATAATATTTTTTTTTTATTCAAACTAATGTCATACAATTTTGGTCGTGTTAATCCCTCACATCAATAGTTCGGAGGTGATGTTCCCGGTTCTTCAACTGAGGATATTGAAATGCGACGGCAGCCTAGACTTTAGATATTTTGTTTGAAAAACTGTTTTCAAATTTATCTTGTAACTTTGTAATGTCACTATTGTAAAATTTTTTTCACTGTATGCTGAAGATGGGAGTTGGCCAACTCCTGAAACGTCCAAATAAAATTTAAGTTTTGGTGATCCAAATCCAATATACTTTATTACCTCCAGTAGACGGAAAGAACGCACTCTTCCACATATATTCTAAATACACTTTTTTTCTGTACCTGAAGCTTTCAAAGGTTCCAAAATAATTTTTCAAATTTTGGTGACACATTGGTCTCACGTGGCCACCAACAATACCATTCGGGCCAAATTGCCGAATGATACCAATGTGTAACCACGCAAGTTTCCTGTTCCAACGTGTCTGAATAACTACGAAGTTGCGTGTTTTATTCAGTTCATCACATATAACGCAACGATGCAGTCGTATGAACAAGAACTGAATCGTTTCGAACAATGGGGTCATTTTACATTTTCTAATTTATTTTTTTCTTGAAAGAATAGGTCAAATTAAATATGACGAAGAAGTTATCAGCTGTGAATGCCATGATTGCACTGCTTCTGCTGGTGAGTATATTGGAAATGTTTATTTTTAATTTGTAGTATAATAACGACTAATTATATCAATTTTATTAGGTGGCTGTAAGCACGCAGTTGCATTTTTGATGTGGTTACACCATCGCAGCGAAGAACCTTCAGTGACAGAAGTAGTTTCTTACTGGCGTACCTCCAAACTTTCGAAAGTAGGAAAGGCTTTAAAAGGTTGTACTATATCTGAAATGTATGGTACAAAAGCGCAACAGCCGATGCAGTCTTTAAGTGGTCAGTTCAGACAAAAATTTATTGAAAATGGTCAAAAATGTGGAAGTGAAAGCTTGCTGGTGAAAATGATACAAGAAGATTCTATAGAACGAGTACCATTGCACTGTTTGAGTGTTAAATACAATAAATATATTAAGGACAATAATATACAACCCGAAGTAGACAACTTTATACAATTTTGTACAAAGAATGTAACAGAGGAAGACTCTCAGTGTGTAAGCTTTGACAGTTAACCAGTGGAAAACTTCCCAGTGGTATAAACCACGGGAGAATAACAGCTTCTATAGTTTACGAAGCATCTAGATGCCAGACATTTGAAGGAAGTGTTATGTTTATGGTTTCAATAAACAACAAAACTAGTTAGTTATTTATATTTAATTGAGTTAATCAAGAGTACATTTTAACATTCAGTTCAGAGCTTCTTCTGGCAGTGGTGCCAACATGTATATATTTTGACACCAACTCTTACAGAGTTGCCAATACACAACAGGAAGTTTAATAGAAAGTATATTTGGTTCTAGCAAAATTTGGACAGAAAGTATGCAGAGAGGAATTAATTTAGAAGATTCTGTGATGCAGAAAGTTTCAGCAAATTATTTAAAATAAAATTTAAATATAAAAAATCTGATGTGGCCAGCACATAACCTCTCGCCGTATATTTTACCTGGCTGTATGCATAAAGCAAAGAATATTTTTATAAATACAAATAATATATTCATATAAATCTATGACGTATAAACTTCTTTATTATTCAATAATAGCATGTCTCAACATGAAGATATTTTACCATAAATTATGTTACAATAAATTACAAAGTAGAGTTTACCATATATAAATATTAGGCTGGTAACAGCAATTTTCAATTCGAACATCTTTGTTTACTTTCTCTTCATATTCTTCTAGTAAAAACATTAATTTTGGGCGGTCTAAAATGTATATATCTGGATTGTGCATCTATTCTTACATATCTTCTTTTACATTTTATTTTTTCATACTTGTTATATCTAAATAACACTAATTCCTTTTAATAAAGTGACGGATAGATTGCACTCCGATTATTCTTATATCGATGTGTAATTTTGTCAATATTTACAACTTACTTGAGAAGAATTTGATAGCTTTTTCGCAATTCAAAGTTACTCTAGTCTACAGTACTGGTGTACATTGTCCCATAATGTTTGAAACAAATTTAAGTCCTTCAACCTAGACTTGTCATCTCCATAATAGTCACAGATCAAGAACTAAGGGATTCTCCAAGTACATTTTTAATTCATTACTCATTATTTCTGACACTGACATTTATCTGTCAGTTACAAATAATTTAAATTATCAACTATTTTTCATGGCATCCTTTCGGTTGTAAAATTAATTACAACATTATTTTATATATTATATTCCTTTTATCTCTAAATCTATAAAATATGTATAAAAATATTTAAATGTATCAGAAAGAGAATTTATTTTTCTTTAATATTATCAAGAAAAATTTTCAAAAAATAATATTTAGAAGATTTTTTTTCAAGAATCTTCTACTTCCGGTTGTCCAATTGTTACCAAAACCTTATGTATCAGAAAGAGAATTTATTTTTCTTTAATATTATCAAGAAAAATTTTCAAAAAATAATATTTAGAAGATTTTTTTTCAAGAATCTTCTACTTCCGGTTGTCCAATTGTTACCAAAACCTTTTCAGATCTTCCCGGGAATGTCCGATTGGGAAATACGTTGTTAAACAAATTTTAAGTCTTATAGTTTTTGAGTAACCGTCCTTCCAACATCCCACACACACACACACACACACACACACACATCCACACACACACACACACACACACACAGACATCATCGTAAAAATGTTAAAATCGGATTGTAAGGACCTTAAAACGTGCTTATTCAATAAAATCTGGATATGCGATTTTTAGCATGAATGCAATACCTCTCTTAGCGAGAGGTAAAAAGTGTGGATTTATAGTAAAAAATAATTTTATTTTATTTGGTGCTTCACCGGATGGTATTACCGAAAAATACTGTATTGAAGTAAAATGCCCAACAAAAGAAAAAACTATGTTTAATTACATTACTGCTGACAATAAAATATGCCAGAAACCATTTGCTCAACTTCAGTTACAGATGTTTTTAAGTGGAAAAAAACAAGGACTTTTATGTGTTGCCTCTCCTAATTTTGAAGTGGACAATAGTGTACAAATTTTTGTAACTGAATTAGATGAAGAGTTTTGTATAAACATAATGAATAAAGCTACGGAATTCTGGAAAAACGCTATATTTCCAAAAATTGTAAAATAAAAGATATATTTTTGTACAATTTTATTTTAGTATACATATTTTAATATTAATGCTATATTTACAAAAATTGTAAAATAAAAGATATATATTGTACATTTATATTTTATATATGTAGTAAATAATGTGAAAGTAATTTGAATTTGTAAAAGGTTTAATGTCAATATTTTGGTTGATGAATGCAAATAAAGGATGTTTTTGGAAGCATGGATAAAATCAGTTTCAATTATTTAATTTTGGATGTATGCATGTTTTTAAATGGATGAATGAATGCAACAGGACAAGTTGGGTAAGTATAACAAAAATATTTTATTACTTAATTAATTCTCCTTGTATATTCACTATTCCACATGTAATAATTATTATATTATCTAACCATGGTATAAGTTTGGAATGAACACATGCTTGAGGTGATAAGATATTAAATTCCCTTAAACGTCTTATCACTCGTTCGATGTGAATTCGGAGCGCTGCTATTCGTTTACTTTCTGTCACTTGTGCTTTCGACATCTTTGTATCAGCAGATACAGATGGTGGTCTCACTAGAACACAGTTTTGACGATGCAAAAGATTTGATACATTCTTAAAACCTCTTATCTGCCATGACTGATCAGTTTTGAGGTAATTTATTTAAATATCCACTTTTCTCCAACAATATCTGCATCTGTTGTACGTCCACCGTATCCTTGGGATATGAAATTAATTAATCCATGAGGTGTAGCAGATATTAGGTATTTAATCGTATTGCATTTCTTATAGCTACTCCACGTCTTGGCCTATACATACGGATTTGTTGGGGTTTGAATTTCTATTTCCAGGCAGTCTATGACTGATTGTACTTCTCTGTATCTGACGGAAAACTGTATCGGTTGTTTTAATTGAACAATATGTGAATCGGGCCAGTAAATAAAACCTTGGAAGAAATAAGTTAACTTTGGTAACGTTGCAAATAAAATTCGTGAAATGCTGGAACTAACGTATAGTTCTGATGTCAATAATTTTAGTAAAAAATACTCCTGCTCGGGTATACCTAAATATAATCGGCTATTATTTTCTATGTTCTGTATGGATATTACATAGTTTTGTTCTTTATTTCTATTAACATATTTTTTGGTCGTTGATGCATCGGTTGAAGAAGAAATTCCAGTAGGTGTAAAAGATGAATCACTAATGGTAGATGAACTAGAAGAACTTGAACCTGCTCCTGCTACTGATGTTGTGTCTATTTTTTGTGGTTTTCTCCAAAATTGCACTTGTGTACCTATTGTTGAAGTAGGTTTTGAAATATTGGCCTGAACGTGCTTATATTTCAACTTTGTTTTCATGTTAGCTTGAACGCCTATATCGTTTCTTAATTTTATTAGATCGTCTTCATTTACGACATGAATTGAAAATTTTCTAGATGGAGAATGCATAATTTGTTCCAAATTAACTGAAAATTTTCCTGATGGAGAACGCACAATTTCTTTATTCGAACAATGAATTGGCATGAAACCAGAAGTACTTAGCTGTTCTTGTTGAAATGATTTCCTTCGACTAGATATTGCTGATTTGTTTACTTCTTTACGCTTTTTAGCTGACGAAGATATTTGAGATATAGTCGCATCTGCTTCATTTATAGCTAAATTCAAATGTGGTACAACGTTCTTCTTTATTTTTAATGGACATCCTATTAACTTGTACTCCATCCAGTTTGCTGCATCATTTTCGAGCTGTTTGGTTCATTGCACTGTAGCATTTGTCTCTTACTTTTTTCGGTTTTGGTATTCGAATGAATATTTTTTTGGATGTTTTCAAAGAGGAGTTATCACAGCAAGGCATGCCACAATACTTCACAACCATTTTGATAACTAAAAACATATTATTATTTATTTATTTTAATAAATGTTTTGTTTACATACCTTTACTCTTAACTCTACTGTCACCTGTCACAATTTTAGGTTATGTGTACAACAGCAAACGGAAATCACGTGGACCTTAACTGTGTGTGTCTGTGAGAGGAATGTCTTTGTGTGAGTAACAAGCCATGACGTCGCATATTTCATATTATTTTATATTACTATATTTATTAAATGAGATGGATTTCACGATTTTATAAAAAAAAAAAACATTTTTTTTAAATGACCCCATTGTGGCAACAAGTCTTATTCGATGAAGATGAAAGTCAAGATGATGAATCTCTGTTCGGCGATATATATCTTTCGGATGAATACCATGAAAGTGATTCAAAGAGCCTTACATCAGATGATGAATTTGAGTCGCAGAAAAAAAAGCGACGTAGTGATTTGGGACCATCAACTAGCACGGCTCATCAAATAGTACGAAGAACAGATAATTCAATAGAATTAGAACACGTGGACGAAGTAATTGAAGCAGTTATTGCGAGCACGTCCCAAGATTCCGATTCCAATAATTCAGGGGATGATGGGAATGCAAGAATTATCACAGCGCAAAATGAAGCAATACAATGGGGCTCCGAGACAGGAAACAACCTGAAAACATTTATATTTTCTGAGAAAAACGTATTTTGTAACCGATGAGATTTTGAACTTGATTGTAAGTATTGTTTGTATTTCGTTTCTTTTCTTTTTTTTTTTCATTCAAGGATTTTAAGTGGAAGAGACTAACCGGTATGCATTGCAATGTTCTCAAAATTAATGAACATCCACATACTCGCACAAATTCATGGCATGACACGAATCTGACTGAAATAGGAAAATTCCTTGGTATTGTTATGTGGACGGGACTTTGCCAATTTCCATCGCTTCAGTCCTATTGGTCCAAAAATCCAACTTACAAGAACCACATAAAGGATGTCATGTCTAGGAATCGCTTTCAGTTGCTTCTAAAAACACTGCACTTTAGTGACAACTCGCAAATTACTGAAGACAGACTTCAAAAATTTACTCCGCTAATAATCATGCTGAAAAAGGCATTTCAAAACGCGATTGTTCCTGGAGAGGAAGTGTGCATAGATGAAAGTTTAGTACCATTTCAAGGTCGCCTAAAATTTAAGCAATACACCACCAATAAAAGACACAAATTTGGGATCAAAGTGTTCAAACTGTGCGTCACAGGAGGATACACGTACGGTTTCAATGTATATTGTGGCAAGGAGCATGTTGAGGGAAGTAGTGTTCCAACAAAAGTTGTTATGAAGCTAATGGATCCTCAATTATTTATTATTTATTATTGGCGCAGTCTGTAGGATTGGCAATAAGTTTTTGTGAATCGAAAACCAAGTGTTCAATTCGTCAAAATTCACAAAATCGTCGATTTTTATCGTTTAACACTGCCAATCTTGAATCTACGAGTCAATCCTGCAATCATCAGCGATACTCTAGAGAAAAGTGAAATTTTTTGAACTCATTCCACAACAATCCACGAGGAATCCTTCTACGGCAGCCCCTGAGCGAAAATCAAGGACCCGAGAAGCTAACTACACCCACTCTACGCATCGAGCAGACATCGATCGAGAGCCAACACACCACCATCCATTGCCATTCCACATCGACGACATCGACCAATGGCAATAATCAACCCCCTAATGTTTAAAGAAATTGTACTATTACTGTAAGTAATTTTATTATCTTTTTACATCCTGGAGGAACTCTTAGCATCTCTTAACAATCTAAATATAAATACCAACATGTCACTCCCAGCGGCACAGGGCAACATACTTGCCAACCTAAACAACGATATTATAAAATTACTGGACTTAGTACCATGTTTCGACGGAGACATAAAATCACTTCCAAACTTCATAACCACCGTAGATGACATCATTACCTTAATTAACCAATCAAACCCATCTGACATCACAAAGAAAATAGTTGTACTCACTCTTAAAAATAAAATCAAAGGCAAGGCAGCACAAAGCCTCAGCATTACCTGTATAAATTCTTGGAAAGAATTAAAAGAACATCTTTTGGCAAATTATTCAGACACTAGATCAGAACATACTTTAATGTACGAAATTACGCATTGCAAACAAACTAAAGATAACATAATAGAATTTTACACCAAATTTAACGAATTATTTTTGATCTACAAAAGTAAAGTAGAATGTAAACATGGAAGTGCAAGTACTAAAATAATTTTAGAAAATGCTGTAAAATATTTTACACAATGCTTTATAAATAATTGTAAAGACCCATTTAGACAACAATTATCTGCCAGAAATCCGCAAAAATTGTCAGAAATACTTGACCTTATCACCAACGATTTGCAATACATACCCAACCATTACACGCAAACACAAACACAAAAAACACCTCCACCCAAGAATCAAATACAATTTAACCCTCCAAGACATCAATCTCCTATGCATAAGTATCCTCAACAACAGCAACAACAATTTAGTAGACCCTTTGCCCCCAGTGCAAATGTACGCAACGCACAGCAACAAAAAGTCACCCCTATGAGTATTCAAACCTCTCAGTTCTCTAGAAATGCCCAACCACGAACAGAACAATTATTTAATCAAGATATTGAAAATAATACACCCATATAATACCCTGAACCCACAGAAATAGAGCAAGAAAGTGAAATAAACGAGGAAAATCATTTTTTAGACATAGACCAGTCCCAACAAGAATCGAATCCCTAACTAATAATTTTAGCAAACTGCCTTTTATTAAAGTTTCGAATTTTAAAATTTTAATAGATACCGGATCTACCCAAAATTATATTAACCCAAAATTAATTAAACCAAACTTCACAAAATTTCCTGAATCATTCACTGTCCATACTTGTAACGGCAAATCGTCAGGAAAGGAAATTACATTTTTTAAATTTAAAAATAATAATATTTAAAGTTATATTTTCGACTTTCATAGAGATTTCGACATACTATTAGGTCTACCCGGAATAAAATTAGTTAAAACAAAATTAGACTTCATAAAAGAAGAAATAACATTCTTAAATAAACATAAATACAAATTAGAATATTTCAATTCAAATGAAAACGAAAATTTCAATATAGAAATTATAAATCAGCAAATACGAGACGAACATTTAGACTCTGAAGAGAAAAAAAATTTAAACCAATTATTGAACAAATATAAATCATTGATTTTACAAGAGAATGACAAACTGACTTTTACAAACAAAATTAAACAGCCAAATAATATTCCATATCCCAATATTTAATATCCTCCAACAATATCTTATTTTAGAAAACAACACTAACACATTATACCAAAAATTACATAAATTCGAAGACAGTATCACAAATAATAAAAACATTCTAAATAATATCATGTTACACTTAAAAGATAAAATGCAACTCTTACACATGAGAAGAGATAAACGCGGGTTAATAAACGGGCTGGGCTCCATTATCAAAAGTATCACAGGTAACTTAGACGATGCAGATAAAGAGCGATACGATCAAATAATAGAAAAAATAAATATTAATGAAAATAAACTAACCGACAAAGTTAATACAATGGTAAAAATTAACAACAATATTACTGCACAATTCAATGGTAAAATTGAAACAATTAACAAAAACAACATTATCCTTAATAAAAAATTAGATAATTTAGAAAAGGCATTCGAAAACGTAATAGACGAAATAGACATCTTAAAAACCCAAAATATAATAAACGAATTAATACAAGTTGCACAAGAACTTTATTTCTCATTAATCTTGTTAGAGGAAACTATAACCTTTTGCCAATTAAATATCTTATACTTTGGTATAATAAACTATAACGAATTATCGAAAGAAATCAACAAAATTGAAAATAACTTTATAAAAACAATTTTAATTAATAATATTCACAATAATCATATTTTAAAGACGTATTGCTCCATAAAAGACAAGAACCTCGTTATCCTTATAGAAGTCCCATCAAATGTCCTTAAAGAAGAACTCATACAAGTCACTTCCATACCAACATACGTACACGATACATACAAAACCGTTAATATCCTAAATGGGCTATATAGTAAAAATAATTGTAGAATTAAACCAGTAAACAAATGCACTAGAATAAGTAACAAAGAATACTACTGTCTATCTCAGAACAACGAATATGAAAAATGTTTAGAAAACGTTATTTGCTATAAAGATTTCTAGTACTGTACATATAGTAAAATATCATTGATAAATTCTATCATTGAAATAAAAAATTCAAATTTAAAATATTTATATTTCCCACATAAAAAACAAGTAAAGTTTTATTGCAATAACGAATTACAAATCAAAAATTTAAAAGGAATATACTATACCAATAATTGCCAATTTAACGATCAAATCAAAATAAAAGATAACTTTGGAGACTTGGTAGAAATTCACATGAATTCCACAAATACCCATATTGAGCATATAGAAAATAGAATAAAAAATATTTCACTATTTAAACACAATATAGAGAGTAGTATTCGCCTTGATTCTCCATATGATGTAACCATTAAAAACTATCATTATATTATAATTTATGTTTTAATTCTATTAATTATTGTTGTAATATTAACTTGTAAGTACAAAGATTGTCTTCAAAAGAAATTTAAAAAGTCTAACGACTTAGAACTAACGGACATTAAAAGTTCCAAAAACGTAACTTTCAATCTTGAGGACGGAGGAATTATGTAGAGACACCTCCCTAATTTCAAACGTAGTTTCATTTTCTTTCCCACAAATTCAGCACTTTAAAGTTAACTTGAGAAGCTTGAGAAAAGACGCATAAAGAAGACGATCTTAGTATAAATACGGTACAGTGTAGTAAGTAAGGCATTCCTAGTGTAACCACGACACATGTTGTAACTCTATATTATCTTATCACTTTAAATAAAAGTTTTTAAAAATATAATTTCGAGTTCTCAATTTATTATTTATATATATATATATATATATATATATATATATATATATATATATATATATATATATAAATATATATTTATATACAATACAGCGTAAATTAAAGACGTGTGTGAGACCGCTATGGAGCTATGCAGCCCAATATGAACGAAGCGCACGTGAGTCCACATTAGTCGCACGCGGCCTATTGAACAAAATTAAATGTGAAACCACGTAGGACTCACATGGCACTTAATACTTTTGTCATTTGTTATATGGACTTATTTTCTAATATTCTAAAAATCGATGTGATTATCTTATAACCTATCAATAAAAAAATATAATTAATTAATTAAAAAATAATTTAATCAAATCAATCATTATAACTTTGACATATGTCACAAACTCAAACATTATAACTGTGTAACATTTTTGATCTATTTATCGTGACAATAACAAAAAATTACAACTTTTATTTTGCCTCTCTCTCCCGAACGAAATGCATAATAAATAATAAAATAAATTGTATCAGCGGTTTCCAAAATTTGGGACAATTTTTTTTTTAATGGAATCATATACTTTTTATTCTTTTATCGGGAAGTTTTTTTTCTCCTTTCAATAAAGTAATGTTATATATGCACATTTTTTAAAAAAAATCGTTATAAACGTTTAATTTTTAAAAAAATGCTATTTTTAGTTAATTTAGCCAAGTAAGGCATAGAACCATATTTTTTATAAATTTATTTATTTTATTAACTAATTTTGTAGTAAGTGTTAAAAAAATGCGAGAAAAGAATTACAGGCTTGCCAATATGTAACACTACGCAGAACCGTAGAACGGTCGGAACTATTCGCAAAAGAGCTGAAATATACCTAAGAAATGATAGCTTTTAATTTGGATATTGACTTTGAATATATTATTATTACTGTAAAATAAATTAATAAAATAATAAGTCTATTTTAAAAAAAAATGTTCCCATGCCAAATTAACTAGAAACAGTATACATTTATTTTTATTTTGAAACGTAAATAACTCGTTCATTTAAAAAACCGGCCTTTAGCCTAACCAACTTCACAATTTAAAAAATCTTCAAAAACATTTGTACAAAATTTTTCATTGCAATACTGTTTTTGACAGAACAAGTTATACAAAATTCACTTTGCGAACGCGAAATAAAAAAATTATTTTGATGGCTTTTAATTTCCGTTAAAACCCAGTTTTACTTTATATAAAATAATCTGGAGCTACCTTCAATTTATTGCTATATTAAGTTTGTATTTTGTATTGTATACTTAAATAATAGTTTTCATAAAATATGGGACCATTTTTAAAATACACATGAATTCAGATTTTCTAAGAAAGCTTGTATGCAATCGTAATACGATTATAATATAAATACCTTATTACATTCTTGAATATCGTTGAACTTTCTGCGATAATAAAACATGTAGTTCCATTAGTTATACAAGTTGATGAACTGACGGAAAACCAGCAAGATATCATGGTACAGCATCTTGATTTGATCTTGAACATTGATTGGTAGCAGTTTCGATCATGCTTTACATCTCTGTAACAATGTTTTTATGTATCAATGTTCAACATACACAAAAATATTAAAATTCTACAAATGATGTATGTATGGTAAAAATGAAAGGCAGAAAACACACGTCATCAACCTGAAAAAAAAAAGAAATATAACAAAGAAATAATTGGGTATTTATTTTTAAAAAAAGAAGAAAAGACTAGTATTAAGTAACGAATATATTAATGACATTTACAATTATTACAAGTCAATCGTTATTCGTTTTATTGAATATAAAATTATTTGAAATAATTGGCTGGTACCACAAGCCTGGTTTTAACTAAAACGATGTTTTAAGAAAAGTCAAATTCAAATTTAAATATTTAATTTCACCCGTACGTTTGAAGAGCGATTTTTTTTTAATATTTGTTTGATTATGAACTATGTTCTGCTTTAAGATCATATTTTGATGAATTTAATATTATTTATTATTAATATTAAATAATCAAATTTGACATTTCTTAAAACATCGTTTTAGTTAAAACGAGGCTTGTGGAACCAGCCATTGTAGTGGGTTTCCGTACCATACGTTGGTAATACTGAGAATAACCATGTTATGTTAAATAATTTTATATTCCGGAAAAGGAATAAGGATTAACTTAAAAATAATTGTAAATTCATTAATATACAGTGTGTCCCATTTAAGATACGAATGCATTGGGCTATCGAGAACCGTAAGAGCTACGAGGTTGGTTAAATTAGACAAAAGTTGCCCTGTTAGTGGGCCATTTTAGTAGTGTTTCGTTTGTTCGGAAAAAAATGTATAGGTCACTAGATATGGGTAAATTGTAAATTTTTCCATTTTCGTTTTTTGCTTGTACCTTTTTTATGTAAATTCAAACTAATTCACTGCGTGGTCTCAATCCTGAAATTATAACATTGCTGTCAACAGGAGACATCATGCCTAGCTGAAACCTGGCAATGTACAGATTTCACATTACCGAAATTCTTAGAAGATTACAACTGTGCAGCTTTAAGCCCTGCAATCAAGGAGAAGGTAAAGGGCCGTCCTAGTGGAGGTTTACTGGTAATGATAAAAATAATTAAATTTGAAATCTTACGAGTTAAATGCTTCCTGGATTTTTTTAAAACTTAATTCTAATAATGATATATGTACCACGAGGGGTTAACCACTACCTGAAAATTTGTACACTGATTTCCAAAAATGGAAATATTTTATAATATATTTCCATATTTCCGAATTTCCAGCAGTATTTCTACTTATTAACAGAATATTCTAGTATTTCCGAAATATGTTAATATTTCCTTACAATTTCTAATATTTCCTTAAAATTTCTAATATTTGCTTCGTATTTCCAATATTTCTATATAATTTTCAATATTTTTTTAATGTTTCTAATAGAAGGAATATAAATTAAATCAAGATTCGTCTCAGTGTCACGAGAGAATTTGTTGAAAATATTGAAAATATATGAATAACTAAATTTTAAATAAAACTCTAAGTACCATGTTTTAACAATATGAATATGTATATCAAAATTAGGTTAACAGCACACACAATGTGTTACAAAAATTCATTATATTCTCCCTTTAAATATAAGCTCGTGATATGATTAAGAAGTGAACACACGTATCGTCCTAATGTTCATACATCGCCCTGTTCATTTCTTGTTTCATTCAGTTTCCTAACGTTCAAATCTTGACCTTGAAGTTGACGCAGATGACTTCGCGCGCTCACAATTTAAAAAGTACACTCCGGAGTACAAAATGTACCTAAAAATTATTTATTGAATCGGAATAGGTAGAGTTATTGTTAGTATTTTTTATTTAAAATTTGTACTGCGGAGTGTACTTTTTAAATTTTAAGCGCGTGAAGTTCATCTGCGCTAACTTCATGGTAAATATTTGAACGTTATGAAACTGAACGAAATAAGAAACGAACAGGGCGATGTATAAACATTATGACGTTGCATACCTAGCCGATTAATAATCGAAGATATTGTTTGTGAAACCGAAGCAGCACATTTCACTCTTCCTTCGGACTCGTGAAATCTGCAACTCGATTTCACTCGAGAATATCATCGATGATAATCATATCACTTGTTATATTACGTATGAATATATTTTTTATGTATTTTTAACGGAATTCTTAATTACTTTATATTTTATTATAATATTCACTCTATCACATCTATTAATTTGAAATGGGTTATTTCCAATTAAGTATATTGGGCCATTAAAAAAAGTCTTTTTCACCATAATATCATTATGTGACCAAATACTATCTAAGCTTTCTTTTAAAGATTTTATCTTGTATTTCTCATTTTCTTTGTTAATAACTCTACTAATGTACCAACTAGAGTCATAATAAATAGCATAATAATTTTCATTGACGATCCTTAATTCAATTTTTTCTTCATTTTCGGAAGCAGTTTCTTTGAATGTTTCACTTTTCACGCTAATTGTACATGAACTTTCTGAATCATTATACCTACGTGTCGTCAAAATCAGGCGACACGTTAAGTTGTCTTTTTTTGCAAGGTTTTTACGGAGCTGCAAATTTTGTTTCACTTTGAGTTTTTTTTTTTTAAATTACTGTTTGAATTAGTACTTCTCACACCGTGCACACGATAAATTCTGTCTGTTAATAATCGGTTTTTATTAGAAAAAAACCAACAGAGGGATGATTTTCTAACAAAATTTTATTATTCAATAAAACTTTAAGTACATTCACGTTTTGTACTGAATTTATGATATGTTTAACACATACTCATATATTATACAACAAGACGATTGAAAATTCTCGATTATACGAAACGTGTTGCCAGGAAACATCACGAGACCGAAGGTCGAGTGGTATTTCCATTAGGCAACTCGTTGAGTATGTCGAGAATTTTCTATTGTCGAGTTGTATACAGGTAGACTATATCATGAATAAAATATTAATTAAAAAGTAAATAGTAAATTTAACGTAGACCTGTGGTCTATTTGATTTTGACAGAAACGTCAAACTATATGCTACATAACTTATCTTTTTAAATATAGTTATAGTAGTATGTAATTTTACATTGAAATGCTCGTATTTCAAAATAAATGTTTATATTTCAAATAAACTAGCAATAGTGCAGTTCCAGATTTGTGATCCAAATAATTATTTGTTTACTTGTCAAATTTTTACTGCCATAATTCCTTGCTGTCAAATAATAGATGCGTTCAATTATTTGGTTCGATGCACTGGGAGCAGTCAGTGTGATTTTAAATGTCTACTTAAAGCATACAACGCACGATTTTCCTCCTCAAAGTCTAACTACAGATTCATTTATACTTGTATATTCGATACTGTGATCGAATGAAAAAGATCATGTCCGTAAATATAATTAAAAATGACATTGCCAGTTCTGAGTACATAGAACAAAATAACCAAACGCACTTATAAGTGAATATATGAAGGTAGGTATATTCGAATATACCAAGGTTCGTATATTCGTTCACCATGGTTACTCAATAATAACCGCTGTAATACGTGGTAGCTAAGGAAAATCAGACATTCTTATTGGTTTATAACTTAATGAATGATATAGTCATATATTATACAAGACGATTGAAAATTCTCGATTATACGAAACGTGTTGCCTGGAAACACCACGAGACCAAAGGTCGAGTGGTATTTCCAATAGGCAACTCGTTGAGTATGTCGAGAATTTTCTATTGTCGAGTTGTATACAGGTAGACTATATCATGAATAGAAAATAAATTAAAAAGTAAATAGTAAATTTAACGTAGACCTGTGGTCTATTTTATTTTGACAGAAACGTCAAACTATATACTACATAACCTATCTTTTTAAATATAGTTGTAGTAGTATGTAATATTACATTGAAATGCTCATATTTCAAAATAAATGTTTGTATTTCAAATAAACTAGCAACAGTACAGTTCCAGATTTGTGATCCAAATAATTATTTGTTTATTTGTCAAATTTTTACTTCCATAATTTCTTTCTGTCAAGCAATAGATGCGTTCAATTATTTGTTTCGGTGCACTTGGAGCAGTCAGTGTGATTTTAAATGTCTACTTAAAGCATACAACGCACGATTTTCCTCCTCAAAGTCTAACTACAGATTCATTTATACTCGTATACTCCATACTGTGATCGAATGAAAAAGATCATGTCCGTAAATATAATTAAAAATGACATTGCCAGTTCTGAGTACATAGAACAAAATAACCAAACGCACTTATAAGTGAATATACGAAGGTAGGTATATTCGAATATACCAAGCTTCGTATATTCGTTCACCATGGATACTCAATAATAACCGCTGTAATACGTGGTAGCTAAAGAAAATCACAATTTCTTATTGGTTTATAACTTAACGAATGATATAGTCATTTATATACTCGATACTGTGTTCGAATGAAAAAGATCATGTCCGTAAATATAATTAAAAATGACATTGCCAGTTCTGAGTACAGAGAACAAAATAACCAAACGCACCTATAAGTGAATATACGAAGGTAGGTATATTCGAATATACAAAGGTTCGTATATTCGTTCACCATGGTTACTTAATAATAACCGCTGTAATACGTGGTAACTTAGGAAAATCACGCATTCTTATTGGTTTACAATTTAATGAATGATATAGTCAATAGTATTTCTACAATATTTCCGAGTATTTCCGAATATTTCCAAATATTTCCGAGTATTTCTAAGTATTTCCATGTATTTCCGAATATTTCGTTGTATTTCGAGTATTTCTATGTATTTCGGAAATATTTTTTGTAAAATGTACACTGATTTCCAGTGGTGGTTAACCCCTCGATGTACCATCTGTAAACTCCACAAGGACGAAACCATTTACTATTTCTTTAAAGATCGCCGATTGATTTGCCTTTTCGTTTCACATATTTAATTGAACATAATCTACTTTCAGATGTTATATTCGATGAAGATATTCATCTACTTTTCACAACCTTAACTAAACACAAAATCAATAATATACTTTTTACACTATTTCAGCTTTGAGACTATGCAGTTTTTTTATGAATGATTAAAATAAAGTAAAAATTACGCTAATATGTACATGGATGATTTTAAGATTTGTTTGCTGATTGTGTGTAGAAACATTAAAACATTCCTTTCAGCCTGCTGTTTTTGTAACTAATAAACATTGGCGTACGCAGGGTGGGGCAAGGTGGAGCAGTTGCCCCTCCCCTAAAGTTTCCATATAAAAAGTAAAATGGAAAATTTACTGTATGTATATAAAATAAAAGTATTATACATTTTATATTGCACATGTATCATACATACGTAAAATACTGTATAAAAATATAATATACGTGTATGAAATGATATAATATGATCAATACTAAATATTTTTAAACTGCTCAAAAGGAATAATACGTTTTATACAGTATGAAATGTATAATACATGTGTATTGTACAGGTACAGGTATAATAACATACAGCATTTATTTTTAAAGATGTCCGATCAAGGTCATCTGTATCATGACCGAGTTAATAAATTGGCATACATTTATTTCTTTCATTTACATAACACGAAGCGTTTGCGATAAGGATGGATACAATACGCTTGTCTTTCAAAAATTAATATTGTTTCGACTAAGTTAGGGCATTCCATTTTAAAACGATGCTCGTTGTTGACATTACTTTCTCTGTAACGCAAGTTTATTTATTAATTCAGATATATTACCTTGATTCAAAGCCGTACGAATAACTTTATTTTCTATCAGTGTCACTGACACTATCAGAGTGTCAGTATCATATTTTTCACATTTTTAGTTTCACATGTATTAATCCATTTCCGTTTTGAATTTTGAATGCTTTTGCATTAACATATGTTGTTATAATAATAAAATAACAGTAGTATCTTATGGATCCACATAAAAAGTAAGTGAACGACACTACTGTATTTATCGGAATAGGTGGAGCTAAAATCCTAATTCATCCAATTTGTTGATCGGACATCTTTAAAAAAATTACAGTACATTTTATAATAACCAAGAACATATACTTTTATACGTATAGAGGTAGAAGTGATACAAAGATTTTCTGAAAATCCACTACGGTTAATATTTTAGAAAGTTTAAATTCACTAAATATATTATTTTTTATTTGTTCTTTTTTAAATAAAATGATTATCTTTGGTATTTACTTTAAGTAAACCTTTACGTTTAACAAAATCATTTTAAACATAATTTCTTCTTGCCCCCCCCCCCTGAAGAAATTCCTGCGTACGCCCATGCTAATAAACTCATTTTTTGGTAGCTTGTTCTATTGTTTGTACTTGGGCAACAACTGTATTATAGGAAAATCGTATTTTTATATATATATATATATATATATATATATATATATATATATATATATATATATATATATATATATATATATATATATATAATGTAATATAATTTGATATTATTGGCACTTAGGCCTCACTTGATGTTGTTTTTCTTCAACTTTGTTTTGGTAATTTGGGAATACGCGTTCCCCCTTTTTTTCTATGTTGTTAGATCCTCCTTGTAATTTATAATTTGGAATTAACTGCAATCTTACAACAATGCTATTTTTATTATTTGGGTATATTCACATTTCTTAATTTGTTATTTAAATCTTTTGCTGTATGTATATCACTGTAATAATATATTTTTCTTTGTATTATTTACGGAATTTTACCAACCGTTGGTATAAAGTTTGTAACTTTAAAACCAATAAATATATTATTATTATTAAATTCAAACTAAATTTTAACTTGCACTTTTATACATGGAATTCATAGGCGTCATAACAAAAATTATCTCTTACCATTTTCAAGAAATTCATATTAATTTAAAAAAATACATCGTTGAAAAGAGAAAAAAAATGCCTATTTAATGGTATCACATCCTACTCTGAGCTCTATATGAAAATTGAAAGTCAATATGAATTTCTCGAAAATGGAGATAATTTTTTTAGAACACCTATAAATTCCACGTACAAAAGTGCCTGTAGAAAGTGCAAGTTAAAATTTAGTTTGAATTCACATAAAAAAAGTTACAAGCAAAAAACGAAAATGGAAAAAAATATATTTTTGCCCATATCTAGTGACCTATGCATTTTTTCCGAACAAACGAAACACCACTAAAATGGCCTACTAACGGAGCAACTTTGTCGAATTTAAATAATCTCGTATGAGACTGAAGCTATAGTCAATTTTTTTGACTCTGTCGGGTACAGTAATAAAACTATAAATGAACTATAAATATCGCAATTATGATAAAGCGGCATATCCTTTACTTTCTGCAGTATAATACTGTTTGGCATCGGCCCATATTTTTGAGTCGCTCTATTCATTTATCTTAAAGGACTGTAGGCTATTTTCTTATACATACCTGGTAGACGTTTGATTCAATGCATGAATAGAGCGGCGCAAAAATATGGGCCTATGCCAAACAGTATTATGCTGCAGAAAGTAAAGGATATACCGCTTTATCATAATTGCGATATTTATAGTTCATTTATAGTTTTATAACTGTACCCGACAGAGTCAAAAAATTTGACTATAGCAGCCGATTCGTTAAGTAAAATACTTTGGACAGCCCTGGTGCCATTAATTCGTAACAAGTACATATAATATCCCCAGATATTTTAACCTTTTGATTTTGCTTCATATTAAGGGATGTTTGCTAAATAAACCCTATGAATATGGTTTTGTTAGTTAATATTACTCGCATTAAGGGTTATTAATCTAGCCAATTTCCCTCTAATTGAATATATGAACTATTATAATGTGTTATAAGTTACCTTCATCCCCTGAAATTTGAAACTTTTGATGTTGCTCAATATTAAGGGACGTATGCCAAATAAACCCTGTGATTATGGTTTTGTTACAGTTAATATTACCCGCACTAAGGGTGATTAATCTGGTCAATTTTACTCTTGCTTGAATGTATTAAATATTATGTGATATAAGTTACCCCTATTCCCTGAAATTTGAATTTTTTGGTACTGTTCTATATTAAGGGATATATGCAGAACAACCCCTGTGAATATGACTTTATTACATTTTATATTAGGTGTACAGTCTTACATTTTATAAGGAAATACAGCTATGCACTTGTTACGAATTAACGGCAACAGGATTGTCCAAAGTAATTTACTTAACGAATCGGCTACTAGCTTCAGTCTCATCAATACACTTGTATACATTTCTTAATAGTAGTATTTTTTTTCTTTTTTTAAAAATAAATAATATCTACAATTTAATTTCATTTTACAGTTTTTTTTTCAGGTTGATGACGTGCGTCTTCTGCTATTCATTTTTACATCTCGCTAAGAGAGGTATTGAATTCATGCTAAAAATCGCATATCCATATTTTAATCAATAAGTACATTTTAAGGTCCCTACAATCAGATTTTTACGATGACGTCTATCTGTGTGTGTGTAAAAAGTATAAGACTTTAACTACGTATTTCTCAATCGGACATAAATGGAAAGAGTTAAAATGGTTTGATTCTTAAAAAAAAATCTTCTAATGGGCAATTGCACAGCTTATTGTTAAAGTCTAAAATTACAGGTTAACAAAAAAAGTACGTATCGAAATTTTGACAGTAATATTTAATAATTCCTTTGATATTTCATTTCAGTTTGATATTGTCTATTTAACCAGGACATTACTGAAGACTTTTTCCGAGAAGTACATATATATATACAGGGTGTTAATAAAAAAACTTTACACACTTTAGCAGGTGATAGTAGAGATGAAAACAAGAAAAAAATTCTAATACACTTAGGTCCAATACTCATTGGTTTTTAGAAAATTTATGTATGGAATTTGTACATAATACACAGGATTGACGGAAGGTATTGTGCTGGCCACATCAGATTTAACAACTAAGGACTCTAGGTGTTTACGATCAAGTGCGTGAGTCTCTTCGACGACGGCTGCAACTTTGTTTACAATTGATCGTAAACACCTAGTAGAGTCCTTAGTTGTTAAATCTGATGTGGCCAGCACAATACCTTCCGTCAACCCTGTGTATTATGTACAAATTCCATACATAAATTTTCTAAAAACCAATGAGTATTGGACCTAAGTGTATTAGAATTTTTTTCTTGTTTTCATCTCTACTATCACCTGCTAAAGTGTGTAAAGTTTTTTTATTAACACCCTGTGTATATATATATATATATATATATTATTTCTTATTGTATTAATAGTTAAATATTTAAAATTATACGTATATTACATATACTCTTCACAAATACTGTCAATCCCGACAATGAAATGGAAAAATGTCGAAAAATTAAAAGAGTAGGACAAAGTTTCTTCATAAAATGAATTTAAAAAATCTAAATATAAAGAAAAGATATAAGTATAATTTTTGGTGTAAAATGTAGATATAAAAGAAATGTTAAATAAAGTAGGGTGCGAGCAGTCATGTAACTTTTTTGGCCTTGACAAGCAGATATGGGGGCCCCTGTCAGAATGATAGCTAGTAATTATGTACATGGATGTCAAATACCATAATTTTTCATTCAAAATTTCGTGATTTTCCAATTTCATGTGGTCTATTTTGCTCGGCAAGTAAATTCCACACTCCTGGTGACAAATTAGACACACGAACTTAGAAAACCTTGAAATTTTGAATGAAAATTTCTGACATTTGACATCTATGTACATAATTACTAATTGTCCTTCTGACACGGGCCTCCATATCTGCTTGTCAAGGCCAACAAAATCACATGACTGCTTGCGCCCTATACTTAATTAACCAAAAACAGAAATGGCGAGAGATATTTTGCTGGCTACAACAGATTTTTTACTATAGCATTAATCAGTGTCATTTTTATAATTTATAAAAATGTATATTATGAACAATGCCAAATAATACTTAAATAAACTACCTAGGCTCGCTCCTACCACCTCTAGTGGAAGTAATAACTGTTGTTCGCAGCGTTTCTAACTTTCAGTTTAATTCTTTATTTAAACTAATGACTAATAAACAGTTACTTTAACTAGAAATGATACGATCGGGCTTTAAGTCTGATTTATAGATTGCATAGAATAGAATGGAATAGAACAAAATATCACAGGGAATAGAAATATAAACCAATGTAAATGCATGGAACCATTTATACTTGCGCAGAATGGAATAGGAAATAACCAAGTTTTATTTCTTATTCTATACCATTCCTATTCCATTCGGCTTGCACCGTTAATATTCCTGTGATTGGAGTGACTTCGTTGCTTTTGGCCTATCCTCTAACCTAAAAACTTACTATGGACAACAGTTCTTCTGCAGAAATACTATCATTTTTTAACAAAAATAAACAATGATATTATTTACTATGTTCTAAATGAAATTAGTAAAAGAAAAAATAACCACAAATTAGTTAATTTAGTGTAAAAGTGACACACAAGTGACGTCATTCTATTCTAAACTATTCTATTCAATGCAACCTAGAAATGGTTTTAAAAATTCCTATTCTATTCCACTCCTTATTCAATTCTGTACAATCTATTTCACGATATAATTACCTTAAGGTAGTTATATCGTGAAATCATTTTCAACAGAATTAATTGAAATTTTAAGTACATCTCAACTGAACTATAATCTACCTGCTCTCCAAGTTTTAAAACAATTGACCAAGCGGTACCTGAGATATTTGCAATTAAATTTGGCCTTTTTAACACGTGCAGAATAGGAAATGGCAAAATAAACACAACATTTTAAATTATAACTTTTATATCAATTATGACATTTAATCGAAAAACTAGTATGTTATAGATAACCAATTAACGGATTTTATGTAAAAATTTGAAAATTATTTACCACCCAGATTTAATTTTATTGCCTCTAGAAAATTATAATCTGAAGATACGATAAATAGGTAGAATTATACTTGACAACCATGTACAAGTCTCCAGATGGAGTGTCAGTTAACAACGCCCACTGTGGTATTAGCGAATAAGAGGTGTTCTGTGGTTAAAGGAATTTCAAACGTACATTCGAAGGAAATATTTTTAATGTGGGTATTTTACGTGAAAAGCATGAAAAAGTTCAAACAGTATAATACTACTTTCGTAATTTTAAGAAAGAAATATATTAATTTATTTTGCAGTTCCGATTTGTAGTTTAGAACTAGTATTATATCTCAAAACATCTGATTACTTTTATACCTGAATGTACCAATAAATGTGGGAAAACTTCAACTTTGAGTTTAGATTAAATTGAATTTCAGACAAAATTGTTGATTTTTTAAGTAAAAATCATGAATGGAAATAATAAAGATATATACCTATATAAATATTTATTTAATGTATTTTTTTAGCACAAAGATAAAATATAAAACAAATATAACATTAAAAAAAATATATTTATTTAGTTTGAGTTTATATTAAATTGAATTTCAGACAAAATTATTGATTTTTACTTAAAAAATCAACAATTTTGTCTAAAATTCTTTTGTTTTTGGTTATACGTGGTTTGGTGTTGCCGGTTACAATTTCTGATAAAAATTGAATTACACCTTTTCTTCCATTTTCTGTATATATTCTACATACTGTTTCAAAATTAATTCCACTATTTGCAATTTTTTTAATCATGTTTTTTGATATTATACCTCTGAAAACCGTACACGGTTCGACATTTTCACATATGTCAAAATTAAAATTCAAGCTCTGACTGAAAACAAACCAAATATTTCTGTCGTTGTCTAAGTGCGACAAGTGCGACGTTGCCACAGTTATTTTTCAACACTCGTGCTGTTGTGTGAGTAAATTGGAATACGACACTTTTGTATGTGTTAGTGCGAGTGGTACAGTTCAAAAAAAAACTTTTCTACGGAAAAATAAAGTAAATTCGTCTGTTACAGTCTTTGATATAAGCTTTTAACAATTTTTACACAATCTATGTATATAATATAATGTTAAAAAATATTGATTATTGCAAATATAAACTGCATTAGCTTAATTTTTATTTTGAACATAGAACAAGTTTTTGATAGGTACACTCGAGTGACAACTACCTTAATACAATAAAGTCACAAGTTTTAAAATACTCTGAATTAATACTCTTTGACTTGATGTGATGAAAATTGACTACAAAATTTTCTTACTTTATATCTCTAATTTAAAATTACGAAAATAATACGTACCCCTGTTGAAAAAATAAATTGCTCAATAAATGGTGAATAGGTATCATAAAAACAATTCACTCGCCAATTTATCCAAGTGTAACCTAAAAAAAATGCATTTCAACAAAGTGAATAACAAACTACCAATTTTCAATTAAACATAACAAACATTATTATTACATACAAATATTTGTGTAATGTTTAATAAAATTAAACACTATACATACAAAATTTAAAATGAAACATTAAATTAAAAATTGTCATATTTACATTTAACTTGCTTTCCGTCCATAAAAAAATGTCTGCGTACTCATTAGATTTTTAACAAAACGTTAACAAAAACTAAACAAACACAAGATATTCCATAAACAAAACCGTAACTTTTTGATAAACATAATTTCATAACCTATCACTTATCACGAACACAACGTAATTTTAGCACAACTGGAAAATGGAGACTGAACCATGAACAAGTTCCCTGGAAACTAGAAACTCGCATGGGAGGCTTTGTACACCCCAACTGTCGTTCCTACCAATAGATGGCAGCACGGTTAACATTTCCTCCATAGATTAACGAAAGTATATAGTAGAAGATTGGGTATCTCCCCTATAAACCGTGATAACAAGTTTTGGTGCCTCCTATGAAAAGATCAGAGAACTAAATTTGACAGCCGAGAAAGTGGCGGGAAATATGAATTCATTTTGAATTATTCCAAACTTTAAATTTTATTTCTTTAAAATGTAATTTATAAAAAAACTATCGAAAATAGATAATTTATTAAAGACATTGTCAAGAAATGTGAAATATATGTTGAACTATAAAAAAAATTACAGAACTTAATATGTTAATGTCTTTATTTAAAAATATATATTTCATTATTTAAATCAAATAATAAATAACTACAAATCTCAAACTACACGGCGACAACTATTAAAATTTAAGCACATACTACTCAAGGAATCAAAAAATTGAATTATTATTATTACAAGAGGTAATTTTATTTCAAAAATGGGATGTTACTTTAAATGTCTGCCAGAAATGCACTGCTTCATTGACCTCGTTATCGATATTCGTCCACTTTTTAACAAATCTACCCACTTCTATACTCCTTTTTTCTTAAAACTGACACCATACTATTTCAACATTCTTTGATGAATCTTATGAAGCGTCACGTCCTTTCGCCTAATAATGTAATATTTTGCTGCTCTTGTACGGTGTAAATATCTAAGAGCACCACCATGATGTAAATTCTTCTGGTCCACTTACACAAACCATTTCTTCTATTGGGCACTGTTAATTTCTGCAAATGTGTCTTCACTATGCAGGAGTTACAAGTATTTCATGTGATTTTTCTGAAATATTATTAATTTGTTGTATTTTACATCACTCCCGTATAATAATGCTAGTATTAAATAGTATATTATACACCAAGGTTGTGAAGAGTATGATTATTGACCGAGCGAAAAGATTATAATCCCGAGGGAACCGAGGGATTATAATTCGCGAGGGCAATAATGCTCTTCATAACCGTGGTATATATACTATTCTTTTCACTACTAGCACGTAATTTTAATAATTATTTACGAAATTAAACCCACCATAACGTCATTTTACTTTTAAATGTGATGGCACAATTGATGCATAGTTGGCCTAGTAAAATTGTTTATTAAAACAAAAACTGAAATTTTATCATTTCATTGTGACAGTTTTATAAAAATAATCATGATTAGTGAAGATTTAAGCGAAATTGACATGAAAGAAATGTCAAGTATTTAATATGTTCTCGGCGCGAAAAACAAATATTCAAATTAATCCGAATTTTTAATATTGAATTAAGCTGGTTAAACAACCATTTACATGCATAAAATATTAATAAATAAAGTCTCTTGGTTATACTTAAACTTGCTATAAACATTTCCGATTTAAAACTGTCACAGAATTATCAAAAAATGTAAATTTATTCATTATTAACTTATTATCGGTTAATAATGAAAAATTATATACCGGTAACCATGGACGGGTTGAGAAATTCAATTTCACAGCACTCTATTCGGTCAATAAAATACCTCTGTGTAGCTAGTAGTCAGTGGCGTGCGGTGCGTTTCTGGGTTGGGTGTGCAGAAATAAAAAAAATATATTGTATAGGTGGAATGTTTGGTTAAAAATTCAGATACTGAGAAAATAAAATTAGAGTACTAATATCATTATTTCCTTTTGTATTTAAAATTTATTTATACATATGAATACATATTAACCGATACTATACAGGGTGTTATATTTTAATGGACCCAGCAAATATCTAGCTTATTTATTAAGTTAGTAATTTCTTTCATATAACATGATTTATACAGCAACATGTAAGCTACTTGATGACGGATGTACATTCATGATACCACTTCCGGTTTATTAGTAATTAATATCAACTTTGAAATTTCAAATGGAATATACTATATTTTTTTACAAATTTGAAAAGTACATCAAATTTGCTTTACAATCATGTAAAATAATCCATATGTTACATTATTAAAAAGTAAAATGGCGTAAAATCCGTAATAAGTAATTCACTTGCAATTTTTATTCTATAATTTTTCTAAAATACAAATATAAGTTAAATAAATAATATATAAATTATATACCAAATATTTAACTAATATAAATAATTAAATTTTGTGCCTAAACTTGTCTCAAATGTAATTTTCAGGCGCTACGTGCACAAAATTTCCTGCACGCCGGAGAGTGCGATGGAGCGATACGTATTTCTAATATGTTATCCCTGTCTGCGCAAATATACAACATTCCGTTGTGTAAAAATATGCGCGCGGAGTGCAGCGTAGAGACTTGCACGCGCATGCTCATACATACTCGAAAATTCACTTATGATAGACAACCAAACACACTTTAGTACGTTATTGTCTCATAATTATATTAATATTTTTACCTCTCGCTAAGAGAGGTATTGGATTCATGCTAAAAATCGCATATCCAGATTTTATTGAATAAGCACGTTTTAAGGTCCCTACAATCCAATTTTAACATTTTTACGATGATGTCTGTGTGTGTGTGTGTGTGTGTGTGTGTGTGTGTGTGTGTGTGGATGTGTGTGTGTGGGATGTTGGAAGGACGGTTACTCAAAAACTATAAGACTTAAAATTTGTTTAACAACGTATTTCCCAATCGGACATTCATGGGAAGATCTGAAAAGGTTTTGGTAACAATTGGACAACCGGAAGTAGAAGATTCTTGAAAAAAAATCTTCTAAATATTATTTTTTGAAAATTTTTCTTGATAATATTAAAGAAAAATCAATTCTCTTTCTGATACATTTAAATATTTTTATACATATTTTATAGATTTAGAGATAAAAGGAATATAATATATAAAATAATGTTGTAATTAATTTTACAACCGAAAGGATGCCATGAAAAATAGTTGCAAATTTAAATTATTTGTAGCTGACAGATAAATGTCAGTGTCAGAAATAATGAGTAATGAAAGAAAAATGTACTTGGAGAATCCCTTAATGCTTGATCTGTGACTATTATGGAGATGACAAGTCTAGGTTGAAGGACTTAAATTTGTTTCAAACATTATGGGACAATGTATACCAGTACTGTAGACTAGAGTAACTTTGAATTGCGAAAAAGCTATAAAATTCTTCTCAAGTAAGTTGTAAATATTGACAAAATTACACATCGATATAAGAATAATCGGAGTGCAATCTATCCGTCACTTTATTAAAGGGAATTAGTGTTATTTAGATATAACATGTATGAAAAAATAAAATGTAAAAGAAGATATGTAAGAATAGATGCACAATCCAGATATATACATATTAGACCGCCCAAAATTAATGTTTTTAGTAGAAGAATACGAAGAGAAAGTAAACAAGGTTGTTCGAATTGAAAATTGCTGTTACCAGCCTAATATTTATATATGGTAAACTCTACTTTGTAATTTATTTTAACATAATTTATGGTAAAATATCTTTATGTTGAGACATGCTATTATTGAATAATAAAGAAGTTTAAACGTCATAGATTTATATGAATATATTATTTGTATTTATAAAAATATTCTTTGCTTTATGCATACAGCCAGGTAAAATATACGGCGAGAGGTTATGTGCTGGCCACATCAGATTTTTATATTTTGTATATCATATTTAGATCAAAGCAATTAAATAATTTATATTTTAATGTATTACATTTGAAATCATTCGCAGGGTGTGCAGTGCCCACCTTGCACATATGGACTGCACGCCACTGCTAGTAGTGAAAAAACTAATATAGTTACCGAAAATATATTGAATGATAAAGTACTATATTGCAATAAAGATACAAATTCACAAATAACAGTTTTAAACGTCAAAGAAATTTACAGCAGTTCTCAAACATATGTTATCTTTTTATAGTATTTTGATATTAAAGTTTGAGAATCCCTGTAAAATCTGCACTACTAAAGCCATCTATGAAAGAGCCAGGAAGTATTTCCAAACGCTACTAGATTGAAAACTTGTTATCACGTTTCTGAATACAGTTTCACCCCCCTGATTTCCTCATAGCGAACTTCATTGAATTTCACTACGCTCAAAATGGTACAATGTTATGCCGTACGTGGCGCTACTTCACATACTACGGCCCGGGTGCTAGAAACACAATGGTATCTCTGTTACGTAAATAACTGGTACCTCCCAACATGTCGTTACCTTTTTACGGTGTGCTAGAAACGAATGATGCCTGTTGCTTCGTAACAGCTCGGTATCAGTTAGTAATGGCGCAAACCATTGAAATATAATGGATTCTTTAAAAATTCACTAGATGGCATTACTACCAAAAAGTTATTATCGTACGTAATATAACAAGTGATATGATTATCATCGATGATATTCTCGAGTGAAACCGAGCTGCAGATTATACGAGTCCGAAGGAGAGTTGAAATGTGCAGTTTCGGTTTCACGAGCAATATCTTCGATTATTAATCATATCACGAGCTTATATTTAATGAGAGAATATAATGAATTTTTGCAATCTAACCTAACCTAACTTTTGATATACATATTCATATTGTATTAAAACATGGTACTTACAAGTTTTATTTAATATTTCGGAGTTTGAATTATTGTTATTATTTATTTTTATACTCAAAATTAACTGTCAATGTCATAAATAAAGAAAACAAATCCCTTAGTAACGACTATAAATACGGTGATAATTTCCTTGTTTTTTATCATCGCTGTGATAAACGCGTAGCTAGGGAGATTCTGAATGTTTATTGACGGAAAACATGTCACGTGACTAAGGAATTATATTCTCAAAAAAATTTTTTTTTTTTTGAAATTACAGATAAGTAAAACTGGTATATTTTCGTTTAAGTTCTATAAAGGTATTGTATAATATTTGCATATAAATTCTAACATATTTCGTGGGCGAAAATATTTAAAACCATGGAAGAAAAAAATCTGTTGTGGCCAGCACAATACCTTCCGTCAATCCTGTGTATAATGTATAAATTCCATACATAATTTTTCTTGCAAACGATTCTAAATTTCCAATAAAATTATTTCATAAACAAACTATTCAAATTGCACTTGACACTGACATCTTCTTCCTCTTTAGCTTTTCCCATTCGTTAGGGGTCGCTATTTTTGCGTGTCGTTCTCATTCAGTTCTTTTTCTCTCAAGTCTTCTGCAATACAGTCCTTCCATCTTATCTTTGGTCTTCCTCGGTTTCTTCAACCTCCCATTACTAAACTACTCATTCTTGTTCAAATATAATCCTTCATTTCTCCTCATGACCAATGTAATCGTCTTTCTTGTATCTTTCTAGAAATTTTTAACACTAGAGTTATTTTCTTACCGTATCTTTCCGTGTCTTCCCCATTATCTAGTTCAACATCCTCATCTCTGCCACATTAATTTATATTTATTGATACTGACATCTGTCAATTTGAATTATATGAATATATTAATAGTTTCCATGTTTAGCATAGCTGGCTGAATTATAAAATTTAATTTCTTTAAAATTCTTTAACTCTGTATCTATTGAATATGAAGTATAAAATGTAATCAAATCGTATAGAGAATAATATATATTTTTAAGTTATAATAACGTTAAATATCAATAAATCAAATTTAACTGTTAAATCTTCAAATAAGGCTACTTCCGGTTCACCAATTATAGCCAAAATCTAATCACTTGTTCTTCTGGATGTAAACTTGAGGAATACGAAAAAATTATAATTTTTGGGATCGTGGTATTGAAGTTATGGGATCCGGAACTTTTGTCACACAGACACACACACACAGACAGACACACATACATACATACAGACATCATCGTAAATATGGTAAAATCGTATTATATGGACCCTAAAACATGCTTATTCACTAAAAACTCATCATTGAATTTTTTGACCAAAGACAATACCTTCCTTACCTAAAGGTGACGGAAGGTGAAAAAGAAAGGATTTTTTTTAAAAAAACTACTGTCATGTGTACTGCCTGGCCACATCTGGCAACAATGTCAAGGATTTTAAACTTGCTATTGCATACAATTTGGATATTGTATGAAAAAAAAACCTTTGCGACATCGATATAACTCCCCATTATCGCCTCCTGGAGATTGAATTGGAACATGAGTACCGTCAATACATCCAATAATATTTGGAAATCCAGCAATACTTTCAAAGTCCCTTTTAGTTTCTGCAATTTCTATTGGCCCATTTGACATTTTTATGTAGTGTCTTGATAAATTTACTATTTCACGTTAAACTTTTTTTACTATTCGGCATACAGTTGCTCGATCGATCCGCAAATCATCCACCAGCATTATTTGAAGAAGATTTTAAATATATAAATTTTACTCGAATAAAATATTACCAATATGACAGGTTGACACTACGTAACAGTCAGGTAACTGGTCTTGAAGTCGCTGTTATATGTAACACAGCGCATTTTAGCGTAACATACGTTGTAGCACATCAAATCGTCAGGTACCTGTCTGTTACATCTAACTGTGTGATATCTGACGTTCTAACACTCGGGCCTAAATCTGTAAATTTTGTTTGTGTAATTTTAGTGACATTGCGACAGCCATAATAAGGGGGTCATAGATTAAGGAAAATATATATAGTAGAAGATTGGGTATCTCCCTTATAAACCGTGATAATAGGGTACCTTCATATACAGGGTATGGCCATGGGGCAAGATCGCCGCCATAAGCGAGCCAATGTCAAACATTGATAATTCATTTCCGTATTTATTTGTAAGAAATGTGATATTATATTATACAGGGATATTAAATAATCACACTATGAATCTAAAAAGGTAATAAAAATTCATTTATTTAAGAGATACACAATTATTATTATGACATAGATTTAGAGGTTATGTAGCGCATAGGATATAGGTAGTTATTATCACATCAAATTTAATAACTGTAATTATTATTTACATAATAAGTATATATTTTAAACTTACCTTTTAAAAATTTAAATGTTTGTGCTTAATATTGGTAATTTTTATGTGTTTTCAATATTGCCAGTCATCGTAGTCAGTATCTCAAGAAAATATACATATAAATAAAATAAAAGTATTACTTACACTTTAAATAAATATTAGAAGTATATTTAAATGTGTTTTCCATTAAAATTAAACAAGTAGCCACGAAAATACATAATAATTTGCGCAACAACAACGAATATGATAGTGGCCCTCTAATGGCGAATGAAAAGCGAGCCACGTCATGGCCATACCCTGAGTATATAGGCACCCTACGTGATAACAAGTTTTAGTGCCATCTATGTAAAGGTCAGAGAATTAAATTTGACAGCCGAGAAGGTGGTAGGAAATACGAATTCATTTTAAATTATTCTGAAAATTGTACACTAGCATGGTTACCATGGTAATATAAAAATTTCTTGGAATTTTTTTACTTGGCTTACCTTAGCAAAATTAATGTGGATTTTTTTTGTCAAACATGTCAGTTTGACATTTTAAAAAAATATATTGAATTGCCATTGTATATTATTCTATTATAACTTGATTGTTAAGAAAAATATAAAACCTAAATTAATTTTACTTTCTGTGTTGGTGTCGTTACGATTTTCTTGCCCTCGAGCATTAAATCATATCCGGGAAGAATTAATGCTTGTGGAGATTATAAGTGAAAATTAAATTTCATTTCTTAACAACGTAATCAATAAAAAATCCATTGAGAATAGATAATTTATTAAAGACATTATCAAGAAATGAGAAATATATGTTGCCCTGTACAAAAATAATAAAAGTATTTAATATGTTAATGTATTTATTTAACCATGTATAGATTACATTATTTAAATCAAGTAATATATAAATAACTACAAATGTCAAACTACACGGCGACAACTAATAACATTGAAGCAATTACTATTAAGGAAATAGAAATTTGAATTATTATTACAAAAGGTAATTTTATTTCAAAAAATCTGATGTGGCCAGCTCATTACCTTCCGTCAAACCTGTTATTATGTACAAATTCCATACATAAATTTTCTTGCAAATAATCGTATAATTTCCAGTAAAAGTATTTTATAAAAAACTATGCAAATTGTTTTTGAAAGCTTCAAACTGACATCTTATTTATTAGCTTTTCCCATTCGTTAGGGATCGCTATTTTTTATCTTCTTCTTCCTCCCATTTCTGTTTTGTGTATCGTTCTCATTCAGTTCCTTTTCTCTCAAGTCTTGTGCAATACAGTCTTTCCATCTTATCTTTGGTTTTCCTCTGTTTCTTCGCCCTTCTACTATTAAGCTATTCATTCTTCTCCCAATATATTCTTCATCTCTCCTCATGACATGTTCAAACCGATGTAATCGTCTCTGTTATATCTTTCTAGAAACTTCTATCACTCGCGTCATTTCCCTTATCCTTTAAATACTTACCCTATCTTTTCGTGTCTTCCCCAACATTTATCTCAACATCTTCATCTCTGCCACATTCATTTTCGTTTCATTGATACTGACATCTGGCAATTAGAATTATCTGAATATATTAAGAGTTTCCTTGGTTAGCATAGCTGGTTATTTTATTTAATATCTTTATAATTTTTAACTCTATATCTATTGATTATGAATTACCAAATGCAATCAAATCGCATGGAGAATAATATATTCTTTAAAATTTATAATAACATTAAATGTCAATATATATATATATATATATATATATATATATATATATATATATATATATATATATATATATATATATATATATATATATATATACCGGGTGGAACATCATACCTGTGTACATAGGCGATTCATATGAGAAAAACAGTTTTTTCGTGCGCATTGCTCCCCAAATTATTTTAGACAAAAATGATTCAAATAAATGTTGTAGAGCATAAAATTCTGCATCTAAATCAATAAACAGAATTACTTTTACATGCTTTGTAACGACACAAATTAAATAAGAAAATATTGAAAATTACGTTGAAAATATCAAATAGCCATGGAATTGAAACAAAAATAGAAACAAATAAATGTCTGACGTTTGACAGATACATGAATTATTTCCAATTTAAAAAGATTTTCATTAAAAATCCTATAAAAAATAAATATTTCATTGAAATGTACAATTGTCGTAATAATAGGTATGGAGATTTTTGTATGAATTTAATTTACCTATTTATTTGTTTCTATTTTTGTTTCAATTCCATGGCTATTTGATATTTTCAACGTAATTTTCAATTATTTATATGGGTGAAGTGTAAAACACAGACAAATATTATTACCTAAATGAATACGTTAATTCAATAATTAAGGATGAAATATTAAAAAATGATAAAAACAACTAACACTATGATTAAATAATTATAAACACTACTAAGAATATTATTAAATGCTTAAACACTACGATTATTTATCTATACAATATTTATATCACTACACTTATTTATATAACTACATTTATTTATGTTAACAACTGTTAAACTGTTTATTTATATCATCGAGTTCATTTCTGGTTGCTTGTATATATTAGACTATCCCTCCGCCTTCCTTCGGCCGGCATTTATACAGCGCACACCTTTCTAAAAGCCTTCGAAGCGACAATGACCCGTATACAAAGGAACGAGGTCACGGCGCAATTAGAGTCCAGCCGCTGCGGCGCCAGGGATTGCGTCATCGCTCTGGAACGCTCTGTCAGTGGCGCCGTTGTATACTCTTCTCCCAAGGGCGCACGTCACACTATATAACTGCTTTTTTTTTAAGAAAAACTGTTAAAAGTTGCAAATAAGGGTACTTCCAATTTCCAATAGACCAGTTATAACCAGAATCTAATCATGTCTGCATATGGATCTAAACTTGAGGAATATGAAAAAAATATAATTTTTGGAATCGTGATATTGGAGTTATGCGATCAGAAACGATACATACATACAGTAAAATTTTATATTATGACAAATTCAGTAGTGTCGTTTGCTTAGTTTTCATGAGGGTATATAAGATACTACTGTTATTTTATTATTCTAAAAATATATGTTACAATAAAAGCATTCAAAATTCAAAAATAAGTCAACTAGTACGTTTATTAGCAAATGTAAAACCAAATATGTGAAAAATAAGATAATGACACAATGTCAGTGTCAGTGAATCTGACAGAAAATAACGTAATTCGTACGGGTATGAATCGAGGTAATGTATCTGAATTAATAAATAAACTTACGTTACGGCGAAAATATTATCAACAACGAGCATCGTTTTAAAGTGGAATGTCGGTCCTAACTTAGTCGAAACAATATGAATTTTTGAAAGACAAGCGTGTTGTATCCATCCTTATCGCACACGGTTATAGCTTTTACTATAATCGTGGAAAGATATAAATGTATACCAATTTGTTAATTCGTTCATGATACAGATGCCCTTGATCGGATATCTTTAAAAAAATATATTGTACATACCATACATACCAAATAATCCTATAATTTCCAGTATATATATATATATATATATATATATATATATATATATATATATATATATATATATATATATATTTGAGGCATATTTCGAGTAAACGGCGGACGTTTGAAGCTTTTTCCAGACTTTTGAAGCGTGTTCAAAAATCGTTTTTATTTTATTAAATCTTTATTGAACTAAAGCTGTTTTATTAGTATACATATAAAATATTAGTAGTCCATGATACATAATAGCTTGGATGTAAGTGTCGTGCTTAAATGTATGACACATTTTTTAATATTAAGATATGAAATTTTCAAGTTTTTTCCACACTTTCGAAGCACTTAGTAAATTTGAAAAGTGTTCAGTGGCGCTGCTTACATTGAACTAAGAGCTTCGAAATTGTGCCACAAGATACTGTTAGTCATCCAAGATTAATTCTGTTAATATATTGAAATGTTTTGCAAATTGCAGCAAACATTCCGTGTAGTACAATGGTTCTTAAACATTTACTAGTCGCGGCCCCATAGTTTGTAAAAATAAAATAATTATTAAAATTAATTTTATTTATATATACGAGTATATATTTTAGGTTTTATAGAATGTGAAAATAATATAAATCCAATATATTTTTGGATTCTACTCGATAAGCTGAGTTTGAGTGGCACAAATTTTAAGGTACTGAGTCAAAAAATGAAAATTGCTGCAGGAATTGAATAAGGCTCAATAAGGAATAAGATCATGGTTAACATATTTTAAAATGATCAGCAGGTTTACTAAATATACTTAACATCAACATTATCTGCCTCTACAGTCTACACGCCTACAAGCATTCTACGCTATTATGAAATTATTCAAGTATATGCAGCGTTAATAGATATAATCTACCAAATTAATTTACTGCATGTCAAAACACATGGTGCTTATGCTATACTTTTATTTTACAACGAATTTGTTCGAATATTAAAATAACTTGATCTATGGAGTATAAAAAAGTAGCTGAATCCTTATTTCTTTCAAAAATGCACATTTTCCAAAAAAAACAGCATAATTCCATTTTTTATTTTTAGTTAAACATCTTATGTTCTTTCACTTTATTTGCGCAGAATATTTATTCCACGTATCCTATGACTATTATATATTAATAGAAGGTGGAAGAAACATAGGAAGACCAAATATAAGATGAAAAGACTGTATTGTAGAAGACTTGAGAGAAAAGGAACTGAATGAGGACGACACGCAAAACAAAAATGAGTGGAAGAAGAAAATAAAAAATAGCGTCCCCCTAACGAATGGGAAAAACTAAAGAAGAAGAAGAAGATGTCAGTGTCAAGTGCAATTTGCATAATTTGTTTATGAAATAACTTTACTGGAAATATAGGATCTTTTACAAGAAAATTTATGTATGGGGCGCGTGCAGTAACATGACTTTTACCCATGTCAAAATGACAGCAATTAATTATGTCCATAACTGACAAGTGTTATAATTTTTCAATCAAAATTACATAATTTTCTTATTTCATGTGGTTTGTTTGTTATCAGGAGTATCAGGAGTATGGAATTCAGTTGCCGAGAAAGGCATAATATCAATATATAATAATCACATAATACCAAAAATTTATAATCTTTTGCAAGAAAATTTATGTATGGAATTTGTACATAATACACAGGATTGACGGAAGATATTGTGCTGGCCACATCAGATTTTTTAATAAATAAATTACAAAATCTTAATTTTAACTTCAAAACAGTTTAAGATATATAGCGACCATAATCTAACCCGGTTCTTTTTAAAGAGAGTTTTGATTACAACAAAGAAATATTTGATTACAACAATGAATATGACTAATTTCACAATAAAAATATAATATTTGTTATTGTACGAATCATAAAATT
This sequence comes from Harpalus rufipes, assembly GCA_951394225.1. NCBI lineage: Eukaryota > Metazoa > Arthropoda > Insecta > Coleoptera > Carabidae > Harpalus > Harpalus rufipes. The sequence continues at coordinate 32,558,342 of OX596285.1, forward strand.
GCACGTAATTTGACATGAACATTTTTTTATGTTTTTGTCCTAATCTACAGCAAGCTTTATTACAAAAACAAAAAAGTATATAATTTTTAAATTTACATATCTCGCTTATACAAAGGGCTAATTTAATAATACTTGATGTGCTAGACGCAGAAATTAATTCTCTAAAACTTTTATTTGAAGCATTTATTTCTAAAATCAAAATAAAATCATTTTATTCAAGAAAAACTGTTAACAACTTCAAGTAATGTACACACTTCCGGTTAGCCTATTTTAACCAAAATGTATTATGTTATTTCTATTGACATAAAAGTCTTGTATACCAAATTTGAAAAGTTTTGGATTATATTTTAAAACAGTTTTTCATTAAAATCTATTATAGGCTTCATGTAAAGTGCCACTTCTGGAAATTGTGTAATAACCAGAAAGGGAGGTGCACAACTAGATGTTATAGGAGTCCTAAATACAAAATTTCAACTTTCTACGGCTTACCGTTTTTAAGTTATGCGAGATACGAACGTACGTACGTACAGACGTCACGACGAAATTAGTCAAAATGGATTCAGGGATGATCAAAATGGATATTTCCGCTGAAATCTGAAAACCGAAATTTTTCGCGATTACAATACTTCCTTTACTTACGTACAAGGAAGTAAAAATACATACTTATTATAACCTTTGAATATACAGGGTGGAAACGAACTTAATGTCATAAATTTAATGGTGAGTAGTATGTCATGTGTAGATTACGAAACAGAAAGAATTTTTAAAAAATTCGCATATTTAAGGGTAGTTTTCATTAAACTAACATTTTTTGTACCACTGGACCACTGGCAACGCATTTGGATTATTTTATCTATTACACAATTATTTTCGTCAAAAATGCTGTTTAATTTAATTATTAAGAATAATATCTTATACAACTAATTTTGAATGTATTTTTGATAACCATATTTTTAATGAAATATTAATTAAAACAGCAGTACAAAAATGTTTCCTTAAGAAAAGTCGAATTTTCGTATTTCGAATTTTAAAAAAATTCTTTCACTTTCGTAATCTACACATGTCATACTACTCACCCTTAAATTTATGACATTAAGTTCGTTTCCACCCTGTATATTTTCACATGTTTATTGAAACTAAATAGGCAGTTGTTAACAAATTATCTTTTTCATGTGATTAAAATAGTGAAAACATTTCACATACATGTGATTTCGTGCATTTCGCTCTTTTCGAAGTTAATTGTAAATTTGCCGCAAATTATAATAAGCAGGTAATTATTAATATACAATACCATTTTTCACATGTTTATATATATGTTAAATAGGTAATTGTTAAACAAGTTATGTGTTTCATGTGATGAAAATAGTGAAAACATTTCACATATATCTGATTTCGTGCATTTCGCTCTTTTCTTTGGTTTATTGAAAATTTGCCGAATATAATAATAAGCAGCTAATTATTAATATTCAATACCGATCTACACATGTTTATTGAAAAAAAATTGGGCAATTGTATATTATTCTTCACAATTTGTCTTATCGACATGATGAGGAACAACAGGTAAGTACTGCAGCCGAAGTAATATCACGCGAATTGAATTTTAAAAATTTGACTGCGTATTAATATTTAATATCAATGTCATATGTTTGGTCAAACTAAATAGCCATTTATTAGCCAAATTATCTGTGTCGTATCAGTAAAATAAAATATAAACAAAAGTATCATCAAAATTGTAAGCTAATCAGATAGAAGTTAATTGAAATTATTTTGTGTTAATTTCGTTTGACAATAAGACAGAAATATGAAAAAGAGGAAAAGATAAAATTAATATAACAAAATATAAAATAGTTCCCTCTATCAGATACATATCAACATTTTTTTATTGACTTGTCTGACGGTATTTTTAAAAATGGAACCATAATTCACCCCTGGTGTGCTGCGCGGCGAGTTTTGCTTGTGTTATCGGCATGCGATGTGTAGGTTGCACATAACGTTGTTTGCCATACTCGGAGTTTTGAAATTACAGGTTCGCACTCAGAACTTTGGCGCTTTGGATAAAAGAAGAGCTCGCTAATTGATGGCATCAATTTGATGTGTTTTTAACCATGTGTACGGTTAACAGCTGTCAACTAACGGTCCTCTATGACATTAGTGGCGAGGGAGCCAGTTTTAAATTATGGTGATTTTTTTTATCGATTGTGGAATTCGAACCTAGTTTCTTAGCTTCATAGTCTGATAAGTTACCATTGAGCTAATATAAAATAAAAATAAATCTTTCATCACGACATATTACCCATTACTGGGTGTGCCAATCTGCTTTGTATACAGATATCGGTAATGATGAAATATTTGTACCGTGAGGGCGCTTACCATGCGTCACCTCACGGGCACTCAATGCTGGCGTGGAGAGTGCACCACAGGGGTCAATTTGTGCATTTAAAATTCGAAGTAATTTTTGGCGTCGGTCGGGATCGAACCCGGGTCCCCAGATTCGCGACCAAATATTCAGACACACGGCCACGAGACCCCATATTAAGGTAGTTCACCAGTAAATCGAGTTTCTATAGATGTTCATAAAAAATTAACTATGTTAAGAATGACCTAATACATCCATAGTTAATTTTTCATAAACTTCTGACGTACAGAAAATGAGCTATTCGCCTCGAAAGTCAGATATATTAACAAGTGAAGCATAGGACCAATGCTACACAAACCACTGTTTTGATTGATAGTATCATTTTTCTTCTATAGATTTTAATAATAAAACTAATATGTAGTAGTTTAATATAATTCGAATGTTATTTCAAACGATGAAAGCGATCTGACGTACAGTTTTAGAGTAATTGTAGTGTAAAATAATGTACTCGACGACAGAAAAACTCAAGTGAGAGAGGTAACGGCAACATTGTATGCTTATGTCACGGGGAGAGGGTAAAACTAATATAATATATGGATGAAAATATAACTTACAGTTGCATTTAATGTATTTTTTATTCATTTATATTTTTGAAAAACTATAACAACGTTATAACTGCGAAATTGATTTTTTGACAATCTAAAAATGACATTTAAATGACAGGCATAAATCACGCCCTCGTTTCCGGTTTTAGAACTAGAGTATTTGGGCAGATTTTAAAACAAAATTTGAGTTTCCCGGCTTTGTATTAATAAAGTAGGCTACGATCCAGCAGATATCAAATTTAAATGTCATTTTTAGAATGTCAGAAAATCAATTTAGCTGTTATAACATCCTTATATAGTTTTTCAAAAATATAAATGAATAAAAAATACAAATGTAAGTAATATTTTTTTTATCTATATATAATTTGTTATAATATTATTTTTAATAAGTCAAAATTGACAGCGGGAATAACAACGTTATAACTGCGAAATTGATTTTTTCACAGCCTAAAATTGACATTTAAATGACAGCAGGCATAAATTATGCCTTCATTACCGGTTTTGGAACTAGATATTTTGGGCAGATTTTAAAACAAAATTTGAGTTGTTTCCCGGCGTTGCATTGATAAAGTAAGCTACGATCTAGCAGATATCAAATTTAAATGTTATTTTTAGAATGTCACAAAATCAATTTAGTTGTTATAACATCGTTATATGGTTTTTCAAAAATATAAATATATAAAAAAAAGCAAATGTAAGTCATATTTTTTATCTACATATAATTTGTAAAAAATTTATACGTCAAAATTGACAGCGGGAATAAGTCACGTCAAAACGGCGAATTTGTAACTACGGCTGGATTCAGCGGCTCTCTGCTAGAGCTATTCCCCTCTTCCGATCACAACGCGACGTTGCCAGTTTCTGATAATACCATTTCGTAGCAGTGTGACATACGGCGCGAGAAGGTACAGTCACCTACCAAAAGTTTTCTTTAGAAAGGGGTTATCGTAGAATACGCAGTATACGTTCAGCGCCCTCAAATTTTTGGCGTGGACGGTAGCTGGTTAACTACCGACAACCGTTGAATTGGGCTTGACAAACTCATCCGCTACGGATCTCTAGCGCTACAATCGCAAGGAGAGGCGCCAAAATCTCAAAGAGCAAGATTTAAAAATTACGGCTAGCGCGAGCGATAATACCTCGCTTGGAGGCTAGTCTAGTACGTACTGGCCGGAAAATATCTACACTGCAGTATTATTATTCTTTCATACTTCAAGACCTAAAAATGTTTAATTTTGGTTTCAAGAAAAATTGTATTTTTATAAATATGATTACGATTTATATTTATACTACGAGTACATAAAGAAAATATCTAGAAAAATAAGCAAATATTTTTCATTAGGTATTCTTAGAGAATATAACTCAATTGTTTCCGCTATTTAACCGTCATTGTTTAAACAATTTACATAATACTTTCTAAATTGTTTAAAAGTACTATGGCTAATAGGAATTAAACATTTTTATTGTGTAACAATGTATTTATGTTTCTAAAAAAGCAAATATTTTTCATTAGGTATTCTTAGAGAATATAACTCAATTGTTTCCGTTATTTATCCGCCATTGTTTAAACAATTTACGTGATACTTTCTAAATTGTTTAAAAATACTATGGCTAATGGGGATTAAACATTTTTATTGTGTAAAAATGTACGTATGTGTCTAAAAAAGTAAATATTTTTCATTAGGTATTCTTAGAGAATATAACTCAATTGTTTCCGTTATTTATCCGCCATTGTTTAAACAATTTACGTGATACTTTCTAAATTGTTTAAAAATATTATGGCTAATGGGGATTAAACATTTTTATTGTGTAAAAATGTACGTATGTGTCTAAAAAAGTAAATATTTTTCATTAAGTATTCTTAGAGAATATAACTCAATTGTTTCCGGTATTTATCCGCCATTGTTTAAACAATTTACGTGATACTTTCTAAATTGTTTAAAAACAAAATGGCTAATGGGGCTTAAACATTTTTATTATGTAAATATGTAAGTATGTATGTGTCTGAAAAAGCAAATATTTTTCATTAGGTATTCTTAGAGAATATAACTCAATTGTTTCCGTTATTTAATCGCCATTGTTTAAACAATTTACGTGATACTTTCTACATTGTTTAAAAATAAAATGGCTAATGGGGATTAAACATTTTTATTATGTAAATAGGTATGTATGTGTCTAAAAAAGCAAATATTTTCATTAGGTATTCTTAGTGAATATAACTCAATTGTTTCCGCTATTTAACCGTCATTGTTTAAACAATTTACATGATACTTTCTAAATTGTTTAAAAGTACTATGGCTAATAGGAATTAAACATTTTTATTGTGTAAAAATGTATTTATGTGTCTGAAAAAGCAAATATTTTTCATTAGGTATTCTTAGAGAATATAACTCAATTGTTATCGCTACTTAACCGTCATTGTTTAAACAATTTACATGATACTTTCTAAATTGTTTAAAAATACTATGGCTAATAGGAATTAAACATTTTTATTATGTAAAAATGTATGTATGTGTCTAAAAAAGTAAATATTTTTCATTAAGTATTCTTAGAGAATATAACTCAATTGTTTCCGGTATTTATCCGCCATTGTTTAAACAATTTACGTGATACTTTCTAAATTGTTTAAAAACAAAATGGCTAATGGGGCTTAAACATTTTTATTATGTAAATATGTAAGTATGTATGTGTCTGAAAAAGCAAATATTTTTCATTAGGTATTCTTAGAGAATATAACTCAATTGTTTCCGTTATTTAATCGCCATTGTTTAAACAATTTACGTGATACTTTCTACATTGTTTAAAAATAAAATGGCTAATGGGGATTAAACATTTTTATTATGTAAATAGGTATGTATGTGTCTAAAAAAGTAAATATTTTTCATTAGGTATTCTTAGTGAATATAACTCAATTGTTTCCGCTATTTAACCGTCATTGTTTAAACAATTTACATGATACTTTCTAAATTGTTTAAAAGTACTATGGCTAATAGGAATTAAACATTTTTATTGTGTAAAAATGTATTTATGTGTCTGAAAAAGCAAATATTTTTCATTAGGTATTCTTAAAGAATATAACTCAATTGTTATCGCTACTTAACCGTCATTGTTTAAACAATTTACATGATACTTTCTAAATTGTTTAAAAATACTATGGCTAATAGGAATTAAACATTTTTATTATGTAAAAATGTATGTATGTGTCTAAAAAAGTAAATATTTTTCATTATGTATTCTTAGAGAATATAACTCAATTGTTTCCGGTATTTATCCGCCATTGTTTAAACAATTTACGTGATACTTTCTAAATTGTTTAAAAACAAAATGGCTAATGGGGCTTAAACATTTTTATTATGTAAATATGTAAGTATGTATGTGTCTAAAAAAGCAAATATTATTCATTAGGTATTCTTAGAGAATATAACTCAATTGTTTCCGTTATTTAATCGCCATTGTTTATACAATTTACGTGATACTTTCTACATTGTTTAAAAATAAAATGGCTAATGGGGATTAAACATTTTTATTATGTAAATAGGTATGTATGTGTCTAAAAAAGCAAATATTTTTCATTAGGTATTCTTAGTGAATATAACTCAATTGTTTCCGCTATTTAACCGTCATTGTTTAAACAATTTACATGATACTTTCTAAATTGTTTAAAAGTACTATGGCTAATAGGAATTAAACATTTTTATTGTGTAAAAATGTATTTATGTGTCTGAAAAAGCAAATATTTTCATTAGGTATTCTTAGAGAATATAACTCAATTGTTATCGCTACTTAACCGTCATTGTTTAAACAATTTACATGATACTTTCTAAATTGTTTAAAAATACTATGGCTAATAGGAATTAAACATTTTTATTATGTAAAAATGTATGTATGTGTCTAAAAAAGCAAATATTTTTCACTGTGTATTCTTGGAGAATATAACTGAATTGTTTCGGCTATTTAACCGCCATTGTTTAAACAATTTACGTAATACTTTCTAAATGGCTAGGTATGCAGCGTCATAATGTTTATACATCGCCCTGTTCATTTCTTGTTTCGTTCAGTTTCATAATGTTCAAATCTTAACCATGAAGATGAACTTCGTGCGCTCACAATTTAAAAAGTACACTCTGCAGTACAAAGTTTAAATAAAAAATACTAACAATTCTACCTTTTCCGATTCAAAAAGTAATTTTCAGGTTCATTTTGTACTCCGAAGCGTACTTTTTAAATTGTAAGCGCGCGAAGTTCATCTGCGCCAACTTCGTGGTCAAGGTTTGAACGTTATGAAACCGAATGAATCACGCAATGAGCAGGGCGATGCATGAACATTAGGACGAACGTATGTTCCCTTCTAAATTGTTTAAAAATACTATAACAGGGATTTTAATAAAGAAATATTTAATATTTATACAGATGTACTATTAAAAATTACTTTGCTGCACGCAAAACACATCATCTTTATAACAGACTACCTGAAATTTAACACCCTTAGAACTAAAGAAATTCAAAATCATTGTTAAAACTTTCCTCTTAAAAAACTGCTTTTATACTCATAATATGAATATCTTGACATGAAACATACTTTATTTACAATTTATTGTTATATTCTACTTGTATTTCTTTGACGTACTATAAATAATATGTATTGTAAAATAGGCAATAAAAATTATTATTATTATCAGTTCAATAATTTGCATTTTTTTTAAATATAATTTTAATATTCACAAAATTGTTAATAAATTTTAATAAATAGAAATTACAGAATAGGTATTAGATAATATAAAAACATTATAATTCATAGAGTCCTGGCTCCTGGATTATTTACTATAAATTTCAGCTACAGCGACACATGAATTCTAGTTTCTGTACTTGCGCAAACTGTACAGGCAGTTAGTCTCCGTCCATTAATTTAATTTTCATCTGTGCGGCATACGCAGTGTACTGAGCTGTCTTCCACTGTTGGACATACTCGCGTAGATGATCGGGTACATTCGTGATTGATAATTTGCGGCAATATTTAAAACAAAATTTTCTACGAGTAAAATAATTATATGTCGGCATGCAATTTGGCGGAGTTTTTTGCAACAGAAAACAAAGCTCTGTTATAAGGAACGTTAAATTCACAAATTTATGGCTTAGAATGCTCTAAACTTTTCTAATACGCATTTTACAATATATATTTTATTAGAATTAGTTAACAATTCACACATGTTAACACTAAACTATTCAATCCATCAGACCACTATGAATTGTTATTACTGTTGCTCAGTGGCGGCTTGTCAGGGTAGGCAGGTGAGGCAGTGCCTCATCGGAAAAGATATAAAGCTGTAAATAATGTAAAGTAGTATGTAAATTAAAATTTAACTTATTCCGCTAATGCTTGTCTTTATAAATATCAAAAGAATTTAAGCCACCACCATAACTAATATGTAATGCAGTTCACCTAATTTACACCCTATAAAGTGCTTCTCGAAATGATAGTATACCTAATGTTTTTGATCCAGTTAGTAATTCCGATAAGAAATACGTGTGCTAGAGAAAGAGCTGGTTTTGCGGCATGCCTAAATGAGAAATGCAATGAGTGCGTAAAGGATAAAAGATAGCCACTTTAATTTTCACGCGAACCTACAGAGACCGTTACCATACGTTCAAGGCATCTATCATCTATTTCATTTTGCATTAATTGTATATTCTATAATATTCTTGCAAATAAGACTGAAGATTGAATAATAATTAATACTAATATTATTTACTGCATTGTGAATACAAATTCAACAATAAACAAACAACTTGCATTGCAGTAAGTATTTAATTCTTTTATTTTTTTCGTTGTTTTTATGTTTTACGTACGTAGTGTTTTTGTATTTTAAATTTTAGTTAAAACAAATAAAATGGCTTCAACTTTGACTGGAACTTCTGATACTGATAATATAAGGCATTCCGATGACATTATTAACTTCTTAATTTACAAAAATCTATTTAGTAAATTATCGTACGAAGATAAACCATATGAAGCAAAATATTTCTACCGCTATTGATAGTGCAAGAAAAATTGAAATTCAAAATTTAAATTTGAAAGTGGAAGAAAATAGGGAAATTCTGAAAAGATTAATTGATATTTCAATTTTTTTATGTACACAAGAGTTACCATTTAGAGGTCATAATGAAACCGAAGAATCTTGTAATAAAGGTCATTTTAAAGAATTAGTTTTACTAATGAGTAAACGAGATGATAAATTAAAATTATTTTTGAAGAAAGATATCATTAATAAATCGGTATTTTGTGGTACCTCCAAAACTATTTAAAATGATTTAATAGATTGCATTCATTTTGTTATAAATAAAAAAAATAGAATACGAAATTATTAAATCCCCTTTTATTTCTTGGCAAGTAGACGAAACTATCGATATTAGTTGTAAATCACAATGATCAGTAATTTTACGTTATGCAAATGTAAATTCCGGTAATGTGAATGTAGTAGAAAGATTCATAGGATTTTTTGACGTAAGCGCCAGACGCTCTTTCCTAAAATGTTCTGTGATCAGGCAATTTATTTTTGTACACGAAAGGGGAAAAATACGCATTTGCACATCCCTTGAAAAATGTAACTTTCATTTATAAGGCATTTAACCTTGAATGAAAAAAAAATTTCTCCTGCGGCGCATTTTTTTTTCTGGATACCTTGCCTCACCAAAATTTTAGTGTACGAGCCGCCACTGCTGTTGCTATTAATAAGGCAATGTTTATTATGGTTGTGTAAATTCAAATATAAGTAAATAAATGTATTAATGGTTAAAATATATATACAAAGCGTAATTGGGCAATAAAAATAACCATTTGTTAATATTTATTGTAAAATAAAGCCTGATTTATAGATTGCATAGAATAGAATGGGGTGCATACTCAACGCCCGAATATTCAAAACCAGAATATTCAAAACCAGAATATTCATGCACAGAATCATTCAAATCCCGAATATTCAAAACCAGAATATTCATGCACAGAATCATTCAACACTCGAATATTCAAAACCCGAATATTCAAAAACCGAATGAAAAAGTTTAGGCTACCTGTCACTAGATGTCACTACGAAAGCTAGTTCAACGTGTGTTCAATGGTGGTGCAACATATGCGTTGTCGATAATCTAGTGAACTTTAATTTGGTCAAAAGAAAGTAAGTGGACATACGTCTGCATTCAATATTCAATCCATTCAACTGTCCACAGCAACTGTCAAAAGTGACAGCTACGCTAGTAAATAAGAGAGCATATACTAAAAAACAAATTAATAAATATTATATTCCAAATTAATAACATATGTTTGGTGAACGTTTATTCCTTTTAGAACGAGTTAGCCACTATTTGATAAGGTGATTACAACAGGTATCACAAAAATTTGTGTATGAATACTGCCAAATGAATTTTTTAAACAATATTAGCTTACTTATAATTTATTAATTTTATTTATAAAATGTCTTTTACAAATAGGAGATTTGTGTCATTTTATGTAGCAACTTTCTGTTAAATTGATATATGTATATCTTAAATAATTTCCACTTGTAATTCTTTGATTATTTAATTGTGGAGCAAAGGAATGTCAATAAATAAATTTACTCATTTTTTTGAAGCAAACGCATTTTATTCAAGTATATATACGAGCCCAGGTTCATAATAGTTAGCCAGCTTACATTTTCAAGAAATTTTCCACAAAATTCTTTCGTTTACTTCAAATATAGACTAAAAACTGTGGACCAAAAGACGTATGATAATAGCTCGACCGGCATTTAAAAGGTTTGGCACAAGATATATGGGACAATAATCTAACAGAAGAATGTGTAGGGCTTGTGAATACAATGCCAAATAAAATTAAAGATATTATTTATAAAGGTGATATAACCCCTTCCCCCATTATTAATTGGTGGAGTACTTAAATAACATATACAGTTTTTGTAAGTTTAAAATCTATATTTTAAAGTAGAGGATAGAAATATCTCACCATATTTGTAGGTTTTATAATTTGTTTATAGGAAATGTAAACTGATTGAACTATTATGAGCCTCGGTTTGTATGAAGAGTATAAATGCCAAATTTATCCTACAAAATTGTATGCACCTCTTACAGAAAATACGTGTGTATTTGACATAAATAATTATTTCATAAAGTAACTAAAGTGAACAAAAAAAAAAAAAAACGATGAGGTGCTGCTGATGAAGCAATTGAAGCTATGGAGATGATCCAGCTAAAAAAAATCTGTTGTAGCCAGCACAATATGGTCGTCTGTTTTCTGTAAATACCTATTTTGTATAAATTCCACATAGAATGTTTCTTGCAATAAATATATTTCCAGTAAAATTATTTCTCAAACATAATATTCTGACATCTGCCCATCAATTATATTTACAGAACGGATTCTGTTTCCATAGTGGTGTATAGCAAGATTTATGAGACGTAATTTCTTTATAATAACCAAAATCTAATCAGCTTTTCATTTGGAAGCAAACTCAAGTATATACAAAAATTGTAATTGTAGTATTGGAGTTATCGAACCTGAAAATATCAACACACACATACACACACGCACGCATATATGCACACACACACACACACACACACACACACACACACATACATACATATACATACATCAGATATAATTGTAAAAATGGTAAAATCGTATTGGGAGGACCCTAAAACGTGCTTATTCATAAGAATCTCTCCATCGATTTTTTTGACCAAAGACAAAGGTTTGTTTGTTCCGCTACCCTGTATCTGCCGCAAACCGCGGAGGTGTAATTTGCTGTTCTATCCAGTGAATGGTTAACTGTAAATTTACTAGATTCTCACAGATAATATAATACCTACCTAATAAGTACATGCTATGTAATGTTAGAATTGAAATAAATAAATAAATGTCATTGTCATATAAAAATAAATATATCATCATGGCATATTACCCATTGCTGGGTGTCCCAATCTGCTTTGTACACAGATATCGGTAATGATGAAATAGTACCATGCGGGTGCTTACCAGGCGTCACCTCACAGACACTCATTGCTAGCGTGGAGAGCACACCACAGGGTTCATTAATATTCGAAAAAAATTTTGGCGTCGGTCGGGATCGAATCCGGGTCCTCAGATTTGCGACCAGGCACACGGCCACGAAATTTATAATAAAGTAAATTTATTTGATAACAACAGTAAACAATTAAAATAGTGGAGAATGGAATACTATATTTTATTTTAAATAGTCACTAAATTGTGCAAACAACGACATTAAAAATTCAGTAATTGGCACTAAAGTAATCCATTATAAGACGATTGCATACAAATGTAGTGTTGCCAACCTTATGATAATTATTATATATGTAAGATAATTTGGGCAAGTGTATGATGTACAATAGTAAATTTTTACGTAAAATGATAAAAAAAATATGTGCAAGACGAACGAACTAAATAATTCCGATGAACAAGTTACAGGTAAAACATATAATTTTGAGTGTTCTCTACAATAACTTCAGTGTCGGAGATTAGCAATATTGAATGTCAGACTGACATATACAGAATGTCCCAGAAGTCGACGATCAAACTAAATGGGGTGATAGAGGAGATCATTTCCAATCAAAATAACTATATATATTGTAATGCAATTGTTGATGGTTCAAAAGTTATTGCAACTTTTGTAGTTTCTCCTAAAAACGGCAAGGCGTCCAATAGAATTATTATTATTTTTATTACGAGACGTTTGTTTCTCTTTTTCTTTTTTATTGTATGCACCTGAAGGGTTCTACTTTCTAATAAAATCATTTTCTTGAACATGAGTACCTTCTATTAATAATAAAAATATTGTTTTGTGAAAAATTTTTCTACCGAAAAAAAGCTACTTGATTTTAAAGTGACGCTGACAGAAAAAAATGTCCTAAAAAAAAATTAACCAACTATCAGAAGAAGTTGTGTATTTAATGTAGATTTTAACGCGGTATAACACATGGGGATATTCAGAGCAGATTTTCTTAAACTTCTTTCAAATAAAACTTAATATGCACTTCGGCACTGAAGTTCCTTTTTATTACTCATATGCTTTATTTTCCTCGGCTATAAGAACCCCGGCAAATAAATTCCACATTCGTAATAAACTTCAGTGCCTTTATACATAAATAACTACTTACTGAGTATCCTTTATAAATATAATAGAACCTATATATAGTATTTTCTAAAATAAATAATATGGCGGAAACGGATCGAATAGAAAAATAATTTTTAGTCATTTAAGTTATTACTACGGCGATAGGCAGTAAATTGCAAAATACAGCATAGCGGAACAAACAAACCTATTTTCCTTACCTAAAGGTGAAGGAAGGTAATAAATGGAAGTAAAAATTCTTTTCAAAAAAATATTTGGTGGCCCTGAAAAGGGCCGATTTAAATATGTAAAAACACATTTTACATAATGTATTCTGTATTGTGGCGGATGTGGCCAGTTTGTGGTTATTGAAAAAAAACAAAGATATATTTGTAAAAAATAATTTAAAATCAAATATACTATAATGGTAATTTTATAATACTAGCGACAATTCGTGCTCTATGAATTAGATTAACAGTGTAAATGAAAAGTTGTTTAGAATTAAAATCTACGTCGAATTTTGTTTATTTTTATTGTTTTATCTTAATATGATATTCTACGTTTTGTCGCAGTACCAATAAAACTTACATTTAAAAAAATCCTTTGCAGTGAAACAATATCTGTCCTGCACAATGGACAACGACCTCTATTTTGAGTCCTAATTACCGTAGCACACTCTGCACACATACACAGGTGGCCGCATGGTATGGCAGCGTACGTAGGTGGCCGCTCATTCAGGCAAACGTTACATCCTGGTACCTGCAAATCGAGATAAACAAGTAGTAGTGTTAATTTGAAACATCTATTTAAAATATGACTTACGCGTTGTAGATCAGGATCAGCCATTAGTAAAATTGCTGGTGCAGCAGCAGGTCCTGGCACTGGTTCAAATGCCGGTGCAGGTACTGGCACTAGATCAAGTGCAGGCACAGCAGCAGGTACAACGTGCACTGGATCTAGCTCTGGAGCAGGTTCTAGTAGTGGCACGGGAACTGGAGCAATTGCAGGTGCTGGAGCGTTTTCGACCACGATCATAATATCCTCATTGTCGAGGATCTAAAATAATAATGGCAAGAGGTTATTAATAAATTAACAGTTTAGTTGCAAACACCAATTTTAATATCATCTACGACAAAAAAAATAATAATAATTGTAGCAAATTTTCTTATGAAACAAGATACTTTTTCATACAGCAATGTATAAATATAAAATTCTTAGTAGAATAGTGTCATTGGAACAATAATTATTTCGTTCGGTTCTTATTGGAACAGAAACGAAATATTTTGTTTTCGTTCGTGTTTACTATAATATTTTGTTTTTGGTTAGCGAATTTGAAAACATGGTATATTGGTAACTGGTATAATGAGTATTATATTGTTTTATTTTATTTCAATTAAAAAAAGCAATTAAATAATAATTTCTTCCGAAATTTTGGGAGGTTATTACGTATTTATGACGTTAGATTAAATGTTAATGCAGATAACCACTAATATAAAATTACTACAGCCGTATGGCGGGAGGTAATGTGATGGAGACATTAATTTATTTAAAGAGGTTTACTTTTCAGTACAAGTATCGAAAAGTAATTACTATGAGTGCGTTCGGTATTTAAATCTGTCGAGCACTCTGATCACTTGACAGATTCATCTGCGAATTCCGATCTGTAGCTTGAATAACCGAACGCATAGAGCGTTTAGCTACAATTTTGACACATTAATTTGCGCCAGAATAAAAACGGAAAATAATAAAGAAGTTAACATGTGTACTGTGCGCGAGTTATGGACGTTTCTTTGATGATACTGATTAAGAATGTGGAAATGATTATGACAACTTAAAGCTGAAAAATATGTAGAAAAACGTTTCCTAAAATGACTAATTTATACATTTCAAACATTTTTGATTGATATACGAAAACTACATAGAATAGACACTGTTTGCATTGCCGGCGACAAACATTTTAAATTTGCGCTTAAATACGCATGCGCCAGACAACTGCTCAACATGCTCAATGGTTAGAGAACGAGGGAACAGA
The DNA here is from genome assembly GCA_951394225.1 of Harpalus rufipes. NCBI lineage: Eukaryota > Metazoa > Arthropoda > Insecta > Coleoptera > Carabidae > Harpalus > Harpalus rufipes. Next base: position 32,573,453 of record OX596285.1, read on the forward strand.
TCGGGTTCTGTGCACTCCGTGAGCTAATAACCGAACGTAGAGCTGAGCAAAAAGATTGCTCAGATGTAATTATCAAACTGCATCGAGCGCTTAGACCGCTCAGAACGTAAAACCAAACGCAGCCTATATTGTACTATTACCGAAAAGATTGACTGTTTATTGCTTGATTACCATAGTGTCAATATTGTGTTACGATTTTGAAAAATATATTTCAGCGCAAAAGTAATCACTAATTACATAAACTTATTTTATTTTGTAATAAAAGTAATATTTTATTCTATAGTACTTACATCGTCCAACAGCCTTTGTGCACGGGCCTGAAAAAATATAGTAGGTATATTAAGTATTAAGAACGGTAATTCCTTAACGTTCGTGATGCTTATAACATTTTTTGCACAATCGACGTACAAAATTTTGAAAAATAAGATTTAAAAATTATTTTGACATATAGTGTATTAGCTGTTCTGGTGACACCATATTTTGGTATATTTCGTGGGTTTGCATGGTTGTTTATCAATTTTAAAACACATTACGTAGAATTTGCAAAATTTCCATATCTTCTGATTTTATTTTTATACTGAAATAATTTATAAAGTTGTCTACTAATAATTAATCATGGATCTCATAAATTTTTATATAATTAAAACATTTTACATTCAATAGCATGTATATTTCATTTCATTTTTCATCATTGTTATCAATGGCACGCAGATATGGACTTGTCCCATAACCTATTTGAATCGAAGTATTTTTTTCCTAAGTTATACATTGAACAAAACTTACTATTTGACAAAATATGTAAACTTTAAAACCGTGTTATTTGCTTGAGAAATATGTAATCAGATATTTAATGAAACTGAACTGTACTTTCAACTGATGCTTATCCATTTTCGTCGCCTTTAAAAATGAATATTATTATCCCAGTTATATTTAGATTTGCACTCTAAGAGACAATTTTGACCGCTTTTTACCACGGTTTTCGTGCTCATATTTACGCGTGTTTACGAACTGTCATTTAAATTTATACCCACGCTAGTGTTAAAAAAATACGCGAGTGGCGCGACGATTCGTACTTGGTTAGACTATTAAAAAAAATATAGTTATCATTTTTAAAGTATGCTTTGATCGTTGTTTTTATTGACTTACTGATGTGATCCACATCACTTAACGTTCAGTAATTTGTAAATAAACCTATTGCCTTGGAAACCCTATCAGTAAACATTTAAAAAAAGCAGATCGTGCAAAAAATATTGAGAGGTACATGACTAGTGATTACGAGATGACTAGGGAGGAGATGACTAGCAATGTTTTAACTCTATCAATCGTTTATGGTTTATTTTAGAGAAAAAAACTTCAAAGAACAGTTATAAAAAAATAATTGTACGAAACTTTAATTTGAAGTATTTTTCTCTAAGATAAACCATAAACTATTGACAGAGTTAAAACACTGCTAATAATCTCCTTCCTCGTCATCTCCTAATCACCATTCATGCTACCATCCATTATTATTAGTAAAATTTAAATGTTATATAAGATAACATAACATATAAGAAATATTACTTCGTGCAAATCTCGCTCTACATTCTCCACAGCATGGGCCACTATTTCCAAAAAATGGATAATAGTGTGGATACCTTCTGCCAAATGTCGTTGAGCATCACGGACTCTAATGTCATTGGCCAAATATCTGCTGGCAGTTGGACGAGAATTTCTGCGCCCTTGCTGCAAGGCCTTCAAATTATTATAAGCCACCGAATTAAGCTGTATTAGCTTTTCTGAAAAGAAAACTAATTTATATCATTTTCAATCCAAAATAATGTTGTTCAGATGAAACAAAATTAATCCACTGAAAATTGTTTCTATCTGCATCACACAACTACGAGTATAATGTGTTTTTAAAAATAAATTAATGCATAATATGTACGAGCCCTGCGCCTACATCCTTTTTTAAGTTACGAAGCAACTATACATATATTTATTAATGATAATATAGCGCTTTATTTAAGCAATAAATTAATTCTAATAACACAAAAGTAAATTTACAAATAATAATTGAAATAGTGTAAATAATAAATTATATAATAGAAGAAAAAAATATTACGGCATATTACACATTGTTGGGTGTGCTTTGTACGCAGATATCGGTAATGATTATGATGACATATTCGTACATCGGGTCACTTTCGTGCCCATTAAAACGAGCATTAAAATTCGAAATGTTTTGGAGTCGATCGGGATCGAACCCAAGTCCCTCATTCGCGACCAGACACAGAGAAAAAAATCAGGCATTAAATTTAGTAATTTTATACGAAAAAATATAATAAATAGATGTAGGCCAATTCTTTTAGCGCAAGACTCGTATTCTTATTCCAATGTAATACACATACTGATGTAGGGCAACGAGAAATAAGTTGAAAAGTCTTAATAAACATAGATACGCAAACTAACAGTTTAGTAAATATCTCTTAATATAAAGAAGAGATGTCTTGGACACGAATCGTTTGCGCACCCACGTTTGTTATGAGTTTTGAACTTATTTCTCATTGTATGCTGTTAAAGTTTATGACCTTTTTTTAAACATGCTGTATAACCGTACATTTTTATTTATATAAAATAAATATTTAATTAGCTTGAAATATAAAAGTTATGTAAAAAAATAAATGAAAAAAAAGTTTTAATTACCCACGAACACGAACACATTCGGATGTAGACCCATCTTCAATAATAAAACCTTATTGAAGGCTTCTACATGATTATTAGTGCGCCGTGGTAACCCATGCACACAGATCCCGTCAGGTCTTATCGTCTGCATCCAAAATCTGTCAAATATAAATTAGTTTTAAATATTATAATTCAAAATTTGAAATATTTTTTTATTAGATTTTTTTCTAATTAATTACTGTATGTAAAGTGGGCCTTTAATGGAACATTAACTTTTTCCTATAATAGTTAAAGAGTGAGAGCACTAACGCAACAGCTAATAATTATTTGCTATTGGTTCGGATGATTTCGACGATTTAGCGGGTGGCTAGTTTGCAACTAATATTATTGTTACACTACAATGATGAGTGTGTATTAAAGTTGTCATATATTGTAAAAAATAAGAATTTCATAACTTTTAACATACGGTAAATACCCCAACCGGTTCTTAAGAAAAAAATCGAACCAAAAACATAAGTTGAACCACGAACCAAAACTGAACCGTTATTTTTGCGGTTCAAGTCCCTGATTTGTAAATAATAACTTTGTATTACATAACAGTCCCTGTTGGTTTGATTCATTATTAAAAAAATACCTTTCCATATATTCGAACATGTTAGCAAAACCCAACTGCCGATCCTGGCACCAAACCCGTACAAGATCCAGGCCCTCTAGAATATTGTCGGCCGGCAAAAGAGGTAATGCCATTAACATTTTAATGGCCTTACGCGCCTCATCATTATTGTGGATTTCAGGCACCAATCCAAAACTCGCAGCCTTCTTCCAAACCGCCTAAAATAATAAAATTTATTATTTTGGCGAATCTAATCATAAAATAATTATATTATGGTTTTCAGAAAAATAACGGGCCATAGTTGTGCTCTTATGCACTTTCACTAAGAATGATTACGGCCAGTTATTACAAAAGTATTTTCTTTTTTTTAAACATTATAAACTATTTAATATAACATGTACCTAACTCAGTTTAAATTCTGTTTTATTAGTGGAATTGGCCATAGTGATTGAATTATTTTAATCACATCTATTTTTACCTCCCGCTACTCTTGCTAAGGGAAAAAATCGCTATTTAGATATTTTGGTAAATGACCACGTATTAAGGTCCCTGCAATCCAATTTTAACATTTGCACGGTGATGTCTGTGTGTATGTGTATTATTATTATTATTGTTATTAATTACACTGGCGAAGTGAAAGTAACATCCCACTACGCTTGCGTTGGGGAACACCACATGAATTGCTCCTCTTAGAGCTCTTTCGTAATCACTCATTACGATGAGCGGTTCTAATGTGGGAGCAAGTTCACGAAGACGGCGAAGCACGGCGATGTATGTTGCCATTCTTCTATTTCCCATCAACACATAGGCTATCGGTATTGTCTGAAACAAAACCGAATCTTTATAAAATAACATGTATCGAAGCTTTTTAAATAACTCCATATTTTATGTTCTTGATATATACGGAATATATAGTTAAGTTCATTGAAGTGTACTTGAAATATTTTGAAGACATTATAATATTATAACTATGAATTTTTTGCAATGACACATAATTTTGCGTCGCTCTATGCATAATATACTATCTGGGGAACCGGGATCGATCCCGACCAACGCCAAAATTATCTCGTATTTAAAATGGCACAAAAGTAACTCCTGTATTGCACTCTCTACGCCAGAAAAGAGTGCCCGTGAGATGACGCCTGGTAAACGTTCGCACGGTACGAATATATCATACTCATGACCGATATCTGCGTACAAAGCAGAGTGGCAGTGGCACACCCAGCAATAAGTAATATACCGTGATGTTATATTATTATTAGTATTATATTTATATTCAAAAAATAAAAATAATTATATCATCATGCCATTTACCCAATTTTGGGTGTGGCTCTCTGCTAAGCAGATCTTCATAAATGATATATTTTACGCGAATAGTGCAGTAAATTTAATGTGGTGAAAGCGAGGTGACAAGTTTTCAGGCTATGGGATTCGAACCCTAGTTCCGAGTTCCACAGTTCGACGCGATATCACGGAACTATTTTAGATTTAAATTAACTATACCGTGTATCACCTTACCAATTCAGTATTGTAGAGAAAAGGGCATAGTTTTGAAATTTGATTGGCTGAAATTGGAACCAAGTTTACGCAATATAATCTTAGGCTAGTGTCAGTGTAGGACATGTGACATCCTGTGTCATTTTATGCGCAATGTCAAGTATCATCTTTATCCGATTTGGAAAGCAGGTAGATAGGTAATACTTTGTATTCTATACTTACTAATTAGAATATAAATATAAGGTTTCGATGACATCATGCTATCTTTTTAATATTTTAATAAAATGTCAATTGAACACTGACATTTTTATTTTCGTCGATGTAAAGCTGGCGCCGATGTAAGCGCCATCTACTGAATTGGTTAAGTGGAACAGAGTATATATTATACTTTTGGCGTTTAAAATCAAACAAAAACTGTGACACAAATATAAATAATATATAGATAGACGAGTAGATAAGATAATAAATAAAAAAATATATCATTATGATAAAATGGCTACCGAATGTTACAAAAACTAACTAGTCATTTTTGTTTACATGATTTTAACAATTCCCGCATGTTTCCAATTTAATCAAATAAACTACGTATATAATTATAATGGACAATTAGATTACAGTGCACAAAAACTGTAGAATACTTACTTTGTTCACATGGACGGTGTGCACAGTTAATAGCTGATGCGCCGGTGGTACAGCGGGTACACATTTAAATGTGCCGTCAATGTGCATCTCTTCAACCCCCGCAACTGCTGTGTCTAACAACCTTTGCGACCCAAAGAAAAGACAGAAGCCGTTGTCATCTTCTATCGCGCCACGATAAAATTCCTCTATATGATTGTCCAGAGAACAAAAAAATTTCCCCTGGAATTCAGGGTTCTCTAGGAGCGCACCTAGTTCTCGCAGAGATCCCGGTATTGCAGGGTTGTGACGACGTCTGGCCGTCATCATTGTACTTTGCGCTGTCGCAAAAGTATATGCTTGCGCAGCCTCGGGATCTCTAAAGAGTTAATGTTAGTTAATCCTGTCTACAAGTAAATAAAACACAAACTAACAGAGCAGCTTCTTCGTCAAAAATAGTTTTCAGCGAAGTGCGCTCTTGGAGAGCACGTCGAACTAAAATGTTCTTCAGCCGACTCCGAACGTCATCCACATGACCGTGGCCGTTATGTGGTTGTAAGACAATGACATCCCCATCACCGTCAACTTTAATTGTGCCACGGCACATGTAATTTCTTTTTTGCGCACAATGATAGTAACTACAAAATAGAGTAAGAATATTGGGCTAAAGTTTAGAATATCCACCCCCTCAAGAATTTTATTTTGATGGTTATATATAGTTGCAAAACCGTAAATTTCTATAAAATGAATGTAACCATCAAAGTTTCGTCAAATTGAGTTCTGTGCGTTAGGTTACCTTCACAGTAAAGTATTTTTTGAAAATTTGCAACCGAAAAAGTAATATTTTTCACAAATTTAGTCTAAAAACTAATAATCACTTCATCGCGAAATGCACGCACCCGAACAGACAACATATCTATTTATATTACATTATATACCCGAATTTCCTTAAATTGAGTTCCGTATTTTCGAAAAAAAATAAGCAAAGAAGTCATAATTTTTATAAGTACAGCATTATAGGTCAAATCTGACTTTATTTTTGCAAAAAAACAACATAAATCAGGGACCTAAACTGAAATGTATTTATAGTTTAAGTTCGGTTCAGGTTCAGGAAATAAATGTCGATTCAGTTTCGGTTCAACCAAATAAAAATTATAACGGTTCACTGATTTTGGGCTCGGGTTCGAATTTCGGTTTAGAGCAATAAATGATTACAAACACAAAGATGATTACATTTATTAATTTTAAAATCATGTTAAAAAATTATTTTTGATTGCATATTTAACTGACCTCTAAACCGAATCTGAATTTAAAAATGGTTTAAATTCGATTCGGGTTCAGGTTCATCAAAAATTCGGGTTAATTCAGATTTTCGGTTCAGGTTCGGGTTCAGTTTCAGGTCCCTGATATAAATACCTGTTCCCGCGCTCTAATTTTGTGTTTCTTTGTTTTATTTTAGCTAAAAGAAGACATTGAAACAAAAGGAAAATCGAATTTCAAGGGGGGGGGGGTAGGTATTCTAGAATCCTGGCGATTATTATGTCTAAAATATCATTCATTAGTGTTTCATGTGCGTTGCATCTCATCAGGGGCGGATCTATATAGGGACTAATATGGCTTAAGTCCTGGGCCCCCAAGAGTCAAAGGGCCCACAAAAATTAAATTATTATCATTATTATCATACTTTTTTACTAACAATGAGCATTTATCGTATAGTAAAAAATACTCCTAGTTAATATTAAAAGTAAAATAATAATGATAATTTTTCTATAGCATTATTTATTTTATTTTAATCACTGTAACAAATTGTAATTATTGTAAGGTGAGTATGTACATGCATCGAAATTACGCAGCGACGCCGCGCAGGTTTTCCTTGTTGGCTTTGTCGGCGTCGGCAATCAACATTTCAGCTACGAACAAACCAGGCGGTATTTTGACGAGTCGGCGGCTGACTTGAACTATCTTAATGAGACTGTAAACACATCAGTCCAGCGGCCGCCGCTTCAAGTTGGCAAATCAACCTGATTTACAAGCGACTTGCCAGCCGACTCGACATGTGTCGCCTCGTATGTTTTAACCTTCAGTAATCCGTACTTTATACTTTATTCAATAAACATTTCAGTATTGATGCAATGAAGAGAGATGCAAAATATATATATATTCTAAATTAATCACTGGAAAATGCTATTTTAATAGTATTTTGGGAAGAAATTTTGGAAAGAATCAACAAAGTAAATAAAAAAATGCAAATAAAAAATGTAGAAAAAATAAATTTTAATTAAAAATTGGCAGAATGCCACTCCCAGCACCCAGCTATGGGTAAATGGCGTGATAGTATATTTATTGTATTTTATAAAAAAATGTTTGTTTATACGTTTTTGTTAATAGTATTTCTTTATTATTTTTTTCATTCAACACCAGTTCATAAATAAATATATTTCAAAAATGGGGCACTCCTTGTACTTCAAGCCCTAGGCCCCGAAAAACTTCGATCCGCCCCTACATCTCATGTAGTAGTAAATATTATTATAATTAAAAATATACATGATACAAATTTTCTTTTGAAAAAACGCAAAGTTAAACGAACCATATAAATATGCAAACATGCATTTAAACAATAATTAATTAACTTATACATATAATGTACATACGTGAAATCATTGTGCCTCTTATTTCTTATGTATCTTTCCCCTTCAAAATCCATATTTTCGTAAAGATATAATAAAACAAATATTAATATTAAAATACTAATACAGCATTACTACAACTAAAGTAATTCGAAGTTCGAAGCAAGCATGATTGGTATGGCTATAGTGGGGGTAACCTCCCCCACCCCTAAAATTAGTTTACTTTATATCATTTGTCGGTCCAACCGACAGATGGTAGCATAGCTGTTTCCTAGTTTAATACATAGTTTTATTAAATATCGAGTCTTTTATTTTTACAAAACCCAGCGACCTTATTATTCCTTAACAATTATATAATATCTTCTATCTTTTATTTGGGCACTACTTGTTACATTAGGCAGAATGCTCTTGAATTTTCTGGTATAAAAGGTATCATTACGGAAAATTAGAAAACTAGTAACTAAGGAGCTAATAAAGATAATGAATGACATAGTGGTGTAAATGCTTCTGGGATAAATTTTGATTCACAAGTAAATTTATTAAATATTGTTAAAAATGTAATCGAAAATATGATACTATGAGTGCAAAAATTAGTTTTAATTTATAATATATCATTAATTTTCTTGTATAATGACTTAAATTATAAATATAATATTAAATCATTAACATATAAAGGTTCACCCATCAGCAATATTAATGTTCAACATAGATTAAGATGATATATTTTAGGTAAACATGCTCCTGCAATATTTGTGAGTAACAAAAACTCAGAAACACAAACATCTTTTGATGATCTCCGTCAATATCAGTATCATATAGTAGTATTTTGCAAGAAGCAAGAAGAAATAGAAATGAACGCTACAGAAATTTTATTTATAAATATTGATATTCCAAAAGATGCAGAAGAATTTCATGATGATTGTATTGCAACAATTCAAATTCTGGAAATTATATACTACTGGGTTAAATCAGACATGTGAAACCGAATTAGACAGTAAAAAAGCCGGATTTATAATGAAGTAACGTAAGAGGTAACGTGAATAGTATCGGTAACTTAAAAAGTTGAGCGTGTACTAGAGCTAGTAATGATTTATATTCAAGTAAAGTAACAAGTAAGGTAAAATATGTAAAGCAATAGTTGCCCGACATTCAACTTTCTACCTTGCTGGCCAATCAGAAGGCAGCATTTGGACCTTGCGCACGGTTGCGCAGAAATCTTTATTATAGACCATTCTCCATCTGGCAGATTTCATTTTGTTTTGATTGTTTGAGGTTGGTTTGATTTTCTTTTTAAATCTAAATAAACATAAAACCCAACAAACATCAATTAACCTATCAAACGGTTTATGATTTGACAGAAGTATCGATATTCAAACTTGATGCCGAAGTTAAACGAAATCGAATTACAGGTGAATTTTTTATACTATTACCTGTTGGCTAGCAGTAGCATTTATATTTAGCTGAATATATAGTTATACAGGTTTAGGACAAAATATTCTTTTCTAGGCGATAACACAAAACAATTTGAAAGTATTAATCTACCATTAGAGTGGATCACGGTTTTATCTCGGAGTAATTTAAGTTGTCCATCTGATAATTTTTTTCCAATAATTTTCGGTGCAGATGTATCAAAATTTCCACGGAAATCTTTTTAATTAGAAATAATATTGTCACAGCAAATGATATAAGTAAAGAAATAAAACTTATTCACAGTATCTTATAATTTTTGCAAATGGTTTCATATATATATATCATTATCGTATTAATGCTTAATTCAATATATCTCTAATAAACTACATTCATATTTATAAGATAATTCGAAATTCTTGCTATGTAAACATTTGAAAATGTTTTTTAATTAAAATATATCATCATCATCATACTGTATTTCAATGAGATGATAAGCCATTAATTTAAAAAAGTCTTTTTTGTCGAGCTGTGTATTTTATTTTAATAATAATTACTTCTGAAACTTTTTTCTGTTTTTTTTACATGTTTGAAGTGGTTTTATTTCCTCATAAAATTAAATTCTAGATCTTCTTTGTCTTATTATGGCCTGTTAAAGCCAGTTTATATCGTGGTTTTAAATTAATATTGTTACTATGACGAATAAATCACTTTTACCTTAAAAAATCTGAAAACCACCCACGTATTGCCGATTTGTCAGGCCCGTGGAAAACTGTCACGGACCCTGGGGTAAAATCAAACTAGCGGATCCCTCATTGTTAGGATAAATAAAACAGTACTATATTATCAATTTGTAAAACAATTGCAATATTTTATTATTTAACAAAAATAAATTTAGTCCGCTCGATGGCTGAGCATGTTGAGCAGCGTGTCTACGACAGCGCTCAAAGCAACCTTCACCTCTTGGATCCTGGGGTTCTTTGTCCGATTCCCACCAGGGACTAGGATGTTTGTGAGTGTTTTCAAATACATTATATTATACAATGTAACGGAATGTAATGTAATATATTAAAATAAAGTATTTGATAGGGCTATAACATACTTGTTGAAAAGCCGAGAAAATATTGTATATATTATAAATCGTTACTTTCCCATCCGGATTAACTACCAATTTCAGGGTAACAAATATAGATACATGTAATAACATAGAAAAATAAAACAACGTACCGGTTGGCGGTTGCAACCGTAACAATATTTTTATTTATAATAAGTAATAGCTTTTAGCAGTACAAAAATTATATAATGGTGGTAGCGCCGGGCCGATGGGGGGGCCGGGCTTTGGGGCTACCGCCCCATCAGCCTCCCTCGCGACTGCTCTGCGATTTGGACCAAAATACTAGTTTCAGGTTTAGTACAATTATAAAATACTACAAATATCATCAACATACATATTACAATTTATTGCACAAAAATAACAATAATTATGATGCGTTTTTACATACACACGTAGTTTATATAGTGGAAAATAGATAATAGAACTAATATTTACAATTAATTAAACTACTATTATCCAATATGTGCTCTCCCTAAGAAAAAACAAAACTGTGATCATAACCTAACAACTACTAACTAAAATATTTAAAATGAAAAATAATAATTAATCTTCCGCTACAATTAATAAAACAGGAAACAAGCCAATATACTCTACCTAATAATAATAAACACTGAGAGAAAAGTCAAAATACAAGAAGAATCAAAGAAAAACTCTTGACAGCAATGATACGCTTATGGAAGTTCCACAAATGTGCTCCCTTGTTGAAGGTTTAACGTTTAACGTTGGTGGTACACAACGCCATCTCTACGTAATGAAATATCCCAACAGCAAAAATGTCATATTTGTATTTAAATAAGAAATACAATATTTAAATTTGAAATTGAAATAACTCTTTTGTTTTTAATTTTTAAGGCATAGTGATAATGAACTTTTATATTCAGATAAAAAAAATCTTTTAAATGGTATCACGTTCAATATAGCATTATATTAAAAAAATTATTTTGTTGAATAAATTGCGTATTTGATGTTCAATTGTTTTGCATTTTTCACCGTTAAATTTTTCATATAATATCGCCTAACTTTGTCTATTTAACCGTCTTTCTATATCTTCAAATAAGAAAGTTTGCAATGGTGGCTCGTTTATGGCAGACACCTGTATGCATTTTACACCAATTCCAAACAGAAAGATCCTTCTAAAAGATCCTATATTTCCAGTACATTGCCTTCCGTCAGTTCTAGGTATTTTGAACAAATTCCATACAGAAAGTGAAAGTATCTAAAAAAAGTTTATATATTTCCAGTAAAATTATAATACAAACATACTATGTCAATTGCACTTGATATTGACATCTTTGAATCAGAATTTTCTTAATATAGTAGCTGTTTTCATGGTTATAGCATAGCTTGCTGCTTATGACTTTAATTTTTTAATTTCTTTATCATTTTTTTAACTCTATATCCATTGAATTTGAATTATAAAATGCAATCAAATCGTATAGAGAATAAAATTTAACAGCGCTTTTTCAAGAAAACTGCAAAATTCTTCAAATGAGGGGACTTTCGGTTGACGAATTATAACCAAAATCTAATCACGTCTGCACATGGTTATAAGGAAGCGAAATACGTAAAAATCGTTTTTTTTTTAAATTATCGCGGCTGAAATTATCGTCACACACACATACAGGCATCATAGTAAAATCGTATTCTAGGGACCCTGAAATGTGCTTAATCATTAATAACTCACCATTGATTTTTTTGAATAAAGACAAAACCTTCTTTACCTAAAGGTGACGGAAGGTAAAAACAATGTAATATTATTAACACGCTCAGGGCCATATTATCCAATAGGCTGACTAGGCTAAAGACTAGGGCGCCGTAAAAGAAATAGGCGCCGAGCCCAATATGGTTTTTTTTTTTCATTGTAATTTGTAATTCATTTTATGCTTATGTATATGTCAGCTTTGTTCAAATAACGTAAATATTTTTTACTTAATCGTTTTATGCAGGGATGTAGGGTAAGTAAAATAAAGAAAACAAAACAATAGTACAATGAGCACATTTGAAACCGTATCGTGTAGCATAGCCACTCTTAACTTCACAAATACAATAATAATCAAAATTTTAGCATTTCTCTCGCATTTTTATTATGTATTCTAATATGTTGGATATTATTTTTAGAATATGCCTTCCTCTTAGAAAATACACGCGACAAAATTAAACTTTTATGACGATTAATAAAACTCTGTTTTCTCTTTATTATCTATATAATATACTCAGAAATTTCAAACGTTAAATGTAGAAAAATCATGTAATTCTTATTTTAGTGTTTTCGTAAATACATACAAATTATTGTGTATGCGTCAAATATTTATCAGCCTAGGGCGCCCGGATGACTTAATCCGGGCCTGAACACGCTTGCGAAATGAGAGCGCCGAAGGAAGCATTTTTTTTATCGTTATTAACTTCCATGTATTATACAATTTTTACCCCGAGGGCTATGGGTATACATTCAATCATTTTGGCGGTTGAATTTTTCTTCTACAGAGAAAAATTTTTCATCCGTAAAAAGAATTTGCCGATGACTTCCGTTTGCGTGTCGCTGGAATAACATCTTAGCTCTCGTGACTCTTATGTGACGTATGGTCGCTGTTAATCGCTGCCCTGTGCTTCTGCGATAAGTTCCAAGTTTAAGATCTTTCAGAATGCGTGACATTGTTCTAGCGGGGAACTTCATTTCCCTACACATGATTTTCTGATTCCGGAGTGGATTTCTCCAAATTCTCTCGCGAACAAATTTAACGGCTGCTGGATCCCTAGTTGTGCATGGTAAACAAACTTCTTCGTAATTTTCAGAAGTTTTAACAAATTGAAAATCTCTACTGGTGTTTTGTTGCACTTGTATAGCGCAATCACTGCTACACGGTTCTTTTTAATACCCCACTCCATGTTTACTGCATGAACCAAGGAGGAACGCATGAACTATCGGTTTGAAATTAATGATTTACAATATGTTGACAGATGAAAAAAGCAAATGCTCAAGGCACCCTTAATTTTATTTTTATATATTTTTTTATCGTGTTTTATACTCAGGGACAGTATTTATGGCACGACTACGTATTTGAATAAAGATGTGAGGTGCAACAAAAAAATAGAGCGACTGTATAAAAATATATTTATTTTTAAAAAATTAACCAGAGTAACAACTTATGAAAGAAACTTAAATTAGACAGAAAATAAAGAAAGTTACATATTTATTACCTACTTTAATAATTATTTATAATAGATTGTATTCGTCATGGCATTTTGTGCTTTATAGATCTCCATGCATCCGCTATAATTTTAAATAATTACTTGGAATTATTAATATTATACCTTGCAATATTTTTGTCAATGGTTTCCAACAGATTTTCAATTGTATTAAAGATCAGTGACTATTTGCAAGTTATAGACACATATTCAAATCGGCTCATTACTCCTTTTTCTCACCACTCTCACACGGTTATAAACAGGACAACGCAGTTTCGAAATATGAGTTCAGCATGAAATTCTCTTTCTTATTATGTATTACACGATTTGAGTGAAAGAGTGGGTCACAAATAAAACACACTTCAATTCCAAAGAAATTTTTGTAATATTTTGAACAGATTCATATCGGCAAATTTCAAACCTACTAACCATTCCTCAGCAACAATCGTGCAAATTCATGAAAGGAAAAAAAATCATGTCGAATTCAAACCATGTTATAATGTCTTTAACGGTGTCGGAGTAGTGGATGAAATATGAGAAATTTGCTGATTTGGCATTTTCTAACATTTAGGGAATTGTTACTACATCATGAAATAATATTAAAATAATTTTAGAAGATAGTGTGCTCGACATTTCTGAATAGTTTTACATTATCAAAGTTGTTTGAATTTTTAATTCAAAGCACAAATTGTCTATAAAAAGAGCGAAAATAAGTGGTGTCAGAGCAGAGCTTTGTACGACGCCCAAACCAAAATTAACAACGATTTTATGTGTATTATAGATTGTCATGTAGACATAGCCCATAATCATCGATGTTTGATAGAACTTTGCAGTGTTCACGGCTCTCACGAAACGATTTTTTTACTATAATCTTTGTAATCAAACTATGAATCTGTAATGAGAAAAATAACATTTATTTCGTGTTATTATAATATACATACTTTATAATATTGGCACTTCGTGTAGAAAATGTAACTGTAATTGTTTATTTATTAAACAGTAGAACGGTTTATTATGCAAAAAATGTTTTAAGTTCCACATATTGTCCGTAGACATGCCTGTACTGTACCTATTATCTAGAATTCAGTTATTCAATCACATCGTATATAATTATCGATGAAGCTGTCATTTTTGACATTTGAAAACGTATGTCTTTTATTATTCTCATCTAAATAAATTAAAGTACACTACAATATCGACAATGCATACGTTTTGCGGTGACATCTAGCCTAAACTTTTTCATTCGGTTTTTGAATCTCATCTAAATAAATTAAAGTACACTACAATATCGACAATGCATACGTTTCGTAGTGACATCTAGTGACAGGTAGCCTAAACTCTTTCATTCGGTTTTTGAATATTCGGGCGATGAATATTCGGGCGTTGAATGATTCTGTGTATGAATATTCTGGTTTTGAATATTCGGGATTTGAATGATTCTGTGCATGAATATTCTGGTTTTGAATATTCGGGGTTTGAATATTCGGGCGTTGAAGACATTCCCATAGAATGGAATAGAATAGAACAGAATAGCACAGGGAATAGAAATACAAACCAATGTAAATGCATGGAACCATTTATACTTGCACAGAATGGAATAGAATAGAATGGAATAGATTAGGAAATAACCAAATTTTATTTCTTATTCTATTCTTATTCCATTCGGCTTGCTTCGTTAATATTCGTGTGAATGGTGTAACTTCGTTGCATTTAGCCAGTGGCGTATATAGATTTATATTTTGGTGGGGGCTCAGATTGTATAAAATAATCTTAATATATAACTAAAAGTATATCAAATTAATTAAGTATAGGTGGTAATATTTAATTACATAACAAAATGTAGTATTCGTTTTTTCCTTGAAAAAATAATTATAATTTCTCTTCGGCCTCTCCCCCCTTATATACGCCACTGCTTTTGGACCATCCCCTAACCTAAAAACTTACTGTGAACAACAGTTTTTCTGCAGAAATTCTTTCTTTTTTAGTAAAAACAAACAATGATATCATTTACTCGATTCTAAATGTAATTAGTGAAAGAAAAAAATAACCAATAAATCAGTTAATTTAGTGTAAAAGTAACACAAAAGTGACGTCATTCTATTCCAAACTATTCTACTCTATGCAATCTATAAATGGTCTTAAAAATTTCTATTCCTATTCTATTCCATTCCTTATTCTATTCTATTCCATTCTATTCTGTGCAATCTATAAACCAGGCTTAACAATTCAAAACAGCGCATATTAAAGGAATACTGTTATATTCCTCTAATATGGGTTTAAGAGATTTGTAGCATATTTGTCATAACCACGCCCTGCACACTGGTTTTGTTCTCACTACTTTATGAAAACTAATCGATCAATTTGTTTAAAAATTCCTAATCATGGTTAAAAATATCTATATAATGCGTGATTGGGCAATAATAATAACCATTTGCTATTTATTGTAAAATAACATTTCATTCATACAAATGATAACTGACAACACTCATCATAAGAAAATGAGTAATGAAATGAACAAATTATGGTTTAAAAGTTTCATATATATCTAATGTAAATATAAAATTATTAATTTGTTATTTATTATTTCATAAATATTTAGTATTTATTATAATCTGTTGTACACATGTGTTGTTTTTGATGCGACTACTAACTTTAAATTTAAACAGAATTGCGCCACAACCGCTGTGTTCTTAGATGGAGGGGACACTGTTGGTCATGCGTAGTAAAACCTATACTACTGGTCTGACAACAACAACTACAGTTTCCTGTACAGTAGGTTTTATTGGTTATCTGTGCTGTACAGTGTAGTTAGAGATGTCCGGAAAATACGCTGCACATTGCAAGTTTTGAAAGTGTGTTTCATCAAGCCTACTTGATACGAATTCAAGTAACAACCCTACAAATAGTTTTCGTAGAGTTAAAACAGTATTCTTCTACTATTCACGATTTTACATATAAACAATGTCAGGGTAAGTAATGCGCATTATATTAACGTGATTCCTCGAAGTGATTATGCCAGCGAGATCTCGCATACTCGCATCGACTGTATGACCTAGTCCAAGTAGATCAGGGACAAGTTCATTTATTTAAATTTAAAACATTAAGGGCCAGTTTTACAATCTCCAGTTAAGATTATAACTGTTAGTTAAATAAACAAAATTGAAACGAAATAAACTGCCATATGACAGATGTATCATTGCTGTCAATAATTCGATTCAATATTGTTTATTTAACTGGCAGTTAAAATTTTAACCAGAGATTATAAAACTGGCCCTAAGGGCCAGTTTTACAATCGCCGGTTAGAATATTAACTGTAGGTACAATGGGGTAGGAATAAATAAGGAGGGAGCCAGAGACCCATATACATATTAGAAAATATTAACAACTGACAAGCTGCGACATGACATCTGGTGGGAAAAATATGAACTTTCCGATTTGGTACTATATTGTGACTGTGTGCTTGAGTTACATGTGGTTTGATCATTTGATGTGAATAAAAATGGGAAAAAGTCGTACAAATTGTTGTATATTCTGACGTCACTCTCAAGATCTGGTCGAGACACAGGCACTGGGTTTTATAATTGTCCGAAACATGGCCAAAATAAAGTTAAAATTACGACAACAGCAAGTGTTGAAATGGATATAGATCGACGAAAAGCATGGGAATATGCAATTCGTAGTGCAAAACAAATAACAAAACATATGAAAGTTTGTTCTCGTCATTTTAAATCGGATAATTACATATTTCGTGGTCTTTATCTAAGCTTTACAAGTGCATTCTGCACTAATAATTTTTAAATTTTCTCTAAATGTATTTTGATTTCATGTGGTTTTGCAAAAATTGCACTGGTTCGCAGACAAAGTGCAAATATTACCCACATTATACCGTCATTTTTTAATACTCCACATAATATTATATTATGTGGTTAGCTTTTATAATTCACTCACCTGCGATCATCAATTTCGATTGATTAAATACATATAAAATTATAAATACATTTTAACATATCTTCTATAATACATTTAGAAGTAGCTGTTGCTTCCAGAAATCTAAAATGTTCTGTGATACCAAACCCCATTTTAAGTAAAAAAAATTGCTTTTGTTGTTTGTTTTCATATGTCACAACACTGCGAGTACCAATTCAGAAGCAGACGATCGGCTCGATGGTGCTGCCGCCATCGGACATGTCAGTTCTCAATACCGCTAATGCTTGTATTCTGACAATGAGCGGTGGGCATGGTCAGCAAAGAGAGACAGCAATATTGGTTCTCTATCTCGCTGGCACCCTTTTTAAATGTGCGAATGCTCAGGCACCTTATTTCTATTGGCTGTATCAGGCTGCGGAAAGTCTAAAGCTGCGTACACACTTGAGCACGAATACGAATGAGGCACGCCGCGGCCGCACGAGGCATGCAGTGTGGACTGCTGCCAACTGCTGTCGGTCTATCAAAGGGATTCGTGCTCAGCGTGGACGTGTTCAAAACATCTGAACACATGATTTTGAATACATTGTAAAAATGGAGTGGACTCAAGAGTTATGTTTCGATCTTATAAATAAATATAGAAAGAAGGAAATATTATGGAACCCTCGGGATTCCAATTTTTACAATAAATTAAGAAAAGATGTGTGGGCAGAAAGAGCAGCATCTCTAGAAAAAAGTGTAGAAGAAATAAAGAAAAAAATGGATAGTTTAAAAGGTTCTGAATCTTGTATCGTTTTTCTTTAGTTTACTTTTAATACCATTTAAAGAAAATTAAAATCTTCTTTTGACATTCTGGTGAAATTTTTAAATTTGCCAAAATCTTCGTCAGCACGTAAGTCATTTAATAAAAAAAAGTACTATTAACATTATTAATGCGGCTTCGTCTCAAATAAAGTTGTGAAGACCATCTTCGCCTCTGTTTTTTACGATTTTTTGATTTTTATTACCGTTAAAAGTAGTAAAACACTGAAACAAGCCACGGGTAGTAAGTGTTCATTCGACATTTCGCCTATTCGCCGCACAACACTGGAGGACTGCCGCGGCATGCCTCATGCGCTGCTATGTGGGAAAACGTTTATCCCACACGAGGTATTCTGTTCAGCCTCGATCTGCCTCATTCGTATTCGTGCTCAAGTGTGTACGCAGCTTTATGGGAGACTCTGATACTACGTATATAGTTTTCGTCCCACTTTAGAGAGGGCGCTAGTAGTCTTTTATTTGGTCAATTACCTGCAATACCGGTATTCAGTTGTCACTTGCGCATTGAGCTTGTTGTTATGCGTCATTATTTGAAATTTAGTCAAGTAGACAACTTCAGTTTCTGGTTTATAGAAGTTTTATTTGTTTAATTTCATTTGTGTTTAGTGATTGTGTATATATTCTTACATATAGACGATGCCTCCACATAGAATTAAGTGTTGTGTACAAAATTGCACTGTTACTGGTAAGTACAATTATTTTATATATCAGTGAAACTTTTGATGGTGTAGTTAATTTTACATAGCATGTAATCAACTATTTACTTGACATAAATTATCGGGACATTTAATGAAAATTAACATTTCTTTGCTCCGTTATTTTTTGATTAAGTCAAAATTTACAAATTACAGTAACTAAATTACGTTTATCAGAAAGAAATAATACACGTTTATTTTCAATATTTTGCTGTAAACTGCGTTAACTCCGCTGTATGTAGATACATAATTGAAGTTATATTATAAAATTAAAATGTGCATATTTGATTTTTAGGTGTGACAATTCATCGTTTTCCGAATCCTAGGACACATATGGATCTATTCAAGATTTTGTTGGATATTGTTCTAAGATCTAGTGATGAAACAATTGACGTGATCAGTTGTTATGAGATGTCATTATCATGATTGTCAAAAAACAGTTCTTGAATAAAGTATATCGTAATAAATAGATTTAAAGTATTTTAATAAGTAGCATGCTAGAGACCATACAGAACATGGCGCAGCCTGGAACCTCAAATAGCCCTCCAATTCAAGTAAGATCGCCTGACATATTTAGTTTCCGACCTCAGGACTGGACTGCATGGAAGCGTCGTTTTCAACGATATAGGCTTGTTAGCGGATTAGATAAAGCAACAGAATGTCGACAGATAAATATGCTAATATATTCAATGGGCGAAAAATCAGAGGAAATTCTAAATTCCTTCAATCTGACAGAAGCTGAAGCTCAAGGATATGATGTCGTGCTGAACAAGTACGAAAATTACTTCATTCCGAAGAAAAATCTTATATATGAACGCGCAAAATTCTTACGCCGAAAACAAAGTCCATCAGAAGCAGCTGAGGATTTTATAACAGATTTGTACACTTTAGCAAAAACATGTGATTGGAACAGTCTCGAAGATGAAATGCTATTGATGGTACTAATAATTGGAATGAGGGACACAGCTCTGAGCGACAGACTACAACTTGAGGGTTCTTTAAAATTAGAAACAGCGATTAATGCACTCCGCAACTCTGAGCTACTTGACCGCCAAAAAAGAGAACTAGAAGGAGATTCAATCAGTTATATTAGAAAAGAAAACTCAAGAAAATCATATAAAGAAAATAAACCGTCCAAACATTTCAATTCTGCAGTTGACCATTCATCTAGACCTTGCAAATGGTGTGGTCGCTCGCCGTCTCACAAAAGAGGATCATGCCCAGCAAAAAATGCTAAATGTAGGAAATGTGGGAAAAATGGACATTTTTCTAATGCGTGTTTAAGCAAAGCGGTATATCTGATCGCAGAAAACAATAAAAATGATCAAAATGAAACTGAAGGGTTTATAGGAGCAGTTAATGACAAAATTACAAATCCATGGTCACTTGCTATAAGGTTGGGTAAAGATCTTATCAACTTTAAAGTAGATAGTGGAGCGGACGTAACCATAATTCCAACATCAATAAAACTTACAGAAAAAATACCGTACTCTAAACCAGATAAGACACTGACGCAAGCAGATGGCACAGAACTAAACGTCGTTGGAATGTGTCAAGCTGAATTACAGTACAGTTCTTGAATAAAGTATATCGTAATAAATAGATTTAAAGTATTTTAATAAGTAGCATGCTAGAGACCATACAGAACAGATATTTTAAGAATAGAAACTTTAAATAATATGGACGCCAAAGAAGTATACGAAAAAAAACGAGTTTGTTTTACTCATTTCGACCCTAAATGCAAAAGTGCAGGCAATCCCAATCTACATAAAAATGCAATTCCTACATTAAATCTTCCAGGTACGAATTATTATTATTTTAAAATCAAATAGGTAACAATATATGCAAATACAAGTTTATAAGTTCTACACAGAGCTGTGACCAGTACACGAAAAAAGTATTAAATACTAAATACTTATAAGAAAAGTATTTAAATACTAAGTAAAGTAATACTTTAAATACTTTTATTTACCTACTTACAGTACCAGTACTAAGTATTTTTTTATGAAATCGGTTAAAATATTACCAAAAATGATCGAATTTAGGTATACCACTCTCATCTAAAATAGTTAAAGTAGTCCACTAATTTTAAAGTACTATACCTATTTAAAAAAAGTAGTACATATTTGTGAAATAAGTGAAGAAGTCTGTCCACATGCGTGTAAAAAAGACTTCACACATATAAAATGTTTTAAAATAAACTCCATAAGATTCCATTGCATTTTATGCATCGCTATTAAAATTTAGACTTCACATACTGCGATTAATGTTTGTAGTTACTACTTCACGCATTGGAGTAGAAAAATCCTTCATTTAGTTCTATAATATTGATGAGCAAGTAGAAATATTCTTTAATAAATAAGTTGTTCAACATGTTCATCATAATATACTGCATTGATTTATCATTATTTACGTCTTCAACTATTAAATTAAAACTATAGATAGCGAAAACTTTAGTACTTTTCTATACTTGCTCAAACTCTGTTGGCAGTAGTGAACAGAACATATAGAAATATGTTCTTGCGCATGCGTAAAGTACTTAGTATTTAAAGTATTTTCGTTACTTTAAATACTTTTTATGAGAAAAAAGTATTTTAAGTACAGTACTAAGTACTAATTTTCAAAAGTATTTTAAGTAAAGTATTGTAAATACTGGATGTACTTAAAGTAATACTTTCAGTACTTTAACTTTAAGTAGTTCCCAGCTCTGGTTATAAATATTTCATATTTTCTGTAAATTCTTTGTTTATTTTCATGTGAAAATGATTTTAAATCGTTTTCAAATATGTTAACCAGTAATGATTTCGTACAAACATGTATATTTATTGCAGATGTCCGAGAATCTCAGTCACTTTCGCATGGCAGTACTGAACCAGATATTTCGAAGAAACAATCTGGCGACGGATTATCCCCTATCAATTTATTGTTCCTACCTGGTACTTCACAGTGAAAAATGAAGAAAGTGATGGGCTTTCCAGAATTATTTCAACTAACATTCCGTCAGGTAAAGTCCTTACATTAAATTTTTTTAAAATGTATGAAATTATACTAGCCCAAAGCCCAACCACAAAATGTTTCCATACATTTGGCTTAGATTGACAATTAGTTAAATTATTGTTGTAATGGGCAATTAAATAAAAAATAATAGATTTACGTTCAATACACTAACGAAATAAATAATGTTAAAATGAATTCAGATATAACGACAATTATAGTACATACATGATTTTTTATATTAGTATATTTTACAGGTGGTAAGAATATATTTGGAATTGAGCTCGTATGTTTCATAAACAACAATGAAATATTAAATATCTATTTATATATGTATGTATTTAAAAAAGTAAATAATCATTTAATTCAGTCATACAAATGTTACTCAAATTTCTGAAAGTTATTGCCAATTACAATAGTTATTTATATAGAATACACCCATTAGTTTCCGTAACCGTTTGGAAAGTCAACTTTTTTATCGATCGTAGAAAAATTGAATTAAATTTATTTATTTATAAAATTACATGTTTTCTTTGAAAGTTTTGTTTCATATTTTTACAGATTCTATTGCAAGTATGGGTCTACTTAAATCGGTATCCACAACGCGGCAAAAGGATTTAACTCAAAGGCAAAAACACTTTACAAAAGTGCTCTCTATTGGAAACGAGCAGCATACCGTTCCAAAATGCGAAATAACTCATTTCAAGAACGCTTAAATGCCGCAGAAATTTTTTCTGTATCGGAGCATTTTGCGCGCATGTCTGTAATGACACCGACTGCACAAGCATTCTTTGAAATGCAAACTAGGGAAACCAAAAAGAAACCTCATGCCAGACTTTCACTAAACAAGAAAAGATTATATGCCTCACTATGTACAAGAATAGCCCCAAGAGCTATGGGCTGTTGCACAAGCTGTTTACTTTACCATCAATCAAAACATTGGATGAGTTTTTGCGACATATGTCCTTAAAACCTGGCATTAACAAACGTCTATTCCATGCTTTAAGAAAGAATGTTAACAAATTGCAGCTTCATCATCGAATTTGTATACTAATGTTCGATGAAATTAGTATTGGTTCTCATCTCCAATACAATGAAAAATTGGATGAGGTAGATGGTTTTGTAGATAACGGTGTTCAACGTCGAACAGAGTTTGCTGATCACGCACTTGTGTTTATGGTACGAGGCATAGACAAACAGTGGAAATAGCCCGTCGCATTCACTTTTTGTAAAGGTTTTACTAAAAGTACTGAATTAGCAAGCTTAATTAGAAATATTATTGAAGAGCTGCAAACAATTGGCTTGCATATAGTAGGGACAGTATGTGACCAAGCCAAAACAAATGAAGCGGCAATAAATTTGCTGAAGAAATCCACAGCAGAAGAATTTAAAAGGAAAAATGAGGAATGGCGGGATGAATTTTTCCTCGTAAATAATAAGCAAATAATACCTTTATTTGACGTTCCTCACTTATTAAAAGGTATAAGGAATAATTATTTGCTGAAAAATAATATAGTATGTACTATTGGCAATAAAAAACTAACTGCGAAATGGGAACATATGGAACAGCTCTACAATATTGACAGGAAGAATGCAATTGAAGAACTGCGATTGCTTCCGAAGATAAGTGAGTTTCACTTACACCCAACTACAAAACAAAAAATGAGAGTTAAATATTGTAGTCAAATGTTTAGCCAGCGGGTGGCATCTATTATGAGCCACTTAGCAACAGAAGGTACATATATTTTGTGTTTATTTTTATATTTTTAAATTAAATTGTTCTTTTTCTTTTAGTTACTTATTATTTTTTTTTCATTACTTAAATAGTGTCATATATAGGAATACTATATTACTTTTAAAATTATTTTTTGATTATCAATAAAAAATAAGTTATTCTGTTAAAATACATTTTTATTTATTTTGTTCTTTTCAGGTACAAAAGGATTGGATAAATCAGCGAAAGAAACGGCGAAAGTATTTTTATTTTTCAAGTTGTTCGATAGTTTAAATGGCAGCACCCTGCACGGCGTCGACGGAAAGCCGCTAACAGCGGCTTTAACAAAGAAATCGACACACATATTATTTTGGAAAGATGCTTTACAAGTATTAAATACTATGAAATATATTGGAAAAGACGGCTCCAGTGAAAATGTGTCACCAACAGTGAAAATTTTTGCAAAAACAATTCGCGGGGTGATTTTATTATGGGAAAAACTTCAGGAATATAAAATTAAATTTTTATTCACTCGCAATTTAAATCAGTTGAATCAATTGAAAATTATTTTGGTTTAGTACGTAGTCAAGGAGCTAGAAATAATAATCCAACATGTTCTTCTTTCATTCAAACCTTTAAAACATTAACTATTAATAATTTTACTGCTAAACATTCCATTGGCTCAAATTGTGAGGATGATATCTCAGAAGGTGCACTCAGCACATTACGTGAACTAATCCAAGATGACAATATCAGTGATAATAGAATTATTAATACTGATGAATATATACAGCCAAATTTAGTAAATATTTCCGAGGCTAGTTTAACTTTTAAAAAATCGTCGTATTGCACTGGATTTATATTGAAATCAATTCGCAAATACACTAAAAGTTGTTCGGAGTGTAAAAACGACTTGCAAACTATTAATGTTGGAATTCAACACGGTTTAATTAAAGCAAGGGAATATGACGAGCACTCCCGCTTAAACTATCCAACATTTTCGGCAACAACATGTTTTATAATAATTAAAACATTCATTATATTAAAAAATAATTTAGAAAAAGGAATGTATTGCATTTCATTCGCCAGAAAATATTAGAAAGTGTTGATTTTTCTTTTTTAACTTGCGACGACCATAAGTATTATGTTAAGGACATACTAATTAAAAAATGTGCACTCTTTATAATGTATTACTTTATAAATGAAAAAATGATATCATTAAAGGTAAAAAAAAAATGTTAGCGACATTGACATTTGCACATTAGATGTATTTCAAATTGAAGCTAAGAAAATGCATGATAAATATAAGAAATATAAATTGTAAATAAATTTTGTAATATGTATTTCTTAAATAAATGTTTATGTTGTATCCCCGTATTTCCATTTTATTTACTTCAGACAAATCCAAAATAAAACAATACGCAATACTTAACTATGTTGCGAGTAGCCTATATGCATGGATTTAGTTTTCGTCCCACACGGCAGAGAGCACTAAACGCAGTCCCGTCCTTAACATGGCAGTTTACCATCTATAGTAGGTTTTATTGGTTATCTGTGGGCTGTATATTCTAGTGGTATTTCTGGCGCCTGGCGGTAATTTGAAGAAAAATTCTTTGTCACTTGTCTGCTTGTCTTTCAAACTTCACGTGTTTGTGTTTGGTTCGATTTTGAATAGGACAAACTTTTTATATCCTTCGGGGGATGTAATACTAATATGCAAGGCAGAGGAAAGGGTTTTAAGGGAAAATATGGAAAGTTTATATAAAAAAGACAGTGTAAAACTTCTATCTGCAAAAATATTTCATGTAGTTGCATATAATGTCTAATTCAAAATATTTTATAGAACACCTTAAGGAACAAGATTTCATTGACAACCACAAGTGATTGAAATATTTTTTAAAATTAGAATTTTTAATGAAATCAGAATGTTTTCTCAGAAACACGACTTCATAAGAAATAAATAGAATAGACTGGTTATATTTAAAAATGAATAAAAATGTACTGTATTTCTTAAATTATAATTGTTGTAATCAATGAAAAATACAATATTAAACAATATTAATGTATTCTAGCCCATCTTTCTTTAATGTTCCTCGCATGTTTACTTTTTCGTTATTTTTATTGTTTGTAATTCTATATTTTCAAGGTTTTTTTTTGTTTTCTGTATTTCAATATTTTGCACAACCCTTTCATTAGAACTTTTATTTGGATTAATTGTTTAGTAATTTTTTTTTTTAAAAATATTCTTTGTTGATGAAATATATAAATTAAATGCAAATGATAAAACCGTCTTATTGTATTTAAATTTATTTTGTAAATTCTAATTTAAATTTTATAATAAATATTCTATTTTAATAAACGAAATAAAAAATTATAAAATAAATTTCTCGTCGTTTTTCGAACATAATTTAGAATATAATATTTGTTGAGAACAAAATTACATTCAAACATTCGCGGTTTATAATTAGAATTCAAGGTTCTGTTTTAACCAATAGAATATTCAGACTTCGAAGATGCGCAAATTGAAAAAAGGGACAGGTTGAGATAGAAACATATAGTTCTGCACTCTGATGTCGACCACGCTGAGAAGGTGGCATAAGCGGTATATTTTCATACGTAATATAACAAGTGATATGATTATCATCGATGATATTCTCGAGTGAAACCGATCTGCAGATTTCACGAGTCCGAAGGACGAGTTGAAATGTGCTGCTTCGGTTTCACGAGCAATATCTTCGATTATTAATCATATCACGAGCTTATATTTAATGAGAGAATATAATGAATTTTTGCAATCTAACCTAACTTTTGATATACATATTCATATTGTATCAAAACATGGTACTTACGAGTTTTATTTAATATTTCGGAGTTTGAATTATTGTTATTATTTATTTTTATACTCAAAATTAACTGTCAATGTCATAAATAAAGAAAACAAATCCCTTAGTAACGACTATAAGTACGGTGTTTATTTCTTTGTTTTTTATCATCGCTGTGATAAACTTGTAGCTAGGGAGATTCTGAATGTTGATTGGCGGAAAACATGTCACGTGACTAAGGAATTATATTCTCTATTACGTATATGCAGGGATCATCCAGCAGTGGCATTCGGTGTACATTTTCGTGGCATTACGGCATTTTTCAGCAGTAATTGGCATGATTGAGCATTATTAGCAATATAGGCATTATTAAGCATTTTTGGGCATTTTTACACATTTTAAGGTAGTACAAGGCATTATTGGCAGTAAAACAGCATTTTATTTTCTTCTGCGCATATCAGCGCATAAAGTCTGTTCAGTTCAATTGTAAAATTATTT
This sequence comes from Harpalus rufipes, assembly GCA_951394225.1. Lineage (NCBI taxonomy): Eukaryota > Metazoa > Arthropoda > Insecta > Coleoptera > Carabidae > Harpalus > Harpalus rufipes. The sequence continues at coordinate 32,600,642 of OX596285.1, forward strand.
TTAATTACGTTTATTGTAAAACTATTACAATTTATTATAATCCTATGTTTTATGGAGGTAAACAGATAAGGCAACGGGATATGTGTTATGTGACCAAACTTTGATTTATATATTTAAATATTAGACAAAAAATTAAAATATCGTCTGTATTATTTTTGAATCAATTAATAATTTGTAGTTCACGAGAAATAAGTTCGGAGGCGGATTATAGTAACGTAACTATGGCTCGAGCTTGGTAAGCAGTATGATAGCGGGAGAAATATAGTCAGGCCATACTAACGTCACTTCTCCAAAACATTCATTTGCATTATTATTACGAAATAATATTTAATTTTTATTATTCTAATGAAAATTCACATTTTTACTATTGTTTATCATATTTCTTATATGTTATCTTTATGATACAGACAGGTTTGTCAGACGGATTACTTGGAGAACACCGGAGAAATATTTAAAGCACATTTGGAAAATTTTACTTTGCCAAAAGAAAAATATATAATAGATGCGAAAAAAGTCTGCCCCAATTATCTAGACGGACACCTGCCCAAATAAAACCATGGATTAATAACTAGAATAATAGGAGATTAAGAGAAAATTATCATAATATGTCCTAAATTAAGTGGTATATCATTGTGATCTCGGAAACTATAAGAGCTACGAGGTCGGTTAAATGGGCAATGTTGTGCATTTTTGAGTGTTCATTCACATTCCTTTGAGAAAAAAATATTTTTTCTCTTCCAATAGTGTATGGGTTATTATTATGTTTCGCCCCTAAAATCTTATTTTTTTCGTCATTTTTCATTACATTACGCGTTTTTATGCCAAAAATGTTAGTTTTTCAAAATAGTATTTTATTTTCCTTAAGATATTTCATACATATCCTGTTCATAAATTAATTTTGTTTCCATATTTTTAATGTAACGTTTATGTACTTGAAATAGGTATCTGACATAAAAAACTTGTTTTTGAAACATATGATTTTTATTGACCATAATATTTTTAGTTACAATAAAATAATTTATTTACTTAAAATAATTTATATGACATAAATATTACAGATGCTTTCAAAAAAACGCGAAATGTAATGAAAAATAACGAAAAAAGTCTATTCAGTTTTGTGGCAATTTAAAAGTATGTACTGTACTGTAATATATAACTAATGTTTTGAAAGACAATTTACGATTATAAAGTGATCTACTTACGGCATACTACACAATAGCCCGGGAACGAAAACGACAACAGGAACGAAGATTTTGTCATTATTTGTATTGTAAAGAACTGTGTTTTTTTAGTTATTTACCATCGAATAGTTTTAAAACTGGGGGAAAGGTGCAATTTTTTGGGTTTCTCAATTAAACCATATAACAATTAAATGGAAAATAAAGTTAAAATATTTGTATGTAGAATGTGAGTAAAATAATTTATGTAAATACATTATTTTATATCTTTTAGATTTCCTTTGAAAAATAAACATATATTAAAATCTTGGATTATAAATGTAAGGAGTAAAGCTTTTACCCCAATTAAAACTAACAAACTTTGCACCGATCATTTTAATGAAAATGATTATTTTTAGTTAGGACGGGAACTTACATTCGAAAATTGAAACCAGATGCAGTCCCTACGATATTTTCCGCTTTTCCTAGCTATTTAAAACAAAAAGAAAATAGCAGAAGGGTTTTAAATAAAAAATCATGTAATTATTGCGCTGAAAACTGTTTAACATTGGACCATAATTACATCCACAAATATAAATTTTCAGTTTTAACTGATTTTAAAAATAATGGATGATTAATTTCCCCATCAGAAAGCGTTTTTAAAATAATTAAAGCTACTGAAACAGAAATTAATATTTTCACTAATAATTTAAAAACATTTTCAAATACAAATAATATTGAAAGAAAAATAATAAATTTAACGTAACGAATGGGAAAAACTAAAGAAGAAGAAGATGTTAGTGTCAAGTGGAATTTGCATAGTTTGTTTATGAAATAATTTAACTGGAAATATAAGATCTTTTACAAGAAAATTTATGTACAGGGCACCTGCAGTGACGTGACTTTGCTGACTTTGGCAAGCAGATATGGGGACCCGTGTCAAAATGACAGCAATTAATTATGTCCATAACTGACAAAAGTGTCAAAATTTATCATTCAAAATTTCATGATTTTTTTTTCATGTGGTTTGTTTGTTATCAGGAGTATGGAATTCAGTTGCCGAGAAAGGGAATCATAAAATACCAAAAATTTAGAATCTGTTGCAAGAAAAATTAAGTATGGAATTTGTACATAATACCTTTGACTATATCATTCATTAAGTTATAAACCAATAAGAATGCGTGATTTTCCTTAGTTACCACGTATTTCAGCGGTTATTATTAAGTAACCATGGTGAACGAATATACGAACCTTTGTATATTCGAATATACCTACCTTCGTATATTCACTTATAGGTGCGTTTGGTTATTTTGTTCTATGTCCTCAGAAATGGCAATGCCAATTTTATTTATATTTACAGACATGATCTCTTTCCTTCGAACACAGTATCGAGTGTATAAATGAATCTGTACAGTTAGACTTTGAGGAGGAAAATCGTGCGATGTATGCTTTAAGTAGACATTTAAAATCACACTGACAGCTCCAAGTGCACCGAAACAAATAATTGAACCCATCTATTATTTGACAGCAAGGCATTATTGAAGTAAAAATTTGACAAGTAAACAAATAATTATTTGGATCACATATCTAGAAACTGCACTGTTGCTAGTTTATTTGAAATACAAGCATTTATTTTAAAATACGAGCAATTCAATGTAATGTAGCATACCGTTTGACATTTCTGTCAAAATAAAATAGACCACAGGTCTACGTTAAATTTACTATTTATTTTTTATTCATGATATAGTCTACTTGTATACAACTCGACAATAGAAAATTCTCAGAATACTCAACGAGTTGCCTATTGGAAATACCACTCGACCTTCGGTCTCGTGATGTTTCCAGGCAACACGTTTCGTATAATTGAGAATTTTCAATCGTCTTGTTGTATAATATATGACTATATCATTCATTAAGTTATAAACCAATAACAATGCGTAATTTTCCTTAGTTACCACGTATTTCAGCGGTTATTATTAAGTAACCATGGTGAACGAATATACGAACCTCTTATAGCTGCGTTTGATTATTTTGTTCTATGTACTCAGAATTGGCAATGCCATTTTTAGTTATATTTACGGACATGATCTTTTTCCTTCGAACACAGTATCGAGTGTATAAATGAATCTGTAGTTAGACTTTGAGGAGGAAAATCGTGCGATGTATGCTTTAAGTAGAGATTTAAAATCACACTGACAGCTCCAAGTGCACCGAAACAAATAATTGAACGCATCTATTATTTGACAGCAAGGCATTATTGAAGTAAAAATTAGACAAGTAAACAAATAATTATTTGGATCACAAATCTAGAAACTGCACTGTTGCTAGTTTATTTGAAATATAAGCATTTATTTTAAAATACGAGCAATTCAACGTAATATTACATACTACTACAACACTATATTCAAAAAGATAGGTTATGTAGCATACAGTTTGACAATTCTGTCAAAATAAAATAAACCACAGGTCTACGTTACATTTACTATTTACTTTTTAATTTATTTTTTATTCATGATATAGTCTACTTGTATACAACTCGACAATAGAAAATTCTCGAAATACTCAACGAGTTGCCTATTGGAAATACCACTCGACCTTTGGTCTCGTGATGTTTCCAGGCAACACGTTTCGTATAATCGAGAATTTTCAATCGTCTTGTTGTATAATATATGAATATATAATACATATGTATTATATATTCAAAGATAATACACAGGATTGACGGAAGGTATTGTTCTGGCCACATCAGATTTTTTGAAATAAAATTACCTTTTGTAATAATAATTCAAATTGGGAAACATATATTTCTCATTTCTTTAATAAATTATCTATTTTAAGTAGATTTTTTTTATTAATTACACTACCAAGAAATAAAAATTAATTTTTAGAATAATTTAAAATGAATTTTTATTTCCGGCCACCTACTTGGCTGTCGAATTTAGTTCTCTGATCTTTTCATAGATAGCACTATAGCTTGTTATCACGGTTTTTAAGGGAGATGCCCAATTATCTACTATATATTTTCCTTACTCTATGATTTACAGATTAAGTACGTCAAGTAGCGCCACGTACGGCGTAACATTGTACTGTTTTGCAAAAATAGCTTGTCACAAATAAATAAATTATAACAAATTAACTTTTAAATAATTTGATAAACTGACAGCACATTTGCACATGTAAACTTCATTGTCAGGGACCAAGGAGGGTCAGGGACATGAACACTATCCTCCTAATTGAAATAAAAATAACTAGATGCACGACTTTCCGCACCTAATCTGTAAAAAACTCACGATGAAGTTTTATATGGGAAAATAACAATATGAAACGGCATAATAAGCGTAGCGTAACTGAATGTAGTTGGCCATGATTTACGCAATATTTTTTATTTTAAATCGTGTCGAAATTTTGAATGGAAAAAATGGAAAATGAGCCGATTTGCAGGTATACTTTGGTTCACGAAAGATGACTATTCATGGTCACTTGTTCGAAGAATGAATACACAGCACTTAATACAATAGTAACTTAGCAACATTTCATGTTAGAAAGAGAAAGATTATTTGACGTATGTCTATACAGTTTATGTTGTGTCACAGATATACGTAAATGGTGACATTACTTTCCAACACATTACAAATAATAATGACGTATGTCGTAGAATTACAGATATCTAATTATCAACTACACTGCCCTCTGTCCTAATAGTTACCCAGTGACGTTGACATTTAAATCAAATTATTATTCCATGGTTTTTGTCGTCTATATTTTTGGGTTTTGCAAATACATAGGTGAAGAGCATAAATCTTTGAGAAAGGCGTTGTTTAAAAAGAAACAGAATTTTTATATAAATTACACTTATTTTTGTCAGTTAAAATGTATCCATAAATATTTCATGTTGCACGTCTATGTATACGAAATGCAGTGAAGTTATCTGCTAGTAATATTATACCATACGGTTGATAAATGACCTTGAATTGTTATCTTTCGTGAACCAAACTATATATTAAATATTAAAGAAATTTTATGTGAAATTAAGTTCTTAGCAATTCACGAACCGCTCATCGGTAAAAATCGTGCATGAAAAATAATTTTATACCGAATTAAAACTTTCAAACTGCTTTAATTATGTCAGAGTGATGGATGAAACGACAATAATTTTTAGGAATTCGACAACTAAAATTATTTAAAAATCATGGAGAATTTATTTAATTTGATGCCATTACAAATGAAAATAACTGTCATAAATAATAAAAAAAATATTACTGGTAGTATTTACTCTTAATCAGGGGTAATTAATCTATGACTTAAATAACAAATTCAATTGTTTTTTAATCATTCCAATGTATTTTTAACCTTCTATTGATTGGTGACGTGAAAATTTTGTACGTAACTGGTGACGTGGTGCCGTCTTGAACCCAACAGTTTAACTAATTATTGCACAGCAACTAGTAACAATTTGTTATTGTTTACTTTAAATATGCTTTTAAACAATGTATTTAAGTAAGATAACACAATTAAATAATTGACATGTTATTTGGAAAAAAGAAATATTTACGATAAAAGATAGGCGAACGAAAATGTGTTGTAAAATGTAGAGGTTTACAAATGTTAAAATAATATTTTTTTTGTATGTATTTGTTAATGTTGAATATATATTTTTTAAAGATTATACATGGCTTATTTACAAAAAAAATAGAAAAGCTTAATTAAACAACTTGAAATAAAAAAACTGCAAGCACTAAACATAATACAAAAATAAAATATTCTATACAATTTTTGCAAATATTTGCTCTGCAATCGTGACACAGGTATTTTACATAGGTTACATGTATTTTTTGTCTCCTTTCTTTTCAGATCCAGTTTCTTGTATTTCGTTATCATCACTTGCTTCAAATATTTCAAATTCCGAAACTGTGTAGTGTTCACTCTCTATATCAGCTTCACAACTCTCAGATTCATCTACACCACTACCCTCACTTTCTACTTCTTCCAACCATTTCATAAGAGTTTCTTCATAGTTCTTATTTTCTTATCACCAAAACGCACACTTTTGGAAGTAGTAGTAGTAGTGAAAATAGTAACGTAAACGGTGACGTGGTGCCAATATGACCCCAATCAAATTTTGAATTACAATAACTCTTGAAAAAACCAACTGATGAAGTTACAAACATGTGAAATGAATAAACTACATCTAACTTAAGGGTAGATGGAGCCACTGTACATTAGCTTTAAAACTAGTCAATTGGAGTAAAATTTAAAAACAGTTGGGGTCATAACGGCACCACGTCACCAGTAAAAGGTTAAATGGTAGCCATAGTAATTAGTTATTTAAGATGACTAAGATTTTTAGTAAATCCTGCCGGTCTATAAAATTTAATATTAAATAAGTAAGTAATATTATTTATTTTTTGTGTAATTTAAGTTTTTCATAAATTGTTATTTTGGTTAAATATTTTTTAATGTAACTCTTTAAGAGTTTAATGTCGGAATCCGTGTATAAAAATGACTAGCTTCAGCTTTATTCTTTTATAAAATTTCGATACTGGCTACTATTCTCAAGAAAATGGCTAAAAACTAATGTACGTCGTCATTGGTATTTTTCCAAATTTGCGAGAGGGTCCCAGTATTCGATTTTTGAAAACTTTTGATATATTAATCAGCCCCTTTTTTTGTAAAAAATTCCGTAGAAATATTTTTTGTTGCAATTTTCTTTGTTAAATGGTAAATTTCCTGAATTATATCATATATTTGCATAATATTAATATATAAATATTTTTAAGTTAATCAACTCTTTTGCTTCTCTTACCATTTTACAACATTTGAATCTGCTTCGTTCTCCCCGAGCATAATTAGTTTGATAATATAATCACAAGTGGCGCTGTGTTGAACTTGAAAAATATTTTTATGCTGGGTTTGTCGGATCTTGTTTTTATCTCTGTTTGTTGTTCTAGTTGTGTGTTTGTGTCCTTTGTGTCATTTGAGTGTATAATCAGCGTACATACATCATCCATCGTGTATGAATCATGACATAAAACGGCTGAAATATGTCTGTGAACAATAACAAACGTGAAACGAAAAAAAGGCTGTTGGTGGAAGAAGCTAGAAGTTCCTGTTCATGCGCTGCAAAATGCATGGTGGTTTTATATTTGTAAGTATAATTAAGTAATTGTTTTCTTATGTATTTATTTTGAGAAAAGAATCGAATGAATTTTATATTATTGTTTTCTTTTCGGTATGTCGCATTTGTTTGTAGACCTGACGTTTTGCTCTAGCAATTTTTATTTTGTAGGTTATATGCAAATACATTGTAAATGTGTTTCGCATTATTACACTTTCATTGAACCTAATGTAAAAAAAATTGGAGGAAAATGAAGATTGAAACCGTATCATTTTTCCAGTAATATTATTCCGGTACCATGTACATCTCAAGAGAAAACTACGAATTTGGAATATACAGTAGAAAGTAGATGATCCATCTCGTTAGGAGACTACTTAGGTGTGAAATTTGCAATGGTGACAAACCCATTATTGTTACCCTCTTCAATGATTTCAGAAACTACTGGAAATTCAGGTATGCATATATTTTATATTTAAAAAAATAATTGATTTTGAGTAAAATATATCTCGATTTATAATTAATAAAAATAATATTTGATATGAGCATAGCTTTTTACATACATGTAATTATAAGAGATCGAAAATTTGTTTCCCCCTAAATCCGAGTTTATACTATTTTATGACTATATTGTATCAGCTAATTCTTATGAAAAGTTTCTATGATGTCACTGAGGGAGTCACACTGTGTTATGATGAATAACAACAATATATTATAAAATAAAAATAATAAAACGAACCTTTTCTTCACAAATTATTTATTGTCACAAAATGAAGAAAAGGTTAGTTTTTATTATTTTAATTTATAACCACGCAACTCCATACATTCATAATATATTGTAAGTTTACATTGCGCATATTATCTATCTTTGTAAATTGAAAAGGTCTATTATGATATTCGTTCTTTCATAATATACTATCAAAATCTGAAGTCTCTGTTTCTTAGAGGTAAAGACTGTATGCCCATTTTTAAAATTTTGAAAAAATAGTTGATTTTAAGATTGATATAATTACGAATTTGTTTCTTCCATAGCACTCTTTGTATAGTCATATTTAAATGAGATTATAATTCCTTAGTCACGTGACATGTTTTCCGCCAATCAACATTCAGAATCTCCCTAGCTACGCGTTTATCACAGCGACGATAAAAAACAAGGAAATAAACACCATATTTATAGTCGTTACTAAGGGATTTGTTTTCTTTATTTATGACATTGAGAGTTAATTTTGAGTATAAAAATAAATAATAACAATAATTCAAACTCCAAAATATTAAATAAAACCATGTTTTAATACAATATGAATATGTATATCAAAAGTTAGGTTAGGTTAGATTGTAAAAATTCATTATATTCTCTCATTAAATATAAGCTCGTGATATGATTAATAATCGAAGATATTGTTCGTGAAACCGAAGCAGCACATTTCAACTCGTCCTTCGGACTCGTGAAATCTGCAGCTCGGTTTCACTCGAGAATATCATCGATGATAATCATATCACTTGTTATATTACGTATAAACATGTTATATCGTTAAAATTAGAAAAAAAAATTCTATTGAATGAGCCAATAAAAATATACAGGGTGTTAATTTTAAGTGGTGCACTATCGCTATCTCGCGAACTATAAGAGCTACGAGGTAGGTTAAATTAGCAAACAATTTCTACATTATAGCCGTATTCTTTCGCTGGGTTGGATCAGATCCAACTGATCGTATGGATTAGATCAGATTAGGTCACGTGAACGCAGATGAATTTATTCGAAAGAACACAAGTATCTGTCAAAATCAGTCGGAAAAATGAATTTCAATTTTCTATATTTACTATTGTTTATTATTGTTTAAATTTCTTTTAGAACTATTAAAAAAATAATTCAGAACTCATTATTCAATTAAAATGATACAACCTTTTTAGTTTTAGTTCTGTTTATTGTTATAAAAACCGACTTTTCGGCAGCATGACCGGCTGTCTTCTTCAGTGAACCTTAAATGTAACCTCTTGTTCTTATTGACTTAAAAAATATAACAGATTCTTCCGCCATTTTTGAATCTTAAGTGATATGATCTTTCTAATCCAAGTTTTTGTTGGAGTAGATAGCACTGATCTGGATTACTTGGTCTTGGGGTAGGGATACTGATCGGAATTCGAAAGAACATGTAATTTACTGATCCATGTAACATGGATCTGATCCAATGCAGCGAAAGAATACGGCTTATAAGACTATTAAAATGAGCGAAACAAGAATTATTTTAGACCAGCGGTTCTTAAAATACGGGGTGCAACTTTCTTATTTTAAATGGCAACCTATTCTTTTTATTTGCCTATTTGATTCAGTATTGTTTTCTGAATTCAATGATATCCATATGTAATACCCTAATATTACAATAAATTTGAGAAAAATGCAAAATTAAAAATGTATCATTTTTATTTAAATATACCTATACAAACAGTGCTATGGAAGAAAACAAATAAATCAAGTGCAGAAATAATTACAAAAACTAATAATTTTCTTTAATTTGTGATTAATTATTAGTTAACAAGATACAATATAAAAAATAATATTAACAATTGTTTTATTGATTTTTCTTCCATGGCACCTTTGTATAGGCATATTTCCGTTGAATTCAGAAAAAATACTGAATTGAATAAGCAAACAAAAAATAGGTTCCTATTTAAAATAAGAAAGTTGCACCCCGAATTTTGAGAACCACTGGTCTAATAAAATCTTTTTTCGCTCATTTTAATAGTCTTTATAATATAGAAATTGTTTGCTACTTTAACCGACCTCGTGGTTCTTATAGTTCTCGAGATAGCAATAGTGTACCACTTAAAATAAACAGGATGACACTGAAAAACGGGCCACTATAAATAACTTTTTTATTTATAATTATTTTTTAATTCTCTAAACGAGGCTTAGGAACTCACAAATTTTACAAATATTTAAAGAGAATTAAAAATAATTATATAAAAAAAGTTAATTAAGTGACCCGTTTTTCACTGTCATCCTGTATGTTTAAAAAGAAAAAAGTTGGGTCTTGTATTTTGAAAACCTTTGGGGAAATTGTATAGCATTTCTCCCACTTGGTGTATAATATTTTATAGTCCTACCAGAAAATCTTATTTTTGTTCACTCCCGGGATTAAAAATATAAAAGATATATATGCCTTACATCATTGCACTGCTTGTTTATTTTAGTTATACTTATATCCATGTACAGAGTGTCTCATTTTTGATGTTTTAAGGTATCTCCGGTAATATTAACGATAGAGTAAAACTGTTTGTACAAGAAAAGTTTAATAGTCGCCACATAAATTTTCGATCTTCTTTTGTTTTTAAGTTACAAGCAAAAAGTCGTTTTTCGTTAATTTCGAAAATATCTCATATCTTATTTATTATGTACCGTTTTGCATAGAGTAAAATTACGTAATTGGATTTTTTGAAAACTTACGAGTTTTTGCCTGTAGCGCAAAAACAAAAGAAGATCGAATATTCCTGTGGCTACTATTAAACTATTCTTGAAGATAATAAAAATTACAAAGTTATGTCTAATTTCACTAGGATACAACTTCTGAGTCAGCTTCTATGAAGCCATCGTCAGAAGTCGGCCAGCGCAACAAGTAACCAAAGACGCGTTTCGCACTTATTGGTGCTCTTCAGTATGGTGTAACCTATGGTCTCTGCTCGAACCTCGACAGTGAGTGGATTCCTGTAGCAGAGACAATGACTCGTTGTGCTGGCGATGTTCTTAAGAACATCTACGATGGTAAAAGGCCTGTAGAGGTAAGTTAATACCGTCAGCGTCCTCTAACGAGATGTACTTTGAGTAAAGTCATATAATAAAAAAGCAAACTGCAAAAGCAAATTGCTAATTTTTCCGTGAAATTAACAAAATAATAAAAATTACAAAGTTACGTCTAGTGTCACTAGGATACAACTTCTTAGTCAGCTTCTATGAAGCCATCGTCAGAAGTCGGCTAGCACAACAAGTAACCATTGACGTTCTTTAGAATATCGCCAGCACAACGAGTCATTGTCTCTGCTACAGGAATCTACTCACTGTGGAGGAACGAGCAGAGACCACAGTTGTATCCTAGTGAAATTAGACGTAACTTTGTTATTTTTATTATATTGTTCATTTTACGGAGAAATTCGCAATTTGCTTTTGCAGTTTGCTTTTTTATTCTTGAAGAGTTGACCCTGGAATGTGCAAACTGTTTTCTCTATCCTTAATATTAACTGACATACCTTAAAAATATCGAAAATGAGACACCTCACTACAGTATTTTTTTTAAAGATATCCGATCAACGTCACCTACGAATTGTCTGAATTAAGATTTTAGATCTGCCCATTTTATCAAATTAATAGTGTCGTTTACTTAGTTTTTAAAAGGGTACGTGCGATAGTTATTTTATTATTATAAAAATATGTTACAGTAAAATCATTCAAAAATAAAAAATAAGTCAACTGGTAAGTAAAACCAAATATGTGAAAAATAAGATACCAACTCAATGTCAGTGGTCAGTGACACTGACAGAAAATAACGTTATTCGTATGGCTATGAATCAAGTTAATACGAGTATATCTGATTTAATAAATAAACTTACGTTACAGCGAAAGTATTGTCAACAACGAGCATCGTTTTAAAATGGTACCTGTGTCGTAAATTAGTCGAAACAACATGAATTTTCGAAAGACAAACGTGTTATATCTATCCATATCGCACATTTTTGTTGTCTTTGCAAATGAGATAAAAACTAAAAAAAAATCTGTTGTGGCCAGCACAATACCTTCCGTCAATCCTGTGTATAATGTATAAATTCCATACATAATTTTTCTTGCAAAAAAAAATTCATCACGGCATATTACCCATTGCTGGGTGTGCCAATCTGCTTTGTACAGATATCGGTAATGATGGAATATTTATACCGTGCGGGCGCTTATCAGGCGTGACCTCACGGGCACCCATAGCTGGCGTGGAGAGTGCACCACAAGGGTCAAAAGATTCTAAATTTCCAGTAAAATTATTTCATAAACAAACTATTCAAATTGCACTTGACACTGACATCTTCTTCCTCTTTAGCTTTCCCCATTCGTTAGGGGTCGTTATTTTTGCGTGTCGTTATCATTCAGTTCTTTTTCTCTCAAATCTTCCGCAATACAGTCCTTCCATCTTATCTTTGGTCTTCCTCTGTTTCTTCAACCTCCCATTACTAAACTACTCATTCTTGTTCCAATATAATTCTTCATTTCTCCTCATGACATGTTCATACCAATGTAATCGTCCCTCTTGTATCTTTCTAGAAACTTGTAACACTAGAGTTATTTTCTTACTGTATCTTTCCGTGTCTTCTCCAACATGTACTTCAACATCCTCATCTCTGCCACATTAATTTACTTTTTATTGATACTGGCATCTGTCATTTTGAAGTATATGAATATATTAGTAGTTTCTATGTTTAGCATAGCTGGCTGAATTATAAAATTTAATTTCTTTAAAATTCTTTAACTCTATCTATTGAATATGAAATATAAAATGTAATCAAATCGTATAGAGAATAATATATTCTTTAAGTTATAATAACGTTAAATGTCAATAAATCAAATTTAACTGTTAAATCTTCAATTGAGGCTACGTCCGGTTCACCAATTATAACCAAAACCTAATCAGTTGTTCTTCGGGATGTAAACTTGAGTGCCCGTAAGGTGACGCCTGGTAAGCGCCCGCACTGTACAAATATTCCATCATTACCGATATCTGTATGCACAGCAGATTGCACACCCAGCAATGGGTAATATGCCGTGATGAAATATTTATTTTATTTATATAATTTTTGGAATCGTGGTATTGAAGTTATGGGATCCGGAACTTTTGTCACACACACACATACATACATACATACAGACATTATCGTAAAAATGGTAAAATCGTATTATAGGGACCCTAAAACATGCTTATTCACTAAAAACTCATCATTGATTTTTTTGACCAAAGAAAATACCTTCCTTACCTAAAGGTGACGGAAGGTAAAAATTAAAGATGTCCGATCAAGGTCATCTGTTCTTTTGCAAAGAATATAAGCGTGTGCAATAAGGATGGATATAACACCTTTGAATATATAATACATATAAGAATGGCAACGCATATGGCCTAGCAACATACTATATCTGTCTCTTTTTATTCACAAAATTAATATAGATAGCTAGTGACTCCTACCACAAAACTATGAACTACGGTAAATCGTGCTGACAGCATTGCCAGATACTATTTGTTAGAGGTATTCAATAATCAATAATTCAAAAATATTGTTTCATAATAACCAAATAATATATTTTGAATCTTCAATGTACATGTATACTTGTTTTACAGTAGCAAACTTAAAAACCTTTATAAAATCTTAACTTGCTGTTCTAGCTACGTGACAATACTGTGCAACATCCACCTATTATGTATTTTTTGAACTAACTCAGAAATAATTCGTATAGGGAGGGATAGATGGCACCTTCTCTCGAAATATTTAATCTAAATACATTACGTTGCCATTCTTATATGTATTATATATTCAAAGATAACACGCTTGTTTTCAAAAAATCAAATTCTTTCGATCAAGTGAAGACATTCCACTTTAAAACGATGTTCGTTATAGATAATACTTTCGCTGTAACGTAAGTTTATTTATTCAGATACATTACCTTGATTCATAGGCGTACGAATAACGTTATTTTCTGTCAGTGTCATTGACACTGACATTGTGTCAGTAGGAATCTTAATTTTCACATATTTGGTTTTACATTTGCTAATAAACTTACCAGTGGACTTATTTTTGAGTTGTGAATGCTTTTATTATAACATTTTTATAATAATAAAATAACAGCAGTATCTTATGTATCCTCATGAAAACTAAGCAAACGACACTACTGAATTTGTCAGAATGGGCGGAGCAAAAATCTGAATTCATATAATTCGTAGATGACATTGATCGGACACCTTTCAAATTTTTTACTGTTATGCCAATTTGTTAATTTGTTCATGATTCACATGACGTTGATCGGATTTCTATAATTTTTTTAGTGTACCTAGCCATGTAAATGAATTAAAACTGCAAAAAAAAAAATTAACTGTCTCAACCTAAAACCAGTCAAAATGAATTATATAACCATTTCTCTTAGAATGGAATTTTATTGCCAATAAATCTACATTTCATATTAAATACAGAAAACGTAAAGGTACGAAATGCACTTACGAATATACCAAATTATCTAAATTGAAAATATTGTTCCTTATTCATTTTGATAAATAGTTTTTAAATTAAAAGAGGCACTGTGATGATGGCTAATCGATATTGTATCGAAACATTTGCTGCTGCTGGGTTACGGTTGTTGGGTGTTGTCATACATGTCATTTAACTTCATTTCAATCAATTCAAATTCGTAATTTATGTGGCAGTCACTCTTTTATTCTTCTTTTTATGTTTATCAAGCGCTGCTTTCATAATTATAGAAAATGCTCATAATTACTTATTTCTTTTCAGATCTTATTTTACGCTTGTACTCCAGTTCCAAGTCATGGTGCGCGACATGTAAAACACGGGTAGATTCTTCCGTATCTTATCGACTGGACGAAGTCATCGAAGATAGGGAGCGTCATATATTTTTCTATGAAGGTAAGAAAATATTTCTTCCTACGTATTTTTTATATGGAGTGAACCAATTTTAGTTTGCACGAATATTTTTAATAATAAATAAAGATATTTTTTATTTTAGTAATTGTATAATTTTAATAATGTGGTGGAACTACTATTGGATTCATAATTATAATCAGTTGAGTTTAAAACTCTTTATTTACGCGTCTGAAACCATGGTGCGCTTTTACAGTAAAAAAAAAAACTATTAAAATTAAGCTACTTTCAAATAAAAGTTTATTAATACATACTACTAATAATACTAATATAAAAACTGAATTTTGAATCAACATGCCAAATTTCAATTCTTAGTTATTATTATTAATTTGGTATCTAATACTTTTATTTTTTAATTGATATAAACAAAATATAAATAAATTGAAAAAAAAAAACATTTAAGGTAGTTCATCAGTAAATCGAGTTTCTATAGATGTTCATAAAAATTTAAGTATGTGTTAAGAATGACCTAATACATGCACAGTTATTTTTTTATAAACTTCTGACGTACAGAAAATGAGCTATTCGCCTCGAAAGTCAGACATTTTAACACGTGAAGCATAGGACCAATGCTACCAAAACCAACGTTTTGATTCATAGCATCATTTTGCTTCTATAAGATTTTAATAAAAAACTAATATGTAGTAGTTTAATATGTTTCGAATGCTATTTCAAACGATGAAAGCGATCTGACGTACAGTTTCAGAGTAATTGTAGTGTAAAATAATGTACTCGACAACAGAAAAACTCAAGCGAGAGAGGTAGCGGCAACATTGTATGTTTATGTCACGGGGAGAGGGTAAAACTAATATAATATATAGATGAGAATATAATTCCTTAGTCACGTGACATATTTTCCACCAATCAACATTCAGAATCTCCCTAGCTACAAGATTATCACAGCGATGATAAAAAACAAAGAAATAAACACCGTATTTATAGTCGTTACTAAGGGATTTGTTTTCTTTATTTATGACATTGACAGTTAATTTTGAGTATAAAAATAAATAATAACAATAATTCAAACTCTGAAATATTAAATAAAACTCGTAAGTACCATGTTTTAATACAAATGAATATGTATCAAAAGTTAGGTTAGGTTAGATTGCAAAAATTCATTATATTCTCTCATTAAATATAAGCTCGTGATATGATTAATAATCGAAGATATTGCTCGTGAAACCGAAGCAGCACATTTCAACTCGTCCTTCGGACTCGTGAAATCTGCAGCTCGGTTTCACTCGAGAATATCATCGATGATAATCATATCACTTGTTATATTACGTATGAAAATATAACTTACAGTTGCATTTAATGTATATATATTTTTTTATTTATTTATATTTTTGAAAAACTATAACAACGTTATAACTGCTGAATTGATATTTTGACAATCTAAAAATGACATTTAAATGAGAGGCATAAATCACGCCCTCGTTACCGGTTTTCGAACTAGAGTATTTGGGCAGATTTTAAAACAAAATTTGAGTTTCCCGGCTTTGTATTAATAAAGTAGGCTACGATCCAGCAGATATCAAATTTAAATGTCATTTTAAGAATGTCAAAAAATCAATTTAGCTGTTATAACATCGTTATATGGTTTTTCAAAAATATAAATGAATAAAAAATACAAATGTGCAGTAAAATTCTTGAAAGATGTCCGATCAAGGCCACCTGTATCACGAACGAATTAACAAATAGGCATACATTTATCTCTTTCTTTTGCAAAGGCTGTAAGAGTGTGTGATAAGGATGGATATAACACGCTTGTCTTTCAAAAATTCATATTGTTTCGACTAAGTTAGGACATTCCATTTATAAACGATGCTCGTTGTTGATAATACTTTCGCTGTAACGTAAGTTTATTTATTAATACAGATACATTACCTGGATTCATAGCCGTACGTATAACGTTATATTCTGTCAGAGTCACTGACACTGACATTGTGTCAGTATCTTATTTTTAACATATTTGGTTTTACATTTGCTTATAAACTTACTAGTTGACTTATTTTTGAATGTTGAATGTTTTTCCTGTAATATATGTTTTTATAATAATAAAATAACAGTAGTATCTTACGTACCCTCATAAAAACTAAGCAAACGACACTACTGAATTTGTCATGATGGGCGGAGCAAAAATCTGAATTCATACAATTCGTAGACAACCTTGATCGGACATCTTTCAAAAATTTTACTGTAAGTAATATTTTTTTATCTATATATAATTTGTTATAATATTATTTTTAATAAGTCAAAATTGACAGCGGGAATAAGTCACGTCAAAACGGCGAATTTGTAACTACGGCTGGGGATGCAGCGGCTCTCTGCTAGAGCTGTTCTCCTCTTCCCCTTCCGATTAAATGGCGACGTTGCCAGTTTTCCGTTAACACCGTTTCGTAGTGGTGTGGGCGTACATACTAATGACATACGACGCGAGAAAGTACAGTCACCTACCAAAAGTTTTCTTTAGAGAGGGGTTATCGTAGAATGCGCAGTATACGTTTAGCGCGCTCAAATTTTTGGCCTGGACGGTAGCTGGTGAACTACCTTAAAATATTAGCAAAGCCTATGGTTGCAACATGAACATTTTAAAATTTAAGTTTTTTCCATTCATACATATTAAGACATCAATGAAGTTCAACAGTTCCTCAATCACGCTAAAAATGGGTGTCATTTTTTTATATATATTGTGACAAAAGTGATGTAAGATTACCTACCTTTGTTAGATAAAAAGCTGTGGCTAGTTATAAGAGTAACGGGAGCGTTGGGAGTGGGTTCGAAACAGCAATGGGGTCATTTCACATTTTCTAATTTATTTTTTTCTAGAAAGAATAGGTCAAATTAGATATGTAGGTGTATGTTTTACACCGTACAAGTCTTTAGAATCAGAGATATGATTTTTTAAAAGTTGTCTTTAATTTCAAATATTTGGACGCTGACGTCACGGCATACGTCACGGCTTGGCGGATGCGGCAGTAGCACTCTACCGGTTGTGTTTGGAACTATGATTGTTTGGGTTATCACTTGTCAATTTGATTTTGTGACACTAACATATTGTTAACGAAAATATATTACATGCAACTTTTGGTATTTATTTTAATAAATGTTTTATTTACATACCTTTACTCTTAACTCTACTGTCACCTGTCACAATTTTAGGTTAGTTTGTTTACAACAGCAAATGAAGACTACGTGGACCGTTGTGTGTGCGTGGGAGAAATGACAGTGTAACAAATCATGACATCACGAATTTTACAGCCGCGAAAGTTTATTAGCAAATTTATGAATGAAAAGTCGCATGTTTCATGTTATTTTATATTACTATATTTATTAAATGAGACAGATTTCACGATTTTTTTAAATGACCCCATTGTGGCCAGATCTGACGCCCGAATTTTTTAACTAATCTAAAAAAAGTGAATAAAACTTGTGACGTACCTACCTGGGTGCCCGGTTCCCGGTAGATCGTCTGTTCTAGAAATCTATATAATCTCAAGGGGTTCGGGGTTCATTGGTGGATACTCTTTTGATCAATACACTGTTTAATGAAATAAATGACAAGTCCTGGTTAACAATGGTATACAAATTAACCTAATTAGAATACTAAAGATATAACTACCACAATAGTCCAAGTGTTGTTTACCACGTGGTGTTGCGAGGTTAGGTCGAAGAGTCGGCGTTGTTCTCGTGCGTGGGTTGATGTTCTCCGATGTTCCCTGATTCAAAACTGCCAAGCCTTGTTAGGTATTATTTCTTGTCGGTCCCAGCGACGTATCGAGGGTTTTATTCGACAATTCCTGTTTTTCTTTTACTTTTCCGTTTCTCCTGTTCACATCACCTCCTCTAGTCTACCCACTTTCCACCATCTTCTTTCTCTCCTCTTCTTCTTCTTCTTCTTCTTCCCCTCTCACCCCTTTCACACGCCACCACACTTCACTTCGGTACCACTCACGCCTTATTCTTTTTCACTTATATAATTATAGACTACTAACTAACCTTTAAATAAATACTACAACTCTAATAACGCATGATACGGTTCAAACTTCAAAAAGAAGTGATTATATTTAAATAGGCCTCAATTCCTATTTCAGGTACCAGCCCTAGAAAAGGATTGGTTGAAGTGGTGACCAGTGTCATCGAAGCGGTATTTACTTCAAAAGAAGCCCTCCTCAAGGACCGCACTAAAGAAGCCTCAGTGGACCGTCGTTCATCCTTCGTAAGGGTTCCGAGTAAAAAGTTCGCAGATAAGACCCTGAATTAGCGGACCGGTAGCTTCGCCGCTTTTATAGCCGGGCCCAGGGTGCTGGAGGATGATTGGCGGTCTTCTTCAGGCGGGTAATAAGTTCTGAGCGGAGGTTCCAGGCCCGTGGCACTTTTACTTTCCCTAAAAAGGTATAAACAGCAAATACTGTCTAGACAGTTTACACATGACCTGAAGGGCTGAATTTTACAAAAAAAAAAATTGCCCAGTGGAGACGAGATTAACTAAATAAAATGTATTTGTGGGAGAGTGCTTTCTTTCCGTCTACTGGAGGTAATGAAGTATAAAAGAGATTTGGATCAACCAAAATTTAATTTTTTAAATTTTATTTGAACGTTTCGGGAGTTGACCAACTCCCATCTTCAGCATACAATGATAATATTCAATATAGTAACACTACATAAGATTAGATTAATTTTGAAAACAATTTTTTTTATACATAATGACTAAAGTCTAGGCCGCCTTCACATCTCAAGTACCTCATCCGAAAAACGGAGAACATCACCTCCATACTATTGTTGTCAGGGATTAATACGACCAAATTGTATGACATTAGACAATGTTTGAATATTTTTTTTTTGTTTAATGAATTTTGAGTCTAAATTACGAAAAAATTACGAAAAATAAAAAATCTTTTTGTCTGTCGCCATCTTAACAATGTAACAACGACTGACTGATAAATAAAATGTACTTCGTTCTTTACTTGAATATTTACAATATAAAAAATTTGCTGTGGCCAGCACAATACCTTCCGTCAATCCTGTGTATAATGTATAAATTCCATACATAATTTTTTCTTGCAAAAGATTCTAAATTTCCAGTAAAATTATTTCATAAACAAACTATTCAAATTGCACTTGACACTGACATCTTCTTCCTCTTTAGCTTTCCCCATTCGTTAGGGGTCGTTATTTTTGCGTGTCGTTATCATTCAGTTCTTTTTCTCTAAAGTCTTCCGCAATACAGTCCTTCCATCTTATCTTTGGTCTTCTTCTGTTTCTTCAACCTCCCATTACTAACTACTCATTCTTGTTCAAATATAATTCTTCATTTTTCCTCATGGCATGTTCAAACCAATGTAATTGTCTTTCTTGTATCTTTCTAGAAACTTGTAACACTAGAGTTATTTTTTTACCGTATCTTTCCGTGTCTTCCCCAACATCTACTTCAACATGCTCATCTCTGCCACATTAATTTACTTTTTATTGATACTGACATCTGTCAATTTGAATTATATGAATATATTAGTAGTTTCCATGTTTAGCATAGCTGGCTGAATTATAAAATTTAATTTCTTTAAAATTCTTTAACTCTGTATCTATTAAATATGAAGTATAAAATGTAATCAAATCGTATAGAGAATAATATATTCTTTAAGTTATAATAACGTTAAATGTCAATAAATCAAATTTAACTGTTAAATCATCAAATGAGGCTACTTCCGGTTCACCAATTATAATCAAAATCTAATCAGTTGTTCTTCTTTTGTCACACACACACACACACATACATACATACATACATACATACATACATACATACATACATACAGACATCATCGTAAAAATGGTAAAATCGTATTATAGGGACCCTAAAACATGCTTATTCACTAAAAACTCATCATTGAATTTTTTGACTAAAGGCAATACCTTCCTTACCTAAAGGTAAAAATAACAAAAACATTTTAAAACCAGACTTGTTAGTAGGGAAATATTGCAGTGGTGAAAGGGGGAATTTAGAAAACACAGTAAATTTTAAAGCACAACAAAAACAAAGGCTGAACCCTCAAACTAAAATGTGCTTAAAAATTACTAACAGTAACAATATCGAGGTTTGATTCCGGGTCCGAAATTTCGTGGAGGAATAAAACTCAATATCATCCCTAAAATAACGCCAACAAAACATGAACCGCGCGAAGGAATGGTAAGTCCACACGGAATCCGTTAAATAAGTAAAAAAAAATTGAAGGTGCCCGTATGCACCGGAACAACCAGAAACTCCAAGGTATCGGACCTTCAAAGAAGTTAAACAGAACTACTCAAAAACGGAAAATTTACAAAATAAAGGAAGGAGCCATGCTCCGAGAACTAGAGGTTGTTTAGTGGTAACTAAAACTTTAAATGGATTTAGACTAAAAGAGTAAAGCAAAGAAAAACCAAAATTTCGACGTACTCATGTTGACACGCATCTTTGCTAAAATCATAAAAAAAATAACTTCGTAAAATACATATTTGCTAACTTGAGTTTTACAAAAAATACCACATCAAAAATTTAGCACGAGCTCGAATAAACTGAATTCTACATTGTGAAAAGACAATGCTATTCAAACTAAGTGAGTTCTTACCACTCTGTCAACGGCCTTGACCGAAAACGCACAAACAATACTCCATTTTTATAAAGAACATAGTAACTAGAAACCTGACAAACTGTTAATCTAGTTACAAAATTTGGCGCTAAATTCAAATATAGTTCTATGTAATTATAGTAATGTAATTACATTTAAGTATAAAATTGGAAACTTAGTATTTAATTAATTGTTGGAATATGAAAACTTCACACAAATATTTATATTTATGAAAAAAAATCTATTTTCATTTTTAATTTAATATGATAGATCGGAAGAAATTATGACTACCGAATTAGTGAATGAATGAATAATGATTAAAAAAACAAATACAGAAAAAAAAATATCATGAAGAAAAAAAAGGAATGAAACAAAGTTAATAAAAATGTTTTTCTTCAAACGTCATAAAAGTAGCATCTTTTGTGACTTGATTCACAAGGTAGAAATAAAATAAATAAATATCCATAGAAACTATACAGAATCAACGAATAAGAAGTAGTCTCAATAAAAGAAACCTGTAATATCGTCCTAAATGTCAATATAACACGCTAGGTAACCTAAGAATTAAGTTACTAAATACGATTCATAGCTGTCAAATTTAAATATATAACCTTGAAATATAAACAGAGATACTTTTGAGGAAATTAACATTATTAAAGAATAGCAGACTTACAGATTACAATTACAGGGATAAGAAAAGATTATATTGATTTGCAGTGATTCGTGGACATATCTTTCAGCCACACTATTAGATTTCCATTCAATTGAACTTCAGGCGACTTACATTACATTATAATCCTTCAAATTCCGACATAATTGCACACAAGGAGGATATAAAATTGCACAGTTTTTATTTAAACGTCAAAACGTGAAAAAATTCATTTCAATGTTTATAACCAAAAGGGAACAAATAAGTATCCATAGCTACAGGGCAATTGAAATCGCAAACGTGTCGCAAACGTAATTTACGTAAAATGTAACGTCAGTAATAGATATTTTTCTTTAAATATCTACGATTGAAGAAAAAATATAATGTGTCATTCGGAGTAAAAGTGTCTTTGTGTGCCTCGCGTGCATTTATCTGACTCGCTTCGCTCGTCATTTAAATTACCACGCTCGTCACACAAAATCTCACTTTTACTCCTAATAACACAATATACTATTGTATATCAGGGATTTTTTTTAAAATTGCAATAATCACTGTCAGGTTGACGCCAACTTCTAGTGACAAGTAGGTTGGCAACACCAGCAGGAAGTCGTCCCACAGAACTGACGTGTTCAAATAATAAAAATTGTTGCTATGACAAATGATATTTTAAATCAATTAATTAAATGCAGTCGAAATAAGAATATTATTGTTGTTTTATTGAATACAATACAAAAAATATAATTTTGTAAAATACTTATTCTATTTCAAATACATATATTTCAAACACTATACAATACTGGTGTTATTACCCACTCTTACGGTTCACTTTCTGTGAATATCAGTACTCAAAACACAATCTGAAATCGAAAATTCCATCTCACCGGATGAGCCAGTATCAATGAATTGTACTATTCTACACTGGAACGATCACGACAAAGTATAAAACTGTGTTCTTAGTGTAAGACACGTGCGACTGTTGCATAGAGTAATGTTTTCTTTCTCGCACTTGTGCTGTCTTACCGACTTACCTGGCGTTTTCACTGTTATGTCAAATAAACGAGCAGGTTATGACTTTTAAGTAATTTTTGAGGGGACAAGAATTGCTAAACTTTTATCTAGCATCTTTGTCGTACACACATATCATATATGAGACTTTTTTCGCCATCTCATTATCGTCGGTTTTTCGGAGGGGTATACGCTATCTCCGTCCAACCGACGGCAAAAAAATGAGAAAGAAACTGTACTGTAACCGCGGTAACAATTGTGATTTTCAAATATTTGAATTATTTGAATATTCATGTCATTCTGTCAATCATGTGATAAAGTTGATTTTGGCTTCAATAATTTGTGTTTCGTTGTGTGTTGGTAGTTTTATTAATTCTTGGCATTATATTGTGCATTTTGCTATTGCAAAGACGGTGTTTCTAAGATTGCCGACAATAATTGCAACATATTGCTTTTGGACAATATAAAGAGGTATCTATATATTTCATCCATTATAGTTATATCGTATTTATTCAATTCGTTTAGTATTGCTAAAGAACTATTTATGCTTCGAATTTTGATGAATAACAAAACTGACACAATATAGGTTATATTTATTATAACACATAATATCAGTTTTGACATTACATAATAATTATTCAATTGATTCATTATATAATAATAATAATATTTATTTATTTAGACTGAAAATACATAGGTAAACATAATTACATATTTACAGTAACATATTACTTACAAGTTGTTCCTTTAAAGTATTTTTTTGTAATAAAATATATCTACATTATTATCTATATCATTTAGTTCGTTAACAATACGAAGACAAGTATATAGTGGCGAAATTGATTCATTGATATTAAATATTGTACATCTAGGTCTTAATTTTATATTAGGCATATAAATTGGTAACATCGATAATAATTCAGGTACATCAATTGTATGTATTACATTCCAAATAAATAATATCATAATAAGTTCACGTCTACATTGAACTGTAAACATATGCAACAATTTTATTTGTGTTAAATATGAAACATACATAGGTGATACATTATATTGTTTGAAATATAAGTATCTCACAAACTCGTTTTTGCACTTTTTCTATCAAATTTGTCGCTACATCGGTACTTGGATTCCATATAATGCAACCATATTCTAAAATCGATCTGACTAGTGAATTGAATAATGTTATTAACCCATTAGTGCATAAGGTTATAAAATAAAAAAAATATGTTCTGCTTCTGAAAATGGTTAAATAGGACACATTTGAACATAAATTAGTCATCACTATTTTTTTATTTTTTTTAATCTACTAAATATAGCATGTTCGTTTTAACGAACGTCAGTCTCAGGGTTACATTAACGAATAAAAAAATAAATATAAAATTACTGTGTATGATATTTCAAAAAACAATTTTTGGGATGTAAAGCTCTTTGACATTTAATGCATACAAATTTTGCGTTTTTTCCACATTCTGCACACCTTCTTTCTCTATCTGAATATTCTGGCAAATGGTTAATTTTGTCATATCTGACATCATGTATTGGTACCGGTGTAATTTTTCCCTTATTAGACGGCAGACCATATGATTTCAAAAGTGCTAAAGCCAAATATCTTCTAAATTGTAGCAGCCCCTTTGACATTTCATGAGATGGATGAACTTTTCTGAAAAGTAGCCATGCATTGACAACCGATACATCGAACAAATACGAAAAAATAGGCCACCACCATTTGCGCTGTCTCATTCTTGTTCTGTAGACTGCAACCAGTCCATCTAATTTATCTACACCCCCCATACCTTTATTGTAAGTGTCGAACATTTTTGGTTGGGGCACTGAAATTTTAGACCGAGATTCTCTGCTGTATCGCTGAGTATTTTTTAATTCACAATTTTCAAAGTTCGAAGCTGCACTAACAACTTTGTTGTCTTTCCACTGACAAACTAGTACATTTTCAGTGCAAGAATATTTATATGCACCTCGTTTCTCTTTTTTGAAATTATGCTGACAACTTCGAAGAGGACAATCTTCTAGTCGGTTATCTCTGATAGTTCCAGTCGCGCAATAACCTTGCATAGAAAGATGAGCTAAGAGTCTGATAGAAGTGAAATAATTATCCATGAAGATTTTGTAACCTTCATTTGCAGGTACTTTGGCCTTTTCAATCAAATTTAGTATCACATCCCCTCCGATACCGAAGCTCTCTTGATTATTGTCATTATTTTGTTTTTTACCTGTATAGATATCAAAACTGAGCATATATCCATTGCTCGTACAAATGGCCCAATTTTTAAACCCAAATCGTATTGGCTTACCCTTTATAAATTGTTTAGCAAAATGCTTCCCATAATAAGGAATCATGCTTTCATCTATACTAAGGTGCTCATCTAAACCACCATATTTTCTAAAATTCTCGTTGAGCTTCTCAATCAGGGGTTGCAGTTTATATAATTTATTATTAGGATCAATGCTGGTGTTATCATTTAAATGCAAATGTCGCAAAATAGCTTCAAATCTGTTAAGCCTCATGCTTTCTGATAATATTTTTGGTACATCATTTTCATTGGACCAATACATACGTTTATTCGGATACTTGCCATACCCAGACAACAACATACCTCCAAATACAACTAGTAGCTCATTTTTGGATAGCTTTAAATCATATTTTTTTTGTGCCCCATATATATTGCTCTGGTTTACTATATTCTCCAGAATATCTTCGTCAAAAAACAATTGAAATAATTCTAGTGGCGTGTTTTGTTTATACACATGTTCGGGTGGATTTAGATTATTACAATTTTGTTGTATTTCAAAGTCTGCTACTTCTTCGCTCCACTTAATTTTTTTCTGTTTTTGTTTCAACGATTTTGAAGGGCCCGGAGTAACAGGAGGTACTCGAAATAGCGTTGCAAGAGGAACATTGTCATCAGAACTGTAATCTTCTACTGCTGATGAATTTAGTGAGAAAGATGTAGTAGGTATATTATCTTCTGCCTTGTGTATTGGAACAAACTCACATTCTGCTCTTAGTAAACCACCTCCCAAATGGTTAATATTTCCATCATGATCATCATCCGATAAATCACTGTCAATATCAGTATCTTGCCCATCTTCAGGTGGAGTCATGTAGATATTGCCACTGTCCAGAAAATCATCGTCTTCCAAGATATCAATAAGTTGGGCAAGCGACAATCTACAAACAAGATAACAATGAAATATGGCTTATTTCTACAAAAACAACCTTATTTTTTTACAAAATAAGAAAAATATTTTTTATCAAAAAGTAGATGTAAGGCATAATGTTCGATAAAACGAACACGAACAAAATTATCAATAAATCATAAAAATAACAAAACATTCCCAATTCTTTATATCATACAATTATCATATGATATATCAGGCCTACTATTCCAACAAAAAATGCGAACTTGTATCATAGCAAATGAGTTAAAAAAAACAAAGACTTACCCGCCGTTCCGTGTACTGTATAAACTTAAATGGCCACAATTTTTTAATTACAAGTATTGATTGCACGAGGAATATTGCTAAAATGCACTTGTCTAACCTTAAATATTATGTTTACTTCACCTAGATTTGACAGTTGTGACAGAAACCTATATTATCAACCAAAATAGTATGGTTCGATAAAACGAACGTTATGCACTAATGGGTTAATGTATCTACACTGAATTTTTTGCCTGCCCTAAGTATGTAAATCGCTGTTTTATAAGACTTCTCAACTATCATTTCATATTGTTTTTGAAATTTAAAATTACTTTGAAATAATAATCCCAAGTCCTTAAATAATGTCACTAGATCCAATTTTTCATTATATATGAAATACGTATAATGATAATTAACCATTTTTCTGGAATAAGTCATGATTTTACATTTCTTTATATTAAAATTTATACTGTTTAGCAGCAACTAGCACACCTCCACCACGAGTTTTATTTGATGAAACATGATCTCTTTCTTTCCGGAACACTTTATATCTATGGTCAAATAGTTCATTGTTATTTATATTGGAGTGTAGCCAGCTCTCTGTTATAACTATACAGTCATAATTTTCATTGAGTAATTTGGTATAAAAATCCAGTAATTTTGTCTGCAAACCACGCACATTCTGATAATAAAATCTAATATCCTTCATTATATTTTCATCTGTGTTTGCTAGTTGTCCTTTGTTGCTCCCTGACGTGGGTGAAAAAAACGACGAACTCTTACTTCCTGTGGCCAAAATGCTGGATCGTATACACCATCTTTTATGCTCATTGGGAAACCAATTTTAAAAGACGTATAATCTCCCCTGGCGTTTAGTTGTTCACAACTGAATTTAATATCTGGTTTCATATCCTTTAGATATTTTTCCATTTGTTCAGTTGTGGTATCCTCCGATAATCGATACACATGGAGCCAACCTGTTTTCGGATTAGCCTTCAATTCATCATTCTTTTTATTACCAATAAGGCAGTTTTTATTTTGGGAATTCTGGGGTTTTGATTTCTTTTTTTCGTGATATTTAGGGATTTTAAATTCCTCTTCTTAACTGTTTTGTATTTGTTTCTCAGGTAGACAGTTTCTTTGTTCATTTACTGTATAATTAATCAGTTCCGTTCTTGTATTGTCGTTCTTCCCTAAGGTTGTTTGTGTTTTGGATTTATCAATCGAGTGATCGGTTGATACCTTCAGCGCCACCTTTTTGTTAATCTTGGCTTTTTCTTGATTGTTTCCGATATTTGCTTCAATAGTTTGTTGTTCTTTTTGGTTTAAAACCTCGCTAGCTTTTGACAGTAATAATTCTTGTCTCAGGTTATCACTTCACGAGTTAATTCTACGTTTTTCATTTCCATATCTTTATACAGTTGTTTGTAGGTCTCGCACTCACCTTTTAAGAGGAAGTATGCTCGTTCAACTGCCTCACATCTAATTTCCAACATTATTGCGGAATGTCTTACTTAGAATTTTGATGAATAATATTCACACGGTATAAGTTATACTGTATACTGTCAGTTTTAAGTTTTGATTTATATGAATACTACGGAAATCAGACGATTTCGTCCGATTTCACCCGACAACATGACGTCATCAATTCCCTCCCGGTTATTAATTTCAACTAATGAAGAAAAATTTCTTTCAATTATAATTTTAAGTAATAATTTTATTTCTAGCTGTGCAACACCCTCCAGAATATCATGCATGATATCAACGGACTTTGAATCACATAATTAGAAAAAAAAAATTAAATCATTTAAACAACTTCTGTATTTAATGCCAAACAGGCTCATTCGAAACTGAAGCAGTATTGCAATGAGCACTGAAATCGAGTGATGTACGTTTTTTTTTCTGTGAGTCTTTAATAGAAAAAAATATTTGAGCTTTCGATTTAGACATGGTACATATTCTACTGTAATAGTTGGCATTAAAAGATTCAATCATTCCGTATAGTACATTTGCCCCTAAGTTATCATGGCTCAGGAACACTAAAATACCATACACAGAATCATCAAGATTTTCTACAAAGATTACTTTAGTTTCCAATATTTTTAAATCATATATAATAGGTTCCAAAATTGAATTCATACGGAAAGTTTTTACGTCCTGGCTGTGAAATAAAGTCAACAAATGGATGTGGCAATATTGAGAACTAAAATGAGACAGTAGATTGCAAATTGTAAAATACAAAGCATCAAGTTTGTGTAGCCCGGTTTTACTACCTAATGGATTTGTCTTCTCAAACTCATCAAAATACAATTGAATCAGAATTGAATATTTATGATTCTTAAAGAAGTCATTTTTTACATATGTCCCGTTACTTACATGAGTTATGTAAAATTCACTATCAAGTTTTGATTTCGTTATACATTTTAAAAATGATTTAATAATAAAAAAATTAAAGTATCTAGAATTGGTACGTAAAAATGCACAATTTTTGGTAATACGATATGTTCTGGATATTTTTTAGAAATATGATGTCATGTATATTCTCTGCGACAATAGGTACCTGGATAGTTTCTTCAATTTTCTTTTTTTTCTCTTAGGAATGCAATCTTTAATTTGATTGCCGTGCTACTGTTCGCAGTCGCCACGCCAAATATCCAGACGAATTCAAGGGGTCTTAAAATGTTTCCTGATAAAATTAATTTTAAAAATAAATACAATACCTAATTTCAAAGAATAAATAAAGGGTTTTCCAATAAGAGGTGTTATTTTGATATTCAAAGAAAAATGCCATTTTTAAATATAAATGATCGGATGTTTATTTCATTATAAAGAGGAAGGTATGCCGTTAATAGTGGAAAATAACATCAGGCAAATGACCACCACGACCACGCTGACAGGACAATATTCTTTTCATGAAATTTTCCATAACCAAATCGCAAAGTGGCTGTCCTGTGTCCTCGATAGCCTCACGAATTCCATCTTTGAGGTCTTGAGTCGACGCTGGGCAGTTGGCGTAGACCTTTTCTTTCACGTGGCCCCAAAGAAAGAAGTCGCAAGGTGTTAAATCACAAGATCTCGGTGGCCAATTGTGATCACCTCTTCGAGAGATAACACGGTCCGGAAACTTTTCCCGTAAAAGATCAATGGTTTCGTTGCTTGTGTGGCACGTAGCGCCGTCTTGTTGAAAGTAAACGTTGTCCAGATCAATACCATCCAATTCCGGCCATAAAAAATCGTTAATCATCTCTCGATAGCGCAATCCATTCACCGTAACTGTTGCTCCAGCCTCATTTTCGAAAAAGTAAGGTCCAATGACTCCGCCGGACCATAAACCGCACCAAACAGTCACACGTTGAGGATAGAGAGGCTTTTCAACAATAACTCTTGGGTTTTCTGAGCCCCAGATGCGACAATTTTGTTTGTTGACGAAGCCACCGAGGTGGAAATGGGCCTCATCACTCAAGATGATTTTTCGATGGAATTCCGGATCATTTTCATGCATTTCAACGACCCAATCAGCAAAGACACGACGTTGTTGATGATCGGCCGGCTTGAGTTCTTGTGTTAACTGGACTTTATAAGCCTTAAGACCCAAATCTTTATGCAAAATACGGTGTAATGACGTTTGTGGAATGCCTAATTCCAAAGAACGACGAGGAATGGACAAACCTGGGTTTTCTTCAACACTTTCGGCTACAGCAGCAATATTCTCGGCTGTTCTTGAGCGACGTGCACGGGTTTTATTCTTCACATCACTAACTTGTCCCAACAGCTCGAATTTTTCCACCAATTTCTGTATTGCGGTCCGACAAGGTGCTTCACGACGATCCAAAAATTGTCGAGTTTTACGAACCGTCTCTGCCAAATTTTAACCATTTTTATAGTGAATTTTAATAATTTCAATGCGTTGTTGAAGCGTGTATCGTTCCATTTTTATTAATGGCGTAGTTTCTACTTGTCAAATGTCAAAAAATGACAGCTTCAAAAGCGACATCTACCGAAATAGCGGGCTATTCAAAATAACACCTCTTATTGGAAAACCCTTTATGTATTTATTCTATTTGCTAATAATAATAATTGAAAATAGATAACTTACATATCCTCCATCTTTACCCTCAGGATCTTTCAATTTTGGAAATATTGTCACTAATGCTTTTGCAACTTTAATTTTGTTCTCTTTATTAATATTTATGCCAAACTTATCGATCATATATGCTACGACTATATTTACTAGTTGCTTTCTAGTTTTCGTGTTTAAATATTGTAATCGGTCATACTCTTCATATATGTTTCTTCCATTCTTATTTATAACTTTTTTGTAATTCATCAACCATTATACAGTAATTACATGTAATAAATATAAAAAATATATTAACGAAAAAAATTATTATATCAAATAGTATTGCCGGTATTATTTAAATTTGAAGAAGTAATAGTACTATCATTACGCCGAATTTGGGAATCATCCTTAGCAGTACTATCATTAAGCGAAAGTTGGGAATAAATTGAAATATCAATATCTTGCCATTCATAACTAGTCGTTGAAGTTGAAGGCGAAGATAAAAACATATACAATTAATATTTAATATTACAATATAACATAACATAATTATTTAATTTTATATTATTTTATTAACTGGAAGGCTAAACTTACTATTGCTACTGCTATAAGTACTTATTTCAGATTTTAAAATTAGATGTGCATCACTGTTGGCTAATAAATAATCTTCAATAATATTACTTTCAAGCTGAACTCCTTTTTTATCAAAAATAAAAATTTGGTTAATATCTGCCAATTCGGGAAATTTTAATTTTGCTGAAAATAACACTTGTTAAAATGCAGTATACAGTCGCACTCATTACCTGTCAAGAATTTGGAATGAAATACATAAACTGATGTTTCTAACGCATGCCACCAATTTCATTAAAAGAATTTTTAAACTGTATTCTACAAAAAACGACTTTTACTATATTGTATTCTGTCGCGGTAGATTCGGTATTTTTTAAAAGTTGTAATTGATTTTTTTTGGCAATAATAAAACTAATAATTGCAATCACTACTGTCATCTAATGTGAAAGTATTCAACTACGTACCTCATTCCAAATTCTGAACACTGGAAATGACTATACGTACTGTATACCGCACTTCTACCATATTATCTGTAGACACTATACATTACAAATTAATAGTAATAATTTTTATACTCTACAGAATTTGATGATTTAACAAAAATATACACAAATGATGGAAAAGATAATTTGCTGATCAAAAAAAAAAAAAAAATCGTGCTGTTACATGGTGTGCTACCATTTTTATATTGAATATATAGCCTACGTAAATACATGAGTTTATGCTACCGCCCACAAACCAGCCCAACAGCCCTAGACAGATAGACTTTACTTCTGTGACTATTATAATTTTGCTTTAAATTCAGTATTTTAATTAATGCTACCAAGTTCATATTGCACACGCTTACTTCGGTAATTGATGTGATTATGCTACCACCCTTAAACCATCTCTGGTTTACTGTGAACTATTTTTCTAGGTTCTTGCCATATTTTTTTCCTTTTCTGCTTCGTGAAATATTGCTGATTCTTCACTATCTTCGTTTTCCTTTTGATATTCCGCATTTGTTTCTTCACCAAGTTTTTGTAATCAACTTAATATCTTCATCTCACTCACTATCTGGCTCTACATTATTATAGTTGTCATCATATTGCGCTAATTCTAATAAGCGAGATATTTGTACTGTATTTCTGATTAAAATCGGCATTCGATAATGATCCTTGTGAATTTTATCATCGTGACTTAAGAAATTTGCAAGATCATGAACTTCAGTTTCTTGTAAGTTTAATAGTACAGTTTGTTAAGCAATCTGCTTTCTCAGTTGAGTTCCACGTAAGGATTGTGGAGTTTTAGTACTATAAGCAATAGAATAACCTCGCATGTATCTATTTGCACGTAAATAGGTATAACTATTTGGGCCAGGTAATCCAAAAATAAACGGATTTGTTTTAGGGACATTTGCTTCTTTTCAAAATATCATCTAATTTTTTGTGTAAAAGTACAGGACCACCCACTGGCTATTGTAAATCTAACATAACGTTTAGTTGTTTCTTGAGCTTCAGGATTTAAGGATTCAAATATATCTTTATCAGTATGTTCATTTACACTTTGGTAATTTTGAAAATCTAGAACTAAAGCTCTTTCTAATTCACCTGTTCTCCCCCTATTAAATGCTTGAATGGATACAAATGTGAAATAAACTGATTTTTTCCAAGGCCATCTACGTAATCAATCATATAAAAACATTTTTTATACATATATACTCATAAAAGACATTTTCGCCAAGTTTAAATTCGGCACTATATGAAATTAGAAATATATTTTACGTCCGTCTTCAAGGTTGCACTGCATCGAGTAGATAGTAGACGAACTCAGTCCGTCGCTACTACTAGCTTTGCACGCTTTTAAATAATTTTAATTCAACCAAGTAGATTTCACGATGGACGTATTGCAACGGACGAAACTTGCGCTGAGAAAACATTAAATTATTCAAGTTGCAGCAGTTAAGACAACAGTATAAAGGATAACGGTGTTGCAGTCAAAGAGATAAAAGATTGTATTGATTTCAAAACTTCCAAGTTATTGGCAGCATTTGGAAAATGTTTTATTCTTTCATCGGGGCACTATAAACAATATGACAATGATATAATTTATAATGGTATTATACATTACTGCAAGCTTATACTGTAGAACTTACTACTTTTTGAGGTTAAATTGATAAAATTATAACTATGAAGATGGATACTTCGTAGGGTGTTAACATTTATAAAATGCAGAAAGATGGTTTATTTCTACAGAAATTTATATGAAAATTTTGACGATTGTGAGTCGAAAAATGTTTAAAAATTGTATTATTTTTACTAAAAATATGAACACAATCTGCAATATCACACGTGACTAGAATTTTAAGAATCGGATATTGTACCATCCATGTCTTGGCATGAGTATGTAAAGCGCGGCAAAATTTAAAATTGTATGTGAAGGGATGAATTAGGGTTGGAAATATTGAAAAGGGAAGGATGCAGAGCTGTTGTAGCACGAGTGAAAAAGACCACGTGCTTAGGGGTCCAAGTCACTATTGAGTCTTACATTGAATATAATTACAAAGTAAATATGATAAAATTAAAATTGTGAAGTATTGTCAATTTGTAAATTGTTAAATTGTAAAATGTAATTGTACAAAGTGCTGAGGTCATTAACATCGGTTCTTTTTGCCATTATACTTTGTTCTTTATTTATATGTTGTTATGTACTTCGCGCAACGCGATAAATAACGCACCCTTGCTGGTTTGATGTGCGGCAGCTAGCTTTGAAACAGTGGAGAAGGAAGAGGGTTAAATTGGGGTTGAATGGGTGCCACATAATTTTTCACGGCAAAATTACGAAAACGAATAACAAGATCGTTATCTACCGTTATTCTATTGTTGCCTGAAAACGTCAAAATGAGGTTCTATAAAATAATACTCAAGGCTTGCAAGAAAGAAATATACGTTTAACAACGTTAAGACAATTTTGTATAAATATAAATATAAAGTGTTATAAATTTTTGTTTAATGAATGTAAAAAAAGTATATTGCAAAATAAACTGAGGTGTGCAAAAATGCAGCAAAATGCAAATTGTAAAATATTCTAAACGGAAATAAATGTAAATTTGGCGGCGCGAAAAAAGCCCGTAACCCGATAGACCGCTATACATCTATTGTAGGCCAACCATCGATGCAGGCTAGTAACAGCCAGTTGAAATCGGGGCACGAACAATTCGCGAACGAAATAAAATATAAATAATTGTATAAGAATCTTGTGTGCAACAATTAATAATTTGTGACGGTGGCTCTGTTGGTGGCGGTGGGGCCATCGTGATCCAATCTTTTCAGTCGTTGGAGAATAGGTGCTCGGGCGCCTTCGGCGGTGGTAGCAGAAGAAGAACGGACTGCTGGGGAGCTTTTGCGGCGGAAGGCCAAGGTTTCCGAAGAAAGCACGTGTTACCGTTATCTAATTAGTTTATTAACCCTTAATGTAATACAAATAAAATGAGTTACCTTTGTCGACAAACTGTGACGGGCTGCGTCCTGTATTCGGGAACTGTGCTCCACGGCGACGGCGAGCGGCGACACACACCAAACACGACGGTAGAGCTCGACCCAGTCGCTCTAAGTAGACGTTCTAGTAAAAGGAGCCAGGTAGGGAGAACTGATTTCTCTGGACGATGTGCGGTCTTTTATACCCGAGATTTGGTAAATCAGAAAAAAATCTCGCATATTTTTAAGAGGGGTTGAATTTTAAATTTAGTGTGTGTGTGGTGGCGCTGCTGGTGTTCGTTTAACAAAAACTAATAAAAATCGGAATAATTACCGGTAGCCACAGTTTGTTGCCAAATACAACAAAAATATAATAACAGTCCTTATAAAATAATATTTTATAATAATAATAATGGATCAAGCCATTGACAATTGTTGTTCACTTCTCCGCGGTGAATCATAACCAAGAAAAACTCATCCAGCGGTTGAATAAATGTGAACCTCAACGTGCAATAAACCCTCTATATAACAAAAAAATAATACAATATACACAATGTACAAGTTTAATATCCTGGTTTTCCAGCACATCGGTAAGGTAAACATATATTTATTTGCAAATCTTTGACTAAGTTATGTTTTTAGCATGTGGCTATTTATTTCCAATCTTACGTCGTTGTATTAATGCAAAAGACAACCGGGACAAATAAACTGAGACGAGGTGCGTATCGTCACAAATTATAATGAAACCTTGAATGTCAAGTAATGACGACCTAAAAAATATTTACAAATGAAATTATCAAAGCTCTCTAAAAGAAAATACTAAACATAACGAAAACAAAATAGTTGTTTTCAAGAGACAACAGTACCGTAAAGTTGGGTCACTTTGTAAACGTTTTAGTATATTTTGTTTCATACTGAGTTAAGCGTTGTATTTTTAAATAAACAAAATATACCATCACTTAAAAACATGATAGGCAAATAATATTTTACTTAATATTTTTTACTTAATTATTTGACAAATTTTGGAAAAAAAATTGGTTGCGTGTCAACTTCATACTCGATTAGGGGTCACTTTGACATCGCATTATTTTTTATCGGAAATTGAAAGTAGCCCCTTTACTGATACATTTAGCGTTTTTAAAAAAACAAAAATAAAATATTCTGTAATTAGTTATTAACAATTAAAGATATTGGGATGACTTTGATACAAGAACAAGAGGTATAAATACGTGTAAATAGTATATTTGTATAAAAATACGTAACAAATATTATATAAATGTAGGTAATATCAGTCATTTCAGACACAGTGTAATTATAATTATTAGGTATCACAATATGTAAATCAGTAAAGAAAGTGGATATCCCCAATCAGAAAATTGCAAAATGCTTTTAATTATAGTTTCTTCTTCTTTAAAGGAAAGTACGGTCTGTCCTCCAGCTGGGCGGGTATGTCGTCCATGAAATTTATTTCAATAAAATTTTGGATTAATTTTGGAAATAGTATAGCAACAGGTTTGCTGTTTTTTCTCCTGTTACTACTCGTTTAATTTTTTTGTATTCTCAATCTCCGTTAACCCATTAACGCCCAGGCATAGATGTAGTGGATTTTTTTTATGCCGCTTGGTAGATGAACTAATAATGGGCTAACATCGAATGAAAAAAAAAAAAATAGTTGCCAAGGTATGGCCGCGGTGAACTGGTGCATTTTTGCACCATTGGGAAGATAAAATTACAAAATTTTGTATTTTATTTAATTTATTTTATATTTTCGAACTGGTTACATACTATTTAATAAAATTAAAGTAACTAAGATAAAAGATTTAAAGTAAAATTAAAACATATGATATGCAGTGAAACATTTGGGGTGGACAGCAACATTACATTTTGCACATTTATAAAATGTGTTTATGGCAAATGCGGCATCGTTTGCTCTTTTCGCTGGTGCTTTCGGAACAAACAATGCAGCTTCCACGCGTTCATCATTGCAGAATCCAAGCCGTTTGTGAAAAGTGTCCAATACCATTTCTTACCACGTATTCGAATCCGGTAATTATTTACAGCATTGTCGTGCAAATCTACACCACCCATTGTGCAGTTGTAATGGCGTACAATTTGCGGCATCGGGATGTGACCCATTTTTCTCTCCTTGTGGTCAAATCTTTTAGCATGATATACCCAACTCTGTGTAAAGCCCTATTTCCTCCTCCCATATCACTAACCATTGCAACTACAGGGGAACCAGCATTTTCAACAAAAGTTAT
This sequence comes from Harpalus rufipes, assembly GCA_951394225.1. Taxonomy (NCBI): domain Eukaryota; kingdom Metazoa; phylum Arthropoda; class Insecta; order Coleoptera; family Carabidae; genus Harpalus; species Harpalus rufipes. The sequence continues at coordinate 32,637,634 of OX596285.1, forward strand.
TATTTCAAACATTTTTCCTTTTTTCAATGTGCAATCGAAAAAGATCGGTTGTTTCCAGTTACCAAATAAACCTCTTAACATCACAACCTGAACATATAATAATTATAAGGCTTTAGTGTTTCGTAGTTTGCTTTATCGTAAAGATATATTTTTCGAACTTTCATTTCGTCAAAGGACAAAATACATATTCTTTGCATTTTTGTCATATATGCACGCTTTATGATATTTGCCACATTTGTTGGAATACCAGGTGCAATTTTAATTTGTTTACACCAAGATCTAAGCGTCAAAACTGCCGGAAAAAGATAACCTTTTTTGAGTAATAATCGGCAAGCACGGGCATCAGCAGAATATATTACAATTGCTTTTGAAATGTCCTCAGTTGTCCATTTTGGACGCTTTTTCGGATCTCTTGATCTAATTTGAGCAGGTGTGAAGAGGGTTTCGAATGCATGTAGATCGTTTTTTAATGTACTTATTTCCATGTTTAGTTGAGAAATTGTTTCTTGATCGTTAAAATCTGTGTTCACCCTTCAAAGTTACGGAAAAATATAACTACAATAAAAATCAATGTGTAATAATGTAACTATTTTATACAAAATAATGGAATTTATTAATTGGGAAAACTTACTTAGAATGAAGCTTAATAATATCATCAACAAATTGAGTACGATTTCGTTTTAAAATCCGATTATTCCGGTTGTCTGTATTCTTAGTTTTTGCTGAAGAATTGTTCGGAATTTGTAATGATGGAATTGCATCTTTTTAATAAACGTTGATTTTTAGTGGAATATTTCAACAGTTTATATTTCAGATTTCGTTGAAAATCGCTTTCTTTAAAATGCTTAGAAAAGATTCTAGAATTGCAGGTTTTAAATATATCTTGGAAAACGAAAAGACGTGACATTTTTATTACAATTTTTATATTGATTATCGCTATTGCAGCCAGCTATTGTACAACGCATTTCTGTTTAACGTAATTGCTACCCTAAACCGTAAAACTAATATTTATTCCAAGAAACACAGTAAAATACGGTGCACTGTTGGTGCGCTGTAGAGCAGACTACTCCCCACGTGACGTCAGCGACGTGATTCTCCCACTCTTTCCCGCGCAATATCTTCTGTGTTTTTAGTATCATGAGTAGAGGTGATAAACTATCGAGAATGGCTGCCATCGATAGTACCATAGTAGGGGAGTGGGGGGGAATTGGAGCCTACTAAGGAAAAAATTAAAAAACGGTAACGAATTGTCATAATCATTTATTTTTATCACTTTAAATCAGTCTTTTGGTTATAAAGCTATAATAGTATTAGAATTTTAACTTTAAAAAAATATGGTAAGTAATAAAAAAACACGTTTTTCTAAAAAATGTCTTTCGCTCCAATTACCCCACGAGTCGGGCAATGAGAGCCTAAAATTTTCCCACATGTTATCAATCTTATTTTAATAGTTTCACAATAATTTCAGTGATATTATAACAAGAAAATGCTAAACAAGGAAAATTAAAGTAACAAAAATGTGCTTTACCACTAAAATATGTTAAAGAACATTTTATAGATTTAAGCAAAATCTACAAATAAAATCTTTTGGTTTATCAGAACCTGAGCATTCAGAATGAGCCCATTTACCACAGCTTCTACATCGATACCATAGTTCATTATTTTTTCCAACATCTAAACAAATGATACACTCATTTTCTTCACCGGAGTACTCAGAGTCATCATCGTAAATTGTAGCCTCATCAATACAGGACTCATCAGTCGAAGTGTCATCGTGAAATAGGTTTCTGGTAGCTTTCTTTAATTTATCAGCTGCGTTATTCTTCGCCTTTGTTTTGAGGGTCTTTCCTCTATTTTTTTTATTAATAGTTTTGTTATCTTTTTCTATTCGTTTTTTCTTTTTTTCTTCAAATATATCCTTCATAGGGGTACTGGTTAGGATTTCTGAACGCTGCTTATTTGTGGTGGCTTTTTTAGGATTTGTATTCATTTGTGGTCGTGGGCTCAATTCACTGAGAACACGGGAAAAGTTTTGGGAATCTACTGTTTGACAAGTTTGCTGCAGCGGCAGTTGTTCAACAAGCTCCGGTTGTTGTGAAGTAATCGTAGCTGTCGGCTGTGCAACGGGATGATTGTTTGGATTATTTGTAGTAAGAGTAGGGGTAATGTTTAAATCTTCAGTCTCAATAAAGTCTTCTTCAGAAAAGACTGCTGGATTCATAGGAAATATTCCCGTCGTTTTAAAGCCAGATATTCCCTTGTCCAAAGACGCGACTTTTGTATACGCTTTGTTGAACAGTCCAGCAATTTCATAGGGAGTTATTTTAACTAAATTTCGTGACTTCAAAAACAAGTCACATTCCCTGCTATACGCTGTCTTAAGAGGTCCAAAAAAAGTTACGTCTAGGGGTTGCAAACGATGTGATGAATGTGGAGGTATGCTTAACATGGTTATGTTATTCTTTTTCGCCATTTCCCATGCTTCTAGTGTAGCATGGCTATTATGGTTATCCATTATTAGTAGGACTGGTTTATCAGTAGAAGGATTTACAAAAGAAATAAAATGTTGTAACCATATCAGGAATATTTGTTCATTCGTCCACCCGTTATGTGTGCAAGTATAAACAGCACCTGGAGGTCCATCGCGTTCAAGCTGAGGTGAGTGCCGCTGTCGGGGAAAAATGAAGAGTGGTGGTATAAAGGTTCCAGAAGCACTCATCGCACAAATTGCTGTGACGTTTTTTCCTCTCTCCCATGATGTCACGGCACCTATACGTTTTTGTCCTCTAGGGGCAATTATCTTTTCAGGTTCATGGACAGTGGAGAACCCGGTTTCGTCCATATTATATATATTGTGAGGTTGAAACTTAAATTTTGACATTACTATGTCAAGGTTTTCAAAGAAACGACTAACTTCATTCTTGTTAAAACCGAGGATACTAGTCGCTTCCGGTTTTCTGATGCTTAGTACAGGGTGTCGTTTCATAAATCCCTGCAACCAATCTTTGCCGGCAGTTTTATTTTTGGTGTCAAACCTTTTCTCAACACCAAATGTCTCAGCCACGTTATAGCATACTTTGCGAAACTGGCTCCTAGTTAGACCGTAAAACATATTTGACATCTTCAGAAGATGATCAACTAAGATCATTTCCTGCTCATTGGTAAATACGGGTTTTCTTCCGAGCATTGGAGGACGACAATAAGTATCATCATTGGCAATTGCTGCTCTGTATCGTTTCTTCAAAGTACTGTAAGGTATTCCGGATTCCTCTGCCACTTTGCGCACAGATTTTCCTTCATTTTGTATAACTTTTATAGCATTTTCTAATGAAATAGACGTCCAACTAGCTTTTAGTGTTGTTCTTTTTCTGTTTCTGGGCATCTAGAACAATTAAAATCGTGCATTTTAGAATAGGGGATATAAAATGTACGAAGGGGTAATTAGAGCCGTAGTGGGGTAATGGGAGCCGATTAGGCTCCAATTGCCCGAAATTCCACCATTTTGAAATTCATAAAAATAAAGTAAATAAACTATTTTACTCTTCTATCTTAATGTATGTATAAAAAAATCATGCATCTAGCTACGCAATGAACACAAGAAATAATAAAATAAATAAAACTGAATTACTTACCGTGATTTACAAACTTGTATAAACTCCTATAACCTAGGAGGCGAAAACACATTTGCAACTGTTATGTGCGTATGCGCACCACTAGCCGGCCGGCAAGAACCAACGTACTTTGACGAACATTGACGGACATGTACGAGTTGCTTTGGAAAGATTTAAACGTTGGTAGGTACTTATTTTGCAGGGGCTCTCATTGCCCTCCGGCTCTCATTGCCCTCCGGCTCTCATTGCCCTCCGGCTCTCATTACCCCACGCTCCCCTATATCATAGAAACTATCGATATATCGATAGTATAAATCTATAAAAAAAAAATCGCAAACTATCGATAGTATTACGTACATTTAAGAAAAATAAAATGAAAATTCAATTATAAATAAAATCAGAATATTTATTTCAAATAAATACATTTTACAAAGTAAACTTCTATATTTTATGTTTCACACACAGCACAGCTTACAGACAGTATTATCACATTATTTTTTGTATCACGTAAAGGAATTAGGTACTGAGTAGGAGTGAATCAACGTAGCTTATATACAATAAAGTCTTATCTCTCAAAACTAAATAATATAGAACCGTCATAAACAACACTAAATAAAGAAAAATTAAACTAATTTATATAAACAAATATATAGTGTGTTCAACTGAACAGAGAAACGTATGTCTGATCATTATTCAATTCAAAAGTCAAGTTGTCAAAATTAATCTTGAAATATAATTTTAAGAAGAAAAGATAATAGAGAAGGGAACAGAATATTGCCATTCGCCGTTTTCTAATTTAGTTCCATTTCTAAAATAAGATGCAAGAAGAAAAGTTTTTATTTTTTGACAATATCTCTTGTCAAATTGATATTTAATTAAATAGTTTTAGGGCCGGTTTCATAAAGAAAAAAATAATCTTCAATTTACTACTTCATAATTAAATTTAACTGAGTTAAATTTTAAATGAGTTTCATAAAACAAATCTAAGCCTAAATTTACTAACTGAAGATTTATTTGTTGTCTTTTTAATTTAAGTCATGTGTTACTGGCTTCTGTACTAGTAGCTAACTTCTCATTGTTTATTTATTTAATTATTTTAACATAGTAGTCTGTGATTATGGACATTTGTCAGACATTTGACGTTTATAATTAGTGTTTGTGATTATGGATAAGAAACGTGAAAGAGGGAAAAAATTACACAGAGACTGAAAAATAGTCATTATTAGAAATAAGTAACAGTTTCCAATTTCATTATTTTTAAATTGTGCTCTTAGTAATGTATTGTCAAATATCCTCGCATCATGCGTACTACCCGGCAAACGTGATACAATATCAATTATATGAAGACTAGCATCACATACCAGCTGAATATTTATTGAGAAAAATCCTTTTCTGTTTCTAAATACTTCAGCGTTGTTTCCTTCTGGTGACTTTATTTTAATGTGTGAGCAGTCTATAGCGCCACATACATTTGGAAATCCACTTATTTTGTAAAATTTGTCACAGATTTTATTCCGTTTTTAAATTGTATCTGGCATTTTAATATATTTTTGACAAAAGAGCTAGGTAGTGCGTAACACGATGAATAATTCTACAATTTGAGGCTTTTCTCACATTGAAATGATCTCCGATAACTATTTGAAAAGATCGAGTAGCATAAAAACGTAAACTGATTAAGAACTGGTTCATCGCTGATATGGAGCGATTTCTTAATGTAATTGGTGTTATATGTATGTCAATTTGATGTAATACGTTTAAAACGCAGTTTTTTGACAACCGAAATATGTTTTTGAATTCATGTTCACTATAATTTTCAAACGACTTATTTCTGTCTCTGACTAGTCGTATTCTTGGCAATTTTCTTTGCGATTCTACTTCAGATTCAATTGTCCGTCAATGTAGTATAAGACCCAGACGATATTGATGAAGAAGATGTTACTGAAGACACCGATGACACTGAAATTTTAGTATATATGTACTTATATTTTATTATGAAGTCTGGATTAAAAAACAATTATATGATTTACATAAAATAATTATATTTACATCTTTTATGGATACTTATCTATTAAAATTTATTTTTAAGTAGAACAATTACTCATTTCACCAGACAAATACTTTTTGGTTAACATTTAGAATCGTTCGTTAATTTATTTAATGCTACGAATTTCGTCAGTTAGTTTACATGTGAGATTTGCTTGGTCATTTAATTTAAAATGCTTTTATGAAACCGAAATCTCCAGTTAAATTAGTTTAGTTGCTAAGTAAAATCTAGTCATAGGTTATTTTATTTTTATAATTAAAAAAGTTTTATGAAACCGAAATCATCAGTTAAATTAATTTAGTTCCTAAGTAAAATTTAATCATAGATTAAATTGTTTTATGAAACCGGGCCTTAAATTATTATACGTTTCTTTTACCATAGCCTACTCTGAGTTAGGTTTTTTCTGAACACACTGTATTAGATTAAGTAATTATTACTTAAAATCAAATACCCATTGGTTTTGGTTTAAACTGACTAAGTAGTTTACATTTTGTGGTTTTAATTTAGATCTTCGGTCCGATATTATAAGTCCGGTTTTCGAAAAGATCCTTTCAGAGGGAACGGATGTTCCGCTCAAATCATGAAGATAATAAGCTAGTGGAGAGAGCTTTCTGAACACTAAGCTGGGGACATAGCGAGGAGCAAGAGCCGAGGAGTAACATTGAGAACCAACTGAGAGAACTCGATTACGGCGATAGACAATGTCACCTTCGTTAAATTCGAGCTGTCGACGATGCTTGTTTTAATATTTAGCATTTCGTTCTTACGCTCTATGAATTCGTTCTTGAACGATTGAAAAGAACTGACGCATTTCCCCTAAGGAATGAGCATACTGGGTCTGATCGTCGGAGCAAATATTTAGTGGTAAGGTACGGTAAAAATTTCCTGACAAGGGTACATGCCTTCCGAAAGTTAAAAAGAACGGACTAAATCTAGTTACTTCTTGAGCACTAATTCTGATAGCTTGAGCTAGGGCTTGGAGGTTTTTATCCCAAACTCGGTGATTGTTTTCGAGATAGGAGCGAATGGCGGTCTTAATTACGCGATTTGTGCGTTCTACGAAGTTTACCTGAGGGTGAAATTTGGCGTTATACCATAGTTTCGGTATTTCGTACTTTTTAAGGAAAGCTGTAAATAATTTAGAGATAAATTGTGTACCATTATCACATTACAATTTTAGGTACGCCAAATAAAAGAAAGACATGCTCTTCTAAAATTTGCAGATTTTTGGGCCAGTAGCTTCTCGCATGGGGTGAACAAGCACAAATTTAGTAAACCAATCTAACTACAAAAATATAGCGGTTTCCCGTAGATGAAGGGGGTAATGGTCCGATAATGTCAATGGAGATGGCCTGCCATGGGAATCTAATTACCTTTTCCCTGCCCATGAGACCAGGTGGAGGTAGTTGAGGAACCTTTTGGGATAAACACACTTTGCAACGTTTAACATAACCAGCAATGTACTGGTGCAGTTTTGGCCAATAATATTCGGCGGCAACTCGATGGAAGGTTTTAAAAATACCCAAATGAGCGGCAGTGACGTCATCGTGGCATCGTACGACAATATCTTTCCGAAACTCTCGGGGAACGACTAATTTCCAAGAAGTCAAGTTAGAGGGCAAAGAATAAGGAGTGGCTATATTTTTATATAAAATATTGTTAGTAACATGCCAATCGGGATAGTCCGTCGGATTCAAAGTGACATTCTCGCGCATTCGGCAATACCAATTATCACGGGTGTTAGAGAAATTTTCAGCTGTTATAGGTGAGACCTCAAGAGGACATCTCAAGAGAGCATCTGGAAGCTCATGGAGTTTACCAGGCCGATGGGTAATGGTAAAATCAAATTGCTGTAGCTGTACAGACCAACGAGCAAGTCTACCATGTGGATCCTGCATTCGAAGCAACCATAAAAGAGAATAGTGGTCAGTAATGACCTCAAAATGCAGACCTTCTATAAAGGGACGGAATTTTAAGATACCGAAAACAACAGCCAAGCATTCTTTCTCGGTAACAGAATAGTTCTTTTCAGCCTTATTAAGGGTGCTACTAGCGTAAGAAATAGGGTGTTCCTCACCATCCTCGCCCTTTTGGGTGAGAACAACGCCAAGTCCATAACTAGAAGCATCGGTATAAATGACGAAAGGTTTAATAGGCTGACGATAATCGGGACTAGCAAGTGTAGGGGCAGAAATTAGTGACAATTTCAAATTGTTAAACGCTTCTTCAGCGGCGGGATTCCAAGTAATTGGCGATTCTTACCTTTTCCTTTAATTAATTCAGTGATAACAGCTGACATAGAGGCAAAGTTTGGAACGAATCTACGATACCAAGAAAATAGACCTAAAGCTCGTCGTACTTCCGTCACTGTGTTAGGTTTAGGAAGACTGGCAATGGCAGATACTTTATCAGGATCGGTACGTAATTCATGTTGATCAACTACGAATCCGAGGTATTTGAGAGAAGATAGACAGAATTCGCACTTATCAACGTTTACAGTAAATCCTGCTGCTTTAAGACGATCCAAAACTTTATACAAAATGGCGATATGTTCTTCAAAGGTAGATGTAACAATGATCAAATCATCGAGATATACAAAAACATTGGGATCTAGTTCGGGACCAAAAACTTCATCCATAAGTCGCTGAAGGGTTTGGGGAGCGTTACACAGGCCGAATGGCATTCGTACAAATTCAAAGAGACCTCTACCTGGCACCGAAAAAGCTGTTTTGTCCCTAGACTCAGCTGATAAAGGGATTTGCCAAAAGGCACTTTTTAAGTCAATAGATGATAGGAATTTAGCCTTGCCTAACTTACTGAGGATATAATCCACTCGCGGCAAAGGGTAGCTATCTTTACGAGTTACTGAATTTAATTTACGGCCATCAAAGCAAAGTCGGTATTCTCCGGAGTTTTTCTTTACAAGAAGAATTGGGCTAGACCACGGACTATTTGAAGGTTGAGCAACGCCAAGACTTAACATTGTGTCAAGCTCTTTGTTGACATGTTCCATCATTACGGGAGAAAGAGGGTACTGACGTTGTTTAATAGGAGCGGCGTTGCCAGTGTCAATGACGTGTTGAATTTTAGATGTTCGTCCCAGCCCTAAAGAGCCGAGTTTTTCAAGTCAGTGATAACAGAATTTAGTGTCGACTGCTGAGAAGAAGTTAAATTTTTTCTACAGTGGACTGCCGAAGATATAACGAAAATTTCGTGGCGGGAAGACCAAGAATTGTTAGAAAAATCTAAGGTAATTTCGAAAGAACGGCAAAAATCCACACCGAGAATAATCGAATGTCTTACTGAAGGTACTATCACAAAAGAAAAATGTTTCTCAAAATTACCAAAACTAACAGGGAGCAAGACTTCGCCTAAGATAGAATGAGTTTTTCCATCAGCAGTAGAGACTTTCTCTAAAGAACTAGGTTGAATACTAAATTTTAACTTTTTCAACATGTCAAACCCACGACCACCGATTACAGAAATATTTGCACCGGAGTCAATGAGAGCGGTATAGGAACATCATTTACGGCAATAGGGACAAAAGGTCTATCGTCATGACCAGATTTACTAAAAACAGGGCAAACCGAACCAGAAGAGAAAAAATTAGAGACTTTATTTAGCCAGTGGGACCACGCTACTTTGTCGATGTCGGGAGAGATTTTGCCAGCTCTTCGGAGGCGTTCGGCTGACGAAAACGTAACGCCGTGATAGTTTTTTTGAACACTTGGGCATTGTGACTTGATAACGTTTTTCCGGCCACAAGAAAAGCAGAATCGTGTTAAAGTTTTAGGGCATTTTGGGTATAAATGATCGGTACTGTTACAATTCCAACAATTACGTACGTTTTTCCCATCTGAAGTGAAATTTGAAACACGATTGTGGTTTATGGCGGCAATATTCGACCGAGAATTTCTACTAAAGTTAGAGGGCGTTTTCGGATTACTTGGACACGAGAGATCTGGCTCTAAAGTGGTAGATGTGCGAATTGGTGGATCTTTAAATTTTGAAATCTGAAGCTCAGTATCCTCAAGTCGTTTACAAGTGTTAATTAGAGAGAGATGTAGAGTAGAAATATTTTGCAAGGCACAAAATCTCTGAAATTTAGGCTGTAAATTCCGGATAATATAATTAACTCTGGTTTCTTCTGGTTTGAAGAACAGTAACTTTCGAGTAATCTTAGATTTCGTTGTAAAAATACCGGCAAATCACTTTACAAGACTAAATCGTCCGCATTACAAAGCATCAAAATATAAGTGTGGCCGTCTATATTTATACCTCTTTGGCCATTTTGACGCAAGAAATCTTCTAAATGATTGAGATTATTACTCTTCTGTACCAAGTAATCTAATATTATTTATTGCTCATCCAGCGTATATTCTTTGCGTCTTACTGGCATTTTTTTTTATAAATATAGTATAAAATATTTTAGAACGAAAAACAAAATGTCCACAAAAAAGAGCAACAAAGTTGGGACTAACAAGATTATACATATTACCAGCTCAGGCAACATAAAGTTAAAATTACCAAGTAATCTAATATTATTTGTTGCTCATCCAGCGTATATTCTTTGCGTCTTACTGGCATTTTTTTATAAATATAGTATAAAATATTTTAGAACGAAAAACAAAATGTCCACAAAAAAGAGCAACAAAGTTGGGACTAACAAGATTATACATATTACCAGCTCAGGCAACATAAAGTTAAAATTACCAAGTAATCTAATATTATTTGTTGCTCATCCAGCGTATATTCTTTGCTTCTTACTGGCATTTTTTTATAAATATAGTATAAAATATTTTAGAACGAAAAACAAAATGTCCACAAAAAAGAGCAACAAAGTTGGGACTAACAAGATTATACATATTACCAGCTCAGGCAACATAAAGTTAAAATTACCAAGTAATCTAATATTATTTGTTGCTCATCCAGCGTATATTCTTTGCGTCTTACTGGCATTTTTTTATAAATATAGTATAAAATATTTTAGAACGAAAAACAAAATGTCCACAAAAAAGAGCAACAAAGTTGGGACTAACAAGATTATACATATTACCAGCTCAGGCAACATAAAGTTAAAATTACCAAGTAATCTAATATTATTTGTTGCTCATCCAGCGTATATTCTTTGCTTCTTACTGGCATTTTTTTATAAATATAGTATAAAATATTTTAGAACGAAAAACAAAATGTCCACAAAAAAGAGCAACAAAGTTGGGACTAACAAGATTATACATATTACCAGCTCAGGCAACATAAAGTTAAAATTACCAAGTAATCTAATATTATTTGTTGCTCATCCAGCGTATATTCTTTGCTTCTTACTGGCATTTTTTTATAAATATAGTATAAAATATTTTAGAACGAAAAACAAAATGTCCACAAAAAAGAGCAACAAAGTTGGGACTAACAAGATTATACATATTACCAGCTCAGGCAACATAAAGTTAAAATTACCAAGTAATCTAATATTATTTGTTGCTCATCCAGCGTATATTCTTTGCTTCTTACTGGCATTTTTTTATAAATATAGTATAAAATATTTTAGAACGAAAAACAAAATGTCCACAAAAAAGAGCAACAAAGTTGGGACTAACAAGATTATACATATTACCAGCTCAGGCAACATAAAGTTAAAATTACCAAGTAATCTAATATTATTTGTTGCTCATCCAGCGTATATTCTTTGCTTCTTTCTGGCATTTTTTTTATAAATATAGTATAAAATATTTTAGAACGAAAAACAAAATGTCCACAAAAAAGAGCAACAAAGTTGGGACTAACAAGATTATACATATTACCAGCTCAGGCAACATAAAGTTAAAATTACCAAGTAATCTAATATTATTTGTTGCTCATCCAGCGTATATTCTTTGCGTCTTACTGGCATTTTTTCTATAAATATAGTATAAAATATTTTAGAACGAAAAACAAAATGTCCACAAAAAAGAGCAACAAAGTTGGGACTAACAAGATTATACATATTACCAGCTCAGGCAACATAAAGTTAAAATTACCAAGTAATCTAATATTATTTGTTGCTCATCCAGCGTATATTCTTTGCTTCTTACTGGCATTTTTTTTATAAATATAGTATAAAATATTTTAGAACGAAAAACAAAATGTCCACAAAAAAGAGCAACAAAGTTGGGACTAACAAGATTATACATATTACCAGCTCAGGCAACATAAAGTTAAAATTACCAAGTAATCTAATATTATTTGTTGCTCATCCAGCGTATATTCTTTGCGTCTTTCTGGCATTTTTTTATAAATATAGTATAAAATATTTTAGAACGAAAAACAAAATGTCCACAAAAAAGAGCAACAAAGTTGGGACTAACAAGATTATACATATTACCAGCTCAGGCAACATAAAGTTAAAATTACCAAGTAATCTAATATTATTTGTTGCTCATCCAGCGTATATTCTTTGCGTCTTACTGGCATTTTTTTATAAATATAGTATAAAATATTTTAGAACGAAAAACAAAATGTCCACAAAAAAGAGCAACAAAGTTGGGACTAACAAGATTATACATATTACCAGCTCAGGCAACATAAAGTTAAAATTACCAAGTAATCTAATATTATTTGTTGCTCATCCAGCGTATATTCTTTGCGTCTTACTGGCATTTTTTTATAAATATAGTATAAAATATTTTAGAACGAAAAACAAAATGTCCACAAAAAAGAGCAACAAAGTTGGGACTAACAAGATTATACATATTACCAGCTCAGGCAACATAAAGTTAAAATTACCAAGTAATCTAATATTATTTGTTGCTCATCCAGCGTATATTCTTTGCGTCTTACTGGCATTTTTTCTATAAATATAGTATAAAATATTTTAGAACGAAAAACAAAATGTCCACAAAAAAGAGCAACAAAGTTGGGACTAACAAGATTATACATATTACCAGCTCAGGCAACATAAAGTTAAAATTACCAAGTAATCTAATATTATTTGTTGCTCATCCAGCGTATATTCTTTGCGTCTTACTGGCATTTTTTCTATAAATATAGTATAAAATATTTTAGAACGAAAAACAAAATGTCCACAAAAAAGAGCAACAAAGTTGGGACTAACAAGATTATACATATTACCAGCTCAGGCAACATAAAGTTAAAATTACCAAGTAATCTAATATTATTTGTTGCTCATCCAGCGTATATTCTTTGCGTCTTACTGGCATTTTTTCTATAAATATAGTATAAAATATTTTAGAACGAAAAACAAAATGTCCACAAAAAAGAGCAACAAAGTTGGGACTAACAAGATTATACATATTACCAGCTCAGGCAACATAAAGTTAAAATTACCAAGTAATCTAATATTATTTGTTGCTCATCCAGCGTATATTCTTTGCGTCTTACTGGCATTTTTTCTATAAATATAGTATAAAATATTTTAGAACGAAAAACAAAATGTCCACAAAAAAGAGCAACAAAGTTGGGACTAACAAGATTATACATATTACCAGCTCAGGCAACATAAAGTTAAAATTACCAAGTAATCTAATATTATTTGTTGCTCATCCAGCGTATATTCTTTGCGTCTTACTGGCATTTTTTCTATAAATATAGTATAAAATATTTTAGAACGAAAAACAAAATGTCCACAAAAAAGAGCAACAAAGTTGGGACTAACAAGATTATACATATTACCAGCTCAGGCAACATAAAGTTAAAATTACCAAGTAATCTAATATTATTTGTTGCTCATCCAGCGTATATTCTTTGCTTCTTACTGGCATTTTTTTATAAATATAGTATAAAATATTTTAGAACGAAAAACAAAATGTCCACAAAAAAGAGCAACAAAGTTGGGACTAACAAGATTATACATATTACCAGCTCAGGCAACATAAAGTTAAAATTACCAAGTAATCTAATATTATTTGTTGCTCATCCAGCGTATATTCTTTGCGTCTTACTGGCATTTTTTCTATAAATATAGTATAAAATATTTTAGAACGAAAAACAAAATGTCCACAAAAAAGAGCAACAAAGTTGGGACTAACAAGATTATACATATTACCAGCTCAGGCAACATAAAGTTAAAATTACCAAGTAATCTAATATTATTTGTTGCTCATCCAGCGTATATTCTTTGCGTCTTACTGGCATTTTTTCTATAAATATATTATAAAATATTTTAGAACGAAAAACAAAATGTCCACAAAAAAGAGCAACAAAGTTGGGACTAACAAGATTATACATATTACCAGCTCAGGCAACATAAAGTTAAAATTACCAAGTAATCTAATATTATTTGTTGCTCATCCAGCGTATATTCTTTGCGTCTTACTGGCATTTTTTCTATAAATATAGTATAAAATATTTTAGAACGAAAAACAAAATGTCCACAAAAAAGAGCAACAAAGTTGGGACTAACAAGATTATACATATTACCAGCTCAGGCAACATAAAGTTAAAATTACCAAGTAATCTAATATTATTTGTTGCTCATCCAGCGTATATTCTTTGCTTCTTACTGGCATTTTTTTATAAATATAGTATAAAATATTTTAGAACGAAAAACAAAATGTCCACAAAAAAGAGCAACAAAGTTGGGACTAACAAGATTATACATATTACCAGCTCAGGCAATATAAAGTTAAAATTACCAAGTAATCTAATATTATTTGTTGCTCATCCAGCGTATATTCTTTGCGTCTTACTGGCATTTTTTCTATAAATATATTATAAAATATTTTAGAACGAAAAACAAAATGTCCACAAAAAAGAGCAACAAAGTTGGGACTAACAAGATTATACATATTACCAGCTCAGGCAACATAAAGTTAAAATTACCAAGTAATCTAATATTATTTGTTGCTCATCCAGCGTATATTCTTTGCGTCTTACTGGCATTTTTTCTATAAATATAGTATAAAATATTTTAGAACGAAAAACAAAATGTCCACAAAAAAGAGCAACAAAGTTGGGACTAACAAGATTATACATATTACCAGCTCAGGCAACATAAAGTTAAAATTACCAAGTAATCTAATATTATTTGTTGCTCATCCAGCGTATATTCTTTGCGTCTTACTGGCATTTTTTCTATAAATATAGTATAAAATATTTTAGAACGAAAAACAAAATGTCCACAAAAAAGAGCAACAAAGTTGGGACTAACAAGATTATACATATTACCAGCTCAGGCAACATAAAGTTAAAATTACCAAGTAATCTAATATTATTTGTTGCTCATCCAGCGTATATTCTTTGCGTCTTACTGGCATTTTTTCTATAAATATAGTATAAAATATTTTAGAACGAAAAACAAAATGTCCACAAAAAAGAGCAACAAAGTTGGGACTAACAAGATTATACATATTACCAGCTCAGGCAACATAAAGTTAAAATTACCAAGTAATCTAATATTATTTGTTGCTCATCCAGCGTATATTCTTTGCGTCTTACTGGCATTTTTTCTATAAATATAGTATAAAATATTTTAGAACGAAAAACAAAATGTCCACAAAAAAGAGCAACAAAGTTGGGACTAACAAGATTATACATATTACCAGCTCAGGCAACATAAAGTTAAAATTACCAAGTAATGTAATATTATTTGTTGCTCATCCAGCGTATATTCTTTGCGTCTTACTGGCATTTTTTCTATAAATATAGTATAAAATATTTTAGAACGAAAAACAAAATGTCCACAAAAAAGAGCAACAAAGTTGGGACTAACAAGATTATACATATTACCAGCTCAGGCAATATAAAGTTAAAATTACCAAGTAATCTAATATTATTTGTTGCTCATCCAGCGTATATTCTTTGCGTCTTACTGGCATTTTTTCTATAAATATAGTATAAAATATTTTAGAACGAAAAACAAAATGTCCACAAAAAAGAGCAACAAAGTTGGGACTAACAAGATTATACATATTACCAGCTCAGGCAACATAAAGTTAAAATTACCAAGTAATCTAATATTATTTGTTGCTCATCCAGCGTATATTCTTTGCGTCTTACTGGCATTTTTTCTATAAATATAGTATAAAATATTTTAGAACGAAAAACAAAATGTCCACAAAAAAGAGCAACAAAGTTGGGACTAACAAGATTATACATATTACCAGCTCAGGCAATATAAAGTTAAAATTACCAAGTAATCTAATATTATTTGTTGCTCATCCAGCGTATATTCTTTGCGTCTTACTGGCATTTTTTCTATAAATATAGTATAAAATATTTTAGAACGAAAAACAAAATGTCCACAAAAAAGAGCAACAAAGTTGGGACTAACAAGATTATACATATTACCAGCTCAGGCAACATAAAGTTAAAATTACCAAGTAATCTAATATTATTTGTTGCTCATCCAGCGTATATTCTTTGCGTCTTACTGGCATTTTTTCTATAAATATAGTATAAAATATTTTAGAACGAAAAACAAAATGTCCACAAAAAAGAGCAACAAAGTTGGGACTAACAAGATTATACATATTACCAGCTCAGGCAATATAAAGTTAAAATTACCAAGTAATCTAATATTATTTGTTGCTCATCCAGCGTATATTCTTTGCGTCTTACTGGCATTTTTTCTATAAATATATTATAAAATATTTTAGAACGAAAAACAAAATGTCCACAAAAAAGAGCAACAAAGTTGGGACTAACAAGATTATACATATTACCAGCTCAGGCAACATAAAGTTAAAATTACCAAGTAATCTAATATTATTTGTTGCTCATCCAGCGTATATTCTTTGCGTCTTACTGGCATTTTTTCTATAAATATAGTATAAAATATTTTAGAACGAAAAACAAAATGTCCACAAAAAAGAGCAACAAAGTTGGGACTAACAAGATTATACATATTACCAGCTCAGGCAACATAAAGTTAAAATTACCAAGTAATCTAATATTATTTGTTGCTCATCCAGCGTATATTCTTTGCGTCTTACTGGCATTTTTTCTATAAATATAGTATAAAATATTTTAGAACGAAAAACAAAATGTCCACAAAAAAGAGCAACAAAGTTGGGACTAACAAGATTATACATATTACCAGCTCAGGCAACATAAAGTTAAAATTACCAAGTAATCTAATATTATTTGTTGCTCATCCAGCGTATATTCTTTGCGTCTTACTGGCATTTTTTCTATAAATATAGTATAAAATATTTTAGAACGAAAAACAAAATGTCCACAAAAAAGAGCAACAAAGTTGGGACTAACAAGATTATACATATTACCAGCTCAGGCAACATAAAGTTAAAATTACCAAGTAATCTAATATTATTTGTTGCTCATCCAGCGTATATTCTTTGCGTCTTACTGGCATTTTTTTATAAATATAGTATAAAATATTTTAGAACGAAAAACAAAATGTCCACAAAAAAGAGCAACAAAGTTGGGACTAACAAGATTATACATATTACCAGCTCAGGCAACATAAAGTTAAAATTACCAAGTAATCTAATATTATTTGTTGCTCATCCAGCGTATATTCTTTGCGTCTTACTGGCATTTTTTTATAAATATAGTATAAAATATTTTAGAACGAAAAACAAAATGTCCACAAAAAAGAGCAACAAAGTTGGGACTAACAAGATTATACATATTACCAGCTCAGGCAACATAAAGTTAAAATTACCAAGTAATCTAATATTATTTGTTGCTCATCCAGCGTATATTCTTTGCGTCTTACTGGCATTTTTTTATAAATATAGTATAAAATATTTTAGAACGAAAAACAAAATGTCCACAAAAAAGAGCAACAAAGTTGGGACTAACAAGATTATACATATTACCAGCTCAGGCAACATAAAGTTAAAATTACCAAGTAATATAATATTATTTGTTGCTCATCCAGCGTATATTCTTTGCTTCTTACTGGCATTTTTTTATAAATATAGTATAAAATATTTTAGAACGAAAAACAAAATGTCCACAAAAAAGAGCAACAAAGTTGGGACTAACAAGATTATACATATTACCAGCTCAGGCAACATAAAGTTAAAATTACCAAGTAATCTAATATTATTTGTTGCTCATCCAGCGTATATTCTTTGCGTCTTACTGGCATTTTTTTATAAATATAGTATAAAATATTTTAGAACGAAAAACAAAATGTCCACAGAAAAGAGCAACAAAGTTGGGACTAACAAGATTATACATATTACCAGCTCAGGCAACATAAAGTTAAAATTACCAAGTAATCTAATATTATTTGTTGCTCATCCAGCGTATATTCTTTGCGTCTTACTGGCATTTTTTTATAAATATAGTATAAAATATTTTAGAACGAAAAACAAAATGTCCACAAAAAAGAGCAACAAAGTTGGGACTAACAAGATTATATATATTACCAGCTCAGGCAACATAAAGTTAAAATTACCAAGTAATCTAATATTATTTGTTGCTCATCCAGCGTATATTCTTTGCGTCTTACTGGCATTTTTTCTATAAATATAGTATAAAATATTTTAGAACGAAAAACAAAATGTCCACAAAAAAGAGCAACAAAGTTGGGACTAACAAGATTATACATATTACCAGCTCAGGCAACATAAAGTTAAAATTACCAAGTAATCTAATATTATTTGTTGCTCATCCAGCGTATATTCTTTGCGTCTTACTGGCATTTTTTCTATAAATATAGTATAAAATATTTTAGAACGAAAAACAAAATGTCCACAAAAAAGAGCAACAAAGTTGGGACTAACAAGATTATACATATTACCAGCTCAGGCAACATAAAGTTAAAATTACCAAGTAATCTAATATTATTTGTTGCTCATCCAGCGTATATTCTTTGCTTCTTACTGGCATTTTTTTATAAATATAGTATAAAATATTTTAGAACGAAAAACAAAATGTCCACAAAAAAGAGCAACAAAGTTGGGACTAACAAGATTATACATATTACCAGCTCAGGCAATATAAAGTTAAAATTACCAAGTAATCTAATATTATTTGTTGCTCATCCAGCGTATATTCTTTGCGTCTTACTGGCATTTTTTCTATAAATATATTATAAAATATTTTAGAACGAAAAACAAAATGTCCACAAAAAAGAGCAACAAAGTTGGGACTAACAAGATTATACATATTACCAGCTCAGGCAACATAAAGTTAAAATTACCAAGTAATCTAATATTATTTGTTGCTCATCCAGCGTATATTCTTTGCGTCTTACTGGCATTTTTTCTATAAATATAGTATAAAATATTTTAGAACGAAAAACAAAATGTCCACAAAAAAGAGCAACAAAGTTGGGACTAACAAGATTATACATATTACCAGCTCAGGCAACATAAAGTTAAAATTACCAAGTAATCTAATATTATTTGTTGCTCATCCAGCGTATATTCTTTGCGTCTTACTGGCATTTTTTCTATAAATATAGTATAAAATATTTTAGAACGAAAAACAAAATGTCCACAAAAAAGAGCAACAAAGTTGGGACTAACAAGATTATACATATTACCAGCTCAGGCAACATAAAGTTAAAATTACCAAGTAATCTAATATTATTTGTTGCTCATCCAGCGTATATTCTTTGCGTCTTACTGGCATTTTTTCTATAAATATAGTATAAAATATTTTAGAACGAAAAACAAAATGTCCACAAAAAAGAGCAACAAAGTTGGGACTAACAAGATTATACATATTACCAGCTCAGGCAACATAAAGTTAAAATTACCAAGTAATCTAATATTATTTGTTGCTCATCCAGCGTATATTCTTTGCGTCTTACTGGCATTTTTTCTATAAATATAGTATAAAATATTTTAGAACGAAAAACAAAATGTCCACAAAAAAGAGCAACAAAGTTGGGACTAACAAGATTATACATATTACCAGCTCAGGCAATATAAAGTTAAAATTACCAAGTAATCTAATATTATTTGTTGCTCATCCAGCGTATATTCTTTGCGTCTTACTGGCATTTTTTCTATAAATATAGTATAAAATATTTTAGAACGAAAAACAAAATGTCCACAAAAAAGAGCAACAAAGTTGGGACTAACAAGATTATACATATTACCAGCTCAGGCAACATAAAGTTAAAATTACCAAGTAATCTAATATTATTTGTTGCTCATCCAGCGTATATTCTTTGCGTCTTACTGGCATTTTTTCTATAAATATAGTATAAAATATTTTAGAACGAAAAACAAAATGTCCACAAAAAAGAGCAACAAAGTTGGGACTAACAAGATTATACATATTACCAGCTCAGGCAATATAAAGTTAAAATTACCAAGTAATCTAATATTATTTGTTGCTCATCCAGCGTATATTCTTTGCGTCTTACTGGCATTTTTTCTATAAATATAGTATAAAATATTTTAGAACGAAAAACAAAATGTCCACAAAAAAGAGCAACAAAGTTGGGACTAACAAGATTATACATATTACCAGCTCAGGCAACATAAAGTTAAAATTACCAAGTAATCTAATATTATTTGTTGCTCATCCAGCGTATATTCTTTGCGTCTTACTGGCATTTTTTCTATAAATATAGTATAAAATATTTTAGAACGAAAAACAAAATGTCCACAAAAAAGAGCAACAAAGTTGGGACTAACAAGATTATACATATTACCAGCTCAGGCAATATAAAGTTAAAATTACCAAGTAATCTAATATTATTTGTTGCTCATCCAGCGTATATTCTTTGCGTCTTACTGGCATTTTTTCTATAAATATATTATAAAATATTTTAGAACGAAAAACAAAATGTCCACAAAAAAGAGCAACAAAGTTGGGACTAACAAGATTATACATATTACCAGCTCAGGCAACATAAAGTTAAAATTACCAAGTAATCTAATATTATTTGTTGCTCATCCAGCGTATATTCTTTGCGTCTTACTGGCATTTTTTCTATAAATATAGTATAAAATATTTTAGAACGAAAAACAAAATGTCCACAAAAAAGAGCAACAAAGTTGGGACTAACAAGATTATACATATTACCAGCTCAGGCAACATAAAGTTAAAATTACCAAGTAATCTAATATTATTTGTTGCTCATCCAGCGTATATTCTTTGCGTCTTACTGGCATTTTTTCTATAAATATAGTATAAAATATTTTAGAACGAAAAACAAAATGTCCACAAAAAAGAGCAACAAAGTTGGGACTAACAAGATTATACATATTACCAGCTCAGGCAACATAAAGTTAAAATTACCAAGTAATCTAATATTATTTGTTGCTCATCCAGCGTATATTCTTTGCGTCTTACTGGCATTTTTTCTATAAATATAGTATAAAATATTTTAGAACGAAAAACAAAATGTCCACAAAAAAGAGCAACAAAGTTGGGACTAACAAGATTATACATATTACCAGCTCAGGCAACATAAAGTTAAAATTACCAAGTAATCTAATATTATTTGTTGCTCATCCAGCGTATATTCTTTGCGTCTTACTGGCATTTTTTTATAAATATAGTATAAAATATTTTAGAACGAAAAACAAAATGTCCACAAAAAAGAGCAACAAAGTTGGGACTAACAAGATTATACATATTACCAGCTCAGGCAACATAAAGTTAAAATTACCAAGTAATCTAATATTATTTGTTGCTCATCCAGCGTATATTCTTTGCGTCTTACTGGCATTTTTTTATAAATATAGTATAAAATATTTTAGAACGAAAAACAAAATGTCCACAAAAAAGAGCAACAAAGTTGGGACTAACAAGATTATACATATTACCAGCTCAGGCAACATAAAGTTAAAATTACCAAGTAATCTAATATTATTTGTTGCTCATCCAGCGTATATTCTTTGCGTCTTACTGGCATTTTTTTATAAATATAGTATAAAATATTTTAGAACGAAAAACAAAATGTCCACAAAAAAGAGCAACAAAGTTGGGACTAACAAGATTATACATATTACCAGCTCAGGCAACATAAAGTTAAAATTACCAAGTAATATAATATTATTTGTTGCTCATCCAGCGTATATTCTTTGCTTCTTACTGGCATTTTTTTATAAATATAGTATAAAATATTTTAGAACGAAAAACAAAATGTCCACAAAAAAGAGCAACAAAGTTGGGACTAACAAGATTATACATATTACCAGCTCAGGCAACATAAAGTTAAAATTACCAAGTAATCTAATATTATTTGTTGCTCATCCAGCGTATATTCTTTGCGTCTTACTGGCATTTTTTTATAAATATAGTATAAAATATTTTAGAACGAAAAACAAAATGTCCACAGAAAAGAGCAACAAAGTTGGGACTAACAAGATTATACATATTACCAGCTCAGGCAACATAAAGTTAAAATTACCAAGTAATCTAATATTATTTGTTGCTCATCCAGCGTATATTCTTTGCGTCTTACTGGCATTTTTTTATAAATATAGTATAAAATATTTTAGAACGAAAAACAAAATGTCCACAAAAAAGAGCAACAAAGTTGGGACTAACAAGATTATATATATTACCAGCTCAGGCAACATAAAGTTAAAATTACCAAGTAATCTAATATTATTTGTTGCTCATCCAGCGTATATTCTTTGCGTCTTACTGGCATTTTTTCTATAAATATAGTATAAAATATTTTAGAACGAAAAACAAAATGTCCACAAAAAAGAGCAACAAAGTTGGGACTAACAAGATTATACATATTACCAGCTCAGGCAACATAAAGTTAAAATTACCAAGTAATCTAATATTATTTGTTGCTCATCCAGCGTATATTCTTTGCGTCTTACTGGCATTTTTTCTATAAATATAGTATAAAATATTTTAGAACGAAAAACAAAATGTCCACAAAAAAGAGCAACAAAGGTGGGACTAACAAGATTATACATATTACCAGCTCAGGCAACATAAAGTTAAAATTACCAAGTAATCTAATATTATTTGTTGCTCATCCAGCGTATATTCTTTGCTTCTTACTGGCATTTTTTTATAAATATAGTATAAAATATTTTAGAACGAAAAACAAAATGTCCACAAAAAAGAGCAACAAAGTTGGGACTAACAAGATTATACATATTACCAGCTCAGGCAATATAAAGTTAAAATTACCAAGTAATCTAATATTATTTGTTGCTCATCCAGCGTATATTCTTTGCTTCTTACTGGCATTTTTTCTATAAATATAGTATAAAATATTTTAGAACGAAAAACAAAATGTCCACAAAAAAGAGCAACAAAGTTGGGACTAACAAGATTATACATATTACCAGCTCAGGCAACATAAAGTTAAAATTACCAAGTAATCTAATATTATTTGTTGCTCATCCAGCGTATATTCTTTGCGTCTTACTGGCATTTTTTCTATAAATATAGTATAAAATATTTTAGAACGAAAAACAAAATGTCCACAAAAAAGAGCAACAAAGTTGGGACTAACAAGATTATACATATTACCAGCTCAGGCAACATAAAGTTAAAATTACCAAGTAATCTAATATTATTTGTTGCTCATCCAGCGTATATTCTTTGCGTCTTACTGGCATTTTTTCTATAAATATAGTATAAAATATTTTAGAACGAAAAACAAAATGTCCACAAAAAAGAGCAACAAAGTTGGGACTAACAAGATTATACATATTACCAGCTCAGGCAACATAAAGTTAAAATTACCAAGTAATCTAATATTATTTGTTGCTCATCCAGCGTATATTCTTTGCGTCTTACTGGCATTTTTTCTATAAATATAGTATAAAATATTTTAGAACGAAAAACAAAATGTCCACAAAAAAGAGCAACAAAGTTGGGACTAACAAGATTATACATATTACCAGCTCAGGCAACATAAAGTTAAAATTACCAAGTAATCTAATATTATTTGTTGCTCATCCAGCGTATATTCTTTGCGTCTTACTGGCATTTTTTTATAAATATAGTATAAAATATTTTAGAACGAAAAACAAAATGTCCACAAAAAAGAGCAACAAAGTTGGGACTAACAAGATTATACATATTACCAGCTCAGGCAACATAAAGTTAAAATTACCAAGTAATCTAATATTATTTGTTGCTCATCCAGCGTATATTCTTTGCGTCTTACTGGCATTTTTTTATAAATATAGTATAAAATATTTTAGAACGAAAAACAAAATGTCCACAAAAAAGAGCAACAAAGTTGGGACTAACAAGATTATACATATTACCAGCTCAGGCAACATAAAGTTAAAATTACCAAGTAATCTAATATTATTTGTTGCTCATCCAGCGTATATTCTTTGCGTCTTACTGGCATTTTTTTATAAATATAGTATAAAATATTTTAGAACGAAAAACAAAATGTCCACAAAAAAGAGCAACAAAGTTGGGACTAACAAGATTATACATATTACCAGCTCAGGCAACATAAAGTTAAAATTACCAAGTAATATAATATTATTTGTTGCTCATCCAGCGTATATTCTTTGCTTCTTACTGGCATTTTTTTATAAATATAGTATAAAATATTTTAGAACGAAAAACAAAATGTCCACAAAAAAGAGCAACAAAGTTGGGACTAACAAGATTATACATATTACCAGCTCAGGCAACATAAAGTTAAAATTACCAAGTAATCTAATATTATTTGTTGCTCATCCAGCGTATATTCTTTGCGTCTTACTGGCATTTTTTTATAAATATAGTATAAAATATTTTAGAACGAAAAACAAAATGTCCACAGAAAAGAGCAACAAAGTTGGGACTAACAAGATTATACATATTACCAGCTCAGGCAACATAAAGTTAAAATTACCAAGTAATCTAATATTATTTGTTGCTCATCCAGCGTATATTCTTTGCGTCTTACTGGCATTTTTTTATAAATATAGTATAAAATATTTTAGAACGAAAAACAAAATGTCCACAAAAAAGAGCAACAAAGTTGGGACTAACAAGATTATATATATTACCAGCTCAGGCAACATAAAGTTAAAATTACCAAGTAATCTAATATTATTTGTTGCTCATCCAGCGTATATTCTTTGCGTCTTACTGGCATTTTTTCTATAAATATAGTATAAAATATTTTAGAACGAAAAACAAAATGTCCACAAAAAAGAGCAACAAAGTTGGGACTAACAAGATTATACATATTACCAGCTCAGGCAACATAAAGTTAAAATTACCAAGTAATCTAATATTATTTGTTGCTCATCCAGCGTATATTCTTTGCGTCTTACTGGCATTTTTTTATAAATATAGTATAAAATATTTTAGAACGAAAAACAAAATGTCCACAAAAAAGAGCAACAAAGTTGGGACTAACAAGATTATACATATTACCAGCTCAGGCAACATAAAGTTAAAATTACCAAGTAATCTAATATTATTTGTTGCTCACCCAGCGTATATTCTTTGCGTCTTACTGGCATTTTTTTATAAATATAGTATAAAATATTTTAGAACGAAAAACAAAATGTCCACAAAAAAGAGCAACAAAGTTGGGACTAACAAGATTATACATATTACCAGCTCAGGCAACATAAAGTTAAAATTACCAAGTAATCTAATATTATTTGTTGCTCATCCAGCGTATATTCTTTGCGTCTTACTGGCATTTTTTTATAAATATAGTATAAAATATTTTAGAACGAAAAACAAAATGTCCACAAAAAAGAGCAACAAAGTTGGGACTAACAAGATTATACATATTACCAGCTCAGGCAACATAAAGTTAAAATTACCAAGTAATATAATATTATTTGTTGCTCATCCAGCGTATATTCTTTGCTTCTTACTGGCATTTTTTTATAAATATAGTATAAAATATTTTAGAACGAAAAACAAAATGTCCACAAAAAAGAGCAACAAAGTTGGGACTAACAAGATTATACATATTACCAGCTCAGGCAACATAAAGTTAAAATTACCAAGTAATCTAATATTATTTGTTGCTCATCCAGCGTATATTCTTTGCGTCTTACTGGCATTTTTTTATAAATATAGTATAAAATATTTTAGAACGAAAAACAAAATGTCCACAGAAAAGAGCAACAAAGTTGGGACTAACAAGATTATACATATTACCAGCTCAGGCAACATAAAGTTAAAATTACCAAGTAATCTAATATTATTTGTTGCTCATCCAGCGTATATTCTTTGCGTCTTACTGGCATTTTTTTATAAATATAGTATAAAATATTATAGAACGAAAAACAAAATGTCCACAAAAAAGAGCAACAAAGTTGGGACTAACAAGATTATATATATTACCAGCTCAGGCAACATAAAGTTAAAATTACCAAGTAATCTAATATTATTTGTTGCTCATCCAGCGTATATTCTTTGCGTCTTACTGGCATTTTTTCTATAAATATAGTATAAAATATTTTAGAACGAAAAACAAAATGTCCACAAAAAAGAGCAACAAAGTTGGGACTAACAAGATTATACATATTACCAGCTCAGGCAACATAAAGTTAAAATTACCAAGTAATCTAATATTATTTGTTGCTCATCCAGCGTATATTCTTTGCGTCTTACTGGCATTTTTTCTATAAATATAGTATAAAATATTTTAGAACGAAAAACAAAATGTCCACAAAAAAGAGCAACAAAGGTGGGACTAACAAGATTATACATATTACCAGCTCAGGCAACATAAAGTTAAAATTACCAAGTAATCTAATATTATTTGTTGCTCATCCAGCGTATATTCTTTGCTTCTTACTGGCATTTTTTTATAAATATAGTATAAAATATTTTAGAACGAAAAACAAAATGTCCACAAAAAAGAGCAACAAAGTTGGGACTAACAAGATTATACATATTACCAGCTCAGGCAATATAAAGTTAAAATTACCAAGTAATCTAATATTATTTGTTGCTCATCCAGCGTATATTCTTTGCGTCTTACTGGCATTTTTTCTATAAATATAGTATAAAATATTTTAGAACGAAAAACAAAATGTCCACAAAAAAGAGCAACAAAGTTGGGACTAACAAGATTATACATATTACCAGCTCAGGCAACATAAAGTTAAAATTACCAAGTAATCTAATATTATTTGTTGCTCATCCAGCGTATATTCTTTGCGTCTTACTGGCATTTTTTCTATAAATATAGTATAAAATATTTTAGAACGAAAAACAAAATGTCCACAAAAAAGAGCAACAAAGTTGGGACTAACAAGATTATACATATTACCAGCTCAGGCAACATAAAGTTAAAATTACCAAGTAATCTAATATTATTTGTTGCTCATCCAGCGTATATTCTTTGCGTCTTACTGGCATTTTTTCTATAAATATAGTATAAAATATTTTAGAACGAAAAACAAAATGTCCACAAAAAAGAGCAACAAAGTTGGGACTAACAAGATTATACATATTACCAGCTCAGGCAACATAAAGTTAAAATTACCAAGTAATCTAATATTATTTGTTGCTCATCCAGCGTATATTCTTTGCGTCTTACTGGCATTTTTTCTATAAATATAGTATAAAATATTTTAGAACGAAAAACAAAATGTCCACAAAAAAGAGCAACAAAGTTGGGACTAACAAGATTATACATATTACCAGCTCAGGCAACATAAAGTTAAAATTACCAAGTAATCTAATATTATTTGTTGCTCATCCAGCGTATATTCTTTGCGTCTTACTGGCATTTTTTCTATAAATATAGTATAAAATATTTTAGAACGAAAAACAAAATGTCCACAAAAAAGAGCAACAAAGTTGGGACTAACAAGATTATACATATTACCAGCTCAGGCAACATAAAGTTAAAATTACCAAGTAATGTAATATTATTTGTTGCTCATCCAGCGTATATTCTTTGCGTCTTACTGGCATTTTTTCTATAAATATAGTATAAAATATTTTAGAACGAAAAACAAAATGTCCACAAAAAAGAGCAACAAAGTTGGGACTAACAAGATTATACATATTACCAGCTCAGGCAATATAAAGTTAAAATTACCAAGTAATCTAATATTATTTGTTGCTCATCCAGCGTATATTCTTTGCGTCTTACTGGCATTTTTTCTATAAATATAGTATAAAATATTTTAGAACGAAAAACAAAATGTCCACAAAAAAGAGCAACAAAGTTGGGACTAACAAGATTATACATATTACCAGCTCAGGCAACATAAAGTTAAAATTACCAAGTAATCTAATATTATTTGTTGCTCATCCAGCGTATATTCTTTGCGTCTTACTGGCATTTTTTCTATAAATATAGTATAAAATATTTTAGAACGAAAAACAAAATGTCCACAAAAAAGAGCAACAAAGTTGGGACTAACAAGATTATACATATTACCAGCTCAGGCAATATAAAGTTAAAATTACCAAGTAATCTAATATTATTTGTTGCTCATCCAGCGTATATTCTTTGCGTCTTACTGGCATTTTTTCTATAAATATAGTATAAAATATTTTAGAACGAAAAACAAAATGTCCACAAAAAAGAGCAACAAAGTTGGGACTAACAAGATTATACATATTACCAGCTCAGGCAACATAAAGTTAAAATTACCAAGTAATCTAATATTATTTGTTGCTCATCCAGCGTATATTCTTTGCGTCTTACTGGCATTTTTTCTATAAATATAGTATAAAATATTTTAGAACGAAAAACAAAATGTCCACAAAAAAGAGCAACAAAGTTGGGACTAACAAGATTATACATATTACCAGCTCAGGCAATATAAAGTTAAAATTACCAAGTAATCTAATATTATTTGTTGCTCATCCAGCGTATATTCTTTGCGTCTTACTGGCATTTTTTCTATAAATATATTATAAAATATTTTAGAACGAAAAACAAAATGTCCACAAAAAAGAGCAACAAAGTTGGGACTAACAAGATTATACATATTACCAGCTCAGGCAACATAAAGTTAAAATTACCAAGTAATCTAATATTATTTGTTGCTCATCCAGCGTATATTCTTTGCGTCTTACTGGCATTTTTTCTATAAATATAGTATAAAATATTTTAGAACGAAAAACAAAATGTCCACAAAAAAGAGCAACAAAGTTGGGACTAACAAGATTATACATATTACCAGCTCAGGCAACATAAAGTTAAAATTACCAAGTAATCTAATATTATTTGTTGCTCATCCAGCGTATATTCTTTGCGTCTTACTGGCATTTTTTCTATAAATATAGTATAAAATATTTTAGAACGAAAAACAAAATGTCCACAAAAAAGAGCAACAAAGTTGGGACTAACAAGATTATACATATTACCAGCTCAGGCAACATAAAGTTAAAATTACCAAGTAATCTAATATTATTTGTTGCTCATCCAGCGTATATTCTTTGCGTCTTACTGGCATTTTTTCTATAAATATAGTATAAAATATTTTAGAACGAAAAACAAAATGTCCACAAAAAAGAGCAACAAAGTTGGGACTAACAAGATTATACATATTACCAGCTCAGGCAACATAAAGTTAAAATTACCAAGTAATCTAATATTATTTGTTGCTCATCCAGCGTATATTCTTTGCGTCTTACTGGCATTTTTTTATAAATATAGTATAAAATATTTTAGAACGAAAAACAAAATGTCCACAAAAAAGAGCAACAAAGTTGGGACTAACAAGATTATACATATTACCAGCTCAGGCAACATAAAGTTAAAATTACCAAGTAATCTAATATTATTTGTTGCTCATCCAGCGTATATTCTTTGCGTCTTACTGGCATTTTTTTATAAATATAGTATAAAATATTTTAGAACGAAAAACAAAATGTCCACAAAAAAGAGCAACAAAGTTGGGACTAACAAGATTATACATATTACCAGCTCAGGCAACATAAAGTTAAAATTACCAAGTAATCTAATATTATTTGTTGCTCATCCAGCGTATATTCTTTGCGTCTTACTGGCATTTTTTTATAAATATAGTATAAAATATTTTAGAACGAAAAACAAAATGTCCACAAAAAAGAGCAACAAAGTTGGGACTAACAAGATTATACATATTACCAGCTCAGGCAACATAAAGTTAAAATTACCAAGTAATATAATATTATTTGTTGCTCATCCAGCGTATATTCTTTGCTTCTTACTGGCATTTTTTTATAAATATAGTATAAAATATTTTAGAACGAAAAACAAAATGTCCACAAAAAAGAGCAACAAAGTTGGGACTAACAAGATTATACATATTACCAGCTCAGGCAACATAAAGTTAAAATTACCAAGTAATCTAATATTATTTGTTGCTCATCCAGCGTATATTCTTTGCGTCTTACTGGCATTTTTTTATAAATATAGTATAAAATATTTTAGAACGAAAAACAAAATGTCCACAGAAAAGAGCAACAAAGTTGGGACTAACAAGATTATACATATTACCAGCTCAGGCAACATAAAGTTAAAATTACCAAGTAATCTAATATTATTTGTTGCTCATCCAGCGTATATTCTTTGCGTCTTACTGGCATTTTTTTATAAATATAGTATAAAATATTTTAGAACGAAAAACAAAATGTCCACAAAAAAGAGCAACAAAGTTGGGACTAACAAGATTATATATATTACCAGCTCAGGCAACATAAAGTTAAAATTACCAAGTAATCTAATATTATTTGTTGCTCATCCAGCGTATATTCTTTGCGTCTTACTGGCATTTTTTCTATAAATATAGTATAAAATATTTTAGAACGAAAAACAAAATGTCCACAAAAAAGAGCAACAAAGTTGGGACTAACAAGATTATACATATTACCAGCTCAGGCAACATAAAGTTAAAATTACCAAGTAATCTAATATTATTTGTTGCTCATCCAGCGTATATTCTTTGCGTCTTACTGGCATTTTTTCTATAAATATAGTATAAAATATTTTAGAACGAAAAACAAAATGTCCACAAAAAAGAGCAACAAAGTTGGGACTAACAAGATTATACATATTACCAGCTCAGGCAACATAAAGTTAAAATTACCAAGTAATCTAATATTATTTGTTGCTCATCCAGCGTATATTCTTTGCGTCTTACTGGCATTTTTTCTATAAATATAGTATAAAATATTTTAGAACGAAAAACAAAATGTCCACAAAAAAGAGCAACAAAGTTGGGACTAACAAGATTATACATATTACCAGCTCAGGCAACATAAAGTTAAAATTACCAAGTAATCTAATATTATTTGTTGCTCATCCAGCGTATATTCTTTGCGTCTTACTGGCATTTTTTTATAAATATAGTATAAAATATTTTAGAACGAAAAACAAAATGTCCACAAAAAAGAGCAACAAAGTTGGGACTAACAAGATTATACATATTACCAGCTCAGGCAACATAAAGTTAAAATTACCAAGTAATCTAATATTATTTGTTGCTCATCCAGCGTATATTCTTTGCGTCTTACTGGCATTTTTTTATAAATATAGTATAAAATATTTTAGAACGAAAAACAAAATGTCCACAAAAAAGAGCAACAAAGTTGGGACTAACAAGATTATACATATTACCAGCTCAGGCAACATAAAGTTAAAATTACCAAGTAATCTAATATTATTTGTTGCTCATCCAGCGTATATTCTTTGCGTCTTACTGGCATTTTTTTATAAATATAGTATAAAATATTTTAGAACGAAAAACAAAATGTCCACAAAAAAGAGCAACAAAGTTGGGACTAACAAGATTATACATATTACCAGCTCAGGCAACATAAAGTTAAAATTACCAAGTAATCTAATATTATTTGTTGCTCATCCAGCGTATATTCTTTGCTTCTTACTGGCATTTTTTTATAAATATAGTATAAAATATTTTAGAACGAAAAACAAAATGTCCACAAAAAAGAGCAACAAAGTTGGGACTAACAAGATTATACATATTACCAGCTCAGCCAACATAAAGTTAAAATTACCAAGTAATCTAATATTATTTGTTGCTCATCCAGCGTATATTCTTTGCGTCTTACTGGCATTTTTTTATAAATATAGTATAAAATATTTTAGAACGAAAAACAAAATGTCCACAAAAAAGAGCAACAAAGTTGGGACTAACAAGATTATATATATTACCAGCTCAGGCAACATAAAGTTAAAATTACCAAGTAATCTAATATTATTTGTTGCTCATCCAGCGTATATTCTTTGCGTCTTACTGGCATTTTTTTATAAATATAGTATAAAATATTTTAGAACGAAAAACAAAATGTCCACAAAAAAGAGCCACAAAGTTGGGACTAACAAGATTATACTATTACCAGCTCAGGCAACATAAAGTTAAAAAATATGAAATTTAAATAAATTTAACAGTAGCGTCTCTACGATCAGCCAACTGGGTGTACGGCCGGGGGTTAGCTGGGCCCCGCATCGATCTACTTTATTTTAACCAATAACACAATATTTACGCATTACTAATAGACCGACGTTTAATGTGAAGTAAATTGTTAATATTTAAATTATTTTATTTATAATAATTTACTAATTTCACTAATAATATTTTTTCTTTGATAACTTACGAATAGTATACCAAAATTCTAAGTTATTTTTAGTGTTGGCTAGGGCATTTATTATTTCGGTTTCACTATTTTTCAAATAATATTTAAGTGCGTTTTTATATTCTGTTTTGCTGTATAGGTATTCGTCAATATTTTCTTGAGAGGGGTATTTTTTATATATTTTAAGATGTTTAACTGGTTTTTTTTTTCAGTTTTCTACATGTAGAGTTAAACCAGTGCTTATTTTCGATACTATTATTTTTATTCTGATGCGATTTATACACTATTAATATACTCGAGTTACATGCCGTATCATTAATAGCGCTAAGTAAATTATTACACAGTTCGTCAGTGTCAACTGAATTAAACATGACTGTTCTTAGACTAAATTAGTATATAATATAGGCTTCAAGTTGAATTTAAATTTTATTGCGAACTGTCGGGTCTGTAGCGTTATTGGATTCCGAATTATTACTACAGTCAAAAGAAATATTTCCCTTGTGGTTATTTGAACAACAGCTATACTGTGTCCAGTGTGTGCTAAAGACAGATGAATTTCAAAATGTACCACTGATTCTGCGAAATCTAAATTTGCCCATGCCAGGTCAATTCTGCTTGTACCGCGTTGATTTAAAAATGTAAAGTTACCTGGGTCAGTTCTTCCGTCTGGATTGTAAGTAGTTCTGTTCCTGTCCTGTTCTCAAACGACGTTGAGACTGTGAATCCGATTCCACGTGTAGTTGCGGGAATCTGCCTCCACGTAGCTTTCTCTTGTACGAAGTGATGATAAAATAAATGAGAATTGTTCTGCTACGTCATCGAAGCTGTTCGCTGACAAGACTGTGAACACCATCTAGTTTCTGTGGCTAGGTGGTCTTGCGATAGCTTTCTTGACGCTTTGCATGAGCGTTTACTTCAAGATTTAAAGAGTGAAACTATATATCGGAGAAAGATTTTTTTAAATCTGGGCCTTCCTACAGCTCTACCAACTGAAATCCTAATTTACATCATCATACTACTACTAGACATATGAAAGTTCGAGGTTCAAATCCTAGTGGTTTTTTCACAAAAAAAATTCCTCGATATTTATGTGTATAGTTTATCGTTCTGAATGTTAATAAAATAAAGTATGTGAAAACAGTTTGTAACAATAAAATTCTGATATATTTACTGCCACAATATTTAACTTATACGGATTCGCAATATATTAGTTAATATGGTTTTAACTAACTTACCTGTCACAAATTTTGGCGACTTTATTCTACGTTTATTGATCGCTCGTTTACTTATATAGACACAGCTCCAATTCCTGTGCACGATGGTGAATCGACTTATTCAGGTCCTCCTCATACTATGCACCACAGCAACAGCTTCTTCGCTGCGCATTGTACGACGTCTCTGCGGATGCGTGTTATCAATTAGAGTATGCATGGTGCAAAATTGATCCATGGTTTTTCAAATTACTTGCTCGGATGGAAAATTATGTCGTCCGTAAAATGGATGTAGCGCACGGTAAGTTTCGCGAACTGAACCACGGTTTTCAAAATAAATTTTCACAATTTGCAAGTGTTGTTCTGGCGTTAAGTCTATTCATGATGAAATGGCAAACCAAACTGAGCACGAATAATCTGTCAAATTGGCTATCGTTAGTGTTACCAATTCTAAAAACAAACCTCTAAAAAAATAACACCCGTTATCATTGACATCATTTCCAATTTATAAAAGATATTTTAAAAATTCTATTTCATTCTTATACGCATAGTGACAATGAAACTTTTATAAAAAGAGGCCATTAATTAACACAAACACTTCTATTATAGTTGTTCTATGATTCGTGAAGTTTACAACGGATATAGATTGTTTAAAATCACCTTCTAATAACATTACCGCCAAATAGTAACGAATTATTCATAATGTCTTAAAGTTAAATCTATGGTATTTAAGGCATTTGATATTATTGTGACTTCGTCACATATTATATTGCATGATTCTTTAACGATTTTCTCGTGTTTACTATTTGGTTTAATTTTACATACTTGTTTCATTAATAGGGACCGGGAGTTTGAAAAATGGGTGTACTGTTTTTCCACCTTTTAATAATGTTGCCGTTATTCCTGTCCACGCAACGTTGTTATCAAAACGGCTGTAGTTTTGGATACAAAAAGGCTTCTTAAGAAAGAAAAATATTTATTTCACGAAAAAAGTTAAAAATAATACAATTTTGTCTTGGTTCCCATTTGGGGATCATGGTAGATTAAATCTAGAATTTCTATTTGGTATGCCATTCTTCAAAGCACTCTACATGCAAACCAATATTACATTTGTTGCATTGCTTTCGCACCTTCATTTTGCACAAAGCACATTTTCTTTGCCTGCCTTCTGATGTTCTTTCAATATAATGCTGTGAATTGTCGAACCGGATTTCTGGTATAATATTTTTCGACAATACTTTGACCGGTCTACCTAGCTGTTTGGGGTCCGATACAGAGTTTAGTTGTAGGTAATATCTAGCAATGTGCCTACGAAAATTTAACATACTCGTACAGTCTTTGTTAGCCAGCTTATGAATACATTATGCATTATTTATTGCGACATCAATTGCATTCGTAAACAAAGAAAAATGCCATTTCTTTCTTCTAAATTTTATTCTGTATTTTTGAATATTCCAGTCCATCTTGTCGAATCCTCCCATGTATTTATTATATTGTCCGATTACATGAGGGCGATCTATGTAAACGTATTTTTTTTCTGTACAAGACCACCGCCTTACGGCCTCTAAAGAGTCAAGGCTCGAGTGATTGGACAAAAGCTTTACACAATTGTTGTCGTTCCACATTATAGCACAAACTTCATTTTTTTCATCAAACTTAAAACGTAAAAAAAATGCGTAAACAATTAGGAGTAAGTTCAAAATCGTGCTTATTTTCCTGTAATGCATACTTTTTGCTCTGGTCTACTATATACATCAAAAAATTCTTTAAATAATTCTACGGGAGACTTATTTCTAATATAATCTGTCGGAATGCTGTTTAGTGGCACATCATCGCTGTTAAAATTTGGAAAAAATGGTATTTTTCTTTTCCAAGAAGAAGTAATTTTAGCAGTTTTTCATCTTTTTGAATTTGAAGTTGGTGTACTAGTTGCTTCACCTTGTGTGTTTTGTTCTTCCTCTGTTCCTGTTTAATGAACTTCGATTTGGGAGGGACATCTTCGGGTACAGTATCTTGCAGGACATCTTCATCAATATCTTCGCAATCGGAAACATCGACATTTTCTGATGGAAGAAAATCTGTAATAAAACATATGTATAAATATAACCTCAAAATATTGTTGTAATCTGGACCAATGTAAATTCATATATATATATATATATATATATATATATATATATATATATATATATATATATATATATATATATATTGATAAAAAATTAGAAATACTTACACATTTATATGTATAAATCTTCAGAACGAACTAAAATAAATAAATAAATCGATTTATAGCTGATTTTCAAACAACACAATCTATAATTTCTTCTTTCAAAACACAGATAACGAAATCAACTGTCAAACCACGTGCAACTAACTTTCAAGTTTAAAATTTCGCACAGCCGACGCCAAATTTGAAAACCGTTGGCATTGTTGGAAAACCAACTTCATTGTTAACCTAACAGCAACAAACCTACAAATGTTGCAATTTTAAGATCCATAAAAAAATTAAAACAGATGGTCCCCAAATGAGGACTAAGGGAGCTAATGGGTTTTAAGCTGCATCATCTATAAATATACATTTTTCTTTGTAATATTCATTATCCATTGCATATATATACAGTGTGCGATTAAAGTCTGGAATATCAAAAAAAGCCGAACTCTGCCGGTTTTTATAAAAAGGCTGAAATACGTCGATTTTAATTTTTAAAAATACACATTAATATGTACGATTCATCTTCCGACTTTCATTTGTTTTTCAGTTATGACGTCATCACAAAAAAATGACAACATAGATTTTTAGTAGTGAAATCCGATAGTGTTTTTTCTTCTCTTTATGATCATGTAAATAAATCATAACGTTGCATAACAAAAGTTCTGAGAAAAATCGAGTTGAACATTTAATAATAATGAATAATCAAAATACCCTGATAAAAACATTTAAAAGTTGATTATGGAACTTATAACTTATAAAACATGAAAAACGAAAAGTTTTAAACTGAAAAATAAAGCTAACAAAATTGACACTATTAAATTAAATGAATGTAAATGATTTAAATAAAAATAAAGCAAACAAAATTAACACTATTAAATTAAATGAATGTGAATGAATTAAATGAAAATAAAGCAAACAAAATTAACACTATTAAATTAAATGTTCAAAATGCCATCCATTGACTTCTTGG
Organism: Harpalus rufipes; assembly: GCA_951394225.1. Lineage (NCBI taxonomy): Eukaryota > Metazoa > Arthropoda > Insecta > Coleoptera > Carabidae > Harpalus > Harpalus rufipes. Next base: position 32,674,061 of record OX596285.1, read on the forward strand.
CAGTAAGCTAGTCTATTTACAAATTCACCTAAGACATTATTAATAACAGTTGGTTCTATTCTGCGAATTTCATTTTGAATACGCTCCTTTAGTACCACTAAATTGTCTGGTTTAGTTAAGTAAACTTTTGATTTTAAGTAACCCCATAGAAAATAGTCTAGGGGTGTCAGATCAGGAGACCTCGCTGGCCATTCTATCGGTCCTCGCCTGCCGATCCATCTTTGTGGAAAAACAGTATCCAGAAAATTACGAACAGGAAGCGTATAATGTGGCGGTGCGCCATCTTGTTGATACCAAAGGGTATCATTTGGGATATCAGGATCGTCTTCGTTTGGGTAAAGTACAGCCAGTGATGATATTAAATCATTTTGGCGAAACTGCAAATATCTTTCTCCGTTAAGATTTCCCTCAAAGAAAAACGGACCTAAAATTCTATTATGCACTATTCCTGCCCAGACGTTTACTTTTTGCGGATGTTGAGTATGCGTTTCTGCTATCTAATGAGGATTTTCCCTACTCCACCTGCAATTCTGCCGATTAACTGTCCCATTCATACAAAAAGTTGCTTCATCGGAGAAAACGATTTGGTGATGAAAACGTTCGTTAGCATGATGCAAATTCAACATTGTCTCGCAGAATTCTAAACGTCGGTCAGGATCATCATCATTCAGCTCTTGAACCAGTTGGATTCTTATATGGATGATATTTTTCTTTTTTCAGCAACTTCAGTACTGCATACTGACTGACATCATTATCTGCTGCCTACCTAAAAGACGATATCTTTTCTCATTAAGTGCTGTAAACTTACTATTACCTGCTACTAACTTTCTAGAAGAATGAATAGTGAGGATTTTCTTCCAAATGTGAAAGAATGTTCAATTTATTTTCTGCACTTATTTCTGGACGACCGCCTTTTGACATATTTTTAACATCTCCCGTCTCCCTAAATTTGTTTTTGATTTTACTAACTGCCGATTGCATAATAGGTCGATTTGGGTATTTTGCATTAAACATATCACACACTTCTTGCTGGGATCTTGTAAGGTTCCCACAACCAAGAAAAAATAAAATTTCTATTCGTTGCCTTATTGTTAAATCCGCCATGGCCTTGATAATTTAGAAGAATATTATTAAAATTCAACAATAAACTACAATATTTATGTCAAGAGAGTTGAAGATTGACAGAATAATTGAATGAAACAGTTTGCTACATTTAAATTTTTTATCGAGGTAGGTATCTTGATTATTCATTATTAAATGTTAACTCGATTTTTCTCAGAATTTTTGTTTATCCATACAAGGAACCCAATGAATATTTTCATTCATTAAGGAGATAATTTTGCATCCTACCTGTATATAAGTTTTCATTGAATGGTTCATATGAGACCTGCCATTGTTGCCATTTTTCTTTCATATCTACCGTTTCATTTGTTTTAAGAAAATTTAATAATTTGTATACCCTATCTTTTCTTTGAGCTGCATTATCAGAGTCTTCATTTCTTGCCATTTAGGCATTTTATCTTCCATATCTTGCTCCTGGTTGCCTGCTCTTGTTGTCTGCCTGGTCGAATGCCTGGTAACGAACCCGGTAATGAATCCAGTCCTGGTTATCATTCTTCCTGGCAGTTTTGGCTGTTGTGTGGGCGAGATAGCCGAATCCGCCTTTCTCTTGCGACTCACATCTTTATCATTCGCATTTTTAGCAGGAGTGTCTGTCAGATCTACGAACTCAATGTTTGGTTCTGACATGGCCCTTTTTTATCTGGCGGGGTGCGCGATAGCGACAACCTCCCTTTAAATGGATCCATATCACCCTCCTTTTTTGGAGAAATGAACACCGGGTCTTTCATGTCCTTGTCCATGCTTGTGTCGTCATTGGGCTGCAGTCCCGAGACAGGCAGAGCCCTGCTGTCTGTCTCATCCGAGGCTTGGCATGTTTGTGCACAATCCATATTTTGTGTTGTGGACCTCGCCGTCCACTGTAGCGTGTTACGTCACCCCCTGGGAGAGCGCTCGTGCCAGGGGGAAGCCTATATACAAGGGGGAAGCCTATATACAAGGGGGAGCGGCCGGTACCCCTTGGTTCCGCTATCGACCAGTGACCCTTGGCCATCCATCCCATCAGCGCGTACTTTAGGATTGGGGATTTTTTAACGCAGACTCCGGGTGCCCCCTCTAGTACCGAGTACATACTAGAGGGGGCGGGTGACTGCACTTCGCAGGGTCGTCAAGCCCGTCTAGGTGCTGCGAGGTTTAATTTCGGAGTGTCCTTCTCCTATGCAGGCTGCCTCCGCTGGCTCTCGAACCCTGCATATCAGTTGGTTTAATTTCGGAGTATCCTTTTCCTAGACAGGTTGTCTCCCAAGACTAACGAGCCCTTGTCTACCCGTGGTTTTCTTTCGGAGTTTTCCTTCTCCTAGGCAGGTTGCCCCCGTAGGCTCTCGGCTCCTCCCTAGCCGGTTTTGGTCCGCCCCAGGTATTTACGTCGACCGCTTCCACCGCCCCCAGAAGATGCACGCAGGCCAGGGCCAGAGCCCAGGGCCGGAGTCGGCCCGGCCACCGCACCCAGACACAGCCCTTCCCAGCGCCGGGACTCGGTTGGCAGGCGCAGGCATCCCCCGCGCCGGAACCGGTCCGAGGCGACCGCGGTGACAGAGGCCTCTTGGCTCACCATCTGAGTAGAATACTGAGAGCTTGAGCGTCTCAGCCCTCCTCCTGCGGTTCTGCCAGTCTAGCCCCCGCCCCCGCCACCACCCAGACCCGCACCGAGGCTGAACAGATCGCTCTCCGATTCTGCCCACTCTGTCCGTCACCAGTCCAAACTGCGCCCAGGCACAAGCCGCCAGGCCAACATCTAGCCCCAAGATAGCCCCAGCCAGCGCACCCCCCCCCCGCGAACGGCGGAAGCCCCAACGCTTTTTCCCCGGTACCCACTTTATCAAGCGAGTGTTCCCCTATCCGCCACCTGGGGAGGCGCCCGATGGGGGTGTTTGTCTACCCCACACGGGAACCTAACCTAACCTACGATAAATAATTAGATTAAATATTAACAAGATGATAAAAGTACGAGTAACTAACACTATGATTAAATAATTAAAAACACTAATAATATTATTATTATTATTTCTATCAGGTAATTTTTTTCCATAATATTCAACGAGTCAGAAAACCCAACAATAACATTTTTAAATTCATAAGTCATCATATTGTTTTTGATAGCTCTAAGTAAACGAGTCAACAAATTTTGCATTGTGAGCTACAAGTAGACATAACTCTACAGTTTCAGGATATTGTAAAAATAAGCAAAAAGCTTTACGTATTGGAACTGACGGTACTTTTTGCCATGTAAAAATAAATCCTCGGCAATATTTTCCAACCCTGTAACATTAGATGCTCCTGGTGTTATATCTTGTGTAGGATTAATGTATACAGAAAAACAATATTTAGTAGACTTTGCAGCAATTTATAGAATGTCAGCTGTTTTACTAAACCCAGAGGTCTCTAAATCAAAATAAACAATTCGGCAATTATTCTGAGATATTAGTATATTTTCGGAATTATTATCCAGGTTCAAATAATTATTGTTAATTTCTTCAGGTAAATGAAGTCCACAGTTAGGAGCATATTGGATTCCTTCACCTTGTTCTTTGTTTTTTCCAGTGGCGTGCGGTGACCTTCTGTGTTGGGTGTGCAGGGCGGGTGAGGGCAGATTGGTTTATTAAAATAATATGTAATGAAATAAAAATATTTATTTTTAACACAAAATATTATTCATAAAAACAAAATTCAAAATCATACAATATTTTTGTTCAATTATTTATAAATTAAATCAAATCTTCTTTCACCACTATTTACAAAATCATTAATTACATCATCAAAAAAGTCAGGTTTTGATTGTAAATAATTTAACAATTCTTTTTCAATTGTAATTAACGATAAACTACTTAGCCTCTCTTGCCCCATTGTGTTTCGGGCGTAATTTTTGATGCGTTTTAATGCAGAAAATGATCTTTCTACAGATGCCGTTGAGAATGGAATTAAGTTCAGCTATGGTCAAGTTTTGAAAAGATTCGGAGCGATATATTACGGATAATTCATTCGTTAATCTGATAAAATCAAAATGTTTTTTATAAGTTTCTTTTAATGAATTTAAACATTCGTCTGGGAATTTATTCTGATATTTTTTAAAACATTTAGAATTTAAAAGTTCAAATTTTTTTAAAGAATTTAGTTTTTCAAATCTAGTGTCTATTTGATTGTAAAGTGTATCCAAAATTTCATTATAAATTTGTTTAAAATGTAATTTCGTATCCTGCACATTTAGTTGTCGTTTCTTTATTTGTGGTGGCCCAACAATTGAAATAGTGTCACTATAAATTTTATTAAAATTACTGTAATTTCTCATTTCTTTTAAAACTGCTTTAAATTCGTTAACTTTTTGTATTGAATAACTTATGTCACAATTAGTTTTCTGTAGTATATCGAATAGTACATCAGTATAACTAAAAACTTCAGAAAATATTGCCAATAGAAATTGATTATTAAATTCTTCAAAAAAATTGGTGAATCCTTTTGCCGTACTGATGGTTTCACTGTCCTAGTTTTCCGGATTATCAGTTATATTTTCAAATAAATCGCATAAACCTTGTCGTTCAATTTTAATTGTATTAACTAATCGAGATGAGTAGTTCCACCTTGTTGCAGCTAATTTTGGAAATTTTCGTTTCACATTTTTGCTTAGTGCGTGGTTTCTTTTAGTCGAAACAGAAAAAAATGAGGCTATTCCTGATATTGTTATATTATATTTTACAATTTACACTCTTTTATGTACATCACTGATTGTGACAATACTAAATTTAATACATGTGCGCAACAGTGTACAAATATAGCCTCCGGATAAATTTCCCTTACTTTTTTCTGGGTCCCGTTTAATTCACCCGCCATAACCGCTGCACCGTCGTATGTTTGGGCAATTAATTTATCTCCACATCCTAAACTAGAAACTGTTTCTTGTACAAAGGCGGACAATGCATTTGCCGAACAATCAGCACTAACATCTTTAAAAAATAGAAATCTCTCGACAGGTTTTCCAGTCGAACATACAAATCGAAATACAACGGATAACTGCGATTTATGCGATATATCGGATGTTTCGTCTAGCATAATAGCTATGAACAGCGTATTTATAATTTCATTTTTTATTTCATTTAACATTATATTTTTAATTGAAATAATTATATCATTTTGTATTCTGTTCGATGTTCCGGAAAAAACTGTAGAAGTACGAAGATGATTGGAAAGAGTCTCATCATATTTACTAATTAAATTTAACAATTCTACATAATTTCCACGGTTTCTTGAATCGGAACTTTCATCATGCCCTCGGAATGCACTTTCTTGTTTTGCTAAATAACAGATCGCATCTATCAATCTTTTCATAATATTTCTATTATTCGTCACTTTTTCGTTATGTTTAACGATATTTATTGATTTTTGTTTGTTTAATAATAAATCAATTCTAACTGTACCAAAAGTTTTAAACAAAATGAGTGAATTTATATGTGTTTGAGTTTTTTCGTGTTTAGTTGCAGCTTCATGAAGATGATTTAAATCACTGTATCCATGAACTACCCAAATACTCTTATCTTTTTCACTCACAACAAAGAGTAAGCATGGCCAACAATATAACTTATTTTTATCGCAACAACCAGTAATCCATTTAAATTTCTCATAAATTTTCTTTTGAAAGTGTCGTACCGTTGGCTGGCCTTTAATTTTAATATTTTGTGTCAAATTAAGATCTGGCGTTGGCCTTGTTCTTTTTATAATTTCATTTTTACTTTCTATATCACGACGTGAAAAAGGATTTTTCAGTAAATCACAAATAAGTGATGCAGTTTGAGTTGCCATTGCCATTCTATAAATGATAAAATTTTAAGAAAATAAATTATTAAATAAACGTGGAATATAAATATTTACCTAATATTGTTGTTAAATAACTGTATTTTAAACTTTGAATATATTTATGTAAAGCGTTTACAAAAAAAAAAACGAGCCAAACGTTGAATATTAGTTCTCCGTGCAGAATTGTAGTTGCACGCGAGTGAGAGAGAACGAGCGATAGGTTTTACTAATATTCCGTATCTTTTGGAATGGGTATGGTAAAATCCCGCTCAGGACATCGGTCATGCGCGGGACACGCAACTCCACTAGGAGGGAAATATTCACGTTCAGTCTTGCTTGTACCATAGAGCGTTGCACTAATGGACTGCAAAAACATTTGATGTTAATGGAAAGTTTGAATTCTGAATCTAGCGATTCAGATGATAATTTCACTGACAATTTACTTTTATTAAATTGTCAAAAAGAAGAAAGAAAACAAGTGGTGGGTCAGTGACATGATAAAAGAAAGGGAATTACACGGCCATTTTTTTAAATTACTTCCATCATTGGACGACAAACAATTTTTTAATTACTGTCGGATGAGCCGTGAACAATTTTTTAATTTGCACGAATTAATAAAGGATAAGATAATGAAAACCGATACTAATATGAGAAAGGCCATATCCACCGAACAAAAATTAGTAGTCTGCTTGAGGTAAGATTTTCTTTATTTAATTCTTATAAAAAAAGTATATTCTTAATACCTACTTATACTTATATAAATATATATTATAAAAAAAAAATCATTATGAACACACACAAATAACAGCATAACTATAATTAATAAAAAAAAATAGGGGGCAGGTAGGTATAATTAATAATTAAATTACGAAAACTCTTCTTCTAGTGATATGTCCAATATATATATATATCTTTTTCCTCAGCTCGGCTAGGGTTTCGCTGTAGAGCACAATTAGTTCTTGTATGGTTTTCCCACCAACTTTTGTTCCTATTCTTGCTTCTATTTGTTCAAAGAACTCCTCAAGAAACAATTGTGTTCTATGACCGCTATATATTGGGGCTGCAGCATTTTGAGAGTAACTTGCGGCAAGAAGTCCTGTTTGATTGGCAGCACAGAGTTTGGAATAATATTTGTACGAAATAAGAGGAATTTCTTGAGTGATACCTGTGGTGTTTAGTTTCTTAAACCCATCTCCTAATTCTTCTCTAGTTGCCCATGATCCATTATAAGTAATCTGCTCTAATATTGACAAGTCCTCCTTGAATGTTCCCCATATTCCATGGAAGATTACTTGGGCCATTTGCTCCTTTTTGAAATTCCCAGTGAAGGTCCATTTGTTTGTTTTGCAAGCTACTTTATAAAAATAGAAGGCTCCTTTGTTAGTAGTGTCAAACCTAAGAGCATTATGTTCACCTAAGAGAAGACCTGGATGGTCTTTTACATGAACTAGATCACTTTTCTGCCCAAACAAAGTTTGTTTAACCATAAGCCTACTGAAAATATTTGGTGGAAAGCAGGCTCTTGATGCTTGTCTACATGAGGCAATTATTGCAAGGTCACCTAACAAAGTTAAAAGTGGTCTGACTTCTGCAGCTGTTTTTCCCCTCACAAGATGCATCAATGTTGATATTTCAGGAATATGTGCAAAGGCTCTGGCTACAGCTTTCTCCCACTTCTCACCATAAGCTATGGGGGTTCTAATATAGAGTATCATTGCTGTCATCGGGCCTAAAGTCTGTGCCATTGATCCCCTCTTCTCCGGCGGGAATTGAACACCTTCTAGAAGTATGTGATGTGATCCGTAGAGACCATATGTAGAAACCGGAAAGGCAGTAGTGCTCCCATCCTTTTTTGACATGGGCATGTTGCTGTGACCGATTCTTAGCTCAGTTATCCGCATGCCAAATCCAACCAAAAAGAGATATATGGGCTTGCAGTCTTGTACCAGTTATCTTCATCATATATATATATATATATATATATATATATATATATATATATATATATATATATATATATATATATATATATATATATATATATATATATATATATATATATATATATATATATATATATATATATATATATATATATATATATATATATATATATATATATATATATATATATATATATATATATATATATATATATATATATATATATATATATATATATATATATATATATATATATATATATATATATATATATATATATATATATATATATATATATATATATATATATATATATATATATATATATATATATATATATATATATATATATATATATATATATATATATATATATATATATATATATATATATATATATATATATATATATATATATATATATATATATATATATATATATATATATATATATATATATATATATATATATATATATATATATATATATATATATATATATATATATATATATATATATATATATATATATATATATATATATATATATATATATATATATATATATATATATATATATATATATATATATATGTTTGAAAAAGTGAACACACCGTTTTATCTTGTTTATTTTTACAGATAGACATTACTTATAAAATATTATTTATTCAATATAGCTAATAGTTGTGATATAAGCATACGAAATCACAAATGTTACACTGAATAAATAATGCTCCTTAATTAATATGTCTATCTGTAATAATAAGCGACATACATGAGTGTGTTCATTTTTTCAAATACACTGTATGTTTATATTTAAATATTTATTTCTAGGTTTTTTGCCACGGGTGACAGCTACAAAAGCATATCTTATAATTTTCGTTTGGGGGCTCAAATTGTATCAAATATTGTGGTAGAAGTTTCCACGGCGATTTGGGAAAAAATACGTCCTTTGACTTTACCGGAGCCCACGGCAGAAATGTGGCTTAATATTGCCAAGGGTTTTGAAAACCAGTGGCAATTTAAAAATTGTGTTGGAGCTATTGACGGCAAACACGTGACTATGAAAGCTCCACGAAATAGTGGATCGGAATATTTTAATTATAAAAAAACTTTTTCTATAATTCTACTTGCTGTAGCAGATTCTAACTATAAGTTTACATATATTGATGTCGGCTGTGAAGGACGCTTTAGCGACGGAAATATTTTTGCTACCAGTCAATTTGGGAAAAGACTAAAAAATAATACATTAAGTAGACCAGTAGACACTCCGATAAAAGATAATGATGAAGCTTTGCCTTTTATATTTGTCGGAGATGAAGCATTTCCACTTCTTCGCAACTTAATGCGACCATTCCCGAGGAGCAAGTTAAACAATGAGAAAAATAAAATATTTAATTATAGATTATCTCGAGCTAGGCGTATTATTGAAAATGCGTTTGGAATACTAGCTGCCCGATGGAGGTTATATGGCCGTCCAATGGAAATTAAAGTAACAACTGCAGCCACAGTTGTAAAAGCTACGTGTGTATTGCACAATTATTTATGTAACAAAAACACATCAGAAACTTTAAATGCTGAAGAGGATGTTCTTACACAAGATAATTTGTTTACATCAATTGCTAAAAGAGGCTGCTCTGCAACTAGAGAAGCTTTTGCTATAAGAGAGAAATTTGCTGACTTTTTCTCATCCGATATTGGAGCAGTCAGCTGGCAAAACGAACGTATTCGACGTGGCTGTTCTAATTAACTTAAGTATATTTATCGATAATAAATTATACTAATTTTTAGTGCTTATTTTGTTTTATGTTACCAATATAAAAATCACTTACCGTTTTTTGCCCCGCATTCTAGAGCAATTTCTGCCCATGCGTTATCCTTTTGTGGGGATATGTAAACACAAATAAAGAAATATTTAAAAATAAGACAAAACATTTATTCAAAAACTAATTGACAAGAAAACTCAATAACAAAAAACATAAAAACATAATATCATTTTTTTCTCTCCGCCGACTATCGCCACTACATTACCCCCCTGGCAGTGATTAACGATATATTGTTGGAGTTGCCTTAAATTGTACTCTGCGATTTGGCCTTTTCTTGGGAGGGGTAATAGACATGCCTAAATCATTTTCGGAAAGAGAATATGTTGGTTTAAGTCGGTCAATGGAAACTTTGAGTTGGTTATCTCCGATTTGTACAGTGTAATACTTTTCATTTCGAGATATTACTTTGTACGGTCCATTGTAGCAAGGATGTAGTGGACCTTTTGCTGCATCATTCCTCACGAAAACATGGCTACATTTATCTAAATTTTGAGAGACGAATACATGTTTGGAACCATGTTGGCTGTCAGGTACTGGACGTAAATTTTGAAGATAGTTCCGAAGTTGATTGACAAATGTAGGTTCTGGTAGAGGGTCATCTTGTTTTTGGTTTACAAGAAACTCACCTGGAAGTCGGATATTTTCTCCATAAACGAGTTCGGCTGATGTTGAATGAAGATCTTCTCTCCAGGCGACGCGAATACCAAGAAGAACGAGAGGAAGGATGCGGGTCCAGTCTTGTGTGGCGTGACAACGTATAGCTGACTTTAGCTGTCTGTGGAAACGTTCAACCATACCGTTGGCTTGGGGGTGGTAACTGGTTGTTGGGCAATGTTTGTACCCAAGAATCCTACTCAGTGATCTAAACAGATTAGACATAAATTGTCGGCCTTGATCTGAAGTTATTCTTGCCGGAACGCCGAATCGCACTATCCAGTTTGAGACAAGTGCTGCTGCTACACTTGATGTCTCTATATTTTCTAATGGTACCGCTTCAGGCCATCTTGTGAAACGGTCGACTATCGTTAGACAGTACCTGTAGCCTATAGAAATGGGAAGCGGACCAACTAAATCTATGTGAATGTGTTCAAATCTTGAACTTGTGAATTCAAAGTGACCAACTGGAGCTGAAATATGGCGAGAAATTTTGTTTTTTTGACAATGAATACAGCTGCGGGCCCATTTCCTACAATCAGATTTTAATGATGGCCACACGAAACGTTGTGCTACCATTTTTACAGTTGCATTAATTCCAGGATGCGCTAAACCATGTACGGACTGGAAGGCTTGCTTTCTGAAATTCTTTGTTATGAATGGACGTACCTTTGAAGTTGAAATGTCACAGAAAACATTTTCTGTTGCGCCAGGTATGCAGATTTGTCAAAGTTGCAAACCTGACGTGTTTGTTTGTAGCCAACTTTTTAGTTCGTAGTCATCTTTTTGTTCTCTTGCGAGGGCGTCGTAGTCGATTTTAGTTTTTATTTCTTCAATTCGAGAAAGAGCGTCTGCAACGATGTTATCTTTGCCAGAAATATGTCTGATGTCCGTGGTAAATTGTCCTATGAAGTCGAGATATCGAAATTGTCTAGGTGAACATTTATCAGGCTTTTGCAGGAATGCAAACGTCAATGGTTTTTGATCTGTAAAAACAATAAATTGTCGTCCTTCAACCATGTGCCTGAAATATTTTATTGCTCGAAATATAGCGAGGAGTTCACGATCAAAGGCACTGTATTTCTGTTGCGCTGGACTTAACTTTTTGGAGAAAAAAGCTAAAGGTTGCCAACCACCAGGTGCTTGTTGTAGTGCTGCGCCTAGATGAAAATTCGATGCATCTGTAAAAATAGCAAGTGGCAGAGAAGAGTCTGGATGTGCTAGTAGTGTAGCATCCGCTAGGCTTTATTTACTAGCCGTGAAAGCTTGAAGTGTATCTGGGGTCCATACTATATTTTCTTATTTTCTTTGCTTTTTAATTCTTGGCCTTCTAGAAGTTTATTGAGTGGTGCTAAAATTTCTGCGGCGTTTCGTATAAATCTGCGGTAAAAATTTAGCATACCAAGATATCGACGAAGCTCTTGAATGGTGTTTGGTTTTGGAATATCTTCTATGGCTTTGACCTTGCCTTCTTTTGGTTTGATTCCTTCGGCTGACACAGTATATCCGAGGAAGGATACTTCTGCAGCACCAAAAACACACTTTGCTGGGCTAATGATTAGTCCGTAGTCACTCAATTTTTGGAACAATGTAATAAGATGTTTCTCGTGTTCTTTTTCTGAAGATGATGCTACCAAAATGTCATCTATATAGGCGTATGCAAAATCCAAATCTCGTAGTACTTCATCAATAAATCTTTGAAATGTCTGCGCAGCGTTTCTGAGTCCAAACGGCATGAAAGGAAATTCATAGAGTCCGAATGGTGTCGTGGTGGCTGTTTTGCAGACGTCATCGGGATGTACAGGGATTTGATGATAGGCACGTACAAGATCTATAGAGGAGAAAATAGTCTTCTGTGCTAACCCGTGTACAAAATCTTCAATATGTGGTATAGGATAGCGGTCAGGAATAGTGCGCTGATTGAGTGCTCTGTAGTCACCACAAGGGCGCCATTCACCTTTTTCTTTCTTGGGGACCATGTCTAGCGGTGAAGACCATGATATATATATATATATATATATATATATATATATATATATATATATATATATATATATATATATATATGTGTTTGAAAAAGTGAACACACCGTTTTATCTTGTTTATTTTTACAGATAGACATTACTTATAAAATATTATTTATTCAATATAGCTAATAGTTGTGATATAAGCATACGAAATCACAAATGTTACACTGAATAAATAATGCTCCTTAATTAATATGTCTATCTGTAATAATAAGCGACATACATGAGTGTGTTCATTTTTTCAAATACACTGTATGTTTATATTTAAATATTTATTTCTAGGTTTTTTGCCACGGGTGACAGCTACAAAAGCATATCTTATAATTTTCGTTTGGGGGCTCAAATTGTATCAAATATTGTGGTAGAAGTTTCCACGGCGATTTGGGAAAAAATACGTCCTTTGACTTTACCGGAGCCCACGGCAGAAATGTGGCTTAATATTGCCAAGGGTTTTGAAAACCAGTGGCAATTTAAAAATTGTGTTGGAGCTATTGACGGCAAACACGTGACTATGAAAGCTCCACGAAATAGTGGATCGGAATATTTTAATTATAAAAAAACTTTTTCTATAATTCTACTTGCTGTAGCAGATTCTAACTATAAGTTTACATATATTGATGTCGGCTGTGAAGGACGCTTTAGCGACGGAAATATTTTTGCTACCAGTCAATTTGGGAAAAGACTAAAAAATAATACATTAAGTAGACCAGTAGACACTCCGATAAAAGATAATGATGAAGCTTTGCCTTTTATATTTGTCGGAGATGAAGCATTTCCACTTCTTCGCAACTTAATGCGACCATTCCCGAGGAGCAAGTTAAACAATGAGAAAAATAAAATATTTAATTATAGATTATCTCGAGCTAGGCGTATTATTGAAAATGCGTTTGGAATACTAGCTGCCCGATGGAGGTTATATGGCCGTCCAATGGAAATTAAAGTAACAACTGCAGCCACAGTTGTAAAAGCTACGTGTGTATTGCACAATTATTTATGTAACAAAAACACATCAGAAACTTTAAATGCTGAAGAGGATGTTCTTACACAAGATAATTTGTTTACATCAATTGCTAAAAGAGGCTGCTCTGCAACTAGAGAAGCTTTTGCTATAAGAGAGAAATTTGCTGACTTTTTCTCATCCGATATTGGAGCAGTCAGCTGGCAAAACGAACGTATTCGACGTGGCTGTTCTAATTAACTTAAGTATATTTATCGATAATAAATTATACTAATTTTTAGTGCTTATTTTGTTTTATGTTACCAATATAAAAATCACTTACCGTTTTTTGCCCCGCATTCTAGAGCAATTTCTGCCCATGCGTTATCCTTTTGTGGGGATATGTAAACACAAATAAAGAAATATTTAAAAATAAGACAAAACATTTATTCAAAAACTAATTGACAAGAAAACTCAATAACAAAAAACATAAAAACATAATATCATTTTTTTCTCTCCGCCGACTATCGCCACTACATTACCCCCCTGGCAGTGATTAACGATATATTGTTGGAGTTGCCTTAAATTGTACTCTGCGATTTGGCCTTTTCTTGGGAGGGGTAATAGACATGCCTAAATCATTTTCGGAAAGAGAATATGTTGGTTTAAGTCGGTCAATGGAAACTTTGAGTTGGTTATCTCCGATTTGTACAGTGTAATACTTTTCATTTCGAGATATTACTTTGTACGGTCCATTGTAGCAAGGATGTAGTGGACCTTTTGCTGCATCATTCCTCACGAAAACATGGCTACATTTATCTAAATTTTGAGAGACGAATACATGTTTGGAACCATGTTGGCTGTCAGGTACTGGACGTAAATTTTGAAGATAGTTCCGAAGTTGATTGACAAATGTAGGTTCTGGTAGAGGGTCATCTTGTTTTTGGTTTACAAGAAACTCACCTGGAAGTCGGATATTTTCTCCATAAACGAGTTCGGCTGATGTTGAATGAAGATCTTCTCTCCAGGCGACGCGAATACCAAGAAGAACGAGAGGAAGGATGCGGGTCCAGTCTTGTGTGGCGTGACAACGTATAGCTGACTTTAGCTGTCTGTGGAAACGTTCAACCATACCGTTGGCTTGGGGGTGGTAACTGGTTGTTGGGCAATGTTTGTACCCAAGAATCCTACTCAGTGATCTAAACAGATTAGACATAAATTGTCGGCCTTGATCTGAAGTTATTCTTGCCGGAACGCCGAATCGCACTATCCAGTTTGAGACAAGTGCTGCTGCTACACTTGATGTCTCTATATTTTCTAATGGTACCGCTTCAGGCCATCTTGTGAAACGGTCGACTATCGTTAGACAGTACCTGTAGCCTATAGAAATGGGAAGCGGACCAACTAAATCTATGTGAATGTGTTCAAATCTTGAACTTGTGAATTCAAAGTGACCAACTGGAGCTGAAATATGGCGAGAAATTTTGTTTTTTTGACAATGAATACAGCTGCGGGCCCATTTCCTACAATCAGATTTTAATGATGGCCACACGAAACGTTGTGCTACCATTTTTACAGTTGCATTAATTCCAGGATGCGCTAAACCATGTACGGACTGGAAGGCTTGCTTTCTGAAATTCTTTGTTATGAATGGACGTACCTTTGAAGTTGAAATGTCACAGAAAACATTTTCTGTTGCGCCAGGTATGCAGATTTGTCAAAGTTGCAAACCTGACGTGTTTGTTTGTAGCCAACTTTTTAGTTCGTAGTCATCTTTTTGTTCTCTTGCGAGGGCGTCGTAGTCGATTTTAGTTTTTATTTCTTCAATTCGAGAAAGAGCGTCTGCAACGATGTTATCTTTGCCAGAAATATGTCTGATGTCCGTGGTAAATTGTCCTATGAAGTCGAGATATCGAAATTGTCTAGGTGAACATTTATCAGGCTTTTGCAGGAATGCAAACGTCAATGGTTTTTGATCTGTAAAAACAATAAATTGTCGTCCTTCAACCATGTGCCTGAAATATTTTATTGCTCGAAATATAGCGAGGAGTTCACGATCAAAGGCACTGTATTTCTGTTGCGCTGGACTTAACTTTTTGGAGAAAAAAGCTAAAGGTTGCCAACCACCAGGTGCTTGTTGTTGTAGTGCTGCGCCTAGATGAAAATTCGATGCATCTGTAAAAATAGCAAGTGGCAGAGAAGAGTCTGGATGTGCTAGTAGTGTAGCATCCGCTAGGCTTTATTTACTAGCCGTGAAAGCTTGAAGTGTATCTGGGGTCCATACTATATTTTCTTTGCTTTTTAATTCTTGGCCTTCTAGAAGTTTATTGAGTGGTGCTAAAATTTCTGCGGCGTTTCGTATAAATCTGCGGTAAAAATTTAGCATACCAAGATATCGACGAAGCTCTTGAATGGTGTTTGGTTTTGGAATATCTTCTATGGCTTTGACCTTGCCTTCTTTTGGTTTGATTCCTTCGGCTGACACAGTATATCCGAGGAAGGATACTTCTGCAGCACCAAAAACACACTTTGCTGGGCTAATGATTAGTCCGTAGTCACTCAATTTTTGGAACAATGTAATAAGATGTTTCTCGTGTTCTTTTTCTGAAGATGATGCTACCAAAATGTCATCTATATAGGCGTATGCAAAATCCAAATCTCGTAGTACTTCATCAATAAATCTTTGAAATGTCTGCGCAGCGTTTCTGAGTCCAAACGGCATGAAAGGAAATTCATAGAGTCCGAATGGTGTCGTGGTGGCTGTTTTGCAGACGTCATCGGGATGTACAGGGATTTGATGATAGGCACGTACAAGATCTATAGAGGAGAAAATAGTCTTCTGTGCTAACCCGTGTACAAAATCTTCAATATGTGGTATAGGATAGCGGTCAGGAATAGTGCGCTGATTGAGTGCTCTGTAGTCACCACAAGGGCGCCATTCACCTTTTTTCTTTCTTGGGGACCATGTGTAGCGGTGAAGACCATGGACTGTCAGAAGGTCGTGCAATGCCAAGTTTTACCATGGCATCGAATTCACGACGAGCAACTTGTAATCGATCTGGGGCAAGCCGTCGTGGTTTAGCTGCGGCTGGTTGTCCTGGTGTTGTCTTGATGTGGTGCATAGTTGAATGTTTTGGTAACATTTGACAGAAACCAGGAGGTCTAACCAATTCTGGAAAGGACAGTAAAAGTTGTCCATACTTACCAGCGACCGTGACTGTCTTGATTTCACCGCATTCAGTAGCTGATAATTTAGCTGATGTGGAGAGAGTTGTCTCGCTGTCAATAAGTCGTCGTTTCTTGATATCGACAAGCAAACCGTAGAAAGACAGGAAATCTGCTCCTATAATAGCCCTGGGAACATCGGCAATAATAAATCTCCATGTGAAATCTCGTCGGAGCCCGAGATCCAGACGTAGCGTCAAGAAACCATAGGTCGAAATTGGAGAACCGTTTGCTGCTATAAGCTCATAAGAAGTCTTTTGAATGTTTTTGGAAAGTCTTTTGAATGTTTTTGGAAAAATGTCTAGGAAAAACACACACATCTGCGCCAGTGTCTATTAAAAACTGTCGTTTTGAAACACGATCAGTAATTATTAGGCGGCATGAGCTTGCTGGGCTGCTGTTTTCTGCCGCATTTAACAGCTGCCCTCCACGTTTCCCTTCAAGTATTCACATGGCTGCTTGCATTTATACGCATTGTCACCAAATTTACGGTGATACCAACAAAATCGTGACGTGGACGAACTCTGAGATCTGGAACGTGGACGAGGAGACCCATACCTACGATGAGAAGGACTCCTCGAAGGATGTTGTAGCACTGCAATCTGCTTCTGCAACGCATCTATTTTTCGAAGCAACTCATCTGTCATGTCTACTGTCGTGGCTGTAACAGCAACTTGTGGTGTTTGAGGTGTAATTTCCATTACCTTATAATAATAATAATAATAATAATAATAATTTATTGCCCAACAGTAAACCGATTACAGGACAAAGTATACAAAATAATCAAAAACAATACATGTATTGAGAAAATACAAAAATAATATTTTAAATAATATTTTAAATAAAAATATCTGGGTACAGATGATTAGCTGCATGGGAAGCTACATAAATTGGTGATCGTTTCAGTATATCTGTGCGTGTCGTTGGTAGATGTAAGGACCTGGGATATCTGGACTGCAGTCGTGGTACGTGAATTGACACCCGGGACAGGAGATATGAGGCATCAACTTTGTTGGTAAGCAAACGATTAAGAAATCGAGCACAAGATTGTTCTCTCCTCTCAGCCAGGGACTGCATGGAATGACGTTGTAATAGGGAATCCTGGTCTATACCTCTCATTGGATAGAACCTATCTAGTTTAAATGAAAGAAATTTTAAAAATCTACGATGGATTTGATCAAGAGCTAGACTTTGATAACGATAAAATGGATACCAAATTAAGCAAGCATACTCAAATTTACTCATTATAAATGCCAAATATAACGATTTTAAAACATTGATATCCGTAAACATAACAGAAATTCTCATAATAAAACCTAGTGTCTTGCTTGCCGATTTGCAAGTATTATTTATATGATCTATGAACATAAAATTACTACAGAATGTAACTCCAAGATCATTTATTGAATTTTGTCTTGATAAAATATTATTCTGCATATGATTCAACTATCAAAGGGTTCTTTTTACGTGTATACGTAACTATGCAGCATTTATCAATATTTAATTTTAATTTATTTTCGATACACCAATTAATCATTAAATTTATGTTGGTTTGCAATTGTATTGTAGCAGCTGGGGTATCAATATTTAAATATAATTTGATGTCATCAGCATAGGCAAGAACATTACAGTTGAATGACGAAATTAGTTCATTTATGAACAAAATAAATAAAAGCGGTCCTAGATTGGAACCTTGCGGTACGCCTGAATAAGCAACAAATTTGAAAGATTCAAAACCATTATAGACGACACAACATGTGCGATTATGTAGATAAGATCTTAATAATTGAATTAAAGAGGGAGCAGCACCAAAGTTACTTATTTTATATAGTAAGAGATTGTGGTCAATAGAATCAAAGGCGCGGGATAAATCAGTGTAAATTGTGTCTACTTGACCTCTTTCATCCAACACCTCACAAACGTATTGTGAAAAAGATGCAAGATTAGTGATAGTTGATCTGCCAACCATGAAACCATGTTGATCTGGAGAAACTAAGCAACGAGTATTAGTATAAATATTTTTATACATTACCATCTCTAGAAGTTTAGCAAAGTTATTCAAAATGGAAATTGGTCTATAATTATTAATACAAGATTTATCACCTTTTTTAAAAACTGGTGTAATTCTGGTTTTTTTCCAGCGTTCAGGAAAAGTGCAAGTGTTAATTGCTAGATTTATAATTGTGCAGAGTGGTTTCGCAAGTATAAGTCGACAGTCTTTAATAAAGAAACTGGGAATTTGATCTTCTCCAGCAGTACATTTAGTAGAAAAAGATGACATTAAATCTCGGATTTCATCTTCACTAACATTAAGAAATTTAAAAGGCTGCGAATTATTAAATTCTTCTGTAAAATTATCAAATGAACTTCGTGAGAAGAAACTAGAAAAGAAAGAAGCAAATGCATTGACTATATACTGTGGAGAATCATATTCACAGCTGTCATCATGAAGAATACCTGGTATACGAGTGGTACCTTGTTTTAAATTAACATATTTCCATAGCTCATTACGGTTGGATATTACATTTTGTTCTATATTACGAACATAACAATAGTAAGCATTCTTAATTTGAGATTTTACTAAAACCATCAGTCTTTTAAATTCAGTAAAATAAAACATATTTTTTGTTTTCAACCATTTACGTCTATAATATTCTTTAGTGGAAACGTTATATTTAATTTCAGATGTGAACCAGGGGGGGTATTTAGATATTTTAAATTTATGCTTAGGTACTGAATCATCGAATATAGCATACAACATAGAATAAAATTTATTCAGAGCTTCTTCAACACATTCATAATTATTCAAGCATGACCAGTCTATATTACAAATATCATCATATAATTTAACGAAGTTGGCTTTTCTGAAATTATAACCTTATCTGCCAAACGTGCGATACTGTCTATATTAGCTTCCGCTTGAGTAGCTAGAATAGCTTGGACTTGATTCGGAAGTCGGCTAGACCACAGCGTACGCAGCAGTGATTCGGAAATTGTATCACCACCAAGATCTCGAAGGCGTCGAAGAAACTGTGAAGGCTTCCTGTCTCCAAGCTCTTCACATTCAAGTAATTGACGAGTTTTCTGCTCCTGAGAAGCCGATAATCTCGCGATCAATTCTTTTTTAATTGTATCATATTTTCCTTTTACAGGAGGAGCAATAATAATGTCTTTCACTTCACTCGCGTATTTAGCATCTAAATTGCCTATTACATAGCCGAACTTTGTATCGTCCCGGGTTATATTGTTTATTAAAAATTGTCCTTCTAATTGTCCGAACCACAACGCAGGATCTGTAGGCCAAAATGGGGGCACACGTATCGTTATACGATTCACTTGTCCTTCTGAACCTTCCGTTGACACTTGACCTTCTGAACCTTCCGTTGACACTTGACCTTCTGAACCTCCCATTGTCACTTCACAAGAAACTGTTTATGAATTATAATAATTTGCACGTCGGTTCGTACATCGGGGTCACCAAATTTGTGGGGATATGTAAACACAAATAAAGAAATATTTAAAAATAAGACAAAACATTTATTCAAAAACTAATTGACAAGAAAACTCAATAACAAAAAACATAAAAACATAATATCATTTTTTTCTCTCCGCCGACTATCGCCACTACACTTTACTGTTAAATCTTTATAATGTTTCTCATTGAAATCGTATAAGAATCGTTTTTCACGTACACATTCCATTAACTTTTCCTTATTCATTTCTACACTAATTTTTATTTGATGTAACGTTGTAAACGGTTCACGATCCACTGTTTGTCACTGTGGATCTATGATATTAACAGTAGTGGGGGAAAGCGGACTCGCGCGAGGCAGAGAAAACTCGCTCAGCGAGCGAGTCGAAGCGGAGTCCGCGCGGACCTCGCGCGATGTCGTGCGAGCTCGCGCGGGCTCGCCCCGCTTAGTGGAGTTACATGTACAGATTATAACGTGTGCGAGTTTTTTCCGTACCAACCTCGCGCGCCGTGGAGTCCAGGCTTTAGACTGTATATCCCCACTTTTGCTATGCTGTCTGTGCTTAGGAGCGCCCGGTCGGCGTGCAGCTCTATAAATTGCACGTCCAAGTCGCTTACTTATAGATACTGAACCGCCCGCGCAGTGCGCTCGTATTTCTGGTTGCATAAATAAATAAAATACGATGTTTTTCTAAATTTAACACGTTGACTGCGGCACCGAAAAAGCATGGTTCGAAAATAAGCATGTTACATATCCCCGGGGATATGTACCAAGTCTGTCTCTCCCTGCGGTACATATCCCCGGGGATATGTATGCATGATCAACTTTAATTGCGTCTGGAGTTTATAAAAAAATATTTTTAAAACTTTTAATAGTACACATCTTTTAATAATACTACAAATTTATTTACATCCTCACCGTTTTCAATTCACGTGATTATTACGTAGGAATATACAGGATACATTAGAAAAAAAGTAAAAATTGATGTTGCAAAAAAAAGTGTATTAATTCACATTATAATCATACAAAATAAAATAAAATAAAATATTATCCTTTACAATATATTTCATAATATAATTTTAGCTATGTTTTTCGTTAAAGCATGGCAAGCAATAGCCAGGTTGACTATGACAGTCCGCGCAATAACTTGCAATTCTTCTTACTTTCTTATCAGCCTCCCGGCTTGACAAAGTTTTCCGTAATTTTTCATAACAACCTTTACAGGTTCTTCTCTTCTTTCTGCCAGGTCCTTCAGGCTTTACAAATGTATGTGCCCGTTTCTTCGGCTGTTTCGGTTCTTCTTCTGTATTGGAAATTACCAGAGATTCGGCCAACTTCCTTCTAAATTTAGTGATTCCTATTTTGGTATTTGAAATCATATTATAAACAACCCATGCATTTACCACTGTGGTTCCAAAAAGTATTTCAAATATAACTTTTCTGAAAAGGCTAAACATGATATATATTGTCACAAAATTGAGTATTTTTGTGCTTACCTGTACCACTTTACACTCCTTCGCAATGCTGAGTGATATGAAGACATCTGATCACTTATATCCACGCCTTTCTTTGCCTTATTGTAATCGATAACGCATTTCGGTTTCAATATATCCTCGCCTTTTCGATTTCTTTTCCCTGTAATAATCATTTGGTATTAACAAAATTAATAAAACATGTTATAATATTGTTTACCTGTTTGAATAACTGTATCATCATGAGCCGGATTTGTTGTAATCATTAACACCGGCCTCTTGTCTACCCATTTAATTATTTTGGTATTATTTTTTTCTTGTCCGAAAATTTCTCCTCTCTTCATTTTCCTAGAAAACACATGTGGAGTTCCCTTTCTATTGATTCGTAATGTTCCGCAGTAAAGACAACTTTCTTTGTATAAATTTTCAGCTAGTGCAATACTGGAATAAAAATTATCAGCGTAGAGGATTCTTCCAGCTTTATCTTTTACACATTCTAGCAGTTTTAAAACAATAGACTGAGAATGACCCATTTCACTATTTGTATCTCCTTTACCGGTATATACTTTCAAATTAAATGTATATCCTTCTGTGGAACAGAGTTTATACAATTTTACACCATATTTGTGTGTTTTATTGGGTATGTATTGCCGAAAGTATAAACGACCCCTAAAGGGTACCATTGACTCGTCTATTACAAGATCTCTTCCTGGGTTCATAATAGTCTGGTAATTTTTTAATATAACTGAAATAATATTATCAAGTTTATAAAGCCTGTTGCTTGTATCAGCTTTTTCATTATTCTCAAAATGAATAAATTTCAGCAATAAAATATATCTATCTCTACTCATGATAGACGATATGAATTTATTGTGATACAAGTTGTCTTTTGACCAATATTGATTTATTGACGGAACTTGAGCTAATCCCATAGCTAAGGAAATGCCCAAAAATTTTCGAATCTCATTAGTATTTGTATTAGTCCACGAATTTATTCTCGATTTCTTTGAACTGCTTTTAACTTTCTGTGCTGCATATGTATTTGTTTCCCTAACAATGATATCTAACACTGTTTTGTGAACGAATAAATTATAAACATCTATTGGTTCTGGATTTGTAAGTCGCTTAACTTTTTCACTTAATTCGCAATCTTCATCAATAAAGTTGAAATATGTAGAAGGTATTCTTATATCGTGCCAAAGGTTGTCATTAGTAGTTGGCGTCGATGTGCCACTATTTTGCAAATCACTGTAATCAATATATGACGCACTTTCATTTTCTGTTTCGGTTTCACAATATTCATCTTCACTTGAGTCTACTTCTGAAGAAACTACGTATGTTTTATCTTTTAATGAATCGTCAGAGCTAAAAGGATCTGACAGTTCGCCTTCTTCCACGATATTTACTGAAGGTTCTATTTCTACTTCATTTTCGTTAGTTGGCATATCTTTATTATCGTTTGCTTTCATTTTCGTTAAACTTTCAATAGCTAGTTGAACTATTTGTTTACTACGTTCCGACATTATAGTAAAAATATGCAGAGCAAAATATAAACTAGTATCATCACACAGCCACAGTTCAAATAAAACTAAAGCGATATAACTTGCAAATATGACGCATCTAATCCCTAAGGAGGTCATTTACTGTACAGTACCCCGGGGTTATGTACCGCACAGGAGTAATCATTTATTACTCCAGTGCGGTACAGTACCCCGGGGATATGTACCAAAAAATTAGCATATAAAGAAAGTTTGGCTAAAAGCATTTATAACGCTATTTGTTACATCTAAAAATTCTAAAAATTACGTGATCTACATGATTCGTAAAATAGGAAAGTTTCATGAAAAATGCCGCCGTCTGTGTGGAATAACTGATACTGGACCCCGGGGATATGTACCGCAGCCAACGTGTTAAAATAAAAATTAATAATATAAATGAAGTATTTAATTAACTATTATATTAATTTTATTTATGTAATTTGTAATATTTTTGTAGGTTGTGCAGTGCACACCTTGCACATGTGGACTGCACGCCACTGGTTTTTTCTAAGAATTTCTGTCCTTGTCTAAGTGCGACGTTGCCACAGTTATTTTTCAAAATTCATGCTGTTGTGTGAGTAAATTGGAATACGACACTTTTGTATGTGTTAGTGCTAGTGGTACAGTTAAAAAAAAACTTTTCTACGGAAAAATAAAGAAAATTCATCTGTTACAGTGTTTGATATTAACTGTTTTTACACAATCTATGTATATAATTTAATGTTAAAAAATATTGATTATTGCAAATATAGTTTAATTTTTATTTTGAACATAGAACAAGTTTTTGATAGGTACACTCAAGTGACAACTACTTTAACCAAAAAACCAAATATCACTAGACTAAGAGATACATAGCAGTTCGTAACTTAAACGATACATTGCGCACCTAGCCTTCAAATTTTATTTCTTTAGTATTTTGAAAATACTTTTTTATTTTATTCAACACAAGAGAGAATATAGAAAAAAGTTAGTAGCTCGAAGTTCTTTTGAGGCTTGGCTCTAAAGTAGAATTTTTAATAAAAGTTGCACACGACAGGCAAAAAAATAGTTACATAAGATAATATTTTGGGCTTGCCAAGATAAAGTAAGATAAGATAAAAATATATGTTCGCAAAAAAATAATTTAAACAAACAAATACAACCATTTACTATGACGTCGAACAGCCTTGGCTACGTCTTCAAATTCTGCCGTACAAACAAACTAAGCGAGCTAGACAAATCTACACAAAAAATTAGAAATAAAATAAATTTAAATAAAAAATATGAAATAATTTATATAAATTTTGACCGAGAGATTTTGAGAAAAAATATTGGACAAAAAAGATAAATAATTTATATAAATTTTGAGATAAAATATTTTTTTTTCAATACAAAAAATAGCTAGATTTGATGCGTAATAAAATTAAAACAGATTTAATTTAAAAAATGGTATACGAACAACTTTGAATGCGTTACGTCACGTAAAAAAAAAAATCTGATGTGGCCAGCACATAACCTCTCGCCGTATATTTTACCTGGCTCTATTCATAAAGCAAAGAATATTTTTAGAAATACAAATAATACGAATGTATAAGTCTATGACGTATAAACTTCTTTATTATTCAATAAGAGCATGTCTCAACATAAAACAATTTTCACATGTATTTACGAAATCTATAGGATATTTTACCATAAAATATATAGAATAAATTACAAAGTAGAATTTACCATATATAAATTTTAGGCTGGTAACAGGGATTTTCAAACATTCAAACAACGTTCTTGTTTACTTTCTCTTCATATTCTTCTAGTAAAAACATTAATTTTGGGCGGTGTAAAATGTATAATCTGAATTGTGCATCTATTCTTACTTATCTTCTTTTACAGTTTATTTTTTTATACATGTATCTAAATAACACTAATTCCCTTTAATAAAGTGATGGATAGATTGCACTCCGATTATTTTCTTATATCGATGTGTAATTCTGTCAATATTTACAACCTACTTGAGAAGAATTTGATAGCTTTATCGCAGTTCAATGTTACTCTAGCTACAGTGCTGGTGTACATTGTCCCATAATGTTTGAAACAAATTTAAGTCCTTCAACCTAGACTTGTCACCTCCATAATAGTCATAGATCAAGAATTAAAAGATTCTCCAAGTACATTTTTCTTTCATTACTCATTATTTCGATGATATACAATTTTTCTGTATTTTACGTTGCAGATTGGAGACCATCTTCACTTTCACCTTGTATTTATAACATTTCAATATCGTCTTCCTTCGAGCTGTATTCTCGCTTATATCTGTTCTTTACATTTAGATTTTTTACAATAGATTAGGCCTGATGCATCGCCCGGCATTAACTAGGACGGCGAGGACGCATCTTCTCCGAGGATCCCTCCTTCACGCCAGTGGAAAAACCGTCCGCAAAAACTGGCAGAGAAATGGCCTAGCTAAATTGTATTCATCCAGAATATAGCACAGTTTAGAACAGCTGATGTTGCCTTAGCCAAATCTTCTCTCGTGTATTATTATTCTTTTTGGCCATTGGAGGCGTTTGATATTGTTCTATTTTTTAACAAATTATTGTTAATTGTGTTGTTAATGATAGCCCATTTTTATAAGATTAAATTTGAAAAAATATAACATGTAATTACGTAATTGAACATTACCTTAAAGGAGCATGTAAATCATACATATCCGTACATCTCTATAGATTTCATTTATGCATGTTTATTATGTTTTTGTTAGAATTCTACTTGACTGGCTTGGGTCAACTATCGTTTCGGTGTGACGCCAAATCAAATATTGTGACAAATAAATTACTTTGTGAAATGAAAGAATTGTATTATTAAATCATTTTGAAAAATACCTGAACGAATACTTACTTCCGTATTAAAAAGGAACAAAAAATCTCCTCACATTGCAAGCAGATATAAAGAAGAAATATATATTTCATCACGGCATTTTACCCATTGCTTGGTGTGCCAATCTACTTTGAACGCAGATGTCGGTAAGGATGATGACATACGTGTGGGCGTAAAAATGGTGAAACAGTTTTGAATCCATATTTGTTCAATTTTATTTTTTTTATTTTAAAAATACGAAAAATTCATCACCTGAAATTTTGTAAATTATTTATTAGAAATTATTAAACATTATAAAATCTATTACCGGCTTTCCTTTGGTTAAAATTAAGATATAATAATCTGGGATTTATTGACATTCAATGCAGTATAATGAAGAACGAATTTTAATTCTTGTTATGAAATTATAGTAGCCGTGATTTGTTTAGTTTTCATTCGATCTCATATTTGTATCGCAGAAAATTTCTTCTGGATTTTGAAAAACGTAAATAATTTACAAGTAAAATAGATTTTGATTAAATCAATGTATATATTTTATTATAAGTTTTATATTTATAATAATGGGAAGATTTAATTATTTATGGAGAAATATTAGATATTTTTTTGGTTCAGATTTATTATCATTTGGTTTAATTTTACTTAGTTTTTGAATTTGCTCATTAATAATTATAGCAAGAGAATCAATTAATAAAAGGAATTTGTTTTCGGCCGAAATAAAACCGTCATTTCAGCTTGTGTAAAACGTGTATCACAAGTCAGTTTTCGAGAAAATGATTCATTCAATTCCTGGCTTCCTTCATCTTATTCATAATCTGATTCTTGAAAATATGTATAAATATATTGAAGGTCCACATTTGATCACACTTGATTACGTTCGTGTAAAATTTTCGTGGAGAACCATTTACTTAGAAGGGATTTTGTTTAAACTGAAAGAAATTATAATTAACATTAATTACTAAAACAGGTGTTTTTTTTTCAAGGTATAAAAGATAAAAAAAATCTGTATCAAATGATACCAAAGAAATATAAAGTATCTATATTTTAATGTTGAATTTATGTAACTTCGTATTAATAGAGATATGTCAAAATTCGTTATAACCAATAACTTGAGAATCAAAACGGGGGCAACAGTCTGCAAAAAACTGATTTCCCATGTTAATCTTCTATCTACACATTGAGGAAAACAACACCCAATATTAAAAATTCATTAATTAAAATTAAGGTAGATTGTACTTAAAAATAAGCAAAATTTACAAATGGCATACAATGCTATGTACCTACTTTACTTTCAATTAGATTAAATTTGAACAATGTATATGTTGTATGTAAAGTAGTATCACGAAACAAAATATAATGTAAATAAATGTAAATAAATGTCTAACAATTCAATGCTGTATGAAGCACGAATTAAATAAAGAATAATAATAATATTTTACAAAGAGATAATTTTAAACGTTATTTATGTAAATTAATTACAAACGTACCAAACTGATTTATCTATTGAAATATACTGTACCTTTTTTTGATATTTTCTTGTACAAAACTTTGAAAAGCAGGACATTTATTTAGAATTCCTGGTCCTTTACCGTTTGACGCATTTTTTGCTGGATTTTTCTTTCAATGACGTAACTTATTACCGCATTTCTATCATATAAAAAAATGAATTAAAATAAAGAATTACCCTCACAAATAACATAATACCTGTATTTTTAAATGTGACTAAAACTTTCCACTACCGGGAAAAAATATTTTTTTAACCAGATTTACTGTCCCCTTAGTCGTCATTAGCTATGTTTATCTGCAGACTGTGTGTTCCCATTTATAGATGCGATGGTTTGTACATTATTTCGTCGATGCTTCAAATTTTTTGAATGACTGAAATGATTTTGCTATTATAAAAGAAATTGTAATAAGTGTTACAAAATTAATTATTACCTTTTGTTTAACGAAGGAGATCCTACTATTAACTTTATTTGGTTGATTTAGAAATTTGACGAAAACTTCCATCAGCCGAACTATTGTGATAGGTCAGTCTGTTCTTCAGCGTAGACGCACATATGCAGATGTGAAGGTTTGTGAACTCTCTCCTTGAATTATCGAATTTTTTAAATTTGATTTCTTGGTTATTCCTGTTGTAAAACAAATTGTATTAATTAAAACAAAAAAATCCTTGTAATTATTACCTCTTGTAGAAACATTTTTGAATTATTTTTAACTAATTTAGAATTTTGTTTTAAAATTTAAGTATTATTTGTTTGAAATTAATAATAATAATAATAATAACTTTATTTGCCCAACAGTGTACACCAAATAAAGGACAAAATGTGACACATAATTACACTAAAAAATATTTTGATGGAACAAAATAAATCATAACATGAAAGAATAATTAATACCCACAAAAATTAATGTAAAAAATATTTACTTACTACACATTTTTAGCTAAATTCATTATAGAAATCAGAGACTCAGTAAAGATATATATATCATTTATAATTAAATTAGTATTATTACACATATTATAAATTGGTGACCTGGTTTGCATATTAGTTCTGGCCCTAGGACATTCAAAATATAATTGTTGCCTTAATGCAAACCGTGGTACATGAATGTTAATTTTTTCTAACAGTGCAGGACAGTCAATTTTAATTTGCAACATTTTTGCTAGAAACATGATTGAATGACAAGTTCGTCTTGCTTCGATTGACGTAAAATCAAAACGATCTAATAATATATCATAATTACAACCTCGTTGTGTATATACTTGATCATATTTGAAAATCAAATATTTCAAAAAACGTCTCAGTACATTCTCTATTGTAACATTGTATCGATCATAAATAGGAAACCATATTATTGATCCGTACTCTAATTTAGAGCGAACATAACTATTAAAAAGTATGATCAAGGTATCCACATCATGAAATAGCCTGCAATTTCGATAAATAAACCCTAGTGTTTTTGAAGCTGATTTAACTAAATCAGTAATATGGTTTACGAATGTCATTTCCGGGTCAAAAATAATCCCTAAATCTCTAAAATACGGTGGTCTTTCAAGTACGTAGTTATCAAGGTGATAATTGAAAGTATAGGATTTCTAATTTTACAATATGAAATGATTTTACATTTATTTGGATTAAGTTTTAAATTGTGTGAACTACACCATTCCTGGATTTTGTTCAGTTGACTTTGAAGCTCGTAGCTATCAGTAATATCAGAAATTGAACTATAAATTTTTAGGTCATCAGCGTAAAATAAATGATTACAATTATTTATTAGTGAACTGAGATCGTTGATAAATATAATAAATAAGAACGGTCCTAGTACCGATCCTTGCGGTATTGAAGATGTAGGGGTAAAGTGATCTGACTGGAAACCATTATATTTTACAAATTGTTTTCTATTGGTTAGGTATGACTGGAACATACGTATTAAATTAAAATTTAATCCTAAGTTGTTCAGTTTTTGCAATAATATTCCATGATCTATTTGATCAAAGGCTTTTTGTAAGTCAGTATATATTACATCTACTTGACCTCCTTTATCAACTATAGATGAAATGTAATGTGATATTGTTGCCAAATTTGTTATTGTAGATTTTTTCCCGACAAATCCTATTGTTACTGTTCAGAATGCTATTAAATTGTACATAGCCTTGTAATTCTAGAAAAATTTTAAGTGCACTGGATTTGTGACAGGATACATCATTATTGATAAAAGCTGGTATATTGAGATCGCCAATAAATAAAACTGAACTATCGTAAATTTCATCAAATAAACTTAATGCTCCAAAGAAATGTTCAAACTCAAGCAATGGAGTATTGGGTAGGATGTATATTACAAATATAAACAACTTTGAACCTGCGATATTCATTTTACAACCAACCATATCGATATAATGGAAGTTTACTAAAATTGATGACAAATCAACTTGTACTGTTTGAATATTGTCTTTGCATGCAACAAGAACTCCTCCTCCTTTATTCACGCCTAAACGTTCCAAACGGCGGTCACATCTGTATACGGAATATGAGGGCGGGAACAACTCTGCACTACTCACACCATCGGACAGCCATGACTCCGTTATACAAATAATGTCAAATTCACCAACACAAACTCCTCTAAAAAACTCGTCAGTCTTTGAATTCAGTCCCCGGACATTTTGATAGTACATACACAACTCAGACAACACACATAAATTACTGTTGGGCGTAACTAGTTTAAATGATTGAATTTAGCAATTGCTGGAATACCATTTATATATTTGATTTTAATATTAGTCTCGCCATTCTCCATTCTACTTTTAAGATCACTTTTGATTTGTTTTAAATAGCTAAGTTCACGTTTTGTCTTATCAGTTGTTAAATACAGTGATTTAAAATTGTCACGCGAGTTGAGTTTACGTGCATTTCTTATAAGTGTTTGAACATCTGCATTCGAATTTAAAACAATTTTTAAAGGTCGTACTTTATCAGTAATTTGTTTTCCCAGACGAAAAGTTTTTATGCCACTTATAGCAATATCTTTATCAAGATATTGAATTACATCTTTTGCAGCGGTCATATCTTTGTTAGTATTTGATTCTTGTACACCAAAAAGTATGACATTATTTTCACGCCTTTTACGGTCGTTAATTTCTGATAGGATCTCCTCAAAGTTTGTAGGATCACAAGATGGTGCAACTTGCTTATTAAGTGATTCCTTTAATTCATTTAATTCATCTCTAAGGCTCACGATAACTGTCTTAAGTGAAATTATATCATTTCCCATTTTTTCACATGTCTTACAAGTCCAATTAACGCCATCTTTACTGAATATATTTCTCAGCTCCGAAGAAGTTATACCGACACAGGTACTTTTAAAATGTTTTTTACAAACGCAGCATTGGAGTAGATGACGATCTTCTATCACAGTCGAACAGCATTTACAAACCTGCGACATCTTGAAGGTCGTTGACACTTTTAATTAATTTTAAACTTGCAAAAATTTGCAATGTTCGCTCTAAGCAGATGATTTTTAAAACTTATATTTTTAACCCAGATTTCATCAAATAACTCCAAGCTATGAAATTGTCGAAGAAAATCACTATAACCACTGCAAAATTTGAAATAAAATGCACTTTATGATATAAGTACTATTATATTAACTTTTAAATAAACCACTATAAAATGACTTTCAGTAAAGAGCAATAAAACACGTGCTTCTTCCACCAAAAATACGAATTTACTGATGATTTATTTTCAACTAATTATTTGTTTATTATGTTAATTATGTATTAGAAAAAGATATTTTGATTTATAATATACTAATTATTTTAAATTTAAAATGATTCGAGTTGCCAAAAATTTTACAATACAACTATATAAAGTTAAAATATATTAAATTTAAATGAAATATATATATTTTTATGGTTGAAAAGTAGATACCACCGCCTTAAAAACTTGATTGTAGTATTACTTAACAAATTAATTTTATTAAAAAATTTAAATTGAAATGAAATTTATAAGAAAAGGACGGTGGAATCCTAAATGCTGAAAACTCGATTTTTTATAAAAACACACATACGTTCATACACATACAGGCACATTCATACCATTGCGATTTTTTATTCACTTTTATGTATGTATCTATCGCTGTGCGGTTTTGTTTATAAAACATGAATCGGACGCGAGCTTATGTAATAAATTTATGCTTATGCTCAAGCGATCTTTTTTCAGTTAAACCACACTTTAGTTTTGTTTCTTGCAAAGTGCACAAGAATTCCAAATATTATTGGTTTCGGGCGCAAAACTATTATGTACCAAGTCATTGTCGGGAGCTGGTTTTTAACTGATTAATTATTAAAATTATTGTCATAGAAATCAGTTTTTTTATCAGCTCTTTCTTTTTTATGAGGGTTTTTGGTCTGTTTGTTATTTTATTGTTAATTATAATATGAGAAAGATGTTTGTTTATATTCCACTTTAAAACGATGCAAGTTGTTGATAATAATTTCGTTCTAACGTATGTTTGTTTATTAATTGAGATATATTACCTTGACCCATAGCCGTACGAATACATTATTTTCTGTCAGAGCCACTGACACTGACATTGTGTCATTATCTTATTTTTAACATACTTGGTTTTACTGTAATATACATTTGTAGTTGGGCATGTTGAATTTTGAAAGGGGGAGGGGGATAAAATTCCCTTCTCTTATTTACTGTTCTATAATTTATTTATATTTAAATTTTTCACTTCACACGTGAGTGTACCTTCTCCTATAATGTTTTATTTTGTTTAGCAACCTTGTGGCCTTTCCATTGAATCATAATGAAAGATCTCTCAAGTTTTATTAAGTAATACAATTCGTATTGCGTGTAACAATATTATAACTTTCAATTCAAATATATGTGTATGCTACTTTTGTTATATATTTTTATTTGAAAGTGGCTTTTTACTTTAACACTGAATTGTATTTTTTGAATATATTTTGTGAATGGAAAATGATTTAGATAATTTTTGTTTTAATACCAAATGAGAAAGGAATATGTTGATCCAAAGGAGAGATTTTTGTCTCTCCGTCCAGCCAGGCAATACATAATTTTGATGTTAATTTATAAAGAACTTTTACTCGTTGATATCTATGACGTCTATTATTCTGGTGTTATTTTGGTCTGCCCGCAAATCTCCACGATATTTTGGTTTCAATATACAGTATTCATGTCCTCGTGGGACTACAGCAGAATAATGACTTGCATTCGTTCCAGGATCAGTGAGTAGTACTGCAATCGGTTTCTTTGTGCTTCCTTCTTGTTCTTCATCTAAATTCTGTCCCTCAATATTATATGAAAACCATACATGCATAGTATTTATCATGCCAGCATTACAATAATTTTGAAGTTCATCGAACGAAATGTTTTTATATAAATCATTTTCTTCTATAGCTTGATATAAATAAATATTTCGTTTCGAAATTACAGAAATGGCCTTGATATGTGCTGCATGACCCCACGCATTTTATGATGCAGTTTCATTTATTAAATTTTGCATTGTGTCGTATTCATATAAGAAGTTCATTCTATCAGGGTTTTCAAAATAATCAAAATATTTGAGGAAAATGAAGCAGCAAGACAAACGAATACAAGGATATAATTCTTCTGTTCCAAACAGACATAAAGAAAGAGATCTGAAGAGACAGGACCCATCTCCCTTAGCACGTAGGACTACTGCTCTTTGTTTTAAAGAAGAATAAATTTTATTATTTCTAATTTTGTCAATAGTCTGGTTCCTATAAATTATTATTAATTATGTATATGAAATTTTCATATATGTTACATATCATTTGTAAATTTCCTCTAAAATCATTGCTTGATAAATTTGTGTTTAAAATATAAATTTGTTGAAGAGCAATGATGACAGACAGAAGAAAGTCTTTATTTAAGATTTGTAAAGATGAGTCTGTTATATTTTCATCTTTTTTCTGAATTATATCATCTTTTAAATCATTATCGATCATCATAAAATCATATGTTAATTGGGAAATAATATTGGTTGTACATTTTTCAACAGATTGTGAACAGTCTTTATCTTGCTGGTGGTCTTCATTTAGATTAACAAATATTGGTTTGTGGTAAGAGAAGTTCGTTTCATATATACCAGAAAGTAAATTTGGTTTATTGCTGAAGATAACATCAATTTGGGTGTTCATGTTTGTAGATGGTAGATGTTTTAAAAACAAGGATTTCAAATTATATTTTTCGAAAAATTGAAGTAAGTTTGAATTTTCACACATTACGTCCATATTAAAATCTCCCATAACAATAATGTCTTCCAATAATTTTTTTTTTAAATTTTATATATAATGTTCTCAAAATTATTATTTGGAAAAGGTGATTTATATCCAGAAATTATCCAAAAACTTTCTATTTTAAACCAGAAGAGTTCAGTATGAGATGAAATGCAGGAGTTGTTGTTATAAAATTCCAAAATATGGTTAACATTTATTATATTCATACCATTTCTTGCCAGACATATAATTCCACGAGAACTATTTTTCACGTCCGACCTAAATATGATATTATAATTTGGAATTTGTAGTTAGATTTTGTTAAAGTTTCTGATAATATTAAAATTTTATTTCCTTCCCAATACCATTGATCTTTAAAATATATTTTAGTTGTGAAGATAACGAACAAATATTTTGATATACTATAATTTTGTCATTGATATTTTCTAAAGTATTAAACGAAAGGTGTAGTTGCTTTTTAGTTCTTAAATTCTTTATTTCGTCACTAATGGGATCAATAGTTTTTAAAGTTTTGAAAATTGGTGCTAAAATTTTGTTGATATTTTCTCTTTCCATGAAGTCCAAATATGGAGTTCTTAATTTTTTGCCGATAATTTTGGAATTAAAATCAATCCAAAGTTTAGATGGAATATTTATTTCTGAGTTAGTTGATATAAATTTTAAAATACCATACGCACCATTTACTAAACCATCTTCGACGTCAATATTAGAGGTTAGCATGTATTTTATTCCAATTTTGCGCTTTATTATATATGGCAAACCATTAACATCGGAGGTAGATTTATTTTTCAATGATTCCAGCACCCGTTTCCTTGTTGCTTCTGCAACCTTTCCCAAAATCATGTCCTTTGCTTCCGAAATTATTAAATCGCCGGGATGATTTTGAATTTTGCTGTCGTTATATGTGTTAACATTTTTATTATCTGAATATAGTCTAACTGCATTTTCTGGAACAATATTCTCCTCTGCATGTCTTGTTTTAAATAAATTTATGTCTTCCTCAGTTAATTTCCCAGTTGGTAAATTATTTAATGCCACAATAAATTTCTTTTCATTCTTCTGCCTCATAATTTCTGTCAATTCAAAAAATTTAAATTCTTCCCACAATGAATTTTGATCTAATAATTCGCCCATATTGTTTAATTTTGATGCTTTATAGATAGGAGAATCCATAACAGGAGGTAACTGATTTAAATCTACCAAAATTACCGAAATGCCACCAAATGATTTATTTATCCCCATAATTTGTCGTAATCTTGTATCCACCCTACTGAATAAAGTGCTACCGACCATCGAAATTTCATCAATTATTATAAGTTTAAGATGTATTAATTTTTCCCGAATTTTGTTAGCTATGTCTACTGACAGTTCTGGCATCTGGCCGCCATATTGCGAAACTGGTAAAGCAAAAGCAGTATGCAAAGTAATACCATTGATCAAGAATGCAGCCTTCCCTGATAGAGCACAAAGTAAAACTTTTAAATGGTCTTTTGATGATGACGGAAGATCATCGAAATACTGTGTTATTAGTTGATACAAACAATTAAATACCACACTTTTACCGACGCCTGCAGAACCACTTAAAAATATCCGTAATGGTAACTTCCCAATTTTAAAACAATTTAAAATATTTCAACATAATTTTGAATAAGTCAATTGCCGAAATGAGTCTTGGGCACAAAAAATGGTAATTTCTTTTGTCCTTGATAATTTCCTTTCCTTCTTGATCTAAAATATCTATTTGTTGCTCGTTTGGTAACTGATCTGCAACTAAATTTTGAAAGTCTTCTTCGTCTGCAAATTGATTTTGATTTTGAACTATTTCCAAAGCTTGTTCTAAAATATCGTCCCCCATAACCGATATAGTAGGGTCATTGTGCCAACAGTGAATCACTTTTTTTCCTTTCGCTTGGTACATCGCATTGCTATCACTTAGGATGATGAAAATTGGCTGTAACTTTAAACAATTAATACTTATCAATTATTTATAGTAATTTTTCTAATATCTGTTATTAGTCGAGAATTATAAAATATATATTAAAAAATGAAAAATGATTCACCGTATACCTTCCGATGTACACAGTGAATCAGGTTACGGTTCACAGTGAATCATGATATTAAAATCTGAGTAAATGAAATGAAGAACTCTTTGTAGATAAGTATTATTTATTAATCAGTCTTATTAATTATTGTACATCACAGTATACAGGTACATACATTTGTTTATGTCAAATAATCACATCAACGTCACAAAACGTAAATAAACAAAAAACTATTCTTTTAACCCTACACTGCGCAATTTTTTTTATTAAAACGGAAAAAATATATGTGTTTTAAATAGTCTCTAAATGAATGGGAAAAATAATTAAAAAAATCTATTTACTAGTTTTTAGGAGATAATGATTTATTTTTAATAAGTATCAAATATGATACATTGCGCACTTAGTTACATAAACATTACAAGTTATAAACATATTAATGGTGAAATATTTTAAAACAATTTGATTCTTTATTAAAACAAAGGTTAATCCCACATTTTTCACACTTTACGTATGTTAATTTTTTACATTGTGGATTTTTACATCGGTTTCTGTTATCAGTGTACTGAGGCCAATGTCCTATTGCATCCGTACGAATGTTGATTGGCGGTACATACGACGTTGGTCCTTTTTTTTTTTTCTCTGCTATTTTCTTCTCAATTTCGGATGAAGGTCTACCGCACTTTGCCGCATTTACAACACATC
Organism: Harpalus rufipes; assembly: GCA_951394225.1. Taxonomy (NCBI): domain Eukaryota; kingdom Metazoa; phylum Arthropoda; class Insecta; order Coleoptera; family Carabidae; genus Harpalus; species Harpalus rufipes. The sequence goes on from OX596285.1 coordinate 32,710,444, forward strand.
CAGCTCTACATAGACAATCCGCAACCTCAACGCGAAATTCTGCAATAGTTAGTGCTGTTTCCTTTCTTTCCATGCAACGTTTGCGATATAATATCCAACTATTTACCAATGCTAAATCTACTAAATGGTAAAAAATTCGTAAATACCACTTTTTTGTTCGCAATTCTATTTTGTGGCGTCCAATTAAACTATCTAAGAAGTCTACCCCACCCCGCCCATATGTCTGTTATATTCCGTAATAATATTTGGACATGGCACTGATATTTTCTTCTTCAATTTTCTATCATATCTTTCAACATCTTTCAATGGTAATTCGCCTATAAAACTGGATACTAATGTTACATATTTATTATCTTTCCATAATACCGTTGTAATATCCGTGCCATTTACATTTGCTACAAATTCAAAAGATTTCCCTCGATCTTCTGTTTTCAGTTGTGTTTCGGGAGGAAATTTACAATTAGGAATTCGATTCTTCCTAATTGTACCTAGTGAATAAATACCTTGAGTTGCCAAAAAAGATACAAGCGGAATTGAGGAATAATAATTGTCAAAATAGACTCGAAAATTTTGATTACGTGGAACAGATCTACACAATCTGACAACAATATTTGCGCTTGCTCCTAATTCTGGTTCAGATGGAAGGCATTTATTTTCTTTACCGGAGTAAATTTCAAATTTATACGCGAATCCGCTTACACCACTAAGAACAAACAGTTTGAAACCCCATTTATGGGGTTTCATAGGCATATATTGTTTCAAGTGATGCCTTGTTTTAGTAGCGCACATTTGCTCATCAATACATAAATATTGTTCATAAGGAATATTTCCAAATTTTTCATTTAGATGGTCGATTATAGGTCTGATTTTGTATAAACGGTCTGCATTTGGGTCATCTCTCGGTTTGGCAACAGAATTATCATTGAAATGAATAAAAGACTTAATTTTTTCATATGCCTTTTGGCTCAAACATTCTTTAATTTGCCTAACACCGATTTTATCGGACCAATAACAACGGGCATTTGGTAAATGAATGACTGTCCGACATATAGATACAAATACCTAAATACTTTTTTATATCATCACGGTTTATATTGATCGGTTTGGCGGGGTTAGACTGTGTAGCATATAAATTTGTTTCGCTGACAATTTTATCAATAATAGTATCATCAAAAAAATATCTAAAAGATTCATACGGTGTGCTGAATTCTTTTACATTAGCTGGTAAATTTTCGTCGCCTCTGAAAAGTAGGCAATCTTCATTTATTGATATATTTTTCTTTTTCCAAATTATATTTTTAAACTGTTCCTTGAAATTATTTGGTATCTCTTCAGTGATTATGTCTGCACACTCCTCTTCATTTTCTGCATTTACAGTTGCGTCATTTAAAATTTCGTCTCCTAATACTTCGTCTTGGAATACAATGGGCATATTCTCTATATCAAAATTATCATTATTTTCAAGTAAATCATGTTCATTTTCAAACTCATCTTCACTTTTCCACCATTCTTCAATTATTTCTTCCAGATCTTTGTCCGTCAAAATCTTTTTACGGATCAGCTGAGACATCTAAAATTATTTCAATAAATGCGCAATGTATCATATTTGAGACATACGTATTTTTATATCTTACCTTCGGTATATTGTCGCAAATAAACAAATGAGTGAGATTTTAAACACTAATCAAGTCAATCCAAATGAATGAAATTTTTTTAAATATTATTTTAAAATAGTTTCCGTCAAAAACAACATTTGAATCTCCTGGCAAACCAGCTGATTCGGCTATATACATTCGCCTACTTTCGTCTAGTTTTAGTACAATATTTTTACACAGAGGTCGTCACTAACTTTATATATCGAAAATGTGTTTGTATCATATATGAAATAATGCACATTACAGCGATATAAGAATGTACATTAAAGATATTGACTTTCTTTGAATTTGTATCACATTTGATACGTTGCGCAGTGTAGGGTTAAATTAACAAAACAATGAGGAATTTCAAAACGAACAAAAATTTACTTTCTTTAGCGAATATTTAAAAATGAGAAGTCTATGGGAAAATAATAATATGATTGCTGTCTTGTGGTACTCCCACCCAAAAAACGAGGCTTCGGCAGGATCGTTCTTATTTCTTCTTCTTTTACATAAGATAAATCTGGCACTTGTGGCATTTGGAACTGCTCCCGACAACTTGTAGTTAATCTTAGGAAACTTACATAATATTCATTGTCTTTGTTCTTAGTTTCTAGAATTTTTCCAACGTAATAAATTTTCTGTTTTTTCGTTGCAAACAATACTAAAACAAAATCACCTTCGTCAGGTTGTTGAGTTAATCCTTTCTCAAGAATATCTTCTGTCAAAACTTGGGCTTCATCATCTAAAATATCTTCCTCTATCCAGTCTTCATCATCATCCGTGTCTTGCAAAATAACATCTGTTTCGTCTTCCGAATCGCTCTGTAAAATTTTACGGACTTCGTGTTTCTCCTTCGTCTGTTTTTTGGTTCTCTTTGCTGATGCCTTTTCAATTTCATTTTTTTCAGGGGTGTCTGTAGCAATCATGCTTCGACCTAGTTTTCTCGGTTTCCTTTTGTTCTTTCGTGGGCCAGCTTTGATTGGGTCCCTGAATTGTTGCGGAGATATAAAGTTATCATTTTTAGTTGCTTTCTGTTGTAAACCCGATGGTCCTGCTTGTTGGTCAAAGTGAGTGTTTGTAGAAAACGAATTACATAATGCCTGAGATGGCCCTTCTTTGACATTTTCACTAGTATTTATTTCGTGTATGATCAGTGATCTTTCTTCAACGGCATCTGCGATATGTTCTTCTTGCGAGGCGACTTCTACTGTACGAGTATCATAGTCAGGACACGGACGGTCAGTTGTTGAGCTAGGCATAAAATCCTCATCAGTAAATATGTCTCTATCAAAGGGATAGATACCAGTTTTCTTGAAAGCATTTATAATATTTACAGGAGTCATAGCCCTTGGGAAAGCTATTCCAATTATTTCACCAATGTCGTAAATAGTCACTGGCTGTCCAGGATTTCTCATCATCCATGAATCAATAGCAGAGTTATAAAAAGTTTTAAAAGGAGCAAAAACTCCTACGTCCAGTGGCTGCAATTTTGCTGAGGTATGTGGATGAAGCGTGATTACAGTCACTCCAGATGCTTTGGCAATATTGAGTGCTTCGATCGATAAATGCGATTCATGATTATCCATGATGAGAATACTAGGATTTTCTTGAGAACTACTTGTATGTTTTATGAAGTGTTTCATAACATCTACAAAAATTTCACTATTCATCCAGCCTGTTGGTGCAGCTAATCCTAAAGTTCCTGGTGGTGTGCCTTTAGTCATATGAGCCTTGAAATTTTTACGGGGGAACACAAGAACAGGCGGTAAAGCTTGGCCACTTGCACTGATCATGCAACAAGTCGTCACTAGTATTCCTCTCTCGCCACTTGTGACTTTCCCCAAGCTTCTTTTTCCTTTTGGGGCTAAAACTCGTTGCGGTTTGTGAACTGTTGTAGTCGAAGTTTCGTCTAAGTTAAATATTCTTGTGCCGTCTGAGAAGCCTTGGTTTCTTAGTATAACTGACTCTAAATTATCAAAAAACTTCTTTACATTACACTTATTAAATGCTGTCGCTCTAGCAAGACTACATGGCTCCGGCTTACGCAAAGATATTTCAGGATGTCTCTTACGAAATGTCTTTAACCAGTCTATGCCTGCCATTTTGTTTTCTTCCCATTTTTTTGGAATTTTTATATTATTTATTGTAGCCATTTCGTACGCTACTTTGCGACAATCATTCGTAGTGAGTCCATAAAATAATAAGGCACAATTTTCTAAATACTTTTTTAAGATGTCTTCTTGCTCGTCATTAAAAATTCGATTCACATCGTAGTGGGGTATTAAACGAATATTATTTATGCATTCAGCAGTTTTAATTTTGATGCAATAACGCCTTACAGTTGAAAAGGCAATCCCTGCTTGAAATGCCGCTTGTCGAATACTGGCACCATTATTAATCAGTTCTAGTGCCATTCTCATTTGATTTTCAGTGTGGTTGCCGATTTTTCTTTCTCTGACGGTCTTGCGAGGCATTCTGTTTAAGAAATAAAAACGAATAATTGCCAAAAATCTGATGAATTATTTCTTTTTAACAGTTTAATTAGGTAAAACGAATGGGTTCACAGTGAATCATGATTCACTGTGTACCAAACGAATTTGATTCACTGTGTACCCGTACACCAATTCCGTTTCAAAATGAAAATCTAACCAAACTTTTACACTTAGATTACTGGCTTTAACTAAAACATAATATTGAATTATCGTGAATTATAATAAAAATAAATGAAATTGGTTATAAGTTATATTCACCTCATTAGAAATAAAAAATACTTACATAGCAAAAATAAATGAACAGCACAATAGCAAACATTTGCCCACAGAACTAAGGCACTGCATCAGCCGGCCACTACTTTTAACTCAAAGCATGCGCTATAAGAGAGATACTCTAGGAGAAAAGGACAGCAATAATACGTTGTCCCATTCGCACAAAATATATCTGATTCACTGTGTACCCCTGATCCACTGTTGGCACAATGACCCTACGCCTATTTTCTTCGATAATTATTAAATTTAGATTGTAGAGTAACTCACAATTTTCATTTTCTATTTCATTTTGCTCATTTCTCCAGGGTAAAAATAATAACACTTGTTCTCGATAATAATTTTAAGTATCTTGGAGTAACTTAAAACGTCGGTAACGTAAAATGGCCGGTTTCTCTCGTGTTTTGAATTGATCTTCGTCATCATCATTTTCAGAATTTTCACATTTCTTTTTATAAAATTTTAAAGCGAAGGTTGCAAGGCAGACATTATCTAAAGATTGTGGACGGTTACTATATTTTGTAATTATATCCTGCATATATATGTCGGTAGAATCTTTATCCAGTGTTCTTAATTCTTTTGCTGATTTTAGCATAAGCGCACGTTCTTTCATAGGATTTATGTTTATGAAAATTGCCTGCCTACTACTTTTCGATAATGGCAATGAAAGTACATGATATGTCGCTTCCTGAGCCGACATTAAATTGCTGTTTAAAAATAAGTTGACAATTTTTCTATTTTTTTCTTTGACGTTCCTATTATCATTTCTAATATCTACAGCTGCATCCCGCAATAATTTTGATAGACCTGCCTCAACTTTACCCGCATAATTTATGACATAAGAAGCTACTCCGTATTCCTCCAAAATGAATTGCATGTCCATATTTGATTCAAAAAGGTATAAAATGTTTTTATTGTAACAATTTAGCCCAACTTCCAAACTATTTCTTTTTAAAAATACTTGTGGCCTTTTCAATGTGTATCTAATTGAATTTATGTACTCCTCTTCCGTTAAATTTAATTTCAACAAAATATCTTCAAAAGTAATAAATTCTTATTTAGTATAAAAAAAAATTCATTAAATTACTAATATTTTTGTATGTTTCACTTAATTTTGAATTTTGTTCATTGTCTGATAAAGGTTCTAGATTCATAGTTCTTGGCATTACGGGTATTGGAAAACTAAATCGGCATTTATTCTTATTTTTGGTACCTTTGTAACAAGTATGGGTGTGTCTATGTTTTTGTACGGCCATATATGGGTCTTCCGGATTATAATGGCATGTTATAAATTTATCGATAAATGAAATACACTCTTGAACATTAATTTTGTCAAAAGAATCAAATTTTGGAGCATCCTTCAACCAATAGAATATATGTTCATGGGGTGATCCCCGCATTTGAAACTAATAATTTTGAAAAATACTAGAATTTTGTTTCAAAAGCCTCATCAATTTATTAATTTTAAAATCAAAATATCTCGCGCATGTTACTGGATCATTTCGAATTAATTCCGTTTTCTCATTTTCTTCTAAATTTAGTGCTTTATTATTTGAAATGGTTTCATTATTGTTTAATTTATATAACGTTTTAATTAATTCCGGCCACCATTTTTCAGCGGAAGAAACAGTTAAAAATATTGTTGGTTTACCCAGTTGATGAATCATTGCCATTAAATCTTTCTTTTTAGGTTCCCAATACGCCGGTGATGATCGAATATTAGTTAAAAATTTATAACCGGTGTCTAATTTAATTAAATTTTGAAGAAAATTTTGATCTAAAATATTTCTTACCTTTATGCCCTCTGTGCGCTTATTTTTTTCTGAGACATACATTTATACTTGCCACACAAATTTGCTCCAATTTTTTCTTGGCCATGAATAAAATTCTTGTTGGACTGCATGACCATCTATCCCATCTTCTACTTTCTGATTTTGCCCGATCTGTGTACGAAATGAAATTAGGAATATCAAATTTATATCCATAATTTTTTTTCGGAAAACATAATTCGTCGATATCCTCAACCATATGCCAGGGAACAGGAAATTTTCCTTGACCAGGAGCAATTATCCTAATTTTATCTGTTATTTCCTTATTCCCATCCACCAGTAACACTTCATCATCCACTTCATCTTCAACATCAATTTTGTCTTCCTCTTCCAGGGAAAGGAAATCATTTACACTTAGGCCGTCTAAATTAGAATTTGAAGAATTTAAGTTGTCTGCATCATTTTTATCCACAATAAAATTAATTTCGGTGTCAAAATCTTTCTCGTATTGATTGAAATAAAACGTATCGACTTTAGTTTCGTGTTTTTTATAGAGTGGTGTTTCAAGTAAGTAATTTAATGTGTCACAAATTAATGAAGGCCGAATAGAATCGTACATATAATGTGAAGAATGAAGCATATGTCGTTTTAATTTTACTTGAATCGTTGCCATGTTATTAAAATTTCTGGGTAAGACTTTCAACATGTTAATTTCAACGGGAATATTTACCACACTCCCTTTAATTCCCATTTGTGGATTTAAAACGTAGGATTTTAGCGGTCTAATTTGCATGAAATTTATATACGGCGCCACCATTCTTTCTTCTAAAGATGTTAATTTTTTTATGCATTCCGGAATATCGACAAATTTTAAGCCCTTTGATGTTGCTAATCTTGGAACCACACCCTTAAGTACAGAATTTTGACATGTACGGCATATATAAACAGAATTATAATTAAAATTTTTTGCAACAAATCCTTCAGAAAAAAAATTCTTTCAATTTAGACAAGTTGAAGTATACGACAGAATGTGGGAAAAATAGTCCTTCGCAGCAGCAGCACACCATGTCGGGAAGAAGTCCGCGCGTTTTGACAAAACTCAGAAGTAATTTTGAATATTCTGAATTTGTACGTAATAAATTATTGTAGAAAGTTTCTCTGAATTTCAATAATTCATTGCATCGAGAAAATTGTTTAGAAATTTTATCATTTTTACTTTCTTTTTCTCTATACGATATTTTTTTCTCCTTTTCTTCATATTTTCCATATTATTGATATTTTCTCTTTCTTTATATTCCGTATCTCTTCTCAACATCTTCATATTTTGCTGATTTCTTTCAGTTTCCTGCTCTTTGTACTCAGCACTTTCTCGTAATAGTTGCATATTTTCTTTATTACGTTCATTATGTTTCTTTCTATATTCTGTGGTCTCTCTTAATATCTTCATATTATTTTTATTTTTTAATTCCTCATATTCTTTATATGTTAAGTTCTTTCTTAAATCACTTAAGTAGTTTTTATGGGTCTCATATTCTCTTTCTACATATTCTATATTTTCTCTTAGTACTTTCATATGTTCTTTGTTGTTTTCATTTTCTTTTTCTTTATATTCTATATTTTTTCTCAGTTTCATGATGCAAAGTCAGTTCCTAGTTGGTTATAAACTATACCAGTGTCGTTCTAAGTTATAGTTCAGTGTTTACTCTTAACGGTTGATCGAGTTAAGTGGTTTGTTTTGATTTTTATTATCAAATTTTATACACGTGCTAATACACTCGTCAACTCCCGCTCAGCATCCGGTAAGTCGAGCCATCTCAAGTACATACGACTTCGTAAAACTTCGCCTGTCTTCGCACAGCATCATGGTCAATTGCCCGAACTGCAGCAAAAATGTGGTTTTTGACACTCAAAAAAGCTATTAAGTGTGATGGGATGGGTGTGAAAAAATCACTCATTTAAGCTATGTCAACCTGACCCATTCTGATATTGCTCGCTTTACTCGCTCCAACGTCAAATCTATTAAAGTATATTGCGACATTTGTCTTGATGAAGGTAACACTCTGAGTGTGGTCTTAAGAATTTGATCACCGCTCTGCAAACTCATATCCCAAATGTCGGCTTTACAAGAAAGTTCTAGCACTTCCAACCAAAATCTAGACGATTGTATTGGTAGTGTAATTCATGAAATCAATGAACGACGCAGACGTGAGAGTAATATTATAATCTCTGGTACACCGGAAAATATTACAGCAGACTTAACAACTTATGTGCCAACTACTCTAAAATTTTTCCCGGATCAAATTTGTCTGTAGATCGAGTATTCAGAATTAGAGTACATAATAACACCTGTAGTCGTCCGCGACTGATCAAAGTCTGTCTCAAAAATACTGATGATGCTCTTAAACTAATCAGAAATGCAGAAAATGCACGCAATCATCCAGAATTAAATAATATTTTCATTAACCCAGATCGTACAATAGAGCAGGCTCAGTACAAACGGCTTAAATCAGACCTAAACGCTAGGAAATCTAAAGGTGAAAATAATCTCAGAATTGCTTACAAAAATGGCCAATACCGTATAATCCAAAAAAACTTAGTTCTGCTTCGATGTCTGCTCCAAGTAATTTTGAAAATTCTCTTCATATTTTCTACCAGAATGCTGAAGGCCTAAACACCAAGCTTCCCCAACTACATTCTCTCCTTACATCCCTGGAATACGACGTCATCGCCTTAACGGAAACTTGTGACTCTGAAATCATAAGTGGTTCATTATATTCAGTGGTCCGTTCCGATCGCAATTTTGCTATGTGTGATCTAACTCGTGGTGGCGGTGTAATGCTTCTGATCAAAAACTCACTCAGTTCAACCCGAGTCCCACTTCTAGATGCTTATGATTTTATTCCTGTCAATATTGACATTATTTGTGTGAAAATTCTAAAAATTCTATTACACTTCAATTATGTTTACTTATTTAATATTTATATTACCCTCCCCCCCTCTACAAATGCACAACAGTATAGTAATATCTTTGATTACATTGAGTCTTTAGCATTTATTTCTAGTAATAATTTTATAATTATAGGTGATTTTAATATAACTGAATATGTAAATGGTACTAACTCAAACAAAATGTGTACACTTAATAATTTTCTTGATTTCACAGAATCTCAACAATATAACATATGTAATAGTAATGGTAGAATATTAGATCTGGTAATTTCTAATCTTCATTGAGCTCCAGTAATAAACTTCTTCTAAATATTTAGAAATGTAAAATAATGTCATTTACAAGAAAGAAAACAAATATAATCCACAATTATACAATTCATACATCCTCTGTAGAAAGGTGTTACGAGGTAACTGATTTAGGCATTAAATTTGACCCTCAACTATCATTCTCCCCTCATATTCAAAATTTAATTTCTTCCTCTGTTAAGTTACTAGGATTTATTAAGAGAAATACTCGTAGTTTGACTAACCTATCTCCCATTTTTTCACTGTACTATGCTTATATCCGTTCGAAGCTTGAATACTGTGCGTTGATTTGGAACCCTACATACATGCATCAAATTGAAGCTTTAGAGAATGTCCAAAGGAAATTTTTGAAGTTCATATATTTTAAACTAATGGGAACTTCCCCACCTTTATACTTTATCATACGATATTCTAACCCAATTTTTTTCTCTTGACACTTTATCTCAACGTAGATTTACGTTGTCACTTGCGACTCTCATTAACATTCTTAACAATAATATTGACGATCCTGTAACTCTTAGCTTTATTAATATTAGAGTGTCGCACGTAAATATAAGAAATCCTAAACTATTCTTAATTCCTATAGCACATACTAATATAGCCTCTAAATCTCCAAATCCACCGCATGTGTGTAAACTACAATTCATCTAACAATCAACCTGATTTATTTATTTAACTGTTTGAAACAGGCATTCCATTACATAATAATTGTTCTCAATTACTTTGTCTTTCTTTTTTATTGTATTCTTATGTGTAATTTCTATTCACTGGCTGTATATGTATTTTTGTACCTGCCTTGTAATTGGAGTTTTTATTCTGTTAGACAGATAATTAATCAATAAATAAATAAAAATTATTTTGAGTGATGAGTCCATTGTTCTGAGTAATGTCTTTGATCCCTAGTTCGTAGACGCTTGTGAGCAAGAGGGACCTGGAAGATTTAAGTTATCATTAGTATTTTTATGGGCCTTTTTTATATTAGACAAATGAATTGTTGTTTGCTTTTATTGATAGGGTCTGTGTGAATTTTAGCAGTTTTCAAATCCTTGTTAACACTATTGATTTTTTTCCTTTTTGAATTTTTTATTTTATTTACTTTTTGTTTGTTGTGCACATATATGGTACCAGGAATTTGTGGTAAATTCTCTCGGGTTTCGTTTAATTTTTCTGCTAAATTCGTTTTTCTCGTCGATTGGCTTAAGGCCTGTAGAACTATGATTGGTGTTATTATAAGCTAGTACTGCGTAGTTGACTTTTTTTTCGATAAAATCATTCTTAAAGTTTTCTTGAAGATTAAAAAGCCTATGTGTTCGATGAGTGTTAAATGGAAACGTTCTACTAGCCCATTTGAGTTAGGGTGTTGTGAACATGTGAAATGAATTTCAATTTTATGTACTAGTATTTCTTTTACGACGTTGTTTTTGAATTCTAACCCATTGTCGGATATAACTAATTTAGGTATGCCGTGATGTGATAAAAATCTGGTCAGTTTGTTGCAAATTTCAGTAGCGTTTGTTGAATAAACTTGATAGGATTGGGCATATTTTCAGAATGCCTCGATAATTGTCAGAAATTTGCGGTTTTCTAGACTCAGGGTGTCTACATGGATGGTGTGGAAGAGTTTATTTGGGGTTGGAGTGATATTGAATTTGGTCTTTATGGGATGGCGTTCATATTTTGATTATAGGCAGACTTCACATTGATTTATATAGTCGGGTGCATTTTTCAAGCATTCTTAAAAACTCATAATGTCCGTTTTTTTGATATCATCTTTGTGCATTTCGATTTGGTGGAAACCCGAATTCAAATCTGTAGTTGTAAAGTATTGACATTTACCAAGTTTGTCCAAAAGAGTACCTATTTATGTTTGGGATAGGGTACTTATCATCAATGGTTTTTTCATTGAGCTTGCGGTAGTAAACGACCATCCGCCACTTTTTTTTCCGGACGCATCCATCTTTTTGGACACGATCCACACGGGCGAAGACCATGGTGAATGTGATAGTCGAATAATATTTTCTTTTAGCATTTTGTTAATTTGTTCTTGTACTTCTACCCGGTTAATTTCAGAGTATCTGTATGTTTTTGTGTAGATGGGTAATTCGTCTTTAGTTATTATGTGATGTTTGATTTCGTTTGTAAGTGATAATGATTTGCCGTTAGTATGAAATATATTAGAATATTCTTTAATTAGTTTCGTAATGGCCAATTTTTCTTCGGAGTTCATATTATGATCTGTTCTAATTTGGGACATATCGAAAGAATTTTTTGAATTTTGATTGGTAAACTTAAGTTATTAATTTCAAAATTTTCTAATGGTTCTACTGATATTTCTTTATTTTGAGTGTTCAAAAATTTCGGAAGTTTCTGTGCTGTTTATTATAGGATATGCAAAGGTATAATTTTTAATTTTGGCAATTCCTGCAGGTATTGTAAAATTTCATAAATTTGTTTCTGGGGCATATGCTTCACCATTTTCTATGCAATTTGTGTGTAGTTTAACATTTTTTTCTGATCTTGAATCTACTTGCACGTAGTGTGGACGCGGCTTTAGCTAATAATATGTCAAATTGATTGTGAAAATCAAAACGATGGTATTTTAGCATATCTGTCTTTTTGAATAATTTTGAACAGGATATAATTAAACTATAATTTCCTCGGGATGTGTCATGTACTGTAATGATTTTGAATGAGTCGTTTTGAATTTTGTCATTATAATTTTTTCGTGTGATCTCTGGTTTTATGAATGAACGTGTACTACCGGTATCAATGAGTACTTTCAGATCATGTTCAGGATAAATTATAAATGGTAATTCGCTATGATTATGTGTCAAAAACATTAATTCAAATTGGTTTCCGAGGCCGGCCACTCTAAAAAAATATTTGTTACTGATTCTTGTTCATATTCTAGTGTGTCTTCGTCACCCTCTCTATCATATTATGGTAAAACTGGATTATTGTCGTATTGTTCGTCATTGCATTCGTTTACTTTTGTATTATTTAGTTATTCGAAAACGAAGTTGGGTGTAGTCTATGTATATTGTTTTGGTGTGAATTGTTGAAGACGATTGTTGTAACCTGAGGGACCAGGTTTTGGCCGGTATGATTGTCGAGTACTGATACTCAATGGGACAGGTTTCGGGAATTTTTGATTTGGATTGGGTTTAAAAACATTTGGTTTTGCGTTTTGTATTTTATTTGCAGGTTTATATTGGTTATTAGGGTTTAGGTCGGGTCTGTATGTTAATTGTGGTGTTTGTGCATATCTAATTTATGGTTGTGGATGTCTGATTTGTGAATGTTGAATGAATTGTTTATGTCTTTGTGTATTAGTATGAATTTTATGCGCGCGAGTACAACTCTCAATTTGGAAATCGTTAGTCAGCATATTTAGTGCAGAGTTAAGATCTGTTGGATTTTTCGTGCGCATGAGTGTACCCAGCGGCTCCTTTAAGCCACGCAATAACATTCTCAAAGCATATTGTCTGAAATAGTCAGATAATACTTTTGCTTCTGCAGCATTTTTATTGAGGTTGACATATGAAATTTTGCAGATTTAAAAGATCTTGTACTTTATTATAATAATCGAAAGGTGATTCATTACCCTGTTTTAAATCTGCTAATTCTATAGTGAGAGTATAACAATCTCTTATGAAATAGGAATTGATAAGAGCATTTTTAATATCATCCCACGAAGTTATCATGCAGCTAGCTAATTGAACAGCAGCATCGCCTTTTATTTTTGATAAAATTATGGATAAAAGGTATTCATTTTTAAAGTCATTTGGATCGTGTTTGTTTAAAAAAATATAACTTTTCACAGATTTCTGTGAATCTTGTTAATAATTTTGGCTCACCATGAAAATCTGGTATCATCGCTAAATATTCTTTTGAATTCTAGGGGGTGGATGAACCACCGAAGTATTTGGGGTAGCCATTTTGTCATTTATTGATAAATTATTTATTTCAAGGATTAAATTATCTACGTGGTAGATTGGTGAATTACAGGAAGCAATTGAATATGTGTCCGATTCTGTATCTGAACTATTACTACTGACATCACTGAATGACATTGGCACTTATAGGATTATCAGGTCCATGACTTGTCTCTGGAGAGCTCCATGGATGGATGTCGACTTCTGCAGCTCTGTGTTCAGCAGGTCCACAGGAGATCTCTGGTCCACAATGATCCCTCGTGTTGAGTTTCTTGACGACGTCTTTCGTTGAGGTTCTATGTTCCCAGTTAATCGTTGAAACGAAACACTATTTTTGCGAATTTTGGATTCGTCAAATTGTCTGAGAATCCTACCGACTGCGACAGTTAAGTAAACGTTAATTACGTTTATTAATATATACAGGATGTAACACGAAAAGCGGGCCATAGGCGTTTAACATGGGAAAACAGTTTTTCTTTGGCCAAAAGTGACCTATTAATTTTAGACAAAAATGCTTCAAATGAATGGTGTAGAGAATTAAATTCTACATCCAGTTCAGTATTCACATTTTATTTTGAATGTTTAGTAACCGAACAAATCGTATTTAATTTTTTACAAAAGTTACTTCTTTATAGTGTTAGCCATGACACTGAAACAAAATCGAACAAAAGTAACGACGTTTTACCTGTCAGAAACGCTCTGTTTAAGTCAAGAAATATAATTATTGAAAATGGAAAGTTATTCTAATGAGTTACAAATTATTAAGTGGCATTATTCTGGGGAAAGTTTTCGGAAAATTCGGGATTTAACTAGTATTTTTTGGCATCATCATAATATTCCTAGTAAAACAACAATTCAAAGATTTATTTTAAAATTTGAGACGACCGGCACATTTAATATGTTAGTACTGGAACTTTTGCGAGGAAACCATAATAGAAATTACAACAACGAAGAAGATGTTCTAGCGTTAATTGAAATTGATCCAAATCTCAGTGTCAGACAAATTTCAAATGAAATAGGAATCAATTTTATGACCGTTTTTAGAATATTAAAAAAACATAAATATCACCCTTTTAAAATACAAAACCACCAGGACATTTTTGAACAAGATTTTGAACGACGCGCAATATTCTGCGAAATAATTATGGATGATGGATTACCGATGAATGCACATTTACACTGAATGGCGAACCAAACAAAAATAATTTTCGTTACTGGTCTCAAAGAAATCCACATAGTGTAATACAATCAAGAACATAGTACCGGCAATCAGTAAATGTTTGGGCAGGAATTTTAGACAACAAAATTATTGGTTCTTTTTTTATTGCAAGGCTAAATTCGAAAACATATTTGGACTTATTAAGGGAAACAGTTGTCAAGAAATAACGAACTTAAACAATGATCATGTGTGCTTCCAGTACGATTGTTGTCCTGCACATAGTACGAGGTTATAAATAACTGGATGATGCTTTCCAGAAAGCTGGATAGGGCGAGGAGGACCAGTAAACTGGCCAGCTTGGTCACCGGATTTAAATCCGTGTGATTTCTTTTTATGGGGGCACTTAAAGTCTTGTGTCTATAAGAAACGATACAATAGTATTGAATATCTGAAAAACGCTATAGAAAATGAAAGCAATAAAATAAATCGTAGACAGTTAAGTAATGTTAGGCAAAGTTTTTATAATAGATTAGGGATTAGGCTATTGCTTAGCGCAAAACGGACAGCTTTTTGAGCACCTTTTATAATATTTTCTTATAAATAAAATAATGTAATAAAAATGAATTTTTAATAAATATGAGTTGAAAAACTTTATTTCTATTGTTGTTTATTTAGTTTATTTTGAGTGATAATTTTTTTATTTTCAATAATTAGACTTAAACAGAGTGTTTTTGACAGGTAAAAAGTCATTACATTTGTTTGATTTCGTTTCAATGTCATGAGTAACACTATAAAGAAGCAAATTTTGTAAAAAAATTAATTCGATTTGCTCGGTTACTAAACATGCAAAATAAAATATGAATATTGAGTGGGATGCAGAATTTAATTCTCTACAACATTTATTTGAAGTATTTTTGTTTAAAATTAATAGGCCACTTTTAGCCAAGGAAAAACTGTTTCCCCATGTTAAACGCCTATGGCCCGCTTTTCGTGTTACATCCTGTATATATATATATATATATATATATATATATATATATATATATATATATATATATATATATATATATATATATATATATATATACAGTGTGTTAATTAAAAACCTGGCCATAGGCGTTTAACATGGGAAATCAGTTTTTCCTTGCGCAAAAGTTCCCAAATTATTTTAGACAAAAATACTTCAAATAAATGTTGTAGAGAATTAAATTCTGCATCCAGATTAGTAATAAGATTTTATTTTCGATGTTTCATAACCGAGAAAATCAATTTCAAAGTTTATCGAAAATTGCTGATTTATAGCGATAGCCATGGAAGTCAAACAAAATTACAAACAATTGTATGACATCTTAACTGTCAAAGAAAGTTTGTGTTTTGTGATTTTCGTTCAGTAACATATTTTTTTGGAAGTATGGAACAGTTTTCTCATGAAGAAAAGCTTCAGATTATAAAATGGTGTTACTGTGGACAAAGCTATAGAAAAATACGTGATTTAATAAGTGTAATGTGGTCACATCGACAAATTCCAAGTAAAACCACAATAGAATCTTATTACAAAAACTTAAAGCTGTAATTTCCAATGAATGTAGAAAAATAAATGCCAGACAGCTGCATAATGTTCGACATGGCTTTTATAATAGACTTGGGTATTGCTTAGCGCAAAATGGAGGGTTATTTGAACATTTAATATAAAATTATATTCATTCTAGTTTTCTGTTTTTCTTTTTAAATAAATACATTATTCTTGTTTTCATTTTTATTTTATTTTGTATATGTTGACAGCTATGTATTCTAAAAAAGTTAAATTCTAATTCATTGTGTCAATGTCATACAATTGTTCGTAATTTTGTTTGAGTTTCATGGCTATCGCTATAAATCAGCAATTTTCGAAAAACTTTGAAATTGATTTTCTCGGTTATGAAACGTCGAAAATAAAATCTTATAACTAATCTGGATGCAGAATTTAATTCTCTACAACATTTATTTGAAGTATTTTTGCCTAAAATAATTTGGGAACTTTTGCGCAAGGAAAAACTGATTTCCCATGTTAAACGCCTATGGCCAGGTTTTTAATTAACACACTGTATATATATATATATATATATATATATATATATATATATATATATATATATATATATATATATAAATTTACAACGAAAGATTATAGTTCAAAATGACACAAATATAAGATTTCTGGACACTTCAGTCTCTCTACTGTTATTAATTAACTTTATTCTAAGTTGAACATTTTATTTTACAAAACTGCTTATTCCATGACTGTGGAAACTGGAGATGTGCAGGTCAGTCATTTTTTTTAATATCTTGTAACCACAAATGATGGTAGTGGTATTAGCTTTACAAAATAAATAAGGATTAAATTTATCCACAAAATTTGTTCTATATTTTAATAATTCACTTATATGACTTTGAACATCAGTGCTGAAAAACACAGGGACCCCACGACCCCTCTTGCCTCTTATAATAATTCTATTAAATTTTTTTAAGCAATATTTGTTCTGGGAATGTAACTACATCAATTGAACTCTTCATAAGATCCAGATTGATTTGTTTCCGCTGATTCATAGTAATGAACTAATGATCTTTGTAGTTCCTTTGGGCGTTTTCTATTCAGGGGTATAACCCTACAAAAAACTGTCTCCAATAATGTATGCCTAAGAATCTAAATTATTTATTCTAAGAGCTTCTACTTCTGCGTTAGTTATGGATATTAAATCATTTTTAAGTAACTTCAGATCACTTGCCAATGGAACCATTGTTATTTTTGTCCATTTTTGCATACTGAGATCATTAGGGGCTTGATTTGGTATGTTAAATTTCCAGTGAGATTCAAACAGTTTAATCAAAGTTCTTAAATCCGAGTGAGCTTTTGCACTGTTGGTAATTTGAAATAAATTTCGTTTTTTCATAGTGTAAACAATTGCTATTTCACAGCTTTTTTTAACACGTTCGCTACCGCCATTACTTACTTGAAGATTATTTTGTCGAAAAAATTGTAATTTTTGAAAATTTTGCTATGACTCGTATGTGGGACAACGGTCTGTAGTAATAATTTCGATCGATAGACCATGTGTCTCATATATGAGACGAGAAATTAATTCTAATAAAATAAATTTTATTTATTTTTCCGTGAGATGCAGGAATTATGGATGATAATAGATAATATTTCGATAATAATGCTTTATACTCGGCAATTTCACATTTCCCATTGCTATGCAAAGAGATAAAAATCGCTTCAATTCATCTCTTGTTGTAGGCTTCCACTTATGCATATTTGATTTGCGTCGCAACGTCTTCGATAAAAGAAGTTGTGCTCTAGTATTTGTCCAAAGGACAATTTTGTCGATTAGTGCATCGTCAAATAATAAAGAAAATACCTCAAGAGGTGACGTATTTGCCGGTAAATTAATTTTTAGTTCTTCTTGTTCTGCGAAATCAAAGATTTCTGGATGTTTTTCGATGTTTGTCCACTCGTCTTCCTCACTTTGATCACCATTTTCTTCATCCTGATTGTCTTCAGATTCATCAATCACTGAATGATTTTTCAGAATCTCGCCAATCACTTCCGGAATCTGGAAATGGTTCTTCAGATGTATTGTCTTCGTCTTCATCTGAATTCATACTTTCGAGAATTTTATTTGCTTCCTCTTGCAACTCAGCGTCAGTTAAACATCTTCTTTTTGATGGAAACATGGTACAATTAAATTTATTTGCAATCTTCAACAAGGTTTGCTTGCGACAAATTTGAACCTATGAACACAACATAGCCTCAAATTAAAACGAGAGATCGCGCGACACACATATGCGTCATTGATTCGTATTTCGTATATATCTGCGCAGTATGAAGTCTCTACCTATAGCCGACACGGAATTTTTTTACACAAAGTACAAATAACTTCTCGGCTCATATATGAGCCAGCGGTATATAATACAAAACCAACCGACTCATATATGAGTCGCGCGATAGCGAACGTGTTAAGTGAGGTACCACTGTTAATGGCATAAGTTGGTGAATTAAATATTTCCTTAGAGATATCATATTTGCTAACAATTTTCGTAGCCTTGTGCAGGCTACGAAAATTGTGCATCAGATCATAATATTTTGGCTGTAATGCGTAACACAAATTTTTAATACTGGGATCTAATTTTTTAATTCAATTAATATTTTAGCAACGTCCCGCATTTTTCTAGACGTTACATTAATAAAATGGCGTTCTTTGTGTATTTTCAGGTATCTGCTTCCAAAAGCACATATTAGTACATCTTTTTTTGCAGCTAATGTAATGTCATCAGGCCGCATTGTAGGGAATACCTTATCTCTTAATTTACCATATTCAACAATTTCTATACTTATTCATTTCATTACAATTGGGTTATTATGTATACAATTAATTTAGTCTGAATGAATATTGAGAATTTGTTTTTCTATGTGTAATACGGAAATAAGTAAATTTTCAAGGAATATCATTATCACACGTGAGTCCAGTCAAGTCCACGTTCGCGTTCACGTACCGAATGCCTCTTCCTAACATACTTGTCGTGTCCAACCTGTAGCAGTAGTGTGAAAGTTGTGTCCAAAACTAGCTTCATATAATACATAAATTTTGTTCTTGGTCTCGTAAGTCCGTTCACAGTCAATACCCTAAGCTGAATAAGGCCATGTTCCGGCAAGTCTTCCGACGATAACAATAGATTTGAGCAAGTCGGGCAAGTTCGCGTGTCTGTCGTTTTAAGTACTCGTACCCTGCCACGTAGACAGTTACACCCGGTTCCATAATCATATAGAAATCTCCTTTAAAGCGAAAAGGAGCCTTTTGTGGTAAAATCTGTTCCATAATCGTTTTTTAAAGAGCACTTTACAAAAAAGTCTCCTTTATTGTGAAGTCCCGAATTTTGTCCTTTATGCGTGTAAAAGTCGGGTTTTTTGAAAACGTAGCCTAAAATTTCGTTGACAGATTTGAACTAAAAGTGAAATATGGAAAGTGACACTAGTTTAAGCTCTTCATCAGAAGACGAAGTGTTAATTTTTGTAAGAAGACCAAAAATATATAGAAACAGGGAGGACTGTATTAACAAATATAATGATTTAGAATTTTTTAACAGATTTAGATTTAAAAAAAACCACTGTTATAGCATTATTAGAAAGAATTGAACCAATGGTATCATTATGTTCAAATAGGTAAATTGTGAATATATTTTATAATATCTTGTCTTGGAAACTACATGTTCATTGGCGATAGTGGATATTCGATCGCACCTTACCTGATGACAAAATTACAACAACCGCAAACAGCAGCAGAAAATCTATATAACGAATCCATCATTAGAACCCGAAATGTTGAAAGACAATATGGTGTGTGGAAAAGACGATTTTTGATCTTGTCATTAGGAGTACGATTGAATGTGGATACTACAATGAATATAATTCCAGCAACAGCTGTATTCTACAACATTGCTACTGAAATGAACAATTATTTCCCAAATTATTAGTTTATTGATATGGAACAAAATGAAGATGAACCAGAGCAAAATGTGCATAAAAACAACGTTGTACCTTCCCTCTAGGACGAAATATGAGAAGATTGCTTATTGGCGAGCATTTTACTAGACTAATATGAATGTAATTGACAAAGACATTTGAATAAATCGTAGCAAATATATAATTTTATTCAAGTATAATAATGTTTTATTTTTTAATTCTTTCTTCTTAATTTTAATTTCTAGGCCTAATAGGCGTTGTCTCTTTTGACGATCTTCTTCCATTCTACGATTTTGTTTTCGTCTGGCCCAAGTTTCTACTTCTACGTCAGCAGCTTTTTTCTATCAAATAATCTTAATTGATCTTCTGAACCCAGAGATCCGCATTTCTGCTTCTTTCCGCGAATTTCCATTTTTAATGAGAAAGCGTTGTCAAATTCAAATTTTGTCACTTTGAATTATTGACACAAATGACGCTGTTTCAGTTTTGCCAACCAACAAATAATTGATTAAAGGACACTTTATCTAGCAGACTCTTTACAAACTATTATGGAACAGAAACAATTAAAGCCGACTTTCAAAGTCGACTTTTCGAAAAAGTAAGCTTTAAAAAAGGAGACTTTTATGTGATATTATGGAACCGGGTGTTAGTGGTACAGACCACAGCCTTCTCCTCCGTCCCTGTATGGTGTAATTGTCAAAGTCTCGTCACTTGGTGTACTGGACCTCGGTGAAATTAAAACATCTCTTGTTAAGAAAGTTTTCAATCGAGCAAACGAAACATCGTCATCGCCTTCACTACAGTTTGACGCGGCAGAATGAGCCGACATAAAATTGTTCACCCTAAGAGTCCGGAATGAGGAAATGAAGGATGCTACCGTAGGGTTCCTGTTACATCATAAATGACTTCGAATACTTGTGTTAAAATTTAAGAGAAGACGGAAAGGTATGAAATACAATACAAAACAATTAATGTGAGTACCGGTTAGTGGCCGTAACTCAAATGTAAAATAGACGCTGGGAAACTTAAATTGTATAAATATAGAATATTTTATTCAATTAATTTTACAACTTGACATATTCAAAATCTAAAATATAATAAATGTTTTGTTCACAGATGTTACGAGGTAACCTCGTAACAACTGCTCAACAATGGCTGGCAGTAACGTGGCGGTAACTTGATATACACAAAACATAACTGGCTTGATTCGCCACACTTCCAGCAAAATATTCTAGTGGATCTTTGTTTAATGCTCTCATATCAAGAGCACTAAATCCAAAACCCACTAGAGATTTCCACAAGTATTCGATGCCATTTAGCTTATCTACCCAATTTCTCAGGGAAGGTGGCAGCTCACTGTCCTTGCGCAAGGTCGCAGATTCACAGCCACTTCTCTGCACAAATCTCATGGATCGCAAAATTGATTCGCTCTATTCCAAAACTGCCAGTGTTCCGAATTAGACGTAGTGATCAACGTCACGAGATCCATTAACACTATCAAAAAGTTCGTCTAACAAAAGAACTAATTTCGCCGTTTCCTCAGCACTACGTTGAAGTCCGTGGGATTGTTGACAATTTTCCGGCGGCATTTCGATGAGTAAATTTGTTATTCCCGCATAAACTAATCGGCTAATTTTCTGCGGGATAAGACACTGCTCAGTCAACGCAGGACACCTGGAAACAGCAAAAGTCCCGTCGTAGTTGTAAAACCGTACAATGTCTGTCCACGATGCCTGATACCGCATGTTATCAATAGTAAAGTCTAAGTCCTTGGACAGTAAGTTGTTCCTCAGTGTTTTCAACAAATGCGATGAATCGTACAAAGCAACAATTTTCCTCCCCCATATTCGAAACACTCAGGCCGAAAGTCCCTTCCCTTACGAATACATAAGTTCTGGGTTTGCCGTTTCAAGTTCTCTATTGCTGCCGTGTTCGTTCTTCCCTGGTGACAAATGATCGCCACCACGTTGAAATTCGCCGATGCAGTAGAATTGAGAACCTGTTTGATACACCGTACCAAAGCAGGTGTGTCAGTTGTTGCACCTACAAACATAAACGCGTAAGGCAGCTTCCACAGAGGAGCACAAAGTCCACGAAGCATGAACACTAGAGCATGTTCCGCGAAACCAGCCTTACGTACTGTGCCAAAATTTTGTAAGCCCCAAATCATGTCTTCTCCTATGTCATATGTCAGATGCGGCTGAATCGCTACCTCGTCGAAAACAAGCACACAAGTACGTCGTTTTCTTGGCTCCTGTGCCATCACTTCTCGCATATGTGCCTCCAACGGAATACTCATTTCTGGCCCGAACGGAGTTTTTTGCAGTAGCCTCTGCAAAGTTGATCTGCTTGGAACAGTAAAGTACTTCTCCATGTACCGGTAAGCCCTGCTTAATGAAGTATAATATTACATTTCGTTCATATAAAAGTGTTCCATAAAAATTCCGTACCTTCGCATACTTTTCAATATCTACACTGCCAGTATCTTTTCGTCCACAGTGAAGCGCCTACCGCTTTTCTTTTTCCCAGCCTCTCGGACTTGCGAAAGAAGAAAAGGTTGCGCAGCACGATTAAGAGGCTGGAGGATTTGCTCCAGAATATCTGGAACTCGTTCCGTCGCAGCCTTCTTAAACTTTTAGCCGCTGGTACAAGTAATGCGCATTCGGTGATAAATCCGATACTTTGCGTACATTAATTTTACGCTGAATACCTACAAACATAACATATCTTTATAAACAGTATTTACATACAAATCAATGAAAATATTAATATCATCTTCTATGAACATTTTTAAATGGCATTTTCAAGAATGAATATAACAATGAAGTACATGCGGTGTTCAAGTTTCACCCAGAAATACATAAATTCGTAACAAAATTAAATATTGTGTTGCTAAAGTAAATACATAAAAAGCAATAGTATATATATATATATACAGGGTGATTCATCGGTCTGTCCTCTCTTTATAACTCTTTTATTTTAAGTCAGATAGAAAAACTCTTCAGATAAAATTTATATGATATATTATTGTCTATCTACGTACTATATGCACTTGTATACAGGATGGTCCGATGAAGCGCAACAATATGTAACTTTATATTTCTTAATGGAACATCCTATATATATTTATTTATTTTGATAGTAAATTAGATTTCCTTTAAAAAAGTATAAAGTAATAAAGGGTCTAAAATTATAAATTAAGAAGTTATTTACCTTTATTCGTTGAATGATATTTTTGTATCATGTTATTATTAACAAAGTAAGCTATGGATAATTTGAAGGACAAGTTTTCGAGCATTTATTATAATTTTGCATTATTTAGTGTGTCACTAAATTTTAATAGCTTCTTTGTAATTAGTGTAATGTTTAAAATAAGTATTAATAAAAAAGAATCAAAATTTTGTATTAAATTATGGTTTTTTCCACTATGAACTACTATTTTTTATGAACGTAAATAACTTCTTAATTTATAATTTTAGACCCCTTATTACTTAATAGTTTTTTAAAGGGAATCTAATTTACTATCAAAATAAATAAATATGTATAGGGTGTTCCATTAAAAAATATAAAGTTATATATTGTTGCGCTTCAACGGAGCACCCTGTATACAAATGCATATAGTACGTAGATAGACAATAATATATTATATAAATTATATTTGAAGAGTTTTTTTATCTGACTTAAAATAAAAGAGTTATAAAGAGAGGACAGACCGATGAATCACCCTGTATATATATATATATATATATATATATATATATATATACACCCATACCTGGCTTTACGGCCTAGATATATATATATATATGTATATATATATATATATATATATATATATATATAAATATATATGTATGTATGTATATATACACCCATACCTGGCTTTACGGCCTAGATACGTTCTACGAAACTTGGCCGCAAAGCGAAAAGCCGTATAAGTAATCAATTATTCTAATACAAATTCATACAAATTCAATGGGATCGGTTCCAAATTTGTTAAATGAGGCCATTATTTGCAAAGACGCCCTTTGCTTTGAAGGTAATTGTTGGGAAATTAAAAAAAAAAACGTTTAACTGCAAGAACTGTGATTTTTATGTGCTGTTTTTTTTTGTAGGGGTGTCTAAGTAGAAAGAGATAAAAACACCAACTGTTTTAAACCTAAATCCCAAGACGTTTAGCAAAAAAAAAAAAGTTAAATATGCATTTGGCCAGTTTTGAAAATATTTTTTTTAAATATACTGAAAAATTCGGAAAATATCAGAAACAAAATACTGTTTTAATGTTTTTATTGAAAAGTACAAAAAAGGACAAGTTTTTGAACAGATACATATAAAAAATAATTACTTATCGGTTTCATATACAAAAATCAAATTAAAATAATTTCAAATAACGAGGTTGTCATCTTGATTCTGGCATTCTTCGAAGACAGCATCATCTGTTTCTGGTGTAGCATAGTTGTTTGATAGGTTCACATTATAAAAATTTAGTTCTGGGAGTTTTCTCCAATCAGGGCCATAGTGTTGAGCCAACAGTTTATCAATGGAAATTTTGTCTCCTTTCAATTTCTTTCCCAATGGTATTTCCGACGGTGACATTGATGAGGTTTGATAATTTTTCTTACATATGCCTTTCGGTCTGCCAATGTCATTGTTATAATTGGGTTCACCTTGCACCAAAACGCTATTTTCCTTTTTAACAAAAATGAAACGTTTTGCTTTGTTAAATTGAAAATGCCATGATCCCGGAACCTTTATAACTTTTTTGGCTTCTGTCCTCCAATCGTATAACTTCCAATCAATCCCCATCTGTCGAACGGTAGCATGTTTCTTAATTAAATCAATGTAGTGGCTGGGTTCTACAATCACCGTTGTCTTTTTTATATTTTTCTCGATTAGCCCGAAAACCCTGTCGGGAGATATAAAAGAGTGACCAACGATTGGAAATGTTATTTCAACGGTTTTGATATTTCTTGGTGATTCTTTTAAAAGCCAATAGGCCAGCATCGCCATCATAATGGTGTTCTTGTTCTGGCCGCCACAGCCATCAGCAAATAAGTTGACTTTTTCCACAGATTCTTCAAATTCAAAATTGTTTAAAACATGTTGTACAGCCGATGATATTGCATTAGAATCTTTTTGGTAGTCAATTTCTGTCCATACGTAAGAAAAGACGTTCGCGGGCTTCAATTTAGTTTTAGAATTACCGGATACAACTGTGAAATTATATAAGTTAAGTTGTTGGCTAAAGTAAGCCGCTTGGTCCGGCAGCCGAAGCAATGCCAAATTTTTTTGGCAATCAAATGAGAAACTAACAGTTTTTGGTTTAGTGTGCTTCAGTAATTTGAAGAAAGCTTTTGCCTTTATGACGTGAACGCGATGTTCTATAACAATTCTCTGTCTAGTGTCTGCCGATGTTGTCATCTTCTGCATTATTTCTTTTGTTCGCAGACATGTAGAACAGCAATCTGTCTGTGGAGTTCCAAACGCCATATTGTAGTGAGCATTGACGTATTTTCTAAAATAACCTATTTTTACATGCATATTTTCCGGAACTCTCTGAAGGTACATTTTGTAAAGTTTCTTGAAATTCAGGTCACATGGAAGATAAATTCTCACACTTGTCTTGCTTCTACAATAGTGTGACTCAGTGCAGTTTAAGGATTCTATGTAATTTTTAATGCAAGTTCTTTTTTCATTATTTTTGTCACGGACTTGATCGCCACCTCTGCGTTCTTTAGGGGTAGCCCCTTGATTCACAAAATTTCGTACTATTCTTTGAACTCTATCTTTACTGACATTTAAAATTCCTAAAAATGTTTGCCTGCAAACCCTTATAAATTCTCCTCCATTCAAACGAATATGGTACTTTATCGAAACTTGAGCATGACCAGCCTTTCCTCTTTTAGGTATGTTTCCTTTACAGCACGCCAATATAAACGTGTCTTGTTTTATTTTGTCATAAGATTGATAAAACTTAGCATGAAATTCTTTAATTTGTTTCATAGTCAACGTTTTACAATAATAGGGTTGTCCGACCCGGACCCACAAGTTGGGTACTCCGACAACAAATGCGGCATATGCCTGCAACAAACAAGCTACATTAATAATTTTTATTAACATGCTCACTCAAGACGATAAAATTAAATTAGATTGCATTAAACATAGCCCATAATACATGCTAATACCAAGATGTTTTCGGTTATAAAACTTGAGACACTTACCGCATACGTTTGGCAATATTCCTGTTGTACTTCTCCGGTTGTCGTTCCTTTTTTCGTCCTTTTCCTACTGGGCTGGGTGTAACAGATGAACTGACATTCAATTCTTCCATAACAAACTTTGACACTTAAACTAGCAAATGATAATAATATGGACAATTGTCACTGCAAAGTGCATACGCAATATGAAAACACGCGGCAAGGCGGAGTCAAGTCACGTGATGCCGCAACTTCACGCTATTGGCTCCAGAGCAAATGACGAGTTTTGCAAGTAATCATGTAAAGCACAGGGCGAGTTTTGCAAATAACTTGAATCTTTTATACCACATTTAGGTATCAACGAGCGACTTTTGAGCGGATCTGATTTTACCAGTCGATTCCCCTTTAGAAAACGAACAATTTCCATATAATAACTCATTTTTGACTTTTTTTGACCGTGGCAAAGTCTGGACTTCTGACACTGTATACTGCTCTTCCGGCATGGAGGAAGTTCCTGATGGTCCTGAAATTTTCAATTCTGTATACTTCATGTGATATATAATAATAAGTACTGGAATAATGAAGAAAATATCATTTATCATTCCAATATTATCTTCGTGTGTTTGTATTTTTTTTCCTTTTCGAAATTTATAAAATATTAATTTGGAATTGTACTTGAAACATACACACTCAAAATGAAAAAGTTAATTCTATACTTTAGATTTACATATGCAACATTTTACAGTTACTGGGATGTATAAAAAATTAAAATTTATTTCCTGTGAGAAATTCTTCGCCGGTTGTCTGAGCGCAAGAATACAATGTAAAAGCGTGCTCCATAAAAGCGCTTTTATTGTAAAAGTGCCCTCGGAATACTGGCTATTATGTTCGGGATTTTGCTACATAAATATAGTTTATATAAAAATCTTACAACAGTAATAATAAATAATTTGCTATTGCCAGAGTAGATTTTTCGAGAATATATTTTAACCCTGTGTTAGTTATTAAAAGAGTTAAGTTTTTCCATACTTATTATTATATATATTTCTGGATTAAACTTGTGACAAACTAGGAATGTATATTGTTATTTGTGTTAAAAGGAAGTTACTCTGAATGTAACCCTAATTTATTATTACCGCAGTTAATGTGATCTTTGAAATAAAAACTTACCGGGTTCGGCTACTACATTAGCATCCTCAGTTGGAGGCGCAACGCGCATTGCTTTCATTTGCTCTTCTGTAATGTAACAGTATTCATTAGTGTTATAAAGTTATAATATCTTCAATAATAATTTACCCATGCTAAGAAAAATTGTAGGTACAGCATCCGGTGCGACAATTTGCTTCACAGGAACGAAATTCAAGAATTTCGCCTGAAAATGTTGTGTGCAAATTCTTTTGTTGTTGTATACATATTGTGCGCTTTTATCCTGCAAATCCGGATTATTCACAGCCATAATAGAAATAGCTCCATTTCTTTGTTCAGATT
Organism: Harpalus rufipes; assembly: GCA_951394225.1. NCBI lineage: Eukaryota > Metazoa > Arthropoda > Insecta > Coleoptera > Carabidae > Harpalus > Harpalus rufipes. The sequence goes on from OX596285.1 coordinate 32,738,149, forward strand.
TGGAAACCGAACCAAAGTGTGCGTTGCATATGTGTAACAATTTAGTACACAACAGTGTAGCATCTGTAGGAATAACATTATTATTATTATAAGACAGTATAATAAATGATTAACATTCACATTTTAATAAATGATTTTCATACTTCCTTTCTTTTAGGTATATATGTAATTATATAATAGAATTTTCAACTTACCTTTATGAAATGTAGAAAATATTCAAAATCACAAGTCCAAATACAAAAGCAGAGTCAAATAACTACGTAGAGCCAAACAGAAATTAGATCAAAACCAAAATCAAGTACCGACATGAAGCCAAAGTGTCTGAATGTCAATGTCAAAATCAAATATTCCAAATCCAAATCGAAGTCCAAAAAGAGGAGCGAAGTCAAATATTTCAAAAAACACTATCTAAAAGCACTAAAACTCACGAAATGCAGAATCAGAGATGAAACAATATTATTTATCATAATATTTCATGTTTTATTCAGCTCTACAATTTCTTGACATCTAGCAGGCATAAATACATTTATAGTCGTGATTCCCAAGTCTGATAGTTGGCACTAGGTGAGTACCAAAATCGTATATCTAAGTGAAACTTCCCGGTATTCCCTGATTGCGATAGGCGCGTACGCAAAAAAGCGCGATGGTCTCCCGGGTATACTTCCATGGCTACTAATAGGCCTATTCTGTAAAATCGAATCGTTACCATAACGAAATCGTTATTATGAAAATCGTTATTTCTACTTAACGATAATCTTATCTTTGTATCCGTATTATGTAACACATTTTGAAAAATAATAACCTTGGGATCAAGTTAAGAACTTTATTTCCTAAAATCAAATTATAATTTTAATTGAAATATCTAAAATAATTCAATATAACTCACAAAACTTCTAGGTTAGATTAATTCTGCTGCCAACCTGTCAGCTGTCGGACCATTATTTTTCTTTTTGAAGGTTATGCTAGAGCAACTACTACCATCTGTAGACAAATTGAGAAGCTTGCGCTAGGCGCTATGAATAAAAACTTATTAAATTATTTTAATATTACCTTGCAGAAAACTGTAATATGATTGGTTTTTGAGATCACTATTCAACATAATAGCAATTTTATTTTGACATGAATTAAAATACTGAATTATTGACAAAACGTTTAGATAACGAATGATTTTTCCAATCGTTAAGAAATAACGATATCGGTATCTTTTTTTCGTTATGTAGACTTAAATTATTGTTTACAGAATACCACTTTAACGATTATCGTTATGATAACGATTTATCAATGAAAAATGTCATAACGATCGTTTACAGAATAAGCCTATTAAACGATTTTCGTTATTACCATGACGATATAACGTTTTACCGATTCGTTATGTCATAACGATCTTACAGAATAGCCCTATAAGTCTCTAAAGAGCAGTGCAAAAACCTATCATTACCCATCAAAACTGCGCCGTTACATGGGCGGTGCCGATACAAATGCCCCCTACCCACTCTTTCTGGACATCCAGTATATTCTGTTTCTAACATTTGTCCTTTTAGCATGTTTTTAGCCGATTCTTTTGCCTGATTTATGACATATTCCTAGAACTAAATTAAATCACTGGTATGTGGCAACATTTTCAGTTTCTCCCATTTTTGTTTGTTCAAATGTTTCAGTGCTAGACTAGATACTTCTGTATTCCAATGATTAACAGTAAGTTGCCGTATTCTTTTAATATTTTTTAAGCATATTTCCGGTTCACGGCAATGAACGAAATGACTTTTTTTAATAATACATATTGTCACAGTATCGTATATTTGCCTGAGACTGGTATGAAGATGTAATGCGAGGCTGGCATCTTTGTATTATTCCGCAATATATTGTTAATAGGTATATGGTTTTAAGTAATTTACCTGGCACAAATTTTGGCGACTTAATTCTACGCTTATTGGTCGCTAGTTTACGTCTATCTGTAATATAATACGAAATATATAGTATAAACAGAATAAAAACGAAAATCCGTGACAATAAGGTGCTTAACATGAGAAATCAGTTCTTGCAAATATGTATTTACCGCGTAAAGTCAGTCGAAGTCTAACTGTAAAGTTTGGAAACTAGGCTTCCTGACTCCGTAACCTGACCTCTCGATTCGAACATTGTCTTCTTGATCCGGATTTTCTCCAGTAAAAGAAAAGCCTCCTAATACAAGTTGATGTTGTGTGAGGCCTTCAAATGCCGAAAAGCTTAGATGTGATGGTGGTTGAATCAAATTGCTATGGATACGACAATAGACAGTGTTAGCAATTGTTACTAATGTCGCTGGAGATGCTTCACCAGGTAGTGAAACTTTGCGGATTAGTGTGGCCATTCTTCGTTGGCATCCACCAATGTAGGATCTCCATCTACGTAGATCTTGTCTATGGAAATCTTGTTCGAAGTAGTCTTGCGGGATGACATCGTTAAGGTTCTGTAATAAGCCTAACAGCGCCCGGAATCTAATTGCGTGCAATAAAATAATTGCTTTGAACTAATGGCGTTTGTTCATCAGCCAAGGCTTCAGCAACTCGACGTAGTGATGTGATCGTCAAGACATTGGGCTTGGGTAATAACTGATTGATTTCTTCACCTGGGGCTCGACGCCACCCTCCTATCCAACTTGTCGCGGTCTTTCACCTAATGGAATTGTTAGGTGAGCACTCTGAAACGTACGGAAACTTTTGTTGTTGAGTTTGATGCGTCCGAATGACTTAATAACAGTAACGGTGTTGACGAAAGTCTCAAGCACAGCCTGAACTAAAGTGACCTGATCTTGGGTCAGTTCTTCCGTCTGGATTGTAGGTAGTTCTGTTCCTACTTTTGGTCTATCGCGAGCCAGTAGGTATGCTTGCTGTTAAGCTTGCATCTGTAATAATGCAACTCTATATGCGCAGTGAATATCAACTTGCGCTGCATTAGCTGTTTCAGGGGCTAAGACGTTTGCATTCTCAAACGACGTTGAGACTGCGAATCCGATTCCACGTGTAGTTGCGGGAATCTCTGCCTCCACGTAGCTTTCTCTTGTACAACGTGATGATAAAATAGATGAAAATTGTTCTGCTACGTCATCGAAGCTGTTCGCTGACATAAGACTGCGAACACCATCGAGTTTCTGCGGGTAGGTGGTCTTGCGATACTTTTCTTGACGCTTTGCACGAGCGTTTATTTCAAGATTTAAAGAATAAAATTATATATCGGAAAAAGATTTTTTTTTAAATCTGGGCCTTCCTACTGCTCTACCAACTGAAATCCTAATTTACATCAATATAGTACTACTAGACATATGAAAGTTTGAGGTTCAAATCCTAGTGAAGTCCGTGAATTTTTCACAATTTTTTTTTGTGTATGTAAATACTTCAATAGTTCACCGTTCTGAATGAATAAAATGAGCTATGTGAAAACAGTTTGTAACAATAAAATTCTGATTTCTTTAGCGCCACAATATTTAACTATACGTATTCGCAATATATTAGTTAATATGGTTTTTAAGTAATTTACCTGGCACAAATTTTGGCTACTTTATTCTGCATTTATTGATCGCTCATTTACTTCTATGGACACAGCTCCAATTCCTGTGCACGATGGTGAATCGACTTATTCAGGTCCTCCTCAATACTACGTACGGTAAGTTTCGCGAACTGAACTAAAATTTTCAAAATAAATTTTCACAATTTGCAGGCGTTGTCCTGGCGTATGTCTACTCATGATGAAATGGCAAACCAAACTGAGCACGAATCAGCTGTCAAATTCGCTATCGACAGTGTTACCAATGCGAAAAACAAAGCTCTTAACAAATAACACCCGTTATCATTGACACCATTTCCAATTTATAAAAGATATTTCAAAAACTCTATTTCGTCTTTATACGCATATTGTCAATGACAATATTATAAAAAGAGGCCATAAATGACTATTTAACACAAACACTTCTATTTTAGTTGTTCTATGGTTCGTGATGTTTACAACGGATATAGATTGTTTAAAATCTTCTTCTAATAACATTGTCGCCAAATAGTAACGAATTATTCATAATGTCTTAAAGCTAAATCTATGGCATTTAAGGCATTTTGTGATATCATTGTGACTTCGTCACATATTATAATGCATGATTCTTTAATGATTTTCTCTTATTTACTATTTGGTTTAATTTTACATGCTTGTTTCACTAATAGGGACCAGGAGTTTGGACATTGGGTGAACTGTTTGTCCACCTTTTAATAAAGTTGCCGTTATTCCTGTCCACGCAACCGCAATTACATTTTTTCCTTTACCTCTTAACCCATTAACTGCCAATTTTTCTTTTAACCCATTCAGACCTGATTTATTTTCTGATTTTTTTTTTTTTTTTTGAAAAAAATTATTAATTACCTTATATTTATTAATTTCGGTTGATTTAGAAAAAATGTCCCTTTTTCTAGAAGTTATGTAATGGGCATAATTATGCTCAATCCTACTCAATTGACAATAAACCTCTGTATAAGCAAACTCTATTATAATGCAAAATTAAACTTTATTTATTACATATAAAACAGTGAACAATAGTAGAAAAATAAAATAAAGTTTCTTTGGCGAAAATCTCTATTTACTAATTTGTGTGAAACATTGCAAAGCAGTTTCTGTCTTTTTTATACGTAAATGTACCTGACATTTTCTACAACAAAAATGCGTCTTTTTATTACAATGAATATGTTTACATCGCTTTCTTTCTTGGTTCCCATCTAAAAATGGTAAATGACCAACATCGGTAAACAAGATTTTGCGATGAGTGCGCTGTGCATTACTTGAAAACAAGTGACTGAAGAATGAAATTTCGGGATGCCGTGGCACGGGGATTCCCCTGAACGTAAAACTATCGCCTGGTATGGGACAGCGTGGACGTCCCCGCGTCGAATTATTCAGTTGCCATTTATTTTCGATATAGATCAATACATGTTGTTATGACATAATACAAAAGTATAGGTGCAAATTATGTGAAGGAGATCGATGAGGAAGTGCTGCCCTTGTGTGATGCACGCTCGCACCCAGCGGGTCTAAAATTGCGTAACTGTATCAAGACCAATGTATAAAATGTTCCGTAGATTCCCTGCACTTTGAACATTTTTCACAAACATTTGCTAGTACCCAGTGGCGCTTCTTGACTATACGTAGGTAAGTGCTGCATTTACATAAAAATATATTCACAAGGTAAAAAAGTCATTGTGATTAAAAAAAGAAACTATTATTATATTATAAAAAAAATGTACATATGGTAAGTGCGGGTAATTAGGCCCACATAAGAATCTATATTTTTTTTAATTATACATATTTTTGAGAACTTTTTATTTTATAGAAATAAGCTATAAAAAATACAATTTTATTGGTTATTTATTTATTGTAATTAATACATACTTAATTTTAAATATATCTGAAAATTAAAATTGTATAAGTATTATTTCATGGAAAAATTAAATACGAGGTCTGTTAGAAAAGTATCCGACCTTTGGCCGGGAAAGAAAAAACTGGCATATCTGAGAATCCATACACTTCTCTTAGCGGTGCCGCCATTGTTGGAAGCATTCCGAGATAGCCTCTTTCGGAATGGAGTTTTGCTCGGCTGTCGTTGCAGCCATAATGTTCTCTTGTATGAAATCGCGTTCCTTTCAATGGCCTTTTGAGTTTAGGAGCAGCCAGAAGTCGCAGGGGGGGCATATCAGGAGATATATATATATATATATATATATATATATATATATATATATATATATATATATATATATATATATATATATATATATATATATATATACAGTGTGTTTGAAAAAGTGGTTACACCCTGTTTTCTCGCTTATTATTACAGATACATATATTACTTATAGGACATGATTTAATCAGTGCAATATTTGTGATTGAAATGTGTATAAACTGTAATTGTAGAGCTTCCGGTATAATCGGAAGTGACATCAACTTTGTGAATTTAAATACAACCTATACTATTTTTTTATAAATTTAGATTGCATTTTTTGTCCTCTTGCCGACAATACTAAATTTATTAGTGTTAACGTTATTCATTTGTTAAAAATAATTATTTTCTTTTGCACGATTTTTATCGTTGATGTAATTTAATAATTATGTGAGAGTGCTATGACAGCAATTAACGAAAGTATTTTATTACATTGGTACTGACTGTAGAAGACAAAGTGAAGACAGTATTATTAGTTGAAGGATAATAACAGAAGTTTTAGAAAAGCGGCTGAAGAATTTAATAATGTTATGAGAGAATTAAGAAGCCATACTTTAACATGTACAGGGTGGGGCAGAAAAACCTATCCGATTTCAAAACGTTATAAAATTAAAACCACTCAACTTGTCAAAAAAAATTTTTATTAACATATCGCAAATTTTATGCCATTTTTAAATTTAAGTTTTGAAAAGCACATCACTCAAATGTCGTCCTTGGGAGCGGATACACTGATTTAGGCGCTCGCGGTAGCTTTCCATGACTTTCACCGTCATTTCCACAGGAATTTCTTCAATTGCCCGAGCAATTTCCCTTCGTAAAGCAAGAAGGGTCCTTGGTCGATGCTGGTAAACCTTCGATTTGAGGTAACCCCAAAGGAAGAAGTCACATGGAGTGAGATCCGGTGAGCGCGGCGGCCAGCCAAGATCACCTCTCAGGGAAATGAGGCGACCGGGAAACAGTTCCCTGAGAATGTCCATTGATCGTCGCGATGTGTGGGCGGTTGCCCCATCCTGTTGAAACCACACATTTTCCACGCCATTTTCTTCCATTTTGGGTCTAAGAAAATTTTCCAGCATGAAACAATAGCGCTCGCTGTTGACCGTTACGGTTTGCCCATTTTCTTCAAAAAAGTAAGGCCCCCAGACGCCTAGGCGGGAAAGAGCACACCACACAGTCACTTTTGGGCTATGGAGGGGTTCCTGATGGATTTCTCGAGGATTTTCGTCACTCCAATATCGAAAATTCTGCCTGTTAACGGCACCAACAAAGGTTGTGTAGCAATTATCGAACCGCCGCATTCGATAAACCGCTCAATAACAAAAGCACGATGTTCACCAGACCAAGGCATGTTGACTACTGACAAATGGCATAAAACCGGCTTTCTAACGGTTTTTACCCCACTACTCTACCTGCTCACTCTTTTGAGAAAAAGGGATTTGAAATCGGATAGGTTTTTCTGCCCCATCCTGTATTAATGTAAATGGGTTACTTGTAATTTTCTTATTTCATATATTTTTTTTTTTTATTTTTTGAATAATTTGTTTCCGGGAAATCCCCATACAAATAGATTAACAATACCAACGATATAGAATTTTTTTTTAACATACATGAAAGTTATACATATACAAGTATACATAAGATAAAAGAAAATTATTAATAATTGATTTCTTTATTTGTACTATAAATTACCTGAAAATTTATCACCAGTTTCCAAATACAGTATGAATATACGATAATATAACAGCGCAACCATGAAAAGAGAACATGTTTACAAAATTAAAGAGAAAAAAAAAAAGGAAAATCGTAAATAGTATCCACAAAATTACTCAAACATACAAAAACTTCGCAATTTGAGAGCTGAAATGATGTAATAGAAAACACTATTAATTTTTTCTACAGTGAGATTAGAGAAAATGAGGTATATATTGTCGTTATTTAATTTTTCTATATTATATTTAATTAAATATGTCTTTCTCAGGGGGGCATATAGCGGGCATTCCGCAAAGAAATGGTAAATGTCTTCCAAGTTTCTCTTATTACAGACTGTACGTAATTGACAAGCATCTAATTGATATTTTATGCCCTTAAAGTATATTTTAAGACCCTTTTTACTAGCTAAGCGGATCTGCGAAATAATTTGTATTTTTTTAATAGGAATTTTATAATATAGATGTTGAGCAGGAGAACCATTAGGATTTAAGAGACTATAATAATTGTTATATCTTGAGGTATTAAGCTGCTCTACGTCTTTTTGAACCAAAAAAATACTGAATTCACTTAGGATTTGTTCTATTTCATTTTTACTGATTGACTGGTTATTCCAGATATAATCTTTGCCTAAACTGAATAGGAATAATTTGACCTTAGTTGCCCAGTTGAATTCAGCTTTATTCACTGTAGATTTATCTAGTTGCACTAGCCTGTTGTAAAGAAGTTTTGGGAGTCGGTCTTCTGGTAATAATAGGATTTTTTTCCAGTAATTCAGGGTGCGTTTCCAGATTAGGGCCGACATGTGTACATTCCCTGTTTCGAGACGAACGTAACAATTAGGAGTATGAAACGGCACTAATAAAATGTTTTTTAGAAATTGAATTTGGCATTTGTCAAGGGCGTCTATTTGAAAAGCTCCCCAAACCTCAGTGCCATAAAGTGCGGTTGCCTTTGTAATTGAATGAAATAGTTTTTGTTTTTCTTCCCATCCCACAGATTTAGCCGTACAAAGAATTGATTTAACCTTATGGTTAGCAACTGTTGCTTTCTTAATATTTTCTTGAGCTGCTATTTTAAATTTTCCGGAAGAGAAAAATGTTGTACCGAGATAACAAAAAGTATTTACCTTCTCTATTGCTTCATTATTATACAAGAATGCCGATTTTTGACTTCTAGCACGACCCTTATGGAATTCTAAAATTTTTGTTTTACTAGTATTGATATCTAAGGAGTTCATTTGACAGTACTCGTTAAATAATCTCAACTTATTACGCACATCTGACTGGGAGTGAGCGAAAAGTACCAAATCGTCTGCATAGGCGAGGAGAAGCAGCTCGTTTTGGCCGTCAATATTAGCTCCCCTGACACCAGACTTCTGGAAAAAGGACCAGATATCATTTAAGAAAATAGAAAAAAGTAGTGGGGAGAGAATTTCTCCTTGCAGTACGCCCTCTAAAATTTTAATGGGATTGGATAAATCATTATTTATTTTGATTTGCTGGAAAGCATTACTATACAAGTTTTGTAGTAATCTAATTACTTTTGTCGAAATACCCGTATTGTATAATTTATGCCAAAGAAGTTCATGCTTAATGGAGTCAAACGCTTTCCGGAAGTCTATAAAAATTGCATATAAATTTTGTTTAGCTAAGCGAAGTTGTAAATGTGATATTGCGGTTAAAGAAAAAATGTTATCTGTAGTACTTCTGCCACGCCTAAAGCCTGACTGGTATTCGCTTAAAATGTTGTTTAATTCACACCATTGTTCTATTCTATTTTGAATCATCTGGGTAAAAATTTTACAGGTAGCGTTAATTAGTGCTATACCGCGATAATTTTCTGGATCTCTTTTATCCCCTTTTTTGTAAATTAAAAAAGTTTGTATAGCTGCCCAGTTACTGGGGACTACACCCTGAGAAAAATTTTTGTTAAAAAGGTTCAAAAGGTAATGAAGCCATTTTGGAGGTAAATTTTTGTAAAAATCTGAATTTATCCCATCTTCCCCCGGTGCTTTATTGGATTTAATTTTCTCTAAACTACCTGTCAATTCCTCTAAACTAAATTCATTATCAAAAAATGGGTGAGAACAATCATAGAATTGTATTGGTGTGCTGAAGGTATGGTATTTGATGTACGTTGATTATAGAAAGCTTCCCACTCCGCTAAACTTAAAGAGTTGTCTGCTGTTTGTTTTTTTCTAAAGGATCTGACTGTTTGCCAAAATTCTGAGTTGTTCTTTACGTTATTTAATTTGTTTTGTATTTCGGTAAAATAATTTTTTTTACACAATTTTAATATATTCAGGTATAGTTTTTTATTGTGAATATATTCTGACAGATATAGTTCTCCACCATGTTTATGGTAACGTTTTAGACTATATTTGCAATTCTTCTTCGCGATTAAACAGTCGCTATTAAACCAAGGTTTACTAGAATTATGCTTTTGATGAGAGTATGATTTACTATATTTTACTTTCATCATATTGGCGGAACAGGCAGAATCTTTAACCGCAGAAATAAAGTTTTGAGCAAGTTCGTTTATATTTTCACTATTGAAATAAATTCGATCTGTATTGTTTAGCATAAAGTTATATTTGTCAGCATAATCCTTATTAAATGAAAAGGATATAGTGTACGATGGGCTATTAATGAGATTATCGTTATTTAAAATAATTTCGGGGCAAGAAAAGCGTGATTTAAATTTAATTAAACATAAAGAGTGGTCTGAGGTGGATAAAGATGGGATTATCGAGAACGTGGAGATATATTCAACACATTCTAGGTTAACCCATGCCAGATCGATTGTGCTTTTTCCTAATGCATTAAAAAAGGTATACTTGCCCGGTATATCCCCTGTAACCCTGCCATTAAGTACTAGAAATCCATGGTGTTCCATCATTTCTACTAACCGAATGCCTCTAGGGTTAATAGAGTTGTGTAGTGCTTGTCTGGATTCATAGATGTTTGCGGAAGGTAACACATTGTCATCTAGTTGGTTGAGATTTCCTATGTGGCTGTTGAAATCGCCAAGAATGATAATTTTGTGTGATTTGTACTCGTCTATAATAAGAGAAATTGATTCCTCTAACATCTCTATACAAATATTGTCTAGGGATGGTTTTAAGTAGGTAAAAAAGATTATAAATTTAGTGTTAAAGTGTACGAGTTCAACTATGATCCATAGGTTAGTGTTTTCTATTACATTAGTAGCTCTAAATGAAGTCTTTTTAGTAATAATTAAAATGCCTCCGCTTGCCCTACCTTTTTCCTTTTCCCTGGTTGCCTTGCTATGTACAATAATGGAATAATCTTCCAAGAACATAGGTAGATGAATGGTGTTGCCTGTATACCATGTTTCACAAAGGCAAATAACGTGCGACTGTAATAAATTATTTACTGTATCAATGTCTAGTGACTGGAGATTGTTAATACCATGAACATTCCAAAAACTAAGGTTATGTTTATCTTGGATGGAATTTGTATTATTATTAATTTCAACAGAACTTACACTTTTAAGTATATTTACATCCTGATTAACGTGCGTTATACTCTTTGAGGGGTTGGGGCTACAGGTTTCATTGGCACGTGTAACACTGTTGTACATTGAAGAAGTGACGTTACTGGCCTTGGCGCTGACATTTGTGTTGTGGCGGAGATCTTCTACGATGATAAAAAATGGTCCTCATCTGATGCGACGTTTGTGCGTTGAGGTAGGACTACATCAAGAGTTTTTATTTTCTTAGATTCTTGGTGCGGTTTAGATGGAGAGTCGTCCGAGTCGACCCGGCCTCTTGTTTTGTCTTCTTTATTACCTGTTTTCGGTTTGTCTTCAATAATACGTATTACATTGCCTACTATTTTAACTTTTTTTCCCTCCGATCTGTATTTCTTGCATGTTTCGTATAGTTGTTTACGTTTAAGTTGGTCGTTTTTATTGATGTCTTCACTCATGGAGATGCCTGTTCCCTTAAACTGAAAGCGCTTTATCCAGATATTGTTTTTAATACTGATGTTGCAGAATGAAAGAAATACTGGTCTTGTAATATTTGTTGCTCGGCCTATGCGATAGCAGTCTTCTATTTGTGACTCATCGATATGTAGATTTAAGTTATTTTTAATTAGATTTATAATTATTTGCAATAGACCTTCTTTATTATCTTCCTCTTCTTTTACACCAAAGAAAAGAAGATTTTTCCTTTTAATGATGTTCTCTAATCGATCGATAGTTTTCTGCTGAGAATCGATTTTATCATTTAGTTTTTTAATATTAGTTGCGTTGTCATCTATCTTTTTCGAGAAGGTTTTTACTTTGTTTTTAGGAAACTCGCTGTCTTTGCTAATTTTGTCTAGCAGCTCCATTTTGGATAGTATTAAGGCAAGCGTGGCCTGAGTGTCTTGAAGTTCCATATTAGGTTATGTTACACTTTTTGTCTTATAAGGCCTTTTTTGATTACGGTTATCCTGCTATTCCAAACGTGGTAAAAACACGATAGCGTACTATAACTAATAACTCCAAATTACCACTTTTTTTAAAAAAAAAAAAAATTGAAATACAATTTCATTGCAAATCATGCACAACTTTCTTAGCAAAGCAGTATTTTCTTATTTCATATTCATTAAATTAAAAATAAATGAATTTATTAACATAATATCATGAAAACAATTACTGTCATAGCCCTCTCACATATATATATATATATATATATATATATATATATATATATATATATATATATATATATATTTCATTAATTTTGAGAATTCCACCATAAATGAGGTATTTGCTGCTGCGTTGTCAACTGTTATTCCCTGTATTTTGGAATTTAGTTTATAGTTATTTAACCTTTTCACTGCGCATTTGTTTTACATAGCCCTTCGCTGTGTGCGCAATTTTCTACTGTGTTCCGTATATATACGTTCATAGCAGTTTACCGTACGCAACACACAAATAAAATGACGCAATAGGTGATAAAATCATAGAAAAACATTAAGATATTCAGATTTTATTACAGAAAAATAATTACATTAATGTTCAGAGCAGGAAAACGATAAACGTACTCGTATATATACGTCCAGAGCAGCGAAAAGGTTAAGACATTATGCAGCAGAGAAGCAATATCTTTGCCAGTATGTTTGCCATTCGATGGCAAGAAATCTAAAGTTAATGATTGTAGATTCCAGTCTTCAATGAAATGGGCAGTAATTCCGTAAAAGGATGTTTGATATCGACGTCCAACCATCAATTGTAAACGATATTTTAGAGTTAATATTTTCCAATATTTTTTTGCATCCGTCTTGCATAACATTGAAATGAGCTAAAACTTTTTTCTGAATAGCGTTTCGCTTGGGTATAGTCACATTTTTATTCAAATATAAGAAAAAAATTGTGTTTCCTGATCATCGAAAAAGGAAAAAGGTAAGTATTTTGAAATAAGCCAATCAATGAGTCGTTCCTCAAAATTTTATTTGTTGTAAAGTTTGTCCCTGAACACCTAAAAGGCTGGGTATGAAGCGTCCTAATGTCCCTACATCGCCCCGTTCAATTCTCGCTTCGTTCAGTTTCATAACGTTCAAATCTTGACCATGAAGTTAGCGCGCACCAAAACGTTAATTTTTTGCCCTGTTTACCTACTTAAGTGTGGAAAGGAAAGGATTTCCCCAAGCAATGGACAAAAGGAGTAATAACTCCAATCTATAAAAAAGGAGATAGAAGTCTTGCAAGTAATCACCGAGGCATCACTCTATTAAACACTACCTACAAAATATATGCATCAATACTTAATCAACGCCTACAAGAAGAACTGGAACTAAAACAAGTACTACCAGATACACAGGCTGGATTTAGAAAACAAAGAAGCACTATGGACAACATATACGTATTAAACTATATAACGGAACAAGAATTACTAAAAGAAAGAGGTAAATTATATGCCTTTTTTGTGGACTTGAAGGCTGCCTTTGATACTATCGACAGAGACCTACTAATAAAAATAATGACAAAGAAAAATATAAACCCACATCTAATTCAAAAAATTAAAGACATATATACAGAAACAGTGAATGTAGTCAGAGTGGAAGAAAACTGCACACCCGAATTTTGGACGGTAAAAGGACTGAGACAAGGCTGTCCATTAAGCCCAACCCTATTCTCAATATATATATCGGACATAGAAGAGCATTTCAGCAAAGGGCAAACAGGAGGAGTAACAGTAGGGAGGGCAAAATTCTGGTCTCTCGCTTATGCAGACGACATAGTACTCCTATCCAAAACAGAAGACGAAATGAAATCAATGATCAGAAGACTAGATAAGTACTTAGAAAGGAAAAAATTACAACTGAACGTAGAGAAATCGAAGATTATGAAATTTAAAAAAGGAGGAGGAAGAGAGAAAGAAGTAAACTGGAGCTGGAAAGGACAAAAAATAGAAAGGGTGAAAGAATTTAAATACCTGGGGTACACTTTTAAACAAAGTAACAGCGAAGAAAAACACATAGAACAACTAACGAAAAAAGCAAACTTTGCAATAAAAGAAATATGGAGCATAGCAGAAAGAAAATTCACCAACAACTGTAAAATTAGACTAATGCTGTTCGATAATATTTTAAAAAACATCATTATGTACGGAGCAGAAATTTGGGAATGGAAAGAACAAGAGTCTGTAGAAAGAATACAGTTAAAATATCTGAAATGGACCTTGGGACTGGATATAAATACACCGCAATACATTGTTCTAGAAGAAACAAATAGAAAAAAAATACGGATAACGGCGGGTTTAAAAGCGACAAAATACGAAGAAAAAATAAGAAGATGCGATCCAAATCGAATTCTGTACCAATGCTGGATGGAAATAAAGAAAAAAGAAGAAAACAGACTTCCAAGAAATAACTGGGAGAATCATAGGACAAGGTACTACGAAAGAAACGGCTATGCACCACTGGAAGTAGAACGAAAACGAGAAGAAAACATGGACATTAATAGTGAATTATGTAGAAGAGACCAAGACACACAAAAACAAGACCAAGACAACAAGATAAAAGATTCAAGATACAACAAAATATACAAAAATATTCGTCCCATATCAACGCCTCAATACCTTGAAAACAAGAACGGTAAATCAATAAAGCTCGTAGCTAGGATAAGATGTGGGAATGAAGAAAACGAAAATAAATATTGGAAGAAAGAAGAAGAACGAACATGCCGATTGTGCAATGAAGGCCAAGAAAATATATTACATTTACTATATAATTGCAGGGAACTTCCAAGGCAAACATATAGTCCGTATCATGTCCTTGACGAACTGGGTAGCGGGGAATCATGGACCAAGGCGCTTAAGAAGAAGAGGGAAGAAAGAAAATAATATATTGTATTATAAAATTGGATTTGTGATATAATTTAACATTCAATATAAACTGTACATTTTTTTTTGTAAAAATTCAATGCTGTAAAGCACGAATTAAAATAAATAATAATAATAATAATAATAATAAATACCTACTTCGCGCGCTCCTGAATTTAAACAGTACACTCCAAAGAACAAATTGCAAAGAAATGTGTTTTATTCAGTAGAAATACATTTATACTTCTTGAGAATATTAATAGGTGTCGTAAAAATTGTGGAAATGTCAAAAAATTCAAATTGAAATAAATTTATTATGTACTGTCAAAATACACAGTAATGATATTACAAATGTATGTATTTTTATATATAGTAAAGGTTATAAAAAGCATTCTTTCGATGATTTTATTGCTAAGGAAAGGACGGGAAGATGATATTTCTATTTATAAATTAAACGAAGAAAATGTACTACAATATTTATAAATTATTTAAAGGTATAAATTTGTTATAACTTTCATAATACACTTTACATTTTATTACAGTGACGATATTTGTACAGGTTTTGTTAAAGATAAAAGAATATGAAATAAAATAGTTATAAAATATATAATTTAACATGATATTTAACTATTTTTTTTTACGTAAAATAGTAAATAACAAGGAAATCAAATAATTTTATATCAATTAATAGAATTTTGGAATAAAACAAGGCTTCAAGCGATGTAAAAATAGATATAGTGGAAAATAGAAGCAACAAGTGTTATTTTATACTAAAAAAATGACGAATATCACGAATAATCACCTGGGTTATGACACATATAAAATGGTGTGAAGAGAAGAAAATTGATCAAACAAAATGGCTTTGTTTGTTACTTTAAATATGTTTCAAAAATCATAATTTTTGTGGTATCATTATTCCATGTTAAAAACATTTTTTTATTAACAAAATCATTGATAGAAAATATGTATATGAATTTAAAAAGTACCAAGCAAAGAGAATATAACATTTTTGAAGCAGGCGGATAAATGAATTGAGATACTGTATGTTTAGATAGTGACATTTTATTAATTATTGTATTGTTTTTACACAGGAATGTGATACAATGAATTTTGAAATACAAGTCATTTGACAATTTTTAATTTAAGAATTATATATTTTGCATATGGGAATAGCGTGATCACAAAAATTAGATGTAAGAATAATACATAGTTACTTACGGAACAAGTCAGGAAAGTGTCCCATTGCAGGATGAGTAGGTAATATTCCTGAAAATATTAGAGAAACTGCGAACGTTGCAGTTTCAGAAATCGTACCGCCCAAGTCAAAATATCGCTATGAGAGAGAATATAACATTTTCGAAAATTGGTGCAAGGAAAAGGTTGTTATTGAGTCTACAGAAGAAGTACTATTAGCCTATTTTTCTGAAAAATCTTACAAATATAAACTAAATCGAATAATTTATAAAAGATGCTCAAGATGACGAAATTCTTATGATGAAGGTAAACACCAATTTTAATTAGTTTATGTGTGTATGTATAATAAATTTATCTAATTTTATATTATAGAGTGTTCTTATACTGGCCTTGGCAGGAGCATGTCGTTGCGACAAATTAAATAGAAGATATTAATGAAACTCCTAAAATGTTAATTTTCCTGATTCCAAATACAGAAATAAATAATGTAAGACGCTTTGTATTTGATGAAGGTAACGAACGCTATTCAGGTCTTAAAAAAGTAAAATATTTTAAGGGCATATAAATGAGTAAAAAAGGCTTAATCAACAGTATCATTATATTATAATTTTTCAAATGTGCTTCGCCTTAGATATGAAAACCTCTTCTGTATACTTATTGGTCTCTTCAACAATTAGCTGGTAAAAGTCGTCTGTTACCAACAGATTGAAGTAATCTATGGCGATATCACCTGCGGAATATAAAACAACATTATACGATAGACGTAGATACAGATAAACAACACTTACCTGGTAATGCAACTAGCATTCCAGTTCTTTGTGAAAAACCGAACATTTTCAAGTTGGGATTCTGTTGCCAGATCACATTATCGGCAACTGGAGCAGGATGAACAGGTAGGGCTAGGGTTACCAGATGGTCTTGAAGGTTTTGGAGTGTTATGAAAAGTAATATTAAGGTACTTGTATTTATCTTTGCGTATCACTAATTGTGGGAAACATAAAAATGGGACATATGGGTAAATAAAAACTTCGGTCATCATAATAATAGTATATTATACACCAAGGTTGTGAAGAGTCTGATTATTGACCGAGCGAAAAGATTATAATCCCTCGGGATTATAATTCGCGAGGGCAATAATGCTCTTCATAACGGTGGTATATATACTAGTTTTTTCACTACTAGCACGTAATTTTAATAATTATTTATGAAATTAATCGCACCATAACGTCATTTTACTTTTAAATGTGATAGCACAATTGATGCATAGTTGGCCTAGTAAAAGTCATTATTAATAGAAAAGATTAAATTT
Organism: Harpalus rufipes; assembly: GCA_951394225.1. NCBI lineage: Eukaryota > Metazoa > Arthropoda > Insecta > Coleoptera > Carabidae > Harpalus > Harpalus rufipes. The sequence goes on from OX596285.1 coordinate 32,755,435, forward strand.
TCGTTTACGTACTGTAGTGTTCGGGACAGGTTTCGATTAAAAAGCATCACATGATTTAACATTTATTCGACTCTGGGCTCGTCACTCTCCGAATGCTATGCTTACACATATGTGCTCATTGACAGGTTGTATCAACTGTGATTGCACAGTTTTTTGTTGCACGGTTCAAGCATTTGTATTATTTATTGTTAAATCACAAATATTATTTTAAAGTATTATTTTTAAATACTGTTTTTCTTACATTGAATAAGCGAAATTGACATGAAAGAAATGTCAAGTATTTAATATGTTCTCAGCGCGAAAAACAAATATTCAAATTAATCTGAATTTTTAATATTGAATTAAGCTGTTTAAACAATCATTTAAATGCATAAAATATTAATAAATAAAGTCTCTTGGTTATACTTAAACTTGCTATAATCATTTCCGATTTAAAACTGTCACAGAATTATCAAAAAATGTAAATTTATTATTAACTTATCGGTTAATAATGAAAAAATATATACCGGTAACCATGGACGGGTTGAGAAATTCAGTTTCACGGCACTCTATTCGGTCAATAAAGTACCTCTGTGTAGCTAGTAGTGAAATTTTTTATTTATTTCTAACATTTCAAAATTTAAATAACAAAAATAAATTATATTCCATTACATTTATAGAAATAAGAAAAGTGTTGTCTTTAAGTATGTAGGTACTTTTCAGCATTTTGACAAGCTTTTAATATTTCTCGTTTTCCTTTAACATATTCAAAAAAACTCGCGGCAGGTTAAATTCATATTAATTTTTGCTGAAAGTTCAGCTTTGACTAAGTTGATTTCCATTCTATTTCTGTTGTCTGTCCAAGTTTGCTTCATTAGAGAAAAAACTCAACTCAACTTCAACATTTGCGATACTAACAGAAACAGAGAGAATTAGTTGAACAATTTTGAATAAGTTAGGGGAAAAACATTTAGTGAAGAATAATGTCCACTTTTCTACTATATTTAATTTTGCATCAAAAGTAGATCTTGCCATATTAAGTCTATCTACTTCATCATATAGTTGATCGTAATCTATGTAATTATTATCTTCAAATAAACTAATACCCACACATTTAATTTCGTCAAATAATAAATCAGTCTAAATTTAATATTTCATTTTATATATATTTTTTAAAAGGAGGGTTTTCAAAATTACACTAGTACTTTATAGCACGCGTGTAAACAGAAATGAACTCATCCTGACAACTGCCCCTCTCGGACGAATATTTCTTTAGGCCTTCGCTTGCTTTATTTCTAAAAACCATGCAATTGGAAACAAAGTATACCCTTATTTTCTAGGCTTAATATGTAGTTATTAAAAATAAACATCAAATGATGTACAAAATATAAATAACATTCTTGAAGCGTTATACTGCTGCTTAAATCATTGCTGGATTCATCTTCTTGGTTACTCAAGAAGTCCCAAATAGATCGATTTACATTCTCTACTCCAATTTCAAAAAAATATGCTTTTATAGCAGGCCAGAAATGAATAACTCTTTCCACACATAGAGATAATGAGAGCCATCTTGTTGGAACATGTCTCAATATTTTCGAATATTGTAATTCTGCATCAGCAAAAAGTTCTTTCAAATGGGCAGTTCTTTTTGCAGATATAAAAAATTCACTATAAATTTTAAGAATCAAATTTTTCACATCGTACTTTAATCTTTCAACTGCAAATTTTGCACAGTTATGCAAAACGTGACAATGACAATTTCCTTTAAATATTTTTCTGTTCTCTTGTTTAAGTAATTGGAAAACAAAATGATGTTTACCATAATTGACGTTAGCGTTGTCAGCTGAGTACGCAATTATTTGTGATTTTATTAAGAGAAGTACAGATTTTGAAATATCATAAATGCGGTTTCTTCAGATTCTTCGCAGAAGTCTAATATTTTTGTGTTTAGTCCTGATTCCGGATGAAAATAGTAGATGCAAACCGGAAAAAAATCCTATTTCCCTTATTCGAAGCGGCAGTAGCCAATGTGAAGAAAAGCTTGGTATCATAATTTAGAAATTTATATTTCAAGTCATCTAATACAATTTTTAGTGAATAGTGCATCAACACATTTTTAGCAATTGCTTCTGCCTTTGTTCTACCACTTCTTAATTTTTTTGCAACTTTGGAATTTTTAAAAAGTACAGAATTTTGTAAAGTATCGTAAAATGACATGTTTTAGACAAGTTACGGAGATCGAAAAGTAAGCTGTGAATGAGATTAGTTGCAAAATACAAAATAATAGTTTTCATGACAACAATTACTAGATCAGTTAAATAGGAAACAAGTATTTTCCTGATTAGTCATGTACCTTTTTTAACTGTAGCTCGGTAAAGTCTTCGAGGTTGTAGAAGATTTTACAAGTTTCCTTGCAGCACGTTTCTCGGGAGTAGTCCATGCACGTCGTGGAAAGTACTTAGCAAACATTACTAAATAAATAAAAAAAAAAATTAGTAACGTGCACAAAATTTACAAAATATATTCTGTCCGTTCTTGTTTGCAGCGTAGCAAAAGCTTATGTTTACATTTTCAAGTAGTTTTAAAAAATAATTTTGAGTGAAGTATAAAATTTTTCATTTGATTCAATTAATAACTTCCGCATTTTCTATTAATTTAATAATTCAAATTTATTTACTCTATTAAATTGAATTTTGTATTATTTGTATGAATTTAAGAAATTAATAATCCATTATTAACTGAAACAATTATAAATGTTATATCGGATCCAAGCAAAAATCAAATTACTTATATTTTTGTTTAACACATTGACTGTCCCATGAGACACATATGATTCATAACTAGTGATTCATTTGCCTACCCGTACACTACTTGCTTGTGTGTATTGCACGCTGCATTCCCGGTACTGTATGGTGTATGGACGTCTTAGGGAAGGACAAACTGACCTTCTTGTTCTCAGCTACATCATATGTGAATCATGTGACTCGTGAGGTGTAAGTTTTTTAGGACTCTCATATAATGCTTTAAAGGCACAGTTATTTCATAATATATTTATTATTTATGTGTACAAGGCACAGTTGTTACGAAAATTAAATATTATTCGTATAATACAACATAATGTATAACTAAAGAAAATACAGAGAACAATACATTAATGATTTTCATTATAACATTTAAGACAGTAAGCCTTTTCACAAGCTTGACATTCTGTAGACACTTGTTTAGTGCGTTTTGCAGCAAAGTCCGAATCTCTGTCTTGTTTGTTGTAACATGTATGACATCGTTTACGTCTTATTGTACCATCTTCTTTTCTAGGAATTTCTTGTAAAAAATGGCTGCTACTGGTCCCAGGATTAGAAGTTTTACTTTCAATCTCAAAGATTTGACGTAGTAATTGTTCTATAAATTGATGTTGTCTCATGGGTTTGTTGGTATGGAGTTCATTGTAAATTATACAACTGTTAACAATAACTGCTCCACAAATCAATTCAAGAGCAACTTTTTTGTACCAAATAACTGATTTCTTGAGACAGCTATAATAGCTGCTTTTTTGATCAGAAACATCAATTCCCGGCTTGCCTTTGTTGTACATTATTATTATGTTAGGTTTTGATTTTCCTTATCAGCCTGCATAGCAATCGACTCGCCGCGTTTCAGCTTCGATTTTACAACTTCCTTGGGTAAAAACCTTTGATTTTTTCTGAGAGTACCGCAAAGATGAGTGTTATGTTTGTTCAAAAATAAGGCTAAAGGAATACTTGTATACCAGTTATCGGTAATAAAAATACGTCCTTCGTTTAATAATTTCTCACTAAGTGTTGCAACAACAGAACCTGGTTTATCCAAATTTTGAAGCATTAGGTCATTACCGCTATATATTTTGAAGTTCCATACAAAGCCCTTGGAGTTGCAGAGCTTGTAAACTTTAACGCCATATTTATTAGCTTTCCCCGAATTGTACTGACGAAACTTTAGCCTACCTTTAAACAAAATAATTGATTCGTCAATTGAGACAGTTTTCCCTGGTGTATAAACGTTTTGTATATTAGCAACAATAGAATCGACTAAGGTAGATATTTTGTACAGACGATCATTGTTATCTCTGGGTAGAGAATTGTCAACAAAGTGCCAGCACCGGAGACGTAACGAAAATCGATTATAACTCACGTTTATTTTATGCATTAAGGGATGGTAGTATAGATCGTCTCGTTTCCAGTAACATTCAATTTTTGGAAAATCCACTAAGCCCATAAACAGAATTACGCCTAATAAGTTTTTCATTTCAATTTTGTCTTTCCATCGATTGATACGATGACCCCGAGTAAAAGTTTTAGAATCTCGCATTTGGCTAGCGAGCTATTTGTTTCCCTGACCATAAGTTCCAGCACACTGTCGTCAATCAAAGAAAAAAATATATCCATATGGGTCGCTTCAGAATTTTCAGCAAGGTGACCTTGAATACCTTTATTACCTGTAAATTGAAAATTAGGAATATTCTTCACATTGTGAGACCAAATATGAGAAGCCGCGTCACATGAATTTGGAACACTCAGTTCATTTTCTTCATCTTCATAAATGTCATCCTGCGCTTCAGGCTCATCTTGTCCCTCTGATTCACTAGATCAGGGGTGGGGAACCTATTTTCTGCCAAGGGCCATTTGTAAATTTTTAACATCATTCGCGGGCCAGACAAATAATAATAGTTCTTTTAGTTTTTATTGTTCAACAAAAAAATATATATTATAAATAAACAAATAAATAAAAAATAAACAAACAAAATATATCCATTTTTAAACATAATTAACTCATCCTAATCCTAATGTGATGGCTGGAACTGCCTTTCTTTGCTGAGTCGTGTGATATTAGCTGATATTGATGATGTGGCTACTCGCAACTGATTTTCCAGATTTACGTCGGTCAATCTGGAACGCAGTCGATTCTTTGCGATCGTAAGTTTAGAAAAGAACTGCTCGCAACAGTAAGTTGTTCCAAATAAAGATGCATATTTCAATGCATTTCTCCTCAAAATGGGAAATTCATCGTTGCGTATGTAACGTTTATAGAACTCAAGCAGTGGGAGATTGTTGTATCTAGCTTTCAGCTCAACATTAGTTTGCAGCTGAATGATTTCGTGTTGGAGGTTATCAGGCACATCAGCTGGTTCCACATTGAACGGTGTAGCAAAGATGTTCAATTCAATTTGCTTACTTTTCACATCCTTGAATCTTTCATTAAATGCCTCAATTAATTTACCACATAAACCAGCATACTCAAGTGTGGTAGAAGGCTTTTGTCCTTCCAACGTAGGGAAATGCACCGTGTTATTCCTTTCGAGTTGCACTTTCCACAGCTTTAATTTAGCTTCAAATGATTTTACGTTTGAAAGCAGGGAGCTGAGAAGCTGGTTAGGACCCTGCAGCTTGACGTTTAGCTCTGACAGGTACTTAGTAATGTCCACCATGAACGCTAGATCACACAGCCACTTGCTATTACTGAGTTCCCTGACAGGTTTTCCCTTCATCTCCATGAACTGCTTGACTTCATCACGCAGTTCGTAAAACCTCATTAGCATGTTCCCGCGACTCAGCCACCGTACTTCACAGTGATAAACAAGATCACCGTACACAGATTCAAGGTCATTCAGAAATTCCTTAAATTGGCGGCTATTAAGCCCTCTGCTTTTGATAAAATTAATACATGACACTACTGTTGACATCACATTGTCGAGCTGCAACGACTGTGCACAGAGACTCTCTTGATGTATGATGCAGTGGCATATAATTAAATCACTCGGGTCAAGACAGAGATGATTCATTTCTTTCTTTACAAATGCAATTAACCCTTTCTGCGATCCAACCATGGCTGGAGCGCCATCTGTAGTAAGGCCACTTAACTTTTCAAAGGTTAGCTCAAGTTTCTTCATTGATAGAACAAGCCTCCTATACAAATCCTCACCTGTTGTAGTGCCATGCATGGCTTCCAGTGACAGCAGTTCTTCTCGCGTGTCAAACTCTGCATTTATTCCACGAACGAAAACGGCCAGTTGAGCAGTATTTGTTATGTCCGTTGTCTCGTCACAAGCCAGAGAGAAAAATTGGAAATATTCTGCAGATCCCTTCAGTGTGTTTTTAATATCTTGTGCTAAGTCAGTAATCCGATCTGAGATGGTTCTCCGAGACAAACTAACACTCTGAAACAATTTTACTTTGTCTGGTGCTAACAACTCCGCAGCAGCCACCATGCACTCTTTCACAAACTCTCCCTCTACATGAGGCCTCAGTTTCTTTGCGATTAGCTCACTCACTACATAACTTGTCTGAATAACGTTGTCATTGTCACCACGAAGCTTTGTGAAAACGGTTTGTTGTGATTTCAAACTCTGCTGAAGAGCTTTGATTTTATCCAGGCGCATTTGGCCCCCCAATTCATTTAATTTTACATGTTTTGTGCTGCAATGACGCTCCAAATTAGCCTTTTTCATAACAGCTAACGCATCCCCACAAACTAGGCACACAGGCTTGCCATTCACCTCAACAAAAAAATAATCATGTGTCCATTTTTCTTGAAAAGACCGACATTCTGCATCCACTTTTCTTTTCTTTATACTCGCCATTTGTAGGATATATAGATTTTAATTTCTAAATCACTCACGTTTGCCCACGAAGAACCAAAAAGAATGACGAACAGTCACGCATGTGCAACAAGGAAAGTTTCACAATCCCCTCATGAATTGCAAAATACGCCAACACGATATCTGTCAGCAGTCGCTGTATTATCACTGCGCGCACTAAACACTTCTGCTAAACATACAAAAGAACATAACTCTTCGTTTATTTCCGGAATTCTTCGTTTAAATCACAAAGAAGTTCATAAATGCAGTATTTAATTATTTTATTATGAAAAAAAAACAGTATCTCAATAATAAAATTTCCCATATTTCAGAGACAATTCCCTAATTCCCATTTGAGGCTTAAAATTCCCACGAGTTGGCAACACTGCTCGCGGGCCAGATCAAATGACTTCGCGGGCCGTATGCGGCCCGCGGGCCGGAGGTTCCCCACCCCTGCACTAGATGAAGAACTTGAGTAGTTTGGGTCTTTCACACTGTCATCATCATCATCATCGATTTCGAACAGCTTATTTATTTCCTCCTCTAGCTATGCTTGTGCTAGTGGTTTTCGCGTCATATTTCTACAAACAACCTATATATAAATCCCTTCAATTATATTGCGACATATCACCTACTTTCCAATCCCTTATCATACATAAGTACATTTACGAATGCCTCAAACGTATAATTCCCACTGATTCGATCACCACTGCGCTACATTCGCAGCTGCCACGCGCTATGCACATTTGTGACAATCTTGTTCATATGTGATTCATGGGCGTATGACCAGATAAAAGTTCCTCATACGCCCATGAGTCATATATGAACACGTACAAAAACAATAGTTTGTTTTTTTTAAATTTTTATTAGGTGAAACATGATATTCTATATAGATAAAATAAAAAAAAAAACTACAAAAAAGCAGTAAGACGCCCAAAAAAAAAAATTCTTATGGGGAAAGTCAACGTGTTGATTGAAAGGGGATGTAGAATAAAACGTTTAAAATTTTGCCAATGAATTTACAACGGTGTGGATCAAAAATAAATATAAATGCGGATGCATACCTTCAGCATGTGGATATGTAGAAATTTCTTCGGTTGACCTCTTTATCTTCTAAATGTTCTAAACAATGTATCAAAAGATAATTATTGTAAATGGTGAAAATTTGTTTTTCCACATGCTGGGACACTGAACTTCAGTAAGCGATTTATTATAAACGATAGATAAAGGACAGGAAAGAGACATGGCACAGTTTTTAATGAAAAAGCTCGGGATCCCATCAGAACCAGCTTCTTTATTTACATCAAGAGATGACATCAAATCGTGTACCTCACTATCAGAATCAGATAAAGAACAAAGATCTATGTTTGTTTCACAATGTTTCTTGGTATACGTACTAGCTGGATTACTGTTAAAAAAGACCGACTGGATATATGTAGCAAACATATTACATATTTCAGTTCCATTGTTAGACATGGTGTCATTAAAAGTTATATTGGAGGGTGTTTAGTAATTAAATTAAGATATAGACTGTAATGAAGATTACTAAACTTAAAGATAAGATATTACTCGAAGGACCAGAGTGGTGAGTACGACTGTATGGTTGATATAGTTAAGAAAATATTAATTCAAGTACCTTTTATAGTCGAGGACACACTGTCGACGGGACCAAGATAATAAGAGTTGGTTTCTCTATGCTGCGTTGACGGACTCCGAATATCTTATGCTAGGAGATCGGGAGATCGCTGATGGACTCCGAGATTGCCCACTAGTAGATAGGAAGATCGCTAAATCGTTGCAGAGGAGAGATGCTGCATTGACGGCCTTCGAATATCTTATACTAGGAGATCGGGAGATCGCTGATGGACTCCGAGATTGCCCACTAGTAGATAGGAAGAGCGCTAAATCGTTGCAGAGAGATGCTGCATTGACGGCCTTCGAATATCTTATACTAGGAGATCGGGAGATCGCTGATGGACTCCGAGATTGCCCACTAGTAGATAGGAAGAGCGCTAAATCGTTGCAGAGAAGATGCGGCAAGTCTATTGCTTGACGTCTTGAAGAATAACGATGAATAACGAAGCACTAACACTACACTAGCACTAGCACTCGCATGGGTAGATGTATACTAGGAACCAGACTGCCTTCGTTTAAGGTAAACTCCTGAAATTAGCTTTAGTAGGAATTTATGGACGTAGCAGACCACTCCGCTACTACGCCTTGTAAAAATAGTTTCTTTAAATTGTAAATATAAATTATAATTTTTACTAGAATTTTTAAAATACGTGTAGTTGTCAGAACAAATTTATTTATATTATTTTTTCGGTCTATTTATATTACAAACTGTTTTTTAAACAAAATTCAACAATAATAATGCCGTGTTTTTTATTGAGGTCTTGATTTATTATTTTCTTAACGCAATCTTGATTCAGAACCAGCCTTTCAAAACGCGTAAACAGAGGGGATGCTTTGCTTTTTGACAGATGACCCGTAGGACCAAAACTTCTTTATATTTGCAGTAATTTCCTATTCAATATCGGATATATATAGTTTGCATAACAAATACGAGTAAGGTCTTTTACACGTCTGCGCAGTAGAGAGAATTCTAGATAATCTGCTTTATTATGAAATCTGTTAAATTTTTTATACAACTTGTGCGTTTCTCTAATTAATTTAATTAGATCAGCTGTGTACCAGGAGGGATAAGATCTATGAGATATATTTTTGGGGACAAATGAGTAAATGGCAGAATATAATAAATCATAAAACTTGCTTATCATATCCTCTGCATTAAGGGATGAAAATTCATAAGGCCAATCTATAGTTGAAAGGTGATTATTTAATTAATTAAAATCGGTCTTTTTAAGCAGATACAATTCCATATTGTTATAGTTCATTGCAGGCAAATAATCACATTTATAATGTAGCAATAATGGAGGATGGTGAACATCAACTTTACTAAGGCCCGGTTGTTCCACTTTCAGTTAAATATTGGAATAAAATTTATCCTTCTGTTAAGTTAAGTTTGTGTTGTTTCATCATGGTTAAAAGTTATCAGAGGAATAAATATGCACTAACTACGAGATAGCTAACTGGCGCTTGAACCGTCTGATAGAAGTGTTATCTATAGGATATTTTACCGAAAACACACGAATTAACACGATGTAACAGATTGAGTTGATAAATTTTGACATTTCTCATGTTTACTTGGTGTGGCAAAAAAGTGTTAAAAATTAAACGACCTTATTGTTTTGTGTTTGTACATTATAAATAATGAATATATACGACGACGACGATCTAGAAGTTCTAGATTTTGTTTTTGACAATGTTTCTATACGGAAACCATACACAGTACGTGAAAGAACTAATAATTTTGAGAAGTGGGACGACGTAGATTTTTTTATGAGATTCAGGATGACAAGAAATACATTCCTTTATTTATTGGGGAAAATTGAAAATCATTTGTTGCATTTAACCGATAGGTAATAATTTTCAAGTGAATACATATATGAAATTAATTATTAACTTCTTTTTATTCTCTTTTAGAAATAATGCTGTGTCTCCTACTAACCAATTATTAATAACATTGCGATTTTATGCAACAGGGTGTATGCTAATATCTGCAGGAGACTTTGGAGGTATTCACAAATCAACCACATGCAGAATAGTACAACGTGTTACAAGCGCAATTGTATCATTAGCTCCAGAAATTATAAAATTTCCAAGTACCCCCGAGAATTTGTTTGAAAGTCAGCAGACATTTTATAATATTGCTAGATTTCCAAAAGTAATAGGGTGTATTGACTGTACCCATGTAAGAATACAGTCACCTGGTGGGGTTAATGCAGAATATTTTCGTAACAGAAAAGGATACTTTTCATTGAATGCGCAGGTTATTTGCAATGCAAATTTGGAAATTATCGACATTGTTAGTAGATGGCCAGGTTCAACGCATGATAGTCACATATTTCGTAATTCAACAATTTTTGCAAAATTTGAAACTGGCCAAATAAATGATGGAATATTACTTGGCGATAGTGGATATGGAATCAAAAATTATTTAATAACACCACTGTTAAACCCAAGAAATCAGGCTGAACAACTTTTTAATGAATCACAAATTCGTACGAGAAATGTTGTAGAGCGATGTTTTGGAATCTGGAAACGAAGGTTTCCTATTTTATCTTTGGGTATACGTGTTAAATTGACTACCGTACAGGATATTATAGTAGCTACAGCAGTACTACAAAATTTATGCAGATTAAGATTGGAAGAAGACCCACCATTGGACCCAGATTTAAATATTCCCGAAGAAATAAATGACGTAAATGCTGCAAATAATGTACAGAGAGACAATGATGATGATTCTGTCCGCAATTCGCTTATTAATGATTATTTTGCAAGGTACCTATTTAAAACTTTAGTAATAAATGATTGTGTGCGTTTTAAATAATAATATATTTTATTTCAGATTTATTCAATAACAAATTACATCTAGTATCACAAAAATAAAAAAAACTCCAATAAAAAAAACAAAAAAAACACATTCTGTATCACAGTAAATAACTGAAATTAAAAAAAACGACATATTAAAACTTATATTATACTGTTCAGTTGTTTTTCTTTTATTTTAATATCCAGTTCTTGTGACTTAACCATAAGTTCATTCATCTTAATTTTCGATTTTATTTCTATATCTCGCAATTCTATTTCTTTTTTTACTAAATTAATTTGTTCCTCTATCAAAGTTTGTTTCAATATCATAAGTTTAACATATGAGGTACCAGTTTCTATGACGACTTTTTTCTGTGCGTTTGTTTCTAAAAATGTATTTTTTCTTTTTTTTAATGATGCAGGATTCCACTGTGCCCAAGTATCTGCATTTTTAGACGATGAAGGTGCAGGATTTTTACTTTCTGTACAGCTTTCTACTTCTGTTTCAGTGTTGTCGTTCACAAGCTCATTCTCTGAAATTGATCCACAATAGATAAAAAATTCAACTCATATTTTTACCTCACCTTTGGTACTATGTCCAAACACATTCGGTTCTTCTATTATTTCTACTAGTTCCTGTTCTCGATCCAGATTTTCATTATGTGAACTACTTTCTGTTTCCGTAGCTTCAATGTGGGTATTCGCTGTAATAATTAAATTAATATAAATTCTTGTATTGACGTTTTATGCTTTAATTATATACTCACTAGAATCGCTATCATGACGGGCAGGCAGTCCAGTAATGGATAATGAAATGATTGACCATAAAATTTCTTCATCTGGGGTTAGTATTTCGATTTGTGCGGCACCACCTCCAGTTTTGAACAATTCCACATTATTTCGCGCTATTTTTTTCTTTAATTCCTTCTTTAAGGAATTGTATTTCATTTTTAAGTTATTTTTGTTACGTGGGTATTCTCCACTACTTGCATTAAATTCATTTTCTAGCTGATCCCAAACTTTATCTTTCTCTTTCCAAAAGACAGCATCAGTCTTTTTTGATTCAATTATGTGTTTATGATTATCTATTAATTTTAATAATCTTTTTATTTCTGAACTTGTAAAATTGACTGATCTTTCCCTTTTTTTATTATTGTCTCACATTTTTGTAAGAAACAAACAGAAATAAAGTATCAAAACAACAAAGTGATTACTAACTAACCTAAGTTATTTCAAGTTATGACAGCGAGGGCTACCAACTTAAACAAAAAAATACAAGTTTCAACACTTTGCAAACTATCAGATAGCTAACTAACAGTTAACTATCAATAGGATAAAAATGTATTGAACAACTCAAAAATTATATTCTTCTGTTAGCAGAGTGGAATAAACATAACTAATAGATAGTAAACTACAGATTTATCTAAAGATGGAACAACCGGGCCTAAGTGGACAAAAACACGGCTGTAGATTAACACTGTCTGGATCAGAGTTAGTAAAGATCAAATCCAGACACCGGTTATTACAATTATTCACTCCATTAAATTGCTTAAAATTACAATAATACATAATATCCATAAAATCAGATGACGTGGTATTATAAACATTATTTGCACAGTAGTAGTTATGAACCCGGATGCCACTGAAGGAGGGGAAGATTAAAATTACCGCAAATAACTTGTCGTCTGGTGCAGAGTCAATGATAGCAGAAAGTTTATTTGAAAAAGTATTAAGAGCTTCAACGCAGTTGGGTGGAATGTACACGCAGCAGATGTGCAGCTTTTGCGTTTTGAGAAAAATAGTTACCCACACATCCTCACTTGTAGTTGACCAATCCACTCGATGCACAAAATTTAAATTATTTTTAACACCTATCAGCACACCACCACCATCGCATTTAATTGAAGATGTTGTCTGTCTATCACGGCGAATAACGGAGTAATTAGCGCTTAAAATCTCATGGTCAAAAACCGACGAGTTCAAAAACGTTTCAGTGAGACACAATATATCAATACCGCATGAAGATGTGTTTATTTTGATATCGTGAGTTTTAGAGCGAAGTCCTCGTACGTTTTGATAATATACGCTAAGATCCATAGAGGAGTAATGCGTATATAAATGTATATATGACAGATTATCAGTGATTAGTTAACTTTGTCAATATCTTGCGCAGAGTAAATAGGTATGATCTTAGAATTGTCATTTTTTCGAACAAGAATCTTAGCATTTCTGGTCCATATATATTTATAGTTTTTAGGACGTAAATCATCACGAGCTTTATTGTAAAGTAACATATTACTTCTAGTCAAATGGTCATTAGCGTAGATTTTTAACTCGGACCCGTCAAGTCCCAAACTTTTAGTTGTAATGTCTTTAGCCTTAATCGCTCGAACAAAAGTGTCTTTTACTCCACGTGATACGAACTTCACCACGATATTTTTGGGTCTTGAAGGGTTGGCTCTGTTAAAGTGAGGCACACGGTAAGCAACATCCATGTCCCTAAAGTGTACATCGATATCTGCAGTTTTGGCTAAGTTTAGAACGATATCATTGATGTTTTCATTTGGTTTCTCAGGTATGTTGTGAATTAGAACATTATTAATTCTAGAATACTGCTCCATGTCATTTAATCTCTTGCATATATCATTTACCGTTTACCTTAGTTGTATATTTTCGGCATGAACAGATTCTAAATTTTTTACTTTGTCATTCAATGCATGTAAACTTTTGTCAAATAAATAAATAAATAAATATTTCATCACGGCATATTACCCATTGCTGGGTGTGCCAATCTGCTTCGTACACAGATATCGGTAATGATGGAATATTTGTACCCTGTGGGCGCTTACCAGGCGTCACCTCACGGGCACTCATTGCTGGCGTGGAGAGTGCGCCACAGAGGTCAATTTTGTGCCATTGATTTCATGATTGATTCAAATTTAGTATCTATGGCTCGTAGGAGTCGAGCCTCAAGAGCATTCAACATGGATTCCATATTACGGCTAGGTGGTGTATTATTAATATTACTGGCAGCAGTATCACCTTTTGACGGCATGACAAACAACACCAACTCTGGTTGACATCGGCAGGAATATCAGCACACGCAGTATGAAATATACGGGCACATTTGAGGCAGCGAAGAAAATCAGGGTATTTGTTGTTGACGTTCCGATTACACTTACTGCAGACCGGCATGATGAAACGTGTTGCAACGATTTAATTGGGAAATAATTGCAAAATGCAAAAACCGCGTATAGTAAAACACTATTTTTATTAAAATTAGATTTTAGAAAAACGTTACGGGTTCTAAAATTAACTCCGCACAATCAGTGATACAATTATAGTTCATCTAGGGATCATGTTTCGAAGACTCGTTATCGTTTTATTATGGGTACACAATAGCTAAAACCGCAATGCCAAAATATTTCGGTCCGTACAGTCGACCAGTTCAGTATTTGCAATGCTGGTATATATTTTACGCCCAGTATTCGACTGTAGACCAAGACTGCACTTTGCAGATTTTCTAAACCGATTACCAGGGCTGTATTTGCTAATATTTAAAATTTTAATGCGTTAATCTTTTGAACTTAGAATTTCCCTAATTTTCTTATAGCTTATTTTAAGGTCTGTGAACTTGTCTCCAAAGGATTATAAAACCGTTATTTGTGGCTATGTAGGTATATAAATAGGTGGTGAGTTTAATTATTTTCACTTGTCATTTGTACCTCCTAACTAGTGTACGAAGGCTGAAAGTGTTTTTTGTTTTGTTAAATTAAATTCAACAGTCAACAACGTTAACAATGTTTCGCCCGTGGGAAGAAAACGAAGAATTAGAAAGTGCTAGTAAAAGTGTATTACCATCGCCTAATATATTTAAACCTTTTTTGCACGAACATGGACAACAAATCGTGTTGAATGTTTACAATGGACTTTTGGAGGAATATGAAGAATCAGCTGCTCTTAAGAAAACTTGTTAAATATTAAACTTTTTTTTTTACTGTTTTGGAAAGTAAAATGTGTGAAATGAAATATTTCAAACCCCTACTCAAATTTTTCATTACAGGCCTGGCACATGTCAGGCTGTTGGGACGCTCTATTGTACTGCCGTAATAAAACGATAACGAGTCTTCGGAACATGATCCCTAGATGAACTATACCACGTCTCGTGAAATTTAGAAAAAATTACGATGAAAGTTTCCACCAAAAAGTAAGAAAAAATAAACTCACAAAAATCTACGAAACCGCACTGTCTGAGCATAGAAACATGTATGATTATGTATATTAACCACTACTTACTGAAATATATACAAAACAGAATATTTTTAACAATAGTAAAAGTAAATAATTCGCGTATTACATATGTTCTTTGGCATTGTAATACTTTTCTAGAAATTTTGTATTCTGTTACAAGATATATAAATTGCGACTTACAAGATATATAAATTGCGACTTACAATATACAAAAGTATGAAAGTTCAAGTGAAACAAGTTTCATTTTGATAGTAACGAAGGGTTTTAAATTCTTCGTAACTATTTTGTTCCTGATTTGATACATTTTGTTGTTTCATCATAAGAATTTTAGGATATTTTACCATATTGAATGTATAAAAACAAAAACATTACAAACCATAGTACATTATTGTTCTTCTGTTGTGTAAATGCTGCAATTCACAGCATTGCGTGTTCATTAAATGAGTATTTCTATGGTACAATGGTTATGAAAGTAACTTACTCGGTAGACAACTTTGGTTGTATCAATATATATTGGTTTTGGTAACACACAAACAGATGATGAATTCAAAGATATGTGTAAAGTACACAAACAAGAATGAATTGTTCGGGTTACTGCCCCGTGTGATGAATTCTGGAGTCAGTATGAAGAAAACGTAACTAACGCGGTCGCAGGAAGAGCAGAAGTGATGAGTTAACGAGCCAATATAATGAAGATGTCCTATAATATTTTCAAATATTTGTTTCGTAACGTATATTGAAAATACTTAACGTACTGTTTAGTTGCGTTGTGTATATTTCAACGACTTTCTGTAGCGATCAGCAGCTAATTGTTGTATGGGATCCAAAAAACATGAGTACGTCTGTCTTGTCCAGTTAAGTAAGGGTATGTCAACTAAAAATCTAGACATTTTTTGGAACAATATTATTTATTAATCAACCATGAAAATTATACTGTTTTGGCAGAAACTTGTTTAAATCAATGTGAAATAATATAATCAGGTCCATAATCAGCAGCTTGTCTAACTTTAGTTTTCAGTTTAGCCATTAGTCGTTCGAAGTGTCCCACATCAAACTGGCGAAGTTTGACTTGTATTCTCGTCTTTAATGCAGCTAGATCTTCTGCTTCCCAACCGTTCTCGTACACTTTTTGTTTCAATTGATACCAAAACCGTTCGATAGGTCTTAATTGTGGCACATTTGGTACATTTTCTGAGCGAGAAATAAACGGTATTTTGTACCGTTCATAAACTTCAATAGTACCTCTTGCGTAATGGGATGTTGCCATGTCCGGCCAGAACACATATCGACCATCGTTATGGTATTTTTCAATAAATGGGACAAGCCTCTTTTGTATACACTCTTTGGCATATATATCTTGGTTGATTGAAAGGCCAGAAGGGGCTATATAAGCTGCTGATCTTCCTCTTGCGGTAAAAGCCAACCACACAAGTATCTTCTTTGGAAACTTGGTATGTCGTTTGAATTTTACTTCGGGATCAAGCTCGACACCTTCTTTATAGTAGAAAGACTTGTTTCCAGCGCAGTCAGCTCCATCCAATGTAAAATACGACTCATCATCCAAGATAACAAATCGATCATCGGACGGCTTCAAATAACTTTCTCGTAAATTTCGAAGAAGTTTTTTCTGCGTTTGTAATTGTTTTTTGCTGTACTTAGGTGCTGATTTTCTTTTTCTTAATACTACATTCCTATTCTTCAAAATTTTACGAACATATTCATGAGATATTTTAAACTTTCTGCCAAGTTTTCTGTAAGACTGTCCAATTTTCCCTATCGCCACCTCTTCAAGTTGTTGTCTTTTCCTTTCCTTCATTTTCCTTGCCTTTCTTCCACTTCCAGCAGACCTTTCCAGAGTTTCTTCATTCTCGACTCTTCTAATAATATTGTAGATGGTGCTTCGTGCAACTCCCATTTGTTGAAAATGCTTTACAGTAAAAGATTTTCCACTATTTCGGTGCTTCGAATAAAAGTCGCCAATCACTTTTCTCCTATCGTTCTCCTTAATTGTTTCCAATTTTACAACCGCAATAGAAACCTTCGATATTTTTATTTGACTGTTGACAGATGACTCAGTTGTTATTGTTGCCACTATGTTTAATTCATAGGCTACTATAATTATTGTTTTTTTTTTAAATAAAAATTGTCCAGATTTTTAGTTGACATACCCTTATCTATTCACTCGTTTACACCAAACGAAAATGGAAAACTTAACTGTAAACTCCACAAACGTACTGAGTATGTTATGAATCCCACACGTGAGTCCAGTCAAGTCCACGTTCGCGTTCACGTACCGAATCAGCCTCCTCCTAACATACTTTTCGTGTCCAACCTGTAGCAGTAGTGTGAAGGTTGTGTCCAAAACTAGCTTCGTATAATACATAAATTTTGTCCTAGTTCGCGCGTCTGTCGTTTTAAGTACTCGTACCCTGCCACGTAAACAGTTGGTGGTACAGACCACAGCCTTCTCCTCCGTCCCTGTATGGTGTAATTGTCAAAGTCTCGTCAGTTGGTGTACTGGACCTCGGTGAAATTAAAACATCTCTTGTTAAGAAAGTTTTCAATCGCGCAAACGAAACATCGTCATCGTCTTCACTACAGTTTGACGCGGCAGAATGAGCAGACATAAAATTGTTCACCCTAAGAGTCCGGAATGAGGAAATGAAGGATGCTACCGTAGGGTTCCTGTTACATCCTAAATGACTTCGAATACTTCCAACGAAATATTCTAGTGGATCTTTGTTTAATACTCTCAAATCAAGAGCACTAAATCCAAAACCCACTAGAGATTTCCACAAGTATTCGATGCCATTTAGCGTAACTTAGGGAAGGTGGCAGCTCACTGTCCTTGCGCAAGGTCGCAGATTCACAGCCACTTCTCTGCACAAATCTAGCTGATTAGCTAAATATTCTTTACTAACAACTTCAAACGTATGATTTCCTGAACATAAGGATCCTAGATATTTGCTGTGCTAAAATTCCATGTCCCCAATTAACATTCCTTATAATTGGAATACCTATTGTTTTCAAGCTAGAAGATAGAGATTTAACCTGCTCAGTCAGATTGAAAATCCTTCTTCATATTATTTATCTCATCTTCCTGTTTTTGGATAGTTTTTTGAGTATTAGATAACTCTCCCATAACCAAATACATAGCTCCCATAACACAATCTAGCTGATTAGCTAAATATTCTTTATTAACGTCTTCAAACTTATAATTTTCTGAATAAAATTCCAGGTCACCAATTAACATTCCCTATAATTGGAATACCTATTGTTCTCAAGCTAGAAGATAGAGATTTAACCTGCTCAGTCATAGATTGAAATTCCTTCTTCATATTATTTATCTCATCTTCCTGTTTTTAGATAGTTTTTTGAGTATTAGATAACTCTCCCATAACCAAATACATAGCTCCCATAACACAATCTAGCTGATTAGCTAAATATTCTTTATTAACGTCTTCAAACTTATAATTTTCTGAATAAAATTCCAGATCCCCAATTAACATTCCCTATAATTGGAATACCTATTGTTCTCAAGCTAAAAGATAGAGATTTAACCTGCTCAGTCATAGATTGAAAATCCTTCTTCATATTATTTATCTCATCTTCCTGTTTTTGGATAGTTTTTTGAGTATTAGATAACTCTCCCATAACCAAATACATAGCTCCCATAACACAATCTAGCTGATTAGCTAAATATTCTTTATTAACGTCTTCAAACTTATAATTTTCTGAATAAAATTCCAGATCCCCAATTAACATTCCCTATAATTGGAATACCTATTGTTCTCAAGCTAAAAGATAGAGATTTAACCTGCTCAGTCATAGATTGAAAATCCTTCTTCATATTATTTATCTCATCGTCCTGTTTTTGGATAGTTTTTTGAGTATTAGATAACTCTCCCATAACCAAATACATAGCTCCCATAACACAATCTAGCTGATTAGCTAAATATTCTTTACTAACTTCTTCAAACTTATAATTTTCTGAATAAAATTCCAGGTCACCAATTAACATTCCCTATAATTGGTATACCTATTGTTCTCAAGCTAGAAGATAGAGATTTAACCTGCGCAGTCATAGATTGAAAATCCTTCTTCATATTATTTATCTCATCTTCCTGTTTTTGGATAGTTTTTTGAGTATTAGATAACTCTCCCATAACCAAATACATAGCTCCCATAACACAATCTAGCTGATTTGCTAAATATTCTTTACTAACGTCTTCAAACTTATAATTTTCTGAATAAAATTCCAGGTCCCCAATTAACATTCTCTATAATTGGAGTACCTATTTATATTGTAAAACTCTTGATGTTATAACACAATGATAATAAAATATATAAATAAATAAAAACATAAAATTATAAATATAAAAGTTCAAATAAAAATTCAAATAAATTATAATTAGAAATTAAAATGAAATTATATTGAAATATATGATATTAATATTAATAACATATGTAAATTGTAAAATATTTTTGTATATAAATTTTTGTAAAACATCATTCATAATTTTGGTTTTTAAAATGTCTAATTGTTTATTCATTAATGGTAAACCTTTGGAAATTAAATAATGTATTTCATATGCTTCTAGTTAAGTCATTTCAAAACCTTTAGTTAATTTATGTAAAATAATTAAATTGTTATTATCAAAATTGTATTTTAAATTTAACATATGCAAAGCTACATGAGAATCACTTTTATTTAATTTCCATGAACGTTTATGTTCTTGAAACCTTAATCCAAACGAACGTCCAGTTTGACCTATGTAACTATAATTACAATTGTTACATGTAATTTTATAAATACCTGAATTTTTAATTGCTTCATTGTTTATTAATTTATTATTAATTAGCAAATATTTAAAGTATAATTATTATAAAACCCTGCCCTAATATTACATTTTTTAATTATATTATTAATTTTTATACTTGGTTTTCCAATAAAATTAATTTTCTTGTAAATAATATTTGAAGATTCATTTGTAGAATTATATAAAATTTTTGAAAGAATTAAATTTGAATTATTAAGTTTTTTATTAATTAGTTTATCAATCAGACCTATAGGATAACCATTATTAGGTGCTATATATTTAATTTTAATTTCATTATTAAAATTTTCTAAATTTAAGGGAATTGAAAATAAACGGTTAATCAAACTATGAAAAGCAGCAAGTTTTATATTCATTGGGTGAAAAGAAGAATATGGTATTAATTAAAGTATCTGTATAAGTTTCTTTACGAAAAAATTTAAAATTAGTTTATTACTAATTATAGTTATAGTTATGTCTAAAAAAATAATACTGTTGTTTTTTGAATGTTCTACACTAAATTTCATATTATTATTAATTGAATTTAATTCTTTTAAAAATAAATTTATTTGTTCCTTAGTACCACTAAATAAACATAACACATCATCATCATATCTATACAAAATTTTTATATTATTTATATACGAGGGCTGTTTGATAAATCCGTGACTTTTTGAATAAAAAATATATTTTTAAGCGTTTTATTTCTCTACATAATCTCTTTTTAGCTCGATACATTTAGTCCTACGTTTTTCCAATTTTTTTATTCCTTCCAAAAAATAGCTTTTCTCAAGGCTCTCAAAGTAGGCGTTTGTTTCAGTAATGACTTCTTCATTCGACCCAAATCTCTTACCGCCCAGCCATTTCTTCAGGTATGGAAACAGGAAATAGTCGCAGGGAGCTAAGTCTGGAGAATATGCTGGATGGGGTAGCAGTTCGTAGCCCAATTTATGATTTTTCCCATGGCGACTACACACGTGTGCAACTGTGCATTGTCTTGATGGAACAGTACTTTTTTCTTCGCTAAATGCTGACGTTTCTGCTTCAAATCAATATCAAATCGGTCCAAAACCTCGGAATAATAATCGCCGGTGATCGTTTTACCCTTTTCAAGGTAATCTATGTGAATGACACCGCGTGCATCCCAAAAAACTGTGGCCATAACCTTATTGGCCGAAAGACCCACCTCGGCCTTCTTTGGTGCACGTTCACCCGAAGAAACCCACTGTTTTGATTGTTCCCTTGGTCTCTGGTGTAGTGTGATGGATCCAAGTTTCGTCTACGGTAACGAAACGGCGCAAAAAATCTTTCGGATTGCGGTTGAACATCGCCAAACACTCCTTTGAAATGGTCACACGGTTGTCAAGTGTCAGTAATCGCGGCACCCAGCGCGCGGTTACCTTTCTCATGTCCAAATATTCATGCAAAACGTGATGCACTCGTTCAGTTGAGATGCTTACGGCCTCCGCCACCTCACGCACTTTCATTCTCCGATCGTCCAATATCATTCCATGAATTTTATCTACGATTTCTGGCGTGACGACTTCTTTTGGACGACCTGAACGTTTGGCATCACTTGTGCTGGTACGACCACAACGGAACTCGGTAAACCACTTCTTAACCAAATTGAAATTGATGGAGCAGAGTCCCCATAGTACTTATCAAGCTTTTCCTTGGTTTCGGTGATGGTTTTTTTTTGCTTAATCAACACACGAAATTCACTTTTTTCCATTTTCAACGAAATTAACGAATAGCTGTCAAACATAAACTAAATGGCGCAGCTTGTTAAAAAAAATTCAATAGCCTACTAATAGATGGCAGTTGATGGGAGCAGTGTTGTATTTAAAGTTACTGCGCGGAAAATTCAAAAAGTCACGGACTTATCAAACAGCCCTCTTATTTTAAATTAAAATTAAATAGTTTATTTTCTTAGAAATCCATGAAAATATCAGCTAATAAAGGACTTAATGGTGAACCCATTGGTAAACCATCATTTTGTTTAAAATATTTATTGTTAAATATATATATATATATATATATATATATATATATATATATTAATTAATAAATTTATTTTGTTCTATCAAATTTGGACAAATAATTACTTTTTTAATTTCTTTTTGAAATTCTAATGTAGGGTCTTTTTTTAATAAATTAATATTGCTGTTATTTATGAAATTGTTAACTTTATCAATATATTCTCATTTATTTAAGCTAGTTATTGTATTACCTTTATCGTCTTTTGATAAAATAAGATTTTCTTCATTTAATTTTGTTTTAATTGATTATATAGTTTTTAAAAAATGATTCTTTTTTGGACCGAGGTTCCAAGAACTTCCTATAGTTTTTTGAAAAGGTACACTATTTATACATAATTCTGTGTCAAATGCTAAATTCAAAATGTCTTTTTTGTCAGGATTTCTTGTAGGAGAAAGTTTTAAACCTTTATTTAATAAATTCAATTCATTTGTAGAAAATTCAGTATTTGTTAAGTTTTTAACTCGTGGATATTTTACAATATAATATATATATATATATATATATATATATATATATATATATATATATATATATATATATATATATATATATATCCGTACTATCCGTACGTAACTTGGCGAGTGGGGGTAATTATATATATATATATATATATATATATATATATATATATAAACAATTTACAAATATTCGAATGACTTATTTAATATATAAACCATATTACAATTAATTATTTTTTAAATTAAGTTCATCTACATTATCCTCACTCCCACTACTAGAGTCTGATTCCGTTATAGAATCGTCTCCAAAATTTATTACAAAGGAATCTATTACTTTCTCTATTTGTACATTTATTTCTCAATAGTGTTCTTCAATGGATGCAGTGTATTTTAAAAATTCTTGTATTTCTCTTTGTAATAGCTTTTAAACTTTATGGCTGGTACCACAAGCCCCGTACTAAAATCTGGTTTTTGGTAGTTTTAGTTAAAACCAGGACTACATCTTAAAACCAGTCTTAGAACTATACCTACTATAAGATCGGTTTTAAGGCAGTTTTAACTAATACCGGGGCAACGAAAAAATATATATGGCAACGTTGCAAAATACGAGTTCGAAGCGCATATTTTTTTCTAACAGTGTAATCCTTCTAACCTATCTTTCTATCAACCAAGCTGTCAAGCTAAGATACAAAAATTTTAGGTACATAAAAAGAATTTTTCAAGTGAAATGTAAGTATTTTTTTCTTAAAAAACAATAAGTAATGTCATTTAACATTTAGTTTAATTTTCTTATATTGTTTTTCTAGAATGGCACAAAAAAATAGAACTTTGAATTGGACGAATGAGGAAAAAAATTTATTGATTGAGTGTGTGAATGAAAGGAAAAGTATAATTGAGAATAAGTAATGATATTAAAGTAACAAAAAATAAAAATTTAGCGTGGATGGAAATTAGGAATGTATTAGCTGCGAATGGATATGAACGAGATGTGAAGAAAATAGGGGAGCAATGGAAGAGGGTGAAATGTAAAGCAAAAAAGAATGTAAGTGTGTATGAGAGAGAGAGAAAGAAAACTGGAGGAGGGTCACGTTCTTGCAATGGTTCCAATTGATCCTTTATTATATTTATTATATACTTTACTTTTTCTTTAGAAAAACGATATTTACGTTTAAATTCACTTGCTGTCATCAAAATAAAAGGATTCTTTCGTTCTTTAAATAAAATTCTTCTTCAGGGTTGCCAGATTATTTTATAGCAATGTCGCCAATTTCAGAACTAATAGTCGCCCAAAGTAGCCAGCTGTATTAAAATAAAAGTAGCCCAATCAAGACGCCCAATTTTAAATAATTTTGTATAGCTGGCGTGCGAAGTTGAGACTGGAGTTGCGCATACTTTGGCTTATAAATGAATCACCTTTCCATTTTTACCTATTTTAGAGGTGGACGGAGTCTTTTCTTCATTATAACAATAGCATAATATAATTACTATTACATTTCGACCTGTCTAAGTATGAATTTTAGATTTTGCGCATTCAAGGTCAGTCTCAACAATGCGCAGCAGCTATAAACATTTTTTGGTATTTATTACGAAATATATAAAACCACAACCAATCCGTTAAAGTTTTATTTATAATAATAATATTAAATTATACATTTATTGCTTAACCACAGAAAAAATTATATAACCAGTTGCAGTGTAGAATATAATCCGCTTTTAAATATATTTTGATTAGTTTTGGCATTTATCGCCCAAATTAATGAATTTTTAAACATCGGTGGCCCAAATTAGTCGCCTGTCGCCGATTGTAAATATTAGTCGCAAAAATATATTTTTTGTAGCCCAATTGGCGATAAATCGCCCAATCTGGCAACACTGTTCTTCTTCTTCTATGTCTATTTACTTCACGAACTGCGCGAGCTGCACGGATTCTTTGTACTACGTCCGCCATGTTTGTTAAAACCAGGCTTAAAACCGCCAGAAGCAGTTTTAGACCGTGGTTCTAAACAATTGCTTTAGTACAAGCAAAAACTACCAAAAACCAGGCTTGTAGTACATATATTTAGTACACCCAAAAACCGCAGTCTTAAAACTACCAAAAACCGGGCTTGTGGTACCAGCCTATATGTTTAAATCTCCAGAATGATTGTTTTCCCGGATGTAACTTTTCATCCCTGTCCACGCCAGCGCAATAGGATTTAATTGGCACATATATGGCGGCAGACGTAATTTTATATAACTGCTTTCCTTAATAATTGCATCCATCGTATATTTTTTTTTCTTTTGGACGATATATATATATATATATATATATATATATATATATATATATATATATATATATATATATATATATATATATATATATATATATATATATCGATAATTTCTATAAACTCTGACTTCCGGAAAGATGGATCATATCAGCGTTTGTTGAATATTTATTTGGGCACTTATTTCCTATGTGGGAATGATAAGGGACATTATCAAGAACAATAACTGAATTCGGTTCAATATTCGGTAATAATAGTTCTTTCAGCCATTTAGTATATTTTTTTATTTACTTGTCCATGGTAATCTCTAATAGACAAACCAGCTTTAAATCTTAAGGTAGCAATCTGAACCTAGCCTTTTTCGGAACCAGCATGTAAGCGACCTAAAAAATTTTTTTAATTTAATTTACTTAATATTAAAACATTATTGCATACATTGGTGACCTGGATTAATACCTTTTCAAATGACTGATATATATTATCTATCATAAATATATATATATAAACAATTTACAAATATTCGAATGACTTATTTAATATATAAACCATATTACAATTAATTATTTTTTAAATTAAGTTCATCTACATTATCCTCACTCCCACTACTAGAGTCTGATTCCGTTATAGAATCGTCTCCAAAATTTATTACAAAGGAATCTATTACTTTCTCTATTTGTACATTTATTTCTCAATAGTGTTCTTCAATGGATGCAGTGTATTTTAAAAATTCTTGTATTTCTCTTTGTAATAGCTTTTAAACTTTATGGCTGGTACCACAAGCCCCGTACTAAAATCTGGTTTTTGGTAGTTTTAGTTAAAACCAGGACTACATCTTAAAACCAGTCTTAGAACTATACCTACTATAAGATCGGTTTTAAGGCAGTTTTAACTAATACCGGGGCAACGAAAAAATATATATGGCAACGTTGCAAAATACGAGTTCGAAGCGCATATTTTTTTCTAACAGTGTAATCCTTCTAACCTATCTTTCTATCAACCAAGCTGTCAAGCTAAGATACAAAAATTTTAGGTACATAAAAAGAATTTTTCAAGTGAAATGTAAGTATTTTTTTCTTAAAAAACAATAAGTAATGTCATTTAACATTTAGTTTAATTTTCTTATATTGTTTTTCTAGAATGGCACAAAAAAATAGAACTTTGAATTGGACGAATGAGGAAAAAAATTTATTGATTGAGTGTGTGAATGAAAGGAAAAGTATAATTGAGAATAAGTAATGATATTAAAGTAACAAAAAATAAAAATTTAGCGTGGATGGAAATTAGGAATGTATTAGCTGCGAATGGATATGAACGAGATGTGAAGAAAATAGGGGAGCAATGGAAGAGGGTGAAATGTAAAGCAAAAAAGAATGTAAGTGTGTATGAGAGAGAGAGAAAGAAAACTGGAGGAGGGTCACGTTCTTGCAATGGTTCCAATTGATCCTTTATTATATTTATTATATACTTTACTTTTTCTTTAGAAAAACGATATTTACGTTTAAATTCACTTGCTGTCATCAAAATAAAAGGATTCTTTCGTTCTTTAAATAAAATTCTTCTTCAGGGTTGCCAGATTATTTTATAGCAATGTCGCCAATTTCAGAACTAATAGTCGCCCAAAGTAGCCAGCTGTATTAAAATAAAAGTAGCCCAATCAAGACGCCCAATTTTAAATAATTTTGTATAGCTGGCGTGCGAAGTTGAGACTGGAGTTGCGCATACTTTGGCTTATAAATGAATCACCTTTCCATTTTTACCTATTTTAGAGGTGGACGGAGTCTTTTCTTCATTATAACAATAGCATAATATAATTACTATTACATTTCGACCTGTCTAAGTATGAATTTTAGATTTTGCGCATTCAAGGTCAGTCTCAACAATGCGCAGCAGCTATAAACATTTTTTGGTATTTATTACGAAATATATAAAACCACAACCAATCCGTTAAAGTTTTATTTATAATAATAATATTAAATTATACATTTATTGCTTAACCACAGAAAAAATTATATAACCAGTTGCAGTGTAGAATATAATCCGCTTTTAAATATATTTTGATTAGTTTTGGCATTTATCGCCCAAATTAATGAATTTTTAAACATCGGTGGCCCAAATTAGTCGCCTGTCGCCGATTGTAAATATTAGTCGCAAAAATATATTTTTTGTAGCCCAATTGGCGATAAATCGCCCAATCTGGCAACACTGTTCTTCTTCTTCTATGTCTATTTACTTCACGAACTGCGCGAGCTGCACGGATTCTTTGTACTACGTCCGCCATGTTTGTTAAAACCAGGCTTAAAACCGCCAGAAGCAGTTTTAGACCGTGGTTCTAAACAATTGCTTTAGTACAAGCAAAAACTACCAAAAACCAGGCTTGTAGTACATATATTTAGTACACCCAAAAACCGCAGTCTTAAAACTACCAAAAACCGGGCTTGTGGTACCAGCCTATATGTTTAAATCTCCAGAATGATTGTTTTCCCGGATGTAACTTTTCATCCCTGTCCACGCCAGCGCAATAGGATTTAATTGGCACATATATGGCGGCAGACGTAATTTTATATAACTGCTTTCCTTAATAATTGCATCCATCGTATATTTTTTTTTCTTTTGGACGATATATATATATATATATATATATATATATATATATATATATATATATATATATATATATATATATATATATATATATATATATATATATATCGATAATTTCTATAAACTCTGACTTCCGGAAAGATGGATCATATCAGCGTTTGTTGAATATTTATTTGGGCACTTATTTCCTATGTGGGAATGATAAGGGACATTATCAAGAACAATAACTGAATTCGGTTCAATATTCGGTAATAATAGTTCTTTCAGCCATTTAGTATATTTTTTTATTTACTTGTCCATGGTAATCTCTAATAGACAAACCAGCTTTAAATCTTAAGGTAGCAATCTGAACCTAGCCTTTTTCGGAACCAGCATGTAAGCGACCTAAAAAATTTTTTTAATTTAATTTACTTAATATTAAAACATTATTGCATACATTGGTGACCTGGATTAATACCTTTTCAAATGACTGATATATATTATCTATCATAAATAGGGAAAATTGTAATATGAATAAAATTGCAATTATTATTCATTAATGTTGAATAATTACATTGTAAAAGACATGTACAGAATAATTTTAAAAAATGTACCCATACCTGTAGAACGTATACAAGATGTAACTCCTGTAATATCTTCGCTTTGCCAACATCTTTGTACTGTTATCTCATTATCGACCTATGCTTCATCAATATGTTATGTAGTTTTGTTTTCATTTTTGTATGATTTAAGTTACCTCAAATATTTACAACACCATTGTAAAATTTGTGGTTTTTCCATAAGGATTTTTCTCTTATTTTGACACTTCCGCCAAACGAATCCCTTAGATTTTAATAATAATCTCAAAGAAGATAGATTATTATAATGGAAATTCAATTTTTGTTTTTATTTCACTTACCAATATTCTAAACGTAGGTACTTGTTTCTTTAATAAATTCTTTTAATTACTTAAAACTCAAAATAACTTGTTTTCTCGCAAATAGTTAATCTTTCTCTTTTCGCTCCGGGAGTTGATAATAATATGGTTGAATTTTCTAAATTTCTTATTCCACTTTCTTTCATTATTCTCGAAATTTTCCTTTCAGAAACACCAGTATAAAATGCTGCAAGTTTATTTATTTGATTGCATGCAAATTTAAATTTGTTTTTTGTTGCTTCTAAATTACAAGCTTTGATAACTTTGGCAATAATTTCTCTTCCGTCAGCTCTCACAATTTTGTTCCATTTCGACATTTTGTTATTCTGTCTAAAACATTGATTTAATGTGAGCAAATATTTATAGCAAAATTATGTAGAATATGGAGGGGTTGAAATTATATCATTAAAACAAGTAACCGACCCACAGGTACATTTCTAATTATATTTGGGATTTTTTATATTCTTTAATCCTTTAATCGTTGCTGGGTGAAGTATACATATTAACCGGATTACACAATTCTTAATACCAAGCATTTTCCACGTGTTCCTAAATAATTTCGGTAACAAACTTAAACTCATAATTATATACAGGGTGGAAACGAACTTAATGTCATAAATTTAAGGGTGAGTAGTTTGACATGTGTAGATTACGAAACTGAAAGAATTTTTTTTAAATTCGAAAAACGAAAATTCGACTTTTCTTAAAGAAACTTTTTTTTACTGCTGTTTTAATTCATATTTCATTAAAAATATGGTTATCAAAAATACATTCAAAATTAGTTGTATAAGATATTATTCTTAATAATTAAATTAAATAGCATTTTTAACGACAATAATTGTACAATAGATAAAATAATGCAAATGCGTTGCCAGTGGTCCAGTGGTACCAAAAATGTTAGTTTCATGAAAACTACCCTTAAATATGCGAATTTTTAAAAAATTCTTTCTGTTTCGTAATCTACACATGCCATACTACTCACCCTTAAATTTATGACATTAAGTTCGTTTCCACCCTGTATAAGTAGATTTTATTTTCCATTATAATATGAGTATCCCAATTTTGCAGGTACATTTGTTGGATTGTAATGAAACATACATGAGTTAAAATTATATATGTACATACATATTATATGGGGCGTTACACAAAACCTGAAAACCCCCTTATAAGGAAACTCACACACAGTTTTTATACAAAACCTAAGCAAATAAAACACAACTCCGTTGGCCACTTTATTCCACCACAACTCTATTACAACTGTCCAACAAAAATGATACTGCTTCCCAAGTAAACATAACTACGTAATTCCAGTATGTATACACAAATTAATTACCAATAATTATGATTTTGTAACATTCGGCCATCCTGACAATTATTAGTGTCCCCACTAATAAAAGGTATCTCTATCGGGTTGTCTGAAAATGGTAATGGAGTCCAATTTTTAATCTTTAGTTACATACTTAATGTGACTTCAATAAAAGGAAATAATTGATATTAACGAAAAAATATGTTTATTTAAACAATTGTAAGACTACGTCACCACACAATTGAGGTCAGCATAACTCAGTAGTAGTAATCACTAATATTGCAAAATAAGCAATATGGAACAATTATAATATTGCTTCTTTATTTGGTAATTAGGTGACACCTCAATTGTTTGTTGACAGCATTACAGTAATACAGGGTGTCCCTTAACTTGGTGCACAAACTTTAAGGGCATATAATACTGATCAAAATGAGTAAAAAAAGCTCAGTCAAAATGTGTCCGATCTTTAATAGTTTCCCAGATATAACGCAGTGAAAAATGAGTTTTTACGAGATTTACCTTTGCTATCTCGAAAACTATAAGAATTACGATTTTGATTAATTGAGACTTTTTGTTTACCTTTGAGAGGTAATCTTAGATGGCCTTTTGTTATTTTATAAAAATCAAAAGTGAAATGTTGTGGCGACCTTGGTCAATATTTAATTTTCATATAACTACGTAACTATAAGAAATTGAGAAAAATGTTTCATATAAAATTTTATTGTTTTTTATAGTCTTTTTACTGACATAGACAAAATTTTATTCGATCGCTATCTTTGTCAGTTTTTCTTAGATTTTTCGCTTTTCTCGGAAACAGTTGAAGATCATTCCTATGTTGATGAAGCTTTTTTATTCATTTTGGTCAGTACTATATGCCCTTAAAGTTTTTGCTCGAAGTTAAGGGACACCCTGTATAAAAGACTGTATGGACGATAGGAAGTCAGAGCTTGAGCGGACCAGTAAGAAGACCATTCCTCCATACAGTCGGGTCCATCAACTGTACATATCCATTCATCATTTATACTAGTCAATAAACCTATTTATAATAAACTGTGACGATACGTACCTTGTCACAGTGTCCATTCCCAGTTATTTTTAAAATTAGTATAATCCGCTGACGGAGTTCATTGACCCCGTCCACATGTGTTTGTGTCCAGAGCATATTGCCCCTCATAAACCGTATTAAACCTATAAAATATATGATGTTGAGCGCTATTTTGATATTTGTTGCCATTTACTTGGGCCTATAGCGAGCCACAAGCGATGTAGATCATATTTGGTTCCACACTTAATGTAAAAGTAACCCTCAAAGGTTGTACAAATAAACACATGTTTACCTGACCGATGATTGACGATATAACTGTGTAAATCATACCTTGTGTATTATATTGTTGTATTCTTTGTTTATTTGCTTTGTACAGGTTTATTTTACTTTGTTTAACCGCAAATTGTGGCGGCTGTCATAGGTTGACAGCGCGGAAGCTCGGAAGTTAGCAACAAAGCTCTGTCCGACGTGTACCGTTACAACAATATTGTAATTGTCATTAATTATTTGATAATGTTTATTGTTGAATTTTTATTGTTGTGGGCTACAAACTGGTACAATCGGGATGTTTAACGACTTTTAGGTATTTTTATTTATTTTATTTTTGTTGTACAAACGCCAGCAGCGCCATTTTATACAAACTAAGTTTAAAACTTTCCCCTTCAAGTATTTTGCGAAATTCTGCCGGATTACCAAAATTTGGGTATAAAAGACGCCGAATCGCCTGGAGACATCAGTTCTAGAGTTCGCCTGAATGGTCTCTTGGGATCTTTGGTTAGAGCTGCGAACGTTTGAGCGAAGTTTTCCGTTGGAACTGCTACCGTTGTTTGGTGAGTGTAAAACCGCCGTCCGTGCCTCTTGTGTATGATAGAAGCTCCGCCGCATAAATTGCTGCTGGCGCAAGTTATATTTAACTTACCGTTTGTTTTTTTTGAAACATACTTTATTATTTTACTTACTGTTTGTCAGTTCATTGGGCCGTACCGTAACAGTTTGATGTCCGACACGCATTTCGTTTTGTCTACATTATATTTTTCTACTTTCTTTGGGTTGTATTTTTGGTTAGGAAAAATAAATATTATTTTATTACGGGTAACAAAGCGTGCTTCTTCAAACCAACCTTGGCCTGCCTCCACCAGCTATCCCGGCACCACATTATTCCTTTTCAGCCACTACCGCGGACGGCGTCCAGTCCGACCGACGGCTGAGAGGACGGTACAACGATGGCCCAGCCACCGCTTCAGGTGCTACCGTTACAAAACATTATTATTATTTCGAACCTTTATTCTTGTACGAGCAACGTCGCAACGGTAAGAACGTTTACTATTATTATACTTTTGGCAATTACTAATTTGTACCTCCAGTCTGGCAAGAACCTACTTAAAATATTATTTGTAAATTCGCCTCAAGAAGGCGGGTTACAAATTGGTGGCAGCGGTTTTAGGATATTTCGCCAGTCCAGAGTGGCCAATATATTTGGTCCACTGGCGATGTACGATTCTGTAACAAAATTATTATTTTTAAATAAATATACATGCTAGTGGGCAGTATTGTGGGTAGTAGTTCGGCGGGTAGTTCTAATAAATCAAATCTGCCAACAACGATTAAATAAGAAGCAGAAATGTCCTCGTTAAGAAGTGCCGTAATAGCACAAATACCAGAGTTTTATGGTGACAAAGTAGAAGATTTTTTTAGAAAAGTACTAGTAACAACAAGTGAGAGTTAAATGACAGATATATAGTAGACTTAGTTCGTGAAAAATTGAATGGGGATGTTTTAAAGTTTTATTGTAAAACTAGAATATTACATCTTTTAACTTTATTATTTGCAGAATTTAGATAAAAATTTATAAAAAGATTTGCTAAACGTAGATATGCAGACTAAATTAACAGATAATTTTGGAATTGTAAATAAAATTTAGGAGAATCAATACAAAATTTTGCAGAACGTTTAAACCCCTTAAGTTAGAATTATTAAAAGCAGAGGGTATAAATGAAATTTATATAAATCATCAGATTTTATCTCGATTTAAAGAAGGCC
This sequence comes from Harpalus rufipes, assembly GCA_951394225.1. Taxonomy (NCBI): domain Eukaryota; kingdom Metazoa; phylum Arthropoda; class Insecta; order Coleoptera; family Carabidae; genus Harpalus; species Harpalus rufipes. Next base: position 32,788,202 of record OX596285.1, read on the forward strand.
TGAGAGGGGTCGGACCGACTAAACATTTGAGGAAACTGTCGAATTGGCAGAACAAGAGAAATTAGAGTTGGAAATAGAGAGAAAATAATAGTTCGTATATAGGGACTGTAAGTAAAAATTGGGAACGGGATTATAGGATAAAATTTCCGTGTAGATTGGGAGAAAAAAGGGCACTATACAAAATTTGGTAGAATATAAGCGCAATCGAAATCATAGCAGATACAGAGGTCCACCGGGAAGCAATCGGTACAATGCCAACAGCGGGTTACAGGACATCTGCAAGATGAAGGAAGGACGAAGACACCAGCATTTAAAGAGGAACCACCTCTCACGAGTGATCCGTCTCGGGAGGTGTATCAGTAAGAAATAAAATTTTCAAAATTAATAATATTCGAACATTGGAAGATTTAAATAGAGACGATCCAAATTTTATTTTAGCCAAAATTAGAGATATTTCAGTAAAATTATTAATAAATTCAGGATCAAGAGTAACAATTCTTAAAAAATGGTTTCCTAAGGGGCATTTGATTACAAAAGGATATTTTGGGAGATTAAAATCTCGGATCTCGGATCAGTATTATATTACGGCACAAGTAAATTAAAATATGAATGTCAAAATTCTAGTTTTCGCCTTAAAACATTTATTTGCTCAGATGATTTAAATTTGGATGCCGACGGTTTATTGGGTAGAGATTTTATATGTAAACTTGATGTGCACATATCAAGAGAGGAGGTTTGTTTTAAAAACGTATACCTAAAACTGCTGAGCAATTGCGACTTAGAAAACATGGACACCGTAGCACTCAACGTCATAAATTGCGCAACACAAACCAATGACGTCCGCGGGGCAGGTCAAGAGGCAGTACTGCAAGATAAGCAAAACAAGGTACAGGCACGTACTCAGAAGGCGACCATCACAATTCAAAATAGGGACACAGAAGTTCAGAATACGGGGAATGGCTTCCTCAATCAAGAAGAATCAGTCACACAAACCAGTGGACTGGTTAGATTGAAGAGGAAGTGTATCTGTTCGTTGTCGTGTTGACAGTAAGTTTATATAATTTCATTCAGTTGCCAAATGTCTTTGTATTGTGTGATTTTTCTAATATTATTTGGGTCGATAATACTTGTGTGTAATTTGTTCAAGTAAAAAGTTAAACTGATTTCAATTTCAATTTGTTTAGTCAGGTCATTGGATTATAAATGTTATTGAAACATAGAAACAGGCCTTAGGGTCGAGGTAATATTTAATTAAACAAAGAAAGAATTTGTGAAAAATTCATGAACCTCGCAGGGATTTGAAGCTTGGACCTTCTCAATCTAGTGAGATGCTCTAATCAACTGAGTCACAAGATCCCTTCCCATCAAGATTATAAATATTAGTTTTTGAAATTTATTTTCAATGTCGATTTTTCCTTGTCAATTAAAGTTTTTTTTAAAATCTCTTGAATGCCATTTGAGTTTTCAGCCTATTTTCATTGCTTTTGATATTTTCAATTTGATTATTAAATTAATCAATTATATCCTTACTAATTTTTAAATTTTGATTGGTTTGATCCTGTAATCATTTTTCATTATTTTTTATTTGGTCAAGAATTTCCTCAAAGCGTTCTCCATCGGAAGCATCTAAATTACTTGAAATTGATTTGATTATACTTCCTACTCCGTTTTTTAAATCGCGTTTTGAAATTCTGTGAAATATTTTATTAATTTGATTTTCTAAGTCATTAAGATTGTATTAAAATAATATAGTCTTGAAATATTTCTTTTGAGTCTGTAATTTGGAAAAGGAGGATTTCTTTCAACGTTTTTATTTTAATAAACTCATGTTGAATCGGGGTAATATTATAATTAATAGTATATTAAAGAACGAATGTCATAATTGTCATTTTATTTTGTGAGAAGGAAGTTTGGGTAACGACGTGTAGCGGAGTTGCCCAAACCTTCGAACAAAATAATCGACAATTATGACATGAGTTCTTTATACTTTTTTTTCTATTTTGCGCTTCTTATGATATTTTTAAATAAAAATCGTAAATTCAAAATTTAGGGAATTTTATGTTAGTTGGTAATAATGTGACATTTGAAAATTCAATTGCTTGAATTTAAAATTGTCTCGTGTTGTTTACAATCAAATTCGTATCAAATTAAAAATGAATACAGACGATTTTTTGTGTACTCCATCTGAAATACCTACCTGAATTTACGGAAAATACATTTTATAATTCCAAAAACAAACAATGAAAAAGTCAGGTTTCATAGTCATAACCAAATATAAAATTTTTACAAGTAATTTACATTTTATTGTATAAAATTAACTGAACAAAATGTGGAAAGTGTAAAACTATATAATTATACACATCTTATATTTAAAACACTATTTTCTTATAAATAAACACTTAATTCTTGTTGACATTTCTCCTCCGCCGCCATTTTGCTTTTGTCTGAACTACTACACAACTTGCGTAACTTTGGCTATGACATCTGCGCCAAAAAGCTCAAACTAATTTACCGACAGAGTTTATAAATAAATAAAAATAAATTACATATTCTAGAATTATCTTCTGCCTTTGTAGAACTTTCTATTAATTTTTGTTCCAATGTTCTAGAATTTTCTTCTGATTTTCTAGAATTTTCTGCCATTTCCTGTTTTAATTCTTCTTTCAATGTTTTAGAAGTTTGTTCTACTTTTTGTTCTATCTGTTTACCAATGTCGGATGCGTCACCCGGAATTTCGAATAGGTAATCTTTTCACCAGCATTGGTTAATGCCTGCCGCAGTCTTTCTTGAAGTGTTGACTTCCTTCCTGTTGTTTCCACATACCGTTCTTCTAGTTCTCTCTTGACATCACCTACTTTTAATTCACTTAATTTTAATTGTTTAGTCGCCATTTTATTTATTTTGATTTATTTACACTTCACAGTTTAATCACCCCACACCTCACACCAATTGTACTGTTTTTCTTTATATGGGTGAAGTGTAAAACATAGACAAATATTATTAACTAAAAGAATACGTTTATAAAACAATAATTAAATATTAAAAAGATAATTAAAAGTTTATAAAAGTAACTAACACTATGATTAAATAATTATAAACACAAAGAATATTATGAAATGCTTAAACACTACGATTATTTATCTATACAATATTTATATCACCACACTTATTTATATAACTACATTTATTTATGATAACAACTGGTAAACTGTATATTTCACCAAGTTCATTGCTCATTGCTTGTATATATCAGACTAACCCTCCGCTTTCTTTCGGCCGGTATTTATACAACTCATATACTTCTAGAACCCTCTGAAGCGACAATGACCTGTATACAAAAGAATGAGGTCACGGCGTAGTTAACCTCTAGCCGGCGCGTCGCGGGGATTTCAACATCTGGGAAATTCCGGGATTACGTCATCGCTCTGGTACATTCTTTCAGTGGCGGCGTTCGTGTACTATTCCCACAGGGGCGCACGTCATAATATGTAACTCAGAAACCTTTTGCCTTAAAATCGAGCTTTACAATAAATGAAATAGAATTTCATGCTGAATCCAAATTTTCAACACCTGTTATCTTATCATGAATCGTCTTATATTTGTATTGAATTGACACATATCATAGTTGACATAAAATATGTTTAACTTAATAGGTAACTGATACCTGGGACCTGTAGCGGCAAGGATAAAGCAATAGATTTGTTGTTTTCCCACAAAAATATATTTTATATTGTAATAGATTTCGACTAAATACCAAAAATTCTCAATATTGATTTATATCACTTTTCTATTAACAGAAAAATGTATTAGCGCTATTTTCTTTTCCCTTTTTCTTACAGTATTTAATGTGCTATTCTTAAATAAATTCTTACACATCGTAATGATCTACAATGATTCACAAACGCAAAAAATTATTCGTTTGTAAATTCATTTTTTAATGTTTCATTTGATTTTTAATTAAAATGAATTAAATTAAATCACTTGTTCAAGTGCTATAAACGAAATAAAAGAGAATTTCATGTTGAATTCATATTTCTAATACCCGTTATTATATCTTTAACCGTGTCGGTGTGGGAAAGGAGAATAAGAAATGAGCCGATTTAAAAATGAACAAAACTATGAAATTTCGTATGATGTTATACGTCCGCATCTCGCGTTCTTTTAGACTTAAAAAATTATGCTACAAATGAAGGAGAGAAAATTTCATACTGAATTCAAATTCTCAATGCCCGTTATCGTATCTTTAACCGTGACGGAGTGAGAAAAGAAAATTTGAAAAATGAGCAGATTAAAATTAAACAGAACTAAGAAAGTTTGTATTACTTTAAACGTCCGTACCTCGGGTACATTTAGGCATAAAGTACTGAATTCAAATATCCTACGTCTGTTATCATATCTTGACCCGTCTTGTATTTGTACATAAAAAATTTAATTGACACACACAATTTTATATAAAAATGGATAACGGAATAGGGAAGTGATACCTGGGGCCTCTATCCACAAGGAAAGAGCTATAGTTTTATCATTTCTCAATAAAAATATATTTTACATGTGAATAGATTTAGACCAAACATCCGAAAATGTCGATTTTTAATTATGTCACTTTTCTGTCAATTGAAATATGTATTTAATCTTTTCTTTCTATATTTCCTTAAAAATAATTGTTGTACAATGCTAAAATGAATTCTTACCTTGGAATATTCCCTGGAATAAATACACACACACACACAAGCACTTGTACGAAATGTATAATTTTTAAACTTTGTTGTGGTAACTGATTCAATTTGTTTTTTAATATGTCTCACTTGATTTTTAAATAAATTCGTTAAATCATACCTTCTGTTTAATTACTATACATGAAACGAAAGAAAATATCATGCTGAATTCAAAATCAACGCCTATGATTATTATTTTTATTATTATTATTTTTATAATTTTTATTATTATTTTTAGTTTTTATTATTATAATTATTTTTTTATTATTTTTATCATTACCATGGCGTCGAAAGACGTCATGCGTCCACTCCGTAAAAGCTGATGACGTCGAAAGACGTGTTAAGAACAAAATATTCACTTCTTTCTCTCAGGAGTCACTTAATTCTATGTAAAAAATAATATGTATTCATTTTTCTTACTCGTATTTGTTATTATAGCTTTATTTTAATCAAATTAGTATAAAAGTTTCTACAGAATTTTCTCAAAAAAATTCGTTATATAAGGGTATAAAAATATTATGTCCCTGAATTTAGAATTGAATTCTTTAACGAATGAGCAAATAAAATATACAGTGTGTCGCCTTTAGAGCTGCAACCATTGGGATCTTGAAAACTATAAGAGATACAATGTCGATTATATGGCACTTTTTTGTGAACCTATAGGGGGCCATCTCAGATTTGCTTTTGTTTTTTCAAAAATTCTCATGGGGCAATAGATAATGACGAAATACTGAATTTTGTTGATTTTTTCTTTTTCAAATAAGTTCTTTCATTTGGGAATACTTTTTTTATTTCTTCTACTTGGCGGCTGTATACGTGAATATTTACTATAAATTACAGTAAATATTACATACTGTATTATCATGATTTTATCCAAAAATATGCAATAATTGATATATTATTTATAAAATATCTGTCACAAGTAGATAAAATTTTATTTAAACTATAGCTGTGTAGAACAAATTTTCCACCGACGGTGCTATTTAATAACACCAATGTCCTAAAGATAACGGTATTATTCTATTCAACATTTAAAATATTACATTCAAATTATTACATACCAAATTTCTTCGTTGGACGATCAGTGGATCTGATATTGAAACAGGTACTGTCTAACCAATTATCTACATTTACTCGTACTATAGAATTATTTGTTATAGTAGAAGCTAGTGGAGAACAAAATCCCAGAAATATATATATAATCATACCAATGCTTCTTTCCACTGGAACAAATTCTTCCTGAATTTAATTCGGAGTCCAAATTTTTCATGAGAAATTAAATTGTCGATGTCAGCAGCTGTTAATTCTTTAAATACTTCAATATCAATTCCTTTTACTGCAAGAAACACACAAATAATAACTGGTTTAATGAAAATTATTTTATCCATAAATAAACTATACATTTTATAACTTCACATGTATCTAGTGTGCAATTAGTTATAATTTTAAAAACTACACAGATTCCAAATATAAAAATCTGATGTGGCCAGCACATAACCTCTCGCCGTATATTTTACCTGGCTGTATGCATAAAGCAAAGATTATTTTTATAAATACAAATAATATATTCATATAAATCTATGACGTATAAACTTCTTTATTATTCAATAATAGCATGTCTCAACATGAAGATATTTTACCATAAATTCTGTTACAATAAATTACAAAGTAGAGTTTACCATATATAAATATTAGGCTGGTAACAGCAATTTTCAATTCGAACAACTTTGTTTACTTTCTCTTCATATTCTTCTAGTAAAAACATTAATTTTGGGCGGTCTAAAATGTATATATCTGGATTGTGCATCTATTCTTATATATCTTCTTTTACATTTTATTTTTTCATACTTGTTATATCTAAATAACCTTAATTCCCTTTAATAAAGTGACGGATAGATTGCATTCCGATTTTGTCAATATTTACAACTTACTTGAGAAGAATTTGATAGCTTTTTCGCAATTCAAAGTTACTCTAGTCTACAGTACTGGTGTACATTGTCCCATAATGTTTGAAACAAATTTAAGTCCTTCAACCTAGACTTGTCATCTCCATAATAGTCACAGATCAAGAACTAAGGGATTCTCCAAGTACATTTTTAATTCATTACTCATTATTTCTGACACTGACATTTATCTGTCAGTTACAAATAATTTAAATTATCAACTATTTTTCATGGCATTCTTTCGGCTGTCAAATTTATTACAACAGATTATTTTATATATTATACTTCTTTTATCTCTAAATCTATGGAATATATAATAAAATAGTTAAATGTATCAGATAGAGAATTTAATTTTCTTTAATATTACCACGAAAAATTTTCAAAAAATAATATTTAGAAGATTTTTTTTCAAGAATCTTCTACTTCCGGTTGTCCAATTGTTACCAAAACCTTTTCAGATCTTCCCATGAATGTCCGATTGGGAAATACGTAGCTAAACAAATTTAAAGTCTTATAGTTTTTGAGTAACCGTCCTTCCAACATCCCACACACATACACACATACACACACACACACACACATCCACACACACACACACACACACAGACATCATCGTAAAAATGTTAAAATCGGATTGTAGAGACCTTAAAACGTGCTTATTCAATAAAATCTGGATATGCGATTTTTAGCATGAATGCAATACCTCTCTTAGCGAGAGGTAAAAATCACAATTCATAAAATTAAGGAACTTACGTGAAAATTCGGAATTAATTCCTTCAATTTCCATTCATTAAGCAATGTTTTCATGTGTATACATTATCTGCCATTTTGCATTAATTATTAATTTTCAATGCCGTTCACCGGGGGCAAGTGATCAAAATAATAGGTCTTTTTTACGATTTCTTCTAAACGGTTTCCATATTTTCAATGAAATTAATAGTATACATTTATTTATCGTTCAGCTATCAATTAAGATTTTTTTTTGTCAATAGTTTTTTATATATGTAAAGTGTTGTAAGTTGTTTTACTGAAGATCTAGAAGAAAAATACGACTATTCAAGACGCTAGGATGATAGCAACGAATAAAAAGAACTGACTCGTCCTACCATTGGTACAGAACGTCTAGCTATGCATTTCTGCTAATTTAGTAAAATTTAGCCGCATGTCCCCTCTGGTCTATATTCAAATGCATCATGCCATAGAAATTACGCATTATGCCATGTCACAATATTAACCAAAGTAAAATAATACTTAAGCTAATCAGCTTAGCAACCCCCAAATATAACAATAAAATGTTTAATAACAAATAGCAGTGCATTGGTATTTGGCTCCTAAAAAGAAAATAAACTACTTAATGTAACATTGGATTGAGCACTGTTACAAAATATACTTTCAGATTTTTATTAAAATTAATAAATGTAAAGTATTGCATAAAAATAACAACAAAATATTGTTCGAATAACACAGTTATATAAGTAATTCTCAAGTTAAAATTAATTTAAATGATGAAATAAATACTAAAATATTTATATATTCTTTTAAAGTAAAGCTTAGTTGAATTGTTAAATCAGTTAGAAAATAATCTAAATTGACAAGATTAGACTATTATAAACTAGTGGACACTGTTCAAAATGTAGGAATACTCTGGAAAGTCCTCACCGGTTACGATGCTACTGCAATATTGCCGGGTCCAAAGCAACTTATTTCACTCCCAAACATGGTTTACTATCCCAAAAGTATTGTTGAATACTGGCGACGGTAAATATAACCCAAATAAATGTGGTACCCTATGCTAACCACGTGTAGACAAAATTTCAACTTAAGTAGTTTTGCCACACAAAGAAAAAAACGAGAGGTAAAAAAGGTTAAAAATAGAAATTGAAATAAATGAGATTATAAAAGATATAACTTACGATATACAGACTTTGTAGAGAAGCTATTAATTTGGGAAATTTTGAGATGTCCACGTTTTCGTTCGCCAACAACTTAGATTTAACAATCGAATATTTGGAACATAACGTAGAGCTATTATAATTTTTGGACTAAAAAATATTTTTGTTAGTTAAAGAGATATTTAGCCAGCATGATGTTTTCTTTACATTATTTGCGACATTGTATATTTTTCTCCAATTGCAAAATAATTCAAATTCTTTTTCATATCTTCCGGAGGACTTTGTGGGAATCAATTTCCGTATAGCCTCAGATTTTTTTTCCAAAATATTGTTCGGAAAGTTTGAGTTATTACTAGAAGGAGCATTCATTTTTGATGACAAGCAAACAAACAAAATCAACAAAAAAAATGAAACATACACAGGTAACTACGACAAGTTCTGATGTGATGTGATCTATTTTATACTGACACATTGACAAATTTAAAAATATTTAAACCACATAGAGAGTATGAAATAAAATGTTATACGTCATATGGCCATGAAGTGGTATTACGGTACTTGTTTCGAAATTCCTGACTCGGCTCCTTCGTCGCCTCGTCCGTGAACTTCTCATACGTACAGTAATCCCTCACTTCCTGGCCTTATAACGTAAATAACTATTACAAAACGGATGTTGCTGAACGTAAACAGAGATAGTGCGTATGGAAACTCAGTGAACAAGAGTGAGATAGAACAGACGAGCAGATGGTGAACTATTCTGGGTATTTAGTGACTGTTTTTTTTTGCTAAATATTGTAACTTTTTGGGAAAATTAAATATATTCGGTACTCGTTTGAGTTTGAGTGAAAATACGTTCATCTAAGGTAACGGTTTAACTGGAGTCAATCGCTGCGAGTGACATTACATGTTGGACTTCCCCGAGTGAAAAGTATTGTTGGACCAAAATGTGGAGCGAAGATGCAGCTAGTGTTGAACAGAATGAACCAACGATTTTTCAAAATGTCCATTTAATTCTATCAGAATTTGACCCAGTAAGAGATAACATTACTATTGAAAAATGGATTGAGAAAATTGAAGAATTTGGAGAATTCTACAATTGAGATGAAATAGCTTTGAAACATTTTGCTTTATCCAAACTTGTAGATGTAGCAAAATCATAGCGAGATAGTTTACCAAGTGAAGCAAGATCTTGGGAAGATTGGACAGAATTATTATTGGAAACATTCAGCCCGATTCTGTAACTGTGTAACTACGATTTTGTTACTAAAAATGTTACTGAATACAAGGTCAATAACAAAAATAGTAACATTGAATATATTCGTATTCTATAACTGTTTTTGTTACTATATTTGTAGTAACTTGTAATTAAAATTGTTACTTTGACAGCAACAACGAAAATTTGGTTATTAGAAGTATAGTAACATACAATATACTATTATTTGCTTTGAAATGGCAGGTGCATTGTTTAATTTCGAATTTTTTCGTATTCTGGAGCATAATGAAAATAGGTAAGTTTATAATTATGATATTAGGTTAAGAGAAAAGAAAAATATATATACTTAAATGTTTAATTTAACTTTCAGAAACAGAATTCGGTTACAGAAAAGAATACTGAGAGATCACGGTGATCCATTTACATTGCCTGATAAAATTTTAAAAAAATTATTCAGACTTCCAAAAGTCCTTGTGAATCATCTTTTACAAGAAATAAATCCTTTTGTCCAAGTATCACAGCGCATAACAGCTGTACCAATTCATATAAAAGTATTTGTATAACAACCTAATTACATAATTCTCTCTTTATAAGTTTGTTCTTATTATTTTTTTTGTTTAAGCTTTTGGTTACTTTAAATTTTGTGGCTCATGGAGGGTATCAAGTAACAGTGGGCGAAGACTTAAACTTATCTGTAAGTCAACCAGTAGTAAGCCGAATAGTAGAGGAAATAACCACAATTTTTGCAAACAATTTATTACCACGATATGTAAAGTTTCCAGTGACAGAAGAAGATATAAATCGTATTAAGCAACGGTAAATATCAATATTTCTTACTTGCCTAATTAAATAATTTGTCAAAGTTTTAAATTCTTTACATGTTGCCGCTCGTAGCCAAAGTTAAGGTTATTCGTATTTTGATACACCACTTTTGTTTTAGAAATGAGGATCAATTTGGAATTCCAAATGTAATAGGCGCAATTGATTGCTCCCATGTAGCAATCATTGCTCCTGTTGATACGGAAGAAAATCCAACTATTACCTATTACAATCGAAAAGGTTATTACAGCATAAACGTGCAAGCGGTAAGGATTATTTTTAGAGTTACATTTGATGTTTATAAATAATCTTATTTTATTTAAGATTTGTGATTCTGAACTAAAAATACTTGCAATAAATGCGAGGTACCCAGGATCGACTCATGATTCGGCTATTTGGACCATGTCTACAGTACATCGACACCTGCGAAGAAAATTTGAACAAGGTTCTCGAAATTTCTGGTTGTTGGGAGATAGTGGATACCCATTACAACCTTGGCTTATCACACCAATAACAGATGTAGCTGATATTACAGCCGAAGGTCGATTTACAGCCAGGCATTGTGCTGCACGTAACTCAATTGAAAGGTGTTTTGGTGTATTGAAGCAAAAATTTCGATGCCTTTTGAAGCATCGCACACTTCATTATAACCATGAAAAATCTGCAAAAATTATTTACACTTGTGCAGTATTACATAATCTCTGCCGCCAACATAATATAGATTTAGATATTGACGATAATGATAATGGTCTTGATCAAATGAATAATTTTGATATAAATAACGACAATGGAGACGAAGAACAGGAACCACAAGTAGTAGATGATGAAATAGATTATTCTGCGGAAGGTCTTCGAATTAGAAGAAGATTAGTCAACATTTTAGAAAATAATTATAATGTATTTCATCTTGACAATGTATAATAAGTTCGATTTTTCAATATAACACAAATATATACTTATATACTATTATGTGCACCGCTATAAACAGACAAAAATTAAAGAATTATCCTGAGAATATTTGGTTATACTTATAATCTTAAACTTAAAACCACAACTTGGTACGTAAATAATAAAAATAAATTTTGTTTAAATTATTAAAAACTAAAAATAAGAATTTAATTTTAATTACAGGATTTGAAAATAATTTAAAGAAAATAAATTATTATTATTCTTCTTTAGACTTTAATTTTTCTTTTTCAACTTCTACCATTCCTAGTAATGCGGTGGCATACAACGAAATTGCCTCAGCGAGTTTTTCGACGCTGCCTGCAATAAGAGCAGCAGATTTTGCAAAATTTTCAGAGCTGTCTGAATATACCTTTGCTGCATTTTCTAATGTAGATAATTTTGATGTCTTAGTATGTGCTAAAAAAATGGAACATGTAATTTTTGTAATAAAATATTAAAACTACTAACTTTTATTTGTTGGATGGGAAATTTTAAATTTCGGTCGAGTTATTTTGGTTTTGATTGGAGTTTGATTTTCCAGTACGGGCAATTTTTCAAACCTTTCTTCGTTGCTGCTGTTGGATTCTACTAATTGAGTATTGTAGTCGTCCATAAATATAATCTCTGCAAATTGTATTATTTATATAACTTTAGCAGTTTCTTTACTTTATAGTTTACATGTTTAAATAAAATTGTTAATTATTACATTTTTATTGTTTAAATTTGTATTATTAAAAAAAAAAAAATGGTGCGAGTGATGCGGATCGCCACTCAGCGCTGTGAAGTGCTAAACGCGAACCGAAAGCTAATGTTTACACATAAAAAAATAAACATATAGTACCTTCCAATTGAGGGGCGTATAGAGGTGACGAGTCTGGTTTTTCGGGAATTATTTTCCGCCACTTCATTGCACCCCTCTATCGTATTCCACCCGACAAGTGCCATCAATCTTTCCTCATAATCTGTAAGTGGCGGAATTGTGGAAGCGCCGCCACCGGTTCCCGTTTGTTCCAATTTTAGTTTGCGAGCTTTTGCTTTAGTTTTGCATTTCCAAACTTGTAAAAACTAGATGAAATTCATTACATAATATAAAAGAAGCTTTTTATTAAATAAAATTTACTCTTTTCCATTCGTCTCACGATTTTGTTGCTCCTCTGTTAATACATAACTGTTTTGTTAAGTCTTCCCATATTTTTTTTATTTCCGATGGTTTTAGTGGATGGGTTTTACCATCAATTAGCATTTTATTCTCTGTAATAAAGTTCAATAATATCTCTAATTTTTCGTTACTGGTTTTAACATTTCTGTTTCTGGGTGTTTTTTTATTTCCAGACATATTTCTACAGTTCACTTTGCTTTAAAACACAGTTGACAATACAATAACCTAACACGCGAACACACACGTCAAACGTCAAACGTTTCAAATTGCTGCTCTGCGCCTGCGCAAAGTTATATTGCATCTCACTTCACTATACATTTAATAACAGTTACTGAGTGATAACATTCATAGCAATCTTACTGGTAACAGACGTTACTGAATAGACAAATAGGTCTAAGTTACTTCAAGTGTTGCTATAAGTGTTATTTAATAGTAACGTTGTTATGCAGTAACAATCTTAGTAACGTGATACAGAATCGGGCTGATTTAGTGTTGAAGAAAGTAACATAAGCTTACGGATAGAGACATAGAATTACAAGTGGCGTCCAAATCAAAATATTGTGGAATATATCTTCGAAAAGTATGCCACATGCAATAAATTAAGTGAGTCTGAAGGAATCGAACGGATTGTCCACGGACTGAATAACATGAGATTTTGAGGTTACCTAGGACCATTGAGTAAATTTTCGGAAGTGAATTGTTTCCAGATTTAAAATTAGGTTAGAAATTTATTACTTGTAACCAAAATAAAAGTCCTTCAAATATAACTAACCCTAAAAATTACAATAAAAATAAACTTAATGTGTCAAACAAAGTCAATGAGTCAAGAATTAGAAATTTAACATGTTTTAAATGTAGTGAAAAAGGACATTATGTACGTAATTGTCCGACGAAGAAGGGACAGAATGAAGATAGCAAACTGTTACTTCAACCAGTGTTTTGAAGATAGAATCTCATAATATCATGCATTCCAAGTATTTCAAAGATGCTTATCTTAATAATAAATGAATAAAATCTTACGTAGACTTAGGTAGTAATTATGTTACACTACGAGCAGTTGCTAATTAAACTTTTCGTTCTACGAATGTGGAACAGAACCTTTAGTAGGTTACGGAGATGGTATTGTTGAGCCAATTATTCACAACAACTTTATCAATCGATGATGTGCCAGAGAAGGTGAAGATGTACGTTATACAAAACAATTCGCAGACAGTACATCTTTCGTGGGTCACCCATACATAAAACAAAAACATATTATGAAAACGAGCAAAGCAGGAAACCTAATCGTCCAGTGTACTGAAGATGATCTACCCATAAGTGAATCATGTCAAAACAACAAAGATGAGCTGAAAATTACAGCAGATATCACTGTTCCTAACAATTATCTGGGACATATTTCAGTTTTGTCTAATTTCCAAAATCAAGAAGTTTGCATGGAAGGCGGAACACGCGAAAGTGGATAAATCATTCCAAGATTCAATATAGTTGGTAACATTGGTAAAACGGAAGTCATGTGATTTACCGTACCCAATGAAGTGAGCTAGAATATATGTATGCTAACTTATCTGTTCTTATATTTTTTGTTCCAAAATGATTTTGTACCGCCCTAATCCTGATAAAGAACTTTAATATATAATTACATAATCTTTATGTGTAAAACCTACAATATCATCGTTGACTAAAAACTACAACAATCGTTTGCGTTGTGTTTACTTTTGATTTTAAGTGAGATCAGTTTTGCGCCAGTATATGTGATGAAGGGTATCAATCACCTTTAGGTAAGGAAGGTATTGTCATTGTTCAAAAAATGCAATGATGAGTTTTTAGTGTATAAGCATGTTTTTTAGGGTCCCTATAATACGATTTTACCATTTTACGATGATGTCTGTATGTATGTATGTGTGTGTCTCTGTGTGTGTGTGTGTGTGTGTGTGTGTGTGTGTGTGTGTGTGTGTGTGTGTGTGTGTGTCTGTGTGTGTGACAAAAGTTCCGGATCGCATAACTTTAATACCACGATTTCAAAAATTATAATTTTTACGTATTCCTCAAGTTTACATCCAGAAGAACAAGTGATTAGATTTTGGTTATAATTGGTGAACCGGAAGTAGCCTCATTTGAAGATTTAACAGCTAATTTGATTTATTGACATTTAACGTTACTATAACTTAAAGAGTATATTATTCTCTATACGATTTGATTACATTTTAAACTTCATATTCAACAGAGTTAAAGAATTTTAAAGAAGTTAAATATTATAATTCAGCCAGCTATGCTAAACATGGAAACTACTAATATATTCATATAATTCAAAATGACATATGTCAGTATCAATAAAAAGTAAATTAATGTGACAGAGATGAGGATGTTGGAGTAGATGTTGGGGAAGACGCGGAAAGATACGGTAAGAAAATAACTCGTGTTACAAGTTTCTAGAAAGATACAAGAAAGACGATTACATTGGTTTGAAAATGTGATGAGGAGAAATGAAGAAGATAATAAAAAATAGCGACCCCTAACGAATGGGAAAAGCGAAAGAAGAAGATGTCAGTGTCAAGTGCAATTTGAATAGTTTGTATATGAAATGATTTTACTGGAAATTTAGAATCTTTTGCAAGAAAAATTATGTATGGAATTTATACATTATATACAGGATTGACGGAAGGTATTGTGCTGGCCACAACAGATTTTTTTCTTTCGTAAATATAATAAATAACATAAAGACAATGTTCTTTTCTTCATACTGGGCACAACGTGTCAACAATACAACGCCACGCCACTGAGCGATGTAACCACCATTCCGATGACGACAAACTGTTCATAAGACTCTTTGAAAGCCTGCCCTACACCGATAATATCGGTATGTAGTGTGTTGGATTTTTGATTCATTCAATGTTCTTGGACTGTAAATATCTTATCAACATAAGAATATTACAAGATTGATTGCAATAAAGCCAGAAACACTATATAATAAATATTTGTATTTTCCGTGGTATGTTATTTTACATTTTTTTTTTACATATTTAGATGCTATAATCATAAAATGCTAATGAATAAAAATTATACATCACTGGTGCTTTCAATTATGGATGTATATAACCTTATTTTGGTATTCCAGTCGTTAGTTTTTGTATTTGCTAACAAATTAAGTGTAGTTCCCGTTGCGATATTGGTTTTACAAATTGAATGGTTTGTTGCATCGTAAAATAGTGAAGAGCTCGAGAAAGGAATACCCAGATAAATGTATTTATTCCTGATTTCAATTAACTTATTTCCAAGTTTAAAGGTTCCTTTATATTTACTTGTCCCACCTCTATGGAATCGCACAATTTGTGATTTTGTTTCGTTAACTGTAAGTCCTTTAAGAGTGCAACATTCCTTTAAAATATTTAACTTCATTTGTACGTCCATTGGGGAGTCAGAAAAGACTATAAGATCATCCGCATACAACAATAAAAGAATGTCGACTTTATTATCAATGTTTAGACCCGGTGCCCCTTTATTGCGAAAATAGTTTTCAATGTCGCTTAAGAATAAGCTAAAAAGTAGTGCGCTTAAGATTTCACTCTGTAGTACCCCTTCGGTTATTTCAATACTAGATGTATGCGTATGGTCCTTTAATCTTATTTTAATTGATGCATTATTATACAAGTTACTTAATATTTTTATTGCTTTACCACTTACACCTAAGTTATGCAATGTATTCCATAATAATATATGAGACACTGAATCAAAAGCTCTTTTGTAGTCTATGAATATTGCATAAACAGATTTTTTAGGTAATCTTAATTGAATTTTTACGGCAGCATTCAGTACAAATATATTATCAGTACATGAACGGCCACTGCGGAAACCCGACTGACATTCAGGGAGGGAAGTTGTAGCATTTACCCATGCAAGAAGTCGATCATGTGTAATAGTTGAGTAAATATTTTAACTATACAGTTAACGAGTGCAATGCCTCTATAATTTGCCGGATCTTCTTTACTGCCTTTTTTATGAATCAATTTGAGACCAGCACACGACTTGATTCAGTTTGCCAAATTTTATTAAACAAACAAGTTAAATATAAAATCCAATTGCCTGGTAGATTTTTATAAAATTCATTACTTACCGTATCAAGCTCCGGAGCTTTTCCCGTTTTACACTTATCTAAAGCTTGACATATTTCTTCTGTTGTTATTTCGTAATCAAGTATAGGGTTGATGTTATCATATTTTAAATTTACACATATTATATCCTTATCATTTGCACAGACTTCTTATAACATTCCCATACACTCTTTTCTACTATAGGTATTGTTTTTATCGGCTTTAGTTCTAAATTTATTCATTAAATGCCAGAAATCAGCAGGAATTTTTGCGTTTTGTAAAGTGATAACTAAGTGTTTTTTAATTAATTTTTTATATTCTTTCTTGCAAGATAAGTATATATTACTTAGCCAGTGAATTTATTCTTTTTATAAGTTTTTAAATTAAATTTAACTTCCTTAATTCTAATCCTACATTCAGAATCGAACAGGGTTTATCGTTATTATAATTTTACTTTTTAGGTATTTTTTTTTTCATACATTCCTAATATATTCGCTACATAAATAACAGTATCAGTGATATTGTCATTTAATACGTCTACACTGGCGCGCTTTACTAGAAAATCAACATTTGGTGATGACTCCATAAGTTCCCTGTAGTGATGAACAAAGTTTGGGCTCCACTTTAACCTTTGTCTTTTTAAACTGTTTTATTTACAGTTTTAAGACTACGGGGAAATGGTCAGAAAAATAAACACTCGCGTTCACCTTTAAATTATATCATAGCTTTGAATGTCGCACCACACTAGATCGATAACACTTTTGCCAGATATACTACAATATATAAATTGAGCGGAATGGTCACTATATGTCCTACCATTTAAGACTATAAAGCCGTTCTCCATAAAATTTGTGAGAGTTTAACCTTTACCAGATATTTTATTATCCAAAGATTTTCTGGATGTAAAAATATTACCATCCTTGAGCATCTCTGTGGAAAAATTATTCAGGAAGCCAATTCTACTGTTGAAATCTCCTCCTATTATCCAACTACTGTTGCTATATTTAATTATTTACATTTAAAATAATTTATCGTGTCTTGTAAAAATTCTAAAATCATATCGAAGCTCAAATTCTGTTTAAAATATATCAGTCCTAAAATAATACTAATTTTAACGGTTTGGACGTGAAGGAAAATGCAAGACAAGTAAATTCTTTAGTGCACTTTTTCTTAAGGAAAATAGCTAACTCTCCGCTTGCGCGTCCTCTACTTTTCTCTTTAATTGCTTTCGAATTTATAATAGAATGTTCTTGAAATTTATTACTTAAACTGTATGTTTCATTAGTTAACCACGTTTTTTCAGGTGTGATTCCATTTTGGTTAAAATTATCTACAATATTTTTAAATCCTTGAGAATTCCAGAACATTATTTCAAATTTTTTAAATTCTTTTAGGGGGTCTTTTTTGAGCGTAGGAAGCGCTCCATAGTTTGTTGACCTATTGCATCGTTTTTTCGAATTTTGGCCTTTTCTCAGATTTTTTGGGTTGTCGTTTGTTTTTGCGTTTTGCATATTATTATTATTAACCTGTATTTCAACTTTTTCTATAATATTACCATGTGCTTGCTCGTCATATTCTCGATCTGAATTGTTACTGTCCTCTTTTTCACTTTTTATCGATTACAAATATGACAATTTTTGCATTGCTAAATGTGATACTGATAACTATTACGGGTAGTAATAAATATTTTTAACATACTTAAACAGCACTGCAATTTCCGTGAACATAGCCAAGTTTTGTGATACGCAATGGGCTAAAGCCCACGACGGGTCAGGGTCGAAAAAAATATTCTTTATTTCTTGCCTTTAATATATTCAATAATCGAGGAAAGACATACATATGAACACGGTAAGGTACAAAAATTTACGAAGTGATAAATTTTTGAATGGAACTGTAAGGTATTGAAGTAAATTTAAGCGTGATTAATTTTACATACATATTTGAATATTAGCGATCTGAAAAATAGGTAACGAAGAGAAAAAAATATACTCTGACTCGTCTTTTTCAAATTTAAATCTTGTAAAGTGTGATAATTATTATATTTTGTTTGCTCTATATTTTGAAATACAAGATTTAACTTGTGTACGTGAATTTAATTGAATGCACTAGTATCTCTAGTATTAAGCTTCATATTACTGCTATTCAGATTTACTTACACATCTTAAAATTTGTCATGTCGGAAATATCTGGACTTGGCACCATACTGCCTGGTAAATAATTATAGTCAGTTAGGTTTGAAACTCAATTATTTTCTTTAAATAAATTAAAAGCACGGCACCAACAATAAAAAAAAACAAAATTTTTAGTTTTTGGATTCAATTCCTAAGTCAGCAACATGTTTAAATGATGTCACATACTAGTATAATTATTATTACAAATAAACATTTTTATTTTTAAGTTAGTGTTAGTGTTTCAAATAAAAATGTTACGATATGATAGTGTCTATCTAGAGGCGCACAAAAATATTTTTTCTATTGGTAAATACGCAATGAACCAAAGCCCACGACGGGTCCGTCGAAAAAATATTTTTCATGATTTTTTATCTCATTTCACATCAACAATACTTTCCTACTAATAATTATTCGTTATAGTTGCATATATAATTTATACAAATATTCGTATGAATAATTATTTAACATTTTATAAAATTTAAACACGTATTATCCATTTGACTCCATGTTCAAATTTGGTTTGTATGCGCACAATTAGCTGTTCGACCGCCATAATGAATAACTTTGATTGACGTAGGTGCGAGTACCTCATTAGAAATATGACTATTGTGGGACAATATATATATATATATATATATATATATATATATATATATATATATATATATATATATATATATATATATATATACCATATATATATATATATATATATATATATATATATATATATATATATATATATGTGATAACTATTATGCGAAAGAGGTAGTAATAAATAATTTTGACATACTTGAATTCCACTGCAATGTCGGTAAACATTGCTATATCTTGTGATACGCAATGGACCAAAGCCTACGACGGGTCAGTAGAAAAAAAAATTTTTCATGGCTTTATTTCAATTCACATCAACAATACTTTCCTACTAATAATTATTCGTTATACTTGCATATATAATTTATACAAATGTTCGTATCGTATAAAATGTAAACATATATTATCTATTTGACACCATGTTATAATTTGGTTTGTATGCGCATAATCAGCTGTTCGACCGCCATAATGAATAACCTGAATTAACGTAGGTGCGAGTTCGTCATTAGAAATATGACTATTGGGGGACAATATAATTATGGTAACCATAATTTTCTGAGGAAATAATAGGACACTGGAAATTATAACTCAATGATAACTATTTATTATTTTAATTACTTTTTTATGTTTACATAGAATTACTTGATGTGAAAGTAGATGGCTTTTGCTTGCTCCAGCCGTATTTCTCTGAATTTAATATTTCCTTTAACAATTTTGGATTCAATTTAAAAAATTGATACATCTCATTACAAGTTTCATCGAAGTTCATGTACACCTGCATTACAGCTTGTAATGTGGGAAGAGCTAGTGCGTTTTTTTGAGAACTCCAGTATTTATTTATATTTGAAAATAATCGCTCAATAGATGCGCTTGGTCCTGAAAACACAATGTGTTAATATTTGAATAGAAAGTATGCAAAATATAATAATCAGCTGTGCTTGTTCCTGGAAGGCAGGGAACAAATTCACATATTTTCAAATTTCTTGGTGGGGTTTGATAAGGAATAGCTGCTATGTACTTAAATAATTCCAGCCACCGATTTCCAGTGGAAGTTTTTTTGAGAATTCCAATATGTAATTTTTTCATTTATTGCAAAGTTTTTCAGTAAGCTAAATTCATCAAAACAAGCATCTTCGTTCATTTCATGACCGATTGATTTTCTACAAGCCTCACATGAAAGGAGAATCTCATTCCATGTGACTTCTTTTCTTAAACCTATCCACTCAAATACTTTTAATTCAGATAGATTTGTTGTCCAATTTTGCAGGTAATTTACAAAATTTGAATAGAATTCCCTTACAGTGTTAGAAAATTCTTGACGATAATTTACTTTATTGTCCATATTTTCAAGTTTACTAAGAAATTCTCTCACTTTAACTGGCAAAAATAATTCGTTTAAGCGGTTGTCTAGTTTTTCTTTCAGACTAAAGTATTCCACAGCGGCTTCAGTTGCGCATATTTTATCGTCTTCAACATTCAAAATAGGTTGATGAAATAATGAAGACACATTGTGAATAAACCACATCCAAATTTCTCCAAAGGATTTTCAAAGAACTGTTTCAAATTGTAGGGCAGTTTTCCAAAGAAAGAAAATATGACTGCAGTGGTTTGTACATTTTTATGATTCTTTCAATTGCTGGCATTAAACGTAAAAATCTTGTTTATGAAAAAGATAACATTTTTCTATATTCAACATCAACTTCTTCACAAAAGGATTTTAATTGTGCCACTCTAACTGTATAAATATACAAGTGTTTAAATATCGTAACAACAATAACTTCCACGTCTATTGGTAAAGAGTCAGTGGCATTTTGAATGCAGTTATTGAAAGCCAATGCCAATAATAGATTTGCTACATAAACTAGTTAATTTAGAAAATAAATTATTTTTACCTCTTCTTTGACTACCTCCAAAATTTGTATTGGTGTTATCGGCTGATAAACCGACACACTTATTGATGAGGTTAAATTTTGTCAAAGTGTCGAAGGCATAATCGTTTAGTTGGTCTGATGTTCCGCCAGGTAAATCTTGTAGTTGAAGTAGTTTAACTTGTATGCTTTTTCATAATCAAAATAACGTACAAGTATTGGAATAATCTTTTTTTCGTTATGTCAGATGAGATATGAAATTTATCCTTTTCTTCACAAAATGTGTGTAAATAAAACTTTTTGAGAAGAAAAGGACAAGTTTCATTCCTCATTAGATAATTTCTTCGCGATAACAACAATATAATTATTAATTACTATTTACATGTCCATGATATGGTCAGCTAACTTCATAGATGTTTATGTCAGCAGAGGTCTTGTTGAGGTCGTATTGTAGAGAATACAATTTAAAGTTTCAAAATTTGCAATTTGTCCATGGTAAATGATCTAATGAGAGAGGTTGTGCCCACGTATTTAGTTCTTCTTTCTACGAGAGATGTCAGTCGAAAAAAATATTTTTCATGACTTTTTATCTCATTTCACATCAACAATACTTTCCTACTAATAATTATTCGTTGTACTTGCATATATAATTTATACAAATGTTCGTATCAATAATTATTTAACATGTTATATGTATTTGTAAATGGTAAATAAGTTTCGTGGAAAGATATACACGATATTTACAAGACTGATTCACAATTATTAAGAGTCCGATTACTTCCAAAATTATAAGACACATATTTTTTAATAGTTTTCAAAAATTGTCCGTTAAATTAGCCGTGGAAGTATTCAGCAGGGCAATGACAGCGGCAATAGAAACCTGGAACAAACAAAAGTTTGAAATCAGAAACTGCTTCAGATACAGCTTCATTTGCAAGAATTACCGATGTGTCTTATCTGACTAAAATGTTTTAATAAAAAAGACTTAGGAGGAATATTTAAATTTATTTAATAATTGTAAAAAAATTAATAAAGACAGAAATTAAAGACAGGGCGGGTTTACAGAAACGAAATTAAATATTTAATTTAGATTAAATAATTAACGCGAGATTAATTAATTTTTTTGTCACTAATCTCGATTAATATCAAAATTAAATATTTGATGCGAATTATATTAATGCGTGGTTAAACGGCAATTTTTCAAATATAAAACGAGGTTATAAAAGCTCATTTAACAGTTAAACGCCATTAATTTCTCGATTAATTGGGCTTTACATTAATTGAAGGAGCTACCTCCATGAAGTTATTAATTCCCCAGATTTCTACGTCAGTGTGAAGTAAGAGCTATTATTTATATAAAAAATATAAAAACAAAATATAAATAAAAGGTAAATAATGGATCAACAATATTGAATTCATTTCAATTTTTATTTAAATGATGTATATGTCGTAGGCTCATAGTGAAATACGGATGATCATGAAATGCCTAGGCAGTTCATGTAGAACCGGCAGGTAGTGTAGAACGCATGAAGTTACTACATCTGCCGAGGTTCTTCATGAAGAGCCTTGGAATTTTAGTCTTCTGGTGTAATGAGAAGTTTATCACGATCTGCCGCTTTTAATGTTATCGGAAAGACGTAAACTAGTATTTTTATGAAGTAAATCAGTTACTAAAATGAGGCAGTAGAGTTTTCAGTTGTTGTAATAGTGTATTTTATTTAAACATATGCAAAAACTGAACATTGTGTTTTGGTATTCGCTGTATTAACAAATGCTTACTTACATGTAAAGAAAAATATGACAGTACTAGTCCGCAGCTGTTATATGTAACAAACGCTTACATAATATGTAGACTGATATGACTAAATAAAAACAGGAACTTTGAGAGTTGTGTGAAACAAACAGACTTTCTTAAAATAACACTTTATAATATAAACTACTTATTTGCACAAGGGTTGCTTTTATGGCATCTTTAATTGCACATCTTCTTTTGCTTGAAGCACTGACAACGATTATTTTGGCATTGGCACTTTGATGGCTGACACGCCGCACTTCACGTATTCTTGCCCCTTGAATATGAATTTGCAGACACTGTTTCCCTAACAGATATCAGCTTTCTTGCATCCACTTGTGACAATTTCAGGAAATCAGAGGGAGGTTTCTGCAGATCTGCCCTATTAAACCATGCTTTTATGAGACCATCAGCTGTGCCCACTTGAAATATGTTATTCCTGTAATCTGTTACTATACATGATCGCCAGGACTACGATCCACCTTATCCACGTTCAGAAGAACGCAGTCGCCAATATTTAGGGTTTGTAGTTTCTTCTTTGTTACTGAGATCATCTGTTCTGCTTGGCCTTTTTGGCCAATGTAACAATTTGCCTGTTTATTTCTGATGGATTGTTGTGTCGCACAGAGATTGCACATATTTTCTTCATTGGTATGCGCAGAAATATGCACATTTTACAAAATATACATTCATGTGCTTCTTCACCACAACATATGCAAGTGATAGGCTGACTATTATTTTGGACGAGTCCGTCGGAAGTAATTTGAACTTGTATGTTAGTGGCATTCATATCATTTTCATCATTGGAAAATCCATCATCATTAAGATTTTCTTCTGGCAACGTATTAATATTGTCCATTATTTTGTCAGCTGTTAATACATTATCGTCTCCAATTGCCTCTTCGTTAAACGCTTGGTCATTAACGGTAGCTGTGTTTTTCATATCTTCTTCCGTAGCTTCCAAATCGGCCTCAGTAGTCATCGTTGACATCATGTAATCTGGAAGACTTGTTGATTTGAGTCCTAATTTAGCTTCAACGCCAAAAACGGCTTTATAAGGACTGCACCCAATTACTCTATGTAGGGAGTTATTTTTCTGCCACTGGACGACGTAACACCCACGGGACCACGTGGTTGACTTGTTGTCTGACATCCATGCGCGTAACTTGTTTTTGATGTCTTCATTTGAACGTTCCACACTGCCTTGACTTTGTGGATGACGTGGCCTTCCATGGTCAAAAAGTTTTGACTCTTGTATGACTTTACAAGCAAATTATCTGCTATTATCGCTTTGTATCACTGCGGGTGCTCCAAATTGCAAAAATATCTTGAAAAGTTCTTCAGCAACTTCAGTGGCAAATTTTGAACATAATGGCCCGAGAAAGATAAATTTGGTGGCATGATCTTGGTAATTCAAAATACATTTGAAGTCTCCGTCAGCAAATGAGTCTGAAATCATCGAACGGATTGTCGACGGACTGAATAACATGAGATTTTGAGATTACCTAGGACCATTGAGTAAATTTTCGGAAGTAAGTGAATTGTTTCCAGATTTAAAATCAGGTTAGAAACCAAAATAAAAGTCATTCAGATACAACTAATCCTAAAAATGACAATATAAATGAACTTAATGTGTCAAAGTCAATGAGTCAAGAATAAATATTTAACATGTTTTAAATGTAGTAAAAAAGGACATTATGCACGTAATTGTCCGACGAAGAAGGGAAAGAATGAAGATAGCAAACTGTTACTTCAACCAGAGTTTTGAAGACAGAATCTCATAATAGCACTCATTCCAAGTATTTCAAAGATGCTTATCTTAAAAGTTTAGGTAGTAATTATGTTACACTACGAGCAGATGCTAATTAAATTTTTCATTGTATGAATGTGGAACAGAACCATTAGTAGGTTACGGAGATGGTATTGTTGAGCCAATTGGACTATTCACAACTTTATCAATCGATGATGTGCCAACGAAGGTGAAGATATACGTTGTACAAAACAATTCGCAGACAGTACCTCTTTCGTGGGTCACCCATATACAAAACAAAAACAGATTATGAAAACGAGCAAAGCAGGAAGCCTAATAGTCCAGTGTACTGAAGATGATATACCCATAAGTGAATCATCAAAACAACAAAGATGAGCTTAAAATTACAGCAATGTCACTGTTCGTAACAATTATCTGGGACATATTTCAGTTTTGTCTAATTTCCTAAATCAAGATTTTTGTATTGGAGGCGGAATACGCGAAAGTGGACAAATGATTCCAAGATTTACAGGGCTATTCTGTAGGATCGTTATGACATAACGAATCGGTAAAACGTTATATCGTCATGGTAATAACGAAAATCGTTTAATAGGCTTATTCTGTAAACGATCGTTATGACATTTTTCATTGTTAAATCGTTATCATAACGATAATCGTTAAAGTGGTATTCTGTAAACAATAATTTAAGTCTACATAACGAAAAAAAGATACCGATATCGTTATTTCTTAACGATTGGAAAAATCATTCGTTATCTAAACGTTTTGTCAATAATTCAGTATTTTAATTCATGTCAAAATAAAATTGCTATTATGTTGAATAGTGATCTCAAAACCATATTACAGTTTTCTGCAAGGTAATATTAAAATAATTTAATAAGTTTTTATTCATAGCGCCTAGCGCAAGCTTCTCAATTTGTCTACAGATGGTAGTAGTTGCTCTAGCATAACCTACAAAAAGAAAAATAATGGTCCGACAGCTGACAGGTTGACAGCAGAATTAATCTAACCTAGAAGTTTTGTGAGTTATATTGAATTATTTTAGATATTTCAATTAAAATTATAAATTGATTTTAGGAAATAAAGTTCTTAACTTGATCCCAAGGTTATTATTTTTCAAAATGTGTTACATAATACGGATACAAAGATAACGATTATCGTTAAGTAGAGATAACGATTTTCATAATAACGATTTCGTTATGGTAACGATTTGATTTTACAGAATAGGCCTATTAATATACTTGGTAACATTGGTAAAACGTAAATCATGTGATTTACCGTACCCTATGAAGTGAGCTAGGAATATACATGTGTGCTAACTTATCTGTTCTTATATTTTTTGTTCAAAAGTGATTTTGTACCGCCCTAATCCTAAATAAAGAACTTTAATATATAATTACATAATCTTTAAGTGTAAAACCTACAATATCTTCCTTAACTAAAAACTACAAAACTATCGTTTTCGTTGTGTTTACTTTTGTTTTTGAGTGATATCAGTGTTGCGTCAGTATATGTGATGATGAAGGGTTATCAATCATGACTGATAAATTCTGAGTACTATATCGTTTTTGTAATGTAATAATTTATCTAATAATTAATTAAATGTATATGTGCTCATTTTAAAGTAATTAAATAATTTCTCATTATATTCGCGCAAATTTTTAAAAATGATATAGAATGCTCCGTGTATGTATCTTTCAGATAACAATGGATGCACCCAATACCGTCTTTTCTACCTTTCCTCAGTTTTTTTCTTGCGTAAATATAATAAATAACATAAAGACAATGTTCTTTTCTTCATACTGGGCACAACTTGTCAACAATACAACGCCACGCCACTGAGCGATGTAACCACCATTTCGATGACGACAAACTGTTCATAAGACTGTTTGAAAGCCTGCCCGACACCGATAATATCGGTATGTAGTGTATTGGATTTTTGATTCATTCAATGTTCTTGGACTGTAAATACCCTTTATTGTAATCAACATAAGAATATTACAAGATTGATTGCAATAAGCCAGAAACACTGTATAATAAATATTTATTTATTCCATTGTATGTAATTTTACATTTAAAATTTTCGTACATATTTAGATGCTATAATCATATAATGCAAATGAATAAAAATTATACATCACTGGTTAACTTGAAATATTAGTACCTAATATTAGTTACAAAACTATGGTGGAAATGATTAGGCAGAAGACTCACGTCATCAACTTGAAAAGAACCTTATAAAAAGAAATATAACTTGTAGTAATTATTAGTTGTTATTTATTTTTTAAAAAAGAAGAAAAAATAAATTAGTATTAAAGGAACGTATATATTAATTAATTTACAATTATTTCTAAATCAATCCTGATTCCTTTTAAGGAACACAAAATTATTTGACACAACATGATCATTCTTAGTAGTGCCAACATATGGTACGAAAATAAACTACAATTATTTCAAATAATTTTATATTCCGTAAAAGGAATAACGATTGACTTGGAAATAATTGTAAATATCATTAATACATACATTACTTAATACTATTAGAGGAAAGGTTATAAAATAAAACTTTAAATGTCTTATTTACACTGTTCAGTGTAAATAAGACATTTAAAGTTTTATTTTAAAACCTTTCCTCTAATACCTATTTTTACACTTGGGCATCATCAATTCTATAATTACTTAATACTAGTACTTTTTTCTTCTTTTAAAAATAAATAACACCCAATAATTTCCACAAGTTATATTTCATTTTATAGGTCGATAACGTAAGTCCTCTGCTTAATCATTTTCACTATACAAATACTGATTACAATAAAAAATAATTGTTAATATTCCATTGTTCAGTAAAAATTCTGTATTCATTGGCTTGTCATTTGGTCGATAGATTAGTTTTTGGACTGAAACTAATATATATTACTTACTACTTACATTTTTATATTACATATGTTCTTTTATATACTATGTATATATAAAATGCACCATGTTTTTACGAACTGTCCAAAATTACAAGAAAATTAAATTATAATATGACTACTGTCAAAATCATATCGAAGAATACGGGTCAATTTGGATAATGACGTCACATGGACGTCGGGAAACTTTCGACGCTCATAACTTGAGTTCTATTGCAAAGAAATGCAAAAATAGTGGGTATTTTTGTTTACTTTCTTATAAGGCCATATTTGAAATTTGTGAAATGACCCTATCTTTGAATATCAGTCAGGTACATATGTCGTAAATATTTATATAAAATTGAATAAATCTACTTGTTGCACGTTACATACTATACTGTAATTGTATTTTGTACCTAATTTATAACGTATATTACTAATGAATAATGTAAGTCCGTGCGTATGTGATAATCTACGTTGTGCTGCAATTCCCTTAAAAGCATATGAATCTTTAGTTTGTAAATATTCGGCTTTTACTACATTTGGGTTGATTAGTTCATAAAATTCGTTATAACGATTAAAAATTTGACAATTATTGCATTCCTAAATGTGATAACTATTAAGGGTAGTAATAAATATTGCCAAGTCCTCTGACACGCTGTGGGCCAAAGCCTACGACGGGTCACAGTCGAAAAAAATATTTTTCATGACTTTTTATCTCATTTCACATCAACAATACTTTCCTACTAATAATTATTCGTTATAATTGTATATATAATTTATACAAATGTTTGTATCAATAATTATTTAACATGTTATAAAATGTAAACACGTATTATCCATTTGACTCCATGTTAAAATTTGTTTTGTATGCTCACAATCAGCTGTTCGATCGCCATAATGAATAACCTTGATACCACCACGCATGATGGCATCCACGCGCCCAACGCGCGTGACGTCAGCTCCAATCCGGCAGGCCAGCGCCCTACCCACACACCGTCACGCGCTTCTCCCACTAGCCAACGGCCGGCTTAAAAGGGCGCAAACAGAGGAGAGTCAAGAGCTAGCTCCTCTCTACCTTTGCCTTAACGAGTCTGAGCCTAGCTCCTCTCCCCAGCCAGATACAAAAGCGAGGACTCTGCAGTCGGACAGCCCGCACGCTGCGAAGCGAGAGCCGACAGTGCCCCCTTCCACTGCGGCAGAGGCCAGCAGCGCACACCCTTGTGCGCACGGATGGAGAGGGTACCGCTACAGCGCGTTCGTAATCGCCACCGCCGACAGCGGCCGATCCGAGGAGTAGCTGCCGAGCTGATCCAAGCGGGCCTGCGGGTCCCCCGTACACACTCCACCCACGGATCGTCTCCCGTCGACTCCAGGCCGGGGGTGGCTCTACTACGAGCCGAACTACGCTTAATTTGATTTGTTTGTTGCTTTTTTATCTTTGTTGGGTCATTTTTAATTGTTAATTTTTGGGTTGGGTTATTTGTAAAGATTAATAAAATGGTCACAAAATTAAACGGTGGTTTTTAAGGTACTGAGCTAGCTCTATCATAAGTGGCACCCACAACGTGAGGCCGAAGCTGTCCGCAGACAACAGGACACACGGCCCAATTTACTTTTCAAACACTGTTCCGGGACATGGCCAATCCCGGTGGCGCCCAAGACACCGACACCGGACCGGTGTCACAACCACTAAATACGTCAAGAATAAAAGTCACTGCAAAACGGACTCGCACTAAGGCCCAGCGAGCTCCACCACGGGTTACGATTCAACAGCCAGTCAGAGAGCCCGTCCTCCCCGAATTCATCGGAGCCGCTCATGTGGATCCCCAGACCTTCCTGCAACTATGCCGCTCCGAATTCGAGGAATGAAATGTGCCAGAATCTCACCGGGTCAACCTCGCCGGACAGCGGCTCCAAGGACCTGCAGCCACCTGGTGGCAGGACATGAAGATGCTCCTGACCACCTGGACCCTTTTCGAGGACCGCCTCGTGAAGCGGTTCTCCAACACACAGATTTTGGCTCAACTCCGATCACAGTTCTATGGCGAGTACCAGCCCGCAAAGGAACCAGTCGAAAAATTCCTCCTACGTAAAGAACAGCTCCGCCTCCAGTTAGAGCCAGAGTTACCCGACGCCACGACAATCGGCCTGTATACCGAGCTGCTACACCCAAAGCTGCGGTCGTTTCTAAGGACGCCCACGCCCCACTACTTCGTAGACCTCTTAGATCGTGCAATGACCATCGAGCAAGATTTACAAGAGCAAGAGCCAGTGTCCGAACTCAGCCGCAACCTGCCAAAATGCACATATGTACTGGTTACTATTTCCACCGCGACTGCCCCACGCTTCGCCGCCGCGAGGAAAGCCAGGGAAAAGACGCGCGGGCGAGGGACAAATAAAACCCACTCGTCCGAAAGTAACCACCGCCGCCGCACTCGCCATCAGCAGGTCCACCTCCGAGGTCCAGGCTCTAAGAATAGCTTGCCACATAGCGGGTCAGCCCACGACCGCGCTAATCGACAGTGCTGCGACACATAATTTCATTAACACAGCACGTATGCCCGTAGAATACCTTTCCACGGTAGTAGGGGGTACACGCACGGCCCAGCTAGCCCGGAAAGATACCAGTCTCCAGTTACGAGGCCAGCTAGCACTCCGGATTCAGGTCCAATCACAAACACACGAACATAATTTTCCTCGTCGCAGACGACCTCCAGGAGGCACTACTCCTGGGCCAATCCTGGCTCACGGAACACGAGTTAGTATGTGATTTCAGGCAAGGATGTGCGCACATGGGGAAGCGACAACGCCAGACCGTATTTTTTTAACAGAAGAGAAAACTCCGCTAGTTATGTGACCCAACCAACTCATATGAGTCACGTTAAGCATGCGTTCCCGGCGGAACATCCCGGAGCTTTCCATCGTACGACCGCTATGCCCACGACCAGAAGCGTGGAACACAAAATTCACCTCCAAGATACCACCCCATTCCTCCTCCCACCATATCGCTACTCCGTAGAAAAAAGCTTGTCCAAGAACAAGTAGCCGAGATGTTGGCAGACAACATCATTTCACCCTGTACGTCGCCATATAGCAGCCCAATGGTGATTGTAAAGAAGAGCGATGGGACAGCAAGACAGCCGACATCGCAGCACCGCTACCACGTATCCAGGAAATGCTGAAAGACTTGGATTCAGCTCGAATCTTCACTACACTCGATCTCGAGTCTGTCTACTGGCAAATACCCATGGCACCAGAGGCAAAGCAGTTTACCGCCTTCGCCGTCCCCGAAGGCGGCCTCTACGAATTCAATGTCATGCCATTCGGCCTCAAAAACGCGCCCAGCACGTTCCAGAGGTTCATATCAGCCAAGAAGTTCTCCGGGGTTACTTCCGGGAGTTTTGCATCGCGTACCTGGATGACGTCATCATATACTCCGACACCTGGGAAGAGCACCTAGAAAACCTCTCCAAGGTATTAGAGCGTTTTCGCCTCCATGGCCTAGTTTGCAACCTACACAAATGCAATTTCGGCCAGACAGAGTTAAAATACCTGGGTCATTTCCTCACCGCTCACGGCAGCCGCTCACCACGTGGAGGCTAGCCAAACCGCACCGCCACCAACTCGTAAGGAGCTCAGACAGTTCCTGGGGGTCTGCAACTGGCTGCGAGAATATATCGACCACTTCTCCAGCCTAGCTGCGCCACTCACCGACCTACTCAGCACCTCCAAAAGGTGAACCTGAGGCCCAGAGGCTCAAACAGCGTTCACCAAACTGAGAGATGCCCTCTCAGTACCACTAACACTCCACCGACCGCTGCCAAACAAACCGTTCATTTTGCAAACTGACGTCAGTAACGTGGGTTTGGGGGCGGTCTTATACCAAGAGGATACAAAGGGCAGAGCGCCAGTACCAGAGCAACGAAAAAGAATGCCTAGCCGTCGTTTGGGCCATCAAACACAAGCGGCCCTACCTAGAAGACAAACATTTCGTGTTGCGGACGGACAACAAGGCATTAACTTGGCTTAAGGCCGCCAAAGACGCCAAGGCTAAGTTTGTACGTTGGGCATTGCTGCTTGAAAAATTCAATTTCACCATACAGCACTGCCCCGAGCGAGACAACGAATTCGCCGATGCCTTATTACGCCAACCCGCGCCACAACCCACCGAGCCCGACACGGGCCGCATACTGTTCGAGTTTCACGACGCTGCCACCGCCGGCCACCCTGGCACGGAAGAAACGACTCGCGCTATTGCCGAACGTTTCCATTGCCCAAAATTACGTGTCGACGTGCAGCGATACGTACAACACTGCCGTATCTGCACCTGCTACAAATTTCATACCACTGCTCGAGCCCCTAACCTCCGGCCTCAACAACCAATTAAACCTTGTGACACCATCGCCGTGGATCTCATGGGACCTTATCCAATGATCGCCCGACGGATGCGCTTCATCTTCGTAATCACCGACCTTTTCTCCCGGTGGGTCGAAGCCTACTCCCTAGGCTCGAGCGAGACCCACTACTTAGTGCAGACTGTTGGTTTGCAATATTTTGTAAAGATTATTTGACTGTATTTAATAGAATACACAATTAAAACACATAATACTTTGACACATTATATTTATTGACGTATATCAAACTCTGTTTATTTTTCTACTCAACAACAAAACACAACACATATGTATCTATGATTACATATAAATATCATTTTCATACTAACACCCTCCCATGAAAATATATTTTATATTTTTATTCCCATGCCTTGAGAACATAATTCATGTTTCGTTTTAAACAAGGGTTTTGTTAACGAATCGGCAATCATATTTTCACTAGGGCTGTGCTCCACAATTATTTCATTATTTTCAATTTTTTCTTTAATAAAATGATGACGCACATCAATGTGTTTCGTCCTCTGTTTGAAATTACTTGTATGTGCCAAATCAACAGCTCCTTTGTTGTCACAATATATTATTGTTGCTTGTTTTGAAGTAACTGGATTTATTTCTGCGTTTAAATTTCGTAACCATATTGCTTCTTGACAAGCACTTGATAATGCCATGTATTCGGCTTCCGTTGTTGATAAGGCTATAGTCTTCTCTTTCTTGCTTTGCCATGAGATTACTGCCCCTTGTAAAGTAAAAACATAGCCAGTTGTTGAATGTCGATTATTCACTTCATTAGCCCAATCTGCATCGGTGAAACCAATAATTTCTTCATTGCCATTTGCTGTATATTCCAATTTTGCTCCCATCGTCCCTTTTATATATCTAAATATTCGCTTAACTGCCTTCCAGTGCATTTCAGATGGACTCTTGCAAAATCTGCTCAGTAAATTCGTAGCATACGAGATATCTGGTCTTGTACTTTGTGCAAGATATAATAAGCTACCAATTGCTTCTTGATAAGGAATATTTTTCTTTTTTTGCTTTTCTTCGTAGTCATCCAATTTCTGATTTGGGTCTAATGGTGTGCTCACGGGATTACATTCCCACATTGAATTTCTTAATAATATTTTCGGTATATTTATTTTGGTCTAATTTTATCGTCCTTTCTTCTATATTATTCTTTATTCCGATTCCCAAAATGTATTTTACTTCTCTTAAATCTTTCATCTGAAACTGTTTCATTAAATTTTGTTTCGTTTTGTTTACAAAATTTATATCTGATGAACAAATTAATAAATCATCCACATAAATTGTTATGATAACTAATTTTCCTTCTGTTTTTCTATAAAAATAAACATTGGTCTGTTTTACTTTGCTTAAAATTCATATCTTTCAATGTTTTTGTTAATTTCTGATTCCATAATGTTCCACTTAGCTTTCTTCAATTTTAAGAATTTATTTTCTTCTCCTTTTTTCTCCATAAATTCTGGTTGTTTTAAGTATATATCCAAATCAATTTCACCTTGTAGATATGCCGTTACGACGTCCATATGGTGAATATACATTTTATATTTTGCATCTAATGCAAAAATATATCTTAAAGAAGTAAAACGTACAACTGGAGAATACGTTTCGTCAAAGTCAACTCCTGGTATTTGAGCATATCCTTTTGCCACTAATCTGGCTTTGTAACGCTCGATGTCTCCATTTTCATTAGTTTTATTTTTAAAAACTCACTTAGTTTCAAGAATTTTTCTATCTTTAGGTTTTTCTACTAACAACCAAGTTTCATTTTTAATTAGAGACTCATATTCACTCTTCATAGCTTGTAACCATTGTTCTCGTTCTTCTCCCCTCACAGCTTCTTGAACAGTTTCTGGTTCAGAATTTTTGTTGCTGATGAAGTATAATAATCATCCATTATTTTTGGTTTTGATTTTCTCGAAGATCTTCGTAAGTTTACTGAAACATCTGAATTTGAATTTTCTACAATACTTACATTGTCTTCAGAAATTTGGTCAGTCTGGATACAATCTTCATTTGTTTTTTTGAGTTTCTTTTTCTTCCATTGTATTTTGGTCTATCATTTTTATATTTACTATTTTTGTCTTCATCTTATTTCTTTCGACATATTAACCTTCAAACCAAATAATATCTCTGCTTATAATAATGTTTTTCTTTTTATCTATTAATTTATAACCTTTTATATCTTCACTGTATCCAATAAATATGCATTCTTTAGATTTTTCATCCCATTTTCTTCTTTTTTGGTCTGGGATATGTGCCATATCTCTTGATCCAAATATTTTTAAATTAATGAGATCTGGTTTCTTCCCTGTCCAAGCTTCATATGGAGTTATCTTCGTAAATGTTGCAGGAGATCTATTAATGAGATAGACAGCAGTTGATACCGCCTCTGCCCAATATTCCACTGGTAAATTTGCATCTGACAACATACTGCGAGCTTTTTCAACAATTGTCCTATTTACTCTTTCTGCTAAACCGTTTTGTTGTGGACTATATACTACGGTTAATTGGTGACGAATTCCGGAATTTTCTAAAATATTTTTTAGTCTATTGTTTAAATATTCCTTACCATTGTCTGTCCTCAGAGTTTTTATCTTTTTCTCAGTTTGATTTTCGACAAGATTTTTAAACTATAGAAATGTTTCTGGTACTTGACTTTTATGTTTCAAAAAAATAGACAAAAACTTTTCTAGAATAGTCATCAATTAATGTGAAAATATATCTGAAACCTCCTAATAATGGATTTTCCATCGGTCCACACAAATCAGAGTGCACTAACTCCAAAATATTTTCTGATCTTTTACCACTTGTTTTGAATGGTTTACGCGATTATTTTCCTTTGATACAATCTATACATGGTTCAGAACTACATTTTACAAAAGTATAACTAGTTGCTAAATTCTTTAATTGGTACATACCCTTTCTGTTTAAATGGCCAAGTCTTCGATGCCATAACATACCGTTATCCATTTCAGATACAGCCATTGCTTTATATTCAGTGCTCAAAATTTTATAAATTCCGTTTTCTGCTATACCTGTAGCCATTATTTCTCCACTTGATGTTATTTGACAACCATCCGAATTAAAGGTAACAATGTATCCTTTTTCAACAATTTTATTTATTGATAATAAATTGGCTGCTGCATTTGGTACATGAAGTACATCCTTGACTATTATTTCTTTTACTTTGTTGTTAACTATAGCAAATAAATTTGTATCGCCTCTTTTGGTAACAGTCATTGTTGTATTATTTGCTGTCATTATTTCTATCGGAGGAGATATTGTTTCGTTTACTAATTCAATATTACTAGCAACAATATATGAAGATGCGTATGAATCTATGTACCATTCTGTTCTATTAATTTTTTGTACTGCATTGAATGCAAAGAAACATTTTTTATCTACACTTTCTTTGTTATATCCTTGTTTATGTTTCTCTACACTTTCTTTATTATATCTTTGTTTATGTTTCCAATTATTGTATTTGTTATGTTCATTTGCGTCTCTCCTTTTACAGTTAAATCTGGGTGCCTGGGCCCATAACCTGTTGGTTTGCAATATTTTGTAAAAATTATTTGACTGTATTTAATAGAATACACAATTAAAACACATAATACTTTGACACATTATATTTATTGACGTATATCAAACTCTATTTATTTTTCTACTCAATAACAAAACACAACACATATGTATCTATGATTACATATAAATATCATTTTCATACTAACACAGACCATGGAACGAGAAGTCTTCCCCAGGTGGGGTTATCCCCGCGCTATACTCAGCGACAACCTTGATTGAAGTAGATGCGAGTACCTCATTAGAAATATGACTATTGTGCGACAATATAATGCATACATGTGATAACTACGAGTATTATGCGAAAGAGGTAGTAATAAATATTTTTAACATACTTGAACTGCACTGCAATTCCACTAA
Organism: Harpalus rufipes; assembly: GCA_951394225.1. Classification (NCBI taxonomy): domain Eukaryota; kingdom Metazoa; phylum Arthropoda; class Insecta; order Coleoptera; family Carabidae; genus Harpalus; species Harpalus rufipes. The sequence goes on from OX596285.1 coordinate 32,824,423, forward strand.
ACATTGCCAAATCTTGTGTGACGCAAAGGGCCAAAGCCCACGACGGGCCAGCCGAAAAAAAAAAATTTCATGACTTTTTCTCTTATTTCATATCAACAAAACTTTCCTACTAATAATTATTCGTTATATTTGCATATATAATTTATACAAATTTTCGTTTCAATAATTATTTAACATTTTATAAAATGCAAACAATAATTTTGACATACTTGAATTCCACTGCAATTCCTCTGAACATAGCCAATTCTTGTGCAATGCAATGTGCCAAAGCCCACGACGGTTCAGTCGAAAAAAATATTTTTCATGAGTTTTTATCTCATTTCACATCAACAATACTTTCCTACTAATGATTATTCGTTATACTTGCAAATATAATTTATACAAATGTTCGTATCAATAATTATTTAACATTTCATAGAATGTAAACTCGTATTATCCATTTGACTCCATGTTAAAATTTGGTTTGTATACACACAATCGGCTGTTCGACCGCCATAGTGAATAACCTTGATTGAAGTAGATGCGAGTACCTCATTAGAAATATGACTATTGTGCGACAATATAATGCATATATGTGATTACTATTACGCGAAAGAGGTAGTAATAAATATTTTTAACATACTTGAACTGCACTGCAATTCCACTAAACATTGCCAAATCTTGTGTGACGCAAAGGGCCAAAGCCCACGACGGGCCAGCCGAAAAAAAAATTTTCATGACTTTTTATCTCATTTCATATCAACAATACTTTCCTACTAATAATTATTCGTTATACTTGCATATATAATTTATACAAATTTTCGTATCAATAATTATTCCACATTTCATAAAATGTAAACACGTGTTATCCATTTGACTCCATGTTAAAATTTGATTTGTATGCGCACAATCGGCTGTTCGACCGCCATAGTGAATAACCTTGATTGAAGTAGGTGCGAGTACCTCATTAGAAATATGACTATTGTGGGACAATATAATGTATATATGTGATAACTATTACGCGAAAGAGGTAGTAATATATAATTTTGACATACTTGAATTCCACTGCAATTCCTCTGAACATAGCGAAATCTTGTACAATGCAGTGGGCCAAAGCCCACGACGGGTCAGTCGAAAAAAATATTTTCCATGAGTTTTTATCTCATTTCACATCAACAATACTTTCCTACTAATGATTATTCGTTATACTTGCAAATATAATTTATACAAATGTTCGTATCAATAATTATTTAACATTTCATAAAATGTAAACTCGTATTATCCATTTGACTCCATGTTAAAATTTGGTTTGTATGCGCACAATCGGCTGTTCGACCGCCAGAGTGAATAACCTTGATTGACGTAGCTGCGAGTACCTCATTAGAAATATGACTATACGAAAGAGGTAGTAATAAATATTTTTCACATACTTGAATTGCACTGAAATTCCGTTAAATATTGCCAAATCTTGTGCAACGCAATGGGCCAAAGTCCACGACGGGTTAGGGTAGAAGAAAATATTTTTCATTTCCTGCCTTTAACCCATAAAAGGCGACGTTATTTTTTTGAATTTTTATTATGTTTCAGTTTTATTATTTTGTTCAAAAGTAATATAAAATTATAATTATAAAATCCAGTTAGACTTCAGGTAAACAGATATTTGCCATATGGCAACGCTAGCTGTTACCAATACTTACTAGTTCAGAAAAACATTTTGATGAAAATTATTGAAATTTAACATTGCAATTGAGGCATAGCCCCACTTCACATTTTGAACAATTCGTTCTTATAATAGAGTTGCAATTATCACCAGCACATCTTCTTCTCTTGCCATCCTTATTCGCTGTAAGCAAATGACCTATGTTGTCCAATCGGATATCGTCTGAAACGTAAGAAAAAGATCTACTTGATGAACTAGTTGTTGGTCAACCACCTTGGCTTGGAGGATTTTGAAATCTCTTTAGGTAAGTATTCACGATCTCTCTTCTGCATTGTAGCTGGGTAAGTTTGTTTCCAGCTTTTTTATGCAGAATGCAGGCATTCTGGATGGCTGCATCTATCAATCAGCTAAACAGATTCCACCACCATTTCTTACATCGAATGCCAATTCTGTATCTTGAGATAATTTCATTCATCAGGTCTGTGCCACTCTTGGATGAATTATATTTGCCAATGACGAGAGATATAGGGATTTGAATATCGTATCTTGGGCTTGTGAATATCGTTTGACCTCTCCTAAAGGACTTATGCCGTAGGTAGTCGATGCCATGCTAACGATATTATTATCTGCCCACCGAACAAGCAGTATGCCATCTGTCTTATCCAGAGTATGTACATTCATGTATTCCCTCTAGGTTTCTTTTTCATTACAGCCTTAGACAATAATGGACAATTTTTTAGTACTCGATTATCTCTAATAGTCCCTGTTACTCCATAGCCTAGAGCCTTCAGGTTACTCACTAAATGCAAGCTAGTAAAGAGATTGTCAATGTAGAAGAAATATCGTAAATTCTTCTTGGCATTTTGATAATCCGTACTAATACGGGAATCTGAGCCTTGGTATGGCATAAAGTTGACCAAATACCCACTTTTGGTATTGATACTCCAAATTTTGTATACAAATCTAATTGTTTTTCCTATGATGAACTGCTTGCACGAATGGCGCCCAAAATATCTCACCATAGATTCGTCATAATTTGATCTTGTTCAGGAGCGAAATATTCTAAAAATTTGTCTTGAAGTTTTTCAATCAGAGGTCTCAACTTATAAAATTTGTCCGACTTATTTATGTGGTTGTTGTCTGCGCAGTGAAGGTAGCGAAGAATTGAGTTGATTCGATCTCTTCTCATAGCATTTTCAATCAGTTTATTCCCCATGTCCCCGCAATAATCCCAATAATATTATTTTCCAGGTAGACTATTGTAGCCAGAAAGAATAAGAATGGCCAGAAAACATCTCATCTCGTCACTCGTGACAGAGAATTTAGGACAATTTTTGAACTGTGAATATTTGATACTCTCTGAAACCAATAGCGATATAACATCGTCATTGGTCTGTTCGTAGCCGCATTCACATCTGATTGTTTTATGATAAAGCAAGCCCCATTTCTGCATATTAACTCTTGTTGTTGCAACACCCGATCTGAGTCTATTAAGGGATTTCCATGTTGCCCAGTCTTCCTCCTTTCCCGGAGGGAGGTTCTCGCTTGGGGTTATCCAGTTTTGGCTGTAATTTTCCGCTCTTGTTTGCCAAATGTTTGTTCTCATCTGTTGAGGTGGTTCTGTCAGATCTTTTGTTTTGTGGAGGAAACTTTTTCTACATTTAAGTCATTTTTGGGCTGGTTCGTGGCCGAATAGCGGGTGTGCATCGGATGTTGAGGTGTTTGTTTTTTTCTTACGGGCCGCTACCTCTCGTCGGATGTCTGGAGGGGCAATACTTGCTAGGCAGTACACTTTTTCTAGCGGAGTTGGTCTGAGGCACCCTGTGATGATGCGGCACGTTTCATTAAGGGCTATATCTACCTGTTTGGCGTGAGCCGAGTTGTACCACACAGGACACGCATATTCTGCCGCTGAGTAGCATAGAGCGAGGGCGGTAGTTTTCAGCGTTTGTGGTTGAGCTCCCCATGTTGTGCCTGTTAGTTTTCGCACTATGTTATTTCTTGCTGTTACTTTTTGCTTTGTATTGCGGCAGTGTGTCTTAAAGGTAAGTGTGCGATCTAAGGTGACTCCTAGGTATTTAGGTGTCGCGCAGTGTTCCAGGTTGGTATCTTCCCAGGTTATCTGCAGCTTCCTTTTCGCTTGTTTATTTCTCAGATGGAATGAGCATGTTTGTGTTTTGGATGGGTTGGGATTCAGCTGTTTGTTCCTGTAGTAGGCCGTAAGTTCTCTGAGGGCTTTGGTTAGATTTTGTTCAATGTCCTCTAAATGGTAGGATTGGGCTGTTATAGCTCGATCATCTGCATATAATGACACAATTAAAAAACACAGTATTTGAGATATAAATAATAAAAGAAAACTTATATTGAAATAGTATAAGTTTCTTTTAAATTTCAGATAAGTATTTTTGGCAATGAATTCTAATTTATTCCATAGAATATTATTATCAATCTGTAAATCAGCTATTGTTAAATATGGGGTGATAGCAGGTGAAAACAGATGAGGTGTTTGAGTTATGTCACTTTTCTTGCTTCTCTAATTTAATTATTTTTTGTTATGATCCCTCAGGTAATACTTATGTCACTTTTCAAGCCCAAATTATAATATTTTTTTTTACTGCTGACTTTTGACCTCAGTTAAGGTAACTACTTAATTAAAAACAATAAATTAAATTTGAACTAAATGGTTTATTACCTTATTTAACCCTTTCCAGCCCAAATTAATATTTACCGAGAAAAAAAATATATGAGTTTTTTTAACGTTATTAAGGTATATGTAGCACGTAATAATGGTTTCGAAAAAAATTTGACTTAGTTTTTGAAAAAAAATCTTGTTGCCATTTGGCTACATTCCGTCAAGATACCATGATAAAGAAAATAATGAAATTTTATTTTTCTGTAATAAATATATTTTATAAAGTATTTATATGTAAAATTAACAATTAAAAATAAACAATAAACATTTAAATTAAATGTGAACATATATTGAAATAAAAACATTTTACTTTTTCACATGAAATTGCATAAAACAATTTTTGTCTTTTGTAAGACATAATTGTAAATTACATTTAATACATTTTATTCGGGAAAATCCCGTTATACATAATTTACACCGTCCTTTATAAATCGTATGTTCAGGCCAATGCCCAATATTGTCCAAGCGAACATCATCAATTGGCCGTGTAGCAACTTTATACTTCTTTTTTTGTAATGGTGATTCTAACTCCTGTGAAGATGGTCTCCCCCTTTTTCTGGGACACGTTTTAGAAAATTGTAATAAACCATGTGCTATTTTAGATCTAAATTCTAATAAACTCATGTGTTTTGTCTTATTTTGGCTCATATGTCGTCTGTATAAAATCCATGAATTAACTACAGCAATATCTATCAAATGGAAAACTATTTTAAGATAAAAACTTTTGACTCTTATATTTGTTCTATATAATTCAACTAACATATCCATTAAATCCACTCCTCCCATAAATTTATTGTATTCCTTTACTATTGCTGGACAAGGTATGTCTATATACGATTTAGTAGCGACTGACCATCTTTTCACAGTTTCCAATGGATGCTGCCCCACATAAGTCGATGCCAAATGTACACATTTATTATCTAACCACTTTACTAATACTATGTTATTTTTCACATCTAACATTACATCTGATGTACCGCGTCCAGATTTTTTTAATTCTTTATCGGATTTTAGCTCACAACCTTTGAATCTATTGATTCTGACTGTACCCGTTACCAAAAATCCTTTTTCTTTTAAATTTACAAAAAAAGGGTGTGAACTAAACCAATTATCCATAAAAAAATTAAAATTATTTTTCTCAGGCAAAGTGCTAACTAATCTTAAAACAATATCTCCACTAATACCTAAAGATTCATCTTCTGTTTCAGAAACAGTCCCTTTTCCCACGTAAATCTCAAAATCATAGATATAACCACTTGATCCCGCACGCGCAAAACCTTTTATTCCCCATTTATGCGGCTTATTTCTCATAATATATTGTTTTAGGGAACTACGGCCTTTAAATGGAATTATGAATTCGTCAATGGCATTATATTCTTCACATTCAGTTTTCAAAAAAATTGATCTTATAGAGTCAATAAATGGCCTAATTTTATACAATTTGTCGTCGTTGTCGTTAGGTTTTTTTGAATTATCATTCAAATGGAAAAAAATTCGCAGTTTATCAAATCTAGGTAGGTTGGATGTCCCTCTGCCTGGAGAATTTTTCTTCGATACTTCCGATATACTGATTAGTATATTTCACAATAGTGTAAAGCATTTCATCAGTTATAAAATGGTTCCAACATTGCTCTGGAGTTTTAGCGTGTTTAGCTGCTCCTATGACCCCTGGAAGGCGAGTGATGATATTTTCAGGTCCTCTACGTTTAGCCTTCAACGGTGGCTTCCTAATCCATTTAGTGTTCTTATCCTTTCCTAATGCATAATACCCATCTCCTTCATAGGCCTCTTCATCATCAGATTCATCAGTGTAGTCCTGCTCACTACATGAATCCTGTCTTCTTTCTTCCAACTCATCTTCTAACGCAATATCACTTTCATCTCCCAAGTCCTCTGTTGCCGCTGGGTCCTTTTCATCGTGGCCAACAGTACATTTCTTAACTCCTCTAAATCTTTTGCGTTATTAAAATCAAACCTCTTCTGGGCCATATCTACTGGAAATCTGGAACAAAAGATAGGTAAAACTGCAAGGTTTTCAGATAAAACGAGTTCGGTCGCAATGTGCTTGCGAAGCACACTTGAAGAAAAGTTGATTAACGACCCGTATTTATATAAATTTGGCAAAGTAACCTTATAAAAAATGTTCAAATATAATTATTTGAGATAAATGCACGAAAAAAATTAGAAAAAACGCACCTGTGTAAATGTGACGAGTTCGGTCGCGTTGAGCTTCTCAGGCCACTTGCACTGGCACTGCTCACGGGTAAGGACGACAAGTAACTAAGCGGAGGGAATGGGGAGTTCACCCCGAGTCAGGAAGCTACTAGGGAGGGGAGACCTCATACATAAATACGGGAGTGGGGGTTCTAAGTAATGTGATCCCTGTGCCTGTTAGATCAGTTGCGACCGTCGGAGGGTTTAGCTAGTGTTAGTGTTTCAAATAAAAATGTTACGATATGATAGTGTCTATCTAGCGACGCACAAAAATATTTTTTCTATTAGTAAAATTTCATACCTATAGTGGCCTCGAAAAAAAAACACTGTATACTAAATGTTGTTAATTAGGCTATAGCTAAAACTACAGTGTATTTAATATACTTATGCTCGGTCTTATAAAGGATAGTTAACTAAACTTTGCGACTAAATTAATTTAACTGTTCAATTTATGTACTACAAACATTTGTTAAAATAACATAGGGATTTTATCTAAAGAATAAACTAACTAAAGAAAATCGAGGTATTAAATTTTAGTTGTGAGATTAAATTGACAGTTAATAAATAATTATGAATTTATATATTATTATTAAATAGAGTAATTCTCAATATCAATAATAGCAGGTAAGTTAAAAAATGCTTTTCGTATATAAGTATAAATTTTACATCAATTTTTAGAGTACCTACAATACGAGTAAATAACATAACCTGTACCATGTCATCTGTAACAAGGTCTCTTTATGTTCTTCAGTAAAAACAGTATCATTATCATCAGTTGAATCAATTTCAACATCAAACGACGAAATTGAAGATCAAGTTGTAGTATCGAGACGACCGCGTGTATTTCGGGAACGATATAATCCGTTTGATATGTACGACGAGCATGATTTCAAAATGCGATTTCGGTTACCAAAACAGGCAGTATTGGTTGTTTTAAATTTAATAAAAGAGCATATTCAACCATTTACAGAAAGAAATCTGCCAATTACTGTGGTTCGTTTCAAATTGTTGTTGGAGACAATTTTAACGTAACTAAACAAACAGTCTGTAAAATTATTCACAGAGTAACCCATTTTTTGCTTTATTGCGAAAAGAGTACATCAGATACCAAATACAGGTCAACAACGAAATAAAATTTGTGTTGAATTTTTTAATGTAAATAAATATCCGAATGTTATCGGTGCTATTGACTGCACCCACATTAAAATTGAATTTCCAGGAGGAGAGAATGCAGAAATATTCAGAAATAGGAATGGCTGGTTTTCATTAAATGTGCAAGCAATTTGCGATGTAAAATTGCGTATTATGGATATTGTAGCAAGATGGCCTGGCTCTGCGCATGATAGTAATATTTTCAATAATTCATTAATAAGGGCGAGATTTGAAAACAACGAATTTGGAAATATTTATTAGGAGACAGCGGATATGCTTGTCGCAGTTACCTTTTAACACCATTGTTGAATCCTATAACAGCACCAGAAAGACAATATAATGAGGCACATATAAAAACACGCAACGTTATAGAAAGACCATTCGGTGTTCTTAAAAGAAGGTTTTCATGTTTGTCTCTAGATTTACGGATATCAGTTGAAAAATCATTTCCTGTAATGTGTATTACATCATATTGTTAGAAATGTAGGTGACATCGATGACAATGATTTTGACAACGAAGATACTGCATTAGAAGATATGTTGGAAAGCTATGATGGAGCCAATAATAACGCTGTAATAAATGCAGTTATTAACACAGTATTTCAAATATGTTTAGTATTTTATTACATATTATATATTACAAAAACAATTTATTTATGAACTTATTAAAAAAATATATGTTTATTCTTTGGGATATCTTTGTATACGAAAAAGGTACATATGTATTAAATTATACATAATTATTGTTTTATAATACAGTTTTTAATTATACTTTTTCAATATTATATGTTTTATTTAAATTTAGTTCCATTTCTTTAATTTTCAATACTTTTTCTCTTTTTTTCAGTATTAAAATATCAAGCTCAATTTCTTCTTTTCGTCTTCTTACTTCCAAAATATCGATTTTAATGTCATCCGCTCTTGATCTGTACGTTTCCGATAATTTGCATTTCTTTGCTTTTCCTTGAAAATATGGCATTGATGGCTTTAAATTTTTTTATGTTTTCAGATTGTGATGATCTCATTCAGGGTACATATTATTAATAAATCTTACTTTTCATGGAATTCTGGTTTATTGTTTCCCAAACTGCCTTATTGGCCTATTCTACTACACATATGCACTTAATACTATGACTTATGACTAATTAACGAATAAACTTAGCTGAACGGTCTTTGCAAATTCTTCAAGATGGCCGGCGCCGCGTCCCTCGTCTGCGATGGCTGCCGTGACCCTCGTACACCTCGTTGCTTTCTGCGTCGTCGAGTTGTCGTCAAACGTAGCCCTCAATGTATCATACGGGAGCACTATGCTTACCCCGTATGTTGCGTGGCTAACGTCTTTTGTAAATGGCTTTTTATTTATTCGGAGCGAAATCCATAACACTCTTCACTCAGACCCAACGTACAACGGCTTCTCCTTCTGCCTTCTGCCGAGCAACTGCCAGCTCGTCGCGCACATCGCTTCTCCCCCCACTGCCCCACTGCACACTTCCGCGCTTTGGCACAACTCACGCCATCTCTCCTTCCCACTCCTTACTAATTCTTATACACTACTTACAATTAAAACAAAAACATTTTAAAATAAATCGGGAACACCGCATCACCCCCCAGTAAATTTGAATATTTACTTATGATAATTTACTCAACATCGCGGTATGGTGGTACGTATGGTTTCAAATTTTGAATGTTTTGATTTCCGACCACTTGATTTGTGTCCACGTTTAATATTTCGTACGAGTTAGCCCCCACTAATCGAGATATTTTATAAGGACCTTCATACAGTAAAAAGAATTTCTTTATTGTTTTGTCTTCTGCAGACGACAACGGATGTGTCCTGACAAGAACCAAGTCACCCGGGTTAAACTTAACAATTTTATGTTTTAGTTCATGTTCTCGCTTGCGTTTATTTGCCTTAGTAAGTAATCGTTCCCTAGCTAACATTATTACCCTTCGTTGCGATACTTCCGAAACTCGTTCTGACAGATATGGAAAATTTTTCAATAATGGTTCCTTCCGCGACATTCCTTCATGTACTTCCTTTGGAGTGAAACCTGTACTATCGTGAATGGCATTATTAATATAACCCTCGACCTCGTTAATAACATAGGCCCATCTTGTATGCTTCTCGTGGCATAACATTCTTAATAACCTTCCTATCTCTTTATTTACCCTTTCAGTCATATTTCCTTGTGGATAATACACTGAAGTTTTCATGATGATGTCATTTTCTCTTAAGAAATTTACCCATTTATCAGATGAGAATTGCGTACCGTTGTCGGACAATATAGCCCTTGGTTTCCCCATTTTCGATATGAAATCTTGCATTCTTTTAATGATGCTTATTGAATTTGCCCTTTTTATTGGATATAATTTCACCACTTTTGAAAAGGCATCGGTTACTACTAATAACTGAACTACTCCCCCGCGCGATTTCGGCAATGGACCCATTAGATCTATACAAATTAACTGCATAGGACCATCCACTAAAACATTGGATTGTTCACCGTAGCATCGATTTGATACTTTTGATAGCTGGCACAATTTACATCCCGCTATTACCTTTCGTATCATTTCCTTCATCTTTTTGACATAGTAATGTCTTTTCAATGCCAAATAACATTTTAAATTGCCAAAATGGCCATTCATTTCATGCTCTTGCAAAATTAAACAGACAATTTGACTTTTAGGTATACAAAGCTTATAACCTGTATCATCCTCACTCGCCGATCTACGTAACAATAAACCGTCTTGTATTATATACCATTTGCTATGAATAGACTCTACACCTTCTGTTTCTATCGATGTAATAATTTGACCCCAAATTTTATCTGCTCGCTGTTCCGATTTTACATTTTTCATGTCCTTAAGCGCCTGTTTATATGCAACCGTTTGTTTAATTTCACCTAAATAAAATACCTTATTTGAATTTGGATAACTACTTTCTTTTATTTCATCATGAGGGTAGCGTGCAAGAGCATCCGCGACAATGTTTTCATTACCCTTACAATATTTTATCATAATATCATATTCCTGAAGGATTAACGTCCAGCGGGTTAGACGCGAATTTAAAAGTTTACACTGCATCAAGAACGACAGCGACTTGTGGTCGGTAATGACCGTTACAGTTTTGCCTAAAATAAATACTCGCCATTGTCGGAGGGCATGTAACACCGCCAACGCCTCCTTTTCAGTAACGCTGTAGTTATTTTCGCTACCTTTAAACGTCCTACTAGTAAACGCTATTATCTTTCGGTTCTCTTCGTTATCCAATTGAAATAGATAACCCCCCAGACCATAGTCCGAGCTATCTGTCTGTATATAATATTCTTTACTTTCATCCGGGTGATTCAGAAAAGTTACCTCCAAAAACGCCCTTTTTACTCCTTGAAATGCTTCTTCCATTTCTGCATTCCATTTCCACAAAATTCCCTTTTTTAATAATTGTAACAACGGTCCCGTTAGATTTGCATAATTAGCACAAAAACGTCTTTCATAATTACATAGGCCTAAAAACGCTCTTAAATGTTTCACATTTCGTGGCCTCGGAAAATTTTGAATTGCCATAACTCTATTTTTATCTAGTTGAACGCCATCTACAGACAATATGTGACCGAGAAAACTAACACTTTTACTAACAAACTCGCATTTTTTTATTTTAATAGTAAGTCCCCCTTTGATTAGTTTTTTGAACAGTTGTTCCAGATGTATTAAATGTTCGATAAAATTTGACGAATAAACCAATATGTCGTCTACATATTGTACAACGTACCCCTCAACGCATATTAAAATAGTATTTAGAGCTCTTATGAAACTCGCTACCGATGTGGATAATCCAAATGGCAATACATTAAAAACATACGTTTGCCCTTCGTATTGGAAACCCGTAAATTTCCTGTGTTCTTTTTTTGACAGTTACTTGCCAATAGGAGCTAGTAAGATCAAGTTTACTGAAAATTTGGCCCTTTGTTAAATTATACAATAATTCGTCCGGACTTGGAGGAATCACGTGATCTTTTACCATGACACTGTTAAGATAGCGCGCATCTAAACAAAAACGAGGTTTACCGTCTTTTTTTCTAACTACTACCACAGGATTTATATATTCTGTTTGCGCTAATGATATGACACCCCATTTTAACATGTCAACTATTTGTTTTTTAATTTCACTTCTAAAACTATGTGGAATCGGATATGACTTTTTAGCAAACGGTTTTTCATCTTTTAATTTTATTTCATGTTCGTAATTAACAATACGACCCGGATCATCTGAAAACAATTCCTTGTATTTAATTAGTAAATTTTGTAAACACGTTCTTTCTTCAACCTTTTCCACGCTCTGCAGAATCTTATCAATTATATTTTCAAAACTATTACTCTTTTCGCCAACTACAATTTCTTTATTTTCACCCGTTGCATTATCGTTCTCTACTTTTCTCCTCTCCTCATCAATAGATATACTAGCTGTCGTGAAACTACTAGATTCACTGTACGGTATTTCTATCATCTTATCGACCACATTTAACGAAATGCTTCTTGTTTTAAAGTTTATTTGACCCTTATATTTATTTAACCAGTCGCAACCGATCAGAATTGACGTAAATAATTTAGGGACAACTAAACATACAGTTTCGACTGTGATGCCCGATATTACCAGATCTAATAAGATTTGTTTGGTTACTTTTACTGGTTTTCCATCAAAAGCCCCTCTTAAAAATATTCCCGTTACCGGAAGTACAGGCATTTCCGCCTCTTCAGATAGTTCTTTAAAGAATTCCTCGGAAATACACGTAAGCTGACTACCCGTATCAACCATTACTTCAATGTCGACCCCATGAACGCAAACTTTAATATTAGGAATTTTCTTAACATCATTTGCAATGATTTCGGGTTCCGATAATAAATCATCATCAAAATTTTGATTAAAAATTGCTGCTGATACTTGTGGGTTTTGGTTACTTGCAGCTTCACTATTATTTCGGTTAACTACTGCGTCATTATTATTATTTCGATTACCATATCTGTTTCTGTTATTGGGATAGTTGTAATTTTGTTGTCGTTGCGGGCGACTTTGAGTTTGTTCACTCTCATTTTGACCTTGTGGCCTCTCGTTTGCATACGACTCATCAATTTGCCTCAAATATTCTTCGAAATGTTCCATTTTTTTGAATCCTAAATTTATAACCGCACGCCTTACTTCTGGTGTGAAATGATAGGATAACATATCTATCAAATAGTCTTCCTCTACGGGATTTGTTAAATAAGATGCATCGCGTAATAATTTAAGAAAGTAGTTTGCTCTACTTCCCTGTTCATAACGCCCGTATTTTAATTTCAAAAATACTTCGCGCTCCCTATCGGCCCCCCAGTAACGTTTAATAAACTCTTCTTTAAAATATTCAAACGATTTAAAGTCTCTTAATTTCATGCTAGCCCAATCTGAAGCAGACCCTTTTAACGCATTCACGGCTAGAGATACTTGTTTCTGTTCAGGAACACCCGCATCGTCAAAGTACGATTCTAGTTTCTTTATAAAAACTACTGGATGCATGTTGCCTAACGGACTGAATGTTAAATTTGGACCCCCCAAATCCTTCCATATACTAACATATGCATTATTTTCTGATTCTTTTTTAACCGCTTTGTTATAAAAAACCGCGTCACTTTCATCGTTCTTTTGTTCCTCGACCCCCGCATTACATTCTAACTGACTAACTTTTTTAACTAACTCCGTTACTGACTCTTGTAAAGTTTTCAAACTATCAGTTAAAGAAACCAACGCATGTTCCACCACTTGCGGACCACTACTATTTGTTTTCTGTTCATCGCCCTCCATATTTGTTTGCTTTCTACGCGGATGTCTACGAATACGTTTCATTTTAAAGCAAAGGTGATGCAGCGTTCACGTCACATGCAATGTAATACAAAATGAATTGTTGTTTGTTTGACAATTTCATAAAATAAACCAACGGCAATCTGACAAAACAACACCAGCCTAACGTTGGGCGCCAAATATGTGATGATCTCATTCAGGGTACATATTATTAATAAATCTTACTTTTCATGGAATTCTGGTTTATTGTTTCCCAAACTGCCTTATTGGCCTATTCTACTACACATGTGCACTTAATACTATGACTTATGACTAATTAACGAATAAACTTAGCTGAACTGTCTTTGCAAATTCTTCAAGATGGCCGGCGCCGCGTCCCTCGTCTGCGATGGCTGCCGTGACCCTCGTACACCTCGTTGCTTTCTGCGTCGTCGAGTTGTCGTCAAACGTAGCCCTCAATGTATCATACGGGAGCACTATGCTTACCCCGTATGTTGCGTGGCTAACGTCTTTTGTAAATGGCTTTTTATTTATTCGGAGCGAAATCCATAACACTCTTCACTCAGACCCAACGTACAACGGCTTCTCCTTCTGCCTCATGCTATGCGCACTCCATACGGCGACCGGGACTTTTCAAATAGTTGTTGGCGCGACCGCAATTTCGCCACTGTCGCTTTGAATAGTTTTGCGCCGTACCGCTAATGGCGCTGATAAGCACAACAAAGTTTCCAAAATGGTGGTAAATGTCAATTGAAATCCCTCATGTTTTCGCTCTTGAAGTGTCAGCATTGGTTTCTCTAATTCTTTTGTGTGTATTCCTGTTTGCGATTCAGTTTTGTTGTTTGTTTAGTGCTTTTTGTTGTTTGTTTAGTGCTTTTTGTTGTTTGTTTAGTGCTTTTTGTTGTTTGTTAAATTCTTTTTATTGTTTGTTAAAAAATATTAAAAAATAAAAATTGTAAAACTTGCAGGAATGATATCTGTGGTGAAAGAAATGATGCATCTGTCATTTCAGCTACGGCATATCATATAAATGCATTATTTCACCCAAATAAAGTATTTTCTATTTTTATTAATAATGTAAAAAAATAGTTAATGAAAATATTCAATTTTTTTGCCACAAAGCAGATTTAAGCAAAATTATTATTAGAATAATAACAAAATATATAGCAAACAATGTATTTACATGTATTGAACATAATTTGTACGAGGAATGCCTCGAATTTTTTGTAAGATTTTTATTTTTTAATTATACTAAACAAATTAATCGTGTTTTAGTAGGAAAAATATGTCAGGAAACATTTAACGATATTGTTATACAAAATGCAATCAATTATTGTAGAAAAAAAGGTTTAATAAATAAATCAAATGAACAGTTTTCAATTTGTGTCTTTTTTTCCTTATTGATATTCAATTTAAATCAAATAATAATACTAAATCCATGATTCATTCACAAAATTTTAGTTCTCGGCGCGTCCGCCAAGCGCGGTAGTTGTACATCTAATCTGCTTGCGTTTCTTCATAGAGTGCGCCTTCTATAGGTCAGTATCTCTATGTTCTGCCTTCTGCCGAGCAACTGCCAGCTCGTCGCGCACATCGCTTCTCCCCCACTGCCCCACTGCACACTTCCGCACTTTGGCACAACTCACGCCATCTCTCCTTCCCACTCCTTACTAATTCTTATACACTACTTACAATTAAAACAAAAACATTTTAAAATAAATCGGGAACACCGCACGTCAATGTCATACAGGCTTCTTTGCTTAATCTAAAAAAAAATTCTGTATTCATCATTTCGAAAAGATTTTATCCATCCCTCAACTTTCTACGTATTATTCGGGTATCATACCTTTCTTCTAATATCTCCTCCTCAGCTAAAGCTATAAAAATGCCAGCTAAAGCCATTATGAGGAGAACTAGGTATAATCTGAAACAATTTTAGCAATATAAACCAAATAATAAGGTAAATTGATAACCTCAAATTATGATACACTTACATTTGTGAATTATTTAATCACTAAAAAGAAACGATAAAAATAAAAACAAATTAAAAATAACAAGAAACAACAAAAGACGTAATATAACAATAAAAATAAAACAACAAAACGCGCAAAATGACAGCAATACGAGACAACTACAGAATTAAAGTGAGATAGGTAGTCACGCAAGTAAGAAACAGGACCTCTGGGTACGTTCCACTTGGCGACCACAACGATCGGAACGCTCGCAAAAGCGTTCCACTTGAAGCCGCGGTCGCCGCGGTTGCTACACAAAACGTCACGGATGACGTCACTAACAACGACCGGACGGCGACCGCCACGCTCACGCCAACAGCATGGGTCGGCGCGGTCGTTTGGCATTTTCGCGCCAATTGCTGTTTGTTGTTAGTTAGAGCAAATGGTAAAATGTCTACGGAGAAAAGTGAAATGTGCGAAAAGGTATCATTTTATAATCCAGAAACGGAAAAATTGGTGGAAGTGCAGATCACACCACAAGATGCTCGAAGAGCCAAAAATGGTAAATATTACATTTTTTATTATAAATTGTTTTGAAAAATCTAACCAAACTGATGTAATTTTTCTTCAGATATGCATTTCGCCACTGCACTTATGAATGCGGCTATTCAACAAGAGGAAGAATTGACTGCTCTTACAGCTAGAGATAGCGCAGCACTTATTACTGATGTAGATGAGCCTGAGCCAACTGTTGAAGATGACAGCGAAGAAGGTATGTAAATTTGTTGTGAACATTTATTTGAATGAATTTAATACTTAATATTTTTGTTTACTGTTTTATTCAGGTTCAGTCTACAGATGGACAACGCCGTGCGTTATGTTGTTGTTGGAAACATATAAATGCAAGGAACATAAGTTCACCAATGGAAAACAGCCACAAAAAAGAGTGTGGGAAGAGGTTGCCACACTTTTAGGGGAGAAGGGCTACAAGGTGACAGGGCCTCATTGTGCTGCCAAGTTGCGATCCTTAAAAAAATCGTACAAGTCAGTAAAAGACCACAATAACAAATCGGGGAATGATCGCCGATCTTGGCAGTTCTACGAGGTACGAAAAGTAGAACGTATGATTTCAAATTTATTTAATTCTCCTAATTTGCAGATAATGGACGACATTTTTTCAAAAAAAGCCTGGGCTGCACCTGTCGCCCTTGCATCGTCCAGTGGTTTAAATATCAGGTCTGCTACTGGAACTTCTGAAGCAGGAGGAGGAGGATCATCTTTATCCTCATCCTTAGGTGCATGCGATGGTAAGTCATATTTTCTTGTAAAGTTTCAGATCTGTATATAAGGCAATATCTATATTTTTACAGAACCTACGGCTTCGACTACGCCATCATCAAAGGCTAGTATCCTTTTACTAAAAAGGATAAAACAGAAAGAGGAGCATGAGCAGTCGAAGGCGAAGCGCCATAAGGAGAGGATGGAGATGGACGAAAAATTGTTGGCGGTTTTAGAGAAATTAGTTAATAAAGATTAAATGTCATGTATTAAAAGACTTGGTTGTACAGAATGTTATTTTAATTTTAAACAGAATGTTATTTTATTTTTGTTACATGTATATATTTTTTTTTATTTTAAATATATTATTATTCCTGTAATTATTAAAAAAAATATTTCTTTTAAGTACAAAATATTGGCAGCGAATTCTAAGGTTGGTGATTAAAAAATGAAATTGATTTTCGGTAAATGTATTTCATTATAAATTATACTTTTATTAAAGTTGAGACAAAAGGGATGAATATTGAATATCATAATTAATGTTCAGTTGCACCGCTTATAGTTAAATTTTTACTTTTGGTAAAATTGACAAAAATAAATATCATTATTACATTTATACAAAATTAACGTTTCAGCCATTTGTTTGTTGTTTCGCTATTAAATTATATACACAATATTAAACACATTATAATACAATGCCATTACTTATATATTAATTACTATTGTAAAGTTTCCATTATCAAATTTCTCTTATGAGCTCCAGCATTTTGTGGTACACGATTTAAAACATTTTCGTTTTGTGAAGCTGGAGGTAATGTGATAACAGTTATTTCATCTCCTCGTAATGTACAAATGTTATGAATTACACAATATGCAACAATATATTCTGCCATAAAATCCACCTTTTGCATTGGTAAACAATGCAATAAACTTCTCATACGCCCCTTCAACAAACCAATACATCTTTCTACTGTCACCCTAGCTGATGAATGGCGGTAATTATAATTATTTTGCCTTTCCGTTAAATGACCATTGTCTCTAAACGGAGTGAGAAGGTGTTGATGCAGTTCGTACGCAGCATCACCGAGAATGTGAGAATCTGCAGGAAACTTATCTTCATCGTTTAAGTATTCTGCTACTTCCGACTGTCGAAAGACTCTCTGATCATGAACAGAACCAGGATGTCCAGTGTAACAATGTGTTATTAAAGTTCTGTGATCACACACTAACTAAAAATATATTTGCAACATTACATATAGAATTTATATTTTAATTCAGGTAAATGTTAAATACCTGCAACTGAACAGAATGAAACCCTTTGCGGTTTACGTAGTCTGCTGGATTTTCCTTTGGCGCATCAATGCGAATGTGAGTGCCATCGATGGCTCCAATAGTTTTTGGAAACCCACTAGCCTCTTCAAAGCCTCGCATCACTCTAACGGCACGATCACCAGTAGGCCACTGAATAAACTTTGAAGCGTTGATAAACAAAGCTCGGGTGACTCTTCGTACAGCTCTAAGACCAGTAGCTTTTCCGACATTGAATCGATCACAAACAGACCTGTAACAAAACGACTAATTAAAAATATATGCTACGCATACTTTAATGTGAACTATAGGAAAACAGTTGAATAATTATTGTAATACAATCGAACCTATATGAGTCCATAGTGGCCATTTTCCACAGAGCTATCATGAGTTGTTGATGCGAAGGAATTGTAGGGCAGCCGCCCTCTTTTCTCACTAAATTTTCTTTTCTCACTAAATTTTCACGAATTGTTAAAAGAAGATATTCAAATGTCGCTTTAGACATTCTGCAAAATGAGAGAATTGTAAAACAGTTGTACTGTCAAATAGATTATAATAATAGATCTCACTTACCTAAAATGACTTTTAAATTCATTATCCATGTAACGATTAACAACATCACCGTAATTTATAATACGTGGCCGAAGTTTTCGCTTTCCTCTTTCCTTTAAAGCTTCGTCCCATTCTTCATCGGAACTTGATGAGCTATCAGATTCATATTTTCTACGCAACATCAACACGCCAATGGCAGCAGCAGCCATCTTTGTTCACCAACGACTACAAGTCCGTTCCACTTGCGTTCCCGACCGCGGCGTTTGCAAACAAGTGGAACGGCAAAATTCGCGGTCGTGGTCGTGGGCGTTGTGGTCGCTAAGTGGAACGTACCCTCTGTAGGTCACGCAACTATATTTGCGTGTCTCGCAATGTATGACGTCATAACTAGTAGTTATTCAGATCTCTAATAGATGGCATACTGTATACATGTGACTAATTTGTGTTAGTATTGGTGTCGTAAATGCTCACGCAAGTTACAGAATCAGGGCCCTGGTCTTAGTTTGACAGCAATCATTTTTGACAACTTATTTGATTGAAGTAAAAATTGTTCATGGGACATGAAATTAATAATTAATTCAAATTTTATTATCCAAAATATCAAATTTTACTAGATGTAATTTAAAATTTAACTCATTATGAATTAAAAATAAGTTTAACTATAAAATATCTCTTGTGTACTAATGTTTCTTAATTTCATTCTTGAGCCATTGACTTTTTGCTTTATATATTGCATTTTTTGCTTGAAATGTTGAATTATTACATTTTATATTAATATAATTCGGAAATACTTTGTATTTTACACATTGTGTATTAAACCATAAATGGTTATTGGCAAGTATTGGTAGCTTTCGGTCAGTTACGAAATCTTTCATTTTTGCTAGAACAAAAAAACTAGCTGTTCGTCTGCCATAATGAATAAATAACCTTGAGTGATGTAGGTGCAAGTTCTCTATGCGATTTGATCGCTAAATATTCTAATTCACGCTTGTTGAGTCGAAAAATGCATCATCAAATGAATCATTTTAGGGACTTTCGGGTGGCGTAGCACTAGATACTGGTGACGGTTGTGGAGTTTGTGATGGGGGACTGTCGGAAAAACTCAATCTTCTCCTGATGCTTGGGTTAATTATTCTACGTATTCTTCTTAACCGCCTAAACAAGCTCCGTCTTCCTGGTCTCGGAGGAGTATAACTAAGTCGTCCGGAGGAATTAAAAGTAATTCCCACTGGTATTGCTTGCATAGGTGTTTTCTTATTCGGTACGTCGGGAACAACATGAGGTAATTACCATAGATCAAACATCTATGGTGGTAATTTACTTTTGATGAATATTTGGATGACGATTGGCAATGCATCTAATATCTCCAATTGTTTAATTAATTTATTGGAATCTAAATTCATGTCGGGCAATAACTTTCTCGTCGACCTTTCCCATTTCTTTATCGCCCATATAAGTTGTTTAGCTTTAATATAATGTATATATATATATATATATATATATATATATATATATATATATATATATATATATATATATATATATATATATATTTTCTTTTTTGAGTTAATTCGCTCCTTTTTAATACTCCTAACTCCCAACAGAATACTGTACAGTTTATTTTCTGTAAAAAAATATATGAAATTATTTTACAAGAAAAAGATATGCAATTCACAGTGATAAACTATATCAAATTTCATAATGAGAAGAAACGAAATATAAGTAATATTTACCTTCGATGGTATTACAGGACATTGCCAGAGGTTTGGAAAAGCCCTATAGTGTATTTTATTTGACATTTAAGTAACTTGTTCATACCATATTTTGGCAGTTGGGATTTACAATTGAAAGATCTATATAAATGTATGTTCAATAAAGGGATTAGCGTGCAGTATATGTTTATTTTAAACCCTTAACGGGTTGAGTGCCATGTGAGTCCTACGTGGTCTCACATTTAATTTTGTTTAATAGGCCGCATGCGACTAATGTGGACTCACGTGCGCTTTGTTCATATTGGGCTGCATAGCTCCATATCGGTCTCACACACGCCTTTAATTTACGCAGTATTGGAATATAGACGGCCAGTAGGCCTAGAAAATACATTTGGCCTGGCGTTTTGTGAGACCAACCGAACACCATGCGGCCCGGAAGAACAAAATCGAAATTTTATTATTTGTTTTTTTATTTATTAATTTTTATTCAAATAATACAAAAAATAAACACAACTTTATATTCTAAAACAACTTATAAATTATGCAGACAACATATAAAAAAAATCTTATTACCTACATACAAATGGAAATATACAAAGATTCGTCATCATGACTTTCATCTTCATCGGATAGGACTTGTTGCCACAAATGTTCCAAACGATTCAGCTCTTGTTCATACGATTGCGTCGTTGCGTTCTACGTCATGAACTGAATAAAACACGCACACTTCGTAGTTATTCAGACACGTTAAGACAGAAAACTTGAATGGTGATACATTGGTCTCACTCTGCAATTTGGCCCGAATGGCATTGTTGGTGGCCACGTGAGACCAATGTATCACCAAAATTTGAAAAAATATTTTGGAACCTTTGATAGTTTCAGGTGCAGAAAAAAAAGTGTATTTAGAATATAGTGTAACATAATAAAGCAATTCAGGCGAAAAACCTTAGGTGGCCAGTGGTACAAGAAATTTTCATTCTATTGTGTCACTCAACCTGCTAAACATTACAAATCCGTCGCAGAATACGTGTGAAAGAGAAACAATACCTAGAAGGTCTCGGTTGGCTTTCAGGCAATGAAATATTTGCAGAGGATTTAGAAATTCGGCTGGTTGAAAATCTGAAATCATGATTTTTTTTTATAGCAGATTTTGAAAATGTGCTTTTGACTATTTAAACTAGTGGACAATAACCACAATTTGTATTAATTTTTAAAAAGATGCTTAATTAATATTTAAATTATAATAGATATTTCTTATTTTTAAAAATCTTCTAATACGTACGACGATAAAATTTAATTATTGACTGGCGAAGAAAAATTCAACGAAAAACGAATCACATTGTGCCTTTGTAATTTGTATAAAATATCGTACCAAAAAACTTAAGCGCGACAAACACTACGAACCGAATTGCAAATAGATGACAGCTATTTAAATTTGGCGCTAGTATGATTCGTTCACAATAAACTCTTTCAATATGCACTCAAGAAACAAGCCCACTTTCAACTTTTGTAATACCTTCTCGATTTTGACGTCACGCTGTCGCATATATTGGGTGCGGTGCGAATCGTGCTATCATAGCTTACAGTGCTTAGACCGCCCACAGCTGGTCCGATATGATTGAGCGCGCTGTCGACTGTGAAGACGTTAACGATTTGGACCGTTCGTAAGCGCGCTTACATCTTACTTATCATTTGTGACATATACAACCTCTGCACAATGATTAACCAAGAAAAAATAGTTCTGATGGAAACAGTTTCCCTCATTTGAGAGAGCGATGATAGTGATTCAGAAATATTTATTGATTCTTCGTCCTCATCTTCGAGTTCAAGTAGTGACGAAGATGATGAAAGAATCCTATACGTCGCTCTTGTTCTGGGAAATAGGAGAGATGAACTGGAGCGAAGACCTTTACTTCGCTAACAACTTTCATGTATCAAATTCCAGTCTAATATTAATAACGTTCTTCAATGGTCTTTCAAAAATAAATTGTATTTTAATGAAAATAAATGTAAAGTTATGAGTAATTAATGGTATATTTGCATCGAGAAACTTCAGTAACATATTGAAAGGATGTTATCTGAGGCCTCCAAAAGTATAGGTTTTATATTGCGTAACACATATAATTTTCGCAATAAGAATAATTTACAATCTCTGTTTTCCGCAATTGTACGCAGTAAACTCGAATATGGTTGCATAATTTGAAATCCATACCCAAGTAACACAAATGACCTAAAATCGACGTCGCTGTGACGTCCTAATTCACGTCACATAGACGTCCTGTAGACGTCTCAGCGTGGAGCTGTACGACGTCATTTTAAGACGTTGTTTAGACGTCATTTTCAGACGTTGTATCGACGTCATTTTCAGACGTTGTATCGACGTCATTATAAGACGTTGTATCGACGTCATTTTAAGACGTTGTTAAACGTCATTATAAGACGTTGTTTCGACGTCATTGTAAGACGTTGTATCGACGTCATTATAAGACGTTGTTTCGACGTCATTTTAGGGCATTGTTTCGACGTAAATTTTATGGTATAAACATAAATGGTGGTAGGAAAAATAAATAATGTAATTCTAGTTTTATTTATACTATATAATATAAAAAATATTAATGCAAAACAATATACCAACAATAAATATTAAACATAAAAAGTATTTAAAAAAAAATATTACGAAAAATACAAATTAAATAAATAAATGCATCTTATATCTACAAAAAATTATGTACATATTTATTTGCACGTTGTTGTGTGGTGCATATTTCAACTAGTTCACCATTGCTTGTTTATATTCTTCATAATGGCACTTCGCTTCGTGTCTTTACCATATCTATAAAAAAAAAATGTCATAAGCAATATAAGCACAATTTTATCTACTTACAATATATTAAATTTTCAATGTTCACATTAAGAAATGTTATTTTCAGTATTCTCCCGTGGTAATTAAAATGCTGGAAACAGAGATGTTTATACAGTAAATATCTCTGGCTGGCATGACACAACACAAAAATGGCGGAGGGTGCGTTCATACAGTAGTCTGAGCATATGTCAATTTTTATTTGATTTATTTTTATTTTGCTGTAATTTTTTTTTAATTTTAGAAAAGAGTTGTAAATACAAACATGAAAGTATAATTCTTTCGACTTGCCAAATTATTCTAAAATCTCCACCTCGTATAATTTATATTCAGAATTGGCCTGCTGGTAATAATTGTTAATTGCCCGAACCATTTTTTTTATATTTCAAATTTTCGGACCAAGCGCAATAAATTTTATTTTTATTACGCAGCCAACATTTCGGCAGTTTGAATAGAATTTGTACCAACAAATTCTATTACAGCAACTACCAAACTATACAAAAGAGAAATTAGAAATTAAGTTTCCATTAAAAAAAAACATGCAACTTGGTCAAGATCAGCAGATCGAAATATGTATTAAAAATCACTATGATGTCTCTATGTCGATGGTTTACTTAAATCCAATCGTTCTAGAATAGCTTGAAAGGGAAGATGTAAAGATTCTTGGAAAACTTAGGAAAGTGGGATTTTTGGAGCTATAGGAAATGCTCAGGTAAAACCGTAAAACTATATAGATAAATCTTTGTTTTATATTATATATTTCCCTTTATTTATACATTTGCTTTTGTATTAGCAACTAGGTTTTGTTTAAATTGTTGAAAATTAATATGTCCATGATTTTTATACCAAAAAATATAACAGATATAAATTGTTTCCGTTTCGCATTAATAATTATGTAAACATTTAATATGTTTTAAATAAATAAAATATAAATATCACCACGACATACCTATATTTGGGTGTGCCAATCTGCTTCTATTCGTAGATTTTGGTAATGACAACAATTAAATAAAAATATATATATTATACATATATGTAAATATAAACTAAGTTTTATATTACATTTATTCTAATTTTAAAAATCATTATAATAAACAATATATTGTTATATATTTTTGCATAATGAATTGATATATAAATAAAAATAATATATCCCTTCGTGTGTTATTAATTGCCAAATTAAATAAATTTAAAATATGAATTTTTAATAATATTAATAATAAAGTAAAAATAATCGTCATAAAGACGTCAAATTAGACGTGGAAAAAAGGTTTAAATAGACCTAATTATGACCATATAAAGTCGTCATATAGACGTCATAGCGACCACAAATCTGACGTCTAAATAGTCCTATTTCTGACCAAAAATCAACGTCACAATGTCGTCGTATAGACGTCTGATTAGACGTCTAAACAGACCTATTTCAGACCAAAAATCAACGTCACAATGTCGTCGTATAGACGTCGGATTAGACGGCAGAATATGACTTAAATTCGACCTGAAATCGACGTCACTTTTTGGTCGACCGTCGGTCAGTGTTACTTGGGTACCATGTATATCAAATAAAATTAATAGAAAATATTCAAAAAAGATTTCCCAAAATATCTTACCACAGAATAAAACATGTATGGCCAAATTTGGATTATAAAGAATTATTAATTGCCCTTTAATTTAAAATCGCTACAAACTCGTTGCGCTGGTCACCAAATTGTTTTTGTACAAAATTGTAAACAACTTGGTTGATAAACCCACTCTCTTAGCAAGCTTAAATTTTTATTTAAAATCATGTAATGTCCGAAATACATCAACATTTTTATATAAGTTTGCTAGAACTTCTTCAAGTTATAATTTACCTCTAAATTCAATGTGTCGCATTAAATTTTCTAATTAATTTAAAAACAATCTCTATTCATTTATTAATCATTTGTAATATTACAATGGTTTATTTAGATCTTAAGGTATGTCTTTTTCTACTGCTTCATTATTATTATTATTATTATTATTATTATTATTATTCTTCTTCTTTGTTTATTATTAAGTATTATGTACGTTCCCAAGTAACACTGACCGACGGTCGACCAAAAAGTGACGTCGATTTCAGGTTGAATTTAAGTCATATACTGCCGTCTAATCTGACGTCTATACGACGACACTGTGACGTTGATTTTTGGTCTGAAATAGGTCTATTTAGACGTCTTATCCGACGTCTATACGACGGCACTGTGACGTTGATTTTTTGTCTGAAATAGGACTATTTAGACATCAGATTTGTGGTCGCTATGACGTCCATATGACGACTTTATATGGTCATAATTAGGTCTATTTTAAACCTTTTTTACACGTCTAATTTAATTTGACGTCTTTACGACGATTATTTTTACTTTATTTTTAATATTATTAAAAATTCATATTTTAAATTTATATAATTTGGCAATTAATAACACACGAAGGGATATATTATTTTTATATATCAATTCATTATGCAAAAATATATAACAATATATATATTGTTTATTATAATGATTTTTAAAATTAGAATAAGTATATGTAATATAAAACTTAATTTATATTTACATATATGTATAATATATATTTTTAGTTATGTATTGTCATTACCAAAATCTACGAATAGAAGCAGGTTGGCACACCCAAATATGGGTAAGGCGTGGTTATATTTATATTTTATTTATTTAAAACATATTACATGTTTATATAATTATTAATGCGAAACGGAAACAATTTATATCTGTTATATTTTTTGGTATAAAAATCATGGACATATTAATTTTCAACAATTTAAACAAAACCTAGTAGTGCTTTAAAAAAACATTTTAAGAAATGTTGCTAATACAAAAGCAAATGTATAAATAAAGGGAAATATATAATATATAAACAAAGATTTATCTATATAGTTTTACGGTTTTACCTGAGCATTTCCTATAGCTCCAATAATCCCACTTTCCTAAGTTTTCCAAGAATCTATACATCTTCCCTTTCAAGCTATTCTAGAACGATTGGATTCAGGTAAACAACGACAAAGAGACATCATAGTGTTTTTTAATACATATTTCGATTCTGGTGATCTTGACCAAATTGCATTTTTTTTTTTAAATATAAACTTAATTTCTAATTTCTCTTGTATAGATTAGCATTTTCTGTAATAGAATTTGTTGGTACAAATTCTATTCAAACTACCGAAATGTTGATTGCGTAATAAGAATAATAAAATTTATTGCGCTTGGCCCGAAAATTTGAAATATAAAAAAAAATGGTTCGGGCAATTAACAATTATTCCCAGCAAGCCAATTCTGAATATAAATTATACGAGGTGGAGATTTTATAATAATTTGGTAAGTCGAAAGACATTTTAATTTTTGTATTTACAACTCTTTTCTAAAATTAAAAGAAATTACAGTAAAATAAAAATAAATCAAATCAAAATTGACATATGCTCAGACTACTGTATATGTATGAACGCACCCTCCGCCATTTTTGTGTTGTGTCATGTCCAGCATTACCACGGGAGAATACTGAAAATAACATTTCTTAATACGAACATTGAAAATTTAGTATATTGTAAGTACATAAAATTGTGCTTATATTGCTTATGACTATTTTTTTTATAGATATGGTAAGACATGAAGCGAAGTGCCATTAGGAAGAATATAAACAAGCAATGGTAAACTAGTTGAAATATGCACCACACAACAACGTGCAAATAAATACATATTTTTTTTTGTAGGTATAAGATGCATTATTTATATAATTAATTTGTATTTTTCGTAATATTTTTTTTTAAATACTTTTTGTTTAATATTTATTGTTGATATATTGTTTTGCATTAATATTTTTTAATTATTTTTTTTATATTATATAGTATAAATAAAACTAGAATTAAATTATTTATTTTTCCTACCACCATTTATGTTTATACCATAAAAATTACGTTGAAACAATGCCCCAAAATGACGTCGAAACACCGTCTTAAAAAGACGTCGATACAACGTCTTACAATGACGTCGAAACAATGTCTTATAATGACGTCGATGCAGCGACTTATAATGACGTCTAAACAACGTCTTAAAATGACGTCTAAACGTCTTAAAATGACGTCGTACACCTCCACGCTGAGACGTCTATGTGACGTAAATTAGGACGTCACAGTGACGTCGATTTTAGGTCATTTGTGTTACTTGGGTTGTTATCTAGGTATAATAATGTTTATAATATACTCGTTATAAATACTGCATATGTACAACCTGTACTTCTTCTTGTTATATGTAAAATTATTGTTATTGGGATTTATCCTGTAGAATAATAAATATTACGAGTACATACTTCGTTGTAATGCGCGTAATGGCGTCAAATATAACAAGCGTGCTTACACTGCCTATGCTCTTCGACGTGAGCACTGTGAGCATGAAATGTTGACGTCATACACCTCACGATGCAAACTTTAAGCGTTGTGAGTATAATTCGGACCAACTATTGGCGCGCTGTTGGTACTTACAGCGTGATTCGGACCGCACCCATAAGTGAAAATGATGAAGCAGAGGACTCATGTCATCGACCTGGAAAAAACCTTATAAAATGAAATATAACTTGTAAAAATTATTGGGGTGTTATTTATTTTTAAAAGAAGAAGAAAAAAAAGTACTAGTATTAAGTAATGTATATATTATTGATATTTACAATTATTTTCAAGTCAATCGTTATTCCTTTTACGGAATATAAAATTATTTGAAATAATTGTAGTTTATTTTCGTACCATACGTTGGCACTACTGAGAATGATCATGTGTCAAATAATTTTATATTCCGTAAAAGGAATAAGGATTGACTTAGAAATAATTGTCAATTAATTAATATATACGTTTCTTTCATACTAGTATATTTTTCTTTTTTCTTTTAATAAATAACATTTAATAATTACTACAAGTTATATTTCTTTTTATAAGGTTTTTTTCAGGTTGATGACGTGAGTCCTCTGCCTAAACACTTTCACCATAGCTGCGATACATGCAATAAATTATATTTTATGTGATTTAGTTAGTTTTTTGTTAAAATTCATTGGCCCGTATTCTTAGTTACGAAAGCTGGTTCAATTAAGGTATTAAGGATTTAATTGGAGGCTCGCTGTCATTGTGCGCTGTGCTAGTCTTTTTGTTTCTGTTCGTAACATTCCTTCATGCCAAAAGAATTCGGGCCATTTTTTCATACTGTGTATTTATTTATTACGCAACAGGCTGAGGCCCAATTACAGGGTAGGAAAAAAGTATGATTTTTTTTTTAAATATCACTCACTGAACAAAAAAATGTATCTAAAATGTCTTCGGCAGCATGATGCGAAGTAATCATAAAATGCTAGGGTGATTTGTTTAAAGCGTTGGATTTGCCAGTGGTTAAGTAAAAAGTAGTTGCATCTCTCAATGACAACCTTGGAACATGGAAATATATTATAGACAACAAATAATGGCTATCAATTATATTACTCATGATTTTAAATAAAATAATCACTGCATGCATACTTCTTCTTTGTTGCAAAATTACAAGATTAAATTTCGTTGACATTGATTCTTGCGCTGTACCACTGCAGAATGGCTGACTTTATTTATTTATTTAGATATACACTGTCCAACAGGAAAAAAATCCCAATTGAGGACAGAAAAAAAAAGAATACATAAAATAGCATAAATTAACATAAATTAATATTGCTCAAAATAGAAAATATTATATACTAAACATTTCGTATTACATTATAAAAAGATTTAGGTTGCAAATGAAAAATGTCAACATCAGAATATGTAGTATTAGTATTATTAGTTGAGCACATTCTGTATATGGGACAAGAATAATCTATGTTTGTACGAAGGGTGGGAAGATAGAAGGTACTGAAGTTCCGTGAGTGAAAGGATGAGATGTGGAAATTAAGGAGACTCAAACAAGACGTGTCGTTAAGTTCACCATGAATTAACTTACTGAGATGAAAAACAGAAGTCATTTCACGGCGATGATATAGACTGGGCATATTAAAGATGTGCAGTAAGGTGGAGTAAGATACTGAATAGTCCGGGTAAATTTTATTTATTTTGAAATAAAGGTATTTCAGAAACTTCTTTTGAATTCTTTCGAGATGGTCTTGATGACTCTCATAAGTTGGGTTCCATATTAATGAGCAATATTCCAATTTGGAACGAATGAAACTGTAATATAGTGTTATAATGGGCGAGATACTGGTAAAATCTTTGGTATTACGGAAAATAAAAACTAGCAATCGAATAGACTCATTATAAATATTATTAATATGTTGTGAAAAACTAAATTTAGGGTTAAAAGTCACTCCGAGGTCTTTAGTATTTTCTTTACGATTTAGAACTGTATTATTAAATAAATAAATAAAATACATATTTCATCACGGCATATTACCCATTGCTGGGTGTGCCAATCTGCTTTGTATACAGATATCGGTAATGATGGAATATTTGTACCGTGTGGGCGCTTATCAGGCGTCACCTCACGGGCACTCATAGATGGCGTAGAGAGTGCACCACAGGGGTCAATTTTATGCCATTAAAATTTAATATAATTTTTGGCGTTAAAAGTTATGGGAGATTATTTGCGAGTATAAGTCATCACGTTGCATTTATTTATGTTAAGAGCAAGTTTATTTACAAAACACCATTCTGAAAGAATATTTAGGTCGTTTTGCATTACAAGGCAATCGTCAAAAGATTTAGAAATCTTCTCTGAACTTTTTTTAATAGTGCCGCGGAATTAGAATAAATCGGATTCCAGACTGTTGAACAGTACTCCAAATGAGGGTGTACGAGGGATACAAAAAGTATTTTCAAAACTTTTCTATTAAAGTTAAGAAACCCTAAGTTCTTAAAAGCACCTGAGACTTTATTTTCAACATGTTCTGTGAAACTTAACTTGGGATCGAAAATAACACCCAAATCGTTAATAAAATCCGGCCTATCGAGCACACAGTTGGTAATGTTGTAATAATATTTAATAGAATTGAGCTTTCGGGTGTATGTCATGACTTGACATTTAGAGACGTTAAGCTCAAGATTATTGTTTTTACACCAAGTGGAAATAATATTTAGATACATCTGAAGGTTTTCACAATCGGCAACAGATGATATACTACAAAATAACTTCAAATCATCCGCGTATAATAAGTACTACAGTCTACATTATAGTGTGTTGTACAACATATTTGTGATTTTGAGATTCAATGATTCAAAACAGTGTGACTTTATAAATTATGTATATGTACTACAATCCTTGGAAAAATGTTCCGGTGTTGTGTTAAATCTGGTCACTCTAGTCTCAGCTAATGGACTATAACAGATTTGAAATAACTTGGTATTATCAGGTTGGCAACACTTGAAACTGAGAAAGACGAGATCGTGACCAGGTGGCATGGCCATATGTTGTGAGAGAGGTTATGAAATACAATGTGTGTAAAGAAGTAGTGTGTTTGTTTCGTTTTTGTTAATTCTTGTGTTTGTTTTGTGTTTCTTCACTTTTTGTTCAGAATCTAATGTATCATCTAAAATCTTGTGAGTATTGCGTTTAAGTATAGTAAACCTTGCACAAATATTTGCACTTAAGTTTTTTATGTTACTTGTAACTACATATTTTGTTTAACAATTAACAAATTTGTTAAATATTTTGTATATTTTAAGTTAAACTTCCACGCATTGAATTGTGAATTTTTCAACAATTTACTTTTATCAACAGGGGCATGTATTAATTTCGTAATTTTAAATTAGCGAATTAAAGTAAATAATTACAGAATTTGAAGTGGTGATAAGCCTGCATGAAAGTACTCTTAATAATTTTCTTGACACCAAGGATATTAATTTAATGTTAAAATGTGTGAATATGTACATTACATGTACCTACATATGAGGTCTCGTGGCCGCGTGCCTAAGTGTCTTGTCGCGAATCTGGGGAACCATAACGATATTTGTGTGTGAAGTCCTGGAAATATGCCAATAACACATTTTCATAATAATATGTCATTTTTTAAAATTTTATCCGAATTAATAAATTTTAAATACATTGATGCGTACCACCGTTTGGAATTTTTGGAAACTAAATTATCCGATGCTTCTTTAGTTATATATTGTACTTCGCGAGACGTAGAACTATATTCGGTATCACTCATATTTTTTTTATGATAAACAGTTTATTTTCTTTATACGTATGAAAAATAAACATTAAAACATTTATATTTGACACATCACTCTGAAATTGGCTACAAATTAATGTGTTGCAATGCAATTGGCCCCTGTGGTGCACTCTCCACGCCAGCAATGAGTGCCCGTGAGGTGACGCCTGGTAAACACCCGCACGGTACAAATATGTTATCTTCATTACCGGAATCTGCGTACAAAGCAGATTAGTACACCCAGCAATGGGTAATATGACGTGATGATATATTTATTTATGTACATTTTAATAAGTATTTTAGTTAACTATTGTTATTTGGTATTGATCGTTATATAATTTTTTTGAAATAACTTTAAAATAAACCGATATAATAAACGTGTCTATTCTACATAATTTAATTCTTGCAGATTTAATATTGTTGTTATATAAAAACAATTGTTGCAGGAGTATAAACCATGGCTGAGAGTGGTACCAATTAATGTTCAACATGCTGTACAGTGAAAAATTTCCGGTGTTCAGTCACTACACCAGCTTGTATGACTAACGGAACATGTTCTACTCTTATTCTGCTGAAATTTCAACGATGCTCTTATCAGGAATCTAATAAGGTATTTATATTAAATACAGGCTGGTGACCGGCAAAGCTTTTACATGTAAAATCATACTTTCATAATTTTATGCTCCCCTATTTATTTTAGGCTTCAAATAATAGTTGTAAGAGCATACAATTCTTATCTGAATCAGTAAGGAAAATTAATTCTGCATCTCGTTCTGCATGTTTTGTAACGGCAGAAATTAGAGATAACCATTGATTTCTAATAAAACAAATAGGTAACAAATGTTTTACAGTTTATTTGTCGTTAGTTTATTTTTATTAGGTATTATTATTTATAATTTCTGTTCATTTGAATAATTCTATTAATTTTAATTTATAATTGCTTATGAACAAATATTACAAATAATAAAAATAAATTAACCTAACTTGACAGATAAATCGTTAAACATTTGTTAGTTTTTTTAAAATACCCCTTCAGAAAACAATATATATCGCAACATTAGCCTACTTTAAAAAGTTGAAAATATTGTACTAGCACGATATAGTTCTACCGCAATAATAAGGTCAAATCAACATAGCTAGGCAGCTTTGCTTTGTTTGCTGGTATGGTTGATCGTCAAAAAAAGTCATTTGAAAATATTTTATTGCAATATTTGACTGAAAGTATGTATTAAAAGTGTGGTCGTCAAAAAATAGCGGTCCTAACTCACTCGAAAGTAATATCGTATTGCTCGTGTGTATACTATTGTATGTATGACCCCCATTATATTCTTTTCTGAAAGTACATTTGAAACTATTTACATAAATATTTATTTTGTCACATAGGTTTCTAGTTTTACAGATAGGTATAATTTTTTTAATTTCATATAAAATTTCTATGACGTCATTATTTTGCGACCCTGTAGTCTCTTTTACCTATCGAACAGAGATCTGCGCTGGCGCTGAGTGCGCTGACATTTATGTAGAGTATGTGTATGCGTGACTATCATAGTTTATGGGTACAAAATTATGACGTCATTAAATCACTCAGAACGTATATAAGGTAAATCATAAATGAAAAGTATAATAATATTAAATATTTTTGATGAATATATAAATGGTAAATTTTTCATTTATGAAAAATAAATCAATATATACAGGGTGTTTTCTCTAAAACAATCAGCGCTTTATTGGGAGAACTAATGACTTTATAGATAAATCTCATGTACAAAAAATGATCAAGAATAAGGGGCTAATTTATCAATAATAACAAACTGAAAATTCAATCAGTGGTTGTCAAATGGTAGAACAATTTTTTTTTTTTAATGGTACTCTATATATTTTTTTAGTCCATTGGTTGGAGATTTTTTTCTGATTTCAACGATATAAATATTGTATAGTGTTGTATAACAATTATTTCGAGAAAATTGGCATTAAAAGTTAAAAATAATGTTACAATATTGAAAT
This sequence comes from Harpalus rufipes, assembly GCA_951394225.1. Taxonomy (NCBI): domain Eukaryota; kingdom Metazoa; phylum Arthropoda; class Insecta; order Coleoptera; family Carabidae; genus Harpalus; species Harpalus rufipes. The sequence continues at coordinate 32,857,797 of OX596285.1, forward strand.
AGGCTATGCAATACACACGTATTGATACGTCTGTAGCCTAGGTTACACTAGTAGTAATGCAATATTTCATTGATTTGAACGCCTATGTCACGGATTGCTTGGGACATATATATATATATATATATATATATATATATATATATATATATATATATATATATATATATATATATATATATATATATATATATATATATTTTATTTACAAAAAAACTGTTTGCCCATATTAAACGCCTATGTCACGGATTGCTTGGGACATATATATATGTCCCAAGCAATCCGTGACATAGGCGTTTAATATGGGCAAACAGTCCGGCAGAAAATGAAGCCATGATATTGGACATCATAATAGTACATTACCTTCTGCGAGTTATTTATTATTAATTACTTTATCATTATAGCACAAATTGATAAAAAAATAAAAATTTATAAATAAATAATTGTTGCAATATTTTACGATGTAATATAAAAAGATTTTCAAATATCTTCCGTAGCTGAATGGGTAGCATAGCTGCTTTTGGAATATTCAATTTTTTTTATTTGGGTTCGATTCTCCACCAGGACTTTTTTATATTTTTTAGGTCCGCTAATACGATGCAAAGCAAAAGAAATAGCCGAGTCTCTGGGACATTCTACTTTCAGTGCTTCTTCTGGTTGGCTCAATAAATTTCGAATCCGTCACAACATAAGTTTTAAAGCGAGGGCGAAGGAGCTGTGGTTATTGCTGAAAATGTTTCATCGTTCTTGGAAAAATGCCCTTATTTAATTAAGGGGTATTCACCGAGAGACCTCTATAATGCCGATGAGCCAGGCCTATATTTTAGGGCTCTGCCCAACAAAACGCTAACATTTAAAAAAGAAAAAAAATGTTGGGGGTAAGTATCCTAAAGAGAGGTTTACAATTTTGCATTGTGCAAATATGGCGGAAGAAAAAGAAAAACTGTTAGTCATTGGTAAGACAGCTAAACCCAGAGCTTTTAAAAATATTAACATAAATAACCTGCCTGTAACTTGGAAATACAATAAGAAAGCTTGGATGACAGGACAAATTATGACAGAGTGGTCGCAAGACCTAGATTGGAAAATGGCAAAATAAAAAAGAAACTTATTATTTTTACACAATGCGGGATCTCATCCAAAAGACGTTCGATTAAAAAATATAAAAATCATGTTTCTGCTCCCTAATTGTACATCAGCTTGTCAACCACTAGACCAGGGGATTATAAAAAAATTCATAACTTATTATCGAAGTCTAATATTACAACACCTGCTAGTAAACATTGAAACTGTTGGTACAGCGTTTGATTTATGAAAATTACGCCATTGTATGCAGTTTACTTCGCAAAAACCGCTTGGGACCAAGTAACCAAGGAAACAGTTCAAAATTGCTTCCGCAAAGCAGGATTTAAGCATGAAAATATGCAAAGTGAATACCAGTTAACTGAGACTGTTACATCTGATCCAGAAGATGAATTACCACTTAACGTACTTGCAGATATCCTGAAAAATAAGAATTTGTTGGAACTGACTGATAATGAAAACCTTAATAATTTGTTTAACGTAGATGAAAATTTGTATGTTGACGATCCAGATTCAGGACTAGAAATTGAAAATCCAGTTGAAATACAAGAACTTTCCGAAGATTCTGATGTCGATGAGATTCCAGTACCAACAGAAGCTATCCCAAATTATGGTGACGCTATTACCTAACCAATCAGCTTAAACGTTTTGCCGAAGATCACGGAGATGCAGAGTCTTTGAAGATTCTTTCCAAATTAGAAATGCGATTTCTGAACGCCATTTTAAAGAAAGAGAGGAGACAAACAACAATATATGAATTTTTGCGTCATTAAAGTGACATTTCACTTCATTTTATGTATTACTATTATATTTTGTATGTACATACATACGTATTTTATAAGGTAATAAATACTTATTTTTTCCTTAAGTTTTTTGTTTATTTTAAAAACATTTACATACATATACGTTTTAAATGTCCCAATTTCTTTAGAGTTTTCATTAAAAAAAAAACGATTTTTTTCAAACTTCTTTTAGGCGGACACCCCACTTGAGCGGACACTTTCAGTCAGTCCCGTTGGTGTCCAAGGGATATTTCACTGTATATCAGGGTGGATAAAAATTGTGATTTAAATTACATTTTTTTTTTAATATTTTTTTAAGTGCGTAAAAATGGGTATTTTGAATTAATTTTTTAAATATTATGGACCAAATAAAGATATAATATTGAAAATTATAAAATCACTTTTATGCGCCACTTCGTCTTCAGCTTGTGTTGAGCGAATTTTTTCATCATGTAGATTTGTGCATTCAAAATTGAGAAACCGATTAGGAACGGAAAAGGCTGGAAAACTGGTCTTAACATCTTAATAATAATGTACCACTAAATGAATAAACGTTTCTTCTTTATTTTTGTTATTTGAATTGTTCTATTTTCATATTACAATATTTGTTTTTTTTACTGTGATTTGTTTGTATTTTTAATTTAATAAATACATATACAATAATAAAAAATGATTTATTTTTTGTTAAAATTATTAATTTAATTTATCTTGATTTAATTCAATGATTTTTTCAAAAAAATCCTACTGTATATATATTCTTACGCGAGAATGAACCAGCAATTATCTCTGTAATTAAGCGGGATAGAGATTATCTTCAAATAAACAAATCTATAGACAACATGGGCAATAAGATGTATCAAGAAGCGTTCTGTTACTTCCGGTATTTTTCTACGTTTTTGAAAAGTACATAAAATTTGCTTTACAATGGTAGTAAATTAGTGGTACGTTGTATTATTAAAAAATAAAATGGCGGACGTTTGAAATATGATTATATTGAATGAAAAAAAATCAAGTGTGTTAGATTTTATTGTTTTTTGTTCATAGATGATGATATTATTTGAGATAAATTCATTTATATGACGTAACCTAGGCAACAAATCCAATAAAACAAAAATCCACCACTGTCTTGACTTATTTTGTAAGATATTTCAAACGTCCGCCATTTTACTTTTTAATAATACAACGTACTACTAATTTACTACCATTGTAAAGCAAATTTTGTGTACTTTTCAAAAATGTAGAAAAATATAGTATGTTCCATTCGATATTTCAAAGTTGGTAACACATACTCTGAAAACGGAAGTAAAAGAACGCTTCTTACATCTTACTGCCCATATTGCCTATAGTAAATTTTCTTATTTGAAGATAATTGCTATCTTGCTTAATAACGGAGATAATTGCCGGTTCATCCTCGCGTGATCAACGTGTGTATATATATATATATATATATATATATATATATATATATACCGCAGGTCTCAAAAAAATCCTTGACATAGGCGTTTATCATGGGAAAACAGTTTTTTGTAAATAAAAAGTGTCCGACAGAAAATTAAGCCACGATATTGGACATGATAATAATACATTACCTCGTACATTGTTTATTAGTAATTATTTTATTATTATTGTACATATTACAAAAAATTGAAAAAATTATAAATAAAAACTTGTTTCAATATTTAATGATTAAGTTTTTCTAATGTCATCCATGGTACAATGGTTAGCGTAGCTGCCTTTGGAGTGTTAAATTTTATAGATTTGGGTTCGATCCTTCAGCAGGACAATTACTTTTTGCATAAAATATTAAATTTTTAAAAATAAATCTTTTATTTCATACTACAAACATTTTGAAATAATAATACTTTTGTAATTAATAAAGAGAAAATAATTAACAAAAATTGATTACAACAATGAAAATTGTGATATAATAAAAATGCATTATATTTTCTTTTCTTGTTAATAAAAAATAACTGAGATAGGTATAATGAACATGTGCATGTATTGCATTTTTACTGTATTTATAAAAACCAAAGTTATTTTTCATTGAAATCAAAGAAAATACAATGCATTTTATTATATCACTGTTTTTATTGTTGTAATCAATTTTTGTTAATTATTTTCCCTTTATTTATTATAAAGTTATTATTTCTAAATGATTGTGATAGGAAATAAAACACAGATTTTTACAAGTTCAGTAAGTAACTTATTCGAAAAAAAATATAAAAAAGTCCTGGTGGAGAATCGAACCCAAATAAAAAAAATTGAATATTCCAAAAGCAGCTATGCTACCCATTCAGCTACGGAAGATATTTGAAAATCTTTTTATATTACATCGTAAAATATTGCAACAATTATTTATTTATAAATTTTTATTTTTTTATCAATTTGTGCTATAATGATAAAGTAATTAATAATAAATAACTCGCAGAAGGTAATGTACTATTATGATGTCCAATATCATGGCTTCATTTTCTGCCGGACTGTTTGCCCATATTAAACGCCTATGTCACGGATTGCTTGGGACATATATATATGTCCCAAGCAATCCGTGACATAGGCGTTTAATATGGGCAAACAGTCCGGCAGAAAATGAAGCCATGATATTGGACATCATAATAGTACATTACCTTCTGCGAGTTATTTATTATTAATTACTTTATCATTATAGCACAAATTGATAAAAAAATAAAAATTTATAAATAAATAATTGTTGCAATATTTTACGATGTAATATAAAAAGATTTTCAAATATCTTCCGTAGCTGAATGGGTAGCATAGCTGCTTTTGGAATATTCAATTTTTTTTATTTGGGTTCGATTCTCCACCAGGACTTTTTTATATTTTTTTTCGAATAAGTTACTTACTGAACTTGTAAAAATCTGTGTTTTATTTCCTATCACAATCATTTAGAAATAATAACTTTATAATAAATAAAGGGAAAATAATTAACAAAAATTGATTACAACAATAAAAACAGTGATATAATAAAATGCATTGTATTTTCTTTGATTTCAATGAAAAATAACTTTGGTTTTTATAAATACAGTAAAAATGCAATACATGCACATGTTCATTATACCTATCTCAGTTATTTTTTATTAACAAGAAAAGAAAATATAATGCATTTTTATTATATCACAATTTTCATTGTTGTAATCAATTTTTGTTAATTATTTTCTCTTTATTAATTACAAAAGTATTATTATTTCAAAATGTTTGTAGTATGAAATAAAAGATTTATTTTTAAAAATTTAATATTTTATGCAAAAAGTAATTGTCCTGCTGAAGGATCGAACCCAAATCTATAAAATTTAACACTCCAAAGGCAGCTACGCTAACCATTGTACCATGGATGACATTAGAAAAACTTAATCATTAAATATTGAAACAAGTTTTTATTTATAATTTTTTCAATTTTTTGTAATATGTACAATAATAATAAAATAATTACTAATAAACAATGTACGAGGTAATGTATTATTATCATGTCCAATATCGTGGCTTAATTTTCTGTCGGACACTTTTTATTTACAAAAAACTGTTTTCCCATGATAAACGCCTATGTCAAGGATTTTTTTGAGACCTGCGGTATATATATATATATATATATATATATATATATATATATATATATATATATATATATACACACGTTGATCACGCGAGGATGAACCGGCAATTATCTCCGTTATTAAGCAAGATAGCAATTATCTTCAAATAAGAAAATTTACTATAGGCAATATGGGCAGTAAGATGTAAGAAGCGTTCTTTTACTTCCGTTTTCAGAGTATGTGTTACCAACTTTGAAATATCGAATGGAACATACTATATTTTTCTACATTTTTGAAAAGTACACAAAATTTGCTTTACAATGGTAGTAAATTAGTAGTACGTTGTATTATTAAAAAGTAAAATGGCGGACGTTTGAAATATCTTACAAAATAAGTCAAGACAGTGGTGGATTTTTGTTTTATTGGATTTGTTGCCTAGGTTACGTCATATAAATGAATTTATCTCAAATAATATCATCATCTATGAACAAAAAACAATAAAATCTAACACACTTGATTTTTTTTCATTCAATATAATCATATTTCAAACGTCCGCCATTTTATTTTTTAATAATACAACGTACCACTAATTTACTACCATTGTAAAGCAAATTTTATGTACTTTTCAAAAACGTAGAAAAATACCGGAAGTAACAGAACGCTTCTTGATACATCTTATTGCCCATGTTGTCTATAGATTTGTTTATTTGAAGATAATCTCTATCCCGCTTAATTACAGAGATAATTGCTGGTTCATTCTCGCGTAAGAATATATATACAGTAGGATTTTTTTGAAAAAATCATTGAATTAAATCAAGATAAATTAAATTAATAATTTTAACAAAAAATAAATCATTTTTTATTATTGTATATGTATTTATTAAATTAAAAATACAAACAAATCACAGTAAAAAAAACAAATATTGTAATATGAAAATAGAACAATTCAAATAACAAAAATAAAGAAGAAACGTTTATTCATTTAGTGGTACATTATTATTAAGATGTTAAGACCAGTTTTCCAGCCTTTTCCGTTCCTAATCGGTTTCTCAATTTTGAATGCACAAATCTACATGATGAAAAAATTCGCTCAACACAAGCTGAAGACGAAGTGGCGCATAAAAGTGATTTTATAATTTTCAATATTATATCTTTATTTGGTCCATAATATTTAAAAAATTAATTCAAAATACCCATTTTTACGCACTTAAAAAAATATTAAAAAAAAAATGTAATTTAAATCACAATTTTTATCCACCCTGATATACAGTGAAATATCCCTTGGACACCAACGGGACTGACTGAAAGTGTCCGCTCAAGTGGGGTGTCCGCCTAAAAGAAGTTTGAAAAAAATCGTTTTTTTTTTAATGAAAACTCTAAAGAAATTGGGACATTTAAAACGTATATGTATGTAAATGTTTTTAAAATAAACAAAAAACTTAAGGAAAAAATAAGTATTTATTACCTTATAAAATACGTATGTATGTACATACAAAATATAATAGTAATACATAAAATGAAGTGAAATGTCACTTTAATGACGCAAAAATTCATATATTGTTGTTTGTCTCCTCTCTTTCTTTAAAATGGCGTTCAGAAATCGCATTTCTAATTTGGAAAGAATCTTCAAAGACTCTGCATCTCCGTGATCTTCGGCAAAACGTTTAAGCTGATTGGTTAGGTAATAGCGTCACCATAATTTGGGATAGCTTCTGTTGGTACTGGAATCTCATCGACATCAGAATCTTCGGAAAGTTCTTGTATTTCAACTGGATTTTCAATTTCTAGTCCTGAATCTGGATCGTCAACATACAAATTTTCATCTACGTTAAACAAATTATTAAGGTTTTCATTATCAGTCAGTTCCAACAAATTCTTATTTTTCAGGATATCTGCAAGTACGTTAAGTGGTAATTCATCTTCTGGATCAGATGTAACAGTCTCAGTTAACTGGTATTCACTTTGCATATTTTCATGCTTAAATCCTGCTTTGCGGAAGCAATTTTGAACTGTTTCCTTGGTTACTTGGTCCCAAGCGGTTTTTGCGAAGTAAACTGCATACAATGGCGTAATTTTCATAAATCAAACGCTGTACCAACAGTTTCAATGTTTACTAGCAGGTGTTGTAATATTAGACTTCGATAATAAGTTATGAATTTTTTTATAATCCCCTGGTCTAGTGGTTGACAAGCTGATGTACAATTAGGGAGCAGAAACATGATTTTTATATTTTTTAATCGAACGTCTTTTGGATGAGATCCCGCATTGTGTAAAAATAATAAGTTTCTTTTTTATTTTGCCATTTTCCAATCTAGGTCTTGCGACCACTCTGTCATAATTTGTCCTGTCATCCAAGCTTTCTTATTGTATTTCCAAGTTACAGGCAGGTTATTTATGTTAATATTTTTAAAAGCTCTGGGTTTAGCTGTCTTACCAATGACTAACAGTTTTTCTTTTTCTTCCGCCATATTTGCACAATGCAAAATTGTAAACCTCTCTTTAGGATACTTACCCCCAACATTTTTTTTCTTTTTTAAATGTTAGCGTTTTGTTGGGCAGAGCCCTAAAATATAGGCCTGGCTCATCGGCATTATAGAGGTCTCTCGGTGAATACCCCTTAATTAAATAAGGGCATTTTTCCAAGAACGATGAAACATTTTCAGCAATAACCACAGCTCCTTCGCCCGAAATCGCTTTAAAACTTATGTTGTGACGGATTCGAAATTTATTGAGCCAACCAGAAGAAGCACTGAAAGTAGAATGTCCCAGAGACTCGGCTATTTCTTTTGCTTTGCATCGTATTAGCGGACCTGAACAAAAAAACATTAAAAATAAGATTTTTTTTGCATTTTTGTCACAAGCATACTGATAAGAATCTCACCCCTTTTATCTACTTTAGAATTGATAATAAAGGAACATAAATGTACTATACCAAAAAATCTTATCTAAAAAAAAAACATGTGCATATCTGTCAAAGGAATCCCCTTATGGCGAGCTGCTATAAACCAGTTATAACACAACTTGTCAATTTTGGTACCATCGCCCTTCAAAAAGCTTTTTTCATCCAAATTACTGTTCGACATCCACTTGTTTAGAAGGATTTCTTTATGTTTAATTATATCAGCAGTTTGTGTCTTTCCGATATTAAAACGCTCGGATAAGTTCCTTACACTTAACTTTTCCTTATTGTGAACTTCAACAATTTCAATCTTTTGTTTAAGTGTGATAATTTTTCTATTTGGAGCCATTTCTACAATGAATGTGTCGCCCATGTGTCTTTTTCGCATAGACGTCAGAATAATATTGAATCCCCGCATGTACCGAAAGAATGAGAATGGTAAATCCCCTTACTCGGGGAAGTTCCCCTCATTCAAGCCAGGCAGAAACCAACGATCACAAGTATACTAGATAAAACTTCATAGCATTTGTTTTGTTTTCGGCTGGACAGAAAGAGACAACTAGAGATAGAGACATATGGTGTCTACTCTAAAGTCTGTCAAGAGATGTCACTGCTTGTTCTATAAACATGAAATGTACTATATTTGTATTAATAACGAAAACCAATTATAAAATGCATGAAACAAACTGATATTAATATTAAGAAAGAATAAAAAGAATTGTATATAATTATTTATTTTATTCTTTTGTTTTTAAACAATATAGTTTTTGTGTACATGCTTCTTATCCTATTCGTACTTTTTTCTAAATTTATTTTTGTTTCATGGTGAATCCGGATTTTGAAGTAAATATCTAAAATTATTTTAAGTAATTGAATTCCATGATTATTTAATGGATCCTGATCCAGAATATGATTATGCATACAGTTAAAAATACCCGTAGGTAAATTTCTCATGGTAGTATTAATTAATTGTTTTTTAATATTATTTTTAAAAATATTACCATTTGCATTTTTCAGCAGCTCTGCATACGTCTATGACGAAATCAGATCCCTGCTGTAAATTGCCGTATGTTTTGCGGATTTGTAATTTATAATTCTGTGGTCGCAGTGTAAAAGTGCTTAAGTCAATTTTGTACAAACTGTGATATTAGCAGAAATGTTTTTATGCAAAACTACTCATAATATATTTCCGTTGTTTGCGATTACATTGATTTTTTTGGTTTACATGATTAATATTGTTACTATAATAATTAGCATTTTAAAAAATTACTCGATAAAAATTGCAAATTAGATGTTTTTCATGACTTACGTAAAATTACCCCGCAATATTTTTAAGACATAAGTTATTCTACCACATCAATTCAAGCAAGTATTAACCACATGTGTTAAGCCTAATTATCAAATTAACGAAAATAAAACGGCATTATAAATAAGAAGAACAACAAATTTAATAAATTGAAATTTTTATTGTCAAACTATAGTAAGAAACGAATATTTACATTAAAAAATATATATTCTTAACAAAATAAATCAGGTACAGTTTCCATCTTTTTTAATCTTCAGATAAACATTCCTGCTGTTCATCTTCCGACTGTGAAGTTGGAAGATTGGTATAAAAATCATGGAATACTGAGTCAACCAAGTGCAAAATATTTAACAAGTCTTTCTTTTTTCTTCGCTTATTGGGAGTGGTGATGAATATTGTGGAGTGGCAATTAAAACAGGATTATTTTGGCGTCGTCGCAAAAAAAATAGATTTAAAAGTCGCAGTATTGTCTAAAGCGGTCTTGAATTGCATAATTCCAATTTGATCTTTCTCAAATCTCAGCCACTGAACATTGTGCCATATAAATTTTTCATTCTCAGAATCTTTCTTTTTTATTTGCAGCTTGCTGCTATAGAATGATTTGAAATCTTAATATTGTACTTAGACTCTCTGTGCATATTATATATGATTTTCTTCTATCTTCTGTGTTTATTATATTTCTTATTGCTTCTTTAATTATATATACTTCGGCAGTGTATGTGCTGGTGGTTTTAGGTAGATGGATAGTTTCTTCATTATTTATTATTGCCGCTCCTACTTCATTATCAATTTTGGAAGCGTCGGTATATATAAAGTTACAGTGTGAGTTTTGGTACTTGTTTTCATTGAAAAGGTTTTTATAAATAATTGGTGTTGTACTGGATTTTGGATACTGCGATAGTTCTAGGTTAAATTTAGGTTTTGTTTGTATCCAGGGAGGGATATTGTTAGTTTGATTTGTTTGATTATTTGTTAATTGTATTTGTAAATTTGTGTATAATGTTGTTATTATTTGTTGCAATGGAGTATAGATTTTTAAGTGTATTTTGTTATTTTGTATTTTAAGCAAGTGTTCATGTGCTGGATTTTGTGTTTACGGAAGATATTATTGATTCTGTTAGTTATGAAGTAGCCAAAATGATTTTTTTATTGATTCGGATGTAGAAATTTTTGCTTTACAACATCTATTTGAAACTTTTTGTCTAAAATAATTAGGGGAGCAATTCGCACGGAAAAACTGATTTCCCATGTTAAACGCATATGTTTCACTTTTCGTGATACACCGTGAACTTTAAAATTTGGCCGCATTGAGGGCTTGTAACGCAGCCTTAAGTTATTGTTGTCAGACATTTCGTGGTTATTCGTACGGAGGTTACTTTGGCACCGCTAAAATAGCTTATGCTTGAGCGGGCAGGGGAATGAAACGTTGAGTAACACTGAATTATCACTCATGTAGGGATAGAGTAGCAGGGTTGGCATGTTTAAAGCAATTATATTTAAAACCAATATATAAATAGTTATTTACATACCAAGTGCGGGAACCAAGTTCAGGTACGCGGTTTGTACAATATTCTTTGCATGAAAAGTATGAAACTTAATAGTAATTTTTGTACAAATAACTTTATTAAAATTTTATTAGATTTACACTGCTTTGTAGCTAATTTTAGAGTGATGTGTCAAATTTAATTCCAATTATTTTCATGTTTATTTTTATTTACTGTAGTGTTAATCAGGTAAGAAAATAACTATTTATTACTTACCAAGTATTTCACTTGTAGTATGTAGCAAATTTAAACTTAATAAATTTGTTAAATTTATTATTGTTTTGTTACAATTTACATTAAGTTTGTTGGTTACCGACTTGCCGAGTATTTTATTTCGCCGACATCCGCCGAGCAGGAATTGTTGGCAACATAGTGAACCAAATGCACTAAATTCATTATTTTAAATTTAAAATTCCTTTAATATTCCACCATTTTCTCTTCTTATTATTATTATTAAGCGAGAGAGTGAGGAACTATGTTTTGTTATTATAAATTTAATTATTTAAAAAATGTTTTAGAAATAGTAGTGTTTTTTCCAAAATTTCCCGATAACTTATCCAGTGGAGACCTGGGAAATTGACGTTTCGGTCGTTGCTTAGTCCATTAACTGTCAATTTTTCTTTAAAGTTCTTTTTTATCAAAACTGCTGTACAAAAAGACATTTTAAGAAAGAAAAATATTTATTTCACGAGAAAAGTTAAAAATAATATAATTTTGTTTTGGTCCCCATTTGGGGACCATGGTAGATTAAATCTAGAATTTCTATTTGGTATGCCACTCTTCAAGGCACTGTACATGCAATCCAATATTCCATTTATTGCATTTCTTTCACACCTTCATTTTGCACAAAGCACATTTTCTTTGCCTGCCTGCTGATGTTCTTTCAATATAATGCTGTGAATTGTCGAACCGGATTTCTGGTATAATATTTTTCGACAATACTTTGACCGGTCTACCTAGCTGTTTGGAGTCCGATACAAAGTTTAGTTGTAGGTAATATCTAGTAATATGCCTACGAAAATTTAACATACCTACTCATACAGTCTATGTTAGCCAGCTTATGAATAGGGTAAATCATACAGTTATTGGACAGTTAAGGAATTTTTCTTTTCAAATATTTGTAAAACCCGATGTAGACAGAATGCGAAAAAGACAGTAACTCTATTAAACTCACTTATCATTTCTTTAATTAAGGCACAACTTTTGTTTCTTTAATACCGCCGCGATTTTAAGTTTTCTCAAAAAAATTGAAATAGTGCAAAAAAACATAGTCATTGGACATTTTTTTAAATATTGGACAGGGTTAACACATTTATTGGACGTAAAAATATTGTCACATTTTAATTGAAAATATCGTTTGTTACTATATATTTGACAAAAATTTAAGTTATAATTTTTTTTTATTGACTTTGATATACATTAATCTATTTAAATTCTTTCATTGCATTATTATATTCATTAAACAGTTCTTCGATTTCTTGATCGTATTTTTTGGTCTCGTCCAGTCGTGTTTCTTGTACATTATTTGTATTTTTAATTTCATCTCCTTTATGTATATTTTCGTCGTCATCTATTCCTTTTTCTCTCATCTCTTTTTCCTCAGTTCTGATTACTTTTTCATTTTCTTTTTCTATATATTCACTTTCTACTTTCTTCTGTTCATCTTCATAATTTTCTATATTGCCTTCCTCTACTTCCTCGTCAACAGTGAGAGTTTCAGTTACACTGTCAGTGTCGGAGTCTTCTTTGTAGCAATTATGGCATAAATAAATTTCATCTTCATCATCAGGAATATGAATCCTGTGGGACTTTGGCACACATAACTTATGAAATACTTTTTCACAACTATCGCAAATTAGTTCACAATTTGGTTTTATAATTTTCAAACAAACAACGCAGGCTTTTTTTACTCTACATTTCGCTTTTTTAACATTACATGGCTTATTCACTTGTCGTACTTGCCTTTTTATTCCTTTTTTCGTAGTCGATTTTTCCTGTTTAGCAGCTTTTTCAATTTCTCGTATTTTCTTTTTTTCTTCTTTTTTCCTTTCACTCATTTCTTGCAAAGCACGCTTTTTCTCAAACATGTCTTGGTATTTTTTAGCAGTGATTGCAAATGGAAATCTTTCAACTTTTTTTATTCCTTTTCGTTGAGGTGCATTTGGCCTAATCAGATAATTTCCCAACAAATCTGACTGTATAGTTTCAGCTATATTACTTAGCAATGGACTTGCTGTTCTACTTGTACTCGCAACAGGCGATTGCACCCTACTGCAAGGATCACTTTTCAGGATCAGATTTTCTTTGTAGCACTTTTTCGTTAGAATCTATACAGCTATCAAATGCTAATGAACTGGTGTTTGTTTCAACATCGTTTGTAGGTTCAAAAGTATTTGCTTCAATGTTGTTTATTTCTGGAATTTCAACAATATCCATTTCACCATTGTTTATTACAAGCAGTTTATCCGTATGTGCAGAGTCGTCTTCTGCAGGTATATGTGCAATACTTTGAAGAACATTTATTGTATTGCTACATGTGTCAATCTGTTCAGCAGTATTATCATAAACCGATTTATTCCTACTTTTTTCTTCACGCTGACTTTCATAATACTTCCAAATTCTATATAAATCAAGAAAGTTGTCGTCTATTTCGTCGGAAAAAAATGCATCAAAACTTTTAAACTTGGCTACTTTTTCTTTTCCCACAATATCTAAAAAGTAATTATATTCCATTGTGATATCTGGTACAGGATTGATATCTGGTACAGCATTAAGATTTTGTGTATCGTTTACTGAACCTAAACATTTTGAAAAGTCAATAGCGTCTGGATTAAATGGACACAAACCGCATGCTTTAAATCCGTTTACAAGTGTTTCAGGCTTAATACATTTGTTAACCACTTTTTCTAGCAGTGGTGCGAAGGAAACTTTATTTAGCACTTGATCTTGATGATCAACATACCATTCTCTCACTGCTTGTCGCCAAGCGATTTTTATTGGCCTGAAGACAGCAACATCGGCTGGCTGTAAAATCCTGGTTGCATTAGGATATAGTGCTATAACTTCAATTAGCAGTTCTTTGCACAACATACTTAATTCATAGGTTAAATGGGATTTATGTCCATCCACAAAAAGAATAACTGGAAGTGTTACATTCTTTTCGATAAGATATGGATGAAAAACGTTTGCTATATATTGAAAAAATGTATCTGCAGTCATCCATCCATTGTCGCTACGCCCGATACCCCACTCCGGATTCACAGAGTTAGTAATTTTTTCTGGTATTCTCTGATAAGGGTAAATTATCATAGGGCAACAATGTTTACCATCTGCTGAGAACGTAAACATAACAGTAATATTTTCTTTTGAAGAACCGTGGTCAATACTATAAACATTTTTGGCGCCTTTCTCAGCAAAAACCTTCCCAGTTGAAGGACATATTTGAAATCCTGTCTCGTCTCCATTGAAGACTCTTGTAGGGTCTTTTATGACATCTTCCAACTTCTCTTCTTTCATATATTCTTCTATTTCCAAAAACCATTTTCGTATGTCTTTCTCAGACACACAGGAACTTGCCGCTGTAACGGCTTCGCTAGTTCTTTTGGTTATATCCGGGTGACGTTTAAGAAAAGCCTTTATGAAATAATTTGCAAATTAGATGTACAAAATTGAAAAATATGTAAATTTACCTTTAGCCAACCGTATCCGGGTCGATTGTTTTTGAATGGATGTTCTCTGGGATTTGATATTAAGAATTTCTGGACACTTAGTGTGATGTCATCTGGTTTCCTAGGGAAACCTTTTCTGGCAAGATCTTTTATCCAGCTGTATACCACGCATTAGAAAATAAATAGATAACACTTTCATTTATCACAAGTATGATGAAACGTACCTCACTAAAGTATTTTCTTCTTCAGAAGACAAAATCGGTGAAGGGCCAAAACTGTCCTTATGGCCGGGATTTTTTACTCTAAATTCAATAGTTGATTTTGGAATGCCATATTTTTTGG
Organism: Harpalus rufipes; assembly: GCA_951394225.1. NCBI lineage: Eukaryota > Metazoa > Arthropoda > Insecta > Coleoptera > Carabidae > Harpalus > Harpalus rufipes. Next base: position 32,872,969 of record OX596285.1, read on the forward strand.
ATGCAGCTCTATATGAACTACCATTATGAACGTCGCGTATGGCTAAATCAAGTTTGCACATGTCGTACCTTCGTTTTTTGGACATTTTTAAATTCGAAAAATAATTTCCTCTAATATTATACAATTATTGGACAAAAGAATATAGTTATTGGACAGATGTCCAATGACTGTTAGAAATGAACGAAATTAGAAATAAAAATTACCGTAAGCACAGGACGTAATAACTATTCATTAGACACTGCTTTGAGCCATGTTATAAAATCTTAGTTATTGGACGACTGTCCAATAACTGAAATTTTATATTTCAATATATATAGTCATTGGACATTAAATGTTACGGTTTTACAGTAAAAGAGAATGATTTATCGTTATCTAGAGTACTTATTGAACCCTTAACTATGACTCTACTAACCTAATGTTGCCAAAAATATTATTTGCAAACTAAAATATATCATTACCTTTACACAGAATCCTTAAGATATCGTTAATATTTACTAACAACTTCACATCATCCAAACAGTCAACTACATATCATGGCCGAAAGTTGGCGCAGACTCAGAAACTAATGTTCCAATGGCGGGGGAATAGTACCTGCAGCCATCTATACGTCCAAAGTCGTACTAATGCAATTAGATACCTTACTATGTTACGAAAAAGTTGATTTGTCCAAGAACTATCTGCTGTCCAATAACTGTATAGTTTACCCTATATTATTAATAATATTTAAATTACACTTGGCAAAGTTCACAAAATTTCAGTCTCTGAATCAACCTCTCGGTCATTTATCAGAGACTGGCCCACTCAACCAGTTTTCTATTATATTCTGCTAGCTAAGCTCGCGGTTTTTCTGATAGATGGCTCTGCATGTATTTAGTTACCTCTGCAGGCTTGATATCTTTGTGAGATGTTTATCATCTGCCCGCTCAACTAGTCTCAGTGCCTCGAAAGAGGCGTCAGTACACCACACTGAAGAGCTCCAATAAGAGCGAAACGCGTCTGTGGTTCTGGTTGAGTGGGCCAGTCTCTGATAAATGACCGAGAGGTTGATTCAGAGACTGAAATTTTGTGAACTTTGCCAAGTGTAATTTAAATATTATTAATATTATTCAGAGCAGTTCACCAAGTGTCGCATTTGTACTTTGTACATTGTACAGTTTTCTATTATATTCTGCTAGCTAAGCTCGCGGTTTTTCTGATAGATGGCTCTGCATGTATTTAGTTACCTCTGCAGGCTTGATATCTTTGTGAGATGTTTATCATCTGCCCGCTCAACTAGTCTCAGTGCCTCGAAAGAGGCGTCAGTACACCACACTGAAGAGCTCCAATAAGAGCGAAACGCGTCTGTGGTTCTGGTTGAGTGGGCCAGTCTCTGATAAATGACCGAGAGGTTGATTCAGAGACTGAAATTTTGTGAACTTTGCCAAGTGTAATTTAAATATTATTAATATTATTCAGAGCAGTTCACCAAGTGTCGCATTTGTACTTTGTACATTGTACAGTTTTCTAATATATTATTTATTGCGACATCAATTGCATTCGTAAACAAAGAAAAATACTATTTCTTTCCTCTAAATTTTATTCTGTATTTTTGAATATTCCAGTCCAACTTGTCGACTCTTCCCATTTATTTGTTATATTGTCCGATTACTGAGGGTGATTTATGTAAACGTATTTTTTTTTTGCACGAGACCACCGTTTTACGGCCTCTAAAGGGTCAAGGCCCAAGTGATTGGACAAAAGCTTTACACAACTGTTGTCGTTCCACTTATAGCAAAAACTTCATTTTTTCATCAAACTTGTCGTCAAAAGCTCTATTTTCTTTCTTCATTTGTGCATCCGGTTTTATTGGACAGCCATTCATTCTTTTGGAACGAACAGTACCACTTGCCTTCACTCCCATAGTTTTTAATTTTACCATGAGTTCTAAATTTGTAAAAAAATTATCAAAATATAACTCATGTTTTAACGGATTTTTCCAATAGGTTGACCATTTTTAAAATGACAGACGGTCCAAGTCCATTTATATCTCGTTCCTCAGCTTTACCTTCGTACACATCCATGTGAAAACAAAAGCCAGATTCATCGCAGAGTGCCCACTGTTTAAAACCGAATCCAATTGGCTTTCCTCGTATATACTGTTTTAGAAAATGATGGCCAAAATAACGCACCATTTCCTCATCTACGCAAAGTTTTTCACTAAAAATCCATTTTTTTTAAATTGTTGTTCAATTTCTCAGTTAGTGGTCTAATTTTAAACAGTTTTATCTTTTTTATTGTTGTCGGACTTCGATGATAATAAGGAGTTATCATTTGAAATGTATAATTTTTTTGCATTGAACATTCATATCTTTATCCTTACACCAGTACAGTTGTTCCTGTGGCAAGCTATGATATCCCGATATTATAAAAATATCAAAAATTTGCGTAAACAATTAGGAGTAAGTTCAAAATTGTGCTTATTTTTCTGTAATGCATACTTTTTGCTCTGGTCTACTATATACTCCAAGAGATTATCATCAAAAAATTTTTCAAATAATTCTACGGGAGACTTATTTTTAATATAATCTGTCGGAATACTGTTCAGCGGCACATCGTCGATGTTAAAATGTGAAAAGTTTGGTATTTTTCTTTTCCAAGAAGAAGTAATTTTAGCTGTTTTTGTTGTTTTTGAATTTGAAGTTAGTGTACCAGTTGCTTCACCTCGTGTGTTTTGTTCTTCCTTTGTTCCTATACGAGCCCTAACAACTATATATTGGGACAAAATAAAATGCATATATAAATCAGGTATTTGAGAGTTTATTTGTTTTTCTAATATTTTTTTAAATTTAATACTAAGTAACTAGTTAATTAACAACAATTGGAGCCAATCAGCAACACAAAAAACAAAATACTTATTCTATCATCTGTAATTAACAAGAAAAATGTCCATATTGTTTGGCAACTAAATATTGGGACATAGCACGAATTTTTATGTCTAAAATGGAGTAACATCGCCCTTAGATTTTATGACCGCTCGAATTCGGTTGGGCATTGACTCAACTAAGGATCTGCACGTTTCAGGAGTAAATTCATTCCAAATATGCTCTATTTTGGCTCTAAGTTCCGGTAATGTCCGCTGTGGGCTGTTCCTCAATGTTTGTTTCATTTTAAGCCACACTGTTTCGATGACATTGAGGTCAGGACTGTTGGAAGGCCAAGAAAGAACATTGACGTTGTGGTCGCCAAACCAATTTTTTGTGGTTTTGGCCGTATGACAGGACGCCCCATCCTGCTGAAAAATGTAATTTTCGCCAACATTTAACTTCGCGATACTTGGCAGCAGACTGTTTTGCAATATTTGTTGATATTTCGCGGCATTCACGGTACCATCAATAAATTCAAAGCATCCTAATCCTGAAGCTGCCATGCAGCCCCAAATCATCACTCCTGTAGGAAATTTTACCGTACGTTTTAGGCAATCCTTGTGGAAAGCCTCATGTTTAGTACGAATCACACGTTTGCGGTGATCGCCAACACATACGTCGAATTTTGATTCGTCGCTAAAAATTACTCTGGACCAATCTTCTACCGACCAAGATAGTTTAGATTTTGCCCATGCGAGCCTGGTTTTCTTTTGTTTTTCCGTCAAAAGGGGCTTTTCCTTTGCCTATAAGAAAAAAATTGTATAAAATTACACTTTTAAATTGTTATTTGTAATTCAACCTTATAAAACTTGAGTCCACTTTTATGAATCCACTGGCGACAGCATTCCCTTGACAGATTTAATCCAGTTTCATGATTCCATTCAGTGGTAATTTGTCTTAAAGTATTTCTTCGGCCTTTTTTGCACAGTTTTACTAACAGTCTCTTATTTCTATCAGAAACTATTTTTGGACGACCCGGACTTTTACGTTTTTTATCTAGGATATTTCCCGTTTCCCCATAATGTTTAATTATATTCCACACTGTAGTTTTAGGAATATTAAGTTCATCCGCCACTTCACGTATTGTTTTATTTCCGCAGTAATTTTTAAGTACTAATTCACGAATTTTTGAATTTGTAGATATACCACGCACCATTTTGTTCTATAAACGCAGCGATTCACTCAATACGATAAATAATATAATTGCCGATTAATCTGACGTTTCGCTCCCGATTGTTTTCGCAGCCTACTTGTCTTATTTTGTTTAATTTTTAACAGTTACTTTATACTGTCCCAATATTTAGTTGCCACACAATATGAACATTTTTCTTGTTAATTAGAGATGATAGAATAAGTATTTTGTTTTTTGTGTTGCTGATTGGCCCCAATTGTTGTTAATTAACTAGTTACTTAATATTAAATTTTAAAAATTATTAGAAAAACAAATAAACTGTCAAATACCTGACTTATATATGAATTTTATTTTGTCCCAATATATAGTTGTTAGGGCTCGTATAATGAACTTCAATTTGGCCAGGGACATCTTCATCAATATTTTCGCAATCGGAAAAACATCGACGTTTTCTGGGGGCAATTCTACCACATCTACAGTGTCAGATCTCTCTATATCTTTAAAAAAATCGTCATTTTCAAATAACGCTTCAATATCTTGCACTGTACACATATAATAATTTCTTGACGTTTTAGCATAGATGGAAGAAAATCTGTAATAAAATATATGTATAAATATAACCTCAAAATATTGTTGTAACCACCATGGTCCCCAAATGTGGACCAATGTAAATTCAGATATATATTGATAAATAATTAGAATTACTTACATATTTATATGTATAAATCTTCAGAACGAACCAAAATAAATAACTAAATCGATATATAGCTGATTTTCAAACAATACAATCTAAAATTTCTTGTTTCAAAACACAGGTAACGAAATCAGCTGTCAAACCACTTGCAACTAACTTTCAGGTTTAATGTCATAAAGAAAAAAAAAGGAATGAAACAAAGTAATTTAAAAAAATTAACAAATATGTTTGTATATCAGGAAATTTGTAAATAATTTGCAATAATCACAGTCAGGTTGGCGCCAATTTCTAGTGACAGATAGCTTGGCAACACTGACAGGAAGTCGTCCCATAGTACTGACGTGTAATAATACATTTTTTTTGGTCCCGGCAGGGAGATAGGGAAATATGTAATTTTGAACCCCTCTATAGCGGACCCCTTCTATAATGGACGTGGACACCATTATCATTATTCTACGACGTCAATCACTTATAGTGATGTTCCTATTTTGGTTATGAGGGGTTCCCAATTAATCTATGGAGCTCGCGCAGTTCAGATATAGTTTCCATAAATGTTTTGCTTTTATTAATGCAATGACACCTACAAAACGTAAATTACATTGAAAGAAGAAGTGGAAATTATACACGAAAAAATGCATGTTCTATTCCTCAACTTGCAAGTATAATTTTTAATAAATTCCTACTTTTTAACCTTTTATTTTTTGTGTAACCACTCCGCAACGGACACCTTTCCATCCCGTGGGTGTCCGCTATAGAGAAGTTTCACTGTACATATGTATATTTCAAACACTATACAATACTGGTTATCACCCACCCTTACGGTGCACTCTCCATTAATATCATTGCCCAAAATATCAATCTGAATCCGAAAATTCCACCTCACTGGATAAGCCACTATTGACTAAATTACAGTTCCATATCTTCGACAATATTCTAGGGTTGGTAGAGTTCTTGTTTTTCTCTTTTATTATGTGCAACGCAATCTGACTACTTCTCTGCTGTTATATTTACTAAATCTTTTGTAAGACCTAACGATTCAATTTTTTTGTTGCAGTTCCATGCGGAAAGGCTCCATGGAAGCTTTGTCATTAGAAAGTTTTTCTCCGGTAACTTTCAAATAACGAATGCTATATCTGTGTTTGAATCTTTGAAAACATCCTCTGCTAGAATCGAAGTCAACATTTTCCCCGCCGTTGTTTAATTGGTGAAAAAAATATCGCCCTTTTTCTAAAATTATGGCTTCAGAGATGGGAGCATGTCTTTGTCGTTGTTTTAAAAACCATGTATATACAGCCTCTTCCACTTGAGGGAACTCAGCTTTACGCATTGTTTTCCTGGTTCCTGGTCCTTTAACACTACGGGATAATCATAATGTTTATTATTCAACAGGAAATACATCCCTTTTACAGAATAATATCAAAAAAAGGTTTTACATAAGTGAGAATAATGCATTATAATATAGTACAGACATAGAAAATGCTATATCAAAAGATTCAATTTATCTTTAAATTCCTTATAATTAAAACAAAAATCAAGTGCGAAACAAACTGTATTATACGAACGACATATTTTATTAATGGGTGAATTCAAATGATAATTTGTTCTTGAAAAATTACAGACAAATGTACTTTCATTTCTAGTGTTACAATTGTTTACAAAGAAATTGAGTTTCAGCAATAAATTTGAGTCATCAATCATATAATTTACAATTTATAGAGGAAAAGTACTGTGTCTTTAAAACGCCTGTTTTCAAGAGATTCTAAATTAAAATCGTTTAACAAAGAGTTGTAGTTACATTCGGGCCAGTGGTGGAATAATTTATAATAAATAACTTTACAGTAATTTTTTTGAATAGCCTCGATAGAATCAGTTAGGTACTTTTGTGATGGATTCCAAATGACTGAGCCCTAATTCATAATAATTAGTGAATTAAATACGGTATTATAACATATTATATTTTTGAAATCACGAGTAGACCGAGAAATAAATCCAAGTAATTTTGAAGACGAACTCACTAAAAACTATATGGTATACAAATAACAATTTTTGATCAAGAAAAATGCCTAGATCTTTAATAATGAATACACGATTTAATACTTCTCCATTAATTATGTATTAGTTGATAATAGGGTTATTTTTTCTTGTAAAAGTGATTATTTTGACATTTACTCAAATTAAAATGAAGTTTATTTACAAGTTACCATTTGTATAAGGTATTTATATCTTGCTGTAGTTGATTACATTCACTCGTATTTGTTATCGTTCGAAATAATTTAAAATCATCCGCATACATTAGATAACTAGAAAAATATATTACTGAAGTAATATCATTTACGAATAATAATAATAGTAATGGCCCCAATATTGACCCTTGGGGCACACCAGAAACCGCTACAAAGCTTGAGGATATGAAAGCGTTATAGTAAACATATTGAACTCTATTTTGTAAATATGAGGCAAATAGGTTGTATAAATTATTTGAAAAACCGACACATATTGTAAAATTTATTGTTTTTCTTTTTTGATGTCGGTAATGGTGTTTTCCCACATTAAAACGTTTAGCCAATGAGTTATGCGAAAAATCGGAGTCCAGCAGCTTGAAGATTCCACATTTTTGTTGTAGCGTAAGGATTACATGTTTACTGTTACTGTTACTAGCCATCTTGAATGTGCACTGATCACACACTGACTGGCACTGACGTGCTCACATTACAAGATAGGGGATATATGGGTGCAGAAAAACTCCATATATGGTGTTATTTTGTCTACAGTCGGATTACTGATATCGAGAATTCGTATTATAGAATTCAATCTACTAGGACGGTCGGATTATAGAGGCGGTCGGACTAGAGGGGAGTCGGATTATCCATACATTACTTTATAATCAGTTATTACAAATATATAAGATTGAAAACTTACCAAAAAATAACATTGAATTCCATGAACATTTGTGTGTGCTCACCACAAGCCTATGCGCATTCCATGCGTCACCCATATTTGCTAATGTAGTGGAGTGGGATGTGGCTGCTACGTAGCATTAAATATTTGTGCTGTTCTCATTGCGTTTCTGAGTTACTTTGATGGGCCATATAACACGTGCAAGCCATATACCCGAACTTATTGTACTCTTTGTCCATTTACTTTAACCCATTAGGGATTGAATTATATTTGTTTTGAAAATTAATATTTTGTAATTTATCTGTGCAATATAAGGCCAGTTGTTTAAAGTATTATTTTTTAATCCATGATTCACAGAAAAAAAATATAGGCTGTGACATATATGGCACACTAGTATCTTAGGGTAAGAAAATGAGAATAATTATATTCGGATAATACTTTATTTAAAATTAATTTTTCAAGTGATATTGAATGAAACAATTAATACATAACCCTATATTACATTTTGTACATTGCGTTCTTACTGCACTTGCAGTAGCGTGGTTTCCTGCGCAGCGTCTTCTCTTATTATTCGGAACATATTCAACAAAATGATCGATTTTATCATACCTTATGTCCAGAGAGACTCTACTTTCTTGTGAATATGTTGAAGGTCGACCAGCTGATTTTGGTAAGGTTTGATACTTTTACAAATAGGTTTGTGCTATTTCTCTTCTGAAATCTAGCTGCGGTGTATCGGGGTTCTGATATTTGTATAAAATCCAAGCATTCTGTATGGATGCATCAATGATTCATGTGAAAATTGGCCACCACTTTTTACCTCTCGCTAAGAGAGGTATTGGATTCATGCTAAAAATCGCATATCCAGATTTTACTGAATAAGCACGATTTAAGGTCCATATAATCCGATTTTAACATTTTTACAATGATGTCTGTGTGTGTGTGTGTGTGTGTGTGTGTGTGTGTGTGGATGTGTGTGTGTGTGTGTGTGTGTGTGTGTGTGTGTGTGAGGTTGTTGGAGACACAATTTCTCAAATTCTATAATACTAAAGACCTTTTTGACTACGGATTCCTCAATCTAACATTAATGGGAAGAGTTGAATAGGTTTTGATACCAATTGGAAAACCGGAAGTAATAGTATCTTAAAAAAAATTCTAAATATTAATTTTTTGAATTTTTTTATTATTAGCATAAAAGAACATAAAATTCTTTATTCGATACATTTTAGAATTTTATTATATCTCCTATAGGTTTGGAGATATAAAGGGTTTTCCAATAAGAGGTGTTATTTTGATATTCAAAGAAAAATGCCATTTTTTAATATAAATGATCGGATGTTTATTTCATTATAAAGAGGAAGGTATGCCGTTAATAGTGGAAAATAACATCAGGCAAATGACCACCACGACCACGCTGACAGGACAATATCCTTTTCATGAAATTTTCCATAACCAAATCGCAAAGTGGCTGTCCTATGTCCTCGATAGCCTCACGAATTCCATCTTTGAGGTCTTGAGTCGACGCTGGGCAGTTGGCGTAGACCTTCTCTTTCACGTGGCCCTAAAGAAAGAAGTCGCAAGGTGTTAAATCACAAGATCTCGGTGGCCACTTGTGATCATCTCTTCGAGAGATAACACGGTCCGGAAACTTTTCCCGTAAAAGATCAATGGTTTCGTTGCTTGTGTGGCACGTAGCGCCGTCTTGTTGAAAGTAAACGTTGTCCAGATCAATACCATCCAATTCCGGCCATAAAAAATCGTTAATCATCTCTCGATAGCGCAATCCATTCACCGAATGGACAAACCTGGGTTTTCTTCAACACTTTCGGCTACAGCAGCAATATTCTCGGCTGTTCTTGAGCGACGTGCACGGGTTTTATTCTTCACATCACTAACTTGTCCCAACAGCTCGAATTTTTCCACCAATTTCTGTATTGCGGTCCGACAAGGTGCTTCACGACGACCCAAAAATTGTCGAGTTTTACGAACCGTCTCTGCCAAATTTTCACCATTTTTATAGTGAATTTTAATAATTTCAATGCGTTGTTGAAGCGTGTATCGTTCCATTTTTATTAATGGCGTAGTTTCTACTTGTCAAATGTCAAAAAATGACAGCTTCAAAAGCGACATCTACCGAAATAGCGGGCTATTCAAAATAACACCTCTTATTGGAAAACCCTTTAGTATATAATAATATAAAATAATTTGTAATAAATTTCAGAGCCTAAACAACTCTATAGTAACCATCAAATGTTTGTAAATGACAGAAAAATGTCATTGCCAAAAACCAACAGTAGTTCATAAACCTATTTGGGCGATATTGGCAGCTCAATCATAGAAGTAAAACGTCAAAATACGCTTTTACGTTAAATGAAGTTTAACTGACATTATTGAAATTTTTTTCAGAGATATTGGTAAGTTTACTATTTCTTGTTGTATAACAGTAATAACAATTAAATATTTAAAATTATAGCTATATACATATACCTATCTGAAATCCAGTCAAGAAATTGGAAGAAATTCGAACATTTAGAAGTAGGAGAAAACTTCCTCAAAAAATAAATTTTAAATTATAAAAATAATCTAAACATAAAGAAAAGACATGAGAAATTTATAGGGCGTGAGCAGTCATGTGACTTTGTTGGACTTGACAAGCAAATTTGGGGGCCCAAGTTAGAATGACAGCTGGTGATTATATACATATATGTCAAATGTCAATTTTCCAGCCAAAATTTCGTGATATCCCAATTACATGTGGTTTATTTTCCTCGACAAGTAAATTTCCACATTCCTGATGACAAATTAACCACGTGAAAAATTACGACATTTGACATTTATGTAAATACTTACCTACTAACTGTCATTTTGACAAGGGCCTCCATATCTGCTTGTCTAGGTCAAGTATGACAAACTAACTACGTGAATTTAGAAAATCTTGGAATTTTTGATGAAAATTCTGACATTTGACATCTATATACTAAATTACTACTTGTCATTTTGACAGAACCCCCATATCTGCTTGTCAAGGCCAAAAATGTCATATGAATGCTCGCGCCCTATACTTATGTAACCAAAAACGGAAGTGGCGAGAGGTATTGTGCTGGCCACAACAGATTTTTTCCTCATACGGTAAACGTTTATATTGGAGTCCATTTGGTCTGTGCCGCCCATGAAATGATTATATTTAGCAATACAATTTGGTCTTGGTATGCCAATTCTCTTCTTTTCTGCCGCAGAATATCTGTTTGCGGTTGATATGGGGAAAACTCCATGTATTGTAGAAGCAACAGTAACTACAGAATTGTCCATCCAGCGTGCGACAACGACAGTTTTGTCATCTTGGTAAGCGATTTTGTCTAACAGTTCTGTTGCATTATATCCTTCATTCTTCAAAAACTTCAGAATATTCATGGAAGTGAGTAAATATTCAAAATAAAATCTAAAGGGCAAGGATCTTACTTCATTGGACATATCCTGGTAGAGTTTAATTAGTGGTGCAGTGGCTTTTCCAAATTCTTTTTGGTGCTCTGCGTTAGAATTTGGTATGGAGCCCTGATAAACTTCAAAATTTATAAGGTATCCACTTTTAGAGTTTAGGCACCATACCTTATACCCAAATCGAATTGGTTTGCCACGGATGTACTGTTTGCATCCGTGACGCCCATAATACTCAATCATGCTCTCATCATACGCAATTTCCTGCTCGGGTATATAATATGTCAAAAAGTTCTCTTTTATTTTTTTTGTCAGAGGTCTCAATTTCGTCATCTTGTCTAAAGGATCAAGGTGTGTGTTATCCGCGCAATGAAGAAATCTCATAATCTGAATGAATCGATCCCGTCGCATGGAATTGTAAACCGCAGTATTTCTCATATCCTCCCCCGAGTCCCAGTAACTTTTTATATTTATTCCTTTTTCCGTAACGTCCCGTTCCATACCTTTGAAAGTTTTTAGTATATCAACATATGTCCTTGTATCTGTTTTATTTATGATTATTGCATCAGTTTTCTTTATACGTTGGTTATAGCGTTTGGTTTACCTGTTTCCTTTGTTGTCATTTCTCTGTGATTTTGTTTGTCGTTGGCGGGGTCTGAAGATTATGATATTGTTCTCATTTTCCTCTGCTAGTATTCTTATAAATTTCTTGATAACCGATTCATATTCTATTTTGTTGTATGTGACTGCTATTTTGGCCTGTTCACTTTCACTTTCCCTGAGATTCCTTATTGTCTGTTTGAGAGTGTGGAAGAGTCTTTCCCACTGTTCTTCTCCCATTGGTTCCCCTGGTATTTTTATCATAATAATATTTTGCATCAATTTTTCTGCATCTTCCCCTTCAATGAACATATTGCTACTACAATTAAGCTTTGCCACACTTATATCGCTTACTTCTCTGCTTATAAGTTTCTTTCCACCTGGTATGTTTTCTTTAATGTATTTCAGTATTCCTCCGTCATTAGTTTCTTGATCCCATTGGAAAATTATTGTTACATCCTTGTCATCTACCGGAACATTTTTAGCACGTACCCATTCTTTCATTATTGCTTTTGTTGAATGTGTCGTAGGAGCTTTGTCTATTTGGACATTATGGTAGGGTGCATTATCAATCACCAAGACGCTTCTTTCTGGTAAATTTGGAATCAACCTTTCTTTAAACCACTTACTAAAATTATCTTAATTCATTTCATCGTGGCATTAGGAACAAATCCAGCTTGACCTCCCGCGTTCACGATAATTAGCCTCTGTCCTTTCGCTAATGGCTGCATTAATCCCTCTGTCGTATCATTGTGCCACGATTGTGTTCTAGTATGGGAAGCATGTAAATATGTTTCGTCTAAGTATTCTATAGAACGACCTTCTTCTCTATAACTTTTTATAACGCGTAAATAATCCACACGAAGCTTTTGAATATCATGGCGCTCCATTAAAATTTTTCTATTTGTGTTTTTTTCCACTTGAAGCCAATACTTTTTACTATTTTCCGAAGACTTTCAGAACATCCTTCATATCCGGTGTCTGTTTTAAATTTTGCTAAAATGGTTTTCATCGTAGGTGACACTTTCTCTGTTGAATATAAATTTAAAATTATTCGTTTTAACACCTTTATGAAAATCGTCTGTCAGTTATCGGACTTGGTTTATTTATATTGTTCCGAGGTGACATGTATTGTGAGCTTTGCCCTAAAAATAAAAATATGCTATTATTATACATTATATTATCATTAATAATTAATAATAACTATTTCAGGAATTTACGAAATAATTGTTAAAAATTTGCGCGACAGGTAAGTGCACTATATTATACTATACGTTTGACTCAATTTTGATATAAAGAGAGAAATTTATTACTTATTATAATACCGATAAAAATAACATGTAAATGTACATACCAATGTCAATTTTGTTTTTTTCCGCACTAATTCTGGATAATATCCTGCTTGTTACACCTGTAGCTGCTTTGACGCGTTCGTGAACTTTTTCCAAAGGTATTTGTAATTCACCCTTCTTCTCCAATGTCATAAAATTCAACACATTGCCGACAATTTCCTTGCTCTGACTTTTAATCTGATGACCGCGCACTTTACTGTTGAACTCCATGATTTTCTCATCTGACTGTACAAAACTGTCTAGCTGATCGGCGTACAAATGAAATATGCTGGAAACTAAGCTTCTGAGCTTAGTGTGCTACTGCGCATCCAATGGTCATCCGCCAGTTCAAATTGGGTGAACTGCATATTCGTTCTCTCTTCGTAATGACAGCGGCATTTCATCATTGACATTTATTTTTTCTGCCAAATCAACTATAGTACACATTTTATTATCTGTAAGTAGTTTCTCCATTAGCTTTCTTTTCTCATTTCCCACCAATAAGCTTGTAATACTTCGAAAATTATGGCTTCCAGTTGTGAAAACCATAATTATTCGGGATCTGCAGGCCAAAATTCAGGTATTTTAAATGAAGTCGAAAGAGCTGATACTTCCATTGAACTATTGTCAGTCGAAATTCTATCTCCTGACAAAGCCATTACCACAAAGTAAGGTGCAAGTGCAAGCTCGGGGTCACCAATGTAAAATAAACCTTTAAATTAAATTGTATAGCAAAATGTAAATAATAAATATGCAAATAATTTGGATATTAATTTATTAACTTGTTGACACAAATCTCAAAATATAACATATATAATATATGAAAAATTATCAATATCAATAACAACATATTCCTTGGCGACCAACGTCAAGTATATCATATACAATATAAAAATATAAAAAACAAGCGGATAGATGCCGGGACACTACAAATATATTATACATTCACAGGGTAATATATTATTTATTATATTTGGGGCTGTACAATAATGTATATATCCATCATCCCATGATAAGCTATGTTAATAACGTTCTAACCATCGTATTTGTTTCCGAAGTGAAAAACTGACATCGTTCCAGGAACATGGAGATTGAATCAACATGTGAAATAATTCCGTATCATTTCTTGTTAAAATTGATACTTCTTTTATAATAAATCAATTATTGTCGATTCTAAATCCTTGTGAATCAATAATAAACTCTTTCATGTTTTATAAACACTTGACACGGCAATTACTTCATACAGATGACGCGGTTCTATAAACAGTGACGATTTTTGTTTTGTTTATAAATACTTTGAAGTGGTACAGTCAATATTTACTTGTAAACTTAAGTCTTAAAAATCTTACATGATCTTCTTAACAACATTTGCAAGTGAATTATATTGTATCAAACGATCGTGTAAAATTATTCAATATGAAGATGTATTGTTCAGAATCGGATTTTTCGATTTAAACATCCACTGTAGCTGTTTTTATATATTCATTTTTTCTCGAACAATCAGTAACAAATATTGGTGCTATATTTTTTAAATCCTGGACACAAAATACTCACCATGTCCACGACGACCGTAATACGATGATTGAAATTTTGTGTACTTGTCATACATTAGAGCATATTTATTGTTGCCAATATGAGGTTTTTCTGTCAGTTTGAAACACTAGTAAAATGTATCGAGGTTTTTCCAGCTGAGCGCTTGTCGTTACAGTCCAGGTATGTTTCGATGTGATTGGTAGCATTGGAAACTCATATTTTGACCAACTCCGAAAATTCATGTGCAAAGGATTCCCTTTTTCAACTATTTATTAAAGCCAAAGTTGACGATTTGCTAAATATACGTACGGTATATTACTTTTTTACAGCATTATTTACTACATTTAACATGTCTAATTGTACACCAAACATTTGTTCTTGTGAAATTTGAGAAAGTTTTTGACTTAAAAAGGCGCAAAAACTACCTACATCTGTTGTAGCTTGCGGCTCATTCACAACAATTGGTAACGATAATGAATGTGTCAAAGCTGACAAATGTTGATTAATATCTGAATGATCTTGTTTCCTTCTTCTTTTCGGTAAAGATGGTGTTTCAAGTTAAAAAGACACTGGAGTGGTCGAGTTTCTGGCGCTTGCGGTTGGAGAGAACATTATTGATTGTGAATAATCAGCTTGAGATGATAACCCACTTATTACATCTTCCAATAGGAACAGTGGGGTTTATGGTTCAAATAACTTTGTGGGGTTTCTAGCTCAAATAATTCAGTGGGGTTTTTGGCTAAATAACCTAGTGGGGTTTCTAGCTCATATAATTCAGTGGGGTTTGTGGCTCAAATAACTTAGTGGGGTTTCTAGCTCACATAATTTAGTGGGGGTTCTGGGTCAAATAACCTAGTGGGGTTTCTAGCTCATATAACACAGTGGGGCTTCTGGCACTGATAACCTAGTGGGGTTTCTGGCTCAAATGACACCCACCCTTTTTCGCCGAACTCCAAATTGCGCCTCGATCCTCATGATCCTCGCCCGATCCCCAAATTTCGATCTGAACCCCAAATTGCGCCCCGAACCCCATGAACCTCGCCCGAACCCCACCCTCCACTTGATGCTGACCTTGCTAACGCCAGCTGACAATTATCCTAATTTTCAGTTGATTTAACATGATATTGCTGAATTGGGTACAGCATATCAGCCTTAAAACATATGTTATAAATTAGTTGATGATATATAAAAAAATGTATCATTCTTATATGTATTTATTATTACTTTTTTCAGCTTCAAAAATAATTTGTTTACGCAATATTTTTGGTAAAGATAAAAGCGTTGATTTATTTATATGTTGTAATATGTAGGCAGCTTGTCTTAATAATGTTGGGGGGTACACAGTTCCATTATTAAGTTCAGGTGTTACAATGGTAGGTGTTTCTTCACACAATAATGACATATTACGATTTTCTTCACACACCATTTTTTGTACACTAGTGCATTGTTTTATTTATCTATTTAATACAAATGGGAGAACCAACAGCTCAAAAGAGACTAAATAAAGATTCTCACTTATTAGGTATTACAACTTACGAATAGTATAGCAAACAGAACTTAACTTAATGCATCTGTAACACATTTTTTGAAACTATGAAGAGATGAATTAAATAAATCTAAATGAATAAATTGATTGTTGTAGATTGACATTATTCGATTTATGCAAGAGAGTTTATATGTGGAACATATATAGAGAATAGAGGAATAATAATATGGGAACAAAAGCAGATTGTTGAATATTTTAAATAGTAACAGCATATCGAAATATGTTCGTCTACTCTCTAAACTACTCATATTAAACCTTTCTAATTTGTTTACATAACTCGGACAGTCTACTCTAAATTTAAAGCATATACGTAATAAATTCATATTTTTTTTTGTCTATCGTCTCGGCGATATCATCAGACTGATGGCGCGCACTCGTCTGCTCACGGAAAGATTCATGGCGATTCTTATCGCGCGCTTGGCGTGAAGGTGGTTTTCTTTTGGCTTTTGGTTTGGTCTGCACGACCTCACCTTGGGTAGATTGCTGCTGTACTTTAGCCATTATGATTATATGGATGAGGTTCCGAGTTTACTGAGAGCCCAGTGCCTGAGTGTCTGGTCGCGAATCTGGGGACCCGGGTTCGATCCCGACCGACGCCAAAAATTACATCTCATTTTAATGGCACAAAATTGACCCCTGTGGCGCACTCTCCACGCCAGCAATGAGTGCCCGTGAGGTGACGCCTGGTGAGCGCCCACACGGTACAAATATTCCATCATTACCGATATCTGTGTACGAAGCAGATTGGCACACCCAGCAATGGGTAATATGCCGTGATGAAATATTTATTTATTTATTTATTTATTTTTTATTTTTTTGGAACATTTTCAACTAAATTAATATTTTATTTGTATTGTGGATTCCACACTACAGACGTATATTCCAATTTTGGGCGTACAACGTATCAGGAATTTTGAATAATTTACTTTGTGTAAAGATAAAGTCCAAGATACGAAATGAATCTTTACAAATTTTGTCGATATGTGTTGTCATTAAGAGTTTAGGGTCATATAATAAGCCTAAATCTCTTATTGCAGATTTAACCTCTAGATTAAGATTGTTAATTTGATAATTATATGAAATTATATTTAAGTTTCGAGTAAAGTTCATGACATAACATTTGGAGGGGTTGAGATCTAGGTAATTTTGTGTACAATATGTATACAGTTGTAAAAGATCGCTTTGTAATGGAATGCAATCATTTATGTTAGTAATGGTTCTAAATAATTTCAAATCATCTGCGTATAATAAAAAGTTTGAATTTTTGAAACAGTGCGAAATATCTTTAATAAATAAGTTAAAAAGCAAGGGGCTCAGATGTGAACCTTGCGGTACGCCCGAGGAAACTAATATTGAATATGATTTAAAACCATTACAATACATTAATTGCGATCTGTTTGTAATGTAGGATTCGATCCATCTTAATAGTGAACCATGAATTCCAAGCGCATGAAGTTTCCGGTCTAGTGAAAAACGAAAAGATAAAAATGAGGTAAAAATGAAATTTCAAGATTTATTATGTAGAAAGAGAATACACTCACCTAGATCGTGATTGTGGGGGTGCATTCATATTCCATACAGTTCCATCACGTGCTATGTATTGTGAATTTTCTGTGTCCACATTATTTATTTCGTTGTCAGAAATGTCCACAATATCATCTACCATTTCAACAGTAGACACATTATCCTCTTCGTCCGATATTTCATTTGGGTTGAATTCATCGTCATTTTCGGCATTATTTCCAAAATCATCGTCTTCATATTCACTCACATCAGACATATCTTCCAAAATAGCTTGTAACTCATCGTCAGTCAATCTACGTTTGGGTGCCATTATTCAACAAAGGTTATACAAAAAATCAACACTATACTTTGGCACCTCATGTGCAAAAGATGCAGGTTATGTCTACAATACACTGACATTTACTAGAACTTTAACACTAATGAACATAGTAACAGAATTAAACGTGATATTGTCAGCAAGACATTATGGGTACAGTTGTACCCATATGCAATAAAAGAGATTTTTCCATTTTAAATAAAAACTATTTATATTTTTACTAAATTAATTTAGTAGTTTATATATCTATGTGAACTTGAGGAATACGTGAAAAGATAAAGCTGTGAAATTTATAGTAACAAATAAAATTAAGAAAAAAATGGGTGAATGGGTCCACCTGTACCCATATAAAATAGAAAGGTTAAATGTCCACCGCGGAAGCGCTGGCACGAATGAATACGCTGGACCCAATTTTCCATGACGAGCATACAAATCGGCCGAAATACCAGGAATTTCGCGTTCGATGTTGGCTTGTAGCTCTTCTAACGTTGCTGGTTTGTTGGCATAGACCAGCGATTTAAGGTGACCCCAAAGAAAAAGTCTACAGGGGTTAAATCGCACGAACGAGGCGGCCATTCGCGAGCACCGTTGCGTGAGATAACTCGCTCGCCGAACTTGGTCTGCAATAATTCGATTGTGTCGTACGCTGTATGGCACGTTGCGCCGTCCTGTTGGAACCACTTATCGTCAACGTTCATAGCGTCGAGCTGGTCCTAAAAATACTCCGAGATCATGGCCCTGTAGCGATCGCCGTTGACGGTTGTTGGCGCGCCGTTTTCATCAAAAAAGAAAAATGGGCCGATGACACCGCCGGAATGAAAACCGTACCAAACAGTTAATCTTTTCGGATAAAGTTGTGTCTCGTGCATCACTTCAGGCTGCTCACTCGTCCAAATGCGACAATTTTGCTTGTTGACAAAACCATCTAGCCAGAAGTGAGTTTCATCCGAAAAGATGATTTTCTTGTGCGATAGAACGTGAATTTTGATAAAAAAAGTTCAATAATTTGCAAACGTTTTTGACACGTGTATCTCTCCATGATTAAATGGCATAGACTGACGTTTTAAAATGTGAAAGAATTGCGAAGCCAACTTCAGTAATATTTGAGAAGTGTCAAAAACAAAATGCGTTGCTCTTAATGAAAAACCCTTTACTACACTAGACTAGATACTAGACTAATACCTAATGTAGTAATAATAATTTTTTTGATATTCAATTTGAGATTTTTTTAAGAAACTATCATCTGTTCTTAATTGAGAATTTAATTCTTGAAACGTTACCCTACCATCAATATAGATTCCTTGTTGAATACATTTATTGCTCAAAATACGCACTATGACTTTTTACACACAATAAGTATGATTTAGCTGGAACATCATAAATAAGATTTTGAATTATAACTATTATATTTGATCCATTTACAATAATGCCATCTTTGAAAACATGTAAATATTCATTTATAAATTGGTATACGAATTCATGTATAGTTAGTGGTTTAGTATCACCGTGATATATGTCATTAACGAAAGGATATTTTTGTAAATATTTCATGAACTGTATAAGCTAATATTGGCCAAAATTGATTTTTTGAACTTTTACTCAAAGGAAGTCCATCGATATTTACATTTATGTAATATATAGACTGTAGCTTATCACTTGGGGACGAAAAACTTTTCAATACATATTTCAAACCGTTTTCAATGCCCAAATGACAATAACGGCCACCAGAGATAGGTAAATTACCAATTATTTTTTTTCTGTACGTAGAAGTGTTCTCCAATTAGTTGGTAATTCTTGGTGGGTATCTTTTAAATTTTTTAACAAGATATTTAGAGTATTATGAGAAATATTATATTTAACAGTCCAGTTAGCTAATTTTTGTTGTAAAGTAAAAAAAAGTTATGAAGTACCCATTAACTACAACAGTTCATGATTTTCTTGCCAATCACATAACATGCCAACATATTTTACTTTTGTTCTGATATTTTATATATTTTTTTGTATTTTGCATCTCATTAGAAACTGCTTTCATGTTAGTGGTAGATGATAAATCCACTGGAATTAAATTTGTAGTTTTGATTCGAATTTTTTGAGAATTAGTAGTTATGTTTATAAGTTTATCCTCGAATTTATCTTTCATCAAACGACGAAAATGCCATTTTGTTATTGAACTTAAATCTTTTCCTTTTCGTCTTATAACCTTGCAAATTTAATACAATTAAAACAATAGTAGATGAAAGCAGTATACATTAACTTACGTCGTTTTTGCTCGGCGTTTGTTCAAACTCTTTTTTTTGCGTTATTGATATTTTCTTCCTCAGACATCTGTAAATAAAACAGAAAATATGAAACACTTATTAAATGAGAAATAACGAACAATAAAACAGACACTATTTATTATATAATCTAAGCAGAGCAAATACTCATTTGAAACCAAACAAAATTCAAGTAAGGATCTCTGACAAACGAAAACGGATATCTACATAGAGTTGATAGAATACGACAAACAGATCTCTATATCCTATATAGTAGCATATCGTCATAATTTGATGAATATCTTGAATAGAGAAATTACTTGAATTACTAGAATTTTTGGTGTGTAGTAAAGTTAATAATAGTATGAATTAACTTTTGAATAAGATAACTTCATTAATGAAAGTATTAACTAAGAGATGTGACGTATTGTATTTACTACAGATATTTATTAATTTTATAAATTTGTATATTGATCGATAATATATCAACGAACCCTGCTTAAAATGTAACTAAATAAAAAAAAATACTTACCTTTATATAAAAACGAAGCTCCTAAACACTGTAGCATAACTTTTTTCACTGCAATATGACCCCTCCTGACCTGAGAAACATTTACCTGTAGCCTGACTGATCACCGAAATGATGACGATGCTATTGCGTATAATGCAATACCAAATATTTTAACTTTATGATGTCTGTTAGATGTGTCATATTTGTTGCAAGTATACTCCACACTATGCGCATGTGCTTAGTTTTGCGATGTCTATTTAACGAGAAAAAGATTTCTTTATTTCTATGCAAGTGTATTTGAATTTAGTGATATTTATTTGATGAAAATAAATAATTTATTAATAGAAAGACATACTTATTTATATGAATTAATTATAATTCAAACAATAATAATTTATTAGTTTTAAATGAATAATTATTTATTTATAACAAAGAAATATTTATTTCACCGTATTCGAACATACCTGCACTGTGGCAAAGAAATATTTTTCTCAGTGTATGTATTGTATTTAATGCCTTTTATAATATTATTGTGATACATCCATACAATAAAAACTATATTTTAGACAATGCTCGTAACATATTACATTTAATATATGCAAAATACCACATTCTAAATTGTTATTGAATAGTATTTATAGTATATTTTAAAATTATCAAAAAGATTATTACTATACAACATTACTTTTGGTATATCAGAAATGAAATAATTTTCTAATATAAATATTTAGAATTTCTAAAAATGACAAATGAAATATGTATATAACATTCATTTTAAAATGATCACAAAGATAATTAAGGTATCTGTGGCCAATATGCGCACCTTAAGGATATTCTTTTTTTTTGTCCGAACTAATATAATATTACAAATAGCAAGAGATGCATAATTGAGTTTAAACCTTTCTACTCTTAATAAGAAAGGAATTAAAGAAATATGTTTGTTTTGGCCATATTGCTAACTTGGTGTTGACAATATGTCCAATACCTGAAAATTATTATTACTTATTATTATTTTATTACTTATTACCCAGAAATTGTTATAGGGGATAGAGATATAAAAAAATATGCACTCAAAACAAATTTTAATTTCTGAATAATATACAAAAGGTCCTCGTGTATATACTGCGCACAAACCGTACAAAGACGCATATCATCTACTTCATCTTTGCAAATTGGACAAAACCAACTTTCTTCATTTTCTTTCTGTTTCTTGCTTTTCTTTCTTCTTTTTCATCTTTCCACTTTTCTGTGCGACATTGGTTTCATCTGCAGATGTATCATTGTTTGCATTAAAAACAAGTTTTTTCACTACTAGAGCTCTGCTGTTTATTGCTTTTCTTCTGTTTAGAGGTGATTTTGAAATTTTCTCAGGAGTTTCCAACATTTGTGTTATTGATGTATTAAGGCTCCCACCTGTGTTCTCCTCATTAGCACTAACATCGGTGTCAGAATCAGAAACAGTTTCTTCATCCGAACTGTCAGTTGAATCACTTCGGGATATTTGTCGTTGTACACATTTGGATGTTGAAGGTTTTGTGGGTGTGTTATTTTTTGCTGTAGGCACTGATAAAGATAGTTCTTTTGCTTCAGTTACTGAACTAGGAGCAAATGCTAATTCAGAAATTGCGTCGGGGTTGAAGGGAAAAATACCAGTTGCGGCAAATCCTGCTTTAATATTTGCTGGTGTTAAACTTTTATCCCACACAATGGAAAAAATTTCACCAAATCGTAATTTTGTGATTACTCGATCCTTATATCTTGTCCAGTATTGCAGAACTTCAAATGAGCGAAAAACCGACTTATCCATTGGCAACTGTTCTGCTAATGATAGACTAGTATACCAATTATCCGTGATCATGGTTCTACCGGAATCCAGCGATGGCTCAGCTAGTTTCATCACTACTTTAGCTGAGGTTGTTCGTTTTTGATCAAGATTTTTGCCGCCGTAAATTTCTAAGTTACAAGTATAGCCTCCATTACAACAGAGCTTGAACACTTTGATGCCATATTTATGGCGTTTTTCTTTTAAATATTAGCGCATAATAACCCGGCCACAAAATGGTATTAGTGATTCATCGATACATATTGTTTTTCCAGGATCGAGTGCCGTCTGAAAATTATGGACCACTTTATCGACCAAACCCTGAACCTTGTGGAGCCTGTTATTTAGGGGATTGTTTTCGTTACCTGCAAAGTGAACCATCCTGAAGAGCAATTCAAACCTGTTCTTGGACATTGCAGTAGGAGTAAATTCGTTTTTGAACATAGGTTCCTTGCTCCAATAATCTGATAGTTTTGGTAGACGAACTATACCCATATAAATAACCAATCCAAAAAAACGCTTCATCTCGTAGATATCTGTCGGATACCAATTGTGTACTCTCGCTTGAGATGTAACATCTTTCCCATTCACAATAGTTTGCGTGGCATAAAGAGATTAGTTTGCTCGACAATATACTCAAATATATTATCATCAACCAGCGCAGAGTAGAACTAAAGAGGTTCCTGATCAACTAGAAGCTCTGACAGATTTTTTTATTCCTGATTCTTTTGTGAAAGGAGTAAGAACTGGCTGCTTACTTTGGGGTACTTTTCATTCATATTTTGGCGCGTAACTGGAGTTCTGTCATCTCCGGAATCAGAGGATATTTCTGCTTCTTCGCTATTTCCTTCACTATCAGGAACTTGTATCTCTGCAGTCTCAACATCATCTGCATTCTCCCCAAAAACTACATTCTCGAGCTGTGTTAGTTCATATTGGTCAGTGTCAATACCCTGTAGGGCCTCATTTATTTCGCCGTCACTGAAACTTGGCGCTAGCTCCTCACTCATTTCCAAAATGTGTTCATCTTCGATACCATCACCTATTTCAGGAAAAAATATTGTATAAAGCTTAGTTTTTTTGTGCAAAATAACATCACATCCTCTAAATCAGAATGATTCAAAATCTCAAAAAGTTCCTGATCAGTAAGTGGTCGTTTTCTGGCCATATTTTTATATCTCGACATAGTTAAACGCACAAGATGTAAACAAAACAAACAAGTAGTTTAGACTAAGCTATCAGCTGTTTCTATCCGTGGATCGAGAAGATGACCGCGCCGGCGTGGACGTTCATTATCTTCCATACGGCGCCGATTTGGTCAATATCACCAAGACACATTTCCACGATTTTCTTCGCATAGGTGATAAATATTGTAAAATTTCTTTCGTAAGACTTCAATATTCGTGGATATCTACCTCTGCGCAATATGGCCCAAAAAAATAAATTTTTGCCCAATATGGAATATACCGCCCGGCCCTACTGTAAAATATAATAAGAAGCACTCCGGCAGTAAACATGTTAATGAATATATTAATTACATGCTTACATACTTGATTTTCATTTGGCAAGTATTTACATATTTCAGATGCAATTCTTTCGGAATGAAATATTTACAAAATTTTCTTCTTCAGTATTATGTAATCTATTATTATTCTTGCAACTTTATTACGATCAGCTTCTCCCTTCAATTTTTACATATTGATTAAAACATCGCCGTAAGCATCGCATTTTAAAATATCTTTTACGCTCTTCTAAAACATTTTTTTTGTTGATATAAATATGTCTATAGAAATTTTATAACTTTCTTACTTCATTATTGCTTAAGGAAGATGATGGTGAAATTAGAGTACTATTTATCCATTCTTCTATTCTTGTTGAATTTGTTAACGTAGGAAAAGCATTCCTTCGTCAAACTTTTAACGCTAGGATGCATGAATTTACCGAACATCATATTTACATAACGTGGGTAAAAAATACCCGTAGCAATAATTTTAAAGTTTTATTAATAACTATGTATTTTTTCTATTAATCAAACAGGTTATTTACTTACAATAAACTTTGTTTATTATTTTCCTATTTTATTTACATTTTTTACACAAATATAAAGTATGATCTTTACAAATGGGTTTAGTGCATGAAGCACATAATCGGTCACATTTTCGGTCTTTCTTTGTTGGGCACATGGAGCACCTTTTCTTAGTTGCGGCTTTTTTATTAAGTGGTTCATCTGTTTCTCTTACCGATATAAAGTTTTCAATGTCTTCCAAAATTGGCTTCTGTAGATTTCGATTTTGTGCTCTTCTTTCCATATATGGTAAAATCAATTGTTTTCCTAATTTTTTTAGAAACAGTCGTCTTTTATGGCTTCTTTTTGTTTCGTAATCTGCATGTTCTTCTACAAACAAAACAAATGCATTGTGTGCTGCGTGTGACGCTTTTCCCCCTCTGTGGTGTCTGGTTCTCGGGCGCCTTTCTGAAACTGACTTGCGGGGGAATAGGAGGTGCGGATAGTTAGTCGTAGGTCCAGGGAAAGGAACACAATCACGAGATGTCTATATTATTTATAACTAGGTTTATTAATGTGCATGTGTGAATGAAATAGAAAAACTGGAAAAGCTGCCCTGAGGCATTTACTGAATGTACTTTTTGATTTATCCTGACTCTACGTATACCAATATTTACTAAATTTACTGTACTGACTGAGACGCTATGTATTCTATAGCAAAACAAAACTGAATTTAACTCCGCGTCTTTCGACTCTGTCGGATTTCTCGCAGACTCACCAACCCGTTGTCTATGAACGTAGTCAAGTCAACAGAGCTGTGGACTTAGTTGAATCGACAGGGAACTGTGGACTCACTCAGGCTTCTATGTTTGAACCGGGAACGGCTGCTGCATAGAATGATCTTCTAAGCCTGGTGGCGTAGAATTTATACCCAGCTCGGGCCGAGTTTGGTTTGAACGCGCGCGTTTATGGTGTGGGAACTTTGCCGGTGTTCTGATTGGTCTAAGGGCGGGGTCTCATGGCGGTCCTGATTGGTTGAGGGCCAGTGTTTGAAAACCAATTTAAGTGGCTTTATCACGTTACGAAAATATAATTTTCCAGCTTTTCTACGTTTAAAAAGATCAGGTATAATATACAAAATAATAAAGTCAACAGAATAAATACATTTTATTTTTTCGTAGTTCATATTTTCACCGACGTAGCGCTAGTGGTGATCAGCTGGCCTCGTATTTGTCAAATGGTTTCCTGTGGTGGATTTCTCTGAGCCCTGGAGGTGGATGTGTGGCGGTGATGTTCTCAGCGTCCATTAGAGGGGTGCATACGGCCTGTGGTTTGTGGTAGCATCGCTCGGCAGACGGTGATGCTCCCCACGTGTGACTGGTAGGTTCTAAACATGTGTTGGCGGAACAAAATACATTTTTCCGCCCCGTTTCTTAGACACCCTCGTGATGCCTGGTGCATGGCCCCTCTCTGACCCGCTGTACGGCCCTCGGAATGACTATGAGGCCGTGGATCGCTGAGAACATCGTGACCTGAAGACCGCTTGGCTGTGACAACTGGCTGGCGACCTTGCCATGAGACATGAACCGCAAACGTGGAGACCCATAGTGAGACGAAAAATTGTGACTTCGTCATATGCGATATCCATTATATTGCTCCTAACTACAAATGGCCACCGTTTGGTTTGCCTCTTACAAGTGTAATTGGCTACTTTTGAATCCATGATATCCACACCGCCTTTTGTTTTGTTGTAGAAATGTATAATCTCCGGTTTCTTTTTCTGTGTATTATCTATCTCGTCGTCGTAATGCAATGAACTCAATAATAATACAGCTTTATTTTTCTTAGTTACATAACTAACTAGAGTTAAGTTTTTTTGAAATCCAAAACACGAGGAATATACGTCTCTATTTTTTCTCTATTCCATTAGATAATAATTTTTCAAATAACTCAACACTAGTAAAGAAGTTATCAACTGTAAGATTTCTTGAAGTGTTTTGAATACATTTTGTTAGAATTAGAACTGTATGCATGCCCAAATTTCTAATTGGTTCTGCTCATCATTACTGTTTTACACTGTACCAGAAACAAATTCCATATATAATAAATAGGATCTAATTTGTCCATTTTCAATCTTTGTCATCAAACCTCAAAAATCTTTTTATATCTCCAAACCTGTTTACTGACATACTTGCTCGGTAAATGGGATTTGATAATTTGTCCAAGAAAAGTTCTTTTACAGGTACATCCCAACATTTCATAACACCGGCCATAAGAAGTAATCCTAAAAATGCATCCATTTCATCTTTTTCAATAGGGTGCCACATTTTATTTTTTATAGAACATCTTGTTGCTTCTCGATTTGTGCAAAGAATTATTTCTTCCATGATTTCATCAGTTATAAATTTTCTCCAAGCATCCAGAGGACTAAACACTTCACCCTTCCGTGTTGGCCCTGCAGTGAAACGTATGATATTGTGCTGAGAAAATTTCGCTGATTTTTGTGTTGGAGGTTTTTTGAGCCACTGTTTATCATTTGGCGCAATCATAAAGACACTATTAGTTTCAGGAGATGACATATTTTCCATACCGTTGTCACTATAACTGTCCTCGTCTTCAGAAATTTGAATATAATCGGCATCAAGTTCTTCATTGAGATCATTAGTTACATTCGAAACATCATCAATATTTGAATCTTCGCTTGATTCTGATCTGGCATCAGAGCATTCATCGAGCCATTGTGTTGCAATTTTTTCGAAATCAGGATCCGTAAAGCGTACTATTTTTCCTCTACTTGTAGAAGCCATTGCTACAATGAAAAAAAATAATAGTAAGTAAAAAATATAGATACTATGTATAACCTTACATATGAGACCAGTTCGAATATAATTCCCTTGAAGATAGGCGCACTCATTCTTCCCTAATATTTCTATACAAATTATTAAATAATATAATAGATTGTGCACACTTATTAAGCAAAATATACTTTTTAGTACCCAGAATTTCCTCTAGAAATGAACACCTCTTATACTGTAAAACGCATAAAACCAATCTATTGCTTAAATCCCCTGTATTTATAATGTCAAAAAATTACAACAACCTAAATAGTAACATTGATCTATTTAACATGTCGCTTGCAACGTTTATTTTACATTTAAAAAATTAGTATTAATATTATTATATTTCATTATGTATTAGTTAATAATTGTATTGTTTTTTTCTGTATTTCTTACATTTATCTTTATTATCTTGTCCTGTAATTGGTATATACACTGTTGGGCAATAAATACTATTATTATTATATGGACAAATGAAGAAGCAACTTACTACGAAATATCAGCTTTCATATATGTTCATACACAGAAATCTAATAGTCGAATAAACAGACAAATATATAAATGTAAGAAAAAGTCGGTTGAAACAAGTCACTTCTTGAAAGTATGATAATAAGGTCAACAAAATACGCACACATGCGTCACGACTGCGCATTACTTGAGTGGGTATTAAATACCCACGTTATGTGAAGAACGGTAAATTAAGTAAATATTTAATTATTTGATAAATAAATATTTTGTTCAAACTTTACACTGCCCATCATTTTAAATAGAATACATAGATGGCATACATAGAGTTATATAAAATTAGTTGTAAAATCGAAAGAAATATTCAACGCTAAAATTTGGAAAGGGTACAAAATACCCACGTTATGCATCCTAGGGTTAAATAAACCAAATTAACCAGTACATAATTTTTTGCATTCTGAGTTAAGAAAATAAAATATACTACATTTACTTCAACAGCTCGCCAATGTGATAATCGATGTCGGAGTTTGAAACTTAATCCGAAATTTTCATTCGGTATTAATTCTTTCAAATCGAAATCGTTCGGATAACGGAGGATTTCAACAGTAATTTATTTTCCTAAAATGAGGATAAAAATGTATAATTTTTTGGGTGATGATACAAGTGAATAAATAAAATAAATGTGCACTGATAATAATTAAAAAGAAAGATCACAGTAACATTTTATAATTAAGTAATTGAACAAAAAAATCACGAATAATATTATTTAAGAATAACGTACCTTATAAAAAATCGTACGCTTCTTCCACCTTAATTTCTTTTAAAATATTGTATAATTCTACTTCGATATTGGCGACATTGTCTAAATTTTATAATATAAATATATTATATTTATGTTATATAAAAATATTTCATTTTTTTGTATTTATAATGATTGTCAGTGGTGTTGATTTTAAAATTAGAAATATCAAATTGAATTTAAAGCAAGTTAAATTGAAAGCAAAGAATTTTGAACTGAAAGTAAAGTATTCAAATTGAAACATTTTGTTATTATTTATTTGGTATTCATTTAAAAGCATTTCTTATTCATTTATAGTTCATACACAATATCTAAATAAAGAATATTATGATTTAAAAGCATACTTATTTAAAAGGAAACATTCCTGTTTTATTTCTAAAAATTGTTACTATAAATAAAACTCTTTTAAAATAAAAACAGTATATCATCAATCCCAAACTTTCCATATTTTTAAATCAAAAACAACTTTCAAATTTATTTATTTTGTTTTCAGTAGTTTTTTGAATCGAAAAGTAAAACTTTTGTTTTTGAAGAATTTAAAATTCTTTGAGTATACACAAAAGAGATAATATTGTGAATTCATTACCTAGGAATTAATGAAAAATACATATTTCTTTATGTTGATGTTGATGCCAATGGGAGGATATAAGATGGGGATATGTTTATGGAAAGTAACGAATAAAATGTTGAAAAAAAATACATTTTCCACCGGATCAATCTACCAGGCAGCGAGACATGAGTTACTCATGTCTTATAAAGTTTTTCCATTAAAACCATATATTATGAAACCGTATCCAATGAGAAATTTAACGAAAGGTAACATGTTTATAAATATTGCCCAAGCAGAGATCGACGTGTCGTGGAAAATGCATTTGATATTTTAGCAGCTAAATTGCGAATATTTCAAACTACCATAAATTTGTCGGCTGAAGAAGCAAAAATGCCATTTTAGCTTACACGTTACATAATTTTGTATTAATTGAATCAGGAAATTATAGGCAACAATGTTGGGACGAACCAATTTCTGGTGACAGTAGCACATTGGTAACAGAACCTCGTTCAGCTCTAAATATAATATATATTTATAAATCATTTAAGGTAAAGTCACTAATAGTTGACACATTAAGAAAAAAATAATTGAATTTTTGACATATATATCATATTTATTTATTAATTTGAACATTTTTTTGTCTCAGTTCATGTACAAAACCTTTATCAAGAAAATAGAACCATCAAAAAGAAAAAGCTAGTATATAAACATATAAAAAATAAACATTTTTAATTCTCTGAAATGGCGCCCTTAATTGACATAGGCACGAATGAACATAACTAATAAATGACACTTATGAGATCAATAGTTGACATGAACAACAAACCTTTTTTAGTTCTGGTTTTTTATTTATATATTCAAAACTAAAACTGAAAAAGGTTTATTGATCTTATCCGTCAACGTCAATTGCCTTAGGAAACTGATATTTAATTCTGTCTCCAGTAACGATCAAGTTTGGCACTGGAAGATATTCAATTATTTGTGTATATTTTATGCTGCTAAGATCAGTCTCATTTTGTTTAAAAGTATTTTTTTTATCATCAATGCAAACCATTGCCATGACATCAATGTCATTTTTTAATATTTTTTGTACAATACGTACATACTTATAATATTTCTTTATTCCTGAAAAATTTACTAGCAAAAAGTCTCCTTCCTTAAATTTTTTCGAATTTTTTTCGTTTTGTTGTGAAGTCTCATAATTATCACTTTCCTCCCTATCAGAATCAATGTCATCGATACTATCTCCTGACTCTACCCACTCTTCACAATCATCAGAACTTGTATCACTATAATCATCAGTTTTTCTAATTATCTTATTTCTCTTACTAATGCTTTGTTTACTTTGAATTTTTTGTTTTTTTATCTGTTCGTTTAACTCCTTTTTCTTTTTGCGTTCTTCAGCTTTTCTTTTCTTCTCTTCAATGATTGCTTCTTTCTTTTTTGCCTTATCTTTGTAATATTTTTGCCATTGTAGCGATGTAACCACTACGGGAATTTTCTGTTTTTCTTTTTTTTAATAATTGGTTTGGGTTCAGGCCAATATAAAACTCTTTTAAAGGGACTTGGTATTAATATATTTGGTTTTAAACCGACACTTTTCACAGGCGTTACGTGTTCCGGATTTATTTGATCATTTTCACATGATTGTGACGGCACATTACCTTCTGAAATTAATATTATACTTGATGTTGAAACTGGAGTTTTAACAGGAGTTACATTCTGTGCATTTAGCGGCTTCCATGTCCTCTTCAGAATAACGGAACATTTGTCCTTTTATTGGAGCTATTCCAAAAGTGTTCTGCGACTTTCCTGCGAAACCAAAGATTGACATCAATATTTACCCAATAGTTAACACCTGTCAACTATTGGGTAAAATAGGAGAGAAACGATGTTAGTTGCCGGGATATTTAAATTGTCGAATTTACATGCAAAAACTGTTGAAATTGAGCCTTAAGATCAAATTTATTTCAACACCATTAGTTGACATACACTGTCAACAATTAGATTTCATGCATTGCTTGAACCTAGTAATTGACATCACCCATTTAGAAAGAAATAAGAACGATATAAACACGCAGTTAATTGGAAAATCCGCCCTGACCCAACACTGTTTCTATGTTAAAGTTAAAATTCCAAAAAAAAATAAGAAAACATAGTCATATTTACCTCAAATATTTGTTCGTTCTTAACTCACCTTAACAAAAATTTCCGGAACCCTGAACACACGTTATACTGTATTGCACAACAAAATTCGTCATTTTTAACTGCTCAGCTAATTAACTGTCAGCTTTTAACAGACGACAATAGATGGCAGAAGGTATAGTAAAACGATATTAGGGAAAAGATACATGTTGAATATTTCTTATTTACAGCAAAATATTTTGAAAGTGTCAACTATTAGTGCACAGTCAAGTATTAGTGCTTTTACCATAATTATGTATGAAGTAGAATATTTATTTAAAAAAAATTACAAATCCTTATAATATTTTAAACCAGTAATATTTTTCTCTACTCTAATGCCCTGTTACACAAACAAAATGTAACATCGTGTCAGATGTAACATAAGGTCAGATTTTTGATGCGTTGCACAAACAAAAAAAGAGGTTGTCTTAGTTGACGTAGCGTTAAAAGAGCGTCAGAGCAAAATAAAGTCGGACAACAGTGCAAACTGTCATGAGTTTAGTAACTTTCTAGGGACTACAACGACTACAACATGAATAAGAAGAAATAAGAATTATTACCTATCAAAGTTGTAATTATGATTAATACAAGTAAGGAAATTTTAAGATAACACATTATTTAAAAAACTGTTTGTTAGTGCGATTATCTTGCAAAAGTAGTTGCCACTAAAACATTTCATACGGAATTATTGTCTTGGCCTTGAATATCGTCATCCTCAAGAAACATGAAATCTTCTGGTGGAATATCATCTTCGGAAATTGCCATATTGTGCAGTATTGCCGTGACCACGATTATTGTCAGGGTTGTTTGCAATTTCAGCCTTAAACTATTTGACAGACACGGAAATCTTTTCTACACGCCAAAACAACGCTCAACTGTGTTTCGTGTGGTGATATGAACGCTGTTGTAAGCCTGTTTGACTTGGTGTTTGTTGATTTAAAAACGATGTTAATAAATCATTTTTACAGGCGTACCCATTATCGCTTAATAAATAACAATTGCCTTAAAAACCACTTTTCAATTGTGCTGCCAACGGTGAGTTATTCAAAATCGTGCTGTAATGTACGGATCCCGACCAGCGTGCAATTATATGATCCCAGAGTTTTATTTAATGGCTTCGTTTTAAGATCTATTTTAGTGAAAGTTATAGAAACAGTTGTTTGCTTGTAATATTTTTTACATAGAAACTGTTTTTTTTTTGTCACATTGGGTTCAAAAACCATGGAGAGTTTTTGAGCTTTGATTTCAAATGTGGAAGGGGTTGTCTCTTTTTGATACTTGCATTGTTGCTATTTGGTGCGGTTGGTGTGCTGTGAAGAGTTGATAAAGACGAAAGTATAAAACCTTTTGAGTTTCTTCTTATATGAACTGATCTCCATGTACCATTTTCATTATCGCTGTTGTTTTCCGTTTCTAAAAGCGATTCGGCGATTTTGAGTTTAAAATTAAAGGGTTGGTGCATGAGGGCTCTGCGTCTATCACCAAACTTTTGGCGATCACTTCGATATAAAATTCATGAATTTGTCATTGCTAAGTCATTGAGATGAAAGATCGTTTTAACTGTCCATTTCTTGGTTCTTGCAGTTATTCGATAATAAGCTATTATACGATAAAGTAGTTGTATTTTGTCACCATGTTAGCCCGCCTGACATACATATATACATGAAGATTCTCGTGGGTCGCTAACAGCTGCACTGTACAGTGCAGCTTGGCTGTTGACACGCAGACTCGGGTGTGTAAAAGAAAAAGGAAATGGAACGCAAAAATAATATAATCTACCGTAAACCACCCCGGTTTACGGTAGATTATATTGATCAATTTAGTTTTTATTTTAATTTTATTATCAAACCTTTCATATAATCTACTTGAAAAATATGGGATAGGATGTGTAATATACATTCAAATTCATTAAACTTATATATTTCTAAATAATTATTAAAAGCAAAAAAAAAATCTGTTGTGGCCAGCACAATACCTCTCGCCAATTTCATTTTATGTAGCATGGGGCGCGAGCAGTTATGTGACTTTGTTGGTCTTGGCAAGCAGATGTGGGGGCCCGTGTCAGAATGAGAGCTAGTAATATACATAGGTGTCAAGTATCATAAGTTTTAATTCGAAACATTATGATTTTCGAAATCCATGTGGATTATTTTCCTCGACAAGTATATTCCATACTAATGGATGACAAATAAACATCAGAACATTTTGAAATTTTGAATGAAAAATTATGACATATGACAATTGTGACATCTATGTAAAAACTACTAGCCGTCATTCCTACACGGATCCTCATCTGCTTGCCAAGGCCAACAAAGTCACATGTCTGCTCGCGCCACACACACACCACACAAATAATTGAAATTGTTTCTCTTCTTTCCTTCTATAAGAAATTTTATCCTACTATTCTATTATGTTCAAAATTCTTCAAATTCATTGACGGTATTAGCGGTATTTCTTAAGGATATATGTAATATTAACATATCTGTAATTTAAATATATAATTAATTAATAATACAATAATATATATTAAATGTACTCTTACCTCCCAGAAAAATCTGACACTACATTTTGCATTTAGATTACAACAGATTATTTTATATTATTATATACTATATCTCCAAACCTATACGAAATATAATAAAAAAATAAGTGTGTCAGATTGAGAATTTAATTATCTTTAATATTTGTAGTAACAAATTTTCAAAAAATAATATTTAGAATTTTTTTTAGAAACTACCACTTCCGGTTGTCCAATTGTTACCAGAACCTATTCAACTCTTCCCATTACTGTTAGATTGAGGAATCCGTAGTCAAACAGGTCTTTATTCTTATAGAATTTGAGAAATCGTGTCTCCAACAACCTCACACACACACACACACACACACACACACAGACATCATTGTAAAAATGTTAAAATCGGATTCTATGGACCTTAAATCGTGCTTATTCAATAAAATCTGGATATGCGATTTTAGCATGAATCCAATACCTCTCTTAGCGAGAGGTAAAAAATGTTACTGATCAGTCATACTCCAAGTGGGGCTACTTTGATTACTTAAATTAAAATGCATAAAACTACACGTATAACCTTCAAATTGCTCAATCTCGGCCCGTTTGAAAATCGTTCAAGCAGTTTTTTTTAATTTGCTAATATGTATGGCGACTTTGTTATGGCATTGGTTAGTGTAATTACAACGCAAATTGACATATTAAAAAAACGTTGTGACGTAATCGATACCTACCTTAAAGGGTCAGCCAATCACTCTACACATATGATCGTGTCCGGTGCTGAAAAGTCGTAAGCAAGGGTCGTGGGCCGTAAGTAGGTGAGGGAGCAGATGTGAAAACAATAGGGCGCCACTGGCGCTAATGGTAGTGGCAGAATGGGCGGTGGACGCCAGGCCATCGGTGATGCTCGAATGAATAGTGAAAATAAATAATATTTTAACAAAAGTTTTATTTGCCGGCACTTATACAACAAAAATTTTGATAACTCCAAAAAGCCAGAAATTGAATTTTAAACAATAATAAAAAAATAATACTCAGCTAAAACTTGTTGGGGCGCTTCAGTTGGGCCTGGAGTAGCCCAAGTCCGCTTGGGGTGAGCGGCTGGCGGTAACGGCGGTGGTAGACGTCAGGCAAGTTGCCGGAGGAGGATTCGGCGGGGAAACTCGCCCAGGGGTTCCTGCGTTGGGTAAGAGCTTCTGGAGCTCGCTTTAACCCTTTCAGTCCCCATTTTTTATTACAGAGATAAAAAAATTAATTATAATTTCCTCTTCAACCCTTTTTTGGGAATGTTCATTGCAATGGACACCGGAACTCTGAGGAGTATTTACTGACTTACTTCAAAGGAATAAAAAAATTGAAAGAAAATGCAATATTGATGGAAAATTACTACATAATGATAATAAACAATTTTATTTTCTATGGAACAGTTTGAAACAATTTCTATTTGGTACAAAACATAAATGTATCTTACATTTATCACAAAATACATGCGTTTTTCCCTTACAGTTTTTTAGTTTGCACCTTGAAGCTTATTTTTTGTCGTCATAGTCTGGCATATGATCAATTTTATCATACTGTATTTCCTTTAAAGATCGTATTCACCACATTTGCGTCTAACAGGAGTGTTTTCTCTAGATGTGTCAGTACTACTTGGTCGACCTCTTTTCGTCGGTTTTACTGGATTTCCCATTTTTATCAAACAATTTGCCACTTGTGTTCGAAATTCTAGCAGATCTATTTGTGTCTTTACTTTACTAATTTCGCAGTCTCATTTGTATTGGAACCAACTGTTTAATAATACCAAATCTATGGCGTAAAAAATTATTCTCAATGTCCATTTTCTGGATTTTATAAAAATTCTATACATGCTGATCATTTTGTCAAGTTTGTCGACACCGCCAATTGCTTCATTATACTTATAATTTCAGGTCTCTGTATTTTTATATATTTCTTCTCGTTTTTGTCCCATCTCTCAACTTCGCTTATATTTCCAATTCCCATATAATTAGAAGCTACTGTGACGCTTTTGTTGTCGGTCCAGTTTACTAGTATAATTCCATCTGTACTAGTAAGCTGCTCACTGGATCCCTCTGCCTTTCTTTGCTAATTCCTTGTCAGAAATAAATGGAAATATGTTCTGTCTCGCTGTTCCTGCACCATAAATATTCCGTAACGACAATATTCGTAACAAATGATAAGTTGTGAAGTAATTATCACAAAATAATGAATGGCCAGGAGTTTAAACTCGTTTCATCAAATGTAAAAACCTCTGCTGCTCCTTAACCAAATTGTACGTCCGGTTCAGTAGTTGCACCTTGATAAATAAGGAAGTTGTAAACTACACCACTCTTTCCGCACAAGAAAAAAAAAAATTCCGCAAGGATTTAGTTTTCCCCTGATATACTGTTTAACAGCTATTTTGCCTTTGAATGGCACGATCTGCTCAACATGTTTTTTTCAACTTCCAGTTCAAGGTATTTTTTTCTAATTGCTTCATAAATCGATCGCACTTTTATCATTTTATCTTTATTGTCCTTAGGAATTTCTCGGTTGTTTATAAGGTGAAGGTGTCTTCTTAGTTGGAAAAAGCGATTCCTTGTCATATTTTCTGCAAACCTATTTATTTCAAAGGCGGGTTCCCAATACATTCGAATTCTGAGAACTTGCATATTTTCCATAAGGATATGAAGACCAATCAAAATTTTAATTTCTTCTGGTGTAGTATGCTTTAAATTTGCTGTTCGGCATAAATATTGGTCATTTCAGCAAATTGTTCTAAAATTTGATTAGAAGTGTATTCTTCAAAGTACGAAATGGGAGACGATGGTGAGAGAACGTTAGAGACTTTATTTTCAAAAACAAAATTTGGATAATCTGGTGTAACATGCTTCCTCCATTTTATATTTTTCTTTTGTGTTACAGGAAAGTTGTTCTCAGTGCCTACATCCCCGACAGTTTCACTTTCAGAATAATTTTCTTTATTCGGCAACGATGGTTCAAAATCATCTTCAATGATTACTTCTTCTTTGTCATTTTTTCTTAGCTTATCACCTCCAATTCTCAAAATATTTAGATCTGATCCTGACGTTTCAGCCACATCATCATCACTTTCAAAAGCTTCAAAATCAGATAATTCGCCTTTTTCCAGCATATCCAATAATTTTAGGGTCTTCAGTATTGAAATATTGCTTAGAGATACCTATAAAAAATTTGAATTATCAATAAAACGCAAGTTTATCATTTTATTTTCATTCGTGTAACTTTACAACCAATGGAACTATTAAGTCCCATTGTCCATCTCAGTGGAACAATAATACGTAACCTCATTTTTATTTCACTTTTATACGAATAAGTAAAAAAATGCTTTTGTGTGCTAACTTAGTACTTTAAAATTACGTTTTATACAAAAACACAAACAATATGTTATAACTAAGGTTTAAAAAATATAGTTTTTACATACCAAATTGATTAGACGCTATATCCCCTATATACAGCTGTCATTATTTTAAACAATATCATGAAGTAATACTAAGAGATGGCAGTAGTATGCTGAATATATACATAGTAATCTCTATTCGAATGTAAATTAGGTCTAGATGGGATATGTTTTCAAACATAATTAAAATAAAAAATATTTAAATTAATGTACATTGTAATGGGCATTGAGTGCGGTCGTTTACGGCGGTTGATGAACCGGAAACCGCGGGACCGTTTTTTGAGCAACGTGGGCAAGTAGGACGACGTTTTTATACCCGCACCTATAACAATGACGAGTTTGGGCTTTTGGACACTCCGGGGAAAGATGTGTCGTGTTGCCACAGTTCCAACAAGAAATAGTCCTATTTCTAGGCGCGGATTTGGGTGGTTCTCTAGCTTCAGTAGCGTGAAGAGCAGTGAACTGTTTTGTGAAAGCTAAATCGTGCTCTAGAAGATTGTGATTTCGCGATGGTGGCGGTTTGAAACTACTAAGACGGATTTGCATATCCTCAATCAGTTTACAGGTCGTAATGAGAGCTTCGAAAGAATTCGGAGAGTGAATGGCTAAAGCACTTTAAAAATGGGGTTGGAGGTTTCGGACTATAAGTGACAGTCTAGTTTTCTCATTGGGGCGTTCCGAGAGGCGTGAGAATAAGTTTTCCATTATAGCAATATACAGGGTGTATCAAGATAATGGAACAGTGCCATTTATTCGTGAATATGAAGTTACACAAAAAAGTGATTAACATATTTTGTAAAGCATAGAGGGTGACACATTTTGGCATTACTATTATTATTTTACAGCCAGTGGTACTCAACTTATGGATCAATGTTATATTTTTTTAAATGATATATATATTTTATTAACTCATTAAATAGCGAATTTTCTTCTGAATTCAACGATATAATAATATCATACCCTTATATTGCAAAAAAATTAATAAAAGTTAATTCAAAGTTAGTACCTATTTTTTTTTAAGTAGGCCAGCAAACATTTAATTATTAAACAACAGAACATTTTCTGTCATTTTTGTACGTCATTGTTACGTATTATATTATTTTTTCGAAATGTTCCAAATTTCGTTATTCTTTTTTTTTATTTCGCGATGGATCAATGTTATATTTTTTTAAATGGCATTATATATTTTTTATTAACTTATTAAATAGCGAATTTTCTTCTGAATTCAGCAATATAATGATATCATACCCTTACATTGCGAAAAATTTGATTATGAATTGATTTGAAATTAATTCAAAATTAGTTTTTTAACTAGCAGAAGCTCCTCCTAGGGCTCCGCCGATAGTGTTTTATGATAGTCTATACGTACATCTAATCCGTCTAGGCATACTTTAAACGCGAAGTGCTAACGCTAACATTTTCATTTGTACAAATTTCAGACAAAAGCCGATCGACCTGTCAAAATATTGACACTGATACCTAACAGCCCTTTACAAGATCTCTAATTTGTACGCAAGCTATCCACCCAAAATACAAACAGAAATGAAAACTGATCACAGTATCATAATAATAATAATATATATATATATATATATATATATATATATATATATATATATATATATATATATATACACACAAATTAGAAAATATTTTTTATTTTTTAAATTGATTTATTAGCTTATCAAGCATATTGGCGAGGGCCCACCACTGACTCTAGAAACATTTTTTTAAATATAGTGTTTGTTTTTAATTTATGTGAACATATTTCTTACTCTTCGCCCTCGCCAATTGCCTCCTCTTCTCCCCCTGTATCGCCCGCGCCCCCTTCCTCTACCGCCCCTACCGCCACCACTGCCTTCCTGGCTGACGGTGTTTGCATCGGATGTCCCTTCCGGTTCTATACATAGTGAAATAATACTAATTATATTTAAATAATGTCTTGAATTTTTCTTGTACTTACTTGCCACCACCACATCCGCCACCTTCTCCCCCGTCACTTGCTCCCCCGTCACTTGCTCCCCCGTCACCTGCTCCCCCGTCACCTGCTCCTCCGTCTCCATTTCTTCCCCCACCTTTCCTATCACTTCCTCCGTTGCCCCGGCCATTTCCATTTCTTGAAAAATAATTAAATGTAAATAATGTCTTAATATGTTTAAGAGTAAGGATTATGAGTGTGGCCGAGGCGAAATAAGTCTGATTCGATAGGAATATATGGCGAAGGATGATTGTTTCCTAACTATTATTGTGATCCGGATGTGGTATTTCGCTACCGATAATCGGTCACTTTAATATGTTTAAGAGTAAGGATTTGTTGTATGATGTTGTTCTTATTGTTATCGGATTTGTGCGAACCAACTAAGTGGGACACGCGTGATTTTATGAATGTATGACTTAAATATGTATTTTACCTACTACACTGACGAAAGAAATTAACGCATCACTTTTATAAACTCAGTTAATATTGGAATATTTTTATTTTCTTCAAATTTTAATCATTGATTTTTATAATTTTACTTTTATGGTAAGAATTAAGACAATGAAACAATAAAAACTTAATAAAATTGTAAGAAAAATGAAGAGAAACAAAATTTAACATGCGATTAAAACACTTAATATTTAATGTTTCCTCCTCTTGCTCGAATAACTGGCTGTCAGCGATGACCCATACTGCTAATTAATGCTCTAATGTCATTCTGGTTAATATCTTCCCAAATTCCCTGCAATTTTTGCCCGAGCTCTTCTTGGTTGATTGGACGCCGAGGAAGTGCTCTAAGTCGTTTACCCATCGTGTCCCAAAGGTGTTCTATGGGATTAAGATCCGGACTTCTGGCTGGCCATTGCATTGTGGTGATATGCACTTCGGCAAGATATTGTTGCACTATTCGGGCAGAATGGGGTTTTACATTATCATGCATAAAGATGAAGTCGTTTCCCCCAACAGGCGCAAAAGGCATTACATATGGATATAAAATGTTTTCTATATAAGATGCTGCCGTGATGCTCCCTCTTAGTATGACCATCAACTGCGTGCGAGCCTCTGAAGTGATACCACCCCACACCATAACCGAACCTCTACTAAACATAACAGTCGGAACAATGTTACATTGCGCATAACGTTCATCTGGCCGTCTGTATACACGCATCCGTCTATCACTGCTATTAAGAAAAAATCTGGACTCGTCGCTAAACATAACATTCGCCCAATCGGCCTGTAACCAGTTAACATGTTCCTGAGCAAACGTTAATCTGGCTCTGCGATGCTCTGCGGTTAATTGGGGTCCTGTTGCTGGTATTTTTGGGGTTAAATTAAAACCACGTAACCTTTTTCTTATGGTAACGGAACTAATATGAACATTGTGGGCCTCTGCGAGCATATTTTGTAGCCTAGGAGCCGTAATAAACCGTTCCCTTAACGTCTGCATCATCAAAAAACGATCTTGGATTGCATTTGTGGCTCGTTTTCTCCCTTGACCTGGCCTTCTTGAGTATGAGTGAGTTCCTCGATGTCTCTTCAAGACCCGCGGTACTGTCGATTGGTTAACACCAAGGCGTTGACCGATGTAACGCTGACTCCAACCTTCTTCTGCAAGTGTTACTACAGCCACAGCTTCTTCAACACTTAAATTAAGATTCTGACGTCTATTCATATTCACGCTTCATTATTTAGCACTTAATTTCGAGAGTACTTCAAAACAAATCCAAAAATGAATTTAATATGAAGCTTTCTTTAAGTCAGAAAAGAAATTTATCATTTTTATCATACTTGATAAGCTTTTTCCTTACATAAATAATTTCCGCTCAAACATAACGTCGGTTCCAAGATATAGAATAAATTATAAGTGATGCGTTAATTTCTTTCGCCATTTTATTTTTATCAATTTGTTCTGCCATTTCTGAAAAATACAAAAAATAAATGATATATAATTAATATCTTAAATATACCTTGTACTTACTTTGGCATTTGAATTTTATTGAAAACATTTTTGTTTTCCAAGGCTTTATTACAAAAAAAAAAATAGCCTTTGTTTTCCAAATTATATTTTATTCTTATATCGAGTGGTGAATTTATGTTTGCTATATAGGAAATACAATGTTAATTTTTTAATATGATTGTTGCTTCCCTTCACAATATATGTATGATTTTTTTAACCTAATATTTGAATCCATTCTGAAATCAAAATAAACATAGGTTATGTTTCAAAAAATTACATAATTTATGAAACTAACGCATATTTTTCAACATACCAACAAATATAATTTGCAATGTTCAATTATTAGTAATTAACTATGTAAAATAGTTTATATTGTTTGTAATTTAATCCAATTTCATAGACGAATATCTTCTAACATAACATTTGACAATTTAACAAATGTAACCATGGCTTAACCTTTCTTTGGAAACGTATGCATAGAATTGCAACCAGGTACAGAACAATAAACATTACTCATTTTAAAATTGAAATTATATTAAAACACGTTCAGTGCGCATGACTCACCGGTGCGTCACTAGCATTATTAATGCAGTGCGCATGACTCACTGGTGCGTCATGTGCGCATTTACAATTCTAAGCTAACTGTTGCTTCAGCATTTGTGGCATTTGTATGTGGTTGACTTGAGCGTGTAGAGCAAGGTAAGTGTTATTTATATTCTATGCCGTCCCTGAGTTTGGCTTTTTTTGCACAGATAATGATGGATTTTTCAATTTTTTTGTACAGATGGATAGCGAAGGCCCTTCTGATGTTAAAAAGCGAAAAGTACAAGTGAAAAATCCCCAGAACCTTACAGAAAATGAGTTGCTAAACATACTTGAAGACTCGGACCATTGTGAGTGGGATGATACTGATAGTGACTCATATGTTCCAGATGAAGAGGAATCATCATCCGAGGATGAAAGTACGTTTCTAGGGTTATTTTATTGTAGAAAATATTAAATGTAGTAATAATTACAGACATGTCATCACTTGATATTCCCTGTAATACGTTAGGCGGAGAAGATAATTCTGCGTCTGTCGATGCTGATGTCACATGGAGCGAAACCGATACACAAATGAAAAACATACAGTTTCAGAAAAAGCCAGGTTTGCTTGTTGATGTGAATGCAGATGCTACTCCATACGAATACTTTCGGTTGTTGGTAGACGACGATTTGTTGGATCTTATTGTTACGGAAACCAATAAATATGCTACAAATGTGTTTCTATCTAGTACATCAGAACACTCAAGAATTAATCGTTGGAAAGATATAACAAAAGAAGAGTTGTTACGATTTATTGGTCTTCTACTCCATACCGGTACAATAAAGTGTAATGTTCTCAAAGATTATTGGAAAACTCACAGGCTTTTTGGAATTCCATGTTTTGCAAAATATATGAGCCGTGATCGGTTCATTTTGATCATGCGATGTCTCCACTTTGCCGAAAATCCTAGTGAAGGAGAGAAAAAGCCAGAAGATCGCTTGTACAAGGTTCGTCCAGTGATCGAATATTTTCAAAAAAAATGACGTCTATATAATACCCTACTAGAAATTTGTCATTGGACAAATCTATGCTACTCTGGAGAGGGAGACTTGTATTCCGACAATATATACAAAATAAGAGACACAAGTACGGAATC
Source organism: Harpalus rufipes (assembly GCA_951394225.1). NCBI lineage: Eukaryota > Metazoa > Arthropoda > Insecta > Coleoptera > Carabidae > Harpalus > Harpalus rufipes. Next base: position 32,915,871 of record OX596285.1, read on the forward strand.
AAGCTGTACTTGCTTACAGAACCTGACGGCCTTGTATTGAACCTAATTGTTTATGCGGGTCAATCAGATGAGACAGGAGGATTAGGACATGCGGAAAAAGTTGTTATGGCCCTGATGCGTGAGTACCTAAATGCTGGTCATTCATTGTATATGGACAATTTTTACAATAGCTTCTGTTTAGCTAAAAAATTGCTGGAAAATGATACATATTGCACTGGAACATTACGAGCAAACAGGAAGGATTCTCCGAAAAACATAATTACAAAAAAATTCAAAAGGGAGAAACAACGGCGGCTTATCGAGACGGTGTTATGATAGGTAAATGGAAAGATAAAAGAGAAATATTGTATATATCTTCACAATTTCCAAACAATATAGTTGAAACCCAAAACAGAAGAGGTGAATCTAAAGATAAACCTTTACCTATTGCGGAGTATAATAAATTTATGAGTGGCATTGACCGCACGGATCAAATGATTTCTTATTACCCCGTAGTTCGAAAAACCCTCCGGTGGTATAAAAAACTTGGCATTCATATCCTCCAATTATTGCTATATAATTCTTTTCTTTTATACAATAAATGTTCAACAAAACGCTTATCATATTATAATTTTCGACTGGCTATTCTAGAAGAAATTCTTCCTGAAAACCTAACCACAGAACAACCAAAACAAAAACCTACAAAGCAATTTTCTAACCACCTACCCGAAAAAATTGAAATTCGGGGCAAGGATGGTAGGATAATGAGGAAACGCTGTAAAATTTGTTGGAAGAATAAAATAAGAAAAGATTCATCGTACCATTGTACAAAATGCCCTGATGTACCGGGCTTGTGCGTTGGAAAATGCTTTGCGGAATACCATAATAAACCATAGTACCTACTTTTTTTATTGGATTTTTTTTTGTAATACAAAGAATATGTTTTGTTTCAAAGAATGATTTTTTTTTTTTTTGAAATGTTATGTTTTTATTTTATTTCCAATACAAATAATATATTTTATATTTCTGACCATTTTTTTAATTTTTCTTTTTCCTTCATATCTATTATGATTTATGAATATTTTTAACAATTAGAGAAGGATTCACTATGACGCACTGGTGAGTCAATGCGCACACCAGACCAAATTACATTAGCGGCGCGCGTGACGCACCGGTGCGTTATGCAATAAACAATGCCCACAAGTTATTTTTAATGCATTTTGTTTATAAAAATTACTTACCTTTCCATTAATAAGTAAGTTTATTAACATAAAGTATAACCGTCCATACGCAACCTAACCCGATTTTTGTCAGCACTGAACGTGTTAATGAACAAATTTTCAGCAAAATAACTTTAAATTAGTAATCGTTAGTTTCATTTTATTCCGCTAGATAGAGCAACGCTTAACACAGATCTAGGGTACAGAGTATGGCCATGGGCCAAGATCACCGCCATTTGCGGGCCAACGTCAAATATATTGAGTATTCAATGCACCCTATTTTTTTGTAAGAAATGTGATATTTATATTAAAAAGTAATATTAAATAATCACACTACGAATATATAAAGGTTATAAAAATTCATTTTTTAGAAATTCGCAATTATTATTGACATAGATTTAGAGGGCATGTAGAGCATGGGGTATAGGTTATTATCAAATCTAATTTAATAACTGTAGTTATTATTTAAATTATAAGTATATATTCTAAACTTACCTTTTAAAAATGTAAATGTTTATGCTTAATATTGGTAATTTTCATTTATTTTCAATATTGCCAGTCATCGTAGTCAGTATCTTAAGAAAATATACATATAAATAAAATGAAAGTATTGCTACGTAGATCACCAATTCGAAATGGCTGCAGAAGGAAATTTTAGTTCCACATAAGTGGCGTTTCGTTAAGTATACAAATAATGGAATGAATAAATGATAATAATTAAAAAACATGAATAAATTGAAACTAATCATTTATCGATTCAATCAAACAGGACAAAATGCCCCAATTATATGTAAATGAAACATATTATTAATAACAATATTAAAATTAAAGATAAAAATAAATCTCACAAAACACACAAATATAATATTTTATTATACAGGGTGATGGGTGAGGAAACGGCCATACTCGAGGAACGTGTTCAGGAGACCAAAATAAACAAAAAAGTCATATAAACATATATCCGATTCTTAACCGTTACTGAGATATTAATTATTAATAGTAAGCGATTAACCGCGGAAAATAATAGTTCACATTTGTTTTTTGTGGTTGTCGCGTTCAGCTGTTATTGTTAGAAATAATATTTGGCATTTGTTTGTTGTGGCTGTCACATCCAGCTGTAAATGCATCGAAGTTGGCGGTGGTATTTTTGAAAATATTCTACATTAAATTGTTTTTCCTTCACTTGTATAGCATACTACATTATAATAAATGATTTGTTTCGTCATTGAGGTGCAGCTTTTATTATATTTTTTTAAGTGATATCTCCGTAACGATTAAGAATCGGACACATGTTTATATGACTTTTTTTGTTTATTTTGATCTCCTGAACACGTTCCTCGAGTATGGCCGTTTCCTCACCAATCACCCTGTATAGTAAAAAATATGCAATGGGAAATAAGATCGTAGGGCCAAACTGGCTTTTAATGAAACTAATGTTAACGGGATAATTTAACATTTACTAATTGCGAATGATATTATTTTTCTTAACCTAAATATTACAAACATAATAGATAACAATTATTTTTATACAACCAAGACAATGTCACGTGCATAACTTATTAAATCAATTATAATTTCGAAAAATACCACCAGATGTCATATCACTTATTTCCTATTGCCTATTAGTCACATACGAATTTGCAAATACATCATATAGTCTATTGTTATAGTTTATGCTGGATATGTTTGACTTTTATATATATATAAAATGTATAATATATACAAAATGAATTAATATAAACATCGCTAAATGTGATATTAATACAATATATTAGGCCTGATCACAGAAAACAGCAAGCTTTGCTGTTTTTTGTTCTGATGCATCGCCCGGCATTAACTAGGACGGCGAGGACGCATCTTCTTCGAGGATTCCTCCTTCACGCCAGTCGAAAAACCGTCCGCAAAAACTGGCAGAGAAATGGCCTAGTTAAATTGTATTCATCCAGAAAATAGCACAGTTTAGAACAGCTGATGTTGCCTTAGCCAAATCTTCTCTCGTGTATTATTCTTCTTTTTGGTCATTGGAGGCGTTCGATATTGTTCTTTTTTTAACAAATTATTGTTAATTGTATTGTTAATGATAGCCCATTCTTATAAGATTAAATTTGTAAAATATAACATGTAATTACATAATTGAACATTACCTTAAAGAAGCATGTAAATCATACATATCCGTACATCTCTATAGATTTTATTTGTATATTTTTATTTTGTTTTTGTTAGAATTCTACTTGACTGGCTTGGGTTAACTATTGTTTCGGTGTGACGCCAAATCAAATATTGTGACAAATAAATTACTTTGTGACTCTTCGATCTTAAATGAAAAAATTATATTATTTATTAATTTTGAAAAATACCTAATGAATACTTACTCTCTTATTAAAAAGGAACATTGCAAGCAGATATAAAGGAAAAATAGATGTTTCATCACGGCATTTTACCCATTGCTTGGTGTGCCAATCTACTTCGAACGCAGATGTCGGTAATTGTCATGACATACCGCGTGGGCGTAAAAATGGTGAAACATTTATGAATCCATATTTGTTCAATTTTATTTTTCAACTCAAAAAACGAAAAATTCATCACCTGAAATTTTGTAAATGATTTATTAGAAATGAATCTAATGAAACATTATAAAATCTATTACCTGCTTTCCTTTGGTCAAAATTAAGATACAATAATCTGGGATTTATTAACATTCAATGCAGTATAATGCAGAACGAATTTTAATTCTTGTTATGAAATTATAGTATCTTTGATTTATTTAGTTCTCATTCGATCTCATATTTGTATCGCAGAAAATATGATCTGGATTTTGAAAAACGTAGGTAAATAATTTACAAGTTTTTGTTTTCGGCCGAAATGAACCCGTCATTTCAGCTTGTGTAAAACGTGTATCACAAGTCAGTTTTCGGGAAAATGATTCATTCAATTCCTGGCTTCTTTCATCTTGTTCATAATCTGATTCTTGAAAATTTGTTTAAATATATTGAACGTCCACATTTGATCTCACTTGATTACGTGCGTATTAAATTTTCATGAAAAACCATTTACTTGGATGGGATTTTGTTTAAACTGAAAAAAATTACAATTAACAACAATGATTACTACTACAGGTGTTTTTTTTTTCAAGGTGTAAAAGATAAAAAAATTCTGTATCAAATGATACCAAATAAATAGAAAGTATGTATATTTTATTGTTGAATTTATGTAATTTTGTATTAATAGTGATATGTCAAAATTCGTTATAACCAATATGTTGTGCAAAAAATTGATTTCCCATGTTAATCTCTTATCTACACATTGAGAAAAACAACACCCAATATTAAAAATTCATTAATGAAAATTAAGGAAGATTGTACTTAAAAATAATCAAAATTTACAAATGTCAAACAACAAAACTTTGTAAAACAGGACATTTCTTTAGAATTCCTGGTCCTTCACCGATTGACGCATTTCTTGCTGGATTTTTCTTTCAATGAAGTAACTTATTACGGCATTTCTATCATATAAAAAAAAATGAATTAAAAAAATAATTACCCTCACAAATTATATAATACCTGTATTTTTATATATGACTAAAACTTTCATCTACCGAAAAAAAAAAAATTCTAAACAGATTTACTCTCCTCTTGGTCATCATTAGCTATGTTTATCTGCAGACTAATCCGATAAGTCAGTGCGTTCCCATTTATAGAGGCGATGGTTCATACATTATCTCGTTGATGCTTCGAATTTTTTGAATGTCTGAAATGATTTTCCTACTATAAAAGAAATTGTAATAAGTATTACAAAATTAATTATTACTTTTTGTTTAACGAATGAGGATCTCATTCGTCGGATCGACTATTAACTTTATTTGGTTGATTTAGAGATTTTGAGGTTCTGGCGTGGGTGTGAACCTTTTCAGAGATTTAGGGTTATCTTGAATTAAGGGATTATTCGCAGATTCTACTAGTTGTCAAACAAAATGAGAACATTCGAGTGGCTGTATTCTATTCTTCAGCCTTTTGAGTATCTGGGACTTTTAGCTCAATTTCTTCAGCTATTTCGAGTTCGGGTACCTAATAAATTTATTAATATAATATTAAGGGGTATATTTACGCGTGGCTGAGTGCGTTAATTGATTTATGTTATGAAAAACACGGGAAGCACAAAATAAAATCGTATAAGGTCTTTGTTTAGATAGTAAAATTCGGATATGATCTCGTAATTATATAATGAACTCTTGAGTAACAATTAAAATATTTTTACGAGATATTTGACGTCACCCTATTGCTATGTTTCTCGCGCAGCCTACTATAGAAACTAAAAATAAAAATATGACTTTTTAATAATACGAATTGAACAATAAAGAAGCATTCGAAACAGTTTCAGGCAGTCTCAAATAGATATTAAGTTAGCAGTAAATTTGTATTTTGTAGTGTAAATACGTATCTTGGTTTTTTTTTTTTCGTTAGCAATATTGGAATTACATGTAATATAAATGAAAATATTAATAAAGAACCATATATTTATACACTGACATTTTAATGTCAGTAGAATCGTAATGCCAGTTAGAAATATGATTAATTATTATACAAACAACAATAATTTTAAAGATGAGTTAATAGAAAATAATAGTGTTGTTTAAACATACCTTTTTATCTTTTAATTTGGTTTTGAGTCCACGGACGTTTTGGTAGTAAATTTTTAAGTTCATTTTGACCGAAAAAGGTTTTAATATAATTATTAGCTATTGCAATGTGAGTTATTTTAATTTATTTGTTATTTTCAGACTTGATTAGAATTATAGGCGATGTTTCATTTTTTCGAGCGAAAATTTTAAAGCCATTGCCCATACGAATTTATAATTTTTATTTTTAGCGGTTGATTTTGTGTTGTTTAGAAGAATTTTGCCGATGTCGTTGGATTTTAAATCTTTTTTAACTTTAGCACTTGTAACAAAATTATCCCTTTTGATCCTAGATATAAATCTGACTATAATGCTTTTTGGTTTGGATGCGTCGTGTCTTACTGGTGCAACTCGATGGAGAGCGTCCATATTTTCGGTTACAGGGCAGTTAATTTTTTGGCCAATAGTTTGTAGTACTTTTACCAGATTCTCGTTTTGTTTTTCGGGAATACCCACAATTTCGATATTGTTAAATCTAGATCTTTGCTCTAGATCTCGAACTTTTGCTTTTAAAATTATATTCTCAGTTTTAATATCATTAATAATATTTATTTTCTCGGTATATGAGCTCAATGTTTTTTGGAAATCATCGTTTTTATTCCCGTAAAATTCAACTGAAGCCTTTAAGTCGTTAATCGATTTGAGCATTTCGTTCCACAAGGGCTGGGGAGTGGTGGTAGTAGGAGAAGCTGGTAATCTCCGGGCGGTACCGGCACCTTTACATGGGTCGCATAGCCAACAATAATTAGTAGTGGTTTTGGATAACGTTTTTTTTTTCATCTGCACTTAAGTCAGTGCAAGAAATATGTTAAGGTGCTTGACATGAAGCATTAGAGCAGGTAATTCCGGCATTAGTCCTGTTTACGACTGTATTACAGATGATACACAATGACACCATTATTAATCAGGAATGATATTATTGATGCATGCGAATGAATTGTGAGTTAGTCCGGGCATGGTGCTGATGAGATTTGACAGTAGCGTGTTTACGATTGCAATGGTAAGCAGGGTCAGCAAACTTCAATTGATACGCGCACAAATCTGTTCGTTTACGATATTTTAAAACTAGAAAGAAATGAAATGACTTACAAGTGTTTTTTCGAAGTAGATCACCACTGCAAATCTGGATTAGAAATACAGATGTCAGGAAAGGTGTTGGTGGAGATGCACAAGTTAAAAAGATGATGTAAGGCGACAGATAGAGGGTAAGAACAATCTTTAATCAAAAGGTCTGGGATTTGGTCAGGTCCACAAGTTAAAGAAGATTTTAGTTGTTTGTTAGGTGCTTCAACTTCAGGAACAGATACAGAAGAGAAGGTAATATTTGAATAAGATGAAGAAAAGTTAGAGACAGAAGTATAAGACGTGTTGGAAGGAGATGAATAGACAGATTGAAAAAAGATGCAAAAGCGTTAGAAATATCTTCCGGTGTGGACAACAATTTGTCATTAGAACTCATTGAGCTACATTTAGTGGATTTTTTCCTTTTAGAGTTCACAAAGCTCCAAAATTTGTTAGAATGTCTTAATAGCTCTCACAAGAATTCACATAATCATCGTATGATTTTTTAATTAGAGACTTTATTTCTTTCCTCAGCGAATGGAACTTAGATTGATGAAATGGATTATGCGGAAATTTGTGCGACAGTCTTCTAAAACGTTCTTTAAGCTTAGACTTGTTAATGATTTCTTTAGAGAACCATGGAGGATAGGTTTTAGTCGTGTGTACTTTGATTGGAACGCATTGATCAATGAAGGAATATAATGTACTGTAAAAAAGTTCCAGTCAAATTGATCTATTAAGTTGTACAATTTAACATAATTGGCTTTTTTAAAATTATAAGAGAGAATTGAACTGGCACGGGGTTTCACATGGTTCCCTAAATTAAAATTGATAACAATATTAATAACCGGATGATGGGCATATTCTTTGTCAAAAATATTGTCAGTTAAACGAGTAACATCACAAATAACATTAGAAATAACAACGTCTAATAATCTTAATATTGTTATATTGCTTAGCATCTAGAAATTCCAGTACATTCATAAATTTGTTAACTTTTGAAGACACAAGACAAGTGGAGAGTTCAGGGTTGTTGAAATCTGCCATAATAATAAAATTATTGAGTTGTAAAAATGGTAAATTTTTAATAAAGTCTAGGACAGTATTATATGGGGTATTATTCAGTGGGGGAGGAATATATACTGCAAAAACAAATAGAGTTGTATTACTGTGGGTAATTTTAGAGCAAACTATGTCAACATTCACCGAGAGTATGTCTGTGTAGTCCGATAAGTCAACACTCGTGGATTGTAGCTGACTGTTGATGAGAAGTGTGCCCTCACCCCTGGATAGTCGACATGCGCTGAAGTCGCAGTCACTGCGATAAACGGAGTAAGAGTCAGTTGCTAATTCAGCATTTAGGACGCTGCTAGTCAACCACGTCTCCGTGAGCGCTATTATGTCGAAATCGCATGTTGTAGTAGTCGAGAGAAGCTGGGAGAGTTTGGAGTTTAGGCCTTGAACATTCTGGTAGTAGCATGTTAACTTCCGTGTAGATGATGATGAAGACAAATTATGCAGTGATTGCTATTTGGTGCCCAATATATTGTCTTTAAAACGTTTAAAGGTCTCTTTAAAAACATGACACTCCATGCGTCATGAGCGTAGGAACTTTTGTTTTGTGAAGGTCATTGTATTTGACACAGTTGATGCATTTTAGGACAGTAGATTGGCATTGTTTGATATCGTGGTTATCCGAACACTTGGCACAATGGGGTTCAGTTCTGGAGCAATGTTTGAAGTGCGATGATAGCCACAACATTTAAAGCAACGGCGCAGTTCTATTCCATCGTATACTGAGCAGTAATCATAGCCAACAAATGCATTGCCACAATTTGTAAGGTTGCGATAAGTGGAAATATCAACCTGAATGAGTGCTTAAAAAACTTTCGTGTTTTTCTTAGTAGGTTCAAGTTTTAGTACTTTGCATTCATAACCACTAGCAAAGCAGGGACTATTCTGTTTAGTAAGATGCTCAAGAAAAGATTCACTGCTGATCTTATCAGTCATCCCGACAATTCTCAATCTGGGATTAAGTACAGGTACTTGTTTCACATCGTATTTATCATTTAGGTTGTTGGTAATGAGATCCGCCAGTTTTTCAGAGTGTTCGGTATTAATGAACAAAGAACCAATGTTTGTATGACGCACAGAGTTTAATGTTATCTTGGAAGAGATAGGATTTGCTGTTTTCAGTATGTCTGATTTGGTGAGAGCTGCAGTTTGAGGTCCATTTTTAGGTTTATGAATAACTGTTGGTTTAGGAGCAGGATTGTTTACAACTTCAGAGATTGTCGATGGAGAAGAGGAGGAGCTCGCATTGTCGACGCTACTGGAGACTACCCGTAGTTTGGATTCAATTTCAGCTGATAAGTTTGTTTTAAAAGAATCTGTACTGCTGGCAATTAAGGTACTTAAATTTTCCTTAATGGTGGGCATAATTTTATCTAATAATATTTGTTCCAGGTTTGATGTTAGGGACGCAAGTTTGTCATGTATGTTTTTGAGAAGTGCCAGCTCATTGGATTTCTGCAGTTTATTGACAGCAATATAGTTAATTCTGCAATTGGGGCACCAAAAGAATAATTTGGACTCAAGTGCTCGTCATTGGACTTCATTTAGGTCAACGCATGTAGGGTGAAACCACTGGTCGCAGACTCCCTCACACTCAATAAGGTTGTCGCTTCTTCGGGACTTACACAATGCACATTTGTTCATTTTAAAAGCGCAGAACGAGCATAATTTAAAATAGAGTCAAGACACATACGGGAAAAGGTAAAACAGGAATACATTGGTTTATCAAGGTTTAAAAACGTCTTAGGGCCAAGATATCCACCTTCTAATAAACTACCTAATAAATTTATTCGGCAAATAAATATTTTTTCTTTATATCAATGTCCTAATAAGTTTTATTTGCCTAATAAAGTGACATATTAGCTGAATAAGTTATTAGGTACTCGAAGCTGCTAATAAACAGTATAATACAGAATATTATTTGCTTTTCTCAATAAATATTACTTATTTCATTATATATTAGTACCTACATATAGTTATATCATTACTGTATAATAGTATTCATTACATATTATTCGATTTTGAATAATTAAGAGGGTGAGTGTAAAAATAACCTAACTTTTTTTAAAAATTTATAAATATGTATTTCTGGTAACCTGTAGATGAATTTCGATGAATTGGATGATGTACTCGAAGTACAAGAAGCAGAAGATAATGATTTAATTCGTTTCCGGCGTCCATACATTGTTGGTGATAGATTCGACAATTTTAACAAGTGGGATAACGTCGAATTTTACAATAGGTTCAGATTATCAAAGGAGACAGTATTATTCCTTTTACCTCTGATCGAAAATGAAATAAAACATAGTACGGACAGGTTAGCATTCTTATAAACACACAATCCTTCCTTTTTAACATGACAAAGTACAGAATAATAATAATTGTAAATATAAGGTAATCTGTATGAAATAAAATACAAGTGTCATATGAAATTTGGTGCCATAATTTTTAGTCAGACCGTTATTATTTCCTAATACTCATATATCCAATGTACATTTTATACCTGCGTTCCTGGTCATTGCAAGTTTTTTTTATTTTTTTTAGAAACCATGCAGTAACACCGCTTCAACAACTTCTTGTAGCGCTGAGATTTTATTCGTGTGGAAGTTTTCTAATTGTATTGGGTGATTTCGGTGGTTTACATCGAACTACAGCAGGACAAATAGTAAAACGGGTTACATCTGCTTTAGTTCGACTTCGAGCCCAATTCATACAGATGCCTCATACCGAAGAAGAGAAAATGCTAATTAAAGAACAATTTTATAAAATATCAAGATTTCCTCGAGTTTTGGGAGCTATCGACTGTACTCATATACGCATACAAAGTCCAGGTACGTTTTTAGTATATCTATATATTATACTTGATATTATTGTATAATAGAATAATTTGAGATATGAATGTTCGGAATGAACCTTTTTAGGCGGAGAACAAGCTGAAAATTTTCGCAATAGAAAAGGCTTTTTCTCTCTCAATGTACAAGTCGTATGTGATCCAAATTACAAAATACGAGACATTGTTTGTCGTTGGCCGGGGTCGAGTCACGATAGTAATATTTTTCAAAATTCAACCATAATGATGAGATTTGAAAATAGAGAAATGGGACGAGATGTACTATTAGGAGACAGTGGTTACCCGCTTCGCCAGTATCTAATTACCCCGTTAAATAACCCACAAACACCGGCCGAACACTTATTTAATGAAGCTCAGATCAAAACAAGAACAGTAATTGAACGTACATTTGGAATATGGAAAAGGAGATTTCCCATTTTGTCACTAGGACTGCGAAACAGACTGGAAACGACTCAAGATATTATAGTTGCCGCAGCGATTTTACATAACATTGCACAAGAAAGGAATGAACCGGATATGGAAGGAGAGTTAGAAGAAAATGCAGATATTGATGAATATTTACAAAATAATGTTGTTAGAAATGATCCTCGTCAACAATTTATAGATTATTTCCAGACATTGTAATATAAACATTTATTACAAAAAATAATATTGTACATTTCAAATCAGGTACAAATAAAAATAAATAATTATATTCACGTGAACTAAACAGGAATTTCCCTTTCATAAGTAATAACAACATATACTACGTTTAATTAATAAATTAATTTATCAAATCACTGCCTTTTTTTTAATAAATCCATTTCCTTCTCCCTAATTTCTAATCTAATTTTTTTCATTTTCAGCTCGTGTTCTTCATCTAAATAACGTATTTTTTTATCAAGATATTCTTTTTCTTTCATGGCGTTTTCAGTTTGTATTTTTATTAAATTTTCACGGTCTCTCGCAATTACATTATATTTTAAATTAAGTCCTTGTTTTTCTTGATTTAAGTGTAGTCTTCTTCTTTTATTTTGAGGATTTGCCCAATTACTTGAATTTAATTTTACTGTGAAACTATTTCCTGAATTATTTGTTGGTTTATCGATATTGTTGATTTTATTTTCGCTTTGTTTTTGAGTATTATCTTGATTAACAGGTATCAGAGCATCATTATCTAGAACATATTCTTCTACTTCTACGTTTTCGTTCACACTACTTGATTGGACTGAATGTGAGTCATCTGAAAAAAATTATATTTATCAATTACAATTATATTACAAGAATAATCGTTTTGTACCTAACTGCATTTCTACATCACGATCACAGTCATTGTGATACGGCAATCCTTCCACATTCATAGAAATCACTTGCAAAACTTTTTCTTCATAATCAGTAAAGGGTTGAATATCAGGCTTTCCACCTCCGGTTAGATAGGTTTCTAATTTGTTTTTAGACTTTTTAGTCTTGATGTCTCTTTTGATGCAATCATACTTTAATCTTAAAGTTTTTGCATCACGATGCACACTTCCTTCGGTTTGGGAATTAAATTGGACGGCGATTTTATCCCACGCCTCATTCTTTTCCTTCCAATTCACGGCATCGGTTTTCTTGTTTTCAATTATGTTTGTAAATTTCATACAAATATCTATTAGTAAATTTATTTCATTCTTACTGAAATTGACAGCTCTTATTCTTTTCGATGACTTCGACATCGTCTAATTCACTTTTACAATTACAATAAATTAAAGTAACGTGATTTGAGAAGCACCAAAACAGAAAATAAAAGTAAACAGAGAAATGTCAAATTTTTAAATAAGAAACGTCAAATAATTTAAGTATTTCATCTCACTTTAATACATTGTTTATTCTATCTGTCTATCTCACTCTTCCGTGCAATACTTCGTGTGAAATGTTACCAACATAAAAATATAACTACATTTATTTAATAGGTACCTAATAGTTAATAAATAGATAAATTCGTATTGATATCACAAAATAAATTATTTAGCTAATAAATAAAATATTCACCTAATAGTTATTAGACAGTTTATTAGGAGGTGGATATCTCGGCCCTTAGTTAAATTAATAAAAATTGCAAGGACGAAGTCAAAAGTTAAAAGATTTTGGATCACCAGGAGGTGATGTAGCTCCGAAAATAAAATCACTGCGTCACTCACATTAAAACGCACATAATGGTAATAAATTAACAGCACAAACACTTTAAAAACTGACAGAAAAACAAAAAACTGAGACAATATTAACACGCGTTCGCATACTTAACAACTCAACTCAACTCTTTTTATCAAAAAAAACTCAAAAAAGTGTGCAATTATCTGTAAAATATACATATAATTTAGAATGGAACGCAGGCAACATACGATACAGTAAACATGAAACAATTTTAAAGAAAATACTTGAACAACCTGAAGTTAATATAATTTACGTTTTGGTTGAAGATAAAAAACAATGCTTAGAAGCATTTATTCATAAAAAAATTATAAATTTAGAAAAACTTGAATGCCGGCCGTTATCAGTATTGCATACGCCAGTTGAAATTTATTACTGCTATCCTCATATTTTAAACTGCGCTGTTAAAAATGTAAAAGATATAAGAAAATGGTATCAATCAAGATTTAATACGTTTAATTCACTTAAATTTTTTACAAATAAAATGCAATCACTTAATAATATGTGGGATGAAGATATTATGCATTTACCAATGGAATTTGTAATGATTTTTGCAGAAAATGAAATTGATTATGTATGTACTAACTTACCTGAAGAATGGAAAAATAACGAAGTATTTAAAACATATCAAAAATATTGGAAGCATTATTGTGAAAATTTTATTGATAGTGATGATGAAAATAATGTTTTAATTAAGAACTGTAAAATATGTATTGAAAATTATTAATATTGTATGTATATATAAATTAAATAAAACACACACATAAATATTATAAAATGTTTTTATTTATAAACTAATGACAAAAATAGTTTTAATAATAATAATAAAGAAAATAATAGGTATGAGGTGGTTGAGCCTGGGAAAATTTTGCATACCGTCGGAATTTATGGCTTCTTTGATGTTGCTCACTTTCGATTTTGACGTTGTCTACTTTCAGCTTTTGCTTGAGTATGAGAAAATTTTGAATAGCGTGCGTAATACTTCTTTAATGTTATTTTTAACATAATTTTACATATTTATAAATTTGTAAAACTTATAAACAAATAGTTTAGTCATCAGCATTTATTTCAATATCCACAGCTTTTCCAGCAGCCCCTTTAGATATAAGATATATTTTTTTCTTTCTATATCATCCATCATGGATTTTCTTTCATCATTTGTAATTATATTATATCTTTCACTTAGAAAAACATATCCTTCTTCAATTTCAGCGCGAATTCGCATAACGAATTTTGAATCTACTTTTTCTATGTTTTTAATATAATTTATTTTGCTTTTCTCAAGACTTCTTAGCCAACATATTTTTTTTGGCTTAGATTTTTCATTGATTAAGGCGTATTTATTTTGAGATGTAGAGATGGTTGCGGGGGTAGACATGATGAAACTAAACCCATGTAGCACAATTATATTGATAATATATACATAGAATATTCGAAAAAGTATAAAATGATATACATATGATATCATCAAATACCATTATTGACATAATATGAAAATGCAATGAACTTCAAAATGTCACAAACTTTCAGTTCCAATTGTTGGTCCATAGAACATCCATTCAAATATCCATAGTACATTCAAAACAGGTACATAGATAACTAAGGATTACTTCAAAATTATATTCATACTATATTTTTTTCACGTACTATTTTATGAAAAATGTATATACGTACAATATACTTACAACCTTTAAGGTGGATCTTTTAAGCTTCTTGTTGCTGTTAATAAATCGGTAAAGTGATGGCATGAAACTACAATGTACCTTAAATAACATAACTTGCAGGTTACTTTTTTTTTAAGTGTAATTGAGAAACCTATTATTAGTTTTGTAATTCCCGCTCGATTTTGAAATCACACTTTACCAGTCTGTTAACAAATGTCCTAAATAAAAATAAAATAATAAATAGAGGTTGGCACCTTCAAAGAATATATATTTTGTTTTATATCTAAATAATTTGTTTATTTAGTTAAGTATATATATATATATATATATATATATATATATATATATATATATATATATATATATATATATATATATATATATATGCAAAAAATGTAATAATGATATTATTTTCAATATATATATATATATATATATATATATATATATATATATATATATATATATATATATATATATATATATATATATATAAAAGTCAAACATATCCAGCATAAACTATATAAATAGACTATATGATGTATTTGCAAATTCTTTCAACTTACTTCTTTTTTTATTCGTTTCTTTTCTGAAGTATTTGCTTCATCCTCATGGTCGTCTTCGTTATTATCATCAGATTCTGTCAATGGTTCGTAACAAAAGGAATTATTTTTGCAAGGATTATAAGTATAATTTGTTATAAATACCTTTTTCATCAAGTAACAACTGCTATCCAAAGACAACTTGTCCGGTCGAGTTATCATCTATGAAGTTCAATAATGATGACTAATGTAAAGAACGTTAATTTAAATTTGACTTACCCACATTTGAGAATTCCTCTGTATTTTTGTAATAAATTTGGTCGTCATCAGTTCTATTATTTGATGATTTAAAAAGAACACTTTCCTTATGGAACAAACTCGTCTTATTTAGTATTTCTCCTACGACAGGTTCCTGAAAATGATCCTCCGAAAGCAGTACACCCGTGTCTGTGGGTTGAAAAGTATTTTTAAATATGCAGATCATGATTTCTTGCTGAACGCAATATTAACAAAGTAATGTATAAAAATATTTAAATAATTACCATCATCTTCGCTTTCCACAGCATACTCTAAATTAGAATCAAAATTAATTTCAGCTAACCTTTTTTCTTATAGTCTAATGGAAGTGATCCTTTTTCCATGAAAAGTAATAGTTTGGACACTTTCGCTGTCTGATATATATCTATTGGTAATCTAAACAAAGAAAACTTAAATAAAATTCATTTCATAAAGGTATTTTAATTATGTATTTCATTCATTCTAAGGTACGTATTATTATATATTTCATTTCGTTTCAGAAATTCAGAACCAAGAAGACTATATGAATGTCAATACATGTGTGAAGATGGGACAGGATGAATGAAAAAACTATGGAACAAAACGACTAAGACTAAATTCAGTTTGAATTTTTTTTTTCAGTAAGTGAAGTAGATATGTATTATACTAGAGAGAAATAAAAGAAATATAAAATTTATTGTTTTTGTTTAATTTACAGATGTATTTGAACAACTAATAACTTATAAAGATGTAGTTATAAACAATCTGAATTATTCCGTTTTAAAACAACTATATTATAATTAATTATGAAATTAAGGCTTTTCTTGAGCAAAGCTCGCATAGTGCATCAACTACACAAAAGAAGAATGATATTTTAACATTGCAACACTATCGATAACAAAGATCTGTTTATTGACCTAAGAAAAAAAAATACATATGCTTACTCATAGAATTCTTTTTGGGTGTGACCCATAAAAGAAGAAAATTGTTTTGCCTCTTCTGGTGTCAAATTAAGCAGCTGCATAACAGTTGCTATATGTTTTCTCAACTTATTGCTAGTGAAATCGTGTGGATTTTTCAGATTCATTCTTTTTGCCAGGGTTCTTATAGCTACATCTCCCTTTCCCCACTGAATCTTGCTGCCAGGAATGGCAAAAACGTATTGGTTTTTGGGGGAAATAATTTTTCCTCTATTTTTGAATCGCTCTCATAATAGTACTTTTAATTTATTTATGTTTTAATACTTGAATAGAAAAACAAAATAAGGATGTGCTATTAAGTAAACCTGATATAACGAAAGCAAGCTTAAATCTTCAAGGAGAAATAAGCAATACGGATAAGATTAAGGTAAAAAGACAAAAGAGAAAACATAAAATGATAACAGATTACACGTTTATTTAACCGTGACGGCCAGTGCACCGTTGCCACTATTCAGAGGTCACTTCATACACTAGATGATGCTTTAAATGCTGATATATAAGCAGAGGTAATAAGGTATTGCCAATTGTACGCAAGAGAACGTTACTAGCGCCAGCGGTATACACTCGAACTATAATTAAAATTTGAAGGCA
This sequence comes from Harpalus rufipes, assembly GCA_951394225.1. Classification (NCBI taxonomy): domain Eukaryota; kingdom Metazoa; phylum Arthropoda; class Insecta; order Coleoptera; family Carabidae; genus Harpalus; species Harpalus rufipes. Next base: position 32,932,954 of record OX596285.1, read on the forward strand.
TTGCGACGACTGTAATTACCTCCAAACGAAAATTTGAATTTCAACTTCTGATGCCATCTACTGCCTACAAAAGTTAACAATAATGCAAAACGTTCTCACTTCCGAAACCGGAGGTCGGAACGTTATATATGAGGTGACAACGTCTAAGCAGTATCTACTTTGGAGGTGATAACATACAGTTTGTCAATATATATACCGGGTGGTGTATCGGAAGCCGCAGCATAGGGATTTCAATGGTAAATTATGAATGTGCAATTATTTGCTCCCCTAATTATTTTAGATCTTAAGTGTATTTAGGTTTTTTGCACAGAAAAAAATGCTGCATCTAAGCATACTATTGTTTGCAATTTTACATTTTCCGGAATCGTAAAAATTCGAAATTAAAAAGTAACATTTTTACGAAAATCAGTAATGCCTTGGAATTATAAAAACAAATAAGTGCACTTTACATTTGTCATAGCTATTTAAAACCATAAAACAAGTATGTTATGGGAATGAAAATTTTATTAATTTTTACATGATACATTCAATAATATGTATAAAAAAATCTGTTGTGGCCAGCACAATACCTTCCGTCATTCTCGTGTATAATGTATAAATTCCATAATTTTTCTTACAAAAGATTCTAAATTTCCCGTAAAATTATTTCATAAACAAACTTTTCAAATTGCACTTGACACTGGCATCTTCTTCATCTTTAGCTTATCCCATTTGTTAGGGGTCGCTATTTTTGCATGTCGTTCTCATTCAGTTCCTTTTCTCTCAAATCTTCCGCAATACAGTCCTTCCATCTTATCTTTGGTCTTCCTCTGTTCCTTTAACGTCCTATTATTAAACTATTCATTCTTGTTCCAATATAATTCTTCCTTTCTCCTCATGACATGTTCAAACCAATGTAATCGTCTTTCTTGTATCTTTCTAAAAACTTGTAATACTAGAGTTATTTTCTTACCATATTTTTCCGTCTATTCCCCAATATCTACTTCAACATCCTCATATCTGCCACATTAATTTACTTTTTATTTATACTGACATCTGTCAATTTGAATTATATGAATTTGATACTAGTTCCCAAGTTTGGCATAGCTGGCTGAATTATAAAATTTAATTTCTTTAAAATTCTTTAACTCTGTATGTATTGAATATGAAGTATAAATTGTAATCAAATCGTATAGAGAATAATATATTCTTTAAGTTATAATAACGTTAAATGTCAATAAATCAAATTTAACTGTTAAATCTTCAAATGAGACTACTTCCGGTTGACCAATTATAACCAAAATCTAATCAGATGTTCTTCTGGATGTAAACTTGAGGAATACGAAAAAATTATAATTTTTGGAATCGTGGTATTGAAGTTATGGAATCCGGAAATTTTGTTACACACACACAGACACACAGACACACATACATACAGACATCATCGTAAAAATGGTAAAATCGTATTATATGGACCCTAAAACGTGCTTATTCAGTAAAAACTCATCATTGAATTTTTTGACCAAAGACAATACCTTCCTTACCTAAAGGTGACGGAAGGTAAAAAATGACAAATCATAGAAAATGTTCAAACAAATCGCCATTTACTGTTAAACAATAACCCAGCCTATCGTAAAATTCTCGTCTAACATTTGCTAATTGGTATTGTGATATTTTATGAGACTCAAATTGGATGGCACATTTTAATTCTTCTAAATTTAGAAATTTTCTCCCCGAGTAAATCTTTGATTTCAAATGTCCCCAAAGAAAAAAATCGTTAGGCGAAAGATCGGGAGATCTGGCCGGCCAATTAATTCTAAAATTTGGACCAATGGTTTTATTACAAAAGCTGTCGTTTAAAAATTCACGGACATCGCGACTATTGTGTGCGGGACAACCATCCAATTGGAACCAAATTTCTTGATTGTCTCTAACAACTTCTGTCACCGCCGGAGCAATATCTTCTTCCAATAACTGCATGAAGCGCTGCCCTGTTAAATTTTCATTCATGAAAAATGGTCCTATAATGTTATGACCTAATATTCCCGCCCAAACGTTAACTTTTTGGGGATATTGTGTTCTACTTTCTACAATACAGTGTGGATTTTCAGTAGCCCATATTCTACAATTTTGCACGTTTGGTTCGTTATGCAGGGTGAACGTGCATTCATCTGTGAAAATAATGTTGTTCAAAAACTCCCTGTCTTCGTTACATAGTTCCATCATTTGGAAGCAAAATTCCCTTCTTCTTTCCAAATCATGTTCATGCAACTCTTGATGGCGTTGATATTTATAAGATTTAAACTTATTCTTTTTTAAAATTCGCAACACTTGTGAGTGATGCAAGTCAATGTTTTTAGAAATTTGCCGTATACTAATGTTAGGATTCTCAGTTACTGCCGCCAAAACGTTGAAGGTGTTCTCATTTTCTTCGATTTGTTGTAAATTCTGATCGCCTTCATTACATTTACATTTATTTAGTACAGTTCCTTTAGTTTCAAACTTATGAATGATTCTGTCAATCGTTGTGCTAGCAGGAATTGGCCGATTCGGATATTTAACACTAAACAAGGCACTTACTTGACGAGCACTATTTCCAGCATAAAAATACTTAATCATTTCTACTTTTTCTTCTATGGAATACATATTAACAAGAACGGAAATTAATAAGTCAAACGTCAAACAGCAATGACAAATGTAAGTGCACTTATTTGTTTTCCATGGCATTACTGATTTTCGTAAAAATGTTACTTTTTAATTTCGAATTTTTACGATTCCGGAAAATGTAAAAATGCAAACAATAGTATGCTTAGATGCAGCATTTTTTTCTGTACAAAAAACCTAAATACACTTAAGATCTAAAATAATTAGGGGAGCAAATAATTGCACATTCATAATTTACCATTGAAATCCCTATGCTGCGGCTTCCGATACACCACCCTGTATATATATATATATATATATATATATATATATATATATATATATATATATATATATATATACATATATATAAATGTATATATATATATATATATATATACATTTATTCCAGCAATGTCAACCAAATGGTAAAATATTACCATAGGCCATCGATTATTTATCCGTTGTACTGTATATTGTTGTGCCATTTTATCTCCCACATCAACGGCACCTTTGGTTTTGTTATAATGCAGGATAATATCTGGCTTGTAATCCTCGTGCTCTCCATTGACCTTGTCGTCTAGGTGTTCGCTTGACAGTAGAATTACTGCTTTATTTTTTTTGGGAACGTACGACACTAGAGTACGATTACTTCTGAAAGCAAACATTGAAGAGTATTCAGGTCTTTGTCGTGTTGGAAGTAGTTCATTCGGTATAAATGTCTTGTTTTTTCTAAGTGTACCATACAGAGAAATTTTCTTTTCCTACAATTTGTCTGCCAACTGAAGACTTGTAAAAAAGTTGTCGGTTGTTAGACCATAGCCTCCAGACAAATGGCCCACTAAGTCCAAAACTACTCGTTCTCTTTGATTTTTTTCGGGTGCGTTATTCTGCTTACCTAGAAAACAAATTATTTATAGAAAATAATTTTGTGCAAGATAATTTACTTTATCTAAGTAAACTTGCATATTCATTACATATGCAGAATCACAATCTGCCAACGCCCAAATTTTTAGTAAATACTTAGCAGGTTTAATTTTCATATAAACCCGAAACGAAACTTTTCCTCGAAATGGAACAAGTTGTTCATCGACGCACAAATGAGAGCATGGATTGCACGCCATTTTGCTGTTATTGACAAAAATATCAAAAAATTCTCTGATTGCCGCTAATTTATCGTTAGCTCGTCTATCATCCCTGGTTTCAAAATTATCGAATCTCAAAAACCGTGTAAGTATTTTGTATCTGTGTTTAGACATAGTAGCGGGAATAATAGGCCTACAATTAGGATTAGCCAAGTTCCATCTTTCATAAAAATCAACGGCTTTGCGATTTGTCTCTCTCACAATAATATCTATTATTTCCGGAGTCATCAGCAACAAAAATACATCTTTCTTACTGACACATTCTGAACTCTAAGGCGTAAGACCAGGGGCAGTCCGAAGAATATTCGGTTTAGATCTTCTAATTTTTGCATTTATTGGAACTTTAGACCACTCTAAACCATCTCATGATACATACATAGGTCCACTCACAACTTCTTCCTCACAAGAAATTCCAGGCTCATTTTATTCAATATCTTCTAGGCCAATTTCATCGTCAGTTTGGTCAGCAATTGATAGGTGATCATCATCATCTTCGTCGCTATCAGCTTCTAGTGCTGCCTCAAATTCCGCGTCGTCAGTGTCCAGTAATATTTGCATTTCTTCTTCGGTGAGATTAAGAGGGTCGCGTATATTTAGTACGCCACTCATTTTTTTATAGATATTACACGCACAAAATGTCTTCTCGCTAAGCAAGAAACAACCACACTAACAAATCGTTCAGTTGTAAGTCAGCTGTTGCGGTGTAAAAACTAATTCCCCTAAGGTAAAACTGTAAATATTCGGAAACATTCGTAGTTGCAAAGTAAATGAGTAATTACCCTAAGATAAAGCTATAATTTTGTATGTCTGTAAACCCCCTACTCATATAAACATAACGTGCATTATCAATTCTTATACAAAACCTACTACATTACGAAATCAGTACTGCCAACAATAATTATTGAATAAATATTTAAAACACATAACAGGTCGAGTGGGGTGCAAATGCACCCCAGCTGCAAAAAATATATTTTCTCTAATATGAAAAAAGCCTACACAACGCTTTTGCCGAAAAACTGTTTAACAAAGAATGTCAGGAAGCTACAGTTCGCAAAAGTCTCTTTGGTATGGTGACGAAATTGGAAGGATGAATACCACAGACGTTGGTAATTCAGGATATGGTAAACGTAAAAAAATTACAGAAAAAAGTAAAAATGTTGATTTAATTGGTCATCTACAAGTTCATATATTTAATCAAGAAATTTTTTTAAATAACGGTGTTGAAATGAGAATGCGACTGGTTCGCTCACGTGATAATTTTCATTTAATGTCGTCTACATCTGTTTATAAACTCCATATAAACGAAGCCACATTATTTGTCCGCCGAATGAAATTAAATTCAAGCATATTGCTTGCTCATAATACAGCATTAGAAATAAATACAGCTAAATATCCAGTCACTAGGGCCGAAGTGAAAGCTATCACAATACCATCAGGCGTACAAGGAAAATCGTTAGATAATATCTTCTTAGGACAGCTTCCGAAACGTTGTGTCATCGGCTTTGTAACTAATAAGGCATTCAATTGCGATTTTACAGCAAATCGATGTAACTTTGAAAATTTCAAAATAAATTATTTATCATTATTTGTAAATGGTCAACATTCGCCTTCAAAGCCATTACAGCCATCATTCGCGGGTAAAAAAACATATATACAAATGTATAGTACCTTGTTCTCAGGAACAGGTATACATTTTGGAAATACCGGAAACGATATCAACAGAGAAGGTTATCTTCTAGGCTATTGTTTAACAGCGTTCGACTTAACTCCCGATTTATCTGCAAATTCAATGATGCATTGGAATTTGACACGTCACGGTTCTCTGAGAATAGAAGTTGGTTCCGAAGCAGCTCTTGAGCAGACCGTAAACTGTGTTATCTATGCCGAATTCGATAATATAATTGAAATTGATAAAAATAGAAATGTAATAGTTGATTATGGTAGTTAGTGATAATAATTATTCTGTTTATAATTAATTTGTATCTTATAAAGTAAATGTAATCTTTAGAATATATGTTAGTTTATTTTAAACAGTTGTCATGACAGGTTATATAGTTGACGTGCAAGGTTTCTACGGAAATACGGGAGAGTTTGTTGTAAAAGATCTAGCCGTTATTTCTATAAACGGTTTATATTTTCAACATTAAAGCACCATTCAATGTAGAGGAATTGAACGAAAAGTATCAAAAACAAGCCCGTTGGTTAAAGCATAATTACCACGGATTTGACTGGAGTTATGGTTATGTGGATTATAATCAACTACCTAACACATTAATAAGTATTTTTGAAACAGCAGATAACATTTATGTGAAAGGAGCTGAAAAAAAGAAAATAATCGATGAAACTTCACTAAAAAATGATTTAATTGAGCTATCAGAACTTGGATGCCCGTCATTATTGAAATTATCCGATACGAGTGAAGTTCCTGCTTGTGTAACACCTGGATCTCATGAAGGAATGGTCTGCGCTGTAAGAAACGTACATCTTTTGCACCAGTGGTTTATCAAGAATGAATGCGGTTCAGATAGAAGCAATATTTCAACGAAATTTCCATAATGTGGGGCATTATGGAGTTTATGCTGCAAATAAATTACCATACCGTGTGAATTATCCGTGTACAATTATTATTATTAACATTGATTCCGATACCAGAATATCATTGGATTGCTATTTTTATTGATCGTTATGGTCATGGAATGCATTTTGATAGTTTTGGAAGAGCACCCACTGGTCAAAAACCACGAAGAATTTTTGAAACGCAACACGACAACATGGACCTATAATTCTGTTGGTTTACAAGATTATTCTACGGCTGTTTGTGGGCATTACTGTTTAGTATATTTGTTACTTAGAATTAATAAATTCTATCATTATTTAATAAATGTAATAAATATGAAAACGATAGATTCGTAAGATATATGTGGAATTACTATTTTAATAATTGCATTTAAGTTCAAAAATAAAGAACATTCTGAGTTTCTAATAATTACAATAATAATAATAATAATTTATTTAACTACTTTACATAATATAAATATACGTTTGTAGCAGGTCATAATATTACATAAATATTTAAAAATCTTACAAGTTTAAAATACGAGATATACAGTGTCGTCCTAGTTAAGTTACTACGAACGGGGTAATTAGAAAATCATTAATTGTATAAAAGCATTGTGATAATAGATATTTCTTAATTTTATTTTTGAACTGTTGACAATTAAGTGCTCTAATATTATTTAGTACATGGTTATATAAATTTAGATCTAAAGAGTTCCTAGCTAAACAATTGTTTTATTTCTAAATAATTACAAAATAATTTTCTTTTATTACTAAATGCTAACAAACCTTAATATTTAACCTGATTTTATCCTCTTATAACCATATGGATACGAATATAAATTATCGACTAAACAACGTTTCATAAAATTAATAGTATTTTTTTTTGTTTCTTTTCTTGTAATTACACTGTGATTTTCTGTACACCTTATGTTATATGAACTAATTACGGGGTTTTTATTTCTATTTCCTAACACTAAATCTTATTTCCTAACACTAAATCTTTTAAACAATTAATTTTTTGCTATTTCTATAATTTAAGGTAAAACTTTTAACTTTACAAACTTCACTGGTTATGTCATTCGTTGGGCAATAAGTCTTAAACGCATAACTTTAGGGCCTCAGTTATATACAAACCATCCCCAAAGCAACTCAATTCATCGGTTAGTTCGCCCAAAAAATTACCCGTAGGCGGTTCATATTGGCCCGGCGAATGACAATAAATGATCGAGTCCGTATCGTAATATAGAACCCTGGTGCCAAAAGGATGCAAGCGTTCGTACAAACGAATACGGGCTTGTGACGTTGTGTAGGCCGCGATTACAACGTTGACTGTTGGTAACTGTTCCACTGCCTCGTTTTGGTACTGCCAATTTACATACAACTGTTCACCTGCTGGGACAATTTTATGAACAATAATAGCAGGATTTGCTAATAATAGTTCATAAAGTTCTCCCGGCGATGACACGGTTGTTGTAATGGAGACGGTTTTCTGCTTGTGCAAATTTACCTGTTAACACACAAATAAATTTATTAATAGTAATAATTACTAAAATAGTAAATAAATTAACAACTTACCCCAGAAGGAATTTAGCGTTAGTTTTGCCACAGATCTTTTCCTATCATTTTTTTCAATATGTTGTTGATCCAGAGCTCTACGACTTCGTTTGCTAAATATTCCCTGAGGTATTCAGTTTTCATATCTTCGGTGTTGCAATGGTCCGGATATCCAGATGCCTCTTGTTTAATTTTGAGGAAATAGTTGATGTAATCAACGAATAAACCACCTGACCTGGTTTGTTTGTCATACTGAGCTATGTCATATTGACAAATCTCAAGTATTTCTATAATCTTGTAACCGTGCGTAATAGCTAGGCGTACTTCGTCAGCAACCCAGGTTCCGGTGAATTGTCTGTCTTTATCAGTATGAGTACAGTCATCTTGCTCTAGTTTGTCACAACATATCCGTCATAAAATAAACATAAGTTTACCGTGTAATTTTCTCGGTAATACAGGTTGATACAAATTAGTAGGAGCTAAAACTGTACATTTTATCAATCCTTCTACCTGCTCTATATTATTGTTAGAACATAGTGAATTACATACTGTACCAACAAAAATCTTTGGATGGCCCATTGCATATTTTCATAAAATCCATCAACTTTTAAATTTTTACCATGCCCAGCGTGTTGTGATATTAACCACTTTAATGCAATTTTAGATTGGTTGTCTTTCAATCTATAGCCATTCAGTGGTATAATACCAATTGTAATTGGTTTTAAAAATAAACGGCGGAATACTTTATTAAATGCTGAAGCAATAGTCATTGATTCCGAAAACGGACAAACCTTGCAATCATTTGCGAAAGTTTTTCGAAATTTCGTACAAGCACGCCGCAAAATATCAACATCAGACACGCAATATTCTACTATTTCTTTGCTCATATTAAAAATAACTTTATTCTCAACTTGACAAATATACCAATCCAAAAAGTTTTATCAAACAGAAGTATTCATACGATCTACACCATAATAATTAGAAGCAGGTAAAGGTCCTACATAATTTGTATTATCCAAAGTATTAAATAAATGGAGGAAAAAACCCCTTCTTAATTGAAGCTGATAAACTCATGGTTTTAGGTAAAGAGGATAAAGGCATTGGCATGTAGTTTATTGAATCGATAAATCTAATATTTTTCGAAGCTTCAATTAATAAGATCTTATTTCCATTTAATATCAACTTCGGTTTTGCATTAAAAGTTTCCTCTAGACATTTTAAAATAAATTGCGAATCAAATGCTTTAGCATTATGTGCAATGCATGCATATGTAATTAACATATAATTTTTTTTTTTCACAGGATCGTCTTTGAATATATGTTGACGAACACCACATGCATTTCACATAATTTTTATATCGTCTTCATCACAACAAACCGAGCAAGATTGTTGAGATACACATATATTAACTTCGTGTTCTCTATTTCCATCTACTAATTTTTCCTGCCGAGTCTCAAAGTCATAATATATGAACAAAGTTTTGTCTTTCATTTTGGTCGTGTCAAATTGTATATAGCATTTGTCGAAGCACGTTACGCCGACACGATATTTATAATTTGTGATCAATGGGAAGGGTTGGCAGAATGATGAGTCATGTGTTACGTTGTATACAGATATATTTGATATGCAGTCAACACAGATAATAAAAGTCACAACCAGAATACCCACATATAGTTAAAGGTATACATAAAAATCAAAACGAGAACACACACATGTAGTCAACGAATATATACACAAATTGATATTGCACACAGTAAAGGCAGACACAAAGTTGCCTGTGGTTGTCCTTACAAGAATTACTGGCCCACCGGGGACCCCTTGTCACATATACTTATGTAATCGCTCAGGGAAAGTATGCGTGTTGTTTCAGCATGGGAGACCTGGGCTTCCCGCGATAACGCGAGTCGCGGATCTCGTGGATGGACACGGCTACGGTTCATGGTGTGCAGTTGGTTTTGTACCGGCGTCAAAGGTTACAGTCTGTAGACTTTCGGTTGTGTTGGTGAGACGTACCCCGTTGTCGGACGATGGCGCTTCGCTAGTGGCTTCTTCGGCGAGACTGAGCGAAGTCGTCGGATACCCCTTGTTAGTGCCTTCTGGGGGCTTCTGGCGCTGCGACGCGCACTAGGTGTCTTTCTCGGGGACGGTGGTAATGTTGACACCGGTCGAATAATGCGCGTCGCTCTGGCTGCGAAACGTAAGGCTTCCCTCCGGATTTGTGTTGCAGTCCGGTCCTTCTTGGTCGTTGCTCTCCCTTTGTGGTTGCTGTCCATTCGGCGCTTGTTTTGTAGCTGTGCGCTGAATGCGTGATGTGCGACCTTGCGGCTGAATGCATGAAGTGCAACCTTGCGGCTGAATGCGTGAAGTGCAACCTTGCGGCTGAATGCGTGAAGTGCAACCTTGCGGCTGAATGCGGGTCGTACCTGCAGCTGACCTATTCGGCTAGCTAGTTGGCACTGTCAAGTTAAGTCAAAAACGTTTATTTCCTTAAAGGTGTACATAACTACATAAATGGATTACAATAAATTTATGGGTGCTGTTTTAGGACTAAATGTCCTCTTCAGCACATGATTTTTATATTTAAATATTGCACAAAAAACAAAAAAAACTAAATATATATATATATATATATATATATATATATATATATATATATATATATATATATATATACACTTAAAATAATGTAAAATATTATAGACATATACAGGGTGTCCCTTAACTTGGTGCACAAACTTTAAGGGCATATAATACTGATCAAAATGAGTAAAAAAAGCTCAGTCAAAATGTGTCCGATCTTTAATAGTTTCCCAGATATAACGCAGTGAAAAATGAGTTTTTACGAGATTTACCTTTGCTATCTCAAAAACTATAAGAATTACGATTTTGATTAATTGAGACTTTTTGTTTACCTTTGAGAGGTAATCTTAGATGGCCTTTTGTTATTTTATAAAAATCAAAAGTGAAATGTTGTGGCGACCTTGGTCAATATTTAATTTTCATATAACTACGTAACTATAAGAAATTGAGAAAAATGTTTCATATAAAATTTTATTGTTTTTATAGTCTTTTTACTGACATAGACAAAATTTTATTCGATCGTTATCTTTGTCAGTTTTTCTTAGATTTTTCGCTTTTCTCGGAAACAGTTGAAGATCATTCCTATGTTGATGAAGCTTTTTTATTCATTTTGGTCAGTACTATATGCCCTTAAAGTTTTTGCTCGAAGTTAAGGGACACCCTGTATACATACATATATATATATATATATATATATATATATATATATATATATATATATATACATGTATATACAATTCATTAGTATCTGTGGGGTAGGGGAGTTTCTTCCAGTAGTTTCTGCAGGTCCTGGGGAGGATCCACAGCATGCTGGATAAGGGCTGTGGGCGGATGAGGTAGTTTCTTTTTTGGACGGCGTTGCAATGGGGCTCTCCGTCGTAGGGTGTTCATGGTTGTGTGTCGCGCATTGCAGCCCTTTGGACAAATCTCCCTTGAAGCCGATGGATTCGCGAAAGGATGTCTTCCACTCTTGCTATTTCGTGAACTTGCCGGGACGGGTAGCACCAGGGAAGCTGGTGGATTCGGCGGAGGAACCGACGTTCGAATGTGACCACCTTTTTTAGGGTGGACTGCCTGGTGGCTTGCGTATGCGATTGCTCGGTAGTCACAAACTATGCCTGGCTGCGCTGTCCCTTTTATACCTGCTCGGACCGCGCGCCCGGGTGGAGGTAGTAGGGGTTGGCCACCCCATTGGCCGAGTTGACCGCTCGCTCAACCGTGGCGTGACGTCACCACTGCGTGAGCCACGAGCGTCGGGCTCTGTCCGGCGGCTAGATAGGCCATCTAGCCGCCGGACAGAGCCCGACGCTCGTGGCTCACGCAGTGGTGACGTCACGCCACGGTTCGCTACACATTTATGTTTAGGATTTTTATATGTATCACAAAGTTTGCAGAATACTTCTCCGCATACGTGATTTTTATTTTTATAAATGTTAAATGTTTTAAAACAATTTTGCAAGTTTTTAATATTCTGAAAACTGATTTCTTGTGGTTATCGTAACAGTCTTGTCCTCGAAATTTTCTATTACAATCGTTACATGGTATGAACTGCAGCGTATGATTACACGCGGGAGCTGATTTACAAAACATGCAAATATTTTCACAAGTATGTCCTGTTATAGGGAACATGACATTGCTCACAAAAATATCTAGTTGAAAATGCAGCAGTTAAACTTTTTATGACCGAGAAATGATTTCGAAAGTGCAAAAGATTTAACCTCGGAAGATTTGATCTTTTGTACCTTCAAATATCACTTCACCAGGACTATTATATTCGTAGACACAAATGTTATAATTCCTAAAATACCTTTGAAATTCCAATAATTCTGGAATACCTGCTCCATTTTCATTTATTTTTATACCTGTTTTGTTTAACAGCTCCTGTGTCCTCATACGCTGAATTCTATTGCTGTCTTTACATACCTGATTGAACCTGGGCTCCTTTTTAACAAAAGATTCAGCTACTACGAGCGCACGAGGAAGACAAAGATTATCAGCGTTGTTTATCTCAACAATACCATATTTTCTACGACATAACTCAGCATAATTTAATCCATGGCCTTTTAACGTTTTTCCTCTTCCTCGGGGCATTGTCACCTGAGTTACCTCTAGCGTAAATTGTCCATCGGAAAAAAATTCTGCATTACTTTGCAGAATTTTCTCCATTGCATCCCACAATACATCGATGTGCATCTGGTCCACGCGGCGAAAACTAACCCATGCTGGTCCGTCTATCAACCGTGTGAAATGTAAATCCCATAAAATCATCAGCTTCCATATCATCTAATACCTAAAATACGATAATTAAATACGCGTATATAATACCGGTTCAACATTTTCGCTATACCCAAAGCCTTGCCTGAGATCTGCATTTATGTTTTTGAAATAAATTGTTACAAATTTATGTGCAAAGAAAGATAGCTCATTCTAATCCATCCTTATGAGATAGAGAGAAAGAGAAATGACAAGTTATTCCGCGAAAATCGATAATGTTAGATATAACGAAAGACTGAACGTTATTTAAATCATTAGATTAATATTTCATACCTGTTGAATACTTCCATGAAACCAGTCAATCGGATTTTCTCCTTGCGGTGGATCTACTATTTGAAATGTTAGCCGCCTTCCTCATAACCCGAATCTTTTTACAATATTTTCTCGGTCGTCGAAAATTTCGTAACGCCTGACACCTCCTCCATGCTGGATTTCTTCTTCCACCTCAGGAATGTTTTCTACGGCGTCTTGAACTATGTCTTCCTATTGGATTTCTTCTTCTTCCACGTGAGGATTGTTTTCTACAGCCTCCCGAAGTTGATTTTGCGCAAGTGCAGAAGTTACCAAATTCTCACAAATTTCAAAGAAATTCACAAAATTTTCTTGAGAATGTGTAACATCAGTTGATGTACCTTGAATTTCTTCTCCTGCGTCTTGAATAATCTCATTCGAAGTTTCCATACGTGTAGAATTTAATATATCCTCGCATGTTTGAAAAATTGTTAACAAACTCTCAAAATCTTCCTGATAATTCATTTTTGTAAACTCACAAAACCAACACAACTCCTACAACTCTGAAAATACTGAACGCACTAGTAAGATATATTTTTTCTTATTCATATACAGGGTGTTCCACAACTTAGGACAAAAAATTAAAGGGTATATACTGTACGACGTGCTGATTATAAAACAAAAAGAATTTTAAAAAAAATTGCAAAAAACTTGCATCGTATTTTCAGCAAACATTTTATTTGCCTCTGGTCGGTAATTATTTTTAATATTTTTTTTCAAATCTTCTACAACGAAAGTAGTTGTTTACCTAATATCTAATACTAATAAATGTCTAATATTGTGTAATTAATAATTTAATTTGATGGGTGGTAAGGAATTCTTTCGCCGACATTGCTGTTAATTATCATTCAGGGAATACCGGGAAGTTTCACTTAGATGTACGGTTTTGGTACTCACCTAGCGACAACTATCGGACTTGGAAATCACGACTACAAATGTTTTTATGCCTGCTAGATGGCACAAAAGTCCCAAATTTAAAAATTATATTTTTTCAAGGTAATTTGTGTTGTGTATTTCCTAATTAATTCAATTAGTTTGAAACGAGAAATGGCAAGAAATTGTAAAGAGCTGAATAAAACATGAAATATTGTAATAAAATAATATTGTTTCATTTCTTATTCTGCTTTTCGTGAGTTTGAGTGCATTTAGATAGTGTTTCTTGAAATATTTGACTTCGCTTTTCATTTTGGACTTCGATTTGAATTTGGAGTATTTGACTTCGACGTTGGCTTGGACGGAACGAGATCCAGAAAGTATAAGACAGACGTACTCAAGCTTTTTTAATCCCATACAACACTTTACCTTTTCATCGCTAGAGAAAGCCGTTGAAGTATACACAACGCAAGTAAACAGTACGTAACTATTCTCAATATGATGTGTTACAAAACATAAATATTTGAAAATATTGTAGGACATCTTCATTATATTGGCTCCAAAAGTCATCACTTCTGCTCTTCCTGCGACCGACTTAGTTACATTTTCTCCATACTGACTCCAGTATTTATCACACGGGGCAGTAACCCGAATAATTCATCCTTGTTCGTGTACTTTACACTTATTCTTGAATTCATCATCTGTTTGTGTGTTACTACGACCAATTTATATTGGTGCAACCAAAGTTCTCTTCCGAGTAAGTTTCTTTCTTAACCATTGTACCGTAGAAATACTCATTTATTGATCACCCAATGCTGTGAATTGCAGCATTTATACAACAGATCAACAATAACGTACATGGTTTATAATGTTTTTGTTTTTATACATTCAATATGGTCCTAAAATTGTTATGACGAAACAATAAGGTGTATCACATCAGGAACAAAACTCTTCGTTACTATCAAAATGAAACTTAATTGTTTCACTTGAACTTTTATATTTTTGTATATTGTAAGTCGCACATTTATTTATCTTGTAACATAATACAAAATTTGTAGAAAAATATTACAATGCAAAGAAACATATGTAATATGCGAATTATTTACTTTTACTATTGTTAAAAGTATTCTGTTTTGTATAAATTTCAGTAAGTACAGATTAATAATAAACGAAATTACTGACCGACTTAACGACTGACTTATACAATACTATATTATCACTACGTTGAAAATATGAATTGCTCATTTAACATCAGATTCATAAGAATTATCAGCATTAATTCAATCTTATTTGGTAATCTGTTTTCTATATGGAAATTATATATGCAAGTTATGTAAAAGACCCAATAGTCTTTATTTTTAAAAACTTTATTTATTCTTTAAAAAGTTATTTATTCACACAGGATTGTGTATACAGGTTGAGTACCAACTAACATCTCTGTTCTCTCTTACTCTACGCTACCTTTTATAACTTCTTTTAGATAACATAACAATAGCACACTTATTCTATACTCAAGGACTGCTTACTAAGGAAGAAATAATATTATCAGTCGAATTATTGATTAATATAACTCCTCCATCCCTAGAATAATATTATTTCTTTATTTACAATTGTTCTCTTAAATCTTGTAATTCTATAACATCATTATTTTCCTTAACATTATAATTTTTATTATATTTCAAGATTTTTATTATGATTACAATAATAACAAATAGTATTATAATAATTATTAATACAGTATTTATTATATTATGACTATGACTTACAATTATACTTTTCGTGTTAGGAAGTTCGGGTATTATAATATTTTGGTTATCTATCGGTTCTAAATTTAAACTTTCATTGGTCAACTTTACTTCGTCAATTTGAATATTCATATTTTCAAAAATTATTTCTTTTGAATTTATTACTTTCTTTTCTATCGCATAATTGTTTATTTTACAGTCTGTTTCCAAATTAGTTTTATAGATTCCTTTCAATCTCTTCTTAATTTCGAAATTTTTACATTTTATGTTAATATCTTTATATTCTGAAGTAACAATATAATATACATTAGAGTTTTCTATTTCGAAAATACCATATGCTCTTTTTAATTTGTGATATTCGCAATAATTGTTATTTTGTTTTATAATTATATTACTTAAACAATCTTTTACTTCTACAAAGTTAGTTTTACAATGAAATGCATGATTAATATTAATACATTGTTGAGTATAATATAAATTTTGATCTTTTTTGATTAGTAACTCTTTATTCTCATTAATTAAATATATTTCATTTTCTATGATTAAAGGTATTGGTGTAATTTGTAATAAATTTTCATCGTTATTCTCATAAATAGGTATTTCTATTAGGTATTTTATTTGTTCTTTATTAATCTGACAATGGCTAGTAACTTGAATGGCTATTTCCCAGAAATTTAGATTTGTTTTAGTATCTTTTATTATCTCTCTTAATTCATTTATATTCATGATAGAGCTATGGAGTTTATTAATGTTGCAAAATGTAAGACTTGTTTCTATTTCGTTTATGATTTCTAATAAATTTATCAAAATGAAAGTAATTTGATTTATTATATCTTTAGTTCTAAATAAATTTTCGTATGTAATTTGTTCATTTAAAATTTGTTCCATTTGAATTATACGGGATTTCAAAACAAGTTCATTATGGTTTATATTTTCGATTTGTTTATCAAATTTTTCTATCATTCGTTTATTTAAATTAATGTTTTCAAAATTTTGTTTTTCTAATATTTTCTGATTTTCCTCAATTTTTCTGAATATTTGATCATATCGTTCCGCATCTTGGGAATCCAGATTGCCTGTTATACTTTTGATAATACTTCCTAAACCGTTTATCAATCCACGTTTATTTCTATTATGAAATAAGTTTACCATTTTGTTAGTAATTTTATCAAAATTAAACATAAGGATATTAATATTAGTTTCCAATTCACGGTTATAATATGTATTATTTTTACTTCCCTTAATATTAGAGTTAATATTATCTACATAATTCCTTATTTTATTATATTCGGTTAATATAAAGCTTATATTATAATAATAGTATGAATAATATGAGTTTGTATAGATATTAACTTTTCCTAAATCTACTATATTTAATCCTACATTATTTTTTACTTCTTCTATTATTTCTGACCCCCGGCAGGAGTTCCTGGAACAAAAAGACGTTTCCTTTTTAACTTGTTAATTTTAAATTTCCTGCCATCTGTGATTTTAATAGTATTTCGTTTCTTATTGACAGGAACTACTTGTTGTTTCTTATATAGGGGTTTCTTAAATTTAGTCAACAATCGGGGATTTTCCTTAACCATAATATTTTTATCTTGAATTTCAATATTTTGATCTTTAGTTTCGTCTTGTTTCAAAAATCTTTTTAATTTGTTTATTTTGTTTCTTTCTTGAACTTTTTCACGAATTTGTTGTAAATTTTCTTTCCAAATATTTAAATAATCATGATCGATATTATCAAAATTTGTTATTTTATTTCCTGTTTCATTTCCAAATAATGTTTCTATTGGGGAATATTTTGTACTATTTAATGAATTGTTATATGCCACTACTGCCAAACAGATTTTCCTTTTTGTGGATAAATTATTGAACTCTTCTCTTTGTTCTATGATTCTAAGATGTTCGATTAGCGTGGAATGGAAGCGTTCTACTAATCCATTACTTTGGGGGTTTGCTGTGGATGTAATATGTAATTTTATGTTATATCCATTTAAGAAATTTTTTACAAGTTCATTTTTAAATTCAACTCCGTTGTCTGATACTATTTGGTTTGGTACTAGGTAAAGAGAAAATATTTTTATTAGTTTCTCTACTATATTTATTGAAGTTGTATGTTTTAATGATTTACAAATTGCAAATTTTGTAAAAGCGTCTACCATAGTTAAGTACTTTTCTTTATTAAGTGTCAAGATATCCATGTGAACAATATCAAAAGGGTGTTTAGGATTAGGTGTTAATTGATCTGGAATTTTATATGGGTTTCGTTCATATTTTGAATTTTGACATAATTCGCAATTATTAATAAATTTTTGGATATCTAATTGCATGTTCGGCCAATAATAGCGTCGTCTTAATTTTTCATATGTTTCAGAGATACCGCGGTGGTTAGTTTTCCCTAAATGATAATTTTGTATCGTTTCTTGCTGTTCTTCTACGTCTGTTACATCTTCTAATATATTATTACATTGAATTAATTTGTAAGAGTCTTTTACAAATGTAGTCCTCAGAATTTCATTAATAAGTTTTATTAAATTTTCTTCAATTATGCGGTAATAATTTATTTTTGGGACCAAATAATCTTTCAAAAATTTGATAAGTTCTTCTTTAATATTTTCAGTTTTAAACTGTACAATTAATCTTTGTTTATTGCCAAATAGTCTTTTTAGTTCAATTTTATTTTCTTGACCGGTTTTTATTGTTATTTGATTTTTCCCTATATTTAGAATTGAGTCTAAATATGTAATACCATTAATGTCACTCTCCTCGTCTGAGTGTACGGTTTGATCGTCGTTATCGCTCAAATTATTTATTAAACTTTCGTTTGCAGTATTTATATAAACTTCTTCAGGTAATTCATGTACAAACCAAGTGATATGCGTTTCTTTAAATATTTTGTTAATTAGGTCTAGAATTTGGTTAAAATCTTTTTTATCTAACCCTGAACATATTTGGGGTGAACTTAGTTCAAAAATATCGTTTTGTATGCAATAATTTCGTAATTCTTTTAAAGTGTCTTCTATACATTCGATAGTAGGTTTTTCATAAAATTTCTCTTTTGTTATCAAATGGAAAATTCTTTTATTATTAACATTTTGAATTAATATTTTTTTATTATGTACTTTATGGTTTGAACATTTATCTTTACTATTGTATCGTTCATTTATTTGTTGGGCAAATCCTTTGCCAAATTTCAGATCTCTACTTATACAATGCACGATATTTTTTGAATTTTCGAAAATATCGTCATTCGTGGTTTTGATTTCAAATTGTTTTCTAATACGTGAAAGTGCATCTGCATTAGTGTTTAATTTTCCCTCCTTATACGCAATTTCAAAATCATACTCTTCGAGTTTTATACGCCACCTCATTAGTTTAGAATTGGGATCTTTTAATGACATCAACCATGTTAGGGGTCTGTGGTCAGTAATAATTTTGAACTTTCGCCCATAAACATACGGTCTAAAATACTTTACAGCCCAGACTATGGCTAGCAATTCTTTCTCTGTTGTTGAGTAGTTTATCTCATGTTCATTTAGAGTTCTGGATGCATAAGCAATAGGTAATTCTTTATTTTCAAAATTTTGGGACAAAACTGCTCCGATAGCAAAATTACTAGCATCCGTAGTTATTGTAAAAGTTTTTTCATAATCAGGATACTGAAGTATAGGTGTATTTATTAATAAATTTTTAGCACATTCAAAACTTTTTCTATAATCGCTATTTTCAATATCTATTTTATTATCTTTCTTTAAGCATCGTGTAAGAGGTTTTGTTATTTTGGCAAAATTGGGTATAAATTTCCGGTAATACCCTATAAGGCCTAAAAATTGTTTGATTTCTTTGGGAGTTTTTGGTATTGGAAAACTTTTAACTGCATTTATTTTGTCTGGATTTGGTTTAATGCCATCTTTTGTGACAATATGGCCTAGGTAGGCTACTTCCTTTCTCAAAAATTCACTCTTATCTAGCTGGACCTTTAAGTTGTGTTCTTTTAGTGTATTAAAAATTGTTTTGATATTCTCGATATGTTCTTGAAGACTAGTTCCAAGGATTATAATATCATCTAGGTACACTAGACATATTTTATTGATATGATCGCGTAATACGTAGTTCATCAACCTTTGAAATGTTGCTGGTGCATTATTCAACCCAAAGGGCATACGAGTGAACTCGTAATGACCTTGGTCAGTACTAAACGCGGTTTTATGAATTGAATTTGGATGCATTTCAATCTGATGGAATCCGCTTGTTAGATCCAAAGTTGTATAATAAATATTTTTCCCTAATTTGTCGAGGACATCAGATATGTTCGGTATGGGGAATTTATCGCTTACTGTTTTCGAGTTTAATTTTCGGTAATCAATTACCATTCTAAACTTCCTTTTGCCGCTAGCATCAAGTTTTTTTGGAACCATCCATACCGGTGAATTCCAAGGGGAATATGATGGTCTAATTATTTCCTCACTCAATAATTTGTTTACTTGATTTTTAATTTCACCTTTATACACTTCCGGATAACGATAATTTTTAGTGTAAACAGGTATTTCATCTGTTGTACGGATTTCATGTTTAATTGAATTTGTATGAGTTAATTTATCATTTTCTTTGGAAAAAATGTTTTCATATTCTTTTATTACCTTAAACAATGCGCGTTTCTCCTCATTATTTAAATGATTTGAACGAATTACAATTTTGTCAGATTCTTGTATATTACAACAATCTTTTGAATCAAAATAATTCAGCTTACAGATTTTGTTTCCTATTATAGCTTGTTCGTTTTTAAAATCTAACATGAGTTCTAAATCTTTAAGTGCATTAACACCCAAAAGTAAATTAAAATTATCATGAAAATTCATTAAATAACATTTAACTGGTTTATTGTTAATATCAATAAAAATATATTCATTCGTGGTGAAACTTCCTTTAGCAGTTTTAAATGTAAAATTTCCTTTATAAATTTTACCAAATTGTGATTTATTTTTATTTACATAATCTAAACTTATTAAATTTATTGTGCTACCCGAATCAAAAAGAATATAATAATCTTCAATCTTTATAAACGGTAATTTTGTTGTTGATATAATATTCATTATTTCTCCTGAAACAGTGAATTTTGGCCTATTCCTAAAAAAGAGATTTCTTCAGAATCGGCTTCGGGTTTGTCATCGTTTATTTCTACCGTATTTTCATTATTTGTACACTCCTGAATATTAATTTCTTCCGCTATGTATTGTGGAGTATGTGTACCAAATTGTCGGTTTTGTTGGTTGAAGTAATTGCTTGTATTAGGTCTTTGTGCGACTGACCTAGTTTGAATTGACATGGGGGTTGGTTTTGGACTTCTTTGTGCATTCAATATATTTTGTCGTGGTGCAAAATTTTTCCGTTGTGTGTTAAAACTCGTCTGAACAGGACCAGATGGAAAATTTTGTCTAGGGAATTGTTGTGGTGGTATATTTGGTAATTTCCTTTCGAATGTTTTATTATGAAAGGGTATGACAGTTTTTGGTTGTCTATATTTTAGAAATTGATAATCATTCTGCAATAAATTACCTAATTCTGCCAAAGTTTGTGGCTGACGATTAGCCAAATTACTACTGTATGGTTCGTTAATTTTATTTATAAAATTTTGTATTATTATTTTTTCGAATACCGTAATGATATGATCATCTGTAGGAAATTCGGTTGTAATTAAATCTTGAAATTCTTTTGCTTTTTTACTTACTATATCGTATAATTCATACGGATCTTTTTTATTCAGATTAATTATTTCATTGAAAATTGTAGCATACGTTTTAAATATGAGATGTTGCCCTTGCAAGGTGTCTTTAATTTTTTCCCATTTTGTTGTATCAGTATTGTCTAAACTTTCTAGTGCTTTACCGCGAATTCTAGAAATAATTCCATTTGTTAAGGTAAATTTTTCAAAATCTGAGAGTGGTGGAACCAGGGCATTAACAAATCCCATAAGTCTATCAACTTGTTTTACAAATGTACTTAAGTGTTTTTTATTCGATCCATCGTAAACAGGTAATACTTCGATATTTGCTTTCAAATCAGTCATTCGATTATTAGCCATTGTTAAATTATTAGTAATGTCTGTTTCGATTTCAATAATGGATTCTAGTAAATCCGAAAGATTTAGTGCCAGTTTGAGAATAAAGAATTATAAATGTTAATCATGCAACTATACCCTTGTGTCGGGGGCTCGATCTGATTCTTTCCAGCGTTAGCCAAACCTCAGATCCCTTCTAGCTTATTTTTTATGTTAGTATTAGAAATTACTTACAGAAAAAGTAACAAAATTACAACAATCTTCATTTGTTGTGATGAAGCTGCGAAGCGGGCACTCGTTTTCGTTGTGAGAGATGTTTGAATGTTGGTACAGTTGACTCACCGATGCTGCTACTCGAACGGGCTCTCGCGTTGCGGGCTCTGTGTCCGATGACTTCGTTGTAAATCTCGTGGATTCGTAGCCTGTAGCTTGGTGTAGTCTTCTTTTTAAAGATGGGTCGTGTTAGACCCTGATGGGCTCTAGGTTGAAGCCGTTTTATGTTCTTGAGATAAACCGTTGAAACGGACGTAATTCGGCTATATTTTGACCGATATTACTTCTCAATAATCCTACCGACTGCGCCAGTTATGTAAAAGACCCAATAGTCTTTATTTTTAAAAACTTTATTTATTCTTTAAAAAGTTATTTATTCACACAGGATTGTGTATACAGGTTGAGTACCAACTAACATCTCTGTTCTCTCTTACTCTACGCTACCTTTTATAACTTCTTTTAGATAACATAACAATAGCACACTTATTCTATACTCAAGGACTGCTTACTAAGGAAGAAATAATATTATCAGTCGAATTATTGATTAATATAACTTGCATATGTTATACGAGTACATACATAAGGAATGTGATCAGGGGTATGATATTCCTTGCAAATTTATTTATTTTCGTATTACACATTGGAAAACAATTTCTTAATATTCATTCACACTAAATTAATGTATACATATTAATAACCCAATTGTAATAAAATGAATAAGTATAGAAATTGTTGAATATGGTAAATTAAGGAAATATTAATGTAACAAACTAATAACGGTAACTGAAAATGTGATTAATAAGTGCATTATTAATGTATTTCTGTAAAAATCACATATTCTATTTATACATGTATATTCTTTGTATTTTTATATCACAACTCCGTACAATTGTATAGAAATTGTTGAATATGGTAAATTAAGTGAATAATAATGTAACAAACTAATAAACAGTAACTGAAAATTTTCTATGTGATAAATAAGTGCATTATAAATGTGTTCTTGTAAAATTCACATATCATTTTATTTACACATGTATATTCTTTGTATTTTCATATCACAACTCTGTAAAATTGTATGGACATTGTTGAATATGGTAAATTAAGGAAATATTAATGTAACAAACTAATAACAGTAACTGAAAATTTTCAATTTGATAAATAAGTGCATTATTAATGTATTTCTGTAAAATTCACATATATTTCAATTTATACATGTATATTCTTTGTATTTTTAAATCACAACTTTGTACTATTTCTGTTAATATAAACTTATATCAATAAAAACTAGCGGACTTGGGAAACACTAACTACCAAGGTTCGTTAGTTATAGCATTGAGTGGCGGTTCCCGTTATTCCCTGATTATCATTTATCTTTGCTGGTGCAGTCTTCTAATTTTACAGTGAATAGCAGTGTAGTGTAGTTTTTGTTAAAATGGATGCATTTAGTAACAGTGAATTAGTGGATATGGTGTTAATTTATGGAAAAATGATTTTTTATTCAAAACAATTATTATCTCTAAATCTAACGTACATTATATAATGTTTCTCTGATAATTAATTTCATTTAATATTTCTTTCTATGACATATGCTACTCCAGTGCTCCAAAAAATGTCTACTTCAAGTAAACTACCGTTAACTTTGCGAATTAAAAAAAAAAAACTTTTTGTTTCATGATCAGCACGTCGTACAGTATATACCCTTTAATTTTTTGTCCTTATTTGTGGAACATTCTGTATATACAGTATCAGTTGTTTGTATAAGCTGATATGGAAAATTTCGAATGTTCAACCTTTTCAAAACTAATTAAAAAAAAAAATATGTAAACATCATCAATAATATATTTTAATTTCTACATCTACGTACATATTACATAATTAAATTAAATAATATATTTCTTCCTCTCTTCAATGAATTTACTTACAACTAAAATCTTTAAACAATTTATGACGATATGTATACATCTCCATAAAAAAATCGTCATAAATTTTATTAAAATGTATAATATATTTAAATAAACTAATTTCTAAATTTGTTTTATACTGTAACTTATAAATTGTTATATTCTGCAAAAGTTCTTTGTAATCTGACACAATGTCTATATTTAATTTGAAAATGATTAATATCCCTGAATTTTTTTTCTGTTTTAATTTCTATAGTGTCTATATTTAGTTTACTAAGTACAACAATGTTGTTTCCCGCCTTACATTGTAA
Organism: Harpalus rufipes; assembly: GCA_951394225.1. Classification (NCBI taxonomy): domain Eukaryota; kingdom Metazoa; phylum Arthropoda; class Insecta; order Coleoptera; family Carabidae; genus Harpalus; species Harpalus rufipes. The sequence continues at coordinate 32,957,143 of OX596285.1, forward strand.
TCTATTGTCCCTTAATATACTACATTTAATATTAGACACCGAATATTCGGTGAAGCGCTGTGAACATTGCTTCTTACTATATATATATATTCCTCAAAAAAATCCTAAATTCAAGAAAATCTACGTCAATGTATTCCTTTTTTATTACATTGCCGTATAATCTTACGATGATTTGGAAATTATTGTTGGGAAATATACCAGCGACTATATACCTCAATGAAGACAAATCTAGAGGAGCCACCTGACAATCCAACAAACGATCCCAATTGTCCTTGAAATCGTGATTGTTAGGCATCGTGAAAGGCACTACTTCCGCTGAACCAGTCAGCAGAGCAGGGTTGTCGTCCACAACATAATCTATGGAGTTGTTCGTGTCTTTATCCGACGTCGTTGGCATCCATCGCTGCCCGTATTCCTCGTCTTCCTCGGATGAGGAGATCACTTCTACTTCATTAACGTGGGGTACTTCTTCGCGTCGAGGTTTCTTCGGCTCCTGGAGAGGTGCCGGTTAACGCCGAAGTCGAAGGTATATTCTCGGAAGCCTGAATATGCTCAGTCGTATTCTCCTGGTGGAGACCACTGCGCAAAATTGTATGTTATAGACAGCAAAGGACATTATACAAACATCAACTTACCGCTTCGTGGATTCCTCATCTTCGGGTGATAAGAGTCGGGGGTTTTTCGACTCCTGAACAGATACCGGTTCATGACTCCTCTTTCTCCCTGATGACTTGGTAGTCGAAGTTTGGAGCATGTCTCCGGAGGTCAGCTCGGTCGTATTCCCCCGATGCAGACCACTGCGAAAAAATTATGTTATAGACAACAAAGGAAATTATATAAAACTGAAATTGATATATTTAATATTAACCCTTAGGTAGGCGCGCCCAAATCGGCTTACACAGTAAGTCGCGTGGGGTGATTTTGATCCCATTTCCATTTTCTGTTTGAAATTTGGTCTTTTTTCGTTGTAGTACCTGAAATATATTCTATGGACCTTTAGCAACATTTATGCAAAATATAATAAGTTGAAATTGATTATTTTGGATTTTATTCAAAAATAAAGGTAACTCTACATTTTTTAACAAACAAAAACAAAACGTAAAATATATTGAAGAAAATTATTTGGGAAAACTTATTATTCTCTACACTCAACACATAAGAAACTGGAGTGTTGATCGCAAATCGGTTTTGCACAATTCTCGCAGTTTTTTATAGTTTTTCTGTCGTTTTTTCTGGGACAAAAATAACACCTCTTTTGAGTTGCGGTAGGTGCGTAGGCGCAGGTCTTTCTTCTACTGATGTCCTTTCCAATTTTCGTTTCAGGGGTCTTGACAGTGATGGGATATTTTTCCTGACATTCATTTTCTCGGTTGCCAGATCCATAGCCAGTGTTCTTAGGAAAATACGACGTTTCAGTTTATTAACCGAAGGCTTATAATAGTTATATGTAACGTAGGAATTGATACCAGCAATATTTATCAACGCAAAAAGCACTGCAAGTGGCCACCTTCTAGTTCTTCTTTGGCAAGTGTATGTAGCAGACAGTTGATCAACCACATCAACACCAGCTTTTGTGGCGTTATAGAAAGTGATCACTTCCGGTTTTTTGTCGTCACCAGTGACTTCATCTATATCTGCAGAAGAATGCATTGTAGACAAAAGCATTACGGATATATACTTTTTTGGTACATAAGACACCAGCAGCATGTTGTCGCAAAATCCAAAAACGCTACTTTTCGCTTCTCGATGCTTATTGGCCAAAAATTCGGGCGGATTCTCTCTTTTTGATCGCCTCATAGTTCCTACCAAAGTTAGAGAATAGTTTTTGGACAGGTCTTGTGCCAGAGGAACACTAGTATACCAGTTGTCACAGGTGATGTTCCTATTTGTGCCCCTAATTGGTTCAACAAGTCTTTTCACTACATCGGCTGGACTGTTACTTGTGGAAAATTCTCCTTCTGGCTGTTTGCCCACGTACAACTCCATATTGTATGTGTAAAATGTACGGGCATCAACTATGCTGTACATTTTGAGTCCGTATTTAGAAGGCTTATTGGGAATGTATTTCTTGAAGTAGCATCTTCTCCTGAAGGGTATTAACATCTCATCAATGGTAAGGTACTCACCAGGAGAATAGTTTTCTTTACATTGACGCACGAACAACTCAAAAATTTGTCTTATATGAGCCATTCGGTCAGTGGCTGCTCGCTCTTTTCTGGTGGTCAGTGAATCAAATCGAAGACATCTGAGAAGAATTAGAAATCTTTTGGCACTCATGCACATCCGTACAAATTCTATGCCACTGCCATCAGTGTTGAACATATCCAAGTACGAAAGATGGGAAGCTCGATACATGCCAGACATTAGCAAATTTGCAACAAAGGCTTTTATTTCCACTACATTTGTATCAAGTGCATCTCTTTCTCTACTAAATTTACCTCTCACCGTTTGTATGTACTCATTCGTTTTGTCAACAATTATTTGGATTATTTCCTCTGTTATGAATAACAAGAATGACTCTTTGGGAGTAGAAGCATTTCTTGCTGGTAGTCTTACACCCGGTAGATGCGAAATGATATTTTTCGATCTAGATCTTGTAGACAGAGGGATTTTCTTGAACCACTTACTGCGTTTGTCCTTTCCCACATAATAGTTTTGTTGATTATCAGTATCTTGCACATCTTCATCACTAGAACTTCCATCATGCTCAGATTCTTCAACATCAAAGGAGCTCAAATGATCTTCATTACCTTCATTTCGGTTTTCACCATCTTCACTCTCTTCACCTTCTGGCTCATCTGATTCTTCTTCAAAAGATCCATCTAACCTCTCTTCCAAGATTTGACGAGCTGTCTCTTCTAATTCTGCTGCTGTCAATGGCCTGTGTCGGTCTTTATCCATCTAAAATTACTTGGGCTTAACTTTTTTGAGGTGAGGTTATGTTATTTTGTCGATTTGTTTTATTGAGAACCTGAAATTACCGAAAATGAAAGAAAATAACTTACCTCGTCGAAGTCACACAACTGGTCGCGTGGGGTGCAAATGTGAATAATATTTTTTTTGGGTAAAAACTAATAATCACTCACCAAAATTGAAAGGTGCAATTCTAAACTGTTATACTTCTATAAGATTACCTAAATTCACAGATGTATAATGGGTTGCATACACAAGATACAGTGAAATGCAAAATGCTTGGGATCGTGGACACCCCGTGCGCCTAACTAAGGGTTAAATTCTGTGATCTTGTTAAATTTATAAATAATAAAGTCCTGTCTTATGAGTGATATATTACAATTATGTTATTTTGTTATATGGTATAATGTATTGCTCTGATTTATATTTACTTTTATTATTTAATTTTGTAAAATTGGTTATGTATGCCCGTGTATTAGAAATAAATAAATAAACTTACCACTTAGGATGTAGAAAGATGTATTTTTCAAAATCTTCAAGGTTTTCGAAATTCATCATGATGGTGTAAAATGTTGTAAACAGGAAAAACACTGAATAAGATATGGATGTCTACTTATGGCTATTTATATATCCCTCCTTAATTTAATTTAATTTTCACCCTTACAAACAACCCGAAAAATACAGATGACAGACATAGTTCGAAAAATATTTGTCAGATATAATATCTATTTTAAAAACAAATCTTATTTCAACCTACAAATGACAAACATATTTCCAGTTACCGATGTTCAATACCCTCTGGACCTGACCTGACCTGTTTTCTAATCTTTTATTTAAAATTTTCCACTCAAAGTCGAAACCTAGTTCTCGATTACAAAATAAATCTATCTCTAATTACACAAACACTATCTACCTTATATCAAAATAAACTTATGTTGAACAACTGACACATCTGTAAATTTTATTTATTTCCATTAGGCTTAGTGTATGGTTCATAGGAAAATTTCAAAGTATTTATCGATAATGCAAATTTCTAATTTGAAAGTAGAACTTATTTTGTTATGTACGGTCGTCCTGAGTATAACTTCGTTTTCGTTAGGTGATACGTATAAAAAAATAAAAAAAACCCTATAATGCGCGGTTTTTTATATTCTTTCAAAAAAAATTTTTTTGGATGTGTTGGATTGTATAATTACGACTAAAAATAATTTAAAAATATCTAGTTAATAAAAAAACATTTATTTTTTGAAAAAAAAAACTGATTGTAGCATATATGATACATAGCGTTTAAGTTTAAGTATCCATTAATATATAGGTTTATAATAACTAAGTAGTGTGGAATTTATAGAAACAGTTATTGTTTGTATTAAGACAAAAATACAGTCCACATTTGGAGCACTGTATATGTATATGAGAAAGAAGTGCAATTAGGCCTCTTGCATCTTAGTCTAACATTTTTATATAAAGGCCAATGCGATTGACCATCCAGCCTTATTTCCTTTGGTGGGACGTGGCTTGTTGTTGCTGACCTTTTCTTTTTTCCAACAATTTCCTTTTCTAATTCTGTCGTCTTCCTCTTTTTGACAGCCGATTACATCCAACATTTCGCAAACAATTTGCAATTTCAGCTCGAAAATCGGCAAACTTCATAGGCGTTTCATTTTCTCGTTGGCTTAGGCATCGTCGGTAAAGAGCCAGGAATTTACATTAGTCATATTAAGCATATGATAAAAAGCCTCATATACCACTTTTTGGATTTAATTTTGATTTTATAACGCCCAATGAGGCTATCCATGAGATCGACTCCTCCCATATGTTTGTTGTAATCTTGAATTACACTGGGACAATCGATGTTCACCCTTTGCTTCGTTTTTCTGTCATACCGCTCAATTTTTTCTTTAGGTAACTCGCCAGAATATGTTGATAATAAACATACGGTTTTGTTGTCCTTCCAAGCAACTGACGATTTTTCTACTCCTTCAAAATCACACACGTATTCAACGGACGATCCACGGTCCATTTTCTTGGCAGAATCTTCTGACGGCAATTTACAGTTTGGGATGCGATTACGCCTTACGGTACCCAACGAATATATTACCCTATTAGCTAAATATTGCAATAAAGGCAACGACGTATAATAATTGTCAAAATAGATAACAAAATTTTGAGCTTCAGGAATAATTCGTGAAAATCTTACGACGTTGGCGCTTGCCCCTAGATCTGGTTCTTCCAAAACTGTAAGCTTCTTATCATTTTCAGTATCCGTATATAATTCAAAGTTATATGAAAAACCACTAACTCCACATAAAATAAAGAGCATGTAACCCCATTTATGCGGCTTCGCAGGCATATACTGCTTTATATAATGTATAGCTTTGGTAGCGCACATTTTTTCGTCCACGGAAAGCTTTTCTTCTAATGGAATGCTTCGAAATTTATTATTTAGGTGATCAACTATTGGTCGTAACTTATGTAGCCGATCTCGATCTGGATTGTTTTGATCCAAATTGGTATTATCGTTGAAATGAATACATTTTCTTATAAATTCAAATCTTTTTTCACTCATGAAGTTCTTTATTTGAGGATAGCCTAAGGAATGAGACTAATAACTGCGGCAGCTAGGCATTTGAACCAAAGACATATAGACGCAGATACCCAGATATTGATTTATATCTACGTCAATTAGCCCAGCAGGTTTACTTGGATTTCTTTGTGTTGAATAAAGATTGGATTCAAAAACTATTCTGTCTATTAGTGAATCATCAAAAAAATATTTGAAGAAAGCATAAGGTGTAGATAACTCCGTAAAGTAATAGACTCTTGAGTGACATCAATAGCCTTTGAAGTAGCTCCCATTTGCTGAGTTACATCAATATCCTTTGAAGTAGCTCCCAGTTGCTGGTCAGAGTGATAGTCGTTGATAACAACTCCATCTTCGAATTCAATGGGCAAGTCTTCAATGTTCAACTGATCAGAATTATCATCTGAAATTGCATTTTCAGTACTTTCTTCAGATTCACTTACGTTTAAGTCATCGTCATTATTCCAGAAATTAGCTGCAATTTCTTCCAACTCCCGATCAGTCAAAGGTCTTTCGGTATTCATAGTTTGCAAAAAACGCTATGTATCAGATTTGATACAACCTCAATAATCATGGAATATTTTAGAGAACAATATAACCAGAAGAAAAATAATAAAATATGTAACTTCCTCTTACCTTTAGATTTGATGTAACTTCAATCCAAAATAGAATTATATCAGGGTTTATCACAAACAATAATAATCTAGGGACACATTGATACGCTGATTGATGAGTGAAACGGCGCCAACTATCTAAAGTTTAGCTGTGAGTAAATGTTAGTGGCGATAATGAACCATTGCCATTGCCATATATATTAGGACGTATCTAATATGCTACAGAGCGAAGGTACGGTCTTAGTGTTGTTAAATTACATGGATGTAGCTAAAAAACGTGTTGTAGCAAATGTGCTACATTGCGTAGTATAGGGTTAAATGAAAACTCGCAATAGGTTTGAAGAGATTGGTTTACGACATACTGGACAGTGAGACAATAGAGAATTATCTCCTTCTCTTATGTGGAATTGTTGAACGCATTCCGCGCACAAACAAAAATGATGACAGTCTACTAAAATATACTGCCTGTTGTTCGTTAGGCAGGAAACACATGTTGATAGTACTACAGGTGGTGGTAGCGGCGATGGAGTGCGTGATGTTGCAGGTGTTAATAGTGACGGAATTCGTGGTACTGCAGATAGTGGTGGTGTCGGAATTCGTGGTACTACAGATGATAGTGGTGGTGACGGAGTTCGTAGCACTGCAGGTGTTGGTGGTGGTGGTGACGGAGTTCGTGGTACTGTAGGTGGTGGTTGTGGCGGAATGCGTGGCGCTGCAAAAATGGTGCTGGCGGAATGTATGGTACTGCAGGTGGTTGTGGCGGGATACTAGTGCACCTGGTGATTGTGGCGAGATACCTAGTGCAGCAGGAGGTTGGAGTAAATTCATACCTTAAGCTTTCCTTTATATTAAAAAAACTTTATAATGGAAGACAATTTTGGCTTTAATGTGTCTGTAGATTATATAAATAGCAACGAATTTATTTATATATTCCAAATAAAAATATTTATTATAAAATAATATAATTTTCTTTATATACTTAAAAAGATTATTGCTTGAAGGTAGTAATTTTTGAAGTGATATTCAAAATGCATAGTAGAATGTTATAGAATGTGGAAGCAAAGATTTCGTTATTATACAGAAATAAAAAGTTACAAAAATGAATACGTTCAATAAAAAATAGTTGCAACTTACAAAAACTGCAATATTTCGTATTGTAACTTTATGTAAGAACGAAGCGAATTTTGGAAGTAGTAAAATTGAAAATTAAGTGGAAGGATTAATATTGATCTTGGAATTATTGTAAGAGCTATGTATATTTATATAAAGGCATCTCTCATTAATTTTATTTATCTTATTAAAAATATAAATTAAAAAAACGTAATCCAAATATATTTATATTTAGCAAATTTACTACTGAACCATTCCTTAACTTCGCCTCGATTTAATTCTTTTAATAAACTTTGGGTTTATTAGTTTTCTTGTGGTAACTGCTCCTTTATAGTAGAAATTTTGATGTTCCTGAATGATATTTGTGTAGTTCAAATTATAATTTTATAATGTGTTTTCGCATGTATCATATTTTCAGTTTCATTGGACATTTCTTGTTTAGTGCGGTATTTTCAAATCATTAACTTCAAACTCAAACATAATTTTTCTTCTGAAGAAAACCTTTGTCCACCATTCAATTTTATACCTACTCATTGTTTAAAATTATTTGTATTTTGAACTATATAAGTTTAACATTTGGACAAACTACTGGTTTGCTTGTCACGCTTGTCAAAATTATTGCGCCTACTTTTAAAATATAATTTTTCTAAAAAAAAGAAGTCTCTTCCTCGAATCATACTCCACTCAGACTTGAGTGAGTGACTCAGTACTGACGTTTATGAATTTCATTTATGAGTAAAGGTTTCACTCAACCTCGACTCATCCTTAGGAGAGGATGAGTGGAGGATGAGTCAAGGAAATGTCTATGAATTCCACCCCTAGTGTAAAAGAAAGCTCAATATAAAAATAATTTAAAATCAATGACCAGTAGTATTTACTCAAAATTTTAGTTACCCTGACTAACTAATAACCATGAATACCATATAGAAAGACATCAAGGTGATTAAAAAACAAATATATCTTTTTACTTGGGTTAACGCTTAATCACCCCTGTTTAAGAGTAAAAAAAATGAATCCTTATATAGCTTCTTATCTCCACCAATGTTTTAGTTATCGATCAAAATATAATATACCCTTTCTTAATAATACATTACATAAAAATTACAATTCTGAATATTTTAAAGTTTTATTTTAGAACAGTAAATTAACTACTAATAAATACCATTGTACATAGTGAAAAAAAATCGAGTCCTTAATTTGAAAAACTTTCGTTTTATATATTAGAGAAAATTTATGTACCAAATTTTGAGACAAATACACAGTATATGTATCTACAGTCGAATAAGAGATAAAAAATATATTCAAATAAATGTTTTACGGTTTAAAAACTTAACTCAAACTAATTATTTTTACCTCCCACTACCCTTGGAAGAGGGTGATCAACCCAATGTACGGAGAGTGACATCAATTCAAGTGGACGGTATCTCGCTTTATTCTCTCTTAAACATTACAACAACACAAATATAACTCTTTTAAAAATGGTTGGAGGGTTGGTCGGGGCAACTATTTTTCGCCGGTCGTCGGCCATGTCTGAAAAATACTCGCTTAGTCATGGGCGGGCTTCAGGTCCTTCACATGGACGCGACGAGCTCGGCGGCCTTGTACGCCCCGCAGGTCATAGACTTGGGCATACAGACGTTTGTCCACCGTCCATGGCTCCGAGTACCTGGGGGCGACGTTATGCTTCTCACATTATGAATTTAACGGGCTGCATCGGAATCGACACCGGACAGCTGCGATGTCTTCCTGCAGTCTTCTCCCATGATTTCATTTTGTCAATAAAAGTCGCTGCTCGGGCGCTAATTTTGTGACGCTATTTCGATCGGATGCGAAATTGTAGCGTGGAACGACGTCCTTCAGTTGTCTCTGTGCTGTGTGCTGTAGAACGGTTTGCTCGGGCGCCAATCGGTCGGTCACAAACATTATCATATAAGTTTCTTAACTCTACAAGGGACTCTTTTGTTAATGACTGGTATTCAAATATTGCTCAAATATGATTATAAATTATTAATTTTTTGTTCTCAAATCTATCTATCAAAAAGTTCCACGCAGTTTCATAATTTACTTTCAGCTACTTCGATAGATTTTATAATTTGTGACACATTTTTCCCTAAAGATGATTTTAAATATATATATATTACTCAATTTGTCATTATTATATAGCATATTGTATTCTCAAAATTGAAAAGGCAAAATTGTTAGTTTTCAAATTAGTTATTTGCATATTTTGTTTATATAAAGAAGAAAGTAATCATTATGAAAATAGATTACCTGGCATGCCGTTTAAAACTGCTCCTAGTCTTCTGACGCTGTACTACATGTACATCAGAAACCTGTGTACATTCCCATCTGCGGTAAAACGTTCTTCGGCTCTTCTTATTCTTTGGTCGAAATATACATAACGTCGCCGTCTTTGCTGCGGAAGCAACATTCCCGCCCGGAGTCTTGTGAAACCCAGTGATTTTGAATATTCCAATTGAATTATGTTTGATGTAAAACACCATATATTAGAATGCGGTCTCATCATAACGCTACAAACCTAATAATCATAATAATTATGAATAATTTTAGTTTCTAGTGCAAAGGTTAAGGTGGCTAGGGGCATTTAGAGGGACTTCCAAATAACCGTGTGGCAAAAAAAATTACGAGAGAAGAGAACCCAATAGTAGACGTAGGGGTCGACCCAAAAGAAAATGCTGCGATACTGTAAAGAGAGACCTACAAACTTTAAAAGTGAAAAAATACAGCCAAAGACAGAATCCAATGGAAGGCTGTAATTAACAAAGCCATGGGCCTTGAAAGCCTAAAGTGCTGAACTATTATTATTATATTATTAATTTTAATTTCGATCATTGAAACCTACCGATATAGTTGGCGGTGTAATGATTCCACAAAATTATTTGTCCTGTGGTATTCCCTATGCACACTTATTTGTAGCGGTAACCACTGTCTTGTTGATGATATTAACAAGGTTAATATGAAAATAAAAACACTTGGTTAAGTTCCAAAATTAAATAAAATATATTCACTTAATACGTATTTCGGTCGTTAGACCATCATCAGAAGTGACGGACAATTAAAATAAAGTAACATTTACAGGACATGACTTATATACTAATTACATCGAGTGGGAGGGGGGAACAACTGAAACTTTACATGGGCTTCACTAATGGTGATTGGTGTAAATCTAATTGTTCGTTCATTAAATTCTTCTTTGCTTTAACTGCTTTTTGAATTTCTAAAGATTCCAAAAGGTCTAGTTTGAACCCACGTTTTTCAGTATGTAATATTTTTAAATTAGTCATATCAAATGTGTGATTAAGGGATAGCATGTGTTTAGCTACATTAGAATTATTTGGTTTATTAAGTCTATATGCCCTAAAATGTTCATTGAATCTAGTTGTAAAGTTTCTAATTGTTTTCCCAATATAAATGAAATTATAATTTTTACAATTAATTTGATAAATTCCAGATTGTTTCCATTTACAATTTTTAATAATTTTGTTGTTTACTAGTATTTTGCCTAAAGTCTTTTGATTGTAAAATGCAGGGGCAATGTCATTTCTCTTAAGAATTTGGATATTTTAACCGCATTGTTGTTCACATATGCTATTTTTCTGTAGTTAGGTACAGTGGGGATAGTACAATCACTATTATATATTTGTTTAAGACAGGTTTGTTTCTTTTTTTTTATAAATTAACTTATTGATTGTACTTTTACTATAACCGTTATTATCTGCTATTGCGTAAATCACATTTCGTTCTTTAATGAAATCTTCATCTGTCATAGTTAGGTATTGGACGAATTGTGCAGCATCTACATTGAGCTCTTGGGCGATAACTTCCAATTCATCTACACCACTATGCAATGAATTGCGCGGCAATAATGGGAGAATCATTGCTGTGCGGATTATTCGTCTACTTTCCTGCCGATTTCCTATCCGATGAAGACCCAACTCTTTGGATTTCTTATAGACTGCACGTGAGTAGTGAAACCAGCAACTTTTTAAATTTGTGTTATTCCCAAAAACTCTAGGGATAGCCATTTGTAAGGCTGTTTCGTAATCAGCCATAACTGATTGTACTCTTGTATCCTGTAACATTCGGTGGAAATATCCGAGTACAGCCTCATACGCAGCTCTCGTCTTCCGTTCCATTAGAGTGAATAAAACAGGGAATATCTAAAAGTTATAACTGTGTGAAATAATGTGGGACAGGATTCGTATAAACGTATAAATTACCTTATCATCATACAGGATATGGACGCTAAATAAATGGAGAGCTCCAACAGTGCGTGGAACCACTTTAAATGTGGCATCCATATGAACTTTGTGTGCGATGCGAAATTGTAGCGTGGACCGACGTCCTTCTGTTGTCTGTGTGCTGTAGAACGGTTTGCTCGGGCGCCAATCGGTCGGTCGGAAACACAGCACTAGGAGAGATGGTACAACTCCAAAAGGATTTGGATAGCTCAATGGAGATAGAGTTCGGTTTTATTGTCCACAAAAGAAATCATAATAAGTTTTAACATTTTTATTAAAATATGAGAATAAAACGTATTTACAGATGGTGATAATAAAACATTGAAAATAGAAATACATAAATGAATTACATCCTACCATAGAACATGAAATATTTGCAAGCTGGTTTCGCTCTGACAAATGGTCGACAATAAACGGGCCACGATGGTAAAAAAAAGAATAATAAGATGCGGCCACGCGGTCCGACCGGGCAACAATGGCACACACCAAGGTTGCGGGGCAACGGTACGGACGGTCAATAATGGCACACACCAAAGTTGCGGGAACACGAACGGGTAACGATGGAACACACCAAAGTTACGGGAACACGGTACGGACGGTCAACAATGGCACACACCAAAGTTGATAACGGAACGGAAACGGTCAACAATCGCGATTTAGGAACGGAACGGGATCGTGTGGGCACACACCAACACTCATCGCCAATCGCGATTACGGTACACAGTGGCAGACCCCACTGTACGGAAACAACCAGTTACGGACACCGGTACGGTACACCTTCTGCACTCTCTCACGAGCTGCCGGCACACACCAACAGCGCTGAGTCAGAGGCAGCCAAAGTCAATCAACTTGCTCGCCCGGCACTCACCAGGTACGCTGTAGACGGCACACACCGTCTAGGCTCGATGTGAAGCTAACGCTTCCTTGAGAGAGCACACACTCTCTCTCGGCAGAGAGCACATACTCTCTCTCGGCAGAGAGCGCACACTCTCTGTATAAACTGTCGTTTGGGCCCGTATTTATACCCCAAAAAACCGCTAAAAACTACAAAATAGGTTTAAACATGATTTAACCATCTTGCAAATACTTTCCATGTTCGAAACATTTTATAAAAAAATAAAAAATAAATCATACTTCATGAGAAATCGAACCAGCGATCTTCAGCGCGCTGGTCAGGCACTCTAGCCGTGAAAGTTGTTGAACTTATGGACGAAACTTTCCTTTTTAAATAGGATTTTTGGTTACTAGTCCTTGGTTCTGAGAATAACATAGAGAAACTGCTAGTGGCCATGGATACAATTTCTCTCTCCTGAGACTGGCTACATTCCTAAAAATAAATACAAATAATTTTATTATTTTATAGGTTCCCTTAACAATCAACGAATGGCAAGAAGTAGAACAAGTTTTCAGGGAAAGATGGAATTTTCCGAATTGTTGTGGTGCAATTGATGGAAAGCACATCAACTTTCTACCACCACGTTCCGAAGGCTCTTACTATCGAAACTATAAGGGAGATGATTCCATTGTACTTCTAGCCATTGCTGATGGGAACTATAAATTTATCTGCATTGATGTTGGAGCAAATGGCCGGATAAGTGATGATGGAGTGTTCCGAAATAGTCACATGTCCACATACATACAAAATAATGCATTTAATATGCCAATAAATGAAAAACTACCTGAAACTAACGTCACTACTCCCTATGTATTTGAGGGAGACGATGCTTTTACGCTGACGAACAAAATTATGAAGCCATTCAGATATCATGGTTTGAGTCAACAGCAAAAAATTATAATTATATATTGAGCCGCGCAAGAAGAGTCGTCGAGAATGCTTTCGGCATTTTGGCCAACAGATTTCGTGTGTGCTATTAAATCCCATTAATTTAAATTTGAGCAAAGTGGAGAAGATTACAACAGCTTGTTGTATACTGCACTACTATTTAATTACACATAGAGGACAAACATATCGTCATCCCAGAATTATGTTGAGCTATATCCCGAAACACTTGTTTCGGGAAATGAGATTTGAAGTTTATTTCTTAAAGTATTTTTTTGATTTTGGCGTAAAATGTAAATGCTTTTGCAGTTAAATATTCCCAGTATATTAGATAATATTTTACGCCATCAAACTTACATCATGTTTGCATTGATTTAAAACTAAAACGATTTTATTCATTTGGATATAGAACAAAAATGGCTATTTTTGCATAACCTTAAAAAAGTACTGGACATAGACCATTTTAGATCAATAAATTGTTCTATATCCCTTTGATCTAATCAATTTCTGCTTAATGATTGGGACAATTTATTGTAACAAAAGATCTTTTATTTTATATAAATTTTATTATTACAAAAATGAGTAATACAGAAATAAAAAAAAGATAAGAAATTATAAATAAAGTTTAAGTAAATAACTTATTTTGTCTCTTTCTATCAACAGAACAAAATAATTCTTTAAAGTAGACACAAAACTTGGGATATAGAACATTTATTTACTGAATAATCCATTATGGGCTAAGATAACACTGTTATTTAACTGGATATAGAACAAAAATTTGTTTCTAAATTTTTGGTATATATAACTCTGTATACCCCAAAAATGGACTTAGAACAAGATAATTCTGGGATGACGATATGCTGGTGACGCGACTATGGGTGAAAACAGCGAAACACAAAAATTAAAGGAACTGCATAAAAATTTATATGCAGGGAACAGATCCACTCAATCTGCTATCAATTTAAGGACAACATTTATGAATTATTTTAATGACGTCGGTCAAGTTGACTGGCAACAGGAATATATTAGCACGAAGCAATAAATTTTATAAATCAAATAAAACTATTATTAACTTACTTCCTCACAATCTTCCAAATACTCCACAACCATTTCTTCTTCGTCCCCTTCCGCCAAGCCACCAATAAACATTCCCTTCTTCGCTTTTATCGAATCCTTTAAAAATAAAAGTGATTCGAAACACCAAAGTTTCGGCTCGATCACTTCCTCCGTGCCAGCACCATCATAGATTTTAAAAGTTTGGCATATTCCCTGCTGAATTGTGCACGCAAGCCTTGATACTTACGTTTACAATCATTTGCTACAACAATAACAAAATATTATTCAGCAGTGTTAGAATATAAGAAATACTTTTAAATACCTGTCACTTCTGGATGGTATTTTGAAACGACGTTCACCATTTCTTGCTGCGCGTCTCGGTTATTTTCTCTATTGTGATATTCTGGTGATTTATTGTCATATAGACATGTTCGTCTTTTTTAAACTTCTATTAAAGCTACAACAGCTTCTCGTGACCAGAAGTTCACTTTTGAAATCTATATATAATATAAAAGAAATTTTTATTTATATTATTAGTTAATAAAATGAAATATTTACCTTAGCTTTTTGGCTCATTTCTGCTTCCGAAAATCACACCCACACAACACTCGTACAAGATACAAAAAGTAAGTAATTATAATAGAATAAATAATAATAATAATATAATTTATTTGTTTTAAGGTTAATGGTACAACCTTGTACAAATGTGGTTGGTAATCAAGTTTACAACAATAAATATAATACCCACGTGAACTGTCAATAAGAGTTATTTTAACATACATAATACCAAAAGATTTATATAATTTTTTTTTAACTACCTTACATTTACATTAATTTTATCATCTTTAAATTTAACAATTTAATACCCATATTAATGAAAGCTCTATACGACCATAAATATAGTACTTGTGTGCTTACTGGTGATAGCAATAACAGTTATTTTTACACACATAATACAAAAAGAAAAATTACTATAAATTTACATCTATAAATTTAAATAATTTGATGCATCTATCAATGAAATCTCTATAACGACTATAAATTTAATACATTTATATACTAGCGTTAACAATTTTTTTTATATTACATACACATACGGAAAATAAAAAGGGTTTATATATATTTTATAATTACAATATATTTACATTACCTACCATCTCTAAGTTTTAACAATATAATACATCTATTAATGAAAACTATATTGCAATAAACACTAGAATTTTTAACTATTTTATACTAATCGAGATATTAATATAAGAAAAAAGTAAATAAATGAAATAGAAAAGTAATACCAGAACATTCCAATACCAAGGATAATGAATAACGAAAAATACTGTTGTACGAATCATTCGTTTATGATAAAACTTCGTAACCTTAAGGAACCGATTACAAATTGACAAATATTGTTTACTTTATTTATTGTTAAGTCACCAAGAATCGTAGTGTAGTTAGATTCATTTAAACCCATTGAATGCTGTACTAGGAATGTACGTCTGATGGGCTGATATCTTGGGCATTCCATAAGGAAGTGATACAAATTCTCCAACTTCTGGAGGTTGCATATGGTACAGTTTTCTTTAGCATTTAATTTATAATGAATATTATTGTAAACCACCACAATTCCGTATTTGTGCGCTAATCTTAATTGGGCTATAATTTGCGTTTTGTAGAAAGGGATCCTAAATGTGAGATAATTTTCAATTTCTGGACCAGATTTTATTAATCTATAGTAACTGCTGTATTTTGAAACATTTAGTGTACTAATATCTTTGTCATACATAATACTATCTTGTTTAGATAGTATATTGGTTATATCATTTGCAGTTAACGATTGTTTTTCCCAAATAGTTTCAAAATCTAGGTCATATAGGCATTTTTTAATTTGTGTTGCTCAATTATATTCAATTTTATTATTTGGTTACTATCAAGATCAAGTAGTCGATTATAAACTATTTTTGGAAAGCGAAATTCATCCATTTTATTGATTTTAGCCCACCAGTTAAGGGCACGTTTTATTATTTTAGTACTGATAGGTTTTGACCCTGTTTCTAGCCTGAGCATAAAATTAGGAGTAGATCTAGAACATTGCAATGTTTTTAAATATCTTGTCTGGTACAGTTCTATGACTTCCTTATATCTTAAACCCCAAACCTCAGAAGCATATAGGGTTGTAACATTAATGATAGATTCTTGTAATTTTATTTTCTCATGCTAGTTATTAGATTTCCCTTTTGATAACAATTTTTTTACTGTGTTGCTGGCCAAAGCAGACTTTTTTAAGGCGTGTGTTGATGCTTCGGCAAATTTACTTGAGCTTGTAAATATTGTGCCTAAATAACAAAACTTTTTCACTACTTCAATGTTTGAGGAATTATATTTAAAAATAAAATTTGGGTTTCGAGGATGGCCTCTGTGAAAAGGGAGGATTTTTGTTTTCTCTGAATTGACGGTTATCATATTCTCTTTACAGTAAATTTGCAGTAAATTAAGCTTTCGCTGTACATCGATAGGTGAATCGCAGAGTATTACCATATCGGCTGCATATGCAAGCATAAGAATATCATGGATACCATCAATGTTTAAACCTTTTGCACCATTTCGCCGGAGAAATTCGTCCATGTCATTCACATATATAGAAAATAAGGTTGGAGATAAGATTTCGCCCTGCATGAGACCCTCTGTTAAATTTACAGGATTAGTAGTAATTTGATCATTTCGATTGAAATAAATTTGTGCATTACAGTAAAGATTTTGTATGATACGAATAGTTTTAGAGCTAATGCCAACATTATAAAGTTTTTGCCATAATTTTAAATGGTTTATTGAGTCAAACGCTCGTTTAAAGTCAATAAAGATCGCATAGACACAGGCCTTGCTTAATCTTGATATACAAATAACTATTTTGTGCAACCGGACGCGGAGTAAGCATTTCGCAGCTATTGTTATGGTAATTATTGTATATCAAGGCCGCGATATCACTCTAGCATACAATGACAATCTCGAGAGCGCTAAAGGATTTCGAGAACAAAATGTACACAATATTTTTTGTGCAACCGTTGCTATGAGATTGACCTTTGATAAACAAATCAATTTAATTTTTAAGTGTCAAAGTGATTGTTTACCCAATTTCGCGGCCGCTACCATGATAACGGCTGCGTAAGTGGGCGAACAGTATTGCAGCTGCGAAATGTTTATTTCACGTCCGGTTGCGCAAAATAGTTATTTATACAGGCTGTTCATTTTTAAGTGGCTACCATTGCGATCTCGAGAACTAGAAGAGATACGAAGTTGGTTAAATTAGC
Organism: Harpalus rufipes; assembly: GCA_951394225.1. Taxonomy (NCBI): domain Eukaryota; kingdom Metazoa; phylum Arthropoda; class Insecta; order Coleoptera; family Carabidae; genus Harpalus; species Harpalus rufipes. Next base: position 32,974,761 of record OX596285.1, read on the forward strand.
AAAGAATCTCTATTTCACATAGGTATTTCAATGATAAACTGAAAAAAAGAAATTCAACCAGTGGTTCTCAAAATATGGATACAAACTTTTTTATTTTAAATAGAAACATATATTTTTTATTTGCTCATTCAATAGAGCTCTTTATTCTGAATCCAACGATATAAAATTTTCATACCCTTACATAACAAAATTTTTGAAAAAAAAAATTAATAAAGTTTTGAATTACTTCCCCTTAAATATGATATTAATTAGAGTGCCATGAATGAAAAAAGTGAATATTTTGTTTATTGCTACTGCTTTCAAATGAGAAATTGTATACGTCTTTTTTTATATGTTTCTGTATTAGCTCGTAGTCGTCGTTCTAATTTTCTAAAATATTTGTAGTTGGGAATATTCCTGTTAGGGTATTGTTCCCTGTCCCTGTTAACTGCAGCACGAGAATTCTTATGACACAAAATGTAAATTTCGAACATATCTACCTTTTCGTCATGTGTAAATTGATCCATTTTTAGGTATTAAAAATGATATGAAGAACAATTTCTCATTTGACAGAAGTACCTAGCAATAAACAAAATATTCACTTTTTTCATTCATGGCACTCTAATTAATATCATATTTGAGGGGAAGTAATTTAAAACTTTATTAATTTTTTTTTCAAAAAATTTGTAATGTAAGGGTATGGAAAATTTTATATCGTTGGATTCAGAATGAAGAGCTATATTGAATGCACAAATAAAAAATATGTTTATATTTAAAATAAAAAAAGTTGGTATCCATATTTTGAGAACCGCTGGTTGAATTTCTTTTTTCAGTATATCTTTGAAATACATATTATGCGAAATACAGATTCTTTGCTAATTTAACCAACTTCGTATCTCTTCTAGTTTTCGAGATCGCAATGGTAGCCACTTAAAAATGAACACCCTGTATATAAAGGCCGCGAAATCACTCTGTAGCGTACTGAGAGAAAAGTTGTCGCCGAAGCCGCTTGCCGCCGAGGCAAGATAACCTCAAGAGCGCTAAAGGATTTCGCGATCAAGGTGTAGGATTTTTTGTGCAACCGTAAAAAATATGTAATTACAAATTTTATTAATTTTAAACAGTTTCATTGTAAATAAAAAGTTGGCTTTCAAGGTGGCTGTGGGATTGACATTTGATAAACAAAACATGCCAATTCTCAAGTGTCAAAGTGATTGTTTACCCTATTTTGCCGCCTATAGTGCGGCAGCGAAATAATTATTTCGCGTCCGGTTGCACAAAAAAAAAAGATTTCATTGTCGGTTCCGGTGGCTCAATGGTTAGAGTAACGCGTCTTATAGGGCTATTCTGTAAGATCGTTATGATATAACGAATCGGTAAAACGTTATATCGTCATGGTAATAACGAAAATCGTTTAATAGGCTTATTCTGTAAACGATCGTTATGACATTTTTCATTGATAAATCGTTATCATAACGATAATCGTTAGAAGTGGTATTCTGTAAACAATAATTTAAGTCTACATAACGAAAAAAAGATACCGATATCGTTATTTCTTAACGATTGGAAAAATTATTCGTTATCTAAACGTTTTGTCAATAATTCAGTATTTTAATTCATGTCAAAATAAAATTGGTATTATGTTGAATAGTGATCTCAAAAACCAGTCATATTACAGTTTTCTGCAAGGTAATATTAAAATAATTTAATAAGTTTTTATTCATAGCGCCTAGCGCAAGCTTCTTAATTTGTCTACAGATGGTAGTAGTTGCTCTAGCATAACCTACAAAAAGAAAAATAATGGTCCGACAGCTGACAGGTTGACAGCAGAATTAATCTAACCTAGAAGTTTTGTGAGTTATATTGAATTATTTTAGATATTTCAATTAAAATTATAATTTGATTTTAGGAAAAAAAGTTCTTGACTTGATCCCAAGGTTATTATTTTTCAAAATGTGTTATATAATACGGATACAAAGATAACGATTATCGTTAAGTAGAGATAACGATTTTCATAATAACGATTTCGTTATGGTAACGATACGATTTTACAGAATAGGCCTATTAGTCATGAGTGCGCTTGGGGTTCTGGGTTCGAATCCCACTAAGGCATAGACGTTTGTGTATGTGAACCCACTCTGTAATTGGAATTTAATTCTATTGAGACATTAAACAAAATCAAACTAAAATTTTAGCCACAAAAATTATGAAATAAACACTAACTCGATAACGATTACGTTTAGGACATACGTTTATATGGACTTTTCAACTCATTGAAAAACTGACAGTTCGTTTTGGGACACCTGTATATGTGTAATAGAAAAACACATTTTATTACTTACTGCCTTTGTCTAATTATTTCCGAGTACTCCAAAAGAGTGCCCGGAATTATGGGTGTGCCTTGTCCTCTACTTCTATACATTGTTCACCTTACACTGGCAAAGCCATTTAATAAGGCTGACTTTGCTCTTCTTGACGAAATATGGTTTCCAGCTCAGTGTTTTCTAGCTGAGACCTTCGCAGAGCAGTTTTTACGCGAAGAAGCTGAACATCCGCTAACTCCGGTTGATGGCTATGAGGTTGCGATAATTCAGGGACTCCGGCCCTTAAAATCATTCGTGCAGAGCACGTTTCGCGAAGTCTACATATTAAATAATTCGTAGGGGCTCCTTGGCGATTATTCATATAATAAAGATAATTTTCATATGCAAACAAATGCGAATTTACACGGTGTCCATCTAGCCGCTCCATTGTAGTAGACAAAATGTAACACAACCGCACAACACAAAATGCAGAAAATCCAAGAAAATAAAATACGTAAAAAATACAAAATAAATCAAAAGAGAAACAACTTCTCTCCATAAATAGATATTTGAAAACGAAATGCCAAAAAAACAACAAAAAAAAATACGTATAGAATACGTGAAATGCAGAAAAACCAACAAAAGAAAATATGTATAAAATAAAAAAAATAATGAAAAAATCGAAAGACAAACAATTCTCTCGATAAACTGAGATATTTGCACACGAAATGCAAAAAAAACAACAAAAGTAAAAACTTATAAAATATACGTGAAAAATAAAAAAATTAAAAAAACAAGTTCTCCCGGTACAAACCGAGATTTTAATGAACTTAAGAATGTACGTATGGAAATACGTAAAAATCAAAACACCTAAACACTGTCACCACAATATAATCCAAAAAGTCGCACAGATCACAATGGCAAATCTTCTCCTTACAATTAAAGTAGGAAATATGTCGCACGTCAGATAGGGAAATCTTGGAAAGTTGTGGGTTACCATCCAACTGCGCTATTCTTGCTGATCAGTAAATTCAGATATAAAAATGAGTAAAAATATTTTTTTAGTAGAAAAATTGGTGCTTGCCGTCCACACATTAACAGAGTAATAAAACAAATAGGCGAATTTAAAATGTTAGAACCGCATTGAGGCCCGGTTTCATAAAAAAAAAATCTGATTAAATTTTACTTCCAAAATAAATTTAAAAATTGAACAAATGCAACGCGATTTTTTGACAGCAATGAATTTTCATGTCATAAGAACATGGAAACTGATTCGAATTTATTCATACAAATAATTTACTTTGGAAGTAAAATTTAATCATAGATTAATTTTTTATGAAACCGGGCGTGAAAAACGTTAAATTTCGTAATCAAGCTTAGTTTTTTCATATTTTGATAATGTTTAACACATTTATATATGCATATATTATATTTTATGTAAAACATTTTTTTCTTCAACTGTCATAAAAGTAGCATCTTTTGTTACTTGATTCACAAGGTAGAGGATTAATTTCTACGCTGCCGGAGTAGAAGTAGCTAATTTCTACGCCGCCGGCATAGAAATAAAATAAATAAATATCCACAGAATCAACGAATAAGAAGTAATTTTAATAAAAGAAACCTGTAATATCGCCCTAATTGTCACTATAACACGCTAGGTAACCTAAGAATAAAGTTACTAAATACCATCAATAGCTGTCAAATTGAAATATATAACCTGTGAATTGAAATATAAACTCTTGTAAAGATAGCGCTTTTCGATACATCTTCCTAACCAAATTTTTAGGTTATAAATACAATGCAAAATTGAAATTTTAATTACTTACCGTAATTAATAGTAGAAATATAATTCTAATATCTAGAAGAATAGGACAAACGATTGACACACGTCTGTTGCTGATGCACTTGGTAATAAGACGAATTCTATCAATTCTATCTATGCTCTTCCTCTTCGAGCGCACCCAACTTTCCTTGTTCCGTAAGAACCATATCTTTATATTGAGCTGTACGGCGCCGGCCTTTCACCGACTCTACCGTCCTGGAGAGATGGAGAGCTAAATATTGATTTATAATAATAATAATACTAATAATAATAGTTATTTATTTAACATAATAGTTAGGATCGGGTCAGAGAATGCGGCCTCAAGCTGCGCCATCTTCCGCACCTCTAACTCCGACCATGCCCGCCTTGTAGTACGTGCCCTTATTGCCTCTGTCTCCTTCTCTTTATAATAAGACGCGGGGTGTGCCTGACGTCTATGTTGGTTTAGGCTCTGTACGCTGCGATACTCTACTCCACAATCCGGACATTTGGGGAAATAATCTACACCCTTGCTTTGTGTCTCCGGAGACCATACTCGTCTTTGAGTACGGAGCCGCATTCACAACGGGCTACCATTGTCGATGTATCCTACGATACTACTGGAAACCCCAGGAACGAATGAATCGTATGGGTATTTAGTGGACAAGCGCCTACTGGCACCGGGCACCTACTGGCACCTACACAAATGGCAGATGTTCCGTCTACAAGAGTGAAATGTCCAATTCCACAGAGATGAATCCAGTGGGCTAGAGGAAATTTCTCTCCGCCTTAGACAAACTTTGGTACAGTGCCTAGATTCACAAGTTACTTGCTCAGAGGTGGCGTCTCGCAACGAGTGGTCCGCACTCTCGGTTACACAAATACTTTAAATGAAAGGTCTAACGCGAGCTTGAGAAGCAACACGTATAGATAAAAACAACACTAAACAAAAAGCCTCGTAAACTGAAAGATTCCTCTGGTTTGCTGCAGGATCCTCAATCAGGTCGATCTGTACGGTGGTACTTAGCCGTCAAAGGAAACTTACAACGTTAGAACGGTCCCTTGCGATCGGGTTGCCTTGTATGCCTTTGTTCGTGGACGAATGGACCTCGAACAGGTGGTTCGTTGAGAAGAGGTGCTTTTAAGGTTGTATCGCCTTTATAAAATTTTAGTTTTACCAATACCCCGTTTAAATAGCAAAACGTTTTTTCGGGTTTGGTCTCACTTAAAAAGAATCATAAACCGATTGCACATAACCACCCATCGGTTACGATATCGCCACTGCGCAATACTCGTTTTGCTAACAGTAAGTACCAGCGTCATATATATAGGACAGTCAATTTCAATCCACTATAAATAAAGTATAGGGAATATTTATTTTATAAACATCTTACTAATAGCTGACACAAAGGTATCTTATTTGAAATAATATTGTTAGAAACACTAAATAAACCAGGGCAAAAAAAATACAGTATGCGTTTGATAGTATTTATTAAGAAAACAAAACCTGCAAACGGTTGTTCACACTGCAAGCGTGATATATACTGACTTGATAATCATAATATCCCGACTGCCAGCCAAACGTAATACATACAACAGTAATTAATTATAGATAACAGCTACTTCGTTTCGTAATTCACACTCTCATTAACAAGGCTAATATTTAGGAAATTACATAACTATTTTTTGTATTCAACAAATTTATCATTGATTTCTAACAATATGATAAATTCTGAAGAATGTACTAATTGGTACGAAATTTTAATAAATATTTGTAGTGGCGCAATTAAAACAATATTATGCAAAGTTCGATAATTTTTTATTCATGTAATATTAAAATAATATCACACAAAAAACACAGTACAACTTTTAGATAAATAAACAATATTCTGTATGTTTTAAAAAATTTATACAAATATTAATGCTTAAAAAAATTATTTATTTTACTGTCCTATAAATAGGACACTAGAACTTAATGGGTTAATTGTTACACCCGGCAAATGTTGGGTCGTTAAAAAATTCTGTAGAAGATTTCTGTTCTTTCTACCACAATAAATAATTGTTTCATTTTTATAGTACATTAACAAGCATACTAATATATTTTAGTGTTTCTTTTTCCTAAAAATTTTATCTCATAAGAGAGAGAGAAATAAATAATAGGTATATACCCTATAATTTCATTTTTTGTTTCATACAATAAATAAATATATATATATATATATATATATATATATATATATATATATATATATATATATATATTTACCACCGACGTCAGCGTCCATGCGTATAACATTTATAGTAGGTAATTTAGATAGTTCATTACTTTATTCTGAGTATTATCACCTGAAATGAATACAAATGAAATGCTTAGCAATAATACCTATTTACAAAATGAGAAATATGCAAGTAATTACAAATAAAAATGTGAGAACACAAATCAGTTGTCAAAATTAGAGCTGATTTTATATTTTATGCAATAAATTGTTACAAATTAGTAAATATCCTTACATTTTGTTTGTTTTCACATCTAAGCCTTTTGTATTCCATAAATGGGCGAAGGGTTTTAAATGTTTAAAAAAAAATCTAATATAATGAGTGATTTATCTAACCATATTAGGCGTTTTTCCTCTTCACAATTGTATAAAAAAACAAATAAATTTAATATTAAATACATACCGTGACAAATTTGTTCTAAACTAAATCCTTCATATTTGTCTATGTTTCCTTCTTCTAAAGTAGTAAGATTTGACATTTGCGTAATTTCACGTGCTTCTATGGGAAAGCGGTAATGGGATTTATGTATTTTTTCGTCATGTCCCATAAAATTGACTAAGAGGGCCATTGTCATTTAAATTTAGCTTCTGCACCACTGTTGCAATATGCTTACGAAGTAAAGTTCCTCGCAGGGTATTAGGATTACTTGCAGAACAGGCAATAGCGTATTGTCTTAAAACTGTGCACGCATCTACGTGATTATCATGAAGTAAACCGCCATGTATGCCAAAAACATATTTATTTGACTGCGGTATCCCACAGTCCTTAGTTCTATAATTAACTCTACATCCTATACCTAATCTTTGTGGAGTAAAACTGGAACAATTCGTCCTTTTTTGCCACGTATTTCAAAACGCACAATTTTTTTGCCAACTTTTTCGAATTCGCCGTAAAATTTATATACAGGCTGTTTATTAAACATAGGGCAAAAGTTGAAGGGATTATTCCCTGGACCATTCTAAGATGGTTTTGTCCTTTGATGATTTTTGAAAAGCCGCTTTGTTTCGAAGACAGGGCGTAAAATTTTTTCGACAATAACATTTAATACCAAAAATTACATGTAAAGTTTCTTAATCTACAAGTACGGTTGAAAATGACTACCTCCAGCTACGATGCAAGAATCCGCCTAGCTTGTAATGAAATGCCATCAGCAAGTCCATAAATGAAATGCATGTCAGTCATCTCGGCGTTCGTATAGCTATTCATGATAAGAGGACTTCACTAACAAAAGTTTAAGTAAAGGGTTTTCCAATAAGAGGTGTTATTTTGAATAGCCCGCTATTTCGGTAGATGTCGCTTTTGAAACTGTCATTTTTTGACATTTGACAAGTAGAAACTACGCCATTAATAAAAATGGAACGATACACGCTTCAACAACGCATTGAAATTATTAAAATTCACTATAAAAACGGTGAAAATTTGGCAGAGACGGTTCGTAAAACTCGACAATTTTTGGGTCGTCGTGAAGCACCTTGTCGGACCGCAATACAGAAATTGGTGGAAAAATTCGAGCTGTTGGGACAAGTTAGTGATGTGAAGAATAAAACCCGTGCACGTCGCTCAAGAACAGCCGAGAATATTGCTGCTGTAGCCGAAAGTGTTGAAGAAAACCCAGGTTTGTCCATTCCTCGTCGTTCTTTGGAATTAGGCATTCCACAAACGTCATTACACCGTATTTTGCATAAAGATTTGGGTCTTAAGGCTTATAAAGTCCAGTTAACACAAGAACTCAAGCCGGCCGATCATCAACAACGTCGTGTCTTTGCTGATTGGGTCGCTGAAATGCATGAAAATGATCCGGAATTCCATCGAAAAATCATCTTGAGTGATGAGGCCCATTTCCACCTCGGTGGCTTCGTCAACAAACAAAATTGTCGCATCTGGGGCTCAGAAAACCCAAGAGTTATTGTTGAAAAGCCTCTCTATCCTCAACGTGTGACTGTTTGGTGCGGTTTATGCTCCGGCGGAGTCATTGGACCTTACTTTTTCGAAAATGAGGCTGGAGCAACAGTTACGGTGAATGGATTGCGCTATCGAGAGATGATTAACGATTTTTTATGGCCGGAATTGGATGGTATTAATCTGGACAACGTTTACTTTCAACAAGACGGCGCTACGTGCCACACAAGCAACGAAACCATTGATCTTTTACGGGAAAAGTTTCCGGACCGTGTTATCTCTCGAAGAGGTGATCACAATTGGCCACCGAGATCTTGTGATTTAACACCTTGCGACTTCTTTCTTTGGGGCCACGTGAAAGAGAAGGTCTACGCCAACTGCCCAGCGTCGACTCAAGACCTCAAAGATGGAATTCGTGAGGCTATCGAGGACATAGGACAGCCACTTTGCGATTTGGTTATGGAAAATTTCATGAAAAGGATATTGTCCTGTCAGCGAGGTCGTGGTGGTCATTTGCCTGATGTTATTTTCCAATATTAACGGCATACCTTCCTCTTTATAATGAAATAAACATCCGATCATTTATATTAAAAAATGGCATTTTTCTTTGAATATCAAAATAACACCTCTTATTGGAAAACCCTATATTATAGACAGAAAATACACGTCAAACAGCCAAACGTCTCAACAAATTTGACACATAACTTGCCTGCTGTTACTAGAGATTAATAATTTGAAAATTATCAAAATTGGTTTTGTCGATTTTTTTTTTCGCCCTATATCTTCGAAACAAAGCGGCTTTTCAAAAATCATCAAAGGACAAAATCATCCTAGAATGGTCCAGGGAATAATCCCTTCAATTGTTGCCCTATGTTTAATAAATAACCTGTATATACAGGTGAGTCACCGAAATCGCCGTCTTCGATATCTCCCTTGTCGTTAGAAATACAGCATGGCTAATAAAACTACAGTCATTACTGCAATTGTTTCTTATTCAAAAAACAATATCAATGGCATACTAGATTTAATTTTTAAGTGAATATATAAATTTAGAGAAAAATGGTGAAAATCTCCGAAATTATTGGTTTTAGGCATAGGATACCCTTAATAACATATGAAGATAATATAATAATACACACAACTGAATAATAAAATATAGGGTGTTCCATTTGAAAATGACGAGTTATGGTCATTTGAAATTGAGCACATTTGATTCGCTTTATTGAAGTCTGTATAATTACATTTCAAAAAAAATATGTCAGAACATAGAGTATAATTACAGTTATACAGAAAAGAAAATTCTTAATTCTTACTATTAAAATAACTTCAGTAAGCCTTTATAAAGCAATGCGTGTATTCGGTCTTTTTTAGAGAAAAAAACGGAATAACTTGGCAACGCCGTGGAAAACTAAAACAAAATTCATATGTTCGTATAGGTGAATAAAATACAATTCAAAATATATAAAAGTATATAGGATGTTCCATTTAAAAAAAGACAAACAATTCTCGCCGAGCCGTAATGCAACACCCTGTATATGTGAAAATAATTTTACCTTATGCTCCTTGGGAAGACGAACAAATTCTGTTAATAAACTTATGCTGTATTTCTAACGACAAGGGAGATATCGAAGACGGTGATTTCGGTGACTCACCCTGTATATATATATATATATATATATATATATATATATATATATATATATATATATATATATATATATACAGGGTGAGTCACCGAAATCGCCGTCTTCGATATCTCCCTTGTCGTTAGTAATACAGCATAAGTTTATTAACAGAATTTATTCGTCTACTCAAGGAGCATAACGTAAAATTATTTTCAAATATACAGGGTGTTGCATTACGGCTCGGCGAGAATTGTTTCTCTTTTTTTAAATGGAACATCCTATATATTTTTATATATTTTGAATTGTATTTTATTCACCTATACGAACATATGAATTTTGTTTTAGTTTTCCACGGCGTTGCCAAGTTATTCCGTTTTTTCTCTAAAAAAGACCGAATACACGCATTGCTTTATAAAGGCTTACTGAAGTTATTTTAATAGTAAGAATTAAGAATTTTCTTTTCTGTATAACTGTTATTATACTCTATGTTCTGACATATTTTTTTTTAAATATAATTATACAGGCTGTTCAATAAATCGAATCAAATGTGCTCAATTTCAAATGACTATAACTCGTCATTTTTAAATGGAACACCCTATATTTTATTATTCAGTTGTGTGTATTTTTGTATTATCTTCATATGTTATTAAGGGTACCCCATGCCTAAAACCAATAATTTCGGAGATTTCCACCATTTTTCTCTAAATTTATATATTTAACTAAAAATTAAATCTAGTATACCATGGATATTGTTTTTTGAATAAGAAACAATTGCAGTAATGATAGTATTTTCATTAGCCAGGTTGTTATTAATAACAGAGGGATTAAGTAAATTAGTTTATTAATATGAGTCTCTCGCAAGAAGAACTTACGAATATGGTGTATGTTGGTCAGGCCAGGCGTCACCTCACGGGCACTCAATGCTGGCGTGGAGAGTGCGCAAGAAGAACTTAGGAATATGGTGTATGCACTTGAAGCAGCCGAAACAAACCCTCTTTTGGCATCAAGAATTTATGCACAACGGTTTCCGGGAAGACGACATCCAAATCCGCGTTCTTTTAAAAAACTAAGGGAAAGGTTTGAAAGAACTGGTCATGTTCAGTACGACAAAAGAGGGTTTCTTTCCGCTTCTCTAAGTGCGTACTCCATATTCGTAAGTTCTTCTTATGAGACACTCATATTAATAAATTAATTTACTTAATCCCTCTGTTATTAATAACAACCTGGCTAATGAAAATACTATCATTACTGCAATTGTTTCTTATTCAAAAAACAATATCAATGGTATAATAGATTTAATTTTTAAGTGAATATATAAATTTAGAGAAAAATGGTGAAAATCTCCAAAATTATTGGTTTTAGGCATGGGATACCCTTAATAACATATGAAGATAATACAAAAATACACACAACTGAATAATAAAATATAGGGTGTTCCATTTGAAAATGACGAGTTATAGTCATTTGAAATTGAGCACATTTGATTCGCTTTATTGAACAGCCTGTATAATTATATTTAAAAAAAAATATGTCAGAACATAGAGTATAATTACAGTTATACAGAAAAGAAAATTCTTAATTCTTACTATTAAAATAACTTCAGTAAGCCTTTATAAAGCAATGCGTGTATTCGGTCTTTTTTAGAGAAAAAAACGGAATAACTTGGCAACGCCGTGGAAAACTAAAACAAAATTCATATGTTCGTATAGGTGAATAAAATACAATTCAAAATATATAAAAATATATAGGATGTTCCATTTAAAAAAAGAGAAACTATTCTCGCCGAGCCGTAATGCAACACCCAGTATATGTGAAAATAATTTTACGTTATGCTCCTTGAGTAGACGAATAAATTCTGTTAATAAACTTATGCTGTATTACTAACGACAAGGGAGATATCGAAGACGGCGATTTCGGTGACTCACCCTGTATATATCACGTTCATCAACAGTGTGATACTTTATGAAATCAGATATTTTTATTCTCTCACTTTCATCTGCCCGACGTCGATTAAATACTTGAATATAAGTTAAATTCTTCAACTTTTGAAAGTTTTTATCCCTTTCCAAATGAGATGATTTCGTAATAATTCAATATCCTGCGAAGATGGTAAATTTGGGTTTTTTTGATCTCCTATATTCGGTTTGATTTTCTGTAGCTGTTTTATTTATAATTACACCATAATCTTCGAGTACTATCTTAATAAAATTATTTACTTCATTTTATCTTTTTTCATGAGATAATTTTATAGCTCAGTTTCTTCCAATTGAGAAACTTTTTTATCAAAGTACCAATGTTAGCAGCTAGAGCTACGGTTTCCCGTAATTCGATGTGGTTGTACTTAGATCTGCTAATTTATTAACAGCTGATATAAGTATATCGTATTTCACAGGTCTAATAATAGATGCAAAATCAGTTATAGTTTTGTCAATCTCTTTGACTACAATTAGGAGACGTCCAAGTGTTCTTAGAATTTGACGAATTAACATTCCAAAATGAGACAACTTGTATTTTTGACACAATTTATTCTCATAGAAGGAAATATTTTTGTTTTTAAATTTTCCGAAGCTAGAGAATGATATGACTGCAAAAATTATCTTCCTTGTTTGGTAACATTTCGTACACTTTTGGATTCGTTAGCATGATATTTAGCAAAATGCTGGTACATGGTTTTTTTGCCATATATCCTTTGCATTTAGGACAAGTTTTAAGTCTTCCACGATTATATACAGGTTTTGTATTATATTCAAAATCACCCCGTTCCAAATTTCGGCTTTTTAAACAATTTAATAATTCCAATTCTTTTACATCATTTATGTTTGCTGTGTCCAAATTAAGTATTGAAATGTTGTTTCCATATTGTCTAGAGCTGTCATACCGGCGGGTACGGCAATACCTTCAACATTATTATAATTTATTATGGAATATTCATTAATATTATCCATTTTTTACCTCTAGCTAAGAGAGGTATTGGATTCATGCTAAATATCGCATATCCAGATTTTATTGAATAAGCACGTTTTAAGGTCCCTACAATCCGATTTTAACATTTTTACGATGATGTCTGTGTGTGTGTGTGTGTGTGTGTGGATGTGTGTGTGTGTGTATGTGTGTATGTGGGATGTTGGAAGGACGGTTACTCAAAAACTATAAGGCTTTAAATTTGTTTAACTACGTATTTCCCAATCGGACATTCATGGGAAGATCTGAAAAGGTTTTGGTAATAATTGGACAACCGGAAGTAGAAGATTCTTGAAAAAAAATCTTCTAAATATAATTTTTTGAAAATTTTTCGTGGTAATATTAAAGAAAATTAAATTCTCTATCTGATACATTTAAATATTTTATTATATATTCCATAGATTTAGAGATAAAAGAAATATAATATATAAAATAATGTAATAAATTTTACAGCCGAAAGAATGCCATGAAAAATAGTTGAAAATTTAAATTGTTTGTAACTGACAGATAAATGTCAGTGTCAGAAATCCGGAGGCATTACTGAACACTTTTTCTTGTAAGTACATATATTATATTATTTCTAAATGCATTAATAGTTATTTATAGGTATATTACACATACCCTTCATATATACTGTTATTTCTGACAATGAATTGGAATCATCTCGAGAAAGAATAGTAGGACAAAAATTCTTCATAGAACGACTTTAAATTTAAAAAATCTAAATATATGGAATAATTTAAAAAATCTAAATATATGGAATAGATATAAGTAGAATTTTTGGTGTAGAGTGTAAGTAGTACAAGAAATGTTAAATACATTAGGGCGCGAGCAGTCATGTGACTTTGTTGGCCTTGACAAGCAGATATGGGAGCCCATGTCAGAATGATAGCTAGTAATTATGTATATAGGTGTCATATATCATAATTTCTCATTCTAAATTTAATGATTTTCATTTTTCCATGTGGTTTATTTTCCTCGACAAGTAAATTCCACACTCCTGATGACAAATTAACTACGTGAATTTAGAAAATCTTGAAATTTTTAATGAAAAATTCTGACATTTATGTACATAATTAATAATTATCATTCTGAAACGGGCCCCCACGTCTGTTCGCGCCCTATATTTATGTAATAAAAAAAAGTGGCGAGAGGTATTGTGCTGGCCACAACAGGTTTTTATTTATATAAATCTCTTATGCCTATTTGTATCGCTTACATTTAAATATTCAAACTACAATCTAAGAAATTTTTAACCAATTTTAACACTAAAATTGGTTCCAGGAGGTCCACCAGATTACATGTAATTTTAACAAAGTACCTGTTTGGTTAAAAAGTACACTGGAAACTGGTTTAATTTTTAACCCAATTTTTTTAGTTAAAAATAATATTGCGTGTTAAAATTTACACTGAAAATAGTATTTTGAGTAAATGTACGAGTTAATTACCTTATTTTTTTCTACAATAAATTGTTTAAAAAAAACACCGATTTTACTATTTTGTATACAATAAACACGAAATAGTGTGAACGAAAACTTTTCGTGTTATTTCTGACACTGAAGTTATTTATTTTTAATCTGGTTACACTACCTAGTATTACCATTTACACATATATGAGCAAATTTTAACACAATGACGTGTTAAGTACGGATATCATTGACTCGTATTTGAGTAATTTTTAACAATATATGTGTTAAATAAGGTAAATAAGGATTTCATTGAAATATGTATATATATATATATATATATATATATATATATATATATATATATATATATATATATATATATATATATACTCGTATATAATATAATTTTATTGTATTAAAACAATAAATATTACATTTTGGCTAATGTCAGTGTTGGACAAAAATATGTTTAGCTACAATGTAATTACCATCGGAACAGGAAATAATTTCATATGGTTCTTTGTACAAACAAATTTAAAAATATCAAAGCCATTTCAGATACATTTAATTCTGGAATTTTAAATGTCTGTAGAGTTTCATCAAAATATAATGTGTCCCAAGATTTTGTAACAAACATGACAGTGTTTTCTAAGGTAATAATATCAATTATTTGATAAAATATTGGTAAAATATTGGTAGACTCAGTCATTTCTGGCTTTTCAAATCATTCAGGATTGGTTTTAAAATTTCATTGAAACTTACTGTTTTTAAATCTAGTGAATAGAAGAGAGCAAGTAAATGTATATGATTTAGCTGAGAATTGAAATGAGGCGGAAAATTTCTAATGACAAAATATAAAGCGCCCATTTTGTGCACCCCTGTTGTAGATCCTAAAGGATTTGTCGTTTCAAAATCATCGTAATATAACTACAGTTGATAAACATTGTCCTTTGATTTATAAAGGTCAATGTTTTGAAAACATGATCCATCATCTTTCAAAATTGGAAAATTGTATTTTTTTTTTCTTTTTATCATGTATGATAGAAACGATTTATTTTGTAATAAGTACAACAATGTATCCTTAATTGGTATGTACATAAATGTGGAGGAAATATTAATGTCTTTATAATTTTTTGAATTATTAAAAACTTTCTCTCTTCGGATTCCTATCGATATTTCTTTTGGTTTAATGTAATGTGAATGAGTAGTTTTCTTTCTTTTGTAAATTGAATTCTTTTTAGATAATTTTAAGTTAATTTTGTCAAAATATTCTTGTAATATTACTATTAACGAAAGATAATTTTTTATTTTGAAAATAATTTAAGTATTGTTCAAATATTGAATCTAAGAAATTACTTAAGTTTTCATAAAAAAAGTTGTTCTGTATTATGTGGTAAATACAGTTTGTTTAAATTGAATATAAATTCAGAAATATTCGTGTCAATATCATTAAATATTTCATGTTCACCATTAGTACCATTTATATTATTTAATTCTAACTGTACTATATTCGGAGCTGGAGTATGAGTTTGGAAAGAGCTGCATTTTATATCTAAATTACTTACTTCTTTTTCTAAAACATAATTCATCTGTCCACATTTATTTGTTTTCTAAACCCATTGAAAGAATAAAAAAATTAATTGCAATGACCATTGCCACATTGCAATTTATTTCTTTTCCTGTCATTTAAAGCATGTCTTAAGTGTAAATGTAAAATAAGAGTTTTTGAAGAATTAAATACTCTTCTGCATAAAAAACATATGAAACCCATATTGGAAAGAAAGTATTTTATAAATCACAGTTGTAGAATAACAAAATTAATATAAGCGTTTTTTATTACTTATGATATTATATTTAGTTCTTACGTATGAGTAAATAGTGTTTAGATATATTTTCATATTATACAAAACATAAACTTAAAGAAAATTTAAAAAAATAAAAGTATCTGTTACGGAGTAATTGAAGAAAAAAATATAATATTAATTATTCAATCTACAAATTAGTTCGTTCATTTTTGATGTTATATGAAATGAATTGGTATCGATTGTATAAAAAAAAATTAATGAGCTTCCAAACCTGGGTCATATTCTATTTTAAACACAAAATGTGTTTTAAATAGTATTTCAAACGCACAGATACTAGTATCGTCATCTACGGGAAGTATTTGCCCGTCAATTATTATTGAATAATGGGAAATAGCTCCGATGTTAGGACCTTGAGCAACAATAAAAGGTTGTTTAGTTTTTTTATCTATAACCTCCTGTAGAGGAATATTGTTCTTTAAAATGAAAATATTGGTATTGTTAGATACAAACTACATTTTGGTTATACTATTTAATAATATGTACTTCACTAAATACAATTAGACGATCTAAGGCGACGGGCCCCCTTTTTCCTTCTCTGCGCTGCTGCGGGTAGCATTTGCAGTAACGCAAATATTATTCGTGTACGATCCCAGGCTAATCAAGAAGAAATAATTAAAATAATTTCTATTGCATACTTTTTATAATTATCGAGTGCATTTTCTTCAACCAAAGACGGATCCTTTTTTGTCACAGTGTTGCTGTACACTTCTAATATTTTATCTGCGATGATAGGCAATGATGTTTTAAAATCTTTAGCTTTTAGATATAAAATTTCAAAATCTTGATTTACCTAAAAACATAATGTTTCACTACAAATGTTTGCAATTGTATTAGACAACATAATATAAATTTTTAGAATAATTAAGATATAATATAATAATAATAATAAATAATTACAAGGCCGGGTATTTAAAAAAAAATTGGAAATGTTTTTAAAATGTCTGAGGCAGGAATCAATTTCCTGTACACCAGTGTGTCTTTCATTTTTTGAAAAATGATTTCTTTTTGTTCTTTAGTGGCATTTTTTAAAAATTGTATATCTTCATACACTGATGCAAGCGTAGTAATTATTGTATGTTCTGTATTCCATTTAACAATATCGTTGGAATTACCAGTGTTTACTGTTAGAGTAGAGGAAGTAGATGCGGATAAATCTAGTAATTATAGAATGTTAAAACTAGACAAGACAAAAAAGACAAATAGGTGTGTATGGATACCTAAATCAACTATTACAGGATCGCCTTCGTTAGCTACACAAATTGTGCAGTTCTTATTTGTTTTTTTACATATGCAGTTAAACAATCTTTATCTAATGTTATGCCATCTGTGTCTGCGAAATATATAGTATTATTTAATTTGGGGTATTTTAATTGGGCTGTAATCAAAATCATTATTATTATTATATAATCGTACTTGAAGTAGTAGAACACAAAAGATTATAGTAGTAAATATTTACTATAACAGAAGTACGTAGTAGTAAAACAAGTTTCTGAATATTTTCTGTACGCTAAACATTATCTATTGTAATGTATTGCAAGTAAAATTTAAAAATTAACATCGAAATAATAATAATAAAGAGACTAACCACTATTTACTACTACTATCACATTTATTCTTGTATATTATAATATAGTTTTTATACACACCTGCTTTTACAAGTCTTTGTAAGCTGAATATTCTGGAACAGCAGCCCACTTAATATTATTTAAATATTTAATTTTTAACGAAATTTCTGTCATTTTTTTTTAAAATGAATGAAGCACGTTCATACGTCGCACAGATCAAACCCAGAATGTGTGGATGGTCTGTGATGTAAATATACACAGTTGAGTTGCACAATGTACTGTTGTTACCCTGCTCGCTGCTTGTATTAAGGCGCAGTTACACGGCGCGTGGTTCGGCGAACTTGTCTCGACGAACCGCAAACTCTACGCCGTCTGACATACATGGCTCGCTATGGCTTGCGGTTCGTGGTTAGCCATCGGTTGTCGGTAAACTGACACGGAACAAAGGCGCTGAACATGTTGGTTCGTGCAGGTTCGTGAAGGTTCGCGCAAGCTCGCCTAATCGCGGACGGCTTCAGGGTTGCAAAGTACTTTCATTCATTTCATTCATTAACATACTTCGAAATAGTATAGACGTGAACTATGGCGTGGCCTGTAGATAAATGCACAGAATTTATTGAAGAACTTCAAGTAGAAGAAGTAATATGGAACCCAAAACACGAGGGTCATAAAGATAGAAATATCGTGTACGATGCATGAAGCCGGTTAGCAACAAAATTTAATTTGCCTATAAAAGAATTAAAAAAGAAAAAATATGGGCTCTTTGCCACTTACAGAAAATATTCAAGAAAGGTGGCACAATCTACATTCCAACCTGGGTTTATATGAACAAATGGATACATTTTTACATTCAACTTATGTCCCCGGGAAGATAATGAATTCATTGGTAAGTACTTAATTTATTCATATTTATTACATAATTTATTACACTTAATAAATATCTTATTGATAATCTTGCCATGGAAGTTTCCCATGATTAGACTGGAAATAATCAGAAAAATGTTTCCTAACTGCTTTTGCCGCAAGGCTCGCTTTGCGAGGTTGGTTTTTTGTAAAGGTAAAAATACGGTTATTTCATTTTCCTCTCGACGCCATGACCATGGAATAAGTTCCCCATTTTCTTCAGAATCAAAGAAACCTGGTGGTGTATATCATGATCTGGATATTTTACTTTTTCTTAAGAAATTATGAAGTAAGATGCAAGTCAATGTAATTAATGAAGCCTTTTCTGGTTCAAGCAACTTAGGTTTTCGGAACATTCTAAATGCTGACGTTATTATTTCGAAAACATTTTCTACTACGCGCCTGGCTCTTGGTAACCTGTAATTGTAAACTCTTCCAGCGCTGCCGTTTGCATGAACACCAGGATATGGTTTCATAACATTAGGGCTAAGAGCAAAAGCATCGTCGGCCACTATGACGTATGGTACATATTCGCTTTGAGATGGTAGGGCTTCTTCTGGAGGTAAATTTAGTTCTTTTGTGTCAAGTTTTTTAAATAAGATGCTATTGCGGAGAACTCCTCCATCGCTAATTCGTCCTTGACATCCTATGTCAACAAACGTAAATAAATAATAGGCGTCTACTAGTGCAAAGAGTACAATGCTGAATGTTCCTTTATAATTATAATAATCCTAGGCACTGTTTTTTTGGGGGTTCTATCACAACGTGTTTCCCGTCCATTGCTCCCACGCAGTGCGGGAAATTCCAATTTTCTTGAAATTCTTCAGCCTTCTCTAACCACTGCGCTTCATTTTTGGGCATCTGAAAAAGATTAATAAACCGTCACAATAATAGTTGTTATACCATGCCGATAAATTACTATCCGCTGCATATCATCAATAATATGAAATCAAGTTATGCGTATTTTTTTTTATTTCTCTTCATAGTAAAAATGTTTTGACTAAATAATAATAACCAAACAATTAACATTTTTGTCTAAAATTAACTAGTAACTTTTGTGCAAGGAAAAACTGATTTTTCATGACATTTAACCGTTTCAGGAAAATAATGAAAGTGAAGAAGAAGAAGAATCAATTTTTTAATCAGAAATGAAGAGCCTCAGAATCGTCTATAACTTCTACTCCTCTTGAACATGAAAATGAAAGTCCTAGTGTCAATATTTCAATTCCGACTACCCCAAATGTATCATCAGTTAAAGGCAGAAAAAGTAAATTATCTCTAACAGATCAAGTCCAAAATCAAATGGATAAGGCGTTTAAACTTTTAAAAGCAAGTGTTGTGCCTGTTTAACAATACAATACCAAACCTGAAAAGGGACGTTTAGAATTATTTACAAATTTACTTCTTGCCAAATTGAAAGTATTGGATGAGAACACACAGGAAATAGCTATGCATGAAATAGATAACCTGATGTTTCGTATAAAAGATACCCAAATTCGTCAAAAAATTCTACTTGGTACTTTGCCAGGCAATTTAAACCAAGGAAGTCACCTTATTCTCCACAAGATCAACCATTTCCATATACTCAGTATTCTCTTCCATCTCCATATTCTCAGTCGTCTCAACCATCTCCTCATTCTCAGTCGTCTCAACCATCTCCATATTCTCATTCGTCTCAACCATCTCCTCATTCTCATTCGTTTCAACCATCTCCATATTCTCAACAGTGACAACCGTCTCCATATTCTCAACCGTCTCAATCATCTCCACAGTCTCAACATTCACAACCAGCGCCCTTTTCCCAACAAGTTTAACCACCTATACGTACTGAACAATCTCATCAGCAGTTGGAATTCCTCTTGGTTTCAGAACCAGCTGTATCATCACCAACCCAAACACCTCCCTTATTTTAAATACTTTATATTTTTCACATTTAATACTGTCTACTTATAATGCACTATGTTGAATAAAATAAATGAAAAGTGTCATTACAAAATAATATTTACCTTTATTTTATCCTTCAGTATTCGGATTAAAGTTTCACATACTTCCTCAACACAATTTGCAACAGTTTGTCTGGAACATTTAAAGAGGAAACCCAAACTTCTGTAACTGCCACCTGTGGCTAAAAATCGTAATGTGATTGCCAGTCTTTGTTCTATAGGTATATTGAGTCTCATATTCGTATCCTGCTTTTTAATGCTAGGTCCAATTTTTCTTAATAAAAGCTCGAAATCGGATGCCCTTATTCTACAAAAATTTTCAAAATATCCTGAAGGCTCTATTAAAAAGTCTGCCAACATGTCTGATCCACTGTATCTGCAATATGAAAGCACCAAAATTAATTTTGAGTTACCAGAACCAATCTTTTACTCCGATCTCCAGTCAACACAATATGCAACAGCGCCAATAAGATAACTAGCTCCATAGACATTATAATATATCATACATTAGCTTAAAGAATTTCCTGAACAACACTGCAATGTAAACTTCTCCTTCATGTATTAATAATTTGTTATGTATTTACTCTCATCAATTTCGCATTTACATTTATTATTTTTGTACACGTTTACTTAAGTTATATATTTTTGTCCTGTAATTAGTGTAAAACTATTGGGCAAATAATAATAATAATCATTCAGCTCGCAATCTCTGTGCCGAACGGTCGTGTCTGTCGCTCGTCTCCGGCATAGTAAGCGTGAAGTGCCTTATTGTTTTGTTTCAAAACATCTTTTGTGTTTAGTGTCTTATTATCAGTAAATTGTACTACTTATTGTTATCAACACCTTGGATCATATACGCACATCACTTGTTTGGAATTTAGAACTACTCGATATCGTCAATCACCACCAGTGTCGTTCCCCGCGGCACCGGGGCCCCTGCCCAGGGTGTAACCCCCAGAAAACTGCAAACGAAGGTTAGTTCCGAAAGAAGTATTGCGATCACTTGCTCCCGTCACTAATTGGTCGAATTAAAACGAGAACTTTAGCACTGATTGGCATCTACCAGTGGCGGCTTCAGGTAAATTTAGTTTTATGTCGACCACTCCGGGTCTTCCTTACATACAAGTGTATTATAACAAACCATTTATTAGTACTCTTTATACACCCCTATCCCCGCCCTTGCCATGGCGCAAGGAGCGGGGTCTCGTAAGCGTCCCTATCTAGGGGACGAAAATTTCCCGGAACTGAATGTACATCAACCATCTTTTTTTAATACGAACATAACCGACACAGGGAAATATGTACTAATTAATTGCAAAAATGAAGACAATAATTTCAGTAAAACAAACCCTATTATACTAAATAATACCATTAAGGACCTATTAGGTGAAGTTCAACAATTAAAAAAGACTAAAAATGGTCTATTCATCAAAACCAAAACTCAAAAACAAACTGACGAACTATTAAAAATGAACAAATTACTAAATATTGAAATAAATTGCATTTTACACCCAACATTAAATTATATTAAAGGGACTGCATATTGCCCTGACTTAATTAATTGCGAAGACGATGAAATTTTAAAAGAATGTTCCCCACAAGGTGTCACTCATTTCCGTCGCCTAAAAACATTCAAAGATGGTGAAAAACATGATAACGGATTATTTGTTTTCCACTTCGAGAGACAAACATTGCCCACTAATATTAAAATAGCTATGTACTCATTACCACTTAAATTGTATATTCCCAACCCCATCAGATGCATTGAATGTCAAAAGTTCGGACACTTTAGTGATAAATGTCCGAATAAAGGTAGAAAAACCTGTGTCTGCGGTAAAGAACCTCACAAGGGTAGTCCTTGTGACAAAAATTCAATTATTTGTCCAAATTGCGGCGGTCCTCACCCTGCATCTGCTAGAAACTGCCCATATTTCATATATGAAAGAGCTTTTATCGAATACAAAATTAAAAATAAATGCTCTTACATACAAGCGCGTAATTATGTCAAACAAACATCACTTAACCCGGAATACAATAGCTATGCTAAGGCTGTAAATGATAACTCACAACCACAATCATCAAGAAATAATCCAAATAACAACTCTAACCTAATCCAAGAAATAATGAAACAAATGATACCTATGTTCAAAAACATGCTGGACGAATACTTTCAAAAGCAAACAACCCTAATTGATATCGCATCTCAAAAAACTTCACAAATTTCTACTCTCACTCCAAAACCAATTATGAAACCAAAAGCAAACACTAGCAGAATCCCTGAGACTCTAAATAGAAATAAAGATCGATCACCGGTCGAAGATAGCAACGATACTATCGCACCACTACCTAATGTACAAATTCAACGTATCTCCCAGGATTGTGAAATCACACCAGACGAAGAAGACGACAGCTCTAACATGACAGTCGATGATGATGCCGACTACGCTATTACACCAGGAACCGGAATTAATGATAATAGTGGTAAAATAATACTAACTAAACTTAAACCTAATAGATCACAAATTAATAAAAGCGAGATTAAGGGAAATATACAAAATCTAAAAAAACAAAAAAAAAAGTAAATACACCTAGAAAACAAATAATAAAGACTAAATAATCGACTCTAATTCAAATAAAATTACTTTAAATAAACTCAATAACTACAAATAAGCTCATAATAACTACATATATAACACATAAACATAAACTATATATAAATCTACCGTAACTTTTCGTATGATAATCATGCTCATACAATGGAATATAAATGGAATTAACCACCATATAAATGAGCTTAAACTACTCATTAACGAATATAACAGTAAAATAATTTGTCTACAAGAAACACATTTAAAACAAAATACTAAATTCAGCATAAAAAATTACATAACTTACAGATGTGATGATAATCCCACCCTTCGTACAAGAGGAGGTGTTGCGATTCTTATACATAATTCTGTTCCACATGCATTAATCAAAACTACAACACCTCTCACAGCTGTTGCTGTTAAAATCTTTGAGCCAATAGTTTGCACGATATGTTCAATTTATCTGCCACCAAACGAACAATGGTCCACAGCCGTTTTTGAAACACTTGTCCAACAGTTAGGCCGCAATTTCCTCGTCTGTGGGGATTTTAATGCTCACAGTCATACGTGGGGATTACCCCATGTTATTGCGAATCGTTCTGGCAAACAAATAGATAATTATCTAATTAACAGTAATACTGTATTACCAGTTAGTCCAGTCAAATTAGACAATTTTACGGCAAAACCTTGGAATAATTAAAAGTGAACTGAACTTTTGTGTACACCTTTATTTAGTGTTTTGAAACAACGTCCAAAAAGTACCCTTGATTTGACCTTGAGCTTCACGAGTTATAGGGCGCTAATGTAGCAAAAATTTGTTTTTTCGCTTAAATCTTCTTTTCTATTGACTTTAGCTATAGAACATTCTACAGAGAAATTGAAGTTTACAAAATTCTCTACAAAAAAGTATTCTGGTATTTTTGTTGTAGAACTAACCCATTCTGCAAAAACTCGCTGTGAACGTTGATTTGAAGGGTAACACGACAGTAATACGAGTTCCACAACCAATTTGAAGTCTGAAATTATGTATAATATACCATGAGTTGAATCGAATGGTTTTCTTCGTACAATATTAAAACAGAAAGGTTCTCAAAATAGAATATTTCAAGAAATTTCAATGATATAAAATTCACGCGCGCTAGTAGAGTAAAATCAAGGTTCACGTTCGAACAGTACCCGTCGATTCATTACTATTGTTTCAAAGAATTAGTGCCATGAACAAATCCACCGAAGAACTCCGGGGATTTTTCCAATATGAATTGGCTCCATATCCTGTATCACTCTTCGATGACACTGGCATGCGTAAAAGTCATCTCTCTATGACATCTTTAAACCATTGACATCTCGACCTGATTTTGAAAATGCAACTTATATAATTGACGGTGGCTTCCTCTTACACAGAGTTGTGTGGCATCAAAATGATGCTTTTAATTCCATTTGCACAGCTTATGTACATTATGTACAGAAACATTTTGGCCCGAATACTATTATAGTCTTCGATGGATATTCCAACAGCAGCAAAAGTGTGAAAAGTATGGAACAAATCCGCAGATCTTCCAAATTGTCATCGGTAGAAATTTTGTTCGATGAAACAATGAACGCAACGGTAAGCCAAGATAAATTTCTTGCTAACAACAGCAACAAAACCAGATTGATTTCGATGTTGGCTAAGCATTTCGAGGTTCATAATATCCGTGTCAAGCTAACTGAAGATGATGCCGATGTTTTAATCATCGAAACAGCACTTGAAGAATTGCGGCAAAATAAAACTGTCGTTGTCGGGGAAGATGTAGACTTCATTGTACTCCTGATAGCTCGTACGCCGATTGATGGAGAAATTTATTTCATGAAGCCAGGCAGAGGAAAAGTTCCACAAACAATTTACTCATCACAAAGTTCTTACCAATATGAATGCAGTAAACATCATCTTTTATTTCTCCATGCTGTCTCCAGGTGTGACACAACGTCAGCTCTTTTTAGTAAAGGTAAAACGACAGCTTTGAAGCTATTGGAAAAACGCCAAGATTTGCTGCAGCTCAAGTTTTCACGCAAGGAGATTCCTCACACGAATTGATTTCTTCCAATGGGATTAAATTTTTACTGGCATTATATGGAGCTCCAATTGAAGTAGCATCCATTGATCAATATCGTTACACGTGTTTCACGAAATTAATAAGTAAAAGTAAGCCGGTGAAATTGGCTGTATTACCGCCAACAGATAGTGCAGCTAAAGAGGACCTTCACTGAGTTTATTTTCAAGTACAAAAGTGGCTGGGAAATGAATTAAACCCTAATGAGAGGGGATGGATATTGAGAAACGGTGTATTGGAACCGAAAAAAACAATACGTTACCGCTCCGGATTCTCTTTTAAATCTGATCTTCTGTAATTGCACCAAAGGTTGTGGACCATTGTGTGGATGTAGAAAATTGGGGATAAAATGCTCGTCAATTTGTGGTTATTGCAACGGACAATCGTGTTTGAATGCCGATACAATAGAAGATAACGGAGAAAACCAATTTGATGAAGGAGAGAATGAAAATCAATTTTCTACGGATTATCTGGAACAACGCGACATAGAAGGAGAAGAAGACGAAGATGAAGAAGCTTAAGATAAGTCTATTTTGACTGTTTTAAGAAGTATTGGGAGGATATTTTGACCGAATGAGACTGTGAATTAGGCCTCAAGGGTATACCACATTAAAAAAAACGCGCCCCGTACTCAACCTCAAAGGTGGTATGGAATGGGGTACTTCGTATTGGATTCACACTTTTAACACCTATACTACGGTAAAACGGTTAGACTTACGAAAAAACTACTAGAATACTTTTTTGTAGAGAATTTTGTAAACTTCAATTTCTCTGTAGAATGTTCTATAGCTAAAGTCAATATAAAAGAAGATATAAGCGAAAAAACAAATTTTTGCTACATTAGCGTCCTAAAACTCGTGAAGCTCAAGGTCAAATCAAGGGTACTTTTTGGATGTTACTTGAAAACACCAAATAAAGGTGTACACAAAAATTCAGCTCACTTTTAATTTTTCCGAAGTAAAAACCTTATTTGACTGGACTAAGTAGAGAATATGAATAACTACCGACCAATCTCATTAACTTGCCATCTAGCTAAAATATATCAGAAACTTATAAATAACCGACTAACTTGGTACCTAACTAAATATAAGTACCTCGACAGTAACCAATTTGGTTCCAGACGTGGTAGAGGTACGCAAGATATTATAAACTCATTCACAAATGAGATCCAGAATGGAATTATGCGTAGACAACATTTAGTTGCTGTGTCTCTAGACATAAGTAAAGCATTTGATATGACATGGAGATTTGGTATCATTGAAAAACTTTATGAGTATGGCGTTTGTGGCAACTTGCTGTTCTTCATTGACAATTTCCTTAAAAATCGTACTGTTCAGGTAAGAATTGAGTCACACTATTCGAACTTATTCACTGTCGAAAACGGTATCCCCCAAGGCAGCACTATTAGTGTAACATTGTTTCTGGTCGCTATGAACGCTCTTCTGGAAAATATTCCTACTACAATTAAGTACTATTGCTACGTGGACGATCTATTAATATTCACGAGAAATAATGACCTACACGTAATTCAACTGCAACTCCAAAATGCCATAAATATTATCTCTAATAACGCCACGAATAGAGGGTTCTCCTTCTCGGTAGAAAAGTGTGAGATAATTGACTTTTGTAGACTTCGTAGGGTGCACAACTGCCCAAAGGTAAAACTACATGGTCAGCGAATACCTGTTGTTGATCAAATCACATTTTTAGGCATAATATTTAACAATAAAGTTACCTGGAAACCGCATATTGATGCTCTATCCACTAAATGCATGGCGCTTCTAAACATCCTCAAGATGCTTGCCCATACCACATGGGGTACAAGCCGTGATACACTTAAAGAGATCTATACTGCTTTAATTTTGTCACGCATAGATTACGGCCTGGTTGCTTACGGTTCTGCCCGTAAAAGTAACCTAAAGAAATTGAAAGCTATACATCACAAGGGTATACGTCTTATTACTGGTGCATTTCGCACAAGTCCTTGTAATGCTCTATATATAGAATCTGGTATTCCTTCCATTGAAGACAGGAGATCCTTACTCCTACTAAAATATACATTAAAAGTAAAATCAAACCCCAAACATCCCAATTTTAAAAATATTTTCGATAATTTACATAACCGTAGCATATATGAATCAAAGCCAGCATCAGCAATCTGTCCAATATTTATCGAATGCTATAAAGCTGCCAACAAAATAACTACCGATGGTCAATATAACATTCTATTCTGTGAACTTCAAGAGACTCCTCCATGGTTAATCCCTAACTTTATTACGTTAAATACCACTCTTCATGATAGAACTAATAAAAAGCAGGATCCGCATGAAATAATTCGTAACGAATTTTTGACACTGACTGAAAAATACCAATCTCCACAATATTTATCAGTATTTACCGATGGATCCAAAGACAATTGTAAAGGGGTAAGCTCTGCTTTTTATATCCCTAAATGGAATATAAAGAACGGTTACGTTTTGCCTGCCTTCTGCAGTATTTTCACCGCAGAATTCGTCGCCATCCTAACATCACTGAACGATGTAATTAATACCCTAGAATCACAAAATAACAGTTATGAAATCAAAAAAGTTGTTATATATACCGACTCCATGAGTTGTATACACTTTATACAAAACCATCTGGAAAAATACTATCAGAGTATATTTCAAAATCTCATCAAATATCTCGTTATTTTGAAAGAAAATTTCCATATTGATGTTACAATGTTCTGGATACCCAGTCACACCGGGATTCACGGCAATGAGGTTGTTGACAGTATCGCCGGAAATATCTTAAACAACTTGCTTCATGGTGAACATATAAAAGAGGCTACACTTCAAGATATGACACATCATGCTAAAGAATTTTCATTAACCCAGATAAACAATGCTTGGAAGGAATTCGCTGGCGCTAGTCACCTTAAAAGTATTAAAGATGATGCTGCGCCCTGGAATAAATCTAGATTTTCTAACCTCTCTCGTAGGGAACAGGTCGTTATCACACGCCTCACAATCGGTCATTCCAACCTAACGCATAATCACATCTTAAACAACAAAGATGCTCCGACATGCGAAACGTGTAACGTTAGATTTACAATTCCACATATATTAGATATTTGCCCCGTTTTCCGACATCATCGAGATCAATACAATATTTCATCAGAGTGCTTACAGGACAGGAATGGCGACATAGAATGTAAAATTAATAATATAATCTGTTTCTTGAAATCTACAAATTTATTTAAAAAAATTTAATATAAAAAAAAAAATTAATAAATAAATAAAAAAGAACAAATTAAAAATAAAAGAAAACTCCTCGAAAACACGGGCGTAATAACCAGAGTAGTTGCACACGCCCTTAAAAAAAAAATAATAATAATAATTATTATTATTATTAAACAACCGTTTATAACTCAAAGTTAATTATATTGAAATCCAAATTTACTTACATATCTCTGCTTTTCATATGGGATTCCACCCATTACTTCTTTTTCCGCTTTTTCAAATGATTTTGCAAAAACAGACCTGAATATATGATACAAAAGCATGTGGACGCAACTAGTTGTTGTCTAGCGCGCATGATGTGATTTTATACTATAAGACAAAATTATCGGCGAACCAGTTACGTCATAAATTTCAACGAACCACGTGTCGTGTTGTCACCATTGGTTCGCTAAAAGGCGAACCATCGCGAACTGCTCTCCAGTCCCCTGGGCCCCTATTTTGTAACTAGAAAGCGATAACGAATACCAATTCAGATGGAATACGAACCCCCCACCATTGTAAAGGCCGCCATTTTGGATGGAATAGCAATTCGAGTGGTCTGGAGCACTCGAATAGCGTATTCCATTATGGAATAGAGTGACAGTTCACATATTTGTTACAAATTTCACGATCTTCGCCTCTTAATAATATTGTAAGTATTACTGTTTGAAAAAAATTAATTTAACAAAGTTTACAGGTACATAATATTTTTAGTGATATGGCTCATGTATTACTTTTATTTTATCGTGAGGAAATTAGGAGAAGAAATGCTCAGAATTTAAGAATCGAGAGGAGAAGATTAAGAGACGTGAAAAATCCTTTTGAATTACCACCGGAAGAGTTCGTAAGCATATTTCGGTAAATTTTATTACTCTCTTTTGTATAAATCACTATTTATATTTATATATATCATTTATTTCAGTTTAAATAAGGAGGCTGCACAAGCATATATAGAAGAAATTCGGCCGTTCTTAAGAGAAAGTCAAAGAATAACCAGCATTCCCATTGAAATTAAGGTAAAATATTTACTTCGAATTTGTTTACAAAAATCATAACATTTATTTTATAGATTTTTTGTGCTTTGAATTTTTTTGGCAATGGTAGTTACCAAAAAGTTATTGGCCAAAGCTTCGTAACAAATATGAGCCAGACGGTAGTATCACAAATAATTAAAAAAATTACTAATGTTAGTATTAGAGTGGTTAATAGGTGGGTTTGGTCCCAAGGAACGAAGAGGAAAAAAATATTATAAAAACAAGGTGGGATAGTAAGATATATAAATACGCACCTAAATTGAAATAAAAATTATACTTTCTATAGATTTTATCGCAAATTCCATTTGCCAAATATAATTGGAGCAGTAGACGGAACCCACGTCGCTATCACCAGACCTCCGTCAGCAAACGAAAATCGGCCCAGACACTATGCTCCAAGAAGAAGATTGTACCGAGAGGAGGATTACATAAATAGAAAAGGCTATCATAGCTTAAACGTGCAAATAGTAAGTTAAATAGTTAATATAATTATGAAAAATATAATTGTATTTATTTTGTTAAAGATTTGTGATTCAAAAATGCGCATATTAAGTTTGAATGCCTCATTCCCTGGCCGAAGCCATGATGCTTACGTCTGGAATAATAGCCGAATATCAGATTTGTTACGCGGTAACTACCAAAATGGAGATGAATCTATTATGTTGGGTAAATTATATAAAAACATTGGGTGGTAGCATGTATGATGATTAGGAGATGACTATAGGGAGGGGATCACTAGCAGTATTTTAACTCTGTCAATCATTTATGGTTTATTTTAGAGAAAAATACTTCTAATAAAAGTTACGTAGAATTAATTTTTCCATAACTGTTATTTGAAGTATTTTCTCTAAAATAAACTATAAATGATTGAGATTTAAAATACTGCTAGTCATTTCCTAATCACCATTCATGTTACCACCCATTATGTATCTAAAAAAACTAAATGTATATAATTTCAGGAGATTCAGGCTATCCCTTATTACCGTGGTTGTTTGTACCGTGTACAAATCCACAGCCGGATTCACCAGAAGAAAGATTCAATTAGGCCCATGTACAAGCTCGGTGTACTGTGGAAAGATGTATAGGTTTATTGAAAGGAAGATTCCGTTGCCTTCTCAAACACCGGACATTGCATTATGAACCCGATCGAGCTTGCAAAATAATTTTAACATGTGGAATGCTACATAATATAGCTCTTCATCATAATTCCAATATTGATAGATTAAGGTAGTATAAAGTTTTTCCTGACATTTTAACAATAATGAATCTGTTTCATTTAATTTGAATTCAGAGTTGATGAAATCGATGAAGAAGAACGTGTGCAACAACCCAGGCTAGCTGCCGGAATACAACGCTTAGAAGGACAGAGAGCACGACAAGAATATATCAATGAATACTTTAATTGATTATAATATTGTATATTTAATAAAAAAATATGTACATATGAAAGTAAAAAAATATTCTAAATAAGAAAAAAAAAATTATATATTATATAATAAAAATATAATTTATTAAAATTACTTTTTATTTGATTCTGCCAAAACTTTTAAGGCTTCTGCTATCGTTTTGCAGCCTTCTTTAAAAGAAGTGCCTACATTTGCTATAGCTGAAGCGGTCTCTTTTTGGGCACTTATGAATTGTTTCATAAGTGTTACGAAATCTTCATCCTTTTGTTTGGGCAATCTTCTTACTCGTTTTCTACGAGGTTCATCTGTTCCGGAATGAGTACTAGATGGAGTGGTTTCTCGGGACGTAGAGCAACGTCTTGCGGCGTATTCATGGTCAGTCTGTAAAATATTTTAGTTCATTTATAAATTATAATACATACGTATAATAATGACAATACTACTCATTTAAGTGGCTATTTGTTTAATAATCTTACCATTTCAAGGTCGGAAATTTCTCTACTAGGCCCTGCTTCCAATACGTCATGTTCCGAAATTGAAATTACAACATTTGATGTTATTTCACCAAGTGAAATATCTGTATTAATATTTTCCGTAATTCCCGCTTCGGTGACATTATGTCCTTCTACCAATTCGGCAGACATAAGTCCTAAAATCCTTTCCTCCCAAGGAGTAAGGGGTTGTGTATCTAATGGTGGTCCACCACCTGTGCCTCGTCTATGTCTAGCTAGAGCAGATGCCTTACTTTTAGTTTTGTTTTTATTATCTGTCCAGCTCTGGAACATATATTAATTATGACAATTTTTTAATCCTTTACAAATGAATTCGAAGTTTCAGCAGGTAAGTGGTGAGACCATACAAAATTTTTTTAATAGTTTTCTATTTCATTACTTACTTTAATCCACTCTTTTGGACTTCGAACAACTCCATTTTCTATGCCATTTAGCAAATTTGCCAGTTCCACCATTAATTTTTGTTTCTTCTCTCGTCCCCTTATAGACGAAAAACTGCTGGAACAAATATCGCCGTTGCTTTCCATGAAACTTATCATTATTTCTTTTTGCTCTTCTGTTAGATGTTTCCTCTTCTTTTGCTGTTAAGAAGTGCGATTTAGTCTTTTTAATGAATATAATATAGTTTAATTCTTCTTACCAGATTTTCCATTTTCACGAAATTTTTATACTTTACATGCGTGTTTACAAACTTGTTAAGCACATGTGGAGTGCACGTGGATAAACAAAAACAAACAGCACGGTAAATTCAAAATTTTAAAACGATACACAATTCGATAGAATGCGTGAATCTGAATAGAAAATAAAGATGGCGCGCTCGCCATATTGAATTCGTATTCGTTATCGCTTTCTAGTTACAAAATAGGGGCCCTGGTTTGCCGAACCACGCGCCGTGTAACTGCGCCTTTAAACAAGCATGAACTTGAACCTGCACGCGAGAACGGAATAAAATATACTTTATTTGGTGTAAATACACATCAGATTAACATTGTTGAGTGTTATTTTACATATAACAAAATATAGTGTAATTCCAACATCTTATTGTGCAAATATACCCTAAAGTAGAGTTTAACTAACTCAAAAAAATGTTGATAATTAAAAGTAACCATATTTTTGAGAAATATACCTCATTTACTCTATATGTGGTTAACATTTTTGAAAAGTATTTTAAATAACACGGACAAAATTTAACTAAACCGTATTTTTAACACGGACGAAAAATGTACTTGTTTTTAAGTTAAAATTAACACCAAATTACTTAACCAACCGATTTGGTTACTTTACACCGACAATATTTCTTAGAGTGTAGGTATATTTTTAAGTATAGCTTTAATTCGTTGCACCGATCACTAAAATGAGTTTAAGTATACTGTAATTTAAATGGGCATAAAGTTAAGCTCCCAATTTTCTGGATTTAACGTCAGTTGAACTATACTTTGACTGTTGTGAGGTTATTCGTTATTGTTTTTAGAACGTGATGAATCAATCGCATTTCGAGTTGGATTTTTTGGAAGTTATCGCTCACAAAAAGTAGGTGGGGATGTTTTTAATTTAAAGTAAAAAATTACTCAATGTTTAGTTTTATTGAAAACTATTCTTTTGCAGAAACAGTGGACCATTTTGACTGGTATTGTTCGCAAGATTAGAGTGAGAGGTCCGAACTGCCCTGTGAAATTATTTATGTCATTAGATTTTTCACTTGCTGAAGCATAAATAAAAGATTAATAATAATAATTAATAAGAATAATTGTGCTTATCAATTTGTGTCATTTTCATTTGATAGATAATCAAGAGTTAAAAATTTATTTAGAAGTTATATAATTTGTTTTCAATAAAATGTCCCGCGTCCCGGCGAGGTTTAAAAAACAATGTCCCGCTTTTGTGGGATCACGGTGCAAACCACAAACGAGACCAAAATCAATTCCCCGAGTCCAATTAGGAAACACACCTTACCGTGCATTATGAATGTGAATTTTGTGTTAATTCCATAGCTATTACCACAAATGAGAAATATTCATAATATTTCAAATTCGTTTTTTACAATTTACAAAACTACAACCACAACCTTATAACAGGCCCAAAAGAGTTTGGGGGTTATAAAAAGCCAAACTTAGGCAGGGGTGCAAATCCCGAGCGTGGTTTGGGCTCGACTAGCTTCAGTGAAGACGGGAGGCTTCCAACGTTGGCTGTAAGATGTAAATAGGGCGCCAGCCTCTCTTCAGAGCCTACAAACAGCTGAGAGACAAGCCCTCGGGATATGGAGTGCGGGAAGTGGATGAGAGTGTTCGGGGTGCATCAATCAATGATTTTACGTCACAAATGTAGACTATATTGAGCCAGATAATTTTTACAGAGTCGGTTGCGTATTGGCTAAGTGCAAAGGCTGTCCCACGCGAGTACTGACGGAGAGCCAAGATGATATAAGCCTTGAATAGGCACGTCGCAGAAGGAGCAAGGGTCGCTGATAGGTTGCGTAGATATAATTGAAAGCGCATGAAAGGTGGACTTGCAGTTGATCGATCAATTACGTCGTCGCGGCGCCGATAAAAGGTAGTACCTACGTTCGCTCAAAAACTCACAGTTCGCTTATTCCTATTCCGTAGACGACTAACAGAAATGTTAATCCGTAGAGTGGCCTCGCGAGAGCCAAATCCTTTTGTATTAGATATTCCAATATAGCCCACAAAATACATACAACAACAATGATATACGAGAAATATTCTCAACAGGTAAAATCTCAATATACATGTACATAAAATGAATAATAAAAATGGTATCTCTTATCTGAATGGTGGCGGTGGGGGCAGATGGCAGTAACAAAATGGTGCTCCTTCCTGCGTCGAGGATGCGGCCAACAATGGAAAATATTCACCGGTATGCACAGCAATCCAGGAGATACGGGACAGGTAGTAGCGGCGATGAAATGCAGATGGAGATGACGATGATGATAACGGAAGAAAACACTCGGTCCAGCAAAGCGGAGCCAACGGTAAAACGTCAAACAGACGTAATAAAATTATAACGTGAAGAAAAGCGTAAACAATCACGCAAACGCAATAATGAATTTAAATTAATATAAATAGTAGTAGTAATTAATACGAATACGAATAGATACGAATACGAATAGCCTGAAAGAAAAGAATCAGTCAACATGTGATGGTGTGCACATCGCCAAAATGGCGGCCAATATTACTTTAATATATTCTGTACTTTATGGGAATTTTAACATGTAAAAATAAAAACTATAATGACATTACTAATAGGGTTTTAAATACTTGAAACTATGAAATCTTTACCTTTGTTAGAGGGCGGCTAAAATGTGTAGAAATAAGTGGTGAAGGTTTCTGAATCCAGGAAAACTGCTGAGAATAACAATTCTCTCAATGTAGATCAACGTGGATCAAATCCTCAACAATTGAGTGCTTAGAATAATCACAATTAAAAAAAAAAACTATCTAGCGGATCACACAACGTCTACAACCCTCAAATAACTTTTTCAGAAGAAACTTCTTAGATGCAAACGGGATTTGACTTAAGTCGGTTTAATTAGCGACTTCTAAGTAAGTAATAATTAGCTTACTTAAAGGATAAAAAAAAAAACTAGTGCACACCACCTGTACGACAGATCCGTTTCCCCGGTAGTCTGAGCGTAAGGCTGAATTTACTGGCGAAGATTTAAACAAATTACTAGCGCTACGCACGGCAAAAATCCGAACCTCAAATGTCAACAGTAATTAATGAAGGTTAGTACGAAATGATTTATGAAAAGCAAGGGATATATTAGGGAAAATAAGGACAGTAAACGTGACAAACACTTTGGGAAAATGAGTGGGAAATAGATCAGGGACGGATTAGGTCAGAATGAAATGAATTTTGAATACACAAAATGTGAAATGAATGAAAACGAGTGACTGATATTCAGGAGGGTAAGAAATTATTCTAGGGTGCAAAATAATGTTATAACCTTTATTTGTAATATTTTTGTCTAAAATTAATAAATAAATAACTACAGCAAAATAAAAAATTGCATTCCATATACAGGCTGAGTCTGGGAAGACGTCCCACCCCCTTTACTTTTTTATTATAATTAGTAGAAAAAAATGGCTCCTATAAAATTTTCATTATTTTAAATAAACTATTTGATGGCAGATGTAGATATTTTTTTATAAAGTCAGGTTTACAAGATACGACTATCAACTTTTATTTTTTAAATAGCAACCTGCAATTATTTTACTAAAATATAAAGCGCTATTTTTTCTCTTTTCAACGATGTATTAGTTTTAATTAATGTAATTGAAAAAATATCTATATCTGTCATCA
The DNA here is from genome assembly GCA_951394225.1 of Harpalus rufipes. NCBI lineage: Eukaryota > Metazoa > Arthropoda > Insecta > Coleoptera > Carabidae > Harpalus > Harpalus rufipes. The sequence continues at coordinate 33,010,504 of OX596285.1, forward strand.
AATAGTATATTTAAAGTAATAAAACTATTATATGAACCATTTTTTACCTCTCGCTAAGAGAGTTATTGGATTCATGCTAAAAATCGCATATCCAGATTTTAATGAATAAGCACGATTTAAAGACCATAGATTCCGATTTTAACATTTTTACAATGATGTCTCTGTGTGTGTGTGTGTGTGTGTGTGTGTGTGTGTGTGTGTGTGTGTTAGGTTGTTGGAGACGCGATTTCTCAAATTCTATAAGACTAAAGACCTGTTTGACCACGGATTCGTCAATCTAACAGTAATGAGAAGAGTTGAAAGGTTCTGGTAACAAATGGAAAATCGGAAGTGGTAGTTTCTAAAAAATATTCTAAATATTAAGGGCTGAATACGATGATCGACTGGTAGTAGAATGAAAATTGGGAAATAATCGGACACGCAGTCTGTGTAAAATTATTTATTTCCTGGCCTACGTTTCGACTTTGACTAAAGTCTTCATCAGGGCTAGAAATTGTCAATTATAGATGGTAACATGGGGAACCCCCATATGACCCATGAGTATAACAAGTTGTAATTAAATATATCTATATATATCAAGTCAATATTATTTGCTGGAACGTAGGAAAAAAGAAAAAACTTAACAACTTTTTTAACAATTAACTTTCAAAAAAAGAGATTTTTTTGAAAATTAATAATTATTAAAAAAGTTGTTAAGTTTTTTCTTTTTTTCCTACGTTCCAGCCAGAAGAAAGATGTTGAGCCATCTTGTCCATACAATGAGACAGCAGTTTCTGATAATTGATGCCAATGTAATCTGCAAATATCTTCAACACTTCAGTACGTACTGTTAATACGGAAAAATAATTTAAAAACTTCAGTACTAGAAGATTCAATGTCTATTTTAAGAATATCAGTACCATGTTGAATACAAATATGCAGGATGTGCGCCGAATACCAACTCCGATGATATCCCTTTCTAATATGGTTTTTAAATTCGTCCAAATATTTTGTCCTAGTAGCCGATTTACACCACCAAAATTGAAATTAGTGTTATCTTCTGTAAATGATACACATTTTTCCACTAAGTCATGATTTTGTAAGCTTGTTTTAATTATTTCAATTATCGTATTAGTAGTGTCATTGGCAGGGCTGGTCCTAGGCATTTTTGTGCCCTAGGTATTTTTGTACCCTAGGCACAATCGAATTTTGCTGCCCCTATTACAGGACCTTTTTGCCTGTAAATACAGTAAAAAATAGGTACCTACAAATATATATTGAAATTGTTTTTATTAAATAACCTGTTTAAAAAAATTATAGAGTTTCTAATAAAAATGTTACCATTGTTATGAACCAATAGTTTATCCGAAGAACCTCGTAATGCCAAATTGTATGCATCTCCTTGCCATTTTAAAGAAGCCTCTTGTAATAACTTACCTTCAATTTTCTTCAAGGAGATGGCGTATAATTCACTACACTACGGATAGTCTCGTTTGGGTGCGCGGACATGTCACAAAATGTTTTTATGGCACTCATTATATTGCACAATGGTGGAATGTTTGTGTCGTTGTGAATCACTCTGTTTCTGACGTGCCAGCGTGCGTTCTCTTCATCAGTATTTTGTTCTGCTGGGTCTTCAGTTTTTTCTTTGCCGCGATGGACGCGACGCCCCAGGCTGGTGATCCATAGAGAATATGCGGACGAATGGCTGCCTTGTTGAGTCTTAGTTTATTGTTGAGGCTCATTGTTGATTTTCTGCCTGGTAGTGGCAGCAGGCGACCGGTTATTTGCTTGGCCTTGGTAACGGCGTAGTTGATATGCGCCGTGAATGTTTGGCGCTTGTCTAGCATGACGCCTAGGTAGGTAGGGAATAGGACGGTTGAATAGTCTGATGACTTCTAATGGAGTGGCACACCGTCGGGAAAACAGAATAGCCGTGCTCTACTCCGCATTCACTGTGATACGCCATTTCACATACCATTCTTCCACCTGGTGTATGGTGTCATGCAATTTCTTTTTCAGGAACTTTGTTTTTCTTCCGGCAAAGAAATGCAGTGTCGTCTGCATGCATATTGTACTGTCATCATTGATCTTGGTTGCGGGATGTTGCTGACGTAAATGTTGAACAGCAGAGGAGAGAGCAGTGACACTTGCGAGACCCCTGCTGTTAAGCTTCTTGCTGTGGAGTATTCACCTTCGTATTTCACTTTGAAGCGGTGGTTCTTCAGGTACGAGCTGATGATTTTTACAGTATTTGGCGATATTCCAGTAATTTGTGAAGTAATCCTTGATGCCAAACTTTGTCAAATTCTTTTTGTATATCAAAGAATACTGCGCCGGTGGACATTTTTTGTTGAAAGTCCTCGGTTGCATGCTTTACGACCCGGACTAGCTGGTGAACGGTAGAGTGTTCCCCCTGAATCCAAATTGCACTGCTAGGAGAATGCTGAGTTGTGTTTGTTGTATGAATTGCTCCAGCATAAACTTTTCTGCAAACTTTGCCAGCAGGTTCATAAGGCTGATTGGTCTGTGGTTCTGAGGGAACTTTGCATCCTTTCCTAGTTTCGGTATAGTGATTATTATTGCTTCCTTCCAGCACGATGGGAAGTGGTGTAGTCGCAGAATTGCAACAAATTCTTTGGGTGGTACGTATCGTAGTGCTGCTAAGGGGATTCCGTCCGATCCTGGAGCTTTTCTCCGTTTAGTGCAGCTTAGGATGTTTTCACTTTACTCGGCGTGCAAAACTAGTTGTTTACCGGATTTACTTCTCTCAGTTAGCGTCTGACAGAGCGGTTTGTCTGCTCTACGAAGTCGATGTCCATAATTTAGTAATTTGGAGCACATTGAAGTTGAAGACACTCAGCGATGGCTTCCGCTTTTTTCTTTTGGCGGCCGGAACCGCTGGAGAGACACTTTTATAGCGGATGGGACAGATTACTTCGTCTATGGATCGTTGAATTGTATTTGTAAGTATAGATACAAAATCCTCCAATTGTAGAAATTTTTCTATATTCACAAGTGGATCCAGATGTTTTAAAACAAGCGACGGATAGGCGTTCCAATTCGTTGCTTTCTTGTTTTGAACACTCGCGCCGGTTATCTGGATCCCTATGCCCAGGATTATCGGGGGTTAAATACGTTGGTTCTTCTAAGACTATACCCCGGGTGTTTGTTGTCCTGGAGTGCCAAACTCGGTGGTTTGAGTTCAAGTCGCCTGCCACAATGATTGGCATGTTTGGGTCAGCAAAGATGGCGTCAAGATCTGCGGTAATTAGACGCTTGCCCGAAGGGTTATACGCGGATACAATTCGTACTGTCCCATAGATGCTGTATTTACGACGACTGAACATGCTTGGAGGTTTTGTACGTTCGACGTCGGTGTCCCGGAATGTTGTAGCGTGCGACGGACGAAAATAGCGGTGCTTGCACTGGTGTACCATCTCTATCTCAGCGAAAAGTGTTGAAGTTTCTTAGTTTCGGATCGTTGTGATGTGGTTTTATAAACATGTCAGACGTTCCAGATCGTGAATTTTGTCTTGTAGTGCATTCGCATTCCATGCGATGATACTTAGTTCCTCCCCTGCTTTACTTTGTACTGCCATTTGAGGTTGAAATTATTTTTGGAAGATGGTTGACAGCGATTAGTAAAAAGTCGCCAGTCGAGGTCACGCCGTTTAAGGCTTCCAAGAATTGAGTGAGAGCGTCCATATTTATAGAGCCGAGCAGTTTAATTAATTTCACTAATCCGGAATTCGTGCCTGAGGTCGAAAATTGGTTTTAGCTAGCGGATTTCCTGGTCTTGGATTTACCTGCGGAAGTCTTTTTGGGTTTCTTGGAACCGACACATGGCCTGTTCTTTAGGATAGGAGCCAGTTGTAAGTTGGCGGCGAGCACTTCGTTTTTCACAGGTAGTTGATATTTCACATGTGTTTGATTTTTCACAGGGTGGGTATTCTTGGAAGGTTGGAGCGTCACTAGTGGTTGGTCTGCGTCTTCAGACACGGGTTTTGTTAATACTTGAGAGAAAGAGCGGCCGTTGACCCTCGCATTTTCTTCTTCTGTTGTGCAGGTGCTATCGCGGCTTTGTATATTTCGTAGCCTTTGTGTTGGCCGTGTGCTGACCTTTGCAGTTTGCAAAATTTGGTTTATGCGTTTATTTATCCCTGTTCATGCAATCGACAGTGGCGTGGGTGTTGCCGCAAATGACGCAACTCCAGGGTAGGTTGCACCCCGCTGAGTGTTCGAAGTTTTGGCATCCGTGGCATTGGCCGGGGACGTTGGATCGTCGTTTAGCTTCGACTTTTATTTTTATGTAGTGCAAAGCAGTGAGGCTGAAGATTTCTCTACTTGTTTCTGCTCGGTCTGCATGTGCGATAATTAGGGAGTTTCCCCAGGTCGTCGTACCAGTTCTTTCAAACGAACTTGAAAACTGCGTAGCACACGTGGAAGCAAAGCACGTATAATCGAACGAAATTCTTGGGTGATGTTCTGCTTTAACATATCGAAAGAGGGTGGTGCATTCTCATAGGCTTTTGATTTGAGATATCCCCACAAAAAAAGTCCAAATTATATCCGGGCTTGGAGGGGGGGGGAATCGTCAGAAAATATTACGTTGTCAAAATCTTCAAACTGGTCCAAAAAAACACGCGCCGCTTGCATTCTATTCGGGTAATATTCTTCTTTCAGCGCTTGCACTATTTGAAATTTGTACGTTTGTAACCTTAAATTTCCTGAACAGTAGATTTTGATAAATGCAGCGCAACTGCATGTTTACGAATCGAACGGCGCGAATGAGTCATAACAGCTTCTTGCACTCGCTCACAGTTTTCTGATGTTCTGATGGTCTTTTTTTTGTGAAACAATTTTTTGTGAAAAGGTCACATTTTTACAAAAAGAATTGTGACCTTGAGTACACATAAACTTGTTAGGTCAGCTTACGGGTGTACTGAGAAAAAAAAATTCTTCAAAAAAACGCGTTAGATAAAAAATTCAGAAATTTCTTCCACATGCCCAAAACTAAGCAATACAAAACAAAAAGGAACCAGACAGTGGGCAAAATATTATTTGAAATTTCCAAAAAATTTTTTTACGTGTTCAAGGTTATTTTTTAAATTTGTGTGACTATTGACAGTCTCTCCGCTATTTAAGTTAATATATATTATTTCTTTTAATAATCTTTGGTTTTATTGACGACCTTATCAACAATCCTAGCCCTGTTAAAATCAAAGATGTGACCGGGTGTCGCAGTGGTGCTTCAGGAGTGCGCTATGTGTAGGATTTTTAAGTTTACAATGGTATTCATGCTGATAAAGACGTTTTTTTAAAGTTTGGGATGTCTCACCGATGTAAATCTTATTTGCCGCAATTTATTTGGTAAATTACATTTTTATTTTTCTCTTTATATATTTTCTCTTTAATGTTTGTAAACAATTTTTTTGTGGCAATAAGGTTAGAATTAGCAATTTTGATGTTATTGTTCTTTAATATTTTATTAATACCATGATTAAATTTATGATTATAGGGTATGGTCAAGTAGGAGCATTTTTCTTGGTGAATGGTTACTAAAATTTGTTTAAAATCTTATTCATTGTACCATTAAAACTATTTTTATATTAAAGCTGAAGATGAACCACTGTGGTGCGAAACGTCCTATATTAAAGAAAAATAAACGTTTTTTCCAAACCGGATCAGTAAGGCCTTTTTTTGAATAACCATGAATCAAATTTAAAAAGGAAATTTGCTGCCGGGCATCCTGTATTTCCTTGCTATTACAGTTATCAAAGGATCATTTTTTTATTCATGTTCCACCAGGCAAGTGGGTCATCATCAATATATATTTTTGGAAATTTTATGTAGTATTCAGTTTCCCTTTCAGCAATACTTTGATGTTCAGAAATGTTTATATATTTTTCTTAAACAACTCCAATTTTTCAGATGAATTTCGTGCTTGAATGCGCTTTTGCTCCGAACTAAGCAAATGCGGCACCCACCTGGTGCACATTTTTCTCATGTTACCAATTCATATTCAGTCTTTAAATACAAGTAAAGTACATTTTACTATGATTCTATTTTCTAACATTTTATAATTATTTTTTTCTCAGTTATTAGAATGAATACCAGTAAGTAAATAACGAACATAAAAATATTTACTTGCCAGAAGATTAATAGTACTGCGTCGCGTTTACCACTGAGCACGACGCAGCGTCTATGTCTTCTGGGACGGAGGTTAGCGCTTATTCAAATCTAAGATGTTTGTACGTAAAACTAAACTTAAAAACTAATGTTTAGGGCTTAGCGTTAGTATACTTAACATAAAAGTGTGTAAATCTATCCATCAATCAGAAACAAAAGAAAATATTTTGGCATTTTGTTCAGAATGTATGTTGGTAATTATGTTTTTCAAATTTAAACTGAGGAAATTTTAATAGACTATAAAATTCAAAAACAATATGTGTGATAATTCAAGAGGAATCAGTAAAAAAAATTATAAAAATTTATATGCAATTGATTTTTATAGCAACACACAAGTATTGTTAAAGTTCTTAACTAATTATTGGAAATAGGAAAATAAATATGATTTAATGAAGGTTATTTCATACCATATTTCGACATATCCCGTATACTTATTTCATGTAGGGAGGTACATTGATAAAATAACATAATTATATGTTATATATTTTTGTTATTAATTGTGCTCTAGAGTTATTATAATATATATATATATATATATATATATATATATATATATATATATATATATATATATATATTATAATAACTCTAGAGCACAATTAATAACAAAAATATATAACATATAATTATGTTATTTTATCAATGTACCTCCCTACATGAAATAAGTATACGGGATATGTCGAAATATGGTATGAAATAACCTTCATTAAATCATATTTATTTTCCTATTTCCAATAATTAGTTATATATATATATATATATATATATATATATATATATATATATATATATATATATATATATATATATATATATATATATATATATATATATATATATATATATATATATATATATATATATATATATATATATATATATATATATATATATATATATATATATATATATATATATATATATATATATATATATATATATATATATATATATATATATATATATATATATATATATATATATATATATATATATATATATATATATATATATATATATATATATATATATATATATATATATATATATATATATATATATATATATATATATATATATATATATATATATATATATATATATATATATATATATATATATATATATATATATATATATATATATATATATATATATATATATATATATATATATATATATATATATATATATATATATATATATATATATATATATATATATATATATATATATATATATATATATATATTTGTATGTATGTATTATCTGAATTTAACACAAAATTAATACATAATTGATGTTAATGATTGTAAAATACATACATTCACATTCTATATGGTTTTCATAAGGTAATATTTTTAATAATGTATCTGAAAAAAAAAAAATGAAAAAACTAATAATAATACATTTACTTTTTATTTTCTGGCTGATAAACGTATTACTTTTATGATTAACCAAACACATATTCCATATATTGGCTCCTGTCATTACTTGTACGAATATTTTATCCTAACTTAGTTCTTCATTTGTCGCTCTTTACAAATATTCTCACTATTATATTATATTCTTCTATTCATTATAGTTATACATATATCTATATGTTCCTTTATCAATTCATATTCAGTCCTTAAATATAAGGAAAGTACATTTTACTGTGATTCTATTTTCTATCATTTTGTAATTAAATTTTTCTCAATTATAAGAATGAATACCAGTAAGTAAATAACGAACATAAAAACATTTACTTACCAGCAGATTAATAGTACTACGTCGCGTTTACTACTGGGCGCCACGCAGCGTCTATGTCTTCTGGGACAGAGGTTAGCGCTTATCCAAATCTAAGAGGTTTGTACTTAAAACTAATATTTAGGGCTTAGCGTTAGTGTACTTCACCTAAAACTGTGTAAATATATCTATCAACCTGGAACAAAAGAAAATCTTTTGGTATTTTGTTCAGAATGTACGTTAGTAATTAATTATCTTTTTCAAATTTAAACTGAGAAAATTTTAATAGACTATAAAATTCAAAAATATATGTGTGATAATTTAAGAGGAATCATAGTAAAAAAATTATAAAAAATTAAATGCAAGTGCTTTCTATAGCAACACACGAGTATTCTTAAAATTCTTAACTAATTGTTGGAATTAGGAAAATAAATATGATATATAATGAAGATTATTTCATACCATATTTCGACATATCCCGTATACTTATTTCATGTAGGTAGGTATTTTGATAAAATAACATAATTATATGTTATATTTTTGTTAGTCATTGAGTTCTAGAGTTATTAATAGATATATATGTATGTATTATCTGCATTTAACACAAAATTAACACATAATTGATGTTAATGATTGTAAAATACATACATAGAATCACATTCTATATGATTTTCATAAGGTAATATTTTTAATATTGTATATCTGAAAAAAAAAAAAAATTGGAAAAACTAATAATAATACATTTACTATTTATTTGCTGGCCGATAAACGTTTTACTTTTATTATTAGCCAGACACATATTCCATATATTGGCTCCTGTCATTACTGCACGAATATTTATTCGTTACGTAGTGTTTCATTAATCGCTCTTTACAGATATTCTCACTATTTGTTTATATTCTTCTATTCATTATACTTATACATATATCTATGTTCCTTTTTAATTCATATTCAGTCCTTAAATATAAGGAAAGTACATTTTACTATGATTCTATTTTCTAACATTTTATAATTAATTTTTTGTCAGTTATAAGAATGAATACCAGTAAGCAAATAACGAACATAAAAATATTTACTTACAAGAAGATTAATAGTTCTGCGTCGCGTTTACTACTGGGCGCCACGTAGCGTCTATGTCTTCTGGGACGAAGGATGGCGCTTATCCAAATCTATGAGAAAATTGTACTTAAAACTAAACTTAAAAACTAATGTTTAGGGCTTTGCGTTAGTGTACTAAAACTATGTAAATCTATCCATCAACCTGAAACAAAAGAAAATCTTTTGGTATTTTGTTCAGAATGTATGTTGGTAATTAATTATCTTTTTCAAATTTAAACTGAGGAAATTTTAATAAACCATAAAATTCAAAAATATATGTGTGATAATTCAGGAGGAATCATAGTAAAAAATATATAAAAAATTATATGCAAGTGATTTCTATAGCAACACACGAGTATTGTTAAAATTCTTAATTAATTATTGGAATTAGGAAAATAAATATGATTTAATGAAGATTATTTCATACCATATTTCGACATATCCCGTATACTTATTTCATGTAGGTAGGTACTTTGATAAAATAACATAATTATGTTATATTTTTGTTATTCATTGTGTTCTAGAGTTATTATAATAGGTATATATGTATTATCTAAATATAACACAAAATTAATACACAATTGATTTCTTCTATGGTTTCCGCTCTTACTTGGTGAAACTTGCACTCCATTATTTAAAGGAAGGGTTAAAAATTACACGGTTTTTAGCTTCACTTATACTTTTTATATTTTGTTGACTATAGTTTCGCTATACAATAGCCTCTTTAGAACTAAAGTAAACTAAAACATTGTAACGTGCTTCGCGCAAGGCGATTAATTACAACAACGCACCCTAGCTGGTTTGGTGTGCGGCCGCTATCTTGAAACAGTGGAGGTGGGAGCGGGTTAAAATTAAGTGAACCCCCGAAAAGGGGTTGGATGGGCGCCACGTAATTTTTAACGGCAAAATTACGAAAACAAAAAAAGGATCGTTACCTACCGTTATTCTGTAGTCACCTGAAAACGTCAAAAAAAAGGTTTTCTGAAATAACAGTTAAGGTTTCCCAAAAAGAAATGTAATGTATAATATAAAATGTATAAATGTTTGGCGACGCGAAAAAGCCCGCAACCCGATAGACAGATATACGTCTATTGTTGGCCAACCATACGACGCAGGGCAATTCACAGCCAGTTGAGACGGGCGACGGACAATTCGCGACGGACAAAAGAAATAAATATAAAAAAGGTATATGATAATTGTGTGCTAGGCACAACAATTAATTATTTAATACTGAACTTTAAATGTCGTCCAAGAATGACGATCTAAAAATTATTTATAAAAAAATGAACAATGATCTCTAAAAGAGAATAATAACTACAACCAATAAAGTTATAAACAAGATAATTGTTTCCAAGAGACAACAGGATAAAATATATAAAAAAAGGTCTGTACAAAAACTTATCCAGATCCAAAGTGGCGGTTGGTAACAGGAATGGCGGGAACTGGTCAGCAGTTGAACGTCTGGAGTGCGGACAATGGTAAACGGCACCACACCAGCTGGAGATGTCCACAAGAGATAACGTGGAAAGAAAATAATTGTAATCCTCCGTAGAGCCAGACTCCTTCCAAAACTCGGGTCGTCCTGCCACGAAGCACGTAGTACACACACAGGACACCACACCAGGAGAGCGAGTCACTAAAAATCCCGGCGCTAATAATCCGCGTAGGCGAAACCACATAGGGGTGCAAGATAGCGCTCGGAAAAAATATTTACTTTACGTATATAAAAAAGCACCTCGACAATCAACTGTCTTACTTCAAGACCAACCCACGAATCCCAGGAAAAATCTCACTAACCTTTTAAACTCAAAAGGTTCCCAGCGGAAGAAGAAAGAAAGAAAAAAGAAAGAAATTGAATATAAAGAAGAAATTTGAGAAGTAAAGACCAATTCACGACAAATACTTTGAAAACAAAACAATTATTAATGCAAATAGAGGAATAAAATGTATTAAATATATAATATAAACAAACAGTACTTCAAATATGTTATGATTATTAAATAAAGAGATTAAAATGAACTCTGATATTAGATATTTCAAGTTTTGTAAAGTAAAACTAGTTGCCAGTGTAAACATTACTTTAATTTACAGACATCTGAAGGTTAATAACGCACGCTGTGTATTATCATGAAGAGCTTTGGAAATGATAGAATAGAATGAATAAGAAAGCAGGACGGACGGAAATAAGAATTATAGAAGAGGAATTAACGAAATGGAGTGACAGCCAAAAAAGTAATGTAACAACATATATATATATATATATATATATATATATATATATATATATATATATATATATATATATATATATATATATATATATATATCCAACCGGATGTCGGACCGGAAAACAACCAAAATGTTAAATTATAAATTAGTAAAAAGTACTAGGTAATTGACCGAAAAAAGAATTGTAAAAAAACTAAGTTGGATCAGAGTTTAAAATAATATTAGATTTATGTAATTCCTTGAATTTAAGAAGATAATTATAGATAGAGCTCAAACCACTTACATCTGTCCTTTTATTCATGATGTGGTTGGTTTTATTGATATGAACCATTTCCAGAAAATTACGTTTATTGAATTTCGAGTATAGATGAATTATTGTAGTAAACAAAATGAGAAAAATCATTACAATGCTGCGATAAAGCACAGGCATTAGGTCTTAATCTACAATCAATTTTATGGGATGTCATTCTATCTTTGAGTGATCTAGTTGTTTGTCCAATATTAACCTTCTCACATTCACCGCAAGGAATTTTGTACACAATGTTAGATTGCAACTCTTTTTCAATCGGATCTTTAACTTTAGAAAACAGGGAATTAGTAGTAAGCGGATTTTTAATTGCTATTTGTACGTTATTATTTTTAACTTCTTTTAATAATTGAAAAGTAAGATTGTCAATATTTGGTAATGATGTAAAAGTAATGTTACTGTTGTTCGTCAGTCTGAGGGTTGTTGCTATCACTATTCAGCCCTACTGTGTTATTGTTGAAAAGCAAACGACGAATAAGAGGTTCGGGGTAAGAATTTCTGATTAAAATATCTTTAAATTTATGTAAATTTCTTGAAATGAGTGTACGATGGGAAATACTTATAATTCGTTTCTTTAAACCCAAAATAACGTTGATCGTGATTTTCATGGTATGGTGTGAATGAAAATGTATATATATCTTCCTGAAGCCATGGGCTTTTGGTACCAATCAAGTATGATTGTATTCAACGATGTTCTTATTAATTTAGTGTCTAGGAAGGGTACACTCCTTTCAGTTTCTGTTTCGATGGTGAATTGTATACTGGGGTTATAATTATTGAATGTATCAAGTATTTCCTCTGTCTTATCACTCGGTACTGCGCATATTATATCATCTACATATTTTTTAATAAAAGGTAAACTGAAACTAAGTCTGGGAATGCAATTATCCAGTAATTGATCCATCACATATTGTGCTATTATGGGGCTAAGGGAACTTCCCATGGGGCTACCAAAAATTTGTTTATAAAAATGGTCTTTATATTTACAAAAACTAGTATCAAAAATGAATTTGATTAATTCTATGAAGGATTCTAAGTTCAAATTACAATGTTGTGAAATAATTTCCCATTTGTCTGTTATACTTTTCAACACCAAATCCACAGGAATATTACTAAACAGAGAAACAACATCTAAACTAATTATGACGTAGTCATCAGGTAACTGGTAATTTTGAAATTCTGAAGCAAAATCGAATGAATCTTTAATAAAATAAATATTTTGTTAATCGTAAGCGGTCTGTAATGTATCTGCGACAAAAGATGCTATTTTACTATTTGGGGCATTAACAGATGAAATGATTGGTCTTAAACTGAGAGAAGGTTTGTGAACTTTAGGTAATCCATAATATCTGGGGGCTATTGAGTTGTAAGTCATTAAACTACGTGCTTTTTCAGCTGGGATCATATATGAGGATTTTAATTTTTAAACTAATTTATTTGATTTTTGTTGAATGGTGCAAGTGGGATCTTTATTTAAAATTTTGTAATTATTAGGATCATTTAATATTTTAAGTGATTCTGCATCATAATGATCTTTTTTCATTACAACAGTAACATTACCCTTATCAGATCGGAGTACTAATAAATCAGAATTTTCTTTTAAATAGTCTTTACAACGTTTGTATAGCCGGTTTATATTGGACGAACATCTATGATTGTTTTGTAAATAGTTAATGATGATGTTAGTGATTCGAGCTCTAACCACATTCCTAGTATCTGTATCAAATTTTTCTGTAATAAGTTCAATGTCAGCTAGTAATTTGTGGATGTGTATTTGATCAGGAGAGGGATTTATACTAAATTTCGGACCAAGTGCTAAAATTTGTAAAATTTCGGATGGGATTTCAACATCACTGATATTTTTTAATCCAATTGGATTCTACTTTAAATTTATTACGTTCATCTGCGATTAAATTATTCTTTATATTTCTGTTACGAGTTTGATAAAAAATAAAGTTATATTTACGTTTTTGTTTTGATTTGAAATTTTAAAAAATGCTTGTAGGAATAATGTTATTGATTTGATTTTCTAAGTTTTCCAAAGTTTTACAAACTTGCTCAAGATGTCTAACCGTACATTTGATTTCTAAGTTAAGAATTTTACTACTTAATCTTATATTAACTATAGTCAACAAAATATAAAAAGTATAAGTGAAACTAAAAACCGTGTAATTTTTAACCCTTCGTTTACATAATTGATGTTAAAGATTGTAAAATATATACATAGAATCACATTCTATATAGTTTTTATAAGGTAATATTTTTAATATTGTGTCTGCAAAAAAAAAAATATTGAAAAAACTAATACATTTAATTTTTATTTGCTGGCTGATAAACGTTTTATTTTTATGATTAACCAGACCCATATTCCATATATTGGCTCCTGTCATTTGCACGAATATTTAATCCTTACTTAGTGCTTCATTAATCGCTCTTTACAGATATTCTCACAATTTGTTTATATTCTTCTATTCATTATTCTTATACATATATCTATGTTCCTTTACCAATTCATTGTCAGTCCTTAAATATATTGAAAGTACATTTTACCATGATTCTATTTTCTAACATTTTATAATTAAATTTTTCTCAGTTATGAGAATGAATACCAGTAAGTAAATAACGAACATAGAAACATTTACTTACCAAAAGATAAATATTTTGTTCATTCTAACAACTTCTAAAATAATGTACATGATAAGTGGTACACTATTGCTATCTTCAGAACTATAGGAACTCCGAGGTCAGTTAAATTAGCAAACAATTTCTATATCATAAGATCTTTAAAATGAGCGAAATAAGTTTTTTTTTTAGATCAGTGGTTCTCAAAATACGGCAAGCAACCAGACTTGGGACTACAAAGCTAGATTGGACGCAAAGGGATTAACAAAAATACCTGGTACGGATTTTCACCAAACTTTCGACCCTGTAGTGAAATTGACATCACTCAGAATACTTTTTGGTTTGGCTGCTGAGCGTTACCTTGAAATTGATCATATTGATGTCGCAACAGCCTTTCTGAATAGTAACCTTCAAGACGAAGTTTTTATGAACAGCCCGAAGGTTTTATAGCTAAAGGGAACGAAAATAAAGTCTGTAAGCTTAATAAAGCAATATATAATAATGATAATAATGTCTCATTTATTTAGCTAAACGCTATATACAATACAAAATGAAATAAAATATATAACAAAATATAATATGGTAATGTTGATAATAATGGAATAACTAATAATAATATGACAATATAATAATAAAGATAAAGAAAAAAGAAATATTAATAATTAAAAAATCAGGTAAATTGTAATAATACTGAAAACAAACTTTACATAGAAAGTAGATCAAAAAATAAGTTACCATTTGAAAAGGAAAAAGAACAAATACACTATATTTCTGCAGATTTCAAGAATATTTTTACACTTTTCTTAAATGCTTTGAAATTCGTTAAATTTTTTATATCTTCTGGTAACTTATTGTATTCAGCTATACCACTATGAAACAAGGATTTTTGTGTTGAAGACTTTTGTACTCGTGACAATACGAAATTCTTATTAAACCTCGTTTCATAACAATGTATCGTGTTGAAAGGAATTAAAATGTTTCTTAAGTACGTTGGTACTTGCCCAAATTTTATTTTTTGTATTAACATAAACATTTGCATTTTAATTAATTGTTCTACATTTAACCATTTTAGTTCCTCCAACATTGACTTAATACTTCTATATCTATTGCACTTTAATATCACTCGCATGGCTCTGTTTTGCATTTTCTGCAATCTATTTATATCAGCTTTATTAGCCATGTACAAAATGGATGATGCATACATAAAGTGTGGTAAGATTATTGCATTATAGATTAACAATTTTGTATTTCTTGATAAATATTGACTCACTCTACATAATACACCAATTTTTTTAGAGATTTTCTTACACAGGTAATCAGTCTGAGATTTAAACTTTAATTTTCTATCTATAATTACTCCCAAGTATTTTGTCTCATCAACTATTTTGAGTTCCTCATTATTTATTAATATCTGAAAATTGTTTTCAATAAAATATTTATATTGCGTATCACTACCTAGTAACATTACTTTTGATTTAGATGTATTAAGTTTTAATTTATTAAGAGATAGCCATTTATTTACATGTTCAAGATCTTCATTTAAATTTTGAATAATTTCAGGCATATTCTTCCCTGCTACATATATAATTGTATCATCAGCAAAGAGATGAAACCGACATTTTTTTATAACTTTCTCTATGTCATTAATGTATAGACTGAACAAAAGAGGCCCTAAGATACTTCCCTGAGGTACCCCATAATCAATATTCAAGATATCTGAGTAAACATTATTACATTTTACTCTCTGTTTTCTGTTTTTTAAATAACATGTTAGCCAGTTTAGAACAGTACCACCAATACCTATTTGTTTAAGCTTTAAAATCAATTTATTTCTATCCACAGTTTCGAAAGCTCTCTTCAGATCCATGAAGAAAATGAAAACCATATTGTTGTCATCTAATTCGTTTTTCCAATCATTAATTAGAAATTGTAAAGCCATTTCACAACAATATCCTTCTCTAAAACCCGATTGGTATTTAGTAATAATATTATTGTCATTTACATACTTCGAGATTTGCAAATAAACTACTTGTTCAATAATTTTCTCTATAGAGGGTAACATATTAACTGGTCTAAATTCATTAACTTTATTTGTATTATGAACTTTCCGAATTGGTGTTACTGTACTCAACTTCAAACATTCAGGAAAAGTACCTGTTTCCAGAGAATAATTTATAATATGTAGTAAAATATCTTTAATTTCATTGAACACAGATTTTATAATGTACATATGAATATCATCTGGGCTGTTTTTATTATTCATGCTATATAAGATATCACTTAAAGTTTTTATTGATATTAACTGAAAATCACAGAACGATTTATTTGTATTGATCGGTAGGTTGAACGGTTGAACATTAACACCGATTGTGTCTACAATTTCTGTACTGTACACTTCAATACTGTCAATAAAATATTGATTAAAACGATTTACCATATTATTTATATTTGATGATTTACCGTCTGGAAATTCAATTTCATTAAAATACTCTGTTTTTTGTTTACCGATAATACTTTTCAATGTTCTCCACATTTTCTGGGAGTCATTGCAGCAAGCATCAATTTGTTCTTCATAATATCTACATTTTTCATTTTTAACTAGACTTACTGTTGCATTACGTTTAATTTTATACTTGTTCCAGTCCTCTCGCGACCTTGTAATGATATATTTTTTGTAGAGTTTATCCCGTTCTTTAATTGCATGTAGAACCTTTTTATTGAACCATGGATTCTTTTCATTGTTACAAGTTATTTCAATTTTTGGCATAAAAGTATCAATTATTTTGATTATTTCATCATGAAAACGTTGATATTTTATGTTAATATCCCTTTCCCTAAAATCAAAAGAAATGTTACCAGTAGCTGAGCTGAAATTTTCAAAGTTAGATAATTTTTTCCTAGTTATTAACGTGCGATTACTATTGAATTCATTATGGATGCACGCTTTTACTATCGCATGATCAGTTATTTTAGTTGATTTTTCAATACCACACTTTATGTTATAATTTACACTTGTAAATAGTAAATCTATTAAACTATCACTGTCATGAGTGACTCGAGTAGACTCCATGATATTTTGTTTTAAACCTGCATCAGTCATTATAGTTTTAAGTCTCTTTGTGTAAGAGTTAGTAACATCATCCCAATGAATGTTAAAATCTCCCCCAATTATAATTATACAGGTAGTATTTTCTATTAAATTTTCAATGTATTCTTGGAATGAGTCCAAAAAAATTGCATGAGATTCACTAGGTGAATGATAGACTGAAATTACTATATACTTCTTATTCAACATTGTTATTTCTATACCTAAAATCCATAGATTTTTCGGAATGACAACTTTATTTATGACTCTGAAAGGAATATTATTTCTTACGTAACATACTATACCACCCGTATATCTACTATCGGAATCTACTCTTATCACATTATAATTTTTAATATTTATCTCACTATCACAGATATCTTCAGTTACATGTGTTTCATTAAGGCTCATAATTAAAGGATTTTTTGTTGCTACGAATTCACTTATTTCATCTTTGTTCTTTATTACACTGCTTGCATTCATAAAAAATATTTCACCATATGCATCTATTAATTGCTATATATCTTTTGGAAGGGAAATTTTGTTCCTCGATTTTGCTATTTGTCTTTTTAAAACTTCACAATTTTCACTGTATGCACTGTGATTCACATCTAATAACAGGCCATATTTTTCATTTGCACTCACACAATTTACACATTTCTTCTCCCTATCACATTTTTCACCTTTTTCACCATGCTTCTCTCCTGCACATTGACCACATGTTTCTTTATTATTGCAATTAACTGCTTTATGATTGAAACCTTGGCATTTGTAACATCTATATATTTTATTATTTACATATACACTGCAGATGCCCCATTTAATTTTTAATCGGCCTTCTTTTACTATTTTTGCGAAAGAATCATCATCTAAAGCCAGTATTGCCATAAATCCTGTCTTAATCTTTTTTATCATTTTAACTTGCATGATATAATTATCTAGTATGTTCAGATTTCTATTTTGATGTAGAATGCTTCTGATTAAATCATTTTCCTCCATATCTTCTTTTAAACCCATAATTTTTACTTCTTGTGCTTCAACCCGTGGAACTTGTATGTCATATTGGTTGCTTAGTGTCCGAATCATTTCTGTGTGTAGTTTCTCTTTTTCTTCCTTTGAAACACATGTTATTGAAACTCCATTTTTCTTAAAAATTTTGACACTTTTTATACCAACTTCTAAGCTAATTGGATCAACTTTTTTCTTTATTTGCTCCTTTATTTTGTCTGGAATATCTTTGTTTCCTTCTTTCGGTTGAATAATTATCGACTGTCTAGAAACAACGTTTGCAAAAGAATTCTTCAAATTATTAGTATTTACCTCATTTATCGTGCTGTTAACATTTGTAACTTGATTGTTACCCTCAATAAGAATACTCTTGATTTTCTCCATGTTATCTTGAATTTCTTTTAATTTTTCTTCCAACTTAACCTCAGTTTCCACATAACACGAGGTACAGAACCATTTAGCTCCTGGAATTGTCTTTATTACATCACACTGTTGTTTAGAAACTTTTACACATTTTAAATGAAACCATCCCAAACACCTTCCATCACAACCAATAATAAAATCACCATCAAAATCAACTTTACATTTTAAACAACGCTTATCAGTAGGCGCCATCTTCATAATCAATATATGGCTTAAAACAGGCTGCTAGATGTTAGAACGATAGAATAGATTCTTTCTTATTGGAGAAAATTTTCTGTCGTTCGAAACATGATCCATGTATCTATATAAAGAAAAACAAGGGTTTATATATTGTCATTAGTTTGCATGTTCATGATTTCTATGTATTCTCTAATTCCAAGGAAGAAACTCACAGATTGAAGGATAGTACGGAAAAATCGTTTCAAATTAGAAATTTAGGAACCATCAAGGAATGCTTGGGTATGAGAGTAACCAGAGACAGACACAAAGAAATCATAAAGTTAGATCAAGAACAGTACATTAAAGACATAATCAGTCGACTTAACATGAATGATTCAAAAACTGTAAGTACCCTTCTTCTAGTTGGATAAAAATTAGAAAAGGAATCGAGTTCTGATAACTCGAATTATCAACAGTTAATTGGAGCCTTAATGTACATAATTTATATGTACCAGACCTGATATCTGCCATGCCATTAGCTATTTAAGTCAGTTCAAGTCTTTTAACGATGAAACACATTACACTGCTGCAAAAAGAGTTATAAGATACCTTAAAGGAGCTCCGAAAATTGGATTTTTATAAACAAGGAGGAAATAATATTCTATTATCATACACTAATGCTGATTTTGGCAGTTATATTATAGATAGAGCATCATTTACAGGATATGTGTTAATGTTTAGCGGAGGAGCCATCAGCTGGAGCTCAAAGAAGCAGAGATCCGTGACATTTGCTGACAGTACTACATTTGCTGAATATGTTGTGATCAGTGAATGTGGAAAAGAGTGTGTCTTGTAAAGGGGTTGATGACTGAACTACAAATAAACCCGAATACAGTGACTATATTTAATTATAATCAAGGTGCTAGTAAACTATGTGAAAATAATGTTACTCATGATCGTAGTAAGCACATTGATGTAAAATATCAAATAATGGGTTCAAAATAATGTTATAAATGTACAATATTTGCCAGAAGAAAATTTTTTGGCAGATATTCTTACAAAGGCGTTGCCTGAACAGAAACATGAACTGTGTTTTACTGGAATAGGTTTGCGATAATGTAAACTGTGGTGGAGTGGAAGGCTTTTTATATTAACACACCAATATTTATAACTATGAGATTTATTGACACACACAAGTACAGTTTATTGTCTGGCTGACGTGCTACGACTGCCGCAAGTAGAATCTTAATATTTAAACATACAAATAAACAATATTGCCAACTGTATGATACACTACATATCCTCCCTACCTAAATTTACCAAAATCCCATAATACATAATTCACTTACATAACTAACCATTTTGCTCAAAATTGACATCATTCATATTGAAGACGGTTAGGAATTTTGATTTCTCTGACAGGTCTGTCATTTTGTCTTTGAGCTCTCTGCTCGTCCGTTGGCATATTTTCCTCTAAATTATCATTTTCCTGTACTACACCAGAAAGAGGTAAATGAGTTGACGGTTTTATTGAGAATTTCCTTAACTGATTACTGTGTCGTTTCCACATTTTACCTATTTCTGGTATGTTTACATAATATACATTTTTTCCAATTTTCTTAACTAATGTACCCTTGAGCCATTCTGTTTTATTTAGTTTTCTGTAATCTTTAACTAGTACTATCTCCCCCGGTTCAAAATTTACCTTCCAATTTTCACTTTGTTTTTCTTGTTGTTTATTTACTCTACTTTTTATTTCGTCGCTAATACACTCATCGCGCCAGTCTAACAATTGAAATCGTGAACGTAATTCTCTACCTAACAATAAATAAGAAGGTGAGACACCAGTGGTACAGTGTTTGGTAGTATGGTAATCAAACAAAAAGTTTGAAATTAATAAATTAGTTAATACGTTTCGATTGTTATTATTTATAGCATTCTTTAGCGCGTTTTTAATTGTTTTAACAGAGTTTTCTGTGGCACCATTAGATGAGGGATTAAAGGGTGGTGATGTTATGTGGTGAATACCATTCATTTTTAGAAATTTTTGGAATAGTTCACTTGTGAACTGGGTTCCATTATCCGATACTATTGTTCTTGGTAGACCAAAGCGGGCGAAACAACTCCTAAGTATCTCAATCGTCATTTCGGACGTGATTGAAGTAAAAGTAAATACTTCAATCCATTTTGAATGTGCATCTAATATGATTAGAAAGTATTTATTTAGAAATGGAGCCATATAGTCGATGTGCAATCGACTCCATGGTTCTGTTGGCCATGGCCACGTTCGGTCGCCGACCTCTCTGCGCCTTTCGTCCTCCTCCATCGGACATGATGCAAGCGCGGCTCGGACTTTACTTGCACCGAATCGCACGTATTGTTTTTAGCGGCTGATTTGACGATGGCGATCTCCACAACTCAAGGTTGCTGTAGATTTCTCTTCAAACAACCGATCTTGTACAGATCCTTTTTGATAGCCCACGATAAATCGATCTCTCAATGCAATGTCAATTTCGTGTGCACCAAATTCACAATGAACTGCTAAATTGCGCACTCTAGCAGCCCAGTCGTTAGTACTTTCGTTATTAGACATTGTAGCACCATAAAATTTATATCGTGGCAAACATGGAGATCGTTGGCTTAAAATGTGTGTCCATAAGTTTAATTAGATCATCATAAGATTTAACTTCTGGTTTATTGGGCAAGGAAAGTTTAAATATTAGTTTATAAGCATTTTCGCTCAAAATATTTAATAAAATAGCACGTTTTTTTGCAATATCTGTTATTTCATTTGCTATAAAATAATTTTCTAGCCGCGCTTTGAATATGCTCCAGTCTCCATTAGCTGGATCGAATTCACGAAGATGCCCAACTTCCATATTAAATTTATTATTTAAATTTAAATTTTATCTAATTTATTACCACAATTTTTAATTATGTAGATTTAGTTTAATTTAGATTTAGATTTATTTTAATTTAGATTTAGATTTATTTTTATTTTAATATCCTCGTCGCCACTGCGGTGGAGTGGAAGGCTTTTTATATTAACACACCAATATTTATAACTATGAGATTTATTGACACACACAAGTACAGTTTATTGTCTGGCTGACGTGCTATGACTGCCGCAAGTAGAATCTTAATATTTAAACATATAAATAAACAATATTGCCAACTGTATGATACACCACATAAACTATCTGCAATAAATGTAAAGTTTCTAGAATAAGTGAGGGTGTTGAGTTTATTTTGTTTTTGTGATCTAAAAAATGCGCTGTAGTGTTTGTTATTAAATTCACTGCCTAACTGATCAGGATAATTGGGCAAATAACGGTTCGGTACAGGATGATTAAGCCACACCCTATTTTCAAGTTGATTCAACTCTATGAAGCTTCTCTTTCGAAGTTTGCTCATTTTTTCTGAAAATTAAATAATTAGATTTATGTATTACCTATTTAAAGTATTAATACAAAAAGAACATTACCGACGAACTTAAAAATATTGGAGTGAAGACCCATTTATGGAATAGGATCATCTGTAAGCCTCCACATCGTTATAAATATTTTCATTACATTTATATTATCGCTCACCGACGGATCTAATTGACACTATCGGACATTTCAATGCCTCGGTCATGGCACCATGCTATTATTCTCTCAAACCCGACTTCGATCGAATCTGCAGAGATTAATGGCAGGTTGCACGGTTGCCACCTCATTTCGACAGACTTGCAAAATCGCTTGTCTCCGCACAATTTGGGGATAATATATTTTGTAAATAAAAATATGTTAAATGTTAATTTTATTTACTAACTTTCCGAAAGGTATGGACAATTTTGTGTTTCGTCAAAAGTAATTTTGATTTCACAAGTATATATGAATATTCACCTTTGTCTTTTATTGCGTTATCAGAACCGTCATCTTCCAGTATTTCTCTTTGATCTTGAATGTCATTATATTGCGAAAGAAGTAGCTTGAAATGAGATCTTCGTTCTTGAAATTCGAAAATATCTATATTACTGTCTTGAAGTGAATCGATATAGGATTTAAATCGCGTGACTGCCCGTTTGATAATGCCTCTTGGCTTTGAGTTGTTTGATTTCATCCGTCATAGCTGTAGTAAGGGAACAATACGAAAGGATGATAAAGTTTCGTGAAAGGATGATTGGAGACTAACCTGGTGGTAGACTCGCTGAAGATGTGAACTGCGTCTCGTGAATTGTGGACCGCTGCTAGACAGGCTCTCCTAGTTGAAACGTTGGACCGCTGCTGCACAGGCTCTCCCTAAACTACACTGACACTAATATACTGTTTCACATCCGGCACGAAGGACCATGATGTAGTTGTGTCGAGTTTTCCTCAGGATTAAAACAATCACTGCCTTGAAAGTTTTTATTTTAAATACAACATACGAAATAATAAAGTCTTCCCAAAACTATTTGAATGAATGAAACTCAATACAATAAAAATGATGTTGATTATTTGCAAAGCTATATCTGACTGTTCTAAAAACTAAGCAAGTATATTTTTATAATAATTTCGCCTCCAAATGAAATACAGAATCAAACTCCACCAAACGAGCCATAGGCGTTTAACATGGGAAATCAGTTTTTCCTTGCGCAAAAGTTCCCAAATTATTTTAGACAAAAATACTTCAAACAAATGTTGTAGAGAATTAAATTCTGCACCTGAATTAGAAATAAGATTTTATTTTTGACATTTAATAACCGAGAAAATCAATTTTAAAGTTTTTTGAAGATTGTTGATTTATAGCGATAGCCATGCAACTCAAACAAAATTTGTCCACCACTTTATAATCTGAGGCTTTTCTTCATTAGAAAACTGTTCCATACTTTCAAAGAAATATGTTATTGAACGAAAATCACAAAACACAAACTATCTTTTTTTGACAGTTAAGCTGGCATACAATTGCTCGTAATTTTGTTTGTGTTCCATGG
This sequence comes from Harpalus rufipes, assembly GCA_951394225.1. Taxonomy (NCBI): domain Eukaryota; kingdom Metazoa; phylum Arthropoda; class Insecta; order Coleoptera; family Carabidae; genus Harpalus; species Harpalus rufipes. Next base: position 33,034,291 of record OX596285.1, read on the forward strand.
CTACCGCTATAAATCAGCTATCTCCAGAAAAATTTAAAATTGATTTTCTCGATTATGAAATGTCAAAAATAAAATCTTATTCCTAACTCTGGTGCAGAATTTAATTCTCTTCATTTATTTGAAGTATTTTTCTCTAAAATAATTTGGGAACTTTTGCGCAAGGAAAAACTGATTTCCCATGTTAAACGCCTATGGCCAGGTTTTTAATTAACACACTGTATATAAAAATATATGCCAACAGTCTATTACATACATAGGCTTCTGAATCATTTCTTTGTCTGCTGTCTTTTATAATTGTTTCTTTGTTATTTTTATTAAGAGTCAGTTTCCATTCTAAGTTACCCATAACTTCATTCAATTCTTCTAAATCAACGGCCTCAAAAGATTTTATTGCATTTTTAATAGTATCTGTTTCATTTTGACTCAAATTTTAAAAAGATTCTAAAATATTAGATTGTACTTGGCCGTGTTATAACAGTACTCCATAAAAATACAAGAAAAAATATTGTAAATCAATCCAGCTTTTATATAGTATTTTAGCAATTGCATAACATTTCGCGAAATTAAAATCACGCTTTACGTACGGTATCTTAGCAACAGTACCTATAGTACATTTAGAGTAAAACGTATTTCAAAATTCAGCTAATGCATCTCTAAAAACCCACCATAATCCACGCCCTTCTCCTCGTCTCCATTAGGCAACAACATTTTAATATTTAAATTAGAACAATTTTTATCTAGCACGCAAAAATGATTAATTAATTCGTCAAAAACATGACCTCTATGCAATATAATTTCGATGGTATTTGAAAATTGCATGTTACTAATAGTATTTATTTCTAATTCTAATGGTATTAGTAATGAAGGCACTGGATCCATTGCACGATCTACATGTTCCGAAATGGGCTCTTCATCTAGAAAAATTGTATTGTGTATTAACTGAGTGTAAAAAATCACTCTCATTATTCGGTGGCGAATTTGAAGCCACTACTACCAGTTCGGCTGAATTAGTTACTGATGTAGGTAACGATATTTCGGTAACGTCAGTACTGTTACTGGAAATAAATGTTGCACTTTTTTTTTTGCTAAGTATAATCGTAACCTTGATAATCCAGGTAGAGTATACATTTCTTCTATTGATAAATCATCATTAATTACGTTGCTTTTGAAATCCCACAACTGGATCGAAAAATTCTCTAATCTTCCCTTACCGGATATGTTATTGGGGAAAAAGAGGTCAATAGCTTTTTGTGTAATTGCAGCTTTGTTTGCATTTTTGCCGACATGTACTTTTCTGGTTCCTCCCCCTTGCTTAGTTCTCACGTTAACATATCTGTTCCCGTTCATGCTACACAGCCACTCCAGTTCTATTTGTCTAGTATGTTTCCAGTTTTAAGTTTTTTAGATGAAGATTCTTCTTCACTTGAAGAACTCTTAGTCTTTCTATTTTTTTTTAAGTTTTTCTAATAAGGTTTGTTTTCGAGAGCTTCTGTCGTGCTTTTTATTACAGTAATCTTTTAACTTTATTCTATCTCCATATTTCGGCAAAAATGAAGACAAATTTTCTTCTGTCATTAGGGCAATTATTTTGGAATCAATCTGTAACAATATAATAAATAATATAACTTATTTAGTAATATTTTTAAATTTATTATAACTGTTGGTATTTATATAAATCCATTAATAACATTGATAATTCAAGGAGAGCCAATATAAAAGTGAAAAAGGCGTTAAGCATGATTATAGGATTCCTGATAATTGGAAATAAAATAAGATATTAAATCGAAGATTTTACACCATTCTTGGCAGCCTATTTTATCTATGCAGGTCAAATTTTTCAAGCTCAGTACAAGAAAAATGAAAATTCTGGTCCACGGTTTGTTTTGATTAAACAGCCAGTCTCTTTGTCAATTCTTTGTTACAAAACAACATGTACATTAACTTTTCTGCTTCTTAGGAATTCCTCCAGATCTTCGTCTCGATCCATATTTATAATTATCTAAAAAAAAAATTAGTAAACAAGAAAAGAATATATTATATATTTTATTAAAGTAAACAGAGTGCAAGAATATTTGAATACTGAATCGTATTTTTCAAAAACTAAAATATTTATATTTATGTAACATATTTAAATTTATTTGACTTGTCATAAATTGTTGTACAATCTATGTGACCAATATTTTTATTAATATTGATAGAAGATGCTGTTGGCACTAGGTGAAACATATTGAATAAGGTTTGAAAAAATACTCGGTAATATTTCACTTAAAATTGTAATTACTCTTTATTGCAATTTCGACAGTCACGTCATCATCAGAAGAGATAAATGTTTTACAAAATTCGTTAAGCTATATAAATATATATACTACAGAAGAATTTTTTTTTTTAGGAAGGGATGAACTTAACAAGGAAATTTGTCAATGACCCCATCTAAAAAAGGAGAATTTATGATGTCTAGCTGGTCATTCATCAAGGGTAAACCCGCCTTTAAAGTTTTCTTAATTTCAAATGCTTCTAAGAAAGTGAGTCGCCATCCTTTATTCTCAGTATGGATCATTGACACATTTTCCAGAGTACAGTTGTGTTGGAAATCTAGCATATGTTTCGATACATTAGAATTATAATTTTTATTTCTATAATGATTGAGGTGCTCCTTAAATCTAACGTATAAATTACGGCTGTTTGTCCAATATATACAAAGTTGCAGTTATTGCATTCAATTTTATATACGCCTGAATTACATCTTTTATCCTTACTAACTAATTTGTTCACTAAAATATTTTTAAGTGTATGTTTATTGTAAAAACCTGTCTTAATGTTTAAATTTTTCAAATCATTGGACAACTTAAAACTTAAGCCTTTTACATAATTCATTTTTCTGTATACCCAGTCTTCGGTTTCACATGGTTCTATTGCATATAGTCCATCTCCAACAACTTGAAATAGTTTTTGTTTTTCTTCCCATCCCACAGATTTAGCCGTACAAAGAATTGATTTAACCTTATGGTTAGCAACTGTTGCTTTCTTAATATTTTCTTGAGCTGCTATTTTAAATTTTCCGGAAGAGGAAAATGTTGTACCGAGATAACAAAAAGTATTTACCTTCTCTATTGCTTCATTATTATACAAGAATGCCGATTTTTGACTTCTAGCACGACCCTTATGGAATTCTAAAATTTTTGTTTTACTAGTATTGATATCTAAGGAGTTCATTTGACAGTACTCGTTTAATAATCTCAACTTTTATTGTAAAAACCTGTCTTAATGTTTAAATTTTTCAAATCATTGGACAACTTAAAACTTAAGCCTTTTACATAATTCATTTTTCTGTATACCCAGTCTTCGGTTTCACATGGTTCTATTGCATATAGTCCATCTCCAACAACTTGAAATAGTTTTTGTTTTTCTTCCCATCCCACAGATTTAGCCGTACAAAGAATTGATTTAACCTTATGGTTAGCAACTGTTGCTTTCTTAATATTTTCTTGAGCTGCTATTTTAAATTTTCCGGAAGAGGAAAATGTTGTACCGAGATAACAAAAAGTATTTACCTTCTCTATTGCTTCATTATTATACAAGAATGCCGATTTTTGACTTCTAGCACGAGCCTTATGGAATTCTAAAATTTTTGTTTTACTAGTATTGATATCTAAGGAGTTCATTTGACAGTACTCGTTTAATAATCTCAACTTTTATTGTAAAAACCTGTCTTAATGTTTAAATTTTTCAAATCATTGGACAACTTAAAACTTAAGCCTTTTACATAATTCATTTTTCTGTATACCCAGTCTTCGGTTTCACATGGTTCTATTGCATATAGTCCATCTCCAACAACTTTAAATTTTTTTCTTATTCAATAATTTTAACATCGCTGATTCTTCATAGCCATTATTTTTGGCTATATTCAAAATGGTTCTTAATTCTTTATTAAAATTAGACTGATTCATCGGAATTTTAATTAACCGGTCTAAAAAACTGTGAAAGGCGGACATTTTTGTATTCCAAGGATGATAAGAGTTAGCTGGTATAACAGTGTCTGTATAACTTTCTTTTCTGTAAATACTAAAAGAGAATTTATTTTCAAAATTTTTAATGTTAATATCCAAATAATTAATGTTTTTATTGTTCTCTATTTCCATGGTAAATTGAATATTTGAATTAATTGAATTGTTACAATTAAAAGTTAGCCAACGTGACAATGAACTAAATTGTAATAAAAATTTATAACTCGTGCCGCTAACCTCAGTCTCGAGTAAGGGGTGGTTCAAAAAAGTTTATAAATAAGTGATAAAAGAAAAATGTTAGATTTCATTTTTTTTATAAGGGCGCCATGCTATTCAAATTTGGAAAATAATGCAATCTTACAGGTATATGAAATCCTGAATAGCAAAGGGATTTTTACTAAATCAAAAAAACATAATAATAAACAGGACAAAGGTTGAATGAAATCAAAATCGTACATAAATTTAACTAAATACCAGATTTATTAATTGTTTAAATTATTAATATAAAATGAGGAATTTGAGAAAACTACAAACCAATATATATATATATTAAGAAAATTAGCCACGCAACAGAGTCTCGCTGAACCAAAAACTGACTCACTTGGGTCAACAACCTATCTACGATTTTAATGGATGCATCCTTAAACTCGCGACCCCAAATAAATATCTTAAAGCACAACGCTGTATGGCTTCACAAAAAAATATAAATATCATATAAAAAAAATAAATCTCTCGATCTCAAATAATCAATAATCAACATCAAAATAAGCAATGTTCATCGCGCATCGACGATTAAAGAATAAGTTCAGACGGGTGTCAAAACGTTCGTCCGAAATGCAGGATCGTACACGAATCATCGACAGGACGAGTTACAAAATGAAACGGGCTCACCAGGATATGTGTTGAATCCTTGTACAGCGTACTCGGCCGCTTACCGCCGCCTCGTTTCCCAAAATTCTCTCAAGCCGGTCCTGTGTTCAATGTCTCTCCTTTCTCTCTGCGCGATTATGCAGCGAATGTCTCGTGCGTTACGGACAGCCTCACCACACGAGCCCAATATATATATATATAGGTATAAAAAAAAAGGCTACACAGAAATATTACACTATATTAGCAATCGAATGACCAACGAAAGAATTCCACACTTACGCATTAAATAACTGCCCTTTTTCCTTTATAAAGATATTGAATATCTAAGTGACAATTTTGAAGGAGATAATCCGTCAGAACGACGCTAAATACCAACTGTATTCTTTTCTTCAATAGAGTGAAAAATAATCCGTTTACTAAAAACGTGCCACGAAAATCACTAATCTCTTTGCAACAATCTCCATGTGCAATAGTATCACAAAGTGGCGTATTTCGCTCTACACTCTTCAAAAACTTGACACAAAGTGTTCTTTGCAAGTTAAGAATATTTTAATTAAATCCCACAATTCCCAGTAAAATTTAAAACTGACTAAAGTTAAGATTGTTAGCGACATCTGTGGAATCCCCATCAATCACTCGATTGTGCCCACAATGTAGTATTCTGTATCTATCAATTAAACTAAAAATAAAACCGTAACAGAATTCATAAAATTAAGTAATTTTTGGAGTTGGCGAACAGTTCCCTTATAAAGGCAGATAACATCGTCCACATACCTATACCAACATTGTATCGGTTTAATAAGTTTGTTGTCTGCATCAAGAATTTTATTTTCAAAATGGTTCATGAAAATTTCCGCTAAAAAGGGTGATAAAGGAGAACTCATCGGTAAACCTTCATTTAGTTGAAAAAAATGATCATTAAAACAGAAATAATTTTGTGTTAAACAAATTTCCAGCAAATTTATGCATTCTTCGCCTAAAACTGGGTTGACCTTAAGTAGTTCATATTTAATAATTTCTAAAAGTTCAGGGATCGGTATTGAAGTGAATAAACTTTTTACGTCAAAGGATACAAGTTTGGCATTAGGTGGAATTTCAATATTTTTAATATTATCTACTAAAGGTGTGGAGTGTTTTAAACTGTATTTAGGTTTAAAATACAATAGTTCCGGAATTATTTTACTTAAAAATTTACATAATTTATAAGTGGGTGCGTTAATATATGATACTACCGGACGAATTGGAGAGTCTTTTTTGTGTAATTTGAGTAAACCGTATAAAATTGGTGGTTTGGGATTCATATATATGACTTTATGATGGTCACTTTTGGGAAATAAGTTGTTGCAATTTTTGAGACTAGTTTTAAATTTGTTTTGGTAAGTAGTAGACGGATCTTTGTTTAGTACTGTAATGTTACTACTATCTATAAAATTTTGAACTTTTTCAATGTAATCTGACTTTTTAAGAATTACTATACCTACTGTTCCCTTTATCTGCTTTGGTTAAGATTAAGTTACTAAGTTAAGTACTAAAATTCCTTTCATTTCGCGTCAACGATCTACTCATGAAGCAAACTACACGTTCTTCTCCATCGATATTTTGGGTTAATACGGCTCCAATTCCGTATCCGCTCGCGTCACATTGTACTGTAAACGATTTTGTGAAATCTGGACAATTTAAAACTGGTGCCGAGGTTAAACAATTTTTAATAATTCTAAATGTTTCCTCACATTTCTCTGTCCATTCGAACTTTTGGCCTTTTCGTAATAATTTCGTAACTGGAGCAATAATCGTTGAAAAATTCGGTAAAAATCTACGATACCACGAAATCATTCCTAATATACGTCTCAACTCCGTTATATTGGTGGGACTCGGCATATCAATAATTGCTTTAACTTTTTCCGGATCTACATGTAACCCTAATTTGTCTACTACATATCCCAAATATTTTAATTCTTCCCTACAAAATTGACATTTATCTTTACTAAGTGTTAACCCTGCTTCCCTTAACCTATCGAAAATGCAACTAAGGATTTCTAAATGTTTATCAAAAGTGTCGGTAACAATAACAATATCATCTAAATATGCAAAAGCATATGGTTCTAGTTCAGGTCCAATAACCATGTCCATTAATTTTTGCCATGTTGCGCCGCCAGAGTGTAATCCGAAAGGCATACGTTTAAATTGATACAACCCTCTACCGGGTACTGTAAATGCTGTAAATTCACGACTTTCCTTCTTTACTGGAATTTGCCAATAAGCAGATTTTACATCTAAGGTAGATAAATAGTGAGCATTTCTTAATTTGTCTAGGATACTATTCACATACGGCAAAGGGTACGCACACGGTTTAGATACTTGGTTTAATTTTCTAAAGTCAACGCAAAAACGATATGTATCATCTTTCTTCTTCACGAGAAGAATCGGCGATGACCATGCACTTTGCGATTTTTCAATCACTCCCTGTTCTAACATATTATTTAATTCCGAATCTATGTGTTTTTGAACATATGGCGATACCGGATAATACCGTTGTTTGATTGGTGGAACTTCGCAAATTATTTCATGTTCAATCCACGTTGTACAGCCTAATTTATTACCCGTTTCACGAAAGAATTTATCGGTTATTTTATCTAATTCCGCGCGTTGTTCTGGTCTCAAATGATCCTTGCTCTCAATACACTTTCCCTGTAACGACATAAGTTTACTCGGAGATGCAAAATGCCAGTTATCACTAGTTAAATCAGGAACTATTTTCATAATTCTCCAAAAGTCTATCCCGAAAATAAAAGGATGCGTGATTTCCCGTACCGCTATAACCTTTATTAATCGTTCTCTTCCTTGCAGCTTCATAGGAATATAACATGAACCGATACTTTTAATTATTTCGCCATTTCCGACTTTACAAGAAATTTCATTATTATTCGCAAATTTAAAACCCAATGACTTTAATAATTCTAATCCTTCCGCCCCTACAAAGGTATGTGTCGCTCCCGAATCTAATAAACCTAAAACTGTTTTACCTAAAATGTCAACTTGAATATAAGGGCGTTCGTCACCCTTCGCGTGTGCCATAATATAATCTAAAATAATTTTAACCTTCCCGTTTCCCGACTTTAGTTTCGAACAATTTGGACATTTATTTTTCGTAACTCCCTCTTTTCCACAGCCAAAACATTTTATAACTGGTGCTTGTTTGCGACAATAACGAGATATATGTCCAATTTTTCCGCACTTAAAACATTTTCTTGTTTCGGATCGATTATCCTGTGCCGATATTTCATTAACGTTACTACTCGATTCTTGTGCTTCGACATACGCTAAATCCGATTCCATGGTTTCTTTTCTACTTGGAGGTGGTATATAATTATTCATAATCGTTTTCCGCGCTTCCAATTGCTTACAAATCTTTTTTAATTCGCTAATAGTTTTGGGTTCATGTAACCCGATATACGCTTGAAAATATGGAATTAAATTTCTAGATAATATCTTTAATTTAGTATTTTCCGTTAATGGAATTGTTAAACGGTCAAATAAATTCGTCATCATTGCGAAATACATGCCTACAGACTCATTTTCTCCCTGTGTCCTTCGTTTAATTTCCTCATAAAGCTTTTCGTCATAATCCGCGGGTTGAAATTCCTCTTTAAGTAACACTACTAATTCTTCCCAGTTATGAAGAGTTTTCCTAATTGCTCTATACCAGCTTTTAGCTTTTCCCTCAAAAAGATCTAATGCTGAAATAAATAATTGTTGTTTGGTGACCCCCCGCGCGATTCGCGTTTCTTCGACTTGTTCTAAAAATGCATTAAGTGATTGTGATTTATCACCATTAAAGGTTAAATTCCATTTATATACAGGCATCGACTGCGTAAGTTTACTATTTCTACTACTTCTAGAATAATTTTCTACCCTTGAATCCGAATCCGAGCTAACCTCAGAATCAGCATCTGATTTATCATCATCGGCTAGCTGTATAGCGCTTAAATCTACCGGAGCTCCTTTTTCAATTATTGTACTATGTTGAAAGATTTTCTTACATTCTGTTATCTCTGCGGAATGATTAACTAAAGCTAATAACAGTTTGTTCCTACTTGCAATTGCTTCCGCGTCGGTCGCTACCGGTTTTACTCTATTTACTCTTTCAAACGCATACGCTAACTTGCTTTTAATTTTTTTAAACGTATTTGAGGCTTGATCCCCATCAAATTCTTTAATAATTTCCCCTATTTCTTTTTCCGTTTTCGTTAACGCCGTTATATCCTCCGCAACCGTGTATGGATACCTAGGCCGTTCAATTTTTGTTCCTTTTCGTTCTAATTTCCTAAGTTCCCTCAGAGCTGAACGCATTTTTTCTACCGCTCCTACATCCTCGAAACCTCTAATCTTTAACTCATACTTTAATTCGTCTTGATTCAATCGGTTTACTTCGTAAGTATTGATTGTAGTTTTCCTCTCCTCCATTTTAACGTAATTCGAGTCAACAGAAACAAAATTATTACTTTATTATTCACAATAAAAAAAAAAATGTTTTTTTTTTTTTTTTTTGGGATGCCCCACGTTGGGCGCCAAAATGTTACAATTAAAAGTTAGCCAACGTGACAATGAACTAAATTGTAATAAAAATTTATAACTCGTGCCGCTAACCTCAGTCTCGAGTAAGGGGTGGTTCAAAAAAGTTTATAAATAAGTGATAAAAGAAAAATGTTAGATTTCATTTTTTTTATAAGGGCGCCATGCTATTCAAATTTGGAAAATAATGCAATCTTACAGGTATATGAAATCCTGAATAGCAAAGGGATTTTTACTAAATCAAAAAAACATAATAATAAACAGGACAAAGGTTGAATGAAATCAAAATCGTACATAAATTTAACTAAATACCAGATTTATTAATTGTTTAAATTATTAATATAAAATGAGGAATTTGAGAAAACTACAAACCAATATATATATATATTAAGAAAATTAGCCACGCAACAGAGTCTCGCTGAACCAAAAACTGACTCACTTGGGTCAACAACCTATCTACGATTTTAATGGATGCATCCTTAAACTCGCGACCCCAAATAAATATCTTAAAGCACAACGCTGTATGGCTTCACAAAAAAATATAAATATCATATAAAAAAAATAAATCTCTCGATCTCAAATAATCAATAATCAACATCAAAATAAGCAATGTTCATCGCGCATCGACGATTAAAGAATAAGTTCAGACGGGTGTCAAAACGTTCGTCCGAAATGCAGGATCGTACACGAATCATCGACAGGACGAGTTACAAAATGAAACGGGCTCACCAGGATATGTGTTGAATCCTTGTACAGCGTACTCGGCCGCTTACCGCCGCCTCGTTTCCCAAAATTCTCTCAAGCCGGTCCTGTGTTCAATGTCTCTCCTTTCTCTCTGCGCGATTATGCAGCGAATGTCTCGTGCGTTACGGACAGCCTCACCACACGAGCCCAATATATATATATAGGTATAAAAAAAAAGGCTACACAGAAATATTACACTATATTAGCAATCGAATGACCAACGAAAGAATTCCACACTTACGCATTAAATAACTGCCCTTTTTCCTTTATAAAGATATTGAATATCTAAGTGACAATTTTGAAGGAGATAATCCGTCAGAACGACGCTAAATACCAACTGTATTCTTTTCTTCAATAGAGTGAAAAATAATCCGTTTACTAAAAACGTGCCACGAAAATCACTAATCTCTTTGCAACAATCTCCATGTGCAATAGTATCACAAAGTGGCGTATTTCGCTCTACACTCTTCAAAAACTTGACACAAAGTGTTCTTTGCAAGTTAAGAATATTTTAATTAAATCCCACAATTCCCAGTAAAATTTAAAACTGACTAAAGTTAAGATTGTTAGCGACATCTGTGGAATCCCCATCAATCACTCGATTGTGCCCACAATGTAGTATTCTGTATCTATCAATTAAACTAAAAATAAAACCGTAACAGAATTCATAAAATTAAGTAATTTTTGGAGTTGGCGAACAGTTCCCTTATAAAGGCAGATAACATCGTCCACATACCTATACCAACATTGTATCGGTTTAATAAGTTTGTTGTCTGCATCAAGAATTTTATTTTCAAAATGGTTCATGAAAATTTCCGCTAAAAAGGGTGATAAAGGAGAACTCATCGGTAAACCTTCATTTAGTTGAAAAAAATGATCATTAAAACAGAAATAATTTTGTGTTAAACAAATTTCCAGCAAATTTATGCATTCTTCGCCTAAAACTGGGTTGACCTTAAGTAGTTCATATTTAATAATTTCTAAAAGTTCAGGGATCGGTATTGAAGTGAATAAACTTTTTACGTCAAAGGATACAAGTTTGGCATTAGGTGGAATTTCAATATTTTTAATATTATCTACTAAAGGTGTGGAGTGTTTTAAACTGTATTTAGGTTTAAAATACAATAGTTCCGGAATTATTTTACTTAAAAATTTACATAATTTATAAGTGGGTGCGTTAATATATGATACTACCGGACGAATTGGAGAGTCTTTTTTGTGTAATTTGAGTAAACCGTATAAAATTGGTGGTTTGGGATTCATATATATGACTTTATGATGGTCACTTTTGGGAAATAAGTTGTTGCAATTTTTGAGACTAGTTTTAAATTTGTTTTGGTAAGTAGTAGACGGATCTTTGTTTAGTACTGTAATGTTACTACTATCTATAAAATTTTGAACTTTTTCAATGTAATCTGACTTTTTAAGAATTACTATACCTACTGTTCCCTTTATCTGCTTTGGTTAAGATTAAGTTATCTTCTTCTAATTTCTTTTTGATATTACGGATATTTTTGTTAATAGTTGAAGGAGGGAGTTATTTCTATTTGGATTATTTGGTTTACTTTTCTGAAATATCGCTAGGCTATTCGACTTTTGTTGCGGTGAAGTATGGATAAGTGCTATGTCCATGTCGACTGCTAAATTTAGGAGTTCTTTTTCACTTGTTGGTTTCGGGTGGGGCAAATGACAGTCCATTTTGTAAAAGTTTTTCTTCATTTTTGGTAAACTGTGATCCTGATAAGTTAACCAACCTGGGATAAAAATTGGTCACCTTGTCACTGTCAATGGAAGGTGTTTGAACTTCTTGGTTAATGTAGTTCGCGGATGTACACAATTTTTTCAGTTTATACTTTAATCTAATGAAATTTTTATGACACTGGATATTTACTTGTTCACGTATTTGTTTATCGACACAGTCAAACCATATTGGGTGTGATTTAGATGCCAGCGCACTATGTATTAACTTCATGTGAAAATTGTGTACATCCGCGAACTACATTAACCAAGAAGTTCAAACACCGTCCATTGACAGTGACAAGGTGACCAATTTTCACAGAACGGTTGTTTATATACGATTCAATCCATCGTAGAAGAGTTCCGTGAATACCATAAGATGCCAGCTTATTTATTAATAGAGTGTGATTAACTTTGTCGAAGGCTTTACTAAAATCCGTGTATACAACATCTACCTGGGTTCTATCATCTAGGCACTTGTTAACAAACTCAGTAAAAGGAAGTAAATTATTTAAAACAGATTTTTTGTTGCAGAAAACTGTTTGTTTGGGGGTAATTATGATACTAATATCTCGTTTTATTTTACTAACTATTAAATATTCGAAAATTTACCGAAAGCTGACAAAATGGAAATTGGACGATAATTAGCTGTTTCGCTTATCTCCACATTTAAAAATTGGTGTGATGTTTGATAATTTGCATATTTCCGGAAATACTCCTGCCCGAAGTGATTTATTAAAAAGTAGAAAAAGTGGGTAAGATAGAAAATAAGCACACTTTCTGATAAAGCTAGGGTGTATTCCATATGGTCCACAACCCTTTTTAATGTTCAGTGTACATAAACGTTGTAATATTTCATTTTCCTGGATAACTACATGGCGTAAATTTAGGTTAGAAGAGTTATGTTGTGTGTTCTTAATGTTACGGTAAGTTGTGTACACTGATTCGAAGTAAGTGGCGAAAAGATTGCTTATTTTATCGCCCGACAGAGCAACAGTATCATTTAAGAACATTGAGTTTGGTAAGTTGTTATCTTTGCGGAAGTTGTTAGTGTGTTGCCAAAAACAATTAATATTGGATTTCATGTTATTTTCAATGAACTTAATATAATTATTGTAATCTTGAGATAAAACAACTTTATATCTTCTACAAAGTATTGAGAACGTATTGTAATCATCAATATTGTTGTAAGTTTTCCATTTTTTATGGTATTTATTTTTCTCATTTATTATTTTTATCAGAGATTTTGAGAACCATTTTGGATATTTTCTGTTTTTATGATAATGAAGAGGACAGATGGTATCCAAAATGTTGTATAAAATATAAAAAGTTTTTACATTGTCATTAATGTTTTCATGATTCAATTTGGGATCCCAATTAATAGTGGATAATTTGTATATTATATTTTCATAATCACACTTATTGTAATTGTAACGAGCAAAATAATTATTTTCAAGGGGTTTAAAATTTAATAGATTAAAATTTATTTCTAGAGCAGGATGAAATGAAAAACACAGGCTAGGAAAGCTGAAATATATACCTATTATACAGGCTGCCAACCTAGTCCGCAATTCGCGATTCAAATTATTTTTTATTATATATGGTAATAACGATATGACAGAGATAATTTCTTATTTGTCTATATGTGAGATTGTGAGAGTCCTTGGAAAACTGTGAAACTTAAGTTTTTGTTTATTCATTTTTAAAGTAGCAAAAAACACAAAATAGTAATTAGTGCTGCTAGGTAGTAAAGTGGAGCTTTCTGGTCTGAAAGATAAAGTAGACAGCCGAAGCTGATTATTCATAAAGACGAAGACCAGAAAAGCATTTTACTGGCATGCAGCATACAATATCTACTTTTTTATTTGAAATATTTTTATCGATTACTGATAGTTTAGAAGCAATATATGAAAAAATCGAGTAAATTCAGTTTTCCGTCATTATCTAGTAAACCTATGAGAATTTTTGGCAAAATTTGGACAACCTGTGACCTGTATAGTCAAAATATAATGTTTTTTACCTCTCGCTAAGAAAGATATTGGATTCATGCTAAAAATCTCATATCCAGTTTTTAATGAATAAGCACGTTTTAAGGTCCCTAGAAACCGATTATAACATTTTTACGATGATGTCTGTGTGTGTGTGTGTGTGTGTGTGTGTGTGTGTGTGTATGTGTGTGTGTGTGTGTGTGTGTGTGTGTGTGTGTGTGTGTGTGTGTGTGTGTGTGGATGTGTGTTAAGTTGTTGGAGGTACGATTTTTCTAATTCTATAAGACTAAAGACCTGTGTAACTACGGAGTCCTCAATCTAACAGTAATGGGAAGAGTTGAATAGGTTCTAGTAACAATTGGATAACTTACAAATAATAAAGATAATTAAATTCTCAATATGATACATTTTTTTTTATGGGGTCTCGTGGCCGTGTGCCTGAGTGTCAGGTCGCGAATCTGGGGGACCCGGGTTCGATCCCGGCCGACACCAAAAATTACATCGCATTTTAATGGCACAAAATTGACCCCTGTGGCGCACTCTCCACGCCAGCAATGAGTGCCCGTGAGGTGACGCCTGGTAAGCGCCCGCACGGTACAAATATTCCATCATTACCGATATCTGTGTATGAAAGCAGATTGGCACACCCAGCAATGGGTAATATGCCGTGATGAAATATTTATTTTATTTATTTATTTATTTATACATTTAATTTTTTAATTATATCTCGTATAGGTTTGGAGATACAATATAGAATAATCTGTTGTAATAAATCTCGTTGCTCAAAAAACGGTTGATATATTTAAATTTTTGTAATTGACAGATAAATGCAAAATGTCAGTGTCAGATTTTTCTGGGAGGTATGAGTACATTTAATATATGTTATTGTATTATTAATTAAATATGTATTTAAATCATAGGTATGTTAATATGACATATCTAATATGTCGTTCTCATTAATATAAAAGTCTTAAATATCATATTTGAAAAGATTTGGATTATATCATAATATATTTTTCACGAAAATCTGTTCAGAGCTTCAAGTAAAGTATCACTTCCGGTTTATAAATTTTAGACCAAATCTAATATGTTGTTTCCCTTGATATAAAAGTCTTAAATACTAAAAAATTTAAAGTTTTGGAAGCTTAAATTGTTGTTTGATATGAGAGTTATCGTGGAAGAAAAAATCGTCACACACACAGACATTGTAAAAACATATTGTGGGGATCCTAATTCGTGCTTATTCACTGAAAACTCACTATCGAATTTTTGGACCGAAAACATTACCTACCTACCTTACCTACGGTATGACGGGAGGTAAAAATACGCATATAAGACTATATATTATTGCATTTTTAGGTTATTAAATAAAATTCTGCATTGAATTTGTATGTTTGTAAGTGTGTGATATCTTACCTTCTCATTTATGTTATTGTCATTGAGCCAATTTAAAACTGTACTTTGTTTACTGGTGTTTGGGCTTGGGCTTGCACAAAAAGTTGCTCGAGAGCTTGATGTTTCTGTATTCTTAATTAGTGTTTTGTAAATTTTAAAATGTTTGGCTTGTAAATGTCGTTTTAAAGAAGAGGTTCCACAATTTTTCATTTTTAAAATCGCAGGTTTCGTTATGCATAGGATGCATTTTGCTTGTTTGTCAGTTTTTTTCTTACTCTTTGGGTCTTGCTCTACTATGAAATAATCTATTATTTTTTTCTTTTTGTCACATTTACTTTTTTTTTTATGATGGTTTAGGTTCTCGAACGAATTCGGAATCTTCGGATTCTGATGTAATTTGCTCTTTCTCTAATACGTATTCTGACCCGCTGCTCAGAAACGGTTCTGTTTGCATTTCCAATAAATTACTCATTATTTTTGGCAGAGGTTTTAACTTGCAGTAGTATCAGCATAGCATATGGCCACGCCGTAACACACACGGCTAGCTTACGATTCTACTGATTCGTGCGTTTTCGTACATAATCGGTTCGTTATCAAGTAGCTTGAATTTGCTTGATCAAGTCAAGTAGTCACGATAGAAAATCAAGTCAAGTCAAGTAATGAATTTTTGAAAAGCTTGATTTTCAAGTCAAGTCAAGTAATTTACAAAAATATCAAGCTACTTGACTTGATGAAACCCTAAACACAACGCCGAAAAAGGAAAGAGGTAAAGGGGTAAGACCATCAGAATATCAGAAAACTGTGAGCGAGTGCAAGACGTTGTTATACTCATCCGCGCCGTTTGATTCGTAAACTGCAGCTGCGGTGCATTTATCAAAATCTACTGTTCAGGAAATATTAAAAAAAATATTTAAACTTACACCCGTACAAATTTCAAATTGTGCAAGCGCTGAAAGAAGAAGATTACCTGATTAGAATGCAAGCTGCGCGTGTTTTTTTGGACCAGTAATCTTGGAATTCTATGTTTCGTAAGAACTCGTATTCAATAGCCATAATAGCAAGTGAGTTCAGTCGTTTTTGTGTCATTGAAGATCGATGACAATTTTTCAGCACTTTTAACTTCGAAAAGGACCGCTCACCATTAGCATTCGTGATCATGAGACACCTGTAAATTATTAATGCTGTCATAACATTGGAAAACGTTATTTGCCTCAAATTTTCAAAAATAAGTTTGTATGATCGTGATGCTGATACCGTTTCTTCAGTTTTGAAATCTTCTACCTGTAATAAGAAATATTTGAAATGAACCATTTCATCAGCTTCTTTAATTTCCGTATCAGCCTTCGATGGAAACTCGACGAGAAACCCTAATAGATAATGTACTTTACTATATGCTTCCAAACGAAGGGAAAGCTCTGCACATAAATTGTCTAAAGTTTCATTTTAAATTTTTATCTTCCTCGAAGTACATCTTCTGCGACACCATCATCGTAATGTATTTCTCTCATGCGCACACGTTTGCGTTCATTGGTGTATTGCGCATCGATTTTCTCATTTGCATTCTTCTCGTAGTCATCAAATACTTCTCTTTGTGATGTTAAAAAATCGAGTAGTGATTTCAGAAGATAGACGGCTGTTCCAAGTTATATTGATTCCATTTGTAGGGATTTACTTACTCCGTTGATCAATTCTAAGATTACAGCCCAGAAGCCTGCCATGATGACATTTTCTTTCTTTGACAAGTCATTTAGCAGGCATTTAGCCTTGTGAATTAACTGTGGCTTTTGACTCACATCTTCAGCAATGACCTGCAAAGCGTTCTAGAAGCTGCTGTAAGCTACAGGTAAAGCCTTAATCGCATCAGCTCTTGCACACCACCATGTGTCAGTCACTCTTTTTAAAACTAGTGCAGCGCCCTGCTGATATTCGCTATCTCTATCTTTAAAATATTCCAACATAGTTGCCCAATAGTGGGTGGATGCCGAGAAAAAGTTATGCATTGCCTGCACAAGCCCAAAGAATGAAACTGCTCCAATGCAGCTTTCTACAGCACATACTCCAACTAAATTCAGTGAGTGTGCAGCGCACGGAATGTAGTGTGTAAGCTTATTTATTTTTGCAATATGCGCTTGAAGTTCATTGTAGCATCCTGACATATTTGCTGCATTGTCATAAGATTGTCCTCTCAGCTTTTTAATATCAATGCCGCATTTGTTTAGGAAGGTCAAAACAGTGGTGGTAAGCGCTTCTCTAGTATGGGGATGTATGTGAGAAAACGTTCTGTTACTTCACCATTTGACACTCCCACATATCTAAGCACTACTGTCAATTGGTCAATATGAGATATGTCTGGTGTCGAATCAACGCTCAGTGAAAATACTTAGCTTCTTGGACTTCCTTTATAATAGCTTTCAAACTTTATTTCCCATTATGTCAATTACTTCTTCACATATTGTGTAAGACAAATACGGAAGTTTTCCTCGACCTTTATTGCCGTATTTGACTATATTATAGGAACTTAGAAAAGGGTAATATTCCGCGATTAACTCTAAAGTTCCCAAAAAGTTGCCATTCTGTTGAGAACCAAGGAGTTCTGTATCACCGTGAAAAGCTAATCCACGTACTGAGAGGAATTTAATTACTGACACTACCCTTTGCAGAACTTTGATCCAATATTCTTGTTCTTTGTTGAATTGAATTTCCAAAGAGCTGTCGATTGGTCCATGTGTACGTCGCCTACAAATCAGTGTCTGTACACAAGCCCGATGCGTTGAACTATCTTCGTTTATTTTCATTCGTTGCGACGCATTCTTCCAATCAGAAAATCCTTCTGAAAATTGAGTTCGGCGTGTATGTGTTTCACTAAATAGGACGCATGAGAAACCGTACACATTTCCTGTGGACGGAGAGTACATAAGCCATTCTTTTTTGATTTGTTCCCTACTCATACTCATATGTTTTCGAAAGATCATGAATGCCTGCTTGAAGCCGAAAAATCATTATTAAAATGTTGACATTCCGCACTTTTTACACCAGAAATCTCGCACTTTATCGGTAATATTTCGCCATACCCCAATGTCATTTTGATATTCTGGTCCCAGATGGTCTCCGCTTTGATTATCTTACTGATAATTCGAATCAGTTTCAACTACATCCTGTAACTGAACCGTATCCTCATCTTTAACTATTTGTTCAGTTGGAAGGTCTACTATCATCATTTCATTTGCAGACGTACTTGAAGAAGCATCGAGTTGATCTTTCGTTGGTATATTACGAGTAAAACCAAGTTGAAAAAGATTGTGTATTTCCTTCACTTGTTCAGCAAGTTTGTTTGATTTCTCTTGCTGTTTTTTTTTTTCGTTTTTCTACACCACTTAGGTATCTCTTCTTTGTGGGCGCAGACATTTCGCGTGTACAAAAAACAAAAAGAAGAAAATAGAAAAGTAAATTCTTATGTCTCAGCCAAAAATAAGTAAGAGCCTAGAACAGGATAAATTCGCTCTGTTACGGACTGACGTTAATCGAACTTCATTATAACCAGGGCCTAATTTAGACTTTTACGGCCCTAGACAAGAAATATTTTTTGGGCCCTTACCTTATCGAAAACGTACTACCACTAATGTAATTCAAGTGCAAATATATCATAAATAATATTGCATTCATTTATAATTAATAGTAAAATTAGGGGTTAGTTTTAAATAAAACCATAAAGGTCCCCAAAGAGGGCGAAATTAAGTTTTTTTTTGCAATTATCTCGAAAAGTATTAAATTTTCGAGAAAAAAGTTATTATCAAAAATTATAGCTCGTAAAATTTATTACAAAAAAGTCATTTGACTTTTTTTGAAGAATCAACATTTGTAAAGATATAACCTGAATTAAGTCTAAAAGAAAATGTACATTTTACAGTTTTAAATTAGCTATTCAAAAAATTAAGAAAAAATATTTGGAGAGTGTGTCAGTCATATCAAGACAAGAAAAAAATCCTAACACACCCATGTGTGGAAATATCTGGTTATGGACTTATAAATTTCAAATTTTCTTTGTCATAATCAAAATTATTAAAAATTTACAGTCTTGGTGTACGAGTACGTATGCGCGGATTAGACAAAAATTATTGTAATCTTTATTACAATCAATTTTTTTGTGATTGCTCATTTCCATAATTGTAACCAAAGTATCAAAGTTCTAATTGTATTGAAGCATTCCTTTATTATAATTTCTAATCTAATTTTTTTAATTTTTTTTTAAAAACGGAGAATCCAATTAGAGGGACATTATGTTCCAAACATATATTTATTAAAAATTGTATATTGTATGCCCTTTGTGGATTACGGTCTTGGGTAATGGGTATGTCTAAATTAGGCCTTGATTATAACTCAGAAAAGCTAAATAACTTACCCAGCCGTAGTGTCAATGTTCCAGTAAAATCCGCAGTCGGTGGTAACTCGCCAAATAAATGTATAAATTAATTGTTTAGTTTTAAAAGGTTTCTTTATTATTTTTCGAATACAATCCACACTAGAAGTATACTTATACGCACACTCACGTAATTCAAATTCTATAATTCTATCAGCCACCAGCGATTACGAATAGGAAGCGCAGGTTTTGAACGTGAAAGCAAAGCTTCACGTAAACATTATAACAAATTATTTAACATATTTTTAATACGGCACGCGCAACTCTCTCCCCTCGTAGGACGATTATTTTTGGTTATTCAATGAGGAACACAGCATGAGTATTTCTACAACGTTTATTTCATCCAATATCAAATTCTTACGTACCACAATCAATATTAATCAGAAAAACAGTTCACAATGCACAAATATAAATTACATTGCAAAGACTATTAAAAGCTTGGTTCTCTCGACATTTTTTTTTTTTTGGGCCCGTTCGTTGCTCGCTGGCTCTTGGTGCGTTCAGACAGCTGCTTCTTGCTTTCGCATTTTTTAGGGTCTATTCTTTACATCCTCCCACCAGAGTTTCTTTTTAAAGAAGAAACTCCATTCCTTCATTACATGTTATCTTCTTACAAATTTAGTTTGGATGGAGCCTTTACCAGACGACCACGCCGAGTAGTTTTCATTTCCGATGGCTCTGGTTGTTTGGTTTATTTATCTTCTGCGTAGTTCCTTTCTTGAATCGACTTTACCGATCCCAGTTGCTTGTAAAATTCATTTTCTTCCGTAATTTCCAGCGGATATATTCTTTGAATGGGACGTAGATATTCACCCGTTGAACTTCTTACTTTGACCAACCTAATCTCCCTATCTGATCCAGAAATTAATTCAATTCTGTTGAAATGTGCAATCAAAGTAATATTTTTTATAGGAATCTGCTTTATCGGTGACTTAAATCTTTTCTTTCTCTTTCTAACTACGCTCTGCTACCTTTTTTGTTCAGTCTTGTGTGACTCTCGACACAGACACGTTTATCACCTCTCCTGTGCTCTTTACTGTTTTTATGTATAAATAAATGTCAGTAAGCGGGAACTCCGGACTTGTTATTTCAAATACGCCCTACCTGACAATTTAACAAATTTCCTTTGCTAAAGGCCAATCAAGCCTTTTAGCATTGTCGCTATCAATCAGTACCACCTCTTCTAACTTAACGGGATTCGTTTGTCTTGATTTTGACCTTTGAATCAACTGTTCTAGGTATTCATTTCTGAATCTTCGTTTTAGAGATTCATTTAACTTTTGTTTATATGCCATTCTACGACTTATACTATGATGGTCTTTTATATCACAGTCGGGCACTTCTATCTCTTGTATGTCTTGGGCGAACATTCCTGGTGCTAAGGGCATACAAATATATTGTTAACGGTCTATTATTTACAATAGATTCGCACTCGCAGATTATGGTTCCTAATTCTTCGTATGTGAGTGCTGCCCTACTTTCCTCAATAATTGTTTTATTATTCTTATAATACGCTCCCACCATCCACCCCACCAAGAGGCTGTCTGAGGATTAAATTTCCACTTTATTTGCTTAGCAGAGCCGTAGTGTACAATTGCATCCCAATTCAATTGTTTAAACTGGTTATTGGCGCCAACGAAGTTCGTACCGTTGTCACTATATAGAATATCTGGTCTTCCCCTTCTGGCAATAAATCGTCGTAAAGACAGCAAAAAGGCCTCAGTGCTTAAAGTAGTTACTAATTCGAGATGAATCGCTCTGTACACCGCGCAGGTATACAGACATATCCACATCTTCCGGTTTCCTTTAACGAACAACGAGCCAGCAAAGTCCACACCGGTGATCTCGAATGCACGTGCGTCTCTAACTCTATCTTGAGGTAATGGTGGTGGGTAAATATTCAATGGTTTACTGCCGTATCTTCGGCATGTAACACATTTTGATACCACTCTACGTATCGCTCGTCGGCTTCCGATTATCCAATACCTTTGTCTAATTTTACTAGTAGTATCTGTCCTCCAGCGTGACTGGAATTTTCGTGCTCTTTTCGTATTAACATATCAACAACTAGATGTTTTGTTGGCAATAAATATTGGGTTAAAAATTTCCAATCATCTTCCCGGGCTACGATTTTTGTTTTCAATTTTATTATTCCGTCTTCATCTTTACGCGGTTGTAGTGCCCTTATATTTCCATCATTTTCCTTAAAATATTGTCTTTGAATTAAAATTATTAATTACCAACTGAGTTATGGCCGATCTATCCAATGGCTGACTGAGATCTTCCACTTTAACCGCTAATGTATCTCTCTTTGGCGATTACAGTTTTGTGTCACGGTGTATGATGTGGGGTTGGATTACCACCACATTTAAACATCATTGTGGACATGTCAGAAATTACTCCTGGCCCTATCGGTCCAGGTTTTGAAATTAACATAAAGTTGACAGTCTATATGTTCGAAATAAATTATGAAAGTGTGAAAAGATAATGTAAGCCACCTGGATTTGGACCAAGCGGTTAAAGTGGAAGATTGGATAAATCGGCCATAGCTCAGTTGGTAAAACATTACTCCGGCAAATTAATGGTCCTTGGTTCAAGTCCAGGTGGCTGACATTATCTTTATGTATTAGATCGAGGAGAAGTAAATAAATGAAGAAAGAAATTGTGAAAAATCCATGGACCTCGCTGGAAATAGGAAGGCCCGGGGTTAAAATCCCAGTGAGGTCCATGTATTTTTCACAATTTCTTTCATCCCTTATTTACTTCTCTTCGATCTAATATGGCCCATTTCTATGATTTAAACATTTAAGTGGGCTCATAAATAATTAAAAAAAAAATACATTATGTATTTACATAAGGATAAATCCATTTTTGCGGAAAAAATAATTGATAAATAGTAAGTAACACTGCTGCGTTAAAATTTATCAATTATTTTTTCCATCATATTTTTAAATATTTCCTATCGTCCTTTTGTGTTGCTATTATTTCTGCGGGCCGTTTTTTCTAAATTTCTCGTTTTTCTTCGCTTTTCTCCAACCATTGCAATAAAGTGTTTTTGGTTTTTTTTTTAGTGGTGCCATCATCTTCACCTAATTTACTTTTATTTGTCATTTCCTGACTAAATCCCTATTAATTATTCAGCAACTTCTTCCTTGTTGATCTGTGAGCCTTTGCTAGAAGATGCTACAACAACTGGTTTAATATTAAGTTTTTTGTTAAATAATGTCTATTTCCTCATAAAATTTAAAATTAACTGATTCTGAACAAGTGGCTTTAAGGTCCATTGAATCTTTTTCTTTTATACACATATAACATGTTCATAACTTGAGTCATATTAAAATGAAAACCATTCTCTTTCAATGTTTGAGTAATGCTCCTCCAAATAACATCATTTTTTACCTTAATGTCCGACCGTTACGTTATTATTATCATAACAACCCTGCTTTCAGGGTTGTTATATACCAAATAACACCCTAGGGTGTGTTATAAATTTGACGTTGTTGCTATTGGGTACAGCCACTAAACAAGAATTCTTTCGCAATTTTATGACAGATAGAAATATTGAAATAAACAAATCGGTATTGTATACAAATAAGAATATCGCGTTACCTAGTTACAGCGTTTGCAAGCAAATAGATTAATATCTCTAACAAAAATCACAATCATAGGACAAAAATCTAAAAAATCTTTAATAAAATAATATATCGGTCGGACATTAACCGTTGAACGTACCACGGGCGTTAAACGGACAATAATGCCTTCGGTCAACGTACACACCTCGGGCCAGAGGCCCTCGGAAAGCACACTGTTGACCTCAGGCGTTATTGTCCTTATAACACCCTTGATACGTTAATTACTATAATGTCTTTGTAATTTTCTTCTTTCTTGCTATAATGAAACCCTAATAGTCTTATAGCTTTCTCACTCCAAAATTTACTTTTGTCAAGAATCGGAGATTCATTTGTTTCTTGTTGGGCTGTTTGGGATAAAATACTAGATCCTTGATTGCTCGTAGTTTTTATGTTGAATGAATCATGTACGTCGGGTATACAGGAATTTGTAAAAATTCTTTCGTTTCTGTATATATAAAACGCACATTAAAAAAATGTATAATTAATATGTATAAAGGGAACACACATTGTTTCATAATATACATAGATAGCCCTGTATATATCTTGCCTTGTACATTATCGTAAGTTACAAATACTGCCGAGTACATTTCTTGCCTTATACAAATTCCTAATATACACATATCGCTCTGTATATATCTTGCCCTGTACATTTTCATAACGTACAAATATGGCCCCGAAGTTGACGCGAGTCATACTTCGCGCGCTTACAATTTAAAAAATACACTCCGGAGTTGAAATAGTAAATGAAAATATTAATTTTAAAGTAGTCACTCGAGTGTACCAGTTCAAAAACTTGTTTTATGTTTAAAATAAAAATTAAGCTAATGCAGCTTATATTTGCAATAACATATGTTTTAACATTATATTATATACACCGATTGTATAAAAATAGTTTAACGCAAACACTGTAACAAATAAATTTTCTTTATTTTTCCGTAGAAAAGTTTTTCTTTGAACTGTACCACTCGCACTAACACATGCACAAGTGTCCTATGCCAATATATTCACGCTAAAGTATGAATGTTGAAGAATAATTTTGGCAACGTCGTGCTTAGACAATGACAAATATTTTGATATTTTAGGTGTTACACAATCTTTATCTGAAAAATAAATCGGTAATAATAAACCACGTATACCTAAAAAACAAAAGAGTTTTAGAGAAAATTGTTGAATTTTTAAGTAAAAAATAGATAAAATAGTCTAAAATTCAACAATTTTCTCTAAACCTGTAATGTGAGTTTTATTTTATTTTTACAATACCTTTGTGTTAAAAAATAGATTGAATAAATATTTATATATTCTTATTATTTCTATTCATTTATTTTTTTTCAAATTTAGGTTCAAATAAGTTATTTAATTTTTCAGAATATATTTATCATCATTATTTCAAAGGAAGGTCCATTATTTTGCTTCTATATTTACAATGTTATTAATGCCTAGTAAATCTTATGTTTTTATAAATAAACGCTTTCAAAATAATTTTAATTTGTAGTTTTCCTACATTTATTGGTTAATTCGAGTATAAAAGTAATAAGATTTTTTGAAATATAATACTCATTCTAAACTTCAAATTGGAACTGTAATAGTATATTACAATAGGAGTGAAGAAACTAAGAATTTCAATCACGCATGTGCCAGTTTTGTACACGAGGCGCTAGCCGAGTGATCAAAGGCACATAAGTGAGCGAAATCGTTTCTTCACGAGTGTTGTATAGCGTTTTGTTCAATCCTGCTATTGAAATGCAAGAAAAAATATTAAAATTTGTACTAATAGATTTATATATGGACTGTAAATTTACATAGGTGGCGGGGTACGTTGCTATTATTTGTGTTTATAAACATTTGCAATTGTCAACAAAATTATTTTTTGGCTGTCACATTCTGTAGAGCTTATATAATTTTTTTGAAAATATAGAAAATAAAGACTATAGTTGGTGACTAATAAGGTAGAAACTACAAGAAACGAAGTTAAAATATGAAGCGGGCGTTAATACCAGTAAGAAAATTCGCATAGGTTACGGTGGAAGGTGAAATAGATGAAACGTCACTTGCTGACATGTTTAGTTTAAGTAATGCTGTTTTTAATAACTTTGCAGGTAATTTTCATATAAATAAATAAATATTATGAATTTTATTTTAGTTTATTCCTATTTTCGATAATGACGGGTGAGTGGGCGAAATTACACTTTCGTTCACTACTTTCACCCACCCGTTGCCATAGAAATAAGTTGAGTGGATAAAACAGAAGTTTTCAAGTTCCGTATCCAAGTAAAAAACAACAATTTTCAATAGCAGGATTGAACAAAAGAAATTACTATATTTCTTTCTTAAAATAACAAAAATAGTATTATATTGTTTAAACTGATACTCCATCTGGAACGCTTGTACATGGTTGTCAAATATAATTCTACCTATTTATTGTATCTTCAGATTATAATTTTCTAGATGTAATAAAATAAAATTTGGGTGGTAAATAATTTTATTTTTACCTTTCGTCAACTATAGGTAAGGAAGGTATTGTCTTTGGTCAAAAAATGCGGTGGTGAGTTTTCATTGAATAAGCACGTTTTAGGGTCTTTACAATACGATTTTACTATTTTTATGATGATGTCTGTATGTGTGTGTGTATGTGTGTGTGTGTGTGGACCGCCGTTTCGTGCACGATATCTCCAATACTAGAATTCCAAAAATTACAATTCTTGCGTATTCCTCTTCCTTACAACCATACGCAGAATTGATTAGATTTTGGATATAATTGGTCAACCGGAAGTACCCTCATTTGAAGATTTTAACTGTTTTTCTTGAAAAACTCAGTTAAATGTTATTATAACTTAAAGAATATATTATTCTCTATACGATTTGATTGCATTTTATATTTCATATTCAACAGATATAGAGTTAAATAATTATAAAGATAATAAATTTTATAATTCAGCCAGATATGCTAACTTAACCATGGAAACTGCTAATATATTCAGGTAATTCAAATTGACAGATGTCAGTATCAATAAATAGTAAATGTATGAAAGAGTAAGGGAAATAACTGTAGTGTTGAACGTTTCTAGAAAGATATAAGAGAGAAGATTACATTGGTTTGAACATGTCATGAGGAGAGATGAGTATATTGGAAGAATGAATAGCTTATAACAGAAGGTGGAAGAAACATAGAAAGACCAAATATAAGATGAAAGAAGAGAAAAGGAACTGAATGAGGACGACACGCAAAACAAAAATTAGTAGAAAAAGAAAATAAAAAATAGCGATCCCCTAACGAATGGGAAAAACTAAAGAAGAAGAAGATGTCAAGTGCAATTCGCATAGTTTTATTAAATAATTTAACTGGAAATATAGGATCTTTTATGTGTAGGGCGCGTGCAGTGACGTGACTTTACTGACTTTGGCAAGCAGATACCAATGTGGACTCGTGTCAAAATGACAGCTAATAATTACGTCCATAACTGACAAATATCATAAATTTTCATTCAAAATTTCATGATTTTCTTATTTCATGTGGTTTATTTATTATCAGGGGTGTGAAATTCAGTTGCTGAGAAAAGGAATCATAAAATACCAAAAAATGAAATTATGAATGAAAAATTTTGACATGAGGATGACCCGCAAAACAAATGAATGGAAGAAAAAAATAAAAATTAGCGACCCGTAACGAATGGGAAAAGCTAAAGAAGAAGAAAATGTCAATGTTAAGTGCCATTTGCATGAAATAACATCACTGGAAATTTAGAATCTTTTGCAAGAAAATTTATGTATGGAATTTGTACATAATACACAGGATTGATGGAAGGTATTGTGCTGGCCACATCAGATATTTTTATACAAAATCCATTAATTTCAGTATGTTCAGTATGCTTTGTCTTGAGTAGACGTGTGTTCTTGACGCTCCGTACAGTATTGTAAAATTTTTGAGTTACTATTGATTGTCACTTTTTCAAAATGTCTGGCACAAAAAATATGACAAATATTGTCGAGACGACCATCAATTCTCTCTCTCTAATAAGAATTTTGTCGATAAACTTCTTGACAAAGTTATGGAGAAATTTAGTAAACGATTGGAGGAACAAAAATCGTATTACGAGGGCGTGATCACACAATTGTCGGCTGAGGTGAAAAATTTAGAAGATCGTCTGGATCAACAGGAACAGTACTCCCGGCGGAATTGCATTCGTGTCTTTGAAGTTTCTGAACAACAGCGCGAGAAGACCGAGGACGTAGTTCGTGCTCTGTTCACTGAGAAACTCTCTGTGTCTGTTCCCCCGGAACTTATTGACCGTTGTCATCGTACCGGTAAGAGATCCACTTCTGAAGACAATCCTAAACCCCGTCCCATAATAGTGAAATTCACATCTTATAAAAGCCGGGAACTTCGCAATCGTAAAAAGCTTCAACGTAGTCCGATAACGATTAAGGAGGACCTGACCAAAAATAGACTTGAACTCTTAAAGTTAGCATCGAATAAATACGGTTTTAAAAACGTGTGGTCAAAGGACGGTGTCATATTTACGAAACTTATAACTCCCTTATTTTAAGGAATATTTAAAAAATACAAAAACTTTCAGCATTTGCTTTCGATTCTCTAAAACACTTGTATTTACAATTATTTTCTATTTCATCAAATAACAAAATGGCGACCAATCAAAAATTTCAAAACAAGATATTATGAAAACCACCCCATCGATTTTCGAAAATAGAACATTTTTCAAATCCTTAAACTTTCTATTACAATGTTTGTCTGAAACATTTTTTTCTATCTGTCCAAAAAAAAAAGTTTTTATTCACTTACTTGGCTTGCATAAGTATTAACAAACTAAAAAAAAGTAGCTTCTGAAAACAATGAAACAAAAAAGAAATTAGATTTGACAAACATAAGACGGAGACATTGGTTTCAGCATGATGGGGCAGTATCGAAGTCTTTCAAACACTTGTTTTAGATCGGCGATATTCTCTTCAAAGGTTGTCGATAAAACAATGATGTTATCTAAATAGGCTAAGATAGTGACATTTCGTAATCCAGATTTTACTTTATCAATTAAACGTTGCAATGTCGATGGTGCATTCCGCAACCCAAATGGCATTCGTTTGAATCGATCGTTTCCGAAGAGTGTAACAAATCCCGTTTTATCGCGATCTTCCAACCGGACTGGCACCTGCCAATACCCGCTCCTTAAATCCAGGGTTGTCATGAATGCTGTCTTCTTGGCTTCATGAAGCAAGTCGTCTAATGCTGGTAAGGGGTATCGATCTGGTACAGTAATGAAATTTATTCCGCGGTAATAATAATAATAATAATAATAATAATAATTTTTTATTTGCCCAACAGTGTACACCATAAAAAGAACAAAGTACAGTTACATGAAGCTAAACATTATAAAAGGAATATACATATCCAATATAGTTACAGACATAAAAAGAAATATAACATATAAGTATGTACATAATAAATGTCTAAATTGTATCCAAATTAGAAAGTACATTCATAATTGAATATGGTGATATAGTGAATAATAATATATCACTTACAATTTTATTAATGTTATTGCACATAATATAAATTGGAGACCTAGTTTGTGTATTTGTTCTCGCTCTAGGACATTGAAAATATAATTTTTGTCTTGATGTTAGACGTGGTACATGAAATTCAATATTCTCTAACAAGGCAGGACAATCAATTTTGTTTTGCAACAATTTAATAATAATATAATTGACTGGCATATCCTTCGTGTTTCTATTGATTTAAAATTGAAACGTACTAATAAAATATAATCTGAACCCCGTTCAGGATATATATTATCAGATTTAAATGCCAAATACTTTAAGAAACGTTTTTGTACAGCCTCAACCCTAATAATGTACCGTTCATAAATTGGATACAATATGAATGCTCCATATTCTAATTTGGAACGAACAAAACTATTAAACAATAATATAATTACGTTTACGTTACAATTTTTTTTTACAGTTTCTAAATATGAATCCAAGTATTTTAATCAATGCACACTCGGTATTCCTCTTTTCCTTTCGGGACAAGTACAACTGGCGCTGCATATGGGGATTCGCATTCCTCTATGACGTTGTTCTTGAGCATATGGTCAATTTATTTTTCTAGGAATTTTCTTTTCGCTTCAGATAACTTGTATGGTGGGAAGGCTATCGGTATGTTTCTGGTTAGATTTATTGCGTGATCCGCAAATGGCGTGTGTTCTTATCCTTCGAAAAATACATTAGCGTATTGGTAGAGCAATGAATCGAGTTGCTTCTTCTGTGTGGATGATAACTGAGTAGCATCCTCTTGGCTTAACACGTTAAGTTCCACGGAGAAAAAGTCGAAAAGTCACAATAAATCTTTTTTTTTTATTTATGTATTTCTGAATAGTATTAGTAAATATATGAATACAATTATGATGCAAATTGACCTGCCACCCTTAATTGTTTAGTTATGATGTTTTTAAATTAGAAGACACTGGTGTCTGACGTGGCACTAGTGGCATTTTTCATCTAATGAGTATGAACAGACACATTGCTGTAGACACTATATTCGTATCATATACGCAAGTTTGATCTTGTTATTGCCTGTTTTTCAGTGCTGTTTCGCGAATAGTTGAATTATTTAGTCTTGCTCTAAAGTTCATTGCTACTACAGCACATATATGGATCCGAACAATATATTTAGTTCACGTAGCAAAAAAATTTTGAATTTAGATGCGTCTTTTGTTTATTATGATCGTAAGTGCTTTTCTTTATTTATTAATCTTTTTTTCTTAGTAGTAATAAAATAGGTATAGATGAGGATTCCGGTGAAGATTTTAGTTCTACAGACTCGATAAAAGATCCGCCATATGAACCAATTTTTAGTCCAACTCGCACTAGGGTGCAGCAGGTTTAATAAAATGTGTTTCCTTTTTTATTTTCATATATCTTGTACAAGAATTATATTTCTTTACAATAAGTTTTGTTTAATTTGACCTATAATATTCTGATAAATAAAAATATAAAAACGTTCAACAAATTTAAACAAAAATCAAAAATTCTCTGTCTCTACGTGCACCAGAGACTAGCAGACACTTTCATATAGCGTTGACACGATTTTTGCCGACACAGTCAGTAGAGTGGAACAAAGTTCTTAAAAATATAAACCAGTCTGATTTGGCACCAGCGGACAGACCCAGGAACAGACACTGGTATCTGTCGTGGCACTTAACGTGTTAATGTAAGATCTTGAACATTTACATTAGAAATCGGTAATTCGAAGTCTTCTTTTTTCTTAAAAGGGTATAGTGTCCTTGGATCATCAGAAAAGTACCACTGTTGATTAGGGATATCTATGATCATTCCAGAAGCTTTTATAAAGTCTAGGCCTAAGAGCATATTACTATTACGGTGATCAGGTATCGCAATCAATGAAATTGGAATTTTTCTGAGTTATTTCAAATATCTTTGAGTATACTGTTTGTTGAGGTTAACTATCTTGCCCATCACTTATATGTCAAATTCAAATATTAGGTTGGTAACAACTGATCATCATAGAACTAACTTGTAGTTCGGATTTATTTTGTATCTTTATTTTGGCTACCTGCGCGACTGTATTCACTTTATTGTCAGACAGATATATTTTGTTTGAAACGCACGTACACAAGAAAACCGGTGAAAAGCAACGGAAATTGTATCCGCGTGAATCGAGTGCAATTTATTTTTATAAACGCTGTAAATCCATTGTTTTGTGTAAATAAAGTACGCGCTATTGTAATATACGAAAAGGTATGTAATAATGTACAATATTCTTATGAAACAAAAATTGTCATGTTTATGTTTTGGCAGGCGCCTTTTTCGTGTACACTGAAATAAAGAACTTTGAGATCATTTGTAAAACTTGTCTCTTACTGCTGGGAACACGCTAGAATAACAACACTGTTTCTTCTTTACCATCTGCAATCTTCATTTTCAAATAATGCTTTTGAAATGGGAAATTGATACAGTTAGCACCAGCTAAACTTACTTTAGCTCCTGTATCGAGACATGCAATACCATGGTGATCATCGATGTTTATTTTAACTACCAGACGTTCATCACTTGAAGGTATTACCGTTGCAAAACTAAATGCTAAAGTTTCCACTGTCTTCATTTTAAAATTCGGACAATTGCTCTTTATGTAACCCGGGGTGCCACATCCAAAACATTTAAAAACATTCGTAGATGTACTTGTATTATTTGTTTGTTTACTGAATGACTTCGAAGAAACGCTTTAAATTGCCCCTTCCTTTCTTTTCTTCTCTGCCTTGCGACAATCTGTCTCAGTGTGGTCAAAATGTTTGCAATAGTTACACTTAGGTCCGAACTTTTACTTTTTTTTCATTTTTGTCTGGAGGTGTCTTCTGTTCCTCATTTTTATTTATTTCCATCCTTAACTCTCTAATGGTTTGTTCGATTTCATGTGTTCGCGATAATAAATTGTCGTACGTCTTTATCTCTGATCGAAGAAGTCGTTGTCGTATATTTCTATTCAATAATCCGTATATGATGTCTATCTGCATTTCTTCCGACATTTCATAGGGTAATTGTGCTATTAGAGATCGTATATTGTATATAAAATTTTCGGTTGTTTCTTTGCCTTGAAATTGTTCCTGTGCAAATATTTTCCTAAATATCAAATATGGAGGCAACTTTCACGAATATGTATTTCGCAGAGCACTAACAGCTGATTCCCAATCCTTTACTGTTGCCTTTACTCCTTTCCACCAAGTAGCAGCCGTTCCATGCAATAACTTTGTCAGTCCGCGATACACATTGTCATCGCTGACGTTAGCACATTCCTTATAGATAATAACTCCATCTAGAAATGCTTCTACATCATCATCCGAAGAACCACTAAATCTTGAGCTACAATTTACGAAATATCCCGAGAGTGCTGTGGTTTGCGCGGGAACCTGGGCAGCACCTGCATTGTCGGCATTTAGTCTAGTCGTCGAAAATTGTGTAGTAATTGTTGGAATTGTTCCGGTGTAAACATTACATTATTTTGTGATATGCGGAAAAGTCCACAAATATTTTGGTAAAGAAATTGCACCATTTTCATTTAAAAGACACCACAGGCATTGCCCATTGTAATAAATAACAATCATTGGTGCGTTGCTATTGTCAACTCTGAAGAAAATACATTTTCTTTCTTGAATCCTTTAGGAACATCGCTATACCAATGCAATATTTATTTTCAATATTTCTGTCAGTATTTACGGCTTGTAAAAGGTTTCGTATTCCGGTAATTTAAAATTAAAGGAAATTAGTCGTGCTACACCATCGATGGTTTTAACTGTGGTGTTTTTGTAATAAACATCATAGAAAATTATATAGTAGTGCGCGCCCACCGGACGCGCCCAAATGCGAGTGCCGCCACTGGTAGAATATTCTTGAGCGATGACGTAATCCTCAGCGGGGTAAAACCCATACGTCTATACTGGTTTAATTACATCCGGCGGACTGGTTCTTTGTATTCGATGTCATTGTCGCGTCGGAAAGTTCCAGAAGGACATTGCGCTATCTAAACCCGTCGCCAAAACCAGCCAACACAGTCTGTTATATAGAAGCAACGAGCAATGGTGGTATAAATAATAATATTTCTCTGATTTTTGCGCTTCACCAAAATAAACGTTACAATTGGTGTCAGTTATGGGGTTGTTAATAACTGTGAAGTGTAAATAAAAATAAATAAAATGGCGACTAAACAATTAAAATTAAGCGAATTAAAAGTAAGTGATCTTTAGAGAGAACTGGAAGAATGGGATGTGGAAACTGTAGCGAGATGGACAGTCAGTCAAGTTGGCCGAGGGTCAGATGAACGGCGTGACGTCTGTCACTCACGATATATCTATCTACGAATTTAATGATATAAGTCTTGATTATTTTTGTGAATTACAACATGGTGTCAGAAGTAAAAGCTAAATTTACAAAGAAATAGAATAGCGGAAGGAGATGTACTGATTCGAGTGAATCCACCGACATCTTTTGATTTCAATCGGCCAGAGCAGTGGACAGCCTGGGCAAAAAGGTTTGAAAGATATTTATCTATTGCGAATCTGAATAACAAAACAGATCAGGAGAAAATTAGCCTTTTCTGCTACTGTGCTGGAGAAAAATCTGGGGAGACCTTGAAGCAGGTGATACCGGATATTGATAAAGCAAAATATGAAGAAGTTCGCGCAGCCTTGAACGACTATTTTCTTCCAAAGAAAAACGTCATTTTTGAACGTTTCAAGTTCAAATCAAATGTTCAAACATTCAGAGAGCCCGTCGATGAATTCATAACGTCACTTTATTCATTGGCTGAAAGATGCGATTACGACATGCTGAAAAATCAACTGATCCGTGACAGAATAGTTATTGGAGTCAGAGACACAAAACTCTCTGAACGGATGCAGTTAATTAGCGATCTTACTTTGGATAAAGCTGTTCAAATGGTTCGCCAAACTGAGGATCTAGAAAAGCAAACAGAAATACTGAGAACCGGATTAGAAGAAGAAGTTGCAGTCAACAAAGTGTCAGCGCTGAACACCTTTCGCGATCGATGTAGACGTTGCGGATTGAAGAACCATCAGATGGGGAAGACGTGACCTGCCGAAAATGTCATTACTGCGGCAAATTAGGACACTGGGAACGGGCCTGCAGAAGCAGAAACTAAAGCGATGGAGGAAAAACAGCCAGAAAAGATGCGATAATGATTCAAGATCGGCGAAGGTTAGATTTGTAGAAAATACCCCGAAAGACGAAATAAAGATGTTGGATTATGAGGTCAGTTTAAAAAATATTATTTTTGATGAGGAAACGGAAGTTTCTAATGGACACGGGGGCAGACATTACATGTATACCATACGACATAATTCCTTTAAATAGTAAAAATCTTGTGGCTAAATCCAACCTGTCAGTGTTTGGTCCAAATGAAAACAAACTCCAAGTTTTGGGTTATACAACCTTGGAAAATTTAAAAAAAGTAAAATAAACAATTGAAAATGCGAAACCATTTTAATTAAATGTCCCAAGGATTGTACCATTATCAACTCACCATGACAAGTTACACGTCCAAATGATAAAACTTTATTATCAAAATGAGTGTTCGTTAGTGTAAACGTTGCGCGCATGGCGCCCAGTTTACGGCAGACGCGGTGGCCCTTCAAAGTCGACTCTCCAACGTTTGGTGGCCAAATTCGAGACGACCGGTTCGGTAAACAATCAGCCAACACCCGTACGTCAAAGGAACGCCAGATCGGCCGAGAATATTGCCGCGGTCCGTGAAAGTGTGCAGGAGAAACCGACGCAGACAATTCCTCGCCGTGCACAAGAACTCGGCCTTTCGCAGATTTCAACTTGAATTTTGCGTCGGGACTACACCCGTACAAGATCCAACTGACCCAGGAGCTCAAAGTTAATGACCATAGACAATGCCGTTTGTTCGCTGACTGGGCTTCGGAGCGTTTGGAAGAGGACCCTAATTTTGGCCGAAAAATCATCTTTAGCGACGAGGTGCATTTTTGGATGAATGGCTATGTTAACAAGCACAAGTGCAGTATATGGGATGACGCCAACCCACACGAGGTTTACCAGGTGGTAATACATCCATAAAAAGTTACTGTTTGGGGCGAATTTTGGGCCGGCGGCGTCATCGCTCCGTACTTTTTTGAAAACGACGTTGGTGTGGCCATCACCGTGAACGGCGAGCGCTACAGAACGATGATAACCGATTTCTTTTGGCCAAAATTGAACGATATGGAGGTAGACGACATGTGGTTCTAGAAGTACGGCGTTACGTGCCACACCGCAGACGTCAGGATGGACATTCTGCATGAACGATTTGAGGGTATGATTATCTCTCGCAGAGGTGACGTGAATTGGCCACCAAGATCGTGCGATTTGACGCCGCTAGACTTTTTCTTGTGGGGTTTCCTGAAGTCACAGGTCTATTCCAATAAGCCGCAATCAACCGATGCCTTTAAAGTCAACATAACCAATGCCATCGCTCAAATTCAGCCGGATCTACGCGGCAGAGTCATTGAAAATTGGACCACTCGGATCCGTGCCACCGTGAGAAGCCGCGGTGGACATTTGAACGGTGTTATATTCCATACATAATGGGATACATGGGCCTTACAAATAAAAAAGAATTTCGTTAATACCTCACACACAGCTTGTTTTATTTAATTTCAACATCAACCCGTTCTTATTGGAAAACCCTATATTTACCAATAGTTATTATAAAATGTTAATTTGAACAATATTAATTATATTTTCAAATAAAATATTCGCACTTTGCAACAAAATATACCTTAATCCTTAATGTATCGCACCGGCTCTGGTATGAGTTACTGGTTAGTTTTATGGAGGATCGGTAACCACAACATATTCCGGCAATTACTAAATCTCTTTATCGACAAGTTGGCCTTCAAGAGTGAAAAATATTAAGTGATAGAAAAAGGATGTAAAAAATGTAGAAATATATTTCTGCTAACATTTTTATTTACACTTTTCAAATATTTCAAGAATCATATTTTATAATTTATAAAATTCTACAGCGGTATTACTTATAATTTTAGTTTTCCTATATTTTATAACTTTATATAAAGAAACATTTAACAGATATTTTATATTTTGCTCAATAATAAAATTTATTACTTAATATTGGTTCGACCTGACGGATTTTCACAGAACGGGCACCCACAAAATGGTGTAACGAAAAGTAAAGGAGGATTACAGACTACGGGGTGACAATGTAAATTTTCGTTACAATTTCCATTGTTAGGAGGCGGTGCCAGTAATACTAAAAATCCCAATACTAGAACCATAGTTGGCGACATTATCTGAAACAAAAAAAGTTTAAAATATAAAATTTCCTTAAAGTATTATGTATTGAAAACACACGTCTTATGATTCCTCGTTACACTGATTACTTCTATTACTTTAAAAAGTATGTTGTTCTTTATCAAAATCCCCGAAATTTATACTTTTCCCTAATATGAAAATGTTCATAAATCTTGTCAAATTTAAAATACAAATAATTACGTAAATTATGTTATTTTGGTTATTTGTTTTTATCAGTATTATTCTAAATAAACACATGTGTGGTAACTTTTCAGTTAATTATGATAATTTATATTTGATATCTATTAAATTTAAAAATATATATTCTAAAATACCCAACATAATTGATTACTGTGGAAAAAACAGTCATTCAAAAGAAAATAAAAAAGTCTCCTAAAGAAGTGTAAATCAAAATTTAGCAAAATTTTCTTTTTAATCAATATATCAAGTGATATCGAATACACAGGGCTGGCTACAGAGAGTGGCAAAGTTGACAAAGTCCAAGGGCGCCAAAGCTTTAAGGGCGCCTGAGGGCAGGAAAAACAATAAAGCATGTTTATTTTTAAAAAAAGGTTTACAAGAACCTGATACTAACATAGTAAATGCAAGGGTATTGATTGAAAATTCATCTGAAACACTACAGATACGATGAAAAAATTTGAAAATATGATTTTAGAAGCAAAACTAATTGTTTGTACGCTGGAGATCGATCAAAATGTTGAGATAATAAGGCCAAGAAGAACTAACTTTTCGTATGAAAGCAAAGAACATTTTTTTCAACATCATTTTAGATTATAATAAATATATGCAATTCAAGATCGTTTTCAATCAATGGAAACTTACAACAGTAAATTTAACATATTGTGGAGTTCAATCTATTGCAAAAACTTGCCTGGAATTAGAAACTTACAAACAACAAAGTAAAATGTCATTGGGATAGACCTATTTCGACAAAATACAATAATGTGACGTGCGCCCCTGAGTTAAGAATATACGAGCGCCGCTACTAAAAGAATGTACCAGAGCGATGACGTAATCCCTTCGCCGGAATTACCCAGATGATGCAATCCCCGGCGACGGACCAACTAAACGTGTTAATTGCACCCTTGACCTAAATCTATTGTACTCGGTATCACTGTGGCGCCCGACGGTTCTAGAAGGACGCTGGACTGTATAAATACCGTCTGAATGACAGCGGAGAGATAGTCTGTGATATAGAAGCAACGAGCAATGAAGTCGGTGATATAAATATACAATCTACGAGTTGTTAACATAAATAAATGTAGTTATATAAATAAATATAGTGATATAAATATTGTTAAATAAATAATATTAGTGTTTAAGCATTTAATAATAGTCTTAGTCTTAAATTAGTGTTTATAATTATTTAATCATAGTGTTACTTATTTTTACTATCTTTTTAATACTCAATCTTATTTATTTATCGTTTAATAAACGTATTCTTTTAACTAATATTATTTCTCTTATTTTTACACTTCACCCATATAAATAAAACGGTACAATATTGTCGATTTGTATTTTCTGATATAGATATGACACCCAGCAGAATATAAAAATTTATTAAGCGAGAAAAAAATAATGAATTCCTTACAAAATTTAATGACTGTCAGTGTCTGTATCAAGTGCAGAGATAACTTTCTTAAAATTGACACTAATAAAAAATGCACTAAGAACGTCAATGACACAAAATAGAATGAGCTATTTTAAAAGAAATAAATTTAGAAGATATAATAAAGTTTGCTACAATTAAATCTCCCAAAATAAAATTTTAATATCTTGTTTCTATATATGTAATTGTTGTAATGTTATACATATATAATTAATATAATTTTAATTGACATTAATGTGATTAATAATCATGCAATAAAATTTAGTGTAATAATATTCTTTTTTTGTGTGGGGTTAGGGATGCTCTTTTCATTTGTCCAATGGCGCCGTATACCCTTAGACCGGCCCTGCAAATAAATGACTAAAATCGCCTACAAAAAGGGAAATTTTGTCTAAAAAAAAAGTATCTTTTACATTTCTCGAGGTCGAAATTTGAACGCGTTGTTTGATACACAATACTCTACTTATGTAATTTAGATAAAGATATCACATTTTTTAAAGTTATATTTATTTATAGTAATTTTGTGAATATGTTCAAATTCCAAATATATATAAAATATGAGTATTTTATCACGTGCGATATTATGTAATTCCCTGGTTCAGTTCTACAATATTATAATTTTTATTGCGAACAAACTATATAAAGAGAAGAACAATATAAGTTTTTGTTTATAATTATTTATAATCACTACTAGTAAGTGCTGGTAAGTTAAAAAATCCAAAATAAGAATTTTATTTCTAATCGATTTGAAACTAAACATTATCCGGGCAATACTTTTGACTGAGAAATTAACAATTTGTGAAAGTAATCTCGGAAATTCATGTTATACTTCCCTATACATAAATTCAAAACTCCTCTAGCACCTAACCTAAGTTCCTAATGGATTAATATTTATCCATGTTCTATTTTAACGATTAGTCTTTTTGACATAACATCTTTTAGAGGCGTTTTTATAAATGTCCGCTTAAATTAACTTCCAAAGTAAATTTAATGAAATGGACAAATGCAACTAGGGTTGTCAGAAACTCAAAATTATTGAAAAATTAAAATTAAAAAAAGAACAATAAGAGAACATTCTGAAAAATACTTCTTTGTTTCATGTTTACTGTTATAAAATAATACAAATGTTACTCTTATAAAGTAGTACAAAAAAAAACAAATCATCGAGAATTATAAAATTATTTAATAAAAAACTGTACAAAGTACAATTCTGCGACACTTGGTGAAACTGTTCTAAATAATAATATTTAAAAACACTAGGCACGTTTCACAAGATTTCAGTCTCTGAATCAACCTCTCGGTCATTTATCAGAGACTGAAATCTTGTGAAACGTGCCCAGTGTTTTTAAATATTATTATAAAATTATTTATTTAGAGGAAATTTCTTTGGTAAAACCACAGTATAGCGGTCGAACGCTTCGCTTGTTTCTTTTTTGATGCGAGCAAAGCGGTTAACTGCTATACTGTGGTAAAACCCCTGTAAAACATATGGTTTGTACTTATGTAGGTAATGTAAAAATTAAATAAATTACGTAATATATGAGAAAGAGTACAGCATAAAAATCACAGTACGTTACTCAGATGTTTTATCATTTATTGCTTTATCATATGTTTTAGAGTTTGAAACATTCGATAGAAATACTTTGTTATTTTCAACTTCAATTTTTCAATAAAACATATTGTATGCGATACTTTTATAAATGTATGTCACAATTAATATAAATTTAACTATTGGCACATTTAATCTATTTCTTTGTTCAATGTGCCCCAAACACTTGAAATAGCCTTTCAACGTTATCATTGTGCCCAAAAATCGAAAAGAAGAATTGGCATATTTTCAACAGTGAATACAATTCAGTATTACCACTATTGGACCTTTAAAATAATTTTTTGAAAGCATTGTTTTAAATTCTAAATTTTCAAAACTCTCAGATAAAGAGAACAATAGGGAACATTTCGGAAATAGTAGTATCAATGAGCATACGAAGACTTTTAACTACTTCACTTCGTTCGTATTATATTATGTGTAACACTTGATCCACAAATAAGCAGTGATGATTTGGATGCATTAATTCTGAGTCCATCGTTATGTACCGAAGTGCATAAATTTTCAAAATCCTCATTTATAGTTAATGGTTTATCATAAATTTAATATTTATTAATAAAAAAAAAAGATTTGGAGTTCATTGTTACCTGAAATACCTATAAGTAAATTAACACCATTGTAAAGCCGCATTTTTAAAATTATAGTATTTTAATTTTGCCAATAGCAACTTGTGATCTACTATGTCAAAGGCTTTAGGAAATTCAATAAGAATAAGAAGGGTAATATCGCAGATAGGTTTGGTGAAAAAGAAGAACTCTGAAGATTTATAAAATTTATTTTTTATTTTATAAAATGGTTGCTTTGCGGATATAGATTTCGTCGATTAGACATCTTCAGGCCTACAGCTGAAATGGCACGAACAATTCGCAAACGAATAATGTAACATGTGTAAAGAAATTTAATATGAAACATGTATAAATTGTATTTGAAATTTTAAAAAAATTATTAACAGTGAAAATTAACTAATTAATATAGAACGTAACATTAATTTTTTTAATATTATATGATTGTAAAGATTTTTAAAGATTTAAGAAGGGTAACTTTAGTATCATTGAATTTTTTTAACGTCATCCACAAGATTTATTAATGCCGTGTTCGTACTGTGGTGTTTTCTATCACCGGACTGAGTATACATGGTAAAATATTGATTTGGTTAACATAATTTGTTCCCAGCCAATCTTCTCTAGCACGATATTGTCAATTTAACCAAAAGTTTGAGTGCCAACTGGCCAAAATACTTATAAGTTAGTTAATCAGGAGATGTAATCACGGCCCTAAGTATAAAATACCTAATATTGTTTATTTTTTAAGTACTATTTTTCATTAATTGTTATTCTGGCTAATTATTTTTTTTAACATAACGCTTTGACAGTGCATCCTAGGTAAAAAATGTAAGAACCTTTTTCTGTACAAAAAATACTAGCTTTAATTTTGTATTCTTCTAAAATTTTTATATGGGCAGAAACCCAAAAAGAACTCTATTTTGCAACTTTAGTCCAAGATGGCGGCTCCTGCCCCCCGCCTTAAGATCGATACCTTTTTTATCAGAATACCGACCTAAACAACATTTATTTAATTTCTTATTAGCGATCGCCATGGCATTTGGACAAAAGCACAAACAAATGTTTGACATTTTTAATATTTT
The DNA here is from genome assembly GCA_951394225.1 of Harpalus rufipes. Lineage (NCBI taxonomy): Eukaryota > Metazoa > Arthropoda > Insecta > Coleoptera > Carabidae > Harpalus > Harpalus rufipes. The sequence goes on from OX596285.1 coordinate 33,075,386, forward strand.
GTAACAGATTAGAAATTGGTTTAAAAAAATAAATTAATAAAATTTTCACAAGTTATAGGTTATAATGAATTATGGCAGATGAACGTATAACATTTGTTTATTATTTTTGTTCCAATGCCATCGCTATTAATAAGAAATGGAATAAATTTAATAATTAATTTATGGCACTAAAATATTACATAATTTACATCTATTTGGTGTTACTTCATTTAGAATTTTTTTTATCTTTCTATTGATATCACAACCATTGTTGTCAGTCAAAACTAAGGGCAACGGTCTGCAAAAAAAAAACTGTTTTACTACTCCTATATACACCTTGAAAAAAAAAATCTGATGTGGACAGCACATAACTTCTCGCCGTATATTTTACCTGGCTTTAAACATAAACCAAAGAATATTTTTAGAAATACAAATAATATATTCAAATGTCTATGACGTATAAACTTCTTTACTATTCAATAAGAGCATGTCTCAACATACAACAATTTTCACATATATTTATGAAGTCTATAGGATATTTTACATTTTACCATAAATTTTGTACAATAAATTACAAAGTAGAGTTTACCATCTATAAATTTTAGGCTGGTAACAGGGATTTTCAATTCGAACAACGTTGTTCTTTACTTTGTCTTCATATTCTTCTAGAAAAAACAATTTTGGGCGGTCTAAAATGTATACATCTGGATATGTGCATCTATTCTTACATATCTTCTTTTACATTTTATTTTTTCATGCATGTATCTAAATAACATATTGATTTCCTTTAATAAAGTGATGGATAGATTGCACTCCGATTATTCTTATATCGATGTGTAATTTTGTCAATATTTACAACTTACTTAGAAGAATTTGATAGTTTTTTTGCAGTTCAATGTTACTATAGTCTACAGTACTCGTGTATATTATTTCATAATGTTTGAAACAAATTTAAGATCTTCAACGTAGACTTGTCACCTCCATAATAGTCACAGATCAAGAATAAGAGAATCTCCAAGTACATTTTTCTTTCAGTACTCATTATTTCAATGAGATACAATTTTTCTGTATTTTACGTTGCAAAGTGGAGACCAGCTTCACTTTCATATAAATATAATAATAAAATTGTTTACAAATACTAACCCTATTCGGGGAAATGCAGAGGCTTCCCTAATTATTTTAAATAAAATATCTTCAAATAAGCTGTAGAACATAAATTTCTATACCTGAATCAATAAGGAAAATTAATTTTTCGTACTCATGCATTGAAATGTGTTGTTTCTCGTTGCCTAAGCAACGTCCGAAACGTCAATTTCCCAGTTGTCCACCAGATAGGCGACCGGGAAGTTTTGGAAAAAACACTCCTATTTCTAAAACATTTTTTAAAGAATTATATTTATAATTTTAAAAAAAGTATAGTTTCTCAAACACTTTTTCGATTAATAATAATAATAATAATAATAAGAGAAAATGGTGGAATATATAATGCAATTTAATTTTAAAATAATAAATTTAGTGCATTTGGTTCATAATGTTGGTCACAACTTGTACCTGTGATGACAGCAGTCGGCTTCGGGCAGCAGTGTAGCAGTGGAATATATGTATAATCAACAAACGTAACATAAATTGTAACATAAGTAGGTAAGAAATTAAACAAGTTTCTTATTTTAATTTGTTATAATACTACAATTGAAATTGGGGTAAACTTTAGTATAAGGTCCCAGCAATCAGCTGTGCAATGTCAATTCATTTGGAATGAAGTAAGTTTTCTGTCGTTTGGTAGAGCTCTTGTTCTAACATCTATATATTTTTTTAGCAAATCAATCCATTTAGCTTGAGTTATTAAAAAACTACGGGCAATATTAGTTTTGCTGTCAGGTATTGCAACTACCACTATTTCACTCTTAAATTCTAAATGATTTATCATCATTTTACAGAGTTCTTCACGGCGACAAGCTCCAGATATACCCATTATTAGAACAGTCTGAAAGTCAAGTTTGTAATAAAGATGGAAAAATAAATTATAGGTGTACTTAGATATGTATGTTGTGTACATACCTTCATTAATAGAAAAGTAGTATCTGGTGCTTCATTTATAAATAGATTAATTTGGGTATCATCTAAAACTCTAGATTTTTTTGGTTTTAGATCTGCTGTTTCGCGTTTTAGTAAAGCGATAACTTTTGAATATCTTGCAATGTTTATATTATTATTAATGTGTTATTTTTTTAGTTTTACTCCAATTAATAAATTTTAAATATGCTGATTGATAATGATATTATTTGTACAAAAATAAATAATTATGAGTTTTATAAATTCGTACGAAAAATATTGTACAAACCTCTTGCGTGAACTTGGTTCCCGGCATCGTTCTATGGCGGCGCGAGATTGCGAGGGAACCAGACGTTCCCGCATTTGGTATGTAAATAAATATTACATGCTTTGAAACTGCAGCAATTAGATATGAAAATATTGAAAATCACTCGAAAAATATCAACTCGGCGATATTCTATAAGTGCCTGAAGAGCACGGTCATTCCTTTTCGTAATCATCGAAAAACGTCGTTTGAACCTTTGTCTCAATATCTCCGGTATTTTTAAATTAAAATATTATCTTTCTCGTTGTTCTTTAAGGAATATTTAAGTTTTTTTTGCAATTTTTTTGTCCAGGAAGCCCAGTTTTATTGGCAACACTAATAAAATTTCCCGTATTAAATTTAACAATCGTACTACAATGACATGTCAACAATAATTTTTAATTGGTTTATTAATACAAACTCGAAAATATATTTGAACAAAAAAATTACACATCACTGTTTTGATCAAGATCGTTCAGAAAAAAAGCCTAGGACGGATGATCTGAAACACCTGTACATATCTAGATGTTATTTTTTTAAATAACATTTATTTTCGTATTATTAATAGTTGCATTAAATCTTATTCTTCATAAAATGTTTGGGTAGATGAGATTTTGCACAATATCAAGTTGATGATCGATATATAAAATATGAAGCGTCCAAACATAGTTCTTAGTGCTCGTAATATTTTAGGTCCATAAATTAATTATTAAATTTATTCAATTTTGTATTAATAGCAATAGTCTTGCATTTGAGTAAAAAGACAAATGGTCGATATTTTATCTGTCAGAATTCGTAAGCTATGATTTTTTTTGTGTTTTCTTTTTAATTTTTTATAACAGATTAGAAAATGCTTGACAAAAATTAAATTCATAAAATTATAACAATAAAAAAATTTACGTTGTAAACTATAACGAATTTGAACAGGCAAAATATCAAACATTTATCTTTTTGTTCAAATGCCATGGCTATTGCTATTAATATGATATTGAATAAATATAATAATTAATTTATGGATCTAAAATATTACAAAATTTACAGGTATTTGGCGAAATTTTTAATAGGGCGGGGGATCGGTTTGTTTGGGCGTGGGATATCTCAGACCACAACGCGGTGCTATTAATGGTTTCCGGTACGGATGACGGTACACGCGATATGATATACCATCTGGGTTGGATGACAAAGGGTGTATACTCTGGGATCTGCACGAGACGAAATTGAGAAGCGTTATCGATGTCAAAACAGTCGACTTCGTTGAATTGCCGGCCGAAAGGCAATCGGAGAATCTTTTGGACTGGGTAAGCAAGCTAATGATAATCTCCTGCGGAGGAGACCGAAAGGTATGGGACGAAAGCAAATCCAGTCGTGGAAGGACGACTTGTCGGCATTGCGGCGTGACTCAATAAGCAAACGCAGGTTATTCCAGCGTGCCAGATGGAACTAGCTGTGGACTTTGCCATACAGAGAGGCATAATATTCGAGCTTCTGTACGGATATATCGTCAAATGCTTAGGGACGAGAAGGTGGGAGTTTGTAAAGGAGCAAGGTCAAGATGATCCTTGGGGGGGGGGGTTCAGGGGGCGTTGTATTGCATTTGTAGGGATTTACGTGGGAACGCGAACATTCTGAAGATTAGGCAGGGAGAAAGGGTAGCCGAGTCATGGGATGACGGTGCGAACATTTTGTTGGTTAGTTTCTTTCCGCAGGCCGAATATTGCGGTCGTGGAGGAAACAAGGGAGTTTAGCTGGGATGAAGTTGAGTTGGCAATCTGTGCAACGGCTGTAGGAAAGTAACTTAGCCTAGGGGTCGATGTTGTAACTCTGCATCAGATTGGGTGGCGCTAGGGCTCTACTTGCGGAAAAAGGCCATGTGTTGGTGCTTCTCAAGTCAGAAGACAGAGTGGGGGACGATCCTGGATCGTATCACCCGATTACCTTGCTGAGTGTCTTCGGTAAGGTGCTCGCGCGGATACTTGTTGGGAGACTTGCTCCCCTGTAGGACGACTTGTATAGACACTAGTTTCGTTACCGGGCAGGAAGGTCAGTCGAGGACGCGTGGGGCCTGATCAAGGAGTCAGTGTTAGCTTATGCTGGTAAGTACGTGTTGGGTGTTTTCATCGATGTTAAGGGCGCGTTAGACCAACGCAGAAATTGGTTTATGAGCGGATTTCTTTAGGGAAAGACGCGTTTGTTTAATGAGTAGGAGGGGGGTTGCATGAATAAATGTGGAACGTGGTTGTCCTCAGGGTAGTATAAGTGGGCCTGTTAGAATGCATGTGCTTATGTGTTCATATCAAGTGGTTACACGTACTTTACCATATCAAAATATATTATACAGATTTGTAAATAAAAAACATTTGGTATTAATAAAAATGCGATTACTGAATAACTATAAGAATACGTATGAGATCCAGTGTTGAGGAGGGGTAATAAAAAAAAATTGTTTTGTATAATAATTAATGTGTCAGTGTGCGTCTGTACATCGTTTTACCTTGGCGTAGAAGCGTACATCACAAAATCCGTGCGTGATAGAAAAAAAATAAGATCCGAATTCATCGTGAAAAATCATGTAGGAACCATATATTGGCATCGCTGCTGCAAAATATAAAAAATACATTAAAAAAATGTTTTTTTTCTTTATTTCCCCATTAGTATTTCCTATTGATATTTAGAAAACTGCAGAATCGTTTTATTCAAACATATGATTTATATGTTTCAGATCAAAGATGTACAAAGCACCAATTTTTCTCTTCGCTATCTTCTTCTGTATATCTATGATTCAATCAGCACCTGTTGAAGGATCATCGATTTCGGACTGCGCAAGACCTATTTGTCCTCAACTAACATGCCCATCTGGTTATGTTCCTGTAAGACGAAATCTGTGCGTTTGTCCTAGATGTGAGCTAGACATCATAGATATATAATTGTAATAGTTAGTGTATGAATGATTTTTTAAAATAAAATATACCTATTTTATTTTGTGAGAGAAAATTTAATGATTATATTTACCTCTCCCTACTCTAGGTGAAGAAGGTATAGGGATCGTGCTTAAACTCGGAAGTTTTTGTAGGAAAATATCGATACAGGTGTGTAATTATAAAAATTAAATGTTCTTGAATTTTCTAATATTTTGCGTTTTTTCGTAAATATTTGAAACTATAAAATAATTCCGTTTTAAAGATATTGTAGCCTATGCTTTAAAGATAAGCACAACTCCTTTGTTACCTATACATTCGACATCTTCAAAATGTTAGGGTTTGGGAAACTAAGGATGCACAAAGAAACACAATGATGCACTCAATAATACTTTATTCGCAATTCCAACCTTTTACCAGTCAATTCAACAACGAACTAACCTCCTTTACTATCCCTCAATTGCTTTTATGTTTTTCGGGTGATATAATACCTCACTAATGTCATATACACTTATTAATTTCTAAACCATTACGTACCTATACAAAGAAAATATGTAAATAAAGCCTATGACCTAACAAAATGTACAGGATGTAACAGCTAAACGAGCTACTTCAATTAATTTCTAAATATAATTAAAGATACAATAAAACACTATAAGACAATCTTCTAGAAGATCAAGGGGGACATCCGATTAAAGAAGATTTTTTTTTAATCAGTCGCTCTTAAGTTACAATACAATTATATTTTTTAAAATGGGATATTTATTTTTTAGGCTCACTCGATAGAGTTTTTTTCCTGAATTCAACCATGTAATCATTTAATATCTTTACGTAACAAAAATATTGAGAAATTTCGATTATTAGATTTCTTCCCGTTTAATTTACATTGACTGTCACAGATGAGTTTTTCTATTGAAGCTATTAAAATTGAAATAATTGGATTAATAATTAAGAGCAATTATTGCGCTAATATAATATGGACAAATACGAGCAAGAACAGCTCAAATAAATTTAATATTTTGGATTTATGACATGACAAGACAAGCTAACCAACGTTGGGTCGGGTGCCACACTTGCGATTGCAGCTGCACGGTTAAACCGCTGTTATAAAAAATGCTTTATTTGTTTTGTTGACAGTTCATTGATATGTTTAGTACATGTATGTCTTTTGTCCATATGTAACCCTAAATATTTTACTGAGTTACAACATTCCATGATTTCTCCATTTACACGAACTTTATTTATAATTTCCGGCTTTTTTTAGGTGGAAGTATTATTTCTCTTTTTATTTTATTATTATTATTTATTTAACATGTCCTGTTTTCGGGACAAGATCCCATACAAGAGAGATTGACAACATGAAAAAAGAAAAAGTTCATATTCTTCATATACAATCTTAGCTAAACATATTATGTACATACATTAATAATAATAGTTAAACCATTTATACATGTAATTTCAAAATAGATCAACAAAACTATCCAAGAAGCTTCCATTGAAATTAACATGAATTTAATAATAGCAATAATAATAGACACAAATAAACCATTTATATACTTGTACCTAGTGTATATAACAAATACCTATTTAAATTAACAAAATAGATAACAAATAAACCACTTATGTATTTAAGTGTAATAAATAAATTTTCAAAATAAATTAATAAAGCCAACCAAGAAATATTCATTTAAGTTAACAAAAATAATAATGAACACACATAAACCATTTATATATCTGTACTTATTGTATACAGTAAATATCCATTTAAATTGACAAAAATGATAACAAATAAATCGCTTATATACATGTAGTAAATTTTCAAAATGAATCAGCAAAGTCATCCAGGAAATACCCTTATAAGTTAGCAAAAATAACAATAAGTAAATAAACCCTTTATATTGATGTAGATTTTCAAAATAAGTCAATAGAACCATTCAAGAAAAACTCGGTTAAATTAACAAAAATAATAATGAAACTAATATTATTCATTAATGCAAAAACTTCTAATTTTGAGTGCATTTACAGTATAGTATACAGCGTTAATTTTTTCCGGATCTAGATTGTTCAATAGAAGTGGAATTTCCGATTCTTTTAATTTTAGAAAATTAAATTTGAAAAATAATGTTCCCGTACTCTCTGATACAGTGGGCATTCAATCAAAAAATGATATAAATTTTCCGGTTTATGTTTGTTGCATACTATGCATAATTCTGTACTAATTAATTTATAATTTATCTTCTTGCAATATAACCTGAGGATATGCTTGCTTGATAATCTAAGTTGACAAAGAATTCGGATTTTAGCAATTGGTATTTTCAACATTAAATAGTTCTCTACATCGGGTGAGCTTTTTAATTTTTTGTAAAAAACATTATACGAAGAACTGGCAACAGATTTCATGTCTTGTTCCATTAAAGTGTGTTTGTATTTTGTTATTATTTCCGTTATAGTTTGTTTACTAATTCTTTGGTTATGCCAGACGTTTTCATAACCTAGCTTGTATAAAAAACTTTTTACCTGAGAGCTCCAGTTATGTTCGAAATTATTTACCTCCCCGTTGTCCAGCTCAATCAGTCTATCGAAGATGATCTTCGGCAGTCTCTGATCGTCCATTTTTTGAATTTTTGCCCACCAATTAAAAATCCTATTCCAGATTTCAACAGCTAAATGGCAAGTACCCGTTTCGAGTCTAACATAATTATTTGGTGTATTTCTTGGTAAACACAGTATGGATTTCAAAAATTGTAAATGGCATTTTTCTAAGGAGTGTTCCTGGGTTGGGCCCCAAACTTCTGCCCCGTAAAGAGTCGTTGCGTTTATTGTTAATCTTAATAATTCCGATTTTTCCTCCCACCCTTCCGATTTACCCTTTCTTAGTATGTTTCTAACGTTTTGAGTGGCAATTACCCCTTTTTTATAATTTTCCTTCATTGTAGCACTAAACCCGGCTGATGAGGAGAATGACATGCCGAGATAATTAAAATTGTTCACAATTTCAATTGAAGATTTGTTGTAAAGGAATGGCGTTTTGAGTGATTTTGGTCTTTTTAACATTTACTTCAAGTTTATTTGACTTGTATATTGATACAAAAGATCTAGTTTCTTTCTAACATCTGCCGGTGAGTGGCATAGAATAGTTAAGTCATCTGCGTAGGCTAAGAGCGTGATTTCGTTGTGGCCGTCAATGTTTAAAACCCTTACTCCAACCTTTTCTAGAAATGACCAAAAATCTTTGATAAATAGAGCAAATAGAAGGGGAGAAAGGATTTCTCCTTGGAGTACTCCTTGAGTGATGTGTACAGGCGGAGAAAAATTATTGCCAATTTTAATTTTTAAATTTGCAAAGTTCTTGTAAGATTCTTATAAGTTTAGCTGATATTCCACATGCACATAGTTTATGCCATAAAATGTGATGATCAACAGAGTCGAACGCTCTACGACAATCGACAATCATTATTTATTTTTATTTTCCACTTTTCGAAATGTATTTTCATTCGGTCTAGGCACTGAATAAGTCTTTTGGCAATTGTATCCAGTCGGTAAGATTGAGTAAGCAGTATTGTCGGCATATAGGGTAACTTCGGGTCGGATCCTCTTGGTATACCTTCGGGTCGGATCCTCTTGGTATGTCATTGATGTATATACAGAACAGGATCGGGTCAACATCGATCCTTCGCTACTTCTGTTTCGATTGTCCTTTCAGAGGAATATGTTTTGACTTTCACAATGAATTTTCTTTCGTGTATGTTGAGTGTATGAAATCAATTAAATATATTAGGAATTCGTATTCAATTGTTTTCAAAATAAGTCCTTTGTGCCGCACACTATCAAATGCTTTTTCTATATCAATGAACGCTAGCGTCCATGTGTTTCTTCTTATTATATGGGTCCGTTACACAGGTGGAAATGACCTTCGTCGATATCATGCTTGTCGTTAGAAATACACGCATTACTTTATCAAGACACAGCAATTAACGAAAGTATGTTATTACATTGGTACTGACTGTAGAAGACAAAGTGAAGATAGTATTATTAATTGAAGGATAATAACAGAAGTTTTAGAGAAGCGGCTGAAGAATTTAATAATGTTATGAGTGAATTAAGAAGCCATACTTTAAAATGTATTAATGTAAATGGGGGACATGATGAATAAATGTTTTGTTACTTGAAAATTTCTTATTTCATATTCATTAAATTAAAAATATGAATTTATTAACATAATATCATGAAAACAATTACTGTCATAGCCCTCTCACATAAGTATTAAATTACATCTCAACGATAAAAATCGTGCAAAAGAAAATAATTATTTTTGACAAATGAATAACGTTAACACTAATAAATTTAGTATTGTCGGAAAGAGGACAAAAAATGCAATCCAAATTTATAAAAAAATAGTATAGGTTGTATTTAAATTCACAAAGTTGATGTCACTTCCGGTTATACCGGAAGCTCTACAATTACAGTTTATACATATTTCAATCACAAATATTGCACTGATTAAATCATGTCCTATAAGCAATATATGTATCTGTAATAATAAGCGAGAAAACAGGGTATAACCACTTTTTCAAACACTGTATATATATATATATATATATATATATATATATATATATATATATATATATATATATATATTGAAGAATTATTAATGAATATTAATATATATATATATATATATATATATATATATATATATATATATATATATTAATATTCATTAATAATTCTTCAATACCTGATAATTACATTTTAATTAGCCTTGATGTAATCTCATTGTTCTGTAATATATCCATGGAACTGGCGGTTAACAGTATAACCATAAAATGGAAACAAATACAAGAATACACGTCTTTAGACCTACAAGATATCATAGATTTACTTAAATTTGTTTTTTCTAGCAGCTATTGCGCATATGATGGTCATTTCTACAAACAATTACTTGGTAGTCCAATGGGAGCCATTATCAGCCCCATCATCGCCCAATATGTCATGGATACACTCCTCGATGAATGTATACCTAAACTAGACTTTGAACTACCATTTATAAAAAAGTTTGTGGATGATATTGTATGTGCGGTACCTGCAGATAAAACAGATCATATTTTGGAAACATTTAATAATTACCACCCCCAAATTCAATTTACAACTGAAATAGAAGCCAATTTATGTATACCATTTCTTGATACTTTGGTGATCAGAGATGAGAGAGGCAACCTAAAAACTGATTGGTACACCAAACACATAGCCTCACAAAGATATATTCACCACTTATCTGAACAACCAAAACGTATGAAAATAAACGTCATTCTTGGGTTTAAAAGTCGCATCTTACGTATTTCCCATCCCAACTTTCACACCAAAATCCTTCACATCCTCCGTGATGTATTGCTGAGGAATGGCTATCCAAAACATTTCATAAATAATTTACTATTCAACACTAACAACCAATCTCAACCTAGTCAGTTACAAGATCAACAAAATGAACCACAAGAATTCAAGTATGCTTCTATACCTTATATACCAGATCTTACACCTCAAATCACTAAAGTTCTAAAACATGACGCAGTCAAAATTGCTTTTAAAAGTAATTTAACAGTAGGCAGTATATTTTCAAAATTAAAGGACAAAACTCCTACCCAAAATCAATCCAATGTAGTATACCGTATTTCTTGCGCTGACTGCCAATCTCAATATGTAGGCCAAACAAGTAGAATAACATCTCACATAAGTGACACCAAACTAAAACCTACATCTTGTGCATTGACGGAGCACTGCAATGAATACAAACACCAAATGTTATACAATGAAACAGAAATATTAGACACTGAACCAAATTTATTAAAAAGAACATTTCTAGAAATGATACACATCAATAATACCGATAACCCTATGAATAAACGGACAGACATTGATGGACTGAGCCATATTTACACTTATTTGTTACAATTATTAAATAATACAAAAAACATGGAACTACAGAACGCACTCTTGTAGTTACAAACTATTTCTGTTTTAGTGGCTTTTGGCAGTTAGCTTGTAACCAACATGGTGTTGTTCACGTGCTTACTTCGACAGCTCGTACTAATTTAAAATAGTTTTACACAAATGTTTAACTAAATTGTCTAGTTTAGTGTTACGTAATTGCTGAACATTACACCACTTTATCATTTTATTATTATTATTATTATTATTATTATTATTATTATTATTATTATTATTATTATTAATATTATTATTATTATTATTATTATTATTATTATTATTATTATTATTATTAGTTTATTTGATACAAAGTTATTACAACTTATACAAAGACGGTTGGTAACAATTCAAGTAACCACATTTTTACAAATACGTACTTGAGAATGATTTTACATATTGTGCCAAGAATAAAAGTTTAAAAAATACATTAGATCAGCTTATGTAATCAAAATTACGCAAGAGTAACATCATAACACAATCTTATATTACATATTATTTGCATAAATTAATAATAAGAAAATTTTATAGAATAATTGTCGACAGTATACCCAGTTAAGAAAAAGAATTATATTAAAAGAATAAAGTAACAAAACCATCATAACATAGCTTTGAGATAAACAATGAATATAAAAATTACTAGTTCAGAATTAGCGAAATGAATAAATTAAACAGTTATGAAGATCGATCATTCGTTCAGAGCGAAGCTTCTTAATGATAAACATTTAATTACATAAAGTACAACATTGTTTATTTTCTCAGCGGTTAAGCTTTGTAGCAATGTGCTGAAGTCAACATTGCTATTATTCTTTACATAAGAAGCTAAATAAAAATCTCTATAAGGTTTATAGATTGGGCATTCAATAAAAAGCTGTTGAAGATTTTCTGCTTTATTTAGATTACAAATGGTGCATAACGATGAAGAATCCCAGTAATGCCTAGTATTATTGACATAGAGAGAAACAAACCGTTTACTTGCAAACCTGAGACTGGCAATAATTCTTTGCTTTATCATGTTTATTTTGTTTGTTAAATAAGGTTCGATGTCAAAGCTTATTTTAATTATTTTATAATGTAAGTTTGGAGTGAATTTATATCTGATTCGAGAAACTTTCCTTTTAGAATTATTATTGCTTTATTAATATCTTGTTTGGTAAAAGAATCGTTAATAATTAAATGTGAAATATCATACTTATGCAATAAGCCTTTTAAAATGGAGTACCAAATAAAATCTGTTTTATTAAATTCAGAATTATCTAGAGATTTAAGTCTGGCAAGAATTATTTTAGGGTATCTTTGAACGTCCATTTGATTAATTTTGTATAGCCAGTGTAGCGCCCTTTTTAGAATTTGAATGAGCACCGGGGATGTGTCCGTTTCCAATCGTAACATGTAGTTTGGCGTAGTTACAGGGCATCTGAGTATTGACTTTATGGCTTTAATTTAATATGCTTCTAATTTTTCCCAGTATTTAAAAGACCAAATTTCGGAGCCGTACAGCAAAGTAGCTTTTACTATAGAGTCCATTAGTAACTTTTTTCCTTCCATCCCTGTGATTTTCCCCTGATTAAAATATTATTAATCCTGCCCGATGCTAACATGGCTTTCTTTACAGCTTCTACCGATTGTTCTGCAAATTTTCCTGAGGCGGAGAACGTAACCCCTAAGTAATTAAATTTATTCACCCTTTCAATATTGTGGGTTTTGTATTTAAAGATATATGGATTGTTTTTGGAACGACCATGGTGAAAATGAATTATTTTCGTTTTACTTGTGTTAACAGTAAGGGAATTGACATTACAGTATTCTTCCAGTAAAATTAACATTTTTTGTAAATTAACTGCCGAGTCACTAAGAATAGCCAAATCATCAGCATATGCCAGCATAATTATATCATTGACACCATCTATGTTAATCCCCCTCAGACCATTAGTTCTAAAGTAGTCCTCTAAATCGTTTATAAATAGAGCGAATAGTAATGGCGAAAGTATCTTCCCTTGTAATACTCCCTTCTCTAAATTTATAGGGTTGCGGGATAATACATTATTATTTTTAATGAAAATTTTTGCATTACTGTATAGTGAGCTTAAAATTCTAATAATTTTGGTGCTGATTCCACTCTTATATAACTTTTCCCTTAATACATTATGATCAACGTTGTCAAAAGCGCGTTTAAAATCTATAAACGCTATATATACGGAACCATTTTTCAATCTTAATTGGAAATTAATTAATGAAGCAAGAGAAAAGATGTTATCTATAGTTCCTCTATGTTTACGAAAGCCGTTTTGATTTTCTTTTAAAATTTCGTTTTCTTCTACCCAAAACTGAAGTCTAAAGTACAACATTTGAGTATTTTTTTTAACTATATTATTAATCAGTGCAATTCCTCGATAGTTTTCAGGGTTATTCCTGTCCCCCTTTTTATACAAAAAGAAAACTTGAATGTAAGACCAATTTGCAGGGATGTCTTCAGCATGCAGAATGTTATTATAAATATTGTAACGATGGCACCTGGAGCGGTGGCTGGGCCATCGTTGTATCGTCCTTTCAGCCGTCGGTAGGTTTGCTCGGGCGCCGTCGGTGGTGGTGGCTGAAAAGGAAGATTGTGGGTCCGGGATAGCTCGTGGAGGGAGGCCAAGGTTTAGCTGAAGAAGCACGTTTTTTCCCTTAATAAAATAATCTTTATTCTAATTTAACCCAACAAAATACAAGTAAGTAAAAAGAAATAATATACAGGGCACGACAAAACTGTGTCGAGCCACAAACTGTTACAGTACAACCCCAAAAGAACGGTGACTGTGCCCCCGCGATACGGCAATGGCACAGTCTCTGATAACGGTAAGTGTAAATGAAATATGTTTTAAAACAAACAAACGGTAAGTTAAATTTACAACTTGCGCCAGCAGCAATTTTCTGTGATAGCACAAACTTGACGGCGGAGTCTCTATCACCCACAAGAGACACGGACGGGGAATCTACACTCACCAAAGACGGTGGCAGTTCCACGGAAGACTTCTCGGGCTCTTGCGTTCGCAGCTCAGTCGATGATCTCCAGGAGACCATCAAGACGAACTCTTGAACTGATGTCTCCAAGTGATTCTGCGTCTTTTATACCCAAAATCTGGTAATCCGGCAGAATCTCGCAAATAACTTGGAGGGGAAAGTTTTAAACTTAGTTTGTATTAAAAGGCGCTGCTGGCGTTTGTACAATGAAAATAAAATATATAAAAATAACTAGAAGTCATTAAACAACCCGATTGTACCAGTTTGCAACTCACAACAATCAAAATTCAACAATAAACATTATAAAATAAATAATGACAGCTACAATATTATTGTTGTAACGGTAGACGTCTGGCAGAGCGTTGCTGCTAAATTCCGTGCTGTCAACCAATGACAGCCGCTACAATTTACGGTAAAACAACGTAAAATAAAACCTGTACAAAATAAATACACAAATAATACAACAATACAATATACAAGGTATGATTTACATAGCAATATCATCAATCATTGTTCAGGTAAACATATGTTTTATTTGTACAACATTTTCAGGGTTATATTTACAAAGTGCGTGACTAGATACGATTTACATTGCGTGTGGCTCTCTTAGAGGCCCATGTAAATAGCCACAAATGGCAAAACAACGCTCAACATCATATATTTATAAGTTTAATCCGGTTTGTGAGCGGCAACATGTTCTGAACACAAACACGTGATCAGGGTCAATGAACTTCATCAACGAATTATAATGAATTTACAAATAACTGGAGATGGACACTGTGACCAGGTACGTATCGTCACATCCCCCTCTTACTCCGGTTAAAAAAAAAAATAGTGAATATACTTATTTAATATTTTTTTCCGACTGTTGCTCTGAATGCAACATAAAACTTTACAACTGAAATTTAACGGAATTGGCCAACAGAATAAAATGCAAAACGGATAATTCCAACTAACAGTGACGCCCTTCTGTGCACCAAAAAAAAAACCAACAAAAGCTTACACAGCGGTGCGGTAAGTAAAAATCAAGCAAAACTTGGGGAACTGATGTTGTAAACAACAACTAACAAAAAAAAACCTTTTTCAGGTTACGGTTAACCAAAAAACAAAATGAATGGCAGTACCCTCAGCGGTTGCTCCTCGCCAGCGGCGTGTGGACTGCCGCTTCCGCCTTCTCCTGCGGTGTCGGGGACGTGGTGTATCCGACTGCTCCACCCAGGTCCACGTGGTCCCTCCTCCAGGACGGCTCACCCACGTCTTAGTCCGGCGGTATGTTGGCGGCTGCGACTGAGGAGGCGGCAACGTGGAGCTGGCTATGGGGATGATCCCCTCCATCACGGCCAAGGTCGTGGGGCCAGGAACACACTGGACGGGACGCCCTGGGCCTGCCGTTTGGGGGGTCAGCCTCGCCCTCAAGGGTTTCCGGTCCGGCACCTGAAACGGAAATGGCGGCGGTGCCCGAACCGGCGGTGAGTCCTTGGGCGACAGGCCTGACCGCTTCGCTGACGAAGCCAGAGACAGGCCAAACAGGGAGTCCAACTTCTCCTGGCTGGCCCACCTCGGTGTCCTTGGCGTGATGGGTCGGTCCGGTGTGGTCGGCAGCGGCGACGTCTCCACGAGCAGCCAGTCCGCCAGGGTCCTCGGTGACAGCGGTGATGATGACGGCGTCGATGGAGCCGATGGCCTGTAAAAAGACGGACTCGCCTCGGGTGGATCGGGGCCGTGCAGCTGCAGGAGGGCCTCCTGCAGGAACATCTCCTTCCTCGGCGAGTCGCCAACCGACTTCATGACGGTGTCCGGCCGACTCCTTGCCCTGGAATCAACGCGGACGGTGGTGGGGAAAGGGGACGCCTCTGGCTTCGACGTTGCGGTGAGGGGCGCCCGCTCGTGCAGCTGCGGCGACGGTGGCGGCTGCGGACGCTCCTCTTGTCGGCGGGCTCTCAACAGAGGCGACCCCACTGCCTCAGCATATCGACGGTTACGGCGGGACGGTGACCTGGCTGCCATGGGTACCCCTGGACGACGTGGTGCCAACTTACCCTTCTCCCTTTGGGGCTGAATCGCGCTTACCTGGGCGACCGGTGTGGGAGGTGCTAGCAGCGTGACTACGCGACGCTGCGCATATAGTCGCTCCGAAGGTCGCCAGCGCATCCATGCCCAGGATAATGGTATGGGCCAAATTGGGCAGACATTGGAACGCTTGCTGTCTCCTGATGCCGTCTACGAGACAGCCAAGCGTCAGCGCACCTTGGGTGTGCGTCATCGTGCCGTTGGCCAGTTGGACCTCCTGGTGGTGGGCGGATCGTATCTGGGTATGGCGGTCGGTCAGTCCCTTGGCCGTGCGTGTGTTGATGTACGAATACATGGAGCCAGTGTCCACCAACGCCTGGAATTCCTGTCCCTTTATTTGTACCGCAAGAAAGAGGCGGTTGTCGCTGGTGCTCTTCTCGTGGATACCAGGAAGCGAGGCGGGGCAAGGTATGGGTGTATTCTGGCAACCGCAGTCACGCGTTGTCGTCCCATGCTTGTTACAACGCCAGCAAAACAGTTTAGGTCTATTCTGACAGGTTTGGCGTAGGTGACCGTGCTGGCCACATCTCCAGCAGAGCACGGACACATCGGCCTTCGGCGGCGGCGGCGGCGGCGGACGTTTTGCGGCGGATGTTGAGGCGATGGCGGCATGGAGTTGCGTCGCTTGTGGCGCAGCCTTTATCTCCTTTTGGAGACGTTCGTACTCGTCTATTTGTCGGACGAGGTCACGCACACCAGCGACGTCACGGCGGCGGATATACTGGCGGTATTTTGGCAACATATTGTAAACCCGAACGAGTTCTTGCTCTGCGGATAGCTGGCCGTACCGACGAAAAAGGGTACGGATATCGGTAAGATAATCCTTACCTTTCTCGCCAAGACGTTGCTTGCGCCAACTAATTTCTTCCTCTATACGCAGGGAATAATCTTCACCCACGTAGTAGAACTTGAAGTCGGCCAGGAAGTCGTTCAAGGTCATCCATTCGCCACGATTATTGCGCAGCCATTGCAGAGGACGGCCTCTAAGAAGCTCTGGCAATGCTGCGAGGAGCTGTCGGTCATCGAGACCGTAACTGACTTGGAGCTCAGTTACTCGTTCGAGGAACGACACGGGATCGGTTGTCCCGTCAAAAACGGTATTCCATTTACGTACGGTTTCGCATGTCGGTGCGAATATTACGGTTGCGGCGGCGGAAGGGTTCTCCGTTGGGAAAGACGTGCTTTTCTCTTCTGTTTCTGTAGGTCCCTGCTCGGGCGCCATTTGTAACGATGGCACCTGGAGCGGTGGCTGGGCCATCGTTGTATCGTCCTTTCAGCCGTCGGTAGGTTTGCTCGGGCGCCGTCGGTGGTGGTGGCTGAAAAGGAAGATTGTGGGGCCGGGATAGCTCGTGGAGGGAGGCCAAGATTTAGCTGAAGAAGCACTTCATCAACGAATTATAATGAATTTACAAATAACTGGAGATGGACACTGTGACCAGGTACGTATCGTCACAATATTAAGCAAATAATGAAGCCAGTTATCTGGGAGAGTCTTGAAGAAATCATAGTTAATGCCATCACTGCCGGGGCTTTTATTTTTATCAAAGCTGGAAATACTTGTCTGCAGTTCTTCAATAGTAAACGGTAGGACGAAGAGTGGGTGTAAACAATCAAAGAATGAACACAATGTTGGGAATGCGTCCCCATTTTCTATTTGAAGTAAAGTATTATAATAACTTTCCCATTCGGTGATTGGAATATTGTTTGTAAAGTATGTATTATTTTGAAGACTACGCACTGTGTTCCAGAATTCAACGTTATTATTAGTGTTAGATAAGGCATTAAGTATAGTTAGTTCATAAGCTCTTTTTGAATCAGATATTACGTTTTTATACGCCTTTTTATGGGCAAGATACTCCTTAAGGTTATCCTCCGTAGGATTGTTCCTGAACTTTCTTAAAGATGTTAGCGACTGTTTTTTATGAATGCGGCACTCCTGATCAAACCATTTTTTATTTTCTAAGTACTGAAAATTATTAGTATTGTTATATTTAGTGACTTTCATCATACCTGCTTGAATTGCTGAGTCCCTAATTGCATTGATTAAATTATCGCATAACTGTGTTGGATTATCTGAATTAAAATAAATATTATTTTGATTTTTTATGATATTTACGTATTTTTCCCTATTGGCCGGGTCGAATTTAAATTTCACAACTTTATCATTTTATCATTTCACTGTACCATGTGCGTGTGCACGTTTTAACAAAACATGTTTGTAAATGTAAATTTTTCAAAAAATCTCAACTAATGTGAGTACTTATTACCTAAACTATTTTTGATCGTATTGTAAGTTTTCATTATTGTATTACAGTGTCCTGAAGATGGTTAAAATTATAACCGAAAGCTTGACAAATTAAAAAGAGTGTACTCCACTTAAGCCTACAGTTTTCTGACTGTCAAACCCACTATCCAGTTTCCTTAACTAATTACAGACGCAATTACCTTTATATATATATATATATATATATATATATATATATATATATATATATATATATATATATATTGTTGAGTTGTTAATTGTCGTAAAAGAGCTGCTTTTCGCGCTGGTCCTTTTGACTGATACACGCTTTCAAGCTTCAGCCACATGTCACGGGACGTAGCGCACCCCTTTACTTGCTTCAACTCACTTGAACTAATTGCAAGTATGATATCTGATCTTGCTTTCGCATCGTTTTGTTCCCAAGTTCTGGCCGTTGCTCGAGATGTTTCATCGCTTATCTCGGGTTTCACGTTTACGCCATTTACGTATTGCCACATATCGTTCCTGACGAGTAATGCTTCCATAAACAGCTTCCAAGTATCGTAGTTTTCACTGTTCAATGCTTCTATTCTCGTCACTTGTTGAGCCATGTCTATAAATATTTTGTCGCGTACACACACAAGTTTGATAATCGGCTTCACACACAAAGAGAGAAACAAACGTGACTGTCAAATGCGATACGGTTAGTTGTTCTGGGCCTCATAACCTGTTGAGTTGTGGATAACCGTCTTTCTCACGCATAGACACAACACACAATTTGAAATAACTACAGATACTTTTTATTCTGAACTATATTGAAATTTATAAATACAATCTTATAAGCGGTACATCAAAATGTGTAATAGATCAAAAAACAATGAAACAGAGAAAATCAATAATTATGATGTTGGCAGCTAATTTAAGTAGTTGACGACAGATGGCGCTGATGACAGCGTCAACGCATGGACATCTGGCGCCGGCGTCGGACACGAGTCGTAGAGCGCGGGAAATACGAATTCAAATCGCCAACATATATATATATATATATATATATATATATATATATATATATATATATATATATATATATATATATATATATTTCTGTACACCTGTAACTATATTCTGTCTATAGATTCGCATATTATTTTTTTTAAATGTCATTATACACATTGTTAAATAAAGCGAATCAAATTTACTCAATTTCAAATGACCATAACTCGTCGTTGTCGAATGTAACACCCTATATTTTATTATCCTGTTGTGTTGCTTTTTATATTATCTTTATATGTTATTAGGGTATCCTACCTAAAACCAATAATTTCGGAGTTTTTCACCATTTTTTCTCCAAATTTGTTTGTTTAATGAAAAATGAAATCTATTATAGAATGGAATTAAATTCATGTCAAATTCAAATGTTTCCTATGTATCCTTTTCAAAATACGTGGACTAATAGTAGTGTCGATATTCAATATCTAGGTTCTTAACGCGACGTTAGCGACATCTATTGACTGGAACTGATTACTACTGGCAAATACCTGGAACGCGTCATATAAGTTTCCAAAGGTTGCTTTTAACATAAAATGATATAACCCTATAAACAAACATTAAAAAACCTACTTTTAATAGATATGCAAAAAAAATAATTTAATAATAAATGTCTCTAAAAAAAGTAAATTTTGATATAAAAAACCAAGGAAAACGAAAACGTCCATATGACATATTTAACATTTACCTGACATGTGAAAACTATTGTACCCAACAATACCCAGAGGGCAATAGTTCGCGCAACCAACTTGATCTAACCAGTGTTGCCACATAGACGGATTTATTCTTTTTGCGGGATTTATTAACATGAAGAGGGATAAAGGGATTTTTTCACTTAAAATACAAAAATTCAGGGATTTTGCTATTAGTTTGGAAACAACACTAAATATGTATAATTTATCTTATAATATATTGTAACGTCGCCGCCACCGCCACTCCGTAGCCCTCACTGCCGCTGCGCCATCGCTGGCGCCACTGTGTCCGCGCGTAGCGGACTTGTTAGGACAGGTCGCAGTGACGTGATCTATTGTGCATGCTGTTTACCTCGAGAAGTTCTCTAGGAGGTTCTAGAACTCGCCAGGTATATAACCCGTCGCCAAATCCAGCGAACACAGTCTGTAATGTAGAAGCAACGAGTAAAGAAGTCTGATATAAATAAGCGTCGTGAATAGTTGGTGATATAAACAACAGTCGACAAGTGAACATAAATGAATGTAATTAGTAACATAAAGAGTAGTGTTAATTGTTTAACTAAATAATCTTAGTGTTTAAGTGTCTTATAATATTCTTAGTCTTTAAATTAGTGTTAATATTTGTTTATCATAGTGTTAGTTAAATTTATTATCTTTTAATTATCTTTTTAATATTTATTTATCGTATAATAAACGTATTCTTTTAATTAACAATAATTATCTGAGTTTTACACTTCACCCATATAAATAAAAACGTTACAATATTTATATTATTATTTCTAATTCATCTCATTTTTCATCTAAAGTTTATTTCCAGATACCTATAGTCCATTCGCTAAGATGAGAGAATGTGGAACTAATTATTGAACAAAGACAAGTAGAAATTTTAGAGCCGAACTTATAGAATTTTACGGGATTTCTTAAAGGGGAAGATTGGCAACAATGATGCTGACTTGTACTTTTCGTTTCCGTTATCCGTTATTGTTTGTTGTTCACGACTTGAGTGCGAGCCAGTGTTGCCAACCATACGATAATTTTCGTACATGTACGATATTTTGGCCATTTGTACGATGTACGTATTTGTACGATACTTTTGCCATCGACAAATTTTCTTTTTTATTTATCAACAAAACCAAATCGTAATATTTTCTTCCCACGTAAAGTTAAAAATCAACTCGGGGATCTTCGTACAGTTTCGTGATTTCATAGTTTTTTACCATACCATGGCAACTTGTTTATTTGGGACACAACGAAAGGCACGCGCTGCGCTGTGATTCCCCATAGTGTTGCGTAGTTTTGTTAGCAAGTAAGTATATTGTACTATTAATTATTACAAAACAATTCGTACTTCTTTATAATCATTAGAATGAGTACTTTTGATTCATATGGAGACGAAAACAAATCAAATAGTACTACGACTAATAATATAAAACATCATAGAAAGCAAAAATTCAGGTCATTTTGGATGAGTGGCGAAAAATATAAATATTGGCTTTCACCTATATCTAATAATGTATACAAATCAAAATGTCTCATATGTAAAATGGAATATACTGCGGAACTAAGAGTTATTAAAGCTCATGCCGATTCCTAGAAGCATATGAATAGTATAAAAGGTGTTAACCTTAGCACACAAAAAACTTTTAAATATTTTTTTACGTATGACTAGGAGGATAATAATTTAGAGAAAAAAGTGAAAAGAGCGGAGTTGAAACTTTGTGGGTTTTTGGCAGAGCATAATTTGCCCTATAGAACGGTGGATCATATGGTGCCGCCCTTAGCGCTGTGTTATCCTAATTCAAAAACTGACATGAAAATGAAAATGAAGAGGACCAAAGCAACAGGCATTATTTGTAATATAATTGGGGAAACCCACAAAGAAAAACTTGCTGAAAAATTGAAACACACTTTTTTAGTATACTTACAGACGAATCAACCGATATATCTTGTACAAAGACAAGTTCAATTGTTGTAAGGTAAAGTAATGTGTTCAATTTTGTAATATATTATCTAAAAGTATTTTCTTTACACGCAAATTTTATGATGCCGAGAAAAATAGAATTGCCAGTAAGTTTTGGGAACTTGCTCAAATTTTCGACAAAAATAATATGCACGATAATGTGGGAGCAACTGCTGAAAAACTATTTTCACAATTAATTTCCACGTTCAACAAATACAAGGTGCCTATTGAAAACATAATAGGATTTGGAGCTGACGGATGTAACACAATGATGGGTGACAATAATTCTCTCGCAACTAGGTTTAAAAATTTATGTCCAGGTATTTCAATTTATATATTATGCATATGTCACTCATTACACTTATGTGCAAGTGAGGCATGCAAGTATCTACCTCGAAATTCTGAACAACTTACACGCGATATACAGGGTGTATCAAGATAATGGAACAGTGCCATTTATTCGCGAATATGAAAAGTTACACAAAAAAGTGATTAAGATATTTTATAAAGCATAGAGGGGGGCACATTTTAATATAACTATTATTATTTTAGAGCCAGTGGTACTCAACTTATGGTTCAATGTTATACTTTTTTTAAATGGTATCATATATTTTTTATTAACTCATTAAATAGAAAATTTTCATCTGAATTGAAAAATATAATTATATTATACACTTACATTGCAAATAATTTGAAAAAAGTTAATTCAAAGTTAGTATTTTTTTTTAAGTAGGCCAAGCAAACATTTAACTATTAAAACAAAAGAAAATTTTCTGTCATTTTTGTATGTTATTGTTACGTATTATATTATTTTTTCGAAATGTACCAAATTTCGTTATTCTTTTTTTTTGCGTAGACTAGTTAGTCTTACGAAATTAGGATAATTTTTTGCAAATAAATTGCATGCTAGGAATACATTTTACTGGGTCTTGCATCAATAAATAAAATCAGTTTTTGTTAAATCTGTTGCCATTATTAAATTAATTATTATAAAGGGAACGAAAATTACCTTAATTGTAATAACGGATAACAATTATTATTTTTAAATAGAAATGAGATAATAACTTTGAATTAATTTTTATCAAATTTTTCGCAATGTAAGGGTATGTTATTATTATATCGTTGAATTCAGAAGAAAATTCTCTATTTAATTAGTTCATAAAAAATATATAATGCCATTTAAAAAAATGTAACATTGATCCATAAGTTGAGTACCACTGGCTTTAAAATAATAATGGTTATATCAAGATGTGTCCCCCTCTATGCTTTATAAAATATCTTAATCACTTTTTTGTTAACTTGTCATATTCACGAATAAATGGCACTGTTCCATTATCTTGATACACCCTGTATATCATGATATTTTGCTCTATAAGCTGCATCATCAATTTAATTTTTACCCCGATCTCATACTCCTTATTCAATCATATCTTCATAATCGTAAACAGTATGTTCATTACAACAATACTAAATCTGATTGCTTTAGTCCTTCCTCTGGTGTCCCTCAAGGATCAAATCTTGGACCTTTATTGTTCATATTATTCATTAATGATATTGCCAAATGTTTGAATTATTCCAATTCGTTATTATATGCTGATGATTTAAAAATATTTAAAATAATCAATTCATATTCAGATTACAAAAATTTTCAGTTTGATATTAACAACTTACTTGTTTGGTCTTTTTTCTCAAAATTACAGTTTAATGTCAATAAATGTAAATCTATGACTTTCTCAATGAAACAGAATACATTTAACTATATCTATAATATGAGTGGTGTAAATTTGGATAAAGTTTCTGAAATAAAGGATTTGGGTGTTATTTTTGACTCTAAATTACTGTTTACTCCTCACATTAATTACATTTTAAAATGCTCGTACAAAAACTTAGGTTTTATAATTAGAAATTCACGTTGTTTTAATAATATATCTACACTAAAATCCTTGTTTTATTCATTTGTTAGATCCAAACTTGAATACTGTTTTGTTATTTGGAATCCAGTTTACAACACTCATATTATGCAAATTGAACGAATACAAAGAAAATTTGTCAAATTCTGCGCTCGTAAAATCTGTCATCCATTTGATCCAATATCATACAATTATTCTCACACATTAGTACAATTTAACATTATGTCACTAGATAACAGACGTAAGTTGCTATCCTGCTTGTACTTACATAAATTGTTGCATAACAAAATTGATGACATCCCAAGTTTGAATGATATAAATATTTCCATTCCTCGTATGCCTATCAGATCATTTAAACATCATTCTACCTTCACTAATGTTCTTGTAAAAAATAATTACGAATCTAGAGCACCTATTAGAAGATTATGTTCCATCTTCAACACTTTAGAGCGCGAAATATATCTTGACATTTTCAATTATTCGTTCATCCGTCTCAAAAATACATTATGTTCATTTCTTGTGTCATTGTAAATTATTTTGTTTAGTTTTTTGTGTATTACTTTTGTTTATGTAACCTTTGTTTCCATGCATTTATTGCATGTCTAATATCCACTAACATGTTTTATTCATCTGTCACTTTGAATTGTAACTATATGTATATCCAACCCTCAGTAATTGGGATACTTTGTATCCTGTTGAGTGGTTGTTAATTAAATAAATAAATAAATATACATACCGTGTGTCCGAAGCAGACATAGGCGTTTAATATGGGAAAACAGTTTTTTGTAAATAAAAAGTGTCCGGCAGAAAATTAAGCCATGCTATTGAATATGATAATAGTACATTACCTCCTGTACGTTATTTAATACTAATTACTTTATTATCATTGCATAAATTAAAGAAAATTATACATAAATGCCAATAAATATTTGTTTCAATATTTTATTACGTAATACGAAATGATTTTCAGTTGTCATTGTGGCTCAATGGTTAGCATGGCTGCCTCTGGATTGATGAACGGTTAAAAGTTGGGGTTCAAGTCCCCGTCACGCTATTTTTTTATTTATTAATTAATTACGAATTATATTAAAGATAATTATAAGATAATATGGATGAATTAGTTAAATAATTACAAATAAGTTTCTATCACGATATAATAGTAATTTCCATGGAAGAATAATCCATGATACAAAAGCAAGAATTTAAACTATACTACCTACTTTCTTTTTATAAATACAGTAAAAATACGAAACACACATATTCATTGTATCTCATTCATGTTTTATTAAGATCAAAAGAAAATATAATGGATTATTATACGTTTTGACTATAGTAATCAATTTTTGTTATTGTTGAAATCAATTATTTTCATTTATAAAATATTGTTATTTATATCAATATCTATCTTCTATTTTCAATTACAATAATATAGAAAGAAGTTTTTTCTATAAAAATTATTTAAAGTATTTATTTTTCTTTTCGCATTAAAAATGTTTTCATTGTTTACCGCGTTGTTTACTTTGTTTTGTTTTTTGTTTATCAAATATTTGTGTCAAAATTAATTTCTTAAACATTAACGATCGAGTGAATATTATAAGATTATAATAGATAAATTCATTTTACAATAAATTAATAAGGTACTACAATGAAACTTGCTAATAAAGGTTAGAACAATTATTACTGAGTATTTACCGCTTGACATTTACCGTGTTACAATTGTTTTAGTTCATTGTTTTATTTCAAGCCACAGTCATGGCTCACTATTCTCTTTTCGACTAGGGATTAATAACCATGAACAGACATACGGGGCATTTTATGACCTAACTAAAGCCTTCGACTGTGTAACTCATCAAGACTTGTTACAAAAACTTAATAATATTGGTATTCGTGATGTTGCAAATAATTTAATAAAAAGTTACTTAGCACATCGCGACCAAGTTGTCTCAATCACACATAATAAAGACAATATTACCAAAACATTTCTCTCTGAATGTAAACTTAATAATATTGGTGTACCACAGGGCTCAAAATTGGGTACTCTCCTATTTATAATATTTGTGAATGACTTTTTTAACACATCTAAACAATACAATAACATTGATAAATTTCAATGCTAAACTTTTGTTTAAGCCGATGACATTTGCCAGATAATTACAACTAATAAAGTGGATATTGTTCGTGAAACGGTTCAAAATTTCGTAGTGTCTCTTTAACTGGTGTGACGTTAAGGTAGTTGTCACTCGAGTGTACCTATCAAAAACTTGTTCTATGTTCAAAATAAAAATTAAGCTAATGCAGTTTATATTTGCAATAATCAATATTTTTTAACATTATATTATATACATAGATTGTGTAAAAATTGTTAAAAGCTTATATCAAAGACTGTAACAGACGAATTTTCTTTATTTTTCCGTAGAAAAGATTTTTTTTTGAACTGTACCACTCGCACTAACACATACAAAAGTGTCGTATTCCAATTTACTCACACAACAGCACCGAGTGTTGAAAAATAACTGTGGCAACGTCGTACTGTTGCACTTAGACAAGGACAGAAATATTTAGTTTTCTTTTCAGAGCTTGAATTTTAATTTTGACATAATATGTGAAAATGTCGAACCGTGTACGGTTTTCAGAGGTATAATATCAAAAAACATGATTAAAAAAATTGGAAATAGTGGAATTAATTTTGAAACACTAAGTAGAATATATACAGAAAATGGAAGAAAAGGTGTAATTCAATTTTTATTAGAAATTGTAACCGGCAACACGAAACCACGTATAACCAAAAACAAAATAATATTAGACAAAATTGTTGATTTTTAAGTAAAAATCAATAATTATGTCTGAAATTCAATTTAATATAAACTCAAACTAAATAATTTTTTTTTTTTTAAATGTTATATTTTATATTTTATCTTTGTGCTAAAAAAATACATTAAATAAATATTTATATAGATATATATATATATCTTTATTATTTCCATTCATGTTATTTTACTTTTTCAGACTATTTATCATCGTTATTTCAAAGGAAGGGCAGTAGGAAATATTTTGCTCCTATATTTACATTGTTGTTAGTTGCCTAGTCAATTTTATCTCTTTCTAGACAAACGCTTAAAAAATAATTTGAATTTTGAAGTTTTCCCACATTTATTGGTACATTCAGGTATAAAAGTAATCAGATGTTTTGAGATATAATACTAGCTCTAAACTACAAATCGGAACTGCAAAATAAATTAATATATTTCTTTCTTAAAATTACGAAAGTAGTATTATACTCTTTAAACTTTTCATGTTTTTCACATAAAATACCCATATAAAAATATTTCCTTCGAATGTACGTTTGAAATTCCTTTAACCACAGAACACCTCTTATTCGCTAATACCACAGTGGGCGTTGTTAACTGACACTCCATCTGGAGAACTTGTACAGTCCATACGATGTAACTTGGCGAGTTGGGGCAATTCACATTATCACTGCGGTAATGAGAAAGTTATAAAATCCATAGGCGTACCGAAGAAAAATGAAGTTCAATAAAATTACGAATATTACAAAAAAAATAATTATTTATACAAAAAAATATATTACAAATATTGGAATGAATTATTTATTATATAAATCATATTATAATTATTTTTTAAATTAATAAAGTTAAGAAAATAAAATTGCTATTGCTATTGAGAAAAAAATGCACCAACGCTTATGTATGAATATAACTTCTTGGGTTGAAAAGTACCTGACACCCCGAGTTTGAGTGTATTAGGATGAAATTTGCTTTGTGTAAGGCAATAAAACATTGTAAAATCCATGGAGGTAGGAATATATATGGAGGGAGGATTTGCAATCGCTAGTGAAGTTGCTTCCCCTTCTACATTGTGACCGCTGTCAGTTTGAACTTACAAGGTTGTTGCTGTCATCTGTCATTGAGCATTGTTTGTTTTTAAACGTGTACGTGTTTTGGAGAAGTGTTTACCGTTTATGACTTTTTAATATATGTATATCGTGGTTTATATTGACTTTTCTTTAAGTGCTTCGTAACATTTGGTGAAAATTAATATTTTTTATTCATGTGAGTTATGAAATATTGTTTTATTTTAAAACTGTAACTCAACGTATATTTCGTGTTTATAGCAATTTAACAGAACAAACATTATTTGGACTAGTTGACTCTTGCACTACAATATGTAAGTTTTCTTGCAATAATATTATATGTTTCATTTAACATAGGTAATTATTTGCAGATTGTTTGTAACTTGGTGACTTGTTGTGTTGTGGGGTACTCCAATAAGTCAGGAGGAAAGTTTTATTTTTATATTATTTAACAATAAACAATTAAAAAATCTAATGAGTGTTAAACAATTGTAATTTCGTATAAATACCTAGCCTAGATCTATCGATTTAAATAAATATTGTAAAAGATAACCGTATCGGTAACAGGTAAGTGGAATTTTAATTATTTATAATTTTTCTATATTGTAATTTCTTCTAAGTACATATTTGCTAAAAAATATTTGTTTATTGATATTACTAGAAATAAGAAATCTTAATTTCAAATATTTAATTTTATATTTGCCGAGTGAATTCCCACCACAATGTGACTGCAGCAGTACCTGCGTCCGTCCCCACAGGCCTGCATTCCCCTTGTCCTAAGTTCAAGTTTATGCTCCCTCCATGTTTATTCTTACCTCCATGGTAAAATCACTATTTCACTTCTGAAGCTGTGCGGCATCGAAGTAAAAGTAAATATTTGACAAAACGCAACTTAGGAATAGTGAACTGAATTACATTCTTTTGGGTCGCCAAGTTAAATCGTATGGTTGTAAAGTATAATTCTACCTATTTATCGTATCTTCAGATTATAATTTTCTAGAGGCAATAAAATTAAATCTGGGTGGTAAATATTTTTCAAATTTTCACATAAAATCCGTTTATTGGTTATCTATAACATATTCGTTTTTCGATTAAATGTCATAATTGATATAAAGTTATAATTTAAAATGTTGTGTTTATTTTGCCATTTCCTATTCTTCACGTGTTAAAAAGGCCAAATTTAATTGCAAATATCTCAGGTACCGCTTGGTCATTTGTTTTAAAACTTGGAGAGCAGGTAGATTATACTTCAGTTGAGATGTACTTAAATTTTCAATTAATTCTGTTGAAAATGATTTCACGATATAACTACCTTAATAAACTTTTGATAAACTGTGAAAAGACTATTATAATGCATTTTCATACTTTATTAATATATATATATATATATATATATATATATATATATA
This sequence comes from Harpalus rufipes, assembly GCA_951394225.1. NCBI lineage: Eukaryota > Metazoa > Arthropoda > Insecta > Coleoptera > Carabidae > Harpalus > Harpalus rufipes. The sequence continues at coordinate 33,104,831 of OX596285.1, forward strand.
TATATATATATATATATATATATATATATATATATTACTATTTTTATTTTCCAGACATGGACGACGAACACGTGTCGTAAAAATAAAAAAATATTTGTCAATAATTCCGATGTACATAAATATTTCACTCGTCAAGCAAACCATTTTCATGTAAACAAATATAATTTATCCTTATCATGCAATAACTCCCTTTATATGTGTGCTATTATGTATAATAAATTACCAACAAATTTAAAAGATGTAACATCACTAAATATATACAAGACCAAATTAAGTCATATCTTATTGAAAATTGCTTTCACAATGTAAATGAATATCTAAAATCTTGCAATTAACTGTTTCTTGTACTTTATATTTGCTCTTCTCCGACTTACCTTGATATGTTATTTTTTGTAACTTGTATACTGGTTAATAAACATTTATTTATTATTATTAATTATTTATTTGGGTACTTTTCTATGTGCACTTGCATTACTTTTCTTTCGATTTCTTTCTTATTAACAGGAACATGATGTTCACGACCGTCAGTTGAAGGAAAACTGCTAGAGCTTTTTTGAATTTTTTTAAGCAACACATCAATTTTTTCTCTACTTATGCCATAAACAGTTTGATACATTTTCTTGCAGACAGATGTTTTCATTATCGATTTTTAAGTAATACGTAGCAGTAATTGCACGATTGTGCCAAAGATTAGTTTTACCCCTACCTTTTCTTTCTTCTTTTTTATTGTGGATAGAAATTCCACTGCATAGAATTGTTCCTGTTGCTCTTTTGGAAATTTATAAAAATCATTAAAAATTTGTTCTTGTATGTTTGGTAAACAAACAGTACAACAGTGTTTATGGGACCATTCAGTAATAACATTTATTTTTTTAGTTTCTTTTATTTCTCCCTTTCTATTTGTGTACTGCAGACCATGGTCTTTGTACTCTTTTTCTATTTTTCTGTTTTTTTTTTTTCAGGAGATCTTGATTCTGAATCTTTTCTAGCAATTTCAACATTAGTGTTATTGACTGTTTGAATACTCTCATCTGACGATTCCTTATCCGAAACATTAATATGGTCACAAGAATTTTCTCCAATAGAATTTGTCTCGTCGTTGCTGTTGTTATTTGTGTCTATAGTAGCATTTTTATCACTAATTGTATCCTCTTGCAAGACTCCTTATTTAATTTATTATTTCTTTTAGTTACATTTTCCTCGCCAATCTCTAGTTTATTATTTACTTTGGTATCATCTGACAAATAATTAATATGAATAAATAGAAGAGTTTGAAATATAAAATTTACAATTATTTATCTGATTGATCATTAGCATCAGCACCGCACGTCGAATTTGAAACATAAACTGCATCTTTAAGTGCTCTAATAAAATTATGTCTATTTGTATAAGACATATTTACACATATGTCAGTGAAAATAACTTCAAAATGGTTAACATAACGTTATTATATACACTGAATTTGGAAAAAACTGCAAACTTTGACACATGCAAAATGCATCTCTTTTGTATGTACGCAGAAAAATAGTGTTGGCTTACCTTGTAACGGCCAACACCGATTTTATTTTTTTACTGAATACGCCCCTGCCTTTTTTCTGTTTTGAGGTTTTGCCGCGAGAGGTCTTCGAGATCGCATCTGAACAAGCAAGACAGGGCGTTGGCTCTCTTGGTTCCCAGCCACGGAAACGAGCAGAGGTGCACGCTCTTTTGTCCATATTTTTGGTTTTTATTCTACGGAGTTTGGTCTTTTAACCGCTTTGAATATTTCGTCTTACTCTAAAGTGTCTTAATCATCTCTATCTTCTTTTCACACTCAAAAAACCATTTTAGCTAAGATTTGTAACTGTAGGCAGTCCTAGACTGCATTCTTATGTACAATCATCCACCTCATGTAATTAAGTTTGAATTTTTTATTATACTGTGTAATTTTGGAATTTTGTCGAGCAATGGTAGATTGAATTTTTTCTTTTTTTTGTAAAGGCAGATAGTCGTTAAAAAAATCATTTTGCGGTCAATTTTGGACTTTTGTTTCTTTCTAGTTTATTTTGGGCTAGGCTTTTGTTTTGCATTTACAAGAAAAAAAAATCTTTTCTGTTAAAAAGATCAGTGCTCTGCCGTTGTGTTATTTTTTTTCTCAGCTTTTATTTTCGCCCCGGTTTGGAGTGGCTGAGTTCGTCTGGTGGTTGAGTGGGATGCCATTACTGGACCTTGGAAAACGGACATTCTACGCACACAGAAACCCCAGGTGTGGCTCCAAAGAGGCTTCCGCCTCCGAGTTAGGAGAGCCGCTCAGGGAAGAGTTGGCCATCTACCTAGGGCTTTCTCAAACAACGTTTCGCTCCGCATTATTTTGTAAACGAGCCTCAGAAACTCTCATCCACCACAGGAACCCCTGGGCGAGTTTTCACGCCGAGTCCTCCGCCTGCTACGCGCCTGACGTCTGCCACCACCGTCTCCGCCAGCCGCTCACCCCAGGCGGACTTATGCTATTCCGGGCCCAGGTGAAGCGTCCCAACTTGCTTAGTTGAGTATTTTTTTTTATAATTATTAAAAAAATTCGCATTTTTTGCCTTTTTTGTGTTTTTTGACACTGACTAAATTCTTATTATTGTATAAATTGCAGGCAAATAAACCTTTGTTAAAATTTTAATTATTATCAATTTTCACTCTAGTATCATCGGTGGCCTGGCGTCCACCACCCATTTTTCCATCACCATTAACGCCAGTGGCGCCCTGACATTTGTTTTCACACCTGCTCCTTTACTTACGACCCACGACCCTTGCTTACGACTTTTCAGCACCGGGCACGATCATATGTGTGGACTGATTGGCTAGCTACTAAAGGTAGGTGTCGATTGCGTCACAACCTTCCTAAAACAACTTATTCTTCTCCTAAGAGACCGGGACCACAAAATTCCAAACTTCTAGGTGGACGAGTGAGTCTGGACGCACGGCTCGCTTTAAGGGCGGCAAATCTAAAGGGCGGCATTTTGGCTGGGAATGTGACAAAATATTGATAAGTTAAATACCCAATTAGAAATTGATACTTGTCGATTTTTTTTAGGCGGAAATTAACATGGAATTTACATTTCGTATTTCCTGTTTTTGTCTAAAATTAAAAAAAAAAACATCTGTAATCCATAATTATGAAGAAAACAACCATAAAAGAGCGGCACGTTTAACAACAAAGGATAGGTACACAAGTCGCGCACCGCATAGAACAGCACACAGGGCGCTGCATGAACTTGTTTGAAACAGGAATAGGAAAGAACACTGAAATATATACCAGCGTACGCTGCACTGAAGGCCCATTGAACAATAATGGCTGGTCCCGTTCGTGTTGAACCGAACCTAGCCTAATAATTTTTATCATAGATGAACTCTTTATTTTGATGTTTTGCTTCATTTTGAGGTTTGATTGAGTTAGTGTTGATGACAATTATTATATTTTATTTAAAAATTTGCCGTTTTTTAGGCACTGTTTTAATAAAGCCTCAGATAAAAAAAATAGTTTTCACAGGTAAAATCTTTCTATATACATATTCTAATGATCTACAGAAAATAAAGTATTAATATTATTATGTATTTAAAAAAAAATATATTAAAATCGACATTTACATAATCCCTTTTATACGTATACAAATGCTCATTTTAATTCATATTTCTTCAATGCCTTGTGACGATGGTCACCGAGCGTGGTGTAGTGTGTGCACCATAGCCTAATGGCTAGCGCGTTGGCTTCTGAGTGTGGGGTTCAGGGGTTCGAGTCTCAGTATCAAAATATTTTTTATTTGTTCAGCAAATAGATAAAATACACAAACCATATATTGAATATTTTGAATTATGTTTCCATTGTTGTAAATAAATATTTTTTGTTGTATGTATGTATGTATATATATATATATATATATATATATATATATATATATTTGTTGTATTAATAAATATATATTTTTCACTGTTAATATTTATGATTGATGTCTGTACATGTCAGGTGCGGCATAGTCGAGCGGCTAGAGTGCTTGACCAGCGCGCTGAGGATCGCTGGTTCGATTCCTCATGATGTATGATTTTTTATATTTTTTTATAGCATGTTTCGAACATGGCAGGTATTTGCAAGATGGTTAAAATCATGTTTAAACTTATTTTGAAGTTTTTAACGATTTTACGGGGTATAAATACGGGCCCAAACGACAGTTTATTCAGAGAGAGTGTGTGCTCTCTCAAGGAAGCGTTAGCTTCACATCTCACCTAGACGGTGTGTGCCGTCTACTGCGAACCTGGTGAGTGCCGGGTAAGCAATTTGTTTATAACCTTGGCTGCCTCTGACTCAGCGCTGTTGGTATGTGCCGGCAGCTCGTGAGAGAGTGCAGAAGGTGTTCCGTACCAGTATCCGTAACCGGTTGTTTCCGTACAGTGGGGTCTGCCACTGTGTACCGTAATCGCGATTGTCGACGGGGGTTGGTGTGTACCAACACGATCCCGTTCCGTTCCGAAATCGCGATTGTTGACCGTTACCGTTTCCGTTCCGTTAACAACTTTGGTGTGTGCCATTGTTGACCGTCCGTACCGTGTTCCCGTAACTTTGGTATGTGCCATCCTTACCCGTTCGTGTTCCCGCAACTTTGGTGTGTGACATTGTTGCCCGTCCGTACCGTTGCCCCGCGATCTTGGTGTGTGCCATTGTCGCCCGGTCGGACCGCGTTGCGTCATCTTATTATTCTTTTTATCATCGTGGCCCGTTTATTGTCGACCATTTGTCAGAGCGAAACCAGCTTGCAAATATTGCCTGTTCTATGGTAGGATGTAATTCATTTCTGTATTTCTGTTTTGTTATCACCATCTGTAAATACGTTTCATTCTCATATTTTAATAAAAATGTTCGAAACTATTATGATTTCTTTTTGTGGAAAATAAAACCGAACCCTATCTCCATTGAGCTATCCAAATCCTTTTGGCGTTGTCCCATCTCTCCTAGTGCTGTGTTTCCGACCGACCGATTGGCGCCCGAGCAAACCGTTCTACAGTACAGGGACAACAGAAGGACGTCGTTCCACGCTACGATTTCGCGTCCGAGCGAAATACCGTCACAAAATTGGCGCCCGAGCAGGGACTGGTGTCATCACAGCCTTATTAAAATATTGGTGCAACAGGGCATTAGTTTTTTGTTAGTGTTTTCAGTTTTTTGTTTAAATAATTTCATTAAATTTTTATATTAGATCTTTAAATAAACACTACTCACATACATTTTATTTAAAACCTGCGGTACACGAAATAATTTCCGTCAACTCACGAACTGTCCCGATGTTTGCCGATTACTCCAGCAGCCAATAGGCCTTCACAGTCACGGTACGTATGCGCATTCCAGTTAGTATATATTTCAGTGGGAAAGATGATCATGCATTGACTTGTTTATTACCTCTAATTATAAAAGGATTGTTTCGTTACACAATAGCATTATTCTTGCTAACGTCGCTGGTGATAACAAGTGCAAGTTTATATTATGTAGAAGCTGTTAGAGTTTATAGAAAAATATTTGGCAATTTTATAGTTCAGTGTGGTTAATTTTTAAAGGTACGTACATCTATAAATATTAAGCTGTTTGTTTTGATAGATACAATTTTTTTAAAATTATCATAAATTTATTATTTAATTTAATTATAAATTTAAAATTATTTTGCTAAAATCACTAAACTTTTTAAGCGATAGGAGTTTATAGAACAGGGCAAAACACCGAGTGCTCTGTTTTTGAAAATAACTTATTTTAGGGTTCCGTACCTAAAAGGTAAATTATTTATTTCTTTATTTTGTCAACGTTTTGTGTTATCAAATCAAACATTGCCTATATTGTGTGATACTTACGGTTTTAACTTTTTTAGGGAGGGTAAATCTCCAATTTAAATTTTTATTATTTTATATTTTACATTGTCATTGTTTAATTTGAGATGCTGTTTGTTTCAGATTGTCTGACGGACAAAAAAACTCTCTGGTTACCTGTACAAAAGACGAAGACTGGAAAAGGAAGCCCAAAGGCAGAAACAAGCTGGCGCTTTAAAGAATTATTTACAGAGTACGTCTGGTAGTACCAAAACAAATGACGACTCAGAGTGTCCAACATTAAATCCGGTAATAAAAGAAAACACGGAATCGTCAGAGAGTGATGATGATCAACAAATGGACATTTCTAAACCAATTGAAACTAGTACCACTCCGCCAAATAAAAGCTCTATAAAAATTGACACCAACCTGGCACCTACGGAAAGCCCTCTACAACCTTTAAGTACAGATCCAGAATTGTGGCCAAGAATTTTAGGAGATGCCGAAAGAAGTTTTTTGGTTAGGCAAGGTCCAGTCCACCTAAGCCATTATATAATCACAAATTTCCTTCCGATGACACTGGTCGAAAATTTAGCCCAAATTATTATAAACGAATTTTAAGCAATGGAGAGCAAGTTATAAGAGACGGGCTCATTCATATACTCTATTTCAAAAAACTGCGTTTATTGTTTTTGCTGCAAAATTTTCGGCTGTGTGATCAGTTCCCTTTCAAAAGAGGGTTTTAAAAGTTGGAAGCATCTCGTTGAAACTTTAAAAGACCACAAAATTTCTAAAAATCATATTCAGGCCCAAAAATCATGGCTAGAACTGAGCCAAAGGTTAAAGTGTTGTAAAACTATAGATGCGGCTGCTCAAAGAATTAATAATGCTGAAACAAACCATTGGTATGAAGTGCTTTTAAGAATCGTAGCAATCACTAAAATGCTTGGTAAAAGTTGTCTGGCTTTTCAAGGTACAAGCGACAAGCGGTTTGAGCATAATAACGGTAACTTTTTAAAATAGTTAATTATGGAAGAACACGTGCGTAGAGTGCTCAAAAAAGAGGAGACTAAAACCCACTATCGCGGAAAAAATAAACAAAACGAGATAATAGACATTTTGCATCAAAGTGTGATATCCCATATTATTAATAAAATAAAAAAGCCAAATATTATTCCATAAATTTAGATTGCACTCCTGACGTTAATAAGGTGGAACAAATGACTCTTGTAATCAGATATGTTTCAATCAATAAATCTGATTCCAATGAGGTTGAAATAAAAATTAATGAAAGCTTTTTGCGCTTTCTTCCACTTGAAAGGTCCACAGGGAAACAAATGTCTGAAATTATAATTGAAAAACTTAATGACTTGGATTTAAATTTGCAGGATATTAGAGGGCAGGGATATGACAATGGGTCTAATATGAGGGGCGATAAAGCAGGAGTGCAATCTAGAATTAAAAATTTAAATTCGCGAACATTCTACGTTCTATGTAGTAGCCACTCTCTCAATCTAATGGTTAATGATATGGCAAAAGCACCCTGGGAAGCCGCTAATTTTTTTAATATGGTCCAATATATATATATATATATATATATTTCGGCATCTACTTTTCGATGGGCAGTACTTTTAAAACATGTCCAAGGATTAACTTTGAAACCATTGAGTGACACTAGATGGGAGAGTAGGATAGAGGCCTTAAAGCCTTTTTCATATAGGAGATGTATATGACGCTTTGCTAAGCATTTATGAAAACCAGGAAATTGATAATTTAATAAGAGACGAAGCCTCGGGTTTATTAAATTGTATTAAACAGTTTAAGTTTTTGAGTTTAATAGTTATTTGGTGTAAAATATTAAACTGTATTAATCCAATAAGCAAGCTGATGCAAACAAAAGATTTCGATCTAGCATCTGCACTTGATCTTTTACAAAACTGCAGATTTTTTTTTAAGGATCGAATAAGTCCTTCATTGAAACTATTCTTGATGCAAGAGAACTGGCTGACGAAATTGATATTGAGGCAAATTTTGAATCAACAATACCACGACACCGTGTCAGAAGAAAAAAAAACCAATTTCTCATAGAAAGCACGAGGTGAACTGATCGAAGATCCCAAAGAAAAATATAAGATAGATTTTTTTTATTTTACAATTGATCAAGCACTAAATGCACTAGATGCTAGATTTGAACAACTTAATTACCATAGTAACTATTTTCAATTCTTATATAATACAGGGTGTTAATAAAAAAACTTTACACACTTTAGCAGGTGATAGTAGAGATGAAAACAAGAAAAAAATTCTAATACACTTAGGTCCAATACTCATTGGTTTTTAGAAAATTTATGTATGGAATTTGTACATAATACACAGGATTGACGGAAGGTATTGTGCTGGCCACATCAGATTTAACAACTAAGTGCGTGAGTCTCTTCGACGACGGCTGCAACTTTGTTTACAATTGATCGTAAACACCTAGAGTCCTGGGGAAACTGTGAAAAGATGGTCAGTCGCTACGAAATCGTATATAGAAATACCTTGTCCAGCAATAGTCAAGGAATACAATAAATTTATGGGAGGAGTGGATTTAATGGATATGTTAGTTGAATTATATAGAACAAATATAAGAGTCAAAAGATTTTATCTTAGAATAGTTTTCCATTTGATAGATATTGCTGTAGTTAATTCATGGATTTTATACAGACGACATATGAGCCAAAATAAGACAAAACACATGAGTTTATTAGAATTTAGATCTAAAATAGCACATGGTTTATTACAATTTTCTAAAACGTGTCCCAGAAAAAGGGGGAGACCATCTTCACAGGAGTTAGAATCACCATTACAAAAAAAGAAGTATAAAGTTGCTACACGGCCAATTGATGATGTTCGCTTGGACAATATTGGGCATTGGCCTGAACATACGATTTATAAAGGACGGTGTAAATTATGTATAACGGGATTTTCCCGAATAAAATGTATTAAATGTAATTTACAATTATGTCTTACATAGTGCATAAGTATATTACGATAGATCAGCATGGTTTTGTTAAAGGAAAATCCACTGTTACAAATTAAACTTTACAGATACTGTATCGAATTATTTGTCCAATAATACACAAGTTGATGTTATATATACAGACTTTGGTAAAGCATTTGACAAGGTTGATCATAGTTTATTAATAAACAAACTGTACAATGATTTTAACTTTTCTCTACCACTTTGTCAACTACTTGCATCATATCTCACAGATTGATATCAGTTTGTTGAAGTTAAAGGATTTGAATCTATGATTTTGGCAAGCTTTAGTATACCTCCCATCTTTGACCTTTACTATTTTTGCTATTTATTAACAATATCACTGAATTCGTACAACATTCAAGCATTCTAATGTACGCAGATGATATCAAATTATTTAAAAAAGTGAACTCAAATAGTGATTGTTTAGAACTTCAAAACAACATACAGAATTTATTAACTTGGTCAGAAATTAATAAATTATATTTCAATATTAATAAGTGTAAAGTAATGTCATATTCAAAAAAAGAACATTTCCTGCATACTTATCAAATGTATAATCAAACATTAGAAAGAGTAACACAGTTCAAAGATTTCGGTATACTGTTTGACACTCATATTTGCAAAACATATCAAGTCAACTATATCAACAGCATACAGGAATTTGAACTTTGTTCTTAGAATTTCTAAAAACTTCAAATATGTATCTACTTTAATTTCGTTATATAATTGTTATATCCGTCCGTCTTTAGAATATTGTTGTCAAATTTGGTCTCCTGTCTATACAAAATATAAAGTTAGTATTGAAAATGTACAAAAGTATTTGTTAAATACTGCTGGTACAAAAAGTTTAAAATATATAATCATTATTTACATTATGAAACGGGATTAGCAACTTTCAATTTAATATCTCTCGAAAATAGACGAAACATAATATGCATATTATTCATCTACAAAATCATTCATAATGTAGTTAACGATGCTAATATTTTACTCAAATTAAACTTTTACGTTCCACGAATTAATAGTAGATACCAACAAAAAATTTACACCAAATTCGCTCGAACAAATTTTGATTGTAATACTCCATGTAATAGAATGTGTTTGTTGCTTAATGAACTACACCTAGATTTTGACATTTTTTCTGACTTTTTCTTTAGGAATAAAGTTGTACAATACAAATAAATTAAAAATAGAATAATATGTAATAATGTAAGGCTACCATAATTTAATGTTTTTGGTAATTTTGTAATACTTTTGAATTTTTGTTTTTCTCATGGCACACTATACGACTATCTTATTATTGTTGTTATATAACTTATTGTAAACTCCCTCTGTAAATAGGATTTATCCTGTAGAGTGGTTAACAATAAAATAAATAAACAAGACATTATTACAATTTATCTTATAAGAGATGAAGGAAATAATATAGAAATGCACACATATCACTTCTGAATTTGTATTCCAAACCATTGATATGATACTATGTGATCCTTTTGATAAAAAATAATTGACAACCGTTCACAATAAAATAATTTAAAAAAACTTTGCCTTTTCACCACACACAAAACTGTTAATACGTTACGCGGGGTTCGTCCTAATTTAATTAAAATTCCCTATAGGCGATGTGCACATTTTGAGCGTTAGCGCCTTTAACGGCTACTTAGTTACTTTTGGGTACCGAATATTTTTTTTTACATTTCAAGAAGATGATACAATTTACAATTTCATTTTGAGTTTTTGCTATTGTATGTGAATATTATACGTCATAGTATATTGTAATGAATGAAGAAATTATTTAAAATGCTATGTTATGTGACTAATTTAAAAAAAAATTAAAATACCAGCAAAAAATATAATTTTTCTCGTAATATGTGTGATTTCTGTAAACCATTTTACTATATTTAGTTTTATATTATATTTTATAATATTAAATAAATATTACAAGATGAACCGAATTGTCAAAATTTTGGCAGCTCGATCGGCTTTTGTTTTTTGCATTAAGTTGTCAGAAATATGTCGTGTTTGGTATCTAATGAAATGTTTTCTGAAGAGCTGACAGGCAGAAATGTCAAAATTTTGACAACTCGATCGGCTTTTATTTTTTGCATAAAATTGTTAGAAATATGTCGTGTTTGGTATCTAATGAAAGGTTTTCTGAAGAGCTGACAGTCAGAAATGTCAAAAATTTGACAACTCGATCGGCTTTTATTTTTTGCATAAAATTGTTAGAAATATGTCGTGTTTGGTATCTAATGAAATGTTTTCTGAAGAGCTGACAGGCAGAAATGTCAAAAATTTGACAACTCGATCGGCTTTTATTTTTTGCATAAAATTGTTAGAAATATGTCGTGTTTGGTATCAAAGGAGAGGTCTTGTTAAGGGCTGTCAGTCACTAGTGTCAAAAATTTGACAGGTCGATCGGCTTTTGTTTTTTTGCATAAAGTTAGAAATATGTCGTTTGGTATCAAATGAAATGTTTTCTGAAGGACTGTCACGCAGAATTGTCAAAATTCAAATATCTTGATCGGCTTTTTTTTGAAAAAGTCGTCAGAAATATGTGACATTAGGTATCAAATGAAATGTTTTCTCAGGGGCCACCATGTAGAATTGTCAAAATTTTGACAGTTTGATCCGCTTTGGTTTTTTACATAAAGTTGTTAGAAATATGTCGTGTTTGGTATTAAATGAAATATTGTTTGAAAGGCTGCCATGCAGAATTGTCAAAATTTAGACATCTTAATCATTTTTTGTTTTCTTGAAAAAGACGTCAGAAATATGTCATATTTGGTATCAAAAGAGAGATCTCATTAAAGACTGTCTGGTACATGTGTCAAAAAATTTAACAAGTTTATTGAATTTTGTTTTTGGCATAAAAATAATTCGCTTGGGAGAAATTGGGTATTTGAGAAGACAGTTTAAAGTGTGCCTAGACGGATTGGATGTACGTATAGACTCATAAAACACTATTGGCGGAGTTCTAGGGGAAGCTCGGCGTAGCCGAGATTTCGCTAGTCTTTATCCTAATTATTTATCATTTAATAAACTATTATTTTTGTTGGCGTAACACGTTGGGGGGGCTGACGTAATACATTGGAGAGGGTATAGAGCCTGGGGTTACGTGAATATATAAATGCTTGTAGTAGAATGATTAGTTTTAGTTTTGTGTATTTTGGCATTCTGGGTATCGTAGAATAAAGAATTCATAAGTGGATATAGTGTTCGATTTATATGTTTCCTGTGAATAGTAGAAAGTGCTACAATTTCAGAAGTGGGATAGTGTATCTGTGTGCATATCATAGTGAGGTTTTGTGATAATGAAGAGGTTTAATTCAGAGCGGAATTCTAGCCAACTAAATAAGCGTGTTAAATATGGTGATGCAAGTGATATAAGTGATGATAACGGTGAATGTGATAATCAGGCGAAGAAGAGCGACTGTGAAAGCGTGAGTGATCTTGGTGAATATAGTGGTAAAAGTGGTCGTTATGCAACCCCAGGAAAACCTAGTGTAGATAACGACATGAGATTAATACGTGCTGTCCTATCTACTGTTAAAGAACAATCATCGTATGAAGGATCGCACCAGAATAGTCATAGTGAACACTTAATACCTATATATGATCCGGAAGAAGGAAAGATCAGTCCGCAAAATTGGCTTTTGAAAATTGAGCAGATAGCAGTTATTCACAACTGGTCCGATTCATTAAAAGTTTACAATATGCAGTTAAGATTACGCGGATTAGCTAAACTGTGGTACAATCAACTACCTGATTACGATCTGTCCTGGGCAGAGTGGGAAAATGCTTTAGTGAAAGCTTTTCCTCGGAAAGTGGATTACTTTACTTGTCTAGCCGACATGATGGGCCGCACTAAACATCCAAATGAAACAATAACGAAATATTTTTATGAGAAACAGACACTATTGCAAAGTTGCAGGATAGTGGGTGAAGATGCGGTGTCTTGTATTATAGCTGGGCTGCGAAGTGAAGAGCAAAAGAATAATGCTCGTGCAGGGAACTACAAAACACCAGTGGACTTGTTCAATGGTTTCCTATTTTCGTTGGACGAAAGTAAACCATCTCAGCTGAAGCAGGATAATCCTTTGGGAAAAATGGGAAAACAACACTTTGAAAGACGACATACTGGTCACCAAAATTGTCAGAGAGAGAAAAAGGATTTCAACAAATCACAAATACACTGTTACAACTGTAAAAGACCGGGGCACATGGCGAGAGATTGTAGAATTCCGAAAAAAGAATGCGGCAGCTGTAAAATGCTTGGTCACCTAACACACGAATGTAGGAATAGACAAACCACGCAAGATACATTTAAAAAGAATATAAAGTTGATAAATGTCACAAATAACGATGGAAAATATTTTGTTAAGGCAATATATGTTAATGGTAAAGTATTTCAAGCTCTTATCGATACCGGGAGTGAACTAGTAACTGCAACCACGTTAGTCAAAGACATGTTAGGACTTCCAATGAATACCACGAGAATTATCCCAATTAAATCATTCGGAGGCAGTGAAGTCAAATCGTTGGGTAATGTACATATTTGTATAAAAATTGATGAAGTCGAGGCGTATGTTGACGTTACGATCGTACCAAATAGATGTCAGTCCTACCCATTTATAATAGGACAACCACTTTTGAATAATTCAGGAATTTCAGCAAGTATCAGTGATGGTAAAATACGTTTCTTTGAGTCTATGCTTAATGAACTACCAAAAATCAACAGCGAAGAAGATGAGAAAATAATCATTAGGTGTATGGAGAATCTGACATTGGAACCGAGGACAACATGCTCCATTCTAGTTAGTGCTTCTTGTACGCCCCTCACTACTGTCAGCATTCCTGCCATATTGAATGGACCTCCAGGTTTGCAGTATTGTACATTCTTACCAACGAAAATCGTGGCTACTTCAGGTATGTGTCTAACTTTAACAAATTTAACGGACAAACGAGTTAAATTACAAAGTAATACGATTGTTGCTAGGGGTAAGGAAATTAATAATATGTGTGCAACAGTATCAGAAAGTACTGACTATGATCTATTTAAAGCAAAAATTAACGAAATATAGATTTCAAGTTCTGATAGAACTAAATTAGTAGATTTGCTTCTTTCTTTTAAGGATAGATTCGCATTTTCAACTGAAGAAATTGGCAAAACATCTTTAACAGAAATGAAAATCGTTTTAAATACCGATAATCCAGTATCTTATAAACCTTATCGATTGTCCTTATCAGAACGTAAAGTAGTGCAAAAACATATTGACGATTTGCTTCAAAACGATATCATTCAAGAATCGGAATCTCCTTTTTCGAGTCCTATTGTGTTAGTGAAAAAGAAATCGGGAGAAACTCGCCTATGTATCGATTACAGAGCCTTGAACAAAGTAACTGTTAAAAACGTCTACCCCATGCCAATTATAGAAGATCAATTAAATAGTTTATCTGGTTATTCTTTTTATACTACTTTGGATTTATCCCAAGGTTATTATCAAATACCCATGGCTAAAGAATCTATTCCAAAAACGGCTTTTATAACCCCGGATGGCCACTTCGAATTTAAAAGACTCCCATTCGGCCTTGTAAATGCACCCGCCGTTTTCCAAAGTATGATCCACAAAGCACTTGCTCCAGTTAAGAACCTAATACTTATATACATGGACGATATACTGATTCCATCAAAGTCGGTAGAATCTGGATTAGAAATATTAAAACAAGTTTTATCATGCTTACGAGACGCTAATTTAACTCTAAAATTATCAAAATGTAATTTCTTTAATAATGAAATTAATTATTTGGGATACGAAGTAACAAGTTAGGCCCGGGAAAAGGAAAATAGAAGCGGTTAAAGAATTCAAAACTTCGTCAAATGTTCATGAGGTGCGACAATTTGTAGGTTTATGTAGTTATTTTCGAAAATTTATAAATAATTTCGCGTTAATAGCAAAACCGTTAACTGATCTTACAAAAAAAGACTCATTGTGGAAATGGGAACGCGAAGAACGGCAATCTTTCGAAACCCTTAAAGAACAATTAATCGATCGTCCTATATTAGCCCTTTATTCCGTAAATTCACGCACCGAGCTTCATACAGACGCAAGCAAATTAGGTTTAGGCGGGATATTGTTGCAGTACCAAACAGATGATTCCCTTAAGCCAGTTGCATACTTTAGTCGAATCACTACTAAAGAAGAGAAAAACTATCACAGCTTCGAGTTAGAAACATTAGCGGTCGTAGAAAGTGTCAAAAGATTTCGTGTTTATTTATTGGGTGTAGAATTCAAAGTCGTCACAGATTGTAATGCTCTCCGAACTACATTAACAAAACGTGATCTAAATCCACGTATCGCACGATGGTGGCTATGTCTGCAAGAATATAATTTTAGTATCGAATACAGACCCGGCAACAAAATGCAACATGTAGATGCTCTTAGCAGAAACCCTATAGAGAAAAATGTTTACGAAATATCGGTATCGGATTGGGTGGTAGCTCTACAGTTAAAAGATCCTTACCTGAATAAAGTTAAAGACATTGTAAATAGTAGTCCCACTACTGCAGAAGAACGCGCCATTTACAAAGAATTTAGAATAAAGAATAACCGGCTAGAAAAGCTAATAAACGGTGAGTACAAATTAGCAATTCCGAAATCTGCGCGCTGGCATGTGCTTCGAAAAATGCACGATGATTTCGGACACTTTGGTTTCGATAAAACACTAGATTTAAAACAAAGAAGTTATTGGTTTGCCAAAATGAGACGGTTTGTCCGAAAATATGTTGACTCATGTATAGAATGCGGATATCGGAAAAATAGGTCAGAGAAAAGGTGCGGATTGCTTCACCCTATTCCAAAGGAACCTACCCCTACGCAAACAGTACATATAGATCATTTAGGGCCGTTTATCAAAAGTAAAAGAGGTAATAATTACCTAATTGTTGTTATTGATTCATTCACCAAATACATATTTCTAAAACCCGTTAAAAATACTCAAGTTTCACCAGTACTATCCTTTTTAAACGAAATATTTGCATTATTTGGTTCACCTAATCGGATAATTAGTGATAGAGGCTCTGCATTTACGAGCCCTAACAACTATATATTGGGACAAAATAAAATGCATATATAAATCAGGTATTTGAGAGTTTATTTGTTTTTCTAATATTTTTTTAAATTTAATACTAAGTAACTAGTTAATTAACAACAATTGGAGCCAATCAGCAACACAAAAAACAAAATACTTATTCTATCATCTGTAATTAACAAGAAAAATGTCCATATTGTTTGGCAACTAAATATTGGGACATAGCACGAATTTTTATGTCTAAAATGGAGTAACATCGCCCTTAGATTTTATGACCGCTCGAATTCGGTTGGGCATTGACTCAACTAAGGATCTGCACGTTTCAGGAGTAAATTCATTCCAAATATGCTCTATTTTGGCTCTAAGTTCCGGTAATGTCCGCTGTGGGCTGTTCCTCAATGTTTGTTTCATTTTAAGCCACACTGTTTCGATGACATTGAGGTCAGGACTGTTGGAAGGCCAAGAAAGAACATTGACGTTGTGGTCGCCAAACCAATTTTTTGTGGTTTTGGCCGTATGACAGGACGCCCCATCCTGCTGAAAAATGTAATTTTCGCCAACATTTAACTTCGCGATACTTGGCAGCAGACTGTTTTGCAATATTTGTTGATATTTCGCGGCATTCACGGTACCATCAATAAATTCAAAGCATCCTAATCCTGAAGCTGCCATGCAGCCCCAAATCATCACTCCTGTAGGAAATTTTACCGTACGTTTTAGGCAATCCTTGTGGAAAGCCTCATGTTTAGTACGAATCACACGTTTGCGGTGATCGCCAACACATACGTCGAATTTTGATTCGTCGCTAAAAATTACTCTGGACCAATCTTCTACCGACCAAGATAGTTTAGATTTTGCCCATGCGAGCCTGGTTTTCTTTTGTTTTTCCGTCAAAAGGGGCTTTTCCTTTGCCTATAAGAAAAAAATTGTATAAAATTACACTTTTAAATTGTTATTTGTAATTCAACCTTATAAAACTTGAGTCCACTTTTATGAATCCACTGGCGACAGCATTCCCTTGACAGATTTAATCCAGTTTCATGATTCCATTCAGTGGTAATTTGTCTTAAAGTATTTCTTCGGCCTTTTTTGCACAGTTTTACTAACAGTCTCTTATTTCTATCAGAAACTATTTTTGGACGACCCGGACTTTTACGTTTTTTATCTAGGATATTTCCCGTTTCCCCATAATGTTTAATTATATTCCACACTGTAGTTTTAGGAATATTAAGTTCATCCGCCACTTCACGTATTGTTTTATTTCCGCAGTAATTTTTAAGTACTAATTCACGAATTTTTGAATTTGTAGATATACCACGCACCATTTTGTTCTATAAACGCAGCGATTCACTCAATACGATAAATAATATAATTGCCGATTAATCTGACGTTTCGTTCCCGATTGTTTTCGCAGCCTACTTGTCTTATTTTGTTTAATTTTTAACAGTTACTTTATACTGTCCCAATATTTAGTTGCCACACAATATGAACATTTTTCTTGTTAATTAGAGATGATAGAATAAGTATTTTGTTTTTTGTGTTGCTGATTGGCCCCAATTGTTGTTAATTAACTAGTTACTTAATATTAAATTTTAAAAATTATTAGAAAAACAAATAAACTGTCAAATACCTGACTTATATATGAATTTTATTTTGTCCCAATATATAGTTGTTAGGGCTCGTACGAGTAAGAAATTTCGGGAATTTTGCGAAAATTGTAACATAATACATGTGAAAAATGCAGTCGCTACACCAAGGGCAAACGGTCAAGTAGAACGCTTTAACAGAACTATACTAGATTCTTTAGCAACCTCTACAAACGAAGAGGACAATTGGGATTTACAAATTAAAACAATTAATTTTGCTTTAAATAATACCATATGTAAAGGTACAAAACACACTCCATTCGAGTTGATGTTTAGTCACAAAAGTAAAGGTCCACATAATCAACTCCTAAATACTCAAACGGAAAGTGAAAATCAAGTAGACGTACTAGAAAAGCGGCTAAATGCTTGTGACAATATTAAGGAAAATGCAAATAGAATGAAAATCAATTTCAATAAAAATCGAGTTGAAGCGAAACAGTACAAAGAAGGCGATCTTGTTTATTTCAATAAACCACTCTGTACAAATGATGGGGCAAGTAAAAAGTTACTGCCGAGATTCAAAGGCCCGTACGAAATAAAGAAAATCCTTGGGAACGACAGATATGTTATTAGCGATATTCCTGGGATACAAAGAACCCAACGTCAATATAACAATATAGTATCAGCAGATAGATTAAAGCCGTTTAATAATCCTGAAGTTTCAGATAGTAGTGACGACGAGGAGAACAACGGATTTAAAAGCAAAGATGACTTGATAGACCTACTGGAGTCATAATATAATGTTATAGCATATTTATGATAGGTAAGTAACGACACTGACGTTACTATTTGTCCATTAAGCATTACTGTGTGTTTTGCTATTCGTTTAAGTAACGATACTGACGTTACTATTCGTCCATTAAGCATTACTGTGTATTTTGCTATTCGTTTAAGTAACGATACTGACGTTACTATTCGTCCATTAAGCATTACTGTGTGTTTTGCTATTCGTTTAAGTAACGATACTGACGTTACTATTCGTCCATTAAGCATTACTGTGTATTTTGCTATTCGTTTAAGTAACGATACTGACGTTACTATTCGTCCATTAAGCATTACTGTGTGTTTTGCTATTCGTTTAAGTAACGATACTGACGTTACTATTCGTCCATTAAGCATTACTGTGTGTTTTGCTATTCGTTTAAATAACGATACTGACGTTACTATTCGTCCATTAAGCATTACTGTGTATTTTTCTATTCGTTTAAGTAACGATACTGACGTTACTATTCGTTCATTAAGCATTCCTGTGTGTTTTGCTATTCGTTTAAGTAATGATACTGACGTTACTATTCGTTTAACCAAGTAGCAACGATACAGACGTTACCATTCATCCAGCTAAGTAGAAGATCTCATTTACACAAAAGTTTTCATATGATCTGGTCATTTTAGTAGTTAGAATATCATGTCACAAAATAATCTTTCTGTTGCAGACACTTCCACAAATTGCAGGGACGCAATTTAAGCAGGATGGCCGAATGTTGGCGTAACACGTTGGGGGGGCTGACGTAATACATTGGAGAGGGTATAGAGCCTGGGGTACGTGAATATATAAATGCTTGTAGTAGAATGATTAGTTTTAGTTTTGTGTATTTTGGCATTTTGGGTATCGTAGAATAAAGAATTCATAAGTGGATATAGTGTTTGATTTATATGTTCCCTGTGAATAGTAGAAAGTGCTACATTTTAAATAATATTTCTCTGATTTTTACACTTCAACCAAATAAATAAACGTTAAAATATTATAATTTGCTGTAAATAAATCATTGTTGTGAGAGAAACTGTATTTTACATGCACTTGTTCTACCCCAAAAAAATGTTTTGAATGTGGCAAATTTCTCGATTGTACTGTAGTATAGATTAGGTGTTAACGATAACTCGAAATCCCAATTAAACAACATTTCCTTTCTTACACAAGAACAAAAGAAGTTGTTGAAATTGAGAGTAAACGAATGTGTATGGGCTTTTTACGACTTTTTATACGAAGTGTTAAAAACTGAATGCTGAAATGAATATATTTTGTGTACATGATTCTATGTAAGTTTGTGTAATGTATTACGTACTCAAATGATTGTACAAGTGTGTCGGCTATGAAAGTAAATAAATGCTGAAAGACTGATATTGAGTAATTGTAGTTAACACCTAAAATATTTTAAGGTCACAAATTTTGTTATAAACATAGCCTAATACGACGAATTAGATATATTTTTATACCTATTATAAACAATTTTTATTTTACGTTTGTTATTTTATGTTGTTTCTAAACGTATGGTCATCAGATAGAACGATAAAAAATATAAGCAATGAATCCAAATATTTGGCCACAAGGAGCGTGCATTAATCGTTTTTTTTTCATCGAATTGCCAAAATACCTGTGGGATGTTAGGAAAAGGTCCACTTACTAATTTATCTTGGTGACAAAATAAAGTTTATTTGTATCTATAACCACTTTACTACATTGCACGTGTGTCGTTAACCTTATCTTGTACAGAACCGCCAAAACCCAATATGAAGAGTAAGAAGAACTATCTCCCTAACTTCAGTGTTACCACCTAATACATTTATACATTACATCTCCTTCCAACTTTTAAATTAGCTAAATCTTATCTATTACTTACATTTTACATTTTAATAAATTTTACAATACAAGCCCCTACAAAATATATAAACGTACTTTTCTAAATTTGTGAATTAATTGTTAGATAAATTGCCAAGCCACATATATGATAGCATATATTTTCAATGTGAAACTAAGTTACCATATCTTTCTGGAGGTTTTCTTTCTCTCCTAGGTCTACTTAACTGACTAGAATCTATATCCGGCCCTACGTGTGGCTCTGCATTTTGATCTGCGCTTTGGTTTACATTTGGTTGTGTATTCTTATCTAAATTTGATTCTACAATAGGTTCTGATTCCGAATCGATACAATTTTCAATTTTATTCCGAATAATTGATGTATTGTCATCGTTGCGCGGAATAAATCTTTTTACCATTTACCCGAATCTGATTTTACAGTTACTGTGTTTCCTACTCTATTAGTAATTTGATATTTGATCGGATCGAATTCAGAACTTAATTTATTTTCTTTTAATTTCTGTAATAACACAATATCATCTGGTTTTAAATCACTTTCTTTAACATGGTTCCTTTTATCGTAATACTCTTTCCCTTTTTGTTTATTCTATGCGTCTCTTTCTCTTACTCCCTCATCTAATAAAATATTATCATTTATTTCCGGTAATCTAGTCTTAATTTTTCGGTTGAACAACATCTCCGCTGGGCTAACTCCCGTGGTACTATGTGGGGTTGAACGGTATGCCAATAAATAATTTAATAGTTCGTCCTTCCAGTTTAGTTTTTGAATCTGCGCGATTTTTAGCCTTTTAAGAAGACTTCTGTTTTGTCTTTCGATTTCGCCGTTTGCCTGCGGCCATAGCGCGGCGCAGAATGTTTAATTTCAAAACCCGCATATTGTGCCCATTCTGTGCTGGCCATTTGAGGCCCATTATCACAAATTAAAATTCGCGGGAAACCGTGACGTGCAAAAATTTCGTGTAGTTTTTTAATAATCTTATCCGCTGACATACTATGTACAACTACTACTTCATAATATTGACTATAATAGTCAATTATTACCAGTAAATAAACTTTGGATGGAAGAGGCCCTAACAAATCCATTGCTAAAATGTCCCATGGCTTGTCCGAAGTACATTTCGGTACAGTGGCGCGCGGTCTACCTGTTTTTGTACCACCTGACATCCTTCACAAGATTTTACAAAACGTTCGGCATCTTTGTATATGCCCTCCCACCAAACTTTACTGCGTAATCTGTTTTTCGTACCGACGATTCCCATATGTCCCTCATGCGCTATTGTTAAAAATTTCCATTGCAAAGATTTAGGCACTACTATTCGCGTACCACGTAATATAATATTACCATAATATGCACATAACTCGTCTCGTAATATTTTGAACCGTAAGTTACCTAACTCATCCCATTTACCGCTTTTGATCGCTAAATGAACTTCGGCTAACGTTGGATCTTTTCCCGATTCTACATTTAATTCAACCATACTGACGGCTTTTGGGACCGCTTCTTTAGCCACCCAATACACATAGTCCTTCGTTTCTGTACTTTTTTATGTATTACCAAATTTTGAGAATTTACTAATCGCAACAGTGGATCTGCTATATTTGTGCGACCCTTTTCATATTTAATACTATACGTATAAGGTTGTAAGCGTAAAACCCATCTTTCAATTCGTGCACTCGGTTTAGATTTTGGCGTAAATAAATACTCGAGTGGTTTGTGGTCGGTAACTAGTTCGAATTTAATTCCATAAATCCATTGGTGGAAACGCTCACACGCAAATACCAAAGCTAAGGCTTCTTTTTCTGTTTGAGAGTACCGTCTCTCACAGTCTGTAAGACTTCTACTTGCATAACAAATCGTTTTCCAACCATTTCCTTTTTGCGTCAGTACCGCCCCTAATGCGACCGGACCCGCATCTGCTACAACCCTCGTAGGCGCGTCTTTATTATAAATGCCTAATGTTTCGGCCTGTTCCATTTTCTGTTTTATTTGGCGAAAAGTACGTTCTTGTTCTACTCCCCATTCGAATTTTACCGATTTCCGCGTCAGCTTACGTAACGGTTCGCTCGTATTAGCTAAATTTCGTATAAATGACGAACAACAATTTACCAGGCCTAAAAACCCGCGGACTTCTTCAGGATTTTGGGAACCTCTAAAATTTTCCACTGCTTTAACCTTGGATTCCTGAATTTTATAACCCGAACCCGTGATTTTAAACCCTAGAAAATTTATTTCCTTTAACCCGAACTTACATTTGTCCCTATTCAATGTTAAACCCCTTTTTCGTAACGTTTTACAAACTTTGAGCAGTCGCGCATCATGTTCCTCTTTCGTTCTACCGTGTACCACGATATCATCCAAAAAATTCTCGACTCCCTCGCAACCGCTTAATACCGATTTTAATATGTTCTGAAACATTTCCGGGGCACAATTTAAACCGAACATGAGCCGTTTATATCTATATAAGCCCGACTCTATGATAAATGTTGTAATATTCCGAGAGTCTTCCTCTAACTCGATTTCATGGTATGCATCACGGATATCTAAAGTGCTAAACCATGTACTACCTTGAATTTTGTCCAAAACTTCTAAAACCGGTAAAGGATAATGTTCTCTGATAATAGCCTCGTTAGCCCTACGCATGTCGATACACAATCTAAATTTACCTGATTCTCGATATACTGGTACCACCGGCGATACCCAGGGAGTTGGCCCTTCTATTTTCTCAATAATGTCCAAACTGAGAAGTTGTTCAACTTGTTCCTGAATTTGGTCACGAATTTTAAATGGTACTCTACGTAACGGTTGTGCTACGGGAGTAAAATAAAGATTAATAGGCAGCTTTAACTGGAAATTTTTCAATTTACCAATCCCATTAAATAAATCTTTATCATCAAACAATTCACTAATATTTTTAACTTACAATTCCGGCCCAATTTTCAAAATTTCTAGTTCACAAGCCGTTTTATAACCCAATAAAGCTCGCCCGTTCCCTTTTACAACTACAAAATTAGCATAAGTTGCTTTTCGTCCTACTTTTACATCACAATTAAATTCTCCTAATAAATCTAAAGCCCTATTTTGACCATATGGAAAAATTTCTCTACCTGATCTTTTATAGGATTTACAAATTATGCCCTGCCTCTTGCAAGAGTTCCACAATTTTTCACTGATAATGTTACATGAGGCTCCTGAATCGATTAACATATTTATACTAATATCTCCTCCTGTTGTAGCGTCCACACACTTTTCATTTACCGCGTTGACCCGGTAGTCGTCGCTTATGTTGAAGGCGTAGTCCGCTTCGTCGGCTTGGTTGTCAAGGCTACGAACTGCGCTCGCGCCGTGCTTCTTTCTTGCGCCATTCTTGGGGTTCTTCTGGTCCCTTCCGGTACGGCAGGCTGCCGCAAAATGACCTTCCTTTTGGCATCTGTTGCACTTCTTACCTCTTGCCGGACATTTGGGATCCGTGTGAAGATGTCCAGTGTACCTACAGCGATAGCATGGTTTCGCTTTGTTTCTCGGCGAATATTTGGCGTTGGAAGTGGTTTTCTTCTCGAAAACTTTTGCTACGATCTCAGTTTCCATACATTTCACTTGCATGGACGATGCCTCAAAAGCTTGAGCGATTTCGATGACTTCTTGCAAGGTTATGTCACCCTTTTCCAAAATTCTTTTCCTAACCTCCGAAGATCTACTTTTTTCCACAACTTGGTCTCTAATTTCGTCGTCTATTGTTGTGAACTTACAATATTTAGCTTGTTGCCTGAGCCTCATTATAAATTGACTGATTGGTTCACCTTCTTTTTGTGATAAACCTCTGAAAATATGCCTTTCATAAGTTTTATTTGTTTTTGGTTTAAAATATTCTATCAACACCCTTTTTGTCTTTCATCCACGACAATTGCATCCGGAATTGCATAGAAAATATCTTGCAAATCGAAGCCACCCACGTGCAGTAATATAGCTTTCTTTCGCGCACTGTCTGTGATATTCTTACTCGTAATATATAATTCGACGCCCCGAAGCCATCTTTCCCACCTTTGGAAGACACTACTTGGTTCTTCGTTTGGATTGAACGGGGGGGGGGGGGGGGCAATGTCGCATTATTTTCCATTGTTTCACTACTTGTTACTTGTTTAATACTCCAAGTTTCAAGTTGTCCTCGTCGCCAGATGTGGGATGTTAGGAAAAGGTCCACTTACTTATTTATCTTGGTGACAAAATAAAGTTTATTTGTATCTATAACCACTTTACTACATTGCACGTGTGTCGTTAACCTTATCTTGTACAGAACCGCCAAAACCCAATATGAAGAGTAAGAATAACTATCTCCCTAACTTCAGTGTTACCACCTAATACATTAATACATTACAATACCCTTAAAAGTGTAGTTCCAGAGAAACCTACCAAGTGTTTCAGTCTGACACATCTAAACATTCAGTGCCTCAGGAATAAAATAGAAGAATTGGAATTGTTTTTAGAACAATATCCCTGTGATGTGTTATGTATTTCAGAACATTGGATGCGTAAAGAAGAAGAAATTTTATTAAATAATAATTTCAAATATATATCTGGCTTCTTTAGGCAAACTCATATTCATGGTGGAGTGGCAATATTTCTGAAAAACAATCTATACGGTGAACATATTACCTATATTGAGAAATTTAACAATTAAATAACGTTCGAATGTTGCGGTATTAAATTTAAATCAAGTGATAATATAACTTCAATAGTACTGACTATTTATCACTCCCCTGATGGTAATTTCAGGGAGTTTTTATCATTACTCAACAATTGTTTATCATTAATTACATGCCATCATAATCATCAAATATATTTGTTGTGGGTGATTTTAATATTGATATTGTGAGTAACAGTCTTAACACAAAATTATTTATAGACTTAATGGCGTCTTATAATTTATATGCTACCATTAAAGAACCAACGAGACCCAATTCAGGAAAGTGTGTTGAAATTATCTTTACAAATTTAAATTCAAACTTTTATGAAGCTAAAGTAATTCAATACATTATCTCAGATCACTCACCTCAGAATATTATTATTAAGGTTGATAATTCGAACTATAGGGAAAAGAACTCAAAAATTTATACTCGCAATTTTAACTCTAGAAATATGAATATGTTTGTTCTATTTAGCTAAAGAAAATTGGAATAATTTATTTATATATATATATATATATATATATATATATATATATATATATATATATATATATATATATATATATATATATATATATATATATATATATATATATATATATATATATATATATCTGAAGATACAAATAGTAAGTATGATAATTTTATCAATTCTTTCCAATATTGTTTCGAGTTATGTTTTCCTAAAGTTTATCAGATTAATCTCAACAAATACAATAGCTGATTGAATAATAATGTTGGGAAATTTTCAAATGACTTACGTGATTTATTTAATCTCTATAAAGCTGGGTTAATATCAGAAATTTATAAATTAAGTAAACAGAAATATAGAACATTACTACTCAACAGCAAAAAGCAATATAATATGTTCTTAATAGAAAAATCTGTTAATAATAGTAAAAAAATATGGAATATTATTAATAATAATCTCAATCAAAGTGGAAAAATAACAATTCGAATATCTCTTTCATGTCTCATGGTGATGCTGTGGCCAGTTCGCCCAAAGAAGTAGCAAACTTGCTAAATAAGTATTTTGTAAACATTCCTGCTGAACTGTGTGACACTACGAATAACAATCGAAGTATCTCAAACCGTATCATTGATGACAATGTCACTAACAACACAATTTTTTTAGAGCCTGCAACCGAAACTGAAGTAGCTTCAGTGATAATGTCATTGAATAACTCGTCTTCCGCAGGGCTAGATGAAATTCCAAGCAAGCTTTTGAAAGAATGTCGTGATTTAATTATTATGCCACTAACACACTGCATTAATAGTTCAATGTCGGATGGTGTTTTTCCTGATGCATTAAAAAACATTAAAGTAGTTGCGTTACATAAAAAATGTAATAAAGATCAAGCGTCCAACTATAGACCAATATGCATAGTATCAATTTTCCATAAAAAAATTGAAAAATTTGTACTAAATAGAATTTTATCTTTTCTCACGAAGAATGAGACATTGATTGCTGAACAGTTCGGTTTTCGTAAAAACTGCAGCACCAATACTGCTTTGTTCCAATTATTAGATAATATCTATAAAAGTTTAGACGCAGGTAATGCCATGAGTGGAATATTTTTAGATTTATCTAAAGCTTTTGACTGTGTTGATCACAATAAACTAATAGAAATTGTGAGTAATTATGGACTACGTGGCATCTTTTCAAATTGGCTTGAATCATATCTGTTCAATCGAAAACAGTGCGTGTTTTATAACAATAATATATCTAATTATCAGTCAATTTCGTGCGGAGTACCACAAGGTAGTATACTTGGCCCAGTATTATTTATACTATACATAAATAATATAAAACAAGTTATTAAACAACATTCTTTCGTGGCTTACGCTGATGATATTTCTATTTTGATGCCATTTACTAACACTATTGAACATTCAGCCAATATATCTCACTTGGTAAGCGAACTATCTGAGTGGTTCACGTCTTTGCAACTCACACTTAATATTACTAAATCTGTTGTGATCAATTTCAGTACCACTAAACGGAATGAAAGTATGTTGATAAAATACAACTCTCAATGTTTGCCACAAGTTGACAGCAACAAAATTTTGGGCCTGCATTTACATGAAAAGCTATGTTGGGACATTTATGTTAATGAAAGGTGCTCAAAATTAACTGTTTTATGTTACGCAATTAAACGCTTAGCCCAAATTAGTGACATGCGGACTGTACTAATGTTTTACTATGCTAAATTTAATTCTATTGTTACCTATGGCTTCATGTTTTGGGGTTCCGCGCCAGCTGCAATACGAATATCTAAGCTTCAAAAAATTGCTTTAAGAAATATGTTTCACTTGAAGTACCGTGAATCATGCAGAGACACTTTCAGACGTGAAAAAATATTAACTGTGCCTTGTATGTATATTTTCTCTATAATATTATTTGCCCGCAGCAATTCAAGTAAAATATTAACACATGAAAATGTACACAACTACAACACGAGAAACAAATCGAATTTTATTATTCCGAGACATAGATTAAAATTAGCTTCCAATAACCCATTCTTAATGGGTATTAAATTATTTAACAAACTACCTCTGTCCATAAAAAATATTGCATCAAATAGTTTGTTTAAATGTAGATTGAAACAGTTTTTAATAAAAAGAACATATTATAGTGTTAATGAATATATGGATGATGTTGTATAATTATTTTACATACCTATGTGTTGATGTATTTTGTGTTTTACTGACTTGCTACATATCTGTACTGGATCGCTTTAGCCAAATAAATTATTATTATTATTATGTTGTGCTAATCAATAAAACAATTGAAGAATTACATATAAAAGGTAGTTTAAGCTAGGAATTATATTGTATAAATGATTACATATTTTATATTTTTAGTGTACCAAAAATTTAATGTAAACGTAAATACTCGTACAAGATTCATATTAGAAAAAGACGGAATGGAACTGGTTGACGAAATTTTATTGCTTCTACAGCCGGATGACATATTAAAAATATTATTAGAAAACGAAATGTGGCATTCATATACAGATATTTATCTTTTGTAGGTATATTTGTTAATCTATTCTATGATGGGCCAGCTAGTGCAGTATCGTCTACACCCAGTTTAACTGGAACTATTTTCTATACGCAAGAGATATTTAGACGTTCAGGTGCAAATTTATTATTTTTCAAAAAGCACATTTTATAATTTGGTAAAGTATTAATTAAAAAGTATTATATTTTTTTATTGGGTATGTAAACCATTGTTTGAAGCATTAGCGAGAAAGGCGACTAATAAACCTTTTATTATTGCGAAGGGCACTAATAAAACAACAGTGCAAGATTTTATTGTGTTAGACAATAAAATTATACCACTTGAAGCTAGTGATATAGTGACCGCTGTAAATATATTATTTAATAACATTTTGTGTACAACATAAAATTTGATCCCTTGGCAATTTTTACAAACAGATATTTACAATATTAAAGACCATACCTTTAATATCACTGCAAAACAAAAAGAGCTTCGATCAATCACATCTGTTTTTATTTAAAAATGTCTAATTTTAAGTGTGGTCTATGCAATTGGTACGAATTACTAAATTATTATGATATACTAAGGCCATTTAATACGTACTTGCAGTTTATGAAGGGTGTTATATAAAAAAAATAGTGTTTACGTCCTTCTTGTCCTATAACATTTGAAATATTTACTGGATTAAAGAAGCATTTACGAAAATGCCGAAAGGCTGATAAAAGTGATGCGCCGGATAATATACCCATATATATTCCATTGTTTCACAGTTAAAGAGTAATAAAAATATAGACGATGTAGAAATTCCATCTTCATTTCTTTCGAAATTATACTACACTGCCCGGCAAAAAATGGGACAACAAAAATATTTAATATATTGCAAATATAATCACTATTATGTACAATAAGTTCAAGTTGCAACATTTACTGACAGGAAGTGATATTTTTTATCACTTTACATGATTCGTTTATACTTCGTAATTTCATTTTAATTAATTATGTACGATTGGAATTTTATTGGGCGTTTTACCATTACAGTCGAATATTTTCGTTTCTCAGTTTGTGATTAAAAATCAGAAATTTTGTTATTTGTTAGTATTTCTAGAAGCAGCGATGGCCGTAGCGTTAGAAATGGTTTTACCATACGATTTCGCGAGACTGGTGAGTTTACAAGGAAACCTAGTTCTGAACGTAAATGGGCTACAATAAGACGTGATGATAGATTTATAATCATGTCCATTTTAAGAGATCGCCACGTTACTGCCTTGCAAGAAAGAAATTCCTTGTTAAGGGTATCGAATACTAATGAATGAAAGAACAGTTAGGAGAAGATTAAAAGATACTGAATTAAAGAGTCGCAGGTCTGCCAGTAGGCCACAGTTGCTCAGGCATCATCGAATTGCTCGGTTGCAGTTATCTTGAGAACATATCCCATGGACAATTGAGCAATGGAGCCAAGTATCGTTCAGTGACGAATCACGACTCATTTAAATCTCCAAATGGAAGAGAAAGAGTTTAGAGAAGAGTAGGAGAGCGCTACATCGCTTGTACTTTTACAGAGCGAGTAAGTTATGGAGGAGTGTTTCAAACCCGCGCAGCATTTTTTCTTATCACTAATTGTTGCACTTCTACTTATTGTACATAATTATATTTGCAATATTTGAAATATTTTTTTGCTGTCCCATATTTTTGCCAGTCAGTGTAGTTAGGTATAGCAGAAAACAAGCTCGAAATTATAATAACTTGTTCAAGAGTAAATAGAATCTTTTTTTGAAACTTTAAAAATGGGTAATTATACTGCCAGTATTATTAATATTTTAGGATTACTGTTTAATTTTTTTACGTCGAAATAAAAAATCTGTTGTCGCCAGCACAATACCTTCCGTCAATCCTCTGTATAATGCATAAATTCCATACATAATTTTTCTTGCAAAAGATTCTAAATTTCCAGTAAAATTATTTCAGAAACAAACTATTCAAATTGCACTTGACACTGACATCTTCTTCTTCTTCAAACCAATGTAATCGTCTTTCTTGTATCTTTCTAAAAACTTGTAACACGAGTTATTTTCTTACCGTATCTTTCCGTGTTTCCCCAACATCTACTTCAACATTCTCATCTCTGCCACATTAATTTACTTTTTATTGATTCTGACATCTGTCAATTTGAATTATATGAATATATTAGTAGTTGCTATGTTTAGCATAGCTGGCTGAATTATAAAATTAAATTTTTTTAAAATTCTCTGTATCTATTGAATATGAAGTATAACATGTAATCAAATCGTATAGAGAATAATATATTCTTTAAGTTATAATAACGTTAAATGTCAATAAATCAAATTTAACTGTTAAATCTTCAAATAAGGCTACTTCCGGTTCACCATTTATAACCAAAATCTAATCACTTGTTCTTCTGGATGTAAACTTGAGGAATACGAAAAATATATAATTTTTAGAATCGTGGTATTGAAATTATGGGATCCGGAACTTTTCTCACACACACACACAGACACATAGACACACATACATACAGACATCAACGTAAAAAATGGTAAAATCGTATTATAGGGACCCTAAAACATGATTATTCACTAAAAACTCATCATTGAATTTTTTGACCAAAGACAATACCTTCCTTACCTAAAGGTGACGGAAGGTAAAAAGAAATCAATATTATGCATCAAAACTCATCAAACATGTTACATATTCGTCTTTCCATAAAAACCGTAAAAATGCAAATGTAGATGTAACACAAATTTATAAAAACTGGAATAATGTAAGCATAAGCCTCGTGCACATTAGTCAAGTTACTTGACTTCAAGGCCATTGAATTCAAGTTTCTTGGATTCAAGTTTATGTTCATACATAAACAAGTTATTTGAATCAAGTAAGTATTTAAAATGGTGTCGAATGAGTTTTGTATGCTGTAATTTCTATAATAATTAAAAAAAAAAATAGTTAAAAAATCTTAGAGAATGAGAGTAAACAGACACGGTTAATATAGGCATAGGCAAAGGTACATCTGCGACTTTGTAAATTAGTTGGCTTCATAATATAGAGAAGTACATAAAAATCACCTAAGAATGTCTCTAGACAAATTTGATTTCACCCAAACCGTTTTTAGAATTCTGCATTTTTGTTATCAAATTGAATTTATATCTAGTTTCAAATATTGTGTAAACGATTTTATACGCAGTGTGGGCGCAGCTTTACTTTTCAAATGTTTTGATTAAACATCAAAGTGTGCTGCATATTTTAACGAATTTTTCTGTAAAACAAAAACACAAACTTACAACTATTTATAAATTTATTCAATGAATAATACAATTAAAAAGCTCAATATTTTTATGCTAGCTAGTATTTTGTATATTCTTTTATAATTTATACTTGTTTATAAATTATTTGTGACTGAAACTGGCTGCAGTTTACACACTTTCGTCCTCGTTAATGTTGCATTTAAGTATTTTTCGTTGAAAAATTTTAATATAAAATTGATATATTAAAGTGGTAAAAATTGCGTGAATGTTACTGATTGAACAAATTATTAGTAAAATGTATTATTGTAATGAACATTTTCAAAGATATTCCAAGAATGTCGCAGATTTGGCGAGGGAATTTGCAGTTTGTGTGAACATTGTATTATAAAATGTAATAGACATTTACTAAGTTATTGTTATTCATTTTGTTACGCTTTTCGAATAAAATTTACTAATATTTGTGTTTTGTTTATAAATTCCAAAGACAACCAATTCAATAATAAAGGTAGGAATCTTCATCTTGAAAAAAAAAGTACTCTCAATACGAAACACAATAACCCTTTCATCATCGAAAAGAGAGAAAAAAAAGTATTTTTTGAGACTAAAATTGGATATGGGTTCCATTTAAAAAAAATATAACTTTGTATTATATCTCGGAAATTTACAGATATAAAAATATATTTCGTACGCCACTGGTTAGGCAATAAAAATATCTAACTTCTTTATTTGAAACATTTTTCTTGATTACTAATAGTTTAGAAGTTATTTGAAAAAGAAAAAAATCAACAAAATTGAGTGCGAGCGCTTACCAGGCGTCACCTCACCGGTACTCATTGCTGGCTTGGAGAGTGCACCAGAGGGGTCAATTTTGTGCCATTAAAATTCGAAGAAATTTTTGGCATAGGTCGAGATCGAACCCGGGTCCCCAGATACAGGACCAGACACTCAGGCAAATTTAAAATGGTACAAAAATATAATAGACAGAGATATCAATCAGTTTTTCCTCCTAATTTAATTTATTTCTTATATATAGAGTGTGCAAATAAACATTCAAGTTGACACGTTTCGCTGATTGTGTTCCTTCTCTGGACCCACCGACGACCTACCTTCATCATCCTATTCCCTCACAGCAGTTTAAGAAAGCGCCCGACAATCGGAGCACCGTAGCGAGGGAAAGGCGTCAAA
Organism: Harpalus rufipes; assembly: GCA_951394225.1. Lineage (NCBI taxonomy): Eukaryota > Metazoa > Arthropoda > Insecta > Coleoptera > Carabidae > Harpalus > Harpalus rufipes. The sequence continues at coordinate 33,137,139 of OX596285.1, forward strand.
AAGTGGTCCTCACTGCCACAAGCATGTAAAGGCCTGCAAAACCAACGAGCCCTCGGTTCCGGGCGCACCTCCATCTGCCGCTGTCGACAGGTATACTATGTCAGCTCCGATTACACTTTACGAATGGAGGAAAAACTAAGTCGCCGCAAACAAAAGCCGGGAGAAAAGGGAAAGGAGTACTTCACTGACATATAGACCATCATCCGTCTGCAAGAAAAATTGAGGACGAAATTTTCCATATTCATTAAAATATGGTCCTGGAGTACAGACAATAAATATGCCGTCATCGTGCGCAAGAAGGACGGACGGCCGAAGTTTAGCATACACTTTTTTCAGCTCAATAAAGCCGTATATTTCGGCGATCCTCGACAAACTTCGACTTGCGAAGTACTTTTCGACGATCGATCTGAAGAACGAGTACTAGCAAGTGGCCCTGGCGGAAGGCAATAAGCCCCTGATCGCGTTAACGGTTCCGGGGAAAGGTCACTTCCAATTCAAAGTGATGCCCTTTGGCCTCCACATAGCCTCAGCTACGTTTTAACGTCTTCTCGATTACATCGTCCGTCCTGAGTTGAGGTACACGCTATTACATACCTGAACGACATCGTAGTGGCCAACGTCATCACTGAAGACTATATCCGCCATCTACGCGAAGTCTTTCGGCGCCTGAAGGCCACCAACCTACTCATTAACCCAGATAAATGCCATTTCGGCCTGAGGTCTATCAAATACCTAGGCCACGTAGTGACGGAGACAGACATGCAAACTCAGAAAAAAAAAACGAGGCATTTACCTAAGATGCCCCTATTTAGTAACGTCCGCGAGCTCAAAGAACAACTCTCTTGGTACTGCCGATTTATACCCCACTTGTCGTTCGCCAAGGCCTATCAACGGCTTCAAAAGGCATCACAGCACCAGCACTCGCCTGCCTCGATTCTAGACAGTCTTTCGTACTACAGATGGTGCCTCCGATGTATGATTCGGAGCTGCCCTAGTCCAGGGCAGCCTGGAGGAACCCCGTTCCATCGCCTATATTTGCCGCACGCTTCAGGCCCCAGAAAAGAACTATGAGCCAATAAGAAGCTACTTGAAGGGCTACAACTTGACGGTAATAACCACCAGGCATTGAAATATCTAGACTCGCAGGAACCTACAGGACATCTGGCCCGATGTATTGTCAGACTGCAACAATATGATTTCAAGACAGAATACCGAAAGAACAGCCTAAATCACGTCGCCAATTAGCACTGGCAGCATACACTTTAGAATTCTATCAAATGAGTATTCTTTTCGCCGCGTAGCGAAAATTTGGTAGCATGCCGTCAAAATATTCGCTTGCAAGCGTTCGAGTTGTGGCGAAAGGATTTAGCTAGCGTTTCGATTCGAATAACTGTTTTCTCTCTCTTTAACGTTTAATGTATACACTTTGATCTTATAATGTTTTTTTAAAAGATCAAAGTGTTTCGTTATGAATAAATGTTTTTCCTTCAATATAATTAATTTATTGTGATTAAGATATATTTACGCATATATTTCTTGTTTCATACTTTAATTATTAATTGCTATATCGAAAAAATAGTAAAAGATAACAATAATTAAAGTATTTTTGAAATAATTTGTTATTGAGTCTATAAAAGTTACGTAATATAATTTATAAAATTCTAATTTATTTATTAAAGTAAATGCATTAATTTTTAGAATAGTTACGGAAAATGAGAGTTGTTCCAGACCATTCAGGTATTATTCTAAATTTTTGTGAAAAACATTCGGAAATTAAATAAATAAATTTCGAAATCCTGAAGATGCAAATAAAAATTGAAAGAACTTTGGACAGATCTATCCGTATAACTAAATTCTTTCGGACATGGGCAAAAATCATTAGTAGAGTAGAAGTATGTTCTTAGAATTTGTAATTTTAATCATAATTTATTAACATTATTATTATTTGTAGGCTTGTAGTGATTGAAAATCAAAAACTAAGGCTAAAGGTAGTAAAATAAGACGATATAATTCTGCAACGGGAGGTAGATCAACATCCGATTTAAAATTGTCTAAATTTGAGGAAAAATTTGAATTTTATGAGAAGAACTGCGGTTGAGGGAAATAAAAATGTACCTGAAGTGCCAATGGATACGTCAAATTAAACAAGAAAAATTTCAACTTCAATTATAAACATTTCTTTTATTCAAGAACCAGAACTTTATGAAATTCAATCCAGCCTTCTTTCAAATTCTATTCCAAATTTTAGTAATACGGTCAATGAAAATAGAGAAAACAACATAATTGATAATAAGAGGATTGCAGAAGGATGCACTTCTTCCCTTACTCCAATATCAAAAAAGTGTTTGTTCTATATTAGTGATGAGCGTCAGTCACCCTTGAAAAGAAGCGAGAAGTCGAAATTTCATAAAAAAAAATTGAAGGCTATGAATGATAAAGTGCTTGGGTGTTTTAAATAGAATTAATGACAATTTGTTGAACTTAAACAATACTTTTACAAGACTTTTGAATTTAATATGGAATTTTAAAAAAATACAGAAATTGGTTCTCCTGTACATTTTAGAGGAAAAGTACAAGAATGAAAAGTTGTTTACAATTAATTTTTGATTAAGAAAAATCTTCATTCAATGCAATAGAATATATATATGTAGCACTAGATATTTAAAAAATAAAATGACATTTTAGTTAAAAATCAGATAGCTATTGAATTAGAAAACAAATCTCATTCTCTCAGTTCAGTTCAGTATTATTGATGTTAATTGTTGTAATAATTGTATCTACATTGTTATGGTCCATAGATTGTTTTACTGTGCGTTTGTGCATTATAAAATGGATTTGATTAAATATTTGACATACATTTTAGGGTAATTTATTATTATATAATAATATATAACCAGGGATTGCCGGTTAACCGCGGTTAGCCTGTTAATCGCGGTTAGCTGAAAAACCGCGGTTAGCCGGTTAACCTCGGTACATTACCACGGTTTACGGCATTTATTTACCAGAATCATGCGGTATGGTTCCTGAGGGTAACCCGAATCCCCAAGTAACCATTAATTATGTTCAAATTGCAAGTGACAATTTTCAAATTCTTGCCGTACATTTGAGTCGCTCCAGATAAATGCATCTTGCGTCGCACCTGCATACCGTGGATTGATATTTAAAATCCGGAAATCGTAATCGCATATCGAGAACCATATAGTATAATAGAAAAATAATCATTTACTATTTGAACATTTTTGGAATGATATCCCTTTCTATTAATATAATTATGCTCTTCTTCGGCTGGTGCTATAATAACAATATGCGTACAATCAATCGCTTCAATTACACCGGTAAAACTGTGTTGCGTGAAAGTACTTTTAATATTTTTTTTCTTTCACTGATCTTGGGAATTTTATGAAACATCCAGTCAAATGGTTTACAATTAAAAAACTTATTTCTACATCATTACCACATAATTACTAACGGAATGTAGCGAGACAGATAACTAAATTTTGACCAACTTGTCTTTGATAACCACCCATAGCAAAAAAAATGAATGCGGTAAATATTTTAACCCGGGGCGGACAGCAATAAAATGATTTGTTTGATGTTGACATGTGGGGCGTCAGTTCTAGAATTAATCACCTCACCATTTCTTTATTTATCCTGAAGGTACTAATAAAAAGAATTTCATTCAATGAAAATTACGACATTGATTACGTTAACAAAAAATCTGATGTGGCCAGCACATAACCTCTCGCCGTATATTTTACCTGGCTGTATGCATAAAGCAAAGATTATTTTTATAAATACAAATAATATATTCATATAAATCTATGACGTATAAACTTCTTTATTATTCAATAATAGCATGTCTCAACATGAAGATATTTTACCATAAATTATGTTACAATAAATTACAAAGTAGAGTTTACCATATATAAATATTAGGCTGGTAACAGCAATTTTCAATTCGAACAACTTTGTTTACTTTCTCTTCATATTCTTCTAGTAAAAACATTAATTTTGGGCGGTCTAAAATGTATATATCTGGATTGTGCATCTATTCTTATATATCTTCTTTTACATTTTATTTTTTCATACTTGTTATATCTAAATAACCTTAATTCCCTTTAATAAAGTGACGGATAGATTGCACTCCGATTTTGTCAATATTTACAACTTACTTGAGAAGAATTTGATAGCTTTTTCGCAATTCAAAGTTACTCTAGTCTACAGTACTGGTGTACATTGTCCCATAATGTTTGAAACAAATTTAAGTCCTTCAACCTAGACTTGTCATCTCCATAATAGTCACAGATCAAGAACTAAGGGATTCTCCAAGTACATTTTTAATTCATTACTCATTATTTCTGACACTGACATTTATCTGTCAGTTACAAATAATTTAAATTATCAACTATTTTTCATGGCATTCTTTCGGCTGTCAAATTTATTACAATAGATTATTTTATATATTATACTTCTTTTATCTCTAAATCTATGGAATATATAATAAAATATTTAAATGTATCAGATAGAGAATTTAATTTTCTTTAATATTACCACGAAAAATTTTCAAAAAATATTATTTAGAAGATTTTTTTTCAAGAATCTTCTACTTCCGGTTGTCCAATTATTACCAAAACCTTTTCAGATCTTCCCATGAATGCCCGATTGGGAAATACGTTGTTAAACAAATTTTAAGTCTTATAGTTTTTGAGTAACCGTCCTTCCAACATCCTACATACATACACACATACATCCACACACACACACACACACACAGACATCATCGTAAAAATGTTAAAATCGGATTGTAGGGACCTTAAAACGTGCTTATTCAATAAAATCTGGATATGCGATTTTTAGCATGAATCCAATACCTCTCTTAGCGAGAGGTAAAAAGGATGGCACAGCACAAAATTTTGCATCATAGGAATTTTTTTATGCATATTTCGTGTGGTGAACCTGGATCACTGCATGATGCTCGTATCCTACGAAAATCAACGCTTTATATAGAGAAGCAACAAAATCTTGTTTATTTAAAAAATATTTTTTATTAGTACAGAATATTTAAAAACAATGGCCACTTGACAAATAATTAAACTCAGTTCAATTATTAACATTCATATACCAGCATTGTTGTAAAATCGTCTTTGGCTTATTGAAAAGGTAGATTCAGGCGTTTACATAAGTTTGCAAACTGCTGTTTTAATTCATATTTCATTAGAAATATGGTTATCAAAAATACATTCAAAATTAGTTGTATAAGGTATTATTCTTAATAATTAAATTAAATAGCATTTTTAACGAAAATAATTGTGTAAAATAAAATAAATAAATAAATAAATATTTCATCACGGCATATTACCCATTGCTGGGTGTGCCAATCTGCTTCATACACAGATATCGGTAATGATGGAATATTTGTACCGTGCGGGCGCTTACCAGACGTCAATTGTGTAATAGATAAAATAATGCAAATGCGTTGCCAGTGGTCCAGTGGTACCCAAAATGTTGGTTTCATGAAAACTACCCTTAAATATGCGAATTTTAAAAAAATTCTTCCTGTTTCGTAATCTACATATGTCATACTACTCACCCTTAAATTTATGACATTAAGTTCGTTTCCACCCTGTATATATATATATTTAAGGGAATATCTCATAACCTCATAAATTCTCTACAATTTTACTTAAACCCTACCTAGTCCTTATAGGGGCGTACCCTTCACCCTTAACGTTGTTCTTCCCTTACGACGCTGCCTACGCCACCTGCCGAAACCACTTCGATCAGCCGTCCTAAATGTATTACTGTATTAATTTATGTTCCATCGCGACGTCACGACACTTTTGATGCCCGGCATCGTTTTTATCATAAAACCAGGACGTTGAAACCGCGGATATCCGCTTGGAAGGTACCTACGGCTCATTTTAACCGTTTTTACGACTGTAGTAAGATTAAAGATAATAAAAGTAAACGTTACCCAACTAACGTCATTTTTATTTCACCCTTACTTCCCTGGACTGCACTCTATAGGTTTTGGCGTAACATGAATAGGAAAGCAGGAGATTCCATAAAACAAAAATCCCATGTTAAATCTCTATATTCGCCCCTAACCGTTACCATCCTGTAGTTGTAATGCCGCTTAGACTAATTCTAATCGTTCCTTTCAGGCTTTCAATTTCACTTTTACGTTTTACTTTATCGTATTATTTTTGCCTTATTGTAAATTACATATTGAAGGCATATTTTGGGTTTAATCTGACTCACAAGTAGATTACTCGTACAATCCTTTTTCGTACCCTATTGGAGAATATCATACTCAACGTTCACAATTAACGTGAACTTACGCACACACTTTATACGTACGTATATTGTTGGAATTTGGAGCCATTGTTTCCGTCCATCATTACCATACTTCGTCTCTATCCCTCATTTGTTGATTCCTGTAAATATTTGGGAGCATCACAAACCGTCAACTTTTGCTGTGAACATCGGCAGCACAATTCCCTCTCCCTGACAGCCCCAGATAAGAGTGTCAGTTTACTCATATCTTATTTTATTATTGAGGCAACGGTTTCCTCGTTTGTCTTCTGCCCTGTCATTATTGTCCATGTCATATTTCAAACCTACTATTTATGTTAAGTTGTATTATTATGTTTTGGAGAATAATAGTAGAAATTAGAATCATGGACTGGATATATGAGATAAATAGGTTATCGAAGGATGAACTAAGATTCGGGGCATTTCTGACGCGGTTAATACTTGCTGTTAAATAATAAAAGAGATTAATAAAATGATACAGGATTTTGCAGGATTATAATCATCACCTGAATACCGGAGGATAGTTACAAATGCTTTTTTTTAGTTTGTTAATACTTATGCAAGCCAAGTAAGTGAATAAAAACTTTTTTTTTTTGGACAGATAGAAAAAAATGTTTCAGACAAATATTGTAATAGAAAGTTTAAGGATTTTAAAAATGTTTTATTTTCGAAAATCGATGGGTGCTTTTCAAAATATCTTGTTTTGAAATTTTTGATTGGTCGCCATTTTGTTATTTGATGAAATAGAAAATAATTGTAAATACAAGTGTTTTAGAGAACTGAAAGCAAATGCTGAAAGTTTTTGTATTTTTTAAATATTCCTTAAAATAAGGGAGTTATGACGAGTTTTCGAAAAACAAGAGAACGACAATAACTATGAACTGGGGCTCCAAATCAAAAATTTGAGCAAAGAAAAGTTGTTTGTTTTAATGAGTTCTATCTACCATTTTCGGGTGTAACGACTTAGTATTAACACCCTGTATAGTGGAACTTTATCTCACAGAGCGATTTGATACTATGGATTATGACGAAAAGCCAGAAGAGGAGATCAAGAGACGTATTCAAGGTCCTAACGAACTCATACGGGTCTACATAGCAGCACTCACGTCACTATTTTGTCGAGCTAAACTCTCAGAGAAACATTAGCTACGAATATTATTACGGAACATTGCACCCTTATCAAACCCTACTCGGCCTCATCGACGTCAAATTCGTACCGCACCTACAACAATTATGCCGTAAGTTAGACGCACGAAAAGTATGTTGACCTTCTGCCTCACCGTGAACAGTCATTCGAACCTGACTTGGCGTATGTGTATGCAAACAGTGAACAACCGAGTTTCTCCTATCGATTCTCGTTCTGGATCCCCTCGAAATCAGGACACATTATAGACTGCCTCTCAAGCAAGACGACACCCGCAAGTGCTGGAACTAAACCAACACACCGCGCCAGCGGTTGTGACGTGTGGCAGCGGAAAAAATATTGTTACCGTTGCGGGAAGGTCGATTACACGGTAAATACGTGTCCTACGTGTTTAGGAAACGGGCGCACGGCGCAGAAGTGAGTCGTTTCCAGTCCATCTCGTCCTCGATTTCAATCTCACTCACGCAAAGTATGACGCACGGCCTTACCTGAAAGTCCATATTTTTGATGAACCGTTCCTTGGTCTTCCCGACTCGGTTGCTTCATGCACTCTTATCGATTAAGACCAGTATATCGTACTGTACGGTTACGAATGGACAGTTTTGTCGTTGTATTGACAGTATTACCGCCCCGTTTCGGTTGAGAGAAAGAACCAACGTACGCGATGCTCTCGTTGTCCAGGAGTTGCCACATGGGGTAATCCTTGGCACTAATTTCTGGAAAACTATGGGTATCGTGCCCGATTTACGTAGAGGAGAGTGGACCGCCGAGCCGCCTGCCATTTTATGTGAGGTGTTACGCCACGGTCTGCATTAAATTCAGGGCCAGAACAGCTAAGCTCGCTGATTGATAGGATATTCCGCAACATATAACTAGACCAGATTAGTTGCAAGTATTACATGTCATTCGTACAAATATCCCGCCTATCAGGGGTACTACCCCATATCTCCGGTTATGCAGAAAATCGTCGACAAAGAGTTGCACATGATAAGGCACAATATTTTAGAGTGGTCAAACAGCCCATGGTCTTCACCCATTCTCCTAGTACTTAAAAAATACGGCAGTTATCGTTCCTGCGTGGACCATCGTAAGTTAAATGGTGTGACCACTGGAGACGCTTATCCTCTACATTATGTCAGTGAATCTTTGGACAAGTTAAGGGACTGGCAAATACTAATTAGAAGAAGACTTTCGCTCGTACAGTGAGTGCCCAATCGCAGCCTGTTTCAACTTAAGACACAACCGTTAAGAGACGGCGTTCTAGGTCACTATCTATCGTATGTGTTCGTGTATCTAGACGACATAATGATCGTGGTAGACACCTACGAAAAACATTTAAGAGTTGTTGGAAAACGTAGTAAAGCGAATTATTCATGCTCGACATACCATAAGGAAAGAAAACTGTAACTTTTGTCGCAACGACCCTAAGTATCTCGTTTACGGTATAAATTAGTCAGGTCTTCATGTCGACCTCGAGAAAGTCCGCGGCATTATAGACTTCCCCTCTCAGAAGAATACGTCGGAAGTATCTCGTGCCGTGTTGTCGTTTTATTCCGAACTTTTCCACGATTATAGCGCTAATCACTAATCTTTTGCGTAAAAACAATAAATTCGTTTGGGAATCACGCTGTTAAAAGTCGTGGGACCGACTCAGAAATTGCCTTATTTCCGCTTCTGTGTTATGTCCTAATTTTGATAAGGAATTCGTGGTCCAGGTCGGTGCTGTGCTCACACAGAAGCACGATGACAGATAAAGTTATCGCATGTTTAAGTAGGTCACTGACACGCCAGGGACGTAACTTCTAACTACCGAAATAGAATGTCTCGCTGTCTTGTTTGCTATTGAGAAGTTATGCCCTTATATCGAAGGAAACCATTTTACCGTTATTATATGTTTCTTTGAAATGGATTTCTAATCTACAAAACCCTACTGGTCGTCTTGCTCGCTGATCAATACTATTACAACAATACGATTTGACGATAATCCACAGGCCTGGAGAAGAACATCTAGTTCCAGATGCCTTTTCTCGTTCCATATCGCATTTTGACATTATCGAGGTGTCTGAACCAATGATAGTTGGTATAAACGAATTCGCGAGACTACCACGAAATCCTGTACCTACGCTAACCTGATTTCCGAGTTACAGTTGGTAAGCTCAATAAATTTGTAAACAGGACTGGCCGGAGTCATCAGGTGGAAAACATCAGTGGAAGATGATTGTACCCCGTGACAAATAGAAGATCATGTTCTGCTTCCGCCGAGGAAAGCCACGAGCCAAAGTATTGTGCGTTACTGAATGACGTGATTTTGATGTCCGATTGTCCAAAAACAACCATTACTGATAATTGCGTTCAGTTTCACACGAGAGAATATACCAAGTCCCTTGAGTCGTAAAACATCAAGCCTCCGCATGTGTCGCTGTATGACCCCCACCGAAAGTATCAATCGTGTCCTAAAAACAATGTTGATATAGTTCGTGTCTGATAAGCAGAGAGTATGGGATACATACCTTCATAAAGTAGCTTATGTGTTACGAACGACGAAGGATAAAGTCACGGGTTTTATACCCTACTTTGTCAATTTCCGGAGTGAAGCGGGATTGATGGGTGACGACACCGTAGATTTGAATCCTGATGAGATTGTCGGATATGACAGGGAAAAGAATAAGCAAGTCCAAAGCTAGATATGATCTATGTCATAGGGAAGAATCGTTTTACCCTAATCAACTGGTGTTGCAATCAAACTTTCTCTGTTATAATTAAAGTATATTTGTTTTTATTAAACCACTTTATTTATTCTAATTAATAATAATATTAAATAAAAGGTTTTTTTTACGTTTCCTAACGCCTTTGAGTACATGTAATATTTTTCTTGAACCATTACTGTTTTTCAAAAGTAGGATAGAATAAAACGGGATAATTCAAATTAGTTTCATAATACTAATAAAATATTTAGACACTGATCCCATCTTTTGAAATATCATTACATATTCTTTATTACTTTTCAGAAGAACAACTTCTACAAAAAAATACACCTCCATCAGGAACTTGCGCAACAGCAAAATCTAGTAAGTTGACATTGTCATCACTTTAATTCACTGACAAATCTATATATTTTTATAATGCACGTTTCTGTATGATAAACATATATTTTTAATTTCAGCAAACGATGATCTTCAAGTTCCAGCATTGCCTTCAACACCGCCACCGCCAGTACCTATTCAGCCAACTAAATCTTTGCTACGTACTTCTACTCAACCAAAGTGCTTCCGAAAACAAGGTATTTCAAAATTCTTTTTTAAATTTAGGTTTACTAATCATATGCTTGTTATATATAGAAATCTTGCGCCAATTAAATGTGCGGCGCGTGACGGACATGTTCCCGAAAGCGCAATTTTTATATAAGCACCTCAAAAGTTTGGAGCGCCGGTACGTGGCAAAAGAAAAATCCGTGAAGCGTCTCAGTGACAAATTAAAAAAGGCTGCTAGGACAAGGGATCCAGAAGTTCTGGATGAAGTCCTCCATCCTCTCAAATCCTGCGCGTAATCCTTTCTCTTCGCACAAGTCCGCGAAGCTGGGAAAAAGAAAGGTGGGAGACGCTTCACGTTGGATGAAAAGATACTGGCTGTATCAATGCTGAAGAGCATGCGGGGGTAAGAAAATATACATAAATTTTAAATTTGTCAAAATATAATATGTAATTTTAAATAGATCATACAAATATATGGAGCGGTACTTCACAATGCCAAGCAAAACCACTCTACGCCGGCTGTTGCGCAAAACACCATTTCTGCCAGGGGTGAGTTTACCATTGGAGGTGCACATGAAGGAAATAATGGGGAAGGAGCCTATTAAACGTAGGACATGTGGTCTGCTTTTTGACGGGGTAGCGATTCAACCACACTTGACTTATGACGTCGGGGAATATCAAATTTGGGGTTTTCAAAATTTTGGAACACGTAGGCCTGCGTTTGCGGTGCATGCACTGGTGTTTAAGCTTCGTGGTCTCTGTGCTCCACGATGGAAGCTGCCTTACCCGTTCATGTTTGTCGGTGCAACAACTGAGACACCTACCTTGGTCCGTTGTATTAAGCAGGTTCTCAGCTCTGTTGCATTGGCAATTTTCAACGTGGTTGCGACCATTTGTGAAATGCCGCCTGAACATTGTGAACAGCCCCACGGACTAGGACGGAGCACTGAAGGAACTGCGAAGTTAATTCTTTTCTTAGATGAACTTTTTGACAGTGTAAATGGGTCTCGTGATGTCGATCAGTACGCTCGACCTTTGAGAAGAAAGCTGACATGTAATTCGGATCACTGGGAATTTTGGAATAAGGCAAAATTAATTTTGCGGTCGATGAAATTTGTTCAGAAAATTGGACGTGAGACTGGGGCCTTGCGGAAGGACAGTGAACTTCCACATTCTTTGGCAAATTGGGTTGTTACGCTAAATGGCATCAAATATCTTTGGAAATCTTTAGTAAGTCTTGGATTTAATGTTCTTGATCTAAGAGCATTAAATCAAGACCCACTAGAGAACTTCTTTGGGAATATTCGAAGTCATTTAGGCTGTAACAGAAACCCTACAACTGCATCTTTAATTTCCTCTTTCCAGACTCTGAGTGTGAACAATTTCATGTCAGCCTATTCTGCTAGGTCGAACTGTGTTGAAAACGATGATGATGTTTCATTTGCGCAGTTAAAAAGTTTTTTAACAAAAGAAGTATTAACTTCGCCGGACCCTAGCTCTCAGATTGACGCTACTAACGAGACATTGACAGTACCAGTACTCGACCTAGAACGGAGGCGATGGGCAGTACAACCAACTGCCTACGTGGCAGGGTACGTTGCCCGTAAAGTCCTCAAGCTGACCGACGCGCGAACATGCTCTACCTGCACAGGACTTTCAAATGAAACACTACCAGAACACAGTTTAATACAAGTTAGGGAACTGACACTGAACGACCTAACGAAACCTAGAACCTAGATTCATGTATTACACAAAACACATCATTGATACTACATTCACACTTCTTCCACGACTTGCACATGACAAGAATATTAGGAAAACATTAGTTGGGTACATGGCGATATAGAATGAGTAAGGAAATGTTAACAAATGGACAATTTGTTTATCTTCTTATACTGCGACAAAGAGGCATGGATCATTTTCATCATCAATTCGGCAATGAGATGATATACCTTTTGTTATATTAATTGTTTCAAAAATTAAGTGATGAAAGATACACAGATAATTTCGGATATTAAATAATTAAACTTATTATAGAAAAGTTGTCTATTTGTTAACCGTATTTAAATCACTTGTAATTTTTACTTAATTTATTATTTCAATTTGCTTGTTTTTTCATTTGGTGACTATTTTAATTTTTGTCAAATATTTTTGTTATATTTTTTTAAGACTGTTAAACGGAATACCTACGATGCTACGGAGCATGACAACGTCAATTTTGAAAGATTGGCTAAAATATTCCAAAGCACGAATAAATTCGCAGAGACAAACCGTGTAAGATGTATAGATTTTTTTCGAAAATATATTGATTATTATATTTTTATGCAGATTTATAAAACGAATAAGTAAGCACTAACTCCATTTTTCTTAATACCTCAAATTTCGTCACCTAGTCTCAGAATACAATTTTATTGTTCTAACTTGGATAATCAGGGATACACAAAATTTAACTCACTTATGCCCAGTTGCATCAACAAGGCTTAAATTTTAAGTTACCCTTAAACAAAAAAATGTATATTCATTGAAAATAGGAGTAGTATCTAAATATCTTTGTTCTACTTGCTGTGTCATTTTTAATAAATTTTTAATATCTGTAAGTACAAATCTGTACTTACAAAATAATTCCTAACAACATATTTGTATAGCTGATACGTGTCGTTTTTAAGAAGAACTTTATTTGTCAAAGGCTATGTACAGAATTAATCATTGGTTATCAAGACAAGTATTTACATATATTTAACACGTAGAAAGAAATGTAACACTTTCCTATTGCTCTTATCTGTTATCGTTATAGAATTACATATACAACTTACACAAAAATAAAATTATACAGGACACCCAACTAAACATATATGAAGCAATGAAAAACCAAGAAAAATAAATAACTGTTATGTGGATACGATCACACATACAAATTCCAGGAAACGAAAAAGCCGATAAAGCTGCAAAAGAGGCCGTCACTGAAGAAATGCAGAATATAGGTACCCCAACCAAAAACCTTAAAAACAATTAAAGCAAATATAAAAAAGCTGTGGGAAAAAGAATGAATTGATAAAATCAACAACAAACTCAGACAAATCCAGGAAGATATTAAAGAATGAACAAACCCCAAAGAAAGAAGATTACAAACCATCATAACCAGATTGAGAATTGGACACACTCGTCTCACCCATAGCAACCTATTCCAAAGAATGCCCCCAAATATTTGTGATACGTGCAACACACAAATATCTGTAGAAAAATTATCCAGTGTAGCAAATATAATGCAGAAAGACAATTACAAAACAAACCCCCAATACTTAAACAAGCTCTATCAAACAGTACGGACAATACTAACAATGTAATAAATTAATCTATTAAACAAAATATAATGTAATGTCATTGTAATAATTAATGTACCGAGGTATTAGTGGTGATAGTGCCGAAATGCCTCATTTTCTTTAAATAAAAAAAATCAAGTAAGAGTTCATAGTCCTACTGTCCTTTTAAAAGTCTACTCTTTTTCGAAAAACTGAGGGTATCTTTTTTTCTTTTTTCAGGTTTTTTCGTAATGGCGTTGCTGCAGGAAACCATATTAGCAATTTGGCTACCACAGCTAGCATGGCAACGTTATAATAAAGTTGTTATAGAGCTGTCACAGCAATAGTGGTATATATATATATATATATATATATATATATATATATATATATATATATATATATATATATATATATATATATATATAAATAATAGCTATTTTTCGTCTGTGTTTTTACGTTTCATGTACACAATGCGTATAGTTAATCTAACAAATTTATATAGACATGGCGATATAATACAACCGAGTTATAAGTTTTTAAAATAAAAATTTCGCTGTCTATGACTGAAAATCTAATAACAACGCCATTTATTCTGTCAAATATACACATGATACCTTCAAATACGAAACTGCAAAAATATCAATAATTTACATATTCATTAATAAATACGGAAATTTTAATTTACAATATTTATTTACATAATGTGGTTAAAAAATATATTTTGTACTTATGATGTATAAAAATTAAGTTTTAAATTATTTTCCGTCTTATATAGTACCGTAATAGCGATTAAAATAAATTTTTAAAAAGTGAACATTTCTAGTTTACAATATGGTCGCCATTGCTATCGGCTACTTTGATTAAAAAAGATATCTGCTTGTCTAAAATACAGAGATATAGCTCGTGCGAACATAATATTGCGGAAATATAACTCAATAATAGCAATTTGGACAGTACAGTTATTTGGTTCTAAATCTTCATCAATTTACATGTAATATACCCAAAAACAGCTATTTGGCTGATTTATGAAATCCTAACATATGGTAAAAATACTCACTATAGCCATATAGCTGTGCATCCGCCTCGATTACAGCTATTTCGCTGCGTTAGCATCCATTTATACAGCTTTATGGTATTCATAGGAATCTAACCCACCGGTCAACTCTATTGCACCATCGTATACGAAACAAAATATCTACAAAATGTTTAAAATAGTGCAAATAGTGGAAGACAATGAAGTAACACTTTGTGTTGTACCTGAAAATTGGGAAGAAAATGGTATTCTCTATTGGCCCCCAGGTAAAAAAGGTATATCTCTTCGAAAAGATGCCAGTAGTCCCAATCATCAAACATGGTCAAAACAAAATTGTGTCGTGAAAAGGCACGGCATTGAAACTTTTCGTCAGGCCATTCAAACTGAACAACATTTGTCACAGTTTTTTTAAATTTTTGCAGATCAAACACTAATGAGTTTTTTTTTTCATTTTAACCAAACTTATAAAACTCTATACAAATTAACATGTGAACATAAAGTGTCATATGAAAACATTTCACATAAAAATATATTTGACATTTAATTACCCATAATAGTTATTTTCCAGCAAAAATTGTAAAACAGCTATTTAGCAGTTTTTAAAAACTGCAGTAAGCATTTTATAACCAAAATTATTAACTAAATTTTATAGCTGTTATTTGGTATTCATATTTAACTACAAAATATACATTATAACAAAAATAATAGACAAATGATAACAGCTGTTATGTGCTCTATAATTGTAGCTGTGAAATACATTTAATAGCTCATATTATAGAGACAAAGCTTTAGCCATCTTTCTCTTATTCTTAGATGTAAAATTTACTATATAACTAGAATAGTATACCACGAAGCTGGGGCTGTTATTCGGCATTTTTAATAACTAGAAAAGAAATTTTACAGTCAGAAAAATGGCTGGGTGGCCAATATGGTTGCAAATAGTATTTACGATAACACTTATATAGCCAAAAAAATCAGACAAAATAAAGCTTCAATAATAACTAATATACAGCAAAAACAAGGCTGTCAGGTTTTCCCAGTCTTACTTTAGCTGTATTTGCCAGTTTTTCCAAACTGTGCTACATGGGTATATATATATATATATATATATATATATATATATATATATATATATATATATATATATATATATATATATATATATATATATATATATATATATATATATATATATATATATATATATATATATATATATATATATATATATATATATATATATATATATATATATATATATATATATATATATATATATATATATATATATATATATATATATATATATATATATATATATATATATATATATATATATATATATATATATATATATATATATATATATATATATATATATATATATATATATATATATATATATATATATATATATATATATATATATATATATATATATATATATATATATATATATATATATATATATATATATATATATATATATATATATATACACTCCACGACAACTGGTTAGCCTCAGAAAAAAAAAAATACAATTTACACATTTATTTTAGGTATAACGGTAAGTATAGTATTTTTATATAACAAAGTAGCCTTAGATAACAAGTGCATCATAATGAATAATTGTCAGTTTTGACGCAGTATAAATTTGATTGACGTTTTACTGTGACAAGCAACTTCTAAACCGCGACAACGAATTAGCTTCACCAATAAAAACTTTGTTTTAAAGTAAATTGTATCAAAAACAGTAATAAATAATTAATTTACATTAATTTTGGAAGTCAGTGAAATACGATGGGATGCGGTAAAAGGTTGAGTGCGGAAGAAATAGGGAAAATTAAAGCATTGCACGAAGCAGGTTACTCTAATAGAAACATTGCTGGCAGAATTAACAGAAGTCCGCGAGTTGTGAATAATTTTGTACGAAATATGGAACACTACGGAAAAAATTACAGAGGCGGCATTCAAACTGCAACTACCGAGAGAGAAAGAAGAAATATTCTACGCGAAGCTTCTAATTCTTGTTGTACTGCCAGAAAAATCAAGCAATCCGTGCAATCTACGGCCAGTTCGAGGACTGTACAAAGAATAATTAAAAAGTGTGCACATCTAAAACGGCGTAGATTGCAGAAAAAGCCGGTTTTAACGCAACGACATAAAGAAAATAGACTAAATTTTGCGAGAAATCTCATGGGCTGGACTGATCAGTGGCAAACAGTTATTTTCACGGACGAAAAACGATTCTGTCTGGATGGTCCCGACGGATATTTGTATTATTTTCATGACTTGCGAAAAGAAGAAAAATTTGTGGCTCGTCATCATAACAGAGAAGCCGGGTGGGGGGGGGGCTATTTCTATTAATGGTGTGGTACACCTAGAAATGTTAAATGGTATTCAAAATGCCCTAAAGTACAGAGACCTATTATTAAGGGTGAAACCCATCATAAACAGGACCATGGATTTCAACATGATCACGCTGCGATTCATACCGCACGGATTATTAGTACCTGGTTTGAAGACCAGAATATCGAAGTCCTAGACTGGCTTACGAGACAATTATATGGTGATGGCCAACAGTATCAGAACACTCTACAACTAAGTAATGCAATAGAAGCTGCTTGGAACGTCATACCCCAAGAATATTTAAATGCTTTGTTCACTTCGTTACCAAATCGAATATTTGAGGTTATTCGCAAAGGTGGAAGTCACACTCATTATTAATATTGTTGTCAACTCGTTACATCTTCAGTTTTCAATTTTGTAGTAAAATAAAACTGTTTCCATAAACAGAACCTGAGTTTTTCTTATTTTTGTTATTGTGAGGCTATTCAGATGTCGCAGGCTTTTATAATAAAAGTATGATTATTCAATTAAACATGCATTGAGAATGTTAAAAATTGTTTTTAATAATTTAATTTAATGATAGTTTCCAGTAACATAACAAAAAAATACTATACTTGCCGTTATATCTAAAATAAATGTGTAAATTGTATTTTTTTTTCTGAGGCTAACCAGTTGTCGCGGAGTGTGTATATATATATATATATATATATATATATATATATATATATATATATATATATATATATATATATATATATTTAATAAAAAGTTTCAGGACTAAGAGGGTTGAGAAAAACATGGGAACGGTATCATACTGTAACGTAACCCCCGCAGCCGCCGCCGCCGCGCTACCAGGCGCCTCGGTGTCTGTGCGCAGAGAACTTGTTAGGACTAGTCGCGGAGACTAATCTATTGTGTCATGTTGTTTACCTCTAGATGTTCTCTAGGAGGTTCCAGAGATAATCTAGCCAGGTATATATAACCCACCGCCAAAGCCAGGGGACACTCGGTATTATACAAGCAACGAGTGCAGAAGTCTAATATAAATAAGTGTAGTGAATAGTTGGTGATATAAAGAACAGTCGACAAGTGAACATAAATAAATGTGATTAGGGACATAAACAGTAGTGTTAATTGTTTAAATAAATAATCTTAGTGTTTAATTGTCTTATAATAATCTTAGTCTTTAAATTAGTGTTAATATTTGTTTATCATAGTGTTAGTTACTTTTATAATCTTTTAATTATATTTCTAATATTTATTTACCTAAACGTATTCTTTTAGTTATTAATAATTGTCTATGTTTTACACTTCACCCATATAAATAAAAACGTTACAATTGGTGTCAGGTGTGGGGTTGTTAAACTGTGAAGTGTAAATAAATAAAAATAAATAAAATGGCGACTAAACAATTAAAATTAAGTGAATTAAAAGTAGGTGATCTCAAGAGAGAACTAGAAGAACGGGATGTGGAAACAACAGGAAGGAAATCAACACTTCAAGAAAGACTGCGGCAGGCATTAACCGATGCTGGTGAAAATCCTGAAGATTACCTATTCGAAATTCCGGATGACGTATCCGACATTGGTAAACAGATACAACAAAGTTTAAAACTGGAAATAGCAGAAAGTTCTAGAACATTAGAAAATAAATTAGAAGAAAATTCTCGAACATTAAAAGAAGAATTGACAGGAACGTTAGAACATAAATTGGAGGAGAGTTCTAGAAAAGCACAAGAAATTTCTAGAACATTAGAACAAAAATTAGAAGAAAATTCTAGAACTTTAGAACAAAAATTAGAGGATAATTCTAGAAGTTTAGAAGAGAAATTAGAAGAAAATTCTAGAAATTTAGAACGAAAATTAATGGAAAATACTGAAGAAGGTCTGAAGAATTTAGAAGAAAAGTATGGCAGGAAGATAGAAGAATTACGAGAAAAATTCACTAAAATTACACCGTCGTCAATTCCGAATTCTGGTGTGGCTGAGCCAAGTCTAATAGAAGGAAGAAAAGTAGTAAAACCTGATACTACTTCAAAGATGCACATAAAGACACCGGAATTTGATGGGAAGTCTTCGTGGCCGAATTATTTAAAACAATTTGAAGCGGCCGCAAAAGCGAATAATTGGACGCCCGAAGAAAAGGCTACGGCGTTGACTGTCTCGTTGCGCGGAGAAGCTATCGACATCCTGCAAACGCTGAAAGAAGAAGAACAAGAGGACTACGACCAGCTAGTCAAGCGATTGGATATGCGGTATGGAAATGCGCATCTGGAGCAGGTGTACCAGACGCAACTGAGGAACCGGTATCAGAGTTCAAAAGAAAGCCTTCAAGAATTTGAAATTGACGTAGCTCGTTTGGTTCATCTCGCACATCCTACGGCTCCTGACAGCGTTTTGGAGTGCCTGGCCGCTCAATCATTCATTTACGGGGTTCGAGACAGCGAAACTCAACAAGCACTGCGATTGGCCCGTCCTAAAACTCTAATTGACGCACTCTCATATGCATTAGAGCATGAAGCTGCCAAACAAGCTTCACGTAACC
This sequence comes from Harpalus rufipes, assembly GCA_951394225.1. NCBI lineage: Eukaryota > Metazoa > Arthropoda > Insecta > Coleoptera > Carabidae > Harpalus > Harpalus rufipes. The sequence goes on from OX596285.1 coordinate 33,157,077, forward strand.
AATCACGTGTGCGAAATATCGATGCTGAGAGAAAGGAAAACTCTGAAGATCTGGAAGAGACAATGCGAAGAATTGCAAGTGAAGTGTTTACCGGAAGAAAGAAACTTCGCTGTTGGAATTGCGGCGAACTGGGCCATCCGCAGAGACTTTGCAGAAAAATGCAAAAGAAGACGGAATCTGCAAAGGAAGAAAAGGAGTCGGAAAACTAAATCGGGTTGATGCGAAGGGGCAACTGTCGACCCGTAATCTAGAAGCTCCACAATCCATCAGTTATGTCGCATCTCTTCATCATAAAGCCAATAGCATCTATGTGGATGGCTCTATTAACGGAAAGCCAATGAAAATGCTACTGGATACGGGTGCGACAAAAACTATAATTAGACCCGACTTCATAAGGAAAACTGGCAAGACGCATCTTCAACCAACTAAGTGGCGATTATGCACAGCAACGGGAGAACAAGCTACCGCATTAGGAGAAGTAGATGTCACCATCACTATCGGAAAAACCTCATTCAAACATCGTGCGCTGGTAGCTGAAGTTGAATATGAATTAATACTTGGGATGGACGCAATGACAAAGCATGGTTTTAAACTTGACCTGAAGAAGGGAGTGATGATGGTCAATGAAGAAGAACTCGTATTAAATCCACAAGATGATAAGGTTGTGCGCGTACTTATGGCCGAAGACGTTACCCTCCCAGAACGAAGTGAAACTATCCTGGAGGCACATTTAGACGGTAGTTTCTATGAGGGAAGTATCGTTATCCTGGAGCCCAAAAATGATGATGCCAAAACCGGCACTGGAGTTGTTGTCGGAAAATCACTGGTCAAAGCCAGCCAGGTAATACCAGTTCGGATAATGAACGTAAATTTTTATCCTGTTGTTCTGAAGAGAGGAACAATTGTAGGAGAATGCATGGCAGTATCCTCGATTATCCGAACTGTAAAGGCCAAAGGGAACACATCTCAGAAAGTTCCGGACACGTTAATCAATCAATTGACAACATCATTTGAAGAATTGACCGCCGACCAGAGAACAAAGGCAAAGAATCTAATTGGAAATTTTAAAGATGTGTTCCAATTTGATGAGAAAACCAAAGGGAGAACTAATGTAGTTCACCATAAAGTAGACACCGGAGACGCAAGACCCATCCGTCAACCAGCAAGAAGACTACCACTGGCGAAGCGTGAGGAAGCAGAAAGAATAATCGAGGACATGAAGATGGAAGGTGTGATTGAACCTTCAAGCAGTCCATGGGCTTCACCAGTGGTGTTAGTGAAGAAGAAGGATGGTTCTACACGATTTTGCGTCGATTATCGTCAACTTAACAACGTGACGAAGAAGGATAGCTACCCGCTACCTCGAATAGACGACACATTAGACACTTTGGCTGGCTCAAAAATGTTCTCCACTTTGGATCTAAAGAGCGGCTACTGGCAAGTGGATTTGGATCCAAAAGACAAGGAGAAGACAGCCTTCACCATTGGTACAGGACTCTGGCAATTTACCGTAATGCCGTTTGGGCTCTGTAATGCTCCTGCAACGTTTGAATGACTCATGGAAACAATATTGGCTGGGCTATATTGGAAAACCTGTTTATTGTACCTCGACGATATTATTGTGGTAGGTAAGACATTCGAGGACCACATGAAGAATTTGGAAGAGGTTTTCCAGAGATTGAGGAAGGCTAACCTGAAACTTAGCCCGAAGAAGTGTCACCTGTTTCAAAGAGAAGTTCATTACCTTGGACACGTGGTTTCCGGTAAGGGTATTGCAGTTGACCAGGAGAAGATAAAGGCTGTGAGAGACTGGCCAGCACCTAGGGACAAACACGAACTCAGAAGTTTCCTTGGTTTGTGTACCTATTATCGGCGATATGTACCTGGATTTGCCAACATAGCCAAGCCACTGACAAGGCTTACTGAAGAAGGAAGAAGATTTATCTGGGAAATGGACTGTACAGTTGCATTTAAAGAACTAAAACATGCTTTGACAAGCGCACCCGTCTTGAGTTATCCTTTACCTGAAGGAGAATTCATACTAGACACAGATGCTAGCAACGTCGGAATTGGTGGCGTTCTTTCCCAGACACAAAATGGGCATGAGAAGGTTATTGCCTACTTTAGTAAGACCTTGTCAAAACCAGAAAGGAATTACTGTGTGACCAGAAAAGAACTCTTGGCGGTCGTCAAATCCGTGGAACATTTCTACAAATATTTGTACGGTAGAAGATTTTTGATTAGAACTGATCATGCTGCATTAAAATGGCTGCTACAATTTAAGAATCCTGAAGGTCAGGTGGCTAGATGGATTGAAAGACTACAGGAATACGATTTCAAAATCGAACACAGGATAGGTACCAGTCATCGTAATGCCGATGCATTGTCCAGAAGGCCTTGCCAAGGTGACTGCAAACATTGTAATCGACTTGAAGAGAAACAGTTTACCGTTGCCAGGACAACAGTAGTCGATGATAATTGGCAGCCCGATGGACTACGCGAAGACCAAGAAAATGACCCAAATTTGAAAATTATATTGGAGTGGAAAGCAGAAGAATGCAAACCAATATGGGAAGACGTTGCACCATACTCACAGAGTGTAAAAGCGTACTGGGCGCAATGGGACTCCATGGTGATTGAGGATGGCCTGTTGAAGCGCGTGGTAGAGAACGCCGATGGAACTGAGAAGAAAGCTCAGTTGGTCATTCCTAAGAGTAGAATACCAGACGTGTTGAAAGAGATCCATGACAGATCTGGAGGCCATTTTGGAGTCACTAAAACTCTAGAAAGATTGCGTCAGCGGTTTTACTGGGTTAACTTCACTGAAGATGCTAAAAACTGGTGCAAGAAATGTATGGTTTGCGCTGGAAGCAACGGCCCTCATAGACGACGAAAAGCTCCAATGCGTCAATACAACGTTGGCAGTCCATTTGAGCGCATTGCGATTGATGTGGCCGGACCATTCCCAGAAAGTGACGACGGACATAAATATATCGTGGTTGTCATGGACTACTTCACCAAGTGGGTTGAAGCTTATCCATTACCCAATCAAGAAGCCGCCACGGTCGCTGAAACCTTAGTTAAAGAATGTATATGCCGATTCGGGGTACCACGTGAACTTCATTCCGACCAAGGAAGAAATTTCGAGTCTGCCGTTTTCCAAAATATCTGTAAGATATTAGGAATTAATAAAACAAGGACAACTGCATTACATCCGCAGTCCGATGGCATGGTTGAACGAATGAACAGAACGATCAACCGATATTTATCGAAGGTAGTCTCCAACCACCAAAGAGACTGGGACCGACATCTTCATCTGTTCCTGATGGCTTATCGTTCATCCGTGCATGAAACGACAGGACAAACTCCTGCGAACATCTTATTCGGACGTGAGTTGCGTTTACCATGCGACTTAGTGTTCGGCAGCAAACCTGGGGAAGACCTGGCCGGAGAAGACTACATTACGGGCTTACGGAGAAGAATGGATGACATTCATGAACAAGTCCGTACGAACATTCAAACTGCCAGCGACCGGATGAAGGACAGGTATGACATCAAAGCCGAAAAAGGTGGATATCAACCTGGGGATTTAGTGTGGCTTTACAACCCACAAAGGCGCCGCGGGTTATCACCAAAGCTGCAAAAGAATTGGGAGGGCCCCTATGAGGTAGTCAAAAGAATAAACGACGTGGTTTATAGAATTAAGAAACGACCTACCGGGAAGCCGAGAGTGGTACACTTTAATCGGCTAGCCCCTTTTGCCGGAAACAACCACGAAGACCATAATGGAGCAACAGTTCGTCAAATCATAGCTCAAGAACCTACTTTTGAAGATTTCATGGAGAACTACTCCTTTGGACGCAAGGCGCGGTACTGCGTGACAAAAGAAGAACACCGAGATCTGTCCACCGTGTCTTCAGAGTATTCCCTCGGCCACTGCGTATCAGAAGACTTAAAGATGTCCCGCGGCATAGCCTCAGTCTTTAAGGCGAAATATGGACGACTACAAGAACTGGCCAACCAAGGTCCATCCGTCGGGAAGATGCTACGACTGAGGGATAACAATACTGAACATCAGCGGTACATCTACAACTTGGTAACAAAACCACGCTCGTACCAGAAGCCGTCATATCGCAATCTATGGAACTCGCTGTGTGACTTGAAGGATCATTTACTGGAGAATGACATTTTGAAGCTAGCGGTACCGAAGTTAGGTTGTGGTCTAGACGGTTTGGACTGGAGGATTGTAAGGAACATGTTAGAGATCCTCTTCCGTTTCACCGGCATTGAAATTCTCGTCTGCAGCTTTAATCCTAACGGACAGAAAGAAGAAGTCGAGCGGACCATCGACTGTCACTTCTTTAAGAACTCGAAATGCACCAAGGGTAGTACATGCAGGTTTCGTCACCGCGGACTGTTCCGGGACGAAACAGTCTTAAGGAGGGGGCAGTGTAACGTAACCCCCGCAGCCGCCGCCGCCGCGCTACCAGGCGCCTCGGTGTCTGTGCGCAGAGAACTTGTTAGGACTAGTCGCGGAGACTAATCTATTGTGTCATGTTGTTTACCTCTAGATGTTCTCTAGGAGGTTCCAGAGATAATCTAGCCAGGTATATATAACCCACCGCCAAAGCCAGGGGACACTCGGTATTATACAAGCAACAAGTGCAGAAGTCTAATATAAATAAGTGTAGTGAATAGTTGGTGATATAAAGAACAGTCGACAAGTGAACATAAATAAATGTGATTAGGGACATAAACAGTAGTGTTAATTGTTTAAATAAATAATCTTAGTGTTTAATTGTCTTATAATAATCTTAGTCTTTAAATTAGTGTTAATATTTGTTTATCATAGTGTTAGTTACTTTTATAATCTTTTAACACGCTCGCTGCCGGCAATAGTGGACCAGTAACTGACACTTCGGGCCGTTTTTTGTTATTGTCGGTTACAGGTTCAACTAGACAGATAAATGAAATATAGATATATAAAATTTGCCCCACCTAATTAGTTATTGTTTTTTTTTCACCAAAAAATTGTGGCACTAATGTTGTACCTTACCGCACTAGAAGTAAGGCACTTTGTTCATATAGTTCACTTGAGCCACAGAAATTCATCAATTAGAATATACAGGCAAACGTTTACGTTGTACTGTGTGCTACAGAAATATGCAAGAAGAGTTTGGCAGGAAACAAGCACAAAATAAAACTACAAGATCGCCCTGGAGCTGCGCAAATTGCAAGAAGCCTTACTGCATTACCTGCTTCTTCCAAGATCATTATGCAGGTCCAAAATAATGAGAATAATGTATATATACTTTTTTTGAAATGTAAGAGAATATTTGTTTTGTTTTTATACCTTAAATAAACGTATTATATAAATTTGATATTCGTTTTTTTTGTTGAAAAACAAAGAAAAGTATTTTTTGTGTCTAAAATCTAAACGAATAGACTTTTCTCGGAAGCCAAATAGATGAAAATGCTCGTCTTGCCGCATAGAATTCAGTTCCGTTATAATATACGGGCAGCGTGGCACTCATAGTTGCCCACGACGCGTGAAAGGTAAGTTGGGGATGTGGTATAAATAGTGTACCACGCCGCATAAAGGCAAAAATTTGTGAGGCACAGACTCAGCACCTCACGGCAGCGAGCGTGTTAATTATATTTCTAATATTTATTTACCGTTTAATAAACGTATTCTTTTAGTTATTAATAATTGTCTATGTTTTACACTTCACCCATATAAATAAAAACGTTACAATACATAATTCTTAGATTATTCTGACGTACGATGACACGTTTCACATGAATTCTAATATTAGAGATTTCTCAGCTTTTCTCTACATTTTTAGGTGTAGTTGTTTCTTTCCTATAGGACTATAAATTTCTAATTAATTGAAATGAAAGGCGAAAATTTAAATATAGGACCACTCTTAAAGGCGGGCTGCAGTACTTTGGCACAATTATTTTTTTTGTCGAATTAACATCTTGAGGCCTACAGCTGAACTGGAGTCCTTTATCATAGAGCTGTGCTTAGCGATACGATATATCGATATCATATCAATACAAGAAAAAGAAGACGTGTATCGACAAAATTTTTAAATATCGATATTTGGCAACCCTGAAATTTAATAGTTTTTATTTGAAATATTGTTGGTTTTGGTAATACTGATCGCACTTGGTTCTAGCGCTCTCCACTACTGCGCAACAAAATCTCGGGTCAATTTTGTGCCATTCAAAATTCTAAAATATTTAGCGTCGGTCGGAATCGAACCCGGTTCCCCAGATTCGCGTGAAGTGACGCCTGGTAAACGCCCGCGCGGAACACATGTCATCATTATTACCGACAACTGTGTGCAAAGCAGATTGGCTCTGAACGATGGTATTTGAGTTAGAGCGTAAAGATGATCCACACACACACACGCACAAACGCACACACACACACACACACACACACACACACACATACACACACACACATCATCATGAAAATGTTAAAATTGATTCTAGGGACCTTAAAACATGGTCATTTGCCAAAATCTCGATATGCGATTTTTAGCACGATCCCTATAGCTTCTTTACCAGGGGAAGCGGGAGGTAAAAAGATCCTATAAGATTTAAATTTGCGTGTAGCCGTTCCTGTTCATATAACAAGAGATTTATGGACAGATACCAAACGAGTATTGTCATACGTTGCTGTAACTATATATTTTATTAATTATAAAATGGAACTAAAATGTTTTAATTAGCAAAAACTAGTTACTTTCCAGAACGTCACACAGCAAAAAATATGTTTGACGACCTAAATTTATCAATATGGGAGTGGGGTTTAAAAAATATGGTAAAATATATGGTAACTGATAATGGTGCTAATATTGTAGCAGCAGTAAAATTAGGTAATTTACATATTCCATGCTATGCCCACACATTAAACCTTGTAATATCTAATAGTTTAAAGATAAATGAGGTTGAAACTATTTTGAACAAATGCAGAACATACATACATACATACATAAAATCACGCATGTCTCACTCAGTGAGTTAGCACAAACCCGAAAATAATAACATCAACATCATACCACAAATCCTAACTCTTAACAAATAAAAGTGACCGATTTTCGGTAGCGAAATACCGCATCATAATAATAGTTACGAAACAATAATCCTTCGCCACACATTCCTGTTTAAACACACTTTTTTCACCTCGGCCACACTCATAATCGCATTCATGCATGCTCTTCTTCTCTTCCAACTTGGAAACTTTCTCTCTTTAAACACCCTACCAACCATATCTATCCACTTACACACTGGTCGGCCACGTAATCGAAAACTCTCAACTTCACCAAGATATATACGTTTAACAAGCCGTTCACTTGCCATTCTCTACACATGGCCAAACCATTTTAATTGACTCACACCAACTCTCTTAATAACATTGTTTCTAACCATACATTCTTTATAAACCAAATTATTCCCACGGCAGTCCCTGTCTTTTTATGCTTTCCCGTCCATGCCCAACATTCGCTTCCATACATCAAATCAGGCACTAGCACTCCATTATATACACTTAACCGAGCATACCTTGATATAAATGTAGAACCATAGTTCATATTTTTAAATCAAGCACGTTTTTAACGCTGCAAAGTAATTATGATTTAAAAAATATTTTACCGGCTGTGCTAACATCTTTGAAAACTGCAGATACGCCAATGTTAATGTTCTAGGAATGGAGAACAATAACAAATTTAGTAACAATATTATAGCTATTCAATATAGCTACTAAAGAACTATCGAGTGAAACATAAGTTCATCCAAAATAATTCCAATCACAAAATGCCTAATTACGGAGTTGTCTGTGATGACAGCATTAATTGGAGTTTCTATAGCTTCTAAAAACAAATTATTGTCACAGTTAAATTGTCGAATGTCAAAATACGAATAAAAATTGCCAATTTTGTTAAGCACGTTCTTAGATCCACGATAGTGATTTTTTTTTGTATATAATACATAACCAAAATAATAGAATCTCAAATTAATGAAAATAATTCGCCTGACCCTGACGACACAGACTCTGATAATAATAATTTAGTTCCATAGAAAGATGCAATAAACTATTTTAATGAAGAAAACTTGTGGAACTCTTTTGATACAAAAGTTTCTTCACAAGTTGCGAGTTCCATTAAAACGAATGCAAATGTTGAAATTAAAAGATACTTCGATGCTGGAATTTTATGGCGAAAAGATTATCCATTAACATGGTGGCTTATTGAAGGAAATAATTTTCCGAATTTAAAAATAATGGCGAAAAGATTTGGAGCCATTATGGATTTGACAACCAGTGAGTCAAAACCTTTTCTTTTGGCGACAATTGCAATACCTAAATTTAAATTAAATTGGTTGCCCATGGAATTGTCTCATTTGAAAGCAACATGGAAAAAATTATTTCTTGCTGAAATGAAAGATTTAAGTAAAGATTTTGAGGTGATAAATAACAGCGATGAAGAGAAGGATGACTTATTTGAAGCTTTCTTTGGTCGCTTCCCCATATGAGGCGGAAGATGGACTAATAAATTCTGAATTAAACATGACAGAGATGAAAATGCTTGGATATCTGGAAGACAAGGCGAGAGATATACCAAGCATTTCAAAATATGCCGGAATAAAAATAAAAATTCAAATATAATACTATTCTCCCCTCATCAGCCTCTGTCGATTATTTAGCACTGGCATACAAATTTTAACCCCTCACAGATATAAACTGTCGGATAAAAATTTTGAGACTCTTTTGATATTAAAGTTCTTTTTTCATTGTCTATTTTTTATTTATTTTTTAATAATGAAAATATCAATATTATTAACATAACATGTAAATTATTTACTCGTTCATGTTATCTAGAATAAGTACCTTGTACCCGGCACAGGGCACAATTCCTGTTAAATACCTTTACTTGTACCCGGGTACAATTTTTAGTAAATACCTGTACCTGTATCTGAGTGCAAATATTTTTGTACCTATTACAACACAGCTATTGCGTAATGTTTCCATTTGGATGCATTTACTTTCAAAATATCTATCATCGTTCTAATGCGAAATTCGCACGTATGTGTATGAATTTCTCATTCTGGAACGAACATATTTTTCATTTAACCGTCAACAGATGGCGATGAATTGCTAAGTTCAGAAAAATATTGTATGTTAGTGATTACCAGCTGATGATAAGTTAACCTATGAAATAGCTCATATTATATTTATTTTTCTCATGCAAATAGCAATAAGTATTTGTTTATATATTTTTTAATTTGTTAAATATATAAATTATGTAGTGCCCTCGCCCACATTTCACATAATATAAATATTTCATCATCCTTTTAAAAAACTCATTAACTTTAGGTGAAAACATTTTTTTCATCAAATGACACATATAAACTGATAATATTTATAATAGATAGATGTAAATGTTAGAAATAATTCATTCCTGTTGCTACTGAGCTAAGATCACGAAGTATTGCCAAACTCTTATATATTTTTATAAAGTTTTTAAAAACATATTTTCGACTACCGGAAATATAATTGGTACAGTTGGTAGGATAGCTAAGTCTTGTAGAATCGAAAACACAAAAGGTTCAATTCGTTCGTGTTCAAAAGACGTCGATTTTTATCGACTCTATGAGTATTTCGTATTCACAACTCCCTACAAAAATTATATTCGGAGACAGGAGCAATTATTAACTAAGATCTAGAAAACCGCAAACAGAAAATACAAACACTGAGGAAATCGAACACGAAGATGAATCAAATAATGAAACTATTTTTTTAGGCTTAGACAACGATTTACCAGAATTGAATCCATAACTAATAATTTTAGTAAATTTATAAAAATTTCGAAATTTTACTAGACACCGTAACCCGAAATTAATCAAATTAAATCTTACCAAATTTCTTGAACCATTCATAGTTCACACATGTAATGGCGAATCGTCTGGAGAAGAATTCACAATCTTCATATATAAGAACAATAATATAAAAAGTTATATTTTTGATTTTCATAAAGATTTTAATATATTACTTCGATTACCAGGAATAAAACTACTAAAAACCAAATTTGATTTTACAAAAGAAGAAATCACACTTCAAAAAATGAGAATTTTAATATGAAAATAGAAAAATTAGATAATACGCGACGAACATTTAAATTCCGAAGAAAGACAAAAATTGTAGTAATAAATAAATATAAATTCCTAAAATAATACAACCTTTTTAGTTAAATTCTGTTTGTATTTACTTAATTAACTAAAAAGGTTGTATTATTCTATTGAAATATGAGTTCTGAAAGATTTTATAATAATTTATAAATTCCTAATATTACAGGAAAATGAAAAACTATCATTCACTAACAAAATGAAACACCAAATAGAAACAATTGATAACATACTAATACACACAAAATAGTATATATACCCCGAAATTTATAAACAAGAAATGCAAGAAGACAAAATGTTGAAAGACAATATTATTCAAAATTCTTATTCCCCATGGTCAACCCCAATTTGGATCGTATCAAAAAAATGGATGTCTCGGGTAACAAAAAAAATATAATGGTCATAAACTATATAAAATTAAACGAAAAATAATAGATGATAAATTTCCCATACCTGACATTACAGACATTTTAGATAATTGGGCAAATCCAATTACAATAATTGATAACATCTGACTTTCACCAAGATTGAAGCAGACCCAAACGATGTTTCAAATACAGCTTTCTCAACAAATTCAGGACGTTATGAATTCAAACGAATGACCTTTGGTCTAAAAAAACACCCTATCAACTTTTCAGAGATTAAGGAACTCTGTGGAATAAAGGGATGTGAAAATGATCATAACCGACATTTACATATAGAAAATTCTATGGATTCGAATACGACGAAGAGTGATTCTTCACTTGAAGAAGAAAAGAATGATGTAGAGAGTGTAAACCATACGACAATATATGCGAACAGAATTTTATTAAAGGTTTTACCAGTCGTATTAGATTGAATGGGCCTTACGAAAAATTAAAACTAAGATGGATGAACGACAGTGCTGTACAATAAATTGGTTCGAGTAGAGTATGGTTTAATATTCAAGGAAAAGGTTATCCTAAAAATATCATCTTAAAAATGTTAGAACAGTTGCCTGCCTGAAATTAACACCACAGACATTAAAACTGAAGAAAATAAAACAAAATTGTAATTATTTGGCATCAGATTCAAAATATAAAATTGAAGATTACGTCAATGCGAAGCCACTCATCTTACTACGACAGGATAAATGGAAAATAATTGTTAGTAGAAAAATAATTTTAAGGGCCTAAAAATGCGCCAACTGTTTCGTGGACAAGTGTGGGTGGTACACGATAGAGTTGGCATTGGCAGTGGTTCTGAAGCGGATATAATATATATCAGTAGCGAATGCGATGACACTGCATAAATTAGTAAAAGAAAGTACAAGAATAGAAAATTTCGGAATAGTAACAAGAAAATCTGATTTAACTAAAGAAGAGGAAAGAGCTATTAACATTATGGAAGGAACTGCTTGTAAGAAAAATAGTAAATGGAAAATCGGTCTACCATGAAAGGAAGACATTTAACATCAATTCCAGATTCCTACGAATTGGCATATAAAAGAATATTACTAATGGAGAAGAAACAATAAAAATAAACAAATTCGAGAATATGAGAAGACATATGCAAGAAAGTTAGAAGAAAAATAATTTGTAAATTCTATGACATGTTCCTCACGCCTCATTATCGGCTTCTTTATCTCCGTAAGTTATAATTTCTTTGGCCCACTTACATTTTTAGCCCGATCGTGGCGGCGAACAGACGTGTAATTTTGTTGAATTATTTCGATTTGTAGTTTGATTTCATTTTAATTTTAATCTTGTTCAAATTGTTTATTTTTCTATAATTTTTGTGTACATATATTTCTGAACTCAATTATAAATTTATTTATTTTTTTCAAAAATACTTAATAATTTGTGCATCAACTTCAACTCATTGTCAGCACAGGTCAGCGTAGTGACACAAGTAAGTATAACAACTTATCTTCTTATTGTGGCTGTCTGAGCTTTAATTCAGTACGTCAACGATGGTGCTTTTCATTACACCCTACGCACCCTCCGTTCCAATTGGCGCAGTCGGTATATTCTATTAAAGGCTAATTATCAGGGCTTACTAGATATAACGTGATCGACTGAATTAATTTAAAACTAAGGGACATGACTCACACTCACCTTATATTCAATTGGTCAAAATGTCATTATTTGGATTTCAGAGACCTTAGGCTAATCGAATTTCAGTGACAAGTGAGTAGTAGGGGATCGGGATTGAACCCGTCTTCCTTATCACCTGTCGGCGCCAGTCTTATCAGTAAACAATGATAAGGTGGTAAACATGATAAGGTGGTAAACATGATAAGGTGTAAACAAGGTCACTTGTAATAAACATGATAAGGTGTAAACAAGTTTGTTATGATAATTGTAACAAACATGATAAGGTGTAGGTCACTTGTTTTGAAATAAACAAGATAATATGTAATAAACAAGATTACCAATGTTAAAGTGCCTATGCCAATGTCCGTTATCTGTATAATGCCAAATATTCCTATGAATCCCCAAATATTGTCTGTAAAGCAAGTCCGTTGATATTAGATTTGTTTTTAAAATAGATATTATATCTGAGAAATATATTTATTGTAAATATTTTTGAAAATTCCTTGTTATGATAATTGTAACAAACATGATAAGGTGTAGGTCACTTGTTTTGAAATAATTTAATAAACAAGATTACCAATGTTAAAGTGATTAGACTCCTATGCCAAAGTGTTTGTCAAGTCCGTTGAAATTAGAATTGTTTTCAACTAGATATTATATCTGACAAATATATTTATGGTAAATATTTTTGAAAATTCCTATATGTTTCAAACATGAGATACAGTGTGTGTGTGTGTCATTTGTTTTGACAATAGATATTTGTTTGCCGGGTTCGATATTGAGTGGAAATTTTAAAATAAGAGATTAGAATACGTCATGCCAATGTCCGTCATCTGAGGACACATGATAAGGGGTAACCGAAGTTATATGCCGTTTCAAACTTACTGTTTAAAAATTATAAAGATATTATTATGTTATTAGTTCTAAATATGACCACCATTATTTACTGGATGGCTCTGTTAGTAACGAACCCAAGATTTTATAAAACTGTATGTTTAATATAAAATCATTAAGAATTAAACATGTGTACGAAATTGAAACATCCATTTTCTACAATAATTGCGGGGCCTTCGGGTTCTGGCAAGTCGTTTTATGTTAACAATTTTATTTCAAATATTAATGACATGTGTGACACAACATTTAAAAATATATCATGGCACTATGGAACTTGGCAAAATTTATACAATACTATAAAAGGTGTAAATTTCATTGAAGGTTTACCCGACGTCGAAAATATAGATGGGAAAGATCCACAATTAATTATTATAGATGATTTAATGAGAGAGGCCGATGACCGTGTAGTAGATATTTTTACAAAATGGTCTCATCACAAGAATTTATCAGTATTTTTTCTTTCGCAAAATTTATTTCATCAGGGAAAGGGCCAGAGAGATATATCCCTTAATGCAAATTATATAATTTATTTTAAAAACCCTCGAGATAAGGCTCAAATTTTACATTTAGCTCGTCAAATATGTCCAGAAAATATAAAATTTGTACAAGAAGCTTATAGTGATGCAACATCGGAACCTCACGGGTATATAATTTTTGATTTGAAACAGAGTACGCCAGATTGGTTGCGATTTCGTATATGTCATAACGGTTTGACGTATGTTTATCTCCCTAAGAAAAAGTATAAATATAATAGTAAAAATATACCAGAAGTCATAATATAAAAATGACTGCTAGTTTAACAAATAATGCCGATTTTTTGCGAGCGTTGCATAAATTAAAACCAAAATATAGATTAGCAATATTAAAAAATGCTGACTGTAATTCAGTTAAATGTATCTGTGAATGTGTATATAATATATTAAATGGTAATATTCCTCTCAGTCGTAAACAACATGCGGCACTTTTTCGACATAAGAAAATCTTAAGGAGTCTTACTAAACAAGGCGAAAACTGGAAAAAGAAAAAACGTGTTCTAATTCAATCAGGAGGAGCGTTTTTACCTTTATTATTAGCACCCTTACTAAGTGGTGTACTGGGTGCTCTATTTAAAAACTAACAAAATGGATCATACTAAAAAAATGATGTTAATATCACCAGAAAATTTAAATCGTTTACGTAATAATAATAAAGACAATAAAGAGGAGAATATATCTACTCAGCTTGACAAAGATATGAAAAATATTTTAATTTTAAACTTATCAGATTCTGAGAAATGGGCTTTGTATCAGGAAATTTTACAAAGATATTTACATTTTCAAAAAAGAACCCGAGAACCTATAAAAATATCAATAGAATCTGAAACTAACAAAGAATCAAATTTATTACCTAATAACGAAGAAATCTTAGATGAATCAGAAAAAATAATAAAAGTTTTACCGAAATCACATCAAGAAAAAGCCCGGGCATTAATACAAATGTTAAAATCTAATAATAATACTATTAATTGGAATGAGAATGGCGTAGTTACTATAAATACTAAACAAATACCAAAATCGAATATAACAGATTTGGTCAGTGATGTTATAAGACATAGAAAATACAGTAACCCTACAGGATGGGAAGATTTTGTTAAAACTTTAAAAACAATCAATGTTCCTATTGAATTAATTAATAACCCACAAAGACGTAAATATTTTGTTTCTCAAAATCGTATTCAAACACTGAATAAAAATAAAAGACAGATTACGATACTAAGGAGAATTCGAATAACACAGAAATCATAAAATCTAAGAAATTTAAGTGGAAACGATTTACCTTATAATAATGAATAAAAAATTAAATAAGATTTATTTTGATCCCTCACATCCTGCTGGTTTTTCTGGGGTTAATAGTTTAATAAATGCGGTAAAAGGTCAATATGATAATAAAAAAGTTCGTCAATGGATTAATTCGCAAGACACATATACACTGCACAAACCATTACGGAAACATTTTCCCCGTAATAAATACAGAATTTCGAATATAAATGATCTTTTCCAAAGTGATTTGAATGATATGCGTTCGTTAAGTCGTTATAATGATAATTACAAATATATTCTAACTTGTATAGACGTCTTCAGCCGATTTGGTTGGGCGATACCACTGAAAGATAAGAAACCGTCATCAGTGATTGAAGCGTTTAAAGTTGTATTTGCTGAACGAAAACCAGTTTATTTGCAAACAGATAAAGGCTCAGAGTTTATAGCTAAATCAGTAAGATCATTTTTACAGCAAAATGATATTAAGTATTATGTAACGCAAAACTCAGATGTGAAAGCATGCTTCGTAGAAAGATTTAATAGAACATTAAAAACAAAAATGTATCGTTACTTTACGTTCAAGAATACATATAAATATATTGATATATTACAGAAACTCGTTACTGGTTATAATAAAACAAAACATAGAATAACAAAAATTGCCCCTAGTGATGTAAATGAAAATAACGTATTAGAAGTATGGAGAAATCAGTATAATATGAAAAATAATTCAAAACCAGCAAAATATACAATAAATGACATAGTTCGTATATCAAAATATAAAAACATATTCGAAAAAGGTTATGAAGTTAATTGGAGCGAAGAATTATTTAAAATACATGCTATTATTAAACGAAATCCTGTAGTTTACAAATTAAAAGACTTAAATAATGAAATAATTGAGGGCACTTTTTACGAGCCTGAATTACAGAGAGTTAACGTAACACAAGATACGGTGTATAAAATTGATAAAATTGTGGCTGAAAAAGGAAAAGGAAGCAGAAAGAAGCTGCTCGTCAAGTGGAAAGGTTATGGGGATAACTTTAATTCATGGATATCTGCAAACCAACTTAAATTATTAAACAATGAATAATAAAGAATTTTTTATTACTTTACCTAGTAATAGTTCTATGGAATATTTTCCAAATAACAGAACTACACAATTTACAACACAGCTACCTCAAAACATATTGTTAAATGGGGTGTGGGAGGTCGCATTATCAGAAATTATCTATCCTTGTTCGTTTTATAATGTTAGTGAGAGAGAAAACAGAGTAAATATTACAGTGAAAACAAGTGATAAGAATAATGGAGGCCAAACGAAATTAATTCGAGAAAAAATTCCATCGAAAAATTATGAAAATATTGATAGCGTCTTGCATGAAATAAATCAACACAGTGTTATTAAAGATTATATGTCATTTTCTTATGAAAAAATAATTAATCGTGTGCAAGCAAAATTACAAAATACTAGCATATGTTCTGTAAAATTATCTCCTAGGCTATCGTTACAATTAGGATATCCGCCATTTACTGATTTATTTCAACAAAAATCGTCAGTAAATATGCCGAATTTAATGTTAGGCATACCTCCACAATTATATATTTACTGTGATATTATTGAACCTCAATTAGTAGGTGATGTTGTTACACAGCTTTTAAGAATAGTTAATATAGACACCAATAGATATGTTTTTGGATTTAATAAAATGATATTATACCCCCAACCACACTTCGTGCCCGTGATGAGAAGAGAATTTACAAATATAGAAATTGATATTAGATGTAACGACGGATTCGCCGCGCCATTCCAATTTGGGACTTTATGCGTTAAACTTCATTTTAAACGAGCTGCATAATGAAAACCTGCCCATATCAGCAATATTATAACCAGCAGGCAGGAAATGGAGTGGGGAGTGTTTTTAAGGGGAATCAATTTCAAAGAGGACATGGTCTCGGAAGTTTTTTTAGCGGATTATTTCGAAGTATTATGCCGTTAATTAAAAGAGGCGTTGGGGCAGTTGGCAAAGAAGCAATAAATACAGGAATACAATTTTTGGGCGATCTTAATGAAAATCAACCTGTAAAACAATCATTTAAAAAGCGTATATCAAAGGCGGGAGAAAATTTAAAACGAAAAGCAGAGAATAAAATTGATAAATTAATAAGCGGTTCAGGTTATAAAAAGAAAAGGCTGATGAGTATTCGTTCTCATTCCAGAACTTCACATGCTAGAGTAAAGCAGAAGAAGAAGAAACGCTCAAAACAATCAGATATATTTAATTAAAATGGCATTTTTACATGCTCAGGCGTGTGAATGTGTTAAAACAGAATTAGATTTATTTGCTTTACCTCCTACACAAACTAGTATCGAAAACGGCCAATGGATTAATTATAAACCTTTATCATCGCTCACTGAAGATGGACCTATTGAATTTGTAATTCCGGGACATGGAGACGAATATGTAGATTTATCACAAACTATGTTGTTCATAAATGCAAAAATTGTCAAATCTGATAATACTGTATTAACAGCAGACGTCGATAACGTTGCCCCTGTTAATAATTGGATTCATTCGATTTTTAGTCAAGTAGATGTTTATTTAAATCAGAAACTTGTGTCTCCGACAAACAATACTTATGCATACAGGGCTTATATTGAAACATTACTGAATTACGGCAAAGATGCAAAAAACTCTCATCTTACTTCATCTTTATGGTATGCTGACGAGGCAGGAAAGATGGATGCTATGGATGGTACCAATTCGGGGTTCACAAAACGCCAAAAATTTACAAATTTAAGTAAAAGTGTGGATTTAATTGGTCATCTACATGTAGATATGTTTAATCAAGAAAATTTTTTAATTAATGGTGTCGAAATGCGCGTGAGATTGGTCCGTGCGCGTGATAATTTTCATCTAATTGCGGCTACAAATGTTTATAAACTCCACATAAATGAAGCCACGCTATTTGTTCGACGAATGAAATTAAACCCGAGCATATTACTTGCACATAATACAGCATTACAAATAAATACAGCTAAATATCCAATCACTCGAGCGGAAGTAAAAGCTATCACTATTCCATCAGATGTACAAGGAAAATCGTTAGATAATATATTCTTAGGCCAACTTCCTAAAAGATGTGTTATTGGATTTGTATCTAACAAGGCGTTTAATGGCGACTATGGATTCAATCCTTTCAACTTTCAAAATTTTAAAATAAATTATTTATCTTTATTTGTAAATGGTCAACAGTTACCTTCAAAACCACTGCAGCCATCATTCACGGAGAAGCAAACATATATACAAATGTATAATACATTGTTCTCGGGGACTGGTATACATTTTGGAAATACTGGAAACGAAATCAACAGAGACGACTATCCAATGGGATATTGTTTAACGGCATTTGACTTAACTCCAGATTTATCAGCTAATTCAATGAATCATTGGAATTTAACCAAACATGGATCTCTTAGAATAGAAGTTGGTTTCGAATCAGCTCTTGAACAAACCGTAAACTGTGTATTGTATGCTGAGTTTGATAACATAATTGAAATAGATAAAAATAGAAATGTAATTGTTGATTATAGTAGTTAGACTTTGATCGTTTATAATTAATTATTTTGTATTTTGAATTAGAATAAATAAATGTAATTGTTAAAAATACTTTAGTTTATTTTGAACAATCACCATGGCAAGTTATATAGTTGATGTGCAAGGTTTTTACGGAAATACGGGCGAGTTTATTGTTAAAGAACTAGCCGTTATTTCTGTAAATGGTTTATATTTTCATCATTATGTATTTAAATCACCATTTAATATAGAAGAATTGAGTGACAAGTATCAAAAACAACTCCGTTGGTTGAAGCATAATTTCCATGGTTATGACTGGGCTTACGGTTATGTGGACTATAATCAGTTGTATAATATATTAAAAAACATTTTTGAAACTTTTGATAAAGTGTACGTAAAAGGAACAGAAAAAAAGAATATATTAGAGGAAATTTTACGTAGAATTGATATAATAGAACTGTCTGAACTAGGATGTCCATCGTTATTGAAATTATCTGATAACACAGCCGTCACAGCGTGTATAATACCTAGATCTCATGAAGGAATGGTCTGTGCTACAAGAAACGTAAATCTTCTGAAACAGTGGTTTATTAAGAATATCAATAATGAATGCGGTTCAGATAGAGACAATATTTCACAAAAATTTCCAAAATGCAGGGCATTATGGAGTTTATGCTGCAAATAGATTACCGTATCATGTGAATTATCCATGTACAATTGTTGCGAATACCGATCCCGACACTAAACCAGGATTTCATTGGATTGCAATTTTTATTAACCGTAAGGGGCAAGGAATATATTTCGATAGTTTCGGAAGACCACCAATCGTTAAGACACATGAAGACTTCATAAAACGAAACACGAAAACGTGGACCTATAATTCATACCATTTTCAAGATTACATATCCTCGGTATGCGTATATTGTTTAGTATACTTGTTATTCAGAATAAACAATTATAACCATAATGATTTTGTAAAATTATTTTCAACAAATAAATATGAAAATGATAGATTTATAAGGCATATGTTTTATTCTTATTATAATAAATAATAAATGCTATGATCTTTAAATAACAATTTTTTATTTGCTAAATTCCTTTTTCCATATTTATAAATAATAATAAACATAAACAAAATAAATAAATAAATAAATTAATTAATAAATAAAAAAACAAGCAAATCTAATCTAATCTTAACCTTTTAAATCCGTATGGATAAGAATTCAAATTTTCAACTAAGCGGCGTTTCATGAAATTAATATTAAATTTTTTTGTTTCTTTTTTTGTTATTACACTATGATTTGCCGTACACCTAATATTATATGAACTTATTATAGGGTTTATATGATTCTTTTCTAAAACTAAATCTTTTATTGCATTAAAATTATTTTTTTTACTATTTTTATAATTTAAGGTAAAGCCTTTAACCTTACACACTTCATTTACGGATTCATTCACCGGGCAATAAGTTCTATACGCATAATTTTTTGGGCCACCACATACGAATTCTGTTATAAAGGTGCCAGCACCAAAACAAGACAATTCATCTGTTAGATCGCCCAAAAAATTACCCGTAGGCGGTTCATATTGACCCGGCGAATGATAATAAATAATTGAGTCTGTATCGTAGTACAATACTCTATCACCTAGAGGATACAGATGCTCATATAGACGAATACGAGCTTGAGAGGTTGTGTAGGCAGCAATTACTACATTTACTGTAGGCAACTGTTCCACTGCTTCGTTTTGGTGTTGCCAGGTGACGTACACCAGTTGTTCATTCGCCGGGAGAATTTTATGAACAATAATAGCAGGATTAGCTAATAGTTCATAAAGCTCTCCCGGCGAAGACACGGTTGTTGTACGCGGACGGTTCTCTGTTTGTGCAAATTTACCTAAACACACAAATAAATTTATTAATAATGTATTAAAAAAAAAAAATACTAAATATCTCACCCCAGAAAGAATTCAGCATTAATTTTGCCACAGATCTTTTGCCCGCATTTTTATTAATCTGCAGCGGATCTAGCTCTATCCCCTCATGTGCTAAATGCTCTCTGAGGTATGCAGCTTTAAGTTCTTCGGTGGTGCAGTGCTCAGGGTATCCGGAAGCCTCTTGTTTTATTTTCAGGAAGTTATTCATATAGTCTACGAATAAACCCCCTGATTTGGTTTGTATGTCATACTGAGTTATGTCATATTGCCAAATCTCAAACAATTTAATAATTTTGTAACCGTGCTTAGTGGCCAATCTTACTTCGTCAGCTGTCCATGTTCCCATGAATTGCCTTTCGTCATTCGTATGAAAACAATCACCTTGTTCTAGTTTGTCACAACATGTACGACATAAAACAAACATAAGTTTACCATGTGCTTTTCTCGGTAAAACGGGATGAAACAAATTAGCAGGAGGTAAAACTATGCATTTTATTAATCCTTCTACCTTATCAATATTATAGTTAGGACACAATGAATTACATTCTGTTCCTGCAAATATTTTTGGATGGCCTACAGGGTATTTACCGTATTTACATATGAATGGATAAAGCGAACACACGTCAACATATTTTATTTTTTCATTATTATTAATTTTTTTGTATAATGAAGTATTACCTGTCCGACCTCCATATAATGCATCGCGCGGCTCTAATGGTAGATAATTTAAAAGTTCATGGTTTTTTAATTCTTTTTTTAAATCTTTATTTCGTTTTAAATAATTTTTAAATTCACACTCCCAAATACTAATAATATTATATCCAAAATTTTTAATTTTTTCCAATTTATCCATTGTACTTTGATGCCTAAAGTCCATAGTTTCTTTGCTAGTGCTATAAATTTTTTTATCGCGACTAGTTTTGTAACAAAATTTACAACCATGCCAAAAACATCCAAAAAATTCGAAAACTAGCTTATCTTGAGCATAAAAACCATCAACTTTTAAATTATTACCTATGACAGCCTCGGAACCATGCCCAGCGTGCTGAATGTGTATTCCCCGCTCATTTTCTTGCGATATTAACCACTGTAAGGCAATCTTCGATTGATTATCTTTCAATCTGTAACCATTCAGAGGTATAATACCGATGGTATTTGGTTTCAAAAATAAGCGGCGGAATGCCTTATTACAAGCGGAGGCTATGGTCACTGATTCCGAAAAAGGACAAACTTGACAATCATTTACGAAAGTTTTTCGAAAATTTGTACATGCACGACGCAGAATATCAACGTCGGACACGCAATACTCTATTAATTCCTTATTCATATCAAATATAATATTATTTTCAACTTGGTTGTTGTACCATTCCAAAAAGTTTTGTCGAACAGATGTATTCATATAATACACACCATAATATTTAGGATGAGGCAGAGGTCCCACGTAATTTGAATTTTTCAATGTATTGAATAAATGAGGAAAAAAACCCTTCTTAATTGAAGCTGCTAATCCCATGGCTTTAGGCAATGAAGCCAAAGGCATAGGCATGTAGTTTATAGAATCAATAAATCTAACATTTTTAGCAGGTTCAATTAACAAGATTTTATTTCCGTTTAATATTAATTTTGGCTTACAATTTAGAGTTTCCACCAAACATTTTAAAATAAATTGCGAATCAAATGCTTTAGCATTGTGTGCAATGCATACCACGGAAGTAAACGATTTTCGAGGGGCCATGACATATAAAATAAAAATTTTCACAGGGTCGTCTCTAAATGTTTGTTGCCGAACACCACATGCATTGCATAAAATGTTTATGTCGTCTACGTCGCAACAAACAGAACAAGATTGTTGAGATATACACATGTTCCCTCTCACCATTTAATATTTTTTCTTGTCGTGTCTCAAAGTCATAGTAAATAAATAAAGTTTTTTCTTTCATTTCAGTCGAGTCTACTTTTATATAACATTTGTGTCCAGGGTCTTTATAACATTCGCAAAATTTACAATAAATTTCGCCGCAAACATGATTTTTATTTTTATAAATGTTGAATGTTTTTAAACAATTTTTACAATTTTTTAATATGCGGGATATACTTTTTTTATGATTCTCGTAACAGTTTTGTCCTCGAAATTTCCTGTTGCAGTCATTACATGTCAATAGTTCCACCGTATGATTACACGCAGGAGATGATTTACAAAATACACAAATATTTTGGCAAGTATGACCTAATAAATTATTATAAGGAACATGGCACGCCTCGCAAAAATATTTACATGAAAATGCAGCAGTTAGACTTTTTATCACAGAAAAGTGGTTTTGATAATGCAAGAGATTTAACCTCGGAAGATTTTGATCTCTTGCACCTTCAAATAACACTTCCCCAGGAGTATTATATTCATAAACGCATATATTATATTGAATATAATGGCCTTTGAAATTCCATTAATTCTGGAATACCTGCTCCATTTTCATTTATTTTGACACCTGTTACATTTAACAGCTCCTGTGTCCTCATACGCTGGATTCCGTAAGTGTCTTTACATACCTGTTTGAAGCGGGGGTCCTTTCTAACAAAAGATTCAGCCACTATGAGAGCACGAGGAAGACAAAGATTATCCGCATTGTTGATTTCAACAATACCGTACTTTCTGCGACATAACTCAGCATAATTCAAACCGTGGCCATTCAAATTTTTTTTTCCTCTTCCTTGGGGTGTAGATACCTGGGTTATCTCCAGCACAAATTGTCCATCCGAAAAAATTTCTGCGTTGCTCTGAAGAATTTTTTCTAGGGCATCCCACAGCACATCTATGTGTACCTGGTCAACCCGCCGGAAATTAACCCATGCTGGTCCATCTAGCAAACCGGGAGTTTGAAAGGTAAAACCCACATAATCATTTGCATCCATATTCCGAAGAGTATCGTCCAATACCTACAATATGAAATTTATATAAATATCGTACAAATGGGTATGTTTAAAGCATTTTTACACACCCTAGCAACGGGTAAAAGCCAAGATGATATAAATTATATGTTTAAAAATGTTAAGATTATTCTACAGAATGTATATCTTACCTGCTGAATACTCTGCTGAAACCAAGTAATTGGATTACTGCCCGCTGGAGGATCTATCAATTGAAATTTTAGACGTCTTCCTCGTATCCCGAATCTTCGAACGAAGTGTTCTCTATCTTCGAGAATTTCGAAACGTCTAACATCAGCACCTCCTCCATGCTGAATTTCTTCCACCTCGGAATTATTCTCCAACGCGCCTGGAGAATCCTCCAACGCGTCTCTAGTAATTTCGTTGCAGAGTTGGTGGAAATTTTCTCCTCCTCCATGTTGAATTTCTACCACCTCGGAATTATTCTCCAACGCATCTTGAGAATCCTCCAACGCATCTCTAATAATTTCGTTACAGACTCTGTAGAAATTTTCGAAATTTTCTTGAGAATCCATTTTGCTTTTCACTAGTTGTACTTCAGATATTGAATACACTATACACTAGAATGAAATATTTTTCTTCTTCGACCTTTTATACCTCTTATCAATTTTTTATTTTCATTTTGTATGCGTATTGCGCTGCGCTGTCACATCCCTATACCCACGTGTTCACTAGTTCCAAAACTAACACTATTATTATGTTATTGTTAAGGGAAATAAGAATGGATGATGAATGAATCATTAGGAGTTGTTGTTGCTCTCACTAGAGGGTACTGTTATTATATTATTGCATGAAATATAGTTTTATTTTTAACTATTTACAGTTGTAAACAATTTACATTTAGAATTTATTACTACTTATGATGTGTAGAGGCTTTGGTCAAAACACCAATTCTTCTTCTTCATCATCATCATCATCGCTTTCGCTACTAGTCCAAACATTCATATCATTTGCTAAAACCCCTTGTTGTAGAGGAATGTTTGAGGGTAATGTTGAAAATATCGATAATAACTCATCATCATCAATAACATCATCATCATCACACTCCACACATTCATATAATTTGCCAACACCGCCGTATTTTATTAAATTATTTCAAAACAAGTGACCTACACCTTATCATGTTTGTTACAATTATCATAACAAGGAATTTTCAAAAATATTTACCATAAATATATTTCTCAGATATAATATCTATTTTAAAAACAAATCTAATATCAACGGACTTGCTTTACAGACAATATTTGGGGATTCATAGGAATATTTGGCATTATACAGATAACGGACATTGGCATAGGCACTTTAACATTGGCAATCTTGTTTATTACATATTATCTTGTTTATTTCAAAACAAGTGACCTACACCTTATCATGTTTGTTACAATTATCATAACAAACTTGTTTACACCTTATCATGTTTATTACAAGTGACCTTGTTTACACCTTATCATGTTTACCACCTTATCATGTTTACCACCTTATCATTGTTTACTGATAAGACTGGCGCCGACAGGTGATAAGGAAGACGGGTTCAATCCCGATCCCCTACTACTCAAGTGAGTTGAAAATAAGTATCAGTTGAGTAAATTCTAAATGTGGTCCATAGCTACCTTACATCTTACGCAAATCAACAGAAATATATTTTAATAAATTATTTCATTGTTGTTATTTTGTAGTCTGAAACAGAAAGTATTTTGTATTAAAATATATTACAATTTTTTTGGAATTTGTTCAGAACGTACAAGGTGGACAAACTTTCCACGGTAAGAGTTAAAATTACTTCTATATCATTCCATTATTTTTATGTTTCATTAATTTCTTTCGTTTCACTTAAATTTTTCGAGATACCTAATGATAATCCACTATAAAAATATACCAAAACATAATTGATACAGACTGACTCATACGTTTGCTTCACGAAATATGAAATTGAGTAAGAAGTGAATGTTAGCTTAACTCACACTCAAGTGAGTTACAACTAAGTGACAACTGAGTCTGCGTTGAGTGGTCATTGAGTAACGTCTCTGAATTTGGGCCTAGGACTGTAAATATGGTTAACTCAAACAATACCCCCACGACAACATGTATGACGATTGTACAAACCCTCCTGTACCCACGATGGTTGTATTTGCTCCAGTTACTAATGTCGCCATGCATTCTTATTATCCATACTATTATACCGCGTAGGCTGTTCCATTACGTGTATCTCCATTGGACATTCACCTTGCACCTTTTTCATACCACCTTCCAAATTTATCGCAACCTACGCAGTACATCCCACCATCTTTTAATGAACAACTTTCCTAAACTAGTTCACCATCAGCGAGGCAAGTTTTTCCCGACCCTACGTTGATGTCCGCCCGTAAAATAATTGATACTATTCCGGTGGTTCCGACCTAGTAGCCTTTCTTGATAACGTTGCAATCGTAGCAGACTGTTACAGATAGTCAAGTAGTTACAAAGATAAAATTAAAACTAAAAGGTGAACTACAAAATTTTTTTTATTCACTTCCGGCAAATAAAAGACCGACTACCATGATAGAAATGCACGAATGGCTGGTTAAACTTTTTGGAAAAAACACGATTTTGCAGTATATCTTCAAAATTTTTCGTAGAAACGATGAGTCGATCCAAAAATTTGCTTTAAGATTAGATATTGCGGCAGCTAAACTTTTTCCGACGTCAGATGACAACAAGTTTACGTGAACGCATTAAACGTGAACCATGATGATAAAGTAATTTTATGAGGGTCTCGGTACTAAATTGGTAAACGAAATTAATAGAATTAGACATTTTGAAACCGAAGAAGAGGCGTTACCTTACGCGGAGCACTATAAGGAGATCTTAGCTCTTTTGTGTAAAGAAACTAATGCTGCAATTCTGTGTTTCAACCTATAAATTTGTAAATCTGTAGCTTACAGAAAATTCGTAAGAGCGCTCGGTGCAGATTTATGAAAAATGCAATTCTGTGTGCACATCTGTACGACTTGAAGTTACAGATTGTTTCTTATGAGAATAGTTTGTTCACAATTACTACGTGTACTTTGATATTTCTTGAATGTTGCCAACTGTACATTTATACTTTTTATTGGTATTTAATTTTTTCGTGAATAAAATTATAATAAGAGGATGGAGTTCCAAATCAGACGATATATGGATGTCTAGATATTAATATTAAAAATAATAATAATAATAATAATAATAAATTGTATGTTGTGTGTACATTCTACCTAAAGATTATAATGCTCTCAATATTTTTTTATCAAAATTATTTAATATTGTTGACAACAAAGTTAATAGTACTTTTTTATATCCGGTGACTTCAATTTGCCATATTTAAATTGGATTTCTAGTGATAAAATACCATACTGTACAGCCTTCTAATTCCTATAATAAATCAGGCTCCGAATTTGTAGACTGCTTATATTATTGTAATTTGTATCAATTTAATAATATACTTAATTCTAATAACAGAATCTTGGACCTTGTGTTGTATAAGAAAGACACGAGTGATATTAAGATAATGCAATGCAACAATCCTTTAAGTAAACTAGATGTGTCACCACCCAGCTCTTGACATATACCTATGTTCTAATAATATTGCTCCATTGTCAATTAATAGATGTAAAATGTATAAGTACAAATTTACCGATTATACTACAATTAATTCCTATCTTAGCGATTATATGCCCTCGATAATTTAGAGATTTATCGGGTCACTCGTTTTGTAATGGGACATGCAGTTGATTTATTTACGTACCTATATGTGATCGCTTATCACATTTTGAAATTATCCCGTGGCATAAAAGCGTTGTCATATTAAAATTTGTGTTCTAGGATCAATCGACTTGTTTCTATCAGGTAATTGTTGAATTTTTGCACCAAATAAATGTATTAAACTATTAATTGTATTTTTTGTTAATTTGTACCTAAGCTTAAAGTCGTAACCGTCAAAGGTTTCAAATGAATTTTCTCATTCTCCTAACATTAAGCTATTAAGATGGCTGCAAATGAACAACGTTGGACTGACTAGGGTGTACAAAACCTGAAAAAAACGTGCCAAATATGTAAAAAAGTGCAGTAAATAATGTTATAAACTGTGAATTATGTGATAGAGCATATCACCAAAATTGTGCGGTAAAGAAAACCTAATAATTAAAAATAGTATAACAAAATGTTGTGACGACCATAATAATATATCTATTAACTAATATATTGCTAATGCTCCTATCCTATACGTAGAAACTAATTGAAGCCTAGAATGAGAGATGGGAATATCATTTCTGTATAAGTCTATCGTCTCTAATTCTGGATCTCTGATTATGCGCATGGTCGGAGTAGAGTATTAGAGTAAGAGTATATAACTATAAATCTGACAACATTGTTATTTATTATTACTAATATTTATGTTCAAGAATTTACACACAAAATAAATAGGTACATTACTTAATTTCTCAGATTTATAGTTATATACTCTTACTCTAATACTCTACTCCGTACTCAATGGCATGATTTTGGAACGCACCCGCCGGATCAACTTGGCAATCGTTATCAGCGTTAGCCAATAGAATTCAAATGCGCAATATATTAGTTAACAGATATATGGTGACAACAATGACTCATCCACAGACGTAAGTGACATATTTGATCTTGATAGAATAAATCACCTAAAAATAGAAATAATCTACTTGAAAAAAATAATCGAAGAAAAAAACGTAATCATCGGTGATCAAAATAAAATAATAAACGACAAAGAATTAATAATACCTCTTTTAAATAAACACGTGTTGAATAAAATGGTGGGAATGAATGAGAGGACGACAAAACAGACAACAACGCGGCCGAAACTAAGACCAATAATAATAGGGAAATTAAAACAAATAATACTAAACAAATAAAGCTAGCGACGGACGTCCTAACTCCCAGCTAAACTCAAGTGAAACAAATGATGTGCGGTTATTGTTAAACATACAGCAAACACAAATGACACATCTAAAAATGATTCTATAAATAAAGAAAACGCCAATCTTAATGAACTATGACCCGATAAATCATCAAGTGAGACTCCTGAAAATAAAAATAAATCTTTATCCGAAATGGAAAATAAGCAAAAAGAAAATCATACCCAAATATCATTGGAAAATCAGATGTCTACTCTAGAAGTAGCTCCAAAAAAGCTTTTTATATGCTTCTGTAACAGCTGAACTCTAGGAATAGGTCATTATTTTCGTAAAACTATATTTATAGAGAACACATGCGTTTCCTTTCACTTTGAAATTAGTTTCGGCAATTTAGTCACAGTGTTAGAATAGTGAACCATATCCTGTACGCAGGGCATCTTTCAAAAATGTCATTTACTGTCGGTGGATATATTTTATTTGACGGGTAAAATATATCAGCTCTTCACTTCTAGGATTTCAGGATTTTCAAATTAGTTTTGCTGTTGTAACAATTTATCTTTCACTTGAGAAACTTTCTAAAGGTTTATTAGCTTGTCCCTTGGGACGTATTTCATTCGTGACATTTTTGAAAGTAGTTTATGGTTCTGTTTTGGTTGAAACCCTAACCTTTTTTTGTTTGTTCCTTTGAAACAGCAACGCATGTGTTCAGCTTCTAAACGGTATCCTCTCTGGAGGAGGTCAAACCAAAATTTTTCGACGCGGTCGTAGCGCAATTTCGGTCTGGCAAATCGCCTTCAGAGTGATGGTGTTCAGGCGCTAGGCGCTTTTAAATGGGCGGAGTCATAAGTTAAGGGTAGATTTTTTAAAATTCTAAGATTGGCTAAATCGTCTCTCTGAAGGGGCCGGGCAAACTCATGCATTCGGGAAAGGGAAAATAACAAAACTATATTTTGGCATAAACTTGGAAATTGCGGGGGGCAGTTACTCTCGTGATTTTTGTGCAGTAAAGTTGAAGGTGCTAAGTTCGGCTCCGGCGGTGAAGTGTGTCAGTGAAGTTCTTGGTTTGTAAAGTATTTTAGTATTCGAGCCAGAAATTAAAGGATTATTTTTCCTGTCTTGGTTGACAGAAATGTTTTGTAAGTGTACCTACTATTATTATTTCTATGTTTTTAATTAATATATTTTATCTTTACTTGAAAATTACCTTTTATTTATGATCTACCTCGTTGAATCCCAGACTTGTTATATTTAGAGCGACTGAGTGATAAATGGTAAATTGAACCGTAAGTAGAATCCTGTTACATAATTTGGTGGCGAGCGGTGAGATTCGATATATTCCAGATACCTTGGCCGTTGTTTTAATTATTGTAAAATTTATTTTTATCTCGAATTATTAAATTTTGTAAATTTATTTGAAATAAAATGCCGGACGATCCACAACCTACAAATGTAACCTGTACGTTGTCAACTAGGCATTTGTAGTATGCTTTCATATTTTCACGATAAACCTGGCGAGTCTATTTACAATTTCATTGCCGATTTTGAGGATTACAAGCAACTTTGTGACTGGGATGATATTACAAGTATTTACCAAGCAAGAACGCATATAAAAGATAACGCGCGAAATTTTCTAATTTATAATCCAGAATTAAGCAAACTTAAAACATGGAAGGAATTCAGAACAAAATTAATAGAACGATTTGGTGAACAACATGATACTATAAGTGTAGCAAATAATTTTTCCCGCTGTTATCAATTAAAAGGCGAGAGTGTGCAAGATTATGCAGACAAGCTTAAAGCATTATGTCAAAACTTGCATACTCAGTCTGACGACGCAGGCCAACAAACAATTCGTGATAAATTTTTAGAAGAAAGACTTGTCCAGCAATTTATTACCGGAAGCTTACCACATTTACATAGAGATTTATATACAAAAAATCCAGATACATTAGAAGAAGCCGTGAAAGTAGCTATTC
This sequence comes from Harpalus rufipes, assembly GCA_951394225.1. NCBI lineage: Eukaryota > Metazoa > Arthropoda > Insecta > Coleoptera > Carabidae > Harpalus > Harpalus rufipes. Next base: position 33,187,354 of record OX596285.1, read on the forward strand.
AAACGGAAAGAGTTGAAAATAATTTAAGAGGTAATAATATGGCGTCAAGTAATTCAATTTTAGACGAAAATCTAATAGCAAATATTGTTCTAGAGAAACTTAACGCAATTACGTCAAATAATTCAAATTATAATAATTCACAACCTAGTTCAAGCTCATATAATGCTAGTAATAGACAACATTCGAATCAAAATTTTAATAGAAACTGGTCACAAAATTCTAATGCAAGACGGTCACAAAATTATAGCCACAATCAGTCATATAACAGGTCTGAATTTCAAAGCAGAAATCGACGCGATCTCTCGCAGATTATGTATTTTAAATGCGAACAGATGGGACATGTGGCAAGAAACTGTCCGACTCAGTCGGGATCAAATGATTCTGTATGTAGCAGGTGTAATAAACAAGGGCATATTACATATCATTGCGATGAAAAACTACTTACAACCCCATCTTCCGAACAAACCCCGCAGTTAAACTAGAAGCAGTCGCTGACATCCCCGAATCGAGTGACTTAAATCAGAAAATAGTTAGAATAGATTTAGTAACAGCTGTTCCACAAAAACAAAATAAGAATATCAGTAAGGTTAATTTAAAAATAAACGGCACAAAATTTGAATTTTTACTTGATACAGGAGCTAGCGTCAGTATCATAAAATATTTTGTGATTGAGGGGACAAATACGAAAATTGATAAAATAACAAACCGATTAATAACAGGCATAACCGGTCAGCAATTGCCAGTGCTCGGAACCGCGGAAGTCTGCGTAGGTATAGGAAATAGAATCCAGCGTCATGAATTCGTTGTGTGCGAAAACAAATTGTCATTATCGTCTGATGGAATAATTGGGTTAGACTTTTTGAAAAATTGTAAGGCCGAAATCAGCTATCATCAATAACTTATATAATAATAATAAACACGGGTTAAGTTCAGAATAGCTTCCTTTTAACACAGGAATAGCTCTTCCTAGTTTATCACGAGCTTAACCCCCCAAATGTATAATAATAAACATGGAGTAAGATAACTCTAGAATAAACTCCCCATAAACGTCATTTTAACACCGGGTTAAGAGATATTCTCGGAACACCTAATCTGGAAATAGTAAATTATTTATTATTACCGCTGTTAGTGTTTATAATTATTTAATCATAGTGTTAGTTACTTTTATCATCTTGGTAATATTTAATCTTAATTATTTATAGTTTAATAAACATTATTTTAACTAATAATATTTATCTGAGTTTTACACTTCACCCATATAAATAAAACGTTACAATTGGTGTCAGGTGTGGGGTTGTTAATAACTGTGAAGTGTAAATAAAAATAAATACAATGGCAACCAACCAAATAAAATTAAGTGAATTAAAAGTAAGTGATCTCAAGAAAGAACTGGAAGAACGAGAATTAGATACCACAGGACTTAAAAGCGTTCTACAATCTCGTCTGCGGCAAGTATTAATCGCTGCTGGTAAAAAATGCTGAAGATTGCTTGTTTGACCTATCCAAATTTGGTAAATTAAAAGAAGAATTAAAACAGGAAATGGCAGAAAATCTAGAAAATCAGAAGAAAGTTCCCGAACATTAAAAGAAGAATTGACAGGAACATTGGAACAAAAATTAATAGAGAGTTCTAGAAAAGCCGAATAAAATTCTCGAACATTAAAAGAAGAATTCAAACTGGAAATGGCAGAAAGTTCTAGAAAGGCAGAAGAAAATTCTAGAACATTAAAAGAAGAATTGACAGGAACATTAGAAGAAAAATTAGAAGAAAATTTTAGAGCATTAGAACAAAAATTAAAGGATAAATCAAGAAGTTTAGAAGAAAAATTAGAAGAAAATTCCAGAAAAACCGAAGAAGACCTAAAGAATTTAAAAGATGAGTATGGCAAGATTGAAGAAATACGAGAAAAATTCACTAAAATTACATCGACGTCAATGTCGAATTCTGATGTAGCAAAGGTGGGTGTACTACAAGAAAGGGAAGTAGTAAAATCTGAAACTACTTCAAAAATGCACATAAAGAGCCCGGAATTTGATGGAAAATCTTCGTGGCCGAATTATTTAAAACAATTTGAAGCGGCTGCCAAAGCAAATAACTGGACAACCACGGAAAAGGCTACAGCGTTGACTGTCTTGTACGTCACAAGACAGTGGAGAAGCTATCGACATCCTACAAACGCTGAAGGAAGAGGAACAAAAAGACTACGACCAACTAGTCAAGTGGTTGGATACGCGATATGGCAATGCGCATCTGGAGCAGGTATACCAGACGCAGCTGAGGAACCGATATCAGAGTTCATAAGAAAGCCTGCAGAATTTGAAGCCGACGTAGCCCGTTTGGTTCGTCTCGCACATCCTACAGCTCCTGACAGCGTTTTGGAGTGCTTGCCACTCAATCATTTATCTACGGAGTTCGAGACAGCGAAACTCAACAAGCACTGCTATTGGCTCGCCCAAGAACTGTAGTGGACGCACTCTCATACGCATTAGAAAATGAAGCTGCCAAACAAGCTTCAGGCAACCTATTGCGAGTGCGAGATAATGAGACTGAGAGAAAGGAAAACACGGAAGATCTGAATGAGAGATTACGATGAATTGAAAGTGAAGTGTTTGCTGAAAGAAAGAAACTCCGCGGTTGGAAAAATGGTGAACTAGATCATCTGCAGAGACTTCACAGAAAACCGCAAAAGAAAACGGATGCCATGCAGGACGAAAGACAAAGGAAATTGGAAGATAAGGAAGCAGTGCCGATGCCTTCAAGAAGACTTAAGACGCCTGGAAAACACACGGCGGGACAGAGAAAGGAACTAGAAAGAAAACGAAGTAATGTTGACGCATTGTCCAGAAGGCCATACCAAGATGGAGGCAAATATGATAGTCGACTGGAAGAAAAACATTCCACCATTGCCAGAATAACAGTAGTCGACGATAGTTGGCAGCCCGATGGACTACGCAAGGACCAAGAAATTAACCCGACTTTGAAAATATTACTGGAATGGAAAGCAGAAGAGAGAAAACCAAGATGGGAAGAAGTTGCACCACACTCACAGAGTGTAAAATCGTACTGGGCGCAATGGGACTCAATGATGATTGAGAATGGCCTGTTAAAGCGTTTGGTGGATAATACCGATGGAACTGAGAAGAGAACTCAGTTGGTTATTCCTAAGAATATAATACCAGACGTGTTGAAAGAAACCCATGACGGATCTGGAGGTGGCCATTTTGGAGTCAACAAAACATTAGAAAGATTGCGCCAGCGATTTTACTGGGTTAACTGCAAGGAAGACGTTAAAGACTGGTGCAAGAAATGTGTGGTTTGCGCTGGAAGAAACGGTCCGCATAAACGGCGAAGAGCTCCAATGCGTCAATAAAACGTGGGCAATCCATTTGAGCGTATTGCGATTGACATGGCCGGACCATTTCCAGAAAGCGAGAATGGAAATAAATACATCGTGGTTGTCATGGACTACTTCACCAAGTGGGTTGAAGCCTACCCATTACCCAACCAAGAAGCCACCACGGTCGCTGAAACTTTAGTTAAAGAATGTATATGCCGAATCGGGGTTCCACGTGATCTTCACTCCGACCAAGGAAGAAATTTTGAGTCTGCCGTTTTCCAAAATATCTGCAAGATATTAGGAATTAATAAAACCAGAACAACTGCATTATATCCGCAGTCCGATGGCATGGTTGAAAGAATGAACAGCACAATCAACCGATATTTGTCGAAGGTTGTCTGCAACCACCAAAGAGACTGGGACCGACATCTTCATCTGTTCCTGATGGCTTATCGTTCATCCGTACATGAAACAACAGAGCAAACTCCTGCGAACATCTTATTCGGACGTGAATTGCATTTACCATGCGGCTTGGTGTTCGGCAGCAAACCTGGGGAAGACCTGCCCGGAGAAGACTACGTTAAGAGACGGTAAGAGACACACGAGGTAAGTATTATTAACTCCAAATTAATTTTTAGTATTATATATATATATATATATATATATATAATAATCAACACTTCAAAAAAAATTGAGTCGATTGGGAAATTAAACATATTACTTCGTCACCGAGGTATCCACAATCCAAAGTTTTCATAGAACGTCATGTTCAAACTATTAAAAACCAAGATCATACTTTGTTAAAATAGATAGAAATAGTAAGACATATGAAAGAAACAGAAAATTAATTAGAAAATGTAATATACTGTTTAAGGATGACTATTTGTTAGACACAGAACTAGAAGATATTATTGATGCTCAAAAAAATGTTATTGGTAATACAGATTCTAACATTATGTTAGAAACCAATAATGACAGCAATAGACTCTACGATTATTCTGTTAGTTCGAAGATTAATACTAATATTGTATTAGAACCTGATACCAATACCAGAACAAATGTAATTCCAAATAATATTAATGACTGTACTTTAAGACGTAGTCAAAGAATAACCAAAAGACCTCAATACCTTAGAGATTATTATGCCAAATACTGTAATTGATATCCATCTCCTAATAAACTTCATAATAAATTTATTTAGCTAATAAATACTTTCTGCGGATATCCACTACCTAAATTCATTTATTGGTTAAATAAGTTATTCGCTAGTCGAAGTTCCTAATAAATTGCAATATAGTGAATTTTCATGGTTATTTGTGTTAAAACTCAGTGACAATTAGATAATAATGGTTTGTATTTAAAATAATAAAGCTGGATACATATTATTTATTTTTATTGTAGATAAATTTTGAAGAAGTGGATGAAATTATTGAAAGACAAGAGGTAGAAGACCTGAATTTAATAAATAGACGGGCTTACATTGTGGGACATAGGGCTAAAAACTTTAATAAATGGAATGATACTGAGTTTTATAACATATAGTTTCGCTTATCAAAAAACACAGCTTTGTATATATTACAAATGATTGAAAATAATGTAAAACATCGCATGGAAAGAAATAATGCTGTTCCTCCACTTCAACAGCTTTTTGTCACGTTACGATTTTACGCAACTAGCAACTTCCAAATTGTTTTAGGCGATTTCGGTGGATTACACAGGACAACGTGTGGACAAATAATCAGACGAGTTACTAGTGCCATAGTAAATTTAAGAAGACAATTTATAAACATGCCCCATATAGAGGAAGAGAAATTAACTGTAAAGGAAGAATTTTACAGAATTGCGAGGTTTCCTAAAGTATTGGGCGCAATTGACTACCCACATTAAAGTACAGAGTCCAGGAGGTCAAAACGCCGAAAAATTTCGCAATTGAAAAGGATACTTTTCATTAAATGTTCAGGTTGTTGCAAGATGCTAATTACAAAATAAGAGATATTGTATGTCGCTGGCCGGGAGCAAGTCATGACAGCAATATTTTTCAAAATTCTACAATAAGAATGAAATTTGAAGATGGAGAAATGAAGCAAGATATTCTTTTAGGTGACAGTGGTTATCCTTTGCATTCATACTTAATTACACCAATTACAAATCCACGAGATCGAGTAGAACAATATTTTAATGAATGCCAAATTAAAACGAGAATTATAATTGAACGACTTTTCGGGATTTGGAAAAGAAGGTTCCCTATATTGTCAATTGGAGCACGAAACAAAATACCAACAGTTCAAAATATAATAATTGCAACAGCTATTATACATAACATTTGTCGCGAACAAAATGAACATTCACCTTCTGACATAAACAATGATAGTTATGAAAATGGACAAAATGTAAATAATTATCCTCAACAATTTATTGATTATTTTAGATTTTTATTATAGAATAAAATAACTCTGTGGAACAAAATAGAAAAATAATATATCTTTTATACTAATATTGCTACTGCCCTAAATTGGGATATTTGTGTACTAAATTTAACTCTCTTTCCCTTATTTCTAGCTTAATTTTTTTCATCTTCAATTCATGTTCTTTTTCTAAATAAAGAATTTTTTTCTTATGTATTCCTTTTCTTGCAAAGCGTTATTCATTTGAACTTTTAGTAAATTTTCTGTCATTGGCAATTGCGCTGTGTTTGATGTCCAAGGAATTATCACGATTTTATTTTTCGTTTATTTGACGTTGCCCAATTAGATTTACTTGCTGGTTTATTTGTAGATTTATTTAAATTTTCTGCGGGAACAATTCTCGTTGTATTTTCTTCAGCTTTATTTACATCGTCCTCAGGAAAAATTCTTATAAAATTAGATTTATTTTGTGGTTTTTCTGTATCCTTATTTAAATCTGCTGTACGAATAATTGTTATACAATTAGGTTTATTTCCGGATTTTTCTAGTTTTCTTAAAACCATTTGTAGGTAAACGTTATATAATTATTATATCGGTAATAAATTCAATAATTCTCTCCGTTCCTACTCCTACTTCTTCAGATACTGCAAATAAATAAATAAAAGATATTAATTATTTCCTAACAAATATTAATTTTACCTGATTGTTATACATTTCTTGAAATTCTTTATTATGACCAGAATTTTCTAAAAAAATATATTATTTTAATTAAAGCCATAATAGGATAAATAATATATACCTGCATGCTCATCACTGTCATTTTTAAAAGGACGCCCGTCAATGCTTATGGATAATATTTCTAACAATTTTTCTTCATAATCTTCGAAAGGTTTAATGTTGGGTGTACCACTTCCTGTTTTATAAATTTCTAGTTTATTTGCGGATTTCTTACTTTTATTTTCACGTTTAATACAATCATATTTAAGGCGTAATGTTTTCGCATCACGATATATAATTTACAGCATCTGTTGCTTATTTCCAATTATGTGTTTAAAAATAAGAGCCACATCAATAAGTAAACGAATTTCACTTATAGAAAAAATTGGATGCCCTCGTACGTTTTGGTGTCATTTTGCCGGTAATAACTAACCTCAAAACGTTAAAACAAATGAAAATTTTAGTTTTCATGTCTACCAACTTGTGAATAAATCTACTATATTGTTAAGGCCCATTCACAGCTCGAAATTCGTTGAACTTGCGTGAAACTCGTAAAGTTTGTCATATGGCAATCCCGTAGTTGCGTTCACAGCGGCGAAATTTGAAATCATTAAATTTCATTTTGGTAGGAAGCTTGCAATCTGTAAGCTCCCAACGTAATTTGGGATACATTCCAATAATTGTGTAGAAAAATTTCATATATTTGAACGAAGCCCTTTCTGACATTTCTTTTGAGTGTGAGGTTTCTTTAAAATACTACTTTATTAGATTTATTACTTCATTATTTTGAAGTAAATATTTTTAAAATAAACATTTAAAAAAATGTTTTAATATCGTTTTTATGTTGAAGACGTACAAGCATTGTTATGGATATGGACAGGCAACGGCAAAAAAACTGCTCTTCTTTTGATGTGGTTAATATATCATTTAGAAAATGAAAAACAACGAAAAGAAAGACGATGGTGGGTGCGACCTATTAATCAAAGAAGATATGAACAAGGAGACTGGCACAATCTCATTAGGGAAATGAGATTGTGGGATATCGACATGTTTTTTAACTACACGAGACTAAATATAGAACAATTTGATCTATTATTATTTTTTGTGGGTCCTGTAATTAAAAAAAAATGATAAAGGGAGACCGCCAATACCTGAAGGTGCTCGGCTGGCAATGACTTTGCGGTAATATTTATATAGTTTTACATACGTATTTTAAATTAATTTTATTTTATTACAGTCATTTAGCTACTGGAGATTCCCTGGCATCTGCATTTTCATATCGGATAGGAAAATCCACTGCTTGTGGAATTATTCATGAAACTTGTGTTGCAATTTGGGAAACATTATCCGAAAAATATGTATCATTTCCAAACACTAGTGAATGGATTGAAATAGAAGAAGGATTTGCGACCAAATGGAATTTAAATAATTGTATTGGTGCCATTGACGGAAAGCACATTCAAATTCAGGCACCTGTTAATTCTGGGTCTACGTATTTTAATTATAAAAAATTCTTCAGCATTGTTTTATTTGGCGTATGTGATCATAATTATAAGTTTACATTTGTCGATATAGGTGGGTACGGCAGCCAAAGTGATAGGGGTATTTTACGAAATAGTAATTTTGGGATATTATTGTTTGACAATCAACTAAATATAACCCAGATAAAATTCTACCAAGAACGAACATTACATTACCACACTATTTTGTAGGGGACGAGGCATTCCCTCTTCATTGCAATTTAATGCGTCCTTACGGTGGCCAGAATTTAACAAATAAACAGAAAGTATTTAATTATAGACTCTCTCGTTCTAGACGATGTATTGAAAATGCATTTGGTATCATGGTTGCCAGATTTCGCATTTTTCATCGTATAATTAATTCTTACCCAGATAATGTTGATAAAATACTGTTATCGTGTGTTGCACTTCACAACTTCATAAAAACATATGAAGAAAGACTACATCCACATCTTAGAAGATATAGCAATGTGTTTCTTTTGAAGATAGGGAGGAAAACGAAATCCATATACCCGGTGATTGGAGACATGATATGCCTCAAAGAAATTCAGGTGCACTTCAATCAACAAGGACATTACAGCGAAGATTAGGAGCTCGAAATGCTTCGCAGGATGCAATTCGCGTTAGAAATATACTAACAGATTATGTGAATGGCCCTCAAGGCCGCGTACCCTGGCAAAATAATATTGTATAAATAAAAGAAGAAATAAATACTTTTTCATATAAATAGTAACTTTTATTTAAATAAAGCCATATCAAAACAAAATATGTATAAACACTTGACTTCAAAAAACAAAAATTATTCTATAAACGTAAATAAATCAGTCATTATTTGACTGAAATAAATACTTTTTCACACAAATAGTAACTTTTATTTAAATAAAGCCATATCAAAACAAAATATGTATAAACACTTGACTTCAAAGAACAAAAATAAATTATTCTATATACGCAAATAAATCAGTCTTATTACTTGACTGAAATAAAAACTTTTTCATGGTAACTTTAAAGTTACATCAAAACAAAATACGCATAAACACTTTACTTCCTAAAAATAAAAAAAAATATTCTATAAACGTACATAAATCAGTCTTATTATTTTATTGGACGTTACACAATGTCCTAATAATTATTCCTTTCATTAATTTCTCTAATTTTTTTAAACAATAACTCATATATTGAGTTTTTTAAGTCATCTACTTCCTTCATAGGGAGTCTACACATTTCTTCAGCAATAAGTTTGCAGAAACTGTCTATTGAGGCTCTGGCAGGATCTTTCTTTTCTTCTTTTAGTAAAGAATCAGTTAATGTTTTTAATGTACTAGTAATATGAGGAACCGGCTCGTTCGTATTTTTATTTCTAGTTATAGGCATTACAGGTTTTACTTTAAAATTTTCATCCACAATGTTTCGTTTTTTATTTATTACAGGTGATGAGGGCATACTCTCTGTAATTCCAATTTCATCATACGAGTCACATTTTTACCTTCCGTCACCTTTTAGGTAAGGAAGGTATTGTCTTTGGTCAAAAAATTCAATGATGAGTTTTTACTGAATAAGCACGTTTTAGGGTCCATATAATACGAATTTACCATTTTTACGATGATGTCTGTATGTATGTGTGTCTGTGTGTCTGTGTGTCCGTGTGTCTGTGTGTGTGTAACAAAATTTCCGGATTCCATAACTTCAATACCACGATTCCAAAAATTATAATTTTTTCGTATTCCTCAAGTTTACATCCAGAAGAACAACTGATTAGATTTTGGTTACAATTGGTCAACCGGAAGTAGTCTCATTTGAAGATTTAACAGTTAAATTTGATTTATTGACATTTAACGTTATTATAACTTAAAGAATATATTATTCTCTATACGATTTGATTACAATTTATACTTCATATTCAATAGATACAGAGTTAAAGAATTTTAAAGAAATTAAATTTTATAATTCAGTCAGCTATGCCAAACTTGGGAACTAGTAATATATTCATATAATTCAAATTGACAGATGTCAGTATCAATAAAAAGTAAATTAATGTGGCAGATATGAGGATGTTGAAGTAGATATTGGGGAATACACGGAAAGATACGGTAAGAAAATAACTCTAGTGTTACAAGTTTTTAGAAAGATACAAGAAAGACGATTACATTGGTTTGAACATGTCATGAGGAGAAATGAAGAATTATATTGGAACAAGAATGAATAGTTTAGTAATAGGACGTTAAAGAAACAGAGGAAGACCAAAGATAAGATGGAAGGACTGTATTGCGGAAGATTTGAGAGAAAAGGAACTGAATGAGAACGACATGCAAAAATAGCGACCCCTAACGAATGGGAAAAGCTAAAGAAGAAGAAGATGCCAGGGTCAAGTGCAATTTCAATAGTTTCTTTATGAAATAATTTTACTGGAAATTTAGAATCATTTGTAAGATAAATTATGGAATTTATACATTATACACGAGAATGACGGAAGGTATTGTGCTGGCCACAACAGATTTTTTACGTTTTGTCTTTGTTTCCTCGACACAGCTAGATTGTTCAGTATATTTATTGTTTAAATAATCAGGATATGTTTTTCTAGATATATCCATTACTGAAATAGACTGTTCTGAACAATCATCTCCAAACTCCTCTTCTAAAAAAATCAATTTCGCTGCAAATTGTTTCGTCGGGGATATTAGAATTGGTTCTAAAATTATAATAATATTTTAGTACTTTAGTACATCTTGTTAATTAATTTAATAGTTATTTACGATACAAGTAGGTAAATCTAGTCTTTAGTCACGAATGGGTTAGATTAAAACACGAGAGAAGCGAGAGTTTTAAGACCCGTGAGTGACTAAAGGCTAGATTTACGTACTTGTATCGTACAATATTTTATCTACTATAGAATCTAAAAACCCAATAAATATAAAAATAATACTTTTATTGATAAATTAGGATCACAATCGTGATATTAATATTAATGAGAAGTTTGCCATAACAAAATGATGTGACATAGGCATTATACATACGTTCTTGGTTCGGTGCAATCATTCAAGAATGACATTAGATCGAATAAATACCATTTTGTTCGATTGGATTGCCTAGCTCCACTTTTCATTTTTTCTTCAATTTTCTTCTCTCTATGGTATTTTTCTCTATAACTTTTAAATTTTTTTTTTGGCATCTTCTCCTGTAACAAAATTTATTAATATATCAACAAAACATTATTATTAACACAAAACTAACCACTCATGCCACATTCCCTGCCGATAGAATTCCATCTTACTTCTTTCAGTTCATTGTTTCTGTAATTAATATTTCTCTTGTCGTATAATACTGGGTACCGTGATACCATATTAATAAACTCTTCTTCAGATGTCATTGTGCCACAAAACAATTACTTATATTTTGTTTAGCAATAAAAAACCAAACAAATGCAAACTTAGCCTATTAAACAAATATAAACAACTAAACAGCTGTTGAATATTTCATGTTCTGATCTCATAGATGGAACTAGCATACAAATTTCAAGCTGTGAACGCACGAAGTTCAGTGGTCTAAATTTCGTAGTTGAAATTTCTTCAAATTTCAGGCTGTGAATCGACCTTTATTATGTACCTAATTACTTTTACCCGAATCAAATGTTGTGGATATTCAGAACATTAGTATGTACTTAATAAATAGTTTATTCGCCTAATACTTATGAGCTAATTTATTAGGAGATGGATATCTCGGCCCTTAGTCTAGTTATGTATACCCGCCTTGAGGGAGAACACACCATCGCTCAACAGATGGCTCCACGGCCATACCACATCATGATCAGCATAGAGTGAAGGCTGAACTACGACTCATTATACATGTGCTCAATTTGTACCCAAAATATAATAAACAAATACCTAATAAATAATGTGTATATATTTTGTGTAAATAAAACGCAACAGCAGCTTCGATTTTTAGTCTGCAAGCACATTATCGGTAAAAAATAATAATGCGGCTTAAGACCGTGTTATTGTATATTGTGACATATTCCATTTCACCTATTACACTGAAAAGTTCATATTTTAATATGTTCTTCACTAGTTGTCAATGCTACAAATTCTAATATATTGAAGTAATATTCCACCATGGAATATTACCACAAATATATATCATAAATCATTATTACGCTTTGGATATTGAAATATTGAAACTTTTATTGTGGCTTATGCCTTTTTTTGAGTAAAAATTATTTCATGTCATGGTCAGTACAAATTGTTACTTTCTAGGATATTGTTATTCAAGTTTTATATTGCAAACGAAGAATTTCATATATTGTTATATTGTTTATTGAACATTCCTTTTATGTTAATATATATCTTTCTATAAAAAATTTTGAACACTGTACCTTTTTGTAGCCCACGAAAGTAATCGTTGTGTTGAAACAAAAAGTCTCATGCCACATTTTTTTTTATATACATTCATTAATAAATTTATTTAAAAATATAATTTTAATATATTTTTATTATATTCTGATACATCATTGTTCGCTACATCAATAATTTATGTAATCGCCCCCCAAATAAAGCAGTAATTGATTTCAGGATTTCACCAAAACTTTTCAAGTCGAAAAACTCGGAACAAACCAATATGGCTTACGCACCTTGTTCCCCCGAGCGCTTCAAATGAATAATGAGTAAAGAACGGGTTATAAAATTTTATATTGTGGAAACGGTAGATAGGCCTATACTAGGATTTCAAGCAAGTATTAATTCAAATTTAATTAAGCATTTTGCACTATTAGTAAGAATAAAGGATGTACTAATGAAATGGGTTCTTAAAGAGGACATTTTAAATAAAATTAACCATGTTTTTGATAATAAGTTGGGTAAATTTCCTGACAGGCCTTGCAAACTATATTTAATAGAAAACCACGAGCCGGTAATTCATGCTGCAAAAAGAATCCCGAGTAAATTAAACCCACAATTTAAAATCATTGGAAAAAATAGAAAAAGCGGATGTAATAACGAAACAAACAAAACCAATCGATTGGATAAATAACATAGTAATCATAGAAAAATTGGATAAAAAAGTACTCATTTGTCTGGGTCTAGGCAAAGCAGAAGGGTCTTTCTGCTTTGAATAAAAACAATAAAAGAGAACATTATCAAATTCCTGCCCCTGAAGATATCTTGAATGATTTTTTTTCTCTCTATTTGGACTTAATAGATGGGTTCTATCATATACGTTTACACAATGAATCCTCAAAATGATGTACTTTTGCAGCCCAATTTATCTAAATTAACAGCCCCATTAAGAGAATTGACAAATAATGTTGTTTGGAGATGGGAATAACGCACTCTCAAACGGTGAATAAATTGAAGCATTTCCTTACAACAGTTCCAGTGCTTGTTCACTTTAATCATAAAATACCACTAAAAATTCAGTGTGATGCGAGTAAACATGGTATGGGCGCTAGCTTACTTCAAAATAATAAACCAATTGCCTTTGCATCACGAACACTTACTGTTACTATTGAAAGAGAATTAAATGCCATGGTATTCGTGCTTGAAAAAATGAATTATTATACATATTGTAGAAATATCGAAGTTAATACAAATCACCGGCCCCGAGCAAATATATTCAAAAAGGTCAAATAATGTTTCAAGTCGATTACAAAGATTGTTATACTGGACACTTAAATACGAAACAAATATAACATACTTGGCAGGCAGATGTAACGCGCATAAAACTTTATTCTTAATTCCAGGGTCGTTAATGGGCTCGTGGGTTCGTTTTTGGGTTAATATACATAAACAAACATAAAGGTTAATGCTTATTGGTTTTAATTTTTAATTACTAATGACAAAAATATGCTAACATACAACACTATTAAGCAAATGTAAATTTCTAATTAAAAAGGACATACATACCTCGATAATAACATACCAACACACTTTGAAAAACACCAAATAGCCAGAATTACTCATAAAGACTTTGCCGCAACCACAACAGTAAATGATAACAAAAAGGAGCGTAACACCATCAAGAACATAAAAGAAAAACTAATGGAGGAAGAACTCGTTCTATGTAAAGCAGATAAAGGAAACATCATCGCCATTATGAGTAAGCAGAACTACATTGATAAATCTTTAAAACTGTTAAGTGAAAGTGAATGTGAACAACTCAAAAAGGATCCAACAAGTAAATTTCAAAGTGATGTACAATCCATATTAAAAGAGTGTACGAACTTATTTAGTGACAAAAACAGATATCTTTTAAAAAATATGAATTCCAAAACCCCAATATTGTACACGTTGCCCAAACTCCACAAAGAAGACTGTCCTATGAGACCGGTTGTATCATATATAAACGCACTAGCATATAAAATTTGTAAAAAACTAAATATGATTCTTCCAGACCTCATTAATTTCAAACCGCCGTTTACTATAAAAAAAACTCATTAGAATTAATATAAAAATTAAAAAATGTAAACTTAAATAGTAGTTGTAAATTTGTATCGTTTGATGTTAAAAGCTTGTTTACTTCTATCCCCATTCCTGAACTTAAAACAATAATTTTAGAACATTTGTTTAATAGCCAAATATCAAACTATAAAGCCCAAAGACTGCTCTACGTAATAGATTTATGTCTCAACCAAAATTATTTTCAATATAACGGTAAATGTTATAAACAAACAAATTGCGTACCGATGGGTTCAGCAATATCACCATTATTCGCGGATATATTTATCGATCACTTTGAAAAAATATATTAAATACATCCACGATAGTTACAAATAAGATAAATAAGATCAATATACAATTCATTTTACAAAAAGAATCAAGTAAGTAATGATGGGATCCGGATAGTTTCGGTTTCGGATCCAAAAATATCCGGATATCCGAATAATTGAATATTGAACTATCCGGATCTCGGATCCAAATCTCAGTATCGGATTTTGGATCCGGATCTGAGTATCGGATTTTGGATCCGGATCTGAGCATCGGATTTTGGATCCGAATCTGAGTATTGGAATTTGGATCCGAATCTGAGTATCGGATCTGGAATCCGCATCCGAATATCGAATCTTGGAAATGGATTTGAGTATCGGATCTTAGATTCGAATATGAGTATGAGTATCGGATTTTAAATATGGAATTTCAATATCCGGATCGGTTCTCGGATTCTAATATTCTCAGTAATGAACCTTACATTCAAATATTAGCATCGGGTCTCATCAAAAGCAGATAATAAATAAATGAAATTCATGTCATTAATATGTTACTTTACATGTGTAAAAAAATAATACAAATTTGAATTTTTTATTCACAATTTACTAAATAGGACTCTGTGAAAGTATAAATTCATTTTTTCTGTACAGTTACAAAAACTACCTGGCTATTATAAAATGTATTACTATTTGTTTACTAGTGTTTACAGACCGCTGTATAGGCCCACATTAACGGTTTGAATTTGAACTCAATTCCGGATGTTAGCTTTCACATTTAAAATGAAGAATCGGATCCAGAATTAAAATTTGGATCCGGATACGTAAACACAACATCGAATCCGGATCCAAGTCCAGATCCGTAAACAAAATATCGAATCCGGATTCGGATCTAAGTCAAGATCCAAATTAGAATTAAATTTTCGGATATCCGCTTCAATATCCGAATGTCGGATATCCGAAGATCCGGATATTTTGAAATCCAAGTTTTGTCGGATCTTCACAGCACTACAAGCATCCATGTGGCTGACATTATCTTTTCACACTTTCTTAATTTATTTCGAAAATATAGACTGTTAACTCTACGTTAATTTCAAAAACTGGACCGATAGGGCCATGAGTAATTTCTGACATGTCCACAATGATGTTTAAATGTAGTGGTTATCCAACCCCACATCATACAACGTGACACAAACTGTATTCTCCATAGAGAGATACATTAGCGGCTAAAGTGGAAGATAATGTCAGCCATTGGATAGGTTGGCCATAGCTCAGTTGGTAGAGCGGTACTCCGGCAAAGTATTGGTCCATGGTTCATATCCATGTGGCTGACATTATCTTTTCACACTTTCTTAATTTATTTCAAGAAACTTAACTTTCTAGATCTAAGAATTATAAACAATAATAACACAATAGAATACATTTATAGAAAACTCACTTTCACAGAAATTTTAATTTAAGAATGAAAGAACACATTAAATCCGTACAAACAAATAACACAGGCTTTTCCCAACACTGCATTGAAAACAATCATCATACAAAATCCTACATACCGAACCGAAAGGTCTTAATCTAAACTCATTAGAGAATTTGGAAATCCGGAAAGCAGCTAATTCCAAGAAAAATATAGTCAATGAACAGTTAGATGTAAGCAACTGCCCACTTCTCAACATTGTATTTAGTTATAAGTGATGTCAATATAAATGTTTATAACAGTATACACCTGATGATGACCGCAGGGTCGAAACGCGTCTTGTCAATATAATAAATATTATAATTTGCTAAATTTACCAAGTGTTTTTATTTTAATCATTTCAAAATGTTTCACCAAGTGCCAACCACACAAACAATTAATATTAAAAAGAACTTAAACTTATCTTAAATTGGCGGGAGGGACACTTGATGGCAATGATGATGTGTTGGTAGAGTGGCAAAGACGTTAGCCGTGGCGGTAGAAGGCGTAGCTAAGACGTAGCAATCAGGTATATTACTAATCTAATCCCGTGGAGTTCCCAAACATTGAAAATATAGACAAGTCTAATGACGATTGTTGCCCTTCGCTCAGCACCGATCACTCTGTCTCGTCTAGGGATGGCAACGATATATCGAAATATTCAAAATATCGATATATGGACTGTAAAATATCGATATATTTATATCGATATCTCTCCGGATAAATCGATAGAAGTATCGATATATTTCTAAATATATCAGAACGTTCGACTTCGAATACTGTTAAAGAATAAAGAAATCTACTATTCCACAAGAGTATTATTATACTCTAGTAACCACACCGGAGTTTCATTAGTAAAGACTAGATGGCGGTAAACGATTTATAAGTATAATATAATCGCCCTTGTGCAATTTTAGCATTGATGCGTATTCGTATACTTATCATCCATTTACTGGCCGACTATTACAAAGCGCATTCTAACCGATAATAGTGGAACTATACCACGTTGTATAGTATACATAACAATAACTAGGTAAATCCCCTACAGAACAAATTACGCATAAACAGTGTTGATAAGCAGACTGATTTCTGATTTAACAAGAATGCATTTTTAAAGTAGAGAAATTGTGAGTGTTTTTTATTTCATTTGCGGCTAGTTACCATTCGCAGATAATATAATAATTAACAATGGCACCATCGAAAAGTAAAATTTGGCAATCTTTTACTAAACAGTCGAGAGATCAAGCGCGTTGCAATACATGTTTGAAAGTTTTGAAAAGTTCTGGCAACACGACAAATCTCACTGCTCATTTGAAACAGAAGCATTCTAACATTTATGGTGCCTCGTTTGGTGTAGAAAAAAGCGATAAGGATATCATAGTAAGCAGTGCGGATGCTAAAGTTCAGGTAATTATAAGAAGATTATTGCAATTCAATGTATTTATACTATTATTTTTGTTATTATATATAGGAAACTACCAACAAACGTAGTGTTACCCCTGATCCCGATGAGCCACAACCCAGTAGCAGTAAGGAAAAAGAGCCGTCGCCGCCCCTGCCGATACAACTACAGACTGGGGCCGCTGCCGTTTCTAATATAGGATTTACCTTTACGCAGCCGACTATTGCTAAAGCAATTAAAACCGTCACAGCTTTTTCGGAGGATGGATCCAAAAATAAGAAAATCACAGACCGCATTGTTTATTTTCTTTGTAAAGACAATATGCCATTTTCAACCGTAGAGGGAGAGGGTTTTATTCAACTGATGAAAGAAGTGACTCCTCTTTATAGCGTACCAACAAGAAATACTTTCAAAAACTTGATTGATAAAAAATACGCCGCAATATCCACCTTGTTTAAAACAAAAATACAAATAATAAAATATGTTACTTTGACAACCGACATTTGGACGGACATGCAGACGAAGAGCTATTTAGGGGTCACTGTACATTATATTTTAAATTCAAAGTTAGTATCAGCAACTTTAGGGGTGGTAGAATTAAATGAATCTCACACGGCGCAATATATTTCCACTGAACTTTTAAATCTTCTTGGTGAGTGGCGTATTAGTACTGATAATGTCACAATAATGTTGTAGCGGTGGTATCGGATAATGGCGCGAACATTATGAAATCTTTGTAAGATACATTCGGAAGAAATAGGCATGTATCGTGTTTTGCGCACAATTTAAATTTGGTGTGTGAAAATTCTATTACAAATACGGAAGGATTAAACGATTTATTAATAAAAGTTCGCGCTATCGTTACGTGGTTTAAGCGAAGTGTACATGCTAGCGATCAGTTGCGTAACCAGCAAAAAGATAAAGGGATTCCGGAGGGATATTAAAAAAAAAATTATTATGGATGTTAAAACGAGATGGAATTCTACGTTATATATGATTAGTAGATTTGTACAGCTTGCACCGTTAATTTCTAACATAATGTTTGACAAAATCAATGCACCTCAAATGTTGACGGCAATTGAAATTGAATATTTAAAAGAAATCGTGCAACTGTTAAACCCTCTTGAGAAAATGACAACAGAAATATGTGCTGAAAAATTTATTACAGTAAGCAAAGTAATTCCGATGATTCGGTGTGTCACAGAACAATATAGTAGTAAAATAAAACCTATTTCACCATTGGGTGAAAAACTTAAGACTGCTCTATTATTAGAGTTTAACAAGCGATTCGGACAAATAGAAAAATCGCACTTATTAGCCACTGCCACTCTTCTTGATCCGCGGTTTAAACAATTGCATTTTAAGGATGCAGTAGCTTGTGAAATCAGAATAAACCACCTGAAACGAGAGGTGGAAGCACATTCAATAAAGCCAGATCAGGCAGGCGCAGGCATTGAAAGCGATAATGATCATGCAGCTGATTCTGGCGATAAATCTTTTGATTTATGGGACTTTCATAGACAATTGGCCCATTCTAAGCGACAAAAGTTAATGATGTCTCTGATGAACTTACTCAGTACCTGCAATCACCAATGAACAGTTTACATCAAGATCCGCTGTTAATTTGGAATGATATGAAGCATATTTTCCCCAAAGTGTACATTGAAGCACAAAAATATTTGGGCATTGTTGTAACATCAGTGCCGTGCGAGCGGCTATTTTCAAAAGCTGGTGCCACCGCTACAAAAGCGCGCAACAGATTAACGGGCAAAAGACTATCTAAATTGATATTCTTGCAATCACTTCCAAGTGAATACTGGAATTAATGCGTTAATGATGTTTTATAATTTTTTATATTATAAAATTGATGATGCCCAAGTGTAAAAACAGGTATTAGGGGAAAGGTTTTTAAAATAAAACTTAAAATGTCTTATTTTAAAAACCTTTCCCCTAATATTTTTGTTTTTGTTACATGTACAGATATAAGATTACCTAATAAAATAATAAATGTGTTCGGCTTAATTTCTTTATTTTATTTACCCAGCTTTAAAAGTTAAATATGATATTTTGGTAATGTTCTTAAAAATATCGATATATCAAAATATCGATATATTACGTCATCTATTTCGATATATCGAATATATCGATATATGGTTTTTACGATGTATCATATGAGTCGATATATCGATATATTATTATTTTTTGCCATCCCTAGTCTCGTCTTCTCTTCTTTCTCCCCACCACTAGCCGGCTCGCTAGTTCCCACTCCAGTCACCTCGGATTCTCGGTACTCTTTTGTTCCGTTTTGCGCACTACACCACCATCGCAACAGATGTTGCTTACGTCACGACACCGAGCGCACACGACACACCAGGACCGCACTCATTATTTTCTTATTACTATTTATTATATTTACATTATTTAGGCCATCACACAGAGAAATAGATATCGCGGATGCTTTATCTGGGGCTAGCATACAAGATTTAAATTATAAAGACCCCGAACAAATACTTGTGCGTACCATTGTAAAAAAAAACATTTGTCTGAAAATAAGATTAATAAACTAAGGTGTTTTTTGGCGATGCATTGTTTTGAAACTTTTTCGTTATGTTTTCAAAACTATTTCGTGCATGACGTCATCAATCCCAACTAGCACAATTAGTCGATGGAACGTAGCGGTACCTATAGTAGAATATTTTAAATACCCGGCCACTAGGTACAGGCACCTAATCGGAACGTTAAAATTACGTGTGCGGGACCAAAATGGGGAATAATTTTTCAGTAACGGCAACGGTCCGTCGACTATCCTTCATTTTATCTAACTACGTTCTAGGGACGTATTGGTTGCGTAGCAGCATTGTTGCAGAATGGTAACCGCCACTTTCGTGGAACTTTTCTTGTCTGGCTCTTTCAGCTGGTGTTGCTTACTATGTCCAACTACTAGTTTAGTAATTCTTCTGTTTCGCTGTTCCATGGTACTTTGTCTATTTTATTTACCAAACTCAGAATCGAACTGTATTTTTTACTACGTAGTATATGAGAAAATATTTATACCAATTTTTACTGATCTGAAATTTTTAAAACAGAAATCTATTGGATTCAAACCTAAGAAATCTAAAACTTGGTCCAAGTCTGAATTGGATTTATTTCTACTGAAGCACCTAGTGACAAATTTTCAATGATGAAGGTAAACAACTTAATATAATTTTGTAATAGACATATTCATCGTTAATATTTTGTACATTTTAGTTAGCACTGATTATAGGTGTTGCAGGGGCATGTAGATGTGACGAATTGTGTAAGATGTGTATTCAACATGTCCAAGATAAAGATTCTATGATAATAGTTACTATACCAGACTCTAAAACAAAGCATCAAAGGTGTTTACGATCACTGATGATACCACTAAAAATCTTCACTTATATAGAACATATATATCTCTTCGACCACCAGAAATCACTCACCACAGACTGTTCTTAACATATAGGTGCAACAAATGCACAGTCCAATCTGTTGGCATAAATACTTTTTCAAAAGTCCCCAGTCTAATTGCTAAATATTTAAATTTGTCTGATCCCAATTTATATACTGGCCACTGTTTTAGAAGGACCTCGGCTACTATATTAGTTGCTCAAGGAGGTGATATTTTAACTTAAAAAAAAAAACATGGTGATTGGCGTTCAACGTCCGTCGCCGAAGGATATGTTGATAATGATCTTTCTAACAAAGTACAGGTTGCTAAAAAAATTCTTGGCGAGAATAAACCTACAACTTCATCAACTATTGGTGACGTCGATAATGAAATAGAAACTTCTCATATAATACCAGCAAGACTTACACTTCAAGAAACAAATGAAAATATGAATATTAATCCTATGTTACGAAGTCACATTTTTCGTCTCCCTATGGTCCCTCCACGTTTCCTGTCCATGTCTCACGGCAAGGTCGCCAGCCAGTTTTCACAGCCAAGCGGTCTTCGTGTCCACGATCTTCACAGCGATCCACGGCCTCGCAGTTGTTCCGAGGGCCGTTCACCGGGTCAGAGAGGGTCCATACACCAGGCATCAAGGGTTTGTCTAAGAAACGGGGCGGAAAAATGTATTTTGTTCCATCAAAACATGCTTAGAACCTACCAGTCACACGTTGGGGTCGTCAACGTCTGCCGAGCGACGCTACCACAAACCACAGGCCGTATACACCCCTCTGATGGACACTGACAACATTATCACCACAAATTCACCTCCAGAGCACGGAGAAAGCCACCAAGGAAAATCATTTGACACCCACGAGACCAGCTGATCACCATTATATATTTAACACGGGCTAATTGCCCGAAACATTTGGGGGTATTTTCACATTGTTCATTTTCGTATAAATGCCGAACTATAAGAGCTGTAGTTACATGTGTTTTGTTATTTGCTTGTGAAGACGTCCTCCAGGTATTCTTTTCTGCAAAAACTCTATCGTGCTAAGTGTAATAATAATTATATTAGTTATAACAATGAAATAACATTTTTATATAATGTGTATGTGTATGTGTAAGTATAGATGAATCATAAGCATGCACAAACGGCATTTGATGAAGCCCCTCTAAAGAAATTCCGCATTCTGGAGTCTAATTTCCAGCCATTAACCATGTATTCTACCTATTCTCAAGAAAACGCCGGTTTCTACGCGAAGAGCAGTTACAATCACGAGGATTCACGTGATGAGCTTGACCAGCCACCGTTTGAGCCTCGGGGAGAGTCACAATGTGACGAAGAAATGGATACCTTATTGATGCATGCTGTAGAGAAGTATGAAAAACATGAAGAAACAAAATTAAATAGAGCGATAATAAATGAAAAACATCGTCTCGTAGATTTCCATTAACAAAAACAGCTAAAAAAAATTTAACAGTCGGCGTTAAACCTCTGGAAGGTTTTCAAACAATTTTAAGATTGGGGAATTTAGAGTTGACTTCTTGTGCATGGTTTCATTACGATGAAGTAAAAGAATTTTTTAAAGTTATAAAAAATATTTTAAACAACACCTTTCGAATAAATACGGATACAGTAGTTGGTTGTTTGAAAAATTATGTAGTAACCATGCATAACAGTAGTATAAAGGCGTAATTAGTTTCTAATTGCTTTGTAATGACTATGGAATTTGTGACGTATGTGGGGCTAATTAGAGGGTTTTCACTGATGACAATGACTACGGAATTTGCAATTGCATTTTAATGACTATTCCAAACTTTCAATTTAAAAATGGGTGAGAGTTTTTAAACCAATGGGAGAGTACCCAGTATGATAAACTAATGAGCCTTAGTCGTCGACGTAAGTAAATTGTAAATTTATCATTATTATTATTAATTAACTAAATGAAAAAAAAAATTAAAGATTCAAAAATGCTGACGCCGATCACCGGTGGCCACATCGGCAGCTTCAGGACCCAACGCGCAAGCACGTCAACGAGTATGAAAAAAAATATTTATCCACGACTGTCAAATAATATACCCATAATTCAACCGTTCTTTATCAATTAATGACCTTAGTTACTGTTGCTAATTGAATAATATTAACAGTTCGATGGAATAATATTATTCAATCGTTATGTCAAATTCAAATCTTACCTTTCAAAGAGTATAAACAAATTACTTTTAGTAAGTCATTTTTTCCACATAAAAAGCCAAAATTATACTAGTTTTCTCATATTTTTATTTTTTTTCTTAAGCTTAAAATGTACCTGAATAATCGGTTTAAATTTTTTTGCTAAATGTCAAATCATTTCATAATTTTGTTATAACAAATACCTTGCGATCAACGCAAACTATGTTTATGCTTGTAAACAACTTTCTAAAACGTGTTAGGTTATTTCTGATTTTATAATAGTCAGTATGTTATTATTTGACAGTTGTGGATAAAGTATAGTATTCTATTCGCATGTAATGGCTATTACTCATTCGAATGATTTACATCGCTCGCCTTCCGGCTCGTGATGCAAACTTCATTCTCATGAGTAATAACATGCATTACCTGCTCATTAAATAATATACCATTACCGATTTTGTTTATATATTGATGATTCAATTTTCGGGCGCCGGAAATAGTCATCAAGCTGGTGGTGCAGCTACAGCGGCTTCAGGTGGTGTTAATTCAGGTATATTTTCGCGGTTTATTAAGCAGTTCTTTTAACAACAGCTGTATAAAATTATTTAGGTTCACGTTTCAAATACACAAACCTAATGGGTGAGAACTCCGCATTCGTTAAAAAATTTGGATTAACGTCGCGTCGGCTGCAGTTCTCGATGACTACGATAGCGAACGAAAACCCCTTGAAGTGGCTAGAGGTATGCTCGTAATTTCTTTTTTTAATATTTAAAATTTTATTTTTAAATATAGAGCACAAAAACGGAGTTGATAAAATACGCAGCAGTCAACGTCCAGCCGGATGCTTACGTGGAAGTTGTGATAGACAACGAGGACTACCCCGACAAATCCGTATATGTACCATGGCGTAAATTCTCTGAACTCAGCTGCAGCGTCGTGCTGGATAGGATTGGAAGCGTTTTCCAGAGCAACGCGACGTTTTTCACCAACAACAAGATGACCTTTCGGCTGGACATCGTCACATTACCTGCTGGTAGAGGGAGGGGGTCACTTGTAGACGGTAGATGTGTTTCTTTTCAAGCGTTTAGTATGTCAAAAAACAGTATTTACGTTATTGAAAATAAAAATAATTTGTGTTTGTCGTATGCCGTGGTGGTCGCCATTGAGTATGTAAATTTAAATTATAACAAGGCAGCGTTAAAGAAAAAATTTACAACTAAAACTGGGCAAAAATTACTGCATGATCGTCGTAGAGCAAATGTTAACCTAACTAACGGGGGTTCGTATGGACACATTGAAATATTACAAAAAAAATTAACAACTTACATAATTGTTGTGTATTCTGACAGAAAAGGTACCGAGTTTGACTGGCGCGTTTTCAACTAGCTATTTTCGCGAGTATTGTTTAAAACGATTTAACACGCCTGAAAACCATACATTTACTTGCCCTTTTTATGCCCGTGCTGCCATACAAAACCACCATGCACTGAAACTGTAAATAACGTCTTTTGCGGACTATGTAGAAGAAGTTTCCGAGGTGCGAGCTGTTTATGCAATCATGTTGAAAATAATTTGTGCTCAAAATTAAAACGCTGTTTCATCTGTAATAATGAAATGTTTGGATTTCGCGAATGAAAAAACACGTTTGCGGCTTTGAATACTGCGCAACGTGCCGCTGCGACAAACCAATTCGCCATCATTGCTATATGGTTGTGAATAAGCTTTCGAAAGAGAAATTATTAGAAAAATCTAATTTTCTTTTTATATTTTTTGACTTTGAAACAATGCAGGAGAAAAAAATTAGCAGCATTTTATCTTTACATGAGATAAATTTGTTTGCCGCGCAGCATGTTTGCGTTAACTCCGTTGAAAATGATGATATTGTGAGTTGCTGTACACGCTGCGGATTGCGGCAGCGTATATTCAGGGTGGCGATTGACCGGGAAAAGGCAGGAAATTTTCCATTTCTGGAAAAGTAAGGGAATTTTGTTGGAATCGGAATTTATCTATTTTTTTTTTATTTCTGATTATAATTTAATTTTAAAATTTATTTAATTTCTAAATGTCATATTGGCCATTTAGCAGAGAGAATTAAACTAATAATTTTCGGATTTTAAAAGTTCCGCACGTAGTATTTAGGTTAGGAGTCACCAGTGTTGCTACACAAAGGACAAAAATCGCTGATTTCATCTGATTAACATGAAGCCAGCGGCAGAGCGGGTTTTGTTCTTTATTGTGTCAACACTGGCAGTCTTGCAGTTATGCATCCATCTATACAAACTTAACCTACCATTTTAATGGCCCAATGTGTTATGAAGCTGTCCTGAAAGTGTTTACGTTTTTTGATTAAAATAGGCACAGTCCTGAAAATGTGAATAAGCATCAACGCATCTTTTTCTAGTTTTCTCCTTGACTGAAATCCATTGTAAATATATTTACAAACGACAGCGGCAATATCGTAAAACAGTTTTTGGAATACGTGGCGCTAATGTCTTTGATATTTACGGTCACGGTCATAGCACACAATTTAAAAGCATTTGATGGGTGTTTCATATTAAGGGAGATGATGGATAATGTAGAGCGCTGGAAATCCGAAATTATAAGAACCGGTGCCTAAAATAATGCGGATAAAATGCGGCGAATCAATACGTTTTATTGATAGCTTAAATTTTATCCAACTCCCTTTATCATCATTTCCAAAAGCATTTGATATCAAGGCTGCAAAAGGTTATTTCCCCCACTATTTCAATACCTCCGCAAATAAAAATTATATTGGTGCACTGCCGGAGAAAGAATATTTCGGTTACAACAATATGAAATTTGATGCGAGGAATGATTTTCTGGACTGGTATAATATAAAATTATTTCAAAATTATGTTTTTAACATGCGCGAAGAAATTGTCAGGTACTGCACTCTGGACGTCGACATAACATTACGTAATCCCCTCGCCGGAATTACCCAGATGACGCAATCCCCGGCGGCGGAAAGGCTAGACGTATTAATTACACCTTGGACCTAAATCTATTGTATTCGATAACATTGTGGAATCGGAAGTATCCAAAAGGACACTGGGCTGTATAAATACCGTCGGAATAACAGCGAATACATAGTCAGCAGGGAATACCGGGAAGTTTCACTCAGATGTACGGTTTTGGTACTCATCTAGCGCCAACTATCGGACTTGGGAATCACTACTATAAATGTTTTTATGCCTGCTAGATGGCACACTAGTTCCAAATTTAAAAATTATATTTTTTCAAGGTAATTTGTGTTGTGTATTATCTACTGAATTAAATTAGTTTGAAACGTGAAATGTCAAGAAATTGTTTTATTTCTGATTATGTTTTTCGTGAGTTTGAGTGCTTTTAGATAGTGTTTTTTGAAATATTTGACTACGCTTCTCATTTTGGACTTCGATTTGAATTTGGAATATTTGATTTTCACATTGGAATTCTAACCCTTTGGCTTCATTTCGGTACTTGATTTTGGTTTTGATCTAATTCCTGTTTGGTTCTACGTGGTTATTAGACTCTGGTTTTGTATTTGGACTTGCGATTTTGAATATTTTCTACATGTCATAAAGGTAAGTTGAAAATTCTATTATATAATTTGTGACGATGTGGATATGTCACAAGTTTTATGGGTTACACAATGGCTACAAGTTGGCTACGATCTTCAGCACCTTGGATCTAAAGCAAGGGTACTGGCAGATACCGTTGTCAGAAGCCAGTAAACCCCTGACGGCTTTTACTGTACCAGGCAGAGGGTTATTCCAGTTTCGAGTAATGCCTTTTGGACTGCACTCCGCCCCCGCAACGTTTCAGCGACTGCTGGACATCGTAATTGGTCCGGAAATTGATCCGTATGTCATCCCGTACCTCGACGACATCATCATCGCCAGCCGCACTATGGAGGAGTACCTGGAGCATCTGCGGAAGGTGTTCGTTCAAGCGTCTTCGCGCCGCCAACCTGCGTCTGAATCCTGAAAAATGCGAGTTTGGAAAAACTCACATCCGCTATCTGGGACATATCATCGGCCCTGACGGCATTCAAACAGATCCAGACAAAGTGGAGGCCATCCAGGCCATGCCTCAGAACCTCCGGCAGCTTCGTCAGTCCCTGGGAGCCGCCTCGTGGTACCGCCGCTTCGTACCCGACTTCTCCAAGGTCGCACAGCCACTGACACGACTGCTCCAGAAACAAGAGAAGTGGACTTGGAGCGAGACCCAAGCTCAGGCGTTCCACCACCTGAAAAACGCATGGCCACCGCCCCCACACTAGTATATCCCGATTTCTCGCGCCACTTCTATCTCCAGACTGATGCCTCCAGCGAAGGGTTGGTAGCTGTACTCGTGCAGCACACCGAAAAAGGAGAGCAGGTTATTGCATACGCTAGTCGTACTCTACAAGGGGCGGCGCCAAAATACTCAGTAACGGAACAGGAGTGCCTCGCCATCGTCTGGGGCGTGCAAAAGATGCGGCATTATCTGCAAAGCTACCAATTCACGGTCGTCACCGATCATCAGGCTCTGCGGTGGCTTAATAAGCTGGAGAACTCACATGGACGGCTTGCGCGCTGGGCAATGTTCCTCCAACAATTCGATTTTGAGGTACAGCACCGAAAGGGTATTCAAAATCGCGTCACCGATGCCCTCTCGCGCCAACCAGTACGCCAGTCTCACGTCATCCAGCCGCCCGTCTGCTCCGTCGAAAGCACGTGTCCCTGGTACTACCGACGCTGGGAGGAAGTGCAAAAACAGTCTGATGCGTGGCCAGACTATTGTATACGGGACAATAACTTATATCGTCGAATCCCCGCAACCCACGACCTTGAAGGAGCCGAGTGGAAGCTCTGTGTCCCGCGAACGAACCGCTCGAGCGTACTGGCCGAGAACCACGACCAGCCTGTAGGAGGACACGGAGGGGTAACCAAGACCGCAGCTCGAGTAGCCGTCCGTTATTACTGGCCGGGGATGTTCCGTGACATTGCACGATACGTCCGTCAGTGTGCAACGTGTCAACAGTTCAAGGTCAGTAAACTGGGGACAGCCGGAAAAATGAACACGCCCAAAATCACCGAACCTTGGGACACCGTAGCCGCCGATATTATGGGCCCACTACCGACGTCGAAAAAGGGCAACAGCTACCTACTAGTGCTGCAGGCCCGCATGACCAAGTGGGTAGAATGTCGTGCTCTCCGACGAGCCACAGCTATGTACATTACTCGGCCAAGAGCTGGTGCTCTTCCGGTATGGCTGCCCCCGAACGGTAATCACCGACAACGGCACCGAATTTGCCAACCGGGTTCTTCATGGGACACTGGCGGCCTTCGGAACACGTCACCTACAAATTCCTCCATACACACCACAGTGCAACCCTGTGGAGCGAGTCAACCGGGCGATGAAGACCACGATAGCCCAATACTGTCAAGAGAACCAGCGGACCTGGGACGAAAATCTGCCCGAACTCACCATGGCCATCAATACAAGCCAGCATGAATCGACGGGATGTTCTCCGGCCCTTCTCAATTACGGGCGTAAACCGTTGATGTCAGGGCTCTTCCACGAGGCCACTCATAACCATGGAGAAGGGACAGAAGGATAAAGTAAACACGCGCCGGAGGAACTCAAGAATCGCCTCTATAAACTAGCCGAGCTGCGTGAAATGGCTAAAATAAAACTAGCACGCGCCGCCAAGACGCAATTCCATTACTATAATTTGCGACGCAGAGAATGGCAGCCACCAATCGGTAATGCGCCGAGAGTACCCGCACGTAGCTTCGCCGCAAAGTTGATGAACGTCACCGCCGCTATATGGATTCGCCGACCGACTTGTCCAATTAGGGTGGGAGGAAGGGTTGGCAGCAAGCGAATCTTACTGCCAGACACAGGACGGGAGAACCGCCTCATCCGCCCAGCCCGCACTGCACCACCACCACCGCCCCCCAAGCCAGTTCAGCCACAGGTACCTGGATGGAGACCTGGGGAGAGCGACAAGGTCCTCCACGAGGCCTTGAATGCCCGGTTTGGGACCTACCCGCCAAAACTTTCGAAGACGCCAGTAATCCGGCCGTACCGGTCGCCTTCCCTCGATGGCGATATTATCCAGCTGGCTGCGTCCCCCATTTACGACGCCGAAACCGACGTAGACGCAGGTCAGGCCAAGCGGACCGGAGACCCCCTGGACAAGGTAGTTTGTTGCTTAGTAGGTCCCAGCCGCCCACCAGAACCCCCCACCGTGAAGGAAGCCGTCACCGAGCTCTGGGATATTTTGTCATCCCTCAGTTCCGACCACTCAAAACCACGCTCACAGGAACCACTCGTGGCCATCCCGACTTCACAGCAGGCACCACCGTGGCCCCAGATTGCCCCGAGGACTACGACGCCTGGGTCCAGAATCTGCGGCCAAAAGGTGTGCCCCTGTCGAAGCGGCTGCGGTTCCGCCTCCCGAACGGCTCGAGGGTAACCATTCCCCCCTGAGACAGAAGCTTCCCTAAAGTGCGTGAGTGCAGTGCCCCCTCCCCTTTTATATTGACCAGGCCCAGGACACTTGAGTGCCGCCTGCGGACAATTTTGTTTTACTTAAAATTGTTTGTAGTTAAGATTTTGATATTTTTGTAAGATGGGTTTTTGCTGGGTGTATCTATTCCGTTTTTTTTTCTCTTTTTTTTCCGAAGTAACCCGGGGATGTGACGATGTGGATCTGTCACAAGTTTTACGGGTTAAATAGTTCAAAGCCGTGTAAACCAGCCCTTATTAATCCGCGAACCGTGAAAACTTTTCTTTCCGGCAATTGGAATAAGGCGCGTAATTTGACCGGGAAATAAACCACATAAAGGGTCGTCAACATCGTGTTCCATTTTTAACCTATTTGCCCTGTTCTTTTATGCAGTTCTTGCTATCAGTAAACAAACTTAAGCTGGTTTAATTAGTAGGGCTGTATAAAAGCAGGGGCCGCGTTTTAGAAGACAGTTGTTGACTGCAAGTATTCCTTTCGACAACTAAAGCCGATCGCGACTCTTGATTGCTAGTATTCCGTCAAGACTTCGAAACCGATCTCCAGATGAGCAAAAATTTCCGTTTTCTTTAAAACCCGTACGCGTAGCTTTACCTCTTCCGTCATTACTGTCGTTCACCGCCGAACCAACGCGACATCAGCGTCGCGACGCCTGGCGTCGATTACGCCAAAACCAGCCGAATACTTTTCTAGACAGATCCTTAAGATCACCGTGCCTACCGCTTGCCTGCCGCCGTCGCGACGCCTAGCGTCGATCACGCCGAAACCGTCCGAACACATTTCTATCCACATCTTTGGATACCCGTGCATCTACCGTTCATCCACCGACATCACCGCCGTCGCGACGCCTGGCGTCGTTTTTCCAAAAATCAGTAAATCGTCTAATTCGCGTACCCAGCATCTTATTGTACCCATTAGCGACCACCATACTCTTTTGTACAGCGAATTATCATACAATAAAGTTGTCTCTTACCTTTTATTGTTATTGTGTTCTTCATATTAACCCTATCTCCAAACCTGCTATCCGACCGTTGGCGCCCGAGCAATCTCACGCCAACTTTCTGCCCGCTATCCCCAAAATAGCGTTACAAATTCCATATATACATGAAAGAAGGAAAGTATGAAAATCATTTATTAAATTATTGTGAATGTTAATCATTTGTTATACTGTCTTATAATAATAATGTTATTCCTACAGATGCCACATTGTTGTGTACCAAATTGTTACACATATGCAACGCATACTTTGGTCCGGTTTCCAGAACAAAAAAATGGAGCTATTTCTATTGTGGAAACAGGCTGTGAATAATCCGGATTTGCAGGATAAGAGCGCACAATATGTGTACAACAACAAAAGAATTTGCACACAACATTTCCAGGTGAAGCAAATTGCCGCACCGGATGCTGTACCTACAATTTTTCTTAGCATGGGTAAATTATTATTGAAGAAATTATAACTTTATAACACTAATGAATAATGTTACATTACAGAAGAGCAAATGAAAGCAATGCGCATTGCGCCTCCAACTGAGGATGCTAATGTAGTAGCCGAACACGGTAAGTTTTTATTCCAAAGATCATATTAGCTGCGGTAATAGATAAAGGTTACATTCAGAGTAACGTCCTTTTAACACAGGAATAGCAATATGTACTCCTAGTTTGTCACGAGTTTAACCCAGAAATATATAATTATAAGCATGGAAAAACTTAACTGTACAATAAACTCTGCAAAAATGTTCTTGTAAAAACATGGGTTAAAATATATTCTCGAAAAAACTCTGGAAATAGCAAATTATCTATTATTACTGTTGTAATATTTTTATATAAACTATATTTATGTAGCAAAATCTCGAACATAATGGCCCGTATTCCGAGCGCACTTTTACAATAAAAGCGCTTTTGTGAACCGCGCTGTTACATTATATATATATATATATATATGTTTCATATTTAATTTTTATAAAAATGAATAATGGTAGAAATTTAATTAAACCAGTGCTGCAAATTGAAACTACTCAATTTTTAATATTTCGTGTGAACAATTTATGTATGCTACTACGCATGCTATTTCCTCCTTATGTTACGTGCACAGGAATTGATTCACTTTATTCAACTGTAATAATTCTGAAAATGACAATGTAGCATGTAGTGTTGGTTGGAATAACATTGACGGCAAACCCATTGAACATGAGTAAACAATGTAAAAAAGTAGTAGATTCAAAAATTTGTTCTAAATATAATACTTATTAAATACACTCACATCTGAAATTTCAAATGTAGCTGCATGCATTCAGCAATATATCAATATTTTCTACTGCTATCAAATTCATTTTATAAAATTACTTCATACAGACTTACTGTTGCTTCTTACGTATTTACTTCAGAAACACAATATTTAATTTTGATACGAATTTATGTAATTCTGGGTGAAACTTGAACACCGCATGTACTTCATTGTTATAATCATTCTCGACAATGCCATTTAAAAATGTTCATAGAAGATTATAATAATATTCTCATTAATTTGTATGTACACACATATATACTGTTTATAAAATTATGTTGTTTGTAGGTATTCTGGGTAAAATTAATGTGCGCAAAGTATCGGATTTATCACCAAATGTGCGTTACTTGTACCAGCGGCTAAAAGTTTTGGAGCGAAGAACCGTAGCAAAGGGCAAGACAATGAAGCGTCTCAGTAGTACGTTTAAGAAGGCTGCGACGGAACGAGATCCAGATATTCTGGAGCAAACTTTTCTTCTTTCCCAAGTCGAGGCTGGGAAAAAAAAGCGGTAGGCGCTTCACTGTGGACGAAAAGATTCTGGCAGTGTCGATATTGAAAAGTATGCGAGGGTAAGGAATTTTTATGGAACACTTCTATATGAACGAAATGTAACATTATACTTCATTGAGCAGGGCTCATCGGTACATGGAGAAGTACTTTACTGTTCCAAGCCGGTCAACTTTGCGGAGGCTACGCAAAAAACTTTCGAGCCAGGAATTAGTATTCCGTTGGAGGCACATATGCGAGAAGTGATGGCGCAGGAGCCAAGAAAACGACGAACTTGTGTGCTTGTTTTCGATGAGGTAGCGATTCAGCCGCATCTGACATATGACATAGGAGAAGACATGATTTGGGGCTTTCAAAATTTTGGCACAGTACGTAAGGCTGGTTTTGCGGAACATGCTCTAGTGTTCATGCTTCATGGACTTTGTGCTCCTCGGTGGAAGCTGCCTGACGCGTTTATGTTTGTGGGTGCAACAACTGACACACCTGCTTTGGTACGGTGTATCAAACAGGTTCTCAGTTCTACTGCATCGACGAATTTCAACGTGGTGGGGACTATTTGTGATCAGGGAAGAACGAACATTGCAGCAATAGAGAACTTGAAACGGCAAACCCAGAACTTATGTATTCCTGAGGGAAGGGACTTTCGGCCTGAGTGTTTCGAATATAGGGGAGGGAAATTGTTGCTTTGTACGATGCAGCGCATTTGTTGAAAGGACTGAGGAACAACTTACTGACCAAGGACTTAGACTTTACTATTGATAACATGCGGTATCGGGCATCGTACGGTTTTACAATTACGACGGGACTTTTGCTGTTTC
Source organism: Harpalus rufipes (assembly GCA_951394225.1). Classification (NCBI taxonomy): domain Eukaryota; kingdom Metazoa; phylum Arthropoda; class Insecta; order Coleoptera; family Carabidae; genus Harpalus; species Harpalus rufipes. The sequence goes on from OX596285.1 coordinate 33,220,597, forward strand.
CAGGTGTCCTGCGTTGACTGAGCAGTGTCAACAGTCCCACGGACTTCAACGTAGTGCTGAGGGAACGGCGAAATTAGTTCTTTTCTTAGACGAACTTTTTGATAGTGTTAATGGATCTCGTGACGTTGATCACTACGTTCGACCTTTAAGAGGAAAGATGACGTCTAATTCGGAACACAGGCAGTTTTGGAATAGAGCGAAATCAATTTTACGATCCATGAGATTTGTGCAGAGAAGTGGCTGTAAATCTGCGACCTTGCGCAAGGATAGTGACTGCCACCTTCCCTGAGGATAGGTAGTTACGCTAAATGGCATCGAATACTTGTGGAAATCTCTAGTGGGTTTTGGATTTAGTGCTCTTGATTTGAGAGCATTAAACCAAAATCCACTAGAAAATTTCTTTGGAAGTATTTAGGATGTAACAGGAACCCTACGGTTGCATCCTTCATTTCCTCATTCCGGACTCTTAGCGTGAACAATTTTAGGTCGGCTCATTCTGCCGCCTCAAACTGTAGTGAAGACGATGACGATGTTTCGTTTGCGCGATTGAAAACTTTCTTAAAAAGAGATGTTTTAATTTCACCGAGGTCCAGTACACCAACTGACGAGACTTTGACGATTACACCATATCAGGGACGGAGGACAAGGCTGTGGTCTATACCAGTGGTAGCCAACAGGTAGATCGCGATCGACAGGTCGATCGCGAAATGATTTTTGGTCGATCACAGCTGACAAGAGACAAAATTAGAAAGGGCGAAAAAAAATCTCATCTAAGAAATATATTATTTCTTAGATAAATAGAACTATAAACGCTTAAATATTTGAGTATGCACTTGACTTAGGTATCATAATTTTGATTTCAGAATATATACATGATGAATCGACAGATGTACATGACAGCACAATTGCTTATTTTTATTCGAATGGTTTTTAAAGATTATATATCTAAAGAAGAATTGTTGGGAATGATTTCTTTGAAAGAAAGGATTAGAGGTGTAGATATATTCTACTCTTTTAAAAAATTCCTCGCTATTTTGAAACTAGCACTTTTTAAATTAGTTTCAATAACAACAGATGGAGCAGGAGCAATGATAGGCGGCATAAATAGATTTATAACTATACCAAAATGATGACGAATTCCCAAGTTTTTTGAGCTACCACTGCATAATTCACCAAGTGTTAGCTAGCAAAAGATTAAATACAAAAGAAATCATGGACATAGCGTTTAAAATTAATTCCATTCGAGGAAGTGCCTCAAACGGCGTCTCTTCCAATTGCAACTTGATGAAGGACAGCCAGAATTATTATTACATACCGATGTAAGATGGCTAAGTAGAAGTAAATTTCTGCAACGATTACGTGATTTATTAAATGAGATCAAAAAATTCTTGAAGAGCAAGATTAAGAATGTGCAAATTTAAATGATGAAACTTGGCTAAGTGATGCAGCGTTTGTTATAGATTTTACATCCAAATTAAGTGATTTAAATTTAGAATTGCAAGGAAAAAACAAGACAATAATTGAAATGATCAGTAGCATTAATGCATACAAAACAAAATTTATAATGCTAATAGAAGATCTTCAACAAAACAATTTGAATCACTTTCAAAATATGTCCGATCACCTAAAAAAATATCAAAATTGTAACTATAACATTGAAAAATACGTTGCAGAAATTAAAAAGATGATTGAAAACTTTGAGGTAAGATTTCAAGATTTTGAAAAAGTTAAAGATATTGTGCAGTTTTTGTCTGGCACATTTCATTTTGAAAAAAATCGCTCTAGACAATGAAATTATAACTGATCTAATCTTACAAGCCAGAGAATTTGAGGAAGATTTTTGGAAATACGCCAATTAAGAAAAGTATCACAATATTACCAAATGTAGCGAATACGAGTACATCTACTCTTGTTTTGGATCCACATAATTATGTGAATCGGCGTTTCATTAATAGTAAGATTAGAAAATAAAATTTTATTTTATTGCACGGTTCTATGGTGCTCACAACTGATTTTTTTGTGATTACTTTTCAATTAATAAATATTATTAATAAAATATCATGTTGATTTAATACCCCTCTCCCAAGATTTTAGTAGGTCGATCGCGACACATTTTTAAGATAAATAGTCGATCATATATATAAAGAAGTTGGCCACCCCTGGTCTATACCACCAACTGTCTACGTGGCAGGGTACGTGCCTCGCCGAGTCCTTAAAATGACAGACGCGCGAACTTGCTCGACCTGCTCAAATCTAATGTTATCGTCGGAAGACCTGCCGGAACATGGCCTTATTCAGCTTAAGGAATTGACTGTGAACGGACTTACGAGACCAAGGACAAAATTTATGTATTATACAAGCTAGTTTTGGACACAACTTTCACACTACTGCCACAGGTTGGACACAAGTATGTTAGGAAGAGGCTGATTCGGTACGTTAACGCGAACGTGACTTGACTGGGCTCACGTGTGAGATTCATGATATTGCGAGTACGTTTGTCGAGTTTACAGTTAAGTTTTCCATTTTCGTTTGGTGTAAACGAGTGAATAGATTCTTAACTGGACAAGACAGACGTTACTCCTGGACAAAATTAACGCACCACTTTTTTAAATGCCGATATAATGATAACTATTATTTACTAGTTATCTTGCAAGTAGAATTTGGATGTCCTCTGACATTTCAAGCAAATATTACCAAGAAATGTTTTGTTTTAAAATTAAAATTATTAATTAAAGCCACTTTTGCCAAAAATTGATTTAAAATTTGTTCGGATATTGCTTGTTAAGACAAATTATCTTTAGCCACAAAGTTTTTTTTGTTATCGACTGTATCAGATACAAGTGTTTTAAAGTTGAAAAATGAATCGCCCAAAAAAAATATCGGTGGAGAAGGCAGTAAGAGCATCAACTTTGCTGGATGAGGGATACTCGATGCGTTATGTTGCTAATGCCATAGGAAGAAATCATTCGAGCATAAGTTGGATGGTAAGACGATTTAACGATACAGGATCTTACTTTAGAATGCCAGGGCAAGGACGAAAACGATGTACCAATCCAAGGGATGAGCGTTTTTTTAGGCAGTCTGCTGTACGAAACAGGAGAATCACTAGTAATATGCTAAAAAATTAGCTTGCCGCTACTCGCAATCTTGTAATATCGTCTTGAACAGTTAGAAGACGTTTAAATAAAGCTCGATTAAGTATCAGAAGATCGGCAAAAAAACCATTACTCACCAGAGAGCACAAAATTCAAAGATGGCGTTTTGCCCGAAATCATGAACATTGGACTGTTAATGATTGGAAGAAGGTTTTATTCTCAGATGAAACGAGAGTTAGCCTCAAATCTCCAGATGGACGTGAACGTGTCTGGCGAAGGGCAGGAGAGAGATTTGCAAGTTCAATATCTCTCCAAGAGTCCCGTTTGGCGGTGGCTCTGTAATGTTTTGGGCGGGAATCTGTTTCAACGGCCGCACAGAGTTGGTCCCTATACGTGTAAGATCAATGAATGCGGATTATTATCTGGAAAACATCGTAATTGCAAATGTAATGCCATTTGCTCCTTTTGTGGGACCCAATTTTTTATTCATGCAAGATAATGCTCGTCCCCACGTGGCTAGACAAGTTATTGACTACTTAAATGCTGTTGATATTGCTTTTATGGAATAGCCACCGAACAGTCCCGATTTAAATCATATAGAGCATCTATGGGACGCTCTCAAAAAAAAGGTTCGAAGTCGTACACCCCCACCTGCCCACCACAATCAACTGGTAGAAGGAGTAATTGCAGAATGGAAGAATACTCCCCAGCAATTATTGAAAATTTAATGTATAGCATGCCAAGGTGCATGAATGCTGTAATTAGGAGTAGGGGAGGACATACACTTTATTAATATCGCGTTGAATCCACTATTTCTATTTTTTTAAATTTTTCTCTGTTTTTATGTTGTGCAATTTTTGAACAAAAATTTTTTTTAAGGCGATAATAATTTAAGATAAGTTCGTTTTTCGTTGATTTCGTTTGCAAACGATTAGACAAACCTAATTTATAAGTTTTTATTTCATTTTTATTATAATAGTCATTCTAAAATTGTTATTATATGAATTTGATAAAGTGGTGCGTTAATTTTGTCCAGGAGTTTATATATATATATATATATATATTCACCGGGACCGAAGAGAATAAGAGAACAGATGTACATTGAAACATGTCCTTGTCCTTCCACCGTATGAATGGACATATTTTTCAGCAACATTTATGGACACAGCATAAAATTTCTTGCCCTTATTCATTTGCAAGAGGAACTGTGGCAATAAATGAAGCAGAGAGCGAGCAATATATTAAAATTGAAGCTGTATGCACCGAGTGCGAAGCAGAACGAAAAGGAAGGATTTTAACAAAACCATTAGAAGGAGAAGGGGTCCAAATTGAATGATACCAGAAATATGCCACACGAGAATGAAAGACACCACACTCGTAATACTAGAAAATATATTGGGGAAAAACTTTTTTATCAATCTTCTGCAGTGTACCGGAGACACATGGCAAGATCACTTATGGACCAAGGAGATGTTGAACTGCCTAACCTCTATAGTAAACATGTGCTGAGGAAAGCGAAACACGAGCAAAGGGAGAAAACTCTTCAAGTGGTGCGCGGGGTAGATCCGCTGATAAGTTTAAGCATAATGAAATATTTACAGCCATATGTGGGTAGCATTCATGATATCGCACTGGACAAGGTAATGGGTGCACTACTATACACCTTCTCAAATGAAACATCACAAAACCTTTTGGAAAGCAAAATACATTAAACTTTGTTTAGACCCAACTGGAAAACTAGTTAAGAAAATAGCAAGAATGAACAATTTTTCAGGTCACATATTTCTTTACGAAATTGTAATGAACACCGGAGAGCATCAGTTGCCAGTTCTTCAAATGCTTTCCGAAAACACGATGCACATACCATATTGTACTGGCTTAATGAGTGGGAACGCAGTGAAGCACCATGTCCACGAGATTTGGTAATTGATAATTCACCTGCATTCAAAGCTGCTGTAGTCCGCTCTTTTGGACGATCTGCTAATTTACGTGAATACATTAAAAAATGCAATAATTTTAGTGTTGTGTTTATAATTATTTAATCATAGAGTTAATTATTTTGTATTATCTGTATCATCGTTATCTTAATTATTTATCGTTGTTAATAAACTTTGATTTCAATTAAAAATATTTCTCATTTGTAATTATTGATAGAGTATTTGTAGTCGGTTCTTGTTGGAACATCAAGCCTTTTCGATAAAAATGTCAACATTTCACAATAAGATACACAAATTATTATCAATACCATTAAATGATAGAGATTTTAATACAGAAGTGTAAACTATTAAAAATATAGCAGCAAATAACGGATATGATCCAGTAAAAATAGATGATAAAAAACAAAAAGAAACCACATATGTAAAAAAAATATATTGTGATGTAAGAGTTCAATTCTACTTCCGCTAGACGCTATTTAAATTACATACCTAAATTATCTGATAAATTATCAAGAAAATTGTCTAAAAATAAAATAAAAACAATTGTAACAATAAACGTAAATTGGGTCAAATTTTAGCAAATAATAAATATAAAACAAGTTATAACGGGATTTACAGAATTAGATGTAATGATTGCGATGCTATATACATTGGACAAAGTGGCAGAAGTTTTAAACAAATAATTAAAGAACACTTAAAATCTATAGAAAAACAATACTGCACAACGGGATTTTCAGAACACTGCATCATTCATAACATAAATTCAATAGAGATTTTGATATACTACATATTGCAGGTAAAGGAAGTAAATTGAACACTTGGGAAAACCTAGAAATTAGAAAAGTAGTGAATTCAAAAGAAAATATTACTAATGAACAGTTAGAAGTAAGTGCCTCTTCCCTTCTCAATATACGAGTAGATTCATAAACTTGGAAAACCTAGAGATTAAGAAATACGGTTAATTCATACAAATGTCAATGAACAGGTAGAAATAAGCCAATATCCCCTTTCTCAATTGTAATCCAACCTATTTAAATCACACAAAATTGTTTTCTTGTATAGTCTGATGATGACTGAAAGGTCGAAACGGCGTTACTTTTGTGAATAAAAAATTGTAGAAAGTCAAGAATTCTCTTTTTATTTATTATATATTATTATTTCTCATTTGTATTTTACACCACTCAAATAAATGAAAAACGTTACAATATATTCTGCAATAAAATTATGTTTAAAAGACAGTGTAAATTATTATATTTATTTACTTTATTTATCATACTTGTATGTAAAGTATAATTTTATGCCCGTTGCCATGGGAATAAGAAATAAAAATTTCTAAATTAATGATAATAAATAAATATCATAATTTTTATAGTAGCAATTCTTTAAATATATATATATATATATATATATATATATATATATATATATATATATAACCGTTGTTTTTTTATAGATGAATATTTCTACATATATATATATATATATATATATATATATATATATATATATATATATATATATATATATATATATGTAGAAATATTCATCTATAAAAAAACAACGGTTTTAAGTATAAGGTACAAATACCACTGCTTCGTATTTGATAATAATATTTCACTATTTTCTTCCGCATAATTGCACCCTTATTCATATTTCATAGATAATATGATAAAAATAATAAATTTAATTTAATACGGATTGTATAGTTATTTGTTTAACTAGGCACTGAAATACCAGATTTACAGCAGAGGCTGCCATTTCAATGACGAGGCGAAGTCGAGGCAAAGAATGCTGCCGAAGATGTAAATCTGTGTTTAGTGCCGTGTTGAATACATATTTTGCCGATTTTAAAATTATTATTAATTTAGTGATTATACTTAACGCCTATTATGAAAGTTTTCGCCATCAAATAATTGTTGCTATGCATTTGTTGAACGGTTGCTATGCGTATGTTGAGCAGTTGCTATGTAAATAGCAACAACAGGAAACAAAACCTTTTTTGCTGCCTAGGCAGTAAAAGTGACATTTTGCAAACTGTTAGCTGTCAAAAAAATCGCAACTTTAATGTCATTCGGCAAGGTGCAAATTTTATGAGATTGTTAAAATGAATACGAATATTACAGATTTCGCATCAGTATTTCAGCCTGAACACTACGATAGCGTTATGGAAGCTATAAACATTGTAGCAAATTTGAATGAAAATAGTGGTACGTACGCAGCATCTTCAACAGTTTTCGCATTGGGAACTGCCCTAAAGTTAAATGCTGAAAATTTTGTTATTGAGTGTATTAAAAATAGTGAGGCGAATAAGGAAAAATTAGCAAATGAATTTTTGAAACTTATGCTAAAAGGTCTTAATTCATCAGTTAACAAAACTGTGAATGAAAATATTCTTGAGTTGAAACGAAAAAAAAATATCTCATGTGGAAAATATTAAGAAACTGAATAACTATTTCACAGAGAATCGTAGGAAGTATTATAAAGATATAATAAAAAATGGATATTAATATAACAGTTGAAAACAGTTAGTATTCAATAGACGCAGGGCAGGCGAAATAGAACAAGCGTCTATATCAGATTTTTACAGTTTCCAAACCGTAGATGAAAAAACAGATCCGAAATATTTAAATCACTTCCGGTAACAGGAAAAGAGACAACTAAACGTGCGATTTGTAATACGCGGAAAATTGGCTCGAGGGGTCCCAGTTTTGCTGCATAAAGAATTAGTAGATTGTATCAAACTTATTTTACAACATCGTGAATGCCGATGTTCTCAGTGATATCCATATATGTTTGGTATTCCAAGTAAAAATAACAATTAACATAACCATCTTCGTGCAACTGATCTTCTTCGTAATTACTCAGCTGTTTGTGGTGCTGATAATCCAACTGCTTTACGTGGTACACAATTACGGAAGCATATCGCGTCGCAGTCCATTACATTAAACTTCAAAGAAAATGAAGTTCAAGATTTGGCTATATTCTGAGCAAATTTTATGTAATTTTCAAAAATATAAAAAATAAGTAAGTTCCAATTGAAATTTCAAAGTTGGTATCACATACTCCGGAACCGGAAGCAACAGAGCGTTTCTTGATATGACATCTTATTGCCCATTGCCTATAGTAAATTTGTTTATTTGAAGAAAATCGCTATCTCGCTTAATAACGGATAATTGCTGGTTCATTCTCGCGTGATCAGCCTGTATACGTAAACAACATAATTCAACGGCAGAGAGTACGGGCTTTCTTTTATACTACTGGGGTCAAAATTAATGAAATGGTACACACGAACTGACAGAAATTCAACGGTATTATAATCAATACAATATATGTGTGTATGAATACCGTGAGTATTTTTTAACATGAAACATGAGATTTGTCATATCCATGGTTACGACTTGACATTTGATTGACAGCAATGTATTTGCCTATCTCATTTAAAATGAAACATAGGGGATGAATTTGACAGAAGTATTATATTATTTAAATATTGAGCAGTAATATTCCCGTTAATAAAAAATGGCCCAATAATGTGGGTTCCTATTATGCCAGCCCACACGTTAACTTTCTCGGGTCGTTGAGTCCTCGTACTACGATACAAATATAGATTTTCCCTGGACCAATACCGACAATTTTGTGAATTTACCTCGCCATGTAAATAAAAAGTTGCTTCGTTCGTAAAAAGTATATTTTGCAGCAAATCTGAATTGTTATTAACGTTTTCAAACATTTTTTCACAAAAATTTATTCTTCGTCTCGTGTCGTCAATAACTAACTCCTGGTGATTTTGGAAATGGTATGATCTGTAATGCTCCTTTTTAAATAGTCTGTGTACAGTAGCTTTGCTTACAGCAGTAGCTTACCCAATCTCTCTTAATGTCAATCTCTTCTTATTTTGTATTTGTATATAAGTCAGAACTTCATGTTTTTTCTGCGCAATTACTATATTACAGGATCTATTCCTACTGTTATGTGCAGGCTGGACGCAACCATTTCCTCTAAAGGTATTCACTATTCTTAAAATTGTTGCTGCACTTGGTGTAGGCCTGTCAGGAAATGAAGCGCGGAACAAGTCCGACACTTGCCTTAAACTTGGATTAAAATTCGAATAATACCACGTAATAATCTGCACCTTCTCTTCCACAGTATAAACCATTGTATTTCAAATTGGTTTTTGACACTGACAGAGTAGACAAATGTCAAAATTGTCCCCTATGTTTCATTTTAAATGAGACAGGCAAATACATTGCTGTCAATCAAATCGTAACCATGGATATGACAAATCCCATGTTTCATGTTAAAAAATACTCACGGTATAATACACGTGGTGAATTGTTTTTTGAGGGGACAAGAGATCAAAATCTTGCACTATCAAAATCATTATTCTGTCATAAAGAGCTTAACTGCTACATTTTCAGTCACATATTTTTGCGAGCAGTGTCATATCCCGTATAATAATGCACTTGGCCATACTTGCGAAAATATTTGTACGTTTTGCAAAACATCTCCCGCTTGTAATTATACACGACAACTAGTACCATGTGACGACTGCTTTAGAAAATTTCGAGGACAAGACTGATAACAATCATAAACCGTCAATATGTAATTTATTAAAAACATGTCAAAAATGTTTGAAGACATTTAATTTCCAAAAAAACACAAAAATCACATATGTGGTGAAATATACTGATTGTGATTGTTACCAAAAATCCGAACACGAATGTTATATTCAACCGGACAAAACAGTAATCAAACACAAGAATTTATTTATTTATTACGACTTTGAGACGCGACAGGAAAAAATTGTAAATGGACATAACGAGCATGAAGTAAATTTGTGTGTGACACAACAATCTTGCTCTACTTGTAATATAGGCAGCAAATATTTAGAAATGACCGGTTAAAAAAAATATTTTGTATGTTTTGGCCCCGCAAACTTCATTTTCTTCAGTGACATGCATTGCTCTTAATGCGAAAACTTTGGATGCGCAATTTAATCTGAAATACCTTGTCGAAATTATGAATTTAAAACGTAAATTAATATTGAATGGAAATAAAATTTTGTTAACAAAAACATTAAATTTATTGATTCGATAAATTATTTATCTATGTCTTTGTCTGCTTTACCTAAAGCAATGGGTTTATCAACTTCAATTAAAAAAGGTTATTTCTCCCACTTGTTTAATAGAGATTATGTAGGACTTCTACCTAGACCTAAATATTATGGTGTGGACTATATGAATTCTTCGGCGTGTCAAATTTTTCTGGATTGGTACAATGACCAGCATTTACAAAATAACAGAATATTCGACATGAAAAAAGAATTAGTAGAGTATTGCATGTCGGACGTTGATATTTTACGTCGCGCTTGTACAAAATTTCGAAAAACTTTTATTAATGATTGCAAAGTTTGACCATTTACGGAATCCGTAACTATTGCTTCAGCATTCCGTCGCTTATTTTTAAAACCAAATATGATCAGTATTATTCCACTCACCGGTTACATATTGAAAGATAATCAATCTAAAATTGCATTGCAGTGGTTAATAATGCAAGAAAATGAGCGGGGGATACGTATACAACATGCGAGGCATGGTTCAGAAGCGGTAATTGGTACTACTTAAAAGTTGATGGTTTTTACGCACCTGACAAATTAGTATTTAATTCTTTTAGGTGTTTTTGGCGTGAATGTAAGTCTTGTTATAGATCTAACCGCGATAAATCAATTTATAGTAGTACAAAATAAACAATGGAATATCGGCTTCAAAATTCATTAGATAAATTAGAAAAAAATCAAAATTTAGGTTATAGAGTAATTAGTATATGGGAATGTGAATATAGAAATTATTTAAAACAACAAATTTTCAGAAAAAGAATTGAAAAGCCATCAGCTTTTAAATAATTTACCCTTACAATCTCGCGACGCTTTGTATGAAGGTTGTACGGGCAATATTAATTTATGTAAAAAAGTCAGTAATGATTATGACAAAAATAAAATATGTCGACGTATGCTCGCTATACCCGTACATATGTAAATATGATAAATTTCCGAGCGGTCATCCAGAAATTTTTGTTGGCTCAGAATGTGATACAGTCTGTCCTAACAATAATACAGATCAGATAGAAGGTTTAATAAAATGTACTGTTTCACCTCCTGCTAATTTACATCATCCGGTATTACCGCTAAAAGCTCACGATAAACTTATGTTCGTTCTATGTCGACTATGTTGTGACAAGCTAGAGTAAAGTGGTTGTACTTGTAATGATGACGAGAGACAATTTTCCTGGACAAGGGTGGTCGACGAAGTGAAAGTGGCCGTAAAACATGGTTTAAGGGGGTGTTTCGAAAAAGCGACATGAAGTAATATCGGCCGTTTCGTGAACTAAAGTAGATTTAACCATTAAATTAACCAAGAGAGGGCTGTAGGCAGGTTTCGGTCTGTACTTATAGGTTCATGCCAGAGATAAAGGAATGCCGAAAATAAGGTCTTTAGGTAAAGTTGTACTCAGGGTCTGCGGCATAGAAAACCAATATACTACCTGCTCTGGGGTTTTATGAGTACTCCATATGTAACCAGTAACAAAATGCAACAGCAAACCATTCTTTTTCTAGTTTCTATCATTTAACGTGTATATAATAATATACAAAATAAAAATTATTTTGTATATAAAATTTACTAATAAGTGATAATTATATTGCGAATATAATATGATATATGTATAGGTGTCCCTCTTTCACTATCTTTATTTCAAAAACTATACTATGTTATTTAAGGAAATTTGGTATCTACTATCGGGTATATAATTATAGTATATTTGAAATTCAATAACTTGGTTTCGAAAAGGTGTCCTACGGTCAAATTGTAACAAAGATGGAATGTACTAATCACGCCATCAAAAATTATGGGAAATCATTATATGCAATTAAAAAAGATATAAAAGTAAATGTGCGGGCCCGGAAATTATTAACTGCGAATAAAATAACTGCATTACAAAAAATAGCCCAAAGATGTATTTACGAAAACACCGGTGGAGACCCAGAAGTATTAAAATGCGATTTGAAAAATGGACCCCAACACATTTTTGGCAACCATAAAAATTGTAAAGCATACTTCTGCGATAATATATCTAAAGTTTGTGAAGAAAGTGATTTGTTTCAATCTACAGGGTTGGAACACTATGTCAATGGTAAGTCATGTCTATAAATTCTGATTACAATAATTACTACTATTTTTTATTTTAGGTGCTCTTGACAAATTAATTTTAAAATCACACAAATTAATAGGTAATGAAACAAATAATATAGCAGAATGTTTCATGTCTCTTGTAGCACGCTTTAATTGCGGAAAGAGGTTAAATTTAATTCAGCGGGGGTCTTATGAAAGACGGTCGTATTTAGCCGGTCTTCAATTTTGTAAAGGACCGGAATGGCAATTAGGTCCTTGGAAGAAAATAGTAAAAGAAAGTCCTGGAACTCATTTTAAAAAATATTTAAGTAAATTACAAAGACGAAATATTTATAAAAAGAAACGCCTGTTTCCATCAAGAAGAAAAACTGTTTCAAAATTGAACAAGAATTCTGATTATGGAACTTATGCAATGAATGCAGAGTTGACAACGGAAGAGATGGAGTCAGAGTGCAACAGAAAATTAAATGAGTTACAGGTAGTTGATTAATATTTATGTTTTATACAATTCATAATAAAATGCATACTTTTTCAGGTGTCAGAGGAAGAAGTAGAGGTAATAGAGCGCAGAACAGTAGGACAATTTGAAAATCCCGACTATTTATTATTCAAAACAAATAGATTAACGGCTTCGTTTTTCGGCCAAGTGGTGAAGAGGAAAAACGACACATCATGTGACAGTTTAGTTAAGCTGATTTTAAAAAATGAAAATTATGTTCGGTCTGCCGCAATAGAATACGGAAAGCGACATGAAAAAACTGCCATCGACATCTTCGAAAAGATGAAAAAGGACGAAAATATACTTGTAAAACGCAGTGGGTTATACATAGATAAAAAAATCTGATGTGGCCAGCACATAACCTCTCGCCGTATATTTTACCTGGCTGTATGCATAAAGCAAAGAATATTTTTATAAATACAAATAATATATTCATATAAATCTATGACGTATAAACTTCTTTATTATTCAATAATAGCATGTCTCAACATGAAGATATTTTACCATAAATTATGTTACAATAAATTACAAAGTAGAGTTTACCATATATAAATATTAGGCTGGTAACTGCAATTTTCAATTCGAACAACGTTGTTTACTTTCTCTTCATATTCTTCTAGTAAAAACATTAATTTTGGGCGGTCTAAAATGTATATATGGATTGTGCATCTATTCTTACATATCTTCTTTTACATTTTATTTTTTCATACATGTTATATCTAAATAACACTAATTCCCTTTAATAAAGTGACGGATAGATTGCACTCCGATTATTCTTATATCGATGTGTAATTTTGTCAATATTTACAACTTACTTGAGAAGAATTTGATAGCTTTTTCGCAATTCAAAGTTACTCTAGTCTATAGTACTGGTGTACATTGTCCCATAATGTTTGAAACAAATTTAAGTCCTTCAACCTAGACTTGTCATCTCCATAATAGTCACAGATCAAGAACTAAGGGATTCTCCAAGTACATTTTTCCTTCATTACTCATTATTTCTGACACTGACATTTATCTGTCAGTTACAAATAATTTAAATTATCAACTATTTTTCATGGCATTCTTTCGGCTGTCAAATTTATTACAACAGATTATTTTATATATTATACTTCTTTTATCTCTAAATCTATGGAATATATAATAAAATATTTAAATGTATCAGATAGAGAATTTAATTTTCTTTAATATTACCACGAAAAATTTTCAAAAAATAATATTTAGAAGATTTTTTTTCAAGAATCTTCTACTTCCGGTTGTCCAATTGTTACCAAAACCTTTTCAGATCTTCCCATGAATGTCCGATTGGGAAATACGTTGTTAAACAAATTTTAAGTCTTATAGTTTTTGAGTAACCGTCCTTCCAACATCCCACACACACACATACACACACACACACACACACAGACATCATCGTAAAAATGTTAAAATCGGATTGTAGAGACCTTAAAACGTGCTTATTCAATAAAATCTGGATATGCGATTTTTAGCATGAATGCAATACCTCTCTTAGCGAGAGGTAAAAAATTGTTATCTTGGTGCATCACCGGATGGTATATATACATTTATCTGTTTGAATTTCACATTTTTAATTATTATTTTCTTTTTTTTTTAGGAATAACAAATTCAGACTGTCTTGTTGAGGTGAAATGCTTATATTCAATAGCTGTGAAAGGATACGATATTTTTTCGGCAATGGAGAGTAAGGAATTCAAAAATAAAATTTGTCTTCAAAAATTGTCTGATGGGAACCTAAGTTTGAAGAAAACTCATAATTACTATTATCAGGTAAATTTCTTTATTGAAATGTTAATTGTCTTAATAATAATTAAAAATTATTTCAGGTTCAAGGTCAGCTTAATATTTGTCAGAAAGAAAAATGTTATTTTGTTGTTTTTACTAGCCCGGATGAACCAATTTTTATTGAAGAGATACATAGGGATACAGAAGTATGGGAGAACATCATGCTTCCTAAATTAAAACAATTTTATTTACACTGTGTTTTACCAGAAATTATAATGGGAAATAGATTCAAAAATCAGAAGTGTAAAGATCCCGATTATATTATTAACGCAAAAATATTAAAGGCGCAAAGTAATATAAATTAGGTCTTGTATACATTTTAATTTGTAAATACATATATCTGCTATGACTACTAGCACAATACCTCTCGCCAATTCCATTTTATTTTACATATGTAACGGATATAATATATCTTGCAAAGAGATTTGATTATAATTCCATTAAAAATTATTTATTGGTTGTATTACACTTATTATTTAAAATATATATATATATATATATATATATATATATATATATATATATATATATATATATATATATATATATTGCACACTATTCTTGAATTTTGACAATTATTTGTTAAATACAAACATTTCAACTTCTTAACTGGTTTCTTGGGGTAGTACAAGCTGGGAGATTTATTACAACAGATTAGGATTTAACAATGTAAACAAGCGATGTCAGGTAGAAATTTTGAAGGTCATTTTTCATATATTTAAAATTTAAACTACATTACCGACACCAATATTGCTGACATCTGTAATACAAACGTTGAACTATTTCTAAGCACGCTGCTGTCGAAAAATATCGGTTGGGTAAAATATTTGAAATTTCGTTTTTAGCAAATATACACAAATGTGCACTATGAATGTTGCATATTTTGCCATTGTTTTGATTTTGTTATTTCATAAATGTGTTTTTGTTACATAATATTAAATCTTAAGCTAAAAATGAAATGTTTTCTGCCATATGAATTAAAATTTTCTATCCAAATTTGTTTCTATCGACGAAGACAACAATATATTTATATAATTTTTAGTTTTAGTAGCTTTTCTTCAATTGGAAACCGATTAAATGATGTTTTAAAATCATTTTTTTTGCTTATGCAACCCGACAAACAAAAACGCCCCCTTAATATAATTAAAGTGCACGAGATTTGGCAATACAAGACGACTCAATATAATAAAATTTCAAAAACGGGGGGTTTGTTTGTGGAGTACATCAACTTTTTAAAAATTAAACAAGAAGTGTCGGGTTTTCCTGAAGAATGTACCACTAACGACTCCAAAGATGTTTTTCTAAAACAATTCCTAGAAAAGTAGGGAATTCAGTTTGATGCAAATTTGATGGAAAAGAATCCAGGAAAACGGTTGCGAAAATTTCGCCAAATTCTTTATGGGGTAAGATAATAATGAAATATGTTTATAAGAATGTATAATTAATTTGTTTGTATGTTAACAGGAAAATTTTCAGAAGCTGAAAACCGCCCACGTACAACTGTATCACCTGCTGGAGAACTCTATGAGCTGCTGGCTAACCCGACCGTCATCGTCAATAAGATTATTCCGGCAGGTGACAAGATGGTGTATGTGAATTGGAAATATCACGACGAATCAGTGAAACAACTTCCAACTGTGAATGGATCGCGGCATATACAACATCCCAAGCCCGCCTAGAACTCTTTAATTATTTGCATCGTTTTCAGACGATAGAGTTCTTTACTATTATACAGACTTGGTTACTTACTATCATTCTCCAGGACAATATGAACCAACTACAGGTAATTTTTTGGGTAATCTAACTGACGAATTAGCTTGTTTCGGTTCCGGAACATATATATGAGAATTTTTTTGTGGAGGTCCAAAAATTACGCGTATAAAACACATTGCCCTGAGAATGATAGTAGTAATGCAGTTTGTAAAGTTAAAGGGTTCACTTTAAAATATAAGAACTAAAAAAATTGTATAAAGGACTTAGTATTAGGAAAACCAGTGATTAGTAGTAGTAATATAAAATGTACGTTAGATCATTTTTCATTTTCCATTAATTTTATGAAACGTAGATTAGTTGACAATTTTAGTTCTCTACCTTATGGTTCAAAACGAATTAGATTAGATGATAATTAGATTTAGCTGTAATTATATAACTTACCCGCAATTCGGTTTGATGGTAAAGATCATTGGATTGCTAAACAGGAAACACAACGTCGTTGCGCAAATTGCGGAAAATGTGCTAAATTTGTGTGTCTGAAGTGTAACGTTGGGCTTCATCCTGACTCTTGTTTTCGTAAATATCATCAAAAGTGACTTACTTGTATAAATGCTATTTTTTTCCTAACCTAACCTAACCTAACTGTTTTCTATATGTTTACATAAACAAAGAATAATTAAATAAAACTTTGTCTCATTTTCTACCTTCAATATCCCACCGTATGTTATATCATACGTTAAAAAAAACATAGGGCAGGTGGCAGGAAGCAAGCAACTGAATGGAAAGAAGTGTATTATGTTGAAGGAATCACTCACTGCAAACACTGTAAATTAAAAATCAGTTCAAAAATTGAAAGAATTAGAAATCACTTAAGTAATTGTTTATTATATGAAAAATTTAAACAGAACGTGGTTAAAATGCCAAATAGTGTTGTATCCGGTACCGACACTGAAACAGACACAGAATAATCCAATTTTCCTGATACGAATACATCTTTGGTATCATATACCTACTTATAAAATTTATGTTGATTCCATTTAATTTTTATATTCTCAAATCTCTAGGTGCAGATACCTGGCTCATCAAAAACTAACGTAATTAATAGAAGCATGGAAGAATTTGCTATAAGAACTAATAAACATCAAAAAGATATTATTGACATCAAAATAGCACAGTTTTTTTATGCATCTAATACTGTGTTTCGACAAATTGAATCTAAATCTTTTAATGAGATGATAAATGTACTACGACCAGGATATAAACCTCACAATCGTAAAGATTTAGCTTCACAATTACTAGCTCAAGTATCAGATAAAATTGACCTAGAACTTATTAATGAAAATAAAAATTCCAAGAGACCAATAACTTTATTACAGGATGGTTGGTCAAGTGTCAAAAACGACCCAATTAATGCAACAAGTATTATACATGTTGGCAATAAATCATTTTTACTAGGTGTAACTGACTGAATCGGAAAGGAAAACCGCAGAGTACTGTGCATCAATTGCTTTTAATAGTATTCAACTTTGCAAAGATACATTTGAGAAGGACGTATTTGCTATTTGTACGGATAATGAAAATAAAATGAAGTTAATGCGAAATTTAACCCATATCATCCCACTGGTGCGTTAGCGTACCAATACATACGTTGACATTGTCACAGATGAAGAGGAAATAGACGATGACAACAATTTACCCGAAGAAAGAAATGAACCTCATGATATTGCCGGCACATTTGAACTCCATGTTCCCGAAGATAGCAATACTTATGACGACACCTGGGATTCATCGGACGAAGAAACATTGGCCATAAAAAAAATTAGTCTCACTACATCAACATCAAAAGTTGTTCGAAATGTGCCTATACCGCAATGGATAGAAGGGGAAATTCAATATACACACTCTGCCATATCAGATGAATCTGCTGATAAGGAACGCCTAAAAAATGAATTAGCTGGTAAAACTCCTTTGGATATTTGTCAGCTTTTCTTTGATGACGAAGTTATGGATTTGATATTGAATAATTCGTTAAAATATGCACGAGACGAAAATCGACATGACTTTTGTCTCTCTAAAACTGAGCTTTTCAATTTTATTGGGATAATGTTATTATCAGGTTATCATAAGTTACCACAGATTCCAATGTACTGGTCTATGCAAGAAGATAGAGGCATATCACTAGTCAAAGATTGTATGAGCAGGAATAGGTATCAATCTATAAAACAAAATTTACATTTGTCAGATAATGAGAACTTGAATAAAAATGATAAGTTTTCAAAAGTTAGACCATTTTTAGATATCCTGTATAAGAAGAACTTACAATTTGGGATTTTTGCTTTCAATTTATCAATAGATGAGCAAATGGTACCGTATTTTGGGCGACACTCATGTAAAATGTTCATCAAGGGTAAACCGGTTAGATTTGGTTTCAAAATATGGTGCTTGTGTTCAGCTGATGGCTATTTATTTTACAGCATTCCATATGCCGGTGCGGCTGATAAAAAGAGTTCAAATTTAGGCTTAGGAGGTGAAGTAGTCATGAATATACTATCTGTTTTAGATAAACCCTCTAGCCATGAAAGTTTTTTTGACAATTTTTTCACCTCTTATAAACTAATGATTGAACTGAAAAATAAGGGTTTTTTCGCAACTGGAACTATTAGAGAGAACCGAACCGGTAAATGTCCTCTAGATGCCACTAAATCATTTAAAACGCGTAACAGGGGCGCTATGGAATCTAAATATGACGTTAATTCAAAAATTTCTCTAGTTCGTTGGAACGACATCGCTATTGTAACTGTTTGTAGCAACACCTTCAACGTGCAACCAATAAACAAAGTGA
Source organism: Harpalus rufipes (assembly GCA_951394225.1). Taxonomy (NCBI): domain Eukaryota; kingdom Metazoa; phylum Arthropoda; class Insecta; order Coleoptera; family Carabidae; genus Harpalus; species Harpalus rufipes. Next base: position 33,239,673 of record OX596285.1, read on the forward strand.
AATGATACAACAGAAAAGAAAAGAAAGATGTTCATGTCGATCAACCATGCGTTGTTACCCAATATAACAAATTTATGGGTGGAGTAGATCTTCACGACAATGGAATAGCCAACTATAGATGCAATATTATGGGGAAAAATGGTGGCGTCCAATATTTTGCAACTCGTTAGACAGTACTGTGGTCAATTGTTGGAAATTATATAACATGGTTAATGATAAAAAAATGTCGCAACTTGATTTTAAATCCTATATAGCATTACGATTGATAAAATCAAAACCTTCGTCCGCTATAAGAAACGTTCCTCCAACACCAGAAGAAATTCTTTACGACGAAGTTGGTCACACAATAATCAGCGATGAGAAAAAGCACGCAGAAGATGCAGAGTGTGTCACAGCCACACAATATACACATGTGAACGGTGTAAAGTTCATTTACGTATTGTTTTCAATATCATCAAAAGTAAATATTTTTTATATTGCGTACTCCCAGTGGTGCGCTAACGCACCAATAAATAAAATCATTTTATTTTATTTTATGGGATTTAATTGTTAATAGGTTTATTTATTATAATCATAAAATAGTTTTTGAACAAATATTTTGCCATTTGACTTAATTTCATAAAAAATAACGTATTTTCTTGTTATAAATTTTTCATCATATATCCGAGTACTGCGTTAACGCACCACCATTTGTTTTTAAAACTATAAAAAAAAAAATTGTTTGAATATGAAAAATATCTTTTGTAGATTTAATAAATACAGTATTTATACATATATATATATAAAAAATTCGTTATTTCTATCTAATTAGAACCCTGCCAGGAGGAAGAGGCGGAAAAATGGTTATCGGAAAATCATCCTAGTTATATTCTTACGCTTTATTCATTTCATTTAAAAGACACAGATTATTTCCCCAGTATTTTATTCTCACCCGACATAATTAAAAACTGTACTTCACATAAATAGTGGTTAATAGCACATGAAAAATTTAGTAGGAGGAATGAAAGTACGAAAGCGGAGGCCTGTATTTTCTTTTCAAAGTTACATTCTTGTCCAGCTTCTTCTGCGGCAATAGAAAGATTATTTTCATCATTTGGTCACATTTAGTCCAAACTGCGCAACAGATTAGGAGCAGAGAAAGTTGAAAAATTAGTCAAAGTTTATAGATACGTCAACCGTGTTGAAAAATACGACGACAGTGACAATGACTGATATCTTACATTCCAATACGTTAATGCTCATTATTATTATTATTTTATTAAGAATATGTGTTCATTTCTGTTTTTCATAAATAAAAAAAATGCAAGTTAATTGCTATCTTACATTTTATTTCAACCTTTCTGTTTGATATTTATATCGGATATTTTAGGCTGGGTTTTTGCCTGGGTTTTTCTAAATGGGTTTTACCCTGGGTATAACTGGGTCGCGGGTTTTTATGTCAACCCTGATATATATATATATATATATATATATATATATATATATATATATATATATATATATATATATATATATATATATATATATTGTAACGTTCAATTTTGTATTTTTTGTATAAATTCATTATTTTTGGAATAGTTAAGCGCCTTACAATTTATTTAGTACGTCCCTGGCATATACGGTCGCTTAATTGGACATATGCGTGCCGAACGTTTTTGCAATATTTGGGGCTTGGCGTTTCTGCCGTGAAACAAGACGGTAGTCTTTTTCTTGCCACTCTCACGTGCTCTAATAAAGTCTGTGCCACTAGTACTGCCGTTTATAATAATTAAGTTGAGTATCATCGATTATCGTAACTACCGAAAGGGTAGAAAATTTCGTCTAAACTAAAGTTCTCCGCGAGTGAGGAGTCAAAGTTTTGCACACGTGGTAGCAGTATTGTCTGTGTACGCCCTTCGTCTCGATCTATGGTAAAATTTTAGTATCGGGCGTCCAGATTTTTCCCATATTTTGGGAAGTTAGTAAGACTTTTAGTGCCGTGAACCGAGTGATTTTCACTGTGCGTCTAAACTACGCTACGCCAAAACCAGCCAATTTTGGGCCGCCATTTCTACCCAGGTCCATTGCCGCCGCCAATTGTGTTGGACTTGGACATCGTTTCCATGGCCACTCAGCACCCCAGATGAGTACTACCTGCTTTTTGTTTAAAGCGCTATATTTGTCTCACCAAGTTAATTTTCATAATTTTCCTGCGTGCATTTTGTGTTGTGCGCGTGCGCGTTTAGTTTTTGTCAGTGACGCACATACGGTGCGCCGGGCAGATATAATTTACACTACTTTGATTATTGATAATATTATTCTGTGCTCTTATTACTGTCAGTTTAGTCGTAATTATCATTATTATTGTTTCGTGTACTAAATTTTGTGGGGCTACTGCCTTGTAGCAGTAATATTTTGTTCTTATTTTCTTTGGTAGCCTGCCCTACGCCACTGGTTTGTAATTGTTAATTTAAGATAATTTCATGCGCACATCTCACCTTCCCCCGTCATCACTTCATTTTTAATTACAAGTTAAGCAGAGACTACAATTTGTCGATTGTTGCAAGGTTTTACTTATGTTAATTAATAAACCGTGTTTGTCGAAATTTATTCACACTTTTGTTATAAACCAACCTAATTTAATACGTAACCCTTGTCTTAAAATTTTGTCTTTGAACCCCCTTATATTTTCAGTTTGAGTTATTATTTTGGTATTTTTCGTGAATGGGATTCATTGCTAAAATACCTGGCGCCCTTATAAAAGTAAGTAAGATACAATTTGTGATTTACATTTACAACCCCTCCCCCTCTGCTAGCTAGCCGGTGTCATGTGTGGGAAGCCACTTTTACGGTAAGTGCCCGTATAGTTTATGTTTTGCCAACTGATGATAATAAATTTTATTATTTGGAAGATCCATGCTAGCATTGAGTGCCCGTGAGGTGACGTCTGGTAATATTTCATCATTACCGATATCTGTGTACAAAGCAGATTGTCACACCCAGCAATGGATAAAATGCCGTGATATATATATATATATATATATATATATATATATATATATATATATATATATATATATATATATATCTATATCATTCTTGGTAACTTTCTATCATGTAATATTAAACCCTATACAGCATAAATGTCATACCACCTAAGGAGATAAATAGCTTATCTCCAACATGTAATCCAGAGTTTATGTCGGTCTGTAGAAATATTAAGTTCACATCGATCTTGTATCTTGTATTTCAAATGAAAACTTTTTAAAAATATTAAATCATATTCCATTTAATTGGCGCAGTCGCTGTAGGATGCCCAATAGGCGTTAAACTCCGAAAATTTTCGAAATTCGAACCTGTGACGGATCAAGTAAACTTCAATATTTATCAAGTTATCCGCCACGTTAGCCTCGACTATTGTTGATCAGCTGTTCCGAGGTTACCTGGGAACAGCTGACAACAACAAAACGATTATTATTTGGTATTCCTCGTTTGATATAACGTCAAAATGTATTAATAAAATTTAATTAAATATTTACAATATATTTACATCATAATTGTCCAAGTGTTTATTTTAAAATTGTAACGATTAGATTATCGAATAAAGATAATCCTTTCGTTACAAACCTCCAATTCGTTGAAGCCGTCATTTTTAAGTGTTAAATGCGGCATCTACGAACCATCAAGTTCCCTGAGTTTTCAAAAGTACGAAATTTCACCACGATAATAATTGGCTAAATCAATTCGTTGAAGATTTCACACTCCAAAGAAATGAAACCAAAATCGAAAGTACCAGGCTACAAAACTCTCTACAGCTACTCAAACCTCCGACGAAGAAAGGCTAATCATATCGTCGTTAATTCCGAGATTCATCAGAAGCGGATCGCCCGTAGAAAACACATCGACCACACCACCTGAGCGGACATCATGAACCATCCCAAAGTCACTCCAAAAAGACCATGAAATTGGCCGTCGTGAATTTATTATTAATACTAATGTAAGTTTATTACACTCTACTAGTCATTGCTGTTAAACAACTTCATATTTATTTAAATTACTATTTACATTATTCTTTCTATACAAACTAAATTATAACCCAGTTCCCAACCTACTATAGATAAATAATAACAACTTACATTACTTTATTTTACTAACAAACTCCCTATTATTGTACAACTGTTATAAAACATATTACACACACAATAACTCCACCAGTTCCACAAATCCAGTCAGCCACTCTGAATTTAATCCCCAAAATCCCTAACGATGTTAAAGAACTAGTGGAAGTCATACACGAATATGACGGGAGCACTGGCACCCTCGCGCACTTTATTAATATCTGTGACGAAATAATCGATAAACAAAATTTATCCGTGATTGTTAAACGAATCACTTTATATACAATTCAAAAAATAAAAATAAAGAACCTAATACAAAACTAGCTACTAAAACATATACGGATTGGGAATCTCTAATAACATTATCTAATTGAAGAATATGGGGATAAAAGAAATAAAGTTCATTTCTCAACAGAACTATCACATCTTGAATAAAAATCTAATGAAGGCATATTATTATACTTCGAGATTAATAAAATATGTTTTGTTTATTTTAATGATATAATTATTTTAGGCAAATCATTACAAAAACATATATTACAAAACTAATTTTAAAAATACTGTCTTAAAATTTATTAAATAATACCTCATACGTGGATTACGTTATCAATATGCATCGTTCCGGTACAATTTCAAACAATGTTGAATTCTATTTTGCAAGTTTATTTTCAACCAGGCACTTATATTTTGACTAGTTGTAAAAATCAGTTACAAGACAGAAGCGTCAGATGAACAAATTGATCTAGTAAAGAACTATCATTTAGGCAAAACAAATCACCGTGGCATAATTAATAATATCTGATAACGGCCTACAATTTAACAACCAGCTGATCTACAACTTTTTATCAACTAAAAATATTTGTATTCACCTCATTAGTGTCAATAATCCAAAAAGTAACGGTAATATCGAAAGGTTCCACTCAACAATAATAGATCATATCAGAATACTGGAAAAAAATAAAGATTTCAATGATTTAAATATTAGTAATAAAGTCCGTTATGCTCTTCAAGCTTATAACCAGACAAATCACTCCGTTATAAAACGCACACCCAATGAAATACTTTTCGGCCATTATAACGAAATAAAAGAAGAAATTTCTCCCGAAATCGTTACCGATAATTACATTCAGCCCCATAAAGAAATTATGAAGAAAATTTACAACGAAACTAAATTGTTATTAGATACCAGCAAAAAGAAATAGGCTACGTGACAGGGTGATAGTATTAAATTACCTGATAAAACATTCGAAGAACAAGCCAAAAGAAACACTGGTAAAGTTGAGAAACCCCGTTACAAAAAACAACTAATTAAATCGTATGTAAAAGATAGGGCTCAAGTAATAACTGACAAGAACAAAAAAGTAAAAATTGACAAATTAAAACCTCTCCGTCAATTTGCAGACTCATACGAACAACAACACCCATCGACCTCAAAGACGAAAGACACAACGCCGGAATGAATGTCCTGAATCTGGGAAATGTACTAATCTCAAATAATAATAAGTACAAGTATGACATGTGTAGATTACAAAACAGAAAGTTTTTTTTTTAATTCGAAAGAAAATTCGACTTTTCTTAAGGAAACTTTTTTTTACTGCTGTTTTAATTAATATTTTATTAAAAATGTGCCTTTTAAAGAAAATAATTGTGTAATAGATAAAATAATGCAAATGCGTTGCCAGTAGTCCAGTGGTACCAAAAATGTTAGTTTCATGAAAACTACCCTTAAATATGCGAATTTTTAAAAAATTCTTTCCGTTTCGTAATCTACACATGACATACTACTTACCATATATATAACGGTTTCGATTTCATTTTCGTTAAGGATAGTTATTAAATTTATATATATATATATATATATATATATATATATATATATATATATATATATGTAGTACATTGTGACATCCGAGCCAGATTTCCAGTAACCGTTGTGACGATATATAACGTTCTGACTTCCGCGTACGGAAGAGATATACGTAGTTGCTTCCATGCGTTCCATATTTTCTTTCTCTCGCAGTATATGTTCTGTCTTTCTTTTATATGTAGCAGAAATCAACACGCTGCAATTTCAGTTATTTACATGTTAACGCAAAATAGATTTTTAACGTAATTTTATTGTTATTAACTTAATCTCACTTAATTTACGTAACGCAAATTCAGCGATTGTTGATAAAGTATTCCTTTGTTAATTTGCACGTACAATGTACCACTTTGTTTACTTGTGACGTATGAAGAAGATATCAGCAAACAATATTTTTTCAGCCGGGCAACGCCGTGACAGTCACCATCACATCACGTACATTGCGTTTAGCAGTAAAGTAGGTACTCGTACATACATATTTGCACATTCATAGAATTAAATCAGTCACCTACATTACATTTCATGTGACAGTATAATAAGATCAATGATGATTGCCCTGCTGCTATTTCACGGTAATTTACATTACGTTTTTTTTGTAGAAAAAAGTACTAATATTTTTTCTTTATATTTTAGTTATATTGCAGTGTTGTATGATGGCTGAAATTCCTGACCCGATTTTCTCAAATACGCCTATAGTTGAAGAAGATTTAGGCGAACTCACACCAGTTATTCTGAGTTTCATTGAAGCCTGGGTATTATCCAGAACTAATACTAATTTATGGGAAATAACGTATGGTGTAGTTGGATTCATTATTCCAAGTTTAACAAGAATGATTTTGGCAAAAAATTCCATCATCATCATTTTATGCTCAATAACATCCTGAACTGCTTGACGCATACTTTCCTCCGTAAAACTGCCCTTGTCGCTTTTTCTTTTACGTCCTCTAGACATTCTGCTATAACAAGAAATAAAAAGTTTATAATAGCCCACCTTGAGACATGTCTCATAGTGGCCCACAATTTTTGTCTCAAGGTAGTCCGATCTAATATTTTTTAAAAAAACACGTCGTCATTTTTTCAATAACCTCAAAACCCAGTTGAAATTATTGTTACGTCATAACAAAAGGACACGGAATATATGAAAATTACAGCCATCGAAAATAAACAAGCAGTGGTAGCATTTGAACAAATTAGTTATCTATATTAAAAATACTTACGGAGCGTTGAAATTAAAAAAGTAACACCAAACTATAACCTCTTAACTAAACGCTGTCAAACTTTGTGCACAACACGCTAACTGCATGTAGCGGTCACATCTTGAAGAAATACTTTCTACGGGCGCTAAAATTTGAAATTATTGCATTTGTCTCATGGTAAACTTGTCTCAAGGTGGCCCACTTGACCCGATAAAAAATTAATATATAAAATATTTTTTTACTAGTAGTCACTAGGATATTTTGTGGCACAATCTCACAAATCGAGTAAATTTGTGGTTACCGATAGTTAAATGAATATAGAATAAAATAGAAAAGAATTTTCGTCTCACCCACTTGAATTATTTCATAAAGTGAGCCTGTGTGTCCCAAAATGAAATATTAAAATAACGTTTAAACCTAAATAAAGATTAGAGAATTTAACAAGTAATGCAAATTCAGCGATTGTTAATAAAGTATTAATTAAAAGTGTTAATTTGCACGTACAATGTACCACTTTGTTTACTTGTGACGTATATAGAATCAGCAAACAATATTTTTTCAGCCGGGCAACGCCGTGACAGTCATCACATCATCACGTACATTGCGTTTAACAGTAAAGTAGGTACTCGTACATAAATATTTGCACATTCATAGAATTAAATTCAGTCACCTACATTACATTGCATGTGACAGTAAAATAAGATCAATGATGATTGCCCTGCTATTATTTCTCGGTAACTTACATTACGTTTTTTTGTAGAAAAAAGTACTAATATTTTTTCTTTATATTTTAGTTACATTCCAGTGTTGTATGATGGTTGAATTTCCTGACCCGATTCCCTCAAATACGCCTGTAGTTGAAGAAGATTTAGGCGAACTCACACCAGTTATTCTGAGTTTCATTGAAGCCTGGATATTATCCAGAACTAATACTAATTTATGGGAAATAACGTATGGTGTAGTTGGATCCATTAATCCAAGTTTAACAAGAATGATTTCGGCAAAAAAATGCCATCATAAGTTCATTACCGGAACTTGCAAAATTTCCTCAATTGAATTTCTGGAGAGATCAAGAACATCAAGATATAAAGTGCGGTTAATGAAAGTGTGTTTAAATGAGTGGTTAAATATGAGTCGTCAAGATGAAAAACAAAAACAATTCTGTTTCGTTTGAATATTATAACTGTATAGCGATTATAATATCGGTTTTCACTCGGATAAACAATCAATTGAAATTCCAGAAATAGTATCAAAAATTAATGAAATTTTAAATGAATAGAAAAATGAACTAAAATATTAGTCTTTGAAAAATTGGAAGAACCATAGTTATAGAATATATAAAGGCTAATGATTCTAATAGTAAGAAAAAAACCGAAAAATTCTTGCTATTATTAGAAGAAGATTTAGCTATATCGGTTAATAGAACCGTTAGAGAAAATCAAATTGAAATTAAAAGAACCAAAAAAAAATATCTTGCCCTCTTTAGATGATATAAGGCTTTTAAATAATTATTTGTCGAACCAAAGAAATGATTTGTACGCAAAATTACGACAGTCTTTCAATTTTAAAACATGGAAAGAATTAGCAGGCTGTGTTTTAACTTCTGTGCAATTATTTAACAGGCGTAGATCAGGCGAAATAGAAAGAATGATGATTCAGGATTTCCATAATTATAGTTCGATAGATCAAAATGTAGACAAAGATATTTATAACTCCTTATGTCAAGAGTCACAGAACGCTGCAAAACCTGTGCTATTGTCAAGTAATTTATTGCAATGCATTAAACTATTAATAAAGTACCGTAAACAAGCAAATATTCCAGAAGGAAATCCTTATGTATTTGCTTTACCACATCATAATTCAAAACATGTACATTTAGACGCCTGTAAGAAGAGAATATTCAGCATTATGTGGGGCAAAAAATCCTGAATTACTGAGAGGTACACAATTGCGAAAGCATATAGCCACAAATTCTGTTCTCTTGAACCTACAAGATTCAGAAGTTTCGGAATTAGCAAACTATATGGGTCACTCAGAAAAAATCCACAGATCTCACTACAGAATGCCAATAATAGCTAGAGATATTACTATTATGTCAAAACTTTTACAACAAGCTCAAGGAGACTTTGGTAAGTTCTTCATATGTAATTTTAAGCTTTCGTCGTTAGTTATTAGTTATGAAGAATATTTGTATTACTTTCATTTCATATATTTTTTGTAAAATAAAACCGGAATTTAAAGGGTGATTTGGGTTTAAATTTTAGATTATAGTGACGAGGAAACCGAAAATAGTCAGATAGAGTCACAGATAGAGAATACGGAAGAAACAGTACTCGATAGTAATTGTAGTAAGTAAATATTTTATTAGAATACCTACTAATACTGCTGACTTCCTGAAATGTGAGTATGAAAAAAATCATCATTTTTATCTATACTCGTATTTTGTGAATGTTTGTATTTATCAATAAAAATTGATGCGATATTTTTTTATATGTATTTACATTTGTACTCGTATAGCCGTACAGAATAAAATTATAAATGTGGTTCAACCTAGGTAAAAGTCCGTTTGTGTGCCTGTCTGTCTGTCTGTCTGTGGGCACGTATATCTCAGATTCCACTTAACGGAAAAGCGTGAAATTTTATATTTACACTCAGTCCACTAATACCTCAATTTGATCAACTTTTGATAAACATCGGTTAACCGGAAGTGATATTTTACTAGTGTCGTTTTGAAGTATTTTATATTTTTCGAGCATTATTATTTATCAAATAGAAATGAAATTTCAAATTTTAACTTATTTTTGTAATACAGTAAAACCCCGGTTAACCGAACTCGGGTCAACCGAAACCCGGGTTAACCGAAACAGTTCCACGTATGATTATCAGTTCCACGAATGATTGTGTAGTCCCACCTACGGTCCGGCTCTATCGGGCTTTTTCCCCCCCTTCAATCCACAGGCGGGCTGTAGCGAAGAGGAGTTCGTACGTGGCTCGCAAATGCACAGTAGGGTGGAACGTAGGTTTTTTGTACCTTTACGTATTGTTGTGAGATGGTATCCAAGCGGAAGCGTGTTGCGATTTCTATTGCGGATAAATTAGCTGCTATCAAAGAAGTTGAAAAAATATGTACATACTGTACTGTAACTAAAAAAATGTAGCTACATATGTATATTTTGTAATTTACATTGTTTTAAAATACAAATTCATTCCCCTACACACCCATTTAAGTACATATGTTATGTAGGCTATTTTTAGATGTTAATGGGTTAACCGAAAAATTCGTTATCCGAAACGGCTGTCGCCCCTTTATTTCGATTAACCGGGGTTTTACTGTACTTGGATTTTTTTCTAGTTTTGTTAAACATCGACCAACCAGAAGTGATAGTTTACTAGTACTTTAACTTTACGGCGGTCAGTTATGTGTTGGCTACATCAGTTTATTTTATGACAAATGCGTTAAATGTCAATGTTCGAAGTTTTAAACGTCAACCTATCGTATTGAGTTCAATGAACAAAATTTATTTTTTATAATTAAAAAAAATCAATTTCAAGTGTATGAAGAAAATTAAAACTGATTAAAAAATTGTAATAAACTTCAAACATTGACATTTAATAATGTATTTGTCATAAAAACAAAAATCGTGGCTATTACTACAATTTAACAGAAATATTAAAAGTTTGTTTTAATATTTCGGCTAAACCAAAGGCTTAACAAAACATGTAATAGTAATTTACGTTATAAGTCTGGTAAATGAGTTTTTATGGTACGCATAAGATGTTTCCGGACGTGGCGACGAAGGAGCCGAGTCAGGAATTTCGAAATGTGTACCGTGAAATCATTTAACGGGCGTATGACGTACAATATTTTATTTCATAGCTGTGTCGCATTTTTGGATGAAAGTTTGCTTTATTTCATCCTTTCTTTTTTCTTTAAAAACAATCAGGTCGTCTGGGTCTGAATAAAAATAAATGATATATTTAAAATTTCATTATAATAAGAAGTAGGCTGCGTAGCAACGATATAGTACCGTAAAGAATAATACCGTAAAGTCTCATTTACCGGACTGAAATCACAATTGTAAACATGGGAATGCGACACAGTATGAAATAAAAATAGTTTTACATGCATCTATTAATTCTGAACAACATTGTAATGTTTAGTTTTCTCTATACATTGAACAAAGATCAGAAAATTGCATAGAACTAATTTTAAATGTTAAATCCCTATGTTCATACTAGGAATGACGACGGGTACCCGGGTACCCGGAACCTACCCGATAATAATGTACCCGGGTATAAAATTTCTTACCCGATTACCCGATATATACCCGCTGCCCGTTAATTACCCGTTACCCTTTAATTACCCTATACCCTTTAATTACTCGAATACGAATCTACGCGTCATTAGAATACTCGCGCAGATGGTCTGCCTCTGTCTCTGTCGCTCCAGATGCACAGTAAAATAATATAAAAAATGAAATGCGTACAGTGAAACATGTTGGTTTAACAACGGATGCTTGGTCATCTGTTAAAAATGAATCATTTTTAGCTATAACGGCGTCATATATCGTAGATGGATGGGAACTAAAGACACCGGTTTTGGAAATGATAAAATTGGATGATCGGCATTCGAGTAATTTACTTATCACAACAAATAATTTCGGCAGTGGAAAAGTGGGGTATAGATAACAAAGTAGTCGGAATTGTTCACGACAATGGAGCCAATGTATTACATATCGCCGGCCTGTGTAACAAAAACTGGAGTGATATATCTTGTGCAGCTCATACACTACTATTAGTGATTCATTCTAGTATGGGACTGAATAGGGACAGTGCTATTGCAAGCACAATTCATGCAGCCAGTCGCCTTGTTGGTCATTTTAATCACAGCCCTTTAGCCACACAAGAAATGAAAAAAAAGCAACAAACTATGTTACCTCAATCTACAACGGAGGAAATAAATAGTTCAAGTTCAAGTGTAGACTCTCACAGTAATAGAAGTAGTGAAGAATGTTATATTTTTTTAGTATACAAAAAGAATAGAATAATTTCTTTGTTTAAATGCCTTTTAATATCCTTTTAGGTATTACAGAAAATGGCATATGTCAATCAAAAACTAGTACTCAAAAACCTTTTTTCCAAAAACAAAATAGAAGCCAACTATAAATATTTAACTATATTTAAACAATATATTTCCACAACACTTTCCCTTATTTAAATAAAGTTAAATAAAATATTTTAAAAGAACAAATTTAAATATAATACGAATTTAAAATTGTTTGTTTTTAATTTAAAAGTCCCATTTTACCACACAATTGTAGTAAACGAGGTCTTGCTAATGGCTTCGTCATGATGTCTGCTACTTGATGTTCTGTTGGAATCTGTTGAACTTCCAACTCTCCTTCCATTACCTTTTCTCGAATGAAGAAATACTTTATTTTAATGTGTTTGGTGCGGTGGTGAAATTCAGGATTGTGCGTTAATTTTACTGCTGCTTGATTATCAATCTGAAGAACTGGCACTTGCTTCAGCTTTGCAATTCCTTTAAACAATCTGCTTAACCAGATAATTTCTTTAACGGCTTCGTTCGCGGCTACAATCTCCGCTTCAGTTGTAGATGTAGCGACCATAGCTTGCCTTTGACTAAGCCATGAAATAGCTCCACCTGCATGCGCTATAACCACACCTGACGTTGATCTGCCAGTTTTGTTACATCCACCAAAGTCTGCATCGCTGTAGCATTCTAATATACCAGTGTTTATATTAGGGCGATACAGAATGCCTAAATTAGAAGTACCTGCTATGTATCGAAATACCCGTTTTAGCTTCGTAACATCTTCTATGGATGCACAGTCGAGTGTTCTTGACAGGACGCTAACGCTGTATGCTAGATCTGGCCTTGTTCCAATCATCAAATACATTAGCGCTCCAACTGCCTCTCGATACGGAAAGTCAGTTTTCTTCATACTTTCTTGCTCTGTTTTCGATGTTTCTTGTTCTGTTTTCAATATTTCAGCCTCCTTTAACATGGGTGTGGAAACAGGTTTGCACTCCTCAAAATTAAAACGTTTCAATAATTTCTTTATATATGCTTGTTGACTTAATTTTATTGTGCCATCACTGAAACGTTTAATTTCGAGACCAAGATAGTATGATGCTGGTTTCACGGTAATTTTAAATTCTGTTTTCAGCTCATCAACAAACATATCAGCATCTCGCTGATCAGTTGCCACGACTAATCCATCGTCCACGTAAAGGGCAATAAATAATTTCTTTTCACCGTTTTGCCTAATGTGCAAGCATGGATCCGCTTCACTCACCTTAAATCCTCTTGAAACAAGAAAATTAGCGAAGCGTTTGCTCCAACACCTTGGAGCTTGCTTAAGCCCATAAAGACTACGTTTGAGCCTGCAAACACGATTAGTATTGTCTTCATATCCTTTCGGCTGTTCCATATATATTGTCTCTTCTAATTCTGCGTACAAAAATGCAGTAGATACGTCGAACTGTGTTAAGTGCATTTTCTCACTTGCAGCAATACTAAGCACCGAACGAATTGTACTTAACTTGGCAACCGGACTAAACGTTTGGTTATAGTCTATTCCAAAACGTTGCCTGAATCCTTTAATAACAAGTCTGGCCTTATACTTGTCAATAGTGCCATCTGCATTAGTTTTTGTTCGAAAAACCCACTTACATGGTATGGCCTTAGCGCCATTCGGAAGATTCGCTAACTCCCATGTCTGGTTTTCTTCTAGTGATTTTATTTCACTGTTCATGGCCTGTATCCAGTTATCTTTGTCCTTGCTGTTGAGCGCCTCTTCATACGATTCTGGAGTTTTTCTCCCATTAATAATTTCTTCAGTGATCATAATGAAGTCATCGTAACGTAACGGTTTCTTCAAATTAGAGCGTTCTCTCAGTTGACGATGAGCATCTTCAGTTTCATTTTCTTCTCTAAACTCGGACTCCACATTTTCATATTCTTGCACCGACTGCTTTCCCTGATTTGTACGTTCAATATCTCGTAGTGGTAATTCGACATGCTCTTCACATTTGCCAGGTTTTTCTTGAAAGGTTACATCTCTGCAGAGGATGACTTTATTTTCTTCTTTGATCCAGATTCTGTAACGTTCGTCACCATCGTATCCTACAAGAAATCCCTTGACAGCTTTTTTTATCCATTTTCCTCCTCCTTTGAACTGGAATGTGGGCATAACAAGTATATCCTATAATGCGTAAATGTTTTATTCTGGGCTTCTTACCAGTCCATAACTCAAAGGGACTACGGCCTTCCACAGAAGATTTTCCAGTTCGGTTTAAAATATACACTGCCGAACCGACCATTTCTGCCCACATAGCTGATGGAAAATTAGCCTCCTTGTTTGAGTACTTAAATGTTCGGGCCATCTCAACTATGGTTCGCATCTCTCGTTCGCTGCCACCATTTTGTTGCGGCGTATAGGGTGCTGTCAATCTCTGCGTGATACCTGCTGCACGTAGAATGTCCTGAATATCTTTATTATTAAATTCCCCGCCATTGTCGCTGAGTATTTCTTTAATTGTATTTCCAAGTGTCTTGGAATGTTGAAGAACATGGACCAGTGCGTTCTTAACTTCTGACTTTTCTTTGATGATGTAGCAGTAGCGGAATTTTGTATAACTGTCCTTAAATATTACAAGATATCTTTTCTTTTGGAAAGATTCGTCAAATGGACCACAAACATCAGCTGACATTAAATCACCAGGCTTGAATGTTTTTTCTCTATGTCCAAATGGCAATCTATGTGATTTACCATAGACACATGGCTCACAAAGATCTTTTTTCAAAGGAACAATAATACCTAACTCCTTTTCTAGCATCTCCTTGATATGGCGTTTATCCTGATGTCCCCATCTTTCATGGTACAACTGTAATAATGAAGTATCATCAATAGTATTTATTTCAACAGTTTTTCTAGGGATAATCGGTTTTATAGCTGCCTTGTGTAAAGTTCCATTTAAATCTCGTGTTCCGTACAGGACTACTTTACCATTAATTTTTAGCCAGCATTCTTTTGCTGAAGACTTAAACTCGCTATTTAGATTCTTATCCTGAGCAGCTAATACTGAAAATAAATTTCTTGTTAATTGTGGAACATACCAAACATCTGTCAATATTATAATTTGGCCGTTAATTGTCGATGACATTTGAACTGTGCCCTTTCCCAATGCTAACAAAGTTTCGTTACCAGCTGCCTTAATGCTACAAGGCCTGTCAAACTTTTCAAAATCTTCAAAATAATCTGAACAATTTGTTACGTGCTTTGTTGCTCCATTGTCAATCCACCACGTCATCGGGTCTGTTTCAATAGCAAAAGCCTCTTCAGAGTTGAACATGAGTACGGCGCTAGCTGCAGCAGAATTGCCCTGAGTATCTCTAGTTGCTTGATTTTTTTTAGGTCTTCCATCAGAAATCCATTTCCTGCAAAACTTAACCCAGTGCCCTTTTTGTTTACAATAATTGCATATATCATTCTTCGATCTGTATTTAACGAACTTTGCTTTGCCATCGTGTTTTTGCTTACTTGCATTTGCCATCAATGCTTCTTGTACCATTTTGTCACTGTTTACCTTTGTAAAATTTCTTTCAAATGTACATAGTTGATTTGTTAATTCATCAAATGTTCTATTTTCATCTTTTGTCAGTAACATCCAACTAGACTTAAAATTTTCAAATTCACTAGACAAAATATGTAAAGTTTTGCAAACTAATATAAGATCTGGCAAGGTATTAACTTTTTTAGCTTTAAGCCCGTTATTTAGCTCATTCCACAAACTTTTTAGTTTTGCTATATGCGTTGACACATCTTCACCTGGTATCCAGCTAAAAGCAAAGAATTCTGTACAGATCCTAAACAATTGATCTCCAGATACTGCCTCAAAATGTTGCTTTAACGCATCCCATGCGTCACTAGCAGTTTCCTTATCCATTATCTTCTGATAAACTGTATCAGTTATAGAACTCGTTATCATGGACTTAGCATAACTATTTGCTTTACGGTAAAGATCGGATTTCTCTTTGTGTGCTTTAATTTCTGCATCCGTAGCTATTTCTCTTAAGGCTTCTGGTTTTACTAATTTCTTATCAATTACGTCTAATGCCCCTTCATGATAATCTATTAGATCTCTCATTTTCCTTTTCCATACTGGCCAATCTGATTCTCCACTTAAAGGTTTAATGTGTTTTGATAGATCCATTATAAAAATTGCAATGACTTTCTCTTAACTTCTTGCTATACTATTCTTTTTATTGTCGCACTGGACCCATAACCTGTTATATTTTTTTAGTATACAAAAAGAATAGAATAATTTCTTTGTTTAAATGCCTTTTAATATCCTTTTAGGTATTACAGAAAATGGCATATGTCAATCAAAAACTAGTACTCAAAAACCTTTTTTCCAAAAACAAAATAGAAGCCAACTATAAATATTTAACTATATTTAAACAATATATTTCCACAACAAAGAAGACAGCACAGAAAATGAAGAAAATAGAACCAAAAAAACCAAATCGACATTATCACTAATACAATACTGTCGGACACGATGGAATTCCAT
The DNA here is from genome assembly GCA_951394225.1 of Harpalus rufipes. NCBI lineage: Eukaryota > Metazoa > Arthropoda > Insecta > Coleoptera > Carabidae > Harpalus > Harpalus rufipes. Next base: position 33,256,430 of record OX596285.1, read on the forward strand.
ATACGATATGCTAGAGCGTCTGCAACATCTCCGATGGTGCGTAAATGATGTATTAATTGACAGTAAAATAACAAAAAAGGCAGATGCTAAATCATTAGATCTACGGGATGAACAATGGCAGTTAATAACAGATATTTTACCTATATTGAAACTACTTAAAAATATTGTTCACTGTCGAAAGTTTTATATACTCTCCACTATTTAAAAGTAAAATTATCGGAAAATGATGATGACACAGTTCTAATAGCAGCATTTAAGGACGAACTTATTTCACAAATTAATACTCGTTTCTTCAATACAGATTTAGGAAATTCGTTGTTTACCAAAGCTATGGCTTTAGATCCGCGATATAAAGACTTGGAAATATTAAGAGAAGAAGATAGAACTAAAGTATATTCAGAAATAGAAAAAGAATACAGTCAATATCAATCATCTATAGCTGCAACAGCAACACAAGAGCATGAACAAGGGACTAGGTCTTCGGATGAAGAGGATTTGTTATTTGGAAAAGATGACACATATGAAAATGTAACAGAATTTGAAATGTATTTAAAAGATACAAAAATAAAACGAACTGCAAATCCACTAAGTTGGTGGCTTCAACACGAAAAAAAGTATCCAATTTTGGCTGTACTCGCCAAGAAGATTTTATGTATTCCTGCAACTTCTGTTGCAAGTGAAAGACAATTTTCAACTGCCGGAAACATTGTATCTAAAAGAAGAGCAAGACTAAGCGCAGATACATCATCTATGTTGATATTTGCTAATAGAAATATTAGTTATTCCTAATCTTAAGCTTAACTAAATTCGTAATATGTATAAAAAAGTTATTTTATTTTTTGTTACTATACCATAATGAATTTTATTTATGTTATGTTTTTAATGGCCAGTTGCAACAAGATTTAATTTTAAAATAGGTTTAAATAAAAAAATGCAAATCTAAATTTTAACCGCAATATATTATAATTCATTTGACTTTTTATTGAGATGTAATATTGTCAGTTTAAGCCAAGTTTAATATTTAAGTTACGTTTGTGCAACCGGCCATTATAGACACATTATTTTATTTGTATTACGTTCTTATTTAATAAATTTATATGTAAACAATAATAATGAATTTTATTAAAAAGGTAAACTACTATTATAAAGGGTAACTGCTAATTAACGAGTTATATGGGCTTAAAGGATACTGGTTAATTAAAGAGTATCGGGTAATTAAAGGGTATCGGGTAATTAAAGGATATCGGGTAATTAAAGGCTATCGGAATATTAAAGGGTATCGGGTAATTAACGGGTAAAGGGTACTATCCGGGTAGTTGTTTCGGGTACCCAGGCACCAAAATTATCGGAATTCGTCATTCCTAGTTCATACCTAACCACCACCTCTAGGTATACAAATATCTAGTGCGCGAAATGCCTTTTAGTACACTGAGGGTTCCAAACGCATTACGAGCACAGGGTGCACACAATATTTTTTTCTGCGACTGTTGATATTTGCCACTAATCTCAGTGGCGAAGAGGTTCGTTTTCAGGAGTTAGGTTTCTACGTTTTCTTTGTCACGTAAGAAAAATAGTTTTGCGCACAGTGTAAATATTTTTATTGTGGCTTTAGTTCTATTGAATTTTTTATTTATATTTAAAAAAAAATGCCGCTTAATTCCGTACGTAATTGATTAAATTTGTGAATATCTGTTATATAATTGATTAATTTAATATACAGTGTGTCCGGAGAAAGTGGAACCATATGTATTTTTTATTATTATTAGAAAAAAAAAATTAAAGAAAAAAAGTAACGGCGTTAAGAGAAAATGACTTTGGCTTCGTCAAAGTTTATGTAATGTTTATAGGGTGTTCATAAAATCAGATTGAGCTGTATATCAAACTAGCACAAATATTAGAAATATAAAGAAATTTAATAAGAAAAAGTTATTCAAAATTAAATTTTAAACATGTATGCAAAAATTATCAGTCTATAAAAAAAAATACACCAAAGAACACATGATATAATAGAATTGAAAAATGTATTTACAATGATGGAAAACACGAAGCGAGATCCCGCAAAATCACACAAGTTACAGAACATTGCGTTGTTTAACGTGTTTAATGCATTTTTTTTCTGATTTTACTAATATTCTTTTAAACTTAAATTTTCAAATTATTTTCACATGTATCGCTCAGTTGCAAAATATTTTTCTTTTCTAACTGGTTGTGAAAAGTGTCACTTTATATGTCAAAATTTGAATTATTTTTTTTAACAATGACGCCATAAGAGTCTGCGTCCACATTCGGTGCGTTCCGTAATGGAGTTTTGAATGGGGCTTTCCAAGACCACAGATTGAAATTCATATTTATTGGGTTAAATTGAGTATAATGAAGAGAAAATTGTCATAAAATGTTTAGTTTATACATAGTGGTTTCTGCTTCTTGCTCACCATTGGGATTTCGAGAACTATAAGAGCTATCTATGACTTCGGTTAAATTAGACAAAAGTTGCCAAAATAGTAGGCCAATGTTTTCATTTTCCCGAAAAAATGCGTAGGTCACTAGTTATGAATAAAAATGTAAAAATGGCGATTTTCTTTAAGTTATTTTAATTTCAAAATAGTGCCAGATAGATCAAAAATTTCTCGAGATCTCAACGGTGAGCGAGGAGCAGGAAAGAAGAAGAATTTCTTTCAATCTGTCGTCTTAGAATCTTCATTCTCTCAATGGCGGCGGCGGCGGCCTATTTCTAAGAAACATGTTTCACTTGCTTCAGAATGATTATATAAATAAAATTTAATAACATTTTATTTTATTGTAGATATATATAATAAAATTCTAAGAAGAACTTGGACCACACCGGAAAAAAGTAGTTAAAAATGTACTTATTTATTATTTAGAGAGCAAATCATTACCCTCAATATCGACGTGCACAGAAATAATTCAACGTTACCCAGTGCTACATAGTAGAACCCCGCAACAACTGAAACTAAGGGTGCATAATTATATCACACGGTAGAATCTAAACACTGTAACACCAACAAAAAAAGTAAATATAGTGGGATCTGTATCCATTATAAAAGTAAAAACAAATTAATAAAATACAAAAAAAACACATGTTATTTTACACATGGCTGTGTATTTGAAGTTAAAGTCGGAATTTAGAGGAATTTTTGGTCACCTGACTCAGAGTAGGAACAAATGTATCGACTCTGACATGGAATCCTATTCTAAACTATCATTTCATCTTATATCACTTACATGAGAAATTATAGCTTAAGATGAAAATTTTCACTTTTTATCACTCCAGTAATGGTGAGTGTAAGAGCTTTTAATTTTAACTATCAGGTATTATCGATATTAACAAAATACCGGGTATCCTATCCTGTTGTGATATAAAATTGAACTACATAGTATGCATGTAAAACAATTGCTGAAAAAACCTGTCAATGTATGTAAAGTGTGAATGTCATTGAGAATAATATTGCCCAATAATAAATATTGTATTCAGTATTAATAAATGCCTTTGTATAACTAATTGGTTCTCATTTAGAAATCATCACAAAACATCCCAACCTAAATTATATTCATTATTTGTTTGGTTGACTCCAGCACATCACTATTTCACTGGTCTACTATATGGTCACAGGAGGTAGCTGCCAAGCGATTTTGAACCGTAGATATTTAGCAAGTTAATTTTTGAACAATGCCATATCTCTCTGTTAAACCGGATCTAAGAAATAAACCCGGTGTATCACTGATTATAAATCAAAAAAATAGTTATTTGTGTATTATACCGCATTTCAATAAGAATGGATCTTAAGGGTAAAAATGCTACACTGCCGCAAGAGCATAAGGTTAGAAGCTCGAAGCGCTTCAATTATGAGCAAGCGGTAATGTCATTTAGCACTCGTTGTACTCACAATATTTTTCCTACTTTAAATTAATGAATCATTTTTTTTAATGTTTATTTATATTCATTGACATTTTTAGTGCACGATAGATTAACATGGACAACAGCACAAAGAAAAACAGTACGAAAAGAATTCGCCGATCACCTAAAAACTAATACATTACCTAATAAAGCTGAGTGTAAACAAGCAATTAAACAATATAAAACTCTAAAGAATAGAAAAATAAGTATCATTAAAGCCTGGGTATTCAATGAAATAAATAGTCAAAAAAGAAGCGATTGGCTAAATAAATTACTCCCTCGCTTTTTATATCTTGTAAACTTTTATTTACATGCAGTGTGTCCGGAGAAAATGGAACCATATGTATGTTTTTTTTTAGTATTATTGATGTTAGAAAAAAATTTCAAAGAAAAAGAAATTGTCGCTTTACAAGAAAATGACTTTGGCATTGTCAAAGTTTATAATGTTTATAGGTGTTCATATAACCAGATTGTATTAAATATCACAAATTTTAAATACCATAAAAATAATATAAGAAATTTAATACGTAAAACTGATTCAAAATTAAATTTTAAATATTTATGCAAAAAATTATTAAAATGTAGAAAAAAAAATATACCAAAGAACACATGATATTAGGAATAGAATTGAAAATATACTGTAATAGTGATACTTTGTGTGGCGAGTGTGGAAGTTTGCACGACGAGCGAAGCGAGTCGGACAACTGCACGCGAGGCATACAAAGACGCTTTTACTCCGAATGACACATTATATATTTTCTACAAACGTAGATATTTAAAGAAAAAATATCTACTACTGACATTTACTTAAATTACGTTTGCGACTTCAATTGCCCTGTACCTATGGATACTTGTATTTGTTCACTTTTTGTTATATACATTGAAGGGAAAATTTTCACGTTTTGACGTTTAAATAAAAACTGTGCAATTTTATATCCTCCTTGTGTGCAATTATTACTATGTTCTAAAATTGAACCACGACGTTACCGGTTAAAATTTTCAGGTTACCGGCACTATTTTCGAACGTGCTAACTGAAATGTATGGTAACTTTTAGTTACCGCCGCAACCGTGCTCGGACATAAACACACGACGTTCTTCATACGTTCTTCGACAACTTGACAACATCAAAAGGTTGTGTTCAAAAGATGATATAAACGTTTAACTTAAAAAATAAAACAGATGAAATTAGAAAGTACAATGGAGGTAAGTAAAGTGTATAAATAATGACTACTATATAGCAATTTTATCTGTATATGTATAGTTTATTTTATCCTAGGGTCAAATTTATCGGTGCAATAAATGTAATGAGGAGTTAGGAGACGAATTAATGTTAATAGAAAGAATTCCAGGACATCCGTGTTTAAAAAATGCCGAAAAACTATTTTTAAGTCCTGATGGCTTTATTTATGAAAATGAAGTCATACACGAGAAAATTTTAGACAAAAAGAAGCAAATTATGATAAATGGACAGAACGAGCAACAAAACTTTTAATAGAGGCATATAAAGACGAACACTATAAGTTTGATTCAATACAATATAGCCACCAACAGGTGTGGCAAGAAATTAGTAAGATTTTGCAGAAAAATGGCGACGATAAATCAGGTGTCAAGTGCGCCGAAAAATGGCGTAAAAAAGCATATTAAAATAAAAAGCTTCAACGAAACTACAGGAAATAACAAAAAAGATTGGATTTATTGGGATGTATGATAATTATTTCTTATCTAAATACCAAGTAGTACTATTTGGTTTTTAAGGATCTACATACAATATTTTTTAAAAATCCGACGGTGACTAGAGGTGGGCGCGGGTCATGAATTTTATCGGGTCACGATGGGTCACGACGTGACCCGCGTGATCGTGAATATATTTTAAATTTTGCTTCGTGATTGGGCGTGAACGTGAATCCCTAAAGATATATCGTGAGTGATCGGGCGTTACTGCAATTTAATAGGGCGTGAGTATTATGATTTCTTCTATTTTTTATCTAAAACAAATTATAGTTTTAATATCCATATTTTACGTTATATTCTTATTATTATTAATAGGTCGAAATATGTGATTTTATTTGAAAATAGTTTTCTAGTTCGCATAATTGTATATATAATTAGCGTCGATATCATTAAAGATACACATATTTTAAATGTAGGAACAATTACGTGACACGAACGTGACTCACCGGACGTTATCGGGCGTGAGTGCCAAAATAAATTCGTGAGCGTGAGTGACCGTGAATCAAACATAGAGGTGGTTGCGTGAGTAACTTTTTGTTCACGATCACGCACGCTCACGAAACTAAAAATGTAATCACGACCAATCACGCACGACTTTTTATGTTTGATTCACGGTCACTCACGCTCACGAATTTATATATATATATATATATATATATATATATATATTTTATGTTTATTATTTTTTGTTAACTTTTTTGGCTACTTAGAAACGTGGTTTATTTGTTTGTTGACGCCTGTTCAATTAAGTAGCGTGCTCAGTCGTTTGCATCTTTAAGACATATATACTGGGAGTTTGACAAAAGTATATATACAGGGTGTTTTTTTTTCTTTACTTTTTTTTTGATCTAGTACCTCCTTCAATCTTTTTCGTTTACATCTGCAATGGATATTAAATGCAACTGCTGCAAAAAAAGTATTGAGGAAAACAGATCTATAACATGTTGTATATGTAAGAAGAGCTACAGTATTTCATGTGTAGATAATATCACTATAGCTGATGCTCGAAAAATTAAGTCGGGCATTGGAGGACTGAAATGGGACTGTACTAATTGTTCTCAATTCGGTGATGATATCAGCAGCCTTAAGGCTTTAATACTTTCACTACAGCAAGATATTTTAGAACTTAAAAATTCTAAAACGAACCCTACTGATTTATCATCCCTAATTGCAACTGAAGAAATTATCAGTGAAATTTCAGAAAGAGAAAAGCGCTCGCATAACTTTTTAATTTTTGGCGCCAATGAAGCTGAATCCACGAAAGAACAGCAAAAGGATATTGATAACACTCTAGTAAAAGACATCATGACTGAATTAGGGGTAGAATGTTCAATCTTAAATTCTTACAGGCTTGGACGTTATGATCCTACATCCTCCCGCTCTCGGCCTTTAAAAATTGAATTATCTTCCCCTAATGACATTAACAAAATGTTTCGGAACATTAAAAAATTTAAAAATTGCGGAAAATGGCCTAGTTTATCAATCTCTAGAGATCGTACGCGTAAGCAGATCGCTTTCTACAAATATGTAAAAGCCGACTTAAATGAGAGACTGCAAAAAGGCGAAACGAATTTAACCATCAAATATGTAAATAATGTTCCCCGTGTAGTGTCCACTAAATCGGAAAACTAAAATTGCCCAACAGCTCTGTGTCTTTGTCTTTAGAATGTCTATATCAAAATACTAGGGGTTTAAATTCTAAGTCTCATTTATTTTATACTAACTGTTTGTCTTCGTCGTTCAATATAATTGTCATCACCGAATCTTGGTTAAATGATTCAATGCAAAATTCTAAGTTATTTCCTACACATTATAATGTCATTCGATCAGATAGAAATTTTTCTTTGTCAAACCGTTCAAAAGGCGGTGGAGTTTTAAACGCATTTTTGAATGATATAAATTATAATATTCTTGACTTGTCAGAAATTAAAAATTTGACTCCCATTATAGATATCGTTGCATGTAAATGCCACTTTAATAACTTGTCCTTTATTATCTGTGCCGTCTACATTCCACCAAATATAGATATTGATAATTTCAATACATTTCTTGAGGCACTGGAATTGATGTTCAACGATGAACGAGTACTTATTCTAGGAGATTTTAACTTACCTGATTTATATTATGATTCAGTTAATTGCTCAAAATCTTCCATGTTTAAAAACTTTATTAGTTCTGTAAATCTCACGCAACTCAATAATGTACTCAATTTTTATTCAAACAAACTAGACCTAGTATTAACTAACTTTTTAGAATCCATCGTGGTTGAGCGATCCGATTTTTCTTTAGTCCCTGAAGATAGATACCATCCAACATTATCTGTCCAATTTAATATTATGTCTTCTACTTGCAATAATAAATTCCCATTGGCGGTAAATACTCGCTATAATTTTCGTAAAGCTAATTTTAACCAGCTTTATGAAAATATTTGTAATATAGACTGGTCTTTCTTAAACGACATCCAAGATGTGAACGTCGCACTCGATGCGTTTTATAATACGTTATATACAACTTTTGACAAATCAGTTCCGCAGTCTTCATATGCTGAATCCCGATTTCCATCCTGGTTCACCAAAGAAATTAAGTTTAACATCAAGACTAAAATTTATTTTAGGAAAAAATTCATTAAATTCAAACAGCAGCATTATCTTGAAGAATTTAAAAGACTACGTAAACTAATTAAATATCAAATTAATGAGGCCTACAAAGCTTATATTACCTCAGTAGAAAACAATATTAAAACTAATCCATCCGATTTCTGGAAGTATGCTCATGTAAAACAAGGAACTACAAGAATTCCGGGTAAACTCCATGATGATGTTGAAACATTTGATAGCCCTCAGAAAATAGTCGATGCTTTTGCTTCTTCTTTTGTTCAATTTTTTTCAGCTAGCTCTACCTACAAAATAAAATAAAAAAATAAATATTTCATCACGGCATATTACCCATTGCTCTACCTACAATAATAACAATTCAGAAAATTCCTACTACCCTTCATTCACAATGAATTTAATTTCCGATGACGAAATAACATCGATTATGTCAACTTTTAAAACAAAGTTTACAGCTGGAGAAGATATGATTCCGGGTTTCTTAATCAAAGATGCCCGTTTTGTTCTCTCAAAACCACTTGCTTTTATCATAAATTTGTCAATTAGTTCAAGTACTTTTCCTGAAAGATGGAAGAAAACTAGAATTACACCGGTTTTTAAAAAAGGTGACAAATTTCATATTAGTAACTATAGACCGATATCTATCTTAAACAATTTTGCAAAAATTCTTGAGATATCAATATATAAAACAATTTATAGACACACTAGCCTGTACATTTCAATAAACCAACATGGTTTTATAAAAGGCCGATCAACCATTACTAACTTGGCTTGTCTCTCTCAATATGTTGCTGAAACTCTTGATAAACGTGGACAAGTAGATGTGATCTATACCGATTTTTCTCGAGCATTTGACTCTATAGACCATGGTATTTTGCTATCCAAAATAAGTACTTTTGGTGCATCTCCGGCTTTAGTTCAGTTATTATATTCTTATTTGAATAACAGAATTTGCTATGTGTATTATAATGGTTATTCTTCAATGAACTTTACAGCTACGTCTGGAGTCCCCCAGGGTTCCAATTTAGGTCCGTTGTTATTTGTTTTATATATCAACGAACTTCTATCTTTATTTAATTGCCATTCACTTGCATATGCTGATGACTTAAAGTTATTCACATCAGTGAACTCTGTTAATGATGCAAAATTGCTACAAGAAGACATTAACATGATGACTATTTGGTGCCAAAATAATAAACTTAGCTTAAATATAAAGAAATGTTGCATAATTTCTTATACACGCAAAATTAATACTATACGTTATCTTTATCAAATTCGTGATTCAACTCTTGCTAATGTAACATCTGTTCGAGATTTAGGCGTCACTTTCTGTTCGACTTTCATGTTTTCTGATCATTTAAACAATGTGGTACGTGATGCGAATAGAATTTTGAGTTTCATTATTAGAATCACTCATTTTTTCCAAGATGTTAATGCAATTAAATCGCTATACTTTGCATATGTTCTTAGTAAATTAGAATATGCAAATTTAATTTGGTATCCTTACTATGCGTATCAGCAGTTGGCACTTGATTGTATTCACCGTAGATTTTTGAAATTTTTGTCGTACAAATTAGATAGGATCTATCCGGTTCGAGGTACGGATCAACTGTCCCTCCTTCAACGCCATGGTATGCCATCACTGACTGCCCGGAGAGAGATGAGTTGCGCAAAGTTCCTTCGGCTCCTGCTACGTGGAGAAGTTGATGCCCCTCTCCTTTTGTCGCGTATTCAATTCCATGTTCCACGTCAGGCGTCCCGGTTTCCAAGGACTTTTCAACTTCCTCCCGCCCGGTCCGATGTGTTACGTCGTTCCCCCGTAACTATCATATGTCGAATTGCAAACACATTATTTGAAGACATTTTTTTGTAATTTTTGTAATTTACAAATTTTTATGTATATTTCTTATGTACCTATCCTAATATATTATGTTATGTATGTTTCATTCATATTGTCCTGTAAATGGTTCAGCTGTTGGGCAATAAATCATATTATTATATAATAGTACGTGGATTAGTTCATCTCTTGTCATATATTTAGAACATACACAAGAAAAAAGCCTCTATAAATTTATTTGGTTTAAGTTTTATTATTTAATTAACTCTGATTTTACAATAAGTGTATTTATTTTATATGTGAGTTACATTAATTCTATTTTTTCTGTTGAAAATATTTTTTTACATCTAATAAGGGAGTTCTCCACTATAACAGAAAATTGAGTAAAATGTAAATTCATTACTATCTTTCTCGCGCAGCCTATTTTAGAAACTGGTGCGAGAAAGATAGCTGAGGTTTCGTTAAAAATTAAATGCAGTTAAACTCAAAACAAGTATGACTTTTTAATACTACGAATTGCTTCAAAATTAAACGAACTTTCATTTAAAATAAGGACCCCATTATATTTAATTTTTTGATATTTTTTCTTCGAGTTTTTGTTCATGTGATACATTTTTTGTTTAAATAGATATAATAAAATAATTATTTAGCGCATATACAATTTTTTCGTTATAGAGGTCAACATTTTTATTCCAATATGTAAGTACAACCAATCATAAATATTATTTTACATATTAGTAGCTAATCTGTTTCTTTTCAACATTCCTTGTTGCCTTAACTGTCTTTCGTAATTGGGGCCCAAACCATCAACCTCAATGGCATCATGCTCTTCTAACTCCTCATTCGCTATTTATATAATGTCATTTTGCATGATACAAATATTATGTAAAACGCAACATGCTATTATATACCTGGGACTCCAACTCAAACAACGAATATCCATAAATTTTAAGATTTGAAATCGTTTTTTCAAGAGCCCAAATGCTCTTTCTATTACACTTCTAACAGAACTTAATCGCGTATTAAAATTTATTTGATTGGGCGTTAAATTACCATTATTAGAAGAAATCTGGTCTACTGAAAATATACCTAATGAATGGAAAATAGGTATTATCATTAAACTCCCTAAGAAAGGAAATCTAAAAGACTGCCGAAACTGGAGAGGCATAACACTACTAAACTGCCCCTCCAAAATTCTGGCACAAACTATATATGATAGACTCACTGTTGTTGTCGATCCACAACTACGCCAAGAACAAGCAGGATTTCGTCCTGGAAGATCATGCATTGACCAGATCAACACTCTCAGAATTATTATTGAACAGTCTGGAGAATGGAACACGCCTCTTTACATGTGTTTCATTGACTTTGAGCGAGCTTTCGACAGTCCTAAGCATACCTCATTATGGAGTATTTTACAAGAATTGGGAATTCCTATTAAAATCATCAACATGATTAAGTTATCCTACAACAATGCATCGTCTAAAATTCTTCACAAAGGTTACACAAGCAACGGAATCCCTATACACGCAGGCGTGAAGCAGGGATGCATTTTATCCCCCCTGTTGTTTAACAATGTTCTTGACGCTGTCATGAAGAATGCAAATTCGGAGGAGAGTGGAATAATATGGGATATGTGCAACCAAAGAAGACTATGCAGATGATTATATATGTTTGCTAGCTCATACTTACGATGATATGAGAAACCAACTTACACGCCTGGAACATGAGGCTGCTCTCGTGGGACTTAAAATTAATGTACAAAAGACAAAAGAAATGCGCGTAGGCTCTAATTACCCTCGGATATTTATAATTCAAGGCCAGGAAATAGAACAAGTAAACCAGCTTTCTACCTGGGATGTATCCTAACCCAAAATGGGGGAGCAGAGGCAGACATCAACCTAAAAATAAATAAAGCACTGCAAGCTTTTGGCATCCTAAATAATATCTGGTCTTCAAGATACATCAGCAGAACACTAAAAATCCGAATATTCCAGACAAATGTAAAATCCATATTATTTTATGGATGCGAAACGTGGAAAGTAACCAAAGAAATCACAAGGATAGTCCAAACATTTGTAAAGAGATGCCTCAGACGTATCTGTAACATTCACTGGCCGGAAAGAGTGAGCAATGAAGAAATGTTGCAACAAAAAAAAACAAGAAAAAACATCCGTAGAAAAGAAGAAAAGAAAATGGGGTTGGATTGGGCACACTCTAAGAAGAGGAAATGAAAACATAACAAAAAAAGCGCTAGAGTGGAACCCGCAAGGTAAACGCAATGTCGGCCGACTACGTATTTCCTGCAAAAGATCCACGCGCAAAGAAGCCGAAACGATGGGGAAGTCATGGAGAGAAATCAAGCATATAGCCACTGACCGTAATAGATGTAAACTCTTCGTTGACGTCCTATGCTCCGCAGCGGAGTAAAAGGAACACTATATATATAAATGCTCTTTCTATATCACTTCTTACAGAACTTAATCGCGTATTAAAATTTATTTGATTGGGCGTTAAATTACCATTATTTTTAAATGGCGTCATAAATTATGGTGATATAGGATATGTTTTGTCCCCCAAAAGGTATCATTTGGAAAAATCTCTTGATTTCTTTCAGTTTTAAATTCCAAATTTCACTTCTCTTTAGGACATTCGAGTCGTGTATAGCATCACTTTCACCAGCATAACAATGTGTGAAAAGCACTTCATGATCACATACTCCTTGTAAAGTCAAGCAAGGATTTTTTTCTACAAATATATGCTCTTCCTTCCTCTTTTGGCATAGGAATGGGTATATAAGAGCCGATAATTTTATTACATATTTTGAAACCATGTTAAATGAACCAAAACTAACGAAGATTCACAGCCTCTTCAAATCTCAAAATGACACATGTAAATATACCTAAAAATAGAACAGTTAATAACACTTTATAGGTTTATAGTAGATTGTATAACATAACAGAAAATTGGGAAATAATCTACTCTATACATAGAATGTGAATTAAACCCTTTCCCCTCTTATTTATTTCTAATACAAATGTAATTAAATTAAATATAAACTCTTATTATGAAATAACATGTACTTACGACTTGTTTGGAAAAGTTTCAAGTTGATTCCAACAACCCGCAACACACTGACGTCAGCACTTACCCTGTCCATTAGAGCAAATCGAACTGGACAATGTCCTTTGCCATCTTTAGCAAATATGAAAACATCACAGAGGTAACTACTCCTACGAGGTGTGTTCAAAAACTATCGCGAATTTTGAATTTTCGCGGGTTACGTATATTCGAATTTCGATCTTATTGTGGCTTTATGTTGGTACTCATGTCTCTCACTTATGTCGACAAGCTCGGCCATTTTGAATGTTCACTTACTTGTTGACAGCTGCTTTGCTTGCACGTGTTTTGGATCGTCTTCGATTTTTACCTAATGTGCTTATTCGTTAAAAACTGACTATGAATTTTTTGACCAAGACAATATCTTTCTAATCTAAAGGCGACGGAACGTAGAAAAAAATAATTCATTTAAAATTTGTCATTGTCATAAAATGTATTTTATTCTACGAGTAGAAATGAAATAACTTCTTTGATAAAAACATTTTATGACAATGACAAATTTTAAATGAATTATTTTTTTCTACGTTCCGTCGCCTTTAGATTAGAAAGATATTGTCTTGGTCAAAAAATTCATAGTCAGTTTTTAACGAATAAGCACATTAGGTAAAAATCGAAGACGATCCAAAACACGTGCAAGCAAAGCAGCTGTCAACAAGTAAGTGAACATTCAAAATGGCCGAGCTTGTCGACATAAGTGAGAGACATGAGTACCAACATAAAGCCACAATAAGATCGAAATTCGAATATACGTAACCCGCGAAAATTCAAAATTCGCGATAGTTTTTGAACACACCTCGTATATGCTCGAGGAGAACTGTAAAATTGTTGTTTGTTGTTGGAATGATAATATTGTATCCATTGCCTCTAATGCTTCATCAGTAATTCCTATTAGTCGAGTCACACGCTATTCGCAGAAAGAAAGATATAATATTTATATCGAACAGCTAAATCTAATAAGGGCCTATAATACAAACAAGTGTGGTGTTGATCGATCAGATCAAAATATAAGTTTATACAGAATATCAATTCGCAAAAAAAGGGTATTTTCCGTTAATATGTCATTGTTTAGATATGGTCGTACAGAACGAGTGGCAACTTCATAGAAGAACTGGCGGAAAAATGGACAATTTGACATTCAGACGAGCAATAGCAACAAACCTGCTTGAGACTTAAAAAAACAACTCAAACGTGGACCATCAAAATTATCAGCTAACATTCATAGCTATTCACGATTCGATAGAATTGACCACATTGTAGTGTATCAAGAAGCACAGACAAGATGTGGCCATTGCCACAAGAAAGTGCAGTTTCGATGCGAGAAATGTAATATCGACTTGCATCCAAAATATTGTTTTAAAGCATATACCCAATAAGCAAGTATTTATTATTGTTATTTTCATTTCTTAATTAACTCAGAAAACCGTTCTGGAAAAATAAAAATAAAATCTTTTTTTTCGCAATAGTAGTCGTTATTACAACTGTCCTTTTAAAAGAACACCTTGTTTCTCAAAAATGGCTACTGGGGGAAAAAAATTGGAAAGCAAATTTTTATTTTATATTAAGTGAAACTAGAAATTAGACTTTTTTTGAATTTGAATAAAATATCTGGGTTGTTTTACTTCTATACAGTTCTGTTCGTACCCTTGTTCATTTTATTTCATAGAAAGGTGGTTTGAACTCTAGAAATAATATTTCAAATATTGGGATTTTATATCATATCAACATGGAAACAAAAAAGTAACTTTTTGTTTATAATGTACTTAATTTTTTATGTATTGCTATATATACTTTACTTCTGCAATATTTATAAAATCAAGTATTATATTTGACTAATTCACAAGTTGTTCATAATAATTTTTATAATATCGTGAATATGTCAGTTCCACTAATGGAACTATGGGATATAGTGTGTACTTTATTAGAATTTTTTATGGTAGAACACTGACGACTGAAGATATAGTTTCTAAGTTAGAAGATGAAGATTTTTGGACAGACAAAGAAGAAAATATATTTGTAACCAATCCTGCCGAAGGTGCTTGATTATTGATAATATTAGGGGGCGTTATTTGCAAGCTGAAGCTGTAGCAACAATAAAAGCTAAGGACAAAAATATCATATTAGGAGAACAGAGCAACAGCAATGATTTTAGTGATGAAGATAATTTGCCTTTGTCTTTTATAAAACAAACTTGCAATGAATCAAAATGCCGTAACTGCCAAAATTATGATTTACAACCTTTCGTTCCACCAAACTTTTAGATGCTGTACTAGAGTTGTTTTAGTAGTAAATTCTTGTGATCCTGTGGAACCCATTGTACAGGCCAAGCGTTGGATATCCAAAGAAAAGAAAAAAAGTCAATATACCTCAATCAAATATTATAGAAAGATACAATAAATGTTTCGGTGGCGTGGATAGGATGGACGAAAATATTCATAAGTACAGAATTGAAATCAGATCTAAAAAATGGTAGTGGGCAAATACTGCATTTTTTGTTGATACAATGACCCATAACGCTTGGCAAGTATATCGTCGTCAACAAAGTACTGACTGCAAAAAAATGGATTACTTGAATTTTAGAAGATACGTACTGCAATGCAATTTACAAAAATACTGTTCACCTGCTGAAGTTCAGGGAAGACCTAGCTCACACAAGAAATTAGTAAGCAGGGTTCTTGATAATGTTAGATTTGATCGCATCAATCACTGAAAAATTTCGACGGAAAAACAAACTAAATGCGTTTTGTGTAAAAAAAAATCAAAGAAAAAATGTGAAAATATAATGTTAACATACAAGAAGATTGTTTTAAGAAGATCCACATTAAATAATTATTCTTTTTTGTGATTTGTTTCATAAGGATGTAATAAAAATAAAGGGAAATAAAATATCATTTTGTTGCCATTGATGATATTCTTTGTTCCCATCGTTCCACTTCTGGAACATCCGGTATCCTGAAATATGAGCCCTAAAAAATTTTTTTACAACAGAAAATGTAGTAAAATACCAACTGAATTAATATTCTTTGCAAAAAATATTAATTTAAAAAAAAATTAAAACTTGGGCAAAAATGGGTTAAAGCAGTCACATACATATAATCATTATATATATATATATATATATATATATATATATATATATATATATATATATATATATATATATATATATATATATATATACATATATATATAATAAATTTCGTTCACCATGCCGTTTAGTTTCTGTATTGCAGATATTGTGTACGTTTATGGGTTGTGTGACGGCAATGCTCGTGCAGCAGTTCGCGAATATGCTCTACGTTTTCCTCAACGTCAACTGCCTTGTAAACGTGTATTTTCACGCTCATTTCAACGCCTTTGTGAGACGGGAACATGTGTCCCAAAAGGGGATGGAAACGCAGCCATCGCAGTGTTTCACGACAATCTGAGAACAGAAGCAGTTCTTGAACATTTTGATGAAAATCCAAGCAGTAGAGTTCGCAGAGCGTATGCAGTTTTAGATATACCTCGACAAACAATCTGGAGGACTGGCGACCTTATCACATTCATAAAGTGCAGCATTTGCTTCCCGAAGATTTACCTCGCAGGAGAACTTTTTGTGAATGGTATACTAATCAGGTAGCTTTAAACGAAGATTTCCAGACCAAAATTTTATGGACAGATGAATCAAAATTCACAAGAAAGTGAATTCTAAACCAACACAATTCTCATATTTCGGCACACGACAAAAAAACGTTTGGCTAGGGATCTTAAATGATCGATTAATAGGTCCATATTTTGCCATATCGTTTAAATGCCAACCTAATTTTGACTTCACTGGAAGAAGATCTAGGAAACCTAATTGACGACGTTCTCCTGATAATTAGAGAAGGCATGTGGATTCAACTAGACGGATGTCCAACGCATTACGGTCGTGGTCCTCGTGATTGGTTAAATGATCACTACCCAGGGCGATGGATAGGGCGACTTGGAGCAGTCGCTAGGCCTCCACGTTCGCCAGACTTAACGCCACTCGACTTCATTGCTTGGGGAACATTAAACAGAGAGTTTATAGTCAACCTGTAAATACCGCTGCTGAAGACACTTCCTAACATCACTTCCTGACATAATAGGTATAAACTTTTTCCCGAAGTAGCTTAAATTATTTAAAAATTATTCATAAATTCGTATTTTTTTGTCATTTTTGACTTAAAAATAAAAACAATGAACAATATCAGATTGTGTACCCATGTTCATTACAGTACACAAAAGAGTCAGGTGAAATTTAATACTACAAATAAAATTTTTAAGACTCAACATAGCCATTAAAAATTTCTTGACGGTGTCGAGAAAAATTTATCTGTTAGTTAAAAAAAATATTACAATGCATAATTTTAAAAGTATATTTATGATCTGTAAATAATTTAAAACATTGATATTAAACAATAATTTTCGTCTTATTATATTTAAAATTTAACAATATTGCAGATAAAGAATCAATACAAAACGAAAATATGCCTAACAATTAATACTCATAAATAATACTTTCACATTAAATCGCTAATATTACTAATTTAAAACATAATCGAGCATTTTAGTAAAAATTATGCAGAAAAGTAATATTTTTTTAAAATGTTAAGTCGCTAGACAAAACTTATTTTTCTCGTTATCCATGATCTGCAACTATATTAAAAATTGTTTTTACACAATAATTTTTAGACATTTAGAACCGATTAAAGTAATGAATTAAAGTCCATGGGTTTTTAACAAAAAAAAAAATCGGTATTTAGTTTGATGAAAACTAAAACAGTCTGAAATAGTAAAACGTAAAAGTGTATGATATTTTACCACGTAGCTCAGTTAAATAATCTATTCTTCTGTTATTCTTTAAATCTTGAAATATCAAGTTTTACGCGATAGATAATATATATTTGGAAAAAAAACTGCTTTCTCATGTTAAGCGCCTATTGTCACAGATTTTCGTTTCTATTCTGTTTATACTATATATATATATTTCGTATTATACTACAAATACACGTAAACGAGCAAAAAATTATCAACACATAAAGTCGCCAAAATTTGCGCCAGGTAAGTTACTTAAAACCATTTAAATAATTTATTCTTCAATTTTATTCTTTGAATCTTGAAGTATAAAGTTTTATGCGATAGAAATACATATTTGGAAAAAAAAACTGCTTTCTCATGTTACGCGCCTATTGTCACGGATTTTCGTTTTTATTCTATTTATACTATATGTATATGTCGTATTATATTACAAATACACGTAAACGACCAAAGAATCAGCAACACATAAAGTCGCCAAAATTTGCGCCAGGTAAGTTACTTAAAACTATTTAAATAATTTATTCTTCAATTTTATTCTTTGAATCTTGAAGTATAAAGTTTTATGCGATAGATAATACATATTTGGAAAAAAACTGCTTTCTCATGTTACGCGCCTATTGTCACGGATTTTCGTTTCTATTCTGTTTATACTATATGTATATGTCGTATTATATTACAAATACACGTAAACGACCAAAGAATCATCGACACATAAAGTCGCCAAAATTTGCGCCAGGTAAGTTACTTAAAACTATTTAAATAATTTATTCTTCAATTTTATTCTTTGAATCTTGAAGTATAAAGTTTTATGCGATAGATAATACATATTTGGAAAAAAAACTGCTTTCTCATGTTACGCGCCTATTGTCACGGATTTTCGTTTCTATTCTGTTTATACTATATGTATATGTCGTATTATATTACAAATACACGTAAACGACCAAAGAATCAGCAACACATAAAGTCGCCAAAATTTGCGCCAGGTAAGTTACTTAAAACTATTTAAATAATTTATTCTTCAATTTTATTCTTTAAATCTTGAAGTATAAAGTTTTATGCGATAGATAATACATATTTGGAAAAAAAAAACTGCTTTCTCATGTTACGCGCCTATTGTCACGGATTTTCGTTTTTATTCTGTTTATACTATATGTATATGTCGTATTATATTACAAATACACGTAAACGAGCAAAAAATTATCAACACATAAAGTCGCCAAAATTTGCGCCAGGTAAGTTACTTAAAACCATTTAAATAATTTATTCTTCAATTTTATTCTTTGAATCTTGAAGTATAAAGTTTTATGCGATAGAAATACATATTTGGAAAAAAAAACTGCTTTCTCATGTTACGCGCCTATTGTCACGGATTTTCGTTTTTATTCTATTTATACTATATGTATATGTCGTATTATATTACAAATACACGTAAACGACCAAAGAATCAGCAACACATAAAGTCGCCAAAATTTGCGCCAGGTAAGTTACTTAAAACTATTTAAATAATTTATTCTTCAATTTTATTCTTTGAATCTTGAAGTATAAAGTTTTATGCGATAGATAATACATATTTGGAAAAAAAAACTGCTTTCTCATGTTACGCGCCTATTGTCACGGATTTTCGTTTTTATTCTGTTTATACTATATGTATATGTCGTATTATATTACAAATACACGTAAACGACCAAAGAATCATCGACACATAAAGTCGCCAAAATTTGCGCCAGGTAAGTTACTTAAAACTATTTAAATAATTTATTCTTCAATTTTATTCTTTGAATCTTGAAGTATAAAGTTTTATGCGATAGATAATACATATTTGGAAAAAAAACTGCTTTCTCATGTTACGCGCCTATTGTCACGGATTTTCGTGTCTATTCTGTTTATACTATATGTATATGTCGTATTATATTACAAATACACGTAAACGACCAAAGAATCATCGACACATAAAGTCGCCAAAATTTGCGCCAGGTAAGTTACTTAAAACTATTTAAATAATTTATTCTTCAATTTTATTCTTTGAATCTTGAAGTATAAAGTTTTATGCGATAGATAATACATATTTGGAAAAAAAACTGCTTTCTCATGTTACGCGCCTATTGTCACGGATTTTCGTTTCTATTCTGTTTATACTATATGTATATGTCGTATTATATTACAAATACACGTAAACGACCAAAGAATCATCGACACATAAAGTCGCCAAAATTTGCGCCAGGTAAGTTACTTAAAACTATTTAAATAATTTATTCTTCAATTTTATTCTTTGAATCTTGAAGTATAAAGTTTTATGCGATAGATAATAGGGGAGAAGGGGGCACATGCGGACACAAAATTTTAATTGCCTAGAACTTTTAGAAAATTGCCTTTTAAATAAATGTTTATTTTTGATATGATAGCTATGTTTATTTTTAAACAAAATATGTACAGTTTGGGTATTAAATATGAAAGTTAAATATTATTTTGATTTTTTCTTTTTAAGTGCACGTTGTCCACATGTGCCCCAACGTAGGGTGGTTATGGACATATCTAGGGGTACTTGTAGACACATGTTATAAATTGAAATTTATTTATTTATTGTCATAAACAATAAACATAATTAAATGTTTTTTAATAAAAATATATGAAAAGTATTTTAGTGCCATAAGCAAGTAACATATTGTATGTTTTGTTAATAAAAATAAATGAAAACGATTTTCATTAAAAAAAACATAATTTTAAATTATTAATGTACATTGTATCTTTTTAAAGACATACTAAAGGATAGTAATGACGCTCTACGTGTTGTTCCTCCTTTTTCTTTTGTAGGTTGGGGTAGTTTTAATACAATGTCTTCCCGAAGAAGAAGTGCTTGATCTGGATCTTCCGGAAAATAAAAATTCCAAGATGTTCCGCTTCTTCTTAAGTATTCAACATCATATTCTTTTGCTTCTGTATACACACGTTCTACCATAGCAACATAATGGATAATGCTTTTTTTCGTTGCAAATTTCACCAAAATATAATCACCAACATTTATAATATCATCATCCAAAATTCCATCATTGGTTTCGTCACTTGTATGCATCAAATCGATTCCTAAATCCGATTCTTCTGATTCCGAACTATCACTGTCTAAAATAAGTTTCTTTCTCACGTTTTCTACTTTCTTACTTGAATTCTGAAATTTTCTTTTAGTTTTTTCTTTGATTATTTCCATTTCTGGGCTATCGGTATACACTGCAGATTTTCCTTTTTTTCTTCCAGTTGTTTTTCTCTCTGCAGCCTTTGGTAATGACTTGATATCTTCGGGCGTTATATTTGGACTTAGAAGTGTAGATTTAGGAGTTTGAATCATTGAACTACTTGCTATATCTATTGTAGTTAAAGCTGATGGAGATAATGAGTTTTCTTGAGATGTACTGGGCATATTCGTAGTATCGGTCTGTACTCTGTCTGTTACGTAAGAACCTAAGAATTCATCATCTGTAAAGCACAGTTCGTTCAGAGGGCACAAACCACATTTTTCAAATGCTTTTGTGATGTTATGTGGAGTAAAAGTGACATGAAATGCATCTTTAGAGAGCGCTGGAATATTATATATTGATATAGGTTTTGCAGGATGTGAAATCATGTAATTATTAAAAGCAATACGTAATTTTGCTTTAAATGGTCCGTATACACCTACATCTAATGGCTGAAGCTTATGTGAGCAATGTGGAGGAAATGAGAGGAGAACGATACCATTGTCTCTACAATAGAGTATTGCTTCTAATGAAATGTGAGATTCGTGATTATCCAAGACGATTAATATTGGATTTTCTTTTGACGCTGTCATTTGTGTATTTACATGTTTTAAAACATTAATGAATAATTCAGCGGTCATCCAACCACTTTTGTGTGCCAAACCAACACATCCCGGTGGTCCACCATTTACAAAATGATCCTTGTAGTGAATTCGGGGAAAAACGTACAACGGTGGCAATGTATTGCCTGTTGCTGTTATTATACCAACAAATGTTACAAGTTGCCCGCGTTCTGCAGACACGATTTGACCAACTTGTTTTTTTCCTTTCTCCGAAATAATTTTGGGTGCAGCCAAAACCGTAGTAATCCCAGTTTCATCCAAATTTAATATTCGCCCTGGATCAAATTTATATTTCTTCATAACTTCTTTATAATTGTTAAAAAAAGCCGCAACATTATCTTTGTTAAATGATGTTGCTCGCGACAGACTTGTATTTTCAGGCTTCCGTAAACTGATATTTTTATGTCGTCGCATGAAACATTGCATCCAATCAATACCAGCAACTTTTTCTTCATCCCATTTTGCAGGATATTTTTTTTGTAATTTAACAGCGTATTCATACGCAAGTTGCCGTGTTTGTCTATAGGTGAGTCCAAAATGAATGGATGAGGTTTTAATCAAATATTCGCATAGCATCTTTTCTTCTGATCCCGAAAACACTTGTTTGCTGGCATATTTAGATGTAGTAGAATTTTCCTCGTCCGATTCCGCCCCAGAATCTTCGCGAAACTTTTCTTTATACTTTTTTATACGCTTATGCAACATGGATTTTGTTAATCCACATTCAATAGCTGCGCTCCTAATAGACACTTTTTCTTTGACTACTTTTCTTATAGCCAATGAAACATTTTTTTCATCTATATCAGCTCTTGCAGTCTTTTTAACATAAGTTCGGACCATTCTAAAAACAAAATAACACTGGTAGAAAATAAAATATAATTATACAAAGTGGGGTACATGTGGACATGTCCCAATGTGCCCCAAACGGCATTGTCCATATGTACCCCAAAGACGAATTTTGAGGTTAACATAAATAATATTTATGAACACAGACATTAAATTATTTCATGCAAAGGATATCAAACTACAAAGGGTGAAGATTGATTTTAATGAAATATTTATATTGATTCTTACCTTAACACTTCAAAAAACTATAAACAAAACGTCTTAGAATTTTACTTCTGCTGACTCATAATATACCTTACGAGATTACTCTATGAATAAATAAGTTAACAACTTCAGATTTTACTACCATAACTATTGCATATAGAGACATCTGTGAGATGAAGAAGGGAATTTAATTCAATCATTTACCGCGAAAATTTCAACTGTCCACATGCACCCATTGTCCACATGCACCCCCTCCACCCCTACATATTTGGAAAAAAAAACTGCTTTCTCATGTTACGCGCCTATTGTCACGGATTTTCGTTTTTATTCTGTTTATACTATATGTATATGTCGTATTATATTACAAATACACGTAAACGACCAAAGAATCATCGACACATAAAGTCGCCAAAATTTGCGCCAGGTAAGTTACTTAAAACTATTTAAATAATTTATTCTTCAATTTTATTCTTTGAATCTTGAAGTATAAAGTTTTATGCGATAGATAATACATATTTGGAAAAAAAAACTGCTTTCTCATGTTACGCGCCTATTGTCACGGATTTTCGTTTTTATTCTGTTTATACTATATGTATATGTCGTATTATATTACAAATACACGTAAACGACCAAAGAATCATCGACACATAAAGTCGCCAAAATTTGCGCCAGGTAAGTTACTTAAAACTATTTAAATAATTTATTCTTCAATTTTATTCTTTGAATCTTGAAGTATAAAGTTTTATGCGATAGATAATACATATTTGGAAAAAAAACTGCTTTCTCATGTTACGCGCCTATTGTCACGGATTTTCGTGTCTATTCTGTTTATACTATATGTATATGTCGTATTATATTACAAATACACGTAAACGACCAAAGAATCATCGACACATAAAGTCGCCAAAATTTGCGCCAGGTAAGTTACTTAAAACTATTTAAATAATTTATTCTTCAATTTTATTCTTTGAATCTTGAAGTATAAAGTTTTATGCGATAGATAATACATATTTGGAAAAAAAACTGCTTTCTCATGTTACGCGCCTATTGTCACGGATTTTCGTGTCTATTCTGTTTATACTATATGTATATGTCGTATTATATTACAAATACACGTAAACGACCAAAGAATCATCGACACATAAAGTCGCCAAAATTTGCGCCAGGTAAGTTACTTAAAACTATTTAAATAATTTATTCTTCAATTTTATTCTTTGAATCTTGAAGTATAAAGTTTTATGCGATAGATAATACATATTTGGAAAAAAAACTGCTTTCTCATGTTACGCGCCTATTGTCACGGATTTTCGTTTCTATTCTGTTTATACTATATGTATATGTCGTATTATATTACAAATACACGTAAACGACCAAAGAATCATCGACACATAAAGTCGCCAAAATTTGCGCCAGGTAAGTTACTTAAAACTATTTAAATAATTTATTCTTCAATTTTATTCTTTGAATCTTGAAGTATAAAGTTTTATGCGATAGATAATACATATTTGGAAAAAAAAACTGCTTTCTCATGTTACGCGCCTATTGTCACGGATTTTCGTTTTTATTCTGTTTATACTATATGTATATGTCGTATTATATTACAAATACACGTAAACGACCAAAGAATCATCGACACATAAAGTCGCCAAAATTTGCGCCAGGTAAGTTACTTAAAACTATTTAAATAATTTATTCTTCAATTTTATTCTTTGAATCTTGAAGTATAAAGTTTTATGCGATAGATAATACATATTTGGAAAAAAAACTGCTTTCTCATGTTACGCGCCTATTGTCACGGATTTTCGTGTCTATTCTGTTTATACTATATGTATATGTCGTATTATATTACAAATACACGTAAACGACCAAAGAATCATCGACACATAAAGTCGCCAAAATTTGCGCCAGGTAAGTTACTTAAAACTATTTAAATAATTTATTCTTCAATTTTATTCTTTGAATCTTGAAGTATAAAGTTTTATGCGATAGATAATACATATTTGGAAAAAAAACTGCTTTCTCATGTTACGCGCCTATTGTCACGGATTTTCGTGTCTATTCTGTTTATACTATATGTATATGTCGTATTATATTACAAATACACGTAAACGACCAAAGAATCATCGACACATAAAGTCGCCAAAATTTGCGCCAGGTAAGTTACTTAAAACTATTTAAATAATTTATTCTTCAATTTTATTCTTTGAATCTTGAAGTATAAAGTTTTATGCGATAGATAATACATATTTGGAAAAAAAACTGCTTTCTCATGTTACGCGCCTATTGTCACGGATTTTCGTTTCTATTCTGTTTATACTATATGTATATGTCGTATTATATTACAAATACACGTAAACGACCAAAGAATCATCGACACATAAAGTCGCCAAAATTTGCGCCAGGTAAGTTACTTAAAACTATTTAAATAATTTATTCTTCAATTTTATTCTTTGAATCTTGAAGTATAAAGTTTTATGCGATAGATAATACATATTTGGAAAAAAAAACTGCTTTCTCATGTTACGCGCCTATTGTCACGGATTTTCGTTTTTATTCTGTTTATACTATATGTATATGTCGTATTATATTACAAATACACGTAAACGACCAAAGAATCATCGACACATAAAGTCGCCAAAATTTGCGCCAGGTAAGTTACTTAAAACTATTTAAATAATTTATTCTTCAATTTTATTCTTTGAATCTTGAAGTATAAAGTTTTATGCGATAGATAATACATATTTGGAAAAAAAACTGCTTTCTCATGTTACGCGCCTATTGTCACGGATTTTCGTGTCTATTCTGTTTATACTATATGTATATGTCGTATTATATTACAAATACACGTAAACGACCAAAGAATCATCGACACATAAAGTCGCCAAAATTTGCGCCAGGTAAGTTACTTAAAACTATTTAAATAATTTATTCTTCAATTTTATTCTTTGAATCTTGAAGTATAAAGTTTTATGCGATAGATAATACATATTTGGAAAAAAAACTGCTTTCTCATGTTACGCGCCTATTGTCACGGATTTTCGTTTCTATTCTGTTTATACTATATGTATATGTCGTATTATATTACAAATACACGTAAACGACCAAAGAATCATCGACACATAAAGTCGCCAAAATTTGCGCCAGGTAAGTTACTTAAAACTATTTAAATAATTTATTCTTCAATTTTATTCTTTGAATCTTGAAGTATAAAGTTTTATGCGATAGATAATACATATTTGGAAAAAAAAACTGCTTTCTCATGTTACGCGCCTATTGTCACGGATTTTCGTTTTTATTCTGTTTATACTATATGTATATGTCGTATTATATTACAAATACACGTAAACGACCAAAGAATCATCGACACATAAAGTCGCCAAAATTTGCGCCAGGTAAGTTACTTAAAACTATTTAAATAATTTATTCTTCAATTTTATTCTTTGAATCTTGAAGTATAAAGTTTTATGCGATAGATAATACATATTTGGAAAAAAAACTGCTTTCTCATGTTACGCGCCTATTGTCACGGATTTTCGTGTCTATTCTGTTTATACTATATGTATATGTCGTATTATATTACAAATACACGTAAACGACCAAAGAATCATCGACACATAAAGTCGCCAAAATTTGCGCCAGGTAAGTTACTTAAAACTATTTAAATAATTTATTCTTCAATTTTATTCTTTGAATCTTGAAGTATAAAGTTTTATGCGATAGATAATACATATTTGGAAAAAAAAACTGCTTTCTCATGTTACGCGCCTATTGTCACGGATTTTCGTTTTTATTCTGTTTATACTATATGTATATGTCGTATTATATTACAAATACACGTAAACGACCAAAGAATCATCGACACATAAAGTCGCCAAAATTTGCGCCAGGTAAGTTACTTAAAACTATTTAAATAATTTATTCTTCAATTTTATTCTTTGAATCTTGAAGTATAAAGTTTTATGCGATAGATAATACATATTTGGAAAAAAAACTGCTTTCTCATGTTACGCGCCTATTGTCACGGATTTTCGTGTCTATTCTGTTTATACTATATGTATATGTCGTATTATATTACAAATACACGTAAACGACCAAAGAATCATCGACACATAAAGTCGCCAAAATTTGCGCCAGGTAAGTTACTTAAAACTATTTAAATAATTTATTCTTCAATTTTATTCTTTGAATCTTGAAGTATAAAGTTTTATCTGATAGATAATACATATTTGGAAAAAAAAACTGCTTTCTCATGTTACGCGCCTATTGTCACGGATTTTCGTGTCTATTCTGTTTATACTATATGTATATGTCGTATTATATTACAAATACACGTAAACGACCAAAGAATCATCGACACATAAAGTCGCCAAAATTTGCGCCAGGTAAGTTACTTAAAACTATTTAAATAATTTATTCTTCAATTTTATTCTTTGAATCTTGAAGTATAAAGTTTTATGCGATAGATAATACATATTTGGAAAAAAAAAACTGCTTTCTCATGTTACGCGCCTATTGTCACGGATTTTCGTTTTTATTCTGTTTATACTATATGTATATTTCGTATTATATTACAAATACACGTAAACGACCAAACAATTAACGACACATAAAGTCGCCAAAATTTGCGCCAGGTAAGTTACTTAAAACTATTTAAATAATTTATTCTTCAATTTTATTCTTTGAATCTTGAAGTATAAAGTTTTATGCGATAGATAATACATATTTGGAAAAAAAAAACTGCTTTCTCATGTTACGCGCCTATTGTCACGGATTTTCGTTTCTATTCTGTTTATACTATATGTATATGTCGTATTATATTACAAATACACGTAAACGACCAAAGAATCATCGACACATAAAGTCGCCAAAATTTGCGCCAGGTAAGTTACTTAAAACTATTTAAATAATTTATTCTTCAATTTTATTCTTTGAATCTTGAAGTATAAAGTTTTATGCGATAGATAATACATATTTGGAAAAAAAAACTGCTTTCTCATGTTACGCGCCTATTGTCACGGATTTTCGTTTTTATTCTGTTTATACTATATGTATATGTCGTATTATATTACAAATACACGTAAACGACCAAAGAATCAGCAACACATAAAGTCGCCAAAATTTGCGCCAGGTAAGTTACTTAAAACTATTTAAATAATTTATTCTTCAATTTTATTCTTTGAATCTTGAAGTATAAAGTTTTATGCGATAGATAATACATATTTGGAAAAAAAAAACTGCTTTCTCATGTTACGCGCCTATTGTCACGGATTTTCGTTTTTATTCTGTTTATACTATATGTATATGTCGTATTATATTACAAATACACGTAAACGACCAAAGAATCATCGACACATAAAGTCGCCAAAATTTGCGCCAGGTAAGTTACTTAAAACTATTTAAATAATTTATTCTTTAATTTTATTCTTTGAATCCTGAAGTATAAAGTTTTATGCGATAGATAATACATATTTGGAAAAAAAAAACTGCTTTCCCATGTTACGCGCCTATTGTCACGGATTTTCGTTTCTATTCTGTTTATACTATATGTATATGTCGTATTATATTACAAATACACGTAAACGACCAAACAATTAACGACACATAAAGTCGCCAAAATTTGCGCCAGGTAAGTTACTTAAAACCATTTAAAGAATTTATTCTTCAATTTTATTCTTTGAATCTTGGAGTATAAAGTTTTATGCGATAGAAATACATATTTGGAAAAAAAACTGCTTTCTCATTTTACGCGCCTATTGTCACGGATTTGCGTTTCTATTCTATTTATACTATATGTATATTTCGTATTATATTCGTATTACAAATACACGTAAACGAGCAACAAATTATCGACACATAAAGTCGCCAAAAGCGAAGCCTTAACTGAAAGATGGGAATAATAAAAAAGTTGCCAGCCTCGCATTACATTTTAATACCAGTCTAAGGCAAAACGATACTGCGACAAAAAATATTATTAACCTTCCGTTACACGCGCGCGGACTCAGTCCATTCAATTTTGCCGCCGTTTCGAAACGCACCTTTTCTGGAGGCGATCACTCGCAATACCTTTCGAATGGGGCTGATATGCATCAGTGCCGTTTAAACATCGATGCATTACAGAGTAGTATTCAGTGGCTGGGGATTGTCCCGCGCGTGTAAATACGTCTCAGACTAATTTCAACAATTTTTTTTATTGTGTAAATCAACAGGAAAATATAGGTGTGAGGTTATTAAGAGGGTAAAAAAGTCATCAGTTAATAGAATTGCGTTATGTACATTTTTTAGGATATCTTACGCACAAGAACATGCTAGAAATTGAATACGATGAGATAATTTAGAGGAAGATCATTTAAACCACCAAGTGGAGAAAACACCAACCACCAAAAATGTTAGAACAAAGGCTGAAAATTTGATAAAACACTTACCGGGACGAAAGGTTTCTATCAAGTATTTCACAAATTCACTTTTTTTACTGATGCCATTTTGAATACTATTGTAGTACATACAAACGAACGAATTCATGCAACTGCAACAAATTATACATGTGATAGAGATGCTGCTCCTGCAAATGTAGGCGTGGTTCAAGCATTATTTGGATTACTCTATATGTCTGGAGTTCTCATTCTCAAATCAAGTCGAATGCATGTGAGAGAGTTATTTAGTAATGAAGAAACTGGAGTAGAAATATTGCGTTTATTTATGTCTGTAAACAGATTTCAGTTTCTTCTAAGACATCTGACGTTTGATAATGCTCAAACAAGAGATGAGCGAAAAAAAAACTAGATAAATTGGCTCCCATTAGGAAAGTGTTTGATGCTTTTATGAAAAACTGCAAGGATGTGTACACTCCGCTTCATTCCGTTCCAATTGATGAAAAATTAGTGGCCTTTCGAGGACGCTGTGAATTCCAATACATCCCTAACAAACCAACAAGTATGGGATAAAGGTACACGCTTTAGTAGACTCGAAGTGCTATTTTGTGTGTAATCTGGCAGTATGGGTAAAGGTTGTATGTTCACATGTTTATTAGCTACATAGTATTATATAAGTAAAAAATTGTTTAAAAATATTCAGTTGTACTCTTTATATTTCTTATTGTTACTTGCAAGTTTTTTGTACAAATATAATGGAGGTAATAAAAATTATATTTATATAAACGTATTAATAAATAGTATATTATGTGGCAAGTGTGTGAAGCTGAAATTTTTGTATGAGGGTAGAGATTGCGACACAAGCCGAAGGCGAGTGTTGCAAACCACCCGAATGTAAAATAGGCTTCACACACGTGTTACATACTATACTTTTTCTACGACCTTGCAATAAAATATATTTTTTTTATAAATTAATAACACATTTCTCATGAAGTTGTTATTTCTATGGACCATTTACCAACACATGATTTGCGTGTATATAAAGATATTAATTTTATGTGTTAAAACTGAACTATTTACTTTACGCACACTATGCGTGAAATGACACTTCGCGCACAGTATATATTTACTTTACGCACACAGTGTACAAAAAATCAAGCTTTACACATAAAAATTGATACGTGAAGTACTCACTTCACGCATGGGAGTAGAAAAAATTGTTTTAGACACCTAAATGTTATTACAACGTTCAGCTGTACTGTCACAACAGTTTAAAAAGAAGGTTAGAAGTTTGTTACAGTGGAAGTAAATGGATAAAAAACGTGATAGGGGCTGTAATTATACGGAAACAGATAAAGAAAATCTATTAGAGATTATTAAACAATATGTGAATGTTATAGAAAATAAACAAACTGATAACACCAGTATTAAAATAAAAAATGAAATATGGGAAGTTGTCGCTGGAGAGTATAATTCTTTAGCACAAACGGGCCCTAGACCTGCTACCCAGCGAAAATTATTGTGTGATATAAAGAAAAAAGTGAAAAAAGACAAAGCGGATGATAAGTACTTCCTGCTCACGCGACGATAGATAATTACGAGTATATGATAATAATTGTAGATAGAACTATACAAAACTAATGGAGGATCGTATAAAAGAAAAATTGACACTATCGGAGAGAATTTTTTAGAGATAAATGTAAATAAAATCATTGAAATACCCAACATGTATGTATGTACGTGTTTTTATATGTCTCATTATATTGTCTTTCTGGTGCTGTTATAGGATTCAACAATGGCGTTAAAAGGTAACTGCGACAAGCATAGCCGCTGTCTCCTAATAAATATTTTCAAATTCTTTGTTTTCAAATCTCGCCCTTATTAATGAATTATTAGTGAAACACAGCCTTTCCTATTTCTGCATTCTCTCCTCCTGAAGATTGAATTTTAATTGGCATCTGTATGTACTTTTCTCACAATGAAGCCAAAAAATGGATTCACTGCGAATAATTTTACAGATTGTTTGTTTAGTTACGTTAAAATTGTCTCCAACAACAATTTGAAACGAACCACAGTAATTAGCAGATTTCTTTCCGTAAATGGTTGAATATGCTCTTTTATTAAATTTAAAACAACCAATACTGCCCGTTTTGGTAACCGAAATCGCATTTTGAAATCATGCTCATCTTACATATCAAACGGATTATATCGTTCTCGAAATACACGCGGTCGTCTCGATACTACAACTTGATCTTCAATTTCGTCGTTTGATGTTGAAATTGATTCAACTGATGATAATGATACTGTTTTACTGAAGAACATAAAGACCTTGTTATAGATGACATGGTACAGGTTTTGTTATTTACTCATATTGTAGGTACTCTAAAAATTGATGTAAAATTTATACTTATATACGAAAAGCATTTTTTAACTTATCTGCTATTATTGAGATTGATAATTACTCTTTTTAATAGTAAAACTGTCTTGAAATAATATATAAATTTATAATTATTTATTAACTGTCAATTTAATCTCGCAACTAAAATTTAATACCTCGATTTTCTTTAGTTAGTTTAATCTTTAGATTAAATCCCTAGGTTATTTTAACAAATGTTTATAGTACAGAAATTGAACAGTTAAATTAATTTAGTCGCAAAGTTTAGTTAACTATAAAGGCTCATTCACAGCACTGAAATTATACTTAGAAATTATAATTATATTTAAGAAATATAATTATAAATTATACTTAAAAATGACCGTCTTGAAGCATGTTATGTAGATTTTCACTTAGAAATAGAATTTATAATTAGTATATTTTGCCATCTACAATATTTTTGTGACATAATAATTTGACATAATTATTAACGTCATTGTTCATTTTAATACTCGTTTCTCGTCCTTGCGCTCGTCTAAATGAACATAAGTATGGAAGAATTTATTTCTTGTACTGTGTAAAATTCACATTTATGGGATAAAAAAATAAAGAATGTCATTAAACGCGAAAAAAGTTGGAATGAAATTGGAGCAAAATTCAATGACAGGTAATTTAAATACTTAAATCCGTACTTAAATGTACCGACTATAAAATATTCGATAAATATACATTAATTTGTTTTAAAAAGGAATCGAAGCAGCAAATAAATTTACAAGTTTAAGACAAAAATATATTAGAGAAAAGAAAATTGAAAAAGAATTAGCTCGAAGTGGATCAAGCGGTGGTCCTAAGAAAAAGTGGGAGCTTATAGACATGTCGCTTTTTAGATGATGTCATAATACCTAGAAAGTAAGATTTTAGTACAACAGTTGAAAGAATCATATTATTTGCAGAAAATCAACCTCAGGATGTTTAGTTTTTTCGGATAATTCTAATTCAAGCACAACACAACAGTCAGCATCTACACTTGTTAATTCTCCACAACATAATTCCGAAGTGCTGAATTTTCATCTTTGCAACCAAAGTCAATATTCATTCACTAAATTAGAAAGTCATATTAATAACCGAAACTAATGTAGAACCAAACACTATTTTTGAATATGTAAACGTGGAACCGGAAACAGTAACAACAACACCTACCGTAAAACCAGTTTTAAAACGAAAAAGACATGATCCAAATCCAAGTCCAAACATTAGCGAATTAATACAAGCCATGAATACCCCGATCCAGATTATACCTGAACAATCACAACAGCAAACAAATATGTGGCCGGAAAATCCAAGAATTAGATCTTTCATACAATATATGGGACAATTAATGGGAACAGTGCCTACAAATAAATCAGATGATCTGGAAATGGAAATTAATCAATGTATTTATAATTTTAAAAAGAACAACAAATAAGTAATAATTTTAAGACATTTATTTTTGTAACAAATAGTTTTGTAATATATTTATAATAATAATAATGTTACATGTTATATTGCCAATGTATTGCACCAATTTGACTATTTACATATTCTTTGTATATGTCCCGATTATGTCCAGCAGAACAACTGGTATTTCTAGTTCCTATCCGTCTTCTTAATTGTCTGGCATTTTGTAATGCTGATCTTGTAGATTCATTTTTCCTCCAATCACCTAGTATTAGATTTCCTGTCTCATCATAAGAATCTTCGTATTTGGGAGGACAATATTTCCTATTATTTGCTAAAACTTTTGATTCGATAAAATTATGTAAACAAACTGAAGCTTTTATTATGGAATCAACTGTACCTGAATAAGCATTAATAGTTCTATGAAATATTCCGAATCTAGATACCATTATACCAAAAGCGTTTTCGATACATCTACGTGCATGAGATAATCTATAATTAAATATAATTTTATTGTTCTCTATTGCTCTCATCATATAGCATGCGTTGTCAAGAGTAGACGTATTTTTTGTTGCTCGTGCTTTGCAGTTTATTATCTCTAGTCTCAAACTATTTTTATTTCTAGTTTCATACTAATTTTTAGTGCAGTTTTTGTATTAAAATGAGGGCGACCAGAAGTATGATTAAATTAGCTAAATCTTCGGCTACTGATCTTATTAATGATGATGACTTCATTAACAAGCTCGCTGATAAAATGATCGTTCTAATTAATAAAAAATTAGAAGAACAAAAATCATACTACGAGGGCATCATCTCTGAATTAGAAGACAAACTTGACCAACAAGAGCAGTATTCCCGCCGCAACTGTGTTCTTGTGTTCAGTGTTCCGGAATCCGCTAATGAAGATCCCGAACAAAAAGTGTGTGAAATTTTTAAATCAATTGGTGTAAACGTGAAATCTGAGCAAATCGAACGCTGTCACAGAACAGGTAAAAAATCTATTACTTCTAAACCACGTTCCATCATCGTAAAATTTGTGTCGTACAAAACCCGTGCAGCAGTGTTAAAGAATCGTAAACTACTCAAAGGTTCAAAAGTCTCAATTAAGGAAGATCTCACGCACAATAGAATGAATCTTTTAAACCTTGCGACCACTCAGTTTGGATTTAGGAATTTAAGTGAAGTGGGAATGCTTCATCTCCAACGAAAAAAAAAAACGGAAATAAAATATTTGTTCTTGGTAAAGCTTCGTTAGATGGCAAATTTAATTGATTATTATATAAATTTTGACCAAAACCAGACTCTCTTAATACACCTCCATCACTCTGGGAGCCATATGCACCAATGTCAACATATGTAAATATAAAATTTGCATCGCAAATAGCGAACAAAACAATACTGATTTTTTTATAGTTAAAATATTGTGATCCAGAATTGTTGGGAGCCTGTATAGTACAATGCTTTCCATCAATTGCTCCTAGACAAACACTCAAATTCCACCTGTCTTTAAAACCGGTAGCAATTACCTTCCAATCATCTTCTGATGGTAACACAATAATATATTTCGGGGCAAGAATATCCCAAATAGCTTCACATGTTTCTTTAATAATATTACATATCGTGGACTTACCAACCTTATATTCAAATGCCAATGAGGATAAAGAATCACCAGTCGAGCACCTGGTGGAATAATACTCCTAAACTTATCGTTTTTCTTAATTTTATATTCTATTAAATTTAATAATCAAATTGCTTAAAGCTTAAACGCGTGCATTGGAAAAAAATTTCTTCGTCCGCCTGTCTCATTTCTTGAATTATATTATTCCAATCTCCTTGGTTTGTTCTGTTCCTATTTCGAGGATGAATCAACCAGCGACGTTTTTTAACTTTAGATTGATTTACAATAACTTGATAACAAAGTAAAGCAATGAATAGTCGTTTTAATATTATTCGGTTTAATATATTTAAATTATTTATGTTCATATTGATGAAATTAATGTCAAATTTGACCTGACAAAGCTGATAATATATTTGTAATTTTTTGTTCAATCTGATTGGCTCACTTATAATTATAATTATAAGTGAAATATATGAAGTTTGCATAAAATACCTATTTTGTTATTTTAATTTAATTTCATTACTAATTTGAAGCGATCGAACGCTGACACTTGGATGTATTGATATAAACTTATAATTATAAGTATAATTATAATTACTATTTATAATTTCGCTTAATTTCAGTGCTGTGAATGAGCCTTAAGACGTTAAGACTGCGCATAATTGTATTTGGCTTAGTAAAATCTATTTCCCAATTACACTTCATTTCACATTTGAAAGTATTATTGTTTGCTGTGATAGAAACACAGATTATTTTTTGAACTGATACTTTCTTTTATCATTGTTTGGAATTGAATTAAAAGATTCAAAATTTATAAGCCCTACCACATTCACTTTCAGGGTCAAGTTGAGTAGACGGACATGTATTTGTTGATAATTGCGAACTGTTCGCAAAAACGTGAATGTATACGACATTGTTGCTTGTTTAACACTAAATTATTTATAAACAATTCATATTATATTATATGCAACAATTTATTTTACATATTATTTTTTGGATGTGATAAAAGTATTGAGTTGTTTATCATATTTATTTTCTTCTCGTATTAAATTTAAATAATTCAACATTTTAATGTTTTGCAATTTCATTTAAATGCTCATTTATTCTACAATATGATGATGAAATATGAGTCCCAAATATTTCACGATTAATAATTCTTTTTGGAATTGATTTCATTTGACGATTTGTAACAAAAAAAAATCTAGAGCATCGGGAAATTTTGCAGGATCAGTAGGCCAGTACGTTAGTTTGCCTGTACTTGCTTGATCGTACCCTTTGTTGAGCATAGCTACATGTACGAGTAGTTGTCTATCTTTTGGGTTTATTAATCATGTGCCTAATCTTGGATTAAATTAAAATCGCCTCCAGCTATGAATCGATATCCTAGGATTTCGAATGTTTCCTCGATTTTTTCTTTACTAATTGAAAATCTCGGTGGACAGTATATTGCAGCTACTGTAAGCGATCCGTGCGTGTCTTTAATTTTAACGCTGTACCTCCGTACGCTGTATTATCAGGGTGATTATAGTCCAGTAAACTTTATCACGCCTATTCATAAACAAAAATTTAAACAGTGTTTAAATTAAACACTGTTTAAAATAGTCAACGTTGATTAAAATTTTATTCATTCAGAAACATGGTAACTAAATATTTAAACAGTGTTTAAAATAAACAGTTTAAAAAATCAAGACTGCAATATTATGAATTGGGACACATATTTAATTATTATATGTCATAATTTGACAGCTACATGTCGAAATTAGAAATGGATGTTGCTAAAAAAAAGAAACGGTCTGAAAATTGGAAAACGGAAGAAAAAAACTTTTTATTGGAATTGTGCAAAGATAAATTATTGATAATTGAAGATAAAAATGTGGGGCGTTATATAAATAAAAAGAAAAATTAATACTGGGACTTAATATATCAAAAAATTTCATCTAAATTTGGTCAAAAACGGACACTGGGACAAATTAAGGACGAGTGGAGGAGAATTAAAACATGAGCAATTAGAAGACTGAACAAAGTATGTAATATATAATTTACATTTACAAATGTGTTATTCCTAGTAATTATATTTTAGGATAAAAATAATAAGAAAAAAACCGGTGGCGGTACATCGACAGACGAGACCAAAGACATTGACTGGCAAATTTATGACATATTAAAAGACCAATTTACAAAAGACATAAATCATTATGATGACGATAAAATTGACGATATGGACAACGAACCCCTGACTAATACACTGACAAACAATGACACGATTTCGGACACTACCATAAATTTAATAGTAAATTCTAGTAATGAAGAAGAAGAAAATCGCGAACCGACCTCATATTTGGAAATAAATAATGACATAAATTTAATAGATAATTACAGTGCAAATAAACCACCACACAGAACGGGTAGTAAAAAAAAAACGGAAAGTAAAGACCTCTCGGAGTATGAATCAAAATTATTGGAGTGGAATGTTAACAAAATTAAAGAAAATATGAATTTTGCTAAGGAACTTCATGAAGTTAGATTAAGGTAGGAAGAAAGAAAGCATGAAGAGGAAATAAAATTGCTTCAGACGCA
This sequence comes from Harpalus rufipes, assembly GCA_951394225.1. Taxonomy (NCBI): domain Eukaryota; kingdom Metazoa; phylum Arthropoda; class Insecta; order Coleoptera; family Carabidae; genus Harpalus; species Harpalus rufipes. The sequence goes on from OX596285.1 coordinate 33,293,742, forward strand.
AAGAAAATATAAAAAGAAATAGAAAAAGAATTTAAAATGTAAACTAATTTAAATAAACATAATATTTATTTTTAAAATTCCTTCTATTTCCCCATTTTCAAATCTTCTGCATAATACGCATTTATTCCAAATACGAGAATCGTGCGCGCTACCCCTCCACCGAGCCATTATGTTTGTAAATTTGCAGGTACTAGAGCAAATAGCCTGCACATTTATACTATGGTCAACTTTTCGGTTAATATACAGTGCAGCGTTTGGTCCTACTGGCTTCTTTATTTTTATATGCGTAGAATCTGTTGCACCGACAATGGACGAACAACCCGCAATATTATAAAACTTACGCATGTCTCTTTCTTGGTCTTGCCGTGAAATAGGAAATTTAATAAACCTCTCACGTTTACCTGCCAATGCGCTACATACTTTTCTAATGATACGCGACATTGTTGGTTGAGAAAATCCATGCAGGTCTCCCGCATCATCTTGAAACTGACCTCTTCCAAAGTATCGCAAAACAGAGTACTTGCAGTTCTGTACTTATAGGTCTTCCTCTAAATGTAGTCGGCTTTATTTCTTCTCGAATTACATCACATATAAAATTTACGCCCAATTTTGAAAATCTATATTTTTCTCTGAAGTCTACATCACTATAATTTCGCAACGGATCTTTCCTATTTAAATAAAATTTAATTCGTGGACGTTCGTATACATTTATCTCCCTAACTTCGTCAATGTCACTCATTTTGACAAATATAAACTACCCCTACACCTTGTTTAAATTTGTATGTTTAAATTGCTGTTTAGTTACGATGACTACGATGTAAAAGTGTCTATGAATGAGAAAAATGCGTTTAGACAGGGTTACTAAGGATAAACACTGTCTAAATTTAAACAGTTTAAATATTTAAAAACTGTCTAAAAAAGTAGTCTCTGAATACGAAAATGAACGAAATATCAAAAATAAACAGTGTTTAGCTTAAACACTGTTTAAATTTTTCATTATGAATAGGCGTGTATTTTTATATGTTGAAATAATTTCTGTCCGTAAAGTGCGTCTCACTGATTAATAGGATATCGATCTTTTGTTCGTTGAGAAATATTTCTATTTCTTGTCTGTGTTGCTTCAGACCATTAGCGTTCCACAGTGCAATTCATATATAATTAGTCATTTTTTGATCTATTTATTAGCGTGTTGAGTAAATTGATAATAGTTCCATTTTGCGTTAGTAGTTGACTAAAAAGGGTTTCTAATTTACTGAGGATATTTTCGAGAGTCTTCGAGAATCACTATTATTATTATTGTTATATTGTCTAGGTATATTTATGCTTACATTTTGTATTGCCTGCGAAAAGGTCGTATTATTTTGTTGTGATTGGTTTAGTGCAGAAAATTCGTTATTATTTATTCTGAATTCCTGATTTGCATGTCTGTTTCTTTGATTGTAATTGTAGGTTCTTCCTCTTGAGTTTTGGAGTTCTTAATAGACTGTACATCCCTTATAATTAGGTGGATGTGGTCCATCGCAAAGTATGCATTTCGGAGCAGCTAGTCTCTGTTGTTGGCAGTTATATGTAGGATGTTTTCCTGCACATTTTACGCAATAAAACGGCTTAGAATTTGGTATGCCCGTATTCTTGACACCTCATACACTCAGGTATTTCTTTTATCTTTTACTGTAATTTTAGATCCTAATAGATTTGTAACTTCATATTTTTAATCTGACTATGTACGAATTGAAAACAAATGAAGCATGTTGTTATCTTTGGCATGAAGCAGAAGCGCACCGAGGAGCTTATGAAATCAAAATTCAAGTCGATACAATATATAAACCCATATTTTTTTTATAACAGGATACACCCAAAATGAGGGTAACGGTTTACATTCGATGATAAAAAGAAACATTGAAAAGTTCAAAATATCAGGGCCTATTTTTGTGCCAGAACAGTACATATCTATTATTAGACAAGCTAAAAAAATGGAAAACCTTATCTAGTTAAAGGATTGTGTCATCAAGATTTTCTTGATTTTAAAGATCTTTCTACGCAAATTGGTATGAAGAATATCTATAAATATTCTGATGGTGAAACAGTTAAAATGTCTGATATAAAAGTCCTAATAAAGAAAATCCCCGTGTATTGCATTTATAAAACCTCTTATGAACAGGAAGATTTTTTGTCAATAAATGTAGTAAACCCAAGACGCCAAGGAAAGATTTTCAATAAATTTTGCCAAAGAGTGCCTATAAAGGAAGACCAGGTATTACAGTCGAAAAAAAGAAAGGTATTATTTCATTAATTGAAAAAAATAGTACCTAGGTACTATTTTGACTTTTATAACAATTTATAGCTTTTTATTTTGGATATAATATGGTATTAGTTTTCTAAATTGTTTAATAAACGTATTTTTCATGCTACAGTTTCGTAAATTAATTTACGTTAATAAGAATAATTTGTGACCAACCGTAACATATTTAAACATAGAAGTAGGCCGTAGGATCGAGGAAATATGTTTTAATAAACGAAGAAAGAATTTTTGAAAAATTCATGGACCTCGCAGTGATATTCTTATCAACGTTTAAAAGTGAAGGCAAACTGATTCACATCAATTATATATGTATACCGGCTGGCGCTCGAAAGCCGTTACATAGGCATTTAACATGGGAAATAAGAATAATTTGAATATTTGCCTCCCATTATAACTTATTGTAATAAAACTTTATACACCTGTTTGGGAACACTTATTGCATCATATTAATAACAAACTGTTTAAAATAAATAAAGAATAATTAAGTAAAATAAAAAATGTTCTAGCAATATTAAAGTAATACTTATTATCACTTATAAAAGAATCGTTAACCTATTAGCGACCATAGCATAATGGTAACGTCCTTACTTTTTGTTCCAAAGGTACTGAGTTCAAACCTAGCACACCTCTTTAATTTTTTTATATTTTTATTTATTCTAATTTTAGATGCAGTTTTAAAGTTACCAATTTTATTTGATTATACATTTTTTTTTTAATTTCCGATTTTATAATTAATTTTTAAAAAATTATTAAAATGTTCTTTGACAATGAAACAACAAAAACAGTAGAACGCCCTATTTGTAAACAAATAATATTTCGAGCCATTAAAATGGCATTGTCAACGAAAGATAAAGTGGCTGTAATTAAATCATATTATAGCGGTAATAATTTGCAAAATACTGCAGATTTATTTTCCGCTAGTAATCCAGAAAAGGCAATAACAAAACAATTTGTCTGGTGCCTTCTTAATAAATTTGAGAGTAAGGGATGTGTTGCCGACCACAAAAAATTAGATGAAGAAATAGAAGAGGAAAACGGCGAAGAAGAAATAATAGTTGCATGCGTGGAAGTAGAACCAACAATAAGTCTACGGAAATTGGAGTCGGAAGTGAGAACTAACAGAAAAAAAGCCTCAAAAATATTTAAAAAACAAGGTTATAAAAGCTACAAATTACAGAATCATCAAGAACTATTAGACGGCGATAACGAAAGAAGGGCAGAATTTTGTGAGAAAATAATGGAGATGGCCAATAATAACAGATACTTTTTAAAAAATATTTGCTTTACGGACGAGTGTACATTTACTTTACACAACGAACCGAACGTCCAAAATTTTAGATTGTGGTCGAAAGAGAAGCCACTACAACAAAATTTGATAAGAACCAAATATCCGCGAAAAGTAAATGTTTGGACGGGTATTCTTGGGCAAAATATTATCGGACCTTATTTCATAGAAGGTAGTCTAACGGGATTAAAATAATTGCTATCAATTGTTCGACCAAGAGTAAATCAAGTGGGGCACAATAATATTTGGTATCAGCAGGATGGTTGTCCCGCACACAACATATAGGCAGTACAAGTGTACCTAAATCAAGAATTTCCAGATTCCTGGATTGAACTTAACCCTCTAAGGCACCTTGTAGCCATTTGGCTACATTGAACTTTCGGATTTTTTTTTCTTAATTTCTACGCTTATTACCCCTATTTGGTCAATGTTTCCATGTGGTAACAGTCTATTTAAAGTTACGGACGTGTGCTGCCATCTCTTAGCGGATAGAAAAAGAAATTTATGTTAACTGTTTTCATCAGCTGTTCAACGTCATTATAACCTGTGAGTACATACATTCAGTTTTGTCCACAATTAGGTAAGAAATTTAGTTCAACAAAGATTTTGTAATATATTAGTTTGTTCCTAAAGTCTTAGTCTATATATTTATATAAAAAAAATTGTGAAATATTTGTGGAAACGTTGTGAAAATGTAGTTTGAAAAGTACCGTTGCCATTTGGTATCATTGAATCTTTGTAAAATTTCAGCTCGAGAATATGGCAACAATTTCCACCAAGTTATTTTACGGCAAAAAAGAAGAAACAACGATTATTACGCCACCAGACCCTCAAATGTCAGATATTTCGGATATGTCTGGTGATTCAGATGACGACGAGATAGAAGAGGTAATTATTGCCCCAGATAGTGGCTCCGAAGAGGATAATAATACACATAGCAACATTCAGGGTGTTATTATTTCTGAAACAGATGATAACAGCGAATCTGATGGAAGTCATTCTATAAATACTCATGTTACCAACCAAGCACCTTCCTCGTCAAAAAAAAAGGAAACTCAAGAAAAAACGCAAAATCCAGAAAGCTAATAAAAAAGCTAAAGTCAAACCGACTAGAAGATGGGTTCACAAAGATCTTCCACACATTGATTTACCAGAAAATCTGGAAAATTACTCTAGTGAAGAGCTTGTAGAGCCCCTGCGGTATTTTTTGAAGTTTTTTCCCTATGATTGCATAGAAGTAATTGTAGAACAGTCCAATTTATACTGTACGCAACAGACGGGTAAAAGTCTCAGCACAGATAACAAAGAAATCACGGATTTTCTTTCGATACTGATTTTGATGGGTATAATTTCTTTACCAAGCTATAAGGATTATTGGGCCACAAATACAAGAATTCCACAAATAGCTGCCATAATGTCTCTGCGAAGATTCAAGCAAATTCGCAGGTACATACATTTCAACGATAATATGATGATTGATAATACAACCAAAGATAGATTTTATAAAATACGGCCGCTGTTAGATATGATCAACCATAACTGCTCTCAATTTGAAATAGAAAACCGTTTTTCTGTTGATGAAACAATAATACCATATAAGGGTACAAGAGCAGGAAATCTTCGGCAGTATATGCCTAAGAAACCCCACAAATGGGGGTATAAATTTTTTATGAGAGCTGGTGTTTCAGGAATTATTTATTCTTTCATTCCCTACCAGGGGTCCAACACATTTCCGTTACTGCAAGGAACTACAATGGAATTGTCAGAAGAAGAAACAGATTTAGGTAGTGGAAGTAGTGTGGTGATTGCTTTGTGCAAGACTATTCAAAATCCTGAAAATAGCACAGTTTATTTCGACAATTATTTTGCGACCATAAAACTATTTTTCTATTTGAAAGAAAAATTCAACATTTACAGTTTGGGAACTTTACGAAGTAACAGACTAGAAGGTTGTCCGCTAATATCCGATAAAGAGCTACTGAAAAAGGGTAGAGGTCAGCATGATTTCAGATCTACTGATGATAAATGTATTGTTGTCAAATGGGCAGATAGTAAATGCGTCTTGGTTGGAAGTACCATTTTTGGCGTAGCACCTACAGGAAATGTACTTAGATACTGCAAAGAAGAAAAGCGGAAGAAGAATATTACCTGTCCATCCCTTATTTTGGAGTATAACAAACACATGGGAGGTGTGGACAAATCTAATTCGTTAGTAGGACTTTATCGTACCCCAGGAAGAGCTAGGCGTTGGTACTTCCCAGTTTTCTCCTATTTGTTGGATATGTGCACAGTGAATGCCTGGTTATTGTACAAAGAAATCAATAAAAAAGAAAAAATAGTAAAACCTTTGAAAGAGTTTAGAAGCGAAATTGCTAGAGCTTTAGCAACAACTGGGAAACCCAAACGTGGGAGACCGTCTCGCGAAGTATCTTCCCCTGGCGCTGTAAAGAAAATCAAATACCCTGTTGTACCCCGGCCTTTACCAATGACAAGATTGGACACGGTATCACATTGGCCAATACATACCACCAAATGCGATTACTTATGTACTGGACATGATTGTGGTAGTATTAACTTACGTCAAATGAATGAAAATAAAACAATACAATGGGATGAAATAAACGGTTTCTTAGATGCTAGGTATGTGTCAGCTACAGAATGTTTCTGGAGACTACTTGATTATCCATTACAGGATAAATCCCATGTCATTTTTCAATTAGCAGTACAACTGCAGTATCAACAAAGTGTTGTATATCAAACAAGCCAGGACATACATGCTATCGAAAGTGCGGCAAAAAGAAATACGACACTTCCTGCTTAGTTTTTATTAAATTAATCCGATCAAATGCGCGTCAATATCAATATGTGGACATACCAAAATATTATGATTAATATCAGTAAGTCCTAAAGTATTGAAAGATTTCACTTAAGTTTAATTTTAGTTCTCGCAAAAGGCGCTGCAAGTTTTAGAGATCGACGAACTGTAGATGGAATATCATACGTATAACACATTTCAAGACACAGCACGCGCATTAGGACAACTGATAAATGATAAAGAATGCGCATATTTAATTTGTTTGCACACTTCAGTAAATGTGATTTACTTATGAGAAAAGTTTAAAGAGTATTTAATTCAAGACTCTATGTAGTTCAATTGTTATATGTAATATATATCATGTCAATAAAGATTTAGTTATATTTTTTGTATAAAGATTATTTCCACTGTGGATATGATAATTAATCCAACACATTGTACGGTGCATCAGTTAATGGTTGAATGGAAGAACCCCAATTTTATAATTGGTTTTTGACATCATTTGTGCCATATGTAAAATTTATTCGAGGACAACATGACGTTCCTCAACAAACAGAATTGTTAATGTATCACGGCCATTGCAGTGATGTAAGTGTGAGAATAATTCAATCGGCAATTGATAACAATATCCAATTGGTTCGTTTTCCGAGCCATTTGACAGACAAAATTCAACCACTGGACAACACTGTTTTTGGGCCAATTAAAACAAAATGGGAAAAGATTAGCGTAAATTATGGGAAAAGCATCCGGACGATTATCGAAAAACAAATGTTCAGATTTGCTTCGTGAAGTTTGGGAACAAAATATGTTAGTGATATGACTTAATGAACACGTATAAGAACGTATAAAAAAAATTAAATTTAAATTCAAAAGTTTAACAATATTTGACGATGTCTAGTTCATCTAAATCATACTTCATGACGGTTAGTAATATTCATATTTGTTTTTTTTTTTGTACAATTACTTTAAATTAATTACAATTTATTGCCACATTCACATAACCTAAAAAAAAAATGCTCAAGTTTCTAAAAAATCTTTACAATCCTTCATTATTAAAATTTCAATGTTACGTTGGAGTTTTATATTCACTAAGCAATATATTTTTACTGTTATTAAATTTAACTTTCAAGTACAATTAATATATTTGATGTTATATACAATCATAAATTTTCTTTACATTTTCATATGTTACATTGTTAAATATCATTTCAGCTGTAGGCCTGATAATGTCAGTAGTGGGTAAGATAGCTCGAACACCACCCGATTAAAGGTTGCACCAGCGCCAGCTTGGTAAGGTGTTATCAGTAAACATTGATAAGGTGTTATCAGTAAACATTGATAAGGTGTTATTAGTAAACATTGATAAGGTGTTATCAGTAAACATTGATAAGGTGTTATCGTAAACATTGATAAGGTGTTATCAGTAAACATTGATAAGGTGTTATCAAGGTTAAACATGTTGTTTATTAAATAAGGTTATCAATGTTTAATAAATAAGATAAAGTGTTTGTGTTGTTTGAAATGATTAGATGTTTTTGTTTCCCAAAGTTTAACTAGATTGGAATAGGTCATTGCGTTGAAGATTGGTAAGTGGAAATAATATTATGTGTTTTTTTTTTTAATTAGTTCAGCCTTAACTTTGTGATACATTATATAAAAAAAAATTACGACATATGAAATAAACTTGCTTAATAAAGGTCCCAAATTCGCACCTAATATAAATTGTAATAATTTAAAAGAAACTTTGCAAAATAATCAAAAATCACAAATCACCGAGTAGCGCGCCGTACACCCAGATTCTAAACAACTAAAATCCCTCAACACGAAAATTAAAAATAACAAACTTTAAATTATCAAAATTCAAAGATAATTAATTTTAATTGTTTAAAAAAAGTTAGTAATAAAGAACAACATGCCGTCCTGCAATATAATAGTATAAAATGTACCCCCGAACATAGTGTATTAACAAAAAAAGAAAAAAAGACATTCAGTATTAAGTTCATGAAACGTAGATTAATAGATGATATAAATAGTGTACCTTACGGAGTGAAAAAGATTAAATTAGATTAGTTTATTTATCTATTTATGTATTTGATTATTTATTTATTTTATTTCTTAATTGTAGCATAATGTATGTTTTCTTAGTTTATAGGCAGCAGCCTCTAAGTAGTACTATTGCCGATTTAATACTTCAAAAATTAGAAAATGATGTGATTGGCGGCTCAGATTTACAAATTTCACTTTATAAAAGATATGTCGACGATTGTTTAGTAATTGCCCATAAGGATAAAATTGATGAAATTCTATTACAGTTTAACAACTATCACCCCCGACTTAGATTCACGATCGAACTCTCTTCAGATAACAGGTTAAATTATCTTGAGGTTACCCTCTTTCATGCACATAATAAATTTTTGATATATTAGTATCGATATTCAATCCCATATGAGGAATCTATTAATTTCGATATAACTCGCATATTCAAAGACATCCCGATTAAAATCGCAAACTCTAACTCCACAAACCCCTAACGCAGATTACGCAGTTTCCAAATACATCCCTGTTTCAGACTACCTGAGTATTTTCTGGGTGTTTGTGGTAAAATCTATAGGGGTAATAAATTATCGGCTTATTTCTACGATCTCCGGATAAACTATATCGATAAGTGCGCCGTGTACAAAGTGTATGGAAAAACAATTTTGAATTTTTTCTCTTTTTTTCTTGTTTTATTCATAACCTATCCTATGTTCAAGTATTGTCGACTTGGTTGCATGTGTGTGTGTGTGTGTGTGTGTGTATGTGTGTGTGTGTGTGTGTGTGTATGTATACAGTTTCTTGCTATTCTCTGCGGCCATGGCTTCATTCAACCCCGAGTTCAACGCTTTTCAAACGGGAGCATATTCATCAGTGAGAGTCCCTGAGAAGGAACAACAAGAATTGCCGTTTAACAACCGTCAATCCACCATGTTGCATCCAGTACAGCATTATTATGTGCACTCAGAGGAGCAGTGGGACGACGCTCCAACAACCCCGCATTTGCATTGACGATCCACTATACAACCCCACATTTACTATTCAACAAATGTTGCATCCCATACAGCCATATAATGTGGAAGCAGAGGAGAACTGGGACTCGTGCGATGATCCACCATATAACCCTACACTTGATATTCAGAAAGTGTTGCATCCTGTGCAGCCGTATCATGTAGAAACAGGGGAAAATTGGGACTCATGCGACGATCCAACGTACAACCCGGCACTCGATATTCAGCAAAAACGTGTGCTAATTCCTCCACCAGTTAATGCAAGCAGATCACCTAAGAAGGCATTCTATGCTCAAGAAAGAAAAAGATGGAACCAATTGAAAAATAAAACAGAATAGTTGTATTATAATCATTTATTCTATAAGATGTTGTACATGTTATAATTTATAAAATACAATAATTCATATAAATTATTGAGTATTATTGAAATATCGACAAAACATATACCTAATAAACTGATCATTTTCATATTTGTTATTTATACTAAGCAATTTTATAAAATCATTAGTAGTGTAATAATTAATTCTAAACAATAAGTATACTAAACAATAATAACAACACACTGATGATGTATATTTCTGCAATCCTGTAGTGTTAAAAGTCCACTTTTTTGTATTTCTTCTTAGGAAAGTCACATGTGTTTTCGCAAGTGGTGGTCGGCCATAACTATCAAAATATGTTCCATTCCCTTCGCAGTCTATAAAAATTGCTACCCAGTGAGTTCTAGGCAAGGTATCTGGATCCGTTTTTACAATAAGATTACATGGAAAATTAACATGACTGGGTAACGTATTTGCAGCATAGACTCCATAATGACATGAACTTTTAAAGTATTTTCTAAATATATTTTGTATACCTGCAGCATTCAATTCTATTGAACTGTGTGAACGCTGGAGTCTTACTAATTTTGTTTTTCAAAATTGTAGGAATTTATAAGGAATTATTGAAATGAAACAGTGTATTAACATTTTAATGAAGTTTATTAAAGAATCAAATATATTTAACTACCATAATCTACTATTACATTTCTATTTTTATCAATTTCAATAATATTGTCAAACTCTGAATAAATTACACAATTTACTGTCTCTGTTAAAGAAGCTTCAAAACCTACTTCGATTCGCAACGAGCTGTGACGGGTTAAGTTCCAATGCATCATCGAATTAGCTGAGAGATCAGGAGTTAGATCAAAAGCTGCCAGACAATAACCATTTGAATAACTACTTATGTCTATTTCATTACCGGCATTTCCAAAGTGTATGCCAGTTCCGGAGAATAATGTATTGTACATTTGAATGTACGATTTTCTATCGCTAAATGAAGGCTGCAACGGTTTAGAAGGTAACTGTTGTCCATTTACACATAGCGATAAGTAATTTAATTTAAAATTTTCAAAGTTAAAAGGATTGACATTCTAATCGCCATTGAATGCTTTATTGGATACAAATCCAATTATACATCTTTTAGGAAGCCGGCCTAAGAAAATATTATCCACAGATTTTCCTTGAACCCTTACAGGTATGGTAACTGCTTTTATTTCAGCTCTGGTAATTGGGTACTTAGCAGTAGACATTTCCAAAGCTTTATTATGTGTCAGTAAAATACTGGGATTTAATATCACGCGGCGGACAAGAATAGTAGCTTTATTAATGTGTACTTTGTAGTTTGAGTCCGCTGCCACCAAATTAAAACTATCTCTTGATCGAACTAGTCTTACTCTCATTTCAACGCCATTAAGCACAAATTTTTAATCAAAAATGTCAGTGTTTAGAACGTTTTTTTGTTCTTTACAGTAGCACATAAAGTTTTAAAATGAGTAGGTTTCTAAACCATACGTTTCTTTTTATAGCAACCAGATCCCTTCATAATTTTTTTCAATTTTATCTTCGGCTTTACGTTTAAAATTAACTCCTGCTTGTGTGAGTCGCTTCTTGAACGATTCTTTAATAGCCTGCTTTTCACTCAGGTCACCAAGAAAATTAATTCCTGTGGTAAGTGCTTCTTTACCAATTGTCCCTACACCTGTCTTTATTAACGGTAAAATATTTCTAAACAAACCTCTAAAGAAACTTCCTATCCCGTGTCCCCTCTGATACTGATTTCCCCTGTAGACCCACCCAATTCCGCGATACAAGCGAATCAGCAATATGAATGTTGAAAAATTAATCAAAGAAATTCATTGTAGAAGCCCAATATGGGACTAAAGAAGTAATTTCTTTCGGAGTAATTGCTAATTGTTTTTATACCCGTTTTTATTTTGTGCGAAATATAATTAAAGGTAGTTTCATTCATACGAAAGTACCTATAAAATCTTTTAGCGTCTTTTTACAAATTTTTAAATAGTTGATGAAATTCTCCATACTTTTGCTTGTTTCTATTTATTTCATGTGACCAACATTTTTTCTTTTTTGATTTTAATATTTTTGTTATTAGCGGATTTTCTAAGAGTAATAATAAAGATGTGTCCATCGTCTCGCTGTAAACTACTAGCGTTTAATGTGCACACTTTCTCGCATCGCCCGGACTCGCTTCGTTTCGCTCAGCATCGCATCGCTCGCTTTCGCGTTGTATGTGCACGTACCCTTATGAGATACAAAAAATCTTTCAAATAAAATTGTTAGTGTTTCTAGTAAGCTACATAAATTAATGTAAATCAGAAAAAAAATATTTTAATTTTCGGAGATATACCTATTTTTGACTTTTTTTTAAATGGTACGCCCTGTATATTTTTATACTATTTAGTAGAAAATAATTTTTGTTTTAAAAAAGTTTCATAAGTTATACCTTCTAAACTTAATAGTATTCGAGATATTGAAGAAAATATTAAAATAATTTTACTAGAAATTAAAGCTGGCTATGGAAACAAAATTTGACATTTGTATTAGTTTATTGTTATAACCCTGTGAAAAAGTTTATTGAACTGATAACTTAGATTATTATTTGTTGTAAAAATGGAAGAATACTCAATTAACGAGAAGGTAGATATGTTGAAATGTTTCCATTTATCAAACAATAATTCAAGAGAAGCCCTGCGATTATACCGGCAACAATATCCAGATCGTTTTCATCCAAATCAAACATACTTTTTCAAATTAGAAAGAAAGCTACGTAGAACTGGTTCGCTGACTATGGCAAATCGCGAAGTTCGTCAAATAAATGAAAATTTGCTGATGTATTAGCATATTTTAATGTGCATCCGAGAAATTCAGTTAGAGAAGCTGCACTAAAATTAAACGTATCACATACACAGGTACACAGGATTTTAAAAAAGCATAAATTCAAAGCTTACAAAATACATAAAATCCATAATCTCCATCCTGGCGATTTTGCAAGAAGACTTCACTTTTGCAATTATTTCATTCAGGAATATCGCACAAATCCACATTTTCTAAACAAAATTTTATGGACAGATGAAAGCCACTTTTCCAATAATGGTATATTTAATAGGCATAATACGCATCATTGGCAAACTACCGACATAAATCCACTCGAAACATGTATTACTAATTTTCAAGTACGTTTTTCAACTAATGTGTGGTGCGGAATTGTTAATAATATTATTCTGGGTCCATATTTTTATGAGGGCACTTTAACTTCTCAAAGATATTTGTTTTTGTTACAAAATGAACTAAGGAATATTTTTGATGATATACCATTAGCAGATCGGCGCGGAATGATATTTCAACAAGATGGTGCATCTGCGCACAATTCAATAGATGTAACAAACTATTTAAATCAAGAATTTCCAAATGCCTGGATTGGAACAAGAGGACCTATAATATGGCCTGCAAGGTCTCCCGATCTATCGCCCTTAGATTTCTATTTTGGGTCGGTAAACCCAAGCAAGTGCAATTTACACAAGCTGGTATAACGGATCACGCCACTAAATACAGCACAGCTAGAGGAAATCGAAGATATTTCAACGAAACCTCCGTATGATAGCATCAAAATCGCGCTCATCGACCGCCTATCCGTATCACAAAATCAAAGGCTTCAGCAACTCCTGGAACGTGAAGAAATAGGTGATCGCTGTCCGTCTCAATTCTTGAGACAACTTCCAGAAAACATGCGTCCCATTTTAGGGACGCAGACTGGGATGACGCTAGATAAAATTGCTGAATCGGCAGATAAGATCCACGAGATGATGTCTTCATTTAGCCAGTGTTTAGCGGTCGGAAATCCTAACCAGGAGCTCCACGATATGCTGAAGCAGCTCATCAAGCGAATGGATCAGCTGGAAGCACGAGATCGTCAACCTCGATCGAGAGCACGCCGACGGAAGCCATCGCGGAATCGAGGACTTTCCAATTCGCTGAACCAGCAACAAGAAAATGGATATTGCTGGTATCATCACAAATTTGGCTCGCGCGAAAACAAATGCCGATCGCCATGCGCATATCCGCGCGAAATGGGTGGAAATGACCAAGGCAGTCGTTGATGGCAACCAGCGATGCAAGCCCGACATCTCGCCGACTTTTCGTGACGGACCGAAGAACGCGAGTCGAGTTTCTAATGGACACCGGTTCCGACTTGTGCGTTTATTCTCGCTCACAAATACGTCATCCACGAGAGAAGTCGTCGTACGAACTTACCGCGCCTGTACAAGCTACTCCTGTACCAGCTACGCCCCAACCTAGTGCAGATCGTTTTACCACCAGGTCCGGAAGAAGAGTTCGATTCAGCCAGCCTTACCAAGGTGGTTTCTCGTGAAACATTTTCACTGGAAAGGGGGTACTGTGGGTGCTCTTTTCCACTGTAAGATGTATATATTATTATTGTTATTAATGTAAATGTTTCGCAGTAATTTTCTCAACATCTTCCTGATACGTCTTACGCAAATTATGAGTCATTAGCAATATAAACAAAAACATAGTTTTTACCCCAAAATATTTACACAATACTATTTTAAGTGACAAATAATGGCACCTATAAAGTCATTAGTGAACTTGAGGTTTCAAATGCACAAACTAAACTAACCAATATACGCACACATATTTTTCTATATATTTTTAAACAAATATTTATTTATCTCTAATTCCTATCAATAATTAATAAAAACTTTCTCTCAACGCCAGCGCCCTTTTAATGAGCTTTTCATTACCCTCATGGGTATATACACTACTCAAGTTGTCCACAACAGGAGTTGAAAGTGGCAATAACACCAGAAATGGTTCGGCCATATCCAACTGTCCGAAGAAGGAATAAAATAATAAAAAATCTGATGTGGCCAGCACATAACCTCTCGCCGTATATTTTACCTGGCTGTATGCATAAAGCAAAGAATATTTTTATAAATACAAATAATATATTCATATAAATCTATGACGTATAAACTTCTTTATTATTCAATAATAGCATGTCTCAACATGAAGATATTTTACCATAAATTATGTTACAATAAATTACAAAGTAGAGTTTACCATATATAAACAACTTTGTTTACTTTCTCTTCATATTCTTCTAGTAAAAACATTAATTTTGGGCGGTCTAAAATGTATATATCTGGATTGTGCATCTATTCTTATATATCTTCTTTTACATTTTATCTTTTCATACTTGTTATATCTAAATAACCTTAATTCCCTTTAATAAAGTGACGGATAGATTGCACTCCGATTTTGTCAATATTTACAACTTACTTGAGAAGAATTTGATAGCTTTTTCGCAATTCAAAGTTACTCTAGTCTACAGTACTGGTGTACATTGTCCCATAATGTTTGAAACAAATTTAAGTCCTTCAACCTAGACTTGTCATCTCCATAATAGTCACAGATCAAGAACTAAGGGATTCTCCAAGTACATTTTTAATTCATTACTCATTATTTCTGACACTGACATTTATCTGTCAGTTACAAATAATTTAAATTATCAACTATTTTTCATGGCATTCTTTCGGCTGTCAAATTTATTACAACAGATTATTTTATATATTATACTTTTTTTATCTCTAAATCTATGGAATATATAATAAAATAATTAAATGTATCAGATAGAGAATTTAATTTTCTTTAATATTACCACGAAAAATTTTCAAAAAATAATATTTAGAAGATTTTTTTTCAAGAATCTTCTACTTCCGGTTGTCCAATTATTACCAAAACCTTTTCAGATCTTCCCATGAATGTCCGATTGGGAAATACGTTGTTAAACAAATTTTAAGTCTTATAGTTTTTGAGTAACCGTCCTTCCAACATCCCACACACACACATCCACACACACACACACACACACACACACACACACACACACACACACACACATCATCGTAAAAATGTTAAAATCGGATTGTAGGGACCTTAAATCGTGCTTATTCAATAAAATCTGGATATGCGATTTTTAGCATGAATGCAATACCTCTCTTAGCGAGAGGTAAAAAGGAAGACAGCCAGGAAAATCTAGAATTTATACGGATACACCAGAGAAAAACAGGCTTGGAAACATGGTGAGAGAAAAAGAAATGAACCAAATCACACTATTTGCAACCGTTGGTTCGAGCGTTTTTTGTCACTGAAATCACATTAAGTGCATGCAGCCGATTCGTTAAAACGAACATTAATCGGAAATTGAGCAGGCTTCAGTTTGGGAAACTTTTGGGTGAATCATGGAATAAAGCAGTTACAGCGGAAAACGCCGTATCAGCATTTCATTCAAACGGAATATCTCCATTCAACCCTAGCATAGTGCCGAACTATGCATACATGAATAATGCTGCTCGTGGTGCAGCAATGGGTACTCCACAAAATGTAGTTATTCCAGACCAAATGGAGGAAGCAGGAACCTCTGTAGATGTGTCAAATAAAGTACCTGAAAAAAGCTCTCAAGGGGCAGAAATAACTACTGATGAAACACCAGGAAAAATATTAGATGTCATATCACCTGTACTTGAAAAGATTTTAAATGTGAGAAAGCGGGCAAAAGTCGCGACGATATTGACTTTAGTGAAGAACATAGAAAAAAGAAAGCATCTGGACAATAAAAAAAGAAAAAGGAAGGCAAATGGCAAAAAGATAAGAACAAGACAATCAGTGTGGTAGCCTCTAATACAAAAAAAAATTACAAAATTACAACAGGGCAAAGCAACGCAGAAGAGCACATTCGTTTGACACTTACTCAGAAGATGAAGAAGTTAATTTACATTTAGATACGGAGAAACCAGATGAAGATGATATGGAAGATTATGAAAACGAATGTTCTGGTTGCAAAGAAGATTATAAGAAGACAAAGTAGAAGGACGAATAGATTAAATGTTTAATATGTGGCCGTTGGTTGCATGCGCCTATACACCCTACGAAAATTTATGCCAATTATGTGGAAATCACAGTACAAAAAAGAAAGAAATAAAATCTACAACTGGTCCATGTCTCCTCGTACTGGTGGTCCGTCTCTCCTACAATGTCGAGGAGAGATGGTCCAGTGGAGGGCGATGTATATTTTTTTCTAACGGAAAGTGGCAAGTATGTCAATTTTCTCCCAAAAACAAGTAAGTTTGTGGATGATATTGTATGTGCGGTACCTGCAGATAAAACAGATCATATTTTGGAAACATTTAATAATTACCACATTCAATTTACAACTGAAATAGAAGCCAATTTACGTATACCATTCCTTGATACTTTGGTGACCAGAGATGAGAGAGGCAACCTAAAAACTGATTGGTACACCAAACACATAGTCTCACAAAGATATATTCACTACTTATCTGAACAACCAAAACGTATGAAAATAAACGTCATTCTTGGGCTCAAAAGTCGCATATTACGTATTTCCCATCCCAACTTTCACACCAAAAACCTTCATATCCTCCGTGATGTATTGCTGAACAATGGCTATCCAAAACATTTCATAAATAATTTACTATTTAACACTAACAACCAATCTCAGCCTAATCCGTTACAAGATCAACAATATGAACCACAAGAATTCAAGTATGCTTCTATACCGTATATACCAGATCTTACACCTCAAATCACTAAAGTTCTAAAACATGACCCAGTCAAAATTGCCTTTAAAAATAACTTAACAGTAGGCATTATATTTTCAAAATTAAAGGACAAAACTCCTACCCAAAATCAATCCAATGTAGTATACCGTATTTCTTGCGCTGACTGCCTATCTCAATATGTGGGCCAAACATGTAGAACTCTCAAAAGTAGAATAACATCTCATATTAGTGACACCAAATTAAAACCTACATCTTGTACATTGGCGGAGCACTGCAATGAATACAAACACAATATGTTATACAATGAAACAGAAATATTAGACACTGAACCAAATTTATTAAAAAGAACATTTCTAGAAATGATACACATCAATAATACCGATAACCCTATGAATAAACGGACAGACATTGATGGACTGAGCCATATTTACACTTATTTGTTACAATTATTAAATAATACCCAAACTATGATCGTATTGTAAGTCTTTATTGTATTACAGTGTCCTGAAGATGGTTAAAATTATAACCGAAAGCTTGACAAATTAAGAAGAGTGTACTCCACTTAAGCCTACAATTTTCTGACTGTCAAACCCACTATCCAGTTTCCTTGTACATTTGAACCACATGCGGATTATTGTTAATAACAACGCAGGAAGGTTTTAAGTTTCTGAAAATATTACTTATTGTTCATATTTTTTTTATAATATAGGAGTTATAAGATTTCAAACATATAACTAAAACTGTAAGGTTTGAGGCCACTACCTGTTGATAATGTAGAGTTCATTATAAATGGATGTTTTTTACGGTGAAGCATCGCTGACGTCACGTTACGTCATTGGTTGGAAATAAAATATTCCATAGTTGCCAAATTGAAATTATTAATATATACCTTGTTCTATTTAAGCCATTCAGTATTGCACAGCATAGGGAATACAAGAGACAAGTTTAGCCAATGTAATTTGGGCTACTTCAAATTTGCGCTGTTGCCAGCTCTGTCTACTGAACTGGTTAAATGGAACACGGTATAAATTATTTTTAAAAGATATAATTATGTGTAAAACTACAATATGTGAATTGCTAAAATAAGCATTGAGACTGAAGCAACTGTAATCGAGAAAGTTATACAGTTGTCAAATATAACATGTGTATCTCTTTTATGGATCCGGAAAATTACACAAAATGAATTTATAGATACGAACAGTTATTTGCAGTTAGTGGGATTAATTTTGAAGATTTTGTTAGGTCTAAGAAGATATTTCAAATTTAATAATACTATAAACATTCATCACAAAACTTTGAAAGCCTTTTTGACATGTGGTTGACATAAATACACCATCAAAACAGTACAAGTTAACTTCATACATTTATAATTTGTATTTCCCGCCATTATATTTGACAAGTTAGCAAGACAAGCGAGAATTTTGGTGCTTGGATTGCTTGCGAGCAAATCAAGCAAATGCTAGGCTAGCAAAGTCGTTCCACAAATTTTACTTCCGGTTGCTTGTTTTGCTGGCCTTATTGAAAGCACCTATTATGATAAGTGTGTTAAAAAATTATTGAATTATAACCTATTTACTCAACCAAAGGTAATTTGAATTTATTTTCAATGAAAATTGAAACCTTTTACTTGTCATCGTTAAGTACAAAAAAAAACATAAAATTTGATATACGACTCGAAAAAAAATTTGATTTAAATCAAAAAAAGTCCGATTTTTTGATTTTTTTGGAAAAAATCGATTTTTTCCACACCCTGCTTATAATTGAATTCGTTATTTTTGAGAATATCCATACCAAATTTCTAAAGAATTACATCTCAAATACCAACCGTTCCAGGATTTTGTACGAACCCTGTACATTACATTACACCATACATTTACTGTATTGGGTTGCTAAGGATAAATGTAACGTGAAGTGCATTCTGAGACCAAACGTAAAATTTTTTCATAACAGAAATACTTTTTTTTGAAAAAAAAAAAAAACTGGAAACTATGATATTCACGCAACTTTGTAATTTAAATTGTCTTAAATGGTGATTTGTTCACATTTTTTAAATCAGCCTGTATAGAACAAAGTAGAAAAAATATAAATAAATTAGTCACTAAATGTCATTCTTTGGTTAACAATAATGTATCATTTGTGTTTTAGATATAGGAAAGCAAAAAACGGAAATTAACTAGAAAGTTATTTTCTGATGATTGTACCCGTCAGCCTGAAGATAAGGATTCTGTATGTAGTTCTGAACAAGATCCATTTTACTCTGACGATGATCATGATAAGGATCCTTCATTTAGTCCTGAAGATATAGAATCAGCCCATAGGCCAATAGATGATTCATTTGATTTTGACAAAGATATTTTTCTACCATGTGCTCCTCTAAATGAGGAATCATTTAATATAGATTATGAAAATACAAATTTGTTAAGTAATTCTCATAGTCCAGAGTTAAATAAACAGTTAGAAAAGAATAAGGCAGGCACAGCATCACAAACAGAACAGCGTATTGCTGAACCTAAATTTGTTCCCATTGCATCATTTAGTAGATTAAATAGGAAAACGTATTTCTGTTTTTTTGCAAAACAAAAATTTCTCGATTTGCACGTCATATTTTAGGGGTACATAAACATGAAGAACAAGTTAAAGAAATTGCACAATTACCACCTCACAGTGTAGAGAGGCAACGTAAAATTGATATCCTTCGAAAGAAGGGAATGTTCGTATACAACACCGATGCTCAGTATAATAAAGGTGATCTGATTGTACCGCGTCGTCTTAGAGCAACAAAAATGAGAATTGCAGATGACTTTGTGCCATGTTCAAACTGTAAAAGATTTTATCCAGCCAACACACTGCCTGCACACTATCGTAGATGCACTGCACAAAGTTCTGCAAAAGGTGCTCTCAGGACCGGAAGATTGTTAACAAAAGCACCTACGTCGCGTTACTTGGAACATGTAGAACACGTTCTTCAGCTTGGGCGCCAAGATCTTGTTACTGCTGCTATACGACGTGACGAGACAATTATGTTTGTTGGTGCTAGACTTTGTTCTAAATATATGCATGTTCGGCATATGGACAATCATATTCGTTTACTTATTCGATTTGTGTGGGCTATGACATCAGTAGAACCTAAAATTCAGTGTTTGTTGGACTGTTTCATGCCATCTAGGTTTGAACAGCTGATTGTCGCTGTTTATAACCTCTGTGGCTACAATAAAACCGAACGAAGTTTTTCAACGCCGTCATTCATGTTCATTCAAACAAAAATACAAATGTTGCCAAATGTACATTAGTGAACCACGCACAGACTGAAAAACACAAATTCAATTTTAAAGACACAAAAATATTAAAGTATGAAAATAATTTAAATAAAAGACTTACATTAGAAATGTTAGAAATACATAAACATAAAAACTCAGTTAACTCCCAGACAGACATACAAAACCTAAGCATCATTTATAAAGGAATGGAATACTAATGAAATACTACGAAAACTTATTAAAATAAATACGTGTTGTACCTTGCTATTTTCCAAACCAAGAACCAACCCTTCGTCAGTTTGATAATGATCTGTGATAAGAATGCACGTGTATTTTTTATATTTTGACGACATCTACAACCTCCTTTTTATTATATTTCATTTATTATAATTTAATAGTTTTCAAAAAATCTAAAATCATTTTAAACATGTAAGTGTCCATTTTAAAATTTGTAAAACATGATATTTTTACCTCCGTGATGTTTTTTCCAGAACCCTGAGGATGATCTAATTGAGACCGAAACGTCGGTTTTTTTTAAATAAATATATTTTATCCAAGGACTGAATCTCCATTATTTCACCTCTCCATATCATCATTAACAGTCGATTAAAACTTATTGCAATATTATTATTATTTATAATTTTTTTTAGAAGGCGGGGATAATCCCTAATTTCTAGAAATTGCAAATAATAAATAATATGCATTTAGTTTTTTTTAATCAATAAATTTATATCAACTTTAAATAAATAAAACTAAAACAATTACCCCTTAACCTTAAAATAATAATAAAATAAGCTATGAGCTATATACGTATTTCGAGAACTAAGTTCTCATCATCAGTAGAACAAAACCAAAAGTTTAAGCAGAGAAGTTAAGATTACTCAACATGTAAACCATGTCAGAGGTCTAACGACTCTGAGCAAACAAGGGAGAGAACTGGGATTATATAGGGATAGGAGTCACAGGTGAATGAATACCAATTAAAACTAGGATTTAGCGTCCAATGAATTTCATTCTGGCTTGCGATGTATAGGTTGGACATAGTGCTGTTTGCCGTACTCGGAGATTTGAAATTACAGGTTCGCACTCAGCCCTTTGGTGCTTCCAATAGAAGCAGATCTCGCTAATTGATGTATTCGATGTATTTTTAACAATGTGTGCGGTTAACAACTGTCAACTAACGGCCCGTAAAGATATTAATGGCGAGGGAGCCACAGAGGTAATTTTTAAATATGGTGAATTTTTTTATCGTTTGTGGAATTCGAACCTGGGTTCTTAGCTTCGCAGTCTGATATGTTACCATTGAGCTAATATTAAAGCATATTATTTTTGTTCAAGTATATGTTCAGCCAATCTTTACAGATTTGAAAACCACGTCAAATTTATATTATAAATATATATATATATATATATATATATATATATATATATATATATATATATATATATATATATATGTATATACCTATTACCTATACAGGGTGACACTGAAAAACAGGCCACTCGAAATAACTTTTTTTTTTATTTTCTTGATTTATTTGTAAACTAGGCTTAGGGGCTCACAAATCATGGTATTTGGCATGATGTTAGCGCTTCCTATATATGTATATACATAGCGTATATAAACCAAGGATCCAAGATTTTAGTACATAACTTGTACTAAAGATCTCAGCGTAATTGTACATTTGAGTTAAGTAATTCGAATTTTATAAAAATAAAGCCTTGCTATTTACAAAATTATTAAATAATTCAAGAAAAATATGCAATGAAAAAAAAGTATTAGATAAATTTAGGGCACTTACAACACATAAATCCAGGAAAATAACATTTTTTATTACAGATCTCAGCGACCCAATTAAGTATGTATGAGTTTAATAAATCGCATTTGATAAAAATATAGTTTTGATATTTATAAAATTGTTATTAAAAATTCATAAATAATTAATCTTAAGCATTGACCTAGACTAGACTAGATTAGACTAGAATCGTAGAATACGATTTCAGACATATGTTAAATGTTTTCACTATTTTAATCACATGAAATAGATAATTTGTTTAACAATAGCCAATTTAGTTTCAATAAACATGTGGAAATCGGTATTGAGTATTAATAATTTGCTATTCGTTATAATTTTCGGCAAATTTGAAATTAACTTAGAAAAATGCAAAATGCACAATTTCAAACGTATGTTAAATGTTTTCACTATTTTATACATATGAAATAGATAATTTGTTTAACAGTTGCCTATTCAGTTTCAATAAATATGTGAAAATCGGTATGGAATATAAATAATTTGCTGCTCATTATAACTTTCGGATAATTTGAAATTAACTTCACGTTCTCCGGCACCATTCATATAATTAAATGGTGATGCTCTGCACCAGTGCACCACACACTTGAGCGATAAATTATTACAATTTTTTTAAATAAGAATGTATGTTATAAAGCTAAAATAATAATAATTATTAGTAATGTAATAAATAATTTTCCAATTTTGAAATAAAAATTATTTATATTCGAATTACTGCCATCTAGTCATGTATTGTTAATAAAATCCAGGTTATGGGTCTTGTACTTGTAGGGTACATATATGTATATACTGGATATGGCCATGACGTAGCTCGCGTTTCGTCCGCCAATTATTGCGGGCCACTATGGTGTTGTTGTTAAGGGGATAGTATACCTAGAGCAAAAGTTCGATTTTAGAATTGCCGTAACTGAAGTGTAGTGGGACGAGGTTGTTGCCGCGCTCCTACGTCGCGCGGCATTCTCTCGAAATCGACAATGTCCATTTGTGCTCGAAATACACACAAGATTTTTTCTACAGTCGCCACAGTGGGGTCCTCCACCATAACAAAAAATAATAAAATGTACACTTTGTACTTACACTACTACTCAATTAATAAGGATTAATATAGAAAAAAAAAACGTCAATTTTAATTTATCGTTATTTCCCATTCTTCTTGACCTATTGCTTCAATCTAATCTAAACATTTTATACTTTCGTTTTTGTAAATGAATGCCCTATTTTATTTTCACAATAATGCGAAATTTTTTATTTTTTGGTTATGTAATATACCTACCGACAGAGTAGTTATGTCAAATTTATTTGTAAAGGTGGTAAACGTGTCACTATAGTGCCGTTAGTTCCTTTACTAAACATTTCCATTAATAATGTAGACAAGTGACATTTCTCACCATTGTATAGTTAGTGTTAGAAATTTAGACAGCGAGCGTTTTTTCTACTTTGTCGCGCTAGAGCGGTAAAGTGACATTTTGCGTTGACAAAAGAGAGCGCAAATGGCTACTTTCTATGTAGACTGTCTTTTAACTCGAGATTAAAAAAGAAAGATTTAAATATGCAGAGTAGAGTTATTGTTGTACATTACCAACGAGATTATACAGGGTGTAACATCAAAACCGACCATCGCTATTATTTTCTTTATTATTATAGTTACAAAAAAATACTATAGAACAAAGTTGTAGGAGACTAAGGGGGGCATTTCATTAGAGAAGAGAATATTTTTTTAAGCCAGTGGTTCTTAAGTTACAACATAAAGTTATATTTTTTCAAATGGGATTATACATATTTTTTATGCCTATTCGATACAGTGGTTTTTTTTAATTCAACCATGAGATTATTTTATAAACTTACATAACAAAAATATTGAGAAAAATTCAATTGAAATTTAAATAAATTTAATTTTTATAATTCTTTTTCAGTAGGCTATGAATGAAAAATAATTGAGCTTAAATTAAAATGAAACAAATATTTGTCAAAAACGTTATAAACAGTGTTCTATTTGAATTCTACATACATTGCCTACTTGTAAAATGACTAAAAAAATCAAATTTACTTAAATTTCAATCCCATTTTTTTCAATATTTTTATTATGTAAGTAAATAAAACTGATACATGGTTGAATTCAGAATAAAATACGCTATCGAATAGGCATAAAAATATATATGATCCCATTTGAAAAAATATAACTTTGTGTTGCAAATTTTTTTTTACTATAATAACAAAGAAAATAATGGCGGTGGTCGGTTTTGGTGTTACACCCTGTATATATTATTAAAAATATTATGGCATGTAGTGATTGTGATCTTTTTTATATTTACGGTTAATTCAACTTATTGCACTTCCTGTACAAATGTACCGTTTATATAACATTCTATGGCTATCTCCTGCACAACTAAAGTGTACATTTTGTTCAGCATAGTGATGCACGCGACACGAGACGACAAATAAAAAATATCGATTTCGTCTCGTTTTCGGATCTATAATCTCGTTTTTGGGCCTCGTCTCGTTTTCGAGCGAGTCTCGCTATAAAAATAAGCGCTTGCGCACTGCGCATTTACGTCCCAGAACTAACTATATATACAAGAGACAACAAGTTCACACCAGTCTTACCTTTGTCCATATATTTTCAGTCGTAGAACTTACGTTATAATAAAGAGAAGAAACACAAAATTGTGGCCACCAAATTATTTTAATACGAACATATGTTTATTCATTGACGATCATCAGAAAATATGACAAGTTATTAAATAATTTAATTTGCCTCTAAAATAACTAATTTATTACAAAATTATGATTTCTAAACTATTTCAATAGGAACACGGACATCTCTTAATTCATTCATGTCATCAGTAACACTAATTAAACATTAAAAAAATATTTTTTGTAACTAGAAGTAAACTTTATCGTAATTGTTATATCAATCACACCTCGAATTTTAAACCGCAATCTCGCTCTCGATCTCGTCTCGTAAAAAGCAACAAGACGAGACGAAATGCGAGACTACTCTCGCCTCGTCGTCCGTCACAAGTGCTATATTTTCAAAAAATACAGATTTCGAACTTCAAAGTGCAATTAATAAATCTTTTAAACAAAAAAGCCCTGGGATATATACAAAAAAATTATTCAGTTAAGAAAATTACAAAGACAGAAATCAAATAAAAGTAATTCTCGTTCCAGAAGATTTTTTTATAAAAAATAATCTGTTTTTGTCGAAGCTTAGTAAATCTGCAGAAGAACGAGAAAATTTATTTCAAAATACAAAACTGCGAACTCAGTCTCAAGTTTGGGTCTCAGAACGAAGAACTCGCCTTTCATCTTCTAATTTTGGCTCAATTTATAAATCAAGAACAGCTAAAACACGTATGAATGTAGTAACCAATCATTTATATGTATAAACCATTTAAAGGCAATGCGGCAATAGATTACGGGATTGAAAAGGAATCAATTGCTAAACGGGACTTTACAAAAAGAAGTGGTTTAAATATAAAAGAATTCGGTTTAATGACAAATAAAAAATATTCTTTTTTGGCAACGACACCTGACGGAGAAAGAGGCTTAATTGAGATAAAATGTCCATTTCCGGCAAAAATAAAAAATAATCCTTATGAAGCAGTTAAAATAAAATTATAAGTTACTGTACAATTCTTTCCGATACCCAAAAATTGAGTCTGAAAAAGAATCACAATTATTATTTTCAAATACAGGGACAGTTGCATCAAATGAAAAAGATTATTGTTTTTTTTTGTAAAATGGACGCCTTTGGGAATGTCGTTAGAAAAATCGACAATGATGATAACTTCTGGAATAAGAACTGGTGTATCCTTATTATCCCGTCAGACTTTGAAACGATTTTTAGTACAATAATTTGTATTTATATTTACCATTTTTATTAAAATGTTTTTATTTGATTTTTATATTGTTATTATTATTATTATTATTATTATTATTATTTGTGCATATATTATTAAATAGTAATATTTAGAATATGATTTTAGTTAAAAAACTATTCATTTGGTGAAGATATATACCATGTATTATGTATGTTTATAATTTTTTTTTTGAATATATGTAATATGGTTAAATTAATTAGAATTATTCATACATACTTATATAATTTTATATCTATAGGCGTCATCTTACGGGCAATTATTCCTGGCGTGGAGAGTCCGCCACAAGGGTCAATTTTGTGCCATTAAAGTTCGATGTAATTTTTGGCGTCGATCGGGATCGAACCCGGGTCCCTAGATTCGCGACTAGACACTCAGGGTTAAAACAAAACTTACCTATCACTTTTTTAAAAACAATAATATTGACGGTACGATCTTTATAACATAAATAACTACGTCCGTTAAAAGTGCCCTTTTTTCATTAAAATGGGTTTATAAAGTATGCATTTTTCCATAATAAAAGCGTGACAAAAGTGCAAAGTGCACTTTTTTAACACATTAACGAATGAAAAATTTAAACGCTGTGGCACTTTGTGTTTCACGCTTTCACCGTGTTCCACCGGTCTATAAATTGGTGCAACCACATTGGCTGGTACTATAAGCCTCGTTTTAACTAAAACGATGTTTTAAGAAATGTCAAATTTCATTATTTAATGTTAATAATAAATAATATTAAATTCATCAAAATATGATTTTAAAGTAGAACAAAGTTCATAATCAAATAAATATTTTAAAAAAATCGCTCTTCGAACATAAGGGTGAAATTAAACATGGAAATTTGAATTTGAAATTTCTTAAAACATCGTTTTAGTTAAAACTAGGCTTGTGGTACCAGCCATTGACAAACAGACTATAATAATATTTATTTACTATAAAATAATCAAAACATAATGTTTTAAACAATTCATAATTAATTAAATTCAAAATATAAGAAATTCAATATATCTAAACATCAAATTCTTGAGAATAATACCAATATACCTATTATATTAAACTCATTTCAAAAACATTGGTTATAATTATAAATTTTTATATTAGATTATTTAATAATGAAATGAGTTAATATACGACATTCTGATTTTTCTCAAAAGAAAGAGAACACCTGCAGAAGATTAAGAAAATGAATTTCTGTATAAAAGGTTAAAATTCCATTTGCAGAATTTGAAGAAAGATAATAGGGAACAATGTAAAAGATTGGGAAGATATTTTATTTGAATATCTGAAGGGTTCAAATATTATAATTGGAGAAAAAGATTAGGAAACACCTGCATAAGATTAGGAAAATGAATTTCTGTGTAAAAGTAAAAGATTAAAATTCCTTTTGGAGAAAGAGAATAGGGAACACCAGTAAAAGATTAGGAAAATACTTTATTTGAATAGCTGTAGGATTTGAATTCTATAAATGGAGAAAGAGATTAGGAAAATACTTTATAAGTTCATCAGGTAAACATAAACACAAAATTCTTAAACACCGAAACACGTGGAAAATTCATTCCCTCCATTTCATATCCCTTTCTCTGAAACTTCAAACTTTTTGACCAATAGAATCACTGAATCAAATGCAGTTGGCGCATGCGTGCAAGTGCTGGTGTCCAAACGCGAAGAGTGCAGCGTACCAGACAGTACAACGCAATTTCAGTTACTTATTACGTAGTTTTGCATAATGTGAGTAGTGTCTGCCAACACTTGGGCTTGCTTTGTGCTTTCTGCATTTGATAGTACTGTAAGTACTTTGTGAAATAACATATAAAC
Organism: Harpalus rufipes; assembly: GCA_951394225.1. Lineage (NCBI taxonomy): Eukaryota > Metazoa > Arthropoda > Insecta > Coleoptera > Carabidae > Harpalus > Harpalus rufipes. The sequence continues at coordinate 33,321,891 of OX596285.1, forward strand.
TTCGTTTGATACTGCATGTACATAACAAATACATAATGTTAAATCAGCATTGCCTATTTATGAATTTGGCTGGATACTAAAATAACTACCAACCTTGAAATACCACGACACATTTTAATAAAAATCATCAAAATAAAGAAAAATCCTTGCTTCCGCCCTCTAATTTTGGTTTATTTTATTGAATAGAACGCAAATGTACCGATATATATATACAGTCATTTAAACGCATTGTATCTACGATTGTGCGCTAATCTATTCCTGGTCTAAGGACCTAACCCCTGCTACCAAGGTAGGTAGATTTTTGACAAATTGTTATAGAATCTATTGAGATCATAACATATTTGTTAAAAATTATAGCAACTTTGCTAGGACTTAACAACTTCTTTATAAAATAGGGCTAGTTATCAAATCAAAGAACAAGATCAAACTGCTCCTATCTTCCTATCACTATATTCTTACAAAAAATAGAGTATACTAGCTCATAAAATTAACTACATCACATTTGAATGCCATTTATAGAGAAATTTGACTATAAAATAGTAAAATGTACCCCTTTTAAAGAATACGACACAATTAAACTGTTTTTTTTTTCAACCAAATAAACGTAGTAACCATAATTATTATTTCATTATTTTATTTTTGTATGATTAGATAAAACTTCTTTATAAACATATGATTCGCCTTATGAATAGGAGCATTGTTTTATCAATTAATTGTTATGGCCGACCGAAGGCTGATTATTCTTCTTCATTCGGTGTATTCAGATTACATGCCGCTCAGTGCGTGCGTTTTTAATATTTCATTCTTTATTTTCATAATAAATCTTGTGTTTGTTTAAAATAATAATAATTATTATTATTATTTCTATTATTCCTAACATTATGTAATCATTACTGTTAAGATGCATGTATCTCATTATTTCTTAATCACATAAACAAAAAAACGCAACAACGCAGTTCTATAACAGTTTATAGAAAGAACGAACTTTGTGAAACGCACATAGGAACAGCGCTGAGTAGCATTTTTGCTGTTTCAATAAATATAGTTTATAGTTCAGTTGTTTTTCATTCACCCACACACCAGTCCAGTTCAGCAATAATGAACAAATACCAATACTGAAAAGAATGTAATTAACAATAGTTAAAACAGACTGTTTCATTTTTATATTTTGTTCTATTTTCTATGGTAAGTTGATTGATTTTTATTTGTTAACTAAATATTTTGGATAATTGAACTTTTTAAAATATCTCCAAAAACTAGTGCGTTTATCAAGTTTTGGCAACAGTACCTTTTTGTGTATTTTCGCATTGTATGTAATATTTTATAAGTAAATTTGAAAAGATGTTAATAGGTAAAAAGTAACTATGAAAATGTTTATGACCCCCTGGTTGAGATACAGAAATAAAAGTACAAATATGCAACTAAACAAGTATATAGTATCCTAATAGTAAGTTTCAAAATTTTATTGCATCTAGATAGTACCTACCAGAATTATTAATAAACACATGTCTGATGAGGTGCACTTTAAAAGGGCTAACTCTGTAACGAAACTTTTCGGACATATCTTCATATAACATTTTTTACTCGATATAATTCCCAATAAATGGTTTTATTTTGGCACACTCTTCATGAAACACCCCCTGTATAAAAATGTAGTCTAAAATGTTCCAAAATATATATTAAATTGAAGCATTGATTTTATATACTTCGTAAACGTTTACGAAGTATATAAAATCAATGATTGAAGTAACGGTACTAGTTAAAGGGTAAGTCAGCTACGGACCATTGATTTTTTTTTACTTGCGCCATTTTATAATTATCTGTTTGTGTTCGATCCCCTGCAAAACTGTTGAGAACCTCTGGTTCAGGGTGGGGGTAGAACGCCAGCCTTTAAAAGCTTAGGCCCTTATGGTCAAGAATTATTATCCATTCATATTCATAACTATTCAGTATTCAGAATTAAGCTATAACAACTATCACTACGCCAAGCGCATCTATTTTGTCAAGATTATTGTTAACAAACTAAAACTGTATTTTTGGCAAAGTAGTGCCATCATCGAATAAATACCGAGTTCCTAGGCTCGAAAAGGAATAGTGAGAGTCATTATTTCTCCCTCACGTAGTCCTCCAAGTGTGTGTGTGAGTGCTACAAACAGTTTGTAAACTTATGCGAGAAAATCTATTTTGAACACATACTGAGCATAGAAATTAGAAAACTATATGGATTATACTTTGGCACGTTTTGTTTTGTCTTGCTTGTTTACGAACTCTACATAGTATTTCAAAATATACTAATCACTGGAAATTAATCATTTATAATTTTGTCAAGAATATTGGAAATATATTTATTCAAAGTATATTATATTCAGTTTCAGAGATGGCATACAAACTTGTTCGATTTGTCGAAGACCTGATATGGCATATTTGTCCGACATCACAAGTAAAGGAATACAATAATAATAATTATACGGTTTTGGCAAAATATGGGGGACAATATTATCCAGCTTTGCTTATAAATGAAGGATGTAATAAATAAGCATACTAATTGTATAAATTATTAGCAGTAATAAGATATTTTTATTACATTGTAGCTAAAAATGAACTTCTAACCTTGAAACAGAAATTTATTAAACAAGATCATGTTTTGCAAAAATATTTTAAATATATTCCTGTTGACAACAGCCGAGACAAGAGCCATGTAATGAAAGGTAATTTAATTTTATGGAAATTAATTTATTTTATATAACATAAGTGCCATAAAAAAATCAATTACAATCATAAAAATTGAAATAAATATTAAATTCAGATTTATACTCTACTTATTTTATATTATCGAATTTGAATAATTATTTGCTGTATCGCTTATATTAAACAATGTAATTAAATATTTAGATAAATAGAAACAAATGTGACAAGTGACATTACGTTTTTTTTCATCACAGCCGCATGTTTGATTGGATAACAATGTTAGTTACGTCGTTTAATATAAGCGATGTGCTACAGCTACATGATACAGCCATATTTCTGTTTAAGTAAATAAAATAGAATCTATATTCATATAATATAGTATAATTTTTTTAAACCTCTCAAAACCAAAAACTATTTAATTTATGCCCACCATTAAGAACAATCTGTATGTTGTGTTGAACTATTCTTATCTATGGTATTTTTTTTTTGCAGTTAATATTAAAAATGTCGAAGTACAAACTATACAAAATAATGTAGATGAGGCCTCGCAGACTGACTCTGGTAACACTGTGAATGTGTGGTACAAACATATCATTATTTTTTGTTATAGTTTTAGTGAGTCGTGTTATGAAAAATGTGGAAACGCAGACTACGACAGCACAAAACAATGCAAGTGAAGCCTCTCAAACTGATTGTATTTTACTTAATACTGTGACAAAACCCAGTTTTAAATTTGGTAAATATTTTTCACTACAACATTTTAGCATACTATATTAATTAGTTGGAATTTTTTTTTCGTTAGTAATACCGAAGGTTAAAACTATGGACACATACACACAAACTACATTTATGGATATCTCCATGGACATATATATAAATCAGGGTACCCAGACAGATCCTGATTCTATTTGTTTCAGTTTCCAAACAGATCCTGACTCTGTTTGTTCCAGTTTCCAAACAGATCCTTGCAGTAAAGGTAATTATTGTATTATCAGTTAACTCAAGTAGAATTGGAGGTAATGCTATTCAGAGATTTAATTGTTGTGTCCAAATTGCCTAAAAAATGACCTTTTTCGTGCCTGTCTTGCGTGCGCAATGAGGTTCATTTCTTAACATTTCAACAGGCCGTGCGCAAAATCCAACTTTTTGCGTACTAGTATGCAAAGTGCAATTTTTGAAACCAAAAACCGTGCGTACGGCCTGTTCGCATTGTTAAGAAGAAATTAACCACACACAAACAAAACAGGCACTCAAAAGGTCAGTTTTTGGGCAAGTTGGGCACAAAATATCGTGTGTATCACGTGTGCATAGCAATTAGCACTCGGCTCGTACTGCAATTTGCCTCGCGAAAATAATTATTGTAGTACAACTTATTATTTTATAATATTAATACTAATTCATTTCAAATGGGACATCTTATATATTTTTATATATTTAGAATCTACGTAAAATTACGAATTCAACGATATACTTGAAGTGCATTTTTATTGAAGAAATAAATCACAAAAAGGTAAGAGAAAATTATGAAAAATGATCAATTTCTTATCACAGCCTACCTTTTATGCCTCAGCAGTTTAAGGCGGATTCATGCAGCCATTTACATTTAATTTAATTTTCATTTAATTCTCATTTATCTTTTTTTAAATGTGTCATTCATGCAGACATAAACATAAATTAAATGAAAAATAAATGCATGTACTTATTGACATTGACAAGTTCTGTTTGTCAGGGTAACTTTAAAAAAAAATTAATGAAAGCGATAGTGAGGATGAAGTATTGGCGTTAGCTTTGAATTTATTTCTTATTAAAAAAACAAATCCACCAGTTTACCGTCGTCGAAATTCATTTTTGATGATTTGACTTTGACAAATTCTAATCAAAATTTTTGACTTTTTAAAACGTCACATGAAATCGCAGATGCAATGAATTTAAAAGTTGAAAGATGAAGCGAATTCATGCGCTGCATCGCACGTGCAATGAATTTACATTTTCATTTATATTCAAAAATTGAAAGTTGGTTTCTTATAAATTAAATGAAAATGAAAGATAAATGAGAACATAAATTAAATTGGTGCATGAATGCTTACATTTGTTTACACATATTTATCTTTTAAATTAAATTAATTGTAAATTAAAAATAAATGTAAATGGCTGTATGAATCCGCCTTTAATTATTCATAATTTTCTCTTACGTTTTTGTAATTTATTTCTTCAATAAAAATGCATTTCGTTGCACTCGTAATTTTACATAGATTCCAAATATATAAAAATATATAGGCTGTCCCATACGAAATATGAAAGTTAATATCAATGGGGTCCTGCACCATAACAAAAAATAATAAAATGTACACTTCGTACTTAATGTATTAGTCAATAAATAGGGATTAAGATGAAAAAAAATTTAATAATTACTTTGCGAGATATTTGACGCTTGTTGTCAGTGCAACTGCGAGAGAAAGATATAGCAATAGGTGACATTGTGACGTCACGCTGACTTTAGAAATCAAATGCGGTTAAACTAAAAACAATTCAGACTTTTCAATGCTTCGAATTGCTTCAAAATTAAAAGAACTTTAATTTTAAATAATAAAAAAATTCGAGTGCAGGACCCCATTCCGGTTAAATTGAAAGCGCTGCCATCCTGCCAAATACCATGATCTGTGAGCCTCTAAGCCTACTTTACATATGTATTTATATATACAGGGTGTAATCATACTTTGGGAAAAAACTTTATGGGCATATAGTAATGAACAAAATGAGTAAAAAAGCTTAATCAATATAGGACTGGTCTTCAACTGTTTCCGAGAAAAGTGAAAAATCGGAAAAAAAAACTGACAGATAGCAATCGAATTTTTGTTTCTATGTCTGTAAATGGACTATAAAAGAACAATAATATTTTATATGAAACATTTTTCTCATTTTCTGTTACGTACCTAGTTATTTGAAAATTAAATACTGGCCAAGGTCGCCACAACATTTAACATAGTACAATTATTTGATATAAAAAAAAAAAATTGCACATCTGAGATGACCTCTGAAATGTAAACAAATAGTCTCATTTAATCGAAGTCGTAACTCGTATAGTTTTCGAGATAGCAGAGGTAAACCTCGTAAAAACTCATTTTTCACTGTCATATCTCGGAAATTATTGAAGATCGGACCCATGTTGACTAAGCTTTTTTACTTCTTTTTGGTCAGTACTATATGCCCTTAAAGTTTTTTCCCGAAGTATGACTACACCTGTATATGTATATAAAAAAAATTAAAAAATTATAAATCAAAAAGTTATTAAGAGTGGATCGTCTTAAGCGCGCCACCCGATATGTATTTACATTCCAGTCGCAAACAAAACTTGTGATTTGTATTTAATATGTTTAATTTTTTACCTATATTTTCAAAGAGGAACAAATATAACAAACATTATACAATTTGCAGATTATTCGCCAAGTAGACCACATTGTACAATTAAGAGTGGCATAAGGAATGACAAAAATTTGGAAGAAATGAATATCGATTTATTAATTTATAATACTGAAACAAATGGTAAGTTAAATATTTACATTAATTTATTATGAAATATAATATAAAAAAATTATCATATATTCAAATAATCGTGATAAGACCTATTGCCAAACTTGAAGTGGCTCTAAACAGATTTTCATGAAAAAGTATAATCCAAAACTTTTCATATTTTGTGTTAAAAGACTCATGTATCAATGGAAACAACATTAAATTCCGGCTATTATTTATTAAATGAAAGTGGTATTTTATTTGAAGCTCCTAACAGGCACTCGTTGTTGAACATGGAATTGGCGGGGGTCATGTTTTTTGGCCACAACTGATTTTTTATAATATTTTTTTGCAGAATATTTACCGAGCAGCACAGCATGCTTTGCAGATCTACCAGATAACACATTCGACAGTACAAATAGTAAGTACCTATTATATTATTTCTTGGTTTGGTTAAGGTAAAATGGTGAAATGTTACCCCTTTCCGCGAATTCAATGTCGGTATAAATAATATATATAATCTTCTATTATTTTTTTTTTAGCTCGAGATGAAAATATATCTAATGAATTAATCACAAAAAATACCGGAAATGTAGAGTCTGTTCATAAATGTGAAACTAAAAAGCTAAATTTTTGTATGTTCTGTAAAACAAAAATTAAATATTTTGCCAGGCATTTGGAATCTAAGCATAAGAATGAAGAAAAAGTTAATGAGTTTTTGAAACTTCCAAAAGGTGATGCACAACGACTAGCCATTATAAAAGAAATTAGAAGTTTGGGAACATTTATGTTTAATACTGATCCCTCAAATAAAGATCAAGATATTATTGTCGCTAGACGTTCACTACCAATCTCCACAAATGAAAATTATATACCTTGTCCGAAATGTAAAAACTTTTTTAGAACATCAGGGATAGTAAACAATTCCGCTCCAAGGAATTTGCAAGCACTTTCTAAAGCAACATTATGTGAAGGTTCTTCAACAACTTATAAAAAACTGGAATACAAAATTTTGCCCGGTATGTTAGATGATGAAGTATCTAAAGTTATTAAACAAGATAAGTTGATATTATTGTACGGAAATTATTTGTGTGAGAAACATGAAGGTGATAACCATTTATATAATATGATACGTCAAAAGCTACGACAATTGTCGAAATTTCTAATAGCTATGAGAAATTTTGAACCATGTGTTGATAATCTTGACTCTACATTTCGACCACATTTATATGACAAATTTGTGGACTCTATTCGTAAATGTGCTGGCTACGATGAATTACATGGTACATATCGAGCTCCTTCTCTTGTCTGTTCACTTGGACAATTGCTGAAGGAGTGTGCAGAAAAATTGTTAATTGAATGCATCAAACAAAAAGACGAAACTTTGCGCTTAGATGTGGAAAGTTGGCTCAAGATTTATAAAAATGAATTTCCAGTGTTAAGTAGAAGAGCAAACACAATTATTATTCGAAGGAAATGGAATAAGCCCCGTCTATTCCCATTAACATCAGACATTTTAAAATTAAATACTTTTTTAAAAGCAAAATGGCAAAAATCATTTGAAATTCTTAGTCAAGGTTTTGATATGTATAGTTGGAATGAACTTTCAAGAAGTACATTACTTTTGATATTAATTTTCAACAGTAAAAGGGTTGGTGAAATGGAAAAGCTTCTCATAAGTGATTATAAAAAGAAACATAATATTCAAAAAAATTCTGAAACATATAAAAATCGAAAACCAAGTGAACAGATATTTTCACAAAGATATGTCCGTGTAGAAATGAGAGGAAAACTAGGAAGAGCAGTTTCAATAATGATTAGTGCTCAGGAAGTGTCTGCAATAGATTTAATTTTAAAATACCGAACAATGGCAAATGTGCATCATGAAAATCCGTATGCTTTTGGTCGTGGTGTGGATAAATATTTTGAGGGTAAGTTTGTACGAAATTTACTACACAAATATACTGTAAAATGGGGTATTCTACAAAAGTAAAATTTACAACTAAAACTATTTTTATATAATAGATTGCTCTATAAAGAGAAAGAAGAATGACAAAAAAGTTCATGATTATTTTAGTTAAAATGTTTTTTTGTATAACATAGTTTAGCACGTAAATCATGTGACGTAGCTTTCCCTGATATCAGCTCTCAAAACTTATTGACTCGACTAAACCGGAAATTGTATGAATGCCATTGATGTTCAGTCAACTGATTGTTGGGTGTGATTTTGCTTATTTTGACATATTAACTTATAAATACACGTGGAAATAAAACAATAAACAATTAAGATAACTAATATGAACAACAAAATAAGAGATTTTGATTATTTGTACTGTCACAAGCGATGATGTTTTAGGTGCGCGGTATTTAAGAGAAGCAGCTAATGATTGCAAAGCAGACCAGCCAGCTTTGTTACGGGGTACTAAGTTGCGAAAGCATATAGCAACGGTTTCGCAAGCTCTAAATTTGACCGAAAATGAATTATCTATATTAGCAGATTATATGGGTCATAATATAGACATTCACAGGCATTTCTACAGACGTCCTAGTGAAGCTATTCATCTCGCCAAAGTATCTCAATTGCTATATGCTCTTGATACAGATAAAATAGATAAGTACAAAGGTAAAAGCCTTGACGAAATTAATTTTGAGGAGGACATGGATTCTGAAAGTGAATCAGAGAAGGAAGAATATGATGAAAAAAATAGTTCCGAAAGTATTGTCACGGAAGGTATGTTATTTATAGTGAAGTATTATAAATTTCAGCTTGTTTGAGCACATTTCTTTTTTAAAATGTGATGCAAATGTTTTTCTTTCAAATGAACTTAAATTGTGATTCAAAAACTTATTTCTGCAATGAAAGTTATTTATCCTTTAGCAATTGTCGTCCGTTTAACTGTTACATACCGTAAAAATGCTGTTATGGAAATATTGAACTTTATTACCTGCCTAAACCGTGTATTTATTTTTAGGCAGCACTTCACCTTTAGTGGAAGCTGAAGAGGATGATTGTGAGCCAGTTGCTAAAATATCTAAAAAGAAAATTTTACAAAATATCAACGCTAGATCCGATAAATCAGGTACTCACGTATATTTGATATTTATATTCCTCATATCCAAAAGTACTACTTTCGCGTCGTTCACATTCATAATAGCATTCATACAAATCCTTTTATTTTTCCGCTCAGAAACCAATTCTTCCAACTTACTATCACTAATAATCATATTCGTATAATGGGGTCCTCCACCGTAACAAAAAATAATAATATGTACACTTTTTTGTATGTTTTGTTTGTAGTTTAAATTAATATATTTTAGTTATTAAAAATATTTATAGTTTAATAGGCGTACAAGGAAGTCATGTTGTGTCCACATCGATTTTTTTATGCTACGAAGGGCTTCAGTATTGTCAAGCTTTATATAAAATAATAGAAAAATGACAGTCGAGAATCCCATTATGCGCCTCATGCCCTCACACATATATACACGCTTCACAATCCGTATAATGGCCAGTCCATTACAATTGAACCTCTCTCACTCATTCAGCAACGATCTTACAAACCATACATTCATCAAAGACAAAGTTATTGCTGATGCTTCCCCTTCATGTTTCCACATATAATCAGCAGATACATATTTTGTTCACCTTTTATGCTTTTAAATTGAAGCCCAATTTATCAGTTGCAGCCAAAGTCTAATAAATATGTTTTATATATATATATATATATATATATATATATATATATATATATATATATATATATATATATATACAGGGTGTCCGTCTACAAAATAAACCAGCAAATATCTTGCTTATATTACTTTTAGCGATTTTAACTATATAACACAAATTATAGTATGTTAACTCCTCTATAAAAATACGGAAATAGTTTAATATTATTACTTCCGGTTTTCGAGTAGTTCATAGCAACTTTTAATTTTGAAATGGAACACCCTATATATTATAAATTTGAAAAGTAGATGAAATTTGCTATCCAACTGTATAAAAACAATCACATGTATTACTAAAAATAGAATGGCGACTGATTAAAATATTACATTTTTATTAAATGTTGGTATTGAAATATCATTCTTTGAATAAGACATATTCCAATGACATGAAATAACAGATATAATAATTAAATATCGTATTAAAGTGAATGTGCATCAATCTAAATATTTTGTTAGTTAATTTTCTTTATATTTGAAAGTTTAATGTAAAATAAATGAGGTGCAAAACCTCCTAAATTTAACAAAAATATAATACTTTAATCATTCGCCATTCTATTTTTTAATAATGCAACATATGATTGTTTTTATACAGTTGGATAGCAAATTTCATATGTTTTTCAAATTTGAGAAAATATATAGTATGTTCTATTTGAAAATTAAAAGTTGCTATCAATTACTCGAAAACCGTAAGTAATAATATTGATCTACTACCGAAAGTTTATAGAGAAGTTAACGTACTATAATTTATGTTATATAGTTGCAATCGCTAAAAGTAATAATAAACAAGATATTTGCTGGTTTGTTTATAAACGGACACTGTATATATTTATAAAATTCTTAAATAATTTTTGATTGTATTTTAATATATGTATAGATAATTATATAAAGTATTATGTTTGAACTTCTTTATTTTATTCTACTCAATATTTTGATATATACAGTATACGAGTATTCATACAAATATTAATTACAGAAAACGAAAGTGAGTCAAGTTGGACTCCCAACAGGCAACGAAGAAAAGCTTCACGTATATGTCTTCAAAGATGTCCGTGGGTATCACCCGAGAAATATGCCATGAGGTCGTTTTTTAGAAGACACTTATCCATTGGGCAGTTACCAACACTAACAGAATGTGACCGTGCTATGCAGAATCATAGCGCTTTAAAAAATAGGTCAAGACAACAAATTAAGTTATGGGTCTCAAATGAAATTAAACGAAAACTTAAAACAAATTCGTGTGTTAGGCGGCTGTTCAAATGAAATTGAAATTGACATTTTGTTTTATTTTGGTTCATATCGGTCTGGATATTTAAAACCCTAATTATTTGACATTAATGTTTTGTTAATTGACGATTGTAGTGCTGCTTAACCATTCTCAAGCTACTTAATCCTTTCAGCTCCAGTTCTCCTTACGTAAACGGCTATATTTTTAATATTTTATCGTAATTCTATTTAAACATCCCGAGCTGCTTAACCTCTACTTTAGATCTTCTGACGTGAAATAACGTGTTGATGTTCGTTTTCACTGGAGTTTTGTAAAAGAGCATTCAGTTTAACCAAATTTACCAGCAGTTATCTCCAGGAATATCTTCACGGTGCGTTGCTAGATTTCCTTATAGTGCTGTAATCGCGTTTTCACTGATGCTCCGTAGAGGAGCATTTAATTTTGGTTCTAGTTTTTATAATTGTACTGTGTTAATTTACCGTAGTTCTGCTTAAATTTTCCCGGCCTACCTACCATTTCGGCTCACTAATTGACGTAAATAACAACATCGAGACAACGTTGACCTAGTCTAATACTTCGAGCTCAAGGCTTTGGCCAGACGCAAGTCTGTACTGCGCAGCAGTAGAAGATTCAAAAAATTGAATCGCGAGTTCCACGGAACTCAAGGCTTTGGCCAGACGCAAGTCTGTACTGCTGCGCAGTAGAAGATTCAAGAAATTTAATCGCGAGTTCCACAACAAGTCAACCAAATTTACCAGCAGTTGTCTAGTACAATTATAGAAAATAGAACCAAAGTTGAATGCTACCTATCCTTTCCGTCCACTACACGCAGGACAAACGGGCAAAATTCCAGGGCGGCGATAATAAGTCCAGATTTCCTAAAAGAGTTTTTAACAGTAAGTCCTCTGATTTTAACAGAGGGGATAATAAATTTAGACCTCAACTCATAATAAATTTACGGGGTACTAAGTTGCGAAAGCATATAGCAACGGTTTCGCAAGCTCTAAATTTGACCGAAAATGAATTATCTATATTAGCAGATTATATGGGTCATAATATAGACATTCACAGGCATTTCTACAGACTTCCTAGTGAAGCTATTCATCTCGCCAAAATATCTCAATTGCTATATGCTCTTGATACAGATAAAATAGATAAGTACAAAGGTAAAAGCCTTGACGAAATTAATTTTGAGGAGGAAATGGATTCTGAAATTCTGTTATTAATTTACCGTAGTTCTGCTTAAATTTTCCCGGCCTACCTACCATTTCGGCTCACTAATTGACGTAAGTAACAACATGGAGACAATGTTGACCTAGTCTAATACTGCGCAGCAGTAGAAGATTCAAAAAATTGAATCGCGAGTTCCACGGAACTCAAGGCTTTGGCCAGACGCAAGTCTGTACTGCTCCGCAGTAGAAGATAAAACCTCTACTAATAACGACGAAGGAGATTAGGGTGCTGAGGCCGAGCAACAACCTCAGTCGACCTCTACCGATAACAAACCATCATTACTCTAACACACGGAAAACGAAACTAAAGGAATGGGTACAAATCAGCAGTAGTTATAATTCATGTCGAGACGACAGCTACTACGCCAGTGTAACTAGAAATTGGTTAAATATATTTAGCTAAGTTCAAAGATATTTGGTTACGTTCTATAGTCATCGACTATGGACACAAATCATTATCGATGGAGATATTCTAGAATTACCCGAAGATCTCCAAAATAACATTACAGTATTTGCTACTTCCATTAATTTAATCAACGGAATCGCCCATTGTTCTGTGACGTGTGACGAAGATATTGTAGAAATTTCATTTGCTCCACGCCGAACTTACCGGTTCTCAGGGCTTTTTAAGTTTGAATTTAGGGATTTTTTGCGGTGCAATATTTTCTTCAACAGTTTTCACACAAATGGGGATGAATGCAAAATTATTTAAGAACTATAGCACGTAAGCAAATATCTTCGAACTTAGCTAAACATATTAAACCAATTTCTAGTTTTACTGGCGTAGTAGCTGTCGTCTCGACATGAATTATAACTTTTTTAAAACATTTGTACCCATCCTTTAGTTTCGTTTTCCGTGTGTTCGACTAATGATGGTTTGTTATCGGTAGAGGTCGACTGAGGCTGTTGCTCGGCCTCAGCACCCTAATCTCCTTCGTCGTTATTAGTAGAGGTTTTAGAAAACTTATATTGGAACTTATTTTTGGTTTGGGAATCGCTAAAATTTCCATTCCCCTTCTCAAACACGGAAGAAAATTTATTATGAGTTGATGTCTAAATTTATTAACGCTTCTGTCTAGAACCAGAGGACTTATTGTTAGACTCTTTTAGGGAATCTGGACTTATTATCGCCACCCTGAAGTTTTACTCGTTTGTCCTCATCCTCGGTAAAATGAGAATGAGAAGCACCAGTTTTGTTAAAATTACGGCGAGTATGTTCGCTAGTTTGTCCCGTACTGGCGTTTTCACTTGAGGTCCATAACTTAAAAGCTTTTAAAATTATATTAAAAAATTACTTTGTGTGTGTGAGTTTTTATAATAAATCTTTGTACTTTGGTTACAATGGCTTTAATAACTGTCCTTTTCTTCCTTTCCAAAGTGTGGCATCTCTGCAAGTTCTGAAAATATACTTTTTTTTTTGTAGATTCGCAGTGAAATTTTATTATATACATATATACGTATTTTTTATTTTTTTTTGTAATTTTCGTTTTAATTTTAAAGTTCACTCAGAATTTATCTGTCTTAATTTTGTATGTTTTGTGTATGTTTTTGCAGAAATTGAAAACTTCTAAAGAATTTTATGATTTATATTTTTCCCTCTCATTTGATGATTTTCGTAGTTTCCTTCTTTACACAAAAAATAACAAATTGTGAACTTATTTTGATTTTAGGTTTATAATGGAACGTAAGAATTAAGAAATCTAAAAACTAAATAAACTCGCCAAATATTTACTTTGCTATTAATTTTTAATCTCGTTTTTAATAATGTCTGCTTTATAGATTGCATAGCACAGCATGGAATAAAATAGAATAATGGAAAAGAATAGGAATAGATAAATTTCAATAATAAATGTTTATATTTACAAGAAAAAAGTAATCTTTGATAAAAATGTAATAGCAGAATCACAGAATAAATCTTTATATTGAACACTAGTGATCTATGGTATTAGTGACTTATAGAATGTTCATAAGTCATTAGTGACTCACTATTTATTTAAAACAACATAATTTAGCGTTATAAATAGCAGGTGTTGGATAAAAATAATTTAAAACTTTTGGAGGGAAATTTCTCAATGTATTGCTATGATAATTTAATTTGTATTGCCTTTTTTCATACAGTTAGTAAATAAAAAAATTTCGTATATATATTTGTCAATGGAATCTACTTTCATTCTATCATTTTACTAAATTATACTTTCTTCTTTTCACCGGCAATCCTCTGCAAGCTAACTATCGTTTTAAATCGTGTACGTTATTGTCAAAGGAAGTAGAATATTTTTATTTTGTTTCTTGAACAACATTTTCGTCCATAAACATTTTAAACTCTCTTCATTGTACAATCATATGTTAAATATTTAAAATTTGTACTCCTACTATTACTGACGCCGCCAGTGGATATTTTTGCAACTATTACGAATATAGCTCATTTTACGTAAAGTAACTAAAGTTTCCTACATTACCGGTTGGTTTTGTCTCGTATGGCAAAAATTTATATGAACAAAAAAAAGATACAAACATTTTAACCATAAATACCCAAAATAAAGCATCTATAGATGAAGATATAATAGTATTAAGCCAAGAAATAGAAAGTCTAAATATAAGTATAAATACTACTGACACAAGTAATAATACTACTGGAAATCAATACGTACAGTGTAATATGATCAATAGTGACTGTAATACAATTACAAACCCACAAGGATATTTAGAGGATATTCATATGGATCACTTTTTTAGATTAGTAAAATCTAATTCAGAATTTCGGCCTCACTGTACGGCATATATCTTCACTCCAGAGCGAATAACACCAATACCTCAAAACAGTAAGCATTTACAAATATTGTTTTTGCGTCCAAGTAATTGGGGTGTAGGGCATTGGATTACAATATATTACGATGGAAATATAATCAAAATATACGATAGTTTAAATTCGCACATATTGCATAAAGATACAAAAACATATATAGATAAATTATTTCCATATTGTCCCCAAATTCAATTTACACATCGCACCTCCGGAAGAACAATGACCTAAGTGCAAAATTCGGTCATTTTGAGATAAGTACGTAACAAGTGTCAAAAATTTCTTATTTTTCGGTGGGTAAAACGACATATCTGTAGTACTATTAGAAACCATTAGATGACAGTTATGACACTGCTCATTGCATCAGTTTGTCAGAGGAACATTGACGCAATCATCAGTTTGTTTTTGACTTTCTGTGAGTGAACGTAACAATTTAATTCTACAACGACGTAATTGCTTTTGTGTCACCACATTCGACGTCAATCAGTGGAACAACGACGTAAGTGTTTCATTCTGTCAATTTAGTTTCTTAACTTTTTGACATTTGCTTGTGTATTGTGTGGAACAACGACACAAGTGTTGATTCTGTCATTGTAGATTCTTAGAAGAACAATGACGTAACTGATAGGTTACACACCTGCAACCTAGTTTTTTGGCCGGTATTTCGGGAATAACGTAAACAGACTGCAGTACCTTGTAAAACTAAGTTTTAGCTATTATTTAACTAAATTTCATAGCTCCAAGGCATTCCTTAGCGCTACAGCAGGTAATTTTTCAAAATATTTTTTTGAAAATGGTTATATCTCTGAATAACAATTTCCACACTTACGTCATTGTTCTATTGGAGGTGCGACATGTTCAACAACAAAGTAATACTTACGATTGCGGTTTCTTTGCCATTGCATTCTCAACAAGTATTATATTTAATCGTAATCCTGAACAGGAAACTTATGATACTAACAGACTTAGGTCTCATGCTGTAAATATATACAGATCGCAACAATTATCATTGTTTCCAACAGTTACCCGCCAGGAACAAACAAACCAAATTGATCAAAAGCGGAAAGAAAATGAAACCCTTGAAAATATTAATAAACGATTAAAACAGCAAAAAGAATATTATTTAAAACGTAAAACTCAGGAAACACCTGATACTAAAATTATGCGTTTAAATAAACAAAAAGAATATGAAACTAAACGTATAATGAATCAAACCCTCGCTGAAAAAAAAAGACGTCTAAGTCAAGTGAAAGAAAGTAATTTAAAACGAATTTCCCAAGAAACCCCCACTCAAACACAAAGACGTATAAGTCAAGTGAAAGAAAGTAATTTAAAACGAATTTCCCAAGAAACCCCCACTCAAACACAAAGACGTTTAAGTCAAGCGAAAGAAAGTAATTTAAAACGAATTTCCCAAGAAACCCCACTCAAACACAAAGACGTATAAGTCAAGTGAAAGAAAGTAATTTAAAACGAATTTCCCAATAAACCCCCACTCAAACACAAAGACGTATAAGTCAAGCGAAAGAAAGTAATTTAAAACGAATTTCCCAAGAAACCCCCACTCAAACACAAAGACGTCTAAGTCAAGTGAAAGAAAGTAATTTAAAACGAATTTCCCAAGAAACCCCCACTCAAACACAAAGACGTCTAAGTCAAGTGAAAGAAAGTAATTTAAAACGAATTTCCCAAGAAACACCCACTCAAACACAAAGACGTATAAGTCAAGTGAAAGAAAGTAATTTAAAACGAATTTCCCAAGAAACCCCCACTCAAACACAAAGACGTATAAGTCAAGTGAAAGAAAGTAATTTAAAACGAATTTCCCAAGAAACCCCACTCAAACACAAAGACGTATAAGTCAAGTGAAAGAAAGTAATTTAAAACGAATTTCCCAAGAAACCCCCACTCAAACACAAAGACGTCTAAGTCAAGTGAAAGAAAGTAATTTAAAACGAATTTCCCAAGAAACCCCCACTCAAACACAAAGACGTATAAGTCAAGTGAAAGAAAGTAATTTAAAACGAATTTCCCAAGAAACCCCCACTCAAACACAAAGACGTTTAAGTCAAGCGAAAGAAAGTAATTTAAAACGAATTTCCCAAAAAAACCCCCACTCAAACACAAAGACGTCTAAGTCAAGTGAAAGAAAGTAATTTAAAACGAATTTCCCAAGAAACCCCCACTCAAACACAAAGACGTATAAGTCAAGTGAAAGAAAGTAATTTAAAACGAATTTCCCAAGAAACCCCCACTCAAACACAAAGACGTATAAGTCAAGCGAAAGAAAGTAATTTAAAACGAATTTCCCAAGAAACCCCCACTCAAACACAAAGACGTCTAAGTCAAGTGAAAGAAAGTAATTTAAAACGAATTTCCCAAGAAACCCCCACTCAAACACAAAGACGTCTAAGTCAAGTGAAAGAAAGTAATTTAAAACGAATTTCCCAAGAAACACCCACTCAAACACAAAGACGTATAAGTCAAGTGAAAGAAAGTAATTTAAAACGAATTTCCCAAGAAACCCCCACTCAAACACAAAGACGTCTAAGTCAAGTGAAAGAAAGTAATTTAAAACGAATTTCCCAAGAAACCCCCACTCAAACACAAAGACGTCTAAGTCAAGTGAAAGAAAGTAATTTAAAACGAATTTCCCAAGAAACCCCCACTCAAACACAAAGACGTATAAGTCAAGTGAAAGAAAGTAATTTAAAACGAATTTCCCAAGAAACCCCACTCAAACACAAAGACGTCTAAGTCAAGTGAAAGAAAGTAATTTAAAACGAATTTCCCAAGAAACCCCCACTCAAACACAAAGACGTATAAGTCAAGTGAAAGAAAGTAATTTAAAACGAATTTCCCAAGAAACCCCCACTCAAACACAAAGACGTATAAGTCAAGTGAAAGAAAGTAATTTAAAACGAATTTCCCAAGAAACCCCCACTCAAACACAAAGACGTATAAGTCAAGTGAAAGAAAGTAATTTAAAACGAATTTCCCAAGAAACCCCACTCAAACACAAAGACGTATAAGTCAAGTGAAAGAAAGTAATTTAAAACGAATTTCCTAAGAAACCCCCACTCAAACACAAAGACGTATAAGTCAAGTGAAAGAAAGTAATTTAAAACGAATTTCCCAAGAAACCCCCACTCAAACACAAAGACGTATAAGTCAAGTGAAAGAAAGTAATTTAAAACGAATTTCCCAAGAAACCCCACTCAAACACAAAGACGTATAAGTCAAGTGAAAGAAAGTAATTTAAAACGAATTTCCCAAGAAACCCCCACTCAAACACAAAGACGTATAAGTCAAGTGAAAGAAAGTAATTTAAAACGAATTTCCCAAGAAACCCCCACTCAAACACAAAGACGTATAAGTCAAGTGAAAGAAAGTAATTTAAAACGAATTTCCCAAGAAACCCCCACTCAAACACAAAGACGTCTAAGTCAAGTGAAAGAAAGTAATTTAAAACGAATTTCCCAAGAAACCCCACTCAAACACAAAGACGTCTAAGTCAAGTGAAAGAAAGTAATTTAAAACGAATTTCCCAAGAAACCCCCACTCAAACACAAAGACGTATAAGTCAAGTGAAAGAAAGTAATTTAAAACGAATTTCCCAAGAAACCCCACTCAAACACAAAGACGTATAAGTCAAGTGAAAGAAAGTAATTTAAAACGAATTTCCCAAGAAACCCCACTCAAACACAAAGACGTCTAAGTCAAGTGAAAGAAAGTAATTTAAAACGAATTTCCCAAGAAACCCCCACTCAAACACAAAGACGTATAAGTCAAGTGAAAGAAAGTAATTTAAAACGAATTTCCCAAGAAACCCCCACTCAAACACAAAGACGTATAAGTCAAGTGAAAGAAAGTAATTTAAAACGAATTTCCCAAGAAACCCCACTCAAACACAAAGACGTATAAGTCAAGTGAAAGAAAGTAATTTAAAACGAATTTCCCAAGAAACCCCCACTCAAACACAAAGACGTATAAGTCAAGTGAAAGAAAGTAATTTAAAACGAATTTCCCAAGAAACCCCCACTCAAACACAAAGACGTATAAGTCAAGTGAAAGAAAGTAATTTAAAACGAATTTCCCAAGAAACCCCCACTCAAACACAAAGACGTATAAGTCAAGTGAAAGAAAGTAATTTAAAACGAATTTCCCAAGAAACCCCCACTCAAACACAAAGACGTTTAAGTCAAGCGAAAGAAAGTAATTTAAAACGAATTTCCCAAAAAAACCCCCACTCAAACACAAAGACGTCTAAGTCAAGTGAAAGAAAGTAATTTAAAACGAATTTCCCAAGAAACCCCCACTCAAACACAAAGACGTATAAGTCAAGTGAAAGAAAGTAATTTAAAACGAATTTCCCAAGAAACCCCCACTCAAACACAAAGACGTATAAGTCAAGTGAAAGAAAGTAATTTAAAACGAATTTCCCAATAAACCCCCACTCAAACACAAAGACGTATAAGTCAAGTGAAAGAAAGTAATTTAAAACGAATTTCCCAAGAAACCCCCACTCAAACACAAAGACGTTTAAGTCAAGCGAAAGAAAGTAATTTAAAACGAATTTCCCAAAAAAACCCCCACTCAAACACAAAGACGTCTAAGTCAAGTGAAAGAAAGTAATTTAAAACGAATTTCCCAAGAAACCCCCACTCAAACACAAAGACGTATAAGTCAAGTGAAAGAAAGTAATTTAAAACGAATTTCCCAAGAAACCCCCACTCAAACACAAAGACGTATAAGTCAAGTGAAAGAAAGTAATTTAAAACGAATTTCCCAATAAACCCCCACTCAAACACAAAGACGTATAAGTCAAGCGAAAGAAAGTAATTTAAAACGAATTTCCCAAGAAACCCCCACTCAAACACAAAGACGTCTAAGTCAAGTGAAAGAAAGTAATTTAAAACGAATTTCCCAAGAAACCCCCACTCAAACACAAAGACGTCTAAGTCAAGTGAAAGAAAGTAATTTAAAACGAATTTCCCAAGAAACACCCACTCAAACACAAAGACGTATAAGTCAAGTGAAAGAAAGTAATTTAAAACGAATTTCCCAAGAAACCCCCACTCAAACACAAAGACGTATAAGTCAAGTGAAAGAAAGTAATTTAAAACGAATTTCCCAAGAAACCCCACTCAAACACAAAGACGTATAAGTCAAGTGAAAGAAAGTAATTTAAAACGAATTTCCCAAGAAACCCCCACTCAAACACAAAGACGTCTAAGTCAAGTGAAAGAAAGTAATTTAAAACGAATTTCCCAAGAAACCCCCACTCAAACACAAAGACGTATAAGTCAAGTGAAAGAAAGTAATTTAAAACGAATTTCCCAAGAAACCCCCACTCAAACACAAAGACGTTTAAGTCAAGCGAAAGAAAGTAATTTAAAACGAATTTCCCAAAAAAACCCCCACTCAAACACAAAGACGTCTAAGTCAAGTGAAAGAAAGTAATTTAAAACGAATTTCCCAAGAAACCCCCACTCAAACACAAAGACGTATAAGTCAAGTGAAAGAAAGTAATTTAAAACGAATTTCCCAAGAAACCCCCACTCAAACACAAAGACGTATAAGTCAAGTGAAAGAAAGTAATTTAAAACGAATTTCCCAAGAAACCCCACTCAAACACAAAGACGTATAAGTCAAGTGAAAGAAAGTAATTTAAAACGAATTTCCCAAGAAACCCCACTCAAACACAAAGACGTCTAAGTCAAGTGAAAGAAAGTAATTTAAAACGAATTTCCCAAGAAACCCCCACTCAAACACAAAGACGTATAAGTCAAGTGAAAGAAAGTAATTTAAAACGAATTTCCCAAGAAACCCCCACTCAAACACAAAGACGTCTAAGTCAAGTGAAAGAAAGTAATTTAAAACGAATTTCCCAAGAAACCCCCACTCAAACACAAAGACGTCTAAGTCAAGTGAAAGAAAGTAATTTAAAACGAATTTCCCAAGAAACCCCCACTCAAACACAAAGACGTCTAAGTCAAGTGAAAGAAAGTAATTTAAAACGAATTTCCCAAGAAACCCCACTCAAACACAAAGACGTCTAAGTCAAGTGAAAGAAAGTAATTTAAAACGAATTTCCCAAGAAACCCCCACTCAAACACAAAGACGTATAAGTCAAGTGAAAGAAAGTAATTTAAAACGAATTTCCCAAGAAACCCCCACTCAAACACAAAGACGTATAAGTCAAGTGAAAGAAAGTAATTTAAAACGAATTTCCCAAGAAACCCCCACTCAAACACAAAGACGTATAAGTCAAGTGAAAGAAAGTAATTTAAAACGAATTTCCCAAGAAACCACACTCAAACACAAAGACGTATAAGTCAAGTGAAAGAAAGTAATTTAAAACGAATTTCCCAAGAAACCCCCACTCAAACACAAAGACGTATAAGTCAAGTGAAAGAAAGTAATTTAAAACGAATTTCCCAAGAAACCCCCACTCAAACACAAAGACGTATAAGTCAAGTGAAAGAAAGTAATTTAAAACGAATTTCCCAAGAAACCCCCACTCAAACACAAAGACGTCTAAGTCAAGTGAAAGAAAGTAATTTAAAACGAATTTCCCAAGAAACCCCACTCAAACACAAAGACGTCTAAGTCAAGTGAAAGAAAGTAATTTAAAACGAATTTCCCAAGAAACCCCCACTCAAACACAAAGACGTATAAGTCAAGTGAAAGAAAGTAATTTAAAACGAATTTCCCAAGAAACCCCCACTCAAACACAAAGACGTATAAGTCAAGTGAAAGAAAGTAATTTAAAACGAATTTCCCAAGAAACCCCCACTCAAACACAAAGACGTATAAGTCAAGTGAAAGAAAGTAATTTAAAACGAATTTCCCAAGAAACCCCCACTCAAACACAAAGACGTATAAGTCAAGTGAAAGAAAGTAATTTAAAACGAATTTCCTAAGAAACCCCCACTCAAACACAAAGACGTATAAGTCAAGTGAAAGAAAGTAATTTAAAACGAATTTCCCAAGAAACCCCCACTCAAACACAAAGACGTATAAGTCAAGTGAAAGAAAGTAATTTAAAACGAATTTCCCAAGAAACCCCACTCAAACACAAAGACGTATAAGTCAAGTGAAAGAAAGTAATTTAAAACGAATTTCCCAAGAAACCCCCACTCAAACACAAAGACGTATAAGTCAAGTGAAAGAAAGTAATTTAAAACGAATTTCCCAAGAAACCCCCACTCAAACACAAAGACGTATAAGTCAAGTGAAAGAAAGTAATTTAAAACGAATTTCCCAAGAAACCCCCACTCAAACACAAAGACGTCTAAGTCAAGTGAAAGAAAGTAATTTAAAACGAATTTCCCAAGAAACCCCACTCAAACACAAAGACGTCTAAGTCAAGTGAAAGAAAGTAATTTAAAACGAATTTCCCAAGAAACCCCACTCAAACACAAAGACGTCTAAGTCAAGTGAAAGAAAGTAATTTAAAACGAATTTCCCAAGAAACCCCCACTCAAACACAAAGACGTATAAGTCAAGTGAAAGAAAGTAATTTAAAACGAATTTCCCAAGAAACCCCCACTCAAACACAAAGACGTATAAGTCAAGTGAAAGAAAGTAATTTAAAACGAATTTCCCAAGAAACCCCCACTCAAACACAAAGACGTATAAGTCAAGTGAAAGAAAGTAATTTAAAACGAATTTCCCAAGAAACCCCACTCAAACACAAAGACGTATAAGTCAAGTGAAAGAAAGTAATTTAAAACGAATTTCCCAAGAAACCCCACTCAAACACAAAGACGTCTAAGTCAAGTGAAAGAAAGTAATTTAAAACGAATTTCCCAAGAAACCCCCACTCAAACACAAAGACGTATAAGTCAAGTGAAAGAAAGTAATTTAAAACGAATTTCCCAAGAAACCCCACTCAAACACAAAGACGTATAAGTCAAGTGAAAGAAAGTAATTTAAAACGAATTTCCCAAGAAACCCCACTCAAACACAAAGACGTCTAAGTCAAGTGAAAGAAAGTAATTTAAAACGAATTTCCCAAGAAACCCCCACTCAAACACAAAGACGTATAAGTCAAGTGAAAGAAAGTAATTTAAAACGAATTTCCCAAGAAACCCCACTCAAACACAAAGACGTATAAGTCAAGTGAAAGAAAGTAATTTAAAACGAATTTCCCAAGAAACCCCACTCAAACACAAAGACGTCTAAGTCAAGTGAAAGAAAGTAATTTAAAACGAATTTCCCAAGAAACCCCCACTCAAACACAAAGACGTATAAGTCAAGTGAAAGAAAGTAATTTAAAACGAATTTCCCAAGAAACCCCACTCAAACACAAAGACGTATAAGTCAAGTGAAAGAAAGTAATTTAAAACGAATTTCCCAAGAAACCCCCACTCAAACACAAAGACGTATAAGTCAAGTGAAAGAAAGTAATTTAAAACGAATTTCCCAAGAAACCCCCACTCAAACACAAAGACGTATAAGTCAAGCGAAAGAAAGTAATTTAAAACGAATTTCCCAAGAAACCCCCACTCAAACACAAAGACGTATAAGTCAAGTGAAAGAAAGTAATTTAAAACGAATTTCCCAAGAAACCCCACTCAAACACAAAGACGTATAAGTCAAGTGAAAGAAAGTAATTTAAAACGAATTTCCCAAGAAACCCCCACTCAAACACAAAGACGTATAAGTCAAGTGAAAGAAAGTAATTTAAAACGAATTTCCCAAGAAACCCCACTCAAACACAAAGACGTCTAAGTCAAGTGAAAGAAAGTAATTTAAAACGAATTTCCCAAGAAACCCCACTCAAACACAAAGACGTATAAGTCAAGTGAAAGAAAGTAATTTAAAACGAATTTCCCAAGAAACCCCACTCAAACACAAAGACGTCTAAGTCAAGTGAAAGAAAGTAATTTAAAACGAATTTCCCAAGAAACCCCCACTCAAACACAAAGACGTATAAGTCAAGTGAAAGAAAGTAATTTAAAACGAATTTCCCAAGAAACCCCACTCAAACACAAAGACGTATAAGTCAAGTGAAAGAAAGTAATTTAAAACGAATTTCCCAAGAAACCCCCACTCAAACACAAAGACGTATAAGTCAAGTGAAAGAAAGTAATTTAAAACGAATTTCCCAAGAAACCCCCACTCAAACACAAAGACGTATAAGTCAAGCGAAAGAAAGTAATTTAAAACGAATTTCCCAAGAAACCCCCACTCAAACACAAAGACGTATAAGTCAAGTGAAAGAAAGTAATTTAAAACGAATTTCCCAAGAAACCCCCACTCAAACACAAAGACGTATAAGTCAAGTGAAAGAAAGTAATTTAAAACGAATTTCCCAAGAAACCCCCACTCAAACACAAAGACGTATAAGTCAAGTGAAAGAAAGTAATTTAAAACGAATTTCCCAAGAAACCCCCACTCAAACACAAAGACGTCTAAGTCAAGTGAAAGAAAGTAATTTAAAACGAATTTCCCAAGAAACCCCCACTCAAACACAAAGACGTCTAAGTCAAGTGAAAGAAAGTAATTTAAAACGAATTTCCCAAGAAACCCCCACTCAAACACAAAGACGTCTAAGTCAAGTGAAAGAAAGTAATTTAAAACGAATTTCCCAAGAAACCCCCACTCAAACACAAAGACGTATAAGTCAAGTGAAAGAAAGTAATTTAAAACGAATTTCCCAAGAAACCCCACTCAAACACAAAGACGTATAAGTCAAGTGAAAGAAAGTAATTTAAAACGAATTTCCCAAGAAACCCCCACTCAAACACAAAGACGTCTAAGTCAAGTGAAAGAAAGTAATTTAAAACGAATTTCCCAAGAAACCCCACTCAAACACAAAGACGTATAAGTCAAGTGAAAGAAAGTAATTTAAAACGAATTTCCTAAGAAACCCCACTCAAACACAAAGACGTATAAGTCAAGTGAAAGAAAGTAATTTAAAACGAATTTCCCAAGAAACCCCACTCAAAC
Organism: Harpalus rufipes; assembly: GCA_951394225.1. Taxonomy (NCBI): domain Eukaryota; kingdom Metazoa; phylum Arthropoda; class Insecta; order Coleoptera; family Carabidae; genus Harpalus; species Harpalus rufipes. The sequence continues at coordinate 33,347,041 of OX596285.1, forward strand.
ACAAAGACGTATAAGTCAAGTGAAAGAAAGTAATTTAAAACGAATTTCCTAAGAAACCCCACTCAAACACAAAGACGTATAAGTCAAGTGAAAGAAAGTAATTTAAAACGAATTTCCTAAGAAACCCCACTCAAACACAAAGACGTCTAAGTCAAGTGAAAGAAAGTAATTTAAAACGAATTTCCCAAGAAACCCCACTCAAACACAAAGACGTATAAGTCAAGTGAAAGAAAGTAATTTAAAACGAATTTCCCAAGAAACCCCACTCAAACACAAAGACGTCTAAGTCAAGTGAAAGAAAGTAATTTAAAACGAATTTCCCAAGAAACCCCCACTCAAACACAAAGACGTATAAGTCAAGTGAAAGAAAGTAATTTAAAACGAATTTCCCAAGAAACCCCCACTCAAACACAAAGACGTATAAGTCAAGTGAAAGAAAGTAATTTAAAACGAATTTCCCAAGAAACCCCCACTCAAACACAAAGACGTATAAGTCAAGTGAAAGAAAGTAATTTAAAACGAATTTCCCAAGAAACCCCACTCAAACACAAAGACGTATAAGTCAAGTGAAAGAAAGTAATTTAAAACGAATTTCCTAAGAAACCCCCACTCAAACACAAAGACGTATAAGTCAAGTGAAAGAAAGTAATTTAAAACGAATTTCCCAAGAAACCCCCACTCAAACACAAAGACGTATAAGTCAAGTGAAAGAAAGTAATTTAAAACGAATTTCCCAAGAAACCCCACTCAAACACAAAGACGTATAAGTCAAGTGAAAGAAAGTAATTTAAAACGAATTTCCCAAGAAACCCCCACTCAAACACAAAGACGTATAAGTCAAGTGAAAGAAAGTAATTTAAAACGAATTTCCCAAGAAACCCCCACTCAAACACAAAGACGTATAAGTCAAGTGAAAGAAAGTAATTTAAAACGAATTTCCCAAGAAACCCCACTCAAACACAAAGACGTATAAGTCAAGTGAAAGAAAGTAATTTAAAACGAATTTCCCAAGAAACCCCCACTCAAACACAAAGACGTCTAAGTCAAGTGAAAGAAAGTAATTTAAAACGAATTTCCCAAGAAACCCCACTCAAACACAAAGACGTCTAAGTCAAGTGAAAGAAAGTAATTTAAAACGAATTTCCCAAGAAACCCCCACTCAAACACAAAGACGTATAAGTCAAGTGAAAGAAAGTAATTTAAAACGAATTTCCCAAGAAACCCCACTCAAACACAAAGACGTATAAGTCAAGTGAAAGAAAGTAATTTAAAACGAATTTCCCAAGAAACCCCACTCAAACACAAAGACGTATAAGTCAAGTGAAAGAAAGTAATTTAAAACGAATTTCCCAAGAAACCCCCACTCAAACACAAAGACGTCTAAGTCAAGTGAAAGAAAGTAATTTAAAACGAATTTCCCAAGAAACCCCACTCAAACACAAAGACGTCTAAGTCAAGTGAAAGAAAGTAATTTAAAACGAATTTCCCAAGAAACCCCCACTCAAACACAAAGACGTATAAGTCAAGTGAAAGAAAGTAATTTAAAACGAATTTCCCAAGAAACCCCACTCAAACACAAAGACGTATAAGTCAAGTGAAAGAAAGTAATTTAAAACGAATTTCCCAAGAAACCCCACTCAAACACAAAGACGTATAAGTCAAGTGAAAGAAAGTAATTTAAAACGAATTTCCCAAGAAACCCCCACTCAAACACAAAGACGTATAAGTCAAGTGAAAGAAAGTAATTTAAAACGAATTTCCCAAGAAACCCCACTCAAACACAAAGACGTATAAGTCAAGTGAAAGAAAGTAATTTAAAACGAATTTCCCAAGAAACCCCCACTCAAACACAAAGACGTATAAGTCAAGTGAAAGAAAGTAATTTAAAACGAATTTCCCAAGAAACCCCACTCAAACACAAAGACGTATAAGTCAAGTGAAAGAAAGTAATTTAAAACGAATTTCCCAAGAAACCCCCACTCAAACACAAAGACGTATAAGTCAAGTGAAAGAAAGTAATTTAAAACGAATTTCCCAAGAAACCCCACTCAAACACAAAGACGTATAAGTCAAGTGAAAGAAAGTAATTTAAAACGAATTTCCCAAGAAACCCCCACTCAAACACAAAGACGTATAAGTCAAGTGAAAGAAAGTAATTTAAAACGAATTTCCCAAGAAACCCCCACTCAAACACAAAGACGTATAAGTCAAGCGAAAGAAAGTAATTTAAAACGAATTTCCCAAGAAACCCCACTCAAACACAAAGACGTATAAGTCAAGTGAAAGAAAGTAATTTAAAACGAATTTCCCAAGAAACCCCCACTCAAACACAAAGACGTATAAGTCAAGTAAAACAAAGTAATATAAAACGAATTTCCCAAGAAACCCCCACTAAAACACAAAAACGGTTAAAACAAATTAAAGAAGCCACATTAAAAAGATTAGAAAATGAAACCCCTAGTAAAAAACAAAAACGGTATGAAAAAATCAAAGAAAATTATTTACAACATATAGCAAACGAAACACCCGATGAAACATTACAAAGGTTAAATAAACAAAAAATTAATTTTAAAAAATATTTAGAAAAAGAAAGTGCACAACAAAAAAACCAACGTTTCGAACGAATCAAAGATAATACTCAAAAAAATATAAATACTACAACAAGTATATCCAATACATATAAACTAGCGTACAGAGGTTTTGGTATAAATGTAGAACCACAAAACCTAGGGTTTATGTCAATTATTTGCAGATACTGTAAATCGAAAAATTTTGCATTTGAAAAACCAAAAGACGGCAAATTTACTCATTGTTGTCGAAAAGGTAAATTAAATGCAGATGCATGGGCGTAGCTACGGTGGGGCAGGGTGGGGCGCTTGCCCCCCCCTGGCACAGGGAATAATTGGTCAGATTTTCTGCATTATAAATCTTTATTTAAATAAGAAATCTGTGTACAAATAATATATTTATTTTCTTTAAATAAGGAAATTATAAATTTATATTTCATGCGTGCATTCGGTACTCTGATCATCAACTCGATTGAATCGAACTAAACACAAATGCATAATGCATACCACCACCACCACCGTCGCACACAGCCGCACAGTCACGTACAGTGCGCACGCGCACGTAAAACTCATGTGCGTCGACGAACGTAAACAAGTTCAGCGACATTAGCTGTCGGCGTGTACATACCTGTTTGCGAATTTGAGATATAAAATGGATATTAGAAAGTTTTTTAGTAGCAAAGACATAGGAGGTAAGTTTTATTGCACATTATTAGTTTTGAAGTCTATATTAAAATTAAAGTACTTACTATATTTTATCTACCTACAGTGGCGTGCAAAAGTATTGAGCCAGACAGATTTTTAAACCATATATAATATATTGTAAAAGTGATACAAAAATGAAGCAGTTATAGATATTAATAACCTTTTCTTGTAGAGTAAGATTTATTACGGATTCTCGTAACTGAAACTGAGTGTATTTTACCATTTCGTTAAACAATAACCTAATTTAATATTAAATTGGGACTTGATGATAAATATAAATAAAGTATATAAACTCTGAATAACAACTTTCATTTATAATGAAAATAAGCTTGTCAACTATACTAATTATAATGTAATTAACATTCCTAATACTAGTGTAGCGTAATATGTAAATGTAATACAAAAAAATATTCTTTTAAAAGAGATAATATAAGTTTGGCTCAATACTTTTGCACGCAACTGTACATATAAAAAAGAAAATTTTTATTTTAGCGGGGCAGAAAAGGAAACAACCTGAGAAAAGCAGTGGCGAAAGTGACAGCGGTGAAGAAGAAAAGTTTAAGAATGACGTTGCAGATGCACCTATTGCTGTTCTGACGGAACCTAGTGGATCCTCATCATCAACTAGTACAGAAAATCAAACCTGTTGTGATAATGACCTGGGTAAGTGGGTCGGACGTTCTTCGATTATGACTACAGCTCAAAAAATGGAGGTTCTAAAACACTGTTGGTCACCCCCAAAAGGCTATGACTTTGCTAAAGATGCTACTCATTTGAAAAGGAAATTCAAATATAGTTGGTTGCGAGATTATGCTCCTTGGCTTGCATATTCAAAGAGAGTGAAGGGCGCATTGTGTATTTACTGCGTGTTGTTTCCACCGTCTAAAGTACAGGGTGTATTAGGTTCATTTATAATAAGGCCTTTTACTCGCTATAAAGACATGAACGAATTTGCAAGAAATCATATGTTATCTCAATGGCACAGATCAGCTGCTGCAGCAGCAAAAAGTTTTTCGGACAATGTGCCTGTCGATGTACAGATGATTTCTGCACACCAAAAGGAAGTAGAAGTTAACAGAAAAGTCGTAGGATCAATAATTTCGACTATAATGTTTTGTGGTACGCACGACTTAGCTTTGAGGGGTAAAGAACATCATCAAGGAGTTCTTGAAGACTTAATTCAACTCAAGATCGAAGCTGGCGACCAAACTTTAAAAGAACACATAGAAAAGGGTAAAAAAAACGCCACCTATATGTCGCCACAAATTCAGAATATAATAATTGGTTTATGCCGAGCAGTTATTAAAGATGATATAATTGCTGATGTAAAGAGGGCATGTGCCTATAGCATACTGGCAGACGAAAGTTGTGATATATCAGGGAAAGAGCAGCTATCAATTGGTGTTCGATTTTTTGACGAAGAAAAAATGATAGTCCGTGAGGAATTTCTCGGATTTGTGGAATTGGCTGCCATGGACGCTAAAACTATTTCCGCTGCTATTGATAATTTTATAGAAAACGCAGGTTTTGATCCAGAAAAATGTGTCGGGCAAGGGTATGATGGATGCTCAACCATGGCAGGGAAAGATGGTGGGGTTCAAAAAATTATGCGCGAAAAGTATACAAAAGCATTGTTTTTTCACTGTGCTAGTCACAAATTAAATTTAGTTGTGAACGACTTAAATCAGATACCGGTGATACAAAACACAATATCTACAATTAAGGAAATAATTAAATTTTTTCGTGAATCGGTTGTACGTCGAAAACATGCACCAAACTTACCATTGTTGTGCGAAACACGTTGGTCGCAAAAATATAAAAGTATCGGCATATTCAAAGAAAATTATGTTAGTATTGTCAATGCGCTTGAAACACTATCAAAGGATGGTAACACTGCTACGAGAAAAGCTGCTTTTCAGCTGCATTGTGCTGCTACAAATTCGGAATTTATTGTCAGTATCGTACTTATTGCAAAATATTCCGCAATCTTGCAACCTGTGGCAAATCTTTTACAATCAAAAAGTATTGACATGCTTCAATGTGCAAATCACATTAAAAGAATAATAGTTTTAATTAAAAGTCACCGTGAAACTACGGAAATCGTTAGCCAAGAGATTGCAACTGAGGCCAAAACAATCGCTGAAAATCTTGGAACAGACTTTAAAATGCCGCGGATCGTAAAACGGCAACAGCATCGTTCGAATCCTCCAGCGCAAACTCCTTGCGAATACTGGAAAAGATCCTTGATTATTCCTTACATTGATTCACTAATAATGTCATTAGAGCAGCGATTTTCCGATGAGAACTTACCTGCATTCTCATTATTAATTCTTCACCCTTACATTATGCTGGACATGACAGTTCAAGATTTTATAAAAAAATCAGAAAGTTTTTGCAATTATTATAATTTATACAGTTTTTCCGCTGAAGCCGAATTATGGTATAACTTATGGAAAAGTAAAAACATTGCAAAAGAGGAACTGAAAGAGATGGAAATAGCAGCATTGGTGAAAGAAACAGAAAATTTTTACCCAGCAACGAAACGAGCACTGCTAATTTCACTTGCGCAGCCATGTACTACATGTACGATTGAAAGGTCTTTTAGTACACTGCGAAGGGTGAAAACCTGGTTGCGGTCAACAATGACCGAAGAGCGCCTTGTTGGACTCTGCATGCTTAGTGTGCATAGGAAAAGAGTGTGGGAAAAAAATAAGCAATATGAAGGGGAAATATTAAGAAAATTTTGCCAGGACCCACGTAGGCTTATTTTTAAATAATCTTATTGTATGATCTAATATAATAAAAAGTGATTTCTAATAAATAAATGTTTCACTATTTGACTCAGTTGCTTTGCCCCCCCCCCCTAGTCAAAATCCTGGCTACGCCCTTGCCCCCCCCTAGTCAAAATCCTGGCTACGCCCATGTGCAGATGAACTAAAAGATTTCCCTGAATATATAAAAAAATTAATGACTGGTAATGATGCAAACAGTAGAAATTTTAAAGAGAATATAAGAAATTATAATAGTGCTTTAGCTTTTGCGTCAATGGGGGCGAAAATCACACCACCATCTGGTTACGGTCCTTACGTTTTCCGTATTCACGGACAAATATATCATGAATCTGCGTCAAGTATGTACCCAAACCAAGTAAATAATGAAAAATATGCGCAATTATACATAATAGATACAAATGAAGCTTTAGAAAAACGTATGAGTAACAAATATAATACAAATTGTAAACCGGATATTATGCGAAAATTAGATGAAATTATAAGAGAAATAAATCCTTATTTTGCGGCATATTTAATGTTAAAAGAGGTAGAAGCTAGAGAAATAGCTATAGCGGGGCAAAATAATGAAGCGGTTCCTGAAATAAATTTATGGATTGTTAGTGATAGAAATAAAGATAAACGCAGATACAATTTACCCACAAGTAATGAAGTGGCTGTAGTTTTCACTTCAAAGGACGGTGAACCCCCAATAAATAGGGACATTAGTGTGCACCCAAGGGGGGGTGGCCGTATAAAACTAAATCAATTTAGTGAAAATTGTGACCCAATGACATATCCATTGCTGTTTCCCCACGGAGAATGCGGTTGGAATATGAATATGAAACAAGCGGACGGTATAAAAAAACAAACAATTCTCCAATTTTACATGAATAGACTGGCGGTTAGAGACAATTTTAATCCATGTTTACAAACAGGTAAATTAACCCAACAATATATAGTTGACGCATATGTAAAGGTGGAAGCAGAACGCCTTACATCAAAAGAAATTAAGAGTTGAACTATATACCGGATTAATGGATCATGTTAATAATATGGCGGCAAATGAAGGTGCACAAGCAGGTAATATGATTATATTACCATCCACATTTCAAGGTGGCAGTAGATTTATGCAAAATATGTACCAAAGTGCAATGGCAATAGTGCGAGAATATGGAAAACCAGATCTCTTTATAACTGTTACATGTAACCCAAAATGGCCTGAAATAGTTGAACAATTACAAAAAGGGGAAACGTCTGCTAACCGTCCAGATATAGTTGCTAGAGTATTCTGCGGAAAAATAAAAGCTATGTTAAGCGAATTTTTGCAAGATAATATTTTCGGCAAAGTTGTAGCATTTTTATACGTTATTGAATTTCAAAAACGAGGGTTACCGCATATGCATTTATTATTAACACTTGATGAAAATAGCAAAATACGTAACAAAGATGACATTGATGCTATAGTTTCGGCAGAAATTCCTGACGAGGATACTGAACCGGAACTTTATCAAATTGTTCAGACATATATGATACACGGTCCCTGTGGTATTTTAAATAAAAATTCCCAATGTATGAAACATAACAAATGTACAAAACGTGACCCTAAAGACTTTTTAAATGAAACAATTGAAAATATCAATGGGTACCCCTTATATAAACGTACAAATAATAATGCAAAAATGTATATATTATGGAAAAATAAAACAACAAAATATACAATTGACAATAGATGGATAGTACCATACAATCCATATTTATTAAAAAAATATAGGACACATATAAATGTAGAAATATGTTCGTCCGTAAAAAGTATCAAATATATATGCGATTACTTATGTAAAGGACATGATTGCGCCAGTGTTAAATTAGGTCAAATAGATCAAAATAAAACAGTTCAATGGGATGAAATAAACTGTTTCTTAGATGTTAGATATGTGTCCGCTCCAGAATGTTTTTGGAGATTACTAGAATATCCATTACATGACAAATCCCACGCCATTTTTCAATTAGCAGTACATCTGCAATTTGAACAAAGCGTTGTATTTCAAACAGGCCAAGAAATACAAGCTATAGAACGTGCGGCAGAAAAAAATACAACCCTTACCGCTTGGTTTTTATTAAATCAATCAGATATAAATGCGCGCCAATATAATTATATGGAACTACCAAAATATTATGTTTTTCACACAGATAATATGTGGAAAGAAAGAAAACGTATAAATAAACCCCCAATAGGTCGATTAATATCAGTAAGTCCCAAAGATATTGAAAGATTTCACCTTAGGTTAATTTTAATACACGCCAAAGGCGCTACAAGTTTTAAAGATCTACGTACTGTAAACGGAGAAGATTATCACACATACCAAAATGCGGCACGCGCATTAGGTTTATTAATAAATGATGAAGAATGTGAAAATTGCTAAATGAAGCAATTATCTATAAATTTCCAAAACAATTACGCGAATTATTCGCATATTTAATATGTTTTCATACTTCAATAAATGCGGTTTACTTATGGGAAAAATTCAAAGAATATTTAATTGAAGATTATATGTTACATAATACAGAACAATATGCTATAAATGCAACTTTAAAAAAAAATGAAGAAATATTAATAATTCACAGGTTTAAATTAAGTGACTTTGGCCTTCCTGAACCAAATCTCACTGACGATAAAATTATCGATGAAAATATTTTCGATATTAATACGGAAAAAGCAGAAGGTGAAAAAAATGCGGCATTATTTAATGATGAACAAAAAGAAATATTATATTATATATTACATGCAATGAATAATGAGTATTGTAAAGAAAAATGTATCTTTGTAGATGGTCCAGGAGGTACTGGTAAAACATTTTTATATAATACATTAATAAGTATATTAAGAAGTGAAGGAAAAAATGTTATTGCGGTTGCGTGGACAGGAATAGCGACAACATTATTAAAAGGTGGTCAAACTGTTCACTCAGTGTTTAAGCTCCCAGTGCCTATTAACGAAACAAGTGTATGTAAAATTAAACCAAACAGCAAACAAGGGAAAATTATTAATGAATCGTGCATAATAATATGTGACGAAGTTACAATAATGCCACAACATGCATTAAATGCCATATATTTAGCATTAAAAGACATTATGAATAATTCATTACCATTTGGGGGTAAAGTAATGTTATTAGGTGGCGATTTTAGACAGTGTTTACCTGTCGTCAATTTTACAAATCATAGAACAACCATAATAGAAGCGTCCGTATTAAATAGTCATTTATGGCCTCACTTCGTAAAATTTTCATTAACAATTAATATGCGTGTAAACAAAGATGAAATAGAATTTTCAAAATATCTTTTACATATAGGAAATGGTGTCAATGATATAATAAAAATACCCCCTGAATGTTTAACAGAAAACTCACTTGCGGATGAAATATATGGTGACAATATTATATTACCAGAAAATATATATACTTTTATAAACAGAGCTATTTTAGCCCCTAAAAACGATGAAACAATGTTATTAAATGAAATAGTATTAGAAAAAATTGCAGGACCATGTAAAATATATTATAGTGCAGACACATGTGTATGTGAAGAATCAAACAAAATTGATTGTCCAGTAGAAGTATTAAATAAACAAACTCCTACTGGATTGCCTCCGCATAAATTAACTCTTAAAATAGGTGCTATAGTTATGCTTTTAAGAAATATGAACCCAAAACAGGGTTTATGTAACGGAACACGATTAATAGTAAAAGGTATGATGTCCAATTACTTGGATTTAGAAATAGCGACAGGTCCAAATATTGGAAAAACCACGAACAGATTTAACGACTGATACAAATTTACCGTTTGTACTAAAAAGAAGGCAATTTCCTATCAGACTAGCCTTTTCTATGACAATAAATAAATCTCAAGGGCAGACTTTTGATTACGTAGGTATAAATCTAGAAAAACCCATATTTACACACGGACAATTGTACGTTGCAATGTCCAGAGTAAGATCTATAAAGAATTTAAAAATTAAAATATCTAAAGACTGTATAAATGAAGAAACAAATGAAGGGTTTACAAAGAACATCGTATTTAAAGAAATATTATAAATAAATATTTCATATAGTAATGAAACTAATATAATTAGATATATATGTAAGAAAATAAAAATACAAAAAAATATGATTATAAAGAAGTTAAAAATTAAAGCAGACTATAAATAAACAAACGAGGGAATTACAAAGAACATCAAATTTAAAGATATGTTGTATAAATATTTCATATAGCAACAGAACTAATATAATTGGGTATATACAATCACATAAATATACAAATAATTGTGGCTATTTTATATTAAAAATAGAAAACCACATTTGTGTTGTAATATATGTATAAATTAAATAAAATGGTATATACAAAGTTGCAAAATAAAAGTATCATATACTATAATGTATATTCCTTTATTTATGCAATATTAATTACATATTAAACAAAAACATGCCCTACACCCCTATACATCATACAATGAAAAAATTGTTTTATATATTATTTACGTATTACATAAAAGACGTATCTAAAAGAAATAATGAAATAACATATATTACTAGGAAATAAGTATGAAAAATGAAAACGCATTTTATAAATAATATAATAAAAATATATAGTTACAACACAATATTTTTTACAAAAATACGAAAAATTTAAGAATAATATACAATAATAAATAATACACTAATAAATAGAAACGCATTTTACAAATAATATAATAACAAAATTATATTTACAATGTAAGTAACTATAATTTGGTCCAAATACGATATATCGCTATCGAAAATCGAATATGTTTTATGTGTTAGATGTAAAAAAAATACGTTTTATAATATTGAAATAAAAATAAAAATACAAAATCAGTAAATACAAATATGAGTAAGTGTTCAATGTTACAATAATACATAAAAGACATATTTAAAAGAAATAATAAAGTAGGATATATTGATAGGAAATAAGTAGGAAAAATAAAAACGCATTTTACAAATAATATAATAAAAATATATATTTACAACACATTACTTATTATTATGACTCAAATATAGTAGATCACTGTTGAACATCGTACACTTTTAATGTGTAAAGAGTAAGCGATATTACGTAGTTTACTAATGAATTACAAATAAATATGCAAAATCAGTATTTTGTGCAAAATAATAAATGTATGAGAATAGCATATAATGGAACGAAAACTACTAATACTAAAAACAATGTAATAGCAAAAATATATTTACAGTGTTAGTAACTAATACTGTGGTACAGGTATGGTATATCCCTACCAAAAATCTTAAGATTCAAAATGTAACAAATTTTACACTAATGATAAGTAATAATACAAAGTCAATAAATACAAAAATGAACAAGTGTTCAAGATTACAACAATCAAATATCATAATATATCAACAAAAATATATAAATATAAGAATAGTCTATATTGATAAGAAACACAATATGTAATTACGTATTTTATAATTAATATAATAAGAAAAATATATTTACAATGTCAATTACGAATATTGTGGACTAGACACGATAAATCACTACCGAAAATCAAATACATTTGATATAAAGCGTAAGATATTATATTAATGATATACAAATAATAATACAAAGTCAATAAATACAAAAATGAACACACGATTAGGGTTACAACAATCAAATATAAGAATATTTTGACGAAAATATAGAAATATAAAAATACTGTATATTGATAGGAAACACAAAAAATATAGACATTTTTTACAAATATTATAATAAGAAAAATATATTTACAATGTCAGTAACTAATATTATGGTACAAATAAGATATACCGTGACAAAAATCGGACACGTTTAAAATACAAAACGTAAGAAAGATTACGTTATTCTAATGATATATGAGTAATACTACAAAGTCAATAAATACATAGGTAAAATATATAGATATGATAAAACATACATTTTTAATATTATATACTTATTAAAAATACCCACAAAAATAATATTTACAATATGTTAATATAGGATTGACAAGAAACATAAAGTGGATTGTTTCTTTTTATAAGTGTGATATATTAAAATTAATAAACTAGAGTTTATAATAAGAAAATTAATATTATCTGGCACTAACAAATCAAATCAGAATACATGAAAAAAACAGTCACACATTTTTAAATAAATAATGGATTTTTTTTTAATAATATACAAAATACTGGCTAAGAAACATGAATCCCAAACGCGGATTATGCAACGGTACACGACTAATAGTCAAAGACATGAAAAATAATTACTTAGATTTGGAAGTACTTACAGGTCAAAGTGCAGGTAATCGAATATATTTACCTAGATTCGATTTAAATACCGACACAAATTTGCCGTTCACATTAAAACGGAGACAATTCCCCATAAGGTTAGCATTTTCCATGACAATTAATAAATCCCAAGGTCAAACGTTTGATTTTGTTGGCATAAATATACAAAATCCAGTCTTCACACATGGTCAATTATATGTAGCCATGTCTCGCGTCAGATCACTGCAGAATTTGAAAATCAAAGTATCCGATGACTGCGTCAATGAGAAAGGCGAAGGATGCACAAATAATATTGTCTTTAAAAAAATATTAAATTAATATTTAAAAAAAAAAAAAATGTAAGTATAAAATAGATATGTAAAATCATGAGTTCACAGTTTTAAACATACTTGTTCATACAATATATTTCCTAAAATACAATTCGATGTACACTTATAAAGTCACTTTCAAATACAAATATATAACAAAAGTAGCATACATATATATATATATATATATATATATATATATATATATATATATATATATATATATATATATATATATATATATATATATATATGTATTTGAAAGTTATAATATTGTTACACGCTATACGAATTGTATTACTCAATAACACTTGAAAAATCTTTCATTTTGATTCATTCAAAAGGCCACAATGTTGCGTTAAACAAAACGCAACATGCCAAACTGCAAACGAGGGAATCTAAAATTTATGTAACAGAATTTATGGAAATAATTTTCCAATAAAACGATAAAACCGCAAGGTACATCAAGAATTTCAAATATTGCTGGTAGGGTTCCGGTCTTATTATGTTTCGAGTCATTGTCTCTGTTACATAAATTTTAGAAATAAAATGGTCTAAATTGAAAAAATAAATAAATATCAGTTACATGCTCTATATGAATGAAATGTAATTCAATTTTATAAAAAGCAAATGCAACTGCTTTTAAATTAAATAAACAAAATTCTTTCTCACATTTTTCTTAACAGAATAAAATAACAAACAGACCAAAAACCCTCATAGAAAGAAATGAGCTAATAAAAAAAACTGATGTTAAATTTGTTTGAAGTAATATATAGAAAACTAAAAAAAATAATATTCTTGAATTACTAAATAGAAATAACTCATTTCTATGGTAATTTAATTATAATTAATTTTTTAGAATAAAAATTGTATTACTTTGTAATTTAATTACTTAACTAATCAGTTATTAGCCAGTTCCCGACAATGACTTGAAACATAATAGGATTGAGCCCGGTAACCAGTAATATTTGGAATTCTTCTTGTACTTTGCAATAAATAAAACAAAAGTGTGGTTCAATTTTGAAACAAGATCGCTTGAGCATAAATATGTTAAATGTATTATATAAGCTAGCGTCCGAGTTATATTTTTTATAAACAATTCCGCACCGCGATAAGTACCAATACATATACATAAATAAAATTGGGTACAATTCGTAATGGTATGAATGTGTCTGTATGTGTGTGAATGTATGTGTGTTTTTATTAATAAATCAAGTTGCCATATTTTACAGTTCCACCGTCCTTTTTTTGTAAATTTAATTTCAATTTCAAGTATACTACTTTCTCTAACATATTTAATTTACAAAATAATACAATCTACAAACGATGTTTAATAAGGCGGTGGTATCTCTACTTTTAAACCATAAAAATTTATATTTTTGTTTCAAATTTAATCTTTTTTACCATTATGTAGTAGATAGTTTTGTAAAAATTTATGGCAACTTAAATAAATTTAAGTTTCTAACAAATAGTAAACTTTAAATTAAAATTCATTTTTATAATATATAAATTGACAAAATAAACAAATTATTAGTCGAAAAAAAATTGCAAATGAATAATACTTAAATTTTAAAGTACAAAATCAAAATTAGTTCAACAAATTCGAAGCTTCAACGAGAGAGTGCATAAATTATCACATCTATACATTGTCCTGTACCTGAAGAACAGACTAACATCATCTTTACGTACATCTAATCGACTACGCACATTTTGAACCCAACAATCTTCTCGGATATCGAACTTCTCCTTTCTCTCTAACGAATTAACTTTATGTAAAAAACAAAAAACTAATCATCTTGTCAAATTTTTTGACGCATGTACCAGACAGTCCTTGACAAGACCTATAATTTAATACCAAACACGACTTTTTCCAAAAACCTGATTGAAAAGTTAAAATTTTGGCACTTCCATGTGTAGCCCACCGACTATCCATATTCAGACCGGACAGTATGTGTTCTTTTTCGTTACCGTAGTCATCTATTGGTGTTTCCCCGAACTACACCCGTATTTGATTGACTGGTGGTACAGTCTGATTAGTAAGTACATTTTGAAATATAAATTTAAAATTCAAAATATGAAATAAAATTTAAGAATTCAATTTTTTTAACTGAAAATATGATATAAAATTCAAATTATTATTATTTTATTGTGATTCATTATATTTACAAAATTATTCACTTTTATGAAATTGTGTATCTTAACATTTTCTCGAGTTATTTATTCCGTTTAAAGTGTAACTGATGTTTATCTATTATTTCTTTCATCACCCATCTACGGCAAATATCTCCACTCGTCATAGATGTGACACAATTAAGGTAGACAAGAAAGTAGAGGTAGTTCATTCTTTTAAAATCTACGTAATTCGAGAAACTGTTTCATAATGGTCAACGACAGTCACACGCTGTGCTAATAGTAATGTTTTTCCCGTAATAATATGTGTTTTTTTAAATTTTAATCTAGCTGCCCGAGCCCTGATGTAGCCAAGCAGAAAAAAATCATTTGATATCAACCACGATATGGTTCTGATAACTTTATGCAAAAAAAAACAAAAGTTATCCAAATATTGACACTTCTATTATATAGTCCTGCAGAAAGCAATTCATTTGATGCCAAACACAAGATACTTCTGATAATTTTGTTCGAGATGTCTAAATAGTCTATGTCCAACACCTATGAGCGCTCAAGACATCTTCTGCATTACAAATATGAGATCGAATAAAAACCCAACCTTGGCCGCTACAAGAGACAGGAATCAAGTAATACATTTCATTAGGTTTAATCAGGTTAATATCTAATAAATAATTAAACAATTTTCAGATGATGATTTTTTTGTTTTTTTAAATTGACAAAAAACTGAACAAAGATGGCTTCATTAAATTGTTGTACCTTTTTTTTACGCTCACACGGTACGTCATCATCATTACCGACATCTGCGTCCAAAGCAGATTGGCACACCTAGCAATGGATAATACGCTATGATGATAGTGTTGTTATTTATATCAGCTTGCAATGTAAGTTTTTTTTTGTTTCTTTTTATAAAGAATACAAGTATTCATTGGTATTTTTTAAAATTACTAATTAATATAATTTTTTATTTAAGATCCAAAAATTGTCATTATTTTTGATTTGGCAAAAAATCGAAACGATAATTGAACGAGCCTGTCAAATAAATTCTAACAAATCCATGATAGATACAAATGAACATTATAGAGATGTATGGATATATCTGTTTTTTGCATTTTTTTTTTTTAAGGTAACATTAAGATTTTTTTTGTAAAAATAGGAGGATGTCAAACGCTTTCAATGGCCTACCTGCTAACGTACGCCAACGTAGAAAAGGAACTCACGAGAGAAGATCTAGCTAAAGTAACACCAACCGCTCTGAATTGTGCAATTTTCGAATAAATATAATTTACCTAAGCCATTTATCAACCAATGTTTGTTTTTGTGAATGATTTTTTCACTGGCGTGAAGGGAGAATCCTCGGAGAAGATGTGTCCTCGCCGTATTAGTTAATGCCAGACGATGTATAAATCCACAGGAAATAACCTGTGATTAGACATAGTAAATTATATAAATACCAAATTTGACAATGTTTATATTAGTTTATTGTATATATTATGCATACATACAATAATTATTTTCAAGATTTTCGATCAAGGTCATTTACAAATTGTATGAATTAAAATTTTAGCTTCGCCTATTTCAACAAATTTAATAGTGTCATGTTTGCCAATTTGTAAATTCGTTCAAAATACAAATGACCTTAATCAGACATCTTCAAAAAAATTACTGTAAACTAGAAAAATAATCTTGTATGACTGCCGTATTCTTCACTATTAATAGGATTCTAAATTAAATTGATATATTCGCAAATTCGTTGTATATGTAATGTAACTCCTTTTTTCCTGTAATTTGTAACTAAATTAAAATTTCAAATTTGTGTGTTTTTTAAAATTTAATATTATGTATTATAGCCATATTATTAATATTAAGGTTAAATATATACCTTGTAATTTAGACATTTTGTCCTGTTTAATTGAATCTATAAATACATAAGTAATTAATTACCATTTCCTCATGCTATGTAAATTATTATTCGTATAAAAGGGAATACACGTTTTGTCCTAATGTTCTTATAATGCCCTGTTCATTTTTTGTATACACATGATGACGTTGCATAACTAGCCGCATAAAACGTGTAACATTTATTCATTCACAAAAATGGAAAAAAAATATTGTCTGTCAGTTATCAAATAAAATCTGAAGAACTAAATGATCTTTAACCATGTTCTGTTATAATTTTTAATATTCAGGTCTTGTACAATTTCTAGATAAAATTATTAATTACTGACAAAATTTGGTTTCACGAATTTAAATTATTTATTAAATGCATGTAAAAGCGATTGGCTCTCAAGCGCCATCTACTACATATTTTAACGTAAAATAAAATATACTTTTTACTAACCACTTTATATGTATATTACATTATAGTTTCCGACAATTTTTATTAATCATCTGTTATTTTTAACCATAGACAATACACTCTTTACACTTGAAACTTATGTATACTTGAACTGAACATTACACCTAGTAACTGGAATAGAACTAAAATGTAAATTAACAATCCACTTTTAATTCTATTCAAAATAATTTAATTTTGTTAGTTAATATAAATGTATTTTGATACTAAAATGTATGTGCACAAATATAAAGTTAAAATATAATTTTTCAATAATACGCATAATAAAATTTTAATATCAAAATACATTGAACAACTAATTCCATTGAAATAATGATAACCGGATTGAAAATGAATCACGTATATCTTATATAAACACATAAAGTTAAACAATATTACATTAAAAACTCGCTCAGTAAAAACACAGAAGGTACAATTAATAACACAGATTAAATAGAATTGACATACAAATATTTTCAAATGTTAAATTAACGTCAAATTCAAATGTTTCCCATACATCCTTTCCATCTTTGATAAATACATGGACCAATAGTTACATCGATATTCAATATATAGGTTTTTAACGCGACGTTAGCGACATCTATTGACTGGAATTGAATATTGACAAATACCTGACACGCATCATATGTGTCCAAAGGTTTCATTTAACACTGATGTTATAAAATGTCAAAGTAGTGTACCCAACAACACCCAGAGGGCAATATTTTCGCGCTACCAACTTTATCTAATCAGTGTTGCCACATAAAGGGATTTATCCCTTTTTGCGGGATTTATTAACATGATGAGGGATAAAAGGATATTTTCATTTAAAATATAAAATTTCAGGAATTTTACCATTAGTTTAGATACAACACTAAATATGCATAATTTATATTATATTTATATTATTAATTCGAGTTCATCTAATTTTTAATCTAAAGTTTATTTCTAGATACCTATAGTCCATTCGCTACGATAAGAGAATGTAGAACTAATTGAACAAAAGCAAGTAATTCTATTGGTCAAAAGAGGGATTTTTTAGAGCCGAACTTATAGATGTTAAGGAATTTTTTAAAGAAGAAGATTGGCAACAATGATGGTTACTTGTACTATTTGTTTCCGTTTTCCGTTACTATTGTTCATGACTGCAAGAAGACAAGAAGTGAGTACCAAAAATATTTGAGACATTATGTATATATAATTATTTTTATTTTCCAGTAATGACTGAAGTAGAAGACGGAGCGAAGCATAGGTCTCCTATGCAAAGTGAGTTCTAGAATTTTTTTAAACGTTATATATATATATATATATATATATATATATATATATATATATATATATATATATATATATATATAATATAATTATTTTTATTTTCCCAGACATGGACGACGAAGAAGAGGAAAAAACAAATATGGAGTCTTCTTCTAGTAAGTTCTAGCAATATTTATTACGTTAATTTATATATAATTATTTTAATTATTACTGATAAAAAGGAACAATCTGGTGATTTTTAGAAACATTTAAGAAAAATGTAGAATTAAAATAAGCAATTCAATATCACGATTTTAGTTAAAAGATAGAGTATTTATTTTGTAAAAAATGAACTTTATAGGATTGATTTGCATATTTCTGGTATAAAAATGGTTAAAAACTCAAACTCGGTTTACAAAAGTGTACATTTTTGGCTTAAAATGAGAGGTTAAAAAATGAGTCAATATCTCGATTTAATTTAAAGAGTGTTAATTCTTGCAAAAACTAATTCCAAGAGATCGATTTAATATATTAATATTTTAAAAGTATCACAAAGATCTTAGGGATTCCAGAAAATAAGATAGAAGTTTAGGAAAAAATAAGAAAAAATTGCCCAAAAAAATACATTTTATTTTACTCACAACTCCTCAATGGTTTAAATTATTACTAAATTTACACAAAATTCGTGCTATACGGAGTTAAAAATATAAATTCATTCAATTTCAAATCTTTATACCGTCCGGACAAAATTTTATTTAAATATTTCTAAAATAACATCCGTTACAAATTTTCCTCAATTCTTCCAAAATATCAAAACCTTTATTTGGTTAAAAAAATATCAAACGATTGCATAACGGTTATTTTTTTTCTTTTATATATATATAATTATTTTTATTTCTCCAGAAAATGATACCCCTAATCCACCTGAACAAGCGGGGTCATTTCCTGAACCCAGCGCTCCCAAGAAAAGCGGCAGCAGTGGGGATGATAGTGGCCCGGGGAGGGGTAATAGGCGGTGGCGGGGAAATGGGTGGGGGCGGGGAAATGAGAGGGGGCGTGGAAATAGAAGGGGACGGGGTAATGGTAGGGGGCGGGGGAATGGAAGATGGAGAAATAGGCGAGGCTCAGGAAGGGGAGGGCCAAATGTAAGAAATAAATTTATATTGATTAACAACTAATACTATATTAAAAAATTACGTATTTTACTTTTGTAATATGATAAAATGTATCTTAGTGCAAATATTTAAATAGTGTAAAACCATGAATGTTGTATGTTATCCTTTTTGAATGCAAAAAAATATTGTGTATGAAATATCATACGATAGGCATATAGTTGTCAATTTTGCTTTTTTCAGAAAAAAGTTATATAATCCTGATAACCCGCAAGATGCAGAAGAACTATTAAAATATCTGGAGGAAATTAGCTCGGATGATGAGGAATGTGGGATAATAGAAAAATTTGACCATTTGAACATACGACGACATACCACTTGCAAATTTATTCAATATAAAAAGCAATTGGGCTAAAAAGAAAAGCAAAGTAGGTAGAACGAAGAGAAATTGGACAGAAGAACTTTTAAATTACGGACAGGAAAGACCAAAAATTACTAAAACAACAGAACCAAATATAGCACAAAGAATTAGAGACGAAAATTTAGAACCAATAGATTTGTTCAAAATTTTCTTTACAGAAGACTTTATAGAATATATATGTAACGAAACACAGAAGTATGCGTACAGCAAAGGCAAACATGATTTTATAGTATCTAGCACAGAAATGTACGTTTATTTCGGAATCTTGTTATTATCGGGATACTGCAAAGTTCCATTTAGAAGGATGTTTTGGGAAACTAAATCTGATGCGCACAATGTATTAGTAAGTAACAGTGTTTCTCGTGACAGGTTTGAAAGTATCCACCGGTATTTACATTTTAACGATAACTGCAATATAGATCCTAATGACAAAATATATAAAGTGAAACCTCTTGTAAATCACATAAACAGCGTCTCTCAAGAATTAGCCTTATCTCTTGGATCCTCTTTTTCATTAGACGAAGCTATGGAGCCATATTTTGGACGTCATCATATGAAACAATTCATCAGAGGTAAGCCAATTCGATATGGTTTCAAGTTTTGAAATTTAGTCCCTATTGCGGCAGTGGAGATAAAGTTGAAGGGAAAAGTTTAGGATCCAGTGTGGTCGAAAAATTATGCCTTGGGTATATTCCTCCAAATTCTACAGTATTCTTGGATAACTTTTTCAATTCACTGCCGCTCTTGAAAGAATTAAAATCACAGAATATCAATTTTATTGGCACTATACGAGCAGATCGTGTGGAAAAGGCCCCGTTGAATGAAATGAAAAAAGAACAGCGAGGCACTGCGCATGTTTTAAAAGATTCTAATAGTGGTATAACCCTAACAAGATGGAACGACAATAGTCGAGTAACGATGGCCAGTAACATTGATGACGATAATATTACTTTAACAAAGGAATTTTGTATACGATGGTCGAAACAACAAAGATAACACATTGAGGTTGACCAACCAACTACAGTCAACTTGTATAACCAGGGAATGGGAGGTGTAGATCTTTTTGACAAAATGAGAGGTCTGTACCATATACGCATTCGTTTCAGAAAATGGTACTGGCCATTAGTACGATTTTGTGTAAATGGAGCGGTAGTGAATATGTGGATATTATATCGTTTTGTACATCCTAAAATAAGTCTTTTAGACTTTGTAAGAAGAATTGTGCTTGCAATTCTTACTTCGCCAGAGTATATAACTGGTCCTAAGCCAAAAAGAAGTAAGAATGTATTAAAAGAAGTAAGATATGATAAAGTAGACCATTTAATTGACAAACAAGCAACACAACGCCGATGTGCGTATTGTGGTAAATGCGCCAAATATTCGTGCCTCAAATGTAATGTGGGTTTACACCCAGATACGTGTTTTAGAATGTATCATACTCCGTCTCAATAATTTACTTGTAATTATTATTTCTATAAATAAAGTTTTCTAAACTTATAAAAAACTTCTTCCAATAAATATGTTAACCTCATAACTTCCTATCGTATGAAATATCATACGTTAAAAAAAAGTACCTTAAGAATATTTTTTTAAAAAAAGTATATCATAGGGCCCTTTAAACATCACATACAA
The DNA here is from genome assembly GCA_951394225.1 of Harpalus rufipes. Classification (NCBI taxonomy): domain Eukaryota; kingdom Metazoa; phylum Arthropoda; class Insecta; order Coleoptera; family Carabidae; genus Harpalus; species Harpalus rufipes. Next base: position 33,368,596 of record OX596285.1, read on the forward strand.
AACTAACTTTAAAATTTTAAAAGTCTCCTAAAGAAAAAGTTACTCAGGCATTAATGGGTTAATGGAAGATTATTTATTACATCATTCCAAAGAAACTGCACCATATAAGTGTTTAAGGAAGATTCAAGAGATCTTAGTCATTCATAGATACGACCTTAGTGATTTCGGTTTGCCACAACCAAATGAAATAGATGATGTAAGTAATGACAATGATTTCATAGATATGGATGCAGAAAAATTAGAGGGCGAAAAAAATGTAACTTTATTTAATAGTGAACAAAAAGCTATTTTACAAAATATTTTAAATGCAGTAAACAATGTAAATTGTAAAAACAGATATTTCTTCATTGATGACCCGGAAGGGACGGGCAAAACCTTTTTATACAACACACTAATCAGTGTACTAAGAGGACAAGGACAAAAAGTTATATCTGTTGCTTGGACAGGTATCGCAGCGACATTGTTAAAAGCGGGGCAAACGATTCATTCAATTTTTAAATTGCCAGTCCCAGTAACTGAGTGTGTCAGGACAACAAATCCTTCATGTGGGAGCAAACCAGGTGATGTTGATCTCTACGTAACAACATGTATGTCAACATACCACATAACAAAAGAAAATCCATCTGAGGGGGTTTGCAGTTCCATAGTTGAATGTTCTAGAAGAGGAAATACAACAACTATATGTCATGCAAACAACCGTCCAATAATCTGTACTGAATGCATCCTATCAGAGTTTATCCGTTCCCTCAACGGTGGATACAAAGACAAAAGAGAAGCTCTTCCGCAGCAACTATGTGCGTTTGTTGACCACCCACAAAAGGATACGTCTAACCTTAGTTGTTACTTCTTCAGTAATGTTACTGTTTTGTGTCTTTTATATACACATGATTAGAGTAGGTAAATCAGCAAATCCCTTTATATTTCAGGCAAACTTATTACAAATGCACAAGTAATAATTTGTGACGAAGTCACAATGATCCCGGAACATGCCCTAAATGCAATTGATGTAGTTTTGAAAGATTTAATGAACAATACATTACCATTTGGTGGTAAAATTGTGATTGTAGGTGATTTTCGACAGTGCCTACCTGTAGTAAACTACACTAATCACAGAACAGCTATAATAGAAATAAGTTTGTAGAATTTTTTTTTAAAATCAATATTTGAAATTTTACGTAATTCTGTATTCAAATCAATATACTTCTTTAACCAAGCACTTTGTTTAAATTTTAAAACTCGATGAATTTTTTTAATTTTTAATCCTAAATTTAAACATTGTTTTAAATTTCGATAATGAATTATATATTTATGCTTTGGATACAAATTTGGAACTAATTTAGAATACTTTGATATAGGTGGTATAAAATGCTCTGGGCAAAGGGGTAAATCCTTATGTTTTCCATGTAATTCTAATGGATATTCCAAGTCTACTTCAAATATAAAACCTGTTTCAGACTCATCGCTAATATTTAGTAAATCAATATTATAAATTTGAATATCATCAATCCATTCAAACCTGCTGTATGGTAAGTATTGACTCATAGGAGCACCATATAAATTGTTAATATCAAAATACATTAAATAAGAATTTGGTAAATTTGAATCATACTCTTCATTCATATATTTGTTATTTGCCTTGGCATATCTGTTAGAACACTGAAACACCACCACGTATTCCCTTTTCAATAAATAAAATTTTGTCAATATCAGTTAAGAGCTCAAGTTCAACAGAACTACATTTTAACATTGCATCGAATGCAAGACCTGGGGCTGTATAATAATGTAACGCATCAAGCTTATATGACTGTATGCAACTGTCACGAAAATTTTCAAATATATCGACTAATAACAATACATCAGTTTTTAAATACAAATCCGAATACTCTCCTAAAGACTTTATTTTAAAGTAGTTCCACACAGTTTGAGCATGACCGAAGTCATTATCACAAACACTTTAATTTTTTATTAGACTATAAAACTGATCTTGAGTTGGCAGCTTTTCTTCATCAAGTTTCTCCCAACAGTCCAAATATTCATAAGGGAAAACTCCTTTCCTAGTTAATAACTGAAATTCTTCTTCGCTGTTACAATGGCTTCTGATAGTTTTCTTTTCAGAATCTTGAAGATACGTTGCCAGTTTATCTATACTACTCGCCATAAATCGAAACGAATCAATAAATCGATAATTTATTTTGGTGTCTTTTGCATATTTTGTGAACGAAATATATCGCTCTTTGTTTATTGGAAGCAAATTAAGTGTTCCTGGAAATCCCTTTGCAATATTTTTTATAATAAAGTGCGCATCGTAACCGCTTAGATTATGAAAAACAACTGGATAGTATGAATTTTTTTATAATTTAAATTGCAAGACTGATGTGCAGCACCTCTGCACTTGGATGTAAAGGGGCAGTGGTCATGTGTTTTAATATCATTTGCATTAAATGATTTTTGACAAATATGACATATTGTTGCTTTACTAAATTCAAATTCTTCTTCTGGTGTCAACTTCGTAGGTTGAACATTTTGAATTATGTTATTAATATTAACAGCCATTGTTTGTAACTCATTGACAAACCAATCTTGACAGTTTTTCCCACGATACATGTTAAACTTTGATAAAGAATCATCGTAAGAACATTTAAAAAAATATGCGATACTAAAAGGCGTATGTTTATGTATAATTTTAGAAGTTATTAACAGCTATTTTTTCAAAATACTCCTGTTAAAGTATAGTGCAGTGGTGATACTTCAGTTATTTATAATATATTGTGTGAGAAATCTATTGGTTAATTTAAGTGAATCGAAAAAGTGAAAAATAACCTCTACAACAGAGGAGCATTTAAAACTAATTCAAAACACACTAAATTATCATAATGGGTGATAATAATGGTGACAAATCTGATTTAATTTTAAAAAAACTAGAAAAACTTGACACGATAGAAAACAATCTACAAAGAAATTACGAAGAAATCGCAAAATTTAATGGTGAATTCCAGATCCTTAAAAAAAGAGTGGAACAATTAGAGGAAACTCTTACTATTCAACAAAAGGTGATTTATAATATGGAAAAACAAATTAAAATGAAAAATCTATTTTTTTACGGTTTTAAAGATGATGAAACTGAAAGTGGTACATTGAAACAGCTAGTACTGCAGTTCATAAATCATACATTCCAAATAAATCTTACTAATCAAGATATAGACGTAAAAAGAATAGGTATTAAAAAGATCGGTAAAAATAGACCGGTTCTTGTCGCATTCACTTCGCTAGAAAATAAAAATATGATATCATCAAACAGAAGATACTTATAAGGTACCAACATTTACTTGGGTGACGATTTAACATCCGAGGAACAGAAAAAGAAAAGTGAATTGTTAAAACTCCGTAAGGAATATATAAAAGACGGAAAATCGGTGAAAATTCGTGGACTCAAATTATTTGTCAATGACATTCAAATTACGCCACAATCAAATTCAACAAAAAGGGATAGGGGTAGCCAGTCCTCAACAGATTCACCTCCGAAACCTCCAATCAAGAAATTTAATCTGCTGCAACCCACCCCCAACCCCGTGGTCAAAACAATTACACCCCAAGAGGACCCACATGCTCCACTGAAGAAAACATGACTAAGATATGTAAATTCTACCTTAAACTCGTTGCGTAATAACCCCTCTAGTAATGAAATCATTGATTGTTTCAATCATTCTAATCACTCTAGCTCAGATGATTTGGATCTGCACACTAAATTTAGTTTAAACAACTTCTACGTACTATTTTGGAATGTTCATGGATTTAATTCTTTATTTAATATTGACACTGAGTCAAAATCCAGAATGGTACGTAGTGATTTAATTTGCTTAACAGAAACCTGGATGGAGTTTTGTGATATCAATATAACTTTACCTGATTTCTTAAATAATTATAAAATAATTTCATATAGTGCAGCAACGAAAGAAAAAAGTAGAGGAAGGGCAAGTGGCGGGCTGTTAATTTTATTGAAAAATAATGTAAATATTGAATTTCAAATATTAGAAAATAGTAATCTATGGATTTTTCTAAAAATAATTACTCACTCTGATAAATACTTGATTTGTTTAGTATATCTTAAACCCGACCTTGATAATGAAATTTGCCTAACAATGTTATATGAATCTTTGGTTTCGTTTTTAGGTCAATACCCAGAATACGATCTCTTATTAATCGGAGACTTCAATTCAAAAATTGGACAGCTTAATCAAGCTCCAGAAAATTCTTTTTACTGTAACAATGTTTGGGAATTTCGAAAATCTTTGCATGACGTCACGGACACCAGAGGTAGAAAGTTAGTCGAATTATTAGAAAACATTGGCTTATTCACATTAAATGGCAGGACAACGGGAGATATTCCGGGGAACTACACTTATATGACTACAAATGGTAAAAGCACAGTAGATTATGCATGGGTAAGCGTTGGTTTTTTGTCTAAAATTAATAGTTTTGAAATTGTGGATTCATTTAATTGCTCTGATCATAGTATGTGTGTAGTTAATATTGAAAATAGCTCATTTTCTCAACAAGGTACTGTAAACCAAAAGACAAAAACTAATTTTATTATCAAATTTAAATTTAATGAAAATAATTTAGGATCGTTTCAATATAACTTAGAAAATTCAGATAGGATGTATTTCAATAGCACTGAAACAGAAGCATTAAATAATAACTTAATAAATGCTATTAAAGATGCGGCAAGTCACTCAGGTATGTTACAAGTTACTAAGGCTAATAACATACCATCAGGGACTAACCCTTGGTTTAATACAGAATGCAAAAATTCAAAACAGGAATTAAAAATTCTACTAAAATTATACCACAAAAACAGGGCACTTAATAATCTAGAAACGTATATAATTGCAAAAAGAAAATACAGAATACTCATTCAAAATGCAAAAAAATCTTACCAAAATAATATTCAAAATTTATTATCTAACTCTAAAAATAATAATTCATTTTGGCAAACCGTAAGAAAGTTGAGTAAACATATTTTCAACCCAATGAAGTAAATATTACAGACTGGGAAATATTTTATTATGAAATATATAGCAAAACCTCATACGAACATATTTATTTCTTTGATTGTCAACACCCATTCTTAGATTCATCTATATCACTAGAAGAATTAAAATCGAGTATAATGAAATGTAAATTGAACAAGGCCCCTGGCATAGATGGTATAACCTATGAATTTTTTAAACATCTTACCCCTGCCTGGGAGCACTATCTGCTAAATTTATATAATTTAATATTTCAAACAGGTAATATACCAAAAACGTGGAATACGGTGCAGTTACAAACGCTGTTTAAAAAAGGTGATAAGAAAAACCCACACAATTATAGAGGTATTGCCCTTATTGTATCAATCTCTAAAATATTTACACAAATTTTGCACAATCGTTTAGAACCATTTCTAGAAGAACATGAACTATTAAATGAATTTCAATCCGGATTTCGTAAGAAAAGAAGTACTACCGATAATATATTTACGCTAATGGGTAAACATTCACCTAAGGCTTAGTAAACAAAAGGTATATACTCTTTTCATTGATTATAAGCGTGCATTTGACTCAATCAACTATAAAAAATTGTGGTTCAAACTATATCATAACGGTATCAGCTCAAAAATAATTCGCCTACTTCAAGGCATGTATGATAACGCATCATTACAAGTCAAACAACGCAATGAATTATCTAACCCAATTAAAATTTCCGAAGGTTTGCTACAGGGCGAAATAATGTCTCCATTATTATTTTCAGTTTTTCTAAATAACATTGAGTCTTTTTTCAGAGAAAAAAATTTAACTGGAATTCATATAAACGGGCATCAAGATATATTATGTTTAGCTTACGCTGACGATTTAGTTGTCCTAGCTCATTCTCCAATAGATTTGAAACTTAAATTACTCGCTTTAGAAGAATATTCCGATAATAATGATTTATGTGTTAATACGGACAAAACAAAAATAGTATTGTTCCATAAAGGTAGGAAAAGTAATAAATGCGAATTTAAATTTAAAAACAATATAATTTATTTGGTCACTAATTTTGAATATTTAGGCGTCCTTTTCTCACCCACCGGAAAATTTTATGAACAAACAAAAAATTGTCGTAAAAAAGCAAATATAGCTATTCAAAGCGTTAAGAAAATCTTGGCTACAGGGAAATCAAACAATTGGGAAGAAAAATCTAAATTATTAAATTCAATAATACATGCCACAGCTTTGTACGCTTCGGAAGTATGGGGTCTTAGATATGAAAACGAAATAGAAAGATGCCAAATTAAATATGTCAAATCTATTTTTCGATTCCCCCTTCATACTCCGGATTTTATAGTTCGATTGGAAACAGGATTAATACATATGGGAAAATTTTGATGATGCCTAATAACAGGTATCCAAAAATTATATACAACCGTTTGCTTGAGCTCGACCAGTCTTTTGAAAACAATAAATTGGAACTAAATTGGGTTAGCCAACTGAAAACCTTTTTAAACGAGAATAATTTTTATGATATCTGGGAAAATCAATCAATCAACGAACTATCAATTAATGTAATTATAGATGAATTTACGAATACGCTAGAGAAAAAAGACTTGGACAGAAACCAACTCTCGACGTATAGTTTATTTTATAAGATCATAAAGTGTAGTCCCGGTATGGAAGCACATTTGAATATGAATATTCCAATAATTAAACAACAAATTATTTCACAAATCCGCATTTCTTCAAAAAGAACTCTTAAAATATTTTACAAAAATATTAAATACGAGCTAAATTCAGAGTTATTATGTACAATTTGTAACTTACAAAAATTTGAAAATGCCTATCATTTCTACCTTGAGTGTCCTATGTATGCACACCTTAGAGATCACTTTCTGAATAGATACAACACACCAATCTTTACTGAAAGAAATTTTTATAGTTTATTTACCAATTTATCAAAAGACAAAATTGACCATATCTTCTATTATACAATTTCTGCCCTGAAAATCCGAAGCTTTTATTTAAATGAATAAACATCCATCCAGAGTTACAATTAAAAATACATTACTTTCTCGCATTAATTTAAGTTAACCATATCAGGGTAACTTCGATAATTTAAGTTGGGTAAACATATAGTGTAAAGTGTTCCATTAAATTCATTTATCTTTAAATTCATATAAAATAGAATTTTGTTATTAATTATTAATTGCTAATAAATGGTATTTATATCTGTTTTTGTTATGTTATTTGGGTCATTATATAGTTCAAAATGTCACTGAATCCATTATAATTAAAATATGTGTATATGTGATAGCTACTTTTAAATGTAAATAGGGCTATATAGCTTAAAATCAAAAATTCCTTTAAATTCATTTAAATTTAAAATTTGTCATTATTAATATGTAATAAATGGTATATGCTGTTTTTTTATATATGTATACATTATTTAAAAAAATTATATTATATATGCATGTACTCTATAGACTACAAATAATTTTGTATGACTTTTGTACCAATCCATTGTATGAAGCACTGCTTAGAAACAATAAATGTTATTATTATTATTATTATTATTATTAAAAATTCTGTAGTAAAATAATTCAAACATCTATCGCAGAGCCACTTTTTATCTTTGAGCTGATAATTGTTTACTTAATAAACGTGATAAATTTTTGATCCACATAAAATGGTAGTATTGGATCGCAATTTTTTTACCATATTAATATTATTAATTTCCTTATACTCATTATTATCTATTTCCATTAGATGCTCTTCATTTAAACGATCTCCGTTTTCTATATTATCCTGCTCCTTAGAATTTATCATAAGTAAGTAAATAGTTTTCTCAAAACTTTTCTCACTTAAATATACAGGACCGACTAGATTTTTTTTACCATTTTTCTCTAAAGTATATACATTTATAGATAAACTATTCATTTCTTCAAATTTCGGTATATCTTTAACTTTAATTTGAAAACTAATTCCATCATATTTTAGTACTTCACTAAAATGTGGATATGAACTAACTAGATCTGAATTCTTAGCAGCTGGATAGAGTGCAGACGTCACAGCCCAAAGAAAGCAAAACTCATCCTTGTTCTTGATGTTTGCTATTGCTTTTTTTCTTTTAATTTCTTCTGGCAGCTCAATATAGGTTCCTCCTGTTATTGGTGTGTACTTATTAATGTTTACTTTTAAGTGCATAATTTCATGTAAAGCCCAACCCGAGTCCCGCTCTTGAAATTCTTCTAATTTGCATAATATTTTGTCCTGAACGTTTTTTTTTTTTGTACCAGGTATTTAAATTGGTTGCATTCGTTATTTGTTTATTACTGGTATTGAATGTTTTAATTTCTAAAACACCTGTGTGCGGCATTATAAATTCCGCGCTGAACACAACATTTACTTTTATTATAGATGTTTTTAAAGCGGTATTAATTTTATTTTTAAAAATTCGTTTACTTTTTTCAAAAAATAACATAGGATCTTTAAATGATTTATTTATAATTACGCCTGTTTGTATTCGACATTCAAAAATAGATTTTATATCTTGCCAAATAAACTTTTGTTGTTGTTGTTGTTTTCTAGGTTATTCCTGATCCTACTACTAACTGGCTATGTTTAATTTTTTTTAATTTTTCCCGAAAATTTTTTAATATTGATATATTAGCTTCAAGTTTAAATAAATTTTCGGTTTTACTAAAACACGCACTTTGGTTTTTAATACAATTTGATATTATTAATATAAATTTATTTACATATTTTTGCCATCTCTCAGCTTCATCCAATGTTTTAATTAAATCAAAAGTTGATTTTATTTTTTTAATAACACTATCATTTAACGAGCACACTGTTTCGGGGTTCATTTTGCTTGCGAATACTATCTGCAACTAAATTGGTTTTATCTTTTGTCTTATCAGCGCGCATATGTACAAGGCTAAAAAGAAATAATTATTATCATTAAGTATTATATTTTAAGATAGTTAGACTTTGTATGTCCAATTATTTTAATTGTCAAATAATTACACTATCCTTACGCTCTAAAAGAAATAATTAGTATCATTAAATATAATTATCCGATAGTTAAACTAATTGACCGCTACTATGAACAACTGATTAAGGGTGATTAGCGAGCATTTGATTAGCATTGTTTTAACTCTGTCTATCGTTTATGGATTGTTTTAGAGAAAAATGCTTCAAATAAAAGATGCGTACAAATAATTCTATAACTCTTATTTCAAGTATTTTTCTCTAAAATAATCTATAAACGATTGACAGAGATAAAACAATGCTAATCACATGCTCGTTAATCACCCTTAGTCACTGTTCATACTAGCGGCCTGTATGTCTTATTATTTTAATTGTCAAATAGTTACACTATCGTTTACGCGCTCAGTTCGCATTCACTTTAGTTTGAAATAACATACAGCTGGTGAATAAAGAAAATTGTATGTCATTACAAAAAAATACTTACTACGTAATTTATGTTTTCAGGCTAAAAATTCGACGACACTTTTCTGAAAAGAAAAGTCACATGTCCTTTTCTGGGATCGTTGAGATTTGTTGGGAGAAACTAAATAAAGGCAACAGAAATATAAAGAAGTGTTAGTTAGTCATCATGGCAGTTGCATCAGATGTAAAGAATCGTTTTCCAGCAGAGGTAATATATACGAAGGGAAAAGTAATAGAGCCTGTTTGTGTTGTTTGGGAGTATACAATTGTAAGAAATATTGAAGAATATGAATTGGATACTGGTGAAAAATTACATGAAATTAAAGAGTGGATGTTGCATAATCATTGTGCAAAATATATGAGTTTGGTTGAAAAGGAGAAATATTTTGGATTTATACCGAAAACCCATCAATATTCTTTTTATGAAGGAACATTTCATAATATAGATAATTATCAAACTGAAAGTGGCAAAAACTTACCTTATATGTGTGATTATTATATATATATATATATATATATATATATATATATATATATATATATAGAATAGTATATAGAATATTCTAACTGTTTATTATATGCTGACGACATGAAAATCTTTAAAACCATAAATTGTGCAGAAGACAGTTTCCAGTTACAGCGTGACATAGAAAATATTATAGCTTGGTCTACTAAATTTAAATTGTTCTTCAATATAAATAAGTGTAAAGTGATGTCATACACAATGAAAAAGAATTACTTGCTATCTAATTATTCAATGGATAATTTAATACTCGAAAGAGTAAAATTATATAAGGATCTGGGAGTGTGGTTTGATATAAGATTAACATTTTCACATCACATTCATATTACCGTCAAAAGTTCATATAAAGCCCTTGGATTTATTATTCGCTGTTCCAAACATTTTCACAAACTATCCACTCTCAACTCCTTGTTTAATTCTTTTGTTCGCTGTAAATTAGAATATTGTAACCTAATTTGGTATCCAATATATCAAAATCATGTTCACGCCATCGAGATTATTCAAAAAAAATTTGTTAAATTTTGCTGGCGTAAAACCAATGGATTCCCTACAATTATGTATAATTATTCTTATATTGATGCATTAGCTGAATTTGGAATTACATCTCTGGAAAACCGCCATAAAAGCACAGTCGGCCATCTTTCTTTATAAGCTTGTCAATAATATTGTTGATGACATCAACTTACTAGCTCGTGTTAATTTCTATGTACCTAGAATAAACTCTAGGCATCGAACTTTATTCAAGTACACAATGGTTAAATGTAATTATGAACTAAAATCACCGATCCGTCGCCTATGTTTTTATTATAATGCAATTCATTCGCCACATAATTCCATTGATCTATTTTCAAATTCGTTACAAATATTCAAAAACTTATTAACTTACTACTTTTTGTCTAATTGAATTTCTCACTTTGTATTTAACTTGTAACTTGTAACTTGTAACTTGTAATTTTTTCTAACCCTCAGTAATTGGGACTTTGTCCTGTTGAGTGGTTTCAAATAAATAAATAAATAAATAAATAAATAAATATATATATATATATATATATATATATATATATATATATATATATATATAAAGAAGAATTGTGTCATTCTCGAGTACATAATCACAATAATTAAATAATATTATGACAAGCGACACAGAAAGATGTCCAACCCCGGAAGTTCAAAAGGAATCACTAACGAATTTGATAGAATTGATATGATATCCTGTTATATATTTTTATAAATACATGTATTAATATTTTATTTTATTTTTTTATTTCCTTATAGGGTAATTCCGGGTGAGATGGCCTTGCGGGTGAGATGACTCGATTCTTCTATTTCCATAGTACTGGAAATTTCCGCTGTTGTCGGTAGTGTACAGGGTTCTGTTGACACGTCGCATCGCATATTGTGTTTCTGTACGTTCAACTGAGAAATTAGGTAAGTTATGCATAATAATAATATTTGTTACCCTCAGAAATTCTCTGCTTGTTGTTTAACTTTTCATTAAGTTGCATTTTACGAAAGAAAAATTACTTTTTCTTCATATAATATGTTGATATAGTATCAAGAGGTTAGGTCTATATTCGTGTGTTGATATTTCATCGTATCATTCATGGAAAAACAAACAGGGCCATCTCTCCCGTACTTTCGGGTTAGATGGCTCTGTATTTTAGGGGATAGTTGACCCATCATTAAATTGTTCATAAGCATTGTTTGTTTGTTTTTTTGTAGTCATGCCGACTGATTATAAAAGAAAACATGATGGATCTAGAGGATCATGGACACAAGACACACTTACAAATGCTGTTGAAGCAGTTCAAAGCGGCAGAATGGGTGTGAATGCTGCCTCCAGAAACTTTGGCGTCCCGGCTCCTACCTTGAGGAGAAGAATGAAGAACAATGACGTATCTGAGAAAACATTGGGACCACCTCCATTGCTGGGAGCAAAAAATGAAATGAAACTAAAGTCTCATATCAAAAAATTGCAAAAGCACGGCTTTGCACCAACACGCGAAAGCGTTAGATCGATGGCGTTTCATTTGGCTGAAAGCTTGGCCATAAACCACAAATTCAACAAAGACAAAGAATTAGCTGGATATGACTGGTTAAACTCGTTTTTAAGACGTCACCAAGACCTCAGAGTTCGAAAATCCGAAGGTGTCTCACTGGCTCGCTGCCAAGGCATGAGCAAAGTAGAAGTTGAGTCGTACTTCCAGCTTTTGGAGAGAACCTTACGTGAAAATGATTTGATAAACAAACCAGCCAACATCTTCAACATGGATGAGACGGGCCTTCAATTAAACAACAAAGCAGGATTCGTAATCGCTGAAAAAGGATCTAAGAACGTTGCAGCTATCACTTCATCCGAGAAAGGCGAAACCATCACAGTTATATCTTGTTGTAACGCTGAGGGCTCGTTCTTACCACCTGCATGCATTTTTAAAGGGAAGAACAAGAAGGCAGAGTTTGAAGACGGAATGCCTCCCGGTTCAGTTGTATATATGAATCAAAAATCTGCTTACATCAGCACCAATTTGTTTTTTCACTGGTTGAAAACTCATTTTACACCTAGAAAACCAAGTGGAACGGTACTTTTGATATTGGATGGACACTCAACTCACTGCAACTCTGTCGAAATGCTGGAATTTGCAGAAGAATGTGGAATAATATTGTTGTGTCTTCCCAGTCACACCACTCAATTTTTACAACCTCTGGACCGAGCATTCTTCAAAAGTTTAAAGTCACATTTTGCTAAAGCTTGTAATTTATTTATCAAGACAAATCCTACCAGAAAAATCAACAGGATGATATTCGGGAAACTATTATCAGAAGCTTGGCCGAAATCAGCCACTGTGGAGAACGGGATATCATCCTTCAGAGCAACTGGCATCTACCCGTTCAACCCTGACGCCATTCCAGATTACGCCTTCTTAATTGAAGATCATCAACTTGAAGAACATCAGCCCGAAAAACATCAACATGAAGAATATCAACCTGAACACAATTTACCTGACGCTTTAGAAGAAGATATGAATGAACATATTGAACCAGAACATCCCAGCCCTGATTGTTCACAAGCAATTAATGAGGTGACTCCTGTTAAGGACACTCCAAGCACGATGCTCAACAAAATCAATCCTATTCCCAGTACATCAAGTGCAGTTCAGCAAACCAGGAAACGTGGGAAACAAGTAGCAGCCCTTTTGACATCATCCGCCAACATTGAAAAAAGAAAAACTGCCGAAAAAAGAAAGCTTGAGTTGGAAAAATCTAAAACAGCGAGAGCAGCAAAACGTGCTAATATTTCATGCAGGCCCAAACCTAAAAAAGTTGTGGATGATTCATCTTCGGATGAAAATATTTCTGATTTTGTCTTCCAGGAGAGTGATGACAGCCCTGACGATGATAGTGCTGAATGCGTAGGATGCGGGGAGAATTACTCCTCTACAGAGAAACAAGATGATTGGGTTAAATGTGTTAACTGCGAAAAGTGGTTCCACGACGGATGTTCAAAATTTGTTAACCTCTGTGATTCGTGCGGAAGAGTTATAGCTCTGAAAAAGAAATAATAACATGCTGATTTATATCAAAATATCAATTTTTCACCTGGGCCATAACACCCTGAATGATGCGTCATCTCACCTGGACAATCCGGGATAGACGGCCCTATGCATGAGTTGCAATTTTTTTTTTTTTTATAAGAAAATGTACTACTTCTTTGTATTTTACTAGGGCATTATGATTTAATATTGTATTTACTTTTACGAATAAATTTTTCTTTTGGAGTATCTGTTGAATTCACAATGTTCTGATTAAAGAAAAAAAAGTGGGTCATCTCTCCCCGAATTACCCTACCCAAACCATTAATAAAAAAATACTGAGTTCGGGCAAGGTTTATGGGGGTCGGGTCACAATTTGGAGCTCACTGGGTTCGGGGTGGGGTTCGAATCGCAATTTGGGGATCGGGCTAGGTTCATGGGTTCGGGTTGCGTCAGCAGTAGCCAGAAACCCCACTGTTTAAGACATAACATAACCTCACTAGCTAGAAACCCCACTGTTTACCTACTCAATCAAAACTGTCCAATGACATACACTATATATATCAAAAGTACAGAAAAATAGTATTTTATGCGGGAATTATATTACTTGTTTCAGATAAAATGGATTCGTTTTCTCGGGCTTCAAAAATTTTACGCTTGTGCCCGGCAGATGAAAATAACACCGCTGCCTTAGAAACGCCTGTTGTCAGTATCCTGACTAATGAGGAAAATATTGAAGTTCACAGACCCAATTATGTTCAAGCTGAAAAGAGTGAATCTGCTGCATTCATTCAAGCTGTTGAATCCTCATCTGTACCAGATAATTTACAACAGTATACTATGGAAGTTAACGAGAACACAGCAACAAAATGCGTCTTAAGAAGGATAAAAAATGGTACAGTGCCTGAAGTTTCAACTCAAGAGAATGCAGAATCTGTATTAGATAAAAGCGATGCTGATTTAAACTTGAGTGATGATTCAATAGCCGATCCTAACTTTTCTTCATCTGAGTCAGCTCAAGTGATGAGGAGTCTTCATCAGATTCTGAACAAAATAGCTCGCTCATTACTTCTGCTGAAAGTTCGTCTCCTAAACGGGGTAAGAAGAGATTAATTAGGATACCAGAAAGAAAAAATCTGATGTGGCCAGCACAATACCTTCCGTCAATCCTGTGTATTATGTACAAATTCCATACATAAATTTTCTTGCAAAAGATTATAAATTTTTGGTATTATGTGATTCCCTTTCTCGGCAACTGAATTCCATACTCCTGATACTCCTGATAACAAACAAACCACATGAAATAAGAAAATTATGAAATTTTGATTGAAAAATTATAACACTTGTCAGTTATGGATATAATTAATTGCTGTCATTTTGACACGGGTCAAAGTCATGTTACTGCACGCGCCCCATACATAAATTTTCTTGTAAAAAATCCTATATTTCCAGTAAAGTTATTTCATAAACAAACTATGCAAATTGCACTTGACACTGACATCTTCTTCTTCTTTAGTTTTTCCCATTCGTTAGGGGGACGCTATTTTTTATTTTCTTCTTCCACTCATTTTTGTTTTGCGTGTCGTCCTCATTCAGTTCCTTTTCTCTCAAGTCTTCTACAATACAGTCTTTTCATCTTATATTTGGTCTTCCTATGTTTCTTCCACCTTCTATTAATATATTCATCTCTCCTCATAACATGTTCAAACCAATGTAATCGTCTCTCTTATATCTAGAAACTTCTAACACTAGATTTACTTCCCTTATTGTTTCATTGATTTACATTTTATTGATACTGACATCTGTCAATTTGAATTACCTGAATATATTAGCAGTTTTCATGGTTAAGTTAGCATAGCTGGCTGAATTATAAAATTTGTTATCTTTATAATTCTTTAACTCTATATCTGTTGAATATGAAATATAAAGTGCAATCAAATCGTATAGAGAATAATATATTCTTTAAGTTATAATAACATTTAACTGAGTTTTTCAAGAAAAACTGTTAAAATCTTCAAATGAGGGTACTTCCGGTTGACCAATTATAACCAAAATCTAATCAAGTCTGCATATGGTTGTAAGGAAGAGGAATACGCAAGAATTGTAATTTTTGGAATTCTAGTATTGGAGATATCGTGCATGAAAGGCGGTCACATACACACACACACACACACACACACACACACACACACACACGCACATACGAACACACACACACACATACAGACATCATCGTAAAAATAGTAAAATCGTATTGTAAAGACCCTAAAACGTGCTTATTCAATGAAAACTCACCACCGAATTTTTTGACCAAAGACAATACCTTCCTTACCTAGAGGTGACGGAAGGTAAAAAAGAGGTAGCAAAGCAACTTAGAAATATGGGAAAAGAATACCAAACCGTTTCCAAGACGTCGAAAATATTCAAAGCCAGAGAAATTCTAGCACCATGCACAGACAAATGCAAACTTTCATGCTCAACCAAGTTTTCAGAACATCAAAGAAAAATATTTTCAACAAGTATTGGACACTTGGCAACTTAGAACTGCAACGGTCTTTTTGCTGGGAATATGGAAAGTATACAGCCCAAATATAGGTACACGCGCACAGAAACTCACAGAAAATTTAATAACGCCTTCTACTTCAATATAGAGGAGAAAAAAGTGAGAGTTTGCAAATTATTTTTTAAAAATACGTTGGGAATTAACGACAGGCCAATAAGAACAGTTTTGTAAAAAAGGAAAATGGATTTCTTGAATCAGAGAAGAGAGGAAAACACTCAAATCATTTCACAGTACACTGAGAAAAATGAAAGTTTTGAATGAAATAGATTCACTAGTTTCAATTTTTCTATTTATATTCAAAGTAATATATTTTGATTAAAAAAATATCGTTTTGAAATAAATTTTTAAGCTGTTTTGTTAAAAAATATTTTTAGTTTTAAATTTATATTTTGTTTCAATATATCAACACGTTGAATCAAAAACTTTTATCATTTGAATTTGCTCATTTGAAACAAAAATGATAAAATTTTGAATTAAAACTATATATTTTTTTTACAAAAATAAAGTACTTTTAATTTAAAACTTATATACATTCGTTGAACTTGTTGAACATGTTTAGTACAAAATAGAAACTTATCCTTACAACATTTTTCTTACTCAATTCAAAACAAAATATTTTTTATGAAAACAAATACTTTTGCTTACAACATTGTTCTTATTTGAGAGAAAGCTAAACATTTTCAATGAAAATATAAACTTCTAGTTACAAAATTAGTCTTACACAAAATAAAACTAAACATTTTTGGTGAAAACCTAAACTTCTTTTTACAAGATTTTTCATTTTCAATACAAAACTTAACGTTTTACCTGAAGATAGTCTGAGTTTGAATGAACAGTATAAACACTACACATTTGAACTGCGTCATTCGCATAGTACACGCATATAAAGGCAGCAACGCAACACGTTCATGAACAAATCTTGTTGAGTTGAATAGTGTAAAAGTATATAGTTGTATGCAGAATTGATAGGTAAATATAAATTAAAATAATTTATGAATGTATTTATTGAATTTTAAATAATTATATCATTTTTGTTCTTTTAATAGTGTTTTTCGACATGGATATTAACGAGCTCCTAACCTCGTGGGGATTTTCAGAATTAAATAATACGTCGAGTTTCGAACAAATTAAATTTATAATTTTATTGCAGGAAAAAGAAGTATATTTTGTTTGAATCTTTAACTACTTTAGTATATGAAAAACATGTACAATCTTATAGAGTAGAGAAAACAAACAAATTATTTTGTCAAAAAAATTCTGATTTTTACAATGTCTACATGTATACATCCGAATGGGAACTTATATGTCAAAATGTGATTTATGTTTATATTTTTAATATTAGTATTTATATTATATGTACTTAAATGTAAATTATATTTTGTATACCTGTATATCCTATAAATAAATATAAGTAATTTATAAAAAAAATATTTTTTCTGTGAAAATACCTATTATTTTATTAAAACTTAAGTTTTTCTTCAAAACTAGATTGTATTTCATTCAAAATATAGTATGTTTGTTTAACTTTTACATGAAAACGAACAGTTTTCAATTAAAATTATTTTAATTCCTATGAAAAAATATTTAATTTATATGAAAACTTAATCCGTGTTTATTGAACATTAAAACTTTCAATACGAAACGCTTTGTTTTAAAAAACATTTCATTTCAAATATGATGTATTTTGGATAAAGAACTTACTAATTTTTAAACAAAACTGTATACTTTTTAGTCAGATAAATAAATTGTTCACATTAAAATATTTTCCGTTTTCGTTGAAGTACATTACGGTTTCAAATAAAACTTCATGTTTAAAACTTTTAATTTCTTTACAGAAAACGGGATTGTTTTCGCCATATAGAAAACGTAAAATATTTTGAATGAATGTTATTCCTTTTGAATCAGAACTCTACTTCTCTCAGTGTAGAACCTGGTATAAATGAATCAGTAAGAAACCATATCAACTCGATACCGCGTATGGAAAGCCATTACCTTCGTGCCAATAGTTCCAGAGAGTACATAGATGGTGGTAAAAGTTTGGCTGACTTACATAGAGACTACGTAAAAGAACAGACCGAAAAAAACCAACCAGCTGCCAATCTTATGATGTACTCACGCATTTTTAATAAGAAGTTCAATATTTCATTTTTTTTCCCCAAAAAAGATTTATGCAATTTGTGCGAATCTTTTAAAAGCGCACAAGAAGTACCAGGCATAAAGGAAAAGTACGAGATGTATCAGGAAGAAAAAAAGTTGAGTCGTGAGTCTAAAGAACAGGATAAAAAATGTGTTGGTGATAAATTTGTCTTGGCAACCTTTGATCTTCAAGCGGTCATGCCGTGCCCTAAAGGAAATTTGTCAATATTCTACTACAAATCGAAAATAAACTCTTATAATTTTACAATTTGCAAAGTTGGTAATGATGCTGTAGAATGTTTTTTTTTTTGGCATGAGGGCGAAGGACATCGTGGCGCTAATGAAATAGGCTCTTGCATACTCAAGTATTTGGAGAAGAAAGCTTCCGTAATTGATAATGATAATTTGGAATTCACGTTCTATTCTGACAACTGTTGCGGGCAAAACAAGAATCGGTATATCATTGCAATGTTCCTGCACGCAGTTAAAACACTAAAAATAAAAACTATTACACACAAATTCTTGATCTGCGGCCATACCCAAAATGAAGGTGATGCCGCCCATTCTGTAATTGAAAAAAAGATAAAAAAAAAAAACACTTAAAACTGGTCCAATTATCATTCCGCACCAGTATGTCACAATAATACGAACAGCCAAGAAACGTGGCAATCCATATCAGGTGAACGAAATGAGTCATTCAGATTTCTTCGACTTAAGCATTTGAGTAGCATGGCAGGTAATAACTACTCTAAATATGTGACTGGCAACTCTATAAAAATGACTGATTTCAAAGTTCTAAGATTTGAGAAGTCTAGACCACATTCGTTTCTTTTTAAATTGTCAACAAGGATTTAGAATTTGGAGAAATTGAAGTTCGAAAAAGAAAACCCCAAGCTTCTTTTGTTTTGAAGAAAGCTTACTCAAGAAAAATAACGATTGAAGGAAGAAAGAGAGACGACTGTTTGGAATTGATCCGTTCAAATAACATCTCGCAAAGTTATATCGATATTTTCAATTCACTGTTTTCTTGAACTCTTTTTAAACTTGTAGACAACTAACTTAACCTGAATTTTCGGTTAGGTTTTATACTGTTTTCTAAAAAGAATTTATATTTTTCTCTTGAACTGATATTTATAGTTGTAATAGTCATAAAATAATAAAGCTAAATAAACTTCATAAATCCAAAGACGTCAAGTAACAATACAAGAAAAACGACACAAGTCAAAATAGGGGTAGTTTTGAGGGTTCTGTATGCTTTGAAATTTAAATTTTACTTTTCAATATAAAAGACAACACAAAAACAAACAAGTTTATATGTTCCAAGAATTAGTTTTGATTTAATATTGCAATCTGTATCTAATTAAAGGTTCTGAAGTTTTTATTTTTACTCTCCTGGATAATTTAATGTTTTTGACTTGTGTCACTTTTCTTGCGGGGGTGCGATATGTGTGCAGTTTAGAATTTGTATTCTAAACCATTGATATGACAATATGTAACCCTTTTGTAAACGGTTTAGAATTTGTATTCTAAACCATTGATATGATAATATGTAACCTTTTTGTAAACGGTTCACAATAAAACGTCTTCACCGCACACAAAACCGTCAATATGTTATGCGAGAATCATTACACCAACTTAATTCAAATTCCCTATAGGCTATGTGCACATTTTGAGTATTAACGCCTCTGACGACCACCACTTAGTTACTTTTGGGTACTAAATAAATTTTAACATTTCAAAAAATTATACAATTATATTTTGAATTTTTACTATAAGCAATGGGAAATAAGATCGCAGCAACAAAGTGGAACTAATGTTTAATTTTAAGAATGTTAATTCATTTGGATATCTTAGAAGAGGCAGCGGCGTTAGCACTTTGTATGCTTATGCACATTTCCAATGTGGGAATGCGTGTAAACAGTCATAAAACGCTGGAGAACAGCGGCGGTAGCACTTTTAAAAAACGTGCAACTATTTTAATTTAGGAATGCATGTAAACAATCATAAAACACTATCCACCTAGGGGAAGCTCGGCGAGTTTTCGCTAGTCCTATAGTAACATGTCACTTCAATTTTTTTACCTTCCTACATAATACAATTAACTTACGAATGTAACATTTGAAACGTTTATGGTATGTAACGATAACAAAAGTATATTTCGTTCCAATTATATATATACCGTGTGTCTGTCATAAAGGTGTACATAGGAGATTAACATGGGAAATTAGTTTTTTGCAATTCCCTGCTCACCTAATTATTTTAAGCAAAAACGCGTCAAATAAAAGTTTTAGGGAATAAAATTCTGCATCTAAATCAATAAACAGAATTAACGTTACATGCTTTATAACGACAGAAATTAAATATGATAATGTCGAAAATTACGTTGAAAATATCGATAGCCATGGAATTAAACAAAAAATAAATAAAAGCTTGACGTTTTATTTGTCAAATAAGTTATTTGACGTTTCTGACAATTTGATTTTGTCTCTAGTTTTGTTGTCTGATATTATTAAAAAATGAATATTTATACTAATGAAGAGCGTGTTTTCATAATAAAATGTTTTTATGGAGGTAATAGTTACCGCAAAGTGTGTGATTTATTTTCCGTTAAGTTTATGGATCGGCCGATTCCCAGTGCAACTACAATTGCTAAATTGGTGACAAAATTTGAAAAGACTGCTAGTGTGTCTTCAAAAAATACACGTGAGCCGCGTTATCAGAATGTAGGACGAGCAGAAGAACGTGCCTTGCTGGAAGAAAGAGTGCTAGGAATGATAAGTGTAAACCCCTTCTGTAGTACTAGATGTATTGGAAATGAGTTGGGAGTTCATCACAGCATCATACATAATATTTAAAAAAAAATTCGTACTATTCTTATAAAATGCAGTGTCACCAAGAACTTTTCCCATACGATGAAGAAAGTAGAAGAGTGTTTTGCGAACATATGCAGAACCGGGCTAATAATCAAACTTTTTTATCGTCCATTTGTTTTACCGACGAATGCACTTTCACGTTAAATAATGAACCCAATACCCAAAATACACGTTGTTGGGCAACAGAAAATCCTAGAATTAGAATTTCAACAAGGACACAATATCCCTAGAAAGTTAATATGTGAGCTGGAATTTCAGGTCACCACATAATTGGTCCTTTTGAAATACATGGCAATCTAAATACAGAAAATTATTTGGAGATGCTACAAAACGAAATTGGTCCTGAAATAGACAATGTTGTGAGCCCAGATTGAGAGGTCTGGTTCCAACACGATGGATGTCCTGCACACTATGGCAGAAACGTTAGGGAATATTTGGATCTGGCATTTCCTGGGCGCTGAAATGGAAGAGGGAGTATTATTAACTGGCCTGCTAGATCTCCAGATCTTGCTCCATGCGACTTTTTTTATGGGGTCACTTAAAAAATCAAATTTATAAACAAAGCCACGAAAACATAAATGATCTGAGAGATGCCATATTTAATTAATGTCATCGTATAACTCAGCGGCAACTATTTAATGTAAAAAGGTCGTTTTACAATAGATTAGGTTATTATCTTGTCCAAAATGGTGCTGCATTTGAATATATATTGTAACTATTATCTTTAAATTATAATTACTTGTTATTCGTTTAATAATTATAAAACTTTTCTTGCTTGAAAATATTATGTTACAAAATATTGAATTTTTAATAAATTCATATTATTTAAACAAAACTGTATTTTTTAACTTTATTTATTAATCTAATATTTCTGTTATTGTCATACTTAACGATATTTGTCCAAATCAAATAGTTAGAAATGTCAAATAAGTTAACTTACGTTGTGACAGATAAAACGTCAAGCATTTATTTATTTTTTGTTCAATTCCATGGCTATCGATATTTTCAACGTAATTTTCGACATTTTCATATTTAATTTCTGTCGTTATAAAGCAAGTAAAGTTAATTCTGTTTATTGCTTTAGATGCAGAATTTTATGCCCTAAAACTTTTATTTGACGCGTTTTTGCTTAAAATAATTATGTGAGCAGGGAATTGCAAAAAACTGATTACCCATGTTAATCTCCTATGTACACCTTTAAGATAGACACACGGTATAGATAAATTATGAATCTTGAAAACGCTGCAGTTTCAATATTCGACACCATAAACGTCATTTCATTTTCTTAGTATATGAGATAAGAAATGCATAAATAGTAGTAAGACAGAATGTACACGGGCTTTTGTATCAACTCTTCAAACTGTAATTACATTTACGAAAAACTTGTCACAATAAAACTTGAAGTTAGAAATTAAAATTTAGTTTTTTTTTATAAAACTTCGAAAACAAAAACAAAATTGGCGCAGTCGGTAGGATAGCCGACAAGAATCCAGTGAGAGAAGAATCCTCGTAAGTCTGTGAAACACTTGTCGAAAATTTTCAAATTTTCACAAGAGCTATCCGAACATTATCTACGTTCCTCAAACGACCTAAACAGTGGTCGCACCAGGGTCTAACCACGACCCATATTTACACAACGGGACCACCAGCTACCTCTTCGTGAAGGCACCCCTTCCATCAACACCACTAGCTCAACCGACCCGAAGAGTTACGTCACAGAGATACAACCCCCGCCCACTTGAAGCGCATCAAGACAACCATTACTATGCAAGCAGCAACCTACTTCATGATATTCCTGTTGTAAGTTAAATTTCATAGTAAATAATACATTTTTGCCGGTCTTAACAATCGGTCTGTGAATAAATATTGTTATACACAATTACATAAGGGTTTTGTGGAACGGCTAACGCTGTTAGGAAACAAAACGAGCCCCGACACAATGCAAAACATACAATAACACATTTTAATCTTATAAATGTTTATATATGTCTTCGGACGAATATATCGAAAGTCTAACTAGGAAATTTCAAACAATTCCGATTGCACTTAGACCGAGTAAATTAGGAAATAATAGTAAAATTAAACAATCTGTTACTAAACAAGTAAATACACCTTTAACATACCCAATACAGGAACTTACTAAATCTAAATCAGTCATAAACATGGCAACCACAACAATTACAGAAATCAGAAACTATATTGACGGAGTTCCTGAGTATAATGGAGAAATCAGATCTCTCCCTAGATTCATAAAAGAAATTGATAACTTTTATGAAGTAATGGAGACCCTAAATCTAACCCCTATTCAAAAAACATTGTTTTTCAATGTTGCAAAAAAAAATTATTGGTAAAGCACAAGACATACTAGATACACAAGAATTTACATCATGGGACGATATAAAAAAGTATTTGCAAAATAACTTTGAAGACAAAAGTACTTACAATACACTCTTATTAACAGCGATAAAAATTACACAAATAGATAACAATATAAATGACACTAAACAAATTTAAAAATTTATATCAAAGAATGACTTGAAAAATACAATTATTATCATATGAAGCATCCGGAAAACAATGTTTAATAACCGAAACACAGAAAACAGTAGTTTCTCATTTTATTTCATTACTACCAATAAATTTTAGAGCCTCATTTATAAGCAAAAATCCACAAACATTAGATGCCTGCGAACAACTCTTAATAAACGAGTTCAATTCCATACAACTACATAGGTCACCCATGCATAGAACACCACAACAAAATACACAAAGACAGTCCAATCCTCCACCACAAAAATTTCCCGGACAAGAATTTCCCTCACGCCCATTCAATCCTCAACATGCACGCCCTGCAGGACGACAAGCATTTGCTAGACAAAATATAAAAAACGGCATAGAAACGCGACGACAATTTAAACCAACCCCCATGTCAGGTATAACAAAATCAACACTACCAATGTCCGCGCAAACTATAAAACGCAATTACGCTTTAGAAGCGCAAAATAACAAAGACATTTATGACGACAAAACTAATAACGAAGATGAACTTGATGATCAAGACGAAACGTTTGAAAATCAATCTTTTTTAGAGTACGACCCAGACCAGACCGAAGAAAGTACGTAATGTTATCAAACACAAAAACAATACCGTTCATCACTTATCAAAATTTTAAAATTCTTATAGATTCAGGATCAGATATTAATTTAATAACAGAACAAACTGTAAAACAAAATAATATGAAAACTTTTGAAGAATTTTTAACTTTTAGAACCGCAACAAGTAAAGTAAAATGTAATAAGTATGTTGAAATTAAAATATTTAACAAAAAATATAATTTTTTTATTCTAAATTTTCACACGGAATGTAATTTATTATTTGGAACAGAAATACTTCGTGATACAAATACTGTTATAAATTTCTCAGAAGATATCATTCAAATGAGACAGATGAAATTTAATATCCGTAACTTAAGTAAAAAGAGTCAAGAATCTTACGTACAGATATGTGACGAACACTTACAAAAAAAAACAAAGAATAAACTATACAGTTTGCTAGAAAAATGACTCACTTTTCCCAAAAGAAAACGAACCATTGACATTTACAAACAGAATAAAACACAAAATTTATACTGACGATATCCCTGTGTACACTAAAAATTACCGATTACCACAAATTTACGAACAAGACATCGAAGAGCACGTACAAACTCTCTATTAAAAACCGGAGTTATACAAAAATCAAGAAGTCCCTACAATTCGCCTATCTGGATCGTGCCAAAGAAAGCGGATGCCTCCGGCAAAAAAAAACTAGATTAGTAATCGATTTTCGTAAACTCAATCAAAAAACTAAAGAAGATAAATTCCCCATACCAAACATCGACACTCTCTTTGATAAAATAAATAATCCAAAATTCTTCACCACATTAGATTTGCACTCGGGATTTCATCAAATACTTATAGATAAAAACGGTAGAGAAAAAACAGCTTTCAGCACAACTTCAGGACATTACGAATTCCTACGTATGCCCTTTGGCTTAATTAACGCCCATGCTACGTTTCAAAGATGTACATATGAATGAAATACTGCAAGATTTAATTGGCAAAATATGTCTCGTGTACCTAGACGATATAATTATTTTCGGCAATACGGAACAAGAACACTTAAAAAATATTGAAACAGTTTTCGAACACCTAAAAAATGCAATTTAAAAATACAACTAGACAAATCCGAGTTTTTTAAAACAGAAGTTAAGTATTTAGGCACACGAACAAAATTATTCCACGGTCGAGAAAGAACTAAAAGCAATAGTATGGGCTATTCAAAATTTTAAAACATACCTTTACGGACGAAAATTTGTAATACGCACAGACCATAGACCATTAATCAGGCTCTTTAACATGAAAAACGCAAACCAAAAACTTATGCGTTGGAAAATCGAGCTCAGCGAATATAACTTCGAAATTGAATATATAGCGGGAAAAACAAATAAAATTGCGGCCTTCTTAAGCAGAATCAGAAACACATTCAAAATTAATTATAAAACAGGCGACGTAACAACAAAGATAGGGGATCTTTGCACATTGCATTTCAAAAGATTACAAATTCGGCAAAGGTCTAGCAAAACAAATTGATAAGCAATTCAAGAGTAAAACCTTTTGCATTGATAAATTACCAAACAAAATTATAATTCAAAACGAACACAATAAACAAATCTTTCACCTTTTTTTTTCAAAAGAATCATTCAAGGATGAATGTAATAAAAAATTATTAAAACTTTCATTAATACAATTACGCGACTATCTAATAAAAAACGATATATATGAAATTAATATCCCCTATCTATCATGTGGACTAGATAAATTACCAAAATTTTAAACTCAATATTTGAAAACACTTGCATACAAATTAACATCTATCATTACCCCAAAATTTTGTATTAAGTGACGAATTAGAATCAAGAATCGAGCTAGAAAAAATCATAGAACAAGACGATGATTCAATAAAAGGTATAATAGGCATACAAGATGATATCGAAACTATACATTCTGACCAAGAACATCCAGTCAATGGTTTAAAAATCCTAGAAAATAGAATAAACGTAGCCGATAACCAAATTATATTCTCTTTCAATAAAACATACGATGTAAAAATTAAACGACTATTTGCTAATAAAAAACGACTAACAGTCACTATTGAAGAAAAGGGCGCAGAAAATCATCTACGCAAATTTATAAAAAAATATATTGTACCTAAGATTAGATGTTATTGCATATGCAACGACAAAATTTTTAATATCCTAAACAAACTCATTCAAAAAGATTTTGAAGTAAATAGTATAAATATTATAAAAGTAAATAAAGAAGTTGAAGACGTAGAACAATTAGACGAACAAAACGAAAATGTATATTTGTACCACACAGGGAAAACAAACCACCGCGGAATTATGGAAACGTATAATAAATTAAAAGAAAAATATTACTGGCCTAAAATGATTAATACCATCACTTCACTCATAAATAACTGCCAAATATGTAAAGAATGTAAATACGACAGAAAACCAATCAAACTCACTGACAACCTTACTGAAACACCTGAACGACTCTTTGAAATTATAAATATTGATTTACTAACTCTTGACGGACAATACTACTTAACAATATACGACCAATTCTCGAAATATGCACAAGCATATCCAGTTGAAACTAAAGAAAGCAAAATTATAGTAAAAACACTGGAAACATTTATTAAAATAAAAATTCCCCCAAAAAAGATAATATGCGATCAAGGCTGTGAATTTAACAATGTATCCCTTACGAACATTTTGTCATAATAATCAGATTGAATTACATATAACATCAGCTCAAAATCCAAAATCAAATGCTATAGAAAGATTCCATTCCACACTAATTGAACATTTGCGAATTAAAACAAGAACATGTAAATTAAAACCTTTAGAATAATTAGTAAATGATTACATCTTCGCGTACAATAACTCAGTCCAGTCTATCACAAACATGACCCCGAATGAAATACTATACGGAAAAGATTATACAAACCTAAGGCCAAGAGATAACACACAAAACAAATTACAAAACTACACAGGAAAACGACAAAAAGAATTAGAACAAGTAAAAATTAATATTAACAAAGAAAAACAGAAACGTTTCAGAAATCCTGTAGAAAATAAAAAAATCGATAAATTGAAGAATCTCACGGAAGCTTATATAAAACAAAATTCCCGTTTAATAACAAAATTCAAAAAACCTTTATACATTAAAACAAAGATAAGAAATTATAATGATAAATTTAAAACAATAAATGCTAAAGATAAAATTGGAGAGCGAAAAGTAAAAATTGATAAAATAAAAATTTAACTGTTTCAGAATCCCTCATGGATTCACAGAAATAAAGAACATTACAAGTAATCCCGGTTTCCTGTTACATACCATCGGTAAGTGTTATCTAAAAGAAAATGAACAGTTACATTATTTTTATAACGACATAAGCCCCATATATGATGAATACACAAAATTAAAATTGCTCGTTAATAACGAAATTAAACAATTAATGAACGAAACATTCCTCATTGAAAATGGCAAAATTATAAACTATATGTTTAAAGAACTTGAACTTAACATAATTAAACTATTCGGCAAAAGAAATAGGAGAGGACTAATTAACGGATTCGGATCCATAATAAAATCTATAACTGGAAATTTAGACGCCGCTGATGAAGAACGATATAATTCGATATTAGAACAACTTAGTAACAATCAAAAAGTATTACAAACCCAAGCAAATGAAATCATACATCAACAACAAACACTGACAGATAAATTCAACAAAAACCTACAAACTATAAATCTAAAGGAGGACAAATCATGGTAATAATAAAAAAAGAAAAAGGTTGGAAAACACTCATACACAGAAGTGAAAATTAATAAAATATTAATTTACATCCAGCGACTTAAAAATACGGTAGATAACATTATAAAATCACTAGAGTTTTGTTCATTAAATCAATTAGATATCACAATTATAGATCCTAACAACCTTCAAAACATTACACAAAATCCGAATATCCTACAAATGCTTGAGACAATATATATCACATGTACACTACAAAACAACAAAATTCATATCCTTCTAGCTGTCCCAAACTACACAAAAGACTTACACAAAATACAACAGTTCACACCTACACCATATTATGACTCTTCATACAAACAAATATTAGAGGAAAACAATATGTTTATTACGTATAATAATAAATATGTATCTCTTCTTAAGTTTATAAATAATAAGTATTGTATTTCAAACTATAACCCTATAAATAATTGTATTAACCCATTAGTGCCTAGTGTATGATTTATCATACGTAACTTATACTACTTTTTGTGACAACTTACTTCGTAGCAGTCTTGATTACACGTAGTATATTGTTTTAATAAATGTGCTATATACTATATTTATTAATATTAACACAGTGATTGAACTTGATTATACTTGTAACAGTCTATATTAAATATTTAGTGTCGAGAGATTTCTTTTTGAGGGGACAATGAGTGTAAGGTAAGGTTATGTTTACTTTTATATTATTATATGAGTGATATACGTATTTTACTTTTGTAATATGATAAAATGTATCTTAGTGCAAATATTTAAATAGTGTAAAACCATGAATGTTGTATGTTATCCTTTTTGAATGCAAAAAAATATTGTGTATGAAATATCATACGATAGGCATATAGTTGTCAATTTTGCTTTTTTCAGAAAAAAGTTATATAATCCTGATAACCCGCAAGATGCAGAAGAACTATTAAAATATCTGGAGGAAATTAGCTCGGATGATGAGGAATGTGAGATAATAGAAAAATCTGACCATTTGAACATGGTACTACTACCTCCTCAAGACGGCCATGATAGTGACGTCGACGATGCACCAAGCGATGACGAGAGGATGTTTCACTTTCAAGATATCGGCAAAGGAGTTCTAAAACAATCAATGGAGGTAATAGCTGTAAAGGACAGAACAGAAAAATGTGTACTGAAATTAAATCTAAATGAAACTAACGAAAAAAATTGTACTTCAAGTGATAGCGATAGCGACGACATACCACTTGCAAATTTATTCAATATAAAAAGCAATTGGGCTAAAAAGAAAAGCAAAGTAGGTAGAACGAAGAGAAATTGGACAGAAGAACTTTTAAATTACGGACAGGAAAGACCAAAAATTACTAAAACAACAGAACCAAATATAGCACAAAGAATTAGAGACGAAAATTTAGAACCAATAGATTTGTTCAAAATTTTCTTTACAGAAGACTTTATAGAATATATATGTAACCAAACACAGAAGTATGCGTACAGCAAAGGCAAACATGATTTTATAGTGTCTAGCACAGAAATGTACGTTTATTTCGGAATCTTGTTATTATCGGGATACTGCAAAGTTCCATTTAGAAGGATGTTTTGGGAAACTAAATCTGATGCGCACAATGTATTAGTAAGTAACAGTGTTTCTCGTGACAGGTTTGAAAGTATCCACCGGTATTTACATTTTAACGATAACTGCAATATAGATCCTAATGACAAAATATATAAAGTGAAACCTCTTGTAAATCACATAAACAGCGTCTCTCAAGAATTAGCCTTACCTCTTGGATCCTCTTTTTCATTAGACGAAGCTATGGAGCCATATTTTGGACGTCATCATATGAAACAATTCATCAGAGGTAAGCCAATTCGATATGGTTTCAAGTTTTGGTGCCTCACATCCTCGGAAGGTTACATTTTGAAATTTAGTCCCTATTGCGGCAGTGGAGATAAAGTTGAAGGGAAAAGTTTAGGATCCAGTGTGGTCGAAAAATTATGCCTTGGGTATATTCCTCCAAATTCTACAGTATTCTTGGATAACTTTTTCAATTCACTGCCGCTCTTGGAAGAATTAAAATCACAGAATAGCAATTGTATTGGCACTATACGAGCAGATCGTGTGGAAAAGGCCCCGTTGAATGAAATGAAAAAAGAACAGCGAGGCACTGCGCATGTTTTAAAAGATTCTAATAGTGGTATAACCCTAACAAGATGGAACGACAATAGTCGAGTAACGATGGCCAGTAACATTGATGACGATAATATTACTTTAACAAAGGGATTTTGTATACGATGGTCGAAACAACAAAGAAAACACATTGAGGTTGACCAACCAACTACAGTCAACTTGTATAACCAGGGAATGGTAGGTGTAGATCTTTTTGACAAAACGAGAGGTCTGTACTGTATACGCATTCGTTCTAGAAAATGGTACTGGCCATTAGTACGATTTTGTATAAATGGAGCGGTAGTGAATATGTGGATATTATATCGTTTTGTACATCCTAAAATAAGTCTTTTAGACTTTGTAAGAAGAATTGTGCTTGCAATTCTTACTTCGCCAGAGTATATATCTGGTCCTAAGCCAAAAAGAAGTAAGAATGTATTAAAAGAAGTAAGATATGATAAAGTAGACCATTTAATTGACAAACAAGCAACACAACGCCGATGTGCGTATTGTGGTAAATGCGCCAAATTTTCGTGCCTCAAATGTAATGTGGGTTTACACCCAGATACGTGGATGTATCATACTCCGTCTCAATAATTTACTTGTAATTATTATTTCTATAAATAAAGTTTTCTTACCTTATAAAAAACTTCTTCCAATAAATATGTTAACCTCATAACTTCCTATCGTATGAAATATCATACGTTAAAAAAAAGTACCTTAAGAATATTTTTTTAAAAAAAATATATCATAGGGCCCTTTAAACATCACATACAAAACTAACTTTAAAATTTTAAAAGTCTCCTAAAGAAAAAGTTACTCAGGCATTAATGGGTTAATAATATATTAAACAAACAAGTATATGATGATTGTTTAAGCCAAGAAATTACAATAAAGAACTATATTTCTCAAATACCGTTCACAAATAAAGTAATTATTTTCTCATCAAACTTATAAAATCTAGAATTTAATTGCGGAAACAATTATAAATATAAACAATTACTAGGCATCTTTCTTAACGACCAAGATACGTGTGCTATTAACCCTTAAGTGGTCGCTTAGGCGTAAAAAGTACGCCACGCGCGGTTAATCCTTTGTAATTTTTGAACCCAAAGAGCTTTGAATGCGCGCGCCTATGTAACCTCCCACCAAACTGTCTTCGATACATTGAGCAAGCCGCGACACTATCAGTCATCGTTACGCTCTGTGGAAAGGACTTCTTTTGCGCGTACAGGTTTTGGCGTATAAAATACGCCAAGCGACCATGTAAGTACCAAAATTTTTTTTATTTGACTTGGATTATATTTGTGTTTTTTAGGGATTGTGTACCAATAAATAATCCCAAATCGCTTACCGAAACGGAACAAAAAGCATGTTTGGACAAAATAATGGAGGAGCTGGAGAATGACGATATAGGCGGTATCGATATAGACGATTCTGATGAAGAAATTCAATTTAGTGAACACGACTCATGTTCCGAACAGGAAGTGGATATCAAAGATGAAAATCTTTATATCAATTATCCAGAAACAAGAACAGAAAATAGGGAACCCACCTTTACCTGCAGAGATAAAAACCTATTATGGTACAAACATCCGATGAAAAGCAAATTTGCGAAATATGACTCTAAAAATATCTGTACTGAATCATTAATTTATCCCGCATGTATGGGATATAAACGCTTTCTCTTTCTCCTTAGTGCTTTGAGATTTGACAATAAAGAAGATCGTCTGGAAAGAAAACAATTTGATCGATTGGCTCCAATTAGGGATATTTTGGATGAGTTCGTCAACAACTGTCAGAAATATTATTGTCCAGGAGAATATATTACAATAGATGAGATGCTGATTCCGTTTCGTGGTAGGTGTAGCTTCATACAGTATATACCAAATAAACCAGCCAAATATGGTATTAAGGTATACTGCTTATGCGATTCCAAGATGTTTTATGTTTCAAATTTAGAAGTATATTGTGGGAAACAACCCGAGGGGAGGTACTCTGTTTCAAATTCTCCAACAGATGTGGTCCTTAGATTGGTTAAGCCTTTTGAGAATAAAAATAGAAATTTGACCACAGATAACTGGTATACAAGTTATGCCTTAGCCCAGAAACTTCTTGAAAAGAAAATAACATTAGTTGGTACCCTAAAAAAAAATAAAAAAGAAATCCCGCTAGACTTGCTTCCAAACAAAAATCGACCCATAAATTCATCTATGTTCGCCTTCTCCGAGAAATCAACGTTGGTATCCTACACTCCAAAAAAGAACAAATCGGTGATATTGCTTTCCACAATGCACACTAATGATTTCGTTGATCCTGAAACTCAAAAACCAGACATAGTCTTATTTTACAACTCCACCAAAGGAGGGGTCGATACAGTCGACCAAATGTGCGGGAATTACTCTGTGCAAAAGCGTTCCAGACGATGGCCTTTAGTAATATTTTACCAGTTGTTAAATATTGCTGGTCTAAACTCAAACATCGTATTCAATGCAACTCGCCCTAGTGATGGCTGTGAAAACCGCAGAGTATTCCTGAAGAATTTGGCAATGCTTCTTATGAAACCGCATCTAACAACTAGGTCCGATATTAGAAACTTGTCCTTAGATGTCAAACAATTTCTTCGCAGATTCAAGCCAGATACAGAACAACCTGAATTGCATACAGAAAAGACAAAAGGCAGATGTGTTCAGTGCGGAAGAAAAAAAAATAGAACAACGACAATAAAGTGCCAGAATTGTAATCAGCCAGCCTGTAAAGAACACGTCATCACAACACATACTTGCCTGAATTGCCACCAGTCCCAAGACGAGGAAGAAGACAGTCCTTAATTTTTATATTACAAATATAATGTATAAAATTTTGTTTTTTTTTGTCGAATATTTTGCTTTAATATGAACGAAATATTAGCAATAAAATATTTAAAAATATATTAAAATGATTGTTTTATTGTGTGAATGACAAAAAATAAATAGCACAATATTTTGATATAGTGTGGTGTACTTTTCTATATGGCGTACAAAGTACGCCAAGCGACTGTCAATGACACTACAACTATAGCGACCACTTAAGGGTTAAGAATTGGCAATTTCAGAAATATGAACCTTTATACCAAGAATACATTTTTGACAATATAAATAATATAGAAATAAACGAAGTACCCGAAATCACTAAATTAAATGAAGTAAAATTAAATATCACACATTTAAATCAAATTGAATCCATCGAAGAAATTAGCAATCACCATATACCAATATTTTATGCTATTTTAGTTATCATAGTTATTATTATTATTCTAATGTTATGTAAAAGCAAAATATATACCCTTATTGTAAAATATAAACAAAAAAGAATTGTGAATCAAAATAATAAAGATTTGGAATTAAACCTTCTGAAATAACGTTGTTTCTTGATGGGGAGGAATTATGAATCTTGAAAACGCTGCAGTTTCAATATTCGACACCATAAACAACGTCATTTCATTTTCTTAGCATATGAGATAAGAAATGCAAAAATAGTAGTAAGACAGAATATACACGGGCTTTTTGTATCAACTCTTCAAACTGTAATTACATTTACGAAAAACTTGTCACAATAAAACTTGAAGTTAGAAATTAAAATTTAGTTTTTTTTTTATAAAACTTTAAAACAAAAACAAAATTTATATATATAAATAGCACAAAATAAATTTAAGTGCTTGACATAATATGTATAAAGGTAAAAATTATTAAGATTAAGTGAAACGAAATAAACTTTTGTTTAGTACGACACGTTTAAAAATGTAAACATAACACATTAGACGTATTTGAAGTTAACGACCTTTGGTTATGAATGTAACTGACCAGACACAATGTCTAAACTGGTTTCTTTAAAAATATATTTGAAACGATTATGGTATATAACGATAATAAAAGTGCGTTTCGTTTCAGTTAATACATATGCAAATAGCACAAAATAAATTTAAATGATTGACATAATATAAAGATGAAAATTATTAAGATAAGTGAAACGAAATAAACTTTTGTTCAGTATAACAGTTTTAAAAATGTAAACTACACATAGGATGTTTTTGGAAGTAACGACCTTTCTTACAGTACTGCTTACAAATATCAAGTAAACCCAGAATGGGGGGGTTAATAAATTTTACTTATAAATATTGCAAGTTGTAATAAAAGAGCTCAGTGCTACATTGTAGCAATACCTATTGTAAATGGTGTTACTCAAAATAATATTTTAAAAGGAAAAACACTTTTGAAAAGCCTAAAATTAAATACAGTTGTATGCATTTATAATCACTACGTGGAAATTGAAAGTTTAAATATTAACAGAATTCCTATTACAAGAAATTTTAATCAAAATCGATATTTAAATTATAAAATTATTTGCAACGATTGCTTTGACGAAAGTTCTCGAAGTTCTTATTATTTGAATTTATTAGATATAAGGATCGATTTTTCCAACATTAGTATATATCTTTCGGAACAACACAATATAAAACTATTTAATTTAAACGAAGTATTTGGACATAGACGGTGTTTCAAGTGTGGAGACTATATTGTAAATATTATTACTAAAAATGAATGTGGTAAATGTAGGGAAATATTAAACCAAGTAAATTGAAATTAATATTTTTCCTTGAAAATGAATGGAAGTACTATAATTTCTTAAAATTTGGAATGTACAGTGGGCAACAAAAGTATTCGTACACCACTATAGTTTCAAATAAATTGTTCATAAATCATATCGTTTGTAACATATTGCTACCCATTTTTTTTTTAATGTATATTAGCTTGTATTATTATATTTATAAGTTATAAGGCATTAATCGTTTACAATTAATTAAAATGCTTAATTTTATAATAGAACGCTAAATAAACGCGCAGCAAAAGTATTCGTACACATCGTTATATCATGTATAATTTAATTATTTTATATAAAATCTTTTATTTTATTTCATATTTAGTTGAATTTGATTGTTCACCACGTTTGTTTCAAATATGGGACGTAAATCAAAAGAGACTTCTATTGAAGAAAGACAAATAATTGTTCGACTTCATAATGAAAGAAAATCTTATAGAGAAATCGGAAAAATTGTAAACCGGAGTGTATCAGTAATTCAGTACATTATTAAAAAATATAAAACTGAAAATACACTTCATAATTCATTGAGAAGTGGCCGACCAAAGAAATTAACTGTGCGCGAAAATAGATTTATTGTTAACGAGGTGAAGAAAAATCCAAAACTGAGTGCAGTAGAACTGAAAAATGAAGTCAATACACTGTTCAATAAAAACATAAGTAGTGATACTGTAAGAAGATCACTTAAAAATGCTGGGTACTTTGCGAGGGTAGCAAGAAAGAAGCCCTATATTAACGATGTCAATAGAAGAAAAAGACTTCAATTTGCTAAACGCTACTTGAATGAGCCAAAAGAATTTTGGAATCGTGTAATTTTTACTGATGAAAGTAAATTTAATATATTTGGGTCCGATGGGCGAAAACTTGTATGGAGAAAGCCTGGAGAAGCTTTAAAAAAACAAAATACGCGAGCCACAGTCAAGCACGGCGGAGGTTCAGCCATGGTATGGGGTTGTATGTCGACGAATGGGGTTGGTAATTTAGTTATTATTCCTGGTATTATGGACAAAACAGTCTACTTAAATATTCTCAAAGAAAACATAAACCAATCTGCTGTAAAATTAGGAATTGAACAGAATTACATTTTCTACCAAGACAACGACCCAAAACATACTGCTAGAATAGTACAGGAATGGTTGCTTTATAATACCCCTAAAGTGTTAAAAACGCCTCTTCAATCGCCAGACATCAACCCTATTGAAAATTTGTGGCACGAACTAGAAAGCAGTATAAGAAAATATGAAATAAGAAATAAAGTTCAGCTAGAACAGAAATTAAAAGAAGAATGGGTGAAAATATCGGAAAATTTAACAAAAAATTTAGTGGATTCAATGCCTCGCAGGTTGAGGGCTGTAATTGAAGCTGATGGTTATGCAACCAAATATTAAAATAATTTTTATAAATATTAGTACAGAGTTTTAATAACTGTACGAATACTTTTGCTTTTGTAATTTAAGATATATATTTTTATTGTTATGTATGAAAAAATAATAATTTAAAACAATTATTTGTTTTATATGAAATAAAATTGATAATATTTTGTAACTAAACGTGAAAAATTTATAAAATTAGTTTATTAATGTTATTTTTTTTGAATTTGTTGAGGTGTACGAATACTTTTGCTGTCCACTGTACATACAAATTATTTTTCAGATTATACAATGCGAAGAAAATATTTGCCCCATATGTGGTATTCTCAGTCTAATGATTGAAAGAATACTAAATTTTAAACATGAGTAAGGATAATAAGAAATTTTGAATGAATAAAATTAATTGAAAATCTAATTTCTTTAGGGGAGACAGGTAAAACGTTTTCTATCTGAAAGAATTACTTTCTAACTATTTTTTAAAATTAGTAGATCGTTGAAAAGGAAAAAAAAATAAAGAAACGGGGTATGGGGAAACAAGTAAAAGAATAAAACAAAATTATTATTATTTTACTTGTATTATATTAATTGTACCTAATTAAGAAAATATATTCTTATTAATAAATGTTTTAAATAAATGTTCATTATTTTTACAAATATAACAACGCTTAATTAATGGAGCTGGGCCATCTATGTGATCTCTCTGTGTTGGTTATTTATAATGTTCCGTATACGGCAATCTTCTTATGATGTCCAAGTGGGCTTTGAATTTGTATGGTAAATTCATCCAAATTTCTTGCAACTCTAATATCCTTGGAACAATTCTAATATATTTATAAATTTATCCTCACTTATCCCCTTGCAAATGTATATAGTGGAAACATATTTGCGAATAAAAGAACGATAGTTGTTTTGATTCTGCCAATTTGACGAATATTCATTAAATTTTTCTTCATTTATAATATCTAATTTGTAAGCGATAGAGAGCAAATCACATGCAATCAGTTTGTCAACCATTTTTGGTATTGAATTCTTCAAAACAGGTTTCACTACTTCAACCAGTGGGGAGGGGAAATAATATATAAGTATTCGCAAACTCAAGAAGACACCAAAATCACTTGACTGTACTTGAAGAAAAAGTTCTCACCGTAAGTATAATAATTACAAATTTGTGACAGAAATTAATATTATAAATTGTATGTCTCAGATGGCACTATTCCCAGAGCAAAGTCCTTCGATCAGTTCGGCTTCTTCTGTTGTATTCTACAACGACTTTACTGAACTAGTCAAGAACGATGAAATCTTCAAGTATTTATACAAAGATGATCATCTATTACTGTCTTCAAATTATTCACTTAATAAATCAAAAACCAAGTGGGTGTCAATAGAATTGAGTGTTACAAAGAACTATATACCTGTTATTAAAATCAGTACAAGCAAACCTTGTTTTCCCGTCATTCAGTTTACTCAAACGGAGTGGGTTGAATTATTTAATTATATAAGTATAATTCTAAACTATCTTGAAAATGGAGTAGATATGACATATCAGAATATAAGTGGGGATCATGAATATACCGACCGATGTAGTGTAGCGGATATCGTCTCCGCTTTATACGCTGAAGGTTCTGGGTTCGAATCCCGGGTAAGGTATGGATGTTCCATGTAAGTGTCTTTTCATCCCTCATCCCCATTATTATACAATGTAATAACGAATAGTTATAAAAAAAAATAATATGTAAAAATATATCATTGTCATTATCATCGCTTTATATACAAATAATGTAATGAAAAAGCGTAATAAATATTATTATATTATTATTACTAAATAATATTAAAGGCAAAAAAATTTTGACCATAACTTGAGTAGGTGAGTTAAGAGGGTACTGGAACAGATAACGATCTAAGATTGCCGTCATAGATAAGAGATTTTAAAGATAAGGATTGATGACGTAATAGAAAGTAGATAAGGATTTGATGTAATAGATAAGATTTGAAAGGTATGTATTGATGACGTCATTAAAAAGTAAGTATTGATGACGTCATTGAAAGGTATGTATTAATGACTTCACACACAGAGAAATTTGGGGGGGGGGGTTGATGAGACGTTACAGATATATATGTTAGAGTTATGGATTGATGATGTTTTAAGGAGTGATGGAGGAATATCATAAGATTTAATATGAATGTCTTAAGGAATGATACAACATCTTGAGAGTTTGATAAGGAATTTCTTAAGATTTGATAATAACTTCTTGAGTTTGATAAGGAACGTCTTAAGATTTGATAAGAACATCTTAAGAAGTGATACAATATATCTTCAGGCTTTAATAGGTAACATTACTTCTGCTACAGACATTCTTGTGTTACAGTGTTGACTTAATACGTATATAATTATATGAATGCATACGCCATCTCTTGGTTTAAGTTAGAATTTTTTTTATTGAGGATAATATAGTTATCTGTTTGTTTCGTGTTTATATTGTTTTTATTTATTTTGTTAGAATATTGTAGAATTAACACATTATAAAGTTATTATCACCACATTTCCGCATTGTTTTGATATAATTTTATCTATGGATGCTAGCCTCTTTGTTTTAGTGATTGTATACTTGGTTGTTAAACGAAGTTTGATTTAAATATCAGTATGGAGTTTGAATGTAATGAAATATAATTAAAGTGTGAATTTATTTTAAATTATTTTTATGTTTTAGCGTTACATATAGTGGGGAAAGTATTCGCAATCGTAAATAAAATTCGCCCTCTAGTGGAGCAAATCGGTACTATGGAAAGCAATCATACAGGCGCCATATTGAATAAATGACAGTTGTGTGACTAGTGCTGAAAAGTGTGGTTAAATTTTATTAAAATGCAGTTTTCACCACGAAAAAAACAATATTTTAAATGCTGTGTACCAGACTGCGTAACAAATACACGTAAATCAAGGAATGTGCGGTTTAGCATCTTTCCAAATAAAATAAGAACTACGACAGTTACTGACATTGATGGTTCAAGTAAAAATGTGTTCGTAAGAAATGAATGGAAAAGAATATTGAACATAAAATCACCAGTTCATAATAAACGGGTGTGTTCATTACATTTTAAACCAGATGACTACACTTTTCCAGGTAAAATAGAAGGTACCTTTCTTTATCTAACTATAATAACAGCATGAATTACGTTTTAGAATTGCACACTTCAAGAAGAAAATTGAAACATAGTGCTATTCCAAGTATAAATATACCTATTTCTCATTCTGTAAGTAAGCATTTTAAATATGTGCACAATATATTATTAAATTGTATAATATTTATTTGCAGCCACAAACTTCTTCGAGTGAAATAACTGCTACTGAATCTGTAGATAGGTCACCATTTGAAAGTACAGTACGCAGAAACTTATTTCCTTCCAAAGAAGATGAGGATCCAGTGACTGAAAAGGAAGAAAATACGTCGTGTGATTGTACCACTGAATCTATATCACCAAGACGATTTGGTGCTGCACAAATTCTCCTTGAATTACAACAACAATTACATGCAGTTCCAGTTACTAAAAAATTTGAAGACAAAATTGTGCAAGTTACAAGTGGAGATATTTATGTTCCTTTTATATCTGTAATACAGACTGACAAACAGTTAAAAACTTTGTGTGGGATTTTTAGTATGAAAGTATTAGATAAAATGATATTTTATATTTCGGATTTGTATCCAGATAAACGACATCATAAATTATCAGTTAAAGAACGAATAATTCTTACTACAATGAAACTAAAATTAGATTTAAGTTTTGAAGTTCTGTGTATATTATTTAAATGTGTTAGCAGTAAAACATGTAGTAATATTTTTTACGAA
Source organism: Harpalus rufipes (assembly GCA_951394225.1). NCBI lineage: Eukaryota > Metazoa > Arthropoda > Insecta > Coleoptera > Carabidae > Harpalus > Harpalus rufipes. The sequence goes on from OX596285.1 coordinate 33,408,588, forward strand.
ACATTGAAGCAGTTATCAGCTGTTTTGCAAGCAGTTCTACAGTGGGTAAGCACTGAAGAAACAAAAAGGAATATTCCAGTACACTTTTCAAATTTTCCCAACACCGCAGTTATTGTAGATTGTACCGAAATTGCAATTGAAAAACCAAAGTGTTTAAAATGTCGAATTAAATTTTATTCCCACTACAAATCAAACTTTACAGTAAAATTTATGACTGGAGTGACACCTGGAGGTATTATTAATTTTGTATCGGAATCGTATGGCGGAAGATTCTCTGATAAAGCCATATTTGAACAGAGTAATATTATAAATTTGTTAAAACCAAATATGGATGCAATCATGACAGACAAAGGTTTTCTGATTGACGATCTGTGTAATAAATATGGAATTAAATTAATTAGACCTCCATTTTTGAGGAAGAAAAATAAAATGTCCGCAGAAGATGCACTTTTGAATAGAGAAATTGCTTCAGCAAGAGTTCATATAGAGCGCATGAATGAGAGAATTAAAAAATTTGCAATTTTAAGGAATAAAGTTCAATGGCATCTAGTGAAATATATAGATGATATATTTCTAGTATGTTGCGGATTAGCAAATTTAAGTTCACCAATTTTAGGTAGTAATAAGTTTATTTCTTAATAATTTTTGTAATTAATGTTGTGACAATTCACCATAAGGTTTAATAAGAACTAAAATCATGTTTTCGTTTTATTTTTTATTGCATGTGTTACACAATTTTTTTAACATTTTGTCAAAATAAACTAATTTTAATTTATAAAATAATTGCTTTATAAATTCATCATCTTTGACAATATGTAAAACAAATAAAGAGTGGTTATTACTTGAATATAAAACAAAATCGCAACTGTCTACATTTAATATTGTCATACCAAACTGTACCTGAGCATAATATTGATGTTTTTTTCTTAAAACTATCTTGTCATTTTCTAATTTTAAATATTTACATGATTTTAATAAATTATTTGTTTGAACATCAATTAAATTATACGGACACTTTATCTCTAACAATTTAGTTGGTTTATTATCTTTAATTATTACGCCGTCAGCTGAATATGCCAGCCATGGATTATCTTTATTTATTAGTAAACCACATACTTCCACGTGGTTATTTGTTTGTGCGGAATATAAGTGGCGAGCAGTGTTTTCATACCGAATACCATGTTTAGTATATTTGGACGAAAAAGGTTTAGGCCAAAAATAGTTTGCTGCCTTTGTAGCCCAATCTTCTTTCGAATATGTGTACAAACTGTAGCATCTACTTCCTGTTATTCGGTATTGCCGTTGTTTTTCCCACTCTTTGTAATATTCCTTAGTTTTAAGGAATGTTTCTAAAAGAACAAAACTTATTTAATTAAAGTAAATTCAGTCCAAAAATTATTCTAATTAATTTACCTAATATTTCGCACTCGTACACTAAATTTTGATATGTTTCGTAGCAGCAGTCTTTACATGGTACATGTAAATTTAGTATTTCTCTCAAAAAATTTGAATATTCTGCGTTTTTAACTATTACTGTGGAATAACTTTGTAGATAATCTTCCACGACCATTATTCCGGAAGACGTCTGAGTAGAAGTCCATGTGCTACCACTTGAAGAATTAATTTGCCTGAATCTAATTAGATAAAAATAAAAAAAATTAAATTCAAACACAAAATAGTTTAATCTATAAAATAACCTGTGCACTGATACTCCAATATTTAAATCACAGGTTGCAAAATCTTCTCGAATTCGACTGAGTAACTGAGGTGGAAGACGAGGTAAACGATCCTGTTTAATGCAGCAGTATGTAGATGATGGCTGCGGAGCATATTCTTTTAAAGACTCACTCTTTTTTTGTTCCAAAGGCAGTTTTTATCTGTTTGTGACAACAGTTCTAACGATTCTATGTCATTTCTATAAAATTTATATGAATGTATGGACATATTACATATCATATTAATGAAATTACCTGTTACAAAAGAGAAGTGTCGCTACAACATGTTTGCAACTTTGACTTTCACCAGCTTTACATGAACACTTCATACATTTTATTTGCACGTCATCTTTGTCTTCACTGATAACTAAATGGCCTGTTATTGAATGAGGCACAGAAGTAATACCACTTGTTTGTAAACAAAGTGCGTAAATTTCAACCTCATCTGAATTTGGAGGGTTACACCTCCCACATAAAATCAAATTACCGGAATTTAATATATTTTCACCTTCTATCATGTTCCGGGTGTCAGGGGAAGCTTTCGCAAATTTACATAAATTATGTAAACTTATCACCTTCATTTTAACAACTTTTAAAACTCTGACTAACACTAACACAGCGAGCAAGTTAACCACAAAGTTAACTGTCATGCCAAACCAATCATATGGCGGCCATTTTGTACAGCGCCGCCAACGGTAATTTCGATTGCGAATTGCACCATGTAACAATGGTACTGGGAGTAAGTAGTTATGACATAGTGTAAATATTAATATGATAAATAATTTACTTATATTTTATAGATGATGGATATTGAAGAACTTCAATTCAATTCTCCACACGAACAATCCATATTGATATACCGGGGGTATATCGATGGAGTGGAATACCCCCTGGAATTGTACAGATATCGGAAGAAAATATATATATATATATCTTTTCATTTAAATAAAAAATGAGAATAATGTATTAAATTTTTTTTTAAGAAATAATATTAATACAATTTTAAATTTCAGATATATATAAAATCTATAAAAATTAACTATGTAGACAGAATATTTAGAATAAAAATAAAATTATGTAACCAGTACTACACCAGTGTTATGTGTAAAATTGTATCTATCCTTTCATATAATAATATATATATATAATAATATATATATATATATATATATATATATATATATATATATATATATATATATATATATATATATATATATATATATATATATATATATATATATTTGTGTTTAGGCAGCCAGTACTATATGAGTGTAGAGTGAAAAAAAATGTGTTTATTTATGCAACCTGTAGTGCATACTTTGTTTTATTAAATATTTTTAAATAAATAGCAAGTGTTTATTATATATTTAATTAATAATATTTTGTATATAATTATTGGAAATAAAAACAAAAATACAGTAATCAAAATAACAACAAATATGGTAATTGAAAGTAAAAAATATTTTATTTAATGTACCCATGCCCCCAAATGTTTAAAAAGATTTACATATAAAAAAATATATTACGGCATTTTAAAAAATGTGTAACATAATGGAAAAAAGGTACTTTTAATTATTATAATATTATAAAAATCAATACGAAATACTTTTTTATTTACAGATATTGTACGTGAAGTGTTTTTGTGCAAAGTTTTCTAAAATTATGGGTAAGTATTAGACCTAAAAAAAAAAAGGTGTGTTAGTTGGTAGTATAAGAACACACTTAAGCTAGATTTGATTGAAAAAAATTATACATGAGTTCGAAAACCAAAAAATTCCCATTGTTCCAGATATGGAACAATAGTCATTCGGTCAAAATTTATTAGTTCCTAATGTGGAACAACGGGCATTAGTGTATAATGTACCTCTAATGACAGCTTCTTTTTTTAGTAAAACATGGCGTCTTTACCAAGCGATAGCGAGGATGAAAATCTAAGCGATTCTGATGACGAATACCTACCAACCTCCAAGGATGTGTCTGAAGATGGCGAAGATTCTTCAAATTTAGATTCAGAAGATGAAGAACCACTAACTCATGTAGCTGCAAAAGGGAAGCAGAAATACAAGTGGACTAAGGTAAAAGAGGGCGAAAATAATTTGCCTCAACCACAGTTTACATTACAAGACCTAGAAGAGGAGCCGGAGATAAGGAGGCCCATACATTATTTCCAAATGTTTTTTTTCAAACGAGCTATTAGATCTGATAGCAGATCAGAGCAACTTATATGCTTGCCAGGCTAATCTGAAGAAACCTCTAAATCTCAGTCGTTCAGAATTAGAAATTTTTATTGGGACTGTTACATACATGTCCATTTTCAAATTACCTAGGCATCGACTTTTCTGGAGTTCCGCCTGTAGAATACCACAGGTTGTCGATTCTATATCTAGAAAAAGGTGGGAAGAAACAAAGAAGAACTGAGACCGCTTATAGATAACTTACAACAAAAATTCGCAAACCAAGTAAAACCACAGATGCTGTGTGTAGACGAACAAATTGTGCCCTATAAAAGAATGTCTTCACTAAAACAATACAACCCGAAAAAGCCAAACAAATGGGGTTACAAGATTTTTGTTTTATGTGACAGCACTGGCTTGATCCATAACTTCGAAGTTTATACTGGAAATATACTGACAGCGCCTGGAAAACAGGACATAGGAGCCAGTATTTGCATCTATTATTCCGCAGCATCAAAATCATCTGCTATTCTTTGACAATTGGTTTACTTCCATGAAACTTCTTACCAGTCTTTATACAGATGAAATTTACTGTTTGGGCACTGTACGAACAAACAGAATTCCTGCTATATTATTTACAGGCGACACGGAGATGAAAAAAAAGGGCAGAGGCACTTATGAGGAGTATAAAACTACGATAGACGACGTAGAAATCCGTGCTTTGAAATGGTATGACAATAAAAGCGTTCACCTAGTAAGTACCTTCTGCGGATCACAACCTGTTGACATCACAAAACGTTTTTATTGCAAAACAAAGGCCAAAATCGACATTCAGCGTCCAAACATGATAAGACAATATAACAATTTTATGGGTGGGGTCGATTTGTTAGATGGACTTATACAATAGAATGGGATTGAGGAGTCGAAAGTGATATATGAAAATATTTTTCCATTTTATTGACCTGGCTATAGTTAGTGCTTGGATACGGTACAAGGCCGACATGCTAAAAGCAGGACTGGAGAAAAAAGATATTCTGGATTCCCTCGGTTTTCGTGCTGAGGTAGCAGAAGGCCTCGGTCTTTTAGGAAAGGGTCAAAATGCAAGAAAAAGGGAAAGACGAAGTGGAAGTACTGAAAGAGACTTTGAAGAAAAAAAGAAAAGAAGTCAAACAAAACCCATACCCCAATTTGACATCCGCACAGATAAGATAGCTCACTTCCCATGCGAAAAGGAACAAAGACAAAGGTGCAAAAAACCCGGCTGTGGACTCAAAACTTAGTTTTATTGCGTGAAATGTAACATATACTTATGTATCAGTAAGAAAAGATATTGTTTCACTCAATTTCATTTATAACTGTATGGACAACTGTTCCATAATAGGAACATTGAATTTTTTTTTGTATAATGAAAAAATAAACTTTTTGAGTTTGAAAATGTACTCTGGTACTCATTTCAACCACTTTTTTCACAATTTTTTTTTTACTCATTTTTCCATATGCGGACCTTAAGAGGTTAAGTTTGTACATGGATCTGCCTTTAATAAAACCATGTTGCTGAGTCTTGATGCATTTTTTAGTGGCATTGTAAATATGCTTATAGAGTATAGTTTCATAGATTTTGGAGAGGTTAGATAGGATTGCAATGGGTCGGTAATTGAAGATGTTAGAATTATTACCAGATTTAAAAATAGGAGTAATATGTGATGTTTTGAGGCAAAGTGGAAAAGTATTAGTAGAAAGAGAGAGATTGAGAAGAATATAAAGTGGTCTAAGAAATAAATGACTGCATCCTTTTAAAATATAAGCTGGGAAATAATGAGGACCAGGATTGCGAGAAGGTTTTAGTTTGTTTATTGCTTCAATGATATCATTTTCGGATATATCTAAAATTGACGTTTGGCTACTGTGCCTAAAATATTTTACAGGTAACACAGGTTCATTACTATCGTGTGTAGACACTAGAGAAATAATTAGGAAAGCTTTGAATGATATCGGGGGTATTAGTTAGTTCTTGCTCATGTAAATACATTGTACCTGGAATACGTGATTTTTTCTTTTTGTTATTAATGAAGTTCCAAATTTTCGAAGGATGACTAGATATATTATTTTCCATATCTAATAAATATTTGTCATATTCAACCTTAATTTCTTTTATATAAGAGTTCGTAAGCGCTTAAATTCAGAATGGTAATAATCTATTTTATGAGTGAAGTATAATTTACGATAGGTGGATGTTATAGATGATATTTTTTGTGAACCATGGAGGGTATTGTGATGATTTCTTATATTTTGTTTGAGTTTTGGGAACACATTTATCAAAGACGCTGTAAAGTATGTTATAAAATTCATGAAATGCAGAATTAATATCACTGAATTGCAATAAACTTTCCCAATTTGTGTTAGTAAATAATAGAGTTGTTGAAAGTCAGCCCTACTGAAATTGTAAAAAGAAACATTATTTATAGAAGAATTAGGAACATTAGAGGTAATTGTAAAGGGATGAAAAAGAACAAGAGCAGGATGATGATTATCTTCAGGAACAAGAGGATCAAGGTTACGAGAAACAGTACATAACTTATTAGATATCACAACATCTAGTATACGGCCAAGGGTATTAGTTACTGTGTTATACTGTGATGCATCCATGAAGCTTAAAAAATTATTAAACCTATAGATGATACCATTACTAAAGTCACCTGTGAGGGATTCGTTAAGTTTGGCAATATTTAGGTCACCAATAATAATATAATTATTATCAAGCAAAGGCAAGAAAGTTTCAAAAAAGTCAAACAAATAATTTATTTGATCTAAGGAAGAAGGAGGAGGACAATATATAACACACATATAAATATATTAGATGATAAAAATATTTGAAACGATTATGGTATATAACGATAATAAAAGTACGTTTCGTTTCAGTTAATACATATGTAAATAGCACAAAATAAATTTAAATGATTTACATAATATAAAGATGAAAATTATAACAGTTTTAAAAATGTAAACTACACATCGGATGTTTTTGGAAGTAACGACCTTTCTTATGGTACTGCTTACAAATAACAAGTAGCAATGCCTATTGTAAATGGTGTTACTCAAAATAATATTTTAAAAGGAAAAACACTTTTGAACAGCCTAAAATCAAATACAGTTGTATGCATTTATAATCACTACGTGGAAATTGAAAGTTTATATATTAACAGAATTCCTATTACAAGAAATTTTAATTAAAATCGATATTTACATTATAAAATTACTTGCAACGATTGCTTTGACGAAAGTTCTCGAAGTTCTTATTATTTGAATTTATTAGATATAAGGATCGATTTTTCCAATTAGTATATATCTTTCGGAAGAACACAATATAAAACTATATAATTTAAACGAAGTATTTGGACATAGACGATGTTTCAAATGTGGAGACTATATTGTAAATATTATTACTAAAAATGACTGTGGTAAATGTAGGGAAATATTAAACCAAGTAAATTGAAATTAATATTTTTCCTTGAAAATGAATGTAAGGTACTATAATTTCTTAAAATTTGAAATAATATACATACAAATTATTTTTCAGATTATACAATACGAAGAAAATATTTGCCCTATATGTGGTATTCTCAGTCTAACGATTGAAAGAATACTAAATTTTAAACATGAGTAAGGATAATAAGAAATTTTGAATAAATAAAATTAGTTGAAAATCTAATTTGTTTAGGGGAGAATATCATAAGGACAGGCAAAACGTTTTCTATCTGAAATAATTACTTTCTAACTATTTTTAAAATTACTTGATCGTTGAAAAGGAAAAAAAATAAAGAAACGGGGTATGGGGAAACAAGTAAAAGAATAAAACAAAATTAATATTATTTTACTTTTATTACATTAATTGTACCTAATTAAGAAAATATATTCTTGTTAATAAATGTTTTAAATAAATATTCATTATTTTTACAAATATAACAACGCTTAATTAATGGAGCTGGGCCATCTATGTGATCTCTCTGTGTTGGTTACTTATAATGTTCCGTACACGGCAATCTTCTTATGATGTCCAAGTGGGCTTTGAATTTGTATGGTAAATTCATCCAAATTTCTTGCAACTCTAATCCTTGGAACAATTCTAATATATTTATAAATTTATCGTCACTTATCCCCTTGTAAATGTATATAATGGAAACATATTTGCGAATAAAAGAACGAGTTATTTTGATTCTGCCAATTTGACGAATATTCATTAAATTTTTCTTCATTTATAATATCTAATTTGTAAGCGATAGAGAGAAAATCACATGCAACCAGTTTGTCAACCATTTTTGGTATTGAATTCTTCAAAACAGGTTTCACTACTTCAACCAGTGGGGAGGGGAAATAATATATAAGTATTCGCAAACTCAAGAAGACACCAAAATCACTTGACTGTACTTGAAGAAAAAGTTCTCACCGTAAGTATAATAATTACAAATTTGTGACAGAAATTAATATTATAAATTGTATGTCTCAGATGGCACTATTCCCAGAGCAAAGTCCTTCGATCAGTTCGACTTCTTCTGTTGTATTCTACAACGAATTTGCTGAACTAGTCAAGAACGATGAAATCTTCAAGTATTTATACAAAAATGATGATCATCTATTACAGTCTTCAAATTATCCACTTAATAAATCAAAAACCAAGTGGGTGCCAATAGGATTGAGTGTTACAAGGAACTATATACCTGTTATTAAAATCAGTACAAGCAAACCTTGTTTTCCCGGCATTCAGTTTACTCAAACGGAGTGGGTTGAATTATTTAATTATATAAGTATAATTCTAAACTATCTTGAAAATGGAGTAGATATGACATATCAGAATATAAGTGGGGATCATGAATATACCGACCGATGTAGTGTAGCGGATATCGTCTCCGCTTTATACGCTGAAGGTTCTGGGTTCGAATCCCGGGTAAGGTATGGATGTTCCATGTAAGTGTCTTTTCATCCCTCATCCCCATTATTATACAATGTAATAACGAATAGTTATAAAAAAAAATAATATGTAAAAATATATCATTGTCATTATCATCGCTTTATATACAAATAATGTAATGAAAAAGCGTAATAAATATTATTATATTATTATTACTAAATAATATTAAAGGCAAAAAATTTTTGACCATAACTTGAGTAGGTGAGTTAAGAGGGTACTGGAACAGATAACGATCTAAGATTGCCGTCATAGATAAGAGATTTTAAAGATAAGGATTGATGACGTAATAGAAAGTAGATAAGGATTTGATGTAATAGATAAGATTTGAAAGGTATGTATTGATGACGTCATTAAAAAGTAAGTATTGATGACGTCATTGAAAGGTATGTATTAATGACTTCACACACAGAGAAATTTGGGGGGGGGGGGTTGATGAGACGTTACAGATATATATGTTAGAGTTATGGATTGATGATGTTTTAAGGAGTGATGGAGGAATATCATAAGATTTAATATGAATGTCTTAAGGAATGATACAACATCTTGAGAGTTTGATAAGGAATTTCTTAAGATTTGATAATAACTTCTTGAGTTTGATAAGGAACGTCTTAAGATTTGATAAGAACATCTTAAGAAGTGATACAATATATCTTCAGGCTTTAATAGGTAACATTACTTCTGCTACAGACATTCTTGTGTTACAGTGTTGACTTAATACGTATATAATTATATGAATGCATACGCCATCTCTTGGTTTAAGTTAGAATTTTTTTTATTGAGGATAATATAGTTATCTGTTTGTTTCGTGTTTATATTGTTTTTATTTATTTTGTTAGAATATTGTAGAATTAACACATTATAAAGTTATTATCACCACATTTCCGCATTGTTTTGATATAATTTTATCTATGGATGCTAGCCTCTTTGTTTTAGTGATTGTATACTTGGTTGTTAAACGAAGTTTGATTTAAATATCAGTATGGAGTTTGAATGTAATGAAATATAATTAAAGTGTGAATTTATTTTAAATTATTTTTATGTTTTAGCGTTACATATAGTGGGGAAAGTATTCGCAATCGTAAATAAAATTCGCCCTCTAGTGGAGCAAATCGGTACTATGGAAAGCAATCATACAGGCGCCATATTGAATAAATGACAGTTGTGTGACTAGTGCTGAAAAGTGTGGTTAAATTTTATTAAAATGCAGTTTTCACCACTTGACTGTACTTGAAGAAAAAGTTCTCACCGTAAGTATAATAATTACAAATTTGTGACAGAAATTAATATTATAAATTGTATGTCTCAGATGGCACTATTCCCAGAGCAAAGTCCTTCGATCAGTTCGACTTCTTCTGTTGTATTCTACAACGAATTTGCTGAACTAGTCAAGAACGATGAAATCTTCAAGTATTTATACAAAAATGATGATCATCTATTACAGTCTTCAAATTATCCACTTAATAAATCAAAAACCAAGTGGGTGCCAATAGGATTGAGTGTTACAAGGAACTATATACCTGTTATTAAAATCAGTACAAGCAAACCTTGTTTTCCCGGCATTCAGTTTACTCAAACGGAGTGGGTTGAATTATTTAATTATATAAGTATAATTCTAAACTATCTTGAAAATGAAGTAGATATGTCATATCAGAATATAAGTGGGGATCATGGATTTGTACTAAATAATATTAAAGGCAATTTTTTTTTTACCATAACATGGAATACTAATGAGTACATCTTGTTTTGGACACGCAGTCAATTAAAACTCTTTTTAGATTGAGTAATATATTATTACATAATTTTAAATTACTACAAACATTAGAGTTCAATGAATTTTACAAAAAAGTTTTATTTCGTGTACAAACTTACTGTAAAATTAATAATTGCGAATGTACAGAAAAATGTATAGAAATTATTTTAGATAAGGATATTAATTTAAATGTATTAGCTTTTAAGGAGTTATTATATGTAAAAGGAAAAAAATCTTTATAATGAGTTAGGAAATAAAAACTGAAATACACTAGTATTTTAGAAAGGAAATATTCTGTATACAGGAAAAAATAAATACTGATATAAACTTAAAAACATTTATTATTCATAAAATTATTGTTTCCAATTTATTTGACAGATACGAAACTATTTAAATAATTTCTTCATCGCTTATAAGACAATATGACAATTTGTTTTATAAACGATAGAATTTACCACAGAAATAAAACAACTTGAGTAGGGGAGACCCTTGTACTTTGGGACAGCTTGTACTTTGGGACACAAGTTTATTATTGTTTTATTTGAAATTGAGCGCCAATATTTCTATCAGTTATGCATTTGTACACTAGATGTCTATACGTGTTATAATATAGTGAAATTCCAGGAGCCATTTTATGTTTTGCGTGTTAATGTGTTTTATAGGATTGGAAGTGAATTATTATCTGAGAACATCGAACTCGTTTCAATCCAAGGTAAGCTAAATTATTATTATTTGCTTATGTTATCTTGAAGAGCAAATATTAGATTATGTATTTTCAAAAGAATTTGTGTTTTAAACTTAACCTTTTAATAAAACTAAACTTTTAAAAAATAATAGCTTGGCTTTTACCATTGAGTAAAGATTAAAATAAAGAGAAACAAGCTTATGGACGAATAAACGTACAGAAAATGCGCTCGATCATAGATGGCAGCAGGGTCTACCGGCCCATTCTGGGATTCTGTGTAATGCGTAGCTACTATTGATAGCGCGAGCGCGCTGAGCGATATTTTACCGTGTATTTAGTTATATCGAAGTTTATTTTTGAATATTTTTTGGCGAATGAGTGTTGTTATTATCAGTTACTTAGTATAGTCCACTTAAATTTTAAAAGTAAATAGTATCAAAAAAATACTCGGGCATCATTTTAAATAGTAAATATTAAAAATGAGTAAAATATCTTGCCATGCCTGTGCGTATTATGGTTGCAAAGCTACTAGAAAAACAAATCCCAATGCACATTTTTTTAAGTTTCCTATGAATCAACAGCGTATACAAGAATGGATAAAAAATTGTGGTAATCAAGCTTTGTTATTATTATCTCCTGCAAAATTAAACCGTAAAGTGATCTGTGATAAACATTTTTCGAATACGGCATTTTCTAATATTAGACGTGAACGTTTAGTGAAAAGTGCAGTTCCTATACATTTTTCAAAAAATACAAGTCAACATCGCAAATCAGCTGTTCGCTCATTGCAATTCAAAGAAGAAATTGTGTCGTCAAACAAACCTCGAAGTTATGCTGGACCATCAAGCTTAAAAATGTATGTTATATGTTTCTAAAATTTTACCGCAGATAACTAAATTTAATTATTATTTTTAGTCAAGATGATAGCGACAATGCATCTTCCAATTCTGAAGACATATCACCCATTTTCGATGCAACAACATTCAGCCCATCAAAAACGGGTTCAGTGAATGCATTTCAAGAAATTTTACTTCAGATGCCGTCACCTACTAATTCGGAATGTACACAGAGAAAAACTAAATTGCGTAATAAATTAATAAATAAAAAACGGGAATTAAAGCGGCGTATAGATGAAACATACCGTTTAAAAAAGAAAATTTCCAAATTTAATGAATTTGAAATAATTAAAATCTGTTAGCAGGCAAAACAAGATGTGTATGTACTTTCGTCAATATGCAATTGTTTCATAAATCAAGAACGTATTAGCGAAAATCTGAAAAAGAAATAGCATTGTTCATATATTATAAAAGTCCATCGTGTTACAAATTTTTAAGATCATTGGGATTCTTATTACCAGCTGTATCGACGATTCAAAAGTGGCTCAAAATTTATAATTTAAAAACTGGTGTAGATACTATATTAATGAATAAACTGGAGAATAAAGTCAAATGTATGAGTAACCCCGAAAAGGAATGCATTTTGTTATTTGATGAAATGGCAATAAAAAAGGGGGTTTCTTATAATCAGTACCACGATTTTATAGAAGGATATGAGGAATTAAGCACTGCAGGACTTCTGATTTAGTAGTGTTATTGAGTTAACGTTAAATATTTTTGCAAAATATTATGAAAAAAATAAAACCGAATATGGGATTGTGGCAATATTTAATAAATTATGTTCAGCTGAAATTCAAAACTCAATTCCAAATTTTTATTTACCTGTAGAAGATCCTTGCTTTCTACATAGAGAATTTTTACTAAATCATTTTATAAAACTGAACATATTTAAATGCATTAAAAAGGAAACTGAATTCGTTCAATTAAACAAAGAAGCGAAAAGACTGCAAGAAAACTTAAAATTTTAAATAATTACATCCTATTTTATATATTATATTTATTTTTAATTTTGTTAGTTTATAAGTAAATAAAAATTTATCAGTTATTATACACTTTATTTTTCCTAATTACTATTATGAAATTACAATATTATGTCTTAATGAAACGGTTTATCTCGCACACGACTGCTTGAATGTATCAGGTGATCCCGAATAACGTAAGTATAGCAGGTACTTTTTCTAGGGTCCGCTTGCATTGTGCCTCGCACTTCTTGCTCCTCTTGCCTGGTTTTACTTAATTCCACAGCGGCCCGCAACGCGTCGCCTCAAATCAGCCACTTTAAACGTTCTTCAAAATTAACATGACGGTTAGGTCTCTTATTATGTTCTTTACTCAATGCTTTTACTTTGGGACACCTTTTGGTTTGTACTTTGGGACGTGTCCCAAAGTACAAATCTTATACTAAAATATTTTATTCATCATATGAAATTTTAATTGCAGATGCCAAGAAGTAAATTAAACAAAAAAAAGGATTAAACCAAATGAAAAAAATGTTACTGCTGCAGCCCGCTTAGTTTTAGAAAATAATTTGAGCGTTCGGCAAGCTGCTGACCACTATGGAATATCAAAATATACTCTTTCAAGACATATTCTTAAGCATAAAGCAAGCGGAGGCGAAGAATTTATTTACAGTGCTGCTCAGGATGTTAAAAAAGTTTTAACAGAAACGCAAGAAAATTAATTAGTTGCATATTTGTTAGAATGTGCTAATATGCACTATGGTTTATCAACCCACGAAGTAAGAAAACTAGCATTTATCTATGCTGTGGGTAATAACATGAAATATCCTGTTTCTTGGGATACAAATAAAAAAGCAGGCAAAGAATGGTTTAGGTATTTCTTACGAAGACATCCACGAATATCATTAAGAAAACCACAAGCAACTAGTTTGGCAAGAGCAACTTCATTTAATAGAACCAACGTAAATACATTTTTTGATAAACTTGAAGATGTTATGCAACGCTATCACTTTTCTCCGGAAAATATTTACAATGTTGACGAAACGGGTATGTCAACTGTACATACTCCAGTTAGAGTTATTACAGCAAAAGGGTCTAAACAAGTTGGTAGCATGACGTCAGCTGAGTGGGGTATAAATGTTACTCTTATAGCAAGTATTAACGCAATTGGCAATTCAATACCGCCTATGTTTGTTTTTCCGCGAGTATATTTCAAAGATCACATGCTGAACGGTGCCCCTGTAGGAAGCATAGCAAGTGCAAATCCAAGTGGGTGGTCAAATAGTTCAATATTTATTGAATATCTACATCACTTTATTAAACACGCTCATTCTACCACTGAAAATAGAGTGCTGTTGATTATGGACAACCATGAGAGTCACATCTCAATTGAGGCTCTAGACTTAGCCAAAACTACAGGAATAACGAAGTTAACTTTTCCTCCGCATACAAGCCACAAATTGCAGCCACTTAATAGAACTGTATTTGGGCCTTTAAAAAAATATTTTAATACTGCGTGTAATGAATGGCTACTGGTTCATTGTGGCACGCCAATGTCAATTTATCATGTGGCTGAATGTGTTGGGAAGGCTTATCCACTGGCGTTTACACCTAAAAACGTCCAATCAGGATTTTCTGTAAAGGAATATATCCTATTGACAGGAACGTTTTCAAAGATGATGAATATTTGAGCTCTTTTGTGGCAGATAGATTAATTCCACAGACCCCATCTAATTCGGAAGAGCAGCCTCAACCTGGACCATCAAGGGAACATCACACACCAGAGCAAGTACGACCATTTCCAAAGGCTCAACCAAGGAAGGAAGGTAAAAGAGGGTAGGAAACCAGGAAGATGCCGAATTTTTACTGACACTCCAGAAAAAAATGAACTTGAAATGCAGGCACAAATGAAAAATAAGACAAAGAAGAAAGAATTAGCTATTAAGAAAAAGAAGGTTAAGAAATTTTTAAAATACAGCAGTTCTGAGAGTAGTTCAGAAGACGAATTGCTGGAAGATACAGATGATTCTCTAGAAGACATTGAATTTGTAGAAGCAGAGATAGAAACAAATAATGAGACCGAACAACTTAAGATTGGCGACTATATTTTAGCAAAATTAGAAACCAAAACAATAAGAAAATATTACGTTGCTATAATCACAGGCATTGATGACGATACTTTTAATGTAAAATATTATAAAAAAAATAAATTAACACAAAAATTTGCGATTAGTGACAATATAGAGTACGAATTGCCAAAGAGCGATGCCATAATTACACTTGGCAAACCACAAGTAGTTGCAGGTACTGCGAGACAAAATGAGGAGCTTAAATTTGAAATAGACATATCAGTTTATAATGTAGAATAGAATTTGTTAAAACGTCCCAAGGTACAAACATCTATGTCCCAAAGTACATTACAAGGCTTGTACTTTAGGACACAAAGGTTATTACAGAAAAATATTTTTTGTTCTTATGTATTTAATTTTATTAACAGTTTTATTGGTTCCTTCACATAAAAACAAGATTATCTTTTGTATTCTATATTAATAATCAATAAAAATTATACGCTGTAAATATTATCACAAAGAACTTTTTTTGTCCCAAAGTACAAGGATCTCCCCTACACCTGGAATAAGATTCTGAGAAATACTGACCAGCCTTACACTTCCAAATCGAAAAGACCAGTCAAAGGTCGGAAACTAAAACCACCTTGTCCCGAGAAATGTAGACTAAAATGTTTTAGCAAGTTTACGGATAACGAGCGACAGAATATTTTTGACACATATTAGAAGATGGGAAATTTGCAGCGACAAAGAGACTTCATCGCTGGAAGCTTGTTAAAAGTTTCTCATAAATACAGGTATGTGAGGGAAGGTAGTACAAGAGAAACGAACAGCGTTTTTCATCTTGACAAAAATGGTACGCGTGTGAGAGTGTGCAAGCTCTTCTTTAGAAATACACTTGATATTAGTGATAGAGCAATCCGCACAGTACTGGAAAAGAAAATCGAAGTAGGCTCCTCATAGATCGAAGAAGATAAACGTCGGAAGCACAATAATCATAAGAAAAAAACTGACGAAAGTATTAAAGACGGAGTTCGTCAACATATTCGTTCCATTCCCAAAATACCAAGTCATTACTGTCGTCAGCGGTCCTCCCGAGAATTCATCGATGGAAGCCGTACAGTGTCGCAAATCCATCGAGATTATGCAGAAGAGTGCCAGGCGAAAGGTGTACCGTATGAAAACTACGTTATGTTCGATCGCATTTTCAATGAGGAATTTAATTCCTCATTTTTCGTACCTAAGAAGGATCAGTGCGAACAATGTGTAGCTCATAATAATGCACCCGAAGAAGAAAAGCAGAAGTACGACCAGCATTTAATAGAAAAACAGTTGGCACGCCAAGAAAAAAAGATTGACAAGGAGACTAATACATGCAGTACAATAGTTGCATGCTACGACCTACAAGCGGTTTTCCAGTGCCCAAAAGGCGACATCTCTGTTTTTTATTACAAATCGAAATTGTACGTTTTGAATTTTTGTCTTTATTTATTTTTATATATTTTTAACATTATTTTTTTTTTTTAATTTAGAAATACAATGGCTTCTAATGATTTATCATATTTCAACCAGTTGGGATCAGCAGATTACCAATTGCCAACCATCAATTTAGCAGATTTGGAAGAAAAACAAAAACATAAAATAGCTTCTGCGAAAATAATAAACACAAAATATGGGGCACGATTGGTTGTTCAAACAAGAGACTTCAGAACATTTTTTCCTACAACTTTTAACAAATTAAATGAAGAAAAGATAAATGAATTAAAAAAATTATACTTTTATACTGAAAAAAATAATAATTTACTTAGTATTTGTTTTTCTGAAACAAATTAAATTGTTAAATATCTTTAAATATTATATATTATTTATTTTTAATATAATTAAAAAACTATACGTTTATGTAATCAACATTTTTTGTATAATATATTAAAGTAATAAAAACTTTATTTATACTCTAATATTGTTTAATATCTACTTCCTTATCTATTATTATTTACAGGAAAACAAGTAAGTTACCCATACAAGTAAACTTAAGGTAAAAACTGTTAAGGACATAAAAATAATAAAAATTTATCAATTATTCGAAAAAATAAATACTTTCTTTTCTTCTTGTGAACTAATCTTCTAAACTTCTTGCGAACAAAACTTCTTGCTTCTAACTTTTTTTTCTGCTTCTTCTTCTCATCTTAAAAGTTTAATAGCTCTGCTTTTACACATTTATTACATATACGTGAAAATATTCATTATAATGTAGCAAAAATACTTAATAAATAATAATAAAAATGTTGACTAAACAATGTGTTTTTGTTTACCCTTCTTCTTTTTTCTTTTAGCTTCTTCTGGCTTCTTTTTTGGTTCTTTTTCTAACTTCTTCTGCTTTTTAAAAAGTTAATTGCATCTTAAGAAGTGATAAAAACATCTTAAAAGTTTAATAGCTCTGCTTTTTGCTTCTTCTTCTAAACTTCTTGCGAACAAAACTTCTTGCTTCTAACTTTTTCTTCTTCTTCTCATCTTAAAATTTTAATATCTCCGCTATTGCTTCTTCTTCTAAACTTCTTGCGAACAAAACTTCTTGCTTCTAACTTTTTCTTCTGCTTCTTCTTCTAACTTATTTTCTGCTTCTTCTGGCTTTTTCTTCTGCTTCTTCTCTTATTCTGGCTTCCTGCTTCTGACTTTTTCTTCTGCTTCTTCTTCTGGCTTCTTCTGCTTCTCCTTCTTCTGGCTTTTTCCTCTGTCTGCTTCTCTTTCTTCTGGCTTTTTCTTCTGCTTCTTCTCTTCTTCTAGCTTCTTTTTTCTGCTTCTATTCTTTTCTGCTTTAATTTTTTTCATAACGTCTTAAGAAAAAAATCTTAAGATTTTTAACACCATCTTAAGAAGGGTTAATCACATCTTAAGAAATAATAAAAACATATTGAAGATTTGATAACAAACATCTTAAGATTTGATGAAAATATATCTTAAGATTTCTTCTGGCTTCTTCTTCTTTCTGTGATGTCATATGACGTCAGCAATCCTTATCTTTAAAATCTCTTATCTGTGACGTGTCGATCCGTGACGTCATCCTTATCTGTAACGTCATATGACGTCATCAATCCTTATCTTTAAAATCTCTTATCTGTGACGTCGATCTTAGATCGTTATCTGACCCAGAACCCCTCTATTATATCTACTACCTTCCATAATTATTATGGACTATGCATCCTATCATTCAGAATTACTTGAAAAGTGTCCCAATTCATCGTGGAAGAAAGCAGATATAGCACAATGGTGCACTAATAAGAGAATTGCATATGATAAAAAATTAATGAAAACGGAATTACTGGCTTTAGCAACTCGGTAAATTGAGTAATTATTATTATGAAGCCGTTTTTATTGTTTCATTATTATTTTTTTAGTAATAAACCAAAAAAAGAATATAAAGCTGACCAATTAGCAAATAAATATGGCCACAGGGTACTAAGACTGCCCCCATATCATTGTATTTTTAATCCTATTGAAAATATTTGGGGTATAGCTAAACAGTATTATAACAAAAACATTGGACGAGATGGATATGGCCAGGAAAAGTGCATCACGATGTGGAATGAAGCTCTTAACCATGTAACTGCTGAGATGTGGAAGAATACTGTGTCAAAAACCAATAATATTATTCTGGAATGGTGGGAGAGAGAAAATTATTTCGACACCGCAAATGTGGCTCCTTTGGTCATAAATCTAGACGAAGATACAAGTTCTGACGAAGATGAAACTTATCTTGAGTCAGATAACTAGGTAATGGTATCATGCGTTTCCTGTTCACGCCTCTCTGTAGAATGTGGTAAATTTGTGGAATACATTATATTAATAAACAAATATTTAAAAAATGCTTTCAAAATGTATATTTATGTTATAAGTGAATATAGGCAATCCGCTGTACAAAAAAAATCTAAAATTCTTTGATATGTGCTGTAAACGTAGTACATGAAACGTCATAAAAATTCATGACGTATGACATGACGCAACTGCATTGATTGAGCGAGGCACCTATATCACCTCACCCCCAGCCCCCTCCTCGCATGAGCCCCTTGCTATAACAGCCACAGCCTCAAACCATATATTCAAAATTACGAGGAATTCTCTTCAGTTTTAAATCCGTCAAAACAAATTTTAATGAAAAAGTTAAAAAGAATTGTAATAAGGGGAAAAAGGGGTGTGCCAGTACTTTTCAGCCCTGACGTGCAAGAACATATAAATATCTTATTGCAATATAGACCCAATTTTGTGAATAAAAATAATATTTACTTATTTGGCAACCCAAATACAATACATACAATTGCTGGGTACAAAGTTCTACAAAAACATGCTGCTGCTAGTGGATCCAAAAATCCCAATGCAATGACCGCTACAAGACTGAGGAAACATTTAGCTACACTAACGTAGATATTTAGTATGTCAGATAGTGATATAGAACAGTTAGTCACGTTTATAGGTCACACTGGTGGCGTTCATCGAGGTTATAACAGATTACCGGATTATGTTTACCAAACGGCGAAAATAACAAAATTATTATTGCTAATGGAAAAGGGAGCAGCGCCTGAATTCAAAGGCAAGTCACTTAATGAAATTAATATAGACTTGTCTGAAGATTTACTTGCTAATGAAAGTAATGACAAAGAAGACAGCGATAACAAGTTATCTCCCATTGAATATGAAGACAACCCTGCACCTAAGAATATAGAAAATGAAGTAGCAAAAGTTCCTCAAAAGAAGAAGAGGACATTGATTCTATAGACTGAAGAAGAGAAAAAATAGTAAAAGGTTTTTTTTCTGCTCATATTAAAAATGGACAGCACCTAAAAAACATGAATGTCTAGAATTAAATGAGCAAAATTCAACTTTACTAGAAAATAAAGAATGGAAAAAAATTAAGGTTTTTGGCCAAAATCAATATATGAAATAAAATAAATATAAAAATTCTTTAATATCCACGCAGTAATTATATTCACATGGTATTGGAGCTTAAAAACTTTCTTAAAACTAATTGAATTAGTTTTTGGAAAGTTATTGAGCTTTCAAGCCGAGTAAATATACCGGGTGACCCATTTTAAATAATCCACTGGAATATCTCGAAAAATATGCATCGGACAAAAAAATATTTATTTAATGGTTTTGAAGGAGCCATCCGATACTGTAATAATTTCCCCTCCCCCCGCCCCTAGGGGGTCGAAGAGGGGGGTAACTTTGAAATTTTGAATACGGACCCCCACTTTTTATTCCAGATTTGGATTCTACTCAAAAAAATAAGAAAGTTTTGTGAGTATTTTTTTTTCGATTTGCAATAGATGGCGCTGCAAAACTAAAAACAAATTTAGTTGTCTGAAAACCATCCGGAATGACAGATTATTCTGCGAGTGAAACGGTGGATATTCTCCTTGTCTTAGGCGAACGTCGCCGTTCTTATCGAAGAGCTGCGGCGTTATATCGGAGGCGATATCCCAGACGACTGCATCATCCGAATTACTCAACGATTCGTATGATAGAACGAAAATGTAGAAGAGGAAACGTTCGACGTCAACGAAGGCGAAACGCCATCGCCGATTACGCGATGAATCCGCGGTGTATTACCGTCTTAGCGATGGTCCATTTAAATCCCCACATATCAGTTCGCCAAATTCAGATGCAAATTAGTATCCCGAGGGAGACTGCAAGACGATACTTAAAATTGGCAAAGTATCATCCATACCATGTATTCTTGAATCAAGCTTTGACAAAGCAGGATCATGAACAACGGCGATTCTTTTGTCAATGGGCCACGCAGCAGATACAGGATGACGAAAACTTCTTCACATACGTGATGTTTTCTGACGAGTGTACTTTCCGCAGTGACGGATTATTGAATCGACACAACAGCCATTATTGGTCCCCGGTTAATCCTCATTGGATGCAGCAAGTGGATCACCAACACCGTTGGTCCGTGAATGTATGGTGCGGAATTGTCAATGGTTAGGTTAGGTCCATATTTTTTTGAGGGCACTGTGAATAGGATAAACTACTTTCTTCTTCTTCGAGAAGTTCTACCCAGGTTACTCGAAAATGTGGACCTAGAGACAAGAATGAGGATGTGGTTTCAACAGGTTAGGGACTACCTAGACGAAACGTATCCTGGAAGGTGGATAGGGAGAAGAGGCCCCATTGGTTGGCCAGCAAGGTCACCAGATTTGACATCTCCGGACTTCTACTTGTGGGGCTTCTTGAAAGATGCGGTTTATAAAGAAAGACCAACTACCAGGGCCAACATGATTCAAAGGATACAGATAGCTTGCGACAGTATTCCTCGTGCAACGCTTTTGACAACGGTGAACAACTTTAAACGCCGAATTCAGCTGTGTCAACGGGAAAACGGGGCTACTTTTGAGCATCTTATTACTTAAAGATCGGCTGAAATCAGCCCTTTTTAGGGCTACATGATGTACAAAATCCGAGCGAGTAGAATCCAAATCTGGAATAAAAAGTGGGGGTCCGTATTCAAAATTTCAAAGTTACCCCCCTCCCCGACCCCCTGGGGGTGGGAGGAGGAGAAATTATTACTGTATCGGATGGCCCCTTCAAAACCATTTAACTTTTGTTTGAAATATTTTTTTGTCCGATGCATATTTTTCGAGATATTCCAGTGGATTTTTTAAAATGGGTCACCCGGTATAATAATTACTTCGCGGATTGTATATTTGTTAGTTTATATTGAAAAATGTTTTTTATTTAATTTTATATTTTTATAAACTGATCTGTGTATAATTTACCATTATCTGGAAATAAATATTATAATATTCAATATATATTGTTATGTATCTCCTGGTAATTACTAATAATGGGTGATTTTTTAGCTATTATCTTTTTGGCAACACTGGTTTCAACAGCTGACGCACATTTCGTGTTTTGTTTTACTGTCAAACATCTTCACTTTGGTCTATAATTTAACCATGAATCGTCTTACAAACGAACAACGCTTGCAAATTATTGAATTTTATTATCAAAATGCGTGCTCTGTTAGGAAAGTTCATCGCGCGCTTCTTCCATTTTATGGTCAGTTTAGTCGACCCACTGAAGCGGCTATTCGAGCTATTGTGACTAAATTTCGCACCAAATTTACATTGTTGGACATTAAACCACCAACACGCTTACGTAGAGTGCGAACTGAAGAAAATATCGCAGCTGTATCGGCCAGTGTTAATGATGACCATCAATTATCGATTCGTCGCCGTTCGCAGCATTTGGGCCTCTGTTACTCAACGACGTGGAAAATTTTGCGGAAGGATTTAGGTGTGAAGCCTTTCAAAATACAGCTGGTGCAAGAATTGAAGCCGAACGACCTACCGCAACGTAGAATTTTTGGTGAGTGGGCTCTTGGAAAGTTGGCCGAAGATCCACTTTTTTATCGAAAAATTGTGTTCAGCGACGAAGCTCATTTTTGGCTCAATGGGTACGTAAATAAGCAGAATTGTCGATTTTGGAGTGAAGATCAGCCAGGAGAATTCCAGGAGCTACCAATTCATCCAGAAAAAGTCACAGTTTGGTGCGGTTTATGGGCCGGTGGCATCATTGGACCGTACTTCTTCAAAGATGATGCGAATCGTAACGTAACTGTGAATGGTGAGCGCTACCGTGAGATGATATCCAACTTTTTTTTGCCCAAAATGCAAGAGCTTGACTTGCATGACATGTGGTTTCAACAAGACGGTGCCACATGCCACACAGCACGCGTAACAATGGACTTATTGAGAGGCGAGTTCGGTGAACATTTTATTTCACGTTCGGGACCGGTCAATTGGCCGCCTAGATCGTGCGATTTAACGCCTTTAGACTATTTTTTGTGGGGCTATGTTAAAGCTCATGTCTATACAGCCAAGCCCGCTTCAACTGACGAATTGGAAGACAACATTGAGGCATTTATTCGTGAGATACCGGCCGAAATGTTGGAAAGAGTATGCCAAAATTGGACTAAGCGGATGGACCATTTGAGGCGCAGTCACGGTCAACATCTGCATGAAATAATCTTCAAACATTAAATTATATGGACCGTACTATCGATTTCAATAAAGATTTCATTAATTTTTCTGAATTTTATGTGTTTTTTTTAAAAAAACTTTCCTATAGCTCTTAAAAAATCGCCCTTTATAAGCCTCACGTATTTACCGCGCGAAATAATGTTTTCTGTTGGCGATGTTTACCGAATAATTAAAAAAGTACTCTTCACTTCATATAAAAGTTGTAAAGAACTAAAAATTTGATTCCATGTATACGTGTATATTAATCTTATTTAAATGTAAAATAATATAAGTATTAGTGTAATTTTTAAAAAAAACATCGATTTTTTTATACAAAATCTGTAGGTAACCAAATTGATAGTTAAATGATTTCATATTTGTTTTATTATATGTATATCTATAGATTCTCATTATAAGGTAATAACCTCAGATATTTTGTTCAATTCAAATAATCAAAATAGAAAATCTTTATATACTTCGATGCAGTTTTTATAGTTTTACAATATATACTTATTGTTTTCTCTAATCTAATTTGGGAAGCTACAGGAGAGAAAAACTGGACCCCGAAGCTAAAAATGCCTTTTAATAAATTTAAAACAAATTTATACTATGTCTATATTATTTACTAATAATTATAAGAAATTCAAAATCTAAATATAGAATCTACTAACATGGAAAAGGAACTCAATACATACCATACGATATGACCAATAGTGATTTTGACACTATTACAAATCCTCAAGGGTATTTAGAAGATGCTCATATGGACCACTTTTTGCATTAGTACAAACCAATTCAGAATTTAGGCCTCGATGTACGGCGTATACCACGACTCCAGATCGTATTACACCAATACCACAAAATACTAAACAAATATTGTTTTTGCGCCCAAGTGGATACGGTGTAGGGCATTGGATTACCGTATATAAAAGTGGAGCAGAGGAAAGGAATGTTTTCTGAATGGATGTATTTCGCAAAGAGAAGGGTGATGACTTCGCCGCACCGCCAACAGAGAGCCCAAGTAATGCAGTTTTAGCCATGGCACCGTGGACGACGGAGCATCGTGTGGTTGCCGTCGAGCAATTTTTTAGAAACGATGATTCTGTAGTTACCGTGCAACGTTTATTCCGCCGACAGTTCAATGTTAAAC
The DNA here is from genome assembly GCA_951394225.1 of Harpalus rufipes. Lineage (NCBI taxonomy): Eukaryota > Metazoa > Arthropoda > Insecta > Coleoptera > Carabidae > Harpalus > Harpalus rufipes. Next base: position 33,432,973 of record OX596285.1, read on the forward strand.
GCCGAGGGCCAATTCCAGATCGAAACACGATACTCCGATGGCTTGAAGCATTTCGAACTACCGGATCCGTCATGAAGAGGAAACCACCTGGCCTTCCCCGTACCGTTCGGACACCAGGCAATATTGAAACAGTGAGAAGAGCGGTACTTGATAGTCCTCAACGGTCCACTAGGCTCCGAGCTCCAGCTCTGCGTATGTCCCGTCGATCGCTACAACGCATTCTGCATGACGACTTTGCTATTTCATCCCTACAAGATAATAATTTTGCACAGCGCAGAGAGTTTTGTGCGAAAATGCGGGCCATTTTTGCTGATGATCCTGATGTCGTGATAATGATGAGTGACAAAGCACCCTTTCATTTAATAGGATATGTAAATAAGCAGAACTGTAAGTACTGGGCGGCCGAGAATCCACAAGAGCCACACCAAAGACCCCTGCATAGTGAAAAATTGACTGTGTGGTGCGGAATTAGTAAATTAGGTATCGTTGGTCCTTACTTTTTTGATGAAGAAGAAAGAGCAATAACAGGTACGTTATGTTCACATGTTACAAAATTTTCTGTTACCTGCACTTCAACGGCGGCATGGGAGAACTGTGGTTCTAACAAGACGGTGCCACAGCTCACACGGCGAGAGCATCAATGGAATGTGTTCGACAAATGTTTCCTCAAGTGACGATATCATATCAGGCGTACATGTGTGTACAGCAGAGAAATAAGCGAAATAATATTGTTGAGGTATTGGTGAACGCAACAATCACACCTATATTGTACTGAGTGAACCACTTCCCCGTAGTAACTTCGGAAACGAAGAGAAGGCAGCCAGGTGAACCAAGCTGCTGGGAAACCTAAGACGCATAAGCCTCCTTCTCACGGCTAGGAACCACCAGTGCTCTTAAACGCAGGCCGAATCCGGAGCGCAGCCCGGAGGAAGCCTGTGTGGGCAATAGGTCTTGTATAGCGCAGGCCACAAAACAAACAGCCTTTATCAAGGCTAAAACGAAAACGATAAATCAGGGTGGCCCCAAACAAGTCCGCTGCGGCGGCGTGTAAGGCCATCCAAAGGCAGATAAATCTCTTGACGGACGAACTTACCGCTCTCAAGGCAAAAGAGACTAAAGCGAAAACAACAGCAAGGACTGACAGATATGTAGCCATGGAAGACTGCATTGAATTAATGAAAGATGAGCTTAACACTATCCAAGCCACATTGACCATTGACCAGAAGATGATGCAAAAGATGGAGGAAACGAGTAAGAAAGCAAGCGAGCCCAAGGCAAGCTACGCCCAGCCGGCGAAATCAGGTAACAAAAGCTACGAGTATAAGACAGGAACACAAAAAACCGATAATGTACCGAGTGGTTGTCTCTCCCAAGGAGAGCAACGCTGCCGTAAAGACGAGTGACGAGACAAAGGCTAAGCTCTATGAGAGCATCAATTCTGCCAAGATCGGCTTTAACCCTTTCGAGCTGGGTTTTTTCTGGGATACTCGAGAATACTATTAAGGTTTTTATGTTTGTATAAGTCAAAATTATCATTTATAATAGAAAATGTCGAAAAAAATTAAAAAGGGGTTGAGAGGGTTGGTGGTACAAATAAGTATCATTAGTCTTTTGTTGTGGTGCTTATATGTACCATCAGTCCTATAGAAATTTTTAATGAAATATATTTTACAAAGTATTTTAGTTATGATATTTAGCAAAACATTTCAGGCATAGAGGAATGTCACACAATTTACACATTAACTTTGTGCGACTTTGCTTTTTGTTTTCGGCACACCTTTTGCACCTTCTTCTGGTAGTACCTTCCTCTGGTAGATGCAAAGATACGTTTTCAAGACGCTGAATTTTTTTTGATGGTCTTCCGGATCTCGATATTCGTCGCACTTACCTTTTAAACAAACAAATAACTATTAATTGGTGGTTAATTTTCACACTAATGAGCTATATTTTTGCATTAATTTCAATAAAAACATTCACTAAATATACTGCGTCACACAATGTGCTCCAGTAAAATCAACAAATGTTACGTTATCAAAACATTTTGTGTCTGCGCAAACGCAGAAATCATGCTGATGCATCAGAAGAGTAAATGGTATACGAATAAACCAAATTCAACAGAATTAAAAGTGTTTAGTGCTAACATGAAACTTAGTGCTACATACGGTGTACCAGGAGTCTCGAAAGGGTTAAAGCTGACTAAAACAGAGGATATAAAAATTATCGGCAAAACAGGGCCAAAAGGGAAACCGTATTCCCATATTATTATTGAGGTGACCCCGCAGACCCACGCCTCTCTCTTAAACACGCTGGTGCACGTCAGTTGGACACGCTGCAATGTGGAAGACCACGTCTCCATACGCAGATGCTACAAATGCCAAGGGTTCGGTCATTTGTCGAGCAAATGCGAGAAGAAAGAGGAGTGCGGTCACTGCGGTGGAAACCACAGTTTCAAAGATTGTAACAAAAAGGCAGATACTCCGAAGTGTGTAAACTGCTCTAGAGACGGCAACAAGGGCAAAGACATAGCGCATGCCCCGCGAGACCTAAACTACCCACACTATAAACGAAAACTGGCGGCCTTTGTTAGCAACATTAATTATGGTGCTTAACAACAGTATAAAGATTATACAGGCAAACCTACAAAACTCGACACTGGCCACTCAAGAGTGCATAAGTTTAGCGAGAAGGGAAAAAATAGATATATTGGCTCTTCAAGAGCCATACAACTACCTTAACAAGCAATCCAGCACTTAGATGATTCCTAGCGTCTAAAACGCACAATTGATATCTGTAAGTGACAAGAGATTCTTCGCAGCAATTTTAGTACTCAATCCTAAGTTGAAAGCACTCAAGATGGCCCAGTTCACAAACGAGTTTCAGGCGATCTGTGAGATCACCAGTGGAAGCAGTCCGGTGGTAGTGGGTTCCATATATTTTGCACCTATATGGACGCAGACCTAGAATTTTTCTCGAGAGCCGTTGACGGAGTTAGTGGAGCACAACAGTTGTATTGCTGCGACGCAAATGCCAAGTCGGATGTCTGGTTCTCAGGCTCCGATGATGACAGGGGTCGTGGGCTGTTGGAGTTTCTGCTAAATAATGGCTTATACACATGTAAAGAAGGCGGACAACCGAAAACCTTCAGTGGACCTAATGGTGAGGGTAACATAGATGTGCAAGCTGTGTATGATGATTGTAAAATTGATATTCAGGCATGTCGGTCTAGACGTAATACTTTGAAATACATTACCAAGGAAGATCGTTTTCCGTATTTTAATGTAAAATTATCTGAGTTACATTTTAATTATCAGGCATATGTGTGGGCTAAACATGCAACCTTGTTTAATTTTGGTGATTCTTTTGTTATGACACATCGGTTTTGTTATCGTTATTTGCAATCTTTGTTTGAGAAAGTGAAGCGTGAAGAAATATTACAGTTTGTTCCGTTTCGTCGTGTTGAACGTACTTATACTAATTAGGCAATGGAGGTTGCTGAATGGTGGAATATGTCATTTCAGAATCGAGCGCATAAAAAAAACAATTGTATTTATACGGTACTAGTAATGCTGGTAAAACTACATTTATTGAAAATTTGATAGGTCGTGTTAATTTGAGGTATGTTTTTTATCCAGGTGTTGTGATTTTTTATGCAAGGTTTTATGAAGAATTTTCATAAAATTATTGTTTTTGAAGAGTTTGAAATATCACATTATTTTTCGTCTTATTTAAAACGTTTATTGGAAGGCAAACCATTTTCTTTTCCTGTGAAATGCGCATCTGATCAATTAATATAATGGCGTGGTATGATTATATTTATGTCAAATTTTAATAATATAAATGATGAGGCTTTGTTAAATTGGTTACGTATTGTTCAAGCAGATGCCCCGTTTTGGCAATCGCCGTGTTCGGATTTACCGAAGGAAGAGGATTCCTATACGTCGTCGTCTGAATCGGAATATTTCGAAATATCGTCGGATACTGGGTCGTTGTCGGAAGAATCGTCGGTTTGCTCGGTTGCGTCGATTTCGTCGCAAGACTTTTAAACGTGCTAATCAACTCTCGAAGGTGGTCCGCTATGTCAGTCGTTATGAGGATCAGCGCAAGCATGTTTCTGCGTTTGGTCTTGGTTCCAATGATAAGGCGTTGCCTGGATATCCCATCAATGACTGGAAACTCGCATTATTTAATTATGTTGATCCTAATGCCGCTCATGATACACAGTTTAATGTTTTAAGGAAATCTTATTGTAAGGCTGCTGTTAATGCAATGTATTGGACTGTTAGAAATATGGAAGTAATGCATTATATGGTTGCTCCTTCTGAGCTGGAAAAAGTTTGTACAGTTCAAGCTGCTAAAGAAATATTTGATACTGTTATATCTGTAGACTCTATTGTTCGTAAAGTAATTAAATCTAGTCATTTGACTGGTGATAGTTTATTTCAAGCTGTTTTAAAATTTGGATTAAATTTGTTGCCTATAACTTCTGATTTAGCAAGCACTGGTCAGGTTGTATTATATAATGTTCAAAAATGTGTTGAAAGTTTATCTGTTATGCCTGTTGAAGCTAATACTATGAAAAGAAAAAAAAATTGTAGAAAAATTCAAGGTCGTTTATATTTTAAACAGCATATGTATGTAGATCCTAATCGACTTACTGAAAAAGATTCTAATGGGAAAGATGTATTTATATCTGATTGGATTGGGTTGACAGATAGCCATGTAGGTTTATGTAAAGTTAATTTAAAAATGGGATTAGAGTTTTCTAATTTGTTACCTAATGAAAATGATGATAATTTAATGTTTTCTGTATTTGGATTTGATTTGTTAAGACAAGCTGTATTTACTTTTGCTGGTATTAAACCTCATAATTTGATGTAAAGCTGTTTTTTGTTAAAAAGAGTAAATGTTCCTTCATCGCTTGCAGAATGCCTACACTGCAACAAACTAGAAGTTGGAACTCCGTTGCACTCAGATACGTTTTACCCAACCCGTGTTTGGCTGAATTGAATGCTGCATTATTGGCGCTGTAGCAATCTTGGTTATCGTGATCGTTTATATGTTACTAATTTTGCGTTTTTGAATGGATTAGATCCTGAATTATTTATCGATTCCTTGTATTGTATTAATCGTGCTATGATTCATCATGTTGAACGTAAAATAAGAGATTTGTATTTGTATTGGACTGATGAACGAATATATGTAGATGACACTACTGTTGGTTTTGTTAGGCGAGCTACATATTTTACTTATTGTTTTTATCATAATCGCATAAGCGCTCCCGTGAGAACAAAATTTTCGTAGTCCCAAGGTCAGCCATCTGCTGATATAAAAACTCCTGATAAGAAGTCTGAACAAACAACATCTGGTAAGTCTCGTATAAAGCCTGGGAGGCTTTTCTTTATCACATTGTCGTTTGTTGACTCGTCTAGTACAGATCGCAAGTTGCTTGTAAAGAATTTGAGTTATATATCTGATATTGTTTCTTATTGTGTTGCTCGAGAAGTATCTAATGTAAGTAAAAAGGTTTAAGGTCTCTGCCCACCACAACGTATCATACTATGACCGTACTAGGAACGTATCAGACATGAAAAGCAACACGATACGTCCTGCTATGCCACTGAAACGGATCGACGGCGTTCTGTGCCCGTATACATCCCGTATGATGCCCGTATGCAACCCGTATGTTGCCCGTATGTAATCTGATCATCATACAGATCTAAATCCACCAAAATCGACAAGAAACCGTTTCATTCTCGCATGCGTATCGATGTTGCGTGGATGTCTTGGGAGTGCTATCAAGTTTTTAAATAATAGGTATGCCTATTAAAAAATTAACTGGTAGACAACTGGCAATAATTGCCATAATATTGGATGAGGAAGAAGAAGAGAACCAAAAAAATACTCGACGCTACTGGATTCACGATTCTATAAAAGAACGAAAAACTGAAGGAGAATATTGGACGTTATTCAGGCACTTAGTTGATGATGAAGAAAAGTTCTTTCAGTATTTCCGAATGTCTACATTCCAATTTAATGTGTTGCTGAAAAAAATTGAAAATGACATTGTCAGAAGAAACACCAACTTTAGAGAATATCTGTCATCTAAAGAAAAGCTTGCTGTGTGTTTACGGTAAGTAAAACAACTTTTAATATATTTTTAATCAAACTTTTAATGAAATTTCAAATATTCAAAATCAACTATCAAATTGTTACTCGTATGTACCTATTCAAAAATATTTTCTGACTCTGCCCACTACAAGGTATTATTCCAAACGTTATTAGACATATCCCAAGTCTCAGGAGACGTAGGCATGGGTGTATCACTTCGTTGAACGCATGAAGAAGTCTATGCTGGAGATGGAGTGTATGCATATTGAGGTGTAGTTGTTAAGCTAGGTGGTGCGAGCTGCTGTAACTCCATTTCGGAAACTAAAGTGAATATTTTATTTTTTGCCATTGCTTGTAGGTAAGGTGAAAACTTTTTTACTGTTTCTGATATATTCAAAAAGAAACGATCTAGTTCATCGTGTTCACGTTGTAGTGGAATAGTACTTTTCTCGTCTAATAATCTAGACATCAACACAGCGGATGCTGACTGTACTGGTAGAACTTTAGCCCTCTTTCTTGCCTTTGCCTTTTTTGCTTGACTGTGTTGTGGTTGTGAGAATTTATTACGGACAATAGTGTCATCTTCGTTGCAAATTTCAGTGTCGTGAGAAGCAGCCACATCCACAGCATCGGTACTGTTGATCTCATTGTCGGTAGGGTTCTGGACTTCAGTTTCTGCATCTTCCTTCTGAAACTCTTCATCGTCGCTTGTCAGCTCAACGGACTCTAAGTTTTTTTTTTCAATAAAAAAAGGAATAACAAACGACATTTCATCCTCGTAATTCCATTTTTTATTTTTCGTGGCTGCCTGTCCACTTTTGCCTTTTTTTCTTATTTAATGCTCTTCTGTATGCATCCCTTAGCCCTTGCCCACCTTTGTTTACAAACTGCAGCTGTAAAAAAAAACAATAAGTATTAATAACTAATACATACATAATACGTATATTACGCACTCAAAACACACTATTAATAAATACATACTAGCCTTTGATACAGCAAAAAAATACATAATCATAAATACATAAAACATTACTAAATAATAATTAATTAATTAATATTTTGTTTCCAGGTACTTAGCAACTGGTGATTCGTTTACAACCATTGCTTTTAGCAATCGTATGGGAATCAGTTCTGTAAGGCGTGCCGTGTTGGAAGTTTGTGATGCTATAATAAAAAATATATTGCGAGAAAGTATTCCCACGCCTGGCACAGAAGAATGGGAAAAAAATATAGAAGAATTCTGGAATAAATGGAATTTTCCTAATTGTGTAGGTGCTATAGACGGAAAGCATGTCATTATTGTAGCACCTTCAAACAGTGGTTCTTTGTATTTTAATTATAAAAAAACATTTTCTATTGTACTTTTGGCTTTGGTTGATGCTAATTATAACTTCATAGCCGTTTTTTTATTAACACCCTGTATAAATAACAATACGTTTATCATCAAGCGGGCTTAAAGCTAACTTCTTTTGTTTAATCGTGTTGTAGCGGCGCACGCTCACTTGGCTGTACGCTCGTGGCTGCCGCAGTGCGTGACGTCACACCATTCGACAAGCGACAGACCGGGCGGCCAATCAGGGCGCAGTACCGGCCGGCCGATGCGCGCGCCGCGCCAGACCACCAATGGGCTAACAACGCTCCCCTACAAATCGGACTGCGCAAGCAGCGAGAAGGCAGTCCACTGGTAACAGCCGAAAAGGCCTAACCTCGAACTCGACACCGCACGACTGCCGAACAGGCAACTCGAGTGCTCTACGACCCGACCGTCACGACGATCTTCCGTTCGTTCTCCGGGCCGTCAGAGACAAGCAACCGCCAACACGGAGCCTGCAAGGAAAACCCTACGCGAGCCGGTACCACGGAAGGTGGGACGACTCGCGCTCACAGCCGCACGACTAGTTCGGCCAGTGTCACCTCTCCCTCCAACGCCGGAGAAGACCAGCAACCGCAAGAGGACGGCTCCCGAAGAGCCCGCCGAACAGCACCAAGAGGTCTCCACCCAGCAGGCTGCTGGTCCGCAGAACTACAGCACCACCGACCGATTCTCTCCAAGGAAACGACGCCGGAGCATCTCGCCCCGTAAGCCGCTCCCGCGGACACTCGAACCACCACCGCAACGTACCCAACGCCGAGGAGCCCCGACGAGCAAGTTTCCACGACCGCTGCCCTTGGAGTCACCGCCCAAACGCTATGGAACAGTGGACCGTAGCAGGGTGTACCCGAGGGATCCGCGACTCCCGCTAGTACAGAGGGCCTACCAACGTTTCGCCGGGCAGCTACCCTGGGGCCTAGGCGCCGAATAGTGGACGCCATCACTCGGTTGCGGACATTCCTCAAACTTTATCCCGTGTGTATATAACCCAATCCAGTGCTGAACATTCTACATGAGATGTGCTAAAACTGTGACAAACATTTTCTAATTTGCGCTATAAGTTTCTTGTAAACAAATATATCTGTGGAAATAAAACTATGGAACTCTAGTCGCGTCTCTCTAATTTAAACAAAAAACCCTTACGTCACTGCCGCAAATAGTTGGTCACGGACCAGGTGACCAACAGTGTGAACTTTATGTTTTTTTTTTTAAATTATCATATATATATATATATATATATATATATATATATATATATATATATATATATATATATATATATATATATATATATATGATTAATTAACAAAGACTAACGGAAGAAGCGTGAAAAACTCCAAAACAATACGAAGTAATTACACCAACTTTTGAATTTTTCAAAAACTATAATTAGGATCTCGTTTATGAATCTATAAGGCCAGGCCGAAAACCACAAGACCCAACAGTTACCGACATTCGGGCCCTTAAATTTGAAGGGACAAGTAAAGTATAAATTGGATTTTGATAACAACTTTCTACCTCTTCCCCATCGCCCCAAAAAAAGCATAAAGAACATTGACGAATTTCCAATGCTATCCACAAAAGTTTACGCATCTTCAAGAAATAAAAACTAAGCTGAATTCAAATTTGTGGCCCTTTTATGATAGTTTAGTACATCAATAAGTTTCTCTAACAATAACAGTTTCTTGTTTATAATATACCATTGATATTAAAGAATTGTTTCCTTGCAATTTGGAAATAATATGTTAATTTCTTATAATAAAAATACTACTATTTTCTATACTTGAGTTTTTAATCAAATACCACTTATCTCCTTATTTTGAAAACTTTTATTACGCAATACCACTTATCTCCTCTAATATTGTAAATAATGTTTATATTTTGTTTGGCCCGCGAATGATGTGAATATTCAAATAGCCCGTGACAGAAAAAAGGTTCCCCACCCCTGCGCTACAGGCACTCCAGTACTCGAACACGCCGTACTCGACTGATTTAGCACCCTGTGACTTTTTTCTGTTTCCGACGATCAAGTCTGCCTTAAAAGGAATCCAGTTCGAGTCGATGGAAGAGGTGAAGCGAAAATCGGCGGAGCTCCTAAACGCTCTTACAAAAGAAGACTTCCAACATTGTTTTGACCAATGCAAAAAACGAATGGAACGATGTGTGGCGAGGGGATGGGAGTACATTGAAGAGAAGCATTCGATTATAAAATAATTTTTAAAATAAAACTTTTTCATAAGCAGTCTCGTTATTTAATAGCCAGACCTCGTATGTGTAGTAGATGCATATGTAATGGTGGAGCAGGACGCCTTTACGGTTGTTAACACCTTCGCTGCCGACAACGCGCTGGCGCGTGGTGGGGTACTTTCGTTGGGTGCCGATTACGCCCGAGCGCGTTATATGACTTGTGGTGTTTATATGCAATGTATTTAGTTCGGCATTAGCAGTGTATTTGTGCAGTTGTGTCGGCATTATCTGGTTATAGGTAAGTTGTTTACGTGCTCGGTTTCGTTTTTTTTTTTATTCGAATGGGTTGTAGACTTTAACATGGCGGAAATAAAATATCGATATATCAGAGTCTTCTCGCCCTAAAAGAGCAAAAAAGATATCGAACGTGAACGTCCCCTAACAGATGCTGAATTAGAAGAAATTTTGGAGGAAACTTTATCGGACCAGGAGGATCGGGATTTTGATTCTGGGACCGACGATGAGTTCATGCCAATGAAGGTTCGGATGATGAAAATTCGGAGGCAGATCCCGATGAAAATACTGAGAAACTGCAAGCTATACCTCAAGAGGAACCTGTTTTAGAAGAAATAACGTGGGAGAGTGGTTCGGAGATTTTTTTCTTTTTACAAACGCTGAAAATTTTGCGGCACCTGTTACTGAAAATGATTCTATTGACTATTTTATGCATAATTGACCGAGAGTTTCCTTAATGAAATCGTTACGCAAACGAACAGTTATGCAGTTAAATTATTTATTCGGCCTAATGTCACAGAAGAATCTCGCATAACCTCATGAGTAGATATACTGGGCCGTTCCTAGAGAAGTTCATCGAATTGCCGATAGGTGGCGCCACCAGTATTCAAACTCGATGACCGCCGTCATCCTGGTTTGAAAACTCGATGGCCGCGGTCATCCGGTTTAGACCATTGAGGTAGTTCTTGCATGCAGCCATGGCGGCTGCTGGGGCTGGAGCAGAGGTAGGGGTTAGGGGCTGGGGCTGCGGTTGGGTTTGTAGCTGGTGCTGGGGCTGAAGCAGGGGCAGGGGCGCGGGTTTGGCTGCAGCTAAGGTTGAAGCGGGGTCAGGGGCGCGGGCAGGGGCTGTAGCTGAGTTAGGGTTTGTGGCTGGGGCTCTAGCAGGGGCGCGGGCCGCGGTTCCGACTGGAGCGGCGGCGGCGGCCAGAGCTGCTGCTTTGGCTGTAGCAGCTTCTTGATATTTTATTTGTTGTAAAAGGTTAAAAGTTATTATTGATTGCGATTTATTTTTGAGAATTTAATTAATAATTATTTCTTGGAATATTACAGAATAACAAGTTTGTTAGTTAATTAAAATTGTTGAAAATATTTTTGAAACTTTACAAGGTTGTCTGTTAAAAGTTATCGTTGATAACGACTTGCAATTATTTTCGAATTTTAATTAATAATTATTTTTTGGAATGTTATATATTTTAAAACTGATAACAGCTTTTATATAGCATATAAATGAAATTGCGCGCGTATATTTTTACACGTTAAATATTCATACTGTATGAGTATAAGTAAAATTAATTATTTTTAATATTATTTTTTACAATGAATGTAACAAATTCAGTGAGCTGTTTAAGTACTACAGCTATTAAAAAAATTCGAAGTGTTTTAAAACTGCTTAAAACAAAAGAAGAATTTAATAGTTGGAGAAAATATATTAATAAAACAATATTAATAATAACGAAATGTATTAAACAACAAAAAGAAAAGTATAATACATTTGAAAACTTGTTCAAATTAGAAGGCTACTTAACGCTGTTAAAAACACCGTGAAGTGTTAAAAAAGAAACTAAGAAGTAAAATAGCATTAGGAGCAATAGCAGGAGCAGGGGCAGGAGCAGAAGCAGGAGCAAAAGCAGTTGTAGATTATAAACAGAAGAAAAAAGTGAAAGTGGATAAAAAATTAGTATGGCAAAACATTCAATCTGTTTTTAATAGTAGAATTCAAACCGGCTGTATAATAAATAAAGCAGATTTTAAAGATCCAAAACTGTTTTTACAAGCTGCTAGAAAAATATATTTTAACAAAATTAAAAATATCTTGGTAGAATCTATATTGAAGGTGAATGTAATATTTTGTTGCGAATTTATACTTCCACACACAGAAAAATTGGATATAAAGCATTTTACAACAGCCAACAAAGTTATTGATAATTCTACAAATATAAAAGATTGGTATAACGTTAATATTCAAGATAAACTATTAAATAAGCTTGAAGAACTTCAAGAACAGGATTCAGGTTGGGCATTATACCAAATTTTATAGTTGAAGGTAAATATTAATAAATACGAGGGTTGTCTCAAAAGTAAGTTACACTATTTTTTATATCCGCGCGGTAGGCAGGATACGTCTGGGATTCGCATGGAACTTTCGTCCGAGTGTGGTATTTGAAAACAGACGTTTTACTATTAAGTGACGTATTTGAAAATTTTCGTAATACTTGCATGAAAACATATGATATAGATGCGTTGCATTATTATACAGCCCCAGGATTAGCATTTGATGCTATGCTTAAATGTACAAATGTAAAATTAGAGTTATTAACAGATGTAGATAAAATACTTTTTATTGAAAAAGGAATTCGAGGTGGTTTATCCCAATGCTCTAATCGGTATGGAAAAGCGAATAATAAATATATGGGGGATATGTACAATTCAAATGAAAAAGAATCATATTTAATGTATTACGATGTTAATAATTTATATGGTGCAGCTATGCGAATGTTTTTACCTCATTCAAAATTTGAATGGTTTGAAGAAAATAATTTTAATATCATTGATGTGCTAAATTTAAGCGATGAAAGCGATATAGGATATATTTTTGAGGTAGATTTGGAATATCCAACATGTTTACATGAGAAACATAAAGATTTACCGCTCGCTGTGGAACATTTTATTCCGCCAAACGCAAAAAAATCAAAATTAATAGCAAATTTACATAATAAAAAAAATTATGTAATACACTATACAAATTTAAAACAATATATAAGTTTAGGTATGAAAATCACACGTATACATAAAATATTAAAATTTAAGCAAAGCCCCTGGCTGAGAAAGTACATAGATCTGAATACAGAATTGCGTAAGCAATCAAATAACGAGGTCCTTAAATTTTTTTACAAATTAATGAATAATGCTGTTTTTGGTAAAACAATGGAGAACGTTCGTAAACATGAAACTGTCAAATTAGTTACAAAATATGAGGGGCGGTATGGTGCAAAATATTTCATATCACAACCAAATTTTCATAGCTGTACTATATTAAGTAATAACATGGTACTCATTGAACTAAAAAATCAGCATGTTTTCTTTAATAAACCAATTTATGTAGGATTTTCAATTTTAGATTTAGCGAAAACTTACATTTATGATTTCCATTTTAATTATATAAAAGCAAATTTAGGTGAAAAAGCCAAATTATTATATAAAGACACAGATAGTTTAATTTATAATTTTTTTAATTTCGATATTTATGAAATAATGAAACGTGAGAATAATATTTATAATATGCCTCAAGTAAAAAAAAATTAATTGGGCTTATGAAGGATGAGAATAACGGTCAAATTATGACTGAATTTATAAGATTACGTTCAAAAATGTATTGTTTTAAATTTTACAAAATATAAAAGAAAAAGTAAATAAAAAGGCTAAAGATGTTACAGGTGCAACATTAAAAAATATTATGTTTAATGATTACTACAATTGTTTATTTAATAATAATACAATAAGTAGAACACAATTTTCAATATTATCAAAAAAACATAATGTTTATACTGTAAAACAAGAAAAGATAGTGTTAAGTCCTTATGATGATAAACGTATTGTTAATTTTACATGTACAGATACATATCCTTGGGGGTATTTATTATAAAATAAGGTGCAATATAAAATAAGTTACAATTATTAACTATCACTATAGCGCAAAATTCAAATCAAAAATTTCATCGTCGCTGTCGCTCCAAACGTTCATTGTGTTTTATAACAATGAAAGCAGGTTTGTTGGCACATTATTAACATTATCATTACTATTACTACTATTACTATCACTAATATTATTTTCATTATTTGCAATGAAAAACTGGAAAAATTCGGCGTCAGCATCTGCTTGCTCAGACCGCGCTTCTTCATACAAAATAGTAAAATTTCTTGGTGCTTAACTTTGTACAATGTCAAATAATATTAAACATATCTGTTTCGATAGCAAAAACATGTATTGTAGGTTATAAGGCTACAAAATAGTTTAAACATTTTGTGTTGATAACTTTGTACAATGTCAATTAAGGAATATTTTTAATAATTTGAGTAACGTTCAAGCATATTTGTCTTGATAACTTTGTATAATGTCAAATAATATTAAATATATCTGTTTTGATAGCAAAACATCTATTGTAGGTTATAAGGTTACAAAAATAGTTTAAACATTTTGTGTTAATAACTTTGTACAATGTCAATGTCAATGAATATTTTAATAATTTGAGTAAAGTTCAAACATATTTGTTTTGATAACTTTGTATAATGTTAAATAATATTAAAAATATTTGTTTTGATAACTTTGTGCAATGTTATTTTTGAATTCCAACAAAATATAATATAAGAAGCAAATTCTGCATATGTAGCATTTAAATTTGTAATAATATAAATTGCTGTGTAAACATTTTATAATGCATAATAATTTGAAAAAGGAGGTATAAAAGAAAATGTATTTTACATATTTTCTTATTATTGTAAACTGTTCGTGTGTATGTGCCTATGTACAAAATATAAAAATGAAATTATTACATATATTTTTAATAATAGTGTGTTTATTTTATTTTTGTTTTTGTGGAAATACAAGTTTAAATAGTAATGAATTTTTTGAATCAATAGAATTATTAGAAAAATATGGATATTTAAAAACTGAAAAAAATGAACTAACAACAATATCTGATACTAATAATATATATATATATTGAAGCGCTAAAAAATTATCAAACCTATTATAATTTAAATGTCACAGGAATTTTAAATACAGAAGTGCTAAGCTCATTACAATCTAAACGATGTGGAGTGCCTGATAATAATAGTAACAGAGATAAAAAATATTTTTGGAATAAATCAGTTATTACATGGGATTTTATTTATGGTTATAATTATCAAATTCAAATAGCAACAGAGGCATTTAAAATATGGGAAAAATATATAAATGTTAAATTTGAATATACTCCATATGATTATAATAGTAAAAATAATGCTAAACCAAATATTATAATTTCAATGGGTGGAACAAAGCATTATACATATTCTACATATGAAAATTGTCCTTATAATTTTGATGGAGCCGGGAAAGTTTTAGGACATGCAGCCTTACCACAAACAGATTTAGATTCTGTTGATATTCATATGGATGTATTTGAAGTTTGGAGTTATAAATTATATCATAACAACGATGAAGAAGGTGTAATTTTTTTTGAAGTTTTAGTTCATGAAATTGGACATGCGTTAGGCTTAGATCATGTGCGAAATAAAAATTCTGTTATGTACAGTATTCATAGAAATTCACATTTTCAAAATATTTTAGATTTTGCGTTACATCCCGTAGATATTGAGGATATACAAAGTTTATATGGGAAAAAAATGAACAGTATAACACCATCAACAACGTATTTACCTCCAACACCACTATCACCACAACCATTTTCAGCTAAAAAAACAAATAATAAAAAACAAATACCTGCAAAACAAGAACCGAAATTATGTAATATAAATACAAGTAATTTAACAAAAAATTTAATTGTTAATAATAATTTATTAATATTTTATGATAATTGGGTATGGGTAAAAAATATTTTAGAAAATGGTTATACTAACCCATATTATATACACGATTGGGTGCAAGAATTAAATGATAGTTTTAAAAATTTATCAGCTGTATATCGCAAACCTAATGGTAACATAGTATTAATAAATAATAATAGATTTTATGATATTAAGTGGCCGTTATTAAAAATATTACAAATTACTGATGAAAATTTTATTTCAAAAGAAATTAAAAATATTACTGGTGCTGTTCATACAAGTATGGGTCACACATATATTTTTTAATAATATTCATGTAATACAGCTAAATGAGTGTAGTAATTCTATTATAAACCGCGGAACAATAAATTCAATGTTTCCTGGTATACCACCAAATATAGATGGTGTTTTTCAATATATAAATGGCTATATGTATTTTTTTAAAAATAATATAATATATGAATACAGCGAATATTTAAAAACTGTTACGAAAGCAATGCCATTTAATTTATCTTTTTTTAATATAGATTGTCCTAATCAATCTATTTTAAAACAGTTAAAAAAATCTTTTATCTAAATTAATAAAATTATATTTTAATTAATGAGATGATGAAATTATTTCGCATATTTTGCAAGTATATATATATATATATATATATATATATATATATATATATATATATATATATATATAATCATTTAAGATAACAAAACCATATAAATACCGTAGCGAAGTTATATTACAAATAAGTATAAGTTATACTGCAAGTAAAACAACAACGTTCTACTACTATTACTACTATGTCGTTGTATTCGGCTATAAACAAGTTAGCTAAAGTACCTCCTCAAATTCGAGGGTTACGGGCTTTAGAAACCAAAAAACCATACAAGGTAGTGAAAGTAAAGAGATCCAAAACCAATTTTGGAGAAAGAATCGAAGTTGAATTAAAAGAATTTCGCATATATTTGGGGGAAAGATACAATCAAATAACAGAAGAACAATTGGTTGCAATGAATAAGGATGCCGAGGAAGATTGTCTGTGCCTATTGTCGCACGGATTTATAGGACAGGTGATCGATTTAGAGTTTAAAAAGATTAATGAATAAAATATGTTTGTTTAATATTAATATGTAAGTAAAAATAACAATTATATTATGTAATATTATGAAAATAAAACAATTATAACTATATTAATAATATTTTTTATTTTAATATATAACCCTGTTACATTACATTACATATTTTTTAAATTATTACATTTAAAACAATTTTTAATTAAAATATATTCTTGTTTCCAATTTGCATCCCAATTATCCTCAGTTTGGTCGTTTTCCATTAGCTCTGCATGATTCCTACATTTTCTATAAGTTTGAAATTTTTTATCGCAACACACATAACATACTAATTATTATATAATTATGCAATAAGCATTACATGCAAGTATGTAACACATTATATTTAAAATTACACATACCATAAATGTATATGCAGTATGTATATGTACAAATATTAATAAAATAACAAAGATATTATCTTAAAGGAGCAGTCAACTTTGAAAATGACATAATATAAATAAAAACTTTAAAGAAAAATAAAAGACACGTATTTTTTAAAATCGCTCTGCGATGCTTGGTTCGCGAGATAGAGCGATTTTGCAATAAGCTGATGACGTCATTTCAGGTCGTCTAGGCGGACTAGTGATAGCGCGCTGTCAGCTGGCACTCATTCAGTGCTACGCTACGAGTTTACAGTGAAACTTTGTGCATTTATTTAATTTCTTTAAATAATGCCAGTTCGGTGTTGTGTTTTCGGGTGCAATAATGAACGAGGTAAAAGTGCGGATGAAAAATATTCTTTTCATACTTTCCCTAGTCGTGATAAATCCCCGAAAAGATTTAAATCTTGGCAATGCAGAATAAATCGAAAGAATTTCACACCTTCAAAACATTCTGTTGTATGTTCCAAACATTTTAAAGACGAAGATTATGAAATGTCTACGCTACTGAAACAGCAACTTATGCCGAACAGTAAGTCGAAAAGGACATTGAAGAAAACGGCAATTCCGTCATTGTTGTTAAAAGGAAAACCTGAACATTTAAATCAGAAAAGAACTTTGACTTACCAACGTAAACAGGTAGTAATGGAAGCGATTGCAAGTACTAGTCATGATGAACAAGTTATGCTGATTGATAATGATACTATGAACTTGACAGAATCGAATGAAAAGGAAATTCAATGTGAACTCGGAGGAGAAATATTACGCGAATTAGGAAATACCAGTGAAACTGAAGAGATTACGTACGAAGCAGATCCAGCTTTTATAATGTCGGAAGATGATGAAGATATTGCAGATGAAGATATTATAGAGGGAACAAATGGAGATGATTCACCCGAGATATTTTTTTGTTTCTGGCAATGTTTACAGTTACTTTTTCGATTTTGCAACGTGTGTCGATCTCCATTAGTAAATATCTCAAAAACTATTCGCGGAACATCATTGAAAATATTTACAGAATGTCAAAATAATCATAAATACGTGTGGGAATCTACACCAAAATACAAAAAGAGAGATTTAGGAGCAGTTGCTATCTCATCTGCTGTATATTTGAGTGGTATTGGTTTTGAAACTTTTAAAATATTTTGCAAAACGCTAAATTTATGTTTTGTAAGTAAAACTACATTTTACAATATAATTAATAAATTTGTACAACCAACTATAAGATACACTTACCTGAATCATAAACAAAATTTCATAGACTCTTTGAAAAATACGGAAGTTTGCATCTCGGGTGATGGTCAATACGACTCTCCGGGATTCAGCGCTAAATTTGTCACTTATAGCGTTATGGATCTAAAATCTAATAAAATAATAGATTTTATTGTTTTACAACGAGGAATGGTGGAAGGAGATCTGGAAAAAGCGGCGTGCGAAAAAATATTACGTTCGCTTACCAAAATTTTGAATATTACACTTTTTTTATCTGATCGTCACAAAGGAATCCGAAAATTAATTCGAACCGAGTTTAAAGATATTCAGCATCAATTTGACGTTTGGCATATGGCGAAAAGTTTTACGAAGAAATTAAAAACTGTCACAAAAGGAAGAGAGAAACTACTTGAATGGAAAAATAGCCTTGTTAACCATTTATGGTGGTCTTCAGCGACTTGTGATGGAGATCCAGAAGAGTTAATTGAAAAATTCACATCAATTTTATATCATGTTTGCAATATTCACAGTTGGGAAGATGCTACAAAATTTAAGAAATGCGAGCATGACGATATAATTGAAGGTAGAAACTGGATCATTACCGGATCGCATGATTATCACGTATTAAAAAAAATTATAAATGATACTCAATTTATAGCTGATTTAAAACATACCAATCACTTTTGTCATACTAGTGCTTTAGAATCATACCATAACGTACGTCTAAAATATACACCGAAACGAAAACATTTTCCCTATGATGGGATGGTGACTCGGTCCATGTTAGCTATCCTAGATCACAATAGTAATGTGGGTCGCGAACAAAGTGGGTTTAAACTTCAGTTTTCAAAAGCCACAAGGCAATGGATAACTAAAAAAACTTATAAGGAAAAAACAAATTCATGGCGTGAAAATTTACAACAAAATATCATAGAAGTTGCTTCAGGTCACAACCTGCCCCATTTTGAGGATACGTATGCCTCAGTTGTTCCACAAAATATCGCTACTGTCGATCGCCCTTCTATAGTGGATGCAGAAGACATGTATTATTCTCGTTTATAATTTAATTAATAATAATTTATTACTCTGATAAACACTAATCTTTTATACATTATAATTGTTTTGTTATCCTTACATCTTACATCGAAAATGTATTACAATAATATTTGTTTGTATTATAATAAAAAAAATTAAATAAATCAATCAAAATAGCTCAGTTCTCCGTCTATATTTGGTTTAAAACCCACATAAACAGCGTTAGAGTCCGGGAAAAATTGTCGTATTTTCTTCACTACACAAGCAGGTATCACTTTTCTCACATTTTTACCTAGAGTATTCCATGAATTTACCCAGTAAATAAATTGTTTGTAGGCAACATACCGCCACATTGTATTATTATTTTTCTCCAGTTTTTCTGCTATACTTCTGTTAACTGCGTGCATAATCATCATATGTCTGGCAGTATTTAACCTTTAAGTAGTCGCGTGGCGCCAACGGAGGTTTAATGTCTTGTAGTTTTCATACACTTTTTTTTCGGGAGTTCTACTTCAAAATTATTATTTTAATATAGTTTTAAGATGCACAAATGCCTATTATCAATTTTTTTCAACGATAAATTTTGAAGCTATAATCAATTTAGTACGACGGTGCGCCACTTGGCGCCATTTGTCGCCACGCGAGTAGTAACGTTGGTGAAAACCTAACCTCACATTTACTTGTGTTTGTCAGTAAACAACTTAGCTCAAAGCTGAATACCAAGTTGATTACACTTATTTGGGTTTTGTTTGATGAAAATGGCTGGGTCGAGTGCTAATCCGATCTCAAGTTTGACTCAAAGTTCAAAAGCAGGTCCCAGTTGGCAAAAAAACCGTCCACTTTCTGACAAAGAAGTAGAAAAATTGCTCTTGAACAGTGAATCTGATACTGACAGTCAATCTAAATTAAATACAGAAAGTGAAGAAGAAGAAAGTGCGGTAGAAAACCAGGTGGATTACAGTGAACATGACACAGACTCTCTGCAAAGTGAAGATTCTGAAGAGGATGTTGCTTCGTCACCGACACCAACACATGGTAATTACTATTATGGCAAAGACAAAATTACAAAGTGGAATAAGGTGCCACCACCGATAACCAAAACTCGAAAACACAACATTATTACTCATTTACCCGGTTGTAAAGGGCCTGCAAAAAATGTCACAAGTCCTGCAGAATCTTTCTTCTTGTTCTTTGACGATTTTGTTATTGAACTTCTTGTGGAAAATACAAACAAGTACATCGTAACAGAAGTGAAAGACAACTTTTCACGAGAAAGGGACGCTCGTTTAGTAACCAAAAACGAAATAAAGGCGTTTTTGGCCATTTTGATAGCTGGTGGAGTTATGAGGTCATCTCATTTGAATTTTGACGATTTGTTTTCAGTCGATGATATGGGCAACGAATTCTTTTATACAACTATGAATAAGCAGAGATTTCTCTTTATATTACGTTGTGTCAGATTTGACGATAAAGCAACACGAACAGCAAGACAAGAAACTGACAAGCTAGCAGCCATTCGCACTCTTTTTGATTATGTAGTGGATAAATGTGGCCAGCTTTTTACCCCCAGTGAATATCTCACAATTGATGAACAATTAGTGGCGTTCCGTGGGCATTGCAATTTCCGCCAGTACATGCCCTCCAAACCAAACAAATATGGGATTAAAATATTTGCATTGGTAGATGCCAGAAATTTTTATAATATGAAAATGGAGGTATATCTGGGAACGCAGCCAGAAGGTCCATTCAAAGTAAGTAATTCACCGGGGGATGTGGTTACCAGACTAATTTCACCCATAAATAAATCAGGAAGAAATATAACCGTGGATAACTGGTTTACCAGTATTCCATTAGCAGACAATCTATTGAAAAATCATAAACTGACCCTAGTTGGCACACTGAGAAAAAACAAGAAGGAAATTCCGCCAGAATTTCAACCCAACAGAGCGCGCGCTGTAAAAAGCACCCTATTTGGCTTTACCTCAACTATATCGATGATGTCGTATGTCCCAAAAAAAGGAAAATCTGTAATACTGATTTCAACCCTACACAAAGATGCCGCCATAGATAAAGAGTCGGGAGACGCACAGAAGGCTGAGCAGTTAACATTTTATAATATGTCGAAGGGCGGTGTGGACACTAATGATAAACTATGTAGTACGTATAATGTTGGGAGAAGAACCAGAAGATGGCCAATGGCTATTTTTTTTCATCTGATTAATGTTTGTGCCATAAATGCCCTTGTCATATATAACTCCGCAAATAATGGCGACCCTTTGAACAGAAGACATTTTTTAAAAAAAATGGCTCGGGAACTGGCCGAGCCTTTGCAAAGAGAACGGATGGAAGACACACGAATTCCACGAAACATCAGGAAACGACTGCAAAGCCACTTTGACGTGGAAACGGTCGTCGACCCACCTGCAGTACCAGGGCCAAAAATCAAAAAAAGGTGTCACATCTGCCCCAGATCGAACAACAAAGCAAGCAGAGTAATTTGCATAACCTGTAATAAGCATGTCTGCCAGGAACATCAAAGAAACCAGTGTTCTGAATGCTATGAATAATACCATGTGCGTTTAATGTTAATTATATATTTTTTCTGTTTATGTTTTTCAAATTTTGAGAATGTAATTATGTTCAATTGACAATAAAGAGTTTAACAATGATTCGAAAAAATTTTTCAAATTTTTTCAGCCAAAAATAAACTGAAAAAATACCTATTCACCGATATGGCGACAAATGGCGCCACGCGAGCACTAACGTCAGTCAGGGCAGGCGACTACTTAAAGGTTAAAACATCCATATTTAATATTACGTTATAAAAAATTTCATGTAATGTTATACAGTCCGCACTGCCTCGTAAATTGTTTATAATTTCACTTTCAGTACAACAAATACATTCACAATCATTAGGCATATTTTCACAATTACTGCATTCACACCAGTCAGTGTGATCCGATCTTCCACTTACATCTTTAATTTTTCCATCTGATTCGTCACGGTTTACGCTGCTTCTGTCTGTGTTTATTTTAGCAGGTGGTTCGAAACGATAGGGTGTAAATTTTGGATCCATTTTTATTACATGTTTCAGCAACAAAATAACATATTAATACTTGTACGTCGGACCGTACTAACACTGCGGAGCGCCGGAGCTATTGCCAGCGGTAGACCTGAGATGACGTCACGGCATTTTAAAACAAACTGCATATCTCTGCAACGGCAGCATATTTTTCGACGGGACAAAGACAGTTGCTCTTATGATTTTAATCTCTATTGATTTTATTAATAATTTCAAAAGCATTTTTTAAAGTTGACTGCTCCTTTAAGTATGTAAACTATTGACCTCTTGGTAAATAATAATTTATAAATAGAATTACGTATTGATATGAAATTAGTTAGTAAGCATATTTTGTGATATACTCTACGAGCTACTATGTACGAGATACAAATTAAATGTATTAAGTGTAATTTTTGGAAAATTATTCTTTCAACATCTATCGTTACTAATAACAGATGTACAAAATATCAATCTGATAATGTACATGTTACATATAAAATTTAAAAGCAAATAAGATGGGGGCAGTTGTTAAACCAAGTCCGCGTTATTAACAATATGTCTTCTTCAACTTCATCTACTAGAGCTACACGTACGTGGAAACAGTTGTTGTTAAAGTCTTCTTCAACTTCATCTACTAGAGCTACATCTACGTCATGGACTATTTGGCGTTATTATTGCAATTATTGTACTAATAAATGGGAGGTAGCAAAAGTTCGTTCACCGACAACTAGTAAATATGAGAATTGCCCTACGTGTCACACTCAGTTACATATTACATTTACTCAATATACTAATGGTGGCAGGAATATGAGACATGGTGCTTTTGTTAGATCACAGTAAGTTAAAAGAAATATATATATATATCCATTAATAGTTTTAATATATTTTATAAGTTTATTATTTTCGTATTTAAAAATACTAGTAAGTAATTTTTTTTTTAATATAAATATATATTTATAAGTATAAGTTTTTAATTATATATCACTCAAATTACACAATTATTAAAATAATATAATAAAACAATCGTAAAAAATATTCGAATTTATATAAATAATAGTAATATCCATATAATACAAACTGACATTGTTTATAAAAAAATACTATTGTTATATTCATTATTATTTGTTTTATAAAACAAGAAGTTAAAATGCCGACCAAAAAACAACTGAAACGTTTGAAACGCAAAAATTTATATGAACAAAAAAAAGATACAAACATTTTAACCATAAATACCCAAAATAAAGCATCTATAGATGAAGATATAATAGTATTAAGCCAAGAAATAGAAAGTCTAAATATAAGTATAAATACTACTGACACAAGTAATAATACTACTGGAAATCAATACGTACAGTGTAATATGATCAATAGTGACTTTAATACAATTACAAACCCACAAGGATATTTAGAGGATATTCATATGGATCACTTTTTTAGATTAGTAGAATCTAATTCAGAATTTCGGCCTCACTGTACGGCATATATCTTCACTCCAGAGCGAATAACACCAATACCTCAAAACAGTAAGCATTTACAAATATTGTTTTTGCGTCCAAGTAATTGGGGTGTAGGGCATTGGATTACAATATATTACGATGGAAATATAATCAAAATATACGATAGTTTAAATTCGCACATATTGCATAAAGATGCAAAAACATATATAGATAAATTATTTCCATATTGTCCCCAAATTCAATTTACACATGTGCAACAACAAAGTAATACTTACGATTGCGGTTTCTTTGCCATTGCATTCTCAACAAGTATTATATTTAATCGTAATCCTGAACAGGAAACTTATGATACTAACAGACTTAGGGCTCACGCTGTAAATATATACAGATCGCAACAATTATCATTGTTTCCAACAGTTACCCGCCAGGAACAAACAAACCAAATTTATCAAAAGCGGAAAGAAAATGAAACCCTTGAAAACATTAATAAACGATTAAAACAGCAAAAAGAATATTATTTAAAACGTAAAACTCAGGAAACACCTGATACTAAAATTATGCGTTTAAATAAACAAAAAGAATATGAAACTAAACGTATAATGAATCAAACCCTCGCTGAAAAAAAAGACGTCTAAGTCAAGTGAAAGAAAGTAATTTAAAACGAATTTCCCAAGAAACCCCCACTCAAATACAAAGACGTATAAGTCAAGCGAAAGAAAGTAATTTAAAACGCATTTCCCAAGAAACCCCCACTCAAACACAAAGACGTATAAGTCAAGTGAAAGAAAGTAATTTAAAACGAATTTCCCAAGAAACCCCCACTCAAACACAAAGACGTATAAGTCAAGTGAAAGAAAGTAATTTAAAACGAATTTCCCAAGAAACCCCCACTCAAACACAAAGACGTATAAGTCAAGTGAAAGAAAGTAATTTAAAACGAATTTCCCAAGAAACCCCCACTCAAACACAAAGACGTATAAGTCAAGTAAAACAAAGTAATGTAAAACGAATTTCCCAAGAAACCCCCACTAAAACACAAAAACGGTTAAAACAAATTAAAGAAGCCACATTAAGAAGATTAGAAAATGAAACCCCTAGTAAAAAACAAAAACGATATGAAAAAATCAAAGAAAATTATTTACAACGTATAGCAAACGAAACACCCGATGAAACATTACAAAGGTTAAATAAACAAAAATTTAATTTTAAAAAATATTTAGAAAAAGACAACAAAAAAACCAACGTTTCGAACGAATCAAAGATAATACTCAAAAAAATATAAATACTACAACAAGTATATCCAATACATATAAACTAGCGTACAGAGGTTTTGGTATAAATGTAGAACCACAAAACCTAGGGTTTATGTCAATTATTTGCAGATACTGTAAATCGAAAAATTTTGCATTTGAAAAACCAAAAGACGGCAAATTTACTCATTGTTGTCGAAAAGGTAAACTAAATGCAGATGTACTAAAAGATTTCCCTGAATATATAAAAAAATTAATGACTGGTAATGATGCAAACAGTAGAAATTTTAAAGAGAATATAAGAAATTATAATAGTGCTTTAGCTTTTGCGTCAATGGGGGCGAAAATCACACCACCATCTGGTTACGGTCCTTACGTTTTCCGTATTCACGGACAAATATATCATGAATCTGCGTCAAGTATGTACCCAAACCAAGTAAATAATGAAAAATATGCGCAATTATACATAATAGATACAAATGAAGCTTTAGAAAAACGTATGAGTAACAAATATAATACAAATTGTAAACCGGATATTATGCGGAAATTAGATGAAATTATAAGAGAAATAAATCCTTATTTTGCGGCATATTTAATGTTAAAAGAGGTAGAAGCTAGAGAAATAGCTATAGCGGGGCAAAATAATGAAGCGGTTCCTGAAATAAATTTATGGATTGTTAGTGATAGAAATAAAGATAAACGCAGATACAATTTACCCACAAGTAATGAAGTGGCTGTAGTTTTCACTTCAAAGGACGGTGAACCCCCAATAAATAGGGACATTAGTGTGCACCCAAGGGGGGGTGGCCGTATAAAACTAAATCAATTTAGTGAAAATTGTGACCCAATGACATATCCATTGCTGTTTCCCCACGGAGAATGCGGTTGGAATATGAATATGAAACAAGCGGACGGTATAAAAAAACAAACAATTCTCCAATTTTACATAAATAGACTGGCGGTTAGAGACAATTTTAATCCATGTTTACAAGCAGGTAAATTAACCCAACAATATATAGTTGACGCATATGTAAAGGTGGAAGCAGAACGCCTTACATATATTAGACTACATCAAAAGAAATTAAGAGTTGAACTATATACCGTGTAGCGAACCGCCCTAGCTAGCACAACCATAACGCTCCTGACTGACGCTGGCGTGACGTCAGAAGGTCCGACAGTGAGCGACAGACCGGCCAATCAGGGGCCAGCTCGGCCGGCCAATAAGGGCGCGCTCACCCTTTCCTCGCGCCCTAGCGGGTGGCCCGCAGGTATAAAAGCCCCGCGTTACCGCCCAACAAGTCAGTGTGGTGTCGCACTAACTCGCTCAGGCTCGGTTGTTAGCATTAGACGGACAACCAGTTCGGGGCCTGTGAAAGCACCTACTCCAGCGACAGTTAGTGAGAGTGGACGACCGTAAGGCCGTTAACTGCACGGACGACCGCTACCCGGACGCACGACCCAACGCCATTCGGTGACCCAGAAGGACGACAAGAGCTGCAACAGAGGACGGATGGAGAGAAGCGTCACTACGTTCCAACCACGACGGAGCAACACCAGACAGCGCGACCGAAGGCGGGCCCAACGCCAGGCGCTACGCTTCGCGGGACAGGAAAGCCAGCTCCCACGCGCCATCTCGCCGTTGCCGCCATCTCCACCGCGAGCGACTCGCGCCCATTCTGCACCACGGCGCAAGGACCACAAACGACGTCGATCCACGTCGCCGCGGAAGCCGCTGCCGAAGAGGTTCCACCCGTCGACAGCACCGCCAGAGCGCCCCTACCAGGTGATACCGCTGTCCCCCGTCCCACGCCGTCTCTACACCGTGGACAGGAGCCGCATCCACCCTCGCGATCCGCGACTCGCGAGCATCCGCCAAGCCCACCAGGAACACGCCCGTTCCCTTGAGCTACGCCCGGACCAGAGTGTGTGCCTAGTGCAGTGAGGACCAAACTTTTGATACAAACACTACAACGTGCGCCCCATTAGACAATCATTCCATACTTATGTTCTGTGCTTTTTATGTTCTTTTCGTGTAAATAAATAGACTACATCACAACTGACGTTTTCTGTGTAAACCCCCTATCCTATCGATCATTAAGTAAAAAATAGTTGACACACCAAGCACCGGTGTGCCGACAAAACTGGTGACCCCGACGTGATCGATAGGAATAGGCGGCTGCCGCGCCGTGTCAACCGCGTCGACATGGAACAAACGACAGCCGAAACACGCGTCGAGCGAGTGCAAATGAAGGTTCCGCCATTTTGGCCAAGCGACCCCGAAGCGTGGTTCCTGCAGTTGGAGCACGCCTTCAACATCAGCGGGATCAGCAGCGACGAAACGCGGTATAGTTACGTGATTGCGAATCTTGAGCCCAAAGTATTCGCCGCGGTAAGAGATACTATCGCGGATCCGCCAGTGACCGCCAAATACCAGAGCATAAAAAAGGCGATCATCTCTCGACTAGCGACCAGCACAGATCAAAAAATTCGGCAGCTACTGGAGCGGGAAGAACTGGGGGACCGACAGCCCTCTCAGTTCTTGCGAGACCTACGGGCTTTGGGAGGCGCCATCATGACCGAAGACTTGCTGAAACACATTTGGCTGCAGCGACTACCGGCAGCATCACAGGCCATACTCGCCACCCAGAAGCACGAGGGCCTCGATAAACTAGGCTTGATAGCCGACGCCGTCGTGAGCTCGCAGACACAGCAACAGGTCAGCGAGGCCAGGCTCACCCCAGCTCCGGATGCGTGGCAGGAAGCCATGCAGCAGCTAAAGAACGACTTCAGTGCATTAACCGCGGAGGTCCGCCGTCAATCTGCACAGGCGGGCAGGCCCAACAGTCGAGACTCCGAAAATTGGCGACAACCAAGGAACCCGGCGCAGGAGCCCGCAGCCGGGATCTGCTTCTACCACGCCACCTACGGGGCAGCGGCCCGACGATGCCGGCCGCCATGCGCTTACCCCCGGGCGGGAAACGCCACCGGGGGTCGCTAAACACCGCTAGTGACCCCGAGACTCCACCACGACGGTTGTTCGTCAAGGATCGCGGGACTAAACAGGAATACCTTATCGACACAGGAGCCGATTTCTGCATATTCCCAAGACGCCTCGTCCGGCGCACTTGCGAACCAACCACCTTGTGTCTATACGCGGCGAACAACACAAAAATACCTACATTCGGAACCATCGCCTTAACACTGGACCTCGGCCTCCCGAAACCACTTCCCTGGAAATTCATCATAGCCGACGTGGAGAAACCCATTATCGGGGCAGACTTCCTGTCCTTTTATGATATCATGGTGGACGTACGACGCCGGTGTCTGACGGACGGAGAAACCAGGCGGAACAGCATAGGCCGACGGGTTACCGGAAGTACGCCAAACAAGATAACACTAATACAAGGCCACGGACGTTACCACCAAATTCTGCGGCAATTCCCGGGCCTAACCAACCCCGGTGGACTCTCCAAGGCACCACAGCATAACACGCAGCACCACATCCATACAACTCCGGGCCCTCCGGTAGCCTACCGTCCCCGTCGGCTAGCACCGGACAAATACCTCATCGCCAGGAACGAGTTCCAAACGATGCTCCGACTCGGCGTCATAAGACCATCCAAAAGCGCATGGGCCGCGCCGCTACACCTCGTGGAGAAAAAAAATAACGAGTGGAGGCCGTGCGGCGACTATCGCGGACTCAACAGCCGAACAATACCTGACAGCTACCCAGTCCCGCATATACAAGACTTCACGCAACAACTACACCGCAAGACCGTCTTCTCCACCGTGGACTTGGTGAGGGCATACCATCAGATACCCGTCGCGCCAGAGGACGTACCAAAGACGGCCATCACCACGCCGTTCGGTCTTTTCGAGTTCACCGCGATGACTTTCGGCCTCAGAAACGCAGCACAAACATTTCAGAGGTTCATGGACGAAATCCTAAGGGACCTCCCATTTGTGTACGTATACATCGACGACCTCTTAGTGGCCTCCGAGAACGAGGAGCAGCATCAACGTCACTTACGCGCGTTATTCCAGCGGTTGCAAGAACACGGGATCGTGGTCAATGCCTCGAAGTGCAGTTTTGGCAAAGCGGAAGTCAAGTTTTTGGGCTACATGGTGTCCGGTCAAGGGATCAAACCTCTGCCGGAAAAAGTGGATGTCATTCAAGGATTTCCTAGACCCGAGAACGCGAAACAGTTGCGGCGGTTCCTGGGAATGGTAAATTACTACAGGCAGTGTATACCGCAGTTGGCAACGACGCAAGCTCCCTTAAACGAGTTACTAAAGGGCAAAGGCGCTGGCAACAAGGCCATAACATGGACGGAAGGAGCCGACCAAGCCTTCAGGACGACCAAGGAGGCCCTTGCTACAGTCACGCGGCTGACACACCCTAACCCCGAGGCAGAGCTCTCGGTGGTAACCGACGCTTCAGACATAGCCCTGGGGGGAGTGCTACGAGCCCTAACAACTATATATTGGGACAAAATAAAATTCATATATAAGTCAGGTATTTGACAGTTTATTTGTTTTTCTAATAATTTTTAAAATTTAATATTAAGTAACTAGTTAATTAACAACAATTGGGGCCAATCAGCAACACAAAAAACAAAATACTTATTCTATCATCTCTAATTAACAAGAAAAATGTTCATATTGTGTGGCAACTAAATATTGGGACAGTATAAAGTAACTGTTAAAAATTAAACAAAATAAGACAAGTAGGCTGCGAAAACAATCGGGAACGAAACGTCAGATTAATCGGCAATTATATTATTTATCGTATTGAGTGAATCGCTGCGTTTATAGAACAAAATGGTGCGTGGTATATCTACAAATTCAAAAATTCGTGAATTAGTACTTAAAAATTACTGCGGAAATAAAACAATACGTGAAGTGGCGGATGAACTTAATATTCCTAAAACTACAGTGTGGAATATAATTAAACATTATGGGGAAACGGGAAATATCCTAGATAAAAAACGTAAAAGTCCGGGTCGTCCAAAAATAGTTTCTGATAGAAATAAGAGACTGTTAGTAAAACTGTGCAAAAAAGGCCGAAGAAATACTTTAAGACAAATTACCACTGAATGGAATCATGAAACTGGATTAAATCTGTCAAGGGAATGCTGTCGCCAGTGGATTCATAAAAGTGGACTCAAGTTTTATAAGGTTGAATTACAAATAACAATTTAAAAGTGTAATTTTATACAATTTTTTTCTTATAGGCAAAGGAAAAGCCCCTTTTGACGGAAAAACAAAAGAAAACCAGGCTCGCATGGGCAAAATCTAAACTATCTTGGTCGGTAGAAGATTGGTCCAGAGTAATTTTTAGCGACGAATCAAAATTCGACGTATGTGTTGGCGATCACCGCAAACGTGTGATTCGTACTAAACATGAGGCTTTCCACAAGGATTGCCTAAAACGTACGGTAAAATTTCCTACAGGAGTGATGATTTGGGGCTGCATGGCAGCTTCAGGATTAGGATGCTTTGAATTTATTGATGGTACCGTGAATGCCGCGAAATATCAACAAATATTGCAAAACAGTCTGCTGCCAAGTATCGCGAAGTTAAATGTTGGCGAAAATTACATTTTTCAGCAGGATGGGGCGTCCTGTCATACGGCCAAAACCACAAAAAATTGGTTTGGCGACCACAACGTCAATGTTCTTTCTTGGCCTTCCAACAGTCCTGACCTCAATGTCATCGAAACAGTGTGGCTTAAAATGAAACAAACATTGAGGAACAGCCCACAGCGGACATTACCGGAACTTAGAGCCAAAATAGAGCATATTTGGAATGAATTTACTCCTGAAACGTGCAGATCCTTAGTTGAGTCAATGCCCAACCGAATTCGAGCGGTCATAAAATCTAAGGGCGATGTTACTCCATTTTAGACATAAAAATTCGTGCTATGTCCCAATATTTAGTTGCCAAACAATATGGACATTTTTCTTGTTAATTACAGATGATAGAATAAGTATTTTGTTTTTTGTGTTGCTGATTGGCTCCAATTGTTGTTAATTAACTAGTTACTTAGTATTAAATTTAAAAAAATATTAGAAAAACAAATAAACTCTCAAATACCTGATTTATATATGCATTTTATTTTGTCCCAATATATAGTTGTTAGGGCTCGTACAACAACGAACTGCGGCCGGGCCGTGGCTGCCCGTAGCTTTCTTTTCCCGGAAGCTCAGCGACGTCGAGCGACGCTACGCGGCCTATGATCGGGAGTTGCTAGCGGTATATTCCACTATACGACACTTCAGGCACCACGTGGAAGGCAGGATGTTCACCATATACACCGACCACAAACCGCTAATCTACGCATTCAAGCAGAAGCCCGACAAGGCGACACCACGGCAGATGCGTCACCTCAGCTACATTGGGGAGTTCACAACCGACCTGCAACACGTCGCGGGGCAGGATAACGCCGTGGCTGACGCCTTGTCACGAATTGAGGCAGTGACCCAGGCCGTAGATTACCGGCAGCTAGCGGCCGATCAAGCCAAGGACGAGGAGCTAGCTACGTACCTCACTAGGAACGATTCGGGCATTAGACTTGAGCGTGTAGAGATCCCAGGCTCCGGAGCAGCTGTGTATTGCGATACGTCTTCCCGAAGGGCCAGGCCGTTTTTGACGCTCGAACACCGTGAGGCAGCATTCAAACGTCTGCACGGACTCTCGCACCCCGGACCGAAAGCCACCACGAAGCTGATGACACAGCGGTTCGTGTGGCCTTCAATTAAAAAGGACTGTCGACGGTGGGCGCAGCAGTGTCTCCCGTGCCAGCGGAACAAGGTTACGCGCCACGTGTCCGCGCCCCGTGGAACCTTCACGCCTCCATCCGCCAGGTTTGAACATATCCACATCGACCTGGTCGGACCACTCCCGGTATCCGAAGGACAACGCTACATGCTCACGTGCGTCGACCGATTCACCAGGTGGCCGGAAGCTATCCCGCTGCCCAACATCGAAGCTGAGACGGTGGCCCGGGCGTTCTACGAGGGCTGGATCTCTCGTTTCGGAGTGCCGCTCCGCGTCACCACCGACCAGGGCCGGCAATTTGAATCCGCCCTTTTTAAGCAATTGGAGGGGTTGTTGGGGTTCAGCAGAATTCATACGGTGGCCTACAATCCCGCGGCCAACGGAATGGTGGAGCGACTGCATCGTCAGCTGAAAGTAGCCCTGAAATGCAGTGCCGAGGGGCAATGGACCAGAGCTCTACCAACCGTGTTGTTAGGCATCCGAAACGCCTGGAAGGAGGACCTGGGGGCCACAGCAGCGGAATTAACATACGGAGAGGCCCTGCGTTTACCAGGAGAACTATTGGCGAGCGGCCCGCCACCGGCGACGGATCAAGGGGCCTTTTTGGAGCAGCTACGCAGGCACTTCCTGACAGTACGGCCCATTTCCAGTGCAGAACGCAGGCAAGAGAATGTTTTCGTCTTCAAGGATTTGGGGACCGTGGATCGCGTATTCGTCCGCCGAGAAGGGCCACGGAACCCGTTGCAAAGTCCATACGACGGGCCATTTCCAGTACTTCAAAGAGGAGAACATCACTTCACGATACTACGGTCCGAGCGGGAAGTGGTAGTGTCGATTAACCGCTTGAAACCGGCATACCAGGCTAACGACCCGGACGACGCACCGGGACAACGAGCAGGAAAGGAAGAAGAGACACCGGGCGACCAGCAAACCACG
This sequence comes from Harpalus rufipes, assembly GCA_951394225.1. Taxonomy (NCBI): domain Eukaryota; kingdom Metazoa; phylum Arthropoda; class Insecta; order Coleoptera; family Carabidae; genus Harpalus; species Harpalus rufipes. Next base: position 33,465,708 of record OX596285.1, read on the forward strand.
TCACCGGCACTCGATCCACAGGATGACACCAGGGTCACTCGCAGTGGCCGGACGGTTCGCCAACCTGTACGTTTTGTGCCGTGATCTCCTAACGACATCACTAGGAGGGGGGTCCTGTAGCGAACCGCCCTAGCTAGCACAACCATAACGCTCCTGACTGACGCTGGCGTGACGTCAGAAGGTCCGACAGTGAGCGACAGACCGGCCAATCAGGGGCCAGCTCGGCCGGCCAATAAGGGCGCGCTCACCCTTTCCTCGCGCCCTAGCGGGTGGCCCGCAGGTATAAAAGCCCCGCGTTACCGCCCAACAAGTCAGTGTGGTGTCGCACTAACTCGCTCAGGCTCGGTTGTTAGCATTAGACGGACAACCAGTTCGGGGCCTGTGAAAGCACCTACTCCAGCGACAGTTAGTGAGAGTGGACGACCGTAAGGCCGTTAACTGCACGGACGACCGCTACCCGGACGCACGACCCAACGCCATTCGGTGACCCAGAAGGACGACAAGAGCTGCAACAGAGGACGGATGGAGAGAAGCGTCACTACGTTCCAACCACGACGGAGCAACACCAGACAGCGCGACCGAAGGCGGGCCCAACGCCAGGCGCTACGCTTCGCGGGACAGGAAAGCCAGCTCCCACGCGCCATCTCGCCGTTGCCGCCATCTCCACCGCGAGCGACTCGCGCCCATTCTGCACCACGGCGCAAGGACCACAAACGACGTCGATCCACGTCGCCGCGGAAGCCGCTGCCGAAGAGGTTCCACCCGTCGACAGCACCGCCAGAGCGCCCCTACCAGGTGATACCGCTGTCGCCCGTCCCACGCCGTCTCTACACCGTGGACAGGAGCCGCATCCACCCTCGCGATCCGCGACTCGCGAGCATCCGCCAAGCCCACCAGGAACACGCCCGTTCCCTTGAGCTACGCCCGGACCAGAGTGTGTGCCTAGTGCAGTGAGGACCAAACTTTTGATACAAACACTACAACGTGCGCCCCATTAGACAATCATTCAATACTTATGTTCTGTGCTTTTTATGTTCTTTTCGTGTAAATAAATAGACTACATCACAACTGACGTTTTCTGTGTAAACCCCCTATCCTATCGATCATTAAGTAAAAAATAGTTGACACACCAAGCACCGGTGTGCCGACAACCGGATTAATGGATCATGTTAATAATATGGCGGCAAATGAAGGTGCACAAGCAGGTAATATGATTATATTACCATCCACATTTCAAGGTGGCAGTAGATTTATGCAAAATATGTACCAAAGTGCAATGGCAATAGTGCGACAATATGGAAAACCAGATCTCTTTATAACTGTTACATGTAACCCAAAATGGCCTGAAATAGTTGAACAATTACAAAAAGGGGAAACGTCTGCTAACCGTCCAGATATAGTTGCTAGAGTATTCTGCGGAAAAATAAAAGCTATGTTAAGCGAATTTTTGCAAGATAATATTTTCGGCAAAGTTGTAGCATTTATATACGTTATTGAATTTCAAAAACGAGGGTTACCGCATATGCATTTATTATTAACACTTGATGAAAATAGCAAAATACGTAACAAAGATGACATTGATGCTATAGTTTCGGCAGAAATTCCTGACGAGGATACTGAACCGGAACTTTATCAAATTGTTCAGACATATATGATACACGGTCCCTGTGGTATTTTAAATAAAAATTCCCAATGTATGAAAGATAACAAATGTACAAAACGTTACCCTAAAGACTTTTTAAATGAAACAATTGAAAATATCAATGGGTACCCCTTATATAAACGTACAAATAATAATGCAAAAATGTATATATTATGGAAAAATAAAACAACAAAATATACAATTGACAATAGATGGATAGTACCATACAATCCATATTTATTAAAAAAATATAAGACACATATAAATGTAGAAATATGTTCGTCCGTAAAAAGTATCAAATATACAGGGTGATTTCTAACGTACGGACGAAACTGATAGGGCAACTAGAGGGGACCAAAATATAGTTTTTTTTACAATAAACTTTTGATCATAATCGAATAACAAGAAAGATACAACGGTTTAAAGTTCTTATAAACTGAAGCATTTTTTTATAAAATACGGTAATAACTTAAGTTTTGAATTCAAATTTAGAATATTTGAGAGTTAATTAAACAAAGTTCAGTTAAAATTTTATTAAAATTTTTATAAGATGAAAGGTATAGCTATTTAAATTGTTCTTTAAAATATTCAGTCATGGGTGTTCGTTTATTGAGAACCGCTGATTTATTTAATTTAATCATGTATGTAGGTAAGTCAAAATTACTTAAACGTCAAAAATTAAATAGGTTATTTGTTAAGTCATTAATTCGATTGAAATGGTTAATTTCACTAACGAAGAATACGTAGACATGATTATGGTGTATGGAGCTGCTGAAGAAAACGCTGAACGCGCACAACGTATGTATTTGGAACGATTTCCAAATCGACAAACGCCTTCCAGAAATACTTTTTTGCGGGTAATTCAACGCGGAAGAGAAACAGGTAAATTACAACCTAAAAAAGGCCATGGTGGTGGTAGACCAAATCAAATCGAGGTGAATGTGGAAGAAGCAATTTTGGATATGGCAGATGCTGATCCAACTACAAGTACACGGCAAATTGCTCAACAAGTCGAAGTTTCCCAATATTTTGTTTGGAATACATTGAAAAAAAATGGTTTACATCCCTATCATTTGCAAAGGGTGCAAGGACTAGCTCTAGGTGATTATGCGTTGCGACAGCAGTTTTGCGAGTGGTTGTTAGATCGTTCTAACAGAGAAAGAGAATTTCCAATGTATGTATTGGTAACGGATGAATGTTGTTTTACAAGAGATGGTGTTCTCAACTTCCACAATTCCCACATATGGGCTGAAGAAAATCCACACAGGATTCGCCAAAATAAATTTCAACATCGTTTTAGTTTAAATCTATGGGCGGGAATTCTCAACAACAGCTTAATAGGGCCTTTTGAATTGCCAGCACGCCTTAACGGCGCTTCTTACTTGCACTTTTTGCAAGAAGTTCTACCACAACTTCTCGAAGATATTCCTTTGGCTGTGCGTGGAAACATGTGGTTTATGCATGACGGCTGTCCTGCACATTTTAGTCGTGCTGTACGAGATTACCTCGACACCGCTTTTCCGCAAAGATGGATTGGTCGGGGTGGCTTTATCTCATGGCCTCCACGAAGCCCCGATCTTAACCCACTTGACTTTTTCTTATGGGGTTACATGAAAACATTGGTATATGCCACCGAAGTTAATACCATCGACGAGTTACGTCGTCGTATCAATACCACTGTAGAGAATTTACGCCAACAGTTTCCATGGTTAACAGAAAACTGGATTCGTCGTGCGCAATTGTGTGTTGAAATGCAGGGTCAACATTTCGAACAACTTTTGTGAACACTTTTAATTATTTTATGATTATTTATTACTATTCATACGTTATTATTTATTGTTTATTACTTTAAAATTTTGTAGCTTTTGATAATTTTGTTGATTAAAGTTTCATTCGTTTGTATCTTGTCATCATTTTATTTGATGTTTTCTGCATACCGTAAAAATAATACAACAGAAATGTATCAGATTGTGTGAGAATTGTTTCTAATGTAAACGCGAATACAGTAAGCTCAGCGGTACTCAATAAGTGGGCGTTAATTTATAAGAACTTTAAACCGTTGTATCTTTCTTGTTATTCGATTATGATCAAAAGTTTATTGTAAAAAAAACTATATTTTGGTCCCCTCTAGTTGCCCTATCAGTTTCGTCCGTACGTTAGAAATCACCCTGTATATGCGATTACTTATGTAAAGGACATGATTGCGCCAGTGTTAAATTAGGTCAAATAGATCAAAATAAAACAGTTCAATGGGATGAAATAAACTGTTTCTTAGATGCTAGATATGTGTCCGCTCCAGAATGTTTTTGGAGATTACTAGAATATCCATTACATGACAAATCCCACGCCATTTTTCAATTAGCAGTACATCTGCAATTTGAACAAAGCGTTGTATTTCAAACAGGCCAAGAAATACAACTAGAGGCAATTTTCCTAGCTAAACCAAAGTTTCACATCCCCTCATCAACCGCTTTCCATAGCATACCATTTCATCCTTGTTCATGTCAGGGTCGACCAAACCTGTTCACAATGCAAAAGCGACGAAACCAAGTGTAACCAATTCTACCTCCAAAGACTCTGCTTCTTCTTTAAACCCCACTACACAGATCACAGGAAAACGAAAGACCAACAAAGCAGTCTTGCCTACACCGACTCCGGGACCATCCGCAACCCCCCCTCCATCATTTGGCAGCTCATCCTTCTCATCCTGCAACTGTGGCAACTATATATCTCCATTTACTCTTCCTCAACCCTTAGAAAAGCGACCACAAACATTGGGGGAACTAGTTCCAATCGTTCATGGCCAGATTAAATCAGTATTAAAATCCCCTAGCAAACTACAGAAAGCGTATTCTGACTTTTCATATATCATTCCACAAGCAGTGTTGGAACAGGTGTATAGGACGATTGCGGACACGCCAGACGGACAGGAGACTAATTGGAGATCCTTAGATTTACAGTGGGGGTCATTCATTCTTAAATGGGGCAGGGATGTGTGCCGCGGTTTTACAGAAAGACTCTCTCTCACAAGTGACAGACAAGTTAGGACAATTATACGACTCGTATCACTCAGCTTACTCCAGATCTGAGGATGTAGCGAAGTGTACATTGTCCGGGCTTTGTGCAGCTCAGAGCTCTTTTACCTCTTCTAAGAATGAGTTAAAGACGATGCTAGACAAGACGCAACAAGCCACCGACACACTCACTACATTAATCCACAAAGACATAGTCCCCCCTCTGCAAAAGATGACAAAGACTCTTAAAATGTTTGCCAATCCTATGAGATCTTTCCGGGCTTTGTGCAGCTCAGAGCTCTTTTACCTCTTCTAAGAATGAGTTAAAGACGATGCTAGACAAGACGCAACAAGCCACCGACACACTCACTACATTAATCCACAAAGACATAGTCCCCCCTCTGCAAAAGATGACAAAGACTCTTAAAATGTTTGCCAATCCTATGAGATCTTCCGAGCCTATAACTGAGAGAATTGCATCTCCCTCGTCTCCACGCCCTTCTACTTTAGTCACTAGTTCCAAACCCTGTTTCTCCTCAAGTGTCATTGGTAAAGTTATATTATAATAATATTACTGAACCATACACGAAGTATAAATATTCAAAAAATGAATAAATCATTTGTATTATTAGTAGTAAGTGTTTGTGTATGTGTTTATACAGAAATTGTTTCTTTCGTTTAACACATTACATATTTTTGTGGTATTTAAAAATATTGGATATATTAGTATTATAAATGATATACATTTTGGATGGATCCGAGAGACACACATGTTGATATTTATAATATCATAACTTGTTGTTGTTGAAGGTGAAAAGACATTAATAAAATGTATATTAAAAATATATTCTAGTGGTAATAAATAATATGTATGTGGAAAGAGTTTACGATATTATGTTTTCACAACACATTCACGTTGTATAGAAGATTTATTCATAAAGACAGAAAAAAAGATGATGATGATGTAAGTGTGGTAATTTTTATACATATTAATATGTATACAAGAAAAGATAGTGTTAAGTCCTTATGATAAACGTATTGTTAATTTTACATGTACAGATACATATCCTTGGGGGTATTTATTATAAAATAAGGTGCAATATAAAATAAGTTACAATTATTAACTATCACTATAGCGCAAAATTCAAATCAAAAATTTCATCGTCGCTGTCGCTTCAAACGTTCATTGTGTTTTGTAACAATGAAAGCAGGTTTGTTGGCACATTATTAACATTATCATTACTATTACTACTATTACTATCACTAATATTATTTTCATTATTTGCAATGAAAAACTGGAAAAATTCGGCGTCAGCATCTGCTTGCTCAGAACGCGCTTCTTCATACAAAATAGTAAAATTTCTTGGTGCTTAACTTTGTACAATGTCAAATAATATTAAACATATCTGTTTCGATAGCAAAAACATGTATTGTAGGTTATAAGGTTACAAAAATAATTTAAACATTTTGTGTTGATAACTTTGTACAATGTCAATTAAGGAATATTTTTAATAATTTGAGTAACGTTCAAGCATATTTGTCTTGATAACTTTGTATAATGTCAAATAATATTAAATATATCTGTTTTGATAGCAAAACATCTATTGTAGGTTATAAGGTTACAAAAATAGTTTAAACATTTTGTGTTAATAACTTTGTACAATGTCAATGTCAATGAATATTTTAATAATTTGAGTAAAGTTCAAACATATTTGTTTTGATAACTTTGTATAATGTTAAATAATATTAAAAATATTTGTTTTGATAACTTTGTGCAATGTTATTTTTGAATTCCAACAAAATATAATATAAGAAGCAAATTCTGCATATGTAGCATTTAAATTTGTAATAATATAAATTGCTGTGTAAACATTTTATAATGCATAATAATTTGAAAAAGGAGGTATAAAAGAAAATGTATTTTACATATTTTCTTATTATTGTAAACTGTTCGTGTGTATGTGCCTATGTACAAAATATAAAAATGAAATTATTACATATATTTTTAATAATAGTGTGTTTATTTTATTTTTGTTTTTGTGGAAATACAAGTTTAAATAGTAATGAATTTTTTGAATCAATAGAATTATTAGAAAAATATGGATATTTAAAAACTGAAAAAAATGAACTAACAACAATATCTGATACTAATAATATATATATATATTGAAGCGCTAAAAAATTATCAAACCTATTATAATTTAAATGTCACAGGAATTTTAAATACAGAAGTGCTAAGCTCATTACAATCTAAACGATGTGGAGTGCCTGATAATAATAGTAACAGAGATAAAAAATATTTTTGGAATAAATCAGTTATTACATGGGATTTTATTTATGGTTATAATTATCAAATTCAAATAGCAACAGAGGCATTTAAAATATGGGAAAAATATATAAATGTTAAATTTGAATATACTCCATATGATTATAATAGTAAAAATAATGCTAAACCAAATATTATAATTTCAATGGGTGGAACAAAGCATTATACATATTCTACATATGAAAATTGTCCTTATAATTTTGATGGAGCCGGGAAAGTTTTAGGACATGCAGCCTTACCACAAACAGATTTAGATTCTGTTGATATTCATATGGATGTATTTGAAGTTTGGAGTTATAAATTATATCATAACAACGATGAAGAAGGTGTAATTTTTTTTGAAGTTTTAGTTCATGAAATTGGACATGCGTTAGGCTTAGATCATGTGCGAAATAAAAATTCTGTTATGTACAGTATTCATAGAAATTCACATTTTCAAAATATTTTAGATTTTGCGTTACATCCCGTAGATATTGAGGATATACAAAGTTTATATGGGAAAAAAATGAACAGTATAACACCATCAACAACGTATTTACCTCCAACACCACTATCACCACAACCATTTTCAGCTAAAAAAACAAATAATAAAAAACAAATACCTGCAAAACAAGAACCGAAATTATGTAATATAAATACAAGTAATTTAACAAAAAATTTAATTGTTAATAATAATTTATTAATATTTTATGATAATTGGGTATGGGTAAAAAATATTTTAGAAAATGGTTATACTAACCCATATTATATACACGATTGGGTGCAAGAATTAAATGATAGTTTTAAAAATTTATCAGCTGTATATCGCAAACCTAATGGTAACATAGTATTAATAAATAATAATAGATTTTATGATATTAAGTGGCCGTTATTAAAAATATTACAAATTACTGATGAAAATTTTATTTCAAAAGAAATTAAAAATATTACTGGTGCTGTTCATACAAGTATGGGTCACACATATATTTTTTAATAATATTCATGTAATACAGCTAAATGAGTGTAGTAATTCTATTATAAACCGCGGAACAATAAATTCAATGTTTCCTGGTATACCACCAAATATAGATGGTGTTTTTCAATATATAAATGGCTATATGCATATGTAAAGGTAGAAACAAAACGCCTTACATACGATATATTAGACTAAATCAAAATAAATTAAGAGTTGAATTATGTAGCGGATTAATGGATCATGTGAATAATATGGCGGCAAATGAAGGTGCAAAAGCAGGTAATATGGTTATATTGCCGTCCTCATCTCAAGGAGGTAGTAGGTTCATGCAAAATATGTATCGAAGTGCAATGGGAATAGTGCGAGAATATGGAAAACCATATCATTTTATAACTATTACATGTAACACAAAATGACCTGAAATAATTGAACAATTACAAAAATGTGAAACGTCTGCTAACCGTCCAGATATAGTTGCTAGAGTACGAGGCTGGTCTGAAAAGTTTCCGACCTCAACGTGAAGATGGCAGCACTCGTCAATAAAAGTTAGGGAATGTAGTTGTGCATCTTTTGACAGGTATTCACCAAAGTTTCAGCTATTTCGGACGCGCAGTTTTTATTTGACAGTCGTTTGAGTGACTCGATGTGAGTGTTTTTGTGAAAATGGAAAAAATCGAGTATCGAGCTGTCATAAAATATTTGTTTCTGAAAGGTAATACGCCTATGCAAATCAAAGATGAGTTGGACTCTGTGTACGGGGACTCTGCACCATCATTTACCACAGTGAAATTTTGGGCAGCTGAATTTAAACGTGGCCGTAAGAGCTTGGGAGACGATGAACGTTCGGGACGTCCAAAAACTGTAACTACTGACGATAACATCGCTAAAGTTCACCAAATGGTGCTAGACGACCGCCGAATTAACCCATTCCGGCCGGCGTGCTGGAATAGGTAACCTACATTGGCAGCCGGGAGTTCGGAATTCATCGTGCGCGCTCGCTATTTTACTGCGTCAGCGGCGAACGTTCACATACAGTTGCAACGTGATTCATTACGTTATTTTACTATTGTGAAATTGGGTTTATTGTTATTTTCCATAAAAGTGTGGTCCAACAAACGTAAATTGACACCAAAAGAAATCGAACATGAAGCCAAGAAAATTATGGACGGAATTAGTGATGACACAGATATCTCCGATGATTATTCTTCTGATAGTGAAATTTATTTATCTAGTGAGATTCATGATGCAATATCTGATGTAGATAATGAAACTGATGGCTCTGAGTCCGATGTAGATTCAACTAGAAATAATAGTGATACTATTCATCAGCAAATTGTATCCGATTTTGTATGGAAATTTGATAATAATTTTCATCCAAAAGCTTTTGATTTTGAACGAAATAATTCAGGTGTTACCGAAATGTTCACATTAGAAGAAAATGCTATAGAATGTGATTACTTCACATTATTTTTTGACGAGACGGTTATGAAGATTATAGTAGAAGAGACAAATAGATACGCCAATCAGACACAGGAACACAAGAAAATGAATAAAGATTGGATAAATGTAGAGTTAGAAGAAATGTATTGTTTTTTTGCTATATCTATTCTAATGGGAATCGTGCAAAAGCCGAAACTGAGAGATTACTGGTCCACATACAATTGTATTAGCACCCCATTTTTTATGAAAATATTCAAGAGAGATCGGTACTTGAAAATACTATACAATCTTCATTTTGTTGACAACGCCAGCGAAAATATGAAGCTCGATGATCCCCTGAAGAAAGTACGGCCTATTTTAGATTATTTGAAAGAAAAAAATAGTAATTTGTTTTATCCATTCCAAGATATCTGTATTGATGAAAGTTTGATTTTATGGAAAGGAAGACTGTCGTCTTTCAAACAATACATTCCTTCCAAACGCAAAAGATTTGGAATTACACTATTTGAAGCTTGTGATGTAGAAACCGGATATATTTTGAACTTTATTGTTTATACTGGCAGTAAAACTGAACTAGAAGATTGTAAAGAAAAATTTGGAATATCTGGAGCTATTGTTAACACTTTATTGAAGAAGTACGTAAATAAAAAACACATATTATATGTAGATAATTGGTACAGTAGCCCGACATTATTCCAACATTTATTCGAACAAGGTACAGGAGCGTGTGGTACCGTGAAATCTTCACGAAAAAAAATGCCTTTTTTCGGCAAAGTTTTGAAAAAAGGTGAATGTGAATCTGCATATACTAGTAAAGGGTTTTCCAATAAGAGGTGTTATTTTGAATAGCCCGCTATTTCGGTAGATGTCGCTTTTGAAGCTGTCATTTTTTGACATTTGACAAGTAGAAACTACGCCATTAATAAAAATGGAACGATACACGCTTCAACAACGCATTGAAATTATTAAAATTCACTATAAAAATGGTGAAAATTTGGCAGAGACGGTTCGTAAAACAATTTTTGGGTCGTCGTGAAGCACCTTGTCGGACCGCAATACAGAAATTGGTGGAAAAATTCGAGCTGTTGGGACAAGTTAGTGATGTGAAGAATAAAACCCGTGCACGTCGCTCAAGAACAGCCGAGAATATTGATGCTGTAGCCGAAAGTGTTGAAGAAAACCCAGGTTTGTCCATTCCTCGTCGTTCTTTGGAATTAGGCATTCCACAAACGTCATTACACCGTATTTTGCATAAAGATTTGGGTCTTAAGGCTTATAAAGTCCAGTTAACACAAGAACTCAAGCCGGCCGATCATCAACAACGTCGTGTCTTTGCTGATTGGGTCGTTGAAATGCATGAAAATGATCCGGAATTCCATCGAAAAATCATCTTGAGTGATGAGGCCCATTTCCACCTCGGTGGCTTCGTCAACAAACAAAATTGTCGCATCTGGGGCTCAGAAAACCCAAGAGTTATTGTTGAAAAGCCTCTCTATCCTCAACGTGTGACTGTTTGGTGCGGTTTATGGTCCGGCGGAGTCATTGGACCTTACTTTTTCGAAAATGAGGCTGGAGCAACAGTTACGGTGAATGGATTGCGCTATCGAGAGATGATTAACGATGTTTTATGGCCGGAATTGGATGGTATTGATCTGGACAACGTTTACTTTCAACAAGACGCCGCTACGTGCCACACAAGCAACGAAACCATTGATCTTTTACGGGAAAAGTTTCCGGACCGTGTTATCTCTCGAAGAGGTGATCACAATTGGCCACCGAGATCTTGTGATTTAACACCTTGTGACTTCTTTCTTTGGGGCCACGTGAAAGAGGTCTACGCCAACTGCCCAGCGTCGACTCAAGACCTCAAAGATGGAATTCGTGAGGCTATCGAGGACATAGGACAGCCACTTTGCGATTTGGTTATGGAAAATTTCATGAAAAGCATATTGTCCTGTCAGCGTGGTCGTGGTGGTCATTTGCCAGATGTTATTTTCCACTATTAACTGCATACCTTCCTCTTTATAATGAAATAAACATCCGATCATTTATATTAAAAAATGGCATTTTTGTTTGAATATCAAAATAACACCTGTTATTGGAAAACCCTTTAATATGTTAGCTATAAAATGGTGTGATAAGAGACATGTACATATGTTGACAACAGTATTTACTGGAGAACTTCAATCTACCGGCAAAAAAGATCATAAAACAAAAGAAGAAATTTTCAAACCAGAATGTGTTTTACAATATAATAATAAAATGGAAAGTGTGGACAAAATAGACATGCAAGTCAGCTTCGTTGAATGTGCAAGAAAAACTCTCAAGTGGTACAAAAAATTGTTCTTCCATTTGCTTGATATGTCGTTATACAACGCATACATTTTATATCAAATAAAAACCGGAAAGAAACCGCCTTTTTCCGATTTTCGACTGCAAGTAGCACAACAGCTAATAGAAAAGTACTATGTTCCGCAGGATATGCGTTGTCCTTCTAATACTGTCGACAATCCTCTAAGACTCATAGAAAGGCATTTTCCTGCACCAGTACCTCAAACGAAAGCTCAAGGATCGCGAACCCAGCGCCGATGTCATGTGTGCAGTACAGCGAAGTACAGAAAGAGGCAAAGGAAGGACACCAGATTTGTGTTTACAGTGCAACGTCGCATTGTGTGTTACCCCATGTTTCGAAATTTTTCACAAACAAAAGAATTACTGAAATTGGTTTTGTTTGATTTGTACAAATATTAGTTTCGTTTTGTAATTTCTCCAGTAATGTACTTATTTTATTGTATATTTATGTTTATAAATAAATAAACGCTATTGAAAAATATATCTTTATTATCTAAATCCAAAATAAAAAATAAAAACTTTTATCAACGTACTGGTACGGCAGTAGGTATTATCTAAAAAACGTACCCGTACGTCAAACGGCAGGTAAAGGGAAAATTCATTCCGTACCAGTCCGTCACTCAGCACTATTCACACAAAATATGAAACGTACAAGTACGTCAAAAGGTTTGCACTGATGAAAAATCAACTCTACATGTACGCCAGCAGTTCAGCTCGAGAGTAATATTTTGCGTACAAGTACGGCACTCGGACACCAATGACAGGAAAACTAAACAGTACATGTACGGCACTAGGTCTGAAAGGGTTAAACGAAAATCTACTGGCCGACCAAGGACAGTAAGAACACCGGAAAATGTGAATGCAGTACGAGTTTCCGTACAACAGTCTCCAAGGCGTTCAGCTCGTAAGCATGCAGCTGCTTTGGGAATTTCCGATAGAAGTGTTCGACGAATTTTACACAAGTCACTCCAAATGCATCCGTACAAAATGATGGTAGTGCAGGAATTAAGTGAAAGAGATTTTGAAACCCGTACAAATTCATGCCGAGATATTCTTCAAAACATTCCCCGAGGCGCTGTATTCATGTCTAGCAATGAAGCTCACTTTCACCTATCGGGTACCGTAAATAAGCAAAATTTTCGTTATTGGTCAGCAAATAATCCACAGGAACTTCATGAGCGACCACTTCACAGTCCAAAGGTTACCGTCTGGTGTGCAATATCTGAGTTGGGCGTGTGGGGTCCTTACTTTTTCGAAGAAGATGGAATAACGGTAACAGTCAACGGAGACCGATATTTAGATATGCTTAACAATTTTCTACGTCCAAAACTTAACGAGTTGAACGATAATCAACGAGAAAACCTTTGGTTCCAGCACACCTCACGTCGTTCACTTAATCTTCTTCAAGAAATGTTCCCAAACAAAGTGGTGTCTTTACGAGGTGATGTCGGCTGGCCGCCGCGTTCGCCTGATTTGCCGCCTTGCGACTTTTTTCTTTGAGGTTACCTCAAATCGAGAGTTTTTACACATCGTCCGCGGACTTTGGAAGAATTAAAGGCAGCCATAAGACAAGAAATTGCCGCAATTCCCCAAGAAATGATCCATCGGGTAAAGACGCGCTTCCGTGGAAACCTACAAGAGTGCATCGACAATAATGGCCATTTAAAAGATATCATTTTTAAAAAATAACGTTCGTAAATGGCATGAAATGTAGATTTCAATAGTAATAAAAAAAAAGTATTGTTTTACGTGGTTTGGTTTTTATTGATATCCCAAATAGTACCTATCATTTTGCCGCACCCTGTATGTTGAATTTTGAACTACGTGCTATTAATGACGCTGTCGACTAGAGCGCCATAAATTGTTGACAGTGGTTTAGTTTTAGCCCTCCGCTTACAGAATATGCATCGCTTCAATTTAGATCAACGTTTTGAAATACTCAAAACTTTGAGTGTGACTCTGTGGTAGCCGAGACGGCGCGAAAATTGCGTACAATGTTTGGATGAAATGAGGCGCCGTCAAACCAAGGAATTAAGAATTTTATCGATAAGTGCGCAGAAGTGGAATGCTGGTAGACGTAAAACATGTTCCGCATGCTCATCCTAGGCGTACACCTGAAGCAATCGCTACTGTGACCGAAAGTGTGCGCCTTAACGCGTCAACATCAACTCGGCGCAGAAGTCAACAACTCGGCCTTTCCCGTACCACTCTGAGGAGGATTCTGCACAAAGACCCATGAAAGTACGGCGTTTTGACACGATTGAGGAGATAAAGACCGCATCGCTGGAAGAGCTTAAGGCCATACCAAAAAGCGCGTATCAGAAGTACTTCGAGGATTGGAAAAATCGCTGGCATAAGTGTATTATATCTGAGGGGGATTACTTTGAACAAACCTCGTACAATGGGATGAAATAAACTTGTTTCTTACATGCTAGGTACATATTTGTCCGCTCCAGAATGTTTCTGCAGACTACTTGAATACCCATTACATGATAAATCTCATGCTATTTTCCAAATGGCAGTCTGACACAAATGTGCGTCAGTATAAATATTAGGACATTCCAAAATATTATGTTATGACACTAAATTTCCATTAAAGAAAAACCGCTCCCGGAAAATCCATACAGCACAGAATCTGGTGTACTTCGAGATTTACTGAAAGACAAAGACAGCATGGACAATGACGACGAAGGTGTTTATATAGCGAGGAAGACGGTCTCGACGATAACGAAGTAGCCGACGACATTTCTATTAAAGAAGAGCTGCTAGCTGAAAACCCCTACATCATATAATCTTGTATACTTCAAGATTTACTGAAAGAGAAACACAGCAAGGACATTGACAACGAAAGGGTTTAGAATTTTTCTGACCCTGAAAATAAAGAAGATCCGTTGCGTAAAATATGCAATAAATTATTCACCGAAAATTTTAATCTAACCCGACATTCAAGATCCCGGAAAGGGTGAAGGCCAACTCAAAAACTTCTATCTCGTTAATGCTGTGCGGTAGTGCATCCAGTACATTATTACCACCATATGTAGTATACAAAGGTGAAAATATGTTCAGTACATGGTCTGAAGGTGGCCCAAAAAACTGTCCGCACAGTACATGGATGGTTTGATTCAGTTACGTAGACTGGTTTCAGAGATTATTTTAGGCGCATGTGAAAAACCAGGAAGGGCCAAAATTACTAATTGGCCCATTTCTATTAAGCAGAAGCCTAGGAATTATCTACTGCCGGTTTTTTCTATACAGGAAAGAGGGATAAAACTATATGCTTTTGTTGTGGTGGAGAGTTGAAGAATTGGGTAGCAGCAGACACACCGTAGCTCCGTATAATTATACAGGCTCCGGCAGAGGAACCGGGTGTTTTTGAAATGGGTAGTACTCGAAAATGGTGGGGATCTGAGGTCTCTACCCGCGCGCAATACCTTCATAAAGGGATGCAGTTTTAGTTACAATGGAGCGCTGGAGTTTATAACATCGTACGTTCGCAGTTGAACAATTGTTTAGAAACAATGATTCAGTGATACAGGTTCAACGGCTTTTCCGTCAGCACTTCAACATCGACCGCCATGGATGTGTTCCCAAGCGAGATACGATATTAAGGTGGGTCCATGCATTCCGTACAACTGGTTCTGTAATGAAAAAAAAACCTCCTGGCCTCCCTCGGAGTGTACGCACCCCAGAAAACATAGAGAGAGTGAGAGAGGCAGTCACTACGAGTCCACAGCGTTCTGCTCGGCACCAAGCTGCAGCGCTTCAAATCTCGGATCGGTCTGTTCGTCGCATTTTACACCAAGAATTGAAGAATGAATATGCGCCGCATGTGGTTCCAACAAGACGGGGCAACAGCTCACACAGCAGGAGCATCAATGGAGGTGGTTCGTCGCATGTTTCCCCAACACGCCATCTCTCGCTTTGGAGATGTTGCATGGCCGCCTCGTTCCCCCGATCTTAGCATTTGCGATTTCTTTCTTTGGGGGTATTTAAAGGGGAAAGTCTACATTAGGAAACCTCGCACACTGGAAGAATTGAAGGATTCAATTCGCAGAGAAATTGCTGCGATCGACAACAACCTACTACAAAGACTAATGCAAGACATCAGAGAACGACTGCAAGAATGTGTGAGAAAGGATGGACACCATCTATCTGACGTTATCTTCAAAACATAATTTCCGATTATGTAAAATGGCAACATATTACCTTCATCTTGGTGTAATAAAAATTTGTTTTGTATGATTTTTGGTATTTTTAATTGTTAATTGAAAAACTCCCGGTTCCTCTGCCGCACCCTGTAGATGGTAATGCCTAGGAGTGGTTCCCTCCAAGAAGGTTTACGCAGGAGCAGGTGGTTATCGGATCCATCGTTCTTAGCAGTGAGATAGAGGTGCAGAGACCAGCGGAAGTAATCACCCCGTGGTTCGCCAATCGAGCGCCACGAACAGCCGTTTCCCGCTATGCGTTCTCAAAAGAGAACGTAGTCTCTGGCATGACAGGCTAGTAAAGAGAAGAGATCCTCCCGACGTTAAACAGGAGCGATTAGAATTTTCACCAAATGCTCATATTTACTTATAATAAAAGGCAAAAACTTCGTAGTCGAAGTAAGTAACAAACACCCAATCCCCACTAAGCGTTATTCATTTTAATTAATAATATAATATGCACTATTTTATCACAATTTGTATTAATGTATAATAATAATATATGTAAAGGGTCTTTCATTAGGGACTTCCGAACTTTGAAAATTGATAGCGGCCATATTGTTGAAGCTACATCTGTCAAATTGGCTGTCATTTATTCAGTGTGTTTTGCCAAATCATCATGGACGGATATAGCGTTCAACAACACGTGCAAATAGTAAAATTGTTTTATCAAAATGGGTGTTCTGTTCAGGCAATGTTCCGCGCGCTTCGCCCATTTTACGGTCGCCATAATCGTCCTACCGCGAGGACTATTCGCAGGGTGGTAAATAAAGAACTAATACCCGTACGTCGACGAAACGCAAGATCTGCCGAAAACATCGCCGCTGTCCGTGAGAGTGTGCAGGAGAATCCGAGGCAGTCGATTTCACGTCGCGCACAAGAACTCGGCCTTTCGCAGGCCACAACTTGGCGAATTTTGCGTCGTGACTTGAGCTTGCACCCGTACAAAATTCAACTGACCCAGGAGCTGAAGGTAAACGACAACACACTGTGCCCACAAGGAGACAGATTGTATAAAAAGTGCAACCACTTATAGACAAGATCAACAAAAACTACCAAATAATTTATACACCTGGAAAGACATTTTGTATTGATGAAACCATGATACCTTTTCAAGGAAGATTAATTTTCAAGCAATACAATCCACAAAAGACTCATAAATATGGCATCAAGGTATTCAAGTTGTGCTGCGAACAAGGCTATACTTCGAATTTAGCCATATATTCAGGTAAAGAGAAACAGAACGGATTGGTATTGGTACCTGTATTCACCAAAATAGTTCTAAATTTGGCGAAAGGTCTTCCACAGTGTGGCAGAGTCTGTATAACAGATAATTGGTACACAAGTCTACAACTTGCTCATATACTTCTAGATAATAAAACTCACTGTCTAGGAACTTTGAGGAATAATCGCAAAGGAAACCCGAGAGAAGTTACAATGAAAAAACTCAAAAAGTATGAGGTTATTTCTCAAGAAAATGAAAGAGGGATATATGTTCTCAAATGGCGTGACCGAAGGGATGTGCTGGTCTTGTTCACTTATTACACTGATGAAATGGTGCAAATTCAGCGTCGTGGAGAGCCCATTCAAAAGCCAAAAGCTATAATAGACTGTAATTCGGGTAAGAGTTCGATCGATTTATCTGATCAAGTGTCGAGCTACAGTACAGCACTGCGACGATGTATCCGTTGGTAAAAGAAGGTCGCAATTGAAGTATTACTGGGTACTTCAGTTGTTAACGCTCACTTTATCTTCAAACAAGTAGAGCAGAGCAGCATTTCCATAACAGACTTTCGATATTCAATCATAGAGGGTTTGCTGATATTTGAAAGCAGTTTCGAAACTATTCCTCCTTCAAGAATGAGCTTGAAAGCTCATAAACTCGAAAAACTTGATTGCAAGACACGAGAAAACAGGAAATATTGTAGAGGATGCTACAAGAAAAAACAGGATGGAGTGATTGACAAGAACAAAGTGAAAAAAGTTATCTTATTGTGCCCAGTGTGAAGACAACCCCAGGTACTGCCTTGAATGTTTCAACTTTTTCCACAAGAAATGCTAAGTGTGTAGAGCCTATATTTTTCAACAAAGAATTAGTTTTCTAAGTTTGTTTTTTTTTGCATATAAATAAACGAATTTATTTTTTTTAAATAAATACCTGTTTATGCATTTTTGTACATAGTAAACAATAAAAACGAATATCTCATTTGTTAATTTCGCTACAAAAAACCTGGTGTCAGTTTGCAATAGTGCAAGGCCATGGCGGACACGACACTATGTTAAACTGCATAAAAGCGCGGCCTCTTGGCCAGGCAGGATCGGTAAAGATTGAAACGTCAGGCGGACACCGGTGTCCGCCTTGGCCTGGGGAGCCAGCATCAAGTCGGACACCGGTGTCCGCCATGGAGCTCAACCTGTTAAAGAATTTAACTTCGTCTTCTCTCAGTTGTTGAAAAAGCACAAAGAATGCTCCTTGCAGGTATCTGATTTGTAGTAAAGGGTGAACCCAAATTTGCCTATTACGTTTTCTTTATCGCCGATGTCTTAACAAAGCGATCACAGCAAGTTTCCTGCGTCTACTGTCCATCGTAGACAGCGGCAAACTGAAGTACAGCAATAAGAGGTCCAGATCTAGCAGGCACTCGTGTGAAGAGAACACCCGGGTCCCGCCTACCCGAGCGGAAACTCGGACGGACGAACACGCTGACCGTTTGAAAGAGGCCTTTTAGATGCTAGGTACATATTTGTCCGCTCCAGAATGTTTCTGCAGACTACTTGAATACCCAGTATATGATAAATCTCACGCTATTTTCCAATTGGCAGTATATGTGCAGTATCAACAAAGCGTTGTATTTTCAGACAGACCAGGAAATACACGCTATGTATTAAATCATTCGGACACAAATGTGCGCCAATATAAATATTAGGACATATCAAAATATATTTGACACTAAATTTCCATTAAAGATAAACCGCTACCGGAAAACCCATACAGCACAGAATCTGGTGTACTTTAAGATTTAATAAAAGAGGAAAAAAAATAACCCCACAGCTTTTAATGAGCGATGAAGCATTTGAATAGAATAGTTAATAAACAGAATATCAGGTAATGTTCCCCTGAAAATCCACGAAATATCCATGAACGACTTCTGCATTCTAATAAAGTCACATTGTGGTGTCATTGGCCCTACTTGCGTTATTGGTCCGTATCTTTTCGAAGAGAACGGACGCACAGTCACCGCAGAAAACGAATAAATTCAACGAATGAATGTTTCAGCAAGACGGTGCCACTGCTCATACTATTAACGCATCAATGAACGTTGTCCTCAAGATGTTCCCAGGAAAACTCATTTCACGTTTTGGAGTTATGCTGTAGACCTCTATGTTTTCCCAAACCGTCAATTTGTGATTTTTTTCTGTGAGAGTATTTGAAGAGTCGTGTACATGTAATTATGAAAACCTATGTGCGCATCAAGTTTCTTAATATTTGTATAACGAATTTGATGACAATGATGCTGACCGAGACGTTACGATAATTAATGTACATTTCCTGTAAAACTTAAAATTACACATGACAAATCATTTATAATGGATAATATAATAATATTAATAATTAATTTGTTTATCTCCACCGATTTCCATGTTGACAGAGTATCTTATAATATACATACATAGAAATGTGATGCCACTAAAACTTGTATATGAAGAGGTATTTTTGTAGCCCTTCGAGGTGCATGTACAACAGGTGTGATATCTCGAATCAATTTCAGAGCTAATTCTAGTTAAGCGAAACAACTTTAAAAATACCCTTTCTTCCATTCTGAATAGAATCTTGATGAATTAAGACTGCCAATTTAGGCGTTACATTTGACCCCAAGTCTAATTCGCTCAACACATCCGTAACATAGTTTCCTCACCAATAAAACTGCTTGGATTTATTATTCGTCGAAGCTGGAATATTGCTCTTTAATTTGGAATCCTATTTACAAGAATCAAACTATAATTGAAGGTGTTCAAAAAAAAATCTTAAATTTCTATATTTTAAAGTAATGGGTACCTATCAAAACTATGTGTTATGACGATTTGACTAAAAAAAATTCTCTTGATACGTTGTCTGATCGCCGCATTACATCTTTTTTCTTCCTTAAAAAACTTATTAATAATGATATTGATAACCACTACTGTCTCCACCACATTTATTTTAAGGTTAATCCTACTAAAACTAGAAACACTCAACTATCTCCCAATACCTAAAACGAATATTTCTTCCAAATCCCCTATAACACGTATGTGTAGAGTACAACAATACTTTAAACCAAATTGATTTGTTTTGTTCATGTGTCGTCTAAATAATTATGAAGTATTTGATTCTCTCTCATGTAACGTTTTCTTTTTCATATCCTGGGATTTTTACTACAAATCATATGTTTATATTTTGTATTTGACTGTACTTTACATTTTGTATATTTACTGTTTAACTTTCCTGTAATTGGTGGTTATCTGTTCGGCAAATATTAAATAAATAAATAAATTCCGGAAACATTTCAATGAAATTTTCTAAGATATTTCATCTTCAATAAGTGATGAACCTAGTGATACCGCTGCCGAGGGTCTCGAGTTGGGAGATGCAGCCCAGGATTCCGATTTGTTGGGTAGTTTAGTATTTTGACTCTGGTTTCGACTGGAATATTCCTGTAAATAAATATGTTGTTATAATTAAGTTGTATTTTCAGTTACATTGTATTTACAATTTGTTAGTTTTATAGATGATGTGTAAACGTCCATTTTGTATTAATATTTTTATTGTCTTCCACATTTATTAAATATAATCCACGACATGGATATGACCTAAATATTTTATTTTCTAAAAAAAATGTTCTAAATTTTCCGAAATGGAATGAAAGTAACAAAACTTCTCCGTCATTCACTTGCGGACTCGGGACTTACAGATATTGTTAAAAATTTAGACAATCCATCATCTTACGATATATTTTCATTACTATTAGACGATGATATCCTTGACAATACAGTTTTTCAGACTAATTTGTATGCTTCACAAAAATTTCATATGAATGGAAGAAATTATATACCAACCAATAAGATAGAAATAAAGACATTTTTAGGTTTAAATATTTTGATGGGGATAAAGCCATTGCCAAGCTACAGAGACTATTGGACTAGTCATGAAAATATGAATGATCGTTACATTAGTCAGTTTATGATAGTAAACCGATTTGGAGGCATTTTAAACCACATACTTCAGAATAATAATAGTGTAATGCCAGAAAGAAATGCTAATTTCGATAAACCGTATTAACGCATACCTTGCCTAAATTCTTTACGTATTAATTTTAAAAAAATGTTAAATCCACATCAATGTTTGGCTACAGATGAATCTATGATAAGATTTAACTCTTTGCTGCATATGGAATTACAATTTAGACCACCAAATTTCAGCACGTTGTGACACACTGGTGAACAAAATGGACCACTTACAAAATTGTGTATATGTAGCTGCACAGCGACTAAAACCATGAACCACCTATCCCTACCTCCTTTTTACAGTTCTCGTGATAACTGAGAAGAGTTACACTCTTCAGTTCCGTTATGAATTAACTGTACATGCCCTTTAGTGTTGTGAAAGTGTGGTTATTGCGTAAATTTATTTCAGTAAACATCAGAAACTAAGGTATGTTTATATTTTATAATATCATTGTATAATATCGTTACTTACATATTTAGTTATTGTTTGTTAAGTTCATAGTTCAAAATTATTTCAAATTAATTGGAATTGTTTAATTTTGACGAATCCCGATATTGAACCACTGTGCAGCAAGGCAGTATTTAATCTGAAATTTATTGTTACAGTTTAGTTGCAATATGGCTACTAAAGAAGTTCTGAATCTATCTGAATTGACCTCAGATGAAGCATTTGCTTTCATTCAATCTTTGGATGATATTGACTGCATACCGAGTGGTTCCGAATCGGATGTCGGAGACACAGATGAGGAAGAAAATCCGCTAGCATCCCCTGCTAGCGAGGTTGTTGTCGCTGCTTTGGATGATTCCGAGGATGACTTGCCTCTATCAGCGTTTACAAAGGCGAACACAGTGCAGGGAAGTAATGTGTCTTGGAGAATTGGCAATATTTCCTTTGTAAGACCACCATCTGATTTCCAGTCACAGTGTGGGGCTTAGCAGATGAAATTAAAGAACTTGATAGCAATAATTGTACACCATATAAGCTATTTAATATGCTGCTCACTGATGAAATACTGAAAAATATTACCTTCCAAACTAATATCTATGCTGAACAAGAACATCAACGTACTAATAAAAGGTACACTCAGACAACTCTTGCTGAAATAAAAATATTCATTGGGCTCAATCTGCTTATGGGCATGAAAAGGTACCGTGATTATTGGTCTGTACATGAAGATTTGAAAGATTCTTACATTTCACAATTTATGGCTGTGAATAGGTTTAGTTGGCTACTCAGCCATATAACACTTGAATGATAATTCAATAATGCCGAGTAGAAATGATGCCAATTTCGACAAGCTGTATAAAGTACGACCATTTTTAAATGATTTGAAAACAAATTTTAAGAAAGTTTACAATCCCCATTGTTGCATCTCGATTGACGAATCTATGATTAAATTTAAAGGGCGAAGTACGCTAAAACAATACATGCCTAAAAAGCCCATCAAACGTGGGTACAAAGTTTGGGCTCTTGCTGACAGTGAGGGCTATTTGTATGATTTCGACATATACACGGGAAAAACTAAGGACTACGTAGAACATGGTTTAGGAGAAAAGGTAGTATTACGATTAATGGAAGATTTAGAACACAAAGATCACTGCTTATTTTTTGACAATTATTTTACGACTTATAATTTATTGAAAGAATTGAAGGAAAAAGGTATAAATGCTTGCGGCACCGTAATGGCAAACAGACTCGTTGCTGGTCTGCGTCGCAGACGGCCCCGCAGCCCCCGCGAGCGGCACCTACCACTCCCCCGAGGAGACCCAGCCGGGTCCCGATCGTGACGCCACCGCCAGCCCTGCTGTCTCCACTACCAGGCACCCCGAGCCCTCGACCACGGCCACCACCCAGCGACGGGTCCCCCATTCATACTCCGCCCACGGATCGCCTCCCGCCGACTCCAGGCCGGGGGTAGCTCTACTACGAGCCTAATTATAATTATTAAATTTTATTTGTTCGTTCCTTGTGTTTTTTATATGTTGGGGATTTTGTGTATGTATTTTTGGGTTGGGTTTTTCTTGTTTTTGGAAATAAAATGGTCATAAAAACAACAGTGTTGGTTTTGAGCTAGCCCTATCAAGTTCATCTAGGGATCATTTTCCGAAGACTCGTTATCGTTTTATTATGGGTGCACAATAGCTAAAACCGCAATGCCAAAATATTTCGGTCCGTACAGTCGACCAGTTCAGTATTTGCAATGCTGGTATATATTTTACGCCCAATATTCGACTGTAGACCAAGACTGCACTTTTCAGATTTTCTAAACCGATTACCAGGGCTGTATTTGCTAATATTTAAAATTTTAATGCGTTAATCTTTTGAACTTAGAATTTCCCTAATTTTCTTATAGCTTATTATAAGGTCTGTGAACTTGTCTCCAAAGGATTATAAAACCGTTATTTGTGGCTATGTAGGTATATAAATAGGTGGTGAGTTTAACACGTTGAGCGCCATGTATACCAGAAATGATTTTCTTCTGTTGCCCACATGTATTTTCTACTTAAAACGGGGAATAATATTATCCACGATGAATGTTATGTTATTTTTGAATGTATACGTGTTTAGTTGCTGAGTAATTAACGTGCATCTTATTAGATGCAGTGGTCTTCCAGTTAAAACTTTGCAGCTTAGCCCACGTGCATCTTTAGATATACACGCATGCGACTTCGCAAACATGTACAGACTTGCATATTTCACGAATTATATTTACACTGCATTATCATGCGACTGGTGTAGTAGTGTCTAGACGTGATAAGTGAGTGTTACCATGGCCAGTTACGAATCCGAGCAAAGACGGTTGGAAAAACTGATGCAGGAGATTCTGTCTGACGAAGAAGACGACCCATTTGCAAATGCAGATCCTTCATCAGACGAATACGTTCCAGAAGAAGCAGATGCAAGTTCCGACGAGGATGAGGATATTCCGCCAGCTAAACGTAGTAAAGGTAAAAATTCTCGAGTTATTTAGCGAGTTGCTTTAGCAGAAATCATTTTAGGTAGTAAAGGAAATCCTACTTTATTATCCGACCTGTCAAAACCCTCAACTTCAAAAGGGATAACTTCATATGATGATAATTTAGAAACTTCTGATTTGTGTGATGAAAACTCGAGTGATGAACACAATGTTGTAGACGTCCCACCTACATTCAGCAACATTGATCGTGCAATCGACGACGTCATTGCTAATATATCAGATGAAAGTTCAGATGAACAAACAGTTACTGATAATGTAAAATGGGGACCAGTAGATCCCGACAAACTTAAAAAGTTTCAGTTTACTGAAGATAACGCTGGAATAAACATGGACATTATCAAGAATCAGAATCCTGCAACTCCATATGACTTTTACAAATTATTCGTCACAGATGAATTAATTTCACATATAGCAGACGAAACTAACAGATATGCATCACAATGCTTAGGAAAGGACAACTCGCGACGTTCTCGAACACTAAAATGGAAGGATACCCATGCAGAAGAATTAGAAAAATTCATTGGAATAATTTTTTGGATGGGTTTATGTAGATTTCCACAAATTCGTGACTACTGGGCACGAAAAAGACCCCTATATAGAAATGAAATTTCCAAAGTAATATCTAGAAATCGTTTTGAAATTTTAATGAAGATGTTTCACTTAAATGATAACGAAGCACCTTCTACTGGTCGTCTTCACAAAATAAGTCCTCTAATAGAACACCTCAGGCAAAGGTTCAAGTTGTTAATGACGCCTAGCGATGAAGTGTGTATTGACGAAACACTAGTGCCTTTTCGTGGCAGGCTAATTTTCCGGCAGTACATCCAAAACAAGAGACACAAGTTTGGCATAAAATTATTCAAACTTTGTCTTAGCCGCGGTTACACGTATGATCTTAAGGTGTATTGTGGGAAAGAAACAGATGATAGCAACATATCCGTACCTACCAAAGTAGTCCTGACTCTTATGAACGATTGTTTAGATAGTGGAAGAACATTATGCACCGATAATTACTACACTAGTGTAGCACTAGCACATGAATTAACAAACAGACGTACACATTTGGTTGTGACGTTGAGGAAAAACCGCAAAAATAATCCTAAAGAGGTGATTACTGCAAAATTGAAAACTGGGCAGCATATTAGCAGGCAGAGTAACACAGGATGTGTAGTAACTAAGTGGAAAGACAAAAGAGATGTCTTAATTCTTAGTACAAAACATGACGATTCCACTGTTACTGTAAAAAGACGCGGAGTTGAAGTAGAAAAACCTGCAGCAATTGTATACTATAATAGCTTGAAAGGATTTATAGATTTGTCCGATCAACTCAAAGCTTACTCTCCAAGTCTGAGGAAAGGAGTAAAGTGGTATAGGAAACTTGCCATAGAGTTCCTAACAGGGACAGCTATTGTCAATGCATACATTGTATTTCAGAAAATCACTGATAATAAAATGCCAATTACTAGATTCAAAGAACAAGTAGCAGAAGAATTACTCAAACTGAAAGACAATGCGCCCCAATATCCTGTACAGACTATCCAATTGAAGCATTCCCTAGAATTGGCAAAGAAAAAAAGTCGTTGTACAACCTGCTACCAAAAATTGAAAGATAAAAATGGCAGAGTATATGCTCAAAAAAAGACGACACAAACACATTATAAATGTTCTGCATGTGTTGCTTATATGTGCATTGCCTGTTTTTGTGAGGTGCACACTTGCACAAAATAAATTCTGTTTATTGCTAAAATAAATAAAGTATTATTATATTATGTATTTCTTTCTAAGTTTATTATTTGTGGTTTACAGCTTTACGTTCCTTTATAATGTCTAAATGTATCTGTATTTTGGTTAAATACAGCGTTTTTTTATCATATCACATGTGGGAAGAGTATAGTAAATTATTTGTACCACACGAAAAAAATTCCATGGACAATTGCATTTTCTAGTACAGCAGACCAGTGTTTCCAATCCCCAATAGTTATACACGCATCTGAGTATCCGTACGGATGCTATAAACGAGAAATTCAAAACTTATGGGTGAGTACGGTAAGATGCACGCGGACCAGCGGTAAAACAGAATGTGCATCCTTAGGGATGCACATGGCGCTCAACGTGTTAATTATTTTCACTTGTCATTTGTACCTCCTAACTAGTGTACGAAGGCTGAAAGTGTTTTTTGTTTCGTTAAATTAAATTCAACAGTCAACAACGTTAACAATGTTTCGCCCGTGGGAAGAAAACGAAGAATTAGTAAGTGCTAGTAAAAGTGTATTACCATCGCCTAATATATTTAAACCTTTTTTGCATGAACATGGACAACAAATCGTGTAGAATGTTTACAATGGACTTTTGGAGGATATGAAGAATCAGTTGCTCTTAAGAAAACTTGCCAACTAACAAAGGTATGTGATAAAAACTGTTAAAAAATTATCAGAATAGGTGGTCCGGTACCTAAAAGATTCAGGTACTGACAAAATATATGATTTTACGAAAAAATATATAGTACGAACAATACATAATTCTTATGCTAATAATATTGTTCACACATTATCATCTTTACATGCAACGTTAAGAAAAGATATTTCTTTTGTACCTTCTCGAGCATGCCTACATCAGTGTTTCAAGAAAATGGGTTTTGTTTACAAAAAATTAGATCAAAGACAAGCAGTACTAGAACAACCGCGAATAGTTGAGTTCGGCACAAATATTTAAATTAAATTAAATTGTACCGCGAAGCAGGGAAAAATATTGTCTATCTAGATGAAGCATGGTATGACACGCATGATGTTGAGAAAGGATGGGTTAATGATAAAGGTAAATGTTCGCTAAATGCACCTGTATCGAAGGGACGACGGATAATTATTTTACACGCTGGTGACGAGAACGGCTGGATTAAAAATGGACTTTTGTTATCAGCAAAAGATTTCAAAACATCTTTTGCAGACTATCATGAAAATATGTCGGCTGAACTCTTCGAACGTTGGTTTGAAAATAATTTACTTCCTAATATTGCACCAAATTCAGTAATAGTCATGGATAATGCCACCTACCATTCGCGACAAGAGAATAAAATTCCGACGACAGCAACAAGAAAGGCTGAAACAATAGATTTTTTAGTAAAGAAAAATATGCCAATGCCAGAAAGGGCAACAAAAAATGATTTACTTAAAATTTTAAAAGAGCAGAATTTTGTTAAGTCTTACGTTATAGACAATATGGCACAACAGGCAGGGCATAAAATATTACGTTTATCACCTTATTATTGCATATTCAATCCGATTGAGTTAATTTGGAGCCAACTAAAAAACAATGTTAGACCAAAAAATGTATCACCACAATTAAATTCTAGTGTAGTTCAATTAATCAGGGAAGAAGTTGAAAATATTGGCCAGCAACAATGGAATAACTGTATTCAACATATTATAAAAGAAGAAAATAAATTTGTATCACTTTACAAAGACGTGAATCCATTAATTATATCTTTAAGGGATTCAGATATGTCCGATAACAATTCTGAAGACGAGGACGAGTGCACTATGTCATATATTTTTTTAAATGACATGTGGTTATAGGCCTCTTGGGGAAATCGCCACTATAAACAAAGATTAACGGTCCGTAATTAGTACCTCTTGGGTGGTCACGGAAATCTGATTATACAATATATTTTTTAAAACAGTTAAATATTAACCTTCGCCTTACTGAAACCGAGTCAACATTGACCCAAAGTTTAGTTTTTTCTTTGTAACTTGTTAAATAAATTTTTATATATTTTTTCTTTTTGTGAATTCTCCTAAAATACTGTATTGAAATATAAGCAACAATAACCTTAACGAAAATCAACACAGTTCAGAAATAATTTGCACTTTGTTGCTCTGGGTCAGCTGTGACCCGATTTTGGTATGTTGTGTTTTAATTAATTTTTTGTCTAACTATCTTATTTTCATGCAAGTTGCGACGTATTCATTCCTGTTCACGGGTGCAATTACGATGTTTATCAATTCAGTTTACTTTGATACGTGTTAGTAGATATTTCTGAAGATGTAGAAGATGTTATAGAGGAAAATAAAACTAGTTTTGATGACAATGTATCATTTAGTGAGGAAAATAATAATATCGATGAATTTGAGGAAGAATTGAAACGTAATATTGAAGTTGCTGGTCGCACATGGAAATATATAGCTCCTAAAAAAGGTAAAACAAGAACATCAGATTTTATTCGCAAAGAAAAAGGTTTGACAGAAAAAAGCAAGGATATCGAATCAATTTTGGATTGTTTCTTTTTATTTATATGCGAGGAAATTTTAGAAATTATAGTAAAATTTACTAATCAAAGGGCAAAAGAAATTATATGTAAACAAAATGAGACTCGTGAAGACAATTTATGCGAATCATGGAGATGTTACGGAAATACTTGCTTTTTGCGCATTACTAATTTTATCAGGAATATTTAGAGAAGCAAAAGAAAGCCCAGTAAATTTGTGGTCTTCACAAAATAAATCTTTAACGAGGCCAATATACCAATAATTATAGTTACAGATAACTTAAGACATTTTTTTGTTTCCAGGTCTCACCTAACGAATAATAATATTTTTTATTTATAAGAATATATTTGATTTCATTTTTGTGATGTTAGCTGTATAAATAATAATTATTCAATAAAAAATATTGAAATAAATTAGTAAACTCAGTGTTTTATTTAAAAATTCATAAGATATTATAATAACACCAAAATATGCATATTTCATGATATTTTATATACGATTAAACAATAAATGAGAGTGGGTCTTCGTTGACCCTATTTTGGTAAATAAAGTTTTTAAATTATTTTAGTTTGACTATTAGCCAGACTATGACCATTAGCCATGCCATGGGCTTCGCCCGGCGGCTTGTCAGCCCCCCCCCCCCCTTAGCCCCACTCTGTAGGAGTTGGCGGAGGAGGATATAAGGTTTGCAAAAACCTTATTGGTTTATTATCGATTCTGCTCCAGAAGTGAAAGTAAGTATACCTTGTCCAAAGATATTTCGTTATGGCTTTAACTTACTAAGTCTGAGGTGAACCGCACACAGCAAGAGATTCTACCTGTTGGCGCTCAGGGTAGGATTGCAAAATATTTAAATTCGGAAATCTCTAATCTCTGTGCGCATTAAGTATTTCAGATTTACTTGAAATAATAATGAATTCGCAAAATTAAATTAAGTCTTTCACTATTACTAGAAATATAAGATGAGAAAATCGTCCTTGACCGGTATTAATACATATTTGGGAAACTAAGATACCAAAGGCATACCTAGTGAGTAGGTATGTAAATGAGTTTTAAAAAATTTAAAATCAGTAGTAATGTTAACTTTCGTACTGAGGTCAACAATATACGTATTTAATATGTGGCGACCATTTGAAGAAGACAATACTGATGTTTTACCAGCTGAAAATTGTGATAATATTGAATACATACCTGTCCTTGCACCCCTATAAATCAAGCTTAAATCCCTAACAATAGACCCGCTGAGAGGGCCATAACGAAATATCTTTGGACAAGGTATAACAGTAATTTATTACATATGTCTAATGGCGTCCAACAAGAAGAAAGTGGCATTTTCGAGATTGACGAAGAACTCCGAGACTTTGTCGTCATCCGAGGACGAAGCAGAAGTAATTCAACGGCCAGTGACTCCGGACATTCAAATAGAAGCAATGGAAGTAAGCACTCAAGCAGTTCTAGAGGACTTAAACGTTGTCGAAGTGATTCCTCATCATCCTCCTGCAGTTCAAGCAGTGGATCATCAGAATCTTCTACTTCTACTAGAGCTTCTGTGGGAGGACCGGGTAACGTTGCATGTAATTTTGAAAGTTCTGATGTCGATGGTGCAGGAAGCGATGAAGAAGAGGAACCTACAGTGGAAGAAGAACTGGTATTCGATCTACAACATTATGTTGGACTGTCTGAAGAAAATGAAAGGCAAAAATATAGATTTAAAGAACTGTTCCTGGCAACGTTTCGAGAAGTTCCTGCAAGAAGAACAGTTATCCACGATATTTTTGAACGCAATTCCGCCGTTGGAGAATGTGGAGAGATTTTACGAATTATACGGACACCATTCCGAGGAACTATCTTCATCATTGCTGCCCACAACACCCACTACCATGTTATCCACGACTGTGCCTACACCAGCAGCCACTGCCGTTGCTCAAGAATTGCCGAATTCAGGGGACTCATCAAAAGGCGCAGATTTCGAAGAAGAACTCTTCGGTCCGTCGACTTCTCAATCGAACATTGGGTCAATTTGTCAGAGTATCTCCAAACAGATGAACGGACAATCTATCACTTTGAAGTCACCGGGAGAAAGTGGATACAATGTAATCAAGCTGGACGTGTACAAGTACAAAGATGTTTGCAATCTAGAGAAAAAGAATTGGTGGAAAACAGCGTAATACAGAATGACTTTCCTGACTTCCTCGGGTGTGGATCCGAAGGAACAAACAGTCAAGACTCTAATCAATCAAGTGTGCAAGGCGATGAAGGAAATTCCCGGCGTGAAAAAGGAAGTAAAGGAGATAGGATCCTCCAACTACTTCGGCAATTTCGCACAGCGCCAATAGGTCATGTCTTTAATACAACATTATGGGCAAATAGTAAGTACAAATGGCTTCCACGTTCAAATACTTTATTGCAAAAATGTGTAGAATATGTTGGATTAGAATATTGCGAAAAAAATATTGAAGAATTTTGGCAAATTTACTCTAGTATCGATCCAAAAAACTTAATATTTAACGCACCTTTTGGAAATATATCATCATACTATTACGATTTAAAAACTTCATTATATGTACTTGATGAATTATTTATTACTTTATCAATTTAATAACGATATTTCTAAAGTAAAAATTTTTTTATTAGATTTACATAATGTGTTAGATCGAAAAATATTAAAATTAAATACTTTCTTTGTTTTAAGTCCTCCTAATGCTGGAAAAAATTTCTTTTTCGATGCAGTTATTCATTTTTTTCTAAATTTTGGACAAATGGGAAATTTTAATAAATATACTAGTTTTCCCTTGATGGAGTGTGTTAATAGACGAATTATTTTGTGGAATGAACCGGTATGCGAACCAACTGCTTTTGAAACATTAAAAACAATTTTTGGAGGAGATACTGCTAATGTTAAAGTAAAGTATGCTGGTGATGCGATTATTGGTCGTACTCCGGTTATTGTTTTAAGCAACAATGATATATTTCCCAAAGACGCTGCCTTTAGAAGTAGAATGGTTAGATATACCTGGAAGTCTTGTGAAGCACTTAAAAATGTAAAGAAAAAGCCATGGCCTATTGCAATATATCATTTATTTAAAAAGTATAACATTGTTTAATACATATTGTTACATATATATATAATTATTACAATAAAGATAAATCTTTAAAATGGGTATGCATATGTTCTTTTTGTATTTTTTCCTTTCTTTTATTAAATAATTTAGATGCTGTTGGTGCAGGTAATACACCTTCTTCCTGTTGTATGGTATTTAAAATTTGACTTAAATCTCCATTTCCTGCATCATTACATCCAAATAATTGGGCACCAGATGTATATTTTCTTTCAGAATTGTGTGTAAAGAGTACTTCACTTGGGTATGATATTGCATGATTACGAGTAAACATAGATGAATGATCAACAGTTACAGTCATAGAACAGTTTATTTGCCAATATGCACAAGAATTTAAAAATTGTGTATTTTCTATAGCAGGATTTAATTGTGGCGTAGCTAATAATCCGACATGTACTTGTGGTTGTGGAGTTATCATCATTGGACCATTACGAGGGCTGTATGTATCATATAATTCAATTTGTGAATTATATTTTGGTATAATTTCATTAATTAAAACTTCAGCTTTTTGTTCATCGCCCAAACCTAGTCTACCTAATACAGGTTTGTCTTTTTCTTTGTAGAAAGTAACTTTATTTCCTCGAGATCGCATATGTGGAGTTTCAACAGATGCCTTCTTCCTTGTATCAGGTATCCAATGCTTTTTTGAATTTGATAGCAAACCATTTTTTGGGTGATATTCATAATTAATGATCGGTTTTCCAACCATGTTTGCAAACATAAATTGGTCACAATTTTCACTCATGTTAAATACACCTTCATTGTGTATTTGATAATCAGGAGTTGCTGTAGCATCTGGATTAGCTGATCTATTCCATTCATGAACCCAATACTCTGATATAGAACGTGGTACACCTGCAGCCGTACATGCAGCATGAGTATACCACTTAGCATGCATTTCTGATAACTCCATTCCTTTAACACCTGTAGGTACCATAGGTTCTTTACCATCAGTGAGATATTGAATGTTAGCACCATAACTTTTAATATTCATACCAGTTGAACAAATTCCAATAGGTATATATTCAGAAGTTGCAGTGCCGGATAATGTAGTTCCATGATCAAATGCAGTACGACAACCTAAAGGAGTTACAGTACAAACTACTTTTGTAGCTCGTGAACAAACCGGCAAATGATAAAATTCTGTAGGTGACAAGTAAAATGGAATAAAATCTACAGGAATTAATGCTAAAGGAGTAGTAAACACATCAGTAGTTATAGCACTTGAATTAATATTAATATTAGCAAAAGCATAACTATATAATATACGACTTTTGTTATACACTATTGTAAATGGAGCACAACTTATAGGCCGGGGAATCCATGTAAGTCCTGGTACAGCTGCTGCTCGTGTAGCGGTAGCACCTCCTGAGCTTCCTCCGCCTCCTTTTTGAACATCACTCGTATCCATCGGAGACCCTGTTGTACCGGGGGCTGTACTAGAAGCAGCAGGAGAAGCAGGATCACCAAAAAGACTTGCAAAATCAGCAGCGTATTCGTTCCAATCGAAATCGTCGGAGACGGGGTCGTCGTGAGCGGTGGAAGGTCCGGGCTGGGGATTATTGGCACTGGCAAAAAGTTGCTGGTATTCAGATCCTCCTCGTGCATATTGATTATAAATTTCTCTTGCAGCTGCTGATCGTTTAAAATCACTGTAGGAAGTGCCGTTCTTTTTTTCTCTTTTAAAAGCTTGCGCTAAGGCTCGTTCTCTGTTTGCATATAATATATTACCTTTATTCCTTGCTGCTGTACGAGTCATAATATCAGTAGGATATAAAATGCCTGTAACGCTTTCAACTGCGTACTTGTCAATTAGTCCTGCTTCACCAATATATCCACCAGCACCTCCAGCTTCATAAAAACCATGAATTGCCCGCCAATCAGCTGAACGAATATCACTTGGTTTTCTAGCTAATTGATATTCAATATCGTGTATTCTCGCTACTTGATCAGCTTCATTAACTGCAGGCCCATTAAATAAAGAATTACCTGGGCCTAAGTAATTATAACCCGGTAAAGTATATCCTTTTGAATGAACAACTCTTTTAGTATTTTTAGTTAACCTCTGTTTACTTTTATTATTACGTACTGTTTCACTGTATGATTTAATTCGACCTGGTATGGACGAAATGTTATTCATAACTAAATAAAATAGGCAATGTGTCCGAATTTATAGCTGTTGGTGGTGTAAAAAAAAATTGATCCGTCTAGGAGTATTGATAGTAAACCAATAAGGTTTTTGCAAACCTTATATCCTCCTCCGCCAACTCCTACAGAGTGGGGGTAAGGGTGGGGGGGCTGACCAGCCGCCGGGTTAAACAATATTTTTTTACTGTTTTGGAAAGTAAAATGTGTGAAATGAAATATTTCAAACCCCTACTCAAATTACTCAAATTATTAGGCGCACGCCACATAAAAACCACAGCATACCACCCACAATCAAATGGCATGATCGAGAGATTCCATATGCAGCTAAAAACTTCACTTAAAGCATATAATAATCCAATAAATTGGATAACTAATTTACCAATCATCTTACTAAGTCTTCGCACGACTTGTAAAGAACCTACTAAATGCAGCCCAGCAGAACTAGTCTATGGCACCAAATTACACATTCCAGGTGAATTCTTCACACAATCACCAATGATTACAGACCCTAACATACCCTACTATCTTCCACAATTAAAACAAGCAATCAGCAAATTAAAGCACACAGCCCCAATCTTAAAAAGCAAACCATATTTCATAAACCCAGATCTATTTCGCACATCCCACGTCTTCATAAAACAATGCAATAGGCCCAGCCTTGCAACAACCTTTCGATGGGCCCTACAAAGTAATTAAAACGGTACGAAAAATTTTTCAAAATTTTAATAAAAGATAAATTAGAAACCATATCAATAGACAGACTAAAACCTGCATATTTAAAACAAATGAATTTTTGATAACACGCATTCCTCCTCCTCCTTAACTTATATCGTTTCTTTGTAAAATGACAAGTAACGAAATCCCTTTCATTACCTGTCATTAATTTTCTTCTCTCTAAGGAGGGAGATATGTTATAGCTGCATCTAGCAGCCATGTATTTTCAAAATACGATGAACTATTATGTCTGTCTTGGATGGGTGGATTAAAGCAAATATATGCTGACTAGACTTTATTAATAAATATCCAGATGATGAAAGGATGTACATTAGATTATTGTATGATAAAGATGAGACCGCTCTACTGAACAGGCAGCGGTTTGACGTATATGTGACAGTAGCCACAACAGTAGCAAAGTTTGAATCTTCAACATACAATCATCAATGAGACAGTCACATCAACGTCATGCTCGATTTATCACTGCATATCTCAATCATAGAGCTAATTTAGTGACAATAGCAGCAGGAGCTGAAGATCTAGGGAAAATGAGTAAGAGAGAGGCTGAACAATTCTTTAATAAAGTAGTAAAAGAATTTCGAATGGACATTTTCAACCATTTCCACTCACTATCCCATCCAGGAATTAAAACAACAACAAAATTAATAAACTCTAAATTTGTTTGGTATAAAATGAACAAAGACATAGAATCCTGGACAAAACAATGCGTACACTGCCAACGTGCCAAAATAACGACGAACTTGAATTTTGGAATGGTGAAAACTAAAAACACTTTATTTATTTATCTACTACAACATTCCACACGCTTCACCCAACTCTTATTAAAATTTCCTTCTCTATCTTCTGGAGCGGCACTGAATATCCCAGCTGAACCAATCATTCCTATGACTAGAAAAGAAACATGTCTTATATTGAACCCAGATGTAAGACCAACACTGGCAGCTGTACAGCTTGCTTTGGCGTACCATATATCACGATTTTATCCAGAACAGGGCCACCACGATATAAATCCTGGGAGACTGATGGTCTGTTGTGCAGGAATAATAGCAAATTGTGTGAGATGGGACTCTTTGAGGCCATGGCAACCAATGAAGATGGCGTTCGCAGTTGAAGGAATAGACATAACTTGGGACCTAGTTACATCCGCTCAATTAAATGAGTTAATTCATAAAGGCAAAAGGTTTGAAGAATTCTTAGATTTATTTGGAGAAGATCTGCGATTTTTATTATCTCAAACATATGCATTCTTCGTGATGGGTTGTATTATAGTGTTAGCTATGGGAAAGAACATCCAACCTGTAGGCTATCAAGGGTGGATGACTAATAGGGTCAAAGGGTTTATGGGAACATTAGGGGATAATAGAACTTCCCCATACTGGAACGCCAGTAATTATCCTCCAATCACAACCATGATGCAGTATAATTCAAAGATGAGCTCAGCATTCGGAGTAAGAAAAGAAGCTTTCTTAACAGTATTATCTACCGCTCTTAGTACCTTGCACAACTTGTTCAAAAGGGATTCAATGAAATAATAAATTTATTGAGAGGATCTGAAATGAACCATCTTGTACTTATAGACAAATACTTATTTTCAAAATACATGGCTGCTAGATGCAGCTATAACATATAAAAATACATGGCTGCTAGATGCAGCTATAACATGACTATAATATAAGCAATGATGGGATAAGTATCGTTAAATGGAAAGACAAACGAACAGTCCACATTCTTTCAAATTTTCACGACCCGCAATCTACTAACGAAATAAAAAGGCGAGATAAAGACGGAACATCAAAAGAAATTTCATGCCCACATGCTCTAGCAGAATATAATAAAAATATGAATTCTGTATATCGATTTAATCAATTGAAATCAACTTATGAAATTGATAGGAAAAGCAAATAATGGTGGATGAGAATTTTTTGGCATTTTATTGACTGCTCAGTCGTAAATAGTTATATATTATATAAACTGAAGAAATTGCCGCCTATAACCCTGAAGGAATTTAGACGAAGAGTTATTGATGGTTTACTTGTAGAGAAACTGGTTGATCTTAAAACAAAAATAGAAAATCAGGAGGAACCTATTCAGAAGAAGTCGTAATGTGCCTCCAGAAGTTAGATTCACTTCGTCATCGCATCAACCCGTTAGATCTACCCGCAGAAGATGTGCTCTGTGCAGTACAAAAGCAAAACCAGTCCGATCTGATTGGGCATGTACCGTATGTGAAATTGGATTATGCCTAGGAAAAACCAAAGATTGTTTTCAAAGATATCACACCAATAGCCAGCGGCCGGCTTAAAAGAGGGCGCCAAACAGAGGAGAGTCGCTTCAACCCACAAAAAACGCAGCTGGTGCTGTTCCGACACCCGAATAAGCGAGCAGACCCTATCACCATCACCCTGGCCGGAGAAGAAGTCGAAGAGAAAGCTGAAGCCACGTACCTCGGCATCATCATGACCAAGACCCTGCACTGGCGTGCGGACATCGACCTCTGCGTACGCAGGATGAGACAGCGTGCCAGTCTCATCTCAGCACTACGAGGCCGCATTCGCGGCTGCAGCATCAAGGTGCAAATGGTTA
This sequence comes from Harpalus rufipes, assembly GCA_951394225.1. Classification (NCBI taxonomy): domain Eukaryota; kingdom Metazoa; phylum Arthropoda; class Insecta; order Coleoptera; family Carabidae; genus Harpalus; species Harpalus rufipes. Next base: position 33,502,729 of record OX596285.1, read on the forward strand.
CCTACAAATCATTTGTACGCCCACTCTGTGACTACCGAGCAATCGCATAAGCAGCCACCAGGCAATCCACCCTAAAAAAGGTGGTCACATTCGAACGTCGGTTCCTCCGCCGAATCCACCGGCTTCCCTGGTGCTACCCGTCCTGGCAAGTTCACGAAATAGCAAGAGTAGAAAACATCCTTTCGCAAATCCATCAGCTCCAGGGGAGATTTGTCCAAAGGACTGCAATGCGCGACAACACAACCATGAACACCCTACGTCGGAGAGCCCCATTTAAACGCCGTCCAAAAAAGAAACTACCTCATCCGCCCACAGCCCTCATCCAGCATGCTGTGGATTCTCCCCAGGACCTGCAGGAACTACTGGAAGAAACTCCCCTACCCTACAGATACTAATGAATTGTAAAAATCTCTGTATATACATGTATATATGTCTACAATAGTTTTTTTTTTGTTCTTTGTGCAATATTTAATATAAAAATCATGTGCTGAAGAGGACATTTAGTCCTAAAACAGCACCCATAAATTTATTGTAATCCATTTATGTAGTTATGTACACCTTTAAGGAAATAAACGTTTTTGAATTGACTTGAGAGGAGAGTCAGAAAGTCACGAGCTAGCTCCTCTCTACCTACGCCTTAAAACGAGTCAGAGCCTAGCTCCTCTCCCCAGCCAGATCTACTGCAGTCGGACAGCCCGCATCAGGCCCCTGACACTCATATGCGAGAAAAATTACCGAGTTGCATATGTATTGGTGTGGTATGTAATTATCGCCAGCACCACCAGAGTTACCGCTGGCGCTAGTGCAGTTCACAATTTGTACCTCCCACCACTCAAGTGACCGTCAGTGACAGCTATTTGAATTTCAAAACATCCACCGGTCATTCGTTTGTTGTCATTCGAACCAATAAGGCCTTTTTAAGTGTTTGCTCGGTGTTTCAGTCCAAGTGTTTATTTTGTTTTGAACAATCGTCAACCATGATCGCTGTAAGTATAAATATATTATAATTCACCGAGACGTGTAACTCTTTCTGATTTGGGAGCTTCAAGAGTAAACGAATTAACGCCCCGGAAGAGAAAGATGTTAAGGAAACTGCAAACCGCAGAAAGGCTGCTGCACTTAAGCAGAAACAGAACGAAGTCACTTGCAGAAAAGTGCAAAGACATGAAGGTAGACGTCCTTTCCCCAGAGACCCTGGATAATATCAAAAATATTAATAGTTTGCCGCGTACCTTACGTGTTTTTGTTTTATGTACGTTTCGTAATTTTTTGAAATCAAAAAAAGCACGCCGGTACACTTTCGAGGAAAAATCTCTTTTTGTTTCGATATTGAAATATAGTCCAAAATGTTATCGCTATTTAGAAAAAGTTTTATGTTTGCCATCAATTAGAACTTTGAAACGGTCATTAGCAAATTTTAAATTAGCCCCGGGCATAAACGACTGCATGTTTGAGTATTTAAACAGCGTGGCTGAGAATATGGACGAATTGCATAGGCACTGCGTCCTTATGTTCGACGAAATGGAAGTAAAAAAAAAAAAACTTTTTCCCGGAGTAACGATGGTGTAGATGGTTTTGTCGAAACGGGCACAGGACGGGGACCAAAACTTGCTGATCATTCTTTGGTGTTCATGATTCGTGGCATTGACATGAAATGGAAGCAACCAGTTGCTTATTATTTCACGCACGATGCCGCGAATCAGTATACGCTGAAAGCACTGATTCAGGAAGTTGTTCGAGCTGTTCATGAAACGAGAAAATTCAGAATCATGGCATCTGTATGCGACGGCGGTTCGTGGAATGTGGCCGCTTTAAGAAGTCTATCGGAACAGTCCGAAAGAGACAGGAATGATTTCGTATATAAAATAGATGGGCACGAAATCATTCATTTGTTTGATGCTCCACATTTATTAAAATGTATGAGCAATAATTTTAATGGGAAATTAGCACGGTGGAGCGAAATCGAAAAACTATACGAGCTGGATGGGGTGAACGGTGCATTTAAGGGCACCAAATTAACAAACGCCCACGTAAGCCCCACAACTCGTCAGAAAATGAGAGTTAAATTTGCAGCTCAAGTATTTAGCCACCGTGTTGCATCCCATCTCATGATTTTAAGAACCGCTAAAGCCATGGATGCCGCTGGAACCGCAGAATTTGTTCTTTTCGTGGACAGTTTGTTTGATTCCCTTAATTCTGTATTCAAGTCGACAAAAGCATTAGCCCGTAGGGTTACGAAGGGATCACCTCATTTACCTTTTTGGAGAGATGCCTGGGAGAAAATTTCTAAAATTAAGTTTTTTTCTGGAGATAAGAACGTATCTAATCCGCCATTCGTTCAGCTTCTTATGTCCACGCTGCGCAATGCTCAATATCTGTGGGAATCTCTAGAGAGGCGTGGGTTTAAATATATAACGATGAAATCTTTTAATCAAGACCCTCTAGAGAATCTCTTCAGCGTTGCAAGAGGATTGTGCGGAGATAACACTCGACCATCAACTACGCAATTCGCCGATGTATATAAAACTGCTATTTTAAACAACACCGTTCGGTGTAGCAGCGGTACGAATTGCGAAGATGATGGTGGGAACCTTCTCCTTTCCTACCATATCCTGCTTTCCCCTGAAACCCAATCAGATTCCGTTACTCTTCCCGCAACCTCAGTTTCCAATGAACCACAAATCCAAACCGAATCACAACTTCCCGCACAACCACTTGCAAAGACTAAATCTTCAAACTGCAGCCTATGTCGCCGGATATTTAGTAAAAAAAAACTGTTACATTATGAATGTGAGTTATGCAGGCAGTTCTTTTGTGCTGATGCTATAACGAGCATTCATGATTTAACAGTTTTACGTGACTACGGGAGGAACGAGGTCCATTTTTTGAAATATGCTAATGAACGTTTCATTACAATAGTTGAGGAAGGTAAAGAAGAGATTTTTTCTCGAATTCCTTCTATTATTACCCTTCCTAACATTTTAACAACAAATTTGAACGTCTCTTCCATGCCTTCCACTTTTTGCAAAGTGCACGGGAATGCAATGAAGAAAAAAGTTACAAATTTATTGACAGTGGTTTTATTAAATCATTTTTGCACACTAATTAACAAAAAAATTAGATGTCCTGAAATTATAAAAAAAACAATAATGTTATTGAAAATTTTGTGTAATTTTTTTTTTGTTGTACATATATTTTTTTTTATTTTTTTGTATATACAGTGTGTTAATTAAAAACCTGGCCATAGGCGTTTAACATGGGAAATCAGTTTTTCCTTGCGCAAAAGTTCCCAAATTATTTTAGACAAAAATACTTCAAATAAATGTTGTAGAGAATTAAATTCTGCACCCGATTCAGTAATAAGATTTTATTTTCGACGTTTCATAATCGAGAAAATCAATTTCAAAGTTTTTCGAAAATTGCTGATTTATAGCGATAGCCATGGAACTCAAACAAAATTACAAACAATTGTATGACATCCTAACTGTCAAAGAAAGTTTGTGTTTTGTGATTTTCGTTCAGTAACATATTTTTTTGGAAGTATGGAACAGTTTTCTCATGAAGAAAAGCTTCAGATTATAAAATGGTGTTACTCTGGACAAAGCTATAGAAAAATACGTGATTTAATAAGTGTAATGTGGTCACATCGACAAATTCCAAGTAAAACCACAATAGAATCTTTTATTAAAAAATTCGAAAAGACTGGAACATTCAATTTTAACAAACAAGAAATTAATAATGTGTCTTATAAAAATGAAGAAAATGTGCTGGCTTTAATTGAAGCAAACCCAACCCTTAGTTTAAGGGAAATCGCTACCGAAGTCGGAATTAGCCATGTAACAGTTTATAATATTTTAAAGAAATATAAATACTATCCGTACAAGTTTCACTGCCATCAGGAACTTCTTCCCCAAGATTTTGAAAATCGTGCCAGTTTTTGCGAAATTATTATGGAAAAAGCAAATGAGAGTAGAGATTTTATAAAAAATATTTGTTTTACGGACGAATGTACGTTCACCTTAAACAAAAAGCCAAATTTACATAATTCTCGGTATTGGTCACAGCATAATCCGCACTACATTTTAGAAACTAATTCTCAATACATAGAAAGAGTAAATGTGTGGGCTGGTATACTTGGTAGCCATATTATTGGACCGTTTTTTATTGAAAAAATCAATTCCGACAAATATTTAGAACTTCTTATAGAGAAGGTAGGACCAGAGATTGCTAATTTAAATTTGGAAACTGTGTGGTTTCAACACGACGGCTGTCCTGCACATAATGCTTATGGAGTACGAGAATATTTAAATGACACATTCCCGAACAGTTGGATTGGCAGAGGAGGAACAATTAATTGGCCTGCACGGTCGCCCGATTTAACACCGTGCGACTTTTTTTTGTGGGGACATTTGAAAAATGTTGTAAACAGAAAAAGATATGAAAATATTGAACAACTTAAAGCTGTAATTTCCAATGAATGTAGAAAAATAAATGCCAGACAGCTGCATAATGTTCGACATGGCTTTTATAATAGACTTGGGTATTGCTTAGCGCAAAATGGAGGGTTATTTGAACATTTAATATAAAATTATATTCATTCTAGTTTTCTGTTTTTCTTTTTAAATAAATACATTATTCTTGTTTTCATTTTTATTTTATTTTGTATATGTTGACAGCTATGTATTCTAAAATTAAACCATGTATTTAAGAAACATATTTGTTTTATACATTAAGTTAGGCTAAAAAAAGTTAAATTTTAATTCATTTTGTCAATGTCATACAATTGTTCGTAATTTTGTTTGAGTTTCATGGCTATCGCTATAAATCAGCAATTTTCGAAAAATTTTGAAATTGATTTTCTCGGTTATGAAACGTCGAAAATAAAGTCTTATCACTGAATCGGGTGCAGAATTTAATTCTCTACTACATTTATTTGAAGTATTTTTGTCTAAAATAATTTGGGAACTTTTGCGCAAGGAAAAACTGATTTCCCATGTTAAACGCCTATGGCCAGGTTTTTAATTAACACACTGTATATATATATATATATATATATATATATATATATATATATATATATATAATAATAATAATAATAATAATAATAATAATAATAATAAATGTACATATTGCAAATTTTGTTCTTTTACTTTATACTACTTTCAAAATATAAATCCGAGGTAAAAAAATACAGTATTCAAAATTAAGCGCGTCTAAAATAGTTCTTGCCAGCACGGCACCGTGTGCTGTTCTATCGGTGTGAGAATTAAGTAATTTTTTAAAGCACTGTACTGTCAAGTCTTTCAGTGTAGGTCAGTGATTCCCAAAGTGGTCTATATCGACCCCCAGGGGTGTATGACAACCTGCAAGGGGTCTACGTTAGCGAAAAAAAAATTTGGGGGTCCATGAAATGAAAATGGGGGTCCACGATAGTGGATCTTAACATACACTGATAGTACCTATTTACTTACATTATACTATCTTATAATATAAAGACATATACATTATTTATAAAAGTACCTATGCAGTAAAAAAAATATATATGTTTATAAAATTGTGTAAGTAGGATGTAGGCATTCGCTTTGTAGTCGCAATACATTTTGAACTTGTAAAAACCTGCACATAATGATAGACGACGTTTCAACCTACGTTCAACATTTAAATGCCCTCTATTCAGATTTTGAAACTAGATTTGAGAACGTTTTGACTATGGTAATACCACCGTGGATAATTAACCCATATGGTGACATAGAAGAAACGAATGTCATAATACAAGAGGAACTGACTGAACTAAGTACAAACGAAGAACTTAAGGTTCAGTTTAAAAACGGATATCAGCAATTCTGGCTGCAAAACAACATACCCGTTACTTATCCCGTATTATGGAATATAGCGAGGAAATTTTTAATTTCCTTTCCATCGTCATACCTAGTGGAAAGGGGGTTCAGCGCTGTTACCAATCTCCTAGCGAAAAAAGAAACAGACTGGACATCATTAGCCGAGGAAATTTAAGATTAAACCTTACAAAATTGACGCCAAATGGTGATAATTTATTATTAAAGCATCAGGTTCATCCTTCTCACTAAAAACATTTACTTATTGCTTAGTTTATTTTATGTTTATTTTATGTTTATTTTATGTTACGTATATTTTATATAACAGATACAAAAAATTTGAGTAGTTTTAATTTAAATTCAATTAATAAATGTATAAAACTTAACATGTGTTTTTACTTTAAGTTTTTAACACTAAACTTCACTACAGTTAGAAATTTACAAAAAATCAATATCAGGTAAGTGGGGGTCTACTCAAAACCGAAAAACATGGCAAGGTGTAGCAAACGTCTTTTAAGATGATTTAATTGTTTAGTCGTATTTGTAACTATTTTAATAAATGAGAAGAACGCGTGTGTCGCTTTTCATTTGGAAATTAGTTTCGGCAATTCAGTCATGTTGTTACAATGGGAACTATTTCCTGTGTCCATGTCAGCTTTCGAAGATGTCATTTACAGTCGGCATATATATTTTATTTGACGGGTAAAATATATTAGCTTGTCACCCCTAAGATCTCAGAAATTCCCGATTAGTTTTGCGTCGTAAAAATTTATTATCTCTTACTTGAGAAAATTATCTAAAGATTGAATAGCTTGTCCATCGGGAACGGAAACGTATTTCATGTTTGACATTTTCGAAAGTAGTTTATGGCTCTGTTTTGGTTGAAACGCTCGCCCTTTTTGCCTGGTTCTTGGAAATAGCGATACACGTGTTGTCCAGCTCTATCCTAACGGTATCCGCTCTGAAGAAAGCGGCCGTAGATTTTGGGGGAGAAGAAAATCGCCTTCCACACATGTTACCGACTTAGCACTTTCGCCGTGATGGTGGCCAGACTCTTGGCGATTGTTAAAGAGGCGTTACTTGTATTAAGGGTGGGTTTTCAGACCCTCAGATTGGGTAAGTCTTCTCTCAGAATGGGAAGGCCAACCCCCATGCAATCTGGGATGGGAAAGACCAAAAAGTTACATATTCCTGAAACTAAAAGACGGGAGATCCGCGATCTGTTGAATAAACTTGAAAGTGCTAAGTCCGGTCTCAGTGTAGTGATCGAGTGCAGTTCGTGTTCTGGTGAAGGTGTATTTCGCCCTGCACATAAGCTTGTTTGGATTATCAACTTCCCCTGGAAGAACTTAAGATGTTTAAGATCTGTAAGTAAAATTGTCTGCTGTCTTTCTAATTAAGGATAAATATACATATGTAGTGAAATTGAGGCCACGCGGAACTCTGTGATATTATTAGTATTATTATTAGATAGGCTTTAATGCACTATACATGCTTTTCTCCAATATACTGTTTAAATATATACAATATTTATTTGACTCTCCCACTACTCCTCACATTAAATCTGACAGGTAAATACTAGTATGTCGTGTAAGTATGAATTCCATGTGATATATTAACTTTTAGAATTTATCCGGTTACAAAGGGGTCTACGGCACAAAAAAGTTTGGGAACCTCTGGTGTAGGTGGTCGATAGCCCGCACGCTCCAAGCGAGAGCCGACAGTGCCCCCTTCCACTGCGACCGAGGCCAGCAGCGCACACCCTTGTGCGCACGGATGGAAAGGGAACAGCTACAGCGCGTCCGCAATCGCCACCGCCGACAGCGGCGCGGCCGATCCGAGGTAGGGGGGTGACAAATGAATTGGCAATTCTATAATGCCGGCAGTACATTCTCGCCGACGCAAGGCAAGCGTAGACGAGCACGAGAGTGTACTAGCAGTACTCGGCTCGCCTCGTGGTGTCTCGCCTCGCCTCGTAGTGTCTCGCCTCGCCTCGTAGTCGCTCGCCTTCGTGTCGGTTTTTCTGGCGCGAGTCAAAGGAACCGAGCGGCGTGCGTAAGAATACACAGTACACTCTCGTTTGTCGTGTTGATCAGCCTATTAGCGTGCAAGCTAAAATAATATTAAGAATTATTTTATGCAAAATGGGAGAATGGAGTAATGAATTCGTTTTAATTTTTTTGGAAACTTATCAGAACGAGCATATTTTGTGGGACCCTGTGCATATATTTCATAAAGATAAAAAAATATTAATGATGCATGGATTCGTTTAAGTGAACTTCTAATATATATTAACATAATTATGCAATTGCACAATAAGCTGCAACAGCAGCAACTCAACCTCAACGTCGTTCATGACGGTTAATATTGATTATTGCGCATGCGTATTGTGTAATCCGAGACGAGGCAAATCGAGAGTGTACTGCACTCCACTCGTGCTTCCTCGCCATAACAAAAGTCTCGCCCAGACATTCGGCGATCGGCCTCGGCGAGAGTGTACTGCCAGCATAACAGAAGTTGCTCTAGGCGGGGAAGGGGGATTTTTGGTACTTGGATACTTTGCTAGATGGCAGAATCAGTTTTAATATCTTGAGTTCTCGTGAGATGGTAACACAATCCATCTTGTTTGAATGTTTGTTGACAGACAATGACAGTTCATGCAAACAAGAGTGCGTCGCTAATCAACGCTAATAATATGATATCAATGTTTGTTGACAGACAATGACAGTACATGTAAACAAGAGTGCGTCGCTAATCAACGCTAATAATATATCAATGTTTGTCAGACAATGACAGTTCATGTAAACAAGAGTGCGTTGCTAATCAACGCTAATAATAAGATATTAACGTTATAAATTGTTACAAAAAAAAAAAAGATTTTCCGCTTTTTTTTTTGTTTCACTAGGTAAGTAAATATGTGATAGTATTGGTGTTTGCAACTCGTTAAAATTAAAATAAATGAATAGTTAAACATCACTGATTGCCATAATTGTACATGTCAGACATTTATTTCCATAGGTATTTGTAATCAAGAAAGGGCGAATTACCTGTCCAAAAAGCGGCTTAGTAACTTTACGGTAGTTTAAAAGATGTGGCAAATTATGGAAGGCGTTAGAAAAACAATACGCCCTAATTGTAGAAGGGTTGGAGAAACAGAGACAACTAATCTACTAACGTGAACAATACGCCCAAATTATGGAGGGGTTGGAGTACCCGCTTTAAATAGCGGGCACAGATTGATATTAATTCCATATCTCATTTACCTGTGTCTAGTTACCAGTGTTTTTGAAATATTGTTTTGTTTACAAATTGTCGAAGTTCGAGTTCTACTACATTGTGTGTTACTACATTTAAGAGGTAAGAATTTTAATTTTCTAATGCACAATGGCAGATTTACGATTTTGCCGCCTGTAGTCTGATATTACTTTGCCGCCAAAATCCAAAAACGATTATAATCAATTTATTTATGTGTAATTTTCCGTCTATAATCAAAAATTTCTATGGTAATTAGAATAAATACATTCAAGAACAATTATTATAATCAATTGTTATTAGTTTTTAGCACCCTGTTCAAATTCATCTTTTCGTATTTCCGAATGTACACGCGGCAATTTGATTCATTTAAAATTATTTTTATTTGTTGAATATTATTCTCCGGAAATGAGACACCCAAAAAAATCTTCAAAGGAACTCGAATTTGTTCCACCTGTACAATCGTTCATATTGCCGAATGTAAAATAAATTTATAGCTACCATTTAATATGAAATGAAGCTATAGTTCCTTTCTATCTTATTATTGTTGTATTTAATTGACTGTAAGTACGAATATTTTTTTCCTTTGTTTCAGTTATGTAGTAGGGAAACTGCAGAAATACATATTTAATGCAATAAGCAACAAAATAAACAAATGTAATATTGTTCCCATGTGTAATATAATTTACAGTTGTGAAACACATGGGAGGGAATTAAAAGAAAAAATTGTTTTAACAATTGTCCATGTTGTTAAAACATTTTATTTTTATGGTTAATAAAAAAATGTTAAAAAAAGACCTCAGGGTCAATAATGTTATAGACGATTACATTAAAATGTATGGTAAAGTCAGTTTTTATTAGTTATATTTTGTTTTAATTTGTTATTGTTGGTATTGTTTTTGTTTAAAAATATATTTTTATATTGTATGTATATGTTTGTTTTATTTCCTTTATGTAATTTTACAATAGTTACAAGTACAAAACCAGCCGCCATTTTATTTGAATTGAGTTTAGTACTAGGGTTTGTTGTCAGGTGTCTCTCAGCTTCTATAACAGCAGATTAACATGGATTTGTCAAGTCTCTCTACGTTAGTAGATTAGTTGTCTCTGATCCGAGGAGTAGCTGCCGAGCTAATCCAACCGGCCCTGCGGGCTCGTAGCTGGTCCGCGTCGCCGACGACCCCGCAGCCCCCGCGGGCGGCGCCATCCATTCCCCCGAGGAGGAAGGCCAGCCTGGTCCCGACCGTGACGCCACCGCCAGCACTGCTGTCTCCACTGTCGGGCACCCCTAGCCCTCGACCACGGCCACAACCCCGCGACAGGTCCCCACACACTCCACCCACGGATCGTCTCCCGCCGACTCCAGGTCGGGGATAGCTCTATTACGAGCCGAACTACGAGTGACGACTTTATTGTTTTTTTGTTTCTTTTATGTTGGGGCATTTGTGTTTGTAATTTTTGGGTTGGGTTTTTGTAAAAATAAATAAAATAGTCTTAACAGTGGTTTTTAAGGTATTGAGCTAGCCCTATCAAGCTCATTTGAACAATATATGCCTAAGAAACCTATAAAAAAAACTATACAAAGAATGGTCAGCGGACAAAACATATATACTGGCAAAACTCAGGATAAAATTGAAGAAAACCTTGGGAAAAAACGTTGTTAAAACTCTTCTGGGTAACTAACACCCGGTTCCATAATATTGAAATCTCCTTTAAAGCGAAAAAAAGCCTTTTTATGGTAAAACCTGTTCCATAATCGTTTTTTAAGGTGCACTTTACAAAAAAGTCTGCTTTATTATTAAGTTCCGAATTTTGTCCTTTATGCAGACTCTTTACAAACAATTTTATGTGATATTATGGAACCGGGTGTTAGATAATAAAAATCATATTGTTTATTTCGACAATTATTTCGCTTCATACAATTTATTATTAGAATTAAAGCTCAAAAATATATATGCTTGTGCAACTGTAAATATAAATAGAAGAAATTAACCATCATTGAAAACTGACCAAGAGTAAAAAAAGGAGTGAAGTCGATTTTATATAAGTGAGAGTAATTTCTATCATTCAGTGGAAAGATAAGTGAAGCGTCCATGTATTATCCAATTTTCATAGTCCGGAAAATTACACAGAAGTGTGACGAAAAGAAAAGGATGGGTCGATAAACATGATGCCATGCCCACAGTCCATTGTTGACTATAACAAAAATATGAACTATGTTGATAAGCTTGATGAACTGAAGTCGACGTATTGTAACTAAAGACTGGCGTCTGGCCGCTTACCGCTACTCCTACAACCTACTCTTGTTACAGTATGAAATTAATAGAAAAAGTCACAAAAGATGGCACAGGATTTTCTTCCATTTTATTGACATATGCGTTATCAACGTGTGTGTTTTATATAAGCTATTGGACAATTAAATAAATTTAAAAGGTTTCCGACGCAAAGCTGTTGAAGACCTACTCTCGGAAAAGTATGCTGAGTTGAGAAAAAAGAAATCTATAGATAATAATAGAAAGCGACATGTACCTAAAGAAGTGTGCACAAAATTCAGCACACCAGCCAGAAAGAACTTCCAGAAGGCGGTGCACTAAATACAATACCAAACAAATACAAGTAACAACAGATGTGATGTGCTCAATTCGCAAAGTTCCTTTGTGTTTTTCAAAATCAAATATAAATGTTTTCAGTTATATTATTCCTAAGCAAGCACTGTAAATTCAATAATTCTTGCCAAAACATTAATTTTTTTTAGATACATAGTGATACATATGGTTTACCACCTCCTGCAAGGATGGATTACATAACAATTTTTTTTCAGATTTTTATTTAAGTGTTCTTAATATTCTATAATTTAAAAAATAAATCCGGAAAAAACTTTTTTTCTTGCGCATAGATATTTGTGCTGGAAAGAGTTAACGTTAGGATGCCGCAACTTATACCGAACCCCTTGTATTAACATCTGACAGATACTGTGCAACCTTTTTTGGTATAAGTGTGTGAGACTATATTATGTGGTCTGCAAATATGAGTTCTAAGAAAATATTTGATCTTACAAACCCCGATGATATTAAATATTTGACACAGTTTGCATTTTAACAGGATGAGGAACTTACAAAAGTTGTATGTAGCTTCAATTCTGTTCACAGAAATTTACAGAGTTGTAGCAAATATAGTAAGATGTAGACAAGCAGAAATACGTAGTTGTATGGAGATTAAGCTATTATTTGGCACTAACATAATTACATGATACATACAACTTCGTAATTTTAACATATTTTTCGTAAAGGGCACATACAACTTTGTTACTTTTACATTTTGACATTTCAACAATAATTGAGATTCGTTTTGGAGTTTGGTTACGTTCTCATAAAAAAAGATACCACGGGAAAGACACTATTGAAAATTTATATAATATGGAATACAAGAACGACTCTTGATTCTGAAAATGAAACACTAAGATTTAAAGTAAGTTTTCCAGCTAATATTTTATGAATATATATGACAAACATTAATTACTGAAGATGAAAGAAAAAATATTTTACACCGGTAGAAGATGTCGATTTTGTGAAAATGCATGTTGAATCATTTCCTATGGTTGAGTCCCACTACTGCAGAGCTAGTTCACAGCGATCGTATTTAAAATCATCTTTAGTTATATAAAAAAAAAGTATTTTCTGTATACCGAACTTTGTAGTACCAATAAACAACATGTAAAAGAATCTCTTTATAGAAATATATTCTGCAATGATTATAATATGAAATTTCATGTTCCAAGAAAAGACCGTTGTGATCTTTGTGAGGAAGTGAAAATGAAAACGGAAGAAAATGAAATGACAGACGAGAAAAGAGAAGTCATATTCAACAAAAAAAAATGCAGCTCCTAACGAAAAAATAAAAGATCGAGAAAATTCTGCAACCACTTTTTAGTATTTGATTTAAAAAACGTACTAAGCTGCCCATATGCAAAAGTAAGTAACTTCTATTACAAAAGCAAATTTGATGTTTATAATTTAACTGCCATATTATCAAGTACGAAGCAAGTATAGTGCTCATTATGGAGTGAAGCTCATACGGGAATAGGTGGGAGTGATATAGCCAATGCTCTTATTAAAATATTAGAAGCTGTTTTTAAAGACAACCCAGATTTGATGTCCTTGGTATTGTGGAGTGATAGCTGTGTACCTCAGAATAGAAATTCACTCATGTCAGTTGCGATTACTAATTTTATAACAAATGATCCAAATGTTGAGAGCATAATAATGAGGTTTTCAACACTCGGTCACTCCTGGACACAAGAAATTGATACTGTACATAGCTGCATTGAGTGTTAAAAAAATCAGAATATTATTCTCCATTATCGTTACTTCGATTGCTGTTAAAAGTTAATACTAAAAAACCTTATAAAATTTTACAATTAAGAGAAACCGATTTTAAAAACTACAAAGTTTGTGCTGGTCTGTACAATTACAAAATCGTTCCATTTAGTAAAGAGCTGCTCTAAAATTTTCGAAATCTCTATTTGGAATAGAATATAAAACTACTCACAGTACAGATAGGTGGACAAAAGTCACTATTCATGATTATCGATCTACAAGATCTGAGACTTTAAGCCAATATTACATGAAAACGCTTGTTTTTTCTTTAGTGACAAAGACAACAGTACCTCAAAACAAAATTAATATCATAACCTCAAATTTATTTTCTACAATGCAAGTTTTGTTTTATATTGTACGTAATAATTTTGCCCAGTCAGAAAACTGACTGAGACATTTTTGCTGACCCATTATCTTCCATTGTACTCACTTGAGTGCATTTGCATTGACTAAAACTACACCGTAGGCTCATCTGTTGACCAATATCGGAGTTTCGAATGTGAGGGTCGGTAGTTATAGAGTTTTCTTCATATTTATAGTGACGTATTTGTAAATGCTGCGTAATTTAGCGTACAATGACACGGAGTTTGTTACAGAGTCTTTACAAGTAACTAGTTTATATCATATAAAATTTATTTGTTGTTGTATAGCTAGGTGTATTGCCTGTTAACATATTGTTATAAGTATAGTGGTGTATATTATAACTTATTTTCAAGAAAGTAATTAATACCTGTACAGGTAAGTTGATAAATTTGTGTGTACTCATTGGAGTACAATGGGTCAAAGCGATGTTTGTACAAGCACACCTTCACTGAACTAGCTTTACTCTAATTTACAGTTTGTTATGGAACCTATGGAATATTCCGAGATACCTCCTCACAGTTTTTATAATGGGAAAAGAGATCGCCATTTGCAAACTGACTTAGAACACATTGCCTCGTCATGTAGTCGAAATGAAATTGATATTGTTGTCATTCCGCCCGATCCAGATCCGCAGACGGACGAAGATGAAATTGATGATAATTATATGCAAGAAACATATCTATTGCCTGAAGATGTAGCCAGAGAAATTGAGCTCCAGCATATAAACAGTGATAGAAATTAAAGTAGTGACGACGAATACAATATGCCCTTGTCAGTTTTGCGCCAAAGTCTCAGACATAACACAACACCGCGGCCCAAACAAAAAAGTTTTTGGAACCAAAGTGGACAAACGAATATGTATACACTAGCATGCCAGGAACGTCGGGTTATGCAGACTGAGCGTCTTGATATAATGAAGTATGAGTTAGAAAATTTGACACCTGTGGCAGCCTTCGAAAAACTATTTGACGATGAAGTTTTTGACCTTTTAGAGCAGCAAACTAATTTATATTCATCTCAGAAAAATAGGCATGACTTTTTCGTATCAAACGCTGATATTAAACTTTTTGTGGGAATTCTTCTCTGCACAGGTTAAAACAAATTACCAAGTGAACGTAATTACTGGAACCTGGATGAAGATTTGGGAGTATCCGTTGTCAAAATGTCATGTCCCGAAACAGGTTTCAAAAGATCAAGAAATACGGTCATTTAGCGGACAATGATAATTTAGATCGACAAGACAAAATGGCTAAACTACGACCTCTGATTTCTCTCATCCATCAAAAATTTCAGCAGTAGGGTATTTTGGAAGAACATCTATCTATAGACGAAGCCATGGTGAAGTTCTTCGGTCGCCATTCTAGTAAACAATATATAAAAGGGAAGCCAGTATGCTTTGGTTATAAGAACTGGATGATTTGTAGCTCCACAGGTTATTGTTATGCATTCGACAGGTACTGCGGTGCCAAAAACTTTTCTCAAACTGCTGAAGCTAGTGATCTTCCTTTGGGTTCAAAAGTAGTTCTTGGTCTTCTTAAACTTGTTGCATTATTATTTTATACTTTTTATATGAATAAAATAAAGATTTTCTCTTTTACGTTTTTGTTTAGTATCTTTTTTTGCAAGATTGGCAAACAGAATTATGTAAAACTATTCTATATTGTTAAATAAGTTATTATAGTTATTTATTATACAAGCAATTCAAATGAATGTTTAACGAGTAGTAAGTTTAAGCGCACGAGAGTGTCTTAATATACCGAGAGTTAAACATTCATTTTAAATGCGACTGTAATACAACTGTTTATCCAATTTTGCCCTAATGTAAGATTTTTATAAATGAAATCAGAAGCTTAAAATATCACTAATCGCTTACAGTTATCTAGTCGCTGAGTGTGAGTTTTTTATGCGTTGCCATAGTGATCTGTTGTCATGGGTTGAATTGTTTAGAGGAAAAAATAAATAAATTGGTACGTAAATAGCGAACGACAGTGAATTCTCTGCAATAAGTTTATACAGTATATCAGTATCCTATTCTAATTGATGACATAGTTCATGAAGTCGTGAACAACGAATTAGTTAGTGCTACGAAAAGGGTAAACTTTGTTTGAAAGTGGCAGTGTTCAAAACAGTTGATGAGAAAATGAAATAAATTTATTATTAAATTGCTCAATATCTACCTGCAATGTAATGTTTAATTACTTAATAAATTTAATTATGAATATAAACCCTTTATTATAATAGATTTTGAAATAAATAATTCTGACTGTTTTTTTAGAGGTTAACATCTCAATTTCAATATAACATACAATATTTTATCCAAACAATCAAAGACATACGTTATGTACAAAATTATAACATTCTTCTTCTTGTGGCGGTATGGCGGGTATACATTGAATATTTGAATTTATTCCAATAATTTTGGTTGACATATATTTGAAATTTTACAACCGCTAGTGAAGTAAAATTGATTAAAACGCTAGCGAAATTAAATTGTTTATGAAACAACAACTTTAATAGTCCATATCCAAGGAAATAAACATGACTTTATAAGGCAAAATTGAACAAAATTATTCATCGTTGTTGTGCCACAAAAATGGATGGGCCAATTTTTGGAAAGGAAAAGGGCGACAGCACAAAAAGTCCATCAACCTAACAAGCAATAATGAAAAATTGAAGCAATTAATTAGAATAACATTTACAATGACACATTTTAGCTTCAATAAAAGCTTTTGTAACTTCTTTTGAGAAATTTCTTAAAGTTGTCAAAAACTTTTCTCATATTTTACGTCTCAATTTGGAAAAAAACACCATGGATATCAATAAAGAAGCTCGTATCCATGGCTCTCGCCATTCGTTGGATTACTACGCGCAGATTTCATTATGCATATTTTTTATCTCTTTAAATTGAAAAGTTCTATTGTCAAATGCATAGAAATATTTTGAGCTGAGGTTAGCTAGCTGTTGATACTTATTGTGCAAATTTATTTTCATCTGTTTGCCACAAAATAAAAATGGATTTTATTAAGAAACCTTTAATAGTGACAAGTGTGGTAGTTACTATCAGTTTTAATAAAAAAAAAAAAAGATATTAGAGGGAAGAATGGTAGAAAGCGACCAAAAACCTAGAAAAGTGTGCCAAGAGAAATGGTTGCGTCGAAGAGAACAACGATGTGGTACATTAAATATACTTCGACAGCAAAGTGAACCACGAACTTCCTATGTGCGCATGCTCACAGCTCAATTAGCTGGCAGATTGTATGAAAAAAAATTCAACATATTTACGAGTTAATACAATATTTCACCAATTTGCTATATTACGATACTAGCCAATGTAAATTGTACCAAATATAGGACAAGATTTTATACAAATTATAGGCAACAATACTCGTATATTACGTATGTAATATGAGTATAAGAATAATTGTATTTTTTAAGTTTTCCATGCAAAACACTCCTTATTTTATTGTCTTATATTTTCCTCTCGATTCAATACAAATAACGATAATTTTTAGTAGGTAGTTTCGATATCAATATCGATACGTTCTCATCGCATATCCCTATATGTGATGCCTGTTGGGCTCCACCCTGCTATGGAGTTTCCTTTTCCTGATTCGGTAAATATAGTGCTAAAAGGAATATATACGTCACTGGGCAAGAAGTAGTGGCGTATTCTAGTCACATTATACTCTTTCCTATGCATTAATGCTTTAGTCACATTTTCAATGACTATCATAGAAAATTTATTTTTAATAAAAATATTTGACAAGAAATAAATATGGTAGTATAGTAGTAAAATTTAAGATACAAAATATAATATTATTAGTAGTAGTAGTAGATTATGTTAAAAATGACCGAATATAAAAAAATCTAAATATATTATTTATAACATGAGTTTTCTTGTAATTTATTATGGCACTAAAAATGTATGACGTGTTTGTGACGTATGAGCGACGGATAACATTTCTAACATACTTTGTACATAAATATCTGCACCATTAATAGGAAATATTTTATCAGGGACAATGCGTCAACTGTCTTGGTCGTAGTAGTTTTATTAAGTTTTGTGTTTACAAGTTTTGTTTCTATATATTAATAAATATCATCAGCTCCTCCCACGTCACATCCGGTAAAATTCAAATTTTCAAGTAATACATATTTAAAAATTCATATTCACCCAAATTAAATAAAAAATAACTCAAAATTTTAAATTTATAATAAATAAAATAGGATCATTATTTTCATGAAATTAATAAAAATAAATCTAGTACAACTACATTAAAATTAATCAATTATAAAAGTAAAAATAGTTTTTCCAAAAAATTATTCTTATAAACTAAAAATGGTTCACTCCATACATACGAAGAAATGTTTCCTTACCTTCAAAGAAAAAGAGATGAAGTTCCCTATCTTCAACGACTTCCTCGACTTGATAAGATACGGAAGAATCAACCGGTGGTTTATTTCCATGTCTTGGAAGTAGACTACAAGCGTCGGGGCTGAGCGCAATATAAAATCTGAAAATAAAGTAATTATGAGCATGTTATTGTATAAATATTAAAGCAACACTTGTTAATTAAAAACAGAACAATAACAACAGTGATTGTCGCATAAATGACGAATTTTCTTCAAAAATAAATATTCCTGACACATCAAAACTAAAGAATTACAAATAATTCACCAGTAAATACAATCACCACAATCTTCATATAGTTCTTTACCTCTAAGGCCGGGCCGGGCGTACAGCAAAGAGACATAAAACACACATCTTGCAATATGCAACTAAGGTAAATACCGCGCGTATGCTTGTCGCATAAATACTAAAGAAATGCATAAATATTGTCGAAACCATCATACAGCAGCATACATCAAACTCAACATGTAACATGAGGTAAATAGTGTATGAGGGTTTCAACTGCTGCGTATAACTAGCAGGCCCATGTCAGCAGAACCTAATGAAAACTAGTGCATATTTTTTTGCTATTTATTTGCCAATTAATTACCACAATGCCAATTTAATTGCCCTTTTTTAAAAAAGATACGGGGGGGACTGCTAGCTTGACAATCAAGTTAGCAGTCCCCTGGGCTGTAATGCGTTACATCATAAAATATTAGCGTGTAGGAAATAATTGCCATTTAATTGCCACTTATTTATTGAAGATTTAAATAAATTCAGGCAAAAAAAGTAAAAAAAATACGATTAACATAGCAGTTATAAATTCTATATTCAATTGATTATAGCAGAACCCAACAAAATGTATTCTATCATAAAGTTTAGCCGTTAATAAACTATATCCCTATTAATTACCACTAACTAACCGATTAAAATAATATTAAATGAGAATGAATCAATATATACTTTCATTCTAATATTCAGCTTTGTAATTTAATTGCTCTAGCAGAACCCAACAAAATGCATTCTACCATAACGCTTAGACGTTAATAAACCAGTATAAACTATATCCCTTTTAATTACCACTAACTAACCGATTAAAATAATATTAAATGAGAATGATTCAATATACCATACTTTTATTCTAATATTCAGCTTTGCAAATTAATTGCACTAGCAGAACCAAACAACATTCTACCATAAATTTTAGACGTTAATAAACCAGACTAAAGTAGGTTAGTATGTGGTAATTAAAAGGGATATAGTTTATACTGGTTTATTAACGTCTATACTTTATGGTAGAATGCATTTTGTTGGGTTCTGCTAAAGCAATTAATTTACAAAGCTCAATGTTAGATGAAAAGTACGGTATATTGATTCATTCTCATATAATATTGTTTTAATCGTTTAGTTAGTGGCAATTAAAAGGGATATAGTTTATTAACGGCTAAACTTTATGGTAGAATACATTTTATTGGGTTCTGCTATAATCAGTTGAATATAGAATTTATAACTCTTTTGTTAATCGTAGTATTTTTTTTTACTTTTTTTGCCTGAATTTATTTAAATCTTCAATAAATAAGAGGCAATTAAATGACAATTATTTCCTACACACTAATATTTTATAATGTAACGCATTACAGCCCAGAGGACTGCTAACTTGATTGTCAAGGTAGCAGTCCCCCCGTATCTTTTTAAAAATAGTGGCAATTAAATTGTCATTGTGATAATTAATTGGCAGATAAATAGCAAAAAAAAGGCACTAGTTTTCATTAAGTTCTGCTGACATGGGCCTGCTAGCTATACGCAGCCGGTTTCGACGATATCTGTAGCATTTATGCGACGTAAACATATGCGCGATATTTACCTGATGTTGCATGTTGTGTGTTTGATGTATCTTTGGTGTACACCCGGCCAAAGGTACAGATTTATAACTATATATGTGATTTAGTACATATTGTAACGTGCGCCCCTGACCGCCGGCAATGGTAGAATATTTCTAGAACGGCGCCGCGCTGGGAAATGCCGCAATGTTCGCAATGATCGGCGTAGTAAATTATCTAATTACTTCGGGTAACCTGATTCTTTGTATTCGATGTTATTGTCGCGTCAGAAAGTTCCAAAAGGACACTGCGCTATATAAATCCGTCAGAGGATGACCCCGACATTCTGTTATATAGAAGACCGTCAGTAGATGTGAACATATATAAATGTAGCTATAAAAATAAATATAGTGAAATAAATATTGTTGAAATTAATAATTTCAGTGTTTAAGTATTTAATAATTTTTTATCAATTAATGACCTTAGTTACTGTTGCTAATTGAATAATATTGACAGTTCGATGGAATAATATTATTCAATCGTTATGTCAAATTCAAATCTTACCTTTCAAAGAGTACAAACAAATTATTTTTATAAGTAATTTTTTCCACATAAAAATCCAAAATTATACTAGTTTTCTCATTTTTATAGTTTTATTTTCTTCTTAAGCCTAAAATGTAACTGAGTTGTCAGTTTAAATTTTTTTGCTAAATGTCAAATCACTTCATAATTTTGTTATAACAAATAACTAGCGATCAAGGCTAAACAACTATGTTTATGTTTGTAAACAAACAATTTTCTAAAATTTGTTAGGTTATTTCTGATTTTATAATAGTACAATATATTATTATTTGACAGTTGTGGATAAAGTATAGTATTCTATTCGCATGTAATGGCTATTACTCATTCGAATGATTTACATCACTCGTCTTCTGGCTCTTGATGCAAATTTGATTCTTATGAGTAATATCATACTTTATATGCTCATTGAATAATATACTATTATTACCTTGTTCTTACTTATTTATCATTTAATAAACTTTTATTTTAAATGTAATAATATTTCTTTGATTTTTACACTTCAGCAAATAATTAAACGTTACAATATTTTACAAATATTACCCCAATGATTTATTTGTTTCTTTTATAACACTCTTTGTATAGTCATTTAAATAAAAAAAAGTTTGCATTTATAAAAAAAAAATGTTATATGTATGTAGTTATACAAGGCGTTCAAATTAAATATATCACCACTATTATCTCGAGAACTATAAGAGATACAAGGTTGGTTAAATTAGCAAAGATATTTATGTAGTGTGACAGATATATGTAAATGATGACATTATTTTGTAATACAATACAAATAATAATGTATGTCGTAGAGTTATAGATATCTAATTATGTACTACACTGCCCTTTGTGACGTTGACGTTTAAATCGAATTATTATTCCGTGGTTTATGTCAAGTTCATGTTTTCGAGTTTTGCAAAAACATACACGAAGAACATAAATCTTTGAGAAAGGCATTATTTAAAAGAAACATAATTTTCAAATAAATTACTTATTTTTTTCAGTTAAAATGTATCCATAAAAATTTCACGTTGCACGCCTATATATATATATACGAAATGTACTGAAGTTACCTGCAAGTAATATTACATCAGAGGGCTTAATGACCTTGAATAGTAATCTTTCGTAAACCAAACTTTATATGAACATGTGAACTACAGAAAAAAGTTACTATTTTGCATAAATTCCATAACACCGGAATATTCAGTTATAAAATATTTTTATATCCTCACATAATGTTTTTTTTTGTTTTTCTTGAAAAATACATATAAAGTTTTGTATGGCCTATGTAGTCCCAAATTCATCCGATATTTCTTTTGAATAATCTGCCATTTTCATTTTACACCAAATGAAATAGACCGCAAAATCACTCTTTAGCGCTCTGAGTGTAAATATTTGAAAATATTATATTGTGTTATTAGGAGTAAAAGTGAAATTTTGTGTGACGAGCGTGGTAGTTTAAACGACGAGCGAAGCGAGTCGGATAAATGCACGCGAGGCACACAAAGACACTTTTACTCCGAATGACACATATTTTTTCTTCAAAAGTAGATATTTATAGAAAAATATGTACTACTGACGTTACATTTTACGTAAAATACGTTTGCGATTTCAATTGCCCTGTAGCTATGGATACTTATTTGTTCCCTTATGGTTATAAACATTGAAATGATTTTTTTCACGTTTTGACGTTTAAATAAGAACTGTGCAATTTTATATCCTCCTTGTGTGCCAATTATGTCGGAATTTGAAGGATTATAATGTAATGTAAGTCGCCTCAAGTTCAATTGGATGGAAATCTACTAGTGTGGATGAAAGATATGTCCACGAATCACTGCAAATCAATATAATCTTTTCTTATCACTTTAATTCTAAGTATTCTTATGCTCATTACCGTCCTTGTAATTGTAATCTGTAAGTCTGCTATTCTTATATATGTTATTTCCTCAAAAATAAACTCTGTTTATATTTCAATTCACAGGTTATATATTTAAATTTGACAGCTACGAATCGTATTTAGTAACTTTATTCTTAGGTTACTTAGCGTGTTATAGTGACATTTAGGGCGATATTACAGGTTTCTTTTATTGAGACTACTTCTTATTCGTTGATTCTGTATAGTTTCTATGGATATTTATTTATTTTATTTCTACGCCGGCGGCGTAGAAATTAACTATTTCTACTCCGGCGGTGTAGAAATTAAACTTCTACCTTGTGAATCAAGTCACAAGAGATGCTACTTTTATGACGTTTGAAGAAAAAAAAATTATAAACTGCAAATTTTACAGTTTCGCCTATAACTAGTGACCTATGCATTTTTCTCAGATAACAAAAAGTCATTAAAATTGTCTCCAAATGGGGCAAATTTTCTCTAATTTAACCGACTTCGTATCTCCATAGTTCTCGAGCATACACAATGAGGTCAAGCACGATTTTTCATTTTTAATTTTAATCGAAAGAGTAATGAAAAATAATAGATCCGCATTTTTTTTTATTTTTCATTAAATTGATTTTTAATATTGAGAAAATTGCAATTGACATTGTTCAAAACGTGGCTTATTTTCCCCGCCACGACCCTCGCCAAATGACGTCACAATATCAACGGACATTTTGTTTTTCACACTAGGTTGTAAACGTTAAAGTGACATTTAAAGATAACCAGATATTTACGAAACGTAAACATGTCGGTGAAACCTTATTTTGGGCCATCGTGCCAAAATACTAGCGAAAACATATTCAACTTAATGCCTCACTTGCGTTTCTATAGCTAAACAAACTTCTAGCGCCTTCCAAATCTTCCCAAAGAAGTATAGCTGATGTGACGCGAGGATTACTTCAGGCCAAATGAAAATTATATAAATAAAAATGAAAAGAGTGATGTTATATTTTAGTTCACGAAAGATGACATTTAACGTCATTTATTTGAAAAAGGAATACACAGCACTTCATACAGCAGTAGCTTAGCAACCTTTCATATTAGAAAGAGAAAAATTATTTGATGTATGTCTATGTAGGTGAAGAACATAAATCTTTGAGAAAGGTATTATTTAAAAAAAAAACATAATTTTCAAATAAATTACATTTTTTTTATTAATAAAAATGTATCCATGTGTGCAACATGTATACGAAATGCAGTGAAGTTATCTGTAAGTAATATTAAATCAGAAGTGTATTAGAGCATATTTAGATATGTAATTTTCAATTTATAGTCTATATATTTTTTTAGAAATTCTGTGTTCATATAAAATGAGTCTGAACTTGTAGTTCTGAAACGTGACGTGACGTGACATGACTGGTTTCTGCACCTTGCAACCTTTTTAAAAATATACTTTAAAACAATTTTATACAACAAAATATGTAAATAAAAAATAATTTAATCATACAGTACGATAAATGAGACTATGCTTATTCGACTTAAACAAAAAAAAATGCATGACCTCATTAATTTTGCTTATTGATTCAATGTAAATTTTTATGCCCGAAAACTATTATTTAAAGCTTTTTTTACTTAATAATAATTAGGGAAGAAGGAAATTACGAAAGTAAGTTTTTAAATGTTAAAGTTCTATGTTCGGCAGGGCCGGTCACCACCCAGTACACACACAGGATTTGCAACGAAAAACGGAACATAGGTATTTAACATAGGTTATTATAAATGTGCGGAAATTGTCTCTCCTGCCACAGACGCAATATATACAGACAGCTAACTAAATGTATTCAAATGGCAGCGCGTGTTTTTGTAGTTCTGGACAATTCTGCTTAGTAGCGCTAATATCGATTCTTAGTTCATGGACGGGTCTAGTAGATGGAGGCAGCAAAGTATGTGCGTAGCAAGATAAGACTCATTCGTTTTTGTTCGGAATAGTTCGAATAAGGTGGCTGTTTTCGTGTTATTACAATTCCCTTATTGTTTATTGTTGTTCATAAGAAGTTTATATTCTTTGAAGATGTCGAGAACTGTGTGTTACTACGTTAATTGTATCAATAGTAGACGAAAAATAATAATTTTGAAAACATTTAATTTGCTTATTATTAGCAAATATGTAAAAATGGATTACAAATTTAATTATTATTTTTTCTTATATAAAGAAATGAAGATTTCATTATACTTATATTCCTTGATATTTATAGCAGTTACCGATCTGTTGGTAATTCCTCGTAATTCTGGTATAATATGTATGTACACAGCTATAATTAATTACTTTTATGATTTTACAGTATTATATCGACTTAACAGACTATTTGGTGTGCTAAAATCGTGTAATTCGTAATAAGAAAGAGAATTTCATGCTGAATTCATATTTTATAGCCGGGCTGTCGTATTTTTAAACGTGTGAGAGTAGTGAATAAAAAAGTAATGAGCCGATTTGAATATGTCTGTAACTCGCAAATAGTCAGCTCAGCTCATCTATAATACAATTGAAAATCTATTGGAAACCATTGACAAAATTTTACATGGAATAATATTAATAATTCTAAGCACTTATTTAAAACTATAATGCATGCATTAGGCATCTATTAACCACAAAATCATCGATAATTTACTTAATTCGATGCCACGGCGTATGCAATCTATTATAAATAATTATTAAAGTATTAAATATGTAACATTGTCTAATTTTTATAAGTTTCTTTCATAAATTGTTATTCTGATTATTTTTTAAAGTAAATACATATAAGGTTTTTATACAGTCGCTCTATTTTTTACCTCTCGCTAAGAGAGGTATTGCATTCATGCTAAAAATCGCATATCCAGATTTTATTGAATAAGCACGTTTTAAGGTCCCTACAATCCGATTTTATCATTTTTACGATGATGTCTGTGTGTGTGTGTGTGTGTGGATGTGTGTGTGTATGTGTGTGTGTATGTGTGTGTGTGTGTGTGGGATGTTGGAAGGACGGTTACTCAAAAACTATAAGACTTTAAATTTTTTTAACTACGTATTTCCCAATCGGACATTCATGGGAAGATCTGAAAAGGTTTTGGTAACAATTGGACAACCGGAAGTAGAAGATTCTTGAAAAAAAATCTTTTAAATAATATTTTTTGAATTTTTTTCTTGATAATATTAAAGAAAAATAAATTCTCTTTCTGATACATTTAAATATTTTACAATATATTCTATAGATTTAGAGATAGAAGAAATATAGTATGTAAAATAATCTGTTATAATAAATTTTACAGCCGAAAGAATGCCCATGGAAAATAGTTGAAAATTTAATTTGTTTGTAACTGACAGATAATGTCAGTGTCAGAAATCCGAAGACATTACTGAAGACTTTTTCTGGGAAGTACATACATTATATTATTTCTTAATGTATTATTAGAATTGGAAACATTTCGAAAAATTAGAAGAGGACAAAATTTCTTCATCAAAAATGAATTTAAAATTAAACAATCTAAATACTCGTATATATGGAATAGATATATGCGTAAGTAGAATTTTTGGTGTAGAGTGTAGGTATACAAGAAATGTTAAATACAATAGGGAGCGAGCAGTCATATGATTTTGTTGGCCTTGACAAGCAGATATGGGGGCCCATGTCAGAATGATAGCTAGTAATTATGTATATAGATGTCAAATATCATAATTTCTCATTCTAAATTTAGTGATTTTCCAATTCCATGTGGAGCAGAATTAAATGTTAAATATCTAAGGCATACAAGTAAACTTTAAACTCCTGGTGATAAATTAACTACGTAAATTTAGAAAATCTTGAAATTTTTAATGAAAAATTCTAACATTTGACATCTATGTACATAATTACTAATTATCATTCTGAAACGGGCCCACACATTTGCTTGTCAAGCCCAAAAATGTAACATTACCGTTCGCGCCCTATACTTATGTAACCAAAAAAAGGAAGTGGCGAGAGGTATTGTGCTGGCCACAACAGATTTTTTTCTTCAAAATATAAGACTTGTGAAATTTAGTACGATATTTTTGAATTTAGGTTTATAAATAAATATATCACCTACATTATGTAAGAAGTTTGAAAATATATTGAATATTTAAAATATAGGGGAGTATCTTCTAAAAGTTCCTATGGCTATCCGATGCAGCATATATTTATATAACAGCAATTAATTAATATCAATATGTAAGAACCATCCTATATATACTTTCTAATAATAAATTACGTAAGACTATTGATTAATAATATGGATGAATAAATTTTGTTCAAGTAATGTAATTAAAAAGTATTTAAAATTTAAAATTACGAAAGTAATTTCAAATAGAATTACTTTTCTTCTGGCATAAATCACATTCAAATTCCTTAACCAGTTCTGTCCATGTATCATCAATTTCATTTTTGAGGCGCCTTCAGTACTGGCGTGGCATACAAACGTATCCCATCAGTATTTAAAATCTTATTGGACGCGTAGGTTTTACAGGTGGGGGAAACGACTCCATGTAATCTTAACATAGTGTTGTTTTTGTATTCATCTACAGTATTTTTTTTAAAGATGTCCGTTCAAGGTCATCTGTATCATGAATGAATTAACAAATTGGCATACATTTATCTCTTTTCTTTGCAAAGGCTATAAGCGTGTGCGATAAGGGTGGATATAACATGCTTGTCTTTCAAAAATTCATATTGTTCGACTAAGTTAGGACATTCCACTTTAAAACGATGCTCGTTGTTAATACTTTCACTGTAACGTAAGTTTATTTATTAATTCAGATACATTACCTTGGTTCATAGCCGTACGAATAACGTTATTTTCTGTCAGTGTCACTGACACTGACATTGTGTCATTATCTTATTTTACACATATTTGTTTTTACATTTGCTATTAAACTTACCAGTTGACGTATTTTTGAATTTTGAATGCTTTTATTGTAACATATATTTTTATAATAATAAAATAACCGTAGTATCTTATGTACCCTCGTAAAAACTAAGCAAACGACATTACTGAATTTGTCAGAATGGGCGGAGCAAAAATCTGAATTCATACAATTCGTAGATGACCTTGATCGGATATCTTTTAAAAAAATTACTGTAGTGAAGTTGGATTTTTGTTCTATTGGTCTTGATTTATCACCATTTTTTTTCAGTGGGATTTTTCGTTAGTTTTTGGAAAATAATCATAATATTAGTATTTAAAACCTACTCTTTTATTATCTAAACATGAGTATCAGAAGTAATGATCCCAATCAGTGTTGTTATTTGAAGGATTTATTATTTAAATTTTCATTATTACTTTGAATAAAGTTTTATTTTACCTAATTTTATATTTTTTTAAACTTAATATTTAATCTATAAATATGTTATTTTCAATTTGAAAACAATGACAAAAGAATGGAATGAAATAACACTGGGATACATTTGTATCCCACGCTATTCAATTCGTAAGTTTTTGAGACGCCACTACTGGAGGATTTAAATATTTAAGTATTTTTTAAGTGGGTCAATTAATTTGCGAGACATTAAAATTTCGTTATCTTTTTCAAAAGTTATTTTTGCTTCATTTTGAAAATATCTTATATCGCGCTTATTATGAGATACAGAAAAAAATGTTTAGACAATTTTTATACGGCTTTTTACAAAAAGTGACATAGTATAACAATTTTTTGAGAAAATAATAATTCTCGATATATGTATATCACAAACATACTTAATGGGAATCTATGTTATTGTCTCATACTTTTTCTTATTTGATGAGAAAAATCTATTTTGAACATGTATAGATACCCAAAAATATCATGAAGTCGAAGATCGCTGTTTTACTTTCCATATTGTTCTTTAAGGGCCGATTTCATAAAAGTCCAGTTAAATTTACTTCCAAAGTAAATTTAATTGTATGAACAAATTCGAATCAGTTTCCACCTTCTTATGAGATTAAATTTATTGCTATCAAAACATCGCATTGCATTTGTTCAAATTTTTAAATTTACTTCGGAAGTAAAATTTAATCATTTTTTTTTTTATTGATGTAGACCTTTGTTTTTTTTAACAATTGGTCTGGAGCAATGTAATTTTACATTTATAATTTCTAGATTGATTGCCTGGATAAATAAATTTAATCATAGATTAAATTGTTTTATGAAACCGGGCCTAAGAGTAATATTGTTAAAAATAGTCTTATTTATTCTTAAATTCTATACTATTCCAGCACAAACATCTAAACACCTTTTTATTTAACTGTTATTTGAAGATTAGTTGTGTAGAATTATGCAAATTATTTTTATAATTTCAAACACTTACGTCACTTATATTTTTGTATTCCGGGTTATAGATTTTCAAATTAAAATTTTTCCGGTTACTTGATAAAAATATTTTAGTTTTTAACAAATATCTCTAGAATTATTAATTTTAAAAAATCTAATTGCACAGCGTTTCTCCGTAAAAAAAACTATTTAAAATTTTTATAAACATTTTTTCTATATCTCTAATAATAAGGGAGTTTTGAAGTATTTTTAAAATGAGCGAAAAACAAGTTTTAGCCTGTATATCAAAAACAAAAGACGATAAAAAAATCCTATGTTGACCATTAAAATTGAACTTAGAATGCGCAAACGCTTTTGCTTCATCATTTTATATTCATTACCCAAGATGTCCTAAATCTAAAGAAACATCGAAAATGAGACTACTGTACAAAGGTGCGCACCGAACTCGGACGAAACGTTATTTCAGGATTCGTGGGAAGTATGTGTGCGAAGCAGTGAGTACACTACTTTGCTTTTGATTATAACTGTACTTTATCGGACTAGACAAGGGCTAAACTTGAATAGTAAATGCAGTGCCATCTATTAGTTTAAAATAATACTTTTTCAAGCGTTGCTCATACAAAGCATTGGGTTAGCTGTCTGTATATATTGCGTCTGTGCTCCTGCAAATTTATAGCATATAAGAATAAAAAGTTTTAATTTACTTTTAAAAAAATCTTCATTTAATGCAATAGAATATATCTAGCACTAGATATTTAGAAAATAAAATGCCATTTCCGTCAAAAAATCAGATACTTAGGGCCAGTCTTAAGGGGGTATCACACGTAAGCACATACGCGCAACTTGTCACAGATTTTCTGCAACTTTGTTTATTTCATGCAACTTTTTGTGTATGATAAAGAGACTAGTTTCATGCAACTAGTTTACGAACATGTTTGAAAACTTTGTGGACAAGTTGCAGATATGTGCGTACAAACGATGTACGCATGCGCAATAGAACTTAAAAGTCCCTAAACACACGTGTTTATGTTTTGATGTAAAGTTTAAAAATGTGTGCTACAGACAATCATTTTGGAGACATATTTGGAAACGTTGATAAATGTAATTAGAGATGTTTCAGAGTTATGGGATATGAGACGTGTAGAAAAACGTTACCAACATTAAATATGTAAATAACCTAAAATATATGTAACTCTGCGCACGTGTGATAACAAGAGTTGAGTATTTTGAAAAGTTGCGCCAAAGCAGTTGCAGATATCTGCATACGTGTGATACCCTCTTTACAATCCCCTGTTAGAGTTTTAACTGCAAGTTAAATAAATAATATTGAATCGAATTATGACAGCAATGATCAATTTGTCATTGAACAGTTTATGTAATTTCAATTTTGTTTATTTAACCGACAGTTAAAATTGTAATGTAATGTAAAACTAGTCTTTAGCCATGTATATAAAAAAACATATAAAACAAAATCTCATTCTGACAGTTCAGTTCGGTGTTATCGTTATTGATGTTAACTGTTGTAATCATTGTGTCTACACTATTATAATTGAGCATTAAATATTCAAGTATTATGTTTTATTTGTTTTTTATTTCCATTGCTCTGATTTTTGACAAAAATGTACATATTTTATTTTCTTACGGTAGTGGTCACTCGAGTGTACCTATTCAAAAACTTGTTCTGTGTTCAAAATAAAAATTAAGCTAATGCAGTTTATATTTGCACGACCTTATATTTTTTAACATTATATTACATACATAAATTGTATAAAAATAGTTAAAACCTAATATCAAACTCTGTAATAAATGAATTTTCTTTATTTTTTCGTAGAAAAGTTTTTCTTTGAACTGTACCAATCGCACTAACACATGCAAAAGTGTCGTATTCCAATAGACTCACACTAAAGTATGAATGCTGAAGAATAACTGTGGCAACGTCGCGCTTACACAAAGAAAGAGATATTTTAATATTTGTTTTGCGTTAAGAGCTTCAATTTTAATTTTGACAACATTTGTGTAAATCGTGAAAATGTCCGATCGTTTACGGTATAAAGCAAGATTTATAAAAGTTAAAGTATGTGCATTTGTAGTAGCAGTGAACAATGAAACCAAGTTATAAAATGTTACAATTACATTACAAACTTTAAAGGTTTTAAGAGGTATAATTTCCAAAAGCATAATTCAAAAATTACAAATACTGGAATTAATTTTGAAACACTAAATACAATATATACAGAAAATGGAAGAAAAGGTGTTATACAATTTTTATCTGAAAATGTAATCGGTAATAATAAACCACGTATAACTAAACACAAAAGAGTTTGAGAGAAAATTGTTGAATTTTTAAATAAAAATCGTTAGTTTAGTATCTCTCAAATTAAATATTGTTTTTTGATATGTGATTTTTTTATTTTATTTTCACAATACCTTTGTGTTAAAAAATACATTAAATAAATATTTATATATCCTTATTATTTCGATTCTTATATATTGGGTTCAAATAAGTTATTTTATTTTTCACACTATTTATCATCTTTATGAAAGAGTGGAAGGAAATATTTTGCTTCTATATTTACATTGTTATTAGTAATAATGCCTAAGAATTCATATCATTTTCAAAGAAACGCTTGAAAAATAGTTTGAATTTTGAAGTATTCCCACATTTATTGGTACATTCGGGTATAAAAGTAATGATATTTTGAGATATAATACTAATTCTAAACTACAAATCGAAACTGCAAAACAAGTTAATATATTTCTTTCTTAAAGTACAAAAGAAGTATCATATTGTTTAAACATTTCATGATTTTCACGTAAAATACCCATTTAAAATATATTCCCTTCGAATGTACGTCTGAAATTCCTTTAACCAAAGAACACCTCTTATTCGCTTATACCAAAGTTTTCGATTAAATGTCGGTTAAAAGTTATAATTTAAAATGTTATGTTTATTTTGCCATTTCCTATTATTCACGTGTTAAAAAGGGCAAATTTAATTGCAAATATTTCAGTTACCGCGTGGTCAATTGTTTTTAAATTAGGGGAGCAGGTGGATTATATTTTAGTTGAGATATAGTTTAAATTTCAATTAATTCTGGGTAAAATGGTTCCACGATATAACTACCTTAACGTTTATTGCATTAAATGAAGACTTTTTAAAAGTAAAAATGAATTTTAAACAACTTTTTATTCTTGTATTTTTACTCTAAAATGTACAGGAGAGCCAATTTCTGCATATTTTGTTCCGTGTTTCGTTGTACACAATGATTAACGATTTAGAAATGACAGTAAAAGAAATGCATACATATCAATATGAATAGAAAAAATATTTACCATTAGTGCATCTACTGTTTCTTCCGACAGTGGTATTCCTTTACGAGGTACTGGTATGATTTAACTTTTCTCAGCAACCTATTTTTCAGATGTACTCGCTCTTTTCCTTAGCCAAACTTAGCATCCGTCTTGCTTTCCTTGGGCTATCCATATAAGACTGTATTTCACCTCAGCAAACTTTTCTTTAGGACTGCATAACTTCGCCTGTAATAATATATGAAATACACATTACTCTCTTGTTTTGTACTCAAATGTTTTAGAAATATAAAATATATGCATACCTAAATTTCCAGTACTTTCTGAAATCACTGAAGCAGGCGAGGGTAATGGGTGAGACATGATTGCAGATTTCACGTGAGTAGTCTCCTCAAGAGATGTAATGAATAATGGATCTTCTATTGTTCATTTCAAATTTTTTCATGAGAAGTAGATGCTATTGGTCCTTGGATTAATTCAAATTT
This sequence comes from Harpalus rufipes, assembly GCA_951394225.1. NCBI lineage: Eukaryota > Metazoa > Arthropoda > Insecta > Coleoptera > Carabidae > Harpalus > Harpalus rufipes. Next base: position 33,535,308 of record OX596285.1, read on the forward strand.
ATTTGGAACATCAATACTGAAAAAACGATTCGGTTTTAATCTTAGTTTTCCTCCAAATTCTTTTGTATTAGGTTTAATGTATTCAGAGAGTGTATATTAATTAGAACAAATTACAAGACGTATCGTCGCACGGTTGATAATTATGTACATATATTTTTCCACAAATAATTAAAATCACCTTTTGAAAACCTGGAAAGATGTCCCGCATAAACATATAGTCGTATTTACAACACATTTACAATGTATTTCCATGTTACAAAAATATCTTAACCTACAATATAAAAATTTCTACAGCAAAACCATGTCAACAGGCATTGCCAAGTCTACAATTAACATACAAGATGGTGACCGGTACAGCCGAACATAAGACTTTAACAAATAAAATCAGACTTTCCTAATTTCCTGCTTCCCTAATTATTTTAGATAAAAGAGCTTCAAATAAAAGTTGTACAGCATAAAATCTAAATCAATAAACAAAATTAATTTTGCATGCCTTATAACAGCAGAAATCAGGTATGAAAATGTCGAAAATCACCTCTAAATAGCAATAGCCATGGAATTGAGACAAACAAATAACAAATGTCTAACGGTTTATCGTCATGTTAAGGTAATTTATTTTTATTAGGTATTATTTCTAATTTCTGTTCCAGTTAACAATTATCTGTTAATTTAAATTGATATTTGTTCACTTGAACAGAAATTACAAATAACAATAAAAATAAATTTAACCTAGCTTGACAATAAATCGTTACCATTTTGTTTCAATTCCATGGCTATAGCTATATTCAGATGATTTTCGAAATTATCATACCTAAATTCTGCCGTTACCAGGCACACAAAATTAATTTTGTTTATTGATTCAGATGCAGAATTTTATGCCCTACAACTTTAATTTGAAGATTTTTTTCTAAAATAATTAGGGAAGCAGGTAATTAGGAAAGTCTGATTTTACATGTTAAAGTCCTATGTTCGGCTGTGCCGGTCACCACCCTGTATAAATGTAGCATAGTCACGTGTTTGCAGAAAAGAAAACAATAATAATAATATAAAATCCATTTGAATATCTTTAAATAAATACGCAAGAACAAAATTTCTGAATTATACTTACGAATATAAAGCCACCGTGGATTTTGGACTGCATAAACCAATGCTTCTTCCAGCTCCCACTATTTCACTACCACAAACCACAACTAGCCACGTAACAAGGTAACAACGACTACCAGTACCAACCACGGAACAAAAAGAACTACACTAACCCATAGAAAGATAAAAGAAGAATACCGAAATCATGTTCGACAGTAGCGCACCATTTGTAACCGGTTGAACTAAAAAATTACCACGCGGGTATTTCAATTTTAGATTCAAATATATTTTAAGAAAATTATATCATAAACGTATTTAAAGAAATTATTTAAGACTAGATATTTATTATAAATTGTTTCTAATACGATTATGATACTAAGTACGGTATTTATAATAAATAAGTACAATACATACAAAAATATATGTATTTATTAACGCATTAATAAAAATAAAATACATTTAAAAGCATTTAAAGGAAAAAAAACATAAAACTGCATGCAACAAATACAAAATAAAATGCTTTCAACAAAAATAAGATTCTAACGAAATTATTATGTATTAATAAATCGCAAAATATGAAGAGATCAAAAGTAAATACGAAGAAGTTGTTAGAAGGAAGATGGGAACTTTAGTCTTCATATATATACCCAAGTAATACAAATGACCTAAAATCGACGTCACTTTGACGTCCCAATTTACGCCACATAGACGTCCTGAAGACGTCTCAGCGTGGAGCTGTACGACGTCATTTTAAGTTGTTGTTTAGACGCATTTTAAGACGTTGTTTAGACGTCATTTTATGTCGTTGTTTAGACGTCATTATAAGACGTATCGACGTCATTATAACACTTTGTTTCGACGTCATTGTAAGACGTTGTATCGACGTCATTTTAGGGCATTGTTTCGACATAATTTTTATGGTATAAACATAAATGATGGTAGGAAAAATAAATAATTTAATTCGTTTTATTTATACTGTATAATATAAAAAAAATCAATTAAAAATGTTAATGCAAAATAATATATCAACAATAAATATAAACATAAACAGTAATTAAACAAAATATTACGAAAAATACAAATTAATTAAATAAATAATGCATATTATATCTACAAAAATAATTTTTGTATTTATTTGCACGTTGTTGTGTGGTGCTGTGGTGCATATTTCAACTAGTTCACCATTGCTTGTTTATATTCATCATCATGGCACTTCGCTTCGTGTCTTACCCAGGCGGCACACCTCAATGGTTTTCTAATTGCAAAGCAATAGTTCATCCCTGCAAAACCAGTCCGCAGAAAAGCGCTAGTATCTGTGCTAGTATCGTAACCAGGCAACTGAGGCGGTTCGTTTGACACGTTTAAATTTGATCTGAAGTTGTCAGAATCTTCTAATTTAAGTCAATGCTTTTCAAACCATTTTGTGCAGTTACTAGCAGTGAATTGTGTTCTGTTAAGTGGGTTTAGTGGTAATTATAAATATTGTGAAAAATGACGAGATCTGTAAGTATAAACAATTAAAATTTGATTACATTTTTAGCCTTGATCATAAGTTTATGTGTTTTATTGTTATATTAAAATAAAATAATGTTATTTTTTCCAGAAACCAACATGTGTCCATCATAAATGTATTACAAGCAGTCTCCCTGTCGAGGAACAAGGGCACATGTTTTGTTTTCCAAGATTGGAAAGCCTACGGCGGGAATGGATAATCCGGATGGGTTGTCTTGATCTACTCGAATTGTCGTACCAGAAAATATTAGATCGAGGATTCCGTGTCTGTCGACTTCATTTTACTGATAAGCAATTTCGGACACCGGAAAAAAATAATTTGAATCGTCATGAAATACCTGTGGACGTTTTTAGTTCTGGTAAGATTTTCTTTTATACTAAAATTGCTTTGAAATTATACGTTAAGTAATGCATAACTGCCGAAATACAAAATATTTCTTTACGTAAGATTATTAAACTTTGCTGTTTTCGTATTTCCGTGAAGGTTTTATTTCTTTATTAAAACTGTTTCAGAAATAACTAATAATTTATTATTATTTTTTAGTTGCTGCTTCAAAAATGATAGGTAGAGAAACCAGTATTTGAAGTTCTTGCTAATAATATACCAGATATCGAAGGGACACCGAAAACACGTAAACTTTCTGCTGGTGATGCTACTGCTTGTTTCTGGTATGCTTTTATTTTAAATAATTTTTAATTTTATATTGCACTTAACTTACGGTTAATTATGAGTTTTGAAAGTTATTTTAAATTGTCAACTAATATTTTTTTGTCTTTTCAGTTGCTGATCCAGAAACACCGAAGACAGGAGTATCATTTATTCCTTCCGATAATACGGGAAATATTGCACCGGTTACACCGAAGAGACGAATATATCTAACATTATATATCATCCTAATTTATATATATATATATATATATATATATATATATATATATATATATATATATATATATATATATATATATATAATCCAAACCTTTTATACCCGAAGGTGTAAGGAGCTTTACAATAATAATTTACAATAATTCAAATTAATTTAGTTATTCGTCTTCTTCGTACACGAATCTTCTCCATTCTTTCTTATTTCTGGCTAGTGCTTTCGCTTCCGGTAGTGATATTCCTCTATCTACGATTAGTTTTCCTACGTTTTTGTTCCATGTCGCTGCTGGCCGTCCTCGAGCTCTTCTTATTGGGACTCTTGCTTCCCATATTTCCTAATTTACTGATTCGTATCTCCTGTTCCTATATCTCTCAACATTTCTGCGCCCATCACGGAAAAGATATGACCCAAAAAGTTACCAAATTATTATGTTTAGTGTTATTAACTCAATTTGTTAAATTGACCAACAGACGATTGCAAAATAACGATACCGTTGTAAATAACACAGTTGATATATTTTTAAGAAAATATGTATAAATAAATGTTTCATACGTAAATAATATATTATGTTCGTTGCATGAAACATTATTTACGTATGAAATATTTATTTATAAATTTATTATAATGATAGCTATTAATACACGAGCATGAAGTTTGCGATACGAGCTATACGTGGAGTTGCCTACATTAGTTTTTCTAAACCAATAAATTGTTTATAAAATTCATTGTATCATAATGATAATCTGTGACGAAATGATAACAAAATGTATCACAATGATTATCTGTATCGAAATAATAACTAAATCTGTATCATAATGATAATCTGTATCGAAATGAAAACAAAAATATGTATCATAATGATAATCTGTATCGAGATGAAAATTTGTATTATAATGAGTGTCATTCAAGTACGTATGACGTATATTTAATAAGTATATTAAAGCATAGAAGTAGAAAAATGTTTTCTTTTATTAATTACTTTCATATTTTCTATATTTAAGTATTAATATATTCTGTAACACAATAGTTTAATTTTTATCTATCGATAATTTTTCTGTAATAAAAAATACCTGACAAAACTATTTTAAAATTTCACTTGTGAAAAGTTTTATCGATATATAAAAATTAAATATTGTGTTATAGAATATGACAGAATTTTAAATTTGAATTATTTGGATCTATCATTTCATTTTCCCGCTTTTTAGTTTAGTTTATCCCTGCAAAGCCAGAAGTGCTGCGAACTGCGTTTTTATATTTACTATAGAGTTGGCAAGTCTGATAGTATAGATGGTCTGTGGTCTTACCATATCAATACAAAATAATTGTCATAAGCACAATTCTCTACTTACAATATACAATATATTTTCAATGTTCGTATTAAGAAAAGTTATTTTCAGTATTCTCCCGTTGTAATTAAAATGCTGGACATGACATAACACAAAAATGGCGGAGGGTGCGTTCATACATATAGGATGTTATATTCTTGTGGACCCAGCAAATATCTCGCTTATTTATTTAGTAATTTCCTTCATATAACATGATTTATACAGCAACATGTAAGCTACTTAATGATGGATGTACATTCATGATACCACTTCCGGTTTATTAGTAATTAGTATCAACTGTGAAATTTCAAATGGAACATACTATATTTTTTTACAAATTTGAAAAGTACATCAAATTTGCTTTACAATCATGTAAAATAATTCATATGTTACATTATTAAAAAGTAAAATGGCGGGCACTGTGGCTTGAAATAAAACAATGAACTAAAACAATTGTAATTATAAAAAAATATTATTTCGTTTAATAATAATAGTTACAATTGTTTTAGTTCATTGTTTTATTTCAAGCCACAGTCATGGCTCACTATTCTCTTTTCGACTAGGTGTAAAAAAGTGCCCGCCATTTTACTTTTTAATAATGTAACCTATGGATACAAAATTTATTTTAATCATTTTGCACAAAAATCAATAGGCAACGACATATCGATACATGAAAAAAAAATGAACATTGTTTTTCATATATTGCATAAATTAATTAAGACATTGGTTGTTTATCCGTAGTGTTTTGTTGAGTTTATTGGTGGTAAGGATACTGCATTAAATATTACTTAATTAATAATGTCTATATTTACTAATTTCATTTATGGATAATAACAGAGTTGGATGATAGTCAAAATAAAATTGTTATTTTAAGCTTTTATTTTACGTACTGGTATACTTACTTGATTTTACTAACAAATTAATTTTCTGGGAAATAAGAAAATATTCCCTAACAGTTAAAATTTCCAACAATAATCCTTTTTCCAATAGAAATTTGAAAAGGTCTATTATTACATTTCAATGTATACCCGTTAATACCAACTCTAGCTAATATTAATACCATTAAAGATAAACCCAATCCAATACGGTTCTACTGACTGGCCGGATCAATCTGTAATGTTATAAAAAATAAGTAAAGATTTTCTAACAATTAATAATTTCCAACAATAATCCTTATTCAAATATAATAAAAAAAAAAACTGTTGTGGCCAGCACAATACCTCTCGCCACTTACGTTTTTGGTTGGTGTGCGACAGTCATGTGACATTGTTGGCCTTGACAAGCAGATATGGGAGTCCGTTTCAGAATGATAATTAATAATTATGTACGTAGATGTCAAATGTTAGAATGTTTCATTAAAAATTTCAAGATTATCTAAATTCATGTAGTTAATTTGTCACCATCAGGAAGGAGTGTGGAATTGTCGAGGAAAATACAATTACATGGAATTGGAAAATTACTAAATTTAGAATGAGAAATTATGATATTTGACATCTATGTACATAATTACTAGCTATCATTCTGACACGGGCCACCATATCTGCTTGTCAAGACCAACAAAGTCACATGACTGCTCGCGCCCTATTGTATTTAAAATTTCTTGTATACCAACACTCTACACCAACAATTCTACTTACATCTATTCCTTACATTTAGATTGTTTAATTTTAAATTCATTCTATGAAGAAATTTTGTCCTACTCTTCTAATTTTTCGAAATGTTTCCAATTCATTGTCGGCATTAACAGTATTTCTGAAGGGTATGTGTAATATACCTATAATATTAAATATTTAACTATTAATACATTAAGAAATATTATAATCTATGTACTTCCCAGAAAAAGTCTTCAGTAATGTTTTCGGATTTCTGACACTGACATATTTATCTGTCAGTGACAAACAATTTAAATTTTCAACTATTTTCCATGGCATTCGTTCGGCTGTAAAATTTATTACAACAGATTATTTTATATATTATATTTCTTTTATCTCTAAATCTATAGAATATATAATAAAATATTTAAATGTATCAGATAGAGAATTTAATATTCTTTAATATTAGCAAGAAAATTTTTCAAAAAATAATATTTAGAAGATTTTTTTTCATGAATCTTCTACTTCCGGTTGTCCAATTGTTACCAAAACCTTTTCAGATCTGCCCATGAATGTCCGATTGGGAAATACGTAGTTAAACAAATATAAAGTTTTATAGTTTTGAGTAATCGTCCTTCCAACATCCTACATACATACACACACATACATCCAAACACACATACATCCACACACACACATACACACACACATCATCGTAAAAATGTTAAAATCGGATTGTAGGAAGGTAAAAATTGTAAAGATCTATTGTTACATTTCAATGCCTATCCAGCACTAGGTATTAACATTAAAGATAATCCCATAATACAGTTTTACTGACTGGTTCGAACTATCTGTAATGTATAGCCAGCTTAACTGAAATTTATTTTCTGAGAAATAACAATGAATAATTACCAAGAATAATCCTTCGTCACTACAATTCTATTATTACATTTACAGCGGTAATAATAAACAAATTCCTATTTCCAGATTAGCTATTCCGAGAATAACTTTTAACCCTGTGTTAACATAAACTTGTTATTAATAAACATATTTTATTTTAAGAATAACAAATCCTTGTTTGACACATTATGCCATTGTTTGAGTGATTCTGATAAGTGTGAATATAGCATAGTATAGAATTTGACAGTTTCCGAACAGGTTAAATGTAAGTAGCTGCAATGGAAAAGAAAAAACGCGATAAAAATTTCGCAGAAAGAGACAAAACAGATTTAATAGAGATTTCTGGGAAATTTAAATCTATTTTGGAGGACAAGAAAACAAATTCACAGAGTGTTTCACGAAAAAAGAAAGTATGGGAACAAATAACCTGTATATTTAATAGTACCCATGAAATTACAAAATCGCAATGTTTCTTTAATTATATCCCCTTAGGATTTTTTTTAAAAAAGGTTTTTAATTGTAACAAAGAAATGCTTGATTACAATAATGAGAATGTGATTCCAACAAAGAAAATGACCAATCATACTAAAAAATATTATAATAATTGTTCTTGTATGTATTTAACAGAAATTTTTGATTACAATAAAGAAAATTTGATTGTAATCGTTGTTGGGTTTAGGCGGTGAACTAATAACAAAGTAGGTATACGCGGCAAAATCGTAAATCCGCCAGTGGCCATGTTCCTGTTCCAGTAAATATTAAAATTACCTTAAATAAATAATAAGTTGAAGCATATCTGAAATCGGTAATCTTCTGTTATCAACTGATTCTGCCAGTTGTGATTTAATTAAATTTAAAATATGTTAGTGTTGTCTTACTAAACCGAAATCATCTTTTAAATTCATCATTGTCAAATGAAGTAAAAGGATTGCTTCGTTTTTTATAAACTTTGGTTTTATTAAATATAGTTAATATATTTAAAATTTCTTCTTCAGAGGATATTGAGTCTGTATCTGACGAACAAGATGTAGACGAATCTTCGATAGGATTCATATTGTCAATTCACAATGGTAGATAATTACAAATTATGACAATATAGGTTAACTTAACTTATTGTTTTTGTCTAACCCACGTCTAACCCGTCAAAACTGGCGAACTAATTTATGCCGAGTTTATTCTCGAGTTAAGTCTTATTCCATGTTTATTATTATACAATCGTGGGTTAAGCTCGTGATAAATTATTCTTGTGTTAAAAAGAAGCTATTCTGAACTTAACCCTTGTTTATTATTACCGCTGTTACTATCTCTATCTACTATTAAGCATAGTTCTAAAATTAATGGTACATTAGAACCTTTGTTATAAACATTATTTCATTATATTTCTTTGTTCTTATCCTAGGAGGGAAGAAAAGCAGGAATCTACTAAAAGAAATTAATGTGCGAATCAAGAACCAGCTTACTCCACGGAGGGCCCATTTATATAAAGCTACGGTACAGTTACGCAACCAACACAACAAAATGACGAAAAGTTGTTTATCATAAAAACAACGCGTATGTGCGGCCGAATCATTGGCTGAGTCTGATTTTTTAATAAAATATTTGAATCTGTGGATAAATTGACATACGGATTTATTTTATGTCAAATGAGAAAAAAAAATCTGATGTGGCCAACACACTACCTTTAATTTTACTTCATGTAAATACTTAAAATGAAATTAAATTTAAATACTGGGTTCGATCCCGACCGACGCCAAATATTTCGAATTTGAAATGGCACAAAATTGACAACTGTGATGCAATCTCCACGCCAGCAATGAGTGCACGTGAGGTGACACCTGGTAAACGCTCGCACGGTACAAATATGTCATCATCTTTACCGAAGAAATCTGTGTACAAAGCAGATTGGCAAACAGTGTTGTCTTTAGGTACGGGCCGCCTGGGCCCAGGCCCAGGGCTCCGAGGTCCTAGGGGCCCCCAAAAGTTTGTGTGATTGAAAAAAAAATTGTCACAACAAACAATCATTGACATTTTTTTGTTTTTTCTTTTGATCAAACATTAAACAAACAAAAGTTGTGAATGAATACTTCTGCAAGGTTCTTGGGGGCCCCTGAAAAACAAGAAACGAACTGAGAGCCAACAATAAACCCGAATACTTTTCAATAATCACAATTATTAGTGACTCGCAGAAAAAGTTTAATGTTTATCTCTGATGAGCATTGGAAATGATGTTTTGCAAAAAATTGATTTTAAAGATGTGATCGAAGATTTTGCGTTACAAAAGTCCCGAAGAAAACATGTCTAATAATCTGTATGACAAAGATAATAAACCTATAAAATATTTGTTTTTGTTGAAAAAAAATTTTATAGGGGGGAGGGGGCCCCACGTACTAATGGCCCAGAGCCCCGAAAATCTTAAAAACGCCACTGTTGGCAGACCCAGCAATGCGTAATATGCCGTGATGATAAATTTATTTTATTTATTTATGTACTTACCTATATTCATTACTGGCGTGGAGAGTGCACCACAGGGATCAATTTTGTGCCATTTCAAATTCTAAAATATTTGGCGTCGGTCGGTACCGAACCCGTTCCCAAGATACGCGTGAAGTGACGCCTGGTAAACGCCTGCACGGAACAAATATGTCATCATTATTACCGACATCTGCCTACAGAGCAGATTGACTCACCCATCAATGGGTAATATGCCGTGATATATGTTTTTATTACCTTACCTATATTTTTACATATTTACTTATGCTGGAAACTGTATTAAGTTCCTTTCCATATAATTATTGTTCCATTTAGTCGCCGCAAAATGGTGCTGTTTTTTTATAACCTTGTTGTATCATAAAAGACGAGTAATTATGTTTCAAAATATTTATTTCACAATGTATTTTTTTTACGAATTTGTATTTTCTGATGATGGGTGGGTTTTACACCCGAAACGTCCAATTATACTGACTTTATTTTCAATTAAATATGTGAACTTAAAAGCCTAAATAAATTTTTATATTTTAAAAACGTTAACATTATTATTTGAAATGATTAGTTCGATGACAGTGACATATATCTGTCAGTTACAAACAATTGAGATCTGAATTATGTAACCATGTGAATGAGTTGTGTTTAAAACGTAGGCTCCGCGGTTAAAATTATAGATAGTTTTATAAATTTTTCCATAAAATATATAGAAAAAGTATTAATGCAAACCTGTAGAAAATTTAATGATCTTTAATTTTTACAACACATAAATCTCGATAAAGAACATTTAAAGGTATTTTTCGAAGAAAAACTATTTTGAGCTTCCAGTAAAGTGCCATTTTCGGTTATCTGATTTACTCCAAAATCTAATGGAATATTTCCATATAAGAGCAAGGTAGAAATACAAGGTTTCAAAATTTTATGAGCGATAGTATTTGAGTTAGAGCGTAAAGAGGATCCATACACACACACATACATACACACAGACATCATCGTGAAAATGTTAAAAATAGATTCTAGATTCTAGGGACCTCAAAACGTGGTCATTTACCAAAATCTCGATATGCGATTTTTAGCACGATCCCTATACCTCCCTTACCAAGGATAGCGGGAGGTAAAAATTAAAACCAAAAGATCGCAGAATCACAACAGAAGAACAAATTATGGCATTGTCGTTGTACAAACAGAGTAGTAAAGGGTTCAGGCTATTATCAAAAATATTTGCCCTACCCTCCAGGAAAACAATGATTTCGCTTCTGACAAAAATTCCATTTAATACTGGAATAAACAATAGAATTTTTTAAAATTTGAATTATTCTGTCAAGAAACTGAAATGTAAAAAAAAAATTGTACATTAATGTTCGATGAAATGTACATCGCCCTTAACCTACAGTATAATGCTCATATTGACGAAATAATCGGCTTTGAAGATATGAGAAACTGTAACAGAAAAATGGAATTTACAGACCACGCTTTAGTTTTTATGGTTCGCGGAATATATAAAAAATATAAGCAGCCAATTGCGTACTACTTTACGCGAAGTGAAACCAATGGTGTCAACTTGTGCGTATATTTAAAGAAGTTGTTCGAGCAGTACGCACTACACGACTACGTATAGCGCCAACAAATACAGCCGCTGTTAATTATTTAAAAAAATAAACAATCAATGAGTATAAAAAGAAAGGAGATGAATACCGAGGTTTAGGGTTTGAAATTGATGGACAAGAAATTATTCATTTATACGACTTTCCACACTCAAAGGTATAAGAAATAATCTTCTTGTAAAAGATGTCCTATATATATACAAGAATGTGAAGAAAAAACAGCAAAGTGGAGCCATGTCGTCGAATTATACAATTACGACAAATCTGCTGTCGAAGACGATTTTCGATTGCTGCCAAAATTAATTGATTTCCATGTAGTAGAGAAGAAAATAAAAAAAATGAAAGTTGCGTATGCCGCACAAGTTATGAGCCAGCGGGTTTCATCAATTATTATGCGACCCCCGTATGCGACGACTTGCAGAAATATCCAGTGAGTATATGTAACTATTTTACTATATTTATTTCATTAGATAATTAGTTATGCAACATTTCTTGTTACGCAATAAAATAATTTGAAATTATTTATTATTATCTAATAAATACAGCATATGATCCCGGTCTATTTACAGATTAATACTAATATGTTTTATATTTTTTTTACAGAAAATGGCAATAAGATTATCGATCCACCTGCCACGCAAACTGCTGACTTTCTTCTTCTGGTGGATAGGCTGTTTGACAGTCTCAATGGAAGTTCCATCACAGTAAGAAACGGGAAAAACTTCCGGTGTGCGATGACAATAAGATTTGTGTGTCCAAAATCTAAAAAACTATTAGTAATTCCGTCTGTCAAAAATTTTATTCAAAATTTAAAATGTTTTAAATATTTGGCTGTTAAATTATTTTCATTTAGTTTTAAATTTATTAATATGCGCGCTTTCAATCAAGATCCTCTAGAAAACTTTTTTGGGCAAATGAGAAGCCTTGCTGCAAAATATACAAATCCTACTGCTTCTTCTTTTAAAACCTCGTTCAAAGCTTTGCTGCTCAACAATTTCGTGTCGTCGCATTCCGTTGGTTCTAACTGTGAAGCTGACGAAACAAGTGGGGCCCTGTCAACACTCCAAAATTTTATTTTGGGCAGCGAGCCAACGGAAGTCGATCCTCCAGAAATTCAGCCAGTTGTGAATTGCGGCGAAGATGTTTCTTTGGAAGAAGTGGAAGATGCTACAGAACCAACGAAATATGTTGCTGGCTATATTGCTAAGATATTTTTAGCAAAAAACAAATGCGGGAAATATAGATTTTTAGAGGACAGCATGACGAAAATTCTGTCGGGAGTATGCCGTAAATAGTTTATGTCACCCAAGTGAGGATTTTGTTATTTTTGTGAAAAATGTTAAATATTTATTTTATAAATTTATTAAAGTCACTGTACATAAAGGAAATATTTTATTTATTGTTATGAAAAACAATAACAAATGTTGTGAATATATTTACATGCGAACAACATAATATGTTAGAGGATGTGTTGAAATTTACGTGTAAATTTTTGTTACATACATATGTAAATCAAACGAATAGATTATTAAGTGGTAAACTATGTAATATTAATACAAAAGATCCAGTGAAAAAAAAGTTATATTGTATTACAAATGTAGGCAAGCGTATATGTCGAAAATAAAGAAATAAATTTCATAACACTTGTTTTTCAATTATTTTATTCCATCTAAATTTAAATTGTAAGTAGGAATGGCGCGAATTTTTTTGGCTGTAGTAATTCAGCGCTCTCCCGCTTTAGCGCTACAATCGCATTATCAATCGCCTAGCTTTTGCATGCAGACTTCGCATTCTGTGATAATACGTTAGTTTATGTTTTCTATGTTTTAAATGGTACCTTTCAGATCAGGGAATACCGGGAATTTTCACTTAAACGTACGGTTTTGGTACTCATCGAGCGCCAACTATCGGCTCCGGGAATCACGACTACAATTATTTGTATGCCTGCTAGATGGCATACAAGTCCCAAATTTAAAAATTATATTTTTTCAAGGTAACTTGTGTTGTGTATTACCTAATTAATTCAATTAGTTTGAAACGAGAAATGTCAAGAAATTGTAAAGAGCTGAATAAAACATGAAATATTGTGATGATATAATATTGCTTCCAGGGAATACCGGGAAGTTTCACTTAGATGTACGGTTTTGGTACTCACCTAGCGACAACTATCAGACTTGGGAATCACTACTATAAATGTTTTTATGCCTGCTAGATGGCACACAAGTCCCAAATTTAAAAATTATATTTTTTCAAGGTAATTTGTGTTGTGTATTACCTAATTAATTAAATTAGTTTGAAACGAGAAATGTCAAGAAATTGTAAAGAGCTGAAAAAAACATGAAATATTGTGATAAAATAATATTGTGACATTTTCTTGATTGTATAAACACAAGTGTTTTCTATGTCTTAATATTATACATTTAATGCATAAATGCAATTAGTAAATGTCAAATAATCCCGTTAACATTAGTTCCACTTTGGCGCTGCGATCTTAATCCCTATCGCCTATTATTCCTTCCTCCATGCTTCAGATATTTAGCCAGCTGGCGCATAGAATCCAGATTATTTGTAGTAGTTATCACGATAGTCCTAGATGGCGTTACTACACTAACCACAGATTACAACTGCCCAGTTAAAACTTACGTGTAGAATAATATCGGTGATATTTTACTCGGAAAACTGTAATCTTGGTCTGCGGCCGCGACGATGCGCGCGATGTACGTCTACCTTCCAGCTTATGCTTTCTATTGCAATAATTATTGTGAGTAAAATCTATTTCAGGTTATTAATTTTATGCTAATAAATACTTATTTAAACATTTTATAATCATAATAGCTGAATAAACATTTTATGAATATCATATAATTTTTTAAATGAATAATTCCTTTGTATCTTTGCTCTTGTTTGTTCCATTATATATTTATATTTTTCAATATTCACATTATAATAATAATGGTAAATTCATTTTGGAACTCATTTAAAATCAAGAAATAAGATTTTAGTTCGGTGACATACCAGTTGATTGTAATAGTACCTACTGACAGTAAAATTTCATTATTAGAAATTTTAGCAAGTTAAAGTAAGTGTATTAAAAAGGTATAGGGATATATAAACAGGGAATGTTTATATATTTATGCCCCGTTTTTTCATCCCTAGTTAAAGCGTCAGTGAAAAATGAAAATTTCGCATCGTAGAGCGTAAATTGACAAAATTATACACGTGAAAATAAATGATGTGATATTTTTCTTTTATCTGGCAGTTACGTTAACTGACACGTAATAAAAATTAAAAGTCTGATTTTTTTTTTAATTGGTAAATTAATTGTAATATATCTGAAGTGTACATTTTTGTACCACTGCGTTGATTAGGGTTGCCAGATCTCCTATATTTAATAGGAGTCTCCTATATTTTATCGGAATCTGCTATATCCAGAAACAAGGTAAATTCTCCTATATTTTCAATAATTAAATAAACTTGGCGTCAACTAATATGCCGGGGTTAGGAGCATTGTTTATACTGCACATGTGCTTGATTTATCTTACAATTAGGTTAGGTTTGGTTAGGTTAGGCTAATTGCAAGATGAAACTTGCAATTATAAATATTTTTCCTTTATGTCTTTTCTACGCCTTCGTACATAATACTCGTAGTTATTAACGTTATAAAGTAAGGATAGAGTTCGTTTACTGGACGAGTGGACAAATTGAAGTACTGTAACGTTTATTTATTTGGGTGAAGTGTAAAAATCAATGTCGGATAGACATAGGCCATATGAAATTTCGAATAAATATTAAAAAGTTAATAAAATAACTAACACTATGATTAAATAATTATAAACACTAATTTAAGACTAAGAATATTATTAAATACTTAAACGCTAAGATTATTTATTTAAACAATATTTATGTCACTACATTTATTTATATAACTACATTTATTTATGTTCACAACTCGTAGACTGTTTATTTATATCACTCACTGTCCATTGCTCGTTGCTTGTATATATCAGACTGTGTTCGCTGGCTTTGGCAACGGGTTTAAATAGCGCGATGTCCTTCTTGAACTTTCCAACGCCACAATGACATTGAATAAAAAGGATCACTCCACCGGATGTAATTAAACCAGTCTAGACGCGTAAGGGTTTTCCCCCACCGGGGATTAACGTCATCGCTCGGGAATATTCTACCAGTGGCGGCGCTCGCATACTCTTAAGTCAGGGGCGCACGTTACAATACGATCCGCAGGCGACTGGAAGCTTGTGAGTCCTATATCATGTAGAGACACTTTACTGACATATAACCATATGCATATTATTTTTCCGGCAATAATTTGAATTAACTAAAAATTTAAATCATCAATTTATAATTTTATGCAACAATTATTTATTATTATTGACAATTAAAGAAGTAACTATAGTTACTCTTGTAATCGTAATAAAGAATCAAACTTTATCAAATTAATGTCAAAATAAAATTAAGTGACCCTTACGCAAATATTGCATAAATTATTTGTGAATAAAATTGACAATTCCACTCATAATCAACAATTTCGTATCAATGTAGAACACATAATAATACATCGAATTAACCAAAGATGGACTGACGGTAACTGTGAGAAAGATGACACTGCATTTCTGTGTACCTATTGATGACTTTTTAAGGCAGAATAAACTTGCAAGTCCGTCATCAAGTACTGGCAACTACAAAGAGTGTGTAACTGAAAACAATCACAGTCACATAGACATTTCGTCAGAATTTACTGAACTTGCAAATATTACTAATATATCAAATTTTGAAAAATGCTCTATAACGTATTATGCGGGGTATACAGCATTTAAATGTTTTAAAAATACACCTGTGCCAGGTGCCTTATAATAGTTATTTATGTACCAAGGGTATTACTAAGATGTTTATGCCCGAGGGCTATAAACATCAAGTAATACCCGTGGTGCATACAATATTTTATGTCTTACTAATGTATCTTTCTAACATAAATAATAAATAAAATGGATTTAAAAAAATTAAGAATGTAGGCTATGAATAAATAAATGCGGTAACTAAGTACAACTCTGTTTTTGTAAACAACAATTTTTTTTCCTTTTTTCTGTCACTGCATCAAGATGAGCAATCAATTTAGTGTAATTCCTGAAAAAATACTGGCACAAGCTGCAAAAGCTACTGAAAATTTGTTGCCCAAGAAGTCTAAAGACATGTACGATAAAGAATACAATAAATTTGAAAACTGGATGGTAAATAACTCTGTGGAAATTATAAATGAGACTGTGTTACTCGGATATTTCGAGGAATTGGTATGTTGATGAACGTTTTTGTTATAATATTACTGTAGTATTTTTTTTTATAGTCAGAATCATTTTCCCCAAGTTCGTTGTGGACTAAATATTCCATGTTAAAGAAGACGATGATAGTCAAAAAGAATATCAATACTGGAAAGTTGTCTATGTTGGGGGAATATTTAAAGCAAAGTTCTAAAGGATATCAAGCGAAAAAGTCAAAAATTCTAACAAGAGAGGAGGTGTTAAAGTTCATTCATGAAGCACCGAATAAAACATATCTGATGATTAAAGTTGCCCTGTTGTTTGGTATATTTGGTGGATGTCGACGACAAGAGTTGGTGAATATGTTAGTTGATCATATTGAAGATAGAGGCACAGTCTTTGTTGTAAATATTCCTGAAACAAAGACTGATAAGAAGCGAGTTTTTAAAATTATTGAAGAGAAAGAAATGAATAGTTTGAAACTGATAAAAGAATATGCGTCGTTACGACCGCAAGGTTGTTCCCAGAAAAGATTTTTCTTAAATTACAGAAACGGTTGCTGTACTGTACAGCCTGTAGGCAAGAACACATTCGGGAAGATTCCTAGCACTATTACAAGTTACTTGAATTTGAAGGATGCTTTTAAATATACAGGCCACTGCTTGCGAAGAACTTCTGCAACATTGTTAGCAGATGCAGGGGCTAGTATGACAGTTTTAAAACGCCATGGAGGATGGAGAAGTACAGCTGTTGCGGAGGGTTATCTAGAAGATAGTATTTCTTCAAAAAATAAAATCTCAAAGATGTTGTCTGGCGAGCCTTCTACATCTGCTTCAACTATTGAATCAATAGAATCGTCCAGTATTACTTCCGGTAATATCACTTTTACGGGATCATTTCATAACTGCAATTTTAGTGTAAATGATACCAAATAATAGCACTATTGGAGTTTATTCGTTACTAACCTTTTTATTTTCATTGTAGTAGTTCATGTTTATATAATAAGTAAATTTATAAGATAACAAATAAATCAGATTTTGAGACTAACTATTATATCGCATTTTGACTTTTGAGGTTATTACATTGTTGCATTGAGCTAGGGTGCGTTCATGCATCTACCTTAAAATCCAGAGAATTGAATAAAAAATGACATTTGGTTGTTAGTATTACCGTGGTAACTCTTAATGCCCTAGGGCTTTTAATATAAAATAATACCTGCGCGGGTATTAAATACTGTATATCGTATCTATGTCATTAAAGTACAATAATATACTAGTAAGACATAAACAATATTAACGATAACTCTATTGTACGGACATGTGACGTTTTAATTAATATACGACACAGAGTATGTGGTAATAATGCTGATGCAGGAAATATGTATGCTCCTAGTGATAATTTTAATAAAATTGTGGAATTTCATTTGTTACAATTTGTTGATACATATGAACAGAGAAAATGCGAGAAAAACCTTTTTTACCTCCCGCTACCCTTGGTAAGGGAGGTATAGGGATCGTGCTAAAAATCGCATATTGAGATTTTGGTAAATGACCACGTTTTTAGGTCCCTAGAATCCATTTTTAACATTTTCACGATGATGTCTGTGTGCATGTGTGTGTGTGTGTGGATCCTCTTTACGCTCTAACTCAAATACTATCATTCAGAAAGTTTTGAAACCATGTATTTCTACCTTATTCTCATATGGAAAGAACTGATTAGATTTTGGTGGCAATCGGATAACCGGAAATGGCATTTTACTTGAAGCTCAAGATAGTTTTTCTTCAAAAAATACCTTTAAATGTAATTTTTTCTTAATTTGTTATTATAAAAATTAAAGATTATTCCATTTTCTACAAGTTTGCTTTAATACTTTTTCTATATATTGTATGGATAAATTTATAAAGTAATATAAAAATTATATACATAGGTAAATGGCGCGAGGTACTGTGTTGGTCACATCAGATTTTTTTTATTAGACTTCTACCTTATTTCTTTACTTTTACAATATATTTTCATTTTCAGTTTATTTAGATTATATTTCGAGCACGTAATAATTGTGAAGTCGCAAAGCCAAGTGAACCCTCGAGGATTTAGATTTCCAAAAAGTTAAACATTCCCATTATACATATTTATTTGTTATATATATACTTATTTTATTTTTTGTACTAGGTTCACCGAAACGTTTAACTCTTTTCGATTTGGGAGCTACAAGAGTAAATCAATTAACACCCCGGAAGAGAGAGTTGTATAAGAAACTGCAAACCGCAGAAAGGCTACTGTACTTGAGCAGAAATAGAACTAAGTCACTTGCAGAAAAGTGCAAAGATATAAAGGTAGACGTCCTTTCCCCCGAGGCCCTGGATAATATCCAAAATATTAATAGTTTGCCGCGTACCCTACATGTTTTTGTATTATGTACTCTTCGTAATTTTTTGAAATACAAAAAAGCTCGCCGGTACACTTTCGAGGAAAAATCTCTTTTTGTATCCATATGGAAATATAGTCCGCGGTGTTATCGCTATTTAGAAAAAGTTTTATGTTTGCCCTCAATTAGAACTTTGAAGCGGTCATTAGCAAATCTTAAATTAGCCCCGGGCATAAACAACCGCATGTTTGAATATTTAAACAGCGTGGCTGAGAATATGGACGAATTGCATAAGCACTGCGTTCTTATGTTCGACGAAATGGAGGTAAAACAAAATTCACTTTTTCCCGAAGTAACGATACGTGGGGTGTAGATGGTTTTGTCGAAACGGGCACAGGCCGGGGACCAAAACTTGATGATCATGCTTTAGTGTTCATTATTCGTGGCATTGACATGAAATGGAAGCAACCAGTTGCTTTTTATTTCACGCACAATGCCGCAAATCAGTACACGCTGAAAGCACTGACTCAGGAAGTTGTTCGAGCTGTTCATGAAAGGACAAAATTCAAAATCATGGTATAGTTGGAGGAACAAATATTTGGAACTGACTTATGCAGGGTTTACAATCTTTTATGGACGGTTGGGTTTGTTTGTGGTCAGGACTCATAAATTATTCGAACTTGAAGGCATCAATTTTAGGGTAAGAAATGGGCCGTATTTAATAATGATGTTAGAAAAAGTGTGTTTTAAACGTATTGTTATTTGAATACAGATTTAAAAGTACATAATTAGGAAACATCTTATAATATTTCAGTCTCTTTTCACTTTACAAATTGACGTTAGAAGAAATACACTTAAAACGAATTATTATTTTAATACAGATTTAAAAGTACATCTTGAATGCAAATTTCGGGTACGGCCCAGTACAGAAAACTCTACCTGGCTCCGAGTACCATTACCGCAAAGTCCATAAACCTTTTTAACGACCAATTGGCAGAATCTATAATGAGTTCCAAATATTTCTTCCTCACACATATAAATAATTTCGTGCCCATCTTTTTTTTTATATATGAAATCATTCCTGTCTCTTTCGGACTGTTCCGACGGACTTCTTAAAGCGGCCACATTCCACGAACCGTCGTCGCATACAGATATAGTTGGAGGAAGAAATATTTGGAACTCATTATAGATTCTGCCAATTGGTCGTTATAAAGTTTTATGGACTTTGCGGTAATGGTACTCGGAGTCAGGTAGAGTTTTCTGTCCTGGGCCGTGCCCGAAATTTGCATTCAAGATTTACTTTTAAATCTGTATTAAAATAATAATTCGTTTTAAGTGTATTTGTTCTAACGTCAATTTGTAAAGTGAAAAGAGATTAAAATATTATAAGATGTTTCCTAATTATATAATTTTAAATCTGTATTCAAATAACAATGCGTTTAAAATACACTTCTATTCTAACTTCTTTTGTTATAATGTATTTTGTTTTCTTTATCTGACTGCAGTGTGCTATGCACTCTGTACTAAATCTCTATTTTACTATGTGTTGTTTTTTTATATGTAAATATTTCTTCCAATTTAACAAACTAAAATTTTGTTTTATTGTTTTTTTTATTTATTATATAGTTTCAATTTACAAAATTTATACAAACATTGAGTATGATTTTTTTTAATACGGCACATTTCTTAGCCTAAAATTGATGCCTTCAAGTTCGAATAATTTATGAGTCCTGACCGCAAACAAACCCAACCGTCCATAAAAGATTGTAAACCCTGCATAAGTCAGTTCCAAAAATTTCTTCCTCCAACTACAACAATTAATGTACAGTTATATTTGTTAGTTTCGGAGACAAGGCATCTATTCAACCTATTCTCGGAAGGTCCAGTTTGGGAATTTTTATAATCCAATGCACGTGTTCGGCAGACAACCTCTGCAAATTCCACATTTCTGAAAATTCTCGCTGACCTTGACCCATTTTGTCACTTCTGCTTTCTCTTCCTTCTCACTCACCCTTCTGGTAGGGTTTGATTCTGTATTTCAATTGGAGGCGAAATTATTATAAAAATATACTTGCTTAGTTTTTAAGATAGTCAGCTATAGATTTGCAAACAGCCAACATCATCTTTATTATATTGAGTTTCATCCAATCAAATAGTTTTAGGAAGACTTTGTTATTTTCGTGTGTTGCATTTAAAATAAAAACTCTAAAAAGCAGTGATTGTTTTAATCTTGAGAAAACTCGACACACCTACAATAGTTTGTTTGATTCCCTTAATTCTGTGTTCAATTCGACAAAAGAATTAGCCCGTAGAGTTACAAAGGGATCACCTCATTTATCTTTTTGGAAAGATGCGAAGGAGAAAATTTCGAAAATTCAGTTTTTTTCTGAAGATAAGAACGTGTCTAATCCGCCATTTGTTCAGCTTCTTATGTTCACGCTGCGTAATGCTCAGTATCTGTGGGAATCTCTAGAAAGGCGTGGGTTTAAATATATAAAGATGAAATCTTTTAATCAAGACCCTCTAGAGAATTTCTTCAGCGTTGCAAGAGGATTGTGCGGAGATAACACTCGACCATCAACTACGCAATTCGCCGATGTATATAAAACTGCTACACCGTTTGGTGTAGTAGCGGTACGAATTGCGAAGATGATGGTGGGAATCTTCTCTTTTCCTACCACATTCTACTTTCCCCTGAAACCCAATCAGATTCCGTTACTCTTCCCGCAACCTCAGTTTCCAATGAACCACAAATCCAAACCGAATCCCAACTTCCCGCACAACCCACTTGCAAAGATATTGGAGCATTGCAACTAAATCTTCAAACTGCAGCCTATGTCGCCGGATATTTAATAAAAAAAAATGTTAAATTATGAATGTGAGTTATGCAGGCAGTTCTTTTGCGCTGATGTTATAACGAGCATTCATGATTTAACAGTTTTACGTGACTACGGGGAGAATGAGATCCATTTTTTAAAATACGCTAATGAACGCTTTATTAGAATTGAGGAAAGTAAAGAAGAGATTTTTTTTCTCGAATTCTATCAATTATTACCCTTCCCAACATTTTGACAATACGTTTGGACGTCTGCTCCATGCCTTCCATTTTCTGCGAAGTGCACGGCAGTAAAATGTAAACAAATGTCACAAATTTATTAACAGTAGTTTTAATACATCATTTCTGTACATTAATACACAAAACAAAATAGATGTATAGACATCGTAAAAAAGAATAATATAATTGAAAATTATTATCAATTATGTAAATAATTTTATGAACATATTTTTTTTTTTTGGTATACATATATTTTTGTTTTTATTTTTACCTTC
This sequence comes from Harpalus rufipes, assembly GCA_951394225.1. Taxonomy (NCBI): domain Eukaryota; kingdom Metazoa; phylum Arthropoda; class Insecta; order Coleoptera; family Carabidae; genus Harpalus; species Harpalus rufipes. The sequence continues at coordinate 33,557,657 of OX596285.1, forward strand.
CGTCACCTTTAGGTAACAAAGGTTTTGTCTTTGGTCAAAAAATTCAGTGATGAGTTTTTACTGAATAAGCATGTTTTAGGGTCACTATAATACGATTTTACCATTTTTACGATGACGTTTGTATGTATGTATGTATGTATGTATGTGTGTCTGTGTGTGTGACAAAAGTTCCGAATCCCATAACTTCAATACCACGATTCCAAAAATTATAATTTTTTCGTATTCCTCAAGTTTACATCCAGAAGAACAAGTGATTAGATTTTGGCTATAATTGGTGAACCGGAAGTTGCCACATTTGAAGATTTAACAGTTAAATTTGATTTATTGACATTTAATATTATTATAACTTAAAGAATATATTATTCTCTATACGATTTGATTACATTTTATACTTCATATTTAATAGATACAGAGTTAAAGAATTTTAAAGAAATTAAATTTTATAATTCAGCCAGCTATGCTAAACATGGAAACTGCTAATATATTCATATAATTCAAATTGACAGATGTCAGTATGAGTAAAAAGTAAATTAATGTGGCAGAGATGAGGATGTTGAAGTAGATGTTGGGGAAACACGGAAAGATACGGTAAGAAAATAACTCTAGTGTTACAATTTTCTAGAAAGATACAAGAAAGACGATTACATTGGTTTGAACATGTCATGAGGAGAAATGAAGAATTATATTTGAACAAGAATGAGTAGTTTAGTAATGGGAGGTTGAAGAAGCAGAGAAAGACCAAAGATAAGATAGAAGGACTGTATTGCGGAAGACTTGAGAGAAAAAGAACCGAATGAGAACGACACGCAAAAATATCGACTCCTAACGAATGGGAAAAGCTAAAGAGGAAGAAGATGTCAGTGTCCAGTGCAATTTGAATAGTTTGTTTATGAAATAATTTTACTGGAAATTTAGAATCTTTTCCACGAAAAATTATGTATGGAATTTATACATTATACACAGGATTGACGGAAGGTATTGTGCTGGCCACAACAGATTTTTTTGTATATATTTATATTATTTAATATTAAATGTGTATATTGCAAATTTTGTTGTTTTACTTCACACTACTCAACGGCACCGCTCGTACGCTGTTATATCGGTGAGTGAAATAAGTAATTTTTGAAAGCACTGTACTGTCAAGCAGTGTTGCCATATCTAAAATCACTAACTATCGAAACACGCTATGAAAATTATCGAATTTGAAAAAAAATATGGTGTTTGTGGGAATTTTATTTTTCAGTCTTAACAATAAGTAATTCGTATAATAATTCCTGCTTCCCGAATTATTTTACGTAATAAAGTGTCAAATAAAAGTTGCAGAGCATAAAGTGTTGTATCTGAACCAATAAACAAAATTAATTTTGTATGCTTTGTAACGGCAGAAATTAGGTATAAATATGTCGCAAATCACCCTAAAAATAGTGATATCCATGGAATTGAAACAAGAAATTAACATATGTTAACAATTTATCTGTGAAGCTGTGTTAGTTTATTTTTATGTGTAATTTGTACTCAAGTAACACTATTTATTTAAAATGATATATAATATTGTTCACTAGAACAGAAATTATAAATTGTACCTATCAAAAATAAATTAACCTAACGTGACAGATGATACGTTAACCATTTGTTAACCACTTGTTAACTTGTTCCAATTCCATGGATATCGCTACTTTTTGTGTGGCTTTTTACATTTATATATCTATTTCTCAAATTAATGATAGTGTTTATAATTATGTGAAGAATTCTAAAATTATGTTGTAATTATGGATTATGGTGCCCAATATTTTTGTATGGTAGCAGCTTAAAAAATATGTTGCCTTTTCGATAATTATGTCGCATCTGGCAACACTGCTGTCAAGTCTTTTAGTGTAGGTGGTCGTTGTGGAAGATCTGTGGTATTACTATAGTTCAGTGTTGCCAGATGTAAAACTATATTTCTCCTGAGGTTTTGGGAAAAAAAATCTTATTTTTCCTAAAAATTCCCGAGAAATGGTTTTTATTTATTTAAATAGTCTCCAAATTGAAAAAAATATTGAGGCCCAAAACTGCATAAACATAGTCAACCCCATTAAGTTGGTGTCTACATTCATATTATACTTCGGTCTGAAATAAGAATGGAGTACTTTTAATAGAAATTTTATTTACCTATTCAATATCTTTAAAATTATTCAACTATCATATTCAAAAATTAATAAATATGATATAAAATACACATTTTATTTTAAAAGCCATTAGATAAAATTAGGTTTTATGTATTTATTGTCATTATTTGCATGCATATCTGGTTCCCGCCAAATTTATTCTTATTTCCAAACACTATAGCATTTTTATGTATTTTTATAATCATTAACTCATGTATCCTAAACAGAAGTCAAGTATAACTTTTTAAATTATAATTGAGGAAAAGTGAAAACGTATGGCAAGGTATATAAAAATATTTCTGGTTTCCGCCTATGTTATTAGGTATATATTAAAATTACTTGATGTAATAAAATCTTTAAAATTCCTTAGTTTTTCATTTGATTTCCTATTTTCCGTTAAAATAAAAAATCCGTAGAAAACGGAAATTTCCGTAGATCTGGCAACACTGCTATAGTTTCTGTCGTAGACCGTGACCGTGACGTCAGAAGAAGTAAATATTGTCAACTATACCGCCTTGTTCTACTTTTCATACCCTTCAAGCGTCGACTGCGCCATCTATCAAATTAGTGAGAGTACATTTTCTAACGTTAGGCTGTATATCTGGTAGTCTCTTGTTATATTTGTTTGTCTATGCACTAACATCATCACAGATAAAACCTAACAAGATCCGATAAACCCAGCATAAAAATATTTCAACACAGCGCCTCTTATGGTTATTTCCTCGAATTATTTGTGCATGCAAAGAACGTAGCTGATTCAAATAATATTTCATATTTTAAAAAGACTGGATATGAAAAGCTGGAGTTGATATTGATAATTTTGAAAAATTTATATTATACAAATATATATATTAAGAAAGTATGACACTCAACAAGTTAGTCGCTCGACTACCAAATAATTATACTTTAGTCGAGTGATTAGTGAAAATGATTAGGCAGAAGACTCACGTCATCAACCTGAAAAAAACCTTATAAATGAAATATAAGTTGAGAAATTATTGGATGTTATTTATTTGTAAAAGAAGAAAAAAAAGTGCTAGTATTAAGTAATGTATATATTAATGTTATTTACAATTATTTCTAAGTCAATCGTTATTCCTTTTACGGAATATAAAATTATTTGAAATAATTGTAGTTTATTTTCATATCATATGTTGCCACTACTGAGAATGGTCATATTGTGTCAAAATATTTGTATATTCCGGAAAAGGAATAAGGATTGACTTAGAAATAATTTTAAATTAATTAATATATACGTTTCTTTAACACTGGTATATTTTTTCTTTTTAAAAATAAATAATATCATTACTACAAGTTATATTTCTTTTTATGTTTTTTCAGGTTGATGACGTGAGTCTTTTACTTAATCATTTTCACCATAGTTAGTCATTTGTTTAGTCGCACTTCAGTGTTTATCAGTCGTACGTTTTATGGCGCTAGCTTGCAAATCATGCACGTACTTTCATGTCAATCAGGCTGAATGCAAAATTTTTATATCGGCAATTAATAAATAAATAAATAAATGAATTTATTGTTAAAGGCAGAGCCTATACAAGAGAGTGATATAAATTACAAAGTCATACATATGTTGTGTACTACAAGTATTATGATTGTGGACATATGGGCCCGTACTACGATCACGGTTTTAACTAAAACGCTGTTTTAAAAAATGCCAAATTCAAATTTCAACATTTAATTTTGCACGTATGTTTGAAGATCGATTTTTTAAAAAATATTTGTTTGAATACAAACTATGTTCTGCTTTTAAAACATATTTTGATAAATTCGATATTATTTATTATTGTTATTAAATAATATCTGACACTTCTTAAAACAGCGTTTTAGTTAAAACCATGATCGTAGTACGGGCCATTGAGTTTGTGTATGTACATGCGGTTAGTCAGGTTGTACAATATACTATAATATAATCTGTTACATATTGAGGGCAAAAGCCCTCAGTAGAAGTGATGCGATCGAGAAGTTATATATGTCGTACATCTTGCCCTTTGCTTGAATTCTGAAGAGCTGATTGTGATAGTTCCATTCATGTGGCTCGTGTAGGTACTGCTGCAGGTAGGCGGTCCTGGATGCTGTGTAGAACGGACAGGCCACAAAGAAGTGGTACAAATTGTCCGGCTGTAAGCAATTACATATTGAGCAAATATTATCAAATTCAAATTTAATTACTGATCCATTGAGGTATAGTTGAGCTATATTTCTTGTAGTTGATTTGATACACGAATCTAACAATTTTTACTACGTTGAAGTTGATTTCTTCAGTTAAATAAAGGTGAGTCAAGGTTCTGTATGTCTTTGTAGAAGTTGTTATAAGATGAATTCATTATTCTGGTTTGGTCCTCATTAATTAACATGTGTGCTAGTTTCTCTATTAGATTGGCATGGCTCCAGTCCGCCAGTGTTATAAGGCTTTGTTGATTCTAAATATCCACACTGTTAACTTTAGCAAATATGCTTTTGACTTGGGTTAACCAGTTGAGTTTAGGGTTATTACGTGCACTTTTGTCTAGTAGCACCAACTTGTAACATATCTTTGGGAATCTGTTGTTGTTCATGAGTAACACTTTTTTACAATAATTTAGTGTTGTGTGGAATATATTGACTTCTAATTTGAGTTGATTTAATTCTGTTCTCACTATATAATTTGGCGTGTACTTAGACCAGTTAAGCAAATTCTTAAAGAACCCTACTTGTACCTTCTCTATTTCCTCAATATATTGCAAGCTATATATATATATATATATATATATATATATATATATATATATATATATATATATATATATATATATTTACATCCCACTATCATTGCTGCGTCCTTTCATGGCTAGGACATTGTGGCAACCACCGAAAGGAATACAGATAGGCTTCGATTTTATGAAGTATATCGACTATTTTTTCCCACTGATTATGAATTTCGGTTCAAATTTCAATAAAGTCAATTTACAACGATATACGTTTCCGTTCATTTGACGATATTATGAACTCCTCCATACTGAGTGAATCCGACGTCCAGAGTATATACTTAATGCATATCCCGTACTTTGTGACATCCGATTTGTATATTTTTATCCATACTACCGTTACAATGACGTCCAGCAACGTTGCCAATATTAAATACATTATTCTGATGTAGAAACGAAAGCGCAATCTTTCATAGTCATATGCACACCCATATGTTCGATTTTTTACAATCTCTGGTAATGATAATTAACAGATATAAATGTCTGATAATTATTTGATATAGTTTAGTTCAAGATTTAAAGCAGGATATCATACTTTATTTTATTCATATATTTTTTTATTATCATTAAACTAACGAAAATTGATCAACGCAATCTTCCTTTCCATACAAATTCCTAATCTATTAATAAATCTAACGATATTTTACAAAAAATATTTTGCAGTTTTTAATGTGTAATTTTTTTTCTAATTTTTGTAATATAATTTATTTTCTATAAGAAAGGATATTTAACATAATTTCCTGATCGTAACACCCGGCACCCGTTGTAAGAAATCAATGGTAAAATTTTCGTTTGGCTATAGAAAATTCCCTATTATAATTTTTAGATCAAAAGTGTAATTTTATTATAATCCAAATTTATTGATGTGCTAGAAATCCTGTCATTAATCACACGTAACTTAAAAGTTCTATTTTCAAGCTGTTTACACAGTGCCATGAGAAATATACCAAATAATAAACTGTTGATCTGTGTTTATGTAATTTTTACTTTGATTTTATTATTATTAAAGATAATGGAAGCTTTTAATACAATGAAATGGTTTTTATTTGTGAAAATATTAATTTTAATTTAACTCAAGCCTTAAAGTGACATTTATTTAGGTCTATCTGCCTGTTTTATTTCATCATTTCTCATGACTATTTGTAAGCAACATAAAAAGAAACTTTTAATTTGCGACTATTTCGTAACAGGAATGTATTATATCAATTAATTGCCATTTTAAATTCTGAGAAACTTTATTATTTATTTTTATTCTAAAACTAAAATTTTACCATTGTATGTATTTCCTATAGATGGGGTATTAATCACTAAATTTCGATCATCAAATTGTTTCAATACAAATATCTGTTAATGCATTCCTATTAACAGTAAAACCAATCAAACATTAAAAAAATCTTCTTTGTTAATAATGTATATACTGTACTTATGTTGTATTTGGTCGGCCCTCGGGCCGAAAAAATAAAAAATACATTTTAACATTAAATATTTGCCATCATTTAAAAGATATACTCATCAAAAAATCTCCGCTCCGCTCCGGTGTGGCTACCAACGATGCTTAATATACATATAACTTCTCATGGACGGCAAATACACCATTAACCGTGGTTGACCCACACCCCTTGCAAATCGTTCTCCGGAGCATTTTTCATTGAATTTGCGAGTTAAAGCTGTAAAATTACCAAAACTTACTATTTGTAAAGTAACTAAGTAATTTAATTGTTGCTATTATGTTGGCGACTTTTGCGACTGTAACAGAATAAAACATAGATCGTAAGTAGGCGTTGAGAATATTTTCTATAGTGACAAATCAGTAATTTTGGCGACACAATAATAATACTCATATTAGCACAAAAGTAGATAATTTTTTCACAAAGCTAATTTCGTGCTGTTATTCGAAATATCTTCAAAATTTGGATATCCTTTTAATATAATATATATACAAAAAATATATCATCACGACATATTACCTATTTCTGGGTGTGTCAATCAGCTTTGAACGCAGAAATCAGTAATGATGATGATATATGCGTATCATGCCGGCGTTTACCAGACGTCACCTCAAAGGCACTTACTGCTGATGTGGAAAGTGAAATACAGGAGTCTCTTTTGTATCATTTAAAATTCGAAATAATTTTGAAGTCAAAGGCACATGGCCACTGGATACCATATATTAAAAGAAAAAAAAAAGAATTTTGCAAAAGTACAATTTTTATATAATATAATTCCAAGAAAATGGAGGCTAATTTTACAAAAAAAAAATCAATTATTAATTCAGTTCATATTACATGTCTAGTGGTTACTAAAAATAATTATCTGTATTTTGCTCTGATTTAAATAAATATATTTAATAAGTTCGTTTTTCGCTTATTTTGTAACAGTGACGCATTAGTACAATTCACTTTGTTTTACTATACTGATTTTTTTTTATTTATACATTTATAAAGAAAATGAATACAAGTAAACCGGGGATCTTCTTTATATTTGCTATAGTAAAAAGGAATTTATCACCCAATACTTATTAGTTACCAAACGCAAGACCCGAGATTCACTTAATCCCACACATTTATTTTTGTCTCAGATTAATAATTAAACTATTTTCAAATTAACAGCAATCTATACACTCAATAAATAATTAAGCACCTATTTTGTCCCGCACGAAATAAGTTTTGTGCACAAATTATATACTTTTGTACCAATACGAGTATTATTATTGTGTCGCTAAAATTACTGATTTGACTCTAAATAAAATATTCCCAACGCCTAGTTACGATCTATGTTTTATTCTGTTACAGTTACAAATGTCTAAATCATAATAGCAACAATTAAATTGAAGTGTTGGTAACTTTACAGCTTTGACCCGCAAATTCAATGAAAAATCCTCCGTAGTTTTGAGTAATTAGAAAATATTTTTATACTTACTAGTACTCGTAATAACGATTTTAATTATGTATTAAGTATACATAAATATCACGTGAGACTTTTCCAACGTCCCCCCCCCCCACACACACACGCACACACACACACACACACAATCATCGTGAAAATGTTAAAATCGGATTGTAGGGACCTTAAAACGTGTTTATTCATTAAAATCTGGATATGCGATTTTTAGGATGAACCCAATACCTCTCTTAGCGAGAGGTAAAAAGCAAATGCTTAATAACTTTTTTTCACAAAATAATCTTATAAATTTTGTTTTAGGTACCTACACCTACATTTGTAAACAAAAACTATCTAATGGGTCTATATTCTGTTCACATCTGTAAGTCATACGGATTTGTAAATCTGTAAATAATGAACAAAATCGCAACGAAAGTTGACACTCTTATGTATAATTTTATATTAATCAACAAGAATTAGTTGTGTTTTTATCACGTTTTTACAGATTTAGAGATCTGTAAGACTTACAGGCACGTAAAGATATTTATTAATAAGTGTAAATAATTAAAATCGTTATTACGAGTACGTATAAAAATATTTTCTAATTACTCGGCAATTCACTTTGGCTAAACACTAGTAAGTAGAGGGGAAGTCGAAAGAAGTACCTAAATAAGAGTAATTAAATTATCTATATTTTTTAATAAATAGTTTATAGTTTATTGAGAGTTAATTTGTTTAAAACATTTTCTTCTATTTAAAAATTATTTAGATTCTCCCTTTTTCTACTCCATTTAAAATTTCAATCTTGATATTTTAGAACAAAAGTTTTAAAGATTTTATTTTTATATTTCACTGTAGCATACCGTCCTTATATTTATTCCATACATTTGATCATACATTTTGTTATTTGGCATTTATTTACAATTTGCACAATATTTTGTAATTATTAATTCAGCTTTATGTTTTTTAAATAATTACCTTCTTAAAATTGAGTACATTTCTATTTTGACATCATAGTTTATCGATTTTATCTTTACTAAGAGGATTACAAAATAAATGTTTGATTATTTAAATGTTACTTTTACTATTTTGGTTCTTTAATATGTACTTTATGAAACGCATTTGGATGTCATAAAGTACTTCTTAAAAGAACTCAAACCTAATTTCTGTTAGGTTGGTACGTAGTACCTACATTTCTAGACATTTGTCATTTGAAAGTAAATATTATTTAAATTGTAAACAATAACAATGAAACGTCATAGTTACGAATATCAATCACTGTTACTGTTACCAACAATCAAATAAAAATTAAAGTATTCCTAAAACTGAAATCACGTATATTTGTAAATATTTTTTTGACAAAAGGACCAAAATAGAAAAAATAGTATTAAATACACGTTTCATAAGACATTTCAGCGCACTTGTCCCGTTAGAAAACTTGCGGCAAGCCGTTCGTTTCTAACAAAGACGCGTGCGCTAAAATCATGTCTTATGAAACTTGTATCTTAATGTACTATTAATATATTATCAGGAGTGCACAATATAACTTTAAATATGATTAAAAGACTTGCGTGCTAATGTATTGCCCAGTGCCCACTGTTGCCAAGTATACGGAGTTCAGATTGTCGGTGGAATGAAACTTCTGTATATACGGTGTATATACGCCGGACGACACTAACGCCGCAAGTGGAATTTTTTTGAACTACAAAAAATATACATTTTTCACTCCGCTATCATTGTGACGTCCATAACAAATTTTGCTAAACGATTCTAGGGCCCCCCCTAATGCCAGAAAAAAAATTACAAGGCATTTTAAAGTGACGTCCGTATACCGGACGTCATATGCACAAGGACGTCACTTTGAATGTAGAAAATTACATAGGGGACGCCACAATGGTAGTGGGATGTAAATATATATATATATATATATATATATATATATATATATATATATATATATATATATACAGTAGGGTAGGAAGCACAACTGTGATATACAGATGTACTCTGGCTTCCCAAGATGCAGTGGCGGCTTGTCAGGGTAGGCAGTGCCACCACCATAACTAATATGTAATGCAGTTCACCTAATTTACACCCTATAAAGTGCTTTTCGAAATGAATAGTATAACTTGCTAATGTTTTTGATACAAGCAATAATTCCGGTATGAAATACGTGCGCTAGACAAATAAGCTGTTTGAGGCATTGCTTCAAACTCTAAATGCAATGAGTGCGTAAATGATAAAAGATAGTCGTTTTACCTTCCCCTATAGAGGCCGTTACCATACATGAATACAATTAACGCCACGTACTGATAAATTTTGTAAGTAGGTTCACGACATTACTGCATATTTTTGCAAGCAAAATTAAATAGTTGCAAATTGCATTTGACAATAAACAAACATAACCTGTCTGGTCTAGCATTTTTATTGTAATAGGCACTGGTTTGCGACTGATACGTATTGCAGTAAATATTTAATTTTTTTATTTTTTTCGTTGTTTTTATAGTTTACCCACGTACTGTTTTGTAATTTGAATTTTAGTTGAAAACAAAAAAAACAAATAATGGCTTTGACTTCAACTTTAAAAGAATTGAGTGACAATATAAGGAATTCTGAAGATATTGTTAATTTTTTAATTAACAAAACTCCATTTAAGGTAGTTCACCAGCTACTGTCCAGGCCAAAAATTTGATCGCGCTGAACGTATACTGTGCATTCTACGATAACCCCTCTCTAAAGAAAACTTTTGGTAGGTGACTGTACTTTCTTGTGCCGTATGTCATAAGTATGTACACCCACACCGCTATAAAACGTTGTTAAGGAAAGCTGGCAACGTCGCGCTTTAATCGGAAGGGGAAGGGGGGAACAGTTCTAGCAGAGATCCGCTGAATCCAGCCGTAGTTACAAATTCGCCGTTTTGACGTGACTTATTCCCGCTGTCAATTTTGACGTATTTAAAATAATATAACAATAATAGATAAAACATAGTACTTACATTTGCATTTTTTATATTTTGTATTTTTTATTCATTTATATTTTTGAAAAACCATATAACAACGTTATAATAGCTAAATTGATTTTTTGACATTCTAAAAATGACATTTAAATTTGATATCTGCTGGATCGTAGCCTACTTTATTAATACAAGACCAGGAAACAACTCAAATTTTGTTTCAAAATCGGCCCGAAACTCTAGTTCTAAAACCGGTAATGAGGGTGTGATTTATGCCTGCTGTCATGTAAATGTCATTTTGGGACTGTCAAAAAATCAATTTAGCAATTCTAACGTTGTTATACAGTTTTTCACAAATATAAATGAATAAAACATACATTAAATGCAAATGTAAGTAATATTTTTATCTATATATTATATTAGTTTTACCCTTCCCCCTGACGTAAACATACAGTGTTGCCGCTGCCTTTCTCCCTCGAGTTTTTCTGTCGTCGAATACATTATTTTACACTACGATTACTATTAAACTGTACGTCAGATCGCTTTCATCGTTTGAAATAACATTCGAAACATATTAAACTACTACATATTAGTTTTTTTATTAAAATCTATAGAAGCAAAATGATGCTATTAATCAAAACGTTGGTTTTGGTAGCATTGGTCCTATGCTTCACGTGTTAAAATGTCTGACTTTCGAGGCGAATAGCTCATTTTCTGTACGTCAGAAGTTTATAAAAAATTAACTGTGCATGTATTAGGTCATTCTTAACACATAGTTAAATTTTTATGAACATCTATAGAAACTCGATTTACTGGTGAACTACCTTAATCAACTGTCTTATGAAGATAAACTATTTGTCAAAGAATTTCCTTAAATGTTCTGTGATCTGGCAATTTATTTTTGTACATGAGAGGGGAAAAATATGCATTTGCACATCCCTTGAAAAAATGTAACTTTCAATTATAAGGCATTTGACCTTGAATGAAAAAAAAAATTACCTCCCGCTACCTTTGGTAAGGGAGGTATAAAGATAGTAATAATACCAATTTGCAAAATACTCAATTACAATGACGATTTTCGCCTCAAAACATTTACATTTACCAACTACGACGTTCGCCGGACGCCATAATTGGCGCTTTTCGATCGTTCTGTCACCTAGTGAAATATATGAGAAGTACAACCGTGACGTCATCGTTGGCGCAAATGCGAGAATTCCGCCATGACACTTGGCATGTGGTCAATTGGTATGTGGTCAGGTCCATAGCAGATGCGAAGTGTCATGGCCAGAGATGTTCACGTGTTGTATAAGCTAGATGCCTAACTCCGTGCGTAAAAGTGAAGCCAGCAATTTCGTGTGGCGGCCATTTGTTAAAAAGTCATGTAAGTATTTTACGTCTATTCAACTTTATGGATTTCTGGCAATTTAAAAGTATGTATTGTAATATATAACTAATGTTTTGAAAGTACAATTTACGATTATAAAGTGATCTACTTACGGCATCAACTAATAGCCCGGGAACGAGATAGAGAACAGTAACGAAAATTTTGTCAACACATTAAAACATTTATTTGTTGATGAAACTGGCTAAAATTTACAAGAAACGTATAAAATTAACTGAACATCATTTATTTATACTCATAAATTTATCTACAGCATTAATTTTTATACGAAAATATTTGTTTAACAGCTAAAAGCAAGGTTTGAAATTTTCTCGTTTCGTTACCTATCGTTCCCGGGCTATGCAGCCGCCTTTGAATTGTATTGTAAAAAACTGTGTTTTTTAGTTATTGTGGATTGGGTAATTTACCACCGAAATGCCAGCTTCTTGTTCAGCATTTGCAAGAATAGATTTCAGACTGGGGGAAGGTGCAGTTTTTTGGGTAAGGTTATGTACTTTTTCAATCTTTTCAAAATATTTGTATGTGGAATGAGAGTAATATAATTTATGTAAATACATTATTTTATATCTTTTAGATTTCCTTTGAAAAATAAAGACGTATTAAAATCTTGGGTTATAAATATAAGGAGAAAAGATTTTACCCCAACTAAAGCAAGCAAAGTTTTTAAAATAATTAAAGCTACTGAAACAGAAATTAATATTTTCACTAATAATTTAAAAACACTTTCAAATACAAATAATATTGAAAGAAAAATAATAAATTTTATAATTAATCTTTTTGCCAGTGAAAAAAATATTTTTTCTCAATTACAATGTGAAATTTCTTTGGATAATAATCATAAAATTGATCTAATTTTATATATTTGCAAGCAATATATAAAAATTAGATTGCACAGTATTGCAAAGTGGTCCAATCAGAATCAAATTGTCAGCAAAAGACAAATTAAATAAACTAATATTGTTTTCTAATCAATAAATAATGTTTAAGAACAAGTATTGTGTTTTATTTAACATTTCACCAATTTAATTACAATTTATTTGTGATAACCTTCATATATCAATCATATTCTGAGTTTTATTTCATATTTACCGTATAGTACATTAATAATTTGCCTTTTTTAATAAATGGCCGCCTCCTGACCTTGAGGCTTTACTTTTACGTGGTTTCAGACATACGAAGTTAGGTATCTAGGTTATACATAAAAATCTCTGGTCATGGCGTACTCGCTAAGCCAAAGCACAGATCTACATATAAATTGACAGATAACTGGGCCATACGGCTTAAAAGTGTGTCAACATGTATTCAGTAGCCAATTTATATGTAGATCTGGGGTTTTGAGGCAGAACTCGTCATTGTAATTTTGCGAATTGGTATTATTACTATCTTTATTTGTGTTGTATATATTTATTTCGTATAGAATTTTAGAATTATAGTACATATTTAATTTAAAAATTGAAAGAAGCTTTCAGAATCAGAACTCATAATATATAAATAAGACAATATTTGGCTAAAGTTCTAATAAAAATTTAAAAAGAATTTTATCCAAATATTATTTTATTTATATGTATATTTAATATAGATTTTTCATTTTAGTTACATATTTACAATATTTTGATAAAGTTCTTTCTTGTTTATTTGAACACGAGAACAGGTAATGTCAGGTTTTATAAAAAATTAATTGTTAATTTTAACATTTTAAATTTTAACAGATTATGTCAAATTGTGAATAATTTAGAAACATTATTAGCTTATATAAACCAATTACATTAGGTGCATTATATACATCAACACATATTTTGGTTTAAAATGCACTTGTACGCAATTTATTTAATATCTATACTCTAATAACATTTGTAAATTTGTCATATGATAAAATTTAACACGTTGCTAAATTTAACAATGAGTTAAATTTAAACAAGCTTTTATGGAACAGGGCATAGTCATAAATATGTTCTATATATTCAAATTCATATATTCAACAAGTAGTGTTACCAATATTTGGTACTAACTCATCCCAATATATACTAATAAAAATCTCTACTAGTTCCGTCTGGACATGACGTTATTTATGAGCGTTTGTCAAAAGCCGCTATGACATGCGCTACGAATTAGAATAGGTCTCCAAGGTTGCGCAGTAGTTTGAAGTGTTGCTAACCATATAGGTAATATCAGCGAGTACCAAGAGATTTCATTTACTAGCGGCAACAATCGCTTGATATAGTCAAATTTTTTGACTCTGTCGGGTACAGTAATAAAACTATAAATGAACTATAAATATCGCAATTATGATAAAGCGGCATATCCTTTACTTTCTGTAGTATAATACTGTTTGGCTTCGGCCCATATTTTTGAGCCGCTCTATTCATTTATGTTAAAGGACTGTAATGCTATTTTCCTATACATACCTGGTAGACGTTTGATTCAATGCATGAATAGAGCGGCCCAAAAATATGGGCCGATGCCAAACAGTATTATACTGCAGAAAGTAAAGGATATGCCGCTTTATCATAATTGCGATATTTATAGTTCATTTATAGTTTTATTACCGTACCCGACAGAGTAAAAAAAATTGACTATAGATGGCATACAAGTCCGAAATTTAAAAATTATATTTTTTCAATGTGTGTTACGTGTTACATAATTAATTAAATTTGTTTTAAACGAGAAATGCCAAGATATTACAAAGAGCAGAATAAAAGAATTTTGTTTGATTCTGTTTTTCGTGAATTTGAACGCAGTTAATTGAGTCAATAAATTATTTTAATTTACATTTGTACTGCGGAGTGTACTTTTTAAATTGTGAGCGCGCAAAGTTTGCCTGCGCCAAGCGCCAACTACACGGTTAAGATATGTAGTCACGACAAGACGCAAGACGCAGTACACAACAAGGTATTTACAGAGTCTTTAGATTATTGGTCGGTGTTACAGAGCGACCCATACACATTATGACGCTGCATGTGTTCCCATATATTGTTATAAATAATATAAATACAATTATAAAAACAAAAAATACTGAAATTGGACAGGAATAATAGTAAACAAACGTTGTGGACCAGGTGCTCCAACATCAGAATTGTAGAGATATGCTAGCTGAGATTCGAATAAAATAGGATAAAACTTTATTTACTTTCAATAATATTATATAAAGTACAATTAGATAATATAGTTGTAAGAAAGAAGGTTATATTAACATTTATACTGTTTTAAATAAGTATTGTACTATAAAAGTTTTGAAAGTCACCTTCGAATTATTATTCGCTTGGCAACACTTGAAGTAGAGAAGTCACCATGTGACCAATAACAACAGTCGTGACGTGTTCATGAAATTGGTTTTGTTTTTGTTTGTGGAACACCTTGGTGGAACATGTTTGTTTTGTTTTTGTTACTGTATTGATAAGACAATGTGCACAAAGATATTTTTCGTAGAAGTAAAACGTTAAAAGCAAATAACTATGGCAACATTATTATTTTCAATTTAATATCGTTCCATTTAAATTTTGAAGGTATAGTGTTTAATTTTATTAAATATTACACAAATATGTAATAATAATGTTTGTTATGTTTAATTGAAAATTAATATTTTGTTTTACAATTAATAAATTTATGTTCTTTACTTTGTTAAATTTCTATATTTTTTTTAGGTTACACGTGGATAAATTCGAAAATGATTTCTTTCGATAATATTCATAATTTATTGAGCAATTTATATTTATCGGCAGAGGTATGTGTCATTTTTATCATTTTAAATTAGTGAAATATTTTAAATAATTACGGAAGTTAAGTTGATTGAATTATGAAGAACCTGCGTTAAGGGCTACATGAAATGAAAGAAATTTGTAATCTTTGCTGGTAATTCTGTTAATAATATTAATAATTTTCATTATATCGGGTATGTTTGTTAAAATTTATGAGTACGTTGTATTTAGTACATAGTTTAGTTACCGAAGTATTATTATTTGGTATTGTTATTGTTTATTAACATAAGACTTTACATGTAAAATCACTGTTTCGTAATTTCATGCTTCCGTAATTGTTTTAGGTGAAAAAGGCTCAAATAAAAGATCATAAAATTCTGC
The DNA here is from genome assembly GCA_951394225.1 of Harpalus rufipes. Taxonomy (NCBI): domain Eukaryota; kingdom Metazoa; phylum Arthropoda; class Insecta; order Coleoptera; family Carabidae; genus Harpalus; species Harpalus rufipes. Next base: position 33,573,877 of record OX596285.1, read on the forward strand.
ATATGAACCAGTATCAAAATTAATTTTGCATGATTTGTAATGGGAGAAACGGTATAAAAAATATTAAAAATTATCCCAAAAATAGCGATAGCCATGGAATTGAAACAAAAATTAACAAACGAACGTTAACGATATATCTACCAAACAGGGTTAGTTTATTTTTATTATTATTTGTAATTTCTGTCCAAGAGAACAATTATTAATTTAAATTAATAGATAATGGACATTTTCATTTAAAACAGATAGAAAATATGCGTAATGACATTTGCACATAATGAGCCAACAAATGGAGGGAGTCATAGTCACGTGTTTGTCAGGTATTTTAATGACTGCAATATTTTAACGCTTCATTTGATAGCCCAGCTGGAAGTTGCAGGTGCTATTTTAGAAAGAGATCTTTTAAAATGAAAAGGTTTATTATTCATGGAACACAAATTACACATAATACCTAAAAAAAAATTAACCTAACTTAAACATTTGTTTCATTTCCATGGCGCTTGCTATTTTTGAAGTAATTTTCATACCTAATTTCTGCCGTTACAAAACATGAAATATTTATTTGTGCTGCTAGGTTGGAAAGTTGTTTTTTTCCGGTCCGTAGGATATGTATACAACCGAGACTCAGTCGAGGCTGAATACTTCCTGTGGACCAGAAAAGAACTTTTTCTTCAATTGTTCAATAATATCCATATTATGCTACTGTACACACACTATAGAAGATATTCATTTTATTACTAGTACAACAATGTTGTTCATTATTGTACTAGTAAAAAAATGTTAGCTTCTTAGTTAACCGCTGGGGGCAGTAGTCGTCACAGCAACACAGACCATATTGAAAATTGTTATTTGACGGTTGTATTCAAGGAGGAACGTTGTATTGTTTGTGTTATGTAGTGTACACAGCCAACTATGGCTGAAATTGCAAACTGTACAATTAAAATAATTCCAGAAAAATATAAGAAAATCCCCAATTTTCTTTGAAATACTTGAAGAAAAAATAGTATATGTTATTCGGAGCAGAACGTCCTTTTTGTGTTGAACCCAGCTATTGCGGCCGAGGCGCTAGCCGAGGCCAGGCAAGCTGGCTTTCTACTCCTAATAACATAATATACTATTCTTACCGTGTAGCACACAATATTTCTTACCCTACATAATAAAACAACAATAAAAAATTAAAACGAAGACTGAAAATTTTGACATTGTACTTAACCTCAAATTAAATCATGTATCGAAAAAGAACTACTAATGGAGTTTTTATTTACGAATTTAGTTCTAAATAAATACATTTTATTTAGATATATGGAGTGAAATGTACAATTTGTACAATTATTAATAGATATTCCATGGCTCGAAAATTTAGTAATATTTTCCAAAGTTAATGTATTAATTATCGTTTTATATTTTCAAGAGAAGGAAAAATATAACCGACAAAATTACTCAAACATGTCTGGAAAATACTATTTCAAATATATACAGGATGAGTCTGAGAAGACGCCTCCCCCTTTAACATTTTTATTACAAGTAATAGAAAAAAATTGCTCATATAATAGTTTTATTATTTTAAATATATTTTATGGCAGATGTAGATATTTTTTTTATAAAGTCGGGTTTACAAGTTACAACTATCAATATTTATTTTTTAAATAGCAACCTATAATTATTTTACTAAAATATAAACCGCCATTTTTTTCTCTTTTCAACGATGTATTGCATTTAATTAATATATTTGAATAAATTTGAGAAAAATATACGGGAAATAATTTTTATTCAAGTATGAAGTATGAAGTATTGAAAATAAACATAATGTAACAATGTTAATATCAACAAAGTATACATTTGTTTGTTACTTATTTATTATTACTTACTTTTATTTACTTATCTATTTATTTATTATTTATTTTCCCATAGCCACCAAGAATATTTGAATAAAAATTATTTTTCATATTTGTTAATTATATTATTTTTCTCGAATTTTTGCAAATGCATTAATACATCATTGAAAAGACAAAAAAATGGCAGTTCATATTTAATAAAATAATTATAGGATGCTATTTAAAAAATAAAAGTTGATAGTTGTATCTTGTAAACCTGAGTTTATAAAAGATATCTATATTTGCCATCAAATAGTATATTTAAAATAATAAAACTTTTATATGAGCCATATTTTTCTTTTACTTATAATAAAAAAGTTAAGGGACGGGGGCGTCATTCCAGACTCACTCTGTTTACTGTAATATACAGGTGAGTCTGGGAAGGCGCCCTCCCCCCTTTAAATTTTCTATTATGAGCAACAGGAAAAAAATGTATTAGCGAAACGAGCTACCTCAAATAATTTCTATATTATTAAAGAAACAATAAAATACTATAAGACAGTCTTATAGAAGACCAAGGGGGACATTCGAATAGGGAAGATTTTTTTGTTAAACCAGTGGTTCTCAAGTTATAACACAGTTATATTTTTATAAATGGGACGGTATATATTTTTTACGCCGATTGGAAAGAGTATTTTTTTATGAATTCAACCATGTATTCATTTTATAACATGGAAATATTGAGAAATATTCAATTTGGCCGTGCGCCTGAGTGTCTGGTCGCGAATCTAAGGACTCGGGTTTGATCCCGACCTACGCCAAATATATACATATATATGTAAATTAAGTATCGATCAATCGAAATTAACTTTTTAAAAAATTATTTATTTCGTTTAAACTACAATACAAGATTTTACTGCTTTCAGGCTTGACTACTGACTAACTTATTCTAACTCTACAGAGTACAGCATACAAAACTGTCTACTACGTTTTACAAATACTGTTACATCTTTCTCATAAAGAATAAATGCAACGTAAATATTATATAAACTAACTAAGGGTATTTCAACAATACAACTCTTAACTTCCTAAAATGAAGCCCCTTCTGGTAGGCGGATATCGTTTTCCTGCGAGGGTGGAGATGTAGCTCTTCTTCGTATCTGTAATTTCCTAGTCCATTTGAAAATAAAATAAATTATTATAATTATGAGGCCAATGTAAAGTAATAGTGTCCATATGCTGGGGGTGTGAAAGTAATATTGTTCGTTGTCAATGAGATGTACAGGGTTAATGGGTATATCTTCCAATTTAATTGCTTTTAAATTTATGGTTAGATTTGACGTTTGACTTGTATTTAATTGAAATTTAAATTTTTCGAATAATATCGATTTTCCGATTGATTTGTCTTTGTATCAGTTTTTGATTTTTAAAGAATATTTGACAACCGTTGTCACTAATTCACTTTCACTTGAGTACTTTGGTCACATTTAATCTTTAGTTTTTCTTCTTCAGGGAAGATTGCTAGGTACTTGTTTATTTCGGGGATCATCTCGATGTGATTTTTCTCGATCTTCAACTTATCAATCAACTGTTAAACATCCTGTTAAACTTATCTGCCTGGTAACTATGTTTTTCTGTCTATCAATCGACTGTTAATATTTACCAGGAGGATAAATGTCATTTAAGAGGGTAGAGATTTAGTCTTTTAGTTACAAAGGGGAAAAGACGTGTGGTGGCAGGTAGCGGGTGGGTTGGCCTACTCGCAGAGTCACATTGCTTATGATTGGTTACATTTTTTTGTTCCTGATACCCTTGCCTTTTTTTCAGTATCTACTCGTACATTTCTAGACGAAAAATTGAAAGCAATTTTTTTAATTTTGTTGATGCAGCTGACCTTTTAAACACAGTATTTGTACTTTTAGTTTTTGTTCTTACCAGAAGACACCGGCTATGCTAAGTTTATTATATTTAAAAAAATATATTTTAAAAAATGCAATATTGCTATTAATCAACCACTCAGCATTCAAAGAAAAAATTATAGATGAATGAAAACATCCATATTTTACTAAAATAATAGTTTATAACAATATTTATGAACATATCAATAATAAAAGACATACATACATTCATATAATAAGATATAAAAGCTATTTTCTGTGTAATTTGGGATTTATTATTTCAGGTAATAACTGATCGTAGTCGTAGTAGAAAACTTGTAACTTTTCCTTTCATTATAAATGAAAGAAAACATCTTTATTTCACTACTTTATAACAATATTTACAAAAATATCAATAAAAAAGACATACATATAATTGAATATAAAAATTATTTTATATTTAATTTAGGATTTATTATTTCAGGTAATAAATGATTGTAGTAAAAAATTCGTAACTTTTCCTTCATATTGGTTTCCCAGAAATCATCGTCACGATAAATCTGCAAAAAGAAAGCTTTTGATGAGTAATTGATAAGTTTATAAACGTATATGATTTTACCTCCTGAACAACAAATCCTTTAGGGGTCCAAAATATAAAATAACAAAGTTCTTTTCCTGTTATATGTAGCTGACCCTGAACCTGATAATAATAGAAATGACTTTTTTTTACCTCGAACTTATCAGAATTAAAACAACCAAATTTATTTTTTGCTTCTACAGCTTCTTGTGGAGTAAATTTATCTACAGTCGCAGGGCATTTAATTTCCACAATAGCGTTGCCTTCAACAAGACCATCGGGACTTGCTGCTAAATAATTATCATTTCCATCAATAAATAAACCACACTCCTTCACTTTTTTATGAAAGGTTGTTTCAAAATTACTTCTTGCAATAGGCTCGTGATCAATGCCATATTGTGTATATCTGTTTCCTACAAAATTTGAATACAAAATATCTTTCACGGCGTTTCTTCTGTTGGTACTTTCTTTCATTCTGCATATACATCCGAAATGAGATGCAGTGAGTCTTTTCAGTCTTTCTGAATGCCAAAGATTATTTAATCGTTGTTCTGTTGTCATTTTTTCTATTTCCTGTATTTCTTCTTTCGTTTTACTGAGGTTTGTCAAAAATAATTCTTTTTGTTTACTGAATTCTTCGTCAGACATTTCAGTTACAAATTGTGCAGCATTTGGTCCATAATCTTCGTCTGCTGCTGCGAAAGTTAATTTTCGCCTTGGTTTTTTGCATGATCGTCGTTCATTATTATAAGCTAATGTTTATTTATGTTTCCTAATGAACTTTTTCGTATATTTTCCAGGACTAGAACCAGTTACCTTTTTATGTACAATATATTGAAAATTTTCTACTGCATTATACGATAAAGCGGCGGCATTACAACGTGTGTTATAACCTCCTCTTTTTGAAAAACAGACACGCTTACCACCTACAAATTTAGCCAAAATAGAATTGTAATGTTCAGCATTATTATTAGTCATATTACACATAAGACTGGACGAATTATTTATTAGTTTATTTAATATGGCTTCATCTTGCAGTAGCCCGCAAAGCTCCATCTCCGGTATATAATTTATATGTTTATTATTTTTTCTCGTACAGAAATAATACGCATAATTTTTATGATCTCCAAATACATGATATGGAATATTATAAATATCATTTTTTAATGGCTGCAAAACTTCTTGACTGGAAAGGTGATGGAAGGAAGAAAAATTACTGGAGTTCAGTCAATAATCAATTTATTTTCCGCCTCTACCGGTTTCGACACCTCATGTGTCCTCTTCAGGAGCTACAATAACATCACATTTTTTTGTGAAAAGTTTAGGACAAACATGTGTAACTTACGTGAAAATGAAGAAATTAAAAAACATGGATAAATACATAAAACAATTAATAAATAACATAATTTGCATACAATGGTCGTCAAAATTTAAAAAAATAAATAAATACATTAAAAACTCATGTAGTCGTCAGATAAAATTGGATATTTATTTATAATCCTTAGAATTAACAATGACACCCTTTAACTGAAGGATAAGTTATGACTTGTTCCGAAGGTCGTTACTTGAAATACCGCTAGATTTTTAAGTTATTTCTCTTCTTATTATTTTTTAAAACTTGAATTTTTTTAATTAATATTAATTTGGTGTATAATTTTTATTTTATGTTTGGTTTTTATTGTATTTTAAAATGTTTGTGTATATTTTACTTATATTTGTAATGTCCGTTTTTAAATTTATGTTGTTGCTGTCATTATTTATGTATAACATTTCTAGAGATATGCTACGGTTAAGGCTGGTTTATGCAACTTTTCATAAGGAATAAGGAATAAAACATAAAATATAAATGTGTATTTATATATCGTACCGTTTATGCAGTTTTGAGATAAAACATAAACATAATATACATAAAAATAATACATAAGAAATGGCCAAATTTTATTTCTTATGTCTTATCCTTATGTGCTATGTCAAAATATGCCTACTGCGCAAGCGCAGATTTCTGTTGTTTCTGTTTTGGAAGCATGAAATGTAACTAAAATCATTTGTGTTTTGACTCGGAAAGTCGGTGACTCAGTTGCGGTTGATTATCTAACACAGTAACACATCGCTGAATAAATGATTATATCTCGTTCACCCATAATAAAAATTAGTTGAAATTCTAAACAAGAACATCGAAATTTAATTCTAAATATTTGAATTCTATTTAATAACTTACTTGCAAGATGACAGAAATATATATGCTAATATATAAATTCTCGCGAATAAAGACAAAAATAACAAATAAAAACGTTAAAGAATGTCCCAAACTCCAGACTAATAAGCAAACAACCTAATCATTTGACAAATGTCAAAGTCTTGCCGTTCAGTGAAATTTCATTTTCCAATTTTGATATTCCTGATTGTATATTACCCGCTGAATTCAAATATCTTGTCTATCATTGGTTGAAAGTTATGTATTATAAAAGTGCATAAATTGATTTTATCTCCATGCCTTATGACTTATCACAATGTTTTATTCTTATTCCTTATGGAAACGTGCATAAACCAGCCTTAAGGCGTTTATGTAAATTTTGTTCTGTATCTATGACCTTGACGGCATCAAAATTAAAAGAGTGTCCGAATGATATTGCGTGTCCTACTAGTGCACATTTCCCGTTGTTGTTGTTCTTTTTTTTGGAATTTCGTTCATGTTATTATTTTTATTTTTTACTTCATTAATGAGGCTGTTGACTATTCCTCTAGGGTAATTATTTATTTTTTAACATTATTTAGTACGTCGCTCTGATATTCTTTTGAGGTTAGTATTGTGGCTCTAGATATAAGATTTTTGGCGCTATTAAGAAGTTGATTTTTCGGGTGTTTAGATCTGTAGTTAAGGTATCTTGTAGAGGCAGTGGGCTTTTTTTTTATACCATTTAGTTTTAAAAAGCCCACTGCCTCTACAAGATACCTTAACTACAGATCTAAACACCCGAAAAATCAACTTCTTATTTTGTATATTGTTTGCAAATTGTTATTTATTAATGGTTTTATGTATTTATCCATGTTTTTTAATTTCTTCATTTTCACGTAAGTTACACATGTTTGTCCTAAACTTTTCACAAAAAAATGTAATGTTATTGTAGCTCCTGAAGAGGACACACGAGTTGTCGAAACCGGTAAAGGCGGAAAATAAATTGATTATTGACTGAAATCCAGTAATTTTTCTTCCTTCCATCATTTTTTAAATTTCGTAAATTTAAAATATAATTTACATTTTCATTTCGTCGATATGCTGCGGTTTTTTTCACGGCAATTCTCGATCTTTTTTAATTATTTTTTAATTGATGCCGCAGTTGTATGGGTACTACTTTTCCAGTGCTGCTGTATCTTTTCTGGCTTAAATCACGAAGGCGATTACATAAATTCCTCAGCAAATGGTTGGTACATTCAATTTTTTCTACTATTAAGTCATTTCCGTATGGCTTTATATCCATCAACTTCTTGTGTACGCTAGCTATCACCATCTCCAATAAGTTTGCCATATTTAATTCCATGCATTTCCAAACTTTTAGTGAAACCTTCAACTATTATGTCACTTTCCATACTAGTTGATGTTCCAGTCCAATTTTTATAACAAACATGTTGTTTCGGTGTTTCATTTAAACTTTCTGCTCGAGCACAAATGCAACAATATTTATTACGCACAGCAAGATATAACAGTTTTCCTGTCTTTTGCCCAATAATACAACCCTATAAATAAATTAGAGTGTTATTTAAAGTGTAATTTACAGTAATAAATTATAAAATTATTGATATTATACTGGCACTTGTAAATTAAGCAAAATAAAGTAATGGGTCGATTCTGTTCATCTTTCTATAAATTTGTAAATTTGTAGCTTACAGTTGATCCGTAAGTTTACCCTTTACGAATTTACAAATAAGGTAATTCTGTTCGTATATCTGTAAACAGCTGCGCTACAGATACTATAGTTACAAGGTTATCTCGTAAGAGGCTCTTGCGCTAACTTCATTCCAAATATTTTTATGTCATTCAAATATTTTTCTGCTATTACAACAAACAATTATTTTTTATTGGAATATGCCGTCAGGATTATCAATATAAATATATATTAAAGTATTTTTTTTAGTAAAGATTCGTTTACGTATAATACAACATTATAACCTATATTGTAAGATAACAAACTTGAAATATTGATCCAGAAACTATAATTTAGAAGAGTGTATAAAAGTTGTGACATCCCAATAAACACAGATACGTTTATAAAACATTTAAATTATGACAAACACCATTAGAGAAATACGAGTCACCATTACGTAGATTCAACTTTTAAATGTCGCGGTTTAACACGTCGCAAAGTACGAATAAATAAACGTTTGTTATTAACATCTAAAACACGAATATTATACGTGTTAAGATCTGGCATAATTTGGTTGTTATATTACGTTTTATATTGATATGTTTTTCAAGTAAATTAAAAGTAAAAAATGTTTGTTCTAAAAACGTGTTTATTTACGTTACTTTAACGTATTTTCATATTAATTAATATACATTTATTTGTAGGTACTTATTTATTATAAAAACAAATACATTTTTTTTGTATTAACAAAAACATGTGTAAAAAAAGAAACATTCTGCTATACAAAATAAATAGACAAAAATGGAATGCTATATTTAAAATAATATTACTCGAAAACTTTTTTTAGCTTACGAAAATAATTTTAAATAATAAAGGTAATATTTTAGTTCGAAATTTACATAAGAGTCGATGATATACCAATTTTTTTTAGTAAACTTACATTACCTGTTAGCATTTATATTTTGTCCTTCAATTTACATTTACCATTGACTCATGATGTAAATTAAATATTTCGTTTATTTTCAATTATATTTGGATGTTTATTAAATTAGCTCGAAGAAAGCTTAAATGATATTATTTTCAATATATCATTCAATTTAAAAAAAAAATGTTTTTTTATAACTAAATAAATAGCACTTTTTGTCTATTTAACTAAAACTAAGCAATTTGTCGTATAAAATAATAAAAAATAAAATTATAAAATGTAACATTTAATACATTGTGGTATATCAGCCTGTATATAAATTATATTAAAAAAACACTTATTATTTACTAGTTTTATTGCTCTGGTTAAATCGAGTAGCTGAATGTTTTAGCCATTCTTTGACAGCCCAGGCAACCTGTAGATCGTTTTTTTCGTTTGCAGGGAAGTTCAGTTTGGCCGCCTCTAAAACAAAAATTATTCAAATTTAACAATAGTGGGTAAAAATAGCGTAAGACGGACTATTTATTTGAAGTATGTGAAACGCAATTATAAAAAAACTTGCATGTAATATTGAGAAATAATTGTCTTATAGCAGTTTTTACCAACAAAACAGAAATAAGTCAGGTTTAAGTGAACAAATTCAAATCAAATATTTGTCAGTAATACCAACTATTTCATTTGATATAGAAATTCGCTGTGTTTTTATTTATTTAAATCGAGTTCAAAATTTAAATTCCGATAGTGCAAACAGGCAATTAGGCTCGACATTTTACGTCGCATGCCGAAAATATTTTAATTATATGCAACTTATTAAATAAATAGCTATTCTCGTTACCCAAAACAATATTCATGGTTGTAGTATTTTCGAACCCAATTTTGTTGTAGCGACCTTTCCAATTAAACTGCATTCCTAGTTGATTTGTCAACAAATATTTCATAATCCTTCTTGTCACTCCTTCTATTCCTGAACCTCCCAAAGCAGCCAACCTGCGCACCTGTAAAATGATCTTGTAAATAATAATATAAAAATTATTTTTGGCAAAAACTAACCATATACTGATTTATTGTCGTGTCTTCTTTTGCCAGATTTTCGAAATTTAAAAAATCTTCATATGTTTTTAATGGGAAATAAGGTAAATTTTCTGGAGCGATTAACTTCTCCAATGCAATTTTTTTGTTGTATCTCAAAATTTCCTGCATTGTTAATAACATTTGCTCATTGGTTGTTTGTAACTTCGCAAGGGAAGTTAAAACTGTCTCTTGAAAACCTACAAAAATAAAAATGGTATAAAGGTAAAGTTTTTCGGAATGGAAGTGTAAATTAAAAAAAAGTTATAAGGTAATATCTAACCTGAGTTACTCATCTTTTCAATAGGTGCATCCAGAATAGCTCTGCCCACAGTATTAGTCACATTATCTAAAATGGAATAAAGATTGATACCATGATATTATTAAGTGTGTTCACAAATAAGATTTTTTTTGTTACCGATCAATATTTCGTGATCCAGTGCCTCGGCGAAGTTGCTATATAGAGTTATAGTTGAAGTAGATGAAGCACTTGGTGTCTGAGGTAACTGGATATTGCCCTCATCAGAGACAACTTCTGCTACTATATTTGAAACTGTATCTGTAAATTTAGTTTAATTTTATGATATAATTTTAAATTTTATTTGTATACTAACTTTGCTCTTCACTTGTCTTTTGTTTCTTCTTTATAATAGGAAAATCTTCGTCATCACTACTTGACTCACTGGATTCGGATGGAGCAGATTTTCTTGAGACACTTGTAGTGGATTGACTATTTGCCACTTCGTATTCCTCAATAAGGCGGTCTACTTCTTTTTCGGCCAAATCATAGTTAACTGAAATTTTATAAATTACACTACCTCCTACATGTTAAATGGTTTAAATACTTACGCGTTTTAAAATGTACTTTAAATACCGAATAATGTGGCCATTTCTTACTAGGTGGAGTACATGCTTTAACAAAAGACGAGAGTGGGACCTTTTTAGTTTTAGTAGGCCAATAGCATCTTCTTTCATTTTTAATTAGCCATGTCAGTGGTACAACGGCAAGCTCTTTGGAATCCAATCTTTTAGATTTAAATTCTACCACTCCGTAAAACATGATAAGTTTTGCAGAACTATTTCTAGTGCAGAGAAGGAAATAAATTAAAAAGGATGTTTGAATTAGGCAATACGGAATAAATGATGTAATGAAATTAAAATTAATTAGCAGTGAAGTAATGGAAAAAAAGCGAAACCTTTTTTGTGAGGCATTAGAAATCCTTTGCAATATACTTGTTCGTAAGAAAAATAAACTGCATTTTGTTCACTAAATGCTTTGCAGAAAAACATGTTTAAATTTGAAGAAGGTAGAGGAAACGAATACAAATCGAATATTGCAGAACTGAGTCCCTCAAAATTTATTGCATTACCAATTACATGAATTTCTTTAATTATACAAACTTTTTTGGATTTCGTTAGTACACAATTATCAGGCAAAGTATTTGACAAAACATATTGAGTAAAGTATATTTTTTTGCAGTTATAAGATATTACTTGACCAGTAATAGTATCATGAACCTCGTTAAAGATATGTTTAGCTTTAAAGTCTTGCAAGTCTTTACACTTTCCTTTTTTCGAAACAAAATATTTTGCACACTGGTCTCTCTCTAAAAGTCTATTATGCACTTGTTGCAATACATGTTTTTTTGAACGCACTTTTCTCTTCTAACATGCCAAATAATTTTCGAACGGGAAACAAGAGTATGCTGTAATTGGACCATATTTGCGAACGTCTTCAACTAGGTGTATAAGACTGTGAACGTTTATAAACGACAAAGTCATCGCCTAATATGCTTGATGCTGTTGCTACAAATTGTTTTAAAAATGAATGGGCTGTATCAATATATTTTGCAATGAGTTGCTCATTAGACAAAATGGTTATTGAACAGTGCAGTAACAAAAAATGTTCGAACTGTTCATTTCTCAGCCCTTCATGTAATACTACTACGCCATGATACAATACAAAACTTCTGTATTCAGTGGCTTTCCATCGCTTTATTTCAAAAAACGATCTACATTTCCGCACAAATTCCGATGGATGAAATGGCTTTATTGCAGAGATTTTATCATTCATTAAATTAATAAGTTTACGAGAAAGTTTGTTAGGAGTTTTACCTTCAATGTAATAATTCAAAAGAATTCGTTTTGTTACCCCCAAAAATACTAAATGCATAGGATCAAGTGGGAACTGGGTAACCAATTTTATACCAATTTCTAAAAGAGGCGATTTAAACTTTATAAAAGGTTTGTTTCCTATTTTAAAATCTTCGTCTGAAATGGGTAAAAGAACTTGATCATCGATAAAACATATACGATGATTTTGATATTGACCAACAATGGTACATTTCTCACATCCGTATTTACTGGTATGCCCTAAGATGCCCTTTAAATACGCTCTAGCTGGCGCATCACAAATAAAAAAGTTTATGTCAATGTCATAATGTTTGTTATCAAAATCAAAGCCAGTTGTTTGCAGCGTTTTAAATTCCTTTATAAATGGGTCCAGAAAAATTTCTAGCGGGTGAGGTTTGCCTGTTCCAGAGAAACAAGCTATTGTAAATGGAGTATCATTTATAAAATCGGGGCAAAGGCCTAAAATGGGATATAGCTCAGTGTTCGAACTCTTAAATAAAGGTAATCCGTCTATATTTATTTGAAGGAGAATTTTTGTTATGTTTATTTTCAAACCATCAACCATCCTAATGAGCAGCTGATTAAGAATTCCCAAAAAAAACATTTCTCCATTGTTGAGCGGAATAGTTTGAATATTTCGAGGTGTTTGAAGTAAGCAGCGATAATCAGTGGGTAGAAATTTAAAACGAGGCTTTAAAATTTTGAGTAGTTTAGTTACTGCCGTCACATTTATATTATTTACACATGCCCATTCTCTTAATTCATCTGTTAATAAATTCGGAGATTTTTCAAAATTATTGTCTGAAGAACTAGAGCTACTAGAATCGCCAGAATCGAAAAAAAATGACATCGTTTCGTCACAATCTGTCGGAATAGTCGAACTTGAAAAATTTGAATTACTTTTCGTGGAAGATAATGTGCAGGTTGTAATGGGAGTAAGAGATGTTGATGACGATATGGAGGGTGTAATAGGAATAAGAGGTTCTAAGGAGGATAGTGATGGACAAGCAAGATTTTCATTCTTATTATTTCTTAACAAACAATTCTGTCTTAACGAAACAGCTTGTTTTTTTATTTTTCTCTGCATTTGACGTTTTGATAGAATTTTAAAGGGTGGCATAGTTTTATCTTACCCTACAAAATGAAAAGACAGGTAAATATACACTTTATCTCAAATAATTTCGACACATTTTTATTTGATTAGTGAGTTAGAGAATCAGTTACGCCATTTTTTGAAACAATTTTAACGATACGTATTTTGAAAAGCAATGTAACAACAAATACATAAGTTATTTATAAAAATAACTTTTTTAAATACGGAAATATCATTCCAAAACTTTTGAAGCTCTACATTAAAGGTTATGTATATTATGTCTTTAAAGATAATAATAAGGAAAATTGAAATGAAGTTGATGTGTTTGAATATTCTTTTAAAAACTAAGCCTTGTTTAATTGTACTGTTGATGTGCTGTATATTTAAAATTGTTTACAATGTTATAATATATGGAAAAAGAATTTAGTTTATCTTAAGTTAAGTGAAATATTATGACATGCTTCTTGCTTATTATAATGATTACAATAAAGTCAAAAAGTTTATACTCACCTAATACGAAAGCACAAATACCTAGTGAGAATGTGAAATCTTTCTCTTGTTTTAGTTTTATACACTTCTGATGAAACTGTAAATCAACAACACGACACACGACAAGCCACCATCACGCTTTTATATCACATGATCTTTCCTTGACCAATCAGATTGTTCCGTATTTTAAAAACGTTTAGCTACACGTATGTTTGAACATTTATATAACGTTGATTTCCTTTATGTTTCAACGGTTTCAAAGAAAATTGGTAACACATTCAAATTATATTTTACAGCTTATAAACGATTCTTTGTAAAATTTGCGACTGTAAAGGCGGTCGCTGGTAATAATATAAAACGAACATTAATATATTATACAGCATCATATGCTTATTTTCTCTCTAGATCAAAACTGTTATTGAAACCATTTATATGAACATATTTTTAACGTAATATCAAAACGTTACATGGACGTTTTTAATAATCCGATACAGATAACGTTATATTAACGTAAGAGTATTGTGTATTTAGATTTAGATTTAAAAAGTACGTTTTTATAACGTTTAAATAAAACGGTGTTTATCTGACACCAAAAATAAACCGTTGATTTTTTAACCTTACACGGTTTATCAACCAATGACACGTTTATATCACGTTAAAAAAACGTAAGTGTGTTTATTGGGATAGTAGTCTGACTTTTGGTAATCCAATTATTGCAGCCAACATAGTTTTGAAATGATCCTGTACCTAAAAAGTTGAGAGTACCTAGCACCTATAATAATAAAAAGGGGAATATATATCGGGACGGCAAATTAGGGGTTCGGCGGTTCGGAACGGCAATTCATGCGCCTCAGAATATGTACTTGAACCGATAAATTAGGGACTCTATTTATCTGAGTTTTATAAGTTACTTTTAACAATCTCAGCGTATGTTAGGTTTGGTAGATAGTAACAGATGAATTAGCTGCTCTTTTACACTTTTTGTCGCTAGAATACATATCGCTCATGGGCAGGAAAAATGACACAATACAAAATCAACAAAATGTTCAGTAGAGCGATTTGAAATTTAACATTTTAATATAATTGTCATTGTTATTTATAATGGATGAATGCATTATTTCCAACAACTTCACTGTAATCTATGTGTCATTATCAATCGTCCCGTGTATTTGGAAGCTGACTATGAACCTCTAAAGTTATTTAAAATCATTATCATTTTGACTTGTGTCATTTTTCTTAATTGAGTTAAGGTACTTTCTTTAAATAATTATTATATATAAGCAATATAGTAATTTTACAAAGTTTTTATTCAAATTGTAAAAAATCAATTTTTTATAATACAAAGACATTAGTGTTTTTTAAAACAAATATTTAATGATTTTTTAGATGTCAGTTTGAATATTTTTCATGTTATGTATTTTGTAAAATAAAAGATTATTTTGCGTAGTACAATTTCTTCAGTAGAATATTTGACTTTCACAGAAAAAAATCAACAACTGTTAGTTTGATTAATATCTTTAAATTCTTCCTGGCTATAAGAAGTTTTGTAAAATATTGAAAATGGGTGTTTTTTTTCAACCCTTACAATTTTAAGTTGATTAAAAATTTATTATAAATTAAATTATCATCACTTCAAAAGTGACACAACTCAAAAAGTGGCACTTTTCCACACACTTTCAATTCTCAACTCGGATTTATGACGTTTTTCTTGATGATAGTACGTGTAATCGCTAAAAGAGACGCAACACAACTAAGAAGTGTCACTTTTCATGCAATGAGTACCAACAAAATAGATCAAATGAAAAATGACACAACTACCATCTAACAAGAAGTACTCGCAAATGACTTATGACACTTTTCTAGACTAAAGAGCATGCAAATAGGAAACCATTGCTACAGTTAACTGAAATTAGATTTTTTTTGAGTTGTGTCATTTTTTCTGCCCATGAGCGATATATTGCTGCACATTTACATTTTTTGCTGTGAAACTACATATTTTGTTGCTCAAATACAAAAATTGCCGTTGTCAATACATAATTTATCGTCAAAAATACCTAATTTGCCGTCTCGAAAAATGACACCCTAATAAAAACAATTAATAATTAGATACCTTCAAATGTATTGCATTTGCGTCGCTTCGCAACTGAGGTAAATGTGGTTGCAAAATTGCAATTAAATTGATTACAGTTTTATTTTATCTAGTCTAAACATTTTTTTTTCTGGCTCTTCAAAAAGATTTGCCGTATCCCTTAAATTTCTACGAACTAACCTCACATAATTCCTTAAATGTACATTATTACAAAATAATTACATAATTTTTACTAATTTGAATAATTGCTTGCTTGTTATCATCTTCTTCTAATAATATTCCAATAAATAATAAATTTTGTTGTTGATTCATTATAATAAGGTCAAAGTATGTAAGCTTATGGCTAGTTCTTCTGTCCCTGTAAATATTTACGAATCTGTAAGAGTTTACAGAAAAATTGTTAGCTACAGAAATGATCAGAATCGCAGTTTTGATCATAGCGTCATACAGGCGTAACGAGAAGCGTTACAGACCTTACAGATATGAGCAGAATCGACCCATAAGATTATATATGGTAAAAATACTTACAACTCCAGATAAATAATCGTAATTTGATCCATAACTTCTTTTACACCAAGCACCATCAGCAATTACTGTGATAAGTGGAAACCCATCCTTGTCTACGGAACCTGAATCCTTTGCAAGTTTCGCTTCTTCTACACCCGCTTTTTTCATAGATTCCCAAGCAGTTTCTTGATATATTTCAGCAAGATATGTTTGATTTCTTGCATAAAGTTTTTTACTCATACATGGTATATTTAATATACTAGAAACTTCAAATAATTGTGCGAATGTCCCACCTGTTGCAATCATACTGTTAACTGCAGAAGTATTAATATTATCATCAATACATCATACACTTTATTAAAAACGTGGACTTGAAACCGACACCTTTTTCTTTTATTATTTTTAAATGTTTATTATGACAGCTGAAAAGCTCGTGATGATTAAAATTTATAATTTCGTTGAAAAAATGTTGTACATCGATAATTCGCCGTCCTTCAACTTCTAAGATTTTCAGTTCAACTAATCTAAAATAAATACATACTATATTATTTAATGAAAATTATTTAGTACTCATTATAGCACATTATTGTTCTTATTTTTAACATTACCGAAATTTACAAATAAAAGCAAATTGGCATACCCAGAAATGCGTATTTTTTTACTCGTATAAACAATTAAAACAAATCAAGAAATTATTTAAAATATAAAACTTTTTATTAGATTACAATTTTGTTGTCTATTATCTTGGTTTATGAGGGGTATATTAGGGACCGTGCTATAAATAGCAATGCAATATTTGTTTACTAACAGAAACTTTCTCTTTTCTATGATTCAGAAATACTAGAATAACAAATAAAACATTGTAAATTCTTTGCTAATAAAAAAGTGACAACATTTGTCTTTTTCGGTACCCCAGCTCTTTTTGCAAAAACGTGCCTAAACAATGGAAAAATACGTTGCCTCCATAAAATTACGGTTTTGTCGGATTCGTCAACTTTAAAGGGAATTGGAGAATATATATTTTGCGAAAATTTGTTTTTCTACAAATATGTTAAAATTAGGCTTTTTAACGTTTGTGTTCAAGGTTAAAAATGTCATTTTACATTAGAAAAGAATTAAAAAAAAATTATTATTATTTAAGTGGGAACATATAGTTTTTATTAGTTTATACACAAGGAAACTTAATTATGAATTCAATGATATCATATTTTTATACAATTTTGAAGTTTTAAACGGTCATTATTAACTCCGTACCAACAACTATAAGTAACTGGTTATTTGCTAGTGAATTAACCTTCCGTCGGGCGCGGGGTCTGGAGTAACAAGAACGGGCGCTGTGTATCAAAATGATCACGCTACAAAAATGTTGGTTTCCTGGCAAGATTTTCTAAATAAATTATCTATTTAACTTGGAAAGTGAAGTATTTTACGAAAAGATTGGAAGGAAATAATAACAAAATGCATAAGTACATGAAAAAATGCAAAAAAAGTTATATTGAAATAAAATAACAAAATCATATTTTCTTTACAAAATTTGAACTCTCTTAATAAATTCTTATAATAAAATAATGGAAAAATAAACAGAATACTTATAAAAACATGAAATGGAAGTTATAATAAGATAAATATAGTTATAAAGGTAGTCAATTATTGGTCGCAGCTTCGTCCCGCTGCTGTAAATTCTTTAAAAAGTATAGTGGAGAATAATATCTAAAATGTCATCAGAATAAATGCAACTCCAGCATTCAAGAGGCGTTCGTGCATCTTTTGCCGTCCGTATTGTGCCTGGCAATTTTTTTATAATATTGAAACTTCGGTGGCGTACTCTTTGCGACAAAGGGTTTTTATTCCACTTTGTTTCTTTATCTATCCCTAAAAAATAATTTTTATCGTCATCAGGTCTGCTGTTTTCATATTCAGGTGCCGTTTCTTCTTCTAGTCCGGATTCTCCTGAATCTTCTGGAATTTCTACATGGTCTTCACCATCCGTGTCGCTGTCGTCTTGAAAGTATTCTAGTAATTCGTCGTCGTCTTCTTCTAAAAGCAGTCTTCGTAACACTTCAATATCACTGTCTTTATCTAAAATATATTTTTTTGTGTATTTCGCCATAATCAGGGTATGATAAAATATTAAAACTTAAAACATAAAAAAGAAAATTAGTCATAGACGGGAGCGGTGTATCTATTTGATATTTGTTCAAAAATAACGTCTGAATTATTATATAACTAAATAATACGAATTTTACGTGTAAATGTTCTCACCAAAATAAGTAAAAACCAATATTTAAAAATTATTAAATTATGACGGGAACGGGCGCGGTGTATCAGAATGATCAATCTTGACCTATGGTGACCATCACACTGTTGATCGATTATTAACTGTTGGCTCCATATAGGGGGACGGAAGTTAGGAAGCTACTGAGACAGGCGCATTAATACGTCCAGTTTTAAAAAAATGCGAGAACAAAATATGAGCGGTGTATCAATTTGATCGACCGCGCCCGACGGAAGGTTAAAAGGAAATAATAATAAATCTTGTTTGTAATTTATAAATAAACGACTTGACGTCTATCAACGATTGCCATGTACAGGCTACTAATTGATTAGTTTTTTTTTTATTTTGTCAAAATTAAATTTTATAATGACTTTATTATTTTGTCAAAATTGAATAAATATTATATAAACCACGTGAGTTAAGAATGTTTATATACTCAAAGTATTTAACTCACTCGCTCTACGGGCTCGTGGTTTAAACTTTCTTTTCATGAATAAACATTTTTTTAACTCACTTGGCGTGTAAATATCTATTATTACCACTATATGAGTTACAGGAATGGTATAATTGAATAGGTACATATTATTTTTGAACAATTACAGCACCATGAAAGGAATTGAGGTTTAATAAAAAAAGAAAAATGATTAATTAGCGGAACAACATTCATGGCATTCTTGTTATAGTCATAATTAAATAAAAATATTATAAATCTTTATATATATTTATCTTATGTGAAAGTAAAAGTCGAGATAAAAATATTACATCATTAAATTTAGAATTTAATTGTACACGGAATAAATAAATAAAAATGTGTGTTCCTATAAAATTATTTTTTCTATTTTGCATCTGTAACAAAGCTATAACAGCACCCAAAGGAGTTCGTTAATAGCTCGTTTGAGTGTTGTAACAGCCTAGTACAATTTATTTTTATAAAGTTGGTAGCATAGCTGAAACATTATGTCAAAAAATATCAAATGTCAAACCTTACTGAATAAACGATACTAATTAACCCTGTAAGGTTCACCATCAGTTTTCGTTGAAGAAAAATTCTGAAATTTTAGTGGGAGTCTAAGAAACATTATACTATACCGATGGAATATGTTTTACAAAAAATTTTTTCAAGGAAAATGAAATTTGCAGTTGTAGCCATATGTCAACATTGAACTTTAACGTAATCGTTTGGCGGCTAAATAATGTAGGTATTATCTCATTTATTATCAAAACATTATTATTACAAAAAGACAAAAAAATACAATATGTAATAACAAATAAATTGAGATTAATTTTGTACATGGAATTCCATAAAACAATTTTTTTTCTCTGTTAGGCACAACCTGCTGTTACATTTTTGGCACATTATTCTTGAAAATCCTTTAGAACAATGGCGGCATCGTCCTTTGGTGGTATGTATTGGCCAATGTGATACCGTGTCCAATCTTGTCATTGGTAAAGGCCGGGGTACAACAGGGTATTTGATTTTCTTTACAGCGCCAGGGGAAGATACTTCGCGAGACGGTCTCCCACGTTTGGGTTTCCCAGTTGTTGCTAAAGCTCTAGCAATTTCGCTTGTAAACTCTTTCAAAGGTTTTACTATTTTTTCTTTTTTATTGTTTTCTTTGTACAATAACCAGGCATTCACTGTGCACATATCCAACAAATAGGAGAAAACTGGGAAGTACCAACGCCTAGCTCTTCCTGGGGTACGATAAAGTCCTACTAACGAATTAGATTTGTCCACACCTCCCATGTGTTTGTTATACTCCAAAATAAGGGATGGACAGGTAATATCCTTCTTCCGCTTTTCTTCTTTGCAGTATCTAAGTACATTTCCTGTAGGTGCTACGCCAAAAATGGTACTTCCAACCAAGACGCATTTACTATCTGCCCATTTGACAACAATACATTTATCATCAGTAGATCTGAAATCATGCTGACCTCTACCCTTTTTCAGTAGCTCTTTATCGGATATTAGCGGACAACCTTCTAGTCTGTTACTTCGTAAAGTTCCCAAACTGTAAATGTTGAATTTTTCTTTCAAATAGAAAAATAGTTTTATGGTCGCAAAATAATTGTCGAAATAAACTGTGCTATTTTCAGGATTTTGAATAGTCTTGCACAAAGCAATCACCACACTACTTCCACTACCTAAATCTGTTTCTTCTTCTGACAATTCCATTGTAGTTCCTTGCAGTAACGGAAATGTGTTGGACCCCTGGTAGGGAATGAAAGAATAAATAATTCCTGAAACACCAGCTCTCATAAAAAAATTATACCCCCATTTGTGGGGTTTCTTAGGCATATACTGCCGAAGATTTCCTGCTCTTGTACCCTTATATGGTATTATTGTTTCATCAACAGAAAAACGGTTTTCTATTTCAAATTGAGAGCAGTTATGGTTGATTATATCTAACAGCGGCCGTATTTTATAAAATCTATCTTTGGTTGTATTATCAATCATCATATTATCGTTGAAATGTATGTACCTGCGAATTTGCTTGAATCTTCGCAGAGACATTATGGCAGCTATTTGTGGAATTCTTGTATTTGTGGCCCAATAATCCTTATAGCTTGGTAGAGAAATTATACCCATCAAAATCAGTATCGAAAGAAAATCCGTGATTTCTTTGTTATCTGTGCTGAGACTTTTACCCGTCTGTTGCGTACAGTATAAATTGGACTGTTCTACAATTACTTCTATGCAATCATAGGAAAAAAACTTCAAAAAATACTGCAGGGGCTTTACAAGCTCTTCACTAGAGTAATTTTCCAGATTTTCTGGTAAATCAATGTGTGGAAGATCTTTGTGAACCCATCTTCTAGTCGGTTTGACTTTAGCTTTTTTATTAGCTTTCTGGATTTTGCGTTTTTTCTTGAGTTTCCTTTTTTTTGACGAGGAAGGTGCTTGGTTGGTAACATGAGTATTTATAGAATGACTTCCATCAGATTCGCTGTTATCATCTGTTTCAGAAATAATAACACCCTGAATGTTGCTATGTGTATTATTATCCTCTTCGGAGCCACTATCTGGGGCAATAATTACCTCTTCTATCTCGTCGTCATCTGAATCACCAGACATATCCGAAATATCTGACATTTGAGGGTCTGGTGGCGTAATAATCGTTGTTTCTTCTTTTTTGCCGTAAAATAACTTGGTGGAAATTGTTGCCATATTCTCGAGCTGAAATTTTACAAAGATTCAATGATACCAAATGGCAACGGTACTTTTCAAACTACATTTTCACAACGTTTCCACAAATATTTCACAATTTTTTTTTATATAAATATATAGAGTAAGACTTTAGGAACAAACTAATATATTACAAAATCTTTGTTGAACTAAATTTCTTACCTAATTGTGGACAAAACTGAATGTATGTACTCACAGGTTATAATGACGTTGAACAGCTGATAAATTTCTTTTTCTATCCGCTAAGAGATGGCAGCACACGTCCGTAACTTTAAATAGACTGTTACCACATGGAAACATTGACCAAATAGGGGTAATAAGCGTAGAAATTAAGAAAAAAAAATCCGAAAGTTCAATGTAGCCAAATGGCTACAAGGTGCCTTAGAGGGTTAAGGTTTTTATTTTTATTTATATATATTTAGGGCATAAATAGTTCAAAACACTGTTAATTGTTGATATTTAAAATATGTAATTTATTTTTATTTATTTATGAACTCTGTCGGTAAATTAGTTCGAGCTTTTTGGTGCCAAAGTTATGCACGTTGTGTAAGCAAAAGCAAAATGGCGGCGGAGGAGAAATGTCAACAAGAATTAAGTGTTTTAAATATAAGATGTGTATAATTATATAGTTTTACACTTTTCACATACTTTTCAGTTAATTTTATACAATAAAATGTAAGTAACTTGTAAAAATTTTACATTTGGTTATAACCTGACTTTTTTCATTGTTTGTTTTTGAAATTATAAAATGTATTTTCCGTAATTTCACGTATTTCAGGTGGAGTACACAAAAATCGTCTGTATTCATTTTTAATTTGATATGAATTTGATTGTACACAACACGAGACAATTTTAAATTCAAACAATTGAATTTTCAAATGTCACATTATTACCAACTAACACAAAATTTCCTAAATTTTGAATTAACGATTTTTTATTTAAAAAGATCATAAAAAGCGCAAAATAGAAAAAATAGTATAAAGAACTCATGTCATAATTGTCGATTATTTTGTTCGAAGGTTTGGGCAACTCCGCTACGCGTCGTTACCCAAACTTCCTTCTCACAAAATAAAATGACAATTATGACATTCGTTCTTTAATATACTAATATTGTACGCTATAATGTGAAATACCTAATATTGACAAATTTTATTTGAATTTTTTTCTGTTATTAGTTTCCACTGGACATTGAAAAGTAAAACCATTGTACATTATGTAAAATAATTTGTAATTGAAGACCTTATTGTTATATAATGATAAGCCTCAAAAGCAAAAATGTGAGTATTTAGATTATAAACTTGAAAAAAAAGCCAAAATTAGTAAAAACGTTAGATCTTTGCTTGTTTACGCTTGTTTTTTGAACTGTGTATCTGCCCACAATAATAAAAAGAATAAACAAAATAAAAATTTATATTGAACTCAAAAAAAAAGTTTATTTTAAAAAATGTGGCATGTCATTTTATAACAAAAAAAATGTTGATATTCATAGGTAATGAAAATAGTAATAGTAATAGAAATTTGACAAAAACAAAACAAAGTTATTCTAACATTTCTGTTTCTTCTTCCCTGTCATCATCTGGGATCAACGAATCATAAAAAGGGTAATGTATGGGCGGTATGTACGGCAACAAAGTTTTGATATTGTCGAGCTTTTTCTTTGAAATCCTTACAGGTTCTGTGTACTTCTTAGGCAATGAATGTAGTGTCAACTGTGTAGGTCTTCCTTTTTTCGTTACATTAACTTTTTGATATGCATCGTTAATAAGATATTTCACAAAAAATGCATTGGATGTCTCGCTATCAAACATGAAGGAAAATACCCCGGCAAATTCTAGTTTTCTTCCGTCATCTGTTTTGGTCGCTTTTTTGATATTTTGCTGCAGATTGCTGACTTCCAAAAAATCTTCTTGTCTCATTCGTGTTACATCGAAAGGATTTTTTTTATTCGACTTTTCTATAACGGTATACCTTCTTCTGGAGAAAATATCAATGGAGCGTATTTTCGATGACGTTTCTCAATCAATGCGAAGTCTATGTCTGAGGGAAGATGAGTGTGGCCGCTAACAAGAAAGTGACGAGTGATTTTTTTTTCTTTCACCATTGCAGCCACAAAGCCATTACGGTCCAGTTTTTATTTTGACCGGGGCAGTTGTCAGTAAATAGTATTAACTCGTCCAGCTCAGGCTTATTTTTCAAAAATTTTATCAGGATACTGGCAATTTCATCACTCTCTCTTTTAGCAGTATTTTCCGTCCATACAAACATATGCCCCTTTCCTGATCCACAATCGTGAACTCTCAAATTATAGAGCCAGACTTTCCTGCAATAAAATGCTGGTCCTGCAGCAAGTTTGGGTACTGGCATTGCTTGCTGCAAGTCGAATGATAGAACTAATTTCCTGTTATTACTTTTCGCATCTTCACTTTCTTTCTTCAGTAAGTCTTGCATAGCTTTTGCCCTAATTTTGTGCAAATTTAAAGTTGTTTCTAGGCTTGCCAGTATTTCGTCATTATTCTCTGATTTGGCAGCTTCTATTTTGATCAAAGTTTCATCGCAAGTTTTACATGTGTCAGATTTAGGTAATTTGAAACCTATATTAAAATCGGTACAGAAAATTTTCCTGTAAGTTGATTCAGAAACAGGGGTAATACCTTTTTCTGTACACCATGTCACATAATATTTTTCATACAAGCGAGTAATAGACATGTCGCTGTTCAGATAGGTTTTTCCTTCATTTTTAGCCCTACTGTAATGACTCTGGTATTTTGGGATCAAGTTTATGTGGTCTTTCACGTACTGGATGTTTTCATCAGTGATTTTGTTAGTTTTGTTATGATGTTTACCCCGACCATCCATTTTAGGCACAGGCGTACCTGAAGCTATTTGAGATACGATATTGTTGATTCTTCCCCTGGATTTTTGAAGTCCATGAACAATTCATATACTCAATTTTGCAAACTTTGACAGCTTCAGTGTTTACTGTGACATGGTATTCTGCAGTAAATTTCTTGCTAGACTCTTGCCTTTTGATTTTTTTTGGATAATGTCTCTTCTTAGCAGTGATATTGATGCATCCAAATAAGTATGAGTTTTGAACATCAAAAGAACCAAGTGCCCAACATTTCTCAAAAATCACTTCATGTTGACCATTGAGTCTTGTTCGACCATGCTTTGAACAAGTACAAGGAGGACCAATTTCACGAGCTCCGACAGTTTTCTTTGTAGTTTCACTGTAATATTCCTCCCCTTTATTACGTTTAACTTTTCTTTTATTTCTTTTGTATTCGGCTCCTCTCCGTTTTCGCCAACGTGAAGGTGTCTCTTCGCTCTCTTCTACTGTTTCTTCCCTCTGAATATCTTCTTCAACTTCACTCGAAACCTGATCTTCCTCTGATTCAGCCTATAAAAATTTGAGTAATATAATCTCTTTTTTGAAATAAAATGACAAGCCACATGAAACAGCCAATATCAGATTATATTTTTTGGAAAAACTGAATAAACAAGTTTGAGTAATGTGTGACTGTAATGATCTTTGATGATCCTTTGGCGTGTTGATAAATGAAATTAAACACTTGTTAAAGTGGACTGTATTTATTAAACACCTTTACAATTATGAACTGTACATGTGCAACTGCGAACGTTCGGCACTCTCCTCTCTACACATATACCTTTTTTTTGCTGCCGTCTATGCGCACACAGCTAGCGCAACAACATGCTCAGCAGTTCCAAAACATTTTCTCTCATATTAGGCTAAACATTAAACAGTGACTGCACAAGTTTCTTTAGCTTATTAGCAAAATTATCAGGAAAAATCATTTAAATCAAAAAACATCATACATGGATACCCGTGAAACTAAGTTACGTACTAGTATTATTTGGGTAGTTTATGTTGTGATAAGCAATATATATATATATATATATATATATATATATATATATATATATATATATATATATATATTAAAACTGACTTAGAAATTTGAATGTACGTCATTGTTGCCCTGAAATAAAAAATTAAATATTTATTTTTAGCATTTGTGTCAACATCTTTATTAGCTTTATACGATTAAAAAAATACAAAATTGTGAACTCTTACAAAGCTAGGATACAAAATCTGCTAACGACAAAAAAAATTAGTATAGGGAATCAAAAAATTGTTTGTAAAATTGAGAAATGATGTTACTATCGACAAGGCTTTTAATATCTTTTCTTTTATTTTCCAATAATTGAATTTCTTTAGAATAAGCTGGCTTAATGATAATTTTCTTTACATCCTTGTAATCAGAGCGTCTAAAAATTAACGATATGCCATTCCTTCTGATTATAACTGGTTTTATAGCTAAAAAAATCAGTTCTTTTTAAATTGTAAAATTCGTACATTTCTAATTTTGAAGTCGTGTCCATCAGTATTTTTGGAAATGTTCAGAGTCATGTCATTAAATATTTTTTTTACATCCAAGAATTCTTTGAACCCCATTTCTTTTACACCTATTGGATTTCCTTTTTTTTTGGCATTTCGGATAACGGATACGTACTGATCAGGGACATAGATAGGTCCTGACTTTTTGGATTTTTTTATTGACCTTTCAATAATACTGTGAATGGCATCACCCTCGTTTTGGGTGTGTCCTCGCACCAAATATTTGTGTGTAATTGAATTGATTGCAAAGCATTCCACTGAGTATAAATATACAGCAAATAAAAACCTAAAATAAATGTTTATAATAAGTAATAGATTGATTAACTGCCTTTATAATTATTATACCTATTTTTTGTTGACTCCCGCAATTGTCGGAAAAAACACTACATCGGTGCCTGGTCTGATTTTAGAAAGTTCCTCCAAATAAATCAAAATGCAGGTTCCAGTTTCTACAGCACCCCTATGCCCAAGGCCTTCATGCCAAAAAAAAGCTTTGCTTCTGTCGTTTCCTACTTCGGTTACCTAGAACAAAATAAATTTGATACACGACATAACTTACTGTAAAATTGTAGCAATTTAACCGAGATTTATAAAAAAAATGCCGATGTTTGTCCCATAGGCGCAGGCAAAACAGCTTGCAAGTCATAAACAGCCAACACTAATTCTTGATTTTTTGCTGGCTCTTTGTCTTTTTCTTCCCGACTAAGTATTTTTTCTTCCAAATGCTCTTTATAATTACTCTCTAATTGTTCTTTGTCATCACCAATTGCATTTTTATACGCCACACACTGATTACACTGATCCTTCTTAGGAGCAAAGAACCCGATATTGAACTCATTGTTAAATATTTTTGCGTATTTGTCATAATTTGCGACTTCCTTATGACAGGCATTTCGTTTTTCTAAAAAAATTCTATAAAGTTCGGCAATCGATAGTAACCCATTTATGAATTTCCGAGAGGTATCACTTCGCACATATTGGCTTTCAATACGCGGTATGGAAATAATGTGCTGTCTAATTGCATTCAATATTTTCTCATCAGTTTTTTTGTGTTTATTATGTTTCCCTCGTTTGTCCTCAAGTGATATACCATTTCCATTTATTTTTGATTGAATAACCATGCGGAAAGTTCTTTCTGATATTCTTAAAGTATTTATTAAAAACAATTTCCATACCCAAACTTTTTGCCCATTATTGAGGAGATAAAAGGCACAGTTAGGTTTTCTGGGCACGGCAGACGAAACTCTTCTATATTTAAGCTCCAGCTGTTCGACCCAAGCACTCAAAAAACCACGCTGACGATGTAAATTTTCAATCTCCCAATATTCTCGAAAAAGTTGACGTCTAAAATCCTCTGAGTTTCTTTTTTAGCATGACAGGATACACTTATCTGGACAAGGAGGTTTCATGCTTCTTGCATTTACATTTCCCGTTCTTGACTTGTATTCCTTGCCAGAATTTCTTAATCGTTTGGCTTTTACTTCAGTCCAATTATTAATGTTTCGAACTCGTTATTTACCTTTTACTGGGGAGTCCGGTTTAGTTTCAATTGCAAGGGGATTATCAATTTCGTTGTCTGAACCCGATGATGAACTTGAACTTGCAGATGAATTTGAAGAGCTGGATGAATTTTTATCACTTGGTACAAAATTATCACTTGACCCGGAAGAAAAGTCTTTATTTTCTGAGCTACTACTTTCTCTAAGATTCGGCTTAAATATCATACCTATCAGACTCCTCACTTTGAGCGTTTCAGCATCAAATGATTTATTTTGTGACAAATCATGTAAAAGTATTTTATTTTTTGAAGGTAACGAATCATTGCTATGGTTGACCATAGTATCAATGAAAAGTGTTTGGCATGTTTTAGGTAGCGAATCATTACTTTGTTTTATTGCACTAATATCAGACGATAGTTTTTCAGACAAGTGTGTACCCGTAAAAACAGTCGTTGAAAGAAGTGCTTCATTACTCCACTTTATTGCATTTGTATCAGGCAATTTACTTTCTACCAACTGTATATTTGTCAATTCAGTTTGACTTTTTGTAAAAGGCATACCTATACTACTTGACTCATTCTGTGTCGTGATATTTATTTCTTGCTCTAGAATTTTGTTTCTTCGGCTACTCATTTCCATGCTGGCTCAAAATGTAAAATTTTTTCAGTCATAAATGATTGCTATTAAAAACAAACTCAACACGGCTTTGTGATGATAATTAAACGATCAAACGAAGTTACCTAGTGAAGTTCGATCGTAATTATCCTAGAAGTCTCGTCCGAAAAGATCACTTGTAGTAACTAGGGTACCTTTATATACAGGGTATGGCCATGGGGCAAGATCGCCGCCATTAGCGAGACAATGTCAAACACACTAAGTATTCATTTTCTTATTTATTTGTAAGAAATGTGATATTATATTACAAAGGAATATTAAATAATCACACTATGAATCTAAAAAGGTAATAAAAATTCATTTATTTAAGAGATACACAATTATTATTATGACATACATTTAGAGGTTATGTACAGCATAGGATATAGATTGTTATTATCACATCTAATTTAATAACTGTTGTTATTATTTACATAAGTATATATTCTAAACTTACCTTTTAAAATTTTTAAAGTTTGTACTTAATATTGGTAATTTTTATGTGTTTTCAATATTGTCAATCATCGTAGTCAGTATCTCCAGAAAATACACATATTAATAAAATAAAAGTATTACTTACACTTTAAATAAATATTAGAAGTATATTTAAATATGTTTTGCTGTAAAATAAAACAAATAGCCACGAAAATACATGATAATTTGCCCAATAACAATGAATATGACAGTGGCCCTCTAATGGCGGATGAAACGCGAACCACATCATGGCCATACCCTGAGTATATAGGTACCATAGTAGTAAGACCATTGTTACGCCATCTACCATACAATTTAAAAAACACTAAGGGAAAAAAGCGCTTCCCAGAAGTCCCCACTCCCCGATTCTCCCAACTCCCGCCAATCGCTTCATTAATTTTAAAGCTGTGTAAATCGCCATAAGGATTTAAGTAATTGTTCTATAAGATAGGGAAGGGAGGGAAAGGATCTTTTCGGACGATACTTCTAGTATAATATAATATAGGGGAGAGAGAGGTATATTGATACAAATTTCAGTTTTAATTTTTTTGTGAAGTTCATGCGTATTTTTTGATAATATTTAGTTTATGAATACAAACTACATACTTTTTTCTTATTGTTTACAAAGAAACATATAAAAATAAAGCAATTTTAGTGCTCATAATTCAATTCATAAAAACCTCTGTAAGCCCTTCAAACTGCCTCAGTTATGGGGTAGTTTGATACATGCATGGGGCAGTTTGATACGTGGTCAAATAAAATAGTAAAACAAGCTAATTTTCAACGAAAATTGTTTTATTGAAGTCAAAACTTACTTCACATATAATTTATTATTTTATAATTAAATTGAGAGAATCAAAATCCACTGAAAAACTAAAAAATGAGTTGGTTCTTGCTGTACCACCTGTACTTGTTGGGACTGGTAGTTTCATTGTAATATCGTCACGTGTTATCACACTAATATCATCTGTTTGGGGAAATATGAATTTATTTTGTGCCTGTCTTCTAAGAAATTTAACTTCAATGTTCTTGTCGATCATAATATCCGTAATTTGTCCAATGTAATGTACAATTGTCTTTTTTGTGCAAAATTTAATAAGAGCAAAATCCCCCGTCTTTAATTCATCATCATCACATAGTAAAGGAATTTCTTCATCGCTTATATCATTGATCGAGTCAGATGAACTAATTTCAATTGAATCCGATTCCGAATCGTCTTCGAAATTTTTCTTCAGTGGTTTTGACTTCTTTCTTTTAAATAATTTTAGATTTTTAGTTACCAGTTTCAATTTCTTACTGTCTATAATTTCTTCTATTCGGTTTTTCTCTGGGGTGCTGGTAAAAAGTCTTGATTTTCCCTTTCTTCTCCCGGCCGTCATTCTTGGTTTTGCCTTAGGAAATGGTCTCACGTCTTCTAGAGACAATAATGGTTCTTTGACTGAGGGTGTTGGTTCAAAAGTATGTTGCACATTTATTTCAGTCGAAATAACAACCTCCTCTAAGTTTTTGCTTGAATCGTTTTCATCCGGTTTATTGGTGATAATGGAATCATTGTTTTTTGTTTCTACGCGGTCCGTTACGAAGCTTGAAAGGAAATCTTCATCATCAAACGCCAATTGGTTTAATGGCCACAATCCTGGTTTTTCAAATCCCCGAAGAATATTCTTAGGAGTGAATGAATTTATATAGGCTTTACATGCCAAAGAAGGTATATCATATATAGAAATAGTTTTCCCGGGATTTATGACCATCCAGTCATTAAAAGCCGTTTTACAATTTGCTTTAAAAGAGCTGTAAACTGACTCATCTAAAGGTTGAAATTTATGAGATGTGTGTGGCGGGAACGATAATAATCCTATTCCATTATCTCTTGAAAAACATATGGCTTCGATACTACAATGTGATTCGTGATTATGTAATAAAATAAGAATAGGGTGTTCTTTTGAAGAATTAGTATGTTTTTGGATATGTTTTAATACTTCCAAAAATAATGGTGCAGTCATCCACCCTGATTTAGAAGCTAAACCTAGTGAATCATTTGGAGCTCCATTTAAGAAGTAGTCTTTGTATCTTATTCTGGGAAATATGAATACTGGCGGAATAGTAGTTCCAGTTGCCGTTATTATGCCACAAAAAGTAACCAATTGCCCACGCTCTGCCGACACAATCTGGCCAACCTGTTTTTTCCCTGAAATAAAATGTGTTAAATGTGTTTATAAAATTGAATATTGGAACAAATTACCCATTTCAGCAATAACTTTTGGTGTGTCTAAAACGGTTGTTATTCCTGTTTCGTCGACATTTAAAATCTTATCTGGTGTGAATTTATATTTGTTCAAAACCTTTATGTAGTTTTCAAAAAATTCATTGACATTATATTTGTTAAAAGCTGATGCTCTCCCTAAACTAGTGTTTTTTGGTCGGCGTAAACTAAGTTTAGGGTGACGTTTCATAAAACTTTGCATCCAGAATAAACCAGCCATTTTATTGTTTTTCCAATATTGTGGAATCGGACAGTTTGCTAATTTACAACTATATTCATATGCGAGAGTTCGAGCTTATCGATATGTTAGGCCATATTGCATGCAAGAAGATTTTATTAAATAGTTCTCCAGCATATTCTCCTGTTCAATTGTAAACACTTGCCGACTAGAATATTTAGATTGATATTTTCTTTCTTCAACCGTATCTCCTTCAAATGCTGAATCAGAATCAGAGCCATCTGGAAGTTCATTGTGACATTTTTTATATTTTTCGATTCTATGTTGTAATGTCGCAGGTTTTATATTATGATCTTCGGCAGCTTTTCTGATCGATTTTTTCTTCTTTAACACGTCTCTTATAGCTAGCCATATATCTTCTTCACTTATTTTGTCACGATTAGTTTTTTTATGATACGTTCGAACCATTTTAATCTATAATTTAAAGAAAAAAATAATTTAGCATAATTTAGTTTTGAGGCACATTGATGCATTGTATTAATGTACCTCATGTGCTACTGTATCAATTTGCCTCATGCACTCCTTCTTTATTTATTTCACACTATAACGTTACTCGTAACCGGTATTAAACTACTACGTATACAAATATTATACTAACACTATACGAATTACATTACATCAGTGTTTGCTAGATTATTTAGTATATTTATTACGTAATCATGCATTAAAAGACAGGGGAAAAATTACCTTGAGTCCACGAAAAACACAAAACACCTCATAACATTGTAAAAACAACTGCAACTGTTTCAATTTTTCGATGGTAGGTACATAATGTTAGTGTATTCTATTGACAAGAAGCTCAACTAATAATATTAATTCTGCCGCCAATTTTGAATTTTGTATCAATCTGCCCCATGTATCAATGTACCTCTCTCTCCCCTATATAATCTTTCAAAATTCTTCTTTTTTCTTTTTTTTTATAACGAATACAGGGTACAAAACAGCCCGTTGATGAATCGGATATAATAAACCAAACTATAGTCTTAATCTTAATCATCTTCTTTAGTTTAAGATCTGAATACTGTTTTCATAACTAACAATTACAAGGCAAACTGCCTGATGATAATTCAGAAACGATAATAAAAGAAAAACTAGTCCTAATCTTAATCCTCTTCTCTTGACATGAATATTGCTTTCATGAATTCACCCTGTTGTATAACCGGGCGATTATAAAAGCGCGCGAAAACTTCAGAGGTACCAGTCCAATCGGCTGCTCGTCTAATTGTTTCGAGAGAAACTCCGTTTCTTGCAGCACACGAAGTGCTAGCATGTCGAGCACTATGAGCCGAAAAAATACTGGTATCAACACTACTGAGTTTCAATACTGTTTTAATCCACCGACTTATTGTCTGCGAAGATGCCGAATTATGTGGCTTTCGAAAAAGAGCCTTGTTATCGTTAGAACGTATATCTGCCGTGACATTAACATTTATGTTTACAGGGTTGAAGCAACACAGATTGACGGTTGAATGGAGAAAACCGAAGGAAATGACAAGAGTGGCTGTACTCGATTTACATCCGAGGTCTTCAACCGTTTTTAAATTTTAATAGATATCGCGTTATCTGTAACATTAATATCCTGAACTTCAATGGCTGCTAACGTTTGAGCTCTTTGTCCTGTAGCTAATGCCATTAAAGCAACTAATTTTAACGTTAAATTCCTAAAAAATTCTGATGAGGGCCGGGGTTTAAACTGCATTTCTTATTTAAAATAAAGCCTAAGGATTCGAGCAGGGTTACATTTTTATATGTGTTTCTTAAACATTCTTCCTCTGAGTTACCTATTAACAAAAAATCGTCTAAATAGTTAACCGAGAGGAAACCTTCACTTCTCAGAACAGCTAATACTGGTTTCATTAACTTTGTGAAGGTGTATGGCGCACAAGACAAACCGAAAGGAATTACATTAACCCTTAACACGTTGACTGCTACCCATTCTGGAAAAACAAACCCCTGGTGCGCATGCGCGTTTTTGCATATTTCTGCATGGTTTGGCATGCAAAGGGGCTCTCTGCTATTAAATTAATGTTTAAAAATATTTTTCACCACAAATTTTTGCATGTCACAGATCCGTGACATGCGCATGTGACAAAACATTTTGTTGCTAGGTGTTAATTGTCACGGATCTGTGATATGGATTTTCTGCTATGATATAACGCTACATTGTTGTAGTAAAAGTAAATAAAGAAACACAGGTCAATACAACTTTATTGTAACACAGTACTAAATAAAATATAATTCAAAACGTAATTCGAAAGATTTAGAAATCAGCTTATCAGTCTTGTTTGTGGTATTGAACAAAGCATGCTCCGGGACATAATCCAGGTGTTTCTGGGTACATTTCGCAATGGTAAGTGCTCATTTTCCGCACTTTGGTCTTATGGCATTACTGACATCTTTTCCGGATAGTTTCGCCCTTGTCAGTTTTCGCCAAATTTTTTGAGGGATAATGCCCTTGAACGTTGGAGTTGCTGGTACTTCTTTTTGCTTTTACACCTAAGAGATCTTCAATAACAGATAATCGGAAATCATACAGGGATAGTTTCTTTCCCGAATATTTGTTGAAAATGAAGAAGGAGTTGAGTAGCATCAGCTGGATTATATGTACCACCGAAGTGTCTTCCTTTCACATGGATAGTAGGCACCTATTTGGTCTTGGTGGTCCACCCCACCCATGTATTTGTTATATTCCAAAACTGGTAAAGGTGTCTCCTTCCTAGTCCCTCTCTTGTTACATATTCAATCATCTCGTTTTTATATTCTGTCGAAATATAAAGAACATCGCGCTTATCCTTCAATTTTCCCATCATTATGTTGTTGGAATATTTTGTTGCGGTTTCACCTTTCCCCAATTTTTTTAAAGTTACATCTTTAAAATTTCCTTTTCTCAGTTTTCTGAGAGTTCCTGTGCAGTATGTGCCGTTTCTAAGGAGTTCTTCAGCTAAATGGTAACATTGAGCTTTCCTTGCATTAGGTCCAGCACAACTCGAGATGAATGCCCCTTCCCACCTTCACTATCAACAGCTCCAGTATATACAGATATATTTAAAATGATACCACTTGGCTCCGTCAACATATATAATTTAATTCCGTAACGGTGGCGTTTATTTTTAATATATTGACGGAAAACCAAACGACCACGCCACAAAACCATGGATTCGTCCAATGCGAATTGCTTGGTCGGATAATATATCTCATCCATTTTTCTATTGAAAAAGTTGATAACTGGTCGTATTTTTTGAAGTCTATCAGTGCAAACTTCTCCATGACTGGGATTAGTGGAAAAGTGTAGACAGCGCATTATCAATAAAAATCTGTCCCGACTCATGTAATCTGAGAAACATTTTATATTGAAGAGTGGATGGCATTTCCAATAGTCTTGCAATCTGTTTAGCTTTATTGTTCCTGTATGTAAAACAAGTCCAATAAACTTCAGCAATTCACATTTTGTCAAAGATTTCCATCGCGCAATTCTAGAAGATGCCGCTATGCCTTCCAACAAAAATACCTCTTCTGCATATTTATTGGTTTCTTCAACAACCATATCCAAAAAATTATCAGCCATAATCATACGAAAATAATTGATAGGCTTCATATCTGGTTGTAAAACTAGAAGCTCGCTCCTTTTAGAAAATGGTATGATTTGCAGTTGCCCGTCGTCTTTCCAATCAGGATTTGAGTTTGCCGCCACTGCAGCTGCAGGTGGAAACGCAGGCCTTGTTGGTACTGGAGGAATCGCAGTTTCATTATCTACAATAATAACAAATCACTAAGCACAGGTCCTCGAAAAAATCAGCATAACGTAAAGGATAATAAAAATATTATTATTTGTGTACATACCTGTGTCATCCTCAGAATCCTCTTCAGAATCTGTCTCATTCGCACATACATAATTATCATCCGATGAAGCATCTTCACTATCATTAAATGACATGTCTGCTAACATCTCTAATTCGGTATCAGTCAATTTCTTAGGATTTCTGTAGGTCACTCCTCTCTTCTTGCTAGTTGAAGGGCCCTCAGCATTATCCGCCATTGTAATTACACAAAATTCAGTAATCCGGAAACGGCCTGCACTTTACGGTACTTTAATGTGACTACTACACGCTGAGCATATATACAAACGTTCTGTTTGGGAGCTAAGTTTGTATTAAACCCATATAGTTCCTAACGCAGATGTTCCGTATTCGTGACATGCGCACTCCACAATACGATGCTCATATAAATTGCAAAACCTAGAAATTTCAATTTTACTTACACAAGTATGCGCGCAGTAGCACTGCGTGCTACGCTTGTGCGGTCCGCCGGAAACACGTCCATAACTTTAAAGTACCTAAGGATGACTGAAAACCATATCGGCTCTAGTGGGATGACACTACAGTCGTAGGTTATGTGGGGGCGTGCTAATCGTAACTAGCAGAAATAAAAATTATACTACATTAAACTACAAACGGAGCACTCAGTGCTATTGCGCGCCCACTTAAGGGTTAAATTCATATAACGTTCCCTGAAAATTGAATCTAAGGAATTTCCTATGGGAATGTTCAATGGGTACCATAAAGTATGCGTCCTGGAGATCTAAAGTGGATAAAACACTATTAGGCGATATCAAGCGAAATACCATCTTCCAATCTTCTAATTTGAAATGAGGCGTGTCAAAATATTTGTTCAAGCTCTTTAGATTCAAAATGAATCTCTTACCTCCATCTGGTTTGTCTACGAGAAAATAGGGTGACAAAAAATGAGAGTCATTAGGTTAGGTATAATATTTATATAATGTTGACGTTGCATTTATTCTTTATGAGAAAGATGTAACAGTATCTGTAAAACGTGGTATTTGATGCCATCTTCTTCGTATCGTGTTATATCGTCGTGCAGAGTGTCTTCTAACTTGTTTGTTGGCCTGAGTTCGGAGTTGCTGTTCAATTCAATTGTAGTTTTGGGAATTTGTGTCTTATTGAAATTAATTTTGTAATTTTCAATTACTGTTGGTTTGCCAAATGTACCATGTTTGAAATCGAGTTCTTTGTTTTGAATTTGAAATTTACGTCCATCATCGTTGATGAGGAGTATACTTTGAAGGCTTTTTATATTGTCGGCGTGACTGCATTTGCTTTCTAATTTTTCGGGGTGCGGAAATATAGCCAAATATTGGTTGATTTCTTCCAAATATTCTTTATCTCTAGTTTGATGAAATGACAGTTTTCGACGGTGTTTTTCGTTAGGAAGTTAGCGTCGCAAGAGTCTTCGGTTATTTTCTTGATTTTATTAGAACATTAGAATATGTTTCTTTTATTGCGGGTACATGTACCACATAGAGATCTTATTTGACCAGTTTCAGGCTTCAGAATATAATCGTGATAGGGTATAATAGTAATTAAATTAGAGTTGTGTTTTGTAAGGGTTGGAGTTAAATGGATTAATTCGAAATGTGTTTCATAATTTATTGGAATTTCGATAAAATATAAAATTTTATTTTCGTGTAATTTGCAATTAACTGAGAGTAAATTTTCAATTTCTGCAATGTTTTCCAAATTTATTTCAAATGGCAACTCATCATTGTAATATTTTGAAATTTTGTTTAGTTCCTCATAAAGGTCATTTGTTTTGATTATCCTGGGGTGTATAGTGTGAAGTTTACAAAATGTGAGGGAATTTTCAATGTCTTGAAGATTGTTAAATGTTAGTGTATACAAAGTATCCATTTGATTATATATATCTTTAATAAATAATTTGTCGATATTTCTTGTTCCGCTAATAGCCAACTGCATGAGTTCTATTTTTAATTTGTGTGACTTCATTCTGCCTGATAGTGTCGACAGTCTTGTTAAAATATTTTATTATTTGGTGATTAACAGAGTATTGATGCTTAATTTGGTTGTTTAATTTAAATTGATTTTTTGTAGGTGATTTAAAATTTTACTGTATCTTTTATTATCTTCTTCATCCAAATTTCCTGTAATAGCTTTTACAATTGTTCCTAAACCATTGATTATACCTTGTCTTATTCGAATGCGGGTATATATATATATATATATATATATATATATATATATATATATATATATATATATATATATAACCTTTTGTTTATTCTGTACATAATAATAATAATAATATTTTGTCAGCTTTTCAACTTTTTAGTTATAGCCCTATTTAACACATTTATTATATATTTTTTACAATATCTGTTACATATATATTACAATAATGTATTAGAAGACACTCACAGACACCCAAGCCCCTGGTGGGATCGAACCCACGACCCCAGTGTCCGAGCGGTGAAGTCGATTTGAGCGCTGCCAGGCACGCTGCTTCAACACGCTCGACCACCGAGGCTGGGTAGTACGAAGTTCCTCGGAGTACGGTGTGACTAGAACAGCAAACTCAGTCAAAATATCCAAACCCGAGTAAAACTCCAAACTGAATGAAAACTCTGCTGAATGAATGTTTATTCTGTACATAAATTGTTTTTGGTATTTCCGGGAGTTCTTCGCGATTTTCATTTATTTGATTAATTATTTTTGTTTTATTTACTTGTAACTTGTTATTAATATTTTTGTATACTACTTTAGTTCTTTCTTTGTTTTTGAATATAATCCTGGGTTATTTGTTTTTCTAATTCTATATCAAGCGGTAAATTTGTTTCTAAATGGCCATTAATGATTTCGATTGGTTTTAAATTTGTTGTACTATGGTTTGTATCATTATATGCTAAAAGTGCATAATTAACCTTTTCATCTATTGAATTATTTTTAAATTTTCCCTGCATATTAAATAAACGAATATGCTCTACTAAGGTGGAATGGAATCGTTCAATGAAATCGTTAGAATTTGGTTTTTGCGAGCAGGTGAAATGAATTTCAATTTGTGGAGAGCTAATAATTCTTTTACAATACTATTTTTCAATTCGAGTCCATTGTCTGAAGTGATAAATTTCGATATTCCATGGTGTGAGAAGAAAATTTGTTACCAGAGTGATTCTAGCGGCCAATTCTAGCGGCCACTTCTGTAATACAACCTATTGTGAACAAACATTATACATTGCATTACCATGACCTAATAGATATACCAGTGCTAATTATTATAGAAATTAAGGAATAAATGACAATAAAGTATATATTAAACGAAAGAATAAATAAAAATAATACATATAAAATTATCAGAAGCAGGTAATTTATTAATTTTGATGATACTAACCACATAAACTTTATAGGTTATGGCAGTATATAATCAACAAATGTATTTATTCCCTAAATATCTTGAGAGTGCCGCAACGAAATTATTATAAATAAATAGTATGTATTATAACAAATATACTCATATATATTTTGTAATAGAACCACCCGTAGGGAATTTGTAAAAAAATAATAAAGTTTACGTTATCTATCCTATGTGCATATTTTTTTAGATATCTCCTATATAATGCCGCGTGCCGCCTTGAAATTAATATAAATAAATAGTATGCATTATAACAAATTATATAATATATATTTTAATATAGCAGCACCCGTAGGAGGGTGTGAAAAAAATTCATAAAGAAAGTGTGACCCGTCCTTCATTTTTATGTAATCTTAGATATCTCCTATATAAGTCCGCGTGCCGCCATGAAATTATTATAAATAAATAGTATATATTATAACAACTTATTTAATATACATTTCAATATGGCGCCACCCGTAGAGGGGTGTGAAAAAAATTCATAAAGATTTTATGACTCGCCTTGCATTTTTGTATAATCTTAGATATCTCCTATATAAGTTCGCGTGCCGCCATGAACTTATTATAAATAAATAATATATATTATAACAACTTATTTAATATACATTTCAATATGGCGCCACCCGTAGAGGGGTGTGAAAAAAAATCATAAAGATTTTATGACTCGCCTTGCATTTTCGTATATTCTTAGATATCTCCTATATAAGTTCGCGTGCCGCCATAAACTTATTATAAATAAATAATATATATTATAACAACTTATTTAATATACATTTCAATATGGCGCCACCCGTAGAGGGGTGTGAAAAAAAATCATAAAGATTTTATGACTCGCCTTGCATTTTCGTATATTCTTAGATATCTCCTATATACGTTCGCGTGCCGCCATGAACTTATTATAAATAAATAATATATATTATAACAACTTATTTAATATACATTTCAATATGGCGCCACCCGTAGAGGGGTGTGAAAAAAAAATCATAAAGATTTTATGACTCGCCTTGCATTTTCGTATATTCTTAGATATCTCCTATATAAGTTCGCGTGCCGCCATAAACTTATTATAAATAAATAATATATATTATAACAACTTATTTAATATACATTTCAATATGGCACCACCCGTAGAGGGGTGTGAAAAAAAATCATAAAGATTTTATGACTCGCCTTGCATTTTCGTATATTCTTAGATATCTCCTATATAAGTTTGCGTGCCACCATAAACTTATTATAAATAAATAATATATATTATAACAACTTATTTAATATACATTTCAATATGGTGCCACCCGTAGAGGGGTGTGAAAAAAAATCATAAAGATTTTACGAGTCGACTTATATTTTTCGTATATTCTTAAATATCTCCTATATACGTTCGCGTGCCGCCATGAACTTATTATAAATGAATAATATATATTACAACAACTTATTCAATATACATTTCAATATGGCGCCACCCGTAGAGGGGTGTGAAAAAAAATCATAAAGATTTTATGACTCGCCTTGCATTTTCGTATATTCTTAGATATCTCCTATATAAGTTCGCGTGCCGCCATACACTTATTATAAATAAATAATATATATTATAACAACTTATTCAATATACATTTCAATATGGCGCCACCCGTAGAGGGGTGTGAAAAAAAATCATAAAGATTTTACGACGTCTTGCATTTTCGTATATTCTTAGATATCTCCTATATAAGTTCGCGTGCCGCCATAAACTTATTATAAATAAGTAATATATATTATAACAACTTATTTAATATACATTTCAATATGGCGCCACCCGTAGAGGGGTGTGAAAAAAATCATAAAGATCCGTCCTAGGAAAGGAAAGTACAAATAAAATTATAATAACCATTTCTCTTCGTAACATTACATGAAGTTAGCATGTATAGATGAATAAATAATAATTAGAGAAAAAAGAATAATTAATTATAAGATCTAACAAAACAAATTCCCCAGGAGCTAAATTTACCGAGTGTAAGTTTGGCTTTCAAAACGCGGCAATTTCAACAAATTTAAATTTGTGTAGTATATCCCATGTACCTAGATATATTTTTCATATATCTCCTATATGAAATATGAATCTGTTTCGCTTACGAATTATT
Source organism: Harpalus rufipes (assembly GCA_951394225.1). Lineage (NCBI taxonomy): Eukaryota > Metazoa > Arthropoda > Insecta > Coleoptera > Carabidae > Harpalus > Harpalus rufipes. The sequence continues at coordinate 33,614,657 of OX596285.1, forward strand.
ATAAATAAAAAGAATAACAGTTATAATAAATTACTCCTTATTTTTTGTTGCAGTGTCACGCTACGGGGAGGTACAAAAAAATTAATAACTTGCTTTCATATCAATTCATTATAAACAACAACAAAATATTTAGAAAAGATTTAGACTGAGCTTGACTTATTGCATATTTATGACGAATTAACATTATGATTAATTTTCTGTTTGAATATTATTAGAAAATAAGGATCTCATAATTTATGGAAAGGAAATGAAGTAAGAAATATAATAACAAAAATCAACATAATCTAAAGGATATTTTTATTATAATATAAATATTTATATAAAAAACTTTTGTCGATATGAATCTTTTGATATGAAATTTTTCTCCTATATGGCCGTGTCGTACATTTGGTTCTCAAGTGATGGAAATACGTTTTTCATTAAAAACTCTGTGAAAGTGCAATTAATGTGTTTTTATATATATATATTCAGTGTGTTAATTAAAACCTGGCCATAGGCGTTTAATATGGGAAATCAGTTTTTCCTTGCGCAAAAGTTCCCAAATTATTTTAGACAAAAATACTTCAAATAAATGTTGTAGAGAATTAAACTCTGTCCCGGAGTTACTAATAAGATTTTATTTTTGACATTTAATAACCGAGAAAATCAATTTTAAAGTTTTTTGAAGATTCCATACTTTCAAAGAAATATGTTATTCAACGAAAATCACAAAACACAACTTTTTTTGACACTTCAGGTGGCATACATTTGTTCGTAATTTTGTTTGAATTCCATGGCTACCGCTATAACTCAGCTATCTCCAGAAAAAAATAAAATTGATTTTCTCGGTTATGGAATGTCAAAAATGAAATCCTATTACTAATTCGGGTGCAGAATTTAATTCTCTACAACATTTATTTGAAGTATTTTTGTCTAAAATAATTTGGGAACTTTTGCGCAAGGAAATACTGATTTCTCATGTTAAACGCCTATGGCCAGGTTTTTAATTAACACACTGTATATATTTTCTATTTGTAGCCTTCCGTTTGTCATTGTCACCATTCTTCTTAATTTTTTATTTATTTTTTTCACTGTAGCCCATATTTTGACAACTCCTTCCGAAGGAACAACAAAACTATCTACGAATTAAAACATGTACATTGAAAAATAACAAAATAATTTTAGAAATAACAATATGTACTCGCTTTTGTTTGGCAATATAGCTTCAGTTGTATCTCAGGATGTTATACATTTAATGGAACTATTTGCGCAATATACCCACTAATGTATGTGACTATATTTTTCGAATATTCGGACAAGGATAATTACAATGAAATTTCGTAACTGTTTTCTTCGAGTAAATCTAAATTTAATACCATATTTCTTAATAATTTTTATATCGTTTATGTCTATGGTTGGCATAATCTTCGATTTAATCGTATATTTGAAAGAGAAAAGTACGTCCGCATATTCTTATTGGATATTAGCTTGACTGCTATCACAAATTGCATTATGCAGAAATTTATTTTTTTGTAACTATTGTAAAACATCAACGCCGGTAAATTATTATTCCACCCAGTTCGTCCTCTGCAATAACAATATATTGTTAATAATTCAAAAAAAATAAATAATGGAAACTAGTTTAATACTTTCTGGCATAAAAAAAACATCTCCATTAATATTTCATTTGCAGCATATTCAAATAACATTAAGATACAATAGAAAAATTCAGTAACAATAATTATTGATATATTTCTTCCGTCACGTCGTCTTATTTTTAGCGAATATTTCAATCGAAGATGATATTAAAATCTTGAAGGCCTTCATAAATTCTATTTCTTCCATTAAAACGTTTCGTTTTCGACTGAATAATGTTTCAGCAGACTGACTGTAAATTAAATAGATAATTAACTAATTTATTTTAAATGTGAAAATAATTTACCTGTAATCTGCTATATCTACTGCTGTTTATGAAATTGAATCTGTAGAATCGATTGAAGAGACATTATCAACCGTTGTAGGTATGATTGTTCAACTTCGTTTAGCGAAAATCTAATTATCTTTTTTTTTTTGATCTACATGGTTTTGTTGATGCTGCACATTCATCTTTATATTTAGCCATTGTTAAGTATAAAATAGGTTTTGTGAATCAGTACTTTATTCACATATTTTATGATTTTTCTGGTAGGAGCAGATAACTGACAATAGGAACTTTCCAATAACAGCATTCAATTTCAGTCTTTCTTAATATTTGTAAATATTCTGTAAAAAAATAATACATACAAAATATACATACACATGCCTCCCTACATTTACCTATTAAAACACCGAGTAAACTCGCTCAAAATGTAAAAAAGTGTAAATTAAAACGATTTCAAATCATACCGCAACAAACCAAACAATCAAAGTATAATGACATATGCAAACTTTATAAAGTTAATGTTACTATGCATGTCAATTACTATTTATTATTAATTTTAAAACGTTGATTGATTCTTATAGAAAATAACTACACTTATTGTTTATGATTATAAATAATATTATACTACTTCCAGATTGCAAATTAATTAGAATTTATATTTTCAATTTTCTTAATAGTTATTTTATTTTCCTAATACGGTACGACTGCTATGCGCGCGCAATTACCGTTCAGATGTAAAAATGGCGGTATTTAAATTATCACAACGCTAGATATAATATATACCATGATACAAACGATACTATTATAACTCAAATAAACACAATTTTTGGGCTTAAAATAATTTGATTAATTTGAGAATTAAATAGGTAATTAAACAAAATAAATCCTTTAATATAAATTTTACAATAAATACAAATAATAAATAAATACAAAAATGCAAGAAGTAAACTTATTTCCATAAGTTCATAACTATTTACTTAATAATACATAGATAAGTACATATTACAAAATGCAACATATCAGTGTTAAGATATAGTATAATCTACATATATAATAGAAATAATAGAGGGTTAATAGGGTCATATTATATTATGAATCCCAATGTCGAATCTATCGATATTTTGAGAAAAAGGGACATCATGGTTTCCATTTGTAAAACATTACATTATCAAATGCATAAAAATGAATCAGTTTAGTTTTTAAATTATACGTTTTTTTTTTCTTTATGAATAACGTGTAAGTTAAGTAAGCTTGCTCGCCACGACAAGGCACTGATTCCAGGAGCAAGAACATGCAGTACAACATATTTTTAACTACAAGTACATAGCTGATTTTCGGTAGCGAAATACCGCGTCCAGACTACGAGTCTCGTAGTTTTAAATATGTATCTACGAAAACATGTTAAACTAAAATATAATCTAATTAGATTCTAATATAATATATCATCCACTACCACCTGCAGCCGATTTTCGGTAGCGAAATAACGCATCCGATCACAAATATGATAGTTTCAAATAATGCACATGCACTACAACATATTTTTAACTACTAGTACATAGCTGATTTTCGGTAGCGAAATACCGCATCCAGACTACGAGTCTCGTAGTTTTAAATGTCTCTTCAATCGATTCTACAGATTCAATTTCATAAACAGCAGTAGATATAGCAGATTACAGGTAAATTATTTTCACATTTAAAATAAATTAGTTAATTATCTATTTAATTTACAGTCAGTCTGCTGAAACATTATTCAGTCGAAAACGAAACGTTTTAATGGAAGAAATAGAATTTATGAAGGCCTTCAAGATTTTAATATCATCTTCGATTGAAATATTCGCTAAAAATAAGACGACGTGACGGAAGAAATATATCAATAATTATTGTTACTGAATTTTTCTATTGTATCTTAATGTTATTTGAATATGCTGCAAATGAAATATTAATGGAGTTGTTTTTTTATGCCAGAAAGTATTAAACTAGTTTCCATTATTTATTTTTTTTGAATTATTAACAATATATTGTTATTGCAGAGGACGAACTGGGTGGAATAATAATTTACCGGCGTTGATGTTTTACAATAGTTACAAAAAAATAAATTTCTGCATAATGCAATTTGTGATAGCAGTCAAGCTAATATCCAATAAGAATATGCGGACGTACTTTTCTCTTTCAAATATACGATTAAATCGAAGATTATGCCAACCATAGACATAAACGATATAAAAATTATTAAGAAATATGGTATTAAATTTAGATTTACTCGAAGAAAACAGTTACGAAATTTCATTGTAATTATCCTTGTCCGAATATTCGAAAAATATAGTCACATACATTAGTGGGTATATTGCGCAAATAGTTCCATTAAATGTATAACATCCTGAGATACAACTGAAGCTATATTGCCAAACAAAAGCGAGTACATATTGTTATTTCTAAAATTATTTTGTTATTTTTCAATGTACATGTTTTAATTCGTAGATAGTTTTGTTGTTCCTTCGGAAGGAGTTGTCAAAATATGGGCTACAGTGAAAAAAATAAATAAAAAATTAAGAAGAATGGTGACAATGACAAACGGAAGGCTACAAATAGAAAATATATACAGTGTGTTAATTAAAAACCTGGCCATAGGCGTTTAACATGAGAAATCAGTATTTCCTTGCGCAAAAGTTCCCAAATTATTTTAGACAAAAATACTTCAAATAAATGTTGTAGAGAATTAAATTCTGCACCCGAATTAGTAATAGGATTTCATTTTTGACATTCCATAACCGAGAAAATCAATTTTATTTTTTTCTGGAGATAGCTGAGTTATAGCGGTAGCCATGGAATTCAAACAAAATTACGAACAAATGTATGCCACCTGAAGTGTCAAAAAAAGTTGTGTTTTGTGATTTTCGTTGAATAACATATTTCTTTGAAAGTATGGAATCTTCAAAAAACTTTAAAATTGATTTTCTCGGTTATTAAATGTCAAAAATAAAATCTTATTAGTAACTCCGGGACAGAGTTTAATTCTCTACAACATTTATTTGAAGTATTTTTGTCTAAAATAATTTGGGAACTTTTGCGCAAGGAAAAACTGATTTCCCATATTAAACGCCTATGGCCAGGTTTTAATTAACACACTGAATATATATATATATATATATATATATATATATATATATATATATATATATATATATATATATATATATATATATATATATATATATATATATATATATATATATATATATATATATATATATATATATATATATATATATATATATATAAACACATTAATTGCACTTTCACAGAGTTTTTAATGAAAAACGTATTTCCATCACTTGAGAACCAAATGTACGACACGGCCATATAGGAGAAAAATTTCATATCAAAAGATTCATATCGACAAAAGTTTTTTATATAAATATTTATATTATAATAAAAATATCCTTTAGATTATGTTGATTTTTGTTATTATATTTCTTACTTCATTTCCTTTCCATAAATTATGAGATCCTTATTTTCTAATAATATTCAAACAGAAAATTAATCATAATGTTAATTCATCATAAATATGCAATAAGTCAAGCTCAGTCTAAATCTTTTCTAAATATTTTGTTGTTGTTTATAATGAATTGATATGAAAGCAAGTTATTAATTTTTTGTACCTCCCCGTAGCGTGACACTGCAACAAAAAATAAGGAGTAATTTATTATAACTGTTATTCTTTTTATTTATAATAATTCGTAAGCGAAACAGATTCATATTTCATATAGGAGATATATGAAAAATATATCTAGGTACATGGGATATACTACACAAATTTAAATTTGTTGAAATTGCCGCGTTTTGAAAGCCAAACTTACACTCGGTAAATTTAGCTCCTGGGGAATTTGTTTTGTTAGATCTTATAATTAATTATTCTTTTTTCTCTAATTATTATTTATTCATCTATACATGCTAACTTCATGTAATGTTACGAAGAGAAATGGTTATTATAATTTTATTTGTACTTTCCTTTCCTAGGACGGATCTTTATGATTTTTTTCACACCCCTCTACGGGTGGCGCCATATTGAAATGTATATTAAATAAGTTGTTATAATATATATTACTTATTTATAATAAGTTTATGGCGGCACGCGAACTTATATAGGAGATATCTAAGAATATACGAAAATGCAAGACGTCGTAAAATCTTTATGATTTTTTTTCACACCCCTCTACGGGTGGCGCCATATTGAAATGTATATTGAATAAGTTGTTATAATATATATTATTTATTTATAATAAGTGTATGGCGGCACGCGAACTTATATAGGAGATATCTAAGAATATACGAAAATGCAAGGCGAGTCATAAAATCTTTATGATTTTTTTTCACACCCCTCTACGGGTGGCGCCATATTGAAATGTATATTGAATAAGTTGTTGTAATATATATTATTCATTTATAATAAGTTCATGGCGGCACGCGAACGTATATAGGAGATATTTAAGAATATACGAAAAATATAAGTCGACTCGTAAAATCTTTATGATTTTTTTTCACACCCCTCTACGGGTGGCACCATATTGAAATGTATATTAAATAAGTTGTTATAATATATATTATTTATTTATAATAAGTTTATGGCGGCACGCAAACTTATATAGGAGATATCTAAGAATATACGAAAATGCAAGGCGAGTCATAAAATCTTTATGATTTTTTTTCACACCCCTCTACGGGTGGCGCCATATTGAAATGTATATTAAATAAGTTGTTATAATATATATTATTTATTTATAATAAGTTTATGGCGGCACGCGAACTTATATAGGAGATATCTAAGAATATACGAAAATGCAAGGCGAGTCATAAAATCTTTATGATATTTTTTCACACCCCTCTACGGGTGGCGCCATATTGAAATGTATATTAAATAAGTTGTTATAATATATATTATTTATTTATAATAAGTTCATGGCGGCACGCGAACGTATATAGGAGATATTTAAGAATATACGAAAAATATAAGTCGACTCGTAAAATCTTTATGATTTTTTTTCACACCCCTCTACGGGTGGCACCATATTGAAATGTATATTAAATAAGTTGTTATAATATATGTTATTTATTTATAATAAGTTTATGGCGGCACGCGAACTTATATAGGAGATATCTAAGAATATACGAAAATGCAAGGCGAGTCATAAAATCTTTATGATTTTTTTTCACACCCCTCTACGGGTGGCGCCATATTGAAATGTATATTAAATAAGTTGTTATAATATATATTATTTATTTATAATAAGTTCATGGCGGCACGCGAACTTATACAGGGTGTCCCTTAACTTGGTGCACAAACTTTAAGGGCATATAATACTGATCAAAATGAGTAAAAAAAGCTTAGTCAAAATGTGTCCGATCTTTAATAGTTTCCCAGATATAACGCAGTGAAAAATGAGTTTTTACGAGATTTACCTTTGCTATCTCAAAAACTATAAGAATTACGATTTTGATTAATTGAGACTTTTTGTTTACCTTTGAGAGGTAATCTTAGATGGCCTTTTGTTATTTTATAAAAATCAAAAGTGAAATGTTGTGGCGACCTTGGTCAATATTTAATTTTCATATAACTACGTAACTATAAGAAATTGAGAAAAATGTTTCATATAAAATTTTATTGTTTTTTATAGTCTTTTTACTGACATAGACAAAATTTTATTCGATCGTTATCTTTGTCAGTTTTTCTTAGATTTTTCGCTTTTCTCGGAAACAGTTGAAGATCATTCCTATGTTGATGAAGCTTTTTTATTCATTTTGGGCAGTACTATATACCCTTAAAGTTTTTGCTCGAAGTTAAGGGACACCCTGTATAGGAGATATCTAAGATTATACAAAAATGCAAGGCGAGTCATAAAATCTTTATGAATTTTTTTTACACCCCTCTACGGGTGGCGCCATATTGAAATGTATATTAAATAAGTTGTTATAATATATACTATTTATTTATAATAATTTCATGGCGGCACGCGGACTTATATAGGAGATATCTAAGATTATACGAAATTATAAGTCGAGTCGCACAATCTTTATGATTTTTTTTGCACCCTCCTACGGGTGGTGCCACATTAAAATATATATTGATTAATTTGCTATAATATATATTATTTATTTATAGTAATTTAAAGGCGGCACGCGAACTTATATAGGAGATATCTAAGATTACATAAAAATGAAGGACGGGTCACACTTTCTTTATGAATTTTTTTCACACCCTCCTACGGGTGCTGCTATATTAAAATATATATTATATAATTTGTTATAATGCATACTATTTATTTATATTAATTTCAAGGCGGCACGCGGCATTATATAGGAGATATCTAAAAAAATATGCACATAGGATAGATAACGTAAACTTTATTATTTTTTTACAAATTCCCTACTGGTGGTTCTATTACAAAATATATATGAGTATATTTGTTATAATACATACTATTTATTTATAATAATTTCGATGCGGCACTCTCAAGATATTTAGGGAATAAATACATTTGTTGATTATATACTGTCATAACCTATAAAGTTTATGTGGTTAGTATCATCAAAATTAATAAATTACCTGCTTCTGATAATTTTATATGTATTATTTTTATTTATTCTTTCGTTTAATATATACTTTATTGTCATTTATTCCTTAATTTCTATAATAATTAGCACTGGTATATCTATTAGGTCATGGTAATGCAATGTATAATGTTTGTTCACAATAGGTTGTATTACAGAAGTGGCCGCTAGAATTGGCCGCTAGAATCACTCTGGTAAATTTGTTTGCGTTCTCGACAGCATTTGTTGAGTGAACTTTGTATGCTTGTGCATATTTGGAGAAAGCGTCAATGATAGTAAGAAATTTAGCGTTTTCAAGTGTTAATGTGTCTACGTGTAAGGTGTGTAGTGGTTTGTTAGGAGTAGGGGTGATATTTAATTTTGGTTTAATAGGATTTCTTTCATATTTTGCAGCTAAACATATTTCGCATTTATTTATGTAGTCTATACTAGTTTTTAATTGATTACGCCAGTAGTATCGTTTTTTAATTTGTGTATGGCTCTCTTTGTGTATGGCTCTCGTTTATTCCACGATGGTTTGTTTTTCCTTCGTGATAATTTGTGATGACTTGTTTAATTTCCTCTTCTTGTTCTATATCTATTAATTTTGTATTACTTTTGATAAATTTGATTTTCTGAATCTTTGAAATATTTTTGGAGTGCGTTACTGATTTTCATTAATATGACTTACAAAATAGAGATGATATATAGCGTTAGGGGCGATATATTGTTTTATAAAATTAACAATGTCCCGTTCGAAGTTTGTTTCCGATATTTGAACGTAAAGCCTCATTTTATCAACGTGATTTTTTTTAATTTTTGGTATTAGATGGAGAGTGTTTTACGAGAGATATAAAAATTTGATTTTTGCCAAAGTTTACTGGGGATTCGGTAATTGTTATGCCAACAATGGAGCTTTCAGGGTTTGAATGGATAGTTTGGTCAGTTTTGGGATCTTTTTGTTCGTCATTATCGGGGTTTACTATTAGAGATTATGTGTCGTTACCAGGGTTAAAATTTTCATTAAAGTTTTCAATGTATTCAAAAAGATTTTGTGTGCCTGGATCTAGTGTGTTTACGTTTAATTCTATTCGCGAAAGTGCGTCTGCATTTGTGTTCAGCTTGCCTTTTTTGTATATTACTTCATAATCGTAATCTTCAAGTTTAGTTCTCCAATGCAGGAGTTTTGAATGTGGGTCTTTTAATGAGTGAAGGTATTGTAAAGGTTTATGGACGGTAATAATTTTGAATTTTCTTCCAAAAAGGTAATGTCTAAAATATTTAGTAGCCCAGACAATGGCAAGTAATTCCTTTTCGGTAGTACTGTAATTTCGTTCCGTATCGTTCAACGTCCTGCTAGCGTATGCAATAGGAAGGTCGGAACCGATAGTGCCTTGCGATAACACAGCGCCAATGCCGTAGTCACTCGTATCTGTAGTAACGTTAAATTTTTTTGTAAAGTCTGGGTATTGGAATATTGGTTCATTCATCAAAAGATTTTTACAAGTATTGAAGCACTAATTGTAGGTACTCAGAGTCTTTGTACTTTACTGCGGAGTCTTTCTTCAAACATTTGGTCATAGGTTTGGTTAGATGTTCGAATTTTTTTATAAATCGTCTGTAGTACCGTCAAACGGAGTTGTATGGGATATTTTTTTATTATTTATTTATTTATTCGAGTACAATATCCAACAGGTGCAATTGCCTAATTACAGGATATGGATAGACAAAGTGTAAAAACAATTTATATTTAAAAGAACAAAACAAAAAATAATAAATGTAAATGTAGCGTGCGATGAATAAGAGAACACTAGAAATGGATTTCAAGAGCTTTCAATCAAATTGTGAAAATGGTTTGGTGCATGACGGAAGATATCTATTCCTGAGTATTTATTCATAAAGTAAACACATTTTATTAATGGGGGAAGTTAAAAATGTATTAGTTCGTGCTGTAAGGAGATAAAAAGTACGTGAGGAACGAGTAATGATCAAGGGGACATGAAAATTAAGTAGACTCAAGGAGAAGGACTCATCGATTGTGCTATGTATGATTTTAGATAAGTGGTGCATAGAAATTGATTCTCGACGTGTATAAAGGCTTAGAAAATTTAACGAATATAGGAGAGTAGTGTAAGATACATTGTTATCAGGATATACTTTATGTATTTTATAATAAATATACTTCAACAATTTCTTTTGTATTGAATCTAAATGATTTTGATGTGTTTCATATACTGGGCTCCATATTATGGAGCAGTATTCTAGTTTGGAGCGAACAAAAGCAAAATATAAGGCAAATATTGCTGAGATATCCGAAAATGAGCGTGTACTTCTAATAACAAAGCCCAAAATTTTAATTGCTGCAGTGTAAATATAATTAATGTGATCTACAAAAGTTAATTTGCTATCAAATACAATTCTTAGATCTTTTATGACGTTTTTACGTGATACCATAATATCATTGATGTGGTAATCATATTTAATTGGCTTTAATAACCTAGTAAAAGTTACAATAGAACATTTACTTATATTAAGATCTAGTTTGTTATTTAAACACCAGTTAGATAAGTTGTTCAGATCATATTGAAGTAAATTACAATCAGATAGACTATTTATAGAACTGAAAATTTTAAGATCATCAGCAAACAATAATTTATTACATTGCAAAAAATTTACTACATCATTGATGAACAATACAAAGAGTAAAGGCCTAAGATTTGAGCCTTGTGGTACGCCGGAGGTAGCGATATAAGAATTGGATGCACAGCCCCAATATTGAACATAAAGCTCACGGTCAGTTAGGTAGGAAGACAAGAGTGATATAAAAGGAGAGGAAAGGGAAAAGGAATGTAGTTTGTCGATCAGGGTACCATGATCAACTATATCGAATGCTTTAGCAAAATCAGTGTAAATACAATCAGTTTGTCCTTTAATATCAAAAGAATCAGAGACGGTGTGGGTAAAATGAGTTAAGCTAGTTGCTGTTGAACGCTTTTTCATGAAACCGTGCTGGAAAACTGTAATTTTATTTTTTATTTTTAGCATAAATGGTAGAATAAACTATTTTCTCAAAAACTTTACTAAAATTTGATAATATTGCGATGGGACGATAATTTATTATATTATGAGTTTCGCCAGATTTAAATATTGGTATAACATTAGTTTTTTCCATGCACTGGGAAAAGTATTAGTTTTTATGCATAAATTAAAAATGTGAATTAAAGCAGACGAAAGAGGATGAGCACAATCCCTGACAAGCAAACTAGGTATAAGGTCCGGACCGGAGGATAAGTTAGCTTTTAATCTCTTCATTGTATCTTTAATAGTTAATTGTGGCATATAATTCAAAACAAAGAATCGCTAGAAGTGACGTTTGATACTTTTAGAGCAATTGATTGTTGGGGCGAATAAACTGATTTAAAGAAAGTCGCAAAAGCATTAGAAATTTCAGGAGTTTTGAAAGTAGTGTCATTGAGCTGCATATCATCAGGATATTCAGATCTTTTCCGTTTTGCATTTACATAATTCCAAAATTTCTGAGGATTATTTTTAATGTCGGATTCAAAATTTGTTACATAGTTGTTATAAGATTGTTTTATTAAAGTTTTAACTTCAGAACGCAGAGTTTGATAGGTATCTACATAGTGCTGATTATATGGATATATAAGAGCAAGTTTTCTGAATTTATCTTTTAATTTAATTTTCTTTATTATACTTCTTAAAAACTATTTGGGATAGTGTTTGCTATAATTAACCTTGATTGGTACACAGTCATGAATAAAAGAGTAGAGTTTATTATAGAAAAAGTCACAGGCCACATTAACATCATTGAAATGACTTAATTGATCCCAATCAAAGTTAGGTACTTGATCATCTTTATTGCGAGCTATAATATCTTCCAACGAGTCTGCCAGAGCATCGTTGTTTGTTGCAGACCTCCTACTCTTAAGAAGTTTTGCAAGAACTTTATCACTATTCAAGTGCAATATACCGCTACTCTCAAAACCAGCCTTCATATTTTTAGAAAAATTAGGTTCTACTTCCTCAACGAGCTTCTTAAGAAGTGCAGGAAATTCGGACTTTGGAACTACACTGCCACATCAAGTGGCTGACAGACGTGTGCTGTTTTCGGCAAGAATACAAAAGCAATATCGTTTTCTTCGCATTTGCGGATGATATTAATAGATAAATGACTGGCCAAATTATCGCCAATCAGCACTTTCTTGCCAACTTTTCGCCGGAAATATGGGAGAGCCACCTTGTCGAACCAATCCTCAAACACATCCCCGTCAAACCAACCGCTGGGTGTTCTATTGTATTGCGCTGAATCGGGTCCTCCTTGAACCAATTCAGCGTAAATATGTTTAGCCTGATACACAACATACACAGGCAACATGACAGCATCTGCGCTTCCAGCGAACATCAAAGAATTTGAAGACTTGGAGGTGTCTATGATTCTTCTAGCATGTTTATTGCCTCTTTTCACATAAACTTTCTCCCTTCCAGGATCATCAGTCACATTTGTTTCGTCGTAATTAACGATATTACCTGGTGGAACGTCTCGCAACGTGTTTTCTAAGTTGTCAAAATACTCATTGATCGTGTCTTCAGTCACTTCAGCTTTCACCCTCTTCGTATTTTCGCTGTTTTTCCTTGTTAACTCGCGATTTCTGTTTTCGAAGGTCTCCAGCCAGTCTAACCCAGGCAAATTATCATGAAAACAATTCACTACAACTCCTTTTCTATTGAGGTAGCGTTGAGCAAACTCGCCTATTTCTAGCGGGGTAAAGTGGTATCCAAAATCAGCCGCAATCAGCATCGCTTTGATAATATCTTTTTCTTCCACACCACTCAAAACAGCCGGCCTTCCTAATCGGTCGGAATGCCGCCCTCTAAATTTGTTGAAAAGGGTGGTTTTTGGCACCCCCCCATCTCGTTGCGGCGTCCTGCAGGCTACACCGACCATTAGCATAGTCTGCTAGCGCCCTTTCCATATTTTCGGCGGAATAATTTCTTCGGTAGGGTGTTCCCAAGACATGCTTATATTTGCGAGGCATTTTTCCATATAACCCCTGAAAATGCCGATTTTCTATAAATATACATATATCAAGTCGACGGCTGACAACTCGGTGGTAAAAACTATCATGCAACATACGAGTAGTTGAGGTTATGCATTGCAATTAATGTTTCTTGGGTAATTTCATAATTTTAGCGGTTTCTGAGATACAGATGAGACTTTCCGAGGTTTGAAAAAAGTTCAATTTTCTACCAAATATTGATAATATTTTCAATAACTTACCTGAACTATATAATCACCGCAACCATAACCTACGACTCGGCTGGAATGTTGTTGACTACGCGCCATAAATAAGAAGTCACTAAATGTTAAACATATGATTACACAGCGCGAAATTTGAAAGATCTGCACGTAATTCCATATAAACATGACAATCTTTACTCCAAACATTATGAGATATGTCAATATTAACATTATGAGACTCTTTGAATTTAATACAATTAATACATTTCATATCGGTTACCGTACAGTCTGAAACAGTGTGCGAAGCACCACAATTAGGACAATACGAATCTTTTTTATGACAGTTTTTAGCAAAATGGTGAAAACCAAAACATTTATAACATCTCTTAATTTCGATTGCATCATACACAGTACAATAATCGTACCTAACAAATACGTATTCAGATTCAAGGAGTTTAAAGTATGTAGCCTTATCTGTTTGAATAAGAGCTTGGAATACATTGTTCTTCTTGCGAAGCGGCATGAACTCAATAACTTCACATTTATATTCATTGTTGAAACAAGATTGGTTTTGGTGTACTAAGAACTGAAGAAATTCATCTTTACTACGTTTATCTATCATACCTACAATACGAAGTCTTGGATTTAATTTGGGTAACTGCCTAACATCATATTTGAAGGGATGAATTTCAAAAGTAGTTATATCCACTTTACATTATTTTGAGATAAATCCGTTTTTTTATTACATAGGTAAGTATGTTATTATTTGATAGTACGAGGGGCATTTAAATATAAACGAGCCTTTTACTTCTGAGGGCCTAGAAAGTGTGTCGGAGGTAGGAGAAGCATCGGAAAAGGTAGGGGGGGATCCGCTCCAGATGACTCAAGGCCCAGCTGACCGCCCGACCGATTTCGTTAGCTGTCCTCACAATGAGCGAAAGAGAGGTTCATCCGTCGATTGCGCAACTCATAATTATAAAGTTTTTAACGAAGGAAGGCGTTAAACCAGCCGAAATTCGGAACCGACTGCGTGCACAGTTCTGGGAGAATACACTTTCATGGCCACGAGTGCAAGCCTGGTGTGCAGAGTTCAAAGAAGGGCGTGAAAAAGTAGAAAATATGAGTCACCGAAGACGCCAAAACTCGCTTGTCAGCCAGGAACGTGATGTCAACTATGTTTTAGGATTCTCAAGGAGTTTTACTCGTTAATTTTCTTCACGATCGTCGCTTAATAAACGCTGCCTACTACTGTGACCTTCTTGCCCAGGTACGAGCTGCATATTGGTCAAAAAGGCGCCGTCAGCCCATCCGAGACGTCCTGCTCCTGCATGACAATGCAGGACCCCACACGGCAGTCCTAACAATCCAAAAATTGGCTGAAATGCACTGGACTACACTTGACCACCCTCCATACAGTCCTGAGATTTCACCATGCGATTTTCACATGTTTGGACCTCTCAAGGAAGCACTTGGAGGAGAGCGTTTTGCGAACGATCAAGAAGTTGAACAGTTTGTGCGCAATTTGTTGGATACCCGCCCGAAGTCATTCTTCGAAACGATCATAAAAAAATTACCTGTTCGATGGGAAAAATGCATAACTAAGGAGGGGAACTATATAGAAAAATAATTATAAAGTGTGATTTCTGCCTAAATGTAAAATAAATTTTCTTTTGCAAAAGGCTCGTTTATATTTGAATGACCCTCGTATTTTAATTATGCTAATACAAAAACACCTACCTGATCGTTATACAAATATACTTTTTTATAATGCACTCCTAAGTTGGGTTCTACCCTATTTTAAATTTTGGATATGATGCGTTATGGCACTAAATTTGGATATATCCTGTTTTGAAATAAAAGCTAGGTACATGTAGTATTAATATTATCTATATGGAGTTAAAAAAAATACGCAATAAATTGAATGTGAAATAATGTTTTATTCTAAATAAACTTAAGATTGAATATACAATGATTTACACTAACTTACTAATAACAAAAATAATTTTATTCAGATTCATCACCATTATTTAAGTCTACGTTTTCTGTAGAACTACTAATTACGCGATAATAGTATGTCGAAATCTTCTCGTCAACTCCAATAATTTTTATCAAATCGACTGCTCCAACGAAGACTGTAGTAATTCATTATTTACAGTTCTGAGATAATCCAACTTAAACATTTACGTCAGTTTTAAAAATCAACATATTGCAAACATAATATTTCCAATGTATCAATATATTGCATTTAACGATGTAATTTTAAAAATATGTCAAATTTTTTATAATTTTGCTCCTAAGCAACATTTGAATGAGTTACTACAGTATTCGTGGGAGGATTTTTGGGTATATTAGTTATACTAGTGCAGTTTTAATGAACTTTATTTGAATAAACTAATACTACATCTCATTTTGTTAAAAAAATAAAAATTATCTTATGAATATAATCTATTTAAAAGTTTTTATTCCGAATCTTCATTCTCCACATCATCGATGTCAGTTTCTTGATCTTCAGGAGTGGCGGAACTCTTTGAGACGAGACTTCCATAAAAAGCATTATACATATTTGGTATTTTGCCAGTATTGCAAAGCCACAACAACCCCTTTAATTTTTTGTCGTCTATTGGTAATGGACGGTTGTATAATCTCGGTGGAAACTTGTTGATACTGGAGGGCCATCCTTTAGATTTTCGGCATTTTTTTACATCACTGTTTTTTAAATCTGTCTCAAATTCATATTTAAAGAGTATGATATTTGGTTTTTCATACTCAAATTTAATTTCCCTAATTTGGCTGATTTTTATTGTATTTTTGTCATTATCGATTTTCCAGTTTTGAGAGTCAGCAAAGATTTTAAAATTTAAAAAATCATCCTGGAACATCTCTAAAACCTCATATACCTTTCCAGTGGTTTTGGCCATTCTTATTAAACTTACCCATTGTTCAGGCACATACAAGATCGACTGTCGTTTCTTCGCATTTTCTATAACAGCGTGCATACTGTCGCCTTCATTTTGTGTGTGCCCCTTTTCCAAAAATCTGTGCGTTATGTTAATTTTAAAATGTACAGCAGCAAAAGTAAACATTGAAAATATAAAGCGGTTTCTATTTTGCCCACCGCAGTTGTCCGAATAGAATATTAGGTTTTTCACTCTTTTGTTAGTTTTCAATTCTAAAAATTTCCAAAGGCAACTGGCGATTTCATTCGGGCCTCTTTTTGCTATCTGCTCATGTCATACGTAGCAGTAACCCTCATTGTTTCCTAGGTCGTAAATTGTGAAATTATACGTAGAGTACTTGCTCTTGTAATAAAAATCGCTCACGTTTCATTGTGGAGTAGCTAAAACTTTTTGCAGATCAAAGCAGGCTACGCACAAACTCTTATCGTTTACTGCAAGATCTTTATCGAAATTTTTCAACTCCCTAGCCACGGTTTTATTTTTTAAATGACAATCATATTTTTGTCGCAATTTTTCTTTTTCAGCTGCTGAGGCCATGTTAAAAACAGAGCAAACTTCACACTGGTCTTTTTTTGGTTTGAAGAAACTGATATTAAATTCTTCATTGAAAATGTCTCTATACTGGCGAGAAGTAGCAAGTTTAGTAATATTATTTTTTTGGCAATATTCAGTGTATAACCGATATATTTTTTGAATACTGAGTCCTTCCTCGAGGTACATTTTCGCTGATTTTTTTCTAATATAGTGTGATGGTACCAGGGGAAACAGTTTTATGTGATTTCTGACACTTTCTTTCATTTCTTCTTGTAATCTGTGTGGTCGTGTACTATGTTTCCCACGCTGATCTTCATCTAAGGTACCACCTTCTTTTAATTTGCCTAATGCAGTAGTAACCCAAGTTTCTGAAATATCAAGAGATCTTAAAAACATTATTTTGCAAATGCGTATTTCTTCATTGCGAATGTGGAAATAATATTCCCGAGAGTAATTTTTTCGGGATTGACCGATAACAGTAACTTATTTCTTGGCTACCTGTCTCACATGACGAGCAATAAAATCCCATTGTCTAGTATGATTATTTAATTGCCAAAATTCTTTGAATATTAGCTCTCTATCTTCTTTACTCAGTTTGATAGAGCATTTTAAACCTACACGAATCTTTGCAGGGTTCAGCCATCTGTCTTCCTTTAATTATATTCCCTTTTCGATTTTCATGTTCAAGTCCCCGATTGAGTTGAGATTTTGCATTTTCGTCTAGCCAAT
The DNA here is from genome assembly GCA_951394225.1 of Harpalus rufipes. Taxonomy (NCBI): domain Eukaryota; kingdom Metazoa; phylum Arthropoda; class Insecta; order Coleoptera; family Carabidae; genus Harpalus; species Harpalus rufipes. The sequence continues at coordinate 33,632,622 of OX596285.1, forward strand.
CACTAACGTTTCTAGTTCGTTTCCTACCTACTTTCTGCATGTTACATATTTTTCTTTTATTTTTAGTAATTTCGGTTGATATGTTCTCTTCTTCTGACGGTACATAATCTGGGTCTATATCAGAGTTGTCTTCAAATGGGTTGTTAATATTAGCTTCATCATCAGTAGTTTCCTGGTTATTTTGTTTATCTAAAAAAAAAATATAACAATAAGTTTTATTATTCCTATAATTTTATAGCATTTAGAACAACCTGAAGAACACCCAGGTAGAACATCCCCTTCAACGTTATTATATGATTTCTTGGCTAATTTCAATATTAAATCAATTCTGGAGCCCATTTTACTAGTTGACTACAACTTCTCAATTTTCAAATTAACCTTAAAATCAAGATTAACGTCAACGAAAACTGTAGTAACTCGAGATACGATTGGTGCTTCCTGATTCCAGGCCGACGAAAACAGTAGTAACTCACTATACGATAGTTTTCGATGGAATCATGTATGCGATTCGGAGATACCATAAATGCAGATGTGTCATATTGGTTGTTGCCTATTCATTTCACGATATACGACTTTCTTCGTGGGAAATTATCATGGAAATATAAATGTTGGTGTATGTAACTCAAAAACTAAATTTTTTTAGTTACTACAGTCTTCGTTGGAGGAACGATGTAAAGCATTTAATGCTTTACATCGTTTTCTTTTTCTTTACTAATCTTGTTAATGTAATAAGGTATTTTCGGAATAAGAAAGTTTTTATATGATTTTGATCTCTTCAAAATTTTGTGCAAACATGGTTCACCATTGTAAGTTTTGGAGAATCCAATGTGGTTTTTATTATAAGTAAGAATTTTAGCTTCACTTATTTTAAAATCTTGTAGAGATTTTAAAAAAGGAGTAATAGATTTTTTCCAGTCAAATATTTCAAAATCTTACCCCAGTTTATGCACAGTACCATGTGCAGAAATTATTTTTTCATAATCTTGAGGATTTAAAATGGTTTCATGAACTTTTAAGATCTTTTTCTACCCGTGCAAAGATGCGATCTACAGGCAGATATGAATGTCCTGGTACCGGATAAGTATGTGTAATTTTTATATTATTTTTTTATGCAGAGATACTGAAGCATAAACATTAGTACATAGTTTTTATTTTGAGCACTGCATCCATCACTATAAATCTGAACGTTATTTATATGATTAAAAGAATATCGACGGATGATGGATAAATTGAAGGAAATAAAATATACTCCTTGTTGCAAACGTTTCGGATTTTTATTAATCCATCCTCAGTGCTACGGAGGAAAGGAAGAATAAATCGTTACAGAGTAAAATACAGCAAAGCCCAGCAATAATTACACATTAATAAATAAATAATGCTTACCAACAGAAGATTGTTACAATAAATTTTTAAATACATGAAGTGATACATGTGACAAAAATAGTTGAAAAAATATACATTGTGCTTTCTGTCGCAGTGTAAGTACAACTGCGAGAGAAAGATACAGAAAATTAACAAATAAAAAATATACAATGTTACCAGTACAATTGGTTATATGTTCTGGAATACACTTCTTAAAAAACTCATAAATGCAACTAATGATTTCATTGCAACCTTTGCCCGCCATATCTTCGGTCTAAACATAAAATGGATGTTTTCTTTGGGTTGCATTTTTGAATGAATAATCAATCCCAAAGTGTAAAACCAAATGTGTCACCAACAGGAGTTTTTGGAAGAGGTTGATTTTGCATGAGATCAAAAACTATAGTTAAAGTATTTTCTTCTTTGGAAATATTGCTTAGTTTTTTATAAAACACTTTTTGTCGTTTCATATGTAGCATATTTTGTACTATTAATGTTTTTTTCTCGTTTTCATTCTCACAGAAATTAATTTTCACTTTATTTTCTGTACAAAATTTACAGACATCTTTACGAGGAGAGCCAAATCCCAAATTAAATTTCGATACAAAAATGCCATAATAAAAAGAATACTTGCATTTTAAATTAGGATTAGCTTCAAGAAACAATTGCCACATTTTGCGAACAGAAAGATTTGGTACAAGATATTTCCTATTTACTGCACCACTTCTTGCATAGTGTGATAATTTGCACGGAAACATTTTTATATGATCAATAATTAATTGTTTTAGCTCTGTAAATTCTCTTCTTTTGCCTCCTCGTGCTTCCGGCTTAGCCTCGTTATGTTCAAAATAAAATCTAGTTACATTCAATAATCTGTTTTTCGAAATACAAAACACCGAATAAAAAGTTTCTCTACAAACCCTTAAATGTTTCCCTTGGATATTTGGTACAAAAAACTTTGATGAAAAATTTCTCAATAACAAATCTTTTCCTTTACGACGTCGCTTGATTTCATTACATTCAATAAACAAACTAATGAATTTATTTTGTTCAGCATAATCAGCCAGATTTTTAAATTTATTTCCAATATGTAATGTATCATTGTAGGTCAAATTTTCCGTTTTGCAAAACGATTTATTGTTATGATTGCATTTAACTATTGATATTGCTCCTTGATTTCTACGAAATGTAGGGTCAACCGGGATAAGTGTGACCGGAAAATTCATAGTTTCAACTTTAAACAAACATAAAACAGTTAATTTTGAAGATAAATTTATCATTAAAATGTGTAAATATAGCTTAATTATTTTTTTATCACTCAGTTTTTTGAAACTCTTTTTAAACAAAAAAATACATATTTTTTTTCACTTTCTTATGTACTGAAAAAGTGGCCACACTTTCCCTCAAAACGGGTAAGTGTGGATCATGTTTGGGTAAGTGTGGTTAGCTATAATTTCTTCATCTATTTATTCAGTAAGGATTATGGGATAAGTGTGGTGAAATAGAGGAAAAAAAAACACAATTTTTCGATACAAAAATTATATTTATTGTTTATTAAATTTGTTATTTAAACATTATTTTTCAAATATTTCATTAATGGCTTTACTGAATACATATTTTAGCCTATTGCCACTCATAATAATGTTTGGGGTAGGCAGAACACTTACAATTTGTTCAAAATTAATTGAAGATATGTCATTTTCGTTAGTAATAAAATTTTTTTTTGTTTCGTCAAGACATTTTAGCGCCATAACTGTAATATCGTCGAATTCTTCTTCAATGTTTTGAACAATACACGCATAAAAGTAATTACTTGCATTTCTTTTACCACCTTTAAATTTCACCAATATAAAAGAACCCTTTTTTATATTTTCAACAGTAGGTGAAACTAAAGAAGGTTCTCCGTCTTCACTTTCAATCTCATATGCAGAACTTTCACCAGATGTAACTTCCACTTCTTCTTCACTATCTGTACTATCCGTTTTAATTTCTTTTTTATTAGTTTTAATTTTTTTGCTTTTATCGTTTTTGTTTTTTCCATATTCTTACTCATGGTTTTTGTTTTGACTGATTCTTTAATTTTCTTTTTGTTCTTTAAGTATTCAAAATAATTATTTTCTGTTATGACTTCGGCAATATCTATTCTTCTCCTCACCTTTTTATCAGCAATTGGACTCTGTTTAACAGTAGAAAGTAAAATATTTTCAAAAATTTTACTTGGTGAAATTACAGTTTGAGGAATTTCCATATTTTGTGAAAACAGAGAAACACGTGAATCAGATGAGCATGAAAGGTTTTTTTGGCTGGTCGAGGGAGTTGCAATTATGGGTTCTTGCGAAATAATGTCATTTTGATTGGTAGATCCATTTTCATCATCTTGTGCTTTTTTCATAGAATCATATCGATCTAGTTTGTCCTGGTCAAAATTTGTTCTTGGTATAACATCCTTATTTAGAGGGTAAATACCAGTTTTCCGAAATCCGTTCTTTATTGTTTGAGAATTCACTTCAGTCCAAACCTGACCAATTAAGTCCGCAAATTCTGATTTACTCAATCGTTTGCCATAGTTATGTCTACACCATTCTGCAAGCAGAACATCCCACTTGTTCTTTATGCCTTTAAATACAGCAACATCCAACGGTTGTAATATGTGTGATGTGTGAGGCGGTAACTTAAGAATAATTATGTTATTTTCAATGGCACTTTCAACCAGATCAACACTAATATGCGATAAGTGTCCATCGTAAATCAATAATGCAGGAGATTGCACATTCGGTACAAATACGTTTTTAAACCATGATTTGAAAACTTCCTCAGTCATCCATCCATTGTCCGATACATGATAACTCGTATTTGGGTACGCCTTCTTACCAATCATAGAGTTCCATTTATGTTTTCCTTTGTGAAGGATAAGAGGTGCTAATTTAGATCCATCTGCAGCCACGCAAAATAATACTGTCGTTGAATCTCTTCCAGTTCCAAATGTTATTCGTTTAGTTGACTGCCCGACTGGTGAGACAATTTTTGTATTATTTGGATCTAATGTGAATCCCGTCTCATCACAGTTGAATATACGTTCGGGAGCATTCTCCAAGTGATATGTTTTAATTATTTTGTCTACTTTTGTGTAAAAATCATAAATTATATATGGATCACTTGACTGCCTTGCTCTAGAGCTTTCCAATTTTTCTGGTTTTTTTAGTGAGAGCCTATGGCGCAAACAAAAAGATTTGAACCAATCATGTCCTGGTATTCCATTCTTAAATCTAGTTTCTAAACCATAATCTTTAACAAACTTTTCAACCACTCCCTGTACTTCCCGTTTCGAAAAACCGAAACCAGCTTTATGCAGGACTTTTAAATATTTTACTAACCGCTGTTCTACTGCCTCACCTAGGTCTGTGCTCCTCCCTCCACCACCCTTCGTTGTTGATACTTTTCTTCCTTTCCATCCTTTTATTTTCAATCCTAGTGTAGACTTGGGTATCCCAAACGTTTCCGAAGCAACACGTAATGTCATTTTTCCTTCCGTTACATTTTGTATGGCTTTTTCAAGATTTTCTAATGTCCACCGCCCACCTACGCCACGTTTAGTTTTTCTTATATATTTCCTCGGCATGATCTATAATTTAAATTTAAGAACGTTACAAAATATATCATATTACCCAAACATTGCTCCACTTACCTAAGATCTGATATAACAGGCTTGTTGAAACACAATATTGTTGCAGCTGTCACTTTGCGAACGAACCACACTTACACCGAACAGTGATACCACACTTACCCAACTAAAATTTACTATGGGGTAAATGTGGCGCCAAGTTTAAAATGTTATAAATAAATAAATTTGTATATTTCAATACACAAACATCATTATTAAAGTTTGTATTGTGTTAAATTGATATTACATTCTGAAAAAACCCGTGTTTAAATTTTTTTATTATCAAATGAAACGTAACATGTTCGAAATTGATTTGTATTTGGACCAAGTGACTTTTTAGATTAATTATAAAATTTGCTGTTATGACATAAATCTGTTCTAAATTTTGATACAGCTAAACAACACGTAAATTTCATTAAAAATAGTACTAATTTACAGAATTATGAATTTGGTACCGAATAGGAAGACGTGGCCACACCTACCCCATTTCCACACTTACCCCGGTTGACCCTAGTTTTTTTAATATTCCTTTTCCATTTACTGGGATTCAACGTTTTCTTTCTTGGTTTTTCCATGTTTATTTCAGTAGGTTCACTGTAATCATCACACATTCTGCAAATTACAATAATATGTAAACTAACCTATAAAATTATGATAACATTATTGCATACCTGGATACTTTAAAAATGTTCATTGAGTAGTTGAGTTGGTCAAATTAAAATTCAACTACTACGTTTAAAATGGATTCTGTACTAACAATAAATCATATTATTATACTTAACCTTTAACTGGTACAGTGATTTCCTGTAACGTAACTGGTATAGTGGGGTCTTCAGCGACCCCAGTGCAAAACATAGGTAAAAAGGGCATCTTCTTAAAAAAAGTTGATATATTATTTTTATTTAGTTATATTTCAACACAAGAAACACAAAAATAAGGGAAACGAAATTACTACTAAAACAATATGTGTTGCAGAAAAATAAATGTTCATTTGTTGCAGTCTCTTGGTTATTGGGGCACAAAATCGTCAAAAATATTTTTTTAGATGCCGGTCGGGAAAAAATACTTTGGAGTAGACCTAAAAGCGTCGCCTAGAACACAAAATTTATATTTTAGAGTTACTGAAAAAAAAAATAACAAGTATGTTTTTTGACTTACATTTACACCTCTTCTACAGATCAATGACTGCCGTGGATGAGCTTGACATATAAATTTTATTTTTTGGTGTTTGGGTTGCCCATTTGAATCTATTTTTGCCATATAGGCACCTTTGAAATAAACCCTGGTTTGAAGTATCCGTGTCTTCCTCTTCCTCACTACTGTCACTAACTTCAATTTCTGATTCCGTGCCATGTAAACTATGTTCGCTTTCTGTATTAGATATGTCGGAATCACTCTCATTTATTCCCTCAATAGATTGTGGTTTGTCACAAACATTAATTTCATTCATTAAAACACCGCACAACTCACTATCATTTAAATATATATATATATATATATATATATATATATATATATATATATATATATATAAAAAAACGTAATTGGTACAGTGGGGTTAACGAAGACCCCAATTGTTATTATTTCGTTATTATTTCGCAAACTAATTCGTGCACAGATTCTTGCGACCGTCATCACGTCGAATAGGACGGTTACTGAAGCTACTGAACAGATCAAGCCTTTAGTACCAAATTTTACACGAAACAAGATTCAAAACTATTGGGGTCTTTGGTGACCCCACTGTACCAGTTAAGGGTTAACAAAGTGAAAGACAGTACGCCATTAAATGTAGCATGTTAGTAGACATGAATCACCTGATATGTAGCTACAAAACTATTGGATGAATAAAAGTGTTCATAAGTTTGTCTACTTATGAAAATAAACCAGTAATTGCCTATGCTGTTACTAAGAGATTTGATGCAGTTTGACACAAAACTGTATTATATCGCAAAGGAATACCTACTAAGATAATTATAACATTGAAAAATAAAAAAAAATTCCAAAAGCGGATATGACTACTTTTGAAATTCATCCCTTCAATTTGTCTTTTAGATCTGTGTTGACAATATTTTTAATTTGCGAATAACTTCTCGTCTATTTATGTTATTAAAAATGTAAAAAAAGATTGAGATAGGGGATAGTATGAAGCATATAAATAAACCCTTTAAAAAAGTACATTTGTAAACACTATTAAAAAAAAAACTAGGTGTCCCAAATGTAAACTGGAGGAACTTTGTACTTTGTACAAAATATTTCGAAAACTATTTACCAAAAATGCTTAAATATATAATCCACTTGATTAATATGAATAAAGGAACGTTTTTACTACGTAGATAATATTATTTGATTAAGCCACCCCTCCCACTGATTTTTGAAAAAATTGGGCCAAAGTTACCCGCACTTGGGGAAACATTAACCCACATGTAAAAACTCAATGAAAACACGGCTGTTTATGATTTAGGCTAATGTTATACCACATATATGTCAGACAAACGACTTTCAGCCCAATTCTCTAAGAAAGGGGATAGTACAGTTGTTACTTAACAACTAATATTTAACCACTGTTTTTAACAACCAATTTAACAACTTACACATTTTTGGTATTCTGTAATTATTATTTTAACAACGTTGCTAGCTGAAATGCATTTAACCACGGTTGTTAAAATAAAACATGAAGTTAGATACACAAGTTCAGTGCGCATGCGTACTATGATTCTTACGTGCGTCGTTGCTGGCTACATGAGATTAATTTTTAAAACGTCAAATGTGAACGCGTACATTTATGAACATGGAAAATAATCAAAAAAGAAGAGGTGCAAGATGTTCTAATGAACAATTATCGGTAATTGTCAATTTTATTGACGAACACAAGACAATGGTGTTGGGGAAATTGTCCCCACAAGAAATAATTGCAGTTGACGGTTATTGGAAGGATCTAACCCAACTTTTAAATACTACTAGAGGAGCAATTAAATCTACGGAGCAATGGAAAAGAGTAATAAATAAAAAAATATAAATTATTTTCATAAATTTAGTAACATTTTTAAATTTCAGACATTTATAGAATACAAATCGAAAGTCAGAGCCAAGGCTCGTTCATTAAAAATTGACCAACAAGGAACAGGTGGTGGAAAAGGAAAAAATAATGAACTGAGCGATTTAGAAGAAAAATTAATGGGAATATTGGGTTGGGTTTCGTGTGATGGAGACCCAATGCTACCTGAACCAGGTCTACCACTAGAAAATCGACCTATTGATGATGTTGAAGCACAAACCAATAATCAGAATAATGACATAATTTATGCGGAAATATCCGAAACAGGATCAGGCAATTTTATATCATTTCCTTGGTAGAAACTTATTTAAAATTTAGTTGTTCTAGTTGACACTTACGAAGAATATGAAGGGACCGGTAAAATATCTAGTGCAAGCCCAAACCCCAGGTCATCAAGGACTTTCTTGAAACCTAAACCAAAAGGTAACTTACATTCAAAAAGATAACTTTTTAATTAAATTAAAACAAAAAAAAAACTTTTAGCTCGACGTCCACTACAACGCCAACAACGACCGCTGGATTGCATAGATGCAGCTTCAATAATATATCAAAATAATTCGGAAAAATTGTGCACATCATTAAATTCCCTTTCTAGTTCCTTAAATAATGTTGCGGAGTCAAATAAACTTTTGGCCGAAGCTATCATGCAATTTGCTAAGAAATGAATTAAACAATTTGATAGGAGCTTAAAACAGCTGACTTTCATAAATATAAAACTGCGAAATAATATTTTTTATTATAAAAAGAAATACATTGTTTTGTTACATTGTACTACAGTGTTAATTAAAGTAATTCTCTATTACCCCGTTTCTAATTCTTTGCCCCTGTAATAAAATATTCCTATCGATTTGTTCATTTTCTATCATTTCAATATCTTCTTCATCATCAAGATCTTCTAAATGTATATTTCGATCTATGCACATGTTGTGCAAAACAGCACAAGCATAAATAATTTTTCCTGCTGCTGGTGGTAAATAATGCAGAACTCGGTGTTTGCATAGACAACGAAACCTAGATTTTAGCACACCATTTACTCTTTCTATGGTATTTCGCGTTCGGCAATGGCAATTTGTATATCTTTGTTGAGGGGAATTTTCTGGGGCATCAACTATTGGCGTTAGTAGCCATGGCTGAAGAGGATAGCCTGAATCTCCCAAAAGCCAGCCATTGAGCTCACCAAGATAATATTTATTTCTTAAATGCTGCTGTATATTGCTCATTTGCCAAATTGCGGCATCATGCGTTGCACCAGGATATCGTGCATTTATTGACGTGATTTTTTAAATTTGCGTCACAAATCTAAAAAAATCTATTTTAATAAGCATATTTAAATCTGAAATTTTCCTTACTATTTGGACATTTATACTAGTATAGCCTTTTCTATTATAATAAGCCGCCCCAGGATATAATTCATGTTCCAAAGGCGGAGAAATAATTGCAACATGAGTTCCATCAATGCATCCTATTGCAAAGAAAGTAATGAGAATTTATATTTATGCATTTATACTTAACCATTACCTAATACATTTGGGAATCCAAATTTGTTTAAAAAACTAAAATTACAAGAATATGTAAGATATTAAATTAAAATATGAGAATTTATAAAACATACTCTAATTGAGTTACAGCAACATTTGCAGGTGTAACTGGAAATATAATTTTATCTTGTAACAAATGATTTACAATCGCATCACTTATTACTCTAACTACTCTGCTAACTGTAGGTTGGCTGCAAGGAAAATTAAAATCTTCGCCGACGACTCCTTGATATGAGCCATATGCATAAAAGTTTAAAGCTAATAACACCTGAAATAAACTAAAATGTTAGACAAGTACTGGTAATTATCAAATATTTTACCTTTAAGTGATTTGGAATAAAAGTTGATCGCGTGGGTTGTGGTAAAAAATTGTTTAATTGATTATAAAGATCAAAGGCTAATTCCCTACTCAATCTGAATATTATCATAAAGCGTTGTTCCGGCATTTCAAAGGGATTACTATTGTCCCTTATTTGTCGATGAGTTCGTCTCAATATTTCTCTGATTGCAAAATGAAAATTTTAGGTTATGTTAATAAATTAAATCAAAATTATCTTTCTTACCTTTCTTGACGATCAAGAATTTCGGCTACAAGTAAATGTAGTAAAAAGCCGTTATCTACTACTTCCATCATAAATACAATAAAGAAATAGTTTGTGAACCAGTTGTTAAAAGTATTAGCAACGACCGAAAAGCAGTTGCTAACTAACGACTGAATTTAAACGATTAGTTGTTAATTTTTAACAACTCCTAAATTAGAGAATTTCATTTTGAGCATTAATAACTGACCTTGAAATTAACAACTAAAATCAGTTGTTAAAAATAACAACTTTGCTTAGAGAATTGGGCCGTTTATGTAAAATATGCATTATTCAAAATTTTAAAGGTATATAAGGTGTAAAATAGCCAAATTTAACGAAAAAATAAGCATTCTTTTTATTTTATATAGAAAAAATATAAATTAACAAAATAATTTTACATATTCTTGTACAAATATAACAGAGGAAATTAAACAACATTATCAATCTCGGGAACAGTTAACTGGTTTCGTTTAGACATCATTTTGGGCGGTTTGATTTTTTCTAAAACGTCGTCCCAGATGTAAAACATGCAATCCTTCCTACATGGCCATCTCCAAAACTTTATTTTTTTTCCATGCAATCAACTGTTGGGCCTTCTTTAGAAATATTAACTATTTTGCCAGGATATTTTTTCTTATTAAATGAAATTATAACAAAATTATCAACATCATATTCCTCAGGTTTTAGTTTTTGTGGACAGATGTTTCCGTTTAATGAATTTTCCTCTACGTCAGAAAAAGTTTCACTTACACCATCGGATTCCAATGGAATTTCAGTGGGATCATTTGAATCGGAGGAACTAGAAATGGAAACTTTTTTCTGCCGTTTTGGAGCTCCCTGAGACTTTGAAGACCCTGGAACAGCTTCATCTTTTTCCAAATCTTCAACGGAGATGCTTTGTCCAGCAGGCACCTGTAGTTTCTTTCTCCTTCTCTTAGGACCGCTCGAATCAAGAAAATTAGCTCGTTTTTTTCTCTAGTTGTTCTAAAAAGGCTTCTCCCACATTGTTTAGATCAGCTTCGGTCAAATTTCCAGGCAAACGATCAAGCAGTATTTGTCTATTTAAAGGATAAATTCCACATTTTCTAAAACCTGAGATAAGATTTTGCTGGATATTTGGTTTTAAAGAGTTCATTAATTCTTTTAACAATGTTAGAAACATATCCTTCGGAATTGTGGAATATTTTGACCCTGATTTTGATTCCTTCCATTTGGTCAAAATTCCTCGCCACAGTTTCTTCATAGGAGCAAAAAATGCAACGTCCAGGGTTGCGTTATATGAGTTGTGTTCGGCGGTAAACATACAAATTTAATATTATGTTGTTCGCATAACTGTAGGACACGAAAGCTTATATGCGATGACAAATTGTCACCTATTATAGCCACAGGTCCATCTTCATGTCGAACTCTTGGAAGGAAATGTAATTCAAACCAGTCTTCAAATAAGTTTCCATCGAACTATCCGCTTTTGGGTTATAACGAGCATTTTCCGTCCATGTTGACCAGATGTGTTCCGCTCTATAAACAATATATGGTGGTAGGCATTCCCCGACTGCATTACCGCAGAACATGATAGATGTAGCGCTTTTACTGAAATTACAATTTTTTCTACATATTTTGTACCTCGTTTGCTTATAACTTTTTTATTCCCTGGATCGTCGCTCAGATTTGTTTCATCGTAATTCCAAATTCGAGACGGCGGTATATCCTCCAGAACAACACTTAAATTGTCCATATAGTTATTTATTTCCATTGCTCCAACTTGGGCACGGACTTTTTTAATGTTTGAACTAATGCGGACAGATAAATTCGAATGGCGCTTCAAAAATGATTTTGTCCATTTATAACCAGGTAAATTTCCATGAAACAAATCCACTTTCGCACCCTTTTTACCTCTCGCTAAGAGAGGTATTGGATTCATGCTAAAAATCGCATATCCAGATTTTATTGAATAAGCACGTTTTAAGGTCCCTACAATCCGATTTTAACATTTTTACGATGATGTCTGTGTGTGTGTGTGTGTGTGTGTGTGTGTGTGTGTGTGTGTGTGTGTGTGTGTGTGTGGATGTGTGTGTGTGGGATGTTGGAAGGACGGATATTCAAAAACTATAAGACTTAAAATTTGTTTAACAACGTATTTCCCAATCGGACATTCATGGGAAGATCTGAAAAGGTTTTGGTAACAATTGGACAACCGGAAGTAGAAGATTCTTGAAAAAAAATCTTCTAAATATTATTTTTTAAAATTTTTTCTTGATAATATTAAAGAAAAATAAATTCTCTTTCTGATACATTTAAATATTTTTATACATATTTTATAGATTTAGAGATAAAAGGAATATAATATATAAAATAATGTTGTAATTAATTTTACAACCGAAAGGATGCCATGAAAAATAGTTGCAAATTTAAATTATTTGTAACTGACAGATAAATGTCAGTGTCAGAAATAATGAGTAATGAAAGAAAAATGTATTTGGAGAATCCCTTAATTCTTGATCTGTGACTATTATGGAGATGACAAGTCTAGGTTGAAGGACTTAAATTTGTTTCAAACATTATGGGACAATGTACACCAGTACTGTAGACTAGAGTAACTTTGAATTGCGAAAAAGCTATCAAATTCTTCTCAAGTAAGTTGTAAATATTGACAAAATTACACATCGATATAAGAATAATCGGAGTGCAATCTATCCGTCACTTTATTAAAAGGAATTAAGGTTATTTAGATATAACAAGTATGAAAAAATAAAATGTAAAAGAAGATATATAAGAATAGATGCACAATCCAGATATATACATTTTAGACCGCCCAAAATTAATGTTTTTACTAGAAGAATATGAAGAGAAAGTAAACAAAGTTGTTCGAATTGAAAATTGCTGTTACCAGTCTAATATTTATATATGGTAAACTCTACTTTGTAATTTATTGTAACATAATTTATGGTAAATATCTTTATGTTGAGACATGCTATTATTGAATAATAAAGAAGTTTATACGTCATAGATTTATATGAATATATTATTTGTATTTATAAAAATAATCTTTGCTTTATGCATACAGCCAGGTAAAATATACGGCGAGAGGTTATGTGCTGGCCACATCAGATTTTTATCTATGTAATTTTTTATAGCCATACGAAAATCATATTCGTCTACTGGAAATCCAAAGTCGGATAGTTTCATAAGATGCTGCTCAAAAGCTGTTTCTTCGGCATCTGTAAATACTCTGGAGCGACCAACATTCTTTTGATGCTGTCCCTTTAGTTTATGTTTAATTGTTGATCTGGGAATGCCATACTTTGCTTCTGCAGCACGTTGAGTTATCTCGCCAGCCTTTATCTCACGTAAACATTCTTTTAACGTTTCAGAAGAATAATTTGAATAATTTCTAGCACCAAGAAGTTTCACGTGCTTTCTGGGCATCGCCTACTGAACAAAATATAATACAAATGATTCCAAAGCAATAAAAATTATTAATGTAGGTAGGAACTAGGAAAAATTAAATTGGGGTAACTTTGGCCCATTTTTAATCCCGGGCCAATGTAACCTCAAATTCTGGGTCAAAGTTACCCCACACCGAAAACCAGTAATTATGGCAAGCGACTAATAAGAAATTAAATGTTCAAGTTTACATCTTTCCTCTACATGAATGTAAGATTTGGAAATAGTACTTACGGATATTCTAATACGTTGCACAATTTCCACAGAAGTAAAAGTTTGCAGGTTAGAATTTCGGCCATCCACACCAGTGTTGCCATACGTCGGAAAGTGAAATACCGTACTTACGCACTCAAAATTACCGTATTTGTAAAAAAATTACCGTACACCAATAAAACATATATTTATTTGTGACTAGGATTTAAATTGAAAAATAACAAAACTAGTTTAGCGTATATATTAATATTACATAGTTAAATAACAAACAAAAAATATTTTCAAAGTTAAAAATATTAATTCGTATAAAAATATATCATTCCATAACGAAGTTATCATCATCATCCTCATGCGCCACCTCAGCACGTGTAGGATTTCCATCTTCTTTCCGGTACAGATTTGTGGCAGTCATTCTGGCTAACATGTCTACATTTGGAGAAAATTTGGTACAATTACCTTGTTGCGCCACGCATTCTTTAGCTAGCAAACAGCCATTAATTGTTCTGGTTATCAATCTATTTCTAGATTTAGTTTTAATGTTATTTACGTTACTGAACACTCTCTCACAACTGGCATTTGAATGAGGAAATGCCAGAATATTCAAAACAAATGAGGACAAATTTTCAAATACCCCTACATTTGCATCATCCTTCATTTGATATAATTTTGTCCAAAATGTATCTATATCATCTTGAATATTAATTTCATCAGTGGGACCAAAAACATAATTAGGTAGTAATCTCCATTCATCATCGATTAATTGAACATTATCAGTATTATAAAGTCGTGTTAATTTACAGAGAATTGGGGCTAATGTGGGGTACCTATTTCTAGTTTCATACAATATAGCATTTTCCGGTTTGAAAATATGCAATTGTGGAAGCAAGTCATCATTAAAATCGTACCTTTGGCGAATCTCTTTACATAATACACAATAAAACTCTATACTTCGCTCGTAAAAATGATTTAATAAATCAGCCCGTTGTTGAATTTCAGGTTTATTCATTTCATTAAAGATATCAATGCCAAAATATATGTCATTTTTAGATAAATAATATGACTTATTTTCAGGATTTATTAAGTGAATATCTGTCTGCATGACATACCGTCTTTGCATGAAACATAGTAATATTTCTTTATACATATTACTCATTGCGACGTGTAAATTAATAATGAGAACCTTTTCAGATTGAAAGTACTGATTAATTTTTGTAATTTTTGGTAAAACAAAATCCAGAAATAGGTAGTACAATTTTATAAAAGGATCGTTCAAACTATTGTAAATTTGTTCAGCAGCAAGAAGATGTTCCGCCAAAAATTTTTCATTGAAGAAAAGTTGTAGGGCAGCCCATCGTTCCAATATTCTGGAAACTACCGCTGCAAGGGATAACCATCTCGTTTGTGATGGGTGTAGAATTTTATGCACATCAACTTCTACAAATTCTTGAAATTGTTTGAAATCGTGTAGTCGTTTACTGCTTGACTGTAAGAAATCGTATTATTAATTAAATAAAAATTAAATTTAAATATAAAAAAAATAAATACCTTAAAAAAGTTATAAATATTTCTTGCCAAATCCTCGCAAGTTCTTGGTAAACTTTTGCATGCTTGACTGCTGCATAAATGCAATGAGTGGCAAATACATTTTATTATTATTATGCCAGGACACGACTCCTTAAATCTTGATGAGATAGAATTATGAGCACCCATCATTAAGTTGCATCCGTCAGATGCAAATCCTATGATGTTTCCAATCGGAATATTTTTGGACACAAAACTGTTTATAATTAAATTATATAGATGTTCCGCTGTTCCCTGAGAATCGGATTTTTGATACAAGAAAACAAGTTCCCACAACGATGTTTGTATTTTTTCATTTTTTCTATTAAATACCGAACAACAATACATACAGTTTTTGTTGCTGAAATATCAGTTGATTCATCGGTTAAAATACTAAATCTAGTATTTTGCAAAATAATAGTTAAATCTTGTTTGTAACTATCGGCTATTACATTTGTTACGATAGCTTTAGACCGTGTTCTTCTAATCGACAACTTTTTTGCAATCTTAGAGTCCGGGAAAATTTTAGATAATAATGGGCCCAGATGATCCATGGTCAAAAAAGAAATATTATGTTCGGCCAAGAACGCACATATTTTAATCTCAGCTTCAGTGACTGGTTCTGGGTTTTTGTTTGAAGAGGACTTAACAAATGTATCCAAAAAAGTAGATGACGAAAAATTTGCCTGTTTACATGTTTCGCCGACTTTAAGTGTTTTTTAATTGTAGACAGTTCTGATATAAATTCTTGTTTGCATAATTTACATTGTCCTTTATATAAATTGTCATCAACTGGTCGCAACCATGTTTTATATTCTGGCACACTTAGCCAAGAACTTCTAAATATCTGAAATAAACAACATACTTGTTGTGCAAAAGGTTTTTCGTTTCTCACAAATTATTAGAAAAACTATTTTTTAACAAAATGATTATCTTAAATACTAGTGTACCAATCAGTAAATATTAGAAACAGTTTACAATGTAAATTAAGATTTTAAAATATAGTGTAAGTTCCTGATAGATACATACCTGTGATCGGCGAGGCCCTTTATTTTTTTTATCGGCCGAAGACAAAGGTGTTTTTTTACTGATATCATTATCATTGTCACTATTATCACTATCACTAGACGTAGACATTGTGTTGTTATTTTCATAAATGTTAAAACTTTCTTGATTAACCCTTCGTTAGTGTGGTGGAAAAAAGTCACACGGTTAATGTGGTGGGGTATGTCATACCCCAAACTAAAATTCATTGAAACAATCGAGAATTTTGAAATTTGATAAATTAAGTGATCAAATATGTTTCTGAACTTCATTGTGGGTCAAATAAAAGCAACAAATTGTACTTAATAATATTTATTTAAAAAACAGCAATATTAATTCAAATCAAGAGCAATTCTGCTTAGAAAAAATCATAGATTAATATTATTGCACACAAATATGTTTATGGCTTTAATAATTTAACAAATAACTTTAAAATATTTTGAACAAATAACTTAAATAAACTAAACAAAAAAAGATTTATAATAATGGCAATAATAGAAAAAAGTTATGGTGTCTCCAATGTGACACATTTTTCGCAACTCAAAAATGCGTGTTCTAATCAAAGTGGAGTATCACATTGCATACAAATATAAAATGTCTTTCTATCTTTGCTTCTTGGGCAAACAGAACATCTACTGCTAGTCCTACGTCGCTTAGATGCGGGTTCATGACGTTCTGCTGGCTGGTTCTCACGAAGGCGTCGGGATATGTGGGGGTTTTGTCTTCGTTGTTCCCTAAATTCAGAAATAAGTTGTAAACCCAGATCTTTCAAGAATGTACGCCTCTTCAAATTAAAACTTTGAGTATTTGCCTTGTATATAACTTGAGCATTTACCCCTGCGGTGTTCAGAAAAGAAAAAAATAGGGTCAAAGGCCATCGACGGCTATTTCTTGCCACACTGTAATTTGCAGATAATTCATCCAAAGTATCTACACCGCCCTTGGTTGAATTATAAAAATCGATGATTTCCGGCAATTTCTTCTCACCGGATTCTTCAACTATAGAATCATCATGATGAAGTGTAGAAAAGAGAATGACATTTTTCGACTTTTTTGGTACATACGACACAGCTGTAATATCCTCTTTGAAGGCAAACAGTGAACTGCGAGCTTCTCTATTTCGTATATTTAGAAAAGCTGATGGTATTTGTCTCTTATTTTTTCTAATTGTTCCAACCGATGTAAGCCGATGTGTCCTCAGTAGATTGATCATAAGAGGATAGCTGGTAAACCAGTTATCAAAAGTAATATTACGCTTTGTTCCTGATACTGGCTCAATCAAACATTCAACTACATCTTGGGGATTGTTACTTTTCCGATAAGGCCCTTCTGGCTGTGTTCCGACGTAAACTTCCATGTTTAGACAATAATATGTTTTTGCGTCGACAAGAGCAAATACCTTTAAACCATATTTTGCTGGCTTATTAGGTATGTACTGAAGAAATGACACGCGTCCCCTAAATGACTCCAACTTCTCGTCAACTGTTAGGTATTCACTGGGTACATAATGCATCTTACAGTTTTCAACAAAATTCTCAAAAACCGCTCTGATGGGTGCCAACTTATCAATCTCTTTGCGTGTTGCTCTATTTTCTATATTATCAAATCGAAGAGATTGTAACAAAATATAAAACCTTTGTAGTGACATTGTTGTACGAAACAAATCAATGCCGCTTCCATCGGTATTCCAAAGATCTGCGATGTTTTGTCGGTTTCCCTTATATAAACCACTCAAATAGAGCAAGCCAATAACTGCTTTGATTTCGCTTTTATCAGCCTGTTTGACTAAATATTGATGATTTGTATCATATTTAGTGGATTTAGTTGCTAATTTGATATTCGTATAACGAACTATATCATCCAGAACATTTTCGGGGAAAAATAGTAGCCAACATTCAAGCGCGGTATTTTTTTGTTTCGCAATTCCCTTTACGCCAGGTAAGTGTGTTATTATATTCTCAGATCTAGTTCTTACGTTTCTAGTGTTTGGAAGCTTTGACCATTTTGAATTGTCTTTATCTAAAAAATAACTCATTCCACTGGCTTTCGCATCTGTATTATCATCAGATAGTACTAGGTCTTCTTCTTCCAATTCTTCGTTCAATTCGTTTCCTGTTAAATCCGTTACTACACCTACTTGATATGTTTCTGCTATTACTTCGGTTTCTTCTTCCCCTTCGGACGGGCTATCTATAAATTCCTCTTCAGAAATACCACCATACTCATCCCAAAGCCTTTGAAGCCTGCGCTGCTCCTCTTCATATGACATTGTACTAAAAAAAACATCAAAATACTCAATATATATTGTGAAGTATAATAAAAAACCATGCAATTTACCTTCAAAGTAGATACACACAAAAAGTTGCTTAAGTAGTGTGCTGGGGTATGTCATACCCCCAACCAACTTCAACAAGATCTAACAACGCACTGAAAGTTCATAGAATGTGAAAATAGATATAATTTGAAGGTACTGAGCGTTAGATGTCACTAGTTTGTTTCATTTTGATTTTTTAAAGGTAAATAGAGGTGCTGGGGTATGATATACCCCACCACACTAACGAAGGGTTAAGTTTGAAAGTTGAAACGATGATCGTTTTGGATTTGCGTTGTAAATTTATTTGGGGATTTACCAATACCAGTTTCTGTTCATGTGTTCACTTCAAACTTGATACACAAAAAATCCCCTTTCTCCTATGGCTGCATGTTCCTAGACATCATTCTTATCGACTTTGTCATATTCTCCTACTATCCGATAGAGGGCAGAATAAAAGTGAATAAAATGATCATTAATATATGATTGCAAATAAAACAGCATACAAAATAAAACATATTTGTATTTAATATTCAATTTATTACATTCGTAATGAAATTACCGTACATTCGCGTACGGTTTTGAATTTCGGACGGTATACCGTACTTTTGGTCATTTTACCGTACATGTACGGTAATTACCGTACGTATGGCAACACTGATCCACACTGACATTTAAATTTCAATGTACTGTTGCGCAGCTGCGTACATCAACGAGCGAAACGATTGCGGAATACTAACCCTAATGCTGCCATCTATCGTTTGCGCATAAACTCATCAAATTTGGTGGGTTCGTTCAAAAGTTAGAACACAAATAAACAAATTTTTACTGGTGGGCTAAAGTTACCTGCAAAGGGCCAATGTATCCCCAGTTTACGGTACCTTCATGTTGGGGTAATATGGGACGCTTTGTTTTACAAGGCTAGAAATGATATGGACCGTATATTTGTGGTATATAAAATTTAATACAAACAAAATGATATTTTTGCAATACAGAATAAAATTTCAATTGAATATATATATATATATATATATATATATATATATATATATATATATATATATATATATATATATACACCGGTAAAAACTTACTTTTCCGTATATTTTTATGTAGTTGTCAATAATTTCTTTTGGTCGCGTGTCTTTTTTTGTTATTTTTTTATTAATTAAACTAATAAAATGTTTCATCATAACATGTACTAATGTTATTAACATTTTTTTTTTAATCGGCGCCATGGGCAGTTTACAAACATTGCTCCCCAGTGCTTTGCACATAGTTTATTTATTATATCAGGTTGATTTATGAACTGGGGAATATCTGCAAAGATATCTGTTTTTATTTTGTCTACTTGCCCAATTATATCCTCTCTGGGATACACTAATTTTGGCTTTGCCGTGCCGTAATCTTTCAGCTGTATTACAGCGTGACTGTCAGTACATGTCTCAGAAGTAAAAAATGTGAGACATCTGACAATCACGCTGCAATACTCTACGACCGACAAAACACGCAATATAGGCAGACGTGTAATTTCGAATAGTTTGTGCAGCAGGAGAAAGGAAACGTTCTCTGGAAGTTGAAGGAACATTTGTTAAGGATGAAGCAATATTTGATTCAAAAGAAAGAAGGGAATTCAAGGCAACTAGGAAATTTGACCCATCATCTGCACAGTTTGATTCCTTAGAATTTGTCAGTGTAATATGTATTAAAGTGGTTTTAAACGCAGATACAAAATGTGCACATGTGGGGTTGGTATTACTGCCATACAAACCCCGGATCACCGCAAAATAATTTTCCAAAGGATCTTGGTCCAAATATCTCGTCAACATAAAATATATTTAAAACCAATATTCTTTAACCGAATCCAAAGATCTTGAATATTTTTTATTGTTATAATAAAATAGTGAACACACGGTGGTTCCCTACCCGTAAGGAATTCCGTGCTATTTAATTTAATTTTGGCCACAGCCCAACATTATGGTGTTCCGATTTTTCATGTACACGACATGACAACGCCCGCTTCCCTTTGAATCCTGAGTTGAGGCTGTCGAACAAATTATTCATAAAAAGGCAAAAGTCCGCGGTCGTTGTTTCATTAGCAGCAAGCTCCCCTGTTCTAATAAGTAGCTGCAAGGCAGCATAAATCGACCTGCTAAATACCTGAGCAGCAAGACTAACCTCCATCTTCTTCTTACCTTCAGGCTGGATATGGCCTTTAGTTAGTTTAGTCAATTTACTGTCCACAGTAGTACCATCCAGATTACACAATTTTACAATGTTTTCCCTCTTTGCTGGTTCCCCACCGGTCTCATCCTATTAAATTTAACATTTTTTTACATAAAATTGTTTCTCATGCATTTTAATAGATGAGGTGGGTCGAAAATATGAATAATATCATGATTGAAAATGTTATATTTATATGTTCCCCCACTCAATATGTTTATTGCAGATCTGTTTGTGCTGCCCAAATCGCTCACAGAAGAAATAATTTTAAATTTTGTTAAACTGTGTACAGCTTTAAGGTGGAAAGTCTTGGCCGCGGATTGTACAAAAAAGAATGCAAGCGGTTGTTTCCATGCTTTATATAGTCCTCTAAGCATGAAAACTACTGCATGGTCGGCAAGCTTGTAGCTATTTATTTCCCCAAATGCCTCCAGACCATCCATTTGCTTTAAACCTGTATTGTACGATAAATGGGACCGAAGTGAAACTTCATCGAATAGCAGAGTACAATATCTATGTAGTTCAATTTTTTTTCTGAGCAGGTGTTAATAAAATAAAACAACTTTTTATTAATGCCGGGCTTTAAATCTATGTTTGCCAATGATCTGTTTAGTGTACGTGGCGACGGCATTGGAAAAAAATTGGCCAGGTGACTATACCCACGAGGGCTTGAAGAGAGCCACAAAACAAGATTTCTCCTCGTTTGCATATCTCCACGTCATTCTTTTTGTGGAGCAATTCCGAATTAAACTTTTTATAAACAATCTCGGCACGGGATCCATATTGTCAATATTTTGCAATGCCTTTAAATATTTACTGTCAAAAACATCAGAGGCATTTTTAAACAATTTTCTAGGAGAACTTACGGCCTTCTTCATGTTCGATATGAGGTGCTTCGTTCTTACTTACGTTTTTAAAAAAGGTACCTATGTCCGGACGTTTACCCATCAACTGAACACTTAGAGATATTTTTTGCTATCAAGTTGGATGAAACAGTTCTGGCGCATGGTGCGATTTTAAAAAATATGTCGTACTGTCCCAAATTACCCCGACTGGGACAGTTATGGCACATAAAGCCCCGTTTGACGGTATCCCAAGATTCCTAAAAATGCTTTAATTTGTTTTGTAGTTTTGGGGATTGGATAATTTTGAATAGCGTTGAGTTTATTAGGATAGGGTTTCACACCTTAGGGGTTACTATACTGAAATTTTTATTCAAACAGGATTCCAAAGCTATGCGTCATCTACTGCTGATACATGATACCCTGTCAGCGATTGGTGCATTGGCGCCTATTTTAAATATTCGAATAAAAATACATGTACGGTAAATAATTTGAACAGTTATAATACTTTTTATAATATATTTATTAGACAAATGGTATCAATATGTAACAAAAAAAGTAATTTTCACGCACTTTTATGGTGATTCTTCCATGTCTTCGTCCTCTTTTGATTCATTTTCTCCGACATGGATGATAATCGGTTGGATGTCTTCAAAATCGAAGCGTACTTCCTCATCCCATGCTTCCTGAATCACCTGTTCCGTGTGATCAATACAATTTGACCAAATTTCTGGAGTAATGTGATCTATTGCTTCTTGCCAAAGACGCATGACTTCTGCGTGGGAATTATTTACCATTTCTCCAATACTTCGATTGTAATATGTTTTCGCAATACTCCATATCATTTCAATAGCGTTGAAATGACAATGGTATGGTGGTAAACGTAAAACAAAATGCCCAGCTTCATTAATAATATTATCAACCACATACAATTTGTCTGGCTTATTCCTGCAATGCAAATTTATTTTATTATAATCAGTAACGTAATATAAATTAATTTAAATACCAGTTGACTAATAGCAATAAATCTTGCTTTAAATCACTGTCTTTGAAGTTGATATTTTTCTTCTTCAACCAGTCTTGAATGTCTTTTTTTCCACGACGTATTCGGGATACGTTCAAACTACAATTTTAATATTTTTACTTGTAATTATTATTAAAAGACACAAGAAACAAAAACTTACCAATGTACTATGGTACGGAGCATTATCTATTATGATTATACTTGGCTCCTCTAACGCAGGTAATAATTGGAATTTAAGCCAGTTGATGTAGTTGTTGGAGATCATTTCTCCATGGTAATCTCCATCATTTTGTTTGGAAGCAAAGATTAATTTAGCTTCTTTTACAAAACCATCTTTGTTTCTAGCATGAACGACGATATATCTGACAAGAAAAACAAAAAAAAAGATATAAAACAATACAAATGACTAAATGAATGAGTTGCAGACAGACACGTGACTTTGACAAGTCTTGTATAGCCCCACAAGGTTGCCATGTTGCTTGTATAGCTTGTGTACCTTGCCTGTTTCCAAATAAATAAATTAGTAAATAAAATTGTAAAAAAATAAGTTTATGTGTCGGAAAATAAAACATGATATTCATGAATAAATAACTAGTTTTACAATTTTATTTATTAATTTTACGGTCAAATTTATTTGGCCACACAGGCAACATTGTACCATAAAAGCACTTGTCAAAGTCATTTGTCTGCTCCCCCTTCATTACGACAAATACCAGTTTTATAATAAATTATAAATAAATACCTTCTTCCACCATCTCCTTTTAGTCTTCTAACACTTTCAGTTGAGTTATCTTGCCATGATCTAACTGGGGCACCTTTTTGGAAAATCCACGTCTCGTCCATAAAAACAAGTGGTAGTGGATCATCGTTGTTCTTATTTTTTACATACTTTTTTAAAAAACAGAATCTTGCTTGCGCAATTTCTTCCTTTTCTAAAAGATATCTTCTATTGTCTTCCATTTTCCACGAAAATTTTAAATCGTGCATTATTTTCAACAGACTACTCTTAGAGCCATGAAAAAGATTTCTTTTATTATATATTTATAAATAAATACCTTCTTCCACCATCTCCTTTTAGTCTTCTAACACTTTCAGTTGAGTTATCTTGCCATGATCTAACTGGGGCACCTTTTTGGAAAATCCACGTCTCGTCCATAAAAACAAGTGGTAGTGGATCATCGTTGTTCTTATTTTTTACATACTTTTTTAAAAAACAGAATCTTGCTTGCGCAATTTCTTCCTTTTCTAAAAGATATCTTCTATTGTCTTCCATTTTCCACGAAAATTTTAAATCGTGCATTATTTTCAACAGACTACTCTTAGAGCCATGAAAAAGATTTCTTTCATTTAATAGTTGCAACAATATGTTAACAGTAACATGTTTCCCTGAAAATAATTACTTGATAAATATTTGAAATTTTTACACAAAAATAGTTCAATATTACCTTCTTTACAAAAATTATAAATGCACCGTCTGATAGCTGATTGGTTAAATTCGTCCAGTTTTGTTACTGTTTTCTTTTTGTTATGTTTTCGTTTAGGTGACCGCAAGGAACCTTCTTTACTTTCTTTGATAATGCGAGTCAATGTGTCTACCGAAATTCCAAGTGTGGTACATACTCTCCAAAATATAATTTCGTTAAACAAAAAACCCAGAACAAAATAAATGTTATTCGTTATTTTCAAGTAAAATGTAAAACATAATCTCATACTTAATGTTGTACAAATTAAATAATAGTATTAAAAACTATTATTTTTAAAAAGTTTATTTAATATCAGCTACAAGCTTATTAGAACTTATTAATATGAACTAATATTCAGAACTAACTAACTATTTACTAATCCTACGTTTTTATACTATAGTTTGTTTATGTTTCCCTTCTTGACTCATAAGAGAACAAAGGAATAGAATCATCACCAGATGTTATAATCTATAAGAATGAAATCATCTATCTTATCTTCAATTTATTGATATACATAACTTACACAATCCCAATAAACATCGTTACGTGTATTAAACGTAAAAGTAACGTTTAACAGGTTGATTAAACGTTTCCCGTTGAAAATTTAAACGTTTTATATAAACGTTATTTATACAAACGTTAAAAATATGTTTATTTGAAATATATTAACTACCAGATGTGTGTAAATAACGTTTGTTGCACGTTTTATAATTCAATATATGTAACGTTTTATATTTATAGTTTAATAAACGTTTTTTAAAATATTAAAATCTACTTTCTCTAATGCAATAAACGTTAAAACTGAATAAAATTTCAACGTAAAATTACATGTTTATTTTTCCGTTAGAACTACGTTACTTGATACCCATTGGTTTCAAAGTAACGTTTGGTTTACGTTTGCTTATTCAATGTACAAAACGTTTTATATTTATGGTTTAATAAACGTTTTCTAAAATATTAAAATCTACCTTGTGTAATGCTATAAACGTTAAACCTTAATAAATTTTCAACGTAAAATTACATGTTTATTTTTTCGTTAGAACTACGTTACTTGATACCCATTGGTTTCAAAGTAACGTTTGGTTTACGTTTGCTTATTCAATGTACAAAACGTTTTATATTTATGGTTTAATAAACGTTTTCTAAAATATTAAAATCTACCTTGTGTAATGCTATAAACGTTAAACCTTAATAAATTTTCAACGTAAAATTACATGTTTATTTTTTCGTTAGAACTACGTTACTTGATACCCATTGGTTTCAAAGTAACGTTTTGTTTACGTTTGCTTATTCAATGTACAAAACGTTTTATATTTATGGTTTAATAAACGATTTCTAAAATATTAAAATCTACCTTATGTAATGCTATAAACGTTAGAACTTAATAATTTTGCAACGTAAAATTAAATGTTTATTTTTCCGTTAGAACTACGTTACTTGATACCCATTGGTTTCAAAGTAACGTTTGGTTTACGTTTGCTTATTCAATGTACAAAACGTTTTATATTTATGGTTTAATAAACGTTTTCTAAAATATTAAAATCTACCTTGTGTAATGCTATAAACGTTAAACCTTAATAAATTTTCAACGTAAAATTACATGTTTATTTTTTCGTTAGAACTACGTTACTTGATACCCATTGGTTTCAAAGTAACGTTTTGTTTACGTTTGCTTATTCAATGTACAAAACGTTTTATATTTATGGTTTAATAAACGATTTCTAAAATATTAAAATCTACCTTATGTAATGCTATAAACGTTAGAACTTAATAATTTTGCAACGTAAAATTAAATGTTTATTTTTCCGTTAGAACTACGTTACTTGATACCCATTGGTTTCAAAGTAACGTTTGGTTTACGTTTGCTTATTCAATGTACAAAACGTTTTATATTTATGGTTTAATAAACGTTTTCTAAAATATTAAAATCTACCTTGTGTAATGCTATAAACGTTAAACCTTAATAAATTTTCAACGTAAAATTACATGTTTATTTTTTCGTTAGAACTACGTTACTTGATACCCATTGGTTTCAAAGTAACGTTTGGTTTACGTTTGCTTATTCAATGTACAAAACGTTTTATATTTATGGTTTAATAAACGTTTTCTAAAATATTAAAATCTACCTTGTGTAATGCTATAAACGTTAAACCTTAATAAATTTTCAACGTAAAATTACATGTTTATTTTTTCGTTAGAACTACGTTACTTGATACCCATTGGTTTCAAAGTAACGTTTGGTTTACGTTTGCTTATTCAATGTACAAAACGTTTTATATTTATGGTTTAATAAACGTTTTCTAAAATATTAAAATCTACCTTATGTAATGCTATAAACGTTAAACCTTAATAAATTTTCAACGTAAAATTACATGTTTATTTTTTCGTCAGAACTACGTTACTTGCTACCCATTGGTTTCAAAGTAACGTTTGGTTTACTTTTGCTTATTCAATGTACAAAACGTTTTATATTTATGGTTTAATAAACGTTTTCTAAAATATTAAAATCTATTTTATGTAATGCTATAAACGTTAGAACTTAATAAATTTTCAACGTAAAATTAAATGTTTATTTTTTCGTTAGAACTACATTACTTGATACCCATTGGTTTCAAAGTAACGTTTGGTTTATGTTTGCTTATTCAATGTACAAAACGTTTTATATTTATGGTTTAATAAACGTTTTCTAAAATATTAAAATCTACATTATGTAATGCTATAAACGTTAGAACTTAATAATTTTTCAACGTAAAATTAAATGTTTATTTTTTCGTTAGAACTACGTTACTTGATACCCATTGGTTTCAAAGTAACGTTTGGTTTACGTTTGCTTATTCAATGTACAAAACGTTTTATATTTATGGTTTAATAAACGTTTTCTAAAATATTAAAATCTACCTTATGTAATGCTATAAACGTTAAACCTTAATATATTTTCAACGTAAAATTAAATGTTTATTTTTTCATTAGAACTACGTTACTTGATACCCATTGGTTTCAAAGTAACGTTTGGTTTACGTTTGCTTATTCAATGTACAAAACGTTTTATATTTATGGTTTAATAAACGTTTTCTAAAATATTAAAATCTACCTTGTGTAATGCTATAAACGTTAAACCTTAATAAATTTTCAACGTAAAATTACATGTTTATTTTTTCGTTACAACTACGTTACTTGATACCCATTGGTTTCAAAGTAACGTTTGGTTTACGTTTGCTTATTCAATGTACAAAACGTTTTATATTTATGGTTTAATAAACGTTTTCTAAAATATTAAAATCTACCTTATGTAATGCTATAAACGTTAGAACTTAATAAATTTTCAACGTAAAATTACATGTTTATTTTTTCGTTAGAACTACGTTACTTGATTCCCATTGGTTTCAAAGTAACGTTTTGTTTACGTTTGCTTATTCAATGTACAAAACGTTTTATATTTATGGTTTAATAAACGATTTCTAAAATATTAAAATCTACCTTATGTAATGCTATAAACGTTAGAACTTAATAATTTTGCAACGTAAAATTAAATGTTTATTTTTTCGGTAGAACTACGTTACTTGATACCCATTGGTTTCAAAGTAACGTTTGGTTTACGTTTGCTTATTCAATGTACAAAACGTTTTATATTTATGGTTTAATAAACGTTTTCTAAAATATTAAAATCTACCTTGTGTAATGCTATAAACGTTAGAACTTAATAAATTTTCAACGTAAAATTAAATGTTTATTTTTTCGTTAGAACTACGTTACTTGATACCCATTGGTTTCAAAGTAACGTTTGGTTTACGTTTGCTTATTCAATGTACAAAACGTTTTATATTTATGGTTTAATAAACGTTTTCTAAAATATTAAAATCTACCTTATGTAATGCTATAAACGTTAGAACTTAATAAATTTTCAACGTAAAATTAAATGTTTATTTTTTCGTTAGAACTACGTTACTTGATACCCATTGGTTTCAAAGTAACGTTTGGTTTACGTTTGCTTATTCAATGTACAAAACGTTTTATATTTATGGTTTAATAAACGTTTTCTAAAATATTAAAATCTACCTTATGTAATGCTATAAACGTTAGAACTTAATAAATTTTCAACGTAAAATTAAATGTTTATTTTTTCGTTAGAACTACGTTACTTGATACCCATTGGTTTCAAAGTAACGTTTGGTTTACGTTTGCTTATTCAATGTACAAAACGTTTTATATTTATGGTTTAATAAACGTTTTCTAAAATATTAAAATCTACCTTGTGTAATGCTATAAACGTTAGAACTTAATAAATTTTCAACGTAAAATTAAATGTTTATTTTTTCGTTAGAACTACGTTACTTGATACCCATTGGTTTCAAAGTAACGTTTGGTTTACGTTTGCTTATTCAATGTACAAAACGTTTTATATTTATGGTTTAATAAACGTTTTCTAAAATATTAAAATCTACCTTATGTAATGCTATAAACGTTAGAACTTAATAAATTTTCAACGTAAAATTAAATGTTTATTTTTTCGTTAGAACTACGTTACTTGATACCCATTGGTTTCAAAGTAACGTTTGGTTTACGTTTGCTTATTCAATGTACAAAACGTTTTATATTTATGGTTTAATAAACGTTTTCTAAAATATTAAAATCTACCTTATGTAATGCTATAAACGTTAGAACTTAATAAATTTTCAACGAAAAATTAAATGTTTATTTTTTCGTTAGAACTACGTTACTTGATACCCATTGGTTTCAAAGTAACGTTTGGTTTACGTTTGCTTATTCAATGTACAAAACGTTTTATATTTATGGTTTAATAAACGTTTTCTAAAATATTAAAATCTACCTTATGTAATGCTATAAACGTTAGAACTTAATAAATTTTCAACGTAAAATTAAATGTTTATTTTTTCGTTAGAACTACGTTACTTGATACCCATTGGTTTCAAAGTAACGTTTGGTTTACGTTTGCTTATTCAATGTACAAAACGTTTTATATTTATGGTTTAATAAACGTTTTCTAAAATATTAAAATCTACCTTATGTAATGTTATAAACGTTAGAACTTAATAATTTTGCAACGTAAAATTAAATGTTTATTTTTTCGGTAGAACTACGTTACTTGTTACCCATTAGTTCATACAAAAGTTTTATAATTTTAAATATACTATTTAATAGCAGATGTAGATATTTTACTAAATATATCAAGTTTTATTTTTAAAATAACAATCTATAACTATTTTACTAAAATATAAATAGCCATTTTTTTCTCTTTTCAACGATTATATTAGTTTATATTAGTGTATTTGAAAAAATTCGAGAAAAATAAAATAATTGAGTAATAATGTTTATCCACGACTGTCAAATAATATACCCATAATTCAACCATTTTTTATCAATTAATGACCTTAGTTACTGTTGCTAATTGAATAATATTGACAGTTCGATGGAATAATATTATTCAATCGTTATGTCAAATTCAAATCTTACCTTTCAAAGAGAACAAACCAATTACTTTTAATAAGTATTTTTTTCCACATAAAAATCCAAAATTATACTAGTTTTCTCATTTTTTATAGTTTTATTTTCTTCTTAAGCTTAAAATGTAGCTGAATTGGCAGTTTAAAATTTTCTGCTAAATGTCAAATCACTTCATAATTTTGTTATAACAAATACCTAGCGATCAAGGCTAACTATGTTTATGTTTGTAAACAAACAATTTTCTAAAATTTGTTACGTTATTTCTGATTTTATAATAGTACAATATGTTATTATTTGACAGTGGTGGATAAAGTATAGTATTCTATTCGCATGTAATGGCTATTACTCATTCGAATGATTTACATCACTCGCCTTCCGGCTCGTGATGCAAACTTCATTCTCATGAGTAATAGAGCATGCATTACATGCTCATTGAATAATATACTATTATTCGTTAGGAAAATGCATATGCCAAGAAATGTGTAGAGGTATATGTGCAGTTTGGAATTTGTATTACAAGCCTCAAAAAATAGTAATTATCATTCCTATAAGACACACTCTGCGGGTTTACTACAAAACAATGAAGATTACAAAAATCTGTAAATAACTTACTTAATTTGGACTTTTATAATTTACTTCCATTTAAAAGCAGGATAAAGAAGTTTTTAATAGAAAAATGTTTTTAACCTGTAGATGAATACCTGCAATATAATTTCACAAAGGTATATTTATAGTACAAAAAGACTCAATTTTTATATTGTTTTACAATAAATTGTTCTATTTTATTACTAGTTTATTAACGTAGGTACTATAAACATTGTAAAAATGTAAATCAGTCAAATAAATAAATAAATTCTCCAATATGCATTAAGCATTTTATATTGTAGTTTAAATAAACTTTTTTTTTTAAATAAAATGTAAATTTAATAGGTTAACAGAAGACACTAATTTCAAAGTTATAGTAATTAACTTTTATAGAAACAGCCAAACATCGTTTAGTTTTTATATACTCGTAAATTATATTATAGGTATTTCCGACTTTGCTATAAAATGCATTATTTCTAATACAATTAAATAAAGTTAAAGAATATACACATATTTTTAACATAATTTATTCATATTGTTGATTTACAAGATTTATATTATATTAAAATATTTTATTATTTATTTTTATAAATTCCATCAGTGTGAAATCAGATTATAGCCAATTTATTATATTTTGTGGATCATGGTTTTAAATTTGAATTTGTCACTATTTTGATTAAATGCGCATGTGCACGAGTGCATAAAATAGCGTTTTTAATTTAATTTTGAACTTAATTAAATTTTTAGCACTAGCATTTTGCTAAATTTGTTAATGTATTGTATTTATATCAAATCAGTTCAAATATTCCCGGGTGTAATATACTAGTCTTCTGCTGCCATCTACGATAAGCTTTGCCCAAACGCTCTCTTTGCGAATCAGAGATGTTTACGTGTTGTGTATATAAACATCTCTGTTGCGAATATATAAGCTGTTTTTCGCAACACACTGGTTTGAAGCTGGTTCGTAGTGGTTCAAAACTTTAATTTATTCGATTGAATACGGTGCAAACAAAGACGTCACTCACAAACCGTATTCAAAGTGTTTCGAACCAGTTGCTGTAGGAAGTTCAAAACGTAATTCAAAGAAGGAGAGTGGAGGGAGGGCTGTCATAACGTAAGTCAGTATTCTATAAACATTTATTTTAAGTAAAAACAATTTAAATGTGCATGATGATGCGAAATAAATTTTAAAAATCATATTTCATATATTTGTCAATCTATTTTTAATGAAAATTATTCACAACATACCTGTTATTCGTGGCAAAATAAAAAAATATTAACTAATTTTATTCAATTTGCATTATTTTGTTGTTTTCATATAATTTATAAAATTTAACAAAACTTATTTTTGTTGGTTTGTCATTTTGAAATCAGTCACATTTCTGGTTAAAAAAACAGTGCATTTTTGCGATTCACATATTAATGACGTCATGGTTGAAAACTGTTTGAAAACAGATGAATACGGTTCATCGCCAGAAAACAGTTATGGGCGGCGATGCCACTCGTACGGTGACTGGTGATGTTTCGTTGGCTATTAGTAGTTAATTATAAATTGATATTTCATTCCTTGGTGATAGTGGTATTTATGTATCTATGTATTCACGATATAATAATTTGATATGAACTCCTAGAACATCACATTTTATTTGGTATAATAAGAACTTAAATATATCAGTTTGGCAACACTGTACAGTCTTTGTAAACAAAACGATGTTACTTAGAAAAAGGGACTTCACATTGTTTTACATACGACGTAGTAGTCGAAGCGTTTGTCGCAGATGGTTTGTCTAATTGTGTTCAAAACATTGCTGTTATTATTTTAGTATCTATTAGACTTTTAAGAATCATCAACGTTTTTATACATACTTTATAAAAACGTTGAAGATTCTTAAAAGTCTAATAGATACTACAAGAATAACAGCACTGTTTTGAACACAATTAGACAAACCGTCTGCGACAAACGCTTCGACTACTACGTCGTATGTAAAACAATGTGAAGTCCCTTTTTCTAAGTAACATCGTTTTGTTTACTTTTTAAAAATTGACAGTTCGTTATAATTTTCCAGTTTGTGTTATGATGTCGATTCGATATTTAGTGGTCTATCCAGAGAAACACAATCATACAGGTTGTTATACATCTAAAGATTGTTATCATAAAGACATTTGTAACAATTTTCATGAATTCAATTTAAGACTTGTGTCGGTATATACTTGTTATCTTAATAACCTTTATAAAATTGTACTTGTAAATGTACCAGTTATTCATTTATTTGGCAAATCTTTATTAGGACGCAGAAATATTGACTGAAATTATTAAACAATTGTCTTACAAATTAATTTTGTAGGTTAATCGACGTAATTGGCGAATTGTTGGCATTGGTTTATCAACATTGAGATTGTGCTTTTAAAACATAGTATTTATAAGGTATGTATATATTTTGTTGTACTTATTTTGTAAGACATTGGATTAAAAAATATCTCATTACAAATTAAATTAGTACAACTTTTATAGTTGTTTATAGTATTTCATTTGTTACTCACTTGTAAACTTCATTTATTGATACTGCCTACTACTTATGAAAAATAATTTTTAATAGTTACTACCTTGTAATAGTTATTTACAAGTGCAGGGACGCTCCGGATGAGTGTTTGGCGGCGCGAGATTGCGTGCGCTGCCTAGAACGATTCTAGAAAACCAAGTTCACGAACACGATTTGAATATTTTTGTAGGTAAAGTATTAAACTAATAATTAGTAATTTTTGTACAAATAATTTTATTTATTAAAACATAATATTATACATATACAGTGCTTTATAGCTAATTCAGAGTGACGTGTCAAATTTAAATTCCAATGATTTGAATGTTTATTTCTTATGTAATGTAGAGTTAATCATGGTATGTAAATATCTATATTATTAACCAAGTATTTCATTTATAGTATATAGTATACAGGGTGTAAACGGAACTAGGGAACGCGATTTTTCTCGGAAGTTATTAGAGATACAAAAAAATATTTCAAATAAAATTTTTAGTGTTTCTAGAAAGCTAATTAAATTAATGTAAATCAGAAAAAAAATTATTTAATTTTCGGAGATATACGTATTTTTGACTTTTTTTTAAATGGTACACCCTATATATTTTTATACTATTTAGTAGGAAATAATTTTTGCTTTAAAAAAGTTTTTTAAGTTATACCTTCTAAACTTAATAGAATTCGAGATATTAAAGAAAATATTAAAATAGTTTTACTCGAAATTAAAGCTGGCTATGAAAACAAAATTATTGAGTTACGAAACATTTTAATTTACAAATGTACATCAAATTATTATCATACTGGTAACAACATAAAAATTGTTCAAAATTTTCACCGTTTTCTTGTATACAAAAATTGAGCCTTTTTAACAAATGTTGATTTACAGTATTATTAATTTTATTATTTAACTTCTCTTGAATTATTGTTTGATAAATGGAAACATTTCAACATATCTACCTTCTCGTTAATTGAGTATTCTTCCATTTTTACAACAAATAATAATCTAAGTTATCAATTCAATAAACTTTTTCACAGGGTTATAACAATAAACTAATACAAATGTCAAATTTTGTTTCCGTATAGCCAGCTTTAATTTCCAGTAAAATTATTTTAATATTTTCTTCAATATCTCGAATACTATTAAGTTTAGAAGGTATAACTTATGAAACTTTTTTAAAGCAAAAATTATTTCCTACTAAATAGTATAAAAATATACAGGACGTACCATTTAAAAAAAAGTCAAAAATAGGTATATCTCCGAAAATTAAAATATTTTTTTTCTGATTTACATTAATTTATGTAGCTTACTAGAAACACTAACAATTTTATTTGAAAGATTTTTTTGTATCTCTTATAACTTTCGAGAAAAATTGCGTTCCCTAGTTCCGTTTACACCCTGTATATAAACTTAATAAACATGTTAAATTTCTTATTTTTTTGTTACAATTTACATTATGTTTGTTGGTTAAGTGTTACCGACATCCCGAGTGCTCTGTTTTATATTCACAATTCTGTTGTCCTGATTGGATGTAGATTTTACTGCTACAATTTTTTAAATTTAGTTCACATTTTTCCGGGGCATTTGTATGCTTCGGCGCGCTGTATTATACAATATTTTGTTACTTGTAAATCAAATTTAAAATTATAACGAAAACCTGCCAATTGCAATAGGGCGCGAACAGACACGTGAGTCGAGCGACCTTGAAGTGCTCGCAATCAGCTGATTTGTGTGCACTTGTCACTTTGACAGCAATAATATCATTTTGACAAGAACAATATTGACTTATTTTGATTTTAAACTGCTAAAAAGTTATTTTTTGAATTTCACATGTTTTACTGCCAGAAAATTGTAAAATAATAATTTTTAGCAATTAAATATCAAAATAAGTCAAAACATTGTTCTTGTCAAAGTGTCAAACGCACAGAAGTCAGCTGATTCCAAATCACGTCAAGGTCGCTCGAATCACGTGTCTGCTCGCGCTCTATTGACATTGATATGTATGACAGTAACAAAACACAATTTTCTCATGTCAACAACGTTACTAACGTGGCAGTATCAATAAATGAAATTTACAAGTGAGTAACAAATAAACAAATATGTATTGCCGAATTGTTTTTGTTTTATAAAAAAAATACAAGCAAAAAGTATCAAACACAAATATTTCATGTTCACTTATATTTTTCTCCTGCTAGAATAATTTGTCATGCATTATATTTCCCATAGTTAAGAATGCTAATTTTGTCCTCAATTATTACAATTTTGTCGGCCTGACAATAGCACCCTTGCAAAATGTTCGATTTATAGTGCTTAATAATAACAGTTAAATTCACTTACCAAATATACAATATATAAATGTTTGTTTCAGGATTTGTTAAACATAAAATGTTTAAACGTAAATTACTAAGCAAAAAACATATACAAAAACTAGTACGTAGAAAAGTTAACCAGATGATTAATTTGAATAAATGTCGAACACTGACACATGAAAATATGTATGCTAGATCACTGTCACATGAAAATATATATGCTGGCAGTTCAAATATGCATACAAATATCGTTCAGAAAGAACCTGTAAACGAGATTAAATCGCTAAAAAGCGTCCCTTCAATTTGCGTAAAACAACCTAATGTTTCGAATTTTAATATCTCGGATGAGTTAATAAAATTCATTGAGGTTGTTCCGAAAATTAGTTGTCAAACTTCTACTGAAAATATTCAAAATTTTAATCTAAAAGATGATTTGCAGAATTGGGCCTGCAAAAACAATATAACTCATAATGCTCTTCATGACTTACTAAAATTATTAAAACCTCATTTTGATAATTTACCGACTGATGCAAGAACATTATTAGGTACAAACAAAACTGTAAACCTTATTTCCCTTAAAAATGGGAAAATGTCTTATTTGGGAGTAAAATATAATATACTTAAAAGAATGGATAATGGTTTACGTAATGGAAGCAATAAACTTAGCTTGAAAGTAAATATCGATGGAATACCATTGTTTAAAAGTAGTGCTACTGAATTTTATCCTATTTTAATAAATAGTGACAATTTTATAAATTCACAACCATTTGTTGTTGCTATATTTTGCGGAACAGGTAAACCAGATTCACTGGAATTATATTTGCGAGATTTTATTAAAGAAATTAATAATTTAAAAACTGAAGGCATTTATTTTAATCAAAAGCGTTATGACATTGAAATAAAGTTTTTCACATGTGATGCTCCCGCACGTTCTTATTTAAAGTGCATTTCTAGTCACGCAAGCAGATATGGATGTGAAAGATGTACAATGATAGGAACTTGGCAAAATCATCGAATTCATTATGCCGATGAAAATAAAATATTTTCGTTCCGATCTAATGAAAATTTTATCAATATTAGTGAAGATGATTATCACATTAAAGGCATATCTCCGCTTCTTGGTGCAGAAATTGATTTAGTTTCACAATTTGCGTTAGATCCAATGCACTTGATTTACTTAGGAGTTGTAAAACGGTTATTATTATTATATTTTATGGAGGGAAAGAAACCACATAAATTGTCACAAAATGTAATAAAAGAATTAACTGTTAGAACAAAGGCAATTCAAAAATGTATTACATCAGAATTTAATAGAAGACCTCGACCATTTACAGAAATGAAACGCTGGAAAGCTACGGAATACAGAATGTTTATTTTATATACTGGCCCTATATTGCTATATGATTTAATTGATAATCAAAAATATAAACACTTCTTATCACTTCATATAAGTATTTTTATTTTAAGCAACAAAATCTTAATTGACAATCTACTACCATATGCGAAAAACGAATTGTATGATTTCGTATATTCTGCTGGCAAAATATATGGTGAAGAATTTGTTGTCTACAATGTCCATAATTTATTACACATTTGCGATGATGTTGAGAAATTTGGTCCACTGGATTCATTTTCATGTTTCCCTTTTGAAAATTATTTAGGACATATTAAATCAAAAATTCGGTCAAAGAAACATGCGTTACAACAAATATTACATCGTATCCATGAAAATGAAAAGTGTTCGTTGAAGCAAAAAAAACAATTTACGATTGAATTTAAAGCATATTTTTTAAGTAAAGAGTTATATGATGATAACAATATCTTAATAACATTCGAATGTATTAGTTTGGTTTATAATAATATATTAATATCTACAAACAGTCCAAATAATTGCATAAATATTAAAGGAAAAATATTATTAGTATTGTCGATTATATTTATTAAAAATAAATATAAAGTGTTAGCTGTTCCTTTTAAATATCAACATGATCTTTATGAAGATCCGATTAATTCCAGCAAACTTAATATATTTTACTGTCGAAATGTAGATGAACAAAGAAAAAAATTATACTTAGTAGAGGAAATATCTCACAAATGCATAAAGTTCCCCCATAAAGATGGCTTTGCAATATTTCCAATAGTGCACATGATTGAGTGAAAGTTTTTATTTATTTATTAAATGGTAATTTAAACAAAATTGGTGTTATTCAGTGGTTTGTTAAAATAAAATCAGATATTTCAGTCAAAGTATTATACAATAATGAAAAATAGCGTCATTTTATTTTGTTTCGAACAAAATAAAATGACAACACACATATCACACAATAACACTACTTTTCCTTTCAAATTTATTTATATATATATATATATATATATATATATATATATATATATAATATATATATATATATATATATATATATATATATTGACATGATTTATAATATCGATTTATGGGATCCTCCACTCTTATTTTTGTAAAAGAAAGTTTTAATGCAATTCGTAGTATTAAAAAGTTAATTCTTTCTGGTTTAACTGCATTTGATTTTTAATATCAATATGACGTCTTGGGACAACCATTGTAATCTTTCTCTCGCAACAGACTCTTTAGTAGGTTGCGAGAGAAAGATAGCAATAGAGTGACGTCACAGTAACACTGACACCAAATTACAAATATCTTGCTATGTAATTATTAAAAAATGTTTTTTTTTATCTACATCATTATTAATTGAATAATACTTTAAGTATAAAGTGTACATTTTATTTTTTTGTTTGTTTTGTGGAGGATTCCATTATTATTCACTTTACTGAAAAACTCAATCACCCATGCAATAAAAAAATAACTTCTATACTATGTCTTAAATAACTTTTCTACATTGAATGATATTTTAAATTCAATTGCATCATTTATAATATGCGTTATGTTTTCGTATTAAAGAAACTTTTGTTTGATATTGTACCTTTTATACAACCTTAATACAATCTACTGAATAACACCCATATTTTTTTTTTAAAACTTTAATTGTTTATATGTTTCTTAATTATCATTAGAAACAACGTTTTAAAATCGAATAATTATTAAGAATACTCATCCATAATTCGGAAGTTCTTTATTTCAGAATGTATGCAATTTGTGAATTTTCAAATAGCAAAAACCGTGAGTTAGCTGTAGTGCCGGTAACTTGGTTATCGCAAAATAATACCAAATGTGCATGGCCAAGAGGAAAACAAGAAAGATTACATAAATTAATTAAAGAAAAATCGGTGCCAAAAAAATCATGGCCAATATATAATACTAAAGTATTAAACTTGAGCAGTAAGTATCTATTAAATAATTATTTGTATCTTTTTACGGGCAAATCCCGGTATCAAGAACTTCGTGAAGGAGAATAATTAATAACAAACTTAATCTAACCTAGCACCAGTTCATTCATAGTAACTTTTTTTTTGCACGGAAAGATCACAATGTGCTCGTATTTAGGAGTTTGCCCGTAATACCTACAGTATGTTAAAATACAAAATATATATAAGTTGAATTTTTTTAAAATAAGTAAACATAGGTCTGCACATGTTCAATCTCGCCTCCTACGGTAGTACTAACCTCTCGAAGATGACCCTCCCTAAAGGTGTATTTAGGTTTCTAATCTGAAACGGTTATAGATAGAATTGTTCCGTGATTTATCAAAATTTTGAATTTTTTTTAGGATTTTTGCAGAAGTCTTTGATTGGTTACTGAGAAGTGGCGTGAGTAACAATAGAAACTTTATTCTTAAGGTTAAATGTTTTTTTTTTCATTATTCGATATTTATAGTATATATTACATTTAAAAAGAAATCGCTATTATGACCGATAAATTGTTTAACTTTATCAAATGTCAATAAAAGTACCTTTTTTCTGTGAACTTGAAAGAACTTTCATAACAAGTAAAAAATGCATTATACTCTACGAAAAAAAAGCTATTGTTTTTACTCACACCTTCCCTCTGTAACAATTCAAGGAAAATTCTGAAAAAAAAAACAAAATAATGATAAGTTTCCACAGTTTTTAAATTAGAGACTTAAATATAAAATCTCTTGGGCCATCTTCGATAGATTCCCGTAGGAGGCGAGATCGGGCCTGTTTATTAATACATTTCTATTTATTTTGATCTCTATTATGTCTATCAAAAAATATCTGATACTTGTTTTTTAACATCCTGTATGAACATAACCGATGTTCATTATTACCTAAACTATAGAAAATTAATGAATTGATTGTTTTCTTTTTTATTTTATTTATCTTGATACATAATTGATATTATACAGTATGTTCAGATTTGAATGATGGCCTATAGAACTTTTTTATTTAAAGAGATTGAAAAAGGATGCATTGGATAAAGCCCGATTAACGCAAAATATTCCCACAAGCTTTCAGTTAAACCATGTATATTTGTACACTTAATTTTGTAGCTGATTATGACGAGGCAGAAAAAAATCTGGATCAATATATAAAGCAATCTTGTCAAGAAAGCGAAGATAGTGGCAACACCATGATTTTAATTAAAAGGAAAAATGATGGTAGTAATCAAAGTTCATCTACGTCTGAAGACGAAGATAATGATGCACATGTTGGAGCATCCCTACCGACAACACCTTCATCTTCTTCTACATGGTCGGTTGGAAGTAAGTAAATAATTATTCATAAATGTAAGGGAATTAGGAGTCGGCACTTGGTGGAACATAAACAGATTTGGCACTTGGTTTTCCACTTAAGATGGTTCTTCAAGTTCGAGGGGTGGTGGGTTAATTTCAACAAAAAATAAACTTGTGTCATTATGTTCTTTGATCTTACATACACACGTTAAAAAATAGAGCATCGCCATTCGAAGAATTACAAAAAAGTACCCGAAAGAGGTGCAAACCAAAATCCAGTATTGTTTAATATTTGGAAGTAAATCTAAAAAATAAAAATCAGCAAAATTTGATTTTTTGCACTTATCTAGTGACCTATTAATTTTTGGGAAAACAAATACGTAGTTAAAATGGTCTACTAATGGGACAACTTTGCTCTAATTTAAATAACTTATACTATTTTTACACATTCTAGTATTTATTTTTGATGTATAAAATATAAACATAAATATGGAAGTAAATTCTGAAATTTTAAAATATAAAGTAAATAAATTCTAATACATGTTTTTATATTTTAGCAGCAAGTGTTTTAGGGAGCCCGCTTAGTTAAACTAAAACTTAATCTAATGTTATAATGCCGGGCCTGGATGATCCAAGATTTTTTCATGATTTTTTATTTAATTCTAGGTAACGAAGATTATTTTAAGCAAATTTTACTACAACTAAATGAAGTGTCTGCTCAACAAGAGCAGCAATCAATGATGCTGAACGAAATTTTAAGAGCTCATCGCGTAAATACACATTCGACAGATTTACAAAGACCAAAAAATTTACCAGAAATGCCTTTGAAAACCCAGGATGAAATGGTTAAACTGAATACATTATTAGACGACATCGATGTTAGAACTTACATGGTCGGTTTTTTATTTTTTATTTTGTTAATTTTACTAAACTTTCTCTATGTTAGACAAATAGACTGTCAGCAATTGGAGGTGTTACAGTGGAAACCCTAACAAGAAGAATCCTGAAATATGTTATAAGTAATGAACTAGCAGCATTATATAACTGGAAAGGACGTGATAAAAATTCTTTTGAAAAAACTACATTAAAAATTGTTATATTTGGTAAGAACAATATTTTTTAACATTAATCATACACGCTGTTTCATGCTCGATGATCTGTAAATTATTAGTTACGAGTTTGGTTAAATCAAACTAAACTTACCATGTTGGTATCTTAACGATAATCAATAAAATTATACTCGTATACACATTTCCTTGATAAATTTTAAAAATGTGACCTTGAAACGTTAGATTTTATTATATTCATGAAACAACCAATTATAATTCGATTTTTCTTTTATTGTATTTTTTCTTTTTTCTGCGTATAAACAACTTGTGTTACAAATGACATTGAAATTTGTCATATTTAACACTAGTTTCTTTGTTACTAAGCGACAGCAGTATTTGTAATATGCATTTTTTTTTTCATATGGGCCGATTCTGTTCACATCAGAAAGTCTTAGAGATCTGTAAATAAGGAACAAAAGCGCAACGAAAGATGGTATTTAAGTGTATAATTTTATATTAATCAATAAAAATAAATGTAAATTTGTAAGCTTTTTACCTCCCGCTACCATTGGTAAGGGAAGTATAGGGATCGTGCTAAAAATTGCATATCGAGATTTTGGTAAATGACCACGTTTTAAGATCTCTAGAATCCATTTTTAACATTTTCACGATGATGTCTGTGTGTATGTATGTATGTATGTATGTATGTATGTGTGTGGATCCTCTTTACGCTCTAACTCAAATACTATCATTCAGAAAGTTTTGAAACCATGTATTTCTACCTTATTCTAATATGGAAAGTACTGATTAGATTTTGGTGGCAATCGGATAACCGGAAATGGCAGTTTACTTGAAGCTCAAGATAGTTTTTCTTCAAAAAAAATACCTTTAAATGTAATTTTTTCTCAATTTGTTATTATAAAAATTTAAAG
This sequence comes from Harpalus rufipes, assembly GCA_951394225.1. Classification (NCBI taxonomy): domain Eukaryota; kingdom Metazoa; phylum Arthropoda; class Insecta; order Coleoptera; family Carabidae; genus Harpalus; species Harpalus rufipes. The sequence goes on from OX596285.1 coordinate 33,674,444, forward strand.
ATTATTCCATTTTCTACAAGTTTGCTTTAATACTTTTTCTATATATGGATAAATTTATAAAGTAATATAAAAATTATATACATAGTTAAATGGCGGGAGGTACTGTGTTGGTCAAATCAGATTTTTTTTACTGATTTCCAGATCTGTAAGACTACAGATGTGAAAAAAACAATACATTAGTTCGCAAAAATAAAAAAGAATACATACATCAAACTGACCCACTAACATTACAAATTTTGATCTATCTCTAGATCCAAAAAATTGTGAAAATCGAAGTTATAAAAGTAAAATAACCTCTAAACAAATTATATTTTTCAAAAGAAAAACAAAAATAATCTGCTTTTTTAAATATTAAATTTATATATACTAATTTTATTGTTATATTTTTCGTCATATTTAATTATTAAGTAATAATATTTTCGTCCCATTACAGATGCCGTAAAGAAAAGTTTCCCACAAGGTGAAGGCGATGATTTAAAGATCGCCAACACAATTAAGGATTGGCTTAAATTTGCTAAAGTGCGAATGACCAGCAAGCGTTAAAGTTTTATTCTGGAACTCTCAGTTGTAATTTCATGAAGTTCATTTAATTTTTTAACATGGCTTGTACCTTTTTCACAGCATTTTCATAATTAAAATAATAATTTTTACAAAATTCAACTGAAAGTTCCAAATAAAACAACTACTGTTCATAAGCGCACACAGTCACTTGATTTTTTTTTAACACTTTATTTTTAAAACAGTAATATTGTTATATTTGATATTTGTGAGTGCATTGTAAATATATACTGGGTAGATAACTATAGTTCATTCACGGTAGCGAGAGGATTTGGTACTAACTTACGAGTAGAGACAAGCCGTTCTATTTGTCAGATGGAGATAATTTTGAAGCCGAACCAATACAATGATTTTTCTCTGTCCGCTAATTAATTTTAAATTCTCTCGCTATCGTGAATGAACTATATAATTAAAATGTACATGTGTTATGCAAGTACACCGCCAACGCTTAACTTTTGAGTCACAAAAGAAGCATTGATTCGCTTATGTTGCACGTCGTAATATTCCCGGACAAAAACGCCTGTAACCATAAATGAATTTGTTGCTGTAGATTTATACTAAATATTCGTATTGAGCACACATTTTGGATCATATAGGGGGTTTACCGAAAGCCTTGTCCGGAATCAACGCAAAATACTTGACCGGTACTTGTCCGTAAAATATACTTACCGATATACCTACTTACTCAAGTTTAATACTTTACAAATTAATTTGTTTAATCGTTCTTGTTTTTCTCTTGGCCATGTACGTATATATTTGGTATTATTTTGCAACAACCAATTTATTGATTCTACCGCTAACTCAACTACCGATTTTTGTTATTCATATATTGTATATCGACGGTTAAGATGTGATACCACGTATCTACATTTTTCAGGTAACATGAGTTATGCACATTAAAATGTGCAGAAAAAAAATCTGAGTGTTTCTGGTGATCCCTCGTACGTATATTTCTGACATGGTTCGATCAAACGTTAGAAATGTACGTTCGAGGGATCACCAGAAACGCGCAGAATTTTTTTCTGCACATTTTAATGAGCATAACTAATGTTATTTAAAAAATGCAGATACGTGGTATCACATCTTAACCGTCGATATGTCTTAGCCATATTGTAAAATCAGTCATTTTATAAAAAGCGGCCTGATTATAAAATCTAGATAGTCGTCAGTCATTTTCTCATGTCGGAACCAGATTGTAAAATCTGTTGTTTTAAAAAAGGCTTAAATTTTTAAAATATAAATGAATATTTCGCCATGAGAAAATGACTAAAATACTTTATCTTCAATGTAAAAGAAATGGTAACTTAACAAATTTGACATTATCTTTGTAGTACTTTGCTTTCAATATAACAAATAAATAGTTAATTTGCAATAATTCGTAGACTTATTTCAAATATACATTACCTTCCTAAAAATGAATGTTAAAATTGATTTTAGAATATACGCTGAATAATAATGTACAAAGCACTTTTGTAAATAGAGTTTATTTATTATTGAATTTAAGATTAACAGATTAGTAAATAATAACGTTTATATTTAGGTAAAGATACAATTGATCGTTGATTTATTACAATATACTATATTATAGAATCAAACGAAGAAGTATAGTAAAAACATACGTTTATTTTACGTTGAATTTAATATTAAAAAGGTAGTAAATAATAACGTTTGTATTTAGTTGAAGACATATATAATTCAACGTAGAGGTTTTACATTATATAAACGTATACTATATTATATAATTAAACGTAGAAGTAAAGTAAAAAATATACGTTTATTTTATGTTGAATTTACTATTAAAAAAGTTGTAAATAATAACGTTTGTATTTAGTTGAAGACAACATATAATGCAACGTAGAGGTTTTACATTATATAAACGTATACTATATTATAGAATTAAACGTAGAAGTAAAGTAAAAAACATACGTTTATTTTACGTTGAATTTAATATTAAAAAGGTAGTAAATAATAACGTTTGTATTTAGTTGAAGACAACATATAATGCAACGTAGAGGTTTTACATTATATAAACGTATACTATATTATAAAATTAAACGTGGATGTATAGTAAAAAACATACGTTTATTTTACGTTGAATTTAATATTAAAAAGGTGGTAAATAATAACGTTTCTATTAGTTGAAGACCAACATATAATTAAACGTAGAGATTTTACATTATATAAACATATACTATGTTATATAATCAAACGTAGAAGTATAGTGAAAAATTTACGTTGAATTTAATATTAAAAAGGTAGTAAATAATAACGTTTGTATTTAGTTGAAGACAACATATAATTCAACGTAGAGGTTTTACATTATGTAAACGTTTACTATATTATAGAATCAAATGTAGAAGTTGAGTGAAAAACATACGTTTATTTTATGTTGGATTTAATATTAAAATAGCAGTAAATAATAACGTTTGTATTTAGTTGAGGACAGCATATAATTGAACGTTGAGGTTTTACATTATATAAACGTATACCATATAGTCAAATGTAGAAGTCAAGTAAAAGATATACGTTTATTAAACGTTATTTGAAAGGTTGTATCCACATATAAAGGTATGTTTTGTTAAACGTTAGAAAATAAAGTTGAAAACATGTTGAAACATACATAATAAAAACGTTAATAATTTGGTTACAAATAACGTAGAAACCTGGCGCATTTTTGCGTAGATAAATCGTATATTTATATCTAGTATTTTACGTTCGGTTATGAAAAATTTTCAACGTTATTCTAACGTACGAATGTTTATTGGGTAAAAAGGCCCAATAGGTATATATTTTTCTTTCTAATTTGAAATCGGTTATAGATAGAATTATGAAACTTTGTATTTTCTTTATCATATAAGAACATTATTTTGTAAATAATATAAATATTGCAAGGCGTATTGGATGGATCAAAACGGGAGCGGGCGAAATAAGGATAAGTTTACTTACCCCGTGCCAGACGACTGGATTTGGATCTTCACTATTTCGCTACACTAGTGATTAGAGTTAATGCCAATAATTATCAACACCAGGATAATTTTATATTGATATATTAAAATTAACTACGTTGAATAAATACAAAAAATACTAAAAAAATACTTGTAAATAAAGCGTGCGTAATAAATTCCTATACACGGGGGTATTATGACAACGAATAGAGTGGGTTGGCGTGAAGACAGTTTCGAGGTCACTGTTTCTGACTGCGATCTGCAAGTATAGCTCAGCAATTTCGCTGATTTAGGTAAATTTTGCCCCCTGTCTTCAAAAATAAAGTACGTACACATAGTATTAGTATCAATTACTTATTAGAAAATAACGCGTAGGTAGCTATTTTGTAATAAAAATTATTGATAAATTTTCATGACGCAAAAGGAATTGT